>OX422211.1:621713615-624241516 GCA_949130495.1 Sambucus nigra | reverse complement strand
CCCTTTAACGGCTTGTGTTTAATTTTGAGTGTTGATTTTGTAAATTCTCATGATATTCTAAATCCGGGAGATCGGGGACAATGCGGTCAGTTTCGACAAGTTACATTGGTCCCGTGCGAGGTGTTCGTGCCTCGTACGGGGTCTTTTGGGGGTTGGTTTGGGTTTTCAACCTTTAATGGGTTATTTTTAAGTCTAAGTGTGATTTTGTTGATTTTTACAAATTATCATCATATTCTCGATTCGAGAGACCCGGGACTACGCGGTCAGTTCTTACAAGTTAAATTGGTCCCGTGCGAGGTGTTCGTGCCTCCTACGGGGTCGTTTGGCTGGTGGTTTGGGTTTTCTCCCTTTAACAGCTTGTTTTTAAGTCTAAGTGTGGATTTTTGCAAATTATCCTCATATTAACAAACCGGGAGACCCGGGATTACGCGGTCAGTTCCTACAAGTTACATTAGTCCAGTACGAGGTGTTCGTGCCCCCTACGGGGTCGTTTGGGTGCTAGTTTGGGTTTTCACCCTTTAACGGCTTGTTTTTAAGTTTAAGTTTTGACTTTTTTTATTGTTGCAAATTATCGTCAAATTCTCTAATTGGGAGACCCCGGACTACGCGGTCAGTTCTAAAAAGTTACATTGGTCCCGTGCGAGGTGTTCGTGCCTCCTACGGGGTCGTTTGGGCGGGGGGTTGGGTTTTCACCCTTTAACGGCTTGTTTTTAAGTGTAAGTGTTTATTTTTTAAAATTATTTTCATATTCACAAACTGGGAGACTCGGACTACGCGATCAGTTACAACAAGTTATATTGGTCCCGTACGAGGTATTCGTGCCTCACACGGGGTCGTTTGGGGGTTTGTTTTGGTTTTCACCGTTTAACGACTTGTTTTTAAGTTTAAGTGTTGATTTTGTTGATTTTTGCGAATTATCGTCAGATTCTCGAATCGGGAGACCCGGGACTACGTAATCAGTTCCAACAAGTTACATTGGTCCCGTGCGAGGTGTTCGTGCCTCCTACGGGGTCATTTGGGGGGTAATTTGGGTTTTCACCCTTTAAAGGCTTATTTTTCAGTCTAAGTGTTGATTTCTACAAATTATCATCATATTCACAAACTGGGAGACCCGGGACTATGCGGTCAGTTACTACAAGTTACATTAGACCGGTACGAGGTGTTCGTGCCCCCTTATGGGGTCGTTTGGGGGCTGGTTTGGGTTTTCACCCTTTAACGGTTTTGTTTTAAGTTTAAGTGTCGATTTTGTTGATTCTTGCAAATTATCGTCGTATTCTCAAATTGGGAGACCCTGGACTACGCGGTTAGTTCCAACAAGTTACATTGGTCTCGTGCGAGGTGTTTGTGCCTCCTATGGGGTCGTTTGGGGGTGGTTTGGGTTTTCACCCTTTAACGGCTTGTTTTTAAGTGTAAGTGTTGATTTTTGCAAATTATTATCATATTCACAAACTCGGAGACTCGGGACTACGCGGTCAGTTACAACAAGTTACATTGGTCCCGTACAAGGTGTTCGTGCCTCATACGGGTCGTTTGGGGTTGGTTTTGGTTTTGACCCTTTAACGGCTTGTTTTTAAGTTTAAGTGTTGATTTTGTTGATTTTTGCAAATTATCATCATATTCTCGAATCGGGAGACCCGGGACTACGCGATAAGTTCCAACAAGTTACATTAGTCCCGTGCGAGGTGTTCGTGCCTCCTACGTGGTCGTTTGGGGGTTGGTTTGGGTTTTCACACTTTAAAGGGTTGTTTTTAAGTCTAAGTGTTAATTTTGAAAATTATCATCATATTCACAAACTGGGAGACCCGGGACTACGCGGTCAGTTCCTCCAAGTTACATCGGTCCCGTGCGAGGTGTTCGTGCCTCCTACGTGGTCGTTTGGGGGTTGGTTTGGGTTTTCACCCTTTAACGGCTTGTTTTTAAGTCTAAGTGTGATTTTTGCAAATTATTGTCATATTCTCAAATTGTGAGATCCGAGATTACGCGGTCAGTTGCTACAAGTTACCTTAGTCCCGTGCGAGGTGTTCGTGCATCCTACGGGGTCGTTTGGTGGCTGATTGGGTTTTCTCCCTTTAACGGCTTGTGTTTAATTTTGAGTGTTGATTTTTGTAAATTCTCATGATATTCTAAATCCGGGAGATCGGGGACAATGCGGTCAGTTTCGACAAGTTACATTGGTCCCGTGCGAGGTGTTCGTGCCTCTTACGGGGTCTTTTGGGGGTTGGTTTGGGTTTTCACCCTTTAACGGGTTATTTTTAAGTCTAAGTGTGATTTTGTTGATTTTTACAAATTATCATCATATTCTCAATTCGGGAGACCCGGGACTACGCGGTCAGTTCTTACAAGTTAAATTGGTCCCGTGCGAGGTGTTCGTGCCTCCTACGGGGTCGTTTGGCTGGTGGTTTGGGTTTTCTCCCTTTAACAGCTTGTTTTTAAGTCTAAGTGTGGATTTTTGCAAATTATCCTCATATTGACAAACCGGGAGACCCGGGATTACGCGGTCAGTTCCTACAAGTTACATTAGTCCAGTACGAGGTGTTCGTGCCCCCTACGGGGTCGTTTGGGTGCTAGTTTGGGTTTTCACCCTTTAACGGCTTGTTTTTAAGTTTAAGTTTTGACTTTGTTTATTGTTGCAAATTATCGTCAAATTCTCTAATTGGGAGACCCCGGACTACGCGGTCAGTTCCAAAAAGGTACATTGGTCCCGTGCGAGGTGTTCTTGCCTCCTACGGGGTCGTTTGGGGGGGGGGGTTGGGTTTTCACCCTTTAACGGCTTGTTTTTAAGTGTAAGTGTTGATTTTTTAAAATTATTTTCATATTCACAAACTGGGAGACTCGGGACTACGCGATCAGTTACAACAAGTTATATTGGTCCCGTACGAGGTGTTCGTACCTCACACGGGGTCGTTTGGGGGTTTGTTTTGGTTTTCACCGTTTAACGACTTGTTTTAAGTTTAAGTGTTGATTTTGTTGATTTTTGCAAATTATCGTCATATTCTCGAATCGGGAGACCCGGGACTACGTAATCAGTTCCAACAAGTTACATTGGTCCCGTGCGAGGTGTTCGTGCCTCCTACGGGGTCATTTGGGGGGTAATTTGGGTTTTCACCCTTTAAAGGCTTATTTTTCAGTCTAAGTGTTGATTTCTACAAATTATCATCATATTCACAAACTGGGAGACCCGGGACTATGCGGTCAGTTACTACAAGTTACATAGACCGGTACGAGGTGTTCGTGCCCCCTATGGGGTCGTTTGGGGTCTGGTTTGGGTTTTCACCCTTTAACGGTTTTGTTTTTTAAGTTTAAGTGTCGATTTTGTTGATTCTTGCAAATTATCGTCGTATTCTCAAATTGGGAGACCCTGGACTACGCGGTTAGTTCCAACAAGTTACATTGGTCTCGTGCGAGGTGTTTGTGCCTCCTATGGGGTCGTTTGGGGGGTGGTTTGGGTTTTCACCCTTTAACGGCTTGTTTTTAAGTGTAAGTGTTGATTTTTGCAAATTATTATCATATTCACAAACTCGGAGACTCGGGACTACGCGGTCAGTTACAACAAGTTACATTGGTCCCGTACAAGGTGTTCGTGCCTCATACGGGTCGTTTGGGGTTGGTTTTGGTTTTGACCCTTTAACGGCTTGTTTTTAAGTTTAAGTGTTGATTTTGTTGATTTTTGCAAATTATCATCATATTCTCGAATCGGGAGACCCGGGACTACGCGATAAGTTCCAACAAGTTACATTAGTCCCGTGCGAGGTGTTCGTGCCTCCTACGTGGTCGTTTGGGGGTTGGTTTGGGTTTTCACACTTTAAAGGGTTGTTTTTAAGTCTAAGTGTTAATTTTGAAAATTATCATCATATTCACAAACTGGGAGACCCGGGACTACGCGGTCAGTTCCTCCAAGTTACATCGGTCCCGTGCGAGGTGTTCGTGCCTCCTACGTGGTCGTTTGGGGGTTGGTTTGGGTTTTCACCCTTTAACGGCTTGTTTTTAAGTCTAAGTGTGATTTTTTCAAATTATTGTCATATTCTCAAATTGTGAGATCCGAGATTACGCGGTCAGTTGCTACAAGTTACCTTAGTCCCGTGCGAGGTGTTCGTGCATCCTACGGGGTCGTTTGGTGGCTGGTTTGGGTTTTCTCCCTTTAACGGCTTGTGTTTAATTTTGAGTGTTGATTTTTGTAAATTCTCATGATATTCTAAATCCGGGAGATCGGGGACAATGCGGTCAGTTTCGACAAGTTACATTGGTCCCGTGCGAGGTGTTCGTGCCTCGTACGGGGTCTTTTGGGGGTTGGTTTGGGTTTTCAACCTTTAACGGGTTATTTTTAAGTCTAAGTGTGATTTTGTTGATTTTTACAAATTATCATCATATTCTCGATTCGGGAGACCCGGGACTACGCGGTCAGTTCTTACAAGTTAAATTAGTCCCGTGCGAGGTGTTCGTGCCTCCTACGGGGTCGTTTGGCTGGTGGTTTGGGTTTTCTCCCTTTAACAGCTTGTTTTTAAGTCTAAGTGTGGATTTTTGCAAATTATCCTCATATTAACAAACCGGGAGACCCGGGATTACGCGGTCAGTTCCTACAAGTTACATTAGTCCAGTACGAGGTGTTCGTGCCCCCTACGGGGTCGTTTGGGTGCTAGTTTGGGTTTTCACCCTTTAACGGCTTGTTTTTAAGTTTAAGTTTTGACTTTGTTTATTGTTGCAAATTATCGTCAAATTCTCTAATTGGGAGACCCCGGACTACGCGGTCAGTTCTAAAAAGTTACATTGGTCCCGTGCGAGGTGTTCGTGCCTCCTACGGGGTCGTTTGGGCGGGGGGTTGGGTTTTCACCCTTTAACGGCTTGTTTTTAAGTGTAAGTGTTTATTTTTTAAAATTATTTTCATATTCACAAACTGGGAGACTCGGGACTACGCGATCAGTTACAACAAGTTATATTGGTCCCGTACGAGGTATTCGTGCCTCACACGGGGTCGTTTGGGGGTTTGTTTTGGTTTTCACCGTTTAACGACTTGTTTTTAAGTTTAAGTGTTGATTTTGTTGATTTTTGCGAATTATCGTCAGATTCTCGAATCGGGAGACCCGGGACTACGTAATCAGTTCCAACAAGTTACATTGGTCCCCGTGCGAGGTGTTCGTGCCTCCTACGGGGTCATTTGGGGGGTAATTTGGGTTTTCACCCTTTAAAGGCTTATTTTTCAGTCTAAGTGTTGATTTCTACAAATTATCATCATATTCACAAACTGGGAGACCCGGGGACTATGCGGTCAGTTACTACAAGTTACATTAGACCGGTACGAGGTGTTCGTGCCCCCTATGGGGTCGTTTGGGGGCTGGTTTGGGTTTTCACCCTTTAACGGTTTTGTTTTTAAGTTTAAGTGTCGATTTTGTTGATTCTTGCAAATTATCGTCGTATTCTCAAATTGGGAGACCCTGGACTACGCGGTTAGTTCCAACAAGTTACATTGGTCTCGTGCGAGGTGTTTGTGCCTCCTATGGGGTCGTTTGGGGGGTGGTTTGGGTTTTCACCCTTTAACGGCTTGTTTTTAAGTGTAAGTGTTGATTTTTGCAAATTATTATCATATTCACAAACTCGGAGACTCGGGACTACGCGGTCAGTTACAACAAGTTACATTGGTCCCGTACAAGGTGTTCGTGCCTCATACGGGTCGTTTGGGGTTGGTTTTGGTTTTGACCCTTTAACGGCTTGTTTTTAAGTTTAAGTGTTGATTTTGTTGATTTTTGCAAATTATCATCATATTCTCGAATCGGGAGACCCGGGACTACGCGATAAGTTCCAACAAGTTACATTAGTCCCGTGCGAGGTGTTCGTGCCTCCTACGTGGTCGTTTGGGGGTTGGTTTGGGTTTTCACACTTTAAAGGGTTGTTTTTAAGTCTAAGTGTTAATTTTTAAAATTATCATCATATTCACAAACTGGGAGACCCGGGACTACGCGGTCAGTTCCTCCAAGTTACATCGGTCCCGTGCGAGGTGTTCGTGCCTCCTACGTGGTCGTTTGGGGGTTGGTTTGGGTTTTCACCCTTTAACGGCTTGTTTTTAAGTCTAAGTGTGATTTTTGCAAATTATTGTCATATTCTCAAATTGTGAGATCCGAGATTACGCGGTCAGTTGCTACAAGTTACCTTAGTCCCGTGCGAGGTGTTCGTGCATCCTACGGGGTCGTTTGGTGGCTGATTTGGGTTTTCTCCCTTTAACGGCTTGTGTTTAATTTTGAGTGTTGATTTTTGTAAATTCTCATGATATTCTAAATCCGGGAGATCGGGGGACAATGCGGTCAGTTTCGACAAGTTACATTGGTCCCGTGCGAGGTGTTCGTGCCTCTTACGGGGTCTTTTGGGGGTTGGTTTGGGTTTTCACCCTTTAACGGGTTATTTTTAAATCTAAGTGTGATTTTGTTGATTTTTACAAATTATCATCATATTCTCAATTCGGGAGACCCGGGACTACGCGGTCAGTTCTTACAAGTTAAATTGGTCCCGTGCGAGGTGTTCGTGCCTCCTACGGGGTCGTTTGGCTGGTGGTTTGGGTTTTCTCCCTTTAACAGCTTGTTTTTAAGTCTAAGTGTGGATTTTTGCAAATTATCCTCATATTGACAAACCGGGAGACCCGGGATTACGCGGTCAGTTCCTACAAGTTACATTAGTCCAGTACGAGGTGTTCGTGCCCCCTACGGGGTCGTTTGGGTGCTAGTTTGGGTTTTCACCCTTTAACGGCTTGTTTTTAAGTTTAAGTTTTGACTTTGTTTATTGTTGCAAATTATCGTCAAATTCTCTAATTGGGAGACCCCGGACTACGCGGTCAGTTCCAAAAAGGTACATTGGTCCCGTGCGAGGTGTTCTTGCCTCCTACGGGGTCGTTTGGGGGGGGGGGGGTTGGGTTTTCACCCTTTAACGGCTTGTTTTTAAGTGTAAGTGTTGATTTTTTAAAATTATTTTCATATTCACAAACTGGGAGACTCGGGACTACGCGATCAGTTACAACAAGTTATATTGGTCCCGTACGAGGTGTTCGTACCTCACACGGGGTCGTTTGGGGGTTTGTTTTGGTTTTCACCGTTTAACGACTTGTTTTTAAGTTTAAGTGTTGATTTTGTTGATTTTTGCAAATTATCGTCATATTCTCGAATCGGGAGACCCGGGACTACGTAATCAGTTCCAACAAGTTACATTGGTCCCGTGCGAGGTGTTCGTGCCTCCTACGGGGTCATTTGGGGGGTAATTTGGGTTTTCACCCTTTAAAGGCTTATTTTTCAGTCTAAGTGTTGATTTCTACAAATTATCATCATATTCACAAACTGGGAGACCCGGGACTATGCGGTCAGTTACTACAAGTTACATTAGACCGGTACGAGGTGTTCGTGCCCCCTATGGGGTCGTTTGGGGTCTGGTTTGGGTTTTCACCCTTTAACGGTTTTGTTTTTAAGTTTAAGTGTCGATTTTGTTGATTCTTGCAAATTATCGTCGTATTCTCAAATTGGGAGACCCTGGACTACGCGGTTAGTTCCAACAAGTTACATTGGTCTCGTGCGAGGTGTTTGTGCCTCCTATGGGGTCGTTTGGGGGGTGGTTTGGGTTTTCACCCTTTAACGGCTTGTTTTTAAGTGTAAGTGTTGATTTTTGCAAATTATTATCATATTCACAAACTCGGAGACTCGGGACTACGCGGTCAGTTACAACAAGTTACATTGGTCCCGTACAAGGTGTTCGTGCCTCATACGGGTCGTTTGGGGTTGGTTTTGGTTTTGACCCTTTAACGGCTTGTTTTTAAGTTTAAGTGTTGATTTTGTTGATTTTTGCAAATTATCATCATATTCTCGAATCGGGAGACCCGGGACTACGCGATAAGTTCCAACAAGTTACATTAGTCCCGTGCGAGGTGTTCGTGCCTCCTACGTGGTCGTTTGGGGGTTGGTTTGGGTTTTCACACTTTAAAGGGTTGTTTTTAAGTCTAAGTGTTAATTTTTAAAATTATCATCATATTCACAAACTGGGAGACCCGGGACTACGCGGTCAGTTCCTCCAAGTTACATCGGTCCCGTGCGAGGTGTTCGTGCCTCCTACGTGGTCGTTTGGGGGTTGGTTTGGGTTTTCACCCTTTAACGGCTTGTTTTTAAGTCTAAGTGTGATTTTTGCAAATTATTGTCATATTCTCAAATTGTGAGATCCGAGATTACGCGGTCAGTTGCTACAAGTTACCTTAGTCCCGTGCGAGGTGTTCGTGCATCCTACGGGGTCGTTTGGTGGCTGATTTGGGTTTTCTCCCTTTAACGGCTTGTGTTTAATTTTGAGTGTTGATTTTTGTAAATTCTCATGATATTCTAAATCCGGGAGATCGGGGACAATGCGGTCAGTTTCGACAAGTTACATTGGTCCCGTGCGAGGTGTTCGTGCCTCTTACGGGGTCTTTTGGGGGTTGGTTTGGGTTTTCACCCTTTAACGGGTTATTTTTAAATCTAAGTGTGATTTTGTTGATTTTTACAAATTATCATCATATTCTCAATTCGGGAGACCCGGGACTACGCGGTCAGTTCTTACAAGTTAAATTGGTCCCGTGCGAGGTGTTCGTGCCTCCTACGGGGTCGTTTGGCTGGTGGTTTGGGTTTTCTCCCTTTAACAGCTTGTTTTTAAGTCTAAGTGTGGATTTTTGCAAATTATCCTCATATTGACAAACCGGGAGACCCGGGATTACGCGGTCAGTTCCTACAAGTTACATTAGTCCAGTACGAGGTGTTCGTGCCCCCTACGGGGTCGTTTGGGTGCTAGTTTGGGTTTTCACCCTTTAACGGCTTGTTTTTAAGTTTAAGTTTTGACTTTGTTTATTGTTGCAAATTATCGTCAAATTCTCTAATTGGGAGACCCCGGACTACGCGGTCAGTTCCAAAAAGGTACATTGGTCCCGTGCGAGGTGTTCTTGCCTCCTACGGGGTCGTTTGGGGGGGGGGGTTGGGTTTTCACCCTTTAACGGCTTGTTTTTAAGTGTAAGTGTTGATTTTTTAAAATTATTTTCATATTCACAAACTGGGAGACTCGGGACTACGCGATCAGTTACAACAAGTTATATTGGTCCCGTACGAGGTGTTCGTACCTCACACGGGGTCGTTTGGGGGTTTGTTTTGGTTTTCACCGTTTAACGACTTGTTTTTAAGTTTAAGTGTTGATTTTGTTGATTTTTGCAAATTATCGTCATATTCTCGAATCGGGAGACCCGGGACTACGTAATCAGTTCCAACAAGTTACATTGGTCCCGTGCGAGGTGTTCGTGCCTCCTACGGGGTCATTTGGGGGGTAATTTGGGTTTTCACCCTTTAAAGGCTTATTTTTCAGTCTAAGTGTTGATTTCTACAAATTATCATCATATTCACAAACTGGGAGACCCGGGACTATGCGGTCAGTTACTACAAGTTACATTAGACCGGTACGAGGTGTTCGTGCCCCCTATGGGGTCGTTTGGGGTCTGGTTTGGGTTTTCACCCTTTAACGGTTTTGTTTTTAAGTTTAAGTGTCGATTTTGTTGATTCTTGCAAATTATCGTCGTATTCTCAAATTGGGAGACCCTGGACTACGCGGTTAGTTCCAACAAGTTACATTGGTCTCGTGCGAGGTGTTTGTGCCTCCTATGGGGTCGTTTGGGGGGTGGTTTGGGTTTTCACCCTTTAACGGCTTGTTTTTAAGTGTAAGTGTTGATTTTTGCAAATTATTATCATATTCACAAACTCGGAGACTCGGGACTACGCGGTCAGTTACAACAAGTTACATTGGTCCCGTACAAGGTGTTCGTGCCTCATACGGGTCGTTTGGGGTTGGTTTTGGTTTTGACCCTTTAACGGCTTGTTTTTAAGTTTAAGTGTTGATTTTGTTGATTTTTGCAAATTATCATCATATTCTCGAATCGGGAGACCCGGGACTACGCGATAAGTTCCAACAAGTTACATTAGTCCCGTGCGAGGTGTTCGTGCCTCCTACGTGGTCGTTTGGGGGTTGGTTTGGGTTTTCACACTTTAAAGGGTTGTTTTTAAGTCTAAGTGTTAATTTTGAAAATTATCATCATATTCACAAACTGGGAGACCCGGGACTACGCGGTCAGTTCCTCCAAGTTACATCGGTCCCGTGCGAGGTGTTCGTGCCTCCTACGTGGTCGTTTGGGGGTTGGTTTGGGTTTTCACCCTTTAACGGCTTGTTTTTAAGTCTAAGTGTGATTTTTTCAAATTATTGTCATATTCTCAAATTGTGAGATCCGAGATTACGCGGTCAGTTGCTACAAGTTACCTTAGTCCCGTGCGAGGTGTTCGTGCATCCTACGGGGTCGTTTGGTGGCTGGTTTGGGTTTTCTCCCTTTAACGGCTTGTGTTTAATTTTGAGTGTTGATTTTTGTAAATTCTCATGATATTCTAAATCCGGGAGATCGGGGACAATGCGGTCAGTTTCGACAAGTTACATTGGTCCCGTGCGAGGTGTTCGTGCCTCGTACGGGGTCTTTTGGGGGTTGGTTTGGGTTTTCAACCTTTAACGGGTTATTTTTAAGTCTAAGTGTGATTTTGTTGATTTTTACAAATTATCATCATATTCTCGATTCGGGAGACCCGGGACTACGCGGTCAGTTCTTACAAGTTAAATTGGTCCCGTGCGAGGTGTTCGTGCCTCCTACGGGGTCGTTTGGCTGGTGGTTTGGGTTTTCTCCCTTTAACAGCTTGTTTTTAAGTCTAAGTGTGGATTTTTGCAAATTATCCTCATATTAACAAACCGGGAGACCCGGGATTACGCGGTCAGTTCCTACAAGTTACATTAGTCCAGTACGAGGTGTTCGTGCCCCCAACGGGGTCGTTTGGGTGCTAGTTTGGGTTTTCACCCTTTAACGGCTTGTTTTTAAGTTTAAGTTTTGACTTTGTTTATTGTTGCAAATTATCGTCAAATTCTCTAATTGGGAGACCCCGGACTACGCGGTCAGTTCTAAAAAGTTACATTGGTCCCGTGCGAGGTGTTCGTGCCTCCTACGGGGTCGTTTGGGCGGGGGGTTGGGTTTTCACCCTTTAACGGCTTGTTTTTAAGTGTAAGTGTTTATTTTTTAAAATTATTTTCATATTCACAAACTGGGAGACTCGGGACTACGCGATCAGTTACAACAAGTTATATTGGTCCCGTACGAGGTATTCGTGCCTCACACGGGGTCGTTTGGGGGTTTGTTTTGGTTTTCACCGTTTAACGACTTGTTTTTAAGTTTAAGTGTTGATTTTGTTGATTTTTGCGAATTATCGTCAGATTCTCGAATCGGGAGACCCGGGACTACGTAATCAGTTCCAACAAGTTACATTGGTCCCGTGCGAGGTGTTCGTGCCTCCTACGGGGTCATTTGGGGGGTAATTTGGGTTTTCACCCTTTAAAGGCTTATTTTTCAGTCTAAGTGTTGATTTCTACAAATTATCATCATATTCACAAACTGGGAGACCCGGGACTATGCGGTCAGTTACTACAAGTTACATTAGACCGGTACGAGGTGTTCGTGCCCCCTATGGGGTCGTTTGGGGGCTGGTTTGGGTTTTCACCCTTTAACGGTTTTGTTTTTAAGTTTAAGTGTCGATTTTGTTGATTCTTGCAAATTATCGTCGTATTCTCAAATTGGGAGACCCTGGACTACGCGGTTAGTTCCAACAAGTTACATTGGTCTCGTGCGAGGTGTTTGTGCCTCCTATGGGGTCGTTTGGGGGGTGGTTTGGGTTTTCACCCTTTAACGGCTTGTTTTTAAGTGTAAGTGTTGATTTTTGCAAATTATTATCATATTCACAAACTCGGAGACTCGGGACTACGCGGTCAGTTACAACAAGTTACATTGGTCCCGTACAAGGTGTTCGTGCCTCATACGGGTCGTTTGGGGTTGGTTTTGGTTTTGACCCTTTAACGGCTTGTTTTTAAGTTTAAGTGTTGATTTTGTTGATTTTTGCAAATTATCATCATATTCTCGAATCGGGAGACCCGGGACTACGCGATAAGTTCCAACAAGTTACATTAGTCCCGTGCGAGGTGTTCGTGCCTCCTACGTGGTCGTTTGGGGGTTGGTTTGGGTTTTCACACTTTAAAGGGTTGTTTTTAAGTCTAAGTGTTAATTTTGAAAATTATCATCATATTCACAAACTGGTAGACCCGAGACTACGCGGTCAGTTCCTCCAAGTTACATCGGTCCCGTGCGAGGTGTTCGTGCCTCCTACGTGGTCGTTTGGGGGTTGGTTTGGGTTTTCACCCTTTAACGGCTTGTTTTTAAGTCTAAGTGTGATTTTTTCAAATTATTGTCATATTCTCAAATTGTGAGATCCGAGATTACGCGGTCAGTTGCTACAAGTTACCTTAGTCCCGTGCGAGGTGTTCGTGCATCCTACGGGGTCGTTTGGTGGCTGGTTTGGGTTTTCTCCCTTTAACGGCTTGTGTTTAATTTTGAGTGTTGATTTTTGTAAATTCTCATGATATTCTAAATCCGGGAGATCGGGGACAATGCGGTCAGTTTCGACAAGTTACATTGGTCCCGTGCGAGGTGTTCGTGCCTCGTACGGGGTCTTTTGGGGGTTGGTTTGGGTTTTAAACCTTTAACGGGTTATTTTTAAGTCTAAGTGTGATTTTGTTGATTTTTACAAATTATCATCATATTCTCGATTCGGGAGACCCGGGACTACGCGGTCAGTTCTTACAAGTTAAATTGGTCCCGTGCGAGGTGTTCGTGCCTCCTACGGGGTCGTTTGGCTGGTGGTTTGGGTTTTCTCCCTTTAACAGCTTGTTTTTAAGTCTAAGTGTGGATTTTTGCAAATTATCCTCATATTAATAAACCGGGAGACCCGGGATTACGCGGTCAGTTCCTACAAGTTACATTAGTCCAGTACGAGGTGTTCGTGCCCCCTACGGGGTCGTTTGGGTGCTAGTTTGGGTTTTCACCCTTTAACGGCTTGTTTTTAAGTTTAAGTTTTGACTTTGTTTATTGTTGCAAATTATCGTCAAATTCTCTAATTGGGAGACCCCGGACTACGCGGTCAGTTCTAAAAAGTTACATTGGTCCCGTGCGAGGTGTTCGTGCCTCCTACAGGGTCGTTTGGGGGGGGGGTTGGGTTTTCACCCTTTAACGGCTTGTTTTTAAGTGTAAGTGTTTATTTTTTAAAATTATTTTCATATTCACAAACTGGGAGACTCGGGACTACGCGATCAGTTACAATAAGTTATATTGGTCCCGTACGAGGTATTCGTGCCTCACACGGGGTCGTTTGGGGGTTTGTTTTGGTTTTCACCGTTTAACGACTTGTTTTTAAGTTTAAGTGTTGATTTTGTTGATTTTTGCAAATTATCGTCATATTTTTTAATCGGGAGACCCGGGACTACGTAATCAGTTCCAACAAGTTACATTGGTCCCGTGCGAGGTGTTCGTGCCTCCTACGGGGTCATTTGGGGGGTAATTTGGGTTTTCACCCTTTAAAGGCTTATTTTTCAGTCTAAGTGTTGATTTCTACAAATTATCATCATATTCACAAACTGGGAGACCCGGGACTATGCGGTCAGTTACTACAAGTTACATTAGTCCGGTACGAGGTGTTCGTGCCCCCTATGGGGTCGTTTGGGGGCTGGTTTGGGTTTTCACCCTTTAACGGTTTTGTTTTTAAGTTTAAGTGTCGATTTTGTTGATTCTTGCAAATTTTCGTCGTATTCTCAAATTGGGAGACCCTGGACTACGCGGTTAGTTCCAACAAGTTACATTGGTCTCGTGCGAGGTGTTTGTGCCTCCTATGGGGTCGTTTGGGGGGTGGTTTGGGTTTTCACCCTTTAACGGCTTGTTTTTAAGTGTAAGTGTTGATTTTTGCAAATTATTATCATATTTACAAACTCGGAGACTCGGGACTACGCGGTCAGTTACAACAAGTTACATTGGTCCCGTACAAGGTGTTCGTGCCTCATACGGGTCGTTTGGGGTTGGTTTTGGTTTTGACCCTTTAACGGCTTGTTTTTAAGTTTAAGTGTTGATTTTGTTGATTTTTGCAAATTATCATCATATTCTCGAATCGGGAGACCCGGGACTAGGCGATAAGTTCCAACAAGTTACATTAGTCCCGTGCGAGGTGTTCGTGCCTCCTGCGTGGTCGTTTGGGGGTTGGTTTGGGTTTTCACACTTTAAAGGGTTGTTTTTAAGTCTAAGTGTTAATTTTGAAAATTATCATCATATTCACAAACTGGGAGACCCAGGACTACGCGGTCAGTTCCTCCAAGTTACATCGGTCCCGTGCGAGGTGTTCGTACCTCCTACGTGGTCGTTTGGGGGTTGGTTTGGGTTTTCACCCTTTAACGGCTTGTTTTTAAGTCTAAGTGTGATTTTTTCAAATTATTGTCATATTCTCAAATTGTGAGATCCGAGATTAAGCGGTCAGTTGCTACAAGTTACCTTAGTCCCGTGCGAGGTGTTCGTGCATCCTACGGGGTCGTTTGGTGGCTGGTTTGGGTTTTCTCCCTTTAACGGCTTGTGTTTAATTTTGAGTGTTGATTTTTGTAAATTCTCGTGATATTATAAATCCGGGAGATCGGGGACAATGCGGTCAGTTTCGACAAGTTACATTGGTCCCGTGCGAGGTGTTCGTGCCTCGTACGGGGTCTTTTGGGGGTTGGTTTGGGTTTTCACCCTTTAACGGATTGTTTTTAAGTCTAAGTGTGATTTTGTTGATTTTTACAAATTATCATCATATTCTCGATTCGGGAGACCCGGGACTACTCGGTCAGTTCTTACAAGTTAAATTGGTCCCGTGCGAGGTGTTCGTGCCTCCTACGGGGTCGTTTGGCTGGTGGATTGGGTTTTCTCCCTTTAACAGCTTGTTTTTAAGTCTAAGTGTGGATTTTTGCAAATTATCCTCATATTAACAAACCGGGAGACCCGGGATTACGCGGTCAGTTCCTACAAGTTACATTAGTCCAGTACGAGGTGTTCGTGCCCCCTACGGGGTCGTTTGGGTGCTAGTTTGGGTTTTCACCCTTTAACGGCTTGTTTTTAAGTTTAAGTTTTGACTTTGTTTATTGTTGCAAATTATCGTCAAATTCTCTAATTGGGAGACCCCGGACTACGCGGTCAGTTCCAAAAAGTTACATTGGTCCCGTGCGAGGTGTTCGTGCCTCCTACGGGGTCGTTTGGGGGGGGGGGGGGTGGTGGGTTTTCACCCTTTAACGGCTTGTTTTTAAGTGTAAGTGTTTATTTTTAAAAATTATTTTCATATTCACAAACTGGGAGACTCGGGACTACGCGATCAGTTACAACAACTTATATTGGTCCCGTACGAGGTGTTCGTGCCTCACACGGGGTCGTTTGGGGGTTTGTTTTGGTTTTCACCGTTTAACGACTTGTTTTTAAGTTTAAGTGTTGATTTTGTTGATTTTGGCAAATTATCGTCATATTTTCTAATCGGGAGACCCGGGACTACGTAATCAGTTCCAACAAGTTACATTGGTCCCGTGCGAGGTGTTCGTGCCTCCTACGGGGTCATTTGGGGGGTAATTTGGGTTTTCACCCTTTAAAGGCTTATTTTTCAGTCTAAGTGTTGATTTCTACAAATTATCATCATATTCACAAACTGGGAGACCCGGGACTATGCGGTCAGTTACTACAAGTTACATTAGTCCGGTACGAGGTGTTCGTGCCCCCTATGGGGTCGTTTGGGGGCTGGTTTGGGTTTTCACCCTTTAACGGTTTTGTTTTTAAGTTTAAGTGTCGATTTTGTTGATTCTTGCAAATTTTCGTCGTATTCTCAAATTGGGAGACCCTGGACTACGCGGTTAGTTCCAACAAGTTACATTGGTCTCGTGCGAGGTGTTTGTGCCTCCTATGGGGTCGTTTGGGGGGTGGTTTGGGTTTTCACCCTTTAACGGCTTGTTTTTAAGTGTAAGTGTTGATTTTTGCAAATTATTATCATATTTACAAACTCGGAGACTCGGGACTACGCGGTCAGTTACAACAAGTTACATTGGTCCCGTACAAGGTGTTCGTGCCTCATACGGGTCGTTTGGGGTTGGTTTTGGTTTTGACCCTTTAACGGCTTGTTTTTAAGTTTAAGTGTTGATTTTGTTGATTTTTGCAAATTATCATCATATTCTCGAATCGGGAGACCCGGGACTAGGCGATAAGTTTCAACAAGTTACATTAGTCCCGTGCGAGGTGTTCGTGCCTCCTGCGTGGTCGTTTGGGGGTTGGTTTGGGTTTTCACACTTTAAAGGGTTGTTTTTAAGTCTAAGTGTTAATTTTGAAAATTATCATCATATTCACAAACTGGGAGACCCAGGACTACGCGGTCAGTTCCTCCAAGTTACAGCGGTCCCGTGCGAGGTGTTCGTACCTCCTACGTGGTCGTTTGGGGGTTGGTTTGGGTTTTCACCCTTTAACGGCTTGTTTTTAAGTCTAAGTGTGATTTTTTCAAATTATTGTCATATTCTCAAATTGTGAGATCCGAGATTAAGCGGTCAGTTGCTACAAGTTACCTTAGTCCCGTGCGAGGTGTTCGTGCATCCTACGGGGTCGTTTGGTGGCTGGTTTGGGTTTTCTCCCTTTAACGGCTTGTGTTTAATTTTGAGTGTTGATTTTTGTAAATTCTCGTGATATTCTAAATCCGGGAGATCGGGGACAATGCGGTCAGTTTCGACAAGTTACATTGGTCCCGTGCGAGGTGTTCGTGCCTCGTACGGGGTCTTTTGGGGGTTGGTTTGGGTTTTCACCCTTTAACGGATTGTTTTTAAGTCTAAGTGTGATTTTGTTGATTTTTACAAATTATCATCATATTCTCGATTCGGGAGACCCGGGACTACTCGGTCAGTTCTTACAAGTTAAATTGGTCCCGTGCGAGGTGTTCGTGCCTCCTACGGGGTCGTTTGGCTGGTGGATTGGGTTTTCTCCCTTTAACAGCTTGTTTTTAAGTCTAAGTGTGGATTTTTGCAAATTATCCTCATATTAACAAACCGGGAGACCCGGGATTACGCGGTCAGTTCCGACAAGTTACATTAGTCCAGTACGAGGTGTTCGTGCCCCCTACGGGGTCGTTTGGGTGCTAGTTTGGGTTTTCACCCTTTAACGGCTTGTTTTTAAGTTTAAGTTTTGACTTTGTTTATTGTTGCAAATTATCGTCAAATTCTCTAATTGGGAGACCCCGGACTACGCGGTCAGTTCCAAAAAGTTACATTGGTCCCGTGCGAGGTGTTCGTGCCTCCTACGGGGTCGTTTGGGGGGGGGGGTGGTGGGTTTTCACCCTTTAACGGCTTGTTTTTAAGTGTAAGTGTTTATTTTTTAAAATTATTTTCATATTCACAAACTGGGAGACTCGGGACTACGCGATCAGTTACAACAACTTATATTGGTCCCGTACGAGGTGTTCGTGCCTCACACGGGGTCGTTTGGGGGTTTGTTTTGGTTTTCACCGTTTAACGACTTGTTTTTAAGTTTAAGTGTTGATTTTGTTGATTTTTGCAAATTATCGTCATATTTTTGAATCGGGAGACCCGGGACTATGTAATCATTTCCAACAAGTTACATTGGTCCCGTGCGAGGTGTTCGTGCCTCCTACGGGGTCATTTGGGGGGTAATTTGGGTTTTCACCCTTTAAAGGCTTATTTTTCAGTCTAAGTGTTGATTTCTACAAATTATCATCATATTCACAAACGGGGAGACCCGGGACTATGCGGTCAGTTACTACAAGTTACATTAGTCCAGTACGAGGTGTTCGTGCCCCCTATGGGGTCGTTTGGGGGCTGGTTTGGGTTTTCACCCTTTAACGGTTTTGTTTTTAAGTTTAAGTGTCTATTTTGTTGATTTTTGCAAATTATCGTCGTATTCTCAAATTGGGAGACCCTGGACTACGCGGTTAGTTCCAACAAGTTACATTAGTCTCCTGCGAGGTGTTTGTGCCTCCTATGGGGTCGTTTGGGGAGTGGTTTGGGTTTTCACCCTTTAATGGCTTGTTATTAAGTGTAAGTGTTGATTTTTGCAAATTATTATCATATTCACAAACTCGGAGACTCGGGACTACGCGATCAGTTACAACAAGTTACATTGGTCCCGTACAAGGTGTTCGTGCCTCATACGGGTCGTTTGGGGTTGGTTTTGGTTTTCACCCTTTAACGGCTTATTTTTCGGTTTAACTGTTGATTTTGTTGATTTTTGCAAATTATCGTCATATTCTCGAATCGGGAGACCCGGGACTACGCGATAAGTTCCAACAAGTTACATTAGTCCCGTGTGAGGTGTTCGTGCCTCCTACGTGGTCGTTTGGGGGTTGGTAGGGGTTTTCACACTTTAAAGGGTTGTTTTTAAGTCTAACTGTTAATTTTTGAAAATTATCATCATATTCACAAACTGGGAGACCCGGGACTACGCGGTCAGTTCCTCCAAGTTACATCCGTCCCGTGCGAGGTGTTCGTGCCTCCTACGTGGTCGTTTGGGGGTTGGTTTGGGTTTTCACCCTTTAACGGATTGTTTTTAAGTCTAAGTGTGATTTTGTTGATTTTTACAAATTATCATCATATTCTCGATTCGGGAGACCCGGGACTACTCGGTCAGTTCTTACAAGTTAAATTGGTCCCGTGCGAGGTGTTCGTGCCTCCTACGGGGTCATTTGGCTGGTGGTTTGGGTTTTCTCCCTTTAACAGCTTGTTTTTAAGTCTAAGTGTTGATTTTTGCAAATTATCCTCATATTAACAAACCGGGAGACCCAGGATTACGCGGTCAGTTCCTACAAGTTACATTAGTCCAGTACGAGGTGTTCGTGCCCCCTACGGGGTCGTTTGGGTGCTAGTTTGGGTTTTCACCCTTTAAAGGCTTGTTTTTAAGTTTAAGTTTTGACTTTGTTTATTGTTGCAAATTATCGTCAAATTCTCTAATTGGGAGACCCCGGACTACGCGGTCAGTTCCAAAAAGTTACATTGGTCCCGTGCGAGGTGTTCGTGCCTCCTACGGGGTCGTTTGGGGGGGGGGTTGGGTTTTCACCCTTTAACGGCTTGTTTTTAAGTGTAAGTGTTGATTTTTGCAAATTATTATCATATTCACAAACTCGGAGACTCGGGACTACGCGGTCAGTTACAACAAGTTACATTGGTCCCGTACAAGGTGTTCGTGCCTCAAACGGGTCGTTTGGGGTTGGTTTTGATTTTCACCCTTTAACGGCTTGTTTTTAAGTTTAAGTGTTGATTTTTTTGATTTTTGCAAATTATCGTCATATTCTCGAATCGGGAGACCCGGGACTAAGCGATAAGTTCCAACAAGTTACATTAGTCCCGTGTGAGGTGTTCGTGCCTCCTACGTGGTCGTTTGGGGGTTGGTTTGGGTTTTCACACTTTAAAGGGTTGTTTTTAAGTCTAACTATTAATTTTTTAAAATTATCATCATATTCACAAACTGGGAGACCCGGGACTACGCGGTCAGTTCCTCCAAGTTACATCCGTCCCGTGCGAGGTGTTCGTGCCTCCTACGTGGTCGTTTGGGGGTTGGTTTGGGTTTTCACCCTTTAACGGATTGTTTTTAAGTCTAAGTGTGATTTTGTTGATTTTTACAAATTATCTTCATATTCTCGATTCGGGAGACCCGGGGCTACGCGGTCAGTTCTTACAAGTTAAATTGGTCCCGTGCGAGGTGTTCGTGCCTCCTACCGGGTCATTTGGCTGGTGGTTTGGGTTTTCTCCCTTTAACAGCTTGTTTTTAAGTCTAAGTGTTGATTTTTGCAAATTATCCTCATATTAACAAACCGGGAGACCCGGGATTACGCGGTCAGTTCCTACAAGTTACATTAGTCCAGTACGAGGTGTTCGTGCCCCCTACGGGGTCGTTTGGGTGCTAGTTTGGGTTTTCACCCTTTAACGGCTTGTTTTTAAGTTTAAGTTTTGACTCTGTTTATTGTTGCAAATTATCGTCAAATTCTCTAATTGGGAGACCCCGGACTACGCGGTCAGTTCAAAAAAGTTACATTGGTCCCGTGCGAGGTGTTCGTGCCTCCTACGGGGTCGTTTGGGGGGGTTGGGTTTTCACCCTTTAACGGCTTGTTTTTAAGTGTAAGTGTTGATTTTTTAAAATTATTTTCATATTCACAAACTGGGAGACTCGGGACTACGCGATCAGTTACAACAAGTTATATTGGTCCCGTACGAGGTGTTCGTGCCTCACACGGGGTCGTTTGGGGGTTTGTTTTGGTTTTCACCGTTTAACGACTTGTTTTTAACTTTAAGTGTTGATTTTGTTGATTTTTGCAAATTATCATCATATTCTCGAATCGGGAGACCCGGGACTACGTAATCAGTTCCAACAAGTTACATTGGTCCCGTGCGAGGTCTTCGTGCCTCCTACGGGGTCATTTGGGGGGTAATTTGGGTTTTCACCCTTTAAAGGCTTATTTTTCAGTCTAAGTGTTGAATTCTACAAATTATCATCATATTCACAAACTGGGAGATCCGGGACTATGCGGTCAGTTACTACAAGTTAGATTAGTCCAGTACGAGGTGTTCGTGCCCCCTATGGGGTCGTTTGGGGGCTGGTTTGGGTTTTCACCCTTTAACGATTTTGTTTTTAAGTTTAAGTGTCGATTTTGTTGATTTTTGCAAATTATCGTCGTATTCTCAAATTGGGAGATCCTGGACTACGCGGTTAGTTCCAACAAGTTACATTGGTCTCGTGCGAGGTGTTTGTGCCTCCTATGGGGTCGTTTGGGGGGTGGTTTGGGTTTTCACCCTTTAACGGCTTGTTTTTAAGTGTAAGTGTTGATTTTTGCAAATTATTATCATATTCACAAACTCGGAGACTCGGGACTACGCGGTCAGTTACAACAAGTTACATTGGTCCCGTACAAGGTGTTCGTGCCTCATACGGGTCGTTTGGGGTTGCTTTTGGTTTTGACCCTTTAACGGCTTGTTTTTAAGTTTAAGTGTTGATTTTGTTGATTTTTGCAAATTATCTTCATATTCTCGAATACGCGATAAGTTCCAACAAGTTATATTAGTCCCGTGTGAGGTGTTCGTGCCTCCTACGTGGTCGTTTGGGTGTTGGTTTGGGTTTTCACACATTAAAGGGTTGTTTTTAAGTCTAACTGTTAATTTTTGAAAATTATCATCATATTCACAAACTGGGAGACCCGGGACTACGCGGTCAGTTCCTCCAAGTTACATCTGTCCCGTGCGAGGTGTTAGTGCCTCCTACGTGGTCGTTTGGGGGTTGGTTTGGGTTTTCACCCTTTAACGGCTTGTTTTTAAGTCTAAGTGTGATTTTTGCAAATTATTGTCATATTCTCAAATTGTGAGATCCGGGATTACGCGGTCAGTTGCTACAAGTTACCTTAGTCCCGTGCGAGGTGTTCGTGCCTCCTACGTGGTCGTTTGGGGGTTGGTTTGGGTTTTCACCCTTTAACGGCTTGTTTTTAAGTCTAAGTGTGATTTTTGCAAATTATTGTCATATTCTCAAATTGTGAGATCCGAGATTACGCGGTCAGTTGCTACAAGTTACCTTAGTCCCGTGCGAGGTGTTTGTGCCTCTTACGGGGTCGTTTGGTGGCTGGTTTGGGTTTTCTCCCTTTAACGTCTTGTGTTTAATTTTGAGTGTTGATTTTTGTAAATTCTCATGATATTATAAATCCAGGAGATCGGGGACAATACGGTCAGTTTCGACAAGTTAAATTGGTCCCGTGCGAGGTGTTCGTGCCTCCTACGGGGTCGTTTGGCTGGTGGTTTGGGTTTTCTCCCTTTAACAGCTTATTTTTAAGTCTAAGTGTTGATTTTTGCAAATTATCCTCATATTAACAAATCGGGAGACCCGGGATTATGCGATCAGTTCCTACAAGTTACATTAGTCCAGTACGAGGTGTTCGTGCCCCCTACGGGGTCGTTTGGGTGCTAGTTTGGGTTTTCACCCTTTAACGGCTTGTTTTTAAGTTTAAGTTTTGACTTTGTTCATTGTTGAAAATTATCGTCAAATTCTCTAATTGGGAGACCCCGGACTACGCGGTCAGTTCCAAAAAGTTACATTGGTCCCGTGCGAGATGTTCGTGCCTCCTACGGGGTCGTTTGGGGGGGGGGGGTGGGTTTTCACCCTTTAATGGCTTGTTTTTAAGTGTAAGTGTTGATTTTTTAAAATTATTTTCATATTCACAAACTGGGAGACTTGGGACTACGCGATCAGTTACAACAAGTTATATTGGTCCCATACGAGGTGTTCGTGCCTCACACAGGGTCGTTTGGGGGTTTGTTTTGGTTTTCACCGTTTAACGACTTGTTTTTAAGTTTAAGTGTTGATTTTGTTGATTTTTGCAAATTATCGTCATATTCTCGAATCGGGAGACCCGGGACTACGTAATCAGTTCCAACAAGTTACATTGGTCCCGTGCGAGGTGTTCGTGCCTCCTACGGGGTCATTTGGGGGGTAATTTGGGTTTTCACCCTTTAAAGGCTTATTTTTCAGTCTAAGTGTTGATTTCTACAAATTATCATCATATTCACAAACTGGGAGACCCGGGACTATGCGGTCAGTTACTACAAGTAACATTAGTCCAGTACGAGGTGTTCGTGCCCCCTATGGGGTCGTTTGGGGGCTGGTTTGGGTTTTCACCCTTTAACGGTTTTGTTTTTAAGTTTAAGTGTCGATTTTGTTAATTTTTGCAAATTATTGTCGTATTCTCAAATTGGGAGACACTGGACAACGCGGTTTGTTCCAACAAGTTACATTAGTCTCGTGCGAGGTGTTTGTGCCTCCTATGGGGTCGTTTGGGGGGTGGTTTGGGTTTTCACCCTTTAACGGCTTGTTTTTAAGTGTAAGTGTTGATTTTTGCAAATTATTATCATATTCACAAACTCGGAGACTCGGGACTACGCGGTCAGTTACAACAAGTTACATTGGTCCCGTACAAGGTGTTCGTGCCTAATACGGGTCGTTTGGGGTTGGTTTTGGTTTTCACCCTTTAACGCCTTGTTTTTAAGTTTAAGTGTTGATTTTGTTGATTTTTGCAAATTATCGTCATATTCTCGAATCGGGAGACCCGAAACTACGCGATAAGTTCCAACAAGTTACATTAGTCCCGTGCGAGGTGTTCGTGCCTCCTACGTGGTCGTTTGGGGGTTGGTTTGGGTTTTCACACTTTAAAGGGTTGTTTTTAAGTCTAACTGTTAATTTTTGAAAATTATCATCATATTCACAAACTGGGAGACCCGGGACTACGCGGTCAGTTCCTCCAAGTTACATCCGTCCCGTGCGAGGTGTTCGTGCCTCCTACGTGGTCGTTTGGGGGTTGGTTTGGGTTTTCACCCTTTAACGGCTTGTTTTTAAGTCTAAGTGTGATTTTTGCAAATTATTGTCATATTCTCAAATTGTGAGATCCGGGATTACGCGGTCAGTTGCTACAAGTTACTTTAGTCCCGTGCGAGGTGTTCGTGCCTCCTACGGGGTCGTTTGGTGGCTGGTTTGGGTTTTCTCCCTTTAACAGCTTGTGTGTTAATTTTGAGTGTTGATTTTTGTAAATTCTCATGATATTCTAAATCCGGGAGATCGGGGACAATGCGGTCAGTTTTGACAAGTTACATTGGTCCCGTGCGAGGTGTTCGTGCCTCTTACGGGGTCTTTTAGGGGTTGGTTTGGGTTTTCACCCTTTAATGGGTTATTTTCAAGTCTAAGTGTGATTTTGTTGATTTTTACAAATTATCATCATATTCTCGATTCGGGAGACCCGGGACTACGCGGGCAGTTCTTACAAGTTAAATTGGTCCCGTGCGAGGTGTTCGTGCCTCCTACGGGGTCGTTTGGCTGGTGGTTTGGGTTTTCTCCCTTAAACAGCTTGTTTTTAAGTCTAAGTGTTGATTTTTGCAAATTATCCTCATATTAACAAACCGGGAGACCCGGGATTACGCGGTCAGTTCCTACAAGTTACATTAGTCCAGTACGAGGTGTTCGTGCCCCCTATGATGTCGTTTGGGGGCTGGTTTGGGTTTTCACCCTTTAACGGTTTTGTTTTTAAGTTTAAGTGTCGATTTTGTTGATTTTTGCAAATTATCGTCGTATTCTCGAATTGGGAGACCCTGGACTACGCGGTTAGTTCCAACAAGTTACATTGGTCTCGTGCGAGGTGTTTGTGCCTCCTACGGGGTCGTTTGGGGGGTGGTTTGGGTTTTCACCCTTTAACGGCTTGTTTTTAAGTGTAAGTGTTGATTTTTTAAAATTATTATCATATTCACAAACTGGGAGACTCGGGACTACGCGGTCAGTTACAACAAGATACATTGGTCCCGTTCGAGGTGTTCGTGCCTCATACGGGTCATTTGGGGTTGGTTTTGGTTTTCACCCTTTAACGGCTTATTTTTAAGTTTAAGTGTTGATTTTGTTGATTTTTGCAAATTATCGTCATATTCTCGAATCGGGAGACCCGGGACTACGCGATTAGTTCGAACAGGTTACATTAGTCCCGTGCGAGGTGTTCGTGCCTCCTACGTGGTCGTTTGGGGGTTGGTAGGGGTTTTCACACTTTAAAGGGTTGTTTTTAAGTCTAACTGTTAATTTTTGAAAATTATCATCATATTCACAAACTGGGAGACCCGGGACTACGCGATCAGTTCCTCCAAGTTACATCGGTCCCGTGCGAGGTGTTCGTGCCTCCTACGTGGTCGTTTGGGGGTTGGTTTGGGTTTTCACCCTTTAACGGCTTGTTTTTAAGTCTAAGTGTGATTTTTGCAAATTATTGTCATATTCTCAAATTGTGAGATCCGGGATTACGCGGTCAGTTGCTACAAGTTACCTTAGTCCCGTGCGAGGTGTTCGTGCCACCTACGGGGTTGTTTGGTGGCTGGTTTGGGTTTTCTCCCTTTAACGGCTTGTTTTTAATTTTGAGTGTTGATTTTTGTAAATTCTCATGATATTCTAAATTCGGGAGATCGGGGACAATGCGGTCAGTTTCGACAAGTTACATTGGTCCCGTGCGAGGTGTTCGTGCCTCTTACGGGGTCTTTTGGGGGTTGGTTTGGGTTTTCACCCTTTAACGGGTTATTTTTAAGTCTAAGTGTGATTTTGTTGATTTTTAAAAATTATCATCATATTATCGATTCAGGACACCCGGGACTACGCGGTCAGTTCTTAAAAGTTAAATTGGTCCTGTGCGAGGTGTTCGTGCCTCTTACGGGGTCGTTTGGCTGGTGGTTTGGGTTTTCTCCCTTTAACAGCTTGTTTTTAAGTCTATGTCTTGATTTTTGTAAATTATCCTCATATTAACAAACCGGGAGACCCGGGATTATGCGGTCAGTTCCTACAAATTACATTAGTCCAGTACGAGGTGTTCGTGCCCCCTATGGTGTCGTTTGGGGCCTGGTTTGGGTTTTCATCCATTAAAGTTTTTGTTTTTAAGTTTAAGTGTCGATTTTGTTGATTTTTGCAAATTATCGTCGTATTCTCAAATTGGGAGACCCTGGACTACGCGGTTAGTTCCAAGAAGTTACATTGGTCACGTGCGAGGTGTTTGTGCCTCCTATGGGGTCGTTTGGGGGGTGGTTTGGGTTTTCACCCTTTAACGGCTTGTTTTTAAGTGTAAGTGTTGATTTTTACAAATTATTATTATATCCACAAACTCGGAGACTCGGGACTACGCGGTCAGTTACAACAAGTTACATTGGTCCCGTACGAGGTGTTCGTGCCTCATACGGGTCGTTTGGGGTTGGTTTTGGTTTTGACCCTTTAACGGCTTGTTTTTAAGTTTAAGTGTTGATTTTGTTGATTTTTGTAAATTATCGTCATATTCTCGAATTGGGAGACCCGGGACTACGCGATCGGTTCCAACAAGTTACATTAGTCCCGTGCGAGGTGTTCGTGCCTCCTACGTGGTCGTTTGGGTGTTGGTTTGGGTTTTCACGCCTTAAAGGGTTGTTTTAAGTCTAACTGTTAATTTTTGAAAAATATCATCATATTCACAAACTGGGAGAACCGGGACTACGCGGTCAGTTCCTCCAAGTTACATCGGTCCCGTGTGAGGTGTTCGAGCCTCCTACGTGGTCGTTTGGGGGTTGGTTTGGGTTTTCACCCTTTAACGGCTTGTTTTTAAGTCTAAGTGTGATTTTTGTAAATTATTGTCATATTCTCAAATTGTGAGATCCGGGATTACGCGGTCAGTTGCTACAACTTACCTTAGTCCCGTGCGAGGTGTTCGTGCCTCCTACGGGGTCGTTTGGTGGCTGGTTTGGGTTTTCTCCCTTTAACGGCTTGTGTTTAATTTTGAGTGTTGACTTTTGTAAATTCTCATGATATTCTAAATCCGGGAGATCGGGGACAATGCGGTCAGTTTCGACAAGTTACATTGGTCCCGTGCGAGGTGTTCGTGCCTCTTACGGCGTCTTTTGGGGGTTGGTTTGGGTTTTCACCCTATAACGGTTTATTTTTAAGTCTAAGTGTGATTTTGTTGATTTTTACAAATTATCATCATATTCTCGATTCGGGAGACCCGGGACTACGCGGTGAGTTCTTACAAGTTAAATTGGTCCCGTGCGAGGTGTTCGTGCCTCTTACGGGGTCGTTTGCTGGTGGTTTGGGTTTTCTCCCTTTAACAGCTTGTTTTTAAGTCTAAGTGTTGATTTTTGCAAATTATCCTCATATTAACAAATCGGGAGACCCGGGATTACGCGGTCAGTTCCTACAAGTTACATTAGTCCAGTACGAGGTGTTCGTGCCCCCTATGGGGTCGTTTGGGGGCTGGTTTGGGTTTTCACCCTTTATAGGTTTTGTTTTTAAGTTTAAGTGTCGATTTTGTTGATTTTTGAAAATTATCGTCGTATTTTCAAATTGGGAGACCCTGGACTACGCGGTTAGTTCCAACAAGTTACATTGGTCTCGTGCGAGGTGTTTGTGCCTCCTACGGGGTCGTTTGGGGGGTGGTTTGGGTTTTCACCCTATATCGGCTTGTTTTTAAGTGTAAGTGTTGATTTTTGCAAATTATTATCATATTCACAAACTGGGAGACTCGGGACTACGCGGTCAGTTACAACAAGTTACATTGGTCCCGTATGAGGTGTTCGTGCCTCATACGGGTCGTTTGGGGTTGGTTTTGGTTTTCACCTTTTAACGGCTTGTTTTTAAGTTTAAGTGTTGATTTTGTTGATTTTTGCAAATTATCGTCATATTCTCGAATCGGGAGACCCGAGACTACGCGATCAGTTCCAACAAGTTACATTAGTCCCGTGCGAGGTGTTCGTGCCTCCTACGTGGTCGTTTGGGGGTTGGTTTGGGTTTTCGCACTTTAAAGGGTTGTTTTTAAGTCTAACTGTTAATTTTTGAAAATTATCATCATATTCACAAATTGGGAGACCCGGGACTACGCGATCAGTTCCCCCAAGTTACATCGGTCCCGTGCGAGGTGTTCGAGCCTCCTACGTGGTCGTTTGGGGGTTGATTTGGGTTTTCACCCTTTAACGGCTTGTTTTTAAGTCTAAGTGTGATTTTTGCAAATTATTATCATATTCTCAAATTGTGAGATCCGGGATTACGCGGTCAGTTGCTACAACTTACCTTAGTCCCGTGCGAGGTGTTCGTGCCTCCTACGGGGTCGTTTGGTGGCTGGTTTGGATTTTCGCCCTTTAACGGCTTGTGTTTAATTTTGAGTGTTGATTTTTGTAAATTCTCATGATATTCTAAATCTGGGAGATCGGGGACAATGCGGTCAGTTTCGACAAGTTACATTGGTCCCGTGAGAGGTGTTCGTGCCTCTTACGGGGTCTTTTGGGGGTTGGTTTGGGTTTTCACCCTTTAACGGGTTATTTTTAAGTCTAAGTGTGATTTTGTTGATTTTTAAAAATTATCATCATATTCTCGATTCGGGAGACCCGGGACTACGCGGTCAGTTCTTACAAGTTAAATTGGTCCCGTGCGAGGTGTTTGTGCCTCCTACGGGGTCGTTTGGCTAGTGGTTTGGGTTTTCTCCCTTTAACAGCTTGTTTTTAAGTCTAAGTGTTGATTTTTTCAAATTATCCTCATATTAACAAACTGGGAGACCCGGGATTACGCGGTCAGTTCCTACAAGTTACATTGGTCCCGTACGAGGAGTTCGTGCTTCTTACGGGGTCATTTGTTGGCTGGTTTGGGTTTTCGACCTTTAACGGCTTATTTTAAGTATAATTGTGATTTTTGCGAGTTATCACTATATTCTCAAACCGGGAGACCCGGGACTGTGCAATCAGTTCGTACAAGTTACATTTGTCCCGTACGAGGCGTTCATGCCTCTTACGGGGTCGTTTGGGGTCTAGTTTAGATTTTCACCCTTTAACGGCTTGTTTTCAAGTCTAAGTGTTATTTTTGCTAATTATCATCGTATTCACTAATCGGTCCCGTGTGAGGTGTTCGTGCCTCCTACGGGGTCGTTTGGGTGTTGGTTTGGGTTTTTACCCTTTAAGTGTTGATTTTTTTGATTTTTGCAAATATCGTCATATTCTCAAACCAGGGGACCTAGCACTACGCCATCAGTTCCAACAAGTTACATTAGTCCCGTGCGAGGTGTTCGTGCCTCCTACGGGATCGTTTGGAGGGTTATTTGGGTTTTCACCCTTTAACGACTTATTTTTAAGTCTAAGTGTTGATTTCCACAAATTATCATCATATTCACAAACTGGGAGACCCGGGACTATGCGGTGAGTTACTACAAGTTACGTTAGTCCAGTACGAGGTGTTCGTGCCCCCTATGGGGTCGTTTGGGGGCTGGTTTGGGTTTTCACCCTTTAACGGTTTTGTTTTTAAGTTTAAGTGTCGATTTTGTTGATTTTTGCAAATTATCGTCGTATTCTCAAATTGGGAGACCCTGGACTACGCGGTTAGTTCCAACAAGTTACATTGGTCTCGTGCGAGGTGTTCGTGCCTCCTACGGGGTCGTTTGGTAGGTGGTTTGGGTTTTCACCCTTTAACGACTTGTTTTTAAGTGTAAGTATTGATTTTTGCAAATTATCATCATATTCACAAACTGGGAGACGCGGGACTACACGGTCAGTTACAACAAGTTACATTGGTCCCGTACGAGGTGTTCGTACCTCTTACAAGGTCATTTGGGGGTTGGTTTGGGTTTTCACCCTTTAATGGCTTGTTTTTATGTTTAAGTGTTGATTTTGTTGATTTTTGCAAATTATCATCATATTCTCGAATCGGGAGACATGTGACAACACTGTCAGTTCCAACAAGTTACATTGGTCCCGTACGAGGTGTTCGTGCTTCTTACGGGGTCGTTTGGGGGCTGGTTTGCGTTTTCACCCGTTAATGGCTTGTTTTTAAGTCTAAGTGTCGATTTTGTTGATTTTTGCAAATTATCGTCGTATTCTCAAATTGGGAGACCCTGGACTACGCGGTTAGTTCCAACAAGTTACATTGGTCTCGTGCGAGGTGTTTGTGCCTCCTACGGGGTCGTTTGGTGGGTGGTTTGGGTTTTCACCCTTTATCGGCTTGTTTTTAAGTGTAAGTGTTGATTTTTGCAAATTATTATCATATTCACAAACTGGGAGACTCGGGACTACGCGGTCAGTTACAACAAGTTACATTGGTCCCGTACGAAGTGTTCGTGCCTCATACGGGTCGTTTGGGGTTGGTTTTGGTTTTCACCCTTTAACGGCTTGTTTTTAAGTTTAAGTGTTGATTTTGTTGATTTTTGCAAATTATCGTCATATTCTCGAATCGGGAGACCCGGGACTACGCGATCAGTTCCAACAAGTTACATTAGTCCCGTGCGAGGTGTTCGTGCCTCCTACGTGGTCGTTTGGGGGTTGGTTTGGGTTTTCGCACTTTAAAGGGTTGTTTTTAAGTCTAACTGTTAATTTTTGAAAATTATCATCATATTCACAAACTGGGAGACCCGGGACTACGCGGTCAGTTCCTCCAAGTTACATCGGTCCCGTGCGAGGTGTTCGAGCCTCCTACGTGGTCGTTTGGGGGTTGGTTTGGGTTGTCACCCTTTAACGGCTTGTTTTTAAGTCTAAGTGTGATTTTTGCAAATTATTGTCATATTCTCAAATTGTGAGATCCGGGATTACGCGGTCAGTTGCTACAAGTTACCTTAGTCCCGTGCGAGGTGTTCGTGCATCCTACGGGGTCGTTTGGTGGCTGGTTTGGGTTTTCTCCCTTTAACGGCTTGTGTTTAATTTTGAGTGTTGATTTTTGTAAATTCTCATGATATCTAAATCCGGGAGATCGGGGACAATGCGGTCAGTTTCGACAAGTTACATTGGTCCCGTGCGAGGTGTTCGTGCCTCGTACGGGGTCTTTTGGGGGTTGGTTTGGGTTTTCACCCTTTAACGGGTTATTTTTAAGTCTAAGTGTGATTTTGTTGATTTTTACAAATTATCATCATATTCTCGATTCGGGAGACCCGGGACTACGCGGTCAGTTCTTACAAGTTAAATTGGTCCCGTGCGAGGTGTTCGTGCCTCCTACGGGGTCGTTTGGCTGGTGGTTTGGGTTTTCTCCCTTTAACAGCTTGTTTTTAAGTCTAAGTGTTGATTTTTGCAAATTATCCTCATATTAACAAACCGGGAGACCCAGGATTACGCGGTCAGTTCCTACAAGTTACATTAGTCCAGTACGAGGTGTTCGTGCCCCCTACGGGGTCGTTTGGGTGCTAGTTTGGGTTTTCACCCTTTAACGGCTTATTTTTAAGTTTAAGTTTTTACTTTGTTTATTGTTGCAAATTATCGTCAAATTCTCTAATTGGGAGACCCCGGACTACGCGGTCAGTTCCAAAAAGTTACATTGGTCCCGTGCGAGGTGTTCGTGCCTCCTACGGGGTCGTTAGGGGGGGGGGTTGGGTTTTCACCCTTTAACGGCTTGTTTTTAAGTGTAAGTGTTTATTTTTTAAAATTATTTTCATATTCACAAACTGGGAGACTCGGGACTACGCGATCAGTTACAACAAGTTATATTGGTCCCGTACGAGTTGTTCGTGCCTCACACCGGGTCGTTTGGGGGTTTGTTTTGGTTTTCACCGTTTAACGACTTGTTTTTAAGTTTAAGTGTTGATTTTTGCAAATTATTGTCATATTTTCGAATCGGGAGACCCGGGACTACGTAATCATTTCCAACAAGTTACATTGGTCCCGTGCGAGGTGTTCGTGCCTCCTACGGGGTCATTTCGGGGGTAATTTGGGTTTTCACCCTTTAAAGGCTTATTTTTCAGTCTAAGTGTTGATTTATACAAATTATCATCATATTCACAAACGGGGAGACCCGGGACTATGCGGTCAGTTAATACAAGTTACATTAGTCCAGTACGAGGTGTTCGTGCCCCCTATGGGGTCGTTTGGGGGCTGGTTTGGGTTTTCACCCTTTAACGGTTTTGTTTTTAAGTTTAAGTGTCGATTTTGTTGATTTTTGCAAATTATCGTCGTATTCTCAAATTGGGAGACCCTGGACTACGCGGTTAGTTCCAACAAGTTACATTAGTCTCGTGCGAGGTGTTTGTGCCTCCTATGGGGTCGTTTGGGGGGTGGTTTGGGTTTTCACCCTTTAACGGCTTGTTTTTAAGTGTAAGTGTTGATTTTTGCAAATTATTATCATATTCACAAACTCGGAGACTCGGGACTACGCGGTCAGTTACAACAAGTTACATTGGTCCCGTACAAGGTGTTCGTGCCTCATACGGGTCGTTTGGGGTTGGTTTTGGTTTTCACCCTTTAACGGCTTGTTTTTAAGTTTAAGTGTTGATTTTGTTGATTTTTGCAAATTATCGTCATATTCTCGAATCGGGAGACCCGGGACTACGCGATAAGTTCCAACAAGTTACATTAGTCCCGTGTGAGGTGTTCGTGCCTCCTACGTGGTCGTTTGGGGGTTGGTTTGGGTTTTCACACTTTAAAGGGTTGTTTTTAAGTCTAACTGTTAATTTTTGAAAATTATCATCATATTCACAAACTGGGAGACCCGGGATTACGCGGTCAGTTCCTCCAAGTTACATCCGTCCCGTGCGAGGTGTTCGTGCCTCCTACGTGGTCGTTTGGGGGTTGGTTTGGGTTTTCACCCTTTAACGGATTGTTTTTAAGTCTAAGTGTGATTTTGTTGATTTTTACAAATTATCATCATATTCTCGATTCGGGAGACCCGGGACTACGCGGTCAGTTCTTACAAGTTAAATTGGTCCCGTGCGAGGTGTTCGTGCCTCCTACGGGGTCATTTGGCTGGTGGTTTGGGTTTTCTCCCTTTAACAGCTTGTTTTTAAGTCTAAGTGTTGATTTTTGCAAATTATCCTCATATTAACAAACCGGGAGACTCGGGATTACGCGGTCAGTTCCTACAAGTTACATTAGTCCAGTACGAGGTGTTCGTGCCCCCTACGGGGTCGTTTGGGTGCTAGTTTGGGTTTTCACCCTTTAACGGCTTGTTTTTAAGTTTAAGTTTTGACTTTGTTTATTGTTGCAAATTATCGTCAAATTCTCTAATTGGGAGACCCCGGACTACGCGGTCAGTTCCAAAAAGTTACATTGGTCCCGTGCGAGGTGTTCGTGCCTCATACGGGGTCGTTTGGGGGGAGAGGGGGTTGGGTTTTCACCCTTTAAAGACTTGTTTTTAAGTGTAAGTGTTGATTTTTGCAAATTATTATCATATTCACAAACTCGGAGACTCGGGACTACGCGGTCAGTTACAACAAGTTACATTGGTCCCGTACGAGGTGTTCGTGCCTCATACGGGTCGTTTGGGGTTGGTTTTGGTTTTCACCCTTTAACGGCTTATTTTTAAGTTTAAGTGTTAATTTTTGCAAATTATCGTCATATTCTCGAATCGGGAGACCCGGGACTACGCGATAAGTTCCAACAAGTTACATTAGTCCCGTGTGAGGTGTTCGTGTGTCCTACGTGGTCGTTTGGGGGTTGGTTTGGGTTTTCACACTTTAAAGGGTTGTTTTTAAGTTTAACTATTAATTTTTGAAAATTATCATCACATTCACAAACTGGGAGACCCGGGACTACGCGGTCAGTTCCTCCAAGTTACATACGTCCCGTGCGAGGTGTTCGTGCCTCCTACGTGGTCGTTTGGGGGTTGGTTTGGGTTTTCACCCTTTAACGGATTGTTTTTAAGTCTAAGTGTGATTTTGTTGATTTTTACAAATTATCATCATATTCTCGATTCGGGAGACCCGGGACTACGCGGTCAGTTCTTACAAGTTAAATTGGTCCCGTGCGAGGTGTTCGTGCCTCCTACCGGGTCATTTGGCTGGTGGTTTGGGTTTTCTCCCTTTAACAGCTTGTTTTTAACTCTAAGTGTTGATTTTTGCAAATTATCCTCATATTAACAAACCGGGAGACCCGGGATTACGCGGTCAGTTCCTTCAAGTTACATTAGTCCAGTACGAGGTGTTCGTGCCCCCTACGGGGTCGTTTGGGTGCTAGTTTGGGTTTTCACCCTCTAACGGCTTGTTTTTAAGTTTAAGTTTTGACTTTGTTTATTGTTGCAAATTATAGTCAAATTCTCTAATTGGAAGACCCCGGACTACGCGGTCAGTTCCAAAAAGTTACATTGGTCCCGTGCGAGGTGTTCGTGCCTCCTACGGGGTCGTTTGGGGGGGTTGGGTTTTCACCCTTTAACGGCTTGTTTTTAAGTGTAAGTGTTGATTTTTTAAAATTATTTTCATATTCACAAACTGGGAGACTCGGGACTACGCGATCAGTTACAACAAGTTATATTGGTCCCGTACGAGGTGTTCGTGCCTCACACGGGGTCGTTTGGGGGTTTGTTTTGGTTTTCACTGTTTAACGACTTGTTTTTAAGTTTAAGTGTTGATTTTGTTGATTTTTGCAAATTATCGTCATATTCTCGAATCGGGAGACCCGGTAATACGTAATCAGTTCCAACAAGTTACATTGGTCCCGTGCGAGGTCTTCGTGCCTCCTACGGGGTCATTTGGGGGTTAATTTGGGTTTTCACCCTTTAAAGGCTTATTTTTCAGTCTAAGTGTTGAATTCTACAAATTATCATCATATTCACAAACTGGGAGACCCGGGACTATGCGGTCAGTTACTACAAGTTAGATTAGTCCAGTACGAGGTGTTCGTGCCCCCTATGGGGTCGTTTGGGGGCTGGTTTGGGTTTTCACCCTTTAACGGTTTTGTTTTTAAGTTTAAGTGTCGATTTTGTTGATTTTTGCAAACTATCGTCGTATTCTCAAATTGGGAGACCCTGGACTACGCGGTTAGTTCCAACAAGTTACATTGGTCTCGTGCGAGGTGTTCGTGCCTCCTATGGGGTCGTTTGGGGGGTGGTTTGGGTTTTCACCCTTTAACGACTTGTTTTTAAGTGTAAGTATTGATTTTTGCAAATTATCATCATATTCACAAACTGGGAGACGCGGGACTACACGGTCAGTTACAACAAGTTACATTGGTCCCGTACGAGGTGTTCGTACCTCTTACAAGGTCATTGGGGGGTTGGTTTGGGTTTTCACCCTTTAATGGCTTGTTTTTATGTTTAAGTGTTGATTTTGTTGATTTTTGCAAATTATCATCATATTCTCGAATCGGGAGACCCGGGACTACGCGATAAGTTCCAACAAGTTACATTAGTCCCGTCGGAGGTGTTCGTGCCTCCTACGTGGTCGTTTGGGTGTTGGTTTGGGTTTTCACACTTTAAAGGGTTGTTTTTAAGTCTAACTGTTAATTTTTGAAAATTATCATCATATTCACAAACTGGGAGACCCGGGACTACGCGGTCAGTTCCTCCAAGTTACATCCGTCCTGTGCGAGGTGTTTGTGCCTCCTACGTGGTCGTTTGGGGGTTGGTTTGGTTTTTCACCCTTTAACGGCTTGTTTTTAAGTCTAAGTGTGATTTTTGCAAATTATTGTCATATTCTCAAATTGTGAGATCCGGGATTACGCGGTCAGTTGCTGCAAGTTACCTTAGTCCCGTGCGAGGTGTTCGTGCCTCCTACGTGGTCGTTTGGGGGTTGGTTTGGGTTTTCACCCTTTAACGGCTTGTTTTTAAGTCTAAGTGTGATTTTTGCAAATTATTGTCATATTCTCAAATTATGAGATCCGAGATTACGCGGTCAGTTCCTACAAGTTACCTTAGTCCCGTGCGAGGTGTTTGTACCTCTTACGGGGTCGTTTGGTGGCTGGTTTGGGTTTTCTCCCTTTAACGTCTTGTGTTTAATTTTGAGTGTTGATTTTTGTAAATTCTCATGATATTATAAATCCTGGAGATCGGGGACAATGCGGTCAGTTTCGACAAGTTACATTGGTCCCGTGCGAGGTGTTCGTGCCTCTTACGGGGTCTTTTGGGGGTTGGTTTGGGTTTTCACCCTTTAACAGGTTATTTTTATGTCTAAGTGTGATTTTGTTGATTTTTACAAATTATCAGCATATTCTCGATTCGGGAGACCCGGGACTACGCGGTCAGTTCTTACAAGTTAAATTGGTCCCTTTAACAGCTTATTTTTAAGTCTAAGTGTTGATTTTTTCAAATTATCCTCATATTAACAAATCGGGAGACCCGGGATTAGGCGATCAGTTCCTACAAGTTACATTAGTCCAGTACGAGGTGTTCGTGCCCCCTACGGGGTCGTTTTGGTGCTAGTTTGGGTTTTCACCCTTTAACGGCTTGTTTTTAAGTTTAAGTTTTGACTTTTTTCATTGTTGAAAATTATAGTCAAATTCTCTAATTGGGAGACCCCGAACTACGCGGTCAGTTCAAAAAAGTTACATTGGTCCCGTGCGAGGTGTTCGTGCCTCCTACGGGGTCGTTTGGGGGGGGGGGTTCACCCTTTAATGGCTTGTTTTTAAGTGTAAGTGTTGATTTTTTAAAATTGTTTTCATATTCACAAACTGGGAGACTCGGGACTTCGCGATCAGTAACAACAAGTTATATTGGTCCCGTACGAGGTGTTCGTGCCTCACACAGGGTCGTTTGGGGGTTTGTTTTGGTTTTCACCGTTTAACGACTTGTTTTTAAGTTTAAGTGTTGATTTTGTGTATTTTTGCAAATTATCGTCATATTCTCGAATCGGGAGACCCGGGACTACGTAATCAGTTCCAACAAGTTACATTGGTCCCGTGCGAGGTGTTCGTGCCTCCTACGGGGTCATTTGGGTGGTAATTTGGGTTTTCACCCTTTAAAGGCTTATTTTTTAGTCTAAGTGTTGATTTCTACAAATTATCATCATATTCAGAAACTGGGAGACCCGGGACTATGCGGTCAGTTGCTACAAGTAACATTAGTCCAGTACGAGGTGTTCGTGCCCCCTATGGGGTCGTTTGGGGGCTGGTTTGGGTTTTCACCCTTTAACGTTTTTGTTTTTAAGTTTAAGTGTCGATTTTGTTGATTTTTGCAAATTATCGTCGTATTCTCAAATTGGGAGACTTTGGACTATGCGGTTAGTTCCAACAAGTTACATTAGTCTCGTGCGAGGTGTTTGTGCCTCCTATGGGGTCGTTTGGGGGGTGGTTTGGGTTTTCACCCTTTAACGGCTTCTTTTTAAGTGTAAGTGTTGATTTTTGCAAATTATTATCATATTCACAAACTCGGAGACTCGGGACTACGCGGTCAGTTACAACAAGTTACATTGGTCCCGTACAAGGTGTTTGTGCCTCATACGGGTCGTTTGGGGTTGGTTTTGGTTTTCACCCTTTAACGTCTTGTTTTTAAGTTTAAGTGTTAATTTTTGCAAATTATCGTCATATTCTCGAATCGGGAGACCCGGGACTACGCGATAAGTTCCAACAAGTTACATTAGTCCCGTGCGAGGTGTTCGTGCCTCCTACGTGGTCGTTTGGGGGTTGGTTTGGGTTTTCACACTTTAAAGGGTTGTTTTTAAGTCTAACTGTTAATTTTTGAAAATTATCATCATATTCACAAACTGGGAGACCCGGGACCACGCGGTCAGTTCCTCCAAGTTACATCGGTCCCGTGCGAGGTGCTCGAGCTTCCTACGTGGTCGTTTGGGGGTTGGTTTGGGTTTTCACCCTTTAACGGCTTGTTTTTAAGTCTAAGTGTCATTTTTGCAAATTATTGTCATATTCTCAAATTGTGAGATCCGGGATTACGCGGTCAGTTGCTACAAGTTACCTTAGTCCCGTGCGAGGTGTTCGTGCCTCCTACGGGGTCGTTTGGTGGCTGGTTTGGGTTTTCTCCCTTTAACAGCTTGTGTGTTAATTTTGAGTGTTGATTTTTGTAAATTCTCATGATATTCTAAATCCGGGAGATCGGGGACAATGCGGTCAGTTTTGACAAGTTACATTGGTCCCGTGCGAGGTGTTCGTGCCTCTTACGGGGTCTTTTGGGTGTTGGTTTGGGTTTTCACCCTTTAACGGGTTATTTTCATGTCTAAGTGTGATTTTGTTGATTTTTACAAATTATCATCATATTCTCGATTCGGGAGACCCGGGACTACGCGGACAGTTCTTACAAGTTAAATTGGTCCCGTGCGAGGTGTTCGTGCCTCCTACAGGGTCGTTTGGCTGGTGGTTTGGGTTTTCTCCCTTAAACAGCTTGTTTTTAAGTCTAAGTGTTGATTTTTGCAAATTATCCTCATATTAACAAACCGGGAGACCCAGGATTACGCGGTCAGTTCCTATAAGTTACATTAGTCCAGTACGAGGTGTTCGTGCCCCCTATGGGGTCGTTTGGGGGCTGGTTTGGGTTTTCACCCTTTAACGGTTTTGTTTTTAAGTTTAAGTGTCGATTTTGTTAATTTTTGCAAATTATCGTCGTATTCTCGAATTGGGAGACCCTGGACTACGTGGTTAGTTCCAACAAGTTACATTGGTCTCGTGCGAGGTGTTTGTGCCTCCTACGGGGTCGTTTGGGGGGTGGTTTGGGTTTTCACCCTTTAACGGCTTGTTTTTAAGTGTAAGTGTTGATTTTTTCAAATTATTATCATATTCACAAACTGGGAGACTCGGGACTACGCGTTCAGTTACAACAAGTTACATTGGTCCCGTTCGAGGTGTTCGTGCCTCATACGGGTCGTTTGGGGTTGGTTTTGGTTTTCACCGTTTAACGACTTGTTTTTAAATTTAAGTGTTGATTTTGTTGATTTTTGCAAATTATCGTCATATTCTCGTATCGGGAGACGCGGGACTACGTATCAGTTCCAACAAGTTACATTGGTCCCGTGCGAGGTGTTCGTGCCTCCTACAAGGTCATTTGGTGGGTAATTTGGGTTTTCACCCTTTAAAGTCTTATTTTTCAGTCTAAGTGTTGATTTCTACAAATTATCATCATATTCACAAACTGGGAGACCCGGGACTATGCGGTCAGTTACTACAAGTAACATTAGTCCAGTACGAGGTGTTCGTGCCCCCTATGGGGTCGTTTGGGGGCTGGTTTGGGTTTTCACCCTTTAACGGTTTTGTTTTTAAGTTTAAGTGTTGATTTTGTTGATTTTTGCAAATTATCATCGTATTCTCAAATTGGGAGACCCTGGACTATGCGGTTAGTTCCAACAAGTTACATTAGTCTCGTGCGAGGTGTTTGTGCCTCCTATGCGGTCGTTTGGGGGGTGGTTTGGGTTTTCACCCTTTAACGGCTTGTTTTTAAGTGTAAGTGTTGATTTTTGCAAATTATTATCATATTCACAAACTCGGAGACTCGGGACTACGCGGTCAGTTACAACAAGTTACATTGGTCCCGTACAAGGTGTTCGTGCCTCATACGGGTCGTTTGGGGTTGGTTTTGGTTTTCACCCTTTAACGGCTTGTTTTTAAGTTTAAGTGTTGATTTTGTTGATTTTTGCAAATTATCGTCATATTCTCGAATCGGGAGACCCGGGACTACGCGATAAGTTCCAACAAGTTACATTAGTCCCGTGCGAGGTGTTCGTGCCTCCTACGTGGTCGTTTGGGGATTGGTTTGGGTTTTCACACTTTAAAGGGTTGTTTTTAAGTCTAACTGTTAATTTTTGAAAATTATCATCATATTCACAAACTGGGAGACCCGGGACTACGCGGTCAGTTCCTCAAAGTTACATCCGTCCCGTGCGAGGTGTTCGTGCCTCCTACGTGGTCGTTTGGGGGTTGGTTTGGGTTTTCACCCTTTAACGGCTTGTTTTTAAGTCTAAGTGTGATTTTTGCAAATTATTGTCATATTCTCAAATTGTGAGATCCGGGATTACGCGGTCAGTTGCTACAAGTTACCTTAGTCCCATGCGAGGTGTTCGTGCCTCCTACGGGGTCGTTTGGTGGCTGGTTTGGGTTTTCTCCCTTTAACAGCTTGTGTGTTAATTTTGAGTGTTGATTTTTGTAAATTCTCATGATATTCTAAATCCGGGAGATCGGGGACAATGCGGTCAGTTTTGACAAGTTACATTGGTCCCGTGCGAGGTGTTCGTGCCTCTTACGGGGTCTTTTGGGGTTGGTTTGGGTTTTCACCCTTTAACGGGTTATTTTCATGTCTAAGTGTGATTTTGTTCATTTTTACAAATTATCATCATATTCTCGATTCGGGAGACCCGGGACTACGCGGACAGTTCTTACAAGTTAAATTGGTCTCGTGCGAGGTGTTCGTGCCTCCTACGGGGTCATTTGGCTGGTGGTTTGGGTTTTCTCCCTTAAACAGATTGGTTTTAAGTCTAAGTGTTGATTTTTGCAAATTATCCTCATATTCACAAACCGGGAGACCCGGGATTATGCGGTCAGTTCCTACAAGTTACATTAGTCCAGTACGAGGTGTTCGTGCCCCCTATGGGGTCGTTTGGGGGCTGGTTTGGGTTTTCACCCTTTAACGGTTTTGTTTTTAAGTTTAAGTGTCGATTTTGTTGATTTTTGCAAATTATCGTCGTATTCTCAAATTGGGAGACCCTGGACTACGCGGTTAGTTCCAACAAGTTACATTGGTCTCGTGCGAGGTGTTCGTGCCTCCTACGGGGTCGTTTGGTAGGTGGTTTGGGTTTTCACCCTTTAACGACTTGTTTTTAAGTGTAAGTATTGATTTTTGCAAATTATCATCATATTCACAAACTGGGAGACGCGGGACTACACGGTCAGTTACAATAAGTTACATTGGTCCCGTACGAGGTGTTCGTGCCTCTTACAGGGTCATTTGGGGGTTGGTTTGGGTTTTCACCCTTTAATGGCTTGTTTTTAAGTTTAAGTGTTGATTTTGTTGATTTTTGCAAATTATCATCATATTCTCGAATCGGGAGACCTGTGACAACACGGTTAGTTCCAAAAAGTTACATTGGTCCCGTACGAGGTGTTCGTGCTTCTTACGGGGTCGTTTGGGGGCTGGTTTGCGTTTTCACCCGTTAATGGCTTGTTTTTAAGTCTGAGTGTCGATTTTGTTGATTTTTGCAAATTATCGTCGTATTCTCAAATTGGGAGACCCTGGACTACGCGGTTAGTTCCAACAAGTTACATTGTTCTCGTGCGAGGTGTTTGTGCCTCCTACGGGGTCGTTTGGGGGGTGGTTTGGGTTTTCACCCTTTATCGGCTTGTTTTTAAGTGTAAGTGTTGATTTTTGCAAATTATTATCATATTCACAAACTGGGAGACTCGGGACTACGCGGTCAGTTACAACAAGTTACATTGGTCCCGTACGAGGTGTTCGTGCCTCATACGGGTCGTTTGGAGTTGGTTTTGGTTTTCACCCTTTAACGGCTTGTTTTTAAGTTTAAGTGTTGATTTTGTCGATTTTCGCAAATTATCGTCATATTCTCGAATCGGGAGACCCGGGACTACGCGATCAGTTCCAACAAGTTACATTAGTCCCGTACGAGGTGTTCGTGCCTCCTACGTGGTCGTTTGGGGGTTGGTTTGGGTTTTCGCACTTTAAAGGGTTGTTTTTAATTCTAACTGTTAATTTTTAAAAATTATCATCATATTCACAAACTGGGAGACCCGGGACTACGCGGTCAGTTCCTCCAAGTTACATCGGTCCCGTGCGAGGTGTTCGAGCCTCCTACGTGGTCGTTTGGGGGTTGGTTTGGGTTTTCACCGTTTAACGGCTTGTTTTTAAGTCTAAGTGTGATTTTTGCAAATTATTGTCATATTCTCAAATTGTGAGATCCGGGATTACTTGGTCAATTGCTACAACTTACCTTAGTCCCGTGCGAGGTGTTCGTGCCTCCTACGGGGTCGTTTGGTGGCTGGTTTGGATTTTCTCCCTTTAACGGCTTGTGTTTAATTTTGAGTGTTGATTTTTGTAAATTCTCATGATATTCTAAATCCGGGAGATCGGGGACAATGCGGTCAGTTTCGACAAGTTACATTGGTCCCGTGCGAGGTGTTCGTGCCTCTTACGGGGTCTTTTGGGGGTTGGTTTGGGTTTTCACCCTTTAACGGGTTATTTTTAAGTCTAAGTGTGATTTTGTTGATTTTTACAAATTATCATCATATTCTCGATTCGGGAGACCCGGGACTACGCGGTCAGTTCTTACAAGTTAAATTGGTCCCGTGCGAGGTGTTTGTGCCTCCTACGGGGTCGTTTGGCTAGTGGTTTGGGTTTTCTCCCTTTAACAGCTTGTTTTTAAGTCTAAGTGTTGATTTTTTCAAATTATCCTCATATTAACAAACTGGGAGACCCGGGATTACGCGGTCAGTTCCTACAAGTTACATTGGTCCCGTACGAGGAGTTCGTGCTTCTTACGGGGTCATTTGTGGGATGGTTTGGGTTTTCGACCTTTAACGGCTTATTTTAAGTATAAGTGTGATTTTTGCGAGTTATCACTATATTCTCAAACCGGGAGACCCGGGACTGTGCGATCAGTTCGTACAAGTTACATTTGTCCCGTACGAGGTGTTCATGCCTCTTACGGGGTCGTTTGGGGTCTGGTTTAGATTTTCACCCTTTAACGGCTTGTTTTCAAGTCTAAGTGTTATTTTTGCTAATTATCATCGTATTCACTAATCGGTCCCGTGTGAGGTGTTCGTGCCTCCTACGGGGTCGTTTGGGTGTTGGTTTGGGTTTTTACCCTTTAACGACTTCTTTTTAAGTTTAAGTGTTGATTTTGTTGATTTTTGCAAATATCGTCATATTCTCAAACCAGGAGACCTAGCACTACGCAATCAGTTCCAACAAGTTACATTAGTCCCGTGCGAGGTGTTCGTGCCTCCTACGGGGTCGTTTGGAGGGTTATTTGCGTTTTCACCCTTTAACGACTTATTTTTAAGTCTAGGTGTTGATTTCCACAAATTATCATCATATTCACAAACTGGGAGACCCGGGACTATGCGGTGAGTTACTACAAGTTACGTTAGTCCAGTACGAGGTGTTCGTACCGCCTATGGGGTCGATTGGGGCCTGGTTTGGGTTTTCACCCTTTAACGGTTTTGTTTTTAAGTTTAAGTGTCGATTTTGTTGATTTTTGCAAATTATCGTCGTATTCTCAAATTGGGAGACCCTGGACTACGCGGTTAGTTCCAACAAGTTACATTAGTCTCGTGCGAGGTGTTCGTGCCTCCTACGGGGTCGTTTGGTAGGTGGTTTGGGTTTTCACACTTTAACGACTTGTTTTTAAGTGTAAGTATTGATTTTTGCAAATTATCATCATATTCATAAACTGGGAGACGTGGGACTACACGGTCAGTTACAACAAGTTACATTGGTCCTGTACGAGGTGTTCGTGCCTCTTACAGGCTCATTTGGGGGTTGGTTTGGGTTTTCACCCTTTAATGGCTTGTTTTTAAGTTTAAGTGTTGATTTTGTTGATTTTTGCAAATTATCATCATATTCTCGAATCGGGAGACCTATGACAACACGGTCAGTTCCAACAAGTTACATTGGTCCCGTACGAGGTGTTCGTACTTCTTACGGGGTCGTTTGGGGGCTGGTTTGCGTTTTCACCCGTTAATGGCTTGTTTTTAAGTCTAAGTGTCGATTTTGTTGATTTTTGCAAATTATCGTCGTATTCTCAAATTGGGAGACCCTAGACTACGCAGTTAGTTCCAACAAGTTACATTGGTCTCGTGCGAGGTATTTGTGCCTCCTAAGGGGTCGTTTGGGGGGTGGTTTGGGTTTTCACCCTTTATCGGCTTGTTTTTAAGTGTAAGTGTTGATTTTTGCAAATTATTATCATATTCACAAACTGGGAGACTCGGGACTACGCGGTCAGTTACAACAAGTTACATTGGTCCCGTACGAGGTGTTCGTGCCTCATACGGGTCGTTTGGGGTTGGTTTTGGTTTTCACCCTTTAACGGCTTGTTTTTAAGTTTAAGTGTTGATTTTTGCAAATTATCGTCATATTCTCGAATCGGGAGACCCGGGACTACGCGATCAGTTCCAACAAGTTACATTAGTCCCGTGCGAGGTGTTCGTGCCTCCTACGTGGTCGTTTGGGGGTTGGTTTGGGTTTTCGCACTTTAAAGGGTTGTTTTTAAGTCTAACTGTTAATTTTTGAAAATTATCATCATATTCACAAACTGGGAGACCCGGGACTACGCGGTCAGTTCCTCCAAGTTACATCGGTCCCGTACGAGGTGTTCGAGCCTCCTACGTGGTCGTTTGGTGGTTGGTTTGGGTTTTCACCCTTTAATGGCTTGTTTTTAAGTCTAAGTGTGATTTTTGCAAATTATTGTCATATTCTCAAATTGTGAGATCCGGGATTACGCGGTCAGTTGCTACAACTAACCTTAGTCCCGTGCGAGGTGTTCGTGCCTCCTACGGGGTCGTTTGGTGGCTGGTTTGGATTTTCTCCCTTTAACGGCTTGTGTTTAATTTTGAGTGTTGATTTTTGTAAATTCTCATGATATTCTAAATCCGGGAGATCGGGGACAATGCGGTCAGTTTCGACAAGTTACATTGGTCCCGTGCGAGGTGTTCGTGCCTCTTACGGGGTCTTTTGGGGGTTGGTTTGGGTTTTCACCCTTTAACGGGTTATTTTTAAGTCTAAGTGTGATTTTGATGATTTTTACAAATTATCATCATATTCTCGATTCGAGAGACCCGGGACTACGCGGTCAGTTCTTACAAGTTAAATTGGTCCCGTGCGAGGTGTTTGTGCCTCCTACGGGGTCGTTTGGCTGGTGGTTTGGGTTTTCTCCCTTTAACAGCTTGTTTTTAAGTCTAAGTGTTGATTTTTTCAAATTATCCTCATATTAACAAACTGGGAGACCCGGGATTACGCGGTCAGTTCCTACAAGTTACATTGGTCCCGTACGAGGAGTTCGTGCTTCTTACGGGGTCATTTGTTGGCTGGTTTGGGTTTTCGACCTTTAACGGCTTATTTTAAGTATAAGTGTGATTTTTGCGAGTTATCACTATATTCTCAAACCGGGAGACCCGGGACTGTGCGATCAGTTCGTACAAGTTACATTTGTCCCGTACGAGGGGTTCATGCCTCTTACGGGGTCGTTTGGGGTCTGGTTTAGATTTTCACCCTTTAACGGCTTATTTTCAAGTCTAAGTGTTATTTTTGCTAATTATCATCGTATTCACTAATCGGTCGCGTGTGAGGTGTTCGTGCCTCCTACGGGGTCGTTTGGGTGTTGGTTTGGGTTTTTACCCTTTAACGACTTCTTTTTAAGTTTAAGTGTTGATTTTGTTGATTTTTGCAAATATCGTCATATTCTCAAACCAGGGGACCTAGCACTACGCAATCAGTTCCAACAAGTTACATTAGTCCCGTGCGAGGTGTTCGTGCCTCCTACGGGGTCGTTTGGAGGGTTATTTGGGTTTTCACCCTTTAACGACTTATTTTTCAGTCTAGGTGTTGATTTCCACAAATTATCATCATATTCACAAACTGGGAGACCCGAGACTATGCGGTGAGTTACTACAAGTTACGTTAGTCCAGTACGAGGTGTTCGTGCCACCTATGGGGTCGTTTGGGGGCTGGTTTGGGTTTTCACCCTTTAAGGGTTTTGTTTTTAAGTTTAAGTGTCGATTTTGTTGATTTTTGCAAATTATCGTCGTATTCTCAAATTGGGAGACCCTAGACTACGCGGTTAGTTCCAACAAGTTACATTGGTCTCGTGCGAGGTGTTCGTGCCTCCTACGGGGTCGTTTGGTAGGTGGTTTGGGTTTTCACCCTTTAACGACTTGTTTTTAAGTGTAAGTATTGATTTTTGCAAATTATCATCATATTCACAAACTGGGAGACGCGGGACTACACGGTCAGTTACAACAAGTTACATTGGTCCCGTACGAGGTGTTCGTGCCTCTTACAGGGTCATTTGGGGGTTGGTTTGGGTTTTCACCCTTTAATGGCTTGTTTTTAAGTTTAAGTGTTGATTTTGTTGATTTGTGCAAATTATCATCATATTCTCGAATCGGGAGACCTGTGACAACACGGTCAGTTCCAACAAGTTACATTGGTCCCGTACGAGGTGTTCGTGCTTCTTACGGGGTCGTTTGAGGGCTGGTTTGCGTTTTCACCCGTTAATGGCTTGTTTTTAAGTCTAAGTGTCGATTTTGTTGATTTTTGCAAATTATCGTCGTATTCTCAAATTGGGAGACCCTGGACTACGCGGTTAGTTCCAACAAGTTACATTGTTCTCGTGCGAGGTGTTTGTGCCTCCTACGGGGTCGTTTGGGGGGTGGTTTGGGTTTTCACCCGTTATCGGCTTGTTTTTAAGTGTAAGTGTTGATTTCTGCAAATTATTATCATATTCACAAACTGGGAGACTCGGGACTACGCGGTCAGTTACAACAAGTTACATTGGTCCCGTACGAGGTGTTCGTGCCTCATACGGGTCGTTTGGGCTTGGTTTTGGTTTTCACCCTTTAACGGCTTGTTTTTAAGTTTAAGTGTTGATTTTGTTGATTTTTGCAAATTAGCGTCATATTCTCGAATCGGGAGACCCGGGTCTACGCGATCAGTTCCAACAAGTTACATTAGTCCCGTGCGAGGTGTTCGTGCCTCCTACGTGGTCGTTTGGGGGTTGGTTTGGGTTTTCGCACTTTAAAGGGTTGTTTTTAAGTCTAACTGTTAATTTTTGAAAATTATCATCATATTCACAAACTGGGAGACCCGGGACTACGCGTTCAGTTCCTCCAAGTTACATCGGTCCCGTGCGAGGTGTTCGAGCCTCCTACGTGGTCGTTTGGGGGTTGGTTTGGGTTTTCACCCTTTAACGGCTTGTTTTTAAGTCTAAGTGTGATTTTTGCAAATTATTGTCATATTCTCAAATTGTTAGATCCGGGATTACGCGGTCAGTTACTACAACTTACCTTAGTCCCGTGCGAGGTGTTCGTGCCTCCTACGGGGTCGTTTGGTGGCTGGTTTGGATTTTCTCCCTTTAACGGCTTGTGTTTAATTTTGAGTGTTGATTTTTGTAAATTCTCATGATATTCTAAATCCGAGAGATCGGGGACAATGCGGTCAGTTTCGACAAGTTACATTGGTCCCGTGCGAGGTGTTCGTGCCTCTTACGGGGTCTTTTGGGGGTTAGTTTGGGTTTTCACCCTTTAACGGGTTATTTTTAAGTCTAAGTGTGATTTTGTTGATTTTTACAAATTATCATCATATTCTCGATTCGGGAGACCCGGGACTACGCGGTCTGTTCTTACAAGTTAAATTGGTCCCGTGCGAGGTGTTTGTGCCTCCTACGGGGTCGTTTGGCTGGTGGTTTGGGTTTTCTCCCTTTAACAGCTTGTTTTTAAGTCTAAGTGTTGATTTTTTCAAATTATCCTCATATTAACAAACTGGGAGACCCGGGATTACGCGGTCAGTTCCTACAAGTTACATTGGTCCCGTACGAGGAGTTCGTGCTTCTTACGGGGTCATTTGTGGGCTGGTTTGGGTTTTCGACCTTTAACGGCTTATTTTAAGTATAAGTGTGATTTTTGCTAGTTATCACTATATTCTCAAACCGGGAGACCCGGGACTATGCGATCAGTTCGTACAAGTTACATTTGTCCCGTACGAGGTGTTCATGCCTCTTACGGGGTCGTTTGGGGTCTGGTTTAGATTTTCACCCTTTAACGGCTTGTTTTCAAGTCTAAGTGTTATTTTTGCTAATTATCATCGTATTCACTAATCGGTCCCGTGTGAGGTGTTCGTGCCTCCTACGGGGTCGTTTGGGTGTTGGTTTGGGTTTTTACCCTTTAACGACTTCTTTTTAAGTTTAAGTGTTGATTTTGTTGATTTTTGCAAATATCGTCATATTCTCAAACCAGGGGACCTAGCACTACGCAATCAGTTCCACCAAGTTACATTAGTCCCGTGCGAGGTGTTCGTGCCTCCTACGGGGTCGTTTGGAGGGTTATTTGGGTTTTCACCCTTTAACGACTTATTTTTAAGTCTAGGTGTTGATTTCCACAAATTATCATCATATTCACAAACTGGGAGACCCGAGACTATGCGGTGAGTTACTACAAGTTACGTTAGTCCAGTACGAGGTGTTCGTGCCCCCTATGGGGTCGTTTGGGGGCTGCTTTGGGTTTTCACCCCTTAACGGTTTTGTTTTTAAGTTTAAGTGTCGATTTTGTTGATTTTTGCAAATTATCGTCGTATTCTCAAATTGGGAGACCCTGGACTACGCGGTTAGTTCCAACAAGTTACATTGGTCTCGTGCGAGGTGTTCGTGCCTCCTACAGGGTCGTTTGGTAGGTGGTTTGGGTTTTCACCCTTTAAAGACTTGTTTTTAAGTGTAAGTGTTGATTTTTGCAAATTAGCATCATATTCACAAACTGGGAGACGCGGGACTACACGGTCAGTTACAACAAGTTACATTGGTCCCGTACGAGGTGTTCGTGCCTCATACGGGTCGTTTGGGCTTGGTTTGGGTTTTCACCCTTTAATGGCTTGTTTTTAAGTTTAAGTGTTGATTTTGTTGATTTTTGCAAATTATCATCATATTCTCGAATCGGGAGACCCGGGACTACGCGATCAGTTCCAACAAGTTACATTAGTCCCGTGCGAGGTGTTCGTGCCTCCTACGTGGTCGTTTGGGGGTTGGTTTGGGTTTTCGCACTTTAAAGGGTTGTTTTTAAGTCTAACTGTTAATTTTTGAAAATTATCATCATATTCACAAACTGGGAGACTCGGGACTACGCGGTCAGTTCCTCCAAGTTACATCGGTCCCGTGCGAGGTGTTCGAGCCTCCTACGTGGTCGTTTGGGGGTTGGTTTGGGTTTTCACCCTTTAACGGCTTATTTTTAAGTCTAAGTGTGATTTTTGCAAATTATTGTCATATTATCAAATTGTGAGATCCGGGATTACGCGGTCAGTTGCTACAACTTACCTTAGTCCCGTGCGAGGTGTTCGTGCCTCCTACGGGGTCGTTTGGTGGCTGGTTTGGATTTTCTCCCTTTAACGGCTTGTGTTTAATTTTGAGTGTTGATTTTTGTAAATTCTCATGATATTCTAAATCCGGGAGATCGGGGACAATGCGGTCAGTTTCGACAAGTTACATTGGTCCCGTGCGAGGTGTTCGTGCCTCTTACGGGGTTTTTTGGGGGTTAGTTTGGGTTTTCACCCTTTAACGGGTTATTTTTAAGTCTAAGTGTGATTTTGTTGATTTTTACAAATTATCATCATATTCTCGATTCGGGAGACCCGGGACTACGCGGTCAGTTCTTACAAGTTAAATTGGTCCCGTGCGAGGTGTTTGTGCCTCCTACGGGGTCGTTTGGCTGGTGGTTTGGGTTTTCTCCCTTTAACAGCTTGTTTTTAAGTCTAAGTGTTGATTTTTTCAAATTATCCTCATATTAACAAACTGGGAGACCCGGGATTACGCGGTCAGTTCCTACAAGTTACATTGGTCCCGTACGAGGAGTTCGTGCTTCTTACGGGGTCATTTGTGGGCTGGTTTGGGTTTTCGACCTTTAACGGCTTATTTTAAGTATAAGTGTGATTTTTGCTAGTTATCACTATATTCTCAAACCGGGAGACCCGGGACTATGCGATCAGTTCGTACAAGTTACATTTGTCCCGTACGAGGTGTTCATGACTCTTACGGGGTCGTTTGTGGTCTGGTTTAGATTTTCACCCTTTAACGGCTTGTTTTCAAGTCTAAGTGTTATTTTTGCTAATTATCATCGTATTCACTAATCGGTCCCGTGTGAGGTGTTCGTGCCTCCTACGGGGTCGTTTGGGTGTTGGTTTGGGTTTTTACCCTTTAACGACTTCTTTTTAAGTTTAAGTGTTGATTTTGTTGATTTTTGCAAATATCGTCATATTCTCAAACCAGGGGACCTAGCACTACGCAATCAGTTCCAACAAGTTACATTAGTCCCGTGCGAGGTGTTCGTGCCTCCTACGGGGTCGTTTGGAGGGTTATTTGGGTTTTCACCCTTTAACGACTTATTTTTAAGTCTAAGTGTTAATTTCCACAAATTATCATCATATTCACAAACGGGGAGACCCGGGACTATGCGGTGAGTTACTACAAGTTACGTTAGTCCAGTACGAGGTGTTCGTGCCCCCTATGGGGTCGTTTGGGGGTTGGTTTGGGTTTTCACCCTTTAACGGTTTTGTTTTTAAGTTTAAGTGTCGATTTTGTTGATTTTTGCAAATTATCGTCGTATTCTCAAATTGGGAGACCCGGGACTACGCAGTTAGTTCCAACAAGTTACATTGGTCTCGTGCGAGGTGTTCGTGCCTCCTACGGGGTCGTTTGGTAGGTGGTTTGGGTTTTCACCCTTTAACGACTTGTTTTTAAGTGTAAGTATTGATTTTTGCAAATTATCATCATAATCACAAACTGGGAGACGCGGGACTACACGATCAGTTACAACAAGTTACATTGGTCCCGTACGAGGTGTTCGTGCCTCTTACAGGGTCATTTGGGGGTTGGTTTGGGTTTTCACCCTTTAATGGCTTGTTTTTAAGTTTAAGTGTTGATTTTGTTGATTTTTGCAAATTATCATCATATTCTCGAATCGGGAGACCTGTGACAACACGGTCAGTTCCAACAAGTTATATTGGTCCCGTACGAGGTGTTCGTGCTTCTTACGGGGTCGTTTGGGGGCTGGTTTGCATTTTCACCCGTTAATGGCTTGTTTTTAAGTCTAAGTGTGATTTTTATAAGTTATCGCCATATTCTCATATCGGGATACCCGGGACTGTAAGGTTAGTTCCTACAAGTTGCATTGGTCCCATACGAGGTGTTCGTACCTCTTACGGGGTCGTTTGGGGGCTGGTTTGGATTTTCACCCTTTAACGGCTTGTTTTCAAGTCTAAGTGTTATTTTTGCCAATTATTATCATATTCACTAATCGGGAGACCTGGGACAACGCGGTCAGTCCTACAAGTTACACTGGTCCCGTGCGAGGTGGTCGTGCCTCTTACGGGGTGTTTTGGGGGTTGGTTTGTGTTTTCACCCATTAATGGCTTGTTTTTATGTTTAAGTGTGGATTTTGTTGATTTTTGCAAATTATCGTCATATTCTCGAATCGGGAGACCTGGGACTACGCGGTCAGTTCCTGTAAGTTACATTTGTCCCGGGCGAGGTGTTTGTGCCTCCTAGGTGGTCGTTTGGGGGGTTGTTTGGGTTTTCACCCTTTAACGGCTTATTTTTAAGTCTAAGTGTTGATTTTTCCAAATTATCATAATATTCACAAACTGGGAGACCCGGGACTACGCGGTCAGTTACTACAAGTTAAATTGGTCCCATACGAGGTGTTCGTGCCTCCTACGGGGTCGTTTGGGGGCTAGTTTGTGTTTTCACATCTTAACGGCCTGTTTTTAAGTATAAGTGTGATTTTTGCAAATTATCGTTGTATTCTCAAATTGGGAGACCCCGGACTACGCGATCAGTTCCAACAAGTTACATTGGTCCCGTGCGAGGTGTTCGTGCCTCCTACTGGGTCGTTTGGGGTTGGTTTGGGTTTTCACCCTTTAACGACTTGTTTTTAAGTCTATGTGTATATTTTTGCAAATTATCATCATATTCAAAAACTTGGAGACCCGGGACTACGCGGTCAGTTACTACGAGTTACATTGGTCCCGTACGAGGTGTTCGTGCCTCCTACGGGGTCGTTTGGGGGCTGGTTTGGGTTTTCACCCTTTAACGACTTATTTTTACGTTTAAGTTTTGATTTTGTTTATTGTTGCAAATTATCATCAAATTCTCTAATTGGGAGACCCCGGTCTACGCGGTCAGTTCCAACAAGTTACATTGGTCCCGTGCGAGGTGTTCGTGCCTCCTACGGGGTCGTTTGGGGGGGGGGGGGGTGGGTTTTCACCCTTTAACGGCTTGTTTTTAAATGTAAGTCTTGATTTTTTAAAATTATTATCATATTCACAAACTGGGAAACTCGGGACTACGCGGTCAGTTACAACAAGTTATATTGGTCCTGTACGAGGTGTTCGTGCCTCATACGGGGTCGTTTGGGGGTTTGTTTTGGTTTTCACCGTTTAACGACTTGTTTTTAAATTTAAGTGTTGATTTTGTTGATTTTTGCAAATTATCGTCATATTCTCGAATCGGGAGACGCGGGACTACGTATCAGTTCCAACAAGTTACATTGGTCCCGTGCGAGGTGTTCGTGCCTCCTACAAGGTCATTTGGTGGGTAATTTGGGTTTTCACCCTTTAAAGTCTTATTTTTCAGTCTAAGTGTTGATTTCTACAAATTATCATCATATTCCCAAACTGGGAGACCCGGGACTATGCGGTCAGTTACTACAAGTTACATTAGTCTAGTACGAGGTGTTCGTGCCCCTTATGGGGTCGTTTGGGGGCTGGTTTGGTTTTCACCCTTTATAGGTTTCGTTTTTAAGTTTAAGTGTCGATTTTGTTGATTTTTGCAAATTATTGTCGTATTCTCAAATTGGGAGACTTTGGACTACTCGGTTAGTTCCAACAAGTTACATTGGTCTGGTGCGAGGTGTTTGTGCCTCCTACGGGGTCGTTTGGGGGGGGGTTGGGTTTTCACCCTTTAACGGCTTATTTTGAAGTGTAAGTGTTGATTTTTGCAAATTATTATCATATCCACAAACTGGGAGACTCGGGACTACGCGGTCAGTTACAACAAGTTACATTGGTCCCGTACGAGGTGTTCGCGCCTCATACGGGTCGTTTGGGGTTGGTTTTGGTTTTCACCCTTCAACGGCTTGTTTTTAAGTTTAAGTGTTGATTTTGTTGATTTTTGCAAATTATCATCATATTCTCGAATCGGGAGACCCGGGAATACGCGATCAGTTCCAACAAGTTACATTAGTCCCGTGCATGGTGTTCGTGCCTCCTACGTGGTCGTTTGGGGGTTGGTTTGGGTTTTCACACTTTAAAGGGTTGTTTTTTAGTCTAACTGTTAATTTTTGAAAATTATCATCATAGTCACAAACTGGGAGACCCGGGACTACGCGGTCAGTTCCTCCAAGTTACATCGGTCCCGTGCGAGGTGTTCGTGCCTCCTACGTGGTCATTTGGGGGTTTGTTTGGGTTTTCACCCTTTAACGGCTTATTTTTAAGTCTAAGTGTGATTTTTTCAAATTATCGTCATATTCTCAAATTGTGAGATCTGGGATTACGCGGTTAGTTGCTACAAGTTACATTAGTCCCTTGCGAGGTGTTCGTGCCTCTTTCGGGGTCTTTTGGGGGTTGGTTTGGGTTTTCACCCTTTAACGGGTTACTTTTAATTCTAAGTGTGATTTTGTTGATTTTTACAAATTATCATCGTATTCTCGATTCGGGAGACCCGGGACTACGCGGTCAGTTCTTACAAGTTAAATTGGTCCAGTGCGAGGTGTTTGTGCCTCCTACGGGGTCGTTTGGATGGTGGTTTGGGTTTTCTCCCTTTAACAGCTTGTTTTTAAGTCTAAGTGTTGATTTTTTCAAATTATCCTCATATTAACAAACTGGGAGACCCGGGATTACGCGGTCAGTTCCTACAGGTTACATTGGTCCCGTACGAGGAGTTCGTGCTTCTTACGGGGTCATTTGTGGGCTGGTTTGGGTTTTCAACCTCTAACGGCTTATTTTAAGTATAAGTGTGATTTTGGCGAGTTATCACTATATTCTCAACCCGGGAGACCCGGGACTGTGCGATCAGTTCCTACAAGTTACATTTGTCCCGTACGAGGTGTTCATGCCTCTTGCGGGGTCGTTTGGGGGCTGGTTTGGATTTTCACCCTTTAACGACTTGTTTTCAAGTCTAAGTGTTATTTTTGCTAATTATCATCGTATTCACTAATCGGTCCCGTGTGAGTTGTTCGTGCCTCCTACGGGGTCTTTTGGGGGTTGGTTTGGGTTTTTACCCTTTAACGACTTCTTTTTAAGTTGAAGTGTTGAATTTGTTGTTTTTTGCAAATATCGTCTATTCTCAAACCAGGAGACCCAGGACTATACAGTCAGTTCCAACAAGTTACATTAGTCCCGTGCGAGGTGTTCGTGCCTCCTACGGGGTCGTTTGGAGGGTTATTTGGGTTTTCACCCTTTAACGGCTTATTTTTAAGTCTAAGTGTTTATTTCGACAAATTATCATCATATTTACAAATTGGGAGACCCGGGACTATGCGGTCAGTTACTACAAGTTACATTGGTCCAGTACGAGGTGTTTGTGCCTCCTATGGGGTCATTTGGGGGCTGGTTTGGGTTTTCACCCTTTAACGGTTTTGTTTTTAAGTTTAAGTGTTGATTTTATTTATTTTTGTAAATTATCGTCGTATTCTCAAATTGGGAGACCCTGGACTACGCGGTTAGTTCCAACAAGTTACATTGGTCTCGTGCGAAGTGTTCGTGCCTCCTACTGGGTCGTTTGGGCGGTGGTTTGGGTTTTCACCCTTTAATGGCTTGTTTGTAATTGTAAGTGTTGATTTTTGCAAATTATCATCATATTCACAAACTGGGAGACCCGGGACTACGCGGTCAGTTACAACAAGTTACATTGGTCCCGTAAGAGGTGTCCGTGCCTCTTACGGGGTCATTAGGTGGTTGGTTTGGGTTTTCACCCTTTAACGGTTTTGTTTTTAAGTTTAAGTGTTGATTTTGTTGATTTTTGCAAATTATCGTCGTATTATCAAATTGGGAGACCCTCGACTACGCGGTTAGTTCCAACAAGTTACATTGGTCTCGTGCGAGGTGTTCGTGCCTCCTACGGGGTTGTTTGGGGGGTGGTTTGGGTTTTCACCCTTTAACGGCTTGTTTTTAAGTGTAAGTGTTGATTTTTGCAAATTATCATCATATTCACAAACTGGGAGACCCAGAACTACACGGTCAGTTACAACAAGTTACATTGGTCCCGTACGAGGTTTTCGTCCCTCTTACAGGGTCATTAGGGGGTTGGTTTGGGTTTTCACCCTTTAACGGCTTGTTTTTAAGTTTAAGTGTTGATTTTGTTGATTTTTGCAAATTATCATCATATTCTCGAATCGGGAGACCTGGGACAACACGGTTAGTTCCTACAAGTTTCATTGGTCCCGTACGAGGTGTTCGTGCTTCTTACGGGGTCGTTTGGGGGCTGGTTTGCGTTTTCACCCTTTAATGGCTTGTTTTTAAGTCTAAGTGTGATTTTTGCAAGTTATCGCCATATTCTCAAACCGAGATACCTGGGACTGTAAGGTTAGTTCCTACAAGTTACGTTGGTCCCGTACGAGGTGTTCGTACCTCTTACGGGGTCGTTTGGCGGCTGGTTTGGATTTTCACCCTTTAACGACTTGTTTTCAAGTCTAGGTGTTATTTTTGCCAATTATTATCATATTCACTAATCGGGAGACCCGGGACTACGCGATCAGTTCCAACAAGTTACATTGGTCCCGTACTAGGTGATCGTGCCTCCTACGGGGTCATTTGGGGGCTGGTTTTGATTTTCACCCTTTCATCACTTGTTTTTAAGTTTAAGCGTTGATTTTGTTGATTTTTGCAAATTATCGTCATATTCTCAAATTGGGAGACCCCGGACTACCCGGTCAGTTCCAACAAGTTACATTGGTCATGTGCGAGGTGTTCGTGCCTCATACGGGGTCATTTGGGGGGTTATTTGGGTTTTCACCCTTTAACGGCTTGTTTTAAAGATTAAGTGTTGATTTTGTTAATTTTTGCAAATTATCGGCATATTATCAAATTCGGAGACCCCGGACTACGCGGTTAGTTTCAACAAGTCACATTGGTCCCGTGCGAGGTGTTCGTGCCTCCTACGTGGTCGTTTGGGGGGTGGTTTGGGTTTTCACCCTTTAACGGCTTATTTTTAAGTTTAAGTGTTGATTTTGTTAATTTTTGCCAATTATCAGCATATTATCAAATTCGGAGACCCTGGACTACGCGGTTAGGTCCAACAAGTCACATTGGTCCCGTGCGAGGTGTTCGTGCCTCCTACGTGATCGTTTGGGGGGTGGTTTGGGTTTTCACCCTTTAACGGCTTGTTTTTATGTGTAAGTGTTGATTTTTGAAAATTATCATCATATTCACATTCTGGGAGACCCGGGACTACGCGGTCATTTCCAACAAGTTACATTGGTCCCTTGCGAGGTGTTTGTGCCTCCTGCGGGGTCGTTTTGGGGGTGTTGTGAGTTTTCACCCTTTAACGACCTATTTTTAAGTCTAAGTGTTGATTTTTGCAAACTAGGAGACCCGGGACTACGCAGTCAGTTCTTGTAAGTTACATTGGTCCGGTTCGAGGTTTTCATGCCTCCTACGGGGTCGTTTTGGGGTTGGTTTGGGTTTTCACCCTTTAATGGCTTATTTTTTAGTGTAAGTGTTGATTTTGTTGATTTTTGCAAATTATCATCATATTCTCGAATCGGGAGACCCGGGACTACGCGGTCAGTTCCTACAAGTTACATTGGTTCCGTGCGAGGTGTTCGTGCCTCCTACGTGGTCGTTTGGGGGTTGGTTTGGGTTTTCACCATTTAAAGGCTTCTGTTAAGTCTCAGTGTTAAGTTTTACAAATTATCATCATATTCACAAACCGGGAGATCCATGACTACGCGGTGAGTTCCTCCAAGTTACATTGGTCCCTTGCGAGGTGTTCGTGCCTCATACGGGGTCGTTTTGGGCTGGTTTGGGTTTTCACCCTTTAACGGCTTATTTTTAAGTTTAAGTGTTAATTTTGTTTATTTTTGCAAATTATCATCATATTCTCAAATTGGGTGACCCCGGACTACGCGGTTAGTTCCAACAAGTTAAATTGGTCCCATGCGAGGTGTTCGTACCTCTTACGGGGTCGTTTGAGGGGTGGGGGTTTGGGTTTTCACCCTTTAACGACTTATTTTTTAGACTAAGTGTTGATTTTTGCAAATTATCATCATATTCACAAACTGGGGGAGCCGGGACTACGCGGTCACTTACTACAAGTTAAATTGGTCCCGTGCGAGGTGTCCGTGCCTCCTACGGGGTCGTTTGGGGGTGGTTTGTGTTTTCACCCTTTAACGACTTGTTTTTAAGTCTAAGTGTTGATTTTTGCAAATTATCATCATATTCACAAATTGGGATACCCGAGACAACGCGGTCAATTCCTACAAGTTACATTGGTCCCTTGCGAGGTGTTCATGCCTCTTACGTGGCCTTTTGGGGGCTGGTTTGGGTTTTCACCCTTTAACGACTTGTTTTTAAGTCTAAGTATTTATTTTATTGATTTTTACAAATTAACATCATATTCTCGAATTGGGAGACCCGGGACTACGCGGTTAGTTCCTACACGTTATATTGGTCCCGTACGAGGTGTTCGTGCCTCCTACGGGGTCGTTTAGGTGCTGGTTTGGGTTTTCACCCCTTAACGGCTTGTTTTTAAGTTTAAGAGTTGATTTCTACAAATTATCATCATATTCACAAAATGGGTGACCCGAGACTACGCGGTTAGTTACTACAAGTAACATTGGTCCCGTACGAGGTGTTCGTGCCTCCTACAGGGTCGTTTGGGGGCTGGTTTGGGTTTTCACCCTTTAACGGTTTTGTTTTTTAGTTTAACTGTTGATTTTGTTGATTTTTTTAAATTATCGTCATATTCTCAAATTGGGAGACCCCGGACTACGCTGTTAGTTCTAAAAAGTTACATTGGTCTCGTGCGAGGTGTTCATGCCTCCTCAGGGGTCGTTTGGGTGGTGGTTTGGGTTTACACCCTATAACGGCTTATTTATAAGACTAAGTGTTTATTTTGGTGATTTTTGCAAATTATCGTCGTATTCTCAAATTGTGTGACCCCGGACTACGCGATCAGTTCCAACAAGTTACATTGGTCCCGTACGAGGTGTTCGTGCCTCCTGCGGGGTCGTTTGGGGGCGGGTTTGGGTTTTCACACTTTAACTGCTTGTTTTTAAGTCTAAGTGTTGATTTTTGCAAATTGTCGTCATATTTTCAAATTGGGTGACCCCGGACTACGCGATCAGTTCAAACAAGTTACATTGGTCCCGTGCGAGGTGTTCGTGCCTCCTACGTGGTCATTTCGGGGGTTATTTGGGTTTTCACCCTTTAAAGGCTTTTTTCCAAGTCTAAGTGTTGATTTCTACAAATTATCATCATATTCACAAACTGGGAGACCCGGGACTATGCGGTCACTTACTACAAGTTACATTGGTCCAGTACGAGGTGTTCGTGCCTCCTAGGGGGTCGTTTGGGGGCTGGTTTGGGATTTCACCCTTTAACGGTTTTGTTTTTAAGTTTAAGTGTTGATTTTGTTGATTTTTGCAAATTATCGTCGTATTCTCAAATTGGGAGACCCTGGACTATGGGGTTAGTTCCAACAAGTTACATTAGTCTCGTGCGACGTGTTCGTGCCTCCTACGGGGTGGTTTGGGGGTGGTTTGGGTTTTCACCCTTTAACAGCTTGTTTTTAAGTGTAAGTGTTGATTTTTGCAAATCATCATCATATTCACAAACCGGGAGATCCGGGACTATGCAGTCAGTTACTACAAGTTAAATTGGTCCCGAACGAGGTGTTCGTTCCTCTTACGGGGTCGTTTTGGGTTCGTTTGGGTTTTCACCCTTTAGCGGCTTATTTTTAAGTTTAAGTGTTATTTTTGTTGTTTTTTGCAAATTATTATCAAATTCTCGAATCGAGAGACCCGGGACTACGCGATCAGTTCCAACAAGTTACATTGGTCCCGTGCGAGGTGTTCGTTCCACTTACGGGGTCGTTTAGGGGCTGGTTTTGGTTTTCACCCTTTAACGACTTGTTTTCAACTTAAAGTGTTGATTTTGTTGATTTTTGCAAATTATCATCATATTCTCAAATTGGGAGACCCCGAACTACGCAGTCAGTTCCAACAAGTAACATTGGTCCCATGCGAGGTGTCCGTGCCTCCTACGGGGTCGTTTGGGGGGTTGTTTGGGTTTTCAACCTTTAAGGGCTTGTTTTTAAGTTTAAGTGTTGCTTTTCGCAAATTATCATCATATTCACAAAGCGGGAGACCCCGGACTACGCACGCAGTTACTACAATATAAATTGGTCCCGTACCAGGTGTTCATTCCTCTTACGAGGTCGTTTTGGGTTGGTTTGGCTTTTCACCCTTTAACGACTTATTTTTAAGTTTAAGTGTTGTTTTTGTTGTTTTTTGCAAATTATCATCATTTTCTCAAATTGGGAGACTCCGGACTGCGCGGTCAGTTCCAACAAGTTACATTGGTCCCGTGCGAGGTGTTCGTGCCTCTTACGGGGTCGTTTGGGGGGTGGTTTGGGTTTTCACCCTTTAAAGGCTTGTTTTTAAGTGTAAGTGTTGATTTTTGGAAATAATCATCATATTCACAAACTAGGTGACCCGGGACTACGCTGTCAGTTACTACAAGTTACGTTGGTCCCGTACGTGGTGTTCGTGCCTCCTACGGGGTCATTTGGGGTTTGGTTTTGGTTTTCACCCTTTAACGACTTGTTTTTAAATTTAAGTGTTGATTTTGTTGATTTTTGCAAATTATCATCATATTCTTCAATCGGGAGACCCGGGACTACGCGGTCAGTTCCAGCAAGTTACATTGGTCTCGTGCGAGGTGTTCATGCCTCCTACGTGGTCGTTTGGGGGTTGGTTTGGGTTTTCACCGTTTAAAGGTTCATTTTTAAGTCTAAATGTTAATTTTTGGAAATTATCATCAGATTCACAAACTGGGAGACCCGGGACTATGCGAGCAGTTCCTCCAAGTTACATTGGTCCCGTGCGAGGTGTTCGTACCTCCTACGGGGTCGTTTGTTGGATGGTTTGGGTTTTCACCCTTTAACGACTTGTTTTTAAGTCTAAGTGTCATTTTTGCAAATTTTTTTCATATTCTCATATCGTGAGACCTAGGACTACGCGGTTAGTTCCTACAAGTTACATTAGTCCCGTGCGAGGTGTTCGTGTCTCCTACGGGGTCGTTTGGTGGCTGGTTTGAGTTTTCACCCTTTAAAGGCTTGTTTTTAGGTTTGAGTGTTGATTTTTGTAAATTATCATCATATTCTAAATTCGGGAGACCTGGGACAACGCGGTCAGTTCCTGCAAGTTACATTGGTCCCGTGCGAGGTGTTCGTGCCTCTTACGGGGTCTATTGGGGGCAGGTTTGGGTTTTCCCCCTATAACGGCTTGTTTTTAAGTCTAAGTGTTGATTTTTGCAAATTATTGTCATATTCTCAAATTGGGTGACCCCGGACTATGCGATCAGTTCAAACAAGTTACATTGGTCCCGTGCGAGGTGTTCTTGCCTCCTACGGGGTCATTTCGGTGGTTATTTGGGTTTTCACCCTTTAAAGGCTTTTTTTCAAGTCTAAGTGTTGATTTCTACAAATTATCATCATATTCACAAACTGGGAGACCCGGGACTATGCGGTCAGTTACTACAAGTTACATTGGTCCAGTACGAGGTGTTCGTGCCTCCTATGGGGTCGTTTGGGGGCTGGTTTGGGATTTCACCCTTTAACGGTTTTGTTTTTAAGTTTAAGTGTTGATTTTGTTGATTTTTGCAAATTATCATCGTATTCTCAAATTGGGAGACCCTAGACTACGCGGTTAGTTCCAACAAGTTACATTAGTCTCGTGCGAGGTGTTCGTGCCTCCTACGGGGTGGTTTGGGGGGTGGTTTGGGTTTTCACCCTTTAACGGCTTGTTTTTAAGTGTAAGTGTTGATTTTTGCAAATCATCATCATATTCACAAACGGGGAGACCCGGGACTGCGCGGTCAGTTACAACAAGTTACATTGGTCCCGTACGAGGTGTTCGTGCCTCCTACGGGATCATCTGGGGGTTGGTTTGGGTTTTCACCCTTTGACGGCTTGTTTTTAAGTTTAAGTGTTGATTTTGTTGATTTTTGCAAATTATCATCAAATTCTCGAATCAAGAGACCCGGGACTACGCGATCAGTTCCAACAACTTACATTGGTCCCGTGCGAGGCGTTCGTTCTAGTTACGGGGTCGTTTAGGGGCTGGTTTGGGTTTTCACCCTTTAATGACTTATTTTTAACTTAAAGTGTTGATTTTGTTGATTTTTGCAAATTATCATCATATTCTCAAATTAGGAGAAACCGAACTACGCGATCAGTTCCAACAAGTAACGTTGGTCCCATGCGAGGTGTCCATGCCCCCTACAGGGTCGTTTGGGGGGTGGTTTGGGTTTTCAACCTTTAACAACTTGTTTTTATGTCTAAGTGTTGCTTTTTGTAAATTATCATCATATTCACAAATCGGGAGACCCGGGACTACGCAGTCAGTTACTACAAGTTAAATTGGTCCCGAACGAGGTGTTCGTTCCTCTTATGGGGTCGTTTTGGGTTGGTTTGGGTTTTCACCCTTTACGGCTTATTTTTAAGTTTAAGTGTTGTTTTTGTTGTTTTTTGCAAATTATCATCAAATTCTCGAATCGAGAGACCCCGGACTACGCGATCAGTTCCAACAAGTTACATTGGTCCCGTGCGAGGTGTTCGTTCCACTTACGGGGTCGTTTAGGGGTTGGTTTGGGTTTTTACCCTTTAACGACTTGTTTTCAACTTAAAGTGTTGATTTTGTTGATTTTTGCAAATTATCATCATATTCTCGAATTGGGAGACCCCGAACTACGCAGTCAGTTCCAACAAGTAACATTGGTCCCATGCGAGGTGTCCGTGCCTCCTACGGGGTCGTTTGGGTGGTGGTTTGGGTTTTCAACCTTTAACGGCTTGTTTTTAAGTCTAAGTTTTTCTTTTCGCAAATTATCATCATATTCACAAACCGGGAGACCCGGGACTATGCAGTCAGTTCAAACATGTTAAATTGGTCCCGTACGAGGTGTTCATTCCTCTTACGGGGTCGTTTTGGGTTGGTTTGGCTTTTCACCCTTTAACGGCTTATTTTTAAGTTTAAGTGTTGTTTTTGTTGTTTTTTGCAAATTATCATCATATTCTGAAATTGGGAGACCCGGGACTGCGCGGTCAGTTCTAACAAGTTACATTGGTTCCGTGCGAGGTGTTCGTGCCTCCTACGAGGTCGTTTGGGGGCTGGTTTGGGTTTTCACCCTTTAAAGGCTTGTTTTTATGTGTAAGTGTTGATTTTTGTAAATAATCATCATATTCACAAACTGGGTGACCCGGGATTACGTTGTCAGTTACTACAAGTTACGTTGGTCCCGTACGAGGTGTTCGTGCCTCCTACGGGGTCATTCGGGGTTTGGTTTTGGTTTTCACCCTTTAACGACTTATTTTTAAATTTAAGTGTTGATTTTGTTGCTTTTTGCAAATTATCATCATATTCTTCAATCGGGAGACCCGGGACTACGCGATCAGTTCCAGCAAGTTACATTGGTCTCGTGCGAGGTGTTCGTGCCTCCTACGTGGTCGTTTGGGTGTTGGTTTGGGTTTTCACCGTTGAAAGGTTCGTTTTTAAGTCTAAATGTTAATTTTTGCAAATTATCATCATATTCACAAATTGGGAGACCCGGGACTCTGCGAGCAGTTCCTCCAAGTTACATTGGTCCCGTGCGAGGTGTTCGTACCTCCTACGGGGTCGTTTGTTTGCTGGTTTGGGTTTTCACCTTTTAACGGCTTGTTTTTAAGTCTAAGTGTCATTTTTGCAAATTTTTGTCAGATTCTCATATCGTGAGACCTAGGACTACGCGGTTAGTTCCTACAAGTTACATTAGTCCCGTGCGAGGTGTTCGTGTCTCCTACGGGGTCGTTTGGTGGTTGGTTTGAGTTTTCACCCTTTAACGGCTTGTTTTTTAGTTTGAGTGTTGATTTTTGTAAATTATCATCATATTCTAAATTCGGGAGACCTGGGATAACGCGGTCAGTTCCTACAAGTTACATTGGTCCCGTGCGAGGTGTTCGTGCCTCTTACGGGGTCTTTTTGGGGCAGGTTTGGGTTTTCCCCCTTTAACGGCTTGTTTTTAAGTCTAAGTGTTGATTTTTGCAAATTATAGTCATATTCTCAAATTGGTTGACCCCGGACTATGCGATCAGTTCAAACAAGTTACATTGGTCCCGTACGAGGTGGTCGTGCCTCCTACGGGGTCATTTCGGTGGTTATTTGGGTTTTCACCCTTTAAAGGCTTTTTTTCAAGTCTAAGTGTTGATTTCTACAAATTATCATCATATTCACAAACTGGGAGACCCGGGACTATGCTGTCAGTTACTACAAGTTACATTGGTCCAGTACGAGGTGTTCGTGCCTCCTATGGGGTCGTTTGGAGGCTGGTTTGGGATTTCAACCTTTAACGGTTTTGTTTTTAAGTTTAAGTGTTGATTTTGTTGATTTTCGCAAATTATCGTCGTATTCTCAAATTGGGAGACCCTGGACTACGCGGTTAGTTCCAACAAGTTACATTAGTCTCGTGCGAGGTGTTCGTGCCTCCTACGGGTGGTTTGGGGGGTGGTTTGGGTTTTCACCCTTTAACGGCTTGTTTTTAAGTGTAAGTGTTGATTTTTGCAAATCATCATCATATTCACAAACTGGGAGACCCGAGACTGCGCGGTCAGTTACAGCAAGTTACATTGGTCCCATACGAGGTGTTCGTGCCTCCTACGGGATCATCTGGGGGTTGGTTTGGGTTTTCACCCTTTGACGGCTTGTTTTTAAGTTTAAGTGTTGATTTTGTTGATTTTTGCAAATTATCATCAAATTATCGAATCGAGAGACCCGGGACTACGCGATCAGTTCCAACAACTTACATTGGTCCCGTGCGAGGCGTTCGTTCTAGTTACGGGGTCGTTTAGGGGCTGGTTTGGGTTTTCACCCTTTAATGACTTATTTTTAACTTAAAGTGTTGATTTTGTTGATTTTTGCAAATTATCATCATATTCTCAAATTAGGAGAAACCGAACTACGCGATCAGTTCCAACAAGTAACATTGGTCCCATGCGAGGTGTCCATGCCCCCTACAGGGTCGTTTGGGGGGTGGTTTGGGTTTTCAACCTTTAACAACTTGTTTTTATGTCTAAGTGTTGCTTTTTGTAAATTATCATCATATTCACAAACCGGGAGACCCGGGACTACGCAGTCAGTTACTACAAGTTAAATTGGTCCCGAACGAGGTGTTCGTTCCTCTTATGGGGTCGTTTTGGGTTGGTTTGGGTTTTCACCCTTTACGGCTTATTTTTAAGTTTAAGTGTTGTTTTTGTTGTTTTTTGCAAATTATCATCAAATTCTCGAATCGAGAGACCCCGGACTACGCGATCAGTTCCAACAAGTTACATTGGTCCCATGCGAGGTGTTCGTTCCACTTACGGGGTCGTTTAGGGGTTGGTTTGGGTTTTTACCCTTTAACGACTTTTTTTCAACTTAAAGTGTTGATTTTGTTGATTTTTGCAAATTATCATCATATTCTCGAATTGGGAGACCCCGAACTACGCAGTCAGTTCCAACAAGTAACATTGGTCCCATGCGAGGTGTCCGTGCCTCCTACGGGGTCGTTTGGGGGGTGGTTTGGGTTTTCAACCTTTAACGGCTTTCTTTTAAGTCTAAGTTTTTCTTTTCGCAAATTATCATCATATTCACAAACCGGGAGACCCGGGACTATGCAGTCAGTTCAAACATGTTAAATTGGTCCCGTACGAGGTGTTCGTTCCTCTTAGGGGGTCGTTTTGGGTTGGTTTGGCTTTTCACCCTTTAACGGCTTATTTTTAAGTTTAGGTGTTGTTTTTGTTGTTTTTTGCAAATTATCGTCATATTCTGAAATTGAGAGACCCGGGACTGCGCGGTCAGTTCTAACAAGTTACATTGGTTCCGTGCGAGGTGTTCGTGCCTCCTACGAGGTCGTTTGGGGGGTGGTTTGGGTTTTCACCCTTTAAAGGCTTGTTTTTAAGTGTAAGTGTTGATTTTTGTAAATAATCATCATATTCACAAACTGGGTAACCCGGGACTACGTTGTCAGTTACTACAAGTTACGTTGGTCCCGTACGAGGTGTTCGTGCCTCCTACGGGGTCATTCGGGGTTTGGTTTTGGTTTTCACCCTTTAATGACTTGTTTTTATATTTAAGTGTTGATTTTGTTGATTTTTGCAAATTATCATCATATTCTTCAATCGGGAGACCCGGGACTACGCGGTCAGTTCCAGCAAGTTACATTGGTCTCGTGCGAGGTGTTCGTGCCTCCTACGTGGTCGTTTGGGTGTTGGTTTGGGTTTTCACCGTTTAAAGGTTCGTTTTTAAGTCTAAATGTTAATTTTTGCAAATTATCATCATATTCACAAATTGGGAGACCCGGGACTCTGCGAGCAGTTCCTCCAAGTTACATTGGTCCCGTGCGAGGTGTTCGTACCTCCTACGGGGTCGTTTGTTGGCTGGTTTGGGTTTTCACCCTTTAACGGCTTGTTTTTAAGTCTAAGTGTCATTTTTGCAAATTTTTGTCATATTCTCATATCGTGAGACCTAGGACTACGCGGTTAGTTCCTACAAGTTACATTAGTCCCGTGCGAGGTGTTCGTGTCTCCTACGGGGTCGTTTGGTGGTTGGTTTGAGTTTTCACCCTTTAACGGCTTGTTTTTTAGTTTGAGTGTTGATTTTTGTAAATTATCATCATTTTCTAAATTCGGGAGACCTGGGATAACGCGGTCAGTTCCTACAAGTTACATTGGTCCCGTGCGAGGTGTTCGTGCCTCTTACGGGGTCTTTTTGGGGCAGGTTTGGGTTTTCCCCCTTTAACGGCTTATTTTTAAGTCTAAGTGTTGATTTTTGCAAATTATAGTCATATTCTCAAATTGGTTGACCCCGGACTATGCGATCAGTTCAAACAAGTTACATTGGTCCCGTGCGAGGTGGTCGTGCCTCCTACGGGGTCATTTCGGTGGTTATTTGGGTTTTCACCCTTTAAAGGCTTTTTTTCAAGTCTAAGTGTTGATTTCTACAAATTATCATCATATTCACAAACTGGGAGACCCGGGACTATGCTGTCAGTTACTACAAGTTACATTGGTCCAGTACGAGGTGTTCGTGCCTCCTATGGGGTCGTTTGGAGGCTGGTTTGGGATTTCAACCTTTAACGGTTTTGTTTTTAAGTTTAAGTGTTGATTTTGTTGATTTTTGCAAATTATCGTCGTATTCTCAAATTGGGAGACCCTGGACTACGCGGTTAGTTCCAACAAGTTACATTAGTCTCGTGCGAGGTGTTCGTGCCTCCTACGGGTGGTTTGGGGGGTGGTTTGGGTTTTCACCCTTTAACGGCTTGTTTTTAAGTGTAAGTGTTGATTTTTGCAAATCATCATCATATTCACAAACTGGGAGACCCGAGACTGCGCGGTCAGTTACAACAAGTTACATTGGTCCCGTACGAGGTGTTCGTGCCTCCTACGGGATCATCTGGGGGTTGGTTTGGGTTTTCACCCTTTGACGGCTTGTTTTTAAGTTTAAGTGTTGATTTTGTTGATTTTTGCAAATTATCATCAAATTCTCGAATCGAGAGACCCGGGACTACGTGATCAGTTCCAACAACTTACATTGGTCCCGTGCGAGGTGTTCGTTCTAGTTACGGGGTCGTTTAGGGGCTGGTTTGGGTTTTCACCCTTTAATGACTTGTTTTTTACTTAAAGTGTTGATTTTGTTGATTTTTGCAAATTATCATCATATTCTCAAATTAGGAGAACCCGAACTACGCGGTCAGTTCCAACAAGTAACATTGGTCCCATGCGAGATGTCCATGCCTCCTATGGGGTCGTTTGGGGGGTTGTTTGGGTTTTCAACCTTTAATAACTTGTTTTTAAGTCTAAGTGTTGATTTTTGTAATTTATCATCATATTCACAAACCGGGAGACCCGGGACTACGCAGTCAGCTACTACAAGTTACATTGGTCCCGAACGAGGTGTTCGTTCCTCATACGGGGTCGTTTTGGGTTGGTTTGGGTTTTCACCCTTTACGGCTTATTTTTAAGTTTAAGTGTTGTTTTTGTTGTTTTTTGCAAATTATCATCAAATTCTCGAATCGAGAGACCCGGGACTACGCGATCAGTTCCAACAAGTTACATTGGTCCCGTGCGAGGTGTTCGTTCCACTTACGGGGTCGTTTAGGGGATGGTTTGGGTTTTTACCCTTTAACGACTTGTTTTCAACTTAAAGTGTTGATTTTGTTGATTTTTGCAAATTATCATCATATTCTCAAATTGGGAGACCCCGAACAACGCAGTCAGTTCCAACAAGTAACATTGGTCCCATGCGAGGTGTCCGTGCCTCCTACGGGGTCGTTTGGGGGACGGTTTGGGTTTTCAACCTTTAACGGCTTGTTTTTAAGTCTAAGTATTGCTTTTCGCAAATTATCATCATATTCACAAACCGGGAGACCCGGGACTACACAGTCAGTTCCAACATGTTAAATTGGTCCCGTACGAGGTGTTCGTTCCTCTTACGGGGTCGTTTTGGGTTGGTTGGGCTTTTCACCCTTTAACGTCTTATTTTTAAGGTTAAGTGTTGTTTTTTGCAAATTATCGTCATATTCTTAAATTGGGAGACCCCGGACTGCGCGGTCAGTTCCAACAAGTTACATTGGTTCCGTGCGAGGTGTTCGTGCCTCCTACGAGGTCGTCTGGGGGGTGGTTTGGGTTTTCATCCTTTAAAGGCTTGTTTTTACAGTGTAAGTGTTGATTTTTGCAAATAAACATCATATTCACGAACTGGGTGACCCGGGACTACGCTGTCAGTTACTAAAAGTTACGTTGGTCCCGTACGACGTGTTCGTGCCTCCTACGGGGTCATTTGGGGTTGGGTTTTGGTTTTCACCCTTTAACGACTTGTTTTTAAGTTTAAGTGTTGATTTTGTTGATTTTTGAAAATTATCATCATATTCTCCAATCGGGAGACCCGTGACTACGCGGTCCGTTCCAGCAAGTTACATTGGTCTCGTACGAGGTGTTCCTGCCTCCTACGTGGTCGTTTGGGGGTTGGTTTGGGTTTTCACCGTTTAAAGGTTTGTTTTTAAGTCTAAATGTTAATTTTTGCAAATTATTGTCATATTCACAAACTGGGAGACCCGGGACTATGCGAGCAGTTCCTCCAAGTTACATTGGTCCCGTGCGAGGTGTTCGTACCTCCTACGGGGTCGTTTGTTGGCTGGTTTGGGTTTTCACCCTTTAACGGCTTGTTTTTAAGTCTAAGTGTCATTTTTGCAAATTTTCGTCATATTCTCATATCGTGAGACCTGGGACTACGCGGTTAGTTCCTACAAGTTACATTAGTCCCGTGCGAGGTGTTCGTGTCTCCTACGGGGTCGTTTGGTGGCTGGTTTGAGTTTTCACCCTTTAAAGGCTTGTTTTTAGGTTTGAGTGTTGATTTTTGCAAATTATCATCATATTCTAAATCCGGGAGACCTGAGACAACGCAGTCAGTTCCTGCAAGTTACATTGGTCCCGTACGAGGTGTTCGTGCCTCCTGCGGGGTCGTTTGGGGGCGGGTTTGGGTTTTCACACTTTAACTGCTTGTTTTTAAGTCTAAGTGTTGATTTTTGCAAATTTTCATCATATTCTCAAATTGGGTGACCCCGGACTACGCGATCAGTTCAAACAAGTTACATTGGTCCCGTGCGAGGTGTTCGTGCCTCCTACGGGGTCGTTTGGAGGGTTATTTGGGTTTTCACCCTTTAACGGCTTATTTTTAAGTCTAAGTGTTTATTTCTTCAAATTATCATCATATTTACAAATTGGGAGACCCGGGACTATGCGGTCAGTTACTACAAGTTACATTGGTCCAGTACGAGGTGTTCGTGCCTCCTATAGGGTCGTTTGGGGGCTGGTTTGGGATTTCACCCTTTAACGGTTTTGTTTTTAAGTTTAAGTGTTGATTTTGTTGATTTTTGCAAATTATCATCGTATTCTCAAATTGGGAGACCCCGGACTACGCGGTTAGTTCCAACAAGTTACATTAGTCTCGTGCGAGGTGTTCGTGCCTCCTACGGGATGGTTTGGGTTTTCACCCTTTAACGGCTTGTTTTTAAGTGTAAGTGTTGATTTTTGCAAATCATCATCATATTCACAAACTGGGAGACCCGGTACTGCGCGGTCAGTTACAACAAGTTACATTGGTCCCGTACGAGGTGTTTGTGCCTCCTACGGGATCATCTGGGGGTTGGTTTGGGTTTTCACCCTTTGACGGCTTGTTTTTAAGTTTAAGTGTTGATTTTGTTGATTTTTGCAAATTATCATCAAATTCTCGAATCGAGAGACCTGGGACTACGCGATCAGTTCCAACAACTTACATTGGTCCCGTGCGAGGTGTTCGTTCCAGTTACGGGGTCGTTTAGGAGCTGGTTTGGGTTTTCACCCTTAAATGACTTGTTTTTAACTTAAAGTGTTGATTTTGTTGATTTTTGGAAATTATCATCATATTCTCAAATTAGGAGAACCCGAACTACGCGCTCAGTTCCAACAAGTAACATTGGTCCCATGCGAGGTGTCCATGCCTCCTACGGGGTCGTTTGGGGGGTGGTTTAGGTTTTCAACCTTTAACGGCTTGTTTTTAAGTCTAAGTGTTGCTTTTTTTAAATTATCATCATATTCACAAACCGGGAGACTCGGGACTACGCAATCAGTTACTACAAGTTAAATTGGTCCCGAACGAGGTGTTCGTTCCTCTTACGGGGTCGTTTTGGGTTGGTTTGGGTTTTCACCTTTTACGGCTTATTTTTAAGTTTATGTGTTGTTTTTGTTGTTTTTTGCAAATTATCATCAAATTCTCGAATTGGGAGACCCGGATTGCGCGGTCAGTTCCAACAAGTTACATTGGTTCCGTGCGAGGTGTTCGTGCCTCTTACGGGGTCGTTTGGGGGGTGGTTTGGGTTTTCACCCTTTAAAGGCTTGTTTTTAAGTGTAAGTGTTGATTTTGTTGATTTTTGCAAATTATCATCATATTCTCAAATTGGGAGACCCCGAACTACGCAGTCAGTTCCAACAAGTAACATTGGTCCCATGCGAGGTGTCCGTGCCTCCTACGGGGTCGTTTGGGGGGTGGTTTGGGTTTTCAACCTTTAACGGCTTGTTTTTAAGTCTAAGTGTTGCTTTTTGCAAATTATCATCATATTCACAAACCGATAGACCCGGGACTACGCAGTCAGTTCCAACAAGTTAAATTGGTCCCGTACGAGGTATTCGTTCCTCTTACGGGGTTGGTTTGGCTTTTCACCCTTTAACGGCTTGTTTTTAAGTTTAAGTGTTGATTTTGTTGATTTTTGCAAATTATCATCAAATTCTCGAATCGAGAGACCCAGGACTACGCGATCAGTTCCAACACCTTACATTGGTCCCGTACGAGGTGTTCGTGCCTCTTACAGGGTCATTTGGGGGTTGGTTTGGGTTTTCACCCTTTAATGACTTATTTTTAAGTTTAAGTGTTGATTTTGTTGATTTTTGCAAATTATCATCATATTCTCAAATTGGGAGACCCCGAACTACGCAGTCAGTTCCAACAAGTAACATTGGTTCCATGCGAGGTGTCCGTGCCTCCTACGGGGTCGTTTGGGGGGTGGTTTGGGTTTTCAACCTTTAACGGCTTGTTTTTAAGTCTAAGTGTTGCTTTTTGCAAATTATCATCATATTCACAAACCGATAGACCCGGGACTACGCAGTCAGTTCCAACAAGTTAAATTAGTCCCGTACGAGGTGTTCGTTCCTCTTACGGGGTCATTTTGGGTTGGTTTGGGTTTTCACCCTTTACGGCTTATTTTTAAGTTTATGTGTTGTTTTTTGCAAATTATCATCAAATTCTCGAATTGGGAGACCCCGGACTGCGCGGTCAGTTCCAACAAGTTACATTGGTTCCGTGCGAGGTGTTCGTGCCTCTTACGGGGTCGTTTGGGGGGTGGTTTGGGTTTTCACCCTTTAAAGGCTTGTTTTTAAGTGTAAGTGTTGATTTTGTTGATTTTTGCAAATTATCATCATATTCTCAAATTAGGAGACCCCGAACTACGCAGCCAGTTCCAACAAGTAACATTGGTCCCATGCGAGGTGTCCGTGCCTCCTACGGGGTCGTTTGGGGTGTGGTTTGGGTTTTCAACCTTTAACGGCTTGTTTTTAAGTCTAAGTGTTGCTTTTTGCAAATTATCATCATATTCACAAACCGATAGACCCGGGACTACGCAGTCAGTTCCAACAAGTTAAATTGGTCCCGTACGAGGTGTTCGTTCCTCTTACGGGGTCGTTTTGGGTTGGTTTGGGTTTTCACCCTTTACGGCTTATTTTTAAGTTTATGTGTTGTTTTTGTTGTTTTTTGCAAATTATCATCAAATTCTCGAATTGGGAGACCCCGGACTGCGCGGTCAGTTCCAACAAGTTACATTGGTTCCGTGCGAGGTGTTCGTGCCTCTTACGGGGTCGTTTGGGGGGTGGTTTGGGTTTTCACCCTTTAAAGGCTTGTTTTTAAGTGTAAGTGTTGATTTTGTTGATTTTTGCAAATTATCATCATATTCTCAAATTAGGAGACCCCGAACTACGCAGTCAGTTCCAACAAGTAACATTGGTCCCATGCGAGGTGTCCGTGCCTCCTACGGGGTCGTTTGGGGGGTGGTTTGGGTTTTCAACCTTTAACGGCTTGTTTTTAAGTCTAAGTGTGGCTTTTTGCAAATTATCATCATATTCACAAACCGATAGACCCGGGACTACGTAGTAAGTTACAACAAGTTAAATTGGTTTTGTATGAGGTGTTCGTTCCTCTTACGGGGTCGTTTTGGGTTGGTTTGGCTTTTCACCCTTTAACGGCTTATTTTTAAGTTTAAGTGTTGTTTTTGTTGTTTTTCGCAAATTAGCATCATATTCTGAAATTGGGAGACCCCGGACTGCGCGGTCAGTTCCAACAAGTTACATTGGTCCCGTGCGAGGTGTTCGTGCCTCCTACGGGGTCATTTGGGGGGTGGTTTGGGTTTTCACCCTTTAAAGGCTTGTTTTTATGTGTAAGTGTTGATTTTTGCAAATAATCATCATATTCACAAACTGGGTGACCCGGGACTACGCTGTCAGTTACTACAAGTTACGTTGGTCCCGTACGAGGTGTTCGTGCCTCCTACGGGGTCATTTGGGGTTTGGTCTTGGTTTTCACCCTTTAACGACTTTTTTTTAAGTTTAAGTGTTGATTTTGTTGATTTTTGCAAATTATCATCATATTCTCCAATCGGGAGACCCGGGACTACGCGGTCAGTTCCAGCAAGTTACATTGGTCTCGTGCGAGGTGTTCGTGGCTCCTACGTGATCGTTTGGGGGTTGGTTTGGGTTTTCACCGTTTAATGGTTTGTTTTTAAGTCTAAGTGTTAATTTTTGCAAATTATCGTCATATTCACAAACTGGGAGACCCGGGACTATGCGAGCAGTTCCTCCAAGTTACATTGGTCCCGTGCGAGGTGTTCGTACCTCTTACGAGGTCGTTTGTTGGTTGGTTTGGGTTTTCACCCTTTAATGGCTTGTTTTTAAGTTTAAGTGTTGATTTTGTTGATTTTTGCAAATTATCATCATATTCTCGAATCTGGAGACCTGGGGCAACACGGTCAGTTCCTAGAAGTTACATTGGTCCCGTACGAGGTGTTCGTGCTTCTTACGGGGTCGTTTGTGGGCTAGTTTGTGTTTTCACCCTTTAATGGCTTGTTTTTAAGTCTAAGTGTGATTTTTGCAAGTTATCGCCATATTCTCAAACCGGGATACCCGGGACTGTAAGGTTAGTTCCTACAAGTTACATTGGTCCCGTACGACGTGTTCGTACCTCTTACGGGGTCGTTTGGGGGCTGGTTTGGATTTTCACCCTTTAACGTCTTGTTTTCAAGTCTAAGTGTTATTTTTGCCAATTATTATCATATTCACTAATCGGGAGACCCGGGACAACGCGGTCAGTCCTACAAGTTACATTGGTCCCGTGCGAGGTGTTTGTGCCTCTTACGGGGTCTTTTAGGGGCTAGTTTGTGTTTTCACCCTTTAATGGCTTATTTTTAAGTTTAAGTGTTGATTTTGTTGATTTTTGCAAATTATCGTCATATTCTCGAATCGGTAGACCTGGGACTACGCGGTCAGTTCCTATAAGTTACATTTGTCCCGGGCGAGGTGTTTGTGCCTCCTAGGGGGTCGTTTCGGGGGTTGTTTGGGTTTTCACCCTTTAACAGCTAATTTTATGTCTAAGTGTTGATTTTTACAAATGATCATCATATTCACAAACTGGTAGACCCAGGACTACGCGGTCAGTTACTACAAGTTAAATTGGTCCCATACGAGGTGTTCGTGCCTCCTACGGGGTCGTTTGGGGGCTAGTTTGTGTTTTCACATTTAACGGCTTGTTTTTAAGTATAAGTGTGATTTTTGCAAATTATCATTGTATTCTCTAATTGGGAGACCCCGGACTACGCGATGAGTTCCAACAAGTTACATTGGTCCCGTGCGAGGTGTTCGTGCCTCCTACGGGGTCGTTTGGGGGTGGTTTGGATTTTCACCCTTTAAAGGCTTGTTTTTAAGTGTAAGTGTTGATTTTTGCAAATAATCATCATATTCGCAAACTGGGTGACCCGGGACTACGCTGTCAGTAACTACAAGTTACGTTGGTCCCGTACGAGGTGTTCGTGCCTCCTACGGGGTCATTTGGGGCTTGGTTTTGGTTTTCACCCTTTAACGACTTGTTTTTAAGTTTAAGTGTTGATTTTGTTGATTTTTCCAAATTATCATCATATTTTCCAATCGGGAGACCCGGGACTACGCGGTCAGTTCCAGCAAGTTACATTGGTCTCGTGCGAGGTGTTCGTGCCTCCTACGTGATCGTTTGGGGGTTGGTTTGGGTTTTCTCCGTTTAATGGTTTGTTTTTAAGTCTAAGTGTTAATTTTTGTAAATTATCGTCATATTCACAAATTGGGAGACCCGGGACTATGCGAGCAGTTCCTCCAAGTTACATTGGTCCCGTGTGAGGTGTTCGTACCTCTTACGGGGTCGTTTGTTGGCTGGTTTGGGTTTTCACCCTTTAATGGCTTGTTTTTAAGTTTAAGTGTTGATTTTGTTGATTTTTGCAAATTATCATCATATTCTCGAATCTGGAGACCTGTGGCAACACGGTCAGTTCCTAGAAGTTACATTGGTCCCGTACGAGGTGTTCGTGCTTCTTACGGGGTCGTTTGTGGGCTGGTTTGCGTTTTCACCCTTTAATGGCTTGTTTTTAAGTCTAAATGTGATTTTTGCAAGTATCTCCATATTCTCAAACCGGGATACCCGGGACTGTAAGGTTAGTTCCTACAAGTTACATTGGTCCCGTACCACGTGTTCGTACCTCTTACAGGGTCGTTTGGGGGCTGGTTTGGATTTTCACCCTTTAACGGCTTGTTTTCAAGTCTAAGTGTTATTTTTGCTAATTATTGTCATATTCACTAATCGGGAGACCCGGGACAAAGCGGTCAGTCCTACAAGTTACATTGGTCCCGTACGAGGTGTTCGTGCCTCTTACGGGGTCTTTTGGGGGCTAGTTTGTGTTTTCACCCTTTAATGGCTTATTTTTAAGTTTAAGTGTTGATTTTGTTGATTTTTACAAATTATCGTCATATTCTCGAATCGGTACACCTGGGACTACGCGGTCAGTTCCTATAAGTTACATTTGTCCCGGGCGAGGTGTTTGTGCCTCCTAGGGGGTCGTTTTCACCCTTTAACAGCTTATTTTTAAGTCTAAATGTTGATTTTTCCAAATGATCATCATATTCACAAACTGGGAGACCCGGGACTACGCGGTCAGTTACTACAAGTTAAATTGGTCCCATACGAGGTGTTCGTGCCTCCTACGGGGTCGTTTGGGGGCTAGTTTTTTTTTCACATTTAACAGCCTGTTTTTAAGTATAAGTGTGATTTTTGCAAATTATCATTGTATTCTCAAATTGGGTTACCCCGGACTACGCGATCAGTTCCAACAAGTTACATTGGTCCCGTGCGAGGTGTTCGTGCCTCCTACTGGGTCGTTTGGGGTTGGTTTGGGTTTTCAACCTTTAACGACTTATTTTTAAGTGTAAGTGTAGATTTTTGCAAATTATCATCATATTCAAAAACTTGGAGACCCGGGACTACGCGGTCAGTTACTACAAGTTACATTGGTCCCGTACGAGGTGTTCGTGCCTCCTACGGGGTCGTTTGGGGGCTAGTTTGGGTTTTCACCCTTTAACGGCTTGTTTTTAAGTTTCAGTTTTGATTTTGTTTATTTTTGCAAATTATCGTCAAATTCTCTAATTAGGAGACCCCGGACTACGCGGTCAGTTTCAACAAGTTACATTGGTCCCGTGCGAGGTGTTCGTGCCTCCTACGGGGTCGTTTGGGGGGAGGTTGGGTTTTCACCCTTTAACGCCTTGTTTTTAAGTGTAAGTGTTGATTTTGTTAATTTTTTCAAATTATCATCATATTCTCAAATTGGGAGACCCCGAACTACGCAGTCAGTTCCAACAAGTAACATTGGTCCCATGCGAGGTGTCCGTGCCTCCTACGGGGTGGTTTGGGGGGTGGTTTGGGTTTTCAACCTTTAACGGCTTGTTTTTAAGTCTAAGTGTTGCTTTTTGCAAATTATCATCATATTCACAAACCGATAGACCCGGGACTACGCAGTCAGTTCCAACAAGTTAAATTGGTCCCGTACGAGGGGTTCGTTCCTCTTATGGGGTCGTTTTGGGTTGGTTTGGCTTTTCACCCTTTAACAGCTTATTTTTAAGTTTAAGTGTTGTTTTTGTTGTTTTTTGCAAATTATCGTCATATTCTGAAATTGGGAGACCCCGAACTACGCGGTCAGTTCCAACAAGTTACATTGGTCCCGTGCGAGGTGTTCGTGCCTCCTACGGGGTCATTTGGGGGGTGGTTTGGGTTTTCACCCTTTAAAGACTTGTTTTTAAGTGTAAGTGTTGATTTTTGCAAATAATCATCATATTCACAAACTGGGTGACCCGGGACTACGCTGTCAGTTACTACAAGTTACGGTGGTCCTGTACGAGGTGTTCGTGCCTCCTACGGGGTCATTTGGGGTTTGGTTTTGGTTTTCAACCTTTAACGACTTGTTTTTAAGTTTAAGTGTTGATTTTGTTCATTTTTGCAAATTATCATCATATTCTCCAATTGGGAGACCCGGGACTACGCGGTCAGTTCCAGCAAGTTACATTGGTCTCGTGCGAGGTGTTCGTGCCTCCTACGTGATCGTTTGGGGGTTGGTTTGGGTTTTCACCGTTTAATGGTTTGTTTTTAAGTCTAAGTGTTAATTTTTGCAAATTATCGTCATATTCACAAACTGGGAGACCCGGGACTATGCGAGCAGTTCCTCCAAGTTACATTGGTCCCGTGCGAGGTGTTCGTACCTCTTACGGGGTCGTTTGTTGGCTGGTTTGGGTTTTCACCCTTTAATGGCTTGTTTTAATGTTTAAGTGTTGATTTTGTTGATTTTTGCAAATTATCATCATATTCTAAAATTGGGAGACCCCGAACTACGCAGTCAGTTCCAACAAGTAACATTGGTCCCATGCGAGGTGTCTGTGCCTCCTACGGGGTCGTTTGGGGGGTGGTTTGGGTTTTCAACCTTTAACGGCTTGTTTTTAAGTCTAAGTGTTGCTTTTTGCAAATTATCATCATATTCACAAACCGATAGACCCGGGACTACGCAGTCAGTTCCAACAAGTTAAATTGGTCCCGTACGAGGTGTTCGTTCCTCTTACGGGGTCGTTTTGGGTTGGTTTGGCTTTTCACCCTTTAACGGCTTATTTTTAAGTTTAAGTGTTGTTTTTGTTGTTTTTTGCAAATTATCGTCATATTCTGAAATTGGGAGACCCCGGACTGCGCGGTCAGTTCCAACAAGTTACATTGGTCCCGTGCGAGGTGTTCGTGCCTCCTACGGGGTCATTTGGGGGGTGGTTTGGGTTTTCACCCTTTAAAGGCTTGTTTTTAAGTGTAAGTGTTGATTTTTTCAAATAATCATCATATTCACAAACTGGGTGACCCGGTACTACGCTGTCAGTTACTACAAGTTACGTTGGTCCCGTACGAGGTGTTCGTGCCTCCTACGGGGTCATTTGGGGTTTGGTTTTGGTTTTCACCCTTTAACGACTTGTTTTAAAGTTTAAGTGTTGATTTTGTTGATTTTTGCAAATTATCATCATATTCTCTAATCGGGAGACCCGGGACTACGCGGTCAGTTCCCGCAAGTTACATTGGTCTCGTGCGAGGTGTTCGTGCCTCCTACGTGATCGTTTGGGGGTTGGTTTGGGTTTTCACCGTTTAATGGTTTGTTTTTAAGTCTAAGTGTTAATTTTTGCAAATTATCATCATATTCACAAACTGGGAGACCCGGGACTATGCGAGCAGTTCCTTCAAGTTACATTGGTCCCGTGCGAGGTGTTCGTACCTCTTACGGGGTCGTTTGTTGGCTGGTTTGGGTTTTCACCCTTTAATGGCTTGTTTTTAAGTTTAAGTGTTGATTTTGTTGATTTTTGCAAATTATCATCATATTCTCGAATCTGGAGACCTGGGGCAACACGGTCTGTTCCTAGAAGTTACATTGGTTCCGTACGAGGTGTTCGTGGTTCTTACGGGGTCGTTTGTGGGCTGGTTTGCGTTTCACCCTTTAATGGCCTGTTTTTAAGTCTAAGTGTGATTTTTGCAAGTTATCGGCATATTCTCAAACTGGGATACCCGGGACTGTAAGGTTAGTTCCTACAAGTTACATTGGTCCCGTACGACGTGTTCGTACCTCTTACGGGGTCGTTTGGGGGCTGGTTTGGATTTTCACCCTTTAACGGCTTGTTTTCAAGTCTAAGTGTTATTTTTTCCAATTATTATCATATTCACTAATCGGGAGACCCGGGACAACGCGGTCAGTCCTACAAGTTACATTGGTCCCGTACGAGGTGTTCGTGCCTCTTACGGGGTCTTTTGGGGGCTAGTTTGTGTTTTCACCCTTTAATGGCTTATTTTTAAGTTTAAGTGTTGATTTTGTTGATTTTTGCAAATTATCGTCATATTCTCGAATCGGTAGACCTGGGACTATGCGGTCAGTTCCTATAAGTTACATTTGTCCCGGGCGAGGTGTTTGTGCCTCCTAGGGGGTCGTTTCGGGGGTTGTTTGGGTTTTCACCCTTTAACAGCTTATTTTTAAGTTTAAGTGTTGATTTTTCCAAATGATCATCATATTCACAAACTGGGAGACCCGGGACTACGCGGTCAGTTACTACAAGTTAAATTGGTCCCATACGAGGTGTTCGTGCCTCCTACGGGGTCGTTTGGGGGCTAGTTTGTGTTTTCACATTTAACGGCCTGTTTTTAAGTATAAGTGTGATTTTTGCAAATTATCATTGTATTCTCAAATTGGGTTACCCCGGACTACGCGATCAGTTCCAACAAGTTACATTGGTCCCGTGCGAGGTGTTCGTGCCTCCTACTGGGTCGTTTGGGGTTGGTTTGGGTTTTCACCCTTTAACGACTTATTTTTACGTGTAAGTGTAGATTTTTGCAAATTATCATCATATTCAAAAACTTGGAGACCCGGGACTACGCGGTCAGTTACTACAAGTTACATTGGTCCCGTACGAGGTGTTCGTGCCTCCTACGGGGTCGTTTGGGGGCTAGTTTGGGTTTTCACCCTTTAACGGCTTGTTTTTAAGTTTAAGTTTTGATTTTCTTTATTGTTGCAAATTATCGTCAAATTCTCTAATTGGGAGACCCCGGACTACGCGATCAGTTCCAACAAGTTACATTGGTCCCGTGCGAGGTGTTCGTGCCTCCTACGGGGTCGTTTGGGGGGAGGTTGGGTTTTCACCCTTTAACGCCTTATTTTTAAGTGTAAGTGTTGAGTTTTTAAAATTATTATCATATTCACAAACTGGGAGACTCGGGACTACACAGTCAGTTAAACAAGTTATATTGGTCCCGTTCGAGGTGTTCGTGCCTAACACGGGGTCGTTTGGGGGTTTGTTTGGGTTTTCACCGTTTAACGACTTATTTTTAAGTTTAAGTGTTGATTTTGTTGATTTTTGCAAATTATCGTCATATTCTCGAATCGGGAGACCCGGGAGTACGTAATCAGTTCCAACAAGTTACATTGGTCCCGTGCGAGGTGTTCGTGCCTTATACGGGGTCATTTGGGGGGTAATTTGGGTTTTCACCCTTTAAAGGCCTATTTTTCAGTCTAAGTGTTGATTTCTACAAATTATCATCATATTCACAAACTGGGAGACCCGGGACTATGCGGTCAGTTACTACAAGTTACATTAGTCCAGTACGAGGTGTTCGTACCCCCTATGGGGTCGTTTGGGGGCTGGTTTGGGTTTCACCCTTTAACGGTTTTGTTTTTAAGTTTAAGTGTCGATTTTGTTGATTTTTGCAAATTATCGTCATATTCTCAATTTGGGAGACTCTGGATTACGCGGTTAGTTCCAACAAGTTACATTGGTCTCGTGCGAGGTGTTTGTGACTCCTACGGGGTCGTTTGGTGGGTGGTTTGGGTTTTCACCCTTTAACGGCTTATTTTTAAGTGTAAGTGTTGATTTTTGCAAATTATTATCATATTCACAAACTGGGAGACTCGGGACTACGCGGTCAGTTACAACAAGTTACATTGGTCCCGTACGAGGTTTTCGTGCCTCATACGGGTCGTTTGGGTTTGGTATGGGTTTTCACCCTTTAACGACTTGTTTTTAAGTTTAAGTGTTGATTTTGTTGATTTTGGCAAATTATCGTCATATTCTCGAATCGGGAGACCCGGGACTACGCGATCAGTTCCAACAAGTTACATTAGTCCCGTACAAGGTGTTCGTGCCTCCTACATGGTCGTTTGGGGGTTTGGTTTGGGTTTTCACACTTTAAAGGCTTGTTTTTAAGTCTAACTATTAATTTTTGAAAATTATCATCTTATTCACAAACTGGGAGACCCGGGACTACGCGGTCAGTTCCTCCAAGTTACATCGGTCCCGTGCGAGGTGTTCGTGTCTCCTACGTGGTCGTTTGGGGGTTGGTTTGGGTTTTCACCCTTTTACGGCTTGTTTTTAAGTCTAAGTGTGATTTTTGCAAATTATCGTCATATTCTCAAATTGTGAGATCTGGGATTACGCGGTCAGTTGCTACAAGTTACATTAGTCCCTTGTGAGGTGTTCGTGCCTCCTACGGGGTCGTTTGGTGGTTGGTTTGGGTTTTCTCCCTTTAACGGCTTGTTTTTAATATTGAGTGTTGATTTTTGTAAATTCTCATGATATTCAAAATCCGGGAGATCGGGGACAATGCTGTCAGTTTCGACAAGTTACATTGGTCCCGTGCGAGGTGTTCGTGCCTCTTTCGGGGTCTTTTGGGGGTTGGTTTGGGTTTTCACCCTTTAACGGGTTACTTATAAGTCTAAGTGTGATTTTGTTGATTTTTATAAATTATCATCATATTCTCGATTCGGGAGACCCGGGACTACGCGATCAGGTCTTACAAGTTAAATTGGTCCCGTGCGAGGTGTTCATGCCTCCTAGGGGGTCGTTTGGCTCGTGGTTTGGGTTTTCTCCCTTTAATAGCTTGTTTTTAAGTCTAAGTGTTGATTTTTTCAAAATATTCTCATATTAACAAACCGGGAGACCCGGGATTACGCGGTCCGTTCCTACAAGTTACATTGGTCCCGTACGAGGAGTTCGTGCTTCTTACGTGGTCACTTGTGGGCTGGTTTGGGTTTTCAACCTTTAACGGCTTATTTTAAGTATAAGTGTGATTTTTGCGATTTATCACTACATTCTCAAACCGGGAGACCCGGGACTGTGCGATCAGTTCCTACAAGTTACATTTGTCCCGTACGAGGTGTTCATTCCTCTTACAGGGTCGTTTGGTGTCTGGTTTGGATTGTCACCCTTTAACGGCTTGTTTTCAAGTCTATGTGTTATTTTTGCTAATTATCATCGTATTCACTAATCGGTCCCGTGTGAGGTGTTCGTGCATCCTACGGGGTCGTTTGGGGGTTGGTTTGGGTTTTTACCCTTTAACGACTTCTTTATAAGTTTAAGTGTTGATTTTGTTGATTTTTCCAAATATCATCATATTCTCAAACCAGGAGACCCAGGACTACGCAGTCAGTTCCAACAAGTTACATTAGTCCCGTGCGAGGTGTTCGTGCCTCCTACGGGGTCGTTTGGAGGGTTATTTGGGTTTTCACCCTTTAACGGCTTGTTTTTCAGTCGATTTTGTTGATTTCTACAAATTATCATCATATTCACAAACTGGGAGACCCGGGACTATGCAGTTAGTTACTACAAGTTACATTAGTCCAGTACGGGGTGTTCGTGCCCCCTATGGGGTCATTTTGGTGCTGGTTTGGGTTTTCACCCTTTAACGGTTTTGTTTTTAAGTTTAAGTGTCGATTTTGTTGATTTTTGCAAATTATCGTCGTATTCTCAAATTGGGAGACTCTGGACTACGCGGTTAGTTCTAACAAGTTACATTGGTCTCGTGCGAGGTGTTTGTGTCTCCTACGGGGTCGTTTGGGGGGTGGTTTGGGTTTTCACCTTTTAACGGCTTGTTTTTAAGTGTAAGTGTTGATTTTTGCAAATTATTATCATATTCACAAACTGGGAGACTCGGGACTACGCGGTCAGTTACAGCATGTTACATTGGTCCCGTATGAGTTGTTCGTGCCTCATACGGGTCGTTTGGGGTTGGTTTTGGTTTTCACCCTTTAACGGCTTGTTTTTAAGTTTAAGTGTTGATTTTGTTGATTTTTGCAAATTATCGTCATATTCTCGAATCGGGAGACCCGGGACTACGCGATCATTTCCAACAAGTTACATTAGTCCTGTGCAAGGTGTTCGTGCCTCCTACGTGGTCGTTTGGGGGTTGGTTTGGGTTTTCACACTTTAAAGGGTTGTTTTTAAGTCTAACTATTAATTTTTGAAAATTATCATCTTATTCACAAACTGGGAGACCCGGGACTACGTGGTCAGTTCCTCCATGTTACATCGGTCCCGTGCGAGGTGTTCGTGTCTCCTACGTGGTCGTTTGGGGGTTGGTTGGGTTTTCACCCTTTAACGGCTTGTTTTTAAGTCTAAGTGTGATTTTTGCAAATTATCGTCATATTCTCAAATTGTGAGATCTGGGATTACGCGGTCAGTTGCTACAAGTTACATTAGTCCCTTGCGAGGTGTTCGTGCCTCCTACGGGGTCGTTTGGTGGTTGGTTTGGGTTTTCTCCCTTTAACGGCTTGTTTTTAATTTTGAGTGTTGATTTTTGTAAATTCTCATGATATTCAAAATCCGGATGATCGGGGACAATGCTGTCAGTTTTGACAAGTTACATTGGTCCCGTGCGAGGTGTTCGTGCCTCTTTCGGGGTCTTTTGGGGGTTGGTTTGGGTTTTCACCCTTTAACGGGTTACTTATAAGTCTAAGTGTGATTTTGTTGATTTTTACAAATTATCATCATATTCTCGATTCGGGAGACTCGGGACTACGCGGTCAGGTCTTACAAGTTAAATTGGTCCCGTGCGAGGTGTTCGTCCCTCCTACGGGGTCGTTTGGCTGGTAGTTTGGGTTTTCTCCCTTTAACAACTTGTTTTTATGTCTAAGTATTTATTTTTTCAAATTATCCTCATATTAACAAACCGGGAGACCCGGGATTACGCGGTCAGTTCCTACAAGTTACATTGGTCCCGTACGAGGAGTTCGTACTTCTTACGGGGCCATTTGTGGGTTGGTTTGGGTTTTCAACCTTTAACGGCTTATTTTAAGTATAAGTGTGATTTTTGCGAGTTATCACTATATTCTCAAACCGGGAGACCTGGGACTGTGCGATCAGTTCCTACAAGTTACATTTGTCCCGTACGAGGTGTTCATGCCTCTTACGGGGTCGTTTGGGGGCTGGTTTGGATTGTCACCCTTTAACGGATTGTTTTCCAGTCTAAGTGTTATTTTTGCAAATTATCATCATATTCACCAATCGGTCCCGTGTGAGGTGTTCGTGCCTCCTACGGGGTCGTTTGGGGGTTGGTTTGGGTTTTTACCCTTTAACGACTTCTTTTTAAGTTTAAGTGTTGATTTTGTTGATTTTTGCAAATATCGTCATATTCTCAAACGAGGAGACCCAGGACTACGCAGTCAGTTCCAACAAGTTACATTAGTCCCATGCGAGGTGTTCGTGCCTCCTACGGGGTCGTTTGGAGGGTTATTTGGGTTTTCACCCTTTAACGGCTTGTTTTTAAGTCTAAGTGTTGATTTCTACAAATTATCATCATATTCACAAACTGGGAGACCCGGGACTATGCGGTTAGTTACTACAAGTTACATTAGTGCAGTACGAGGTGTTCGTGCCCCCTATGGGGTCGTTTGGGGGCTGGTTTGGGTTTTCACCCTTTAACGGTTTTGTTTTTAAGTTGAAGTGTCGATTTTGTTGATTTTTGCAAATTATCGTCGTATTCTTAAATTGGGAGACTCTGGACTACGCGGTTTGTTCCAACAAGTTACATTGGTCTCGTACGAGGTGTTTGTCCCTCCTACGGGGTCGTTTGGGGGGTGGTTTGGGTTTTCACCGTTTAACGGCTTGTTTTTAAGTGTAAGAGTTGGTTTTTGCAAATTATTATCATATTCACAAACTGGGAGACTCGGGACTACGCGGTCAGTTACAACATGTTACATTCGTCCCGTATGAGGTGTTCGTGCCTCATACGGGTCGTTTGGGGTTGGTTTTGATTTTCACCCTTTAACGGCTTATTTTTAAGTTTAAGTGTTGATTTTGTTGATTTTTGCAAATTATCGTCATATTCTCGAATCGGGAGACCCGGGACTACGCGATCAGTTCCAACAAGTTACATTAGTCCCGTGCAAGGTGTTCGTGCCTCCTACGTGGTCGTTTGGGAGTTGGTTTGGGTTTTCACACTTTAAAGGCTTGTTTTTAAGTCTAAGTGTGATTTTTGTAAATTATCGTCATATTCTCAAATTGTGAGATCTGGGATTACGCGGTCAGTTGCTACAAGTTACATTAGTCCCGTGCGAGGTGATCATGCCTCCTACGGGGTCGTTTGGATGGTGGTTTGGGTTTTCTCCCTTTAACAGCTTGTTTTTAAGTCTAAGTGTTGATTTTTTCAAAATATTCTCATATTAACAAACCGGGAGACCCGGGATTACGCGGTCCGTTCCTACAAGTTACATTGGTCCTGTACGAGGAGTTCGTGCTTCTTACGTGGTCATTTGTGGGCTGGTTTGGGTTTTCAACCTTTAACGGCTTATTTTAAGTATAAGTGTTATTTTTGCGATTTATCACTATATTCTCAAACCGGGAGACCCGGGACTGTGCGATCAGTTCCTACAAGTTACATTTGTCCCGTACGAGGTGTTCATTCCTCTTACAGGGTCGTTTGGGGTCTGGTTTGGATTGTCACCCTTTAACGGCTTGTTTTCAAGTCTAAGTGTTATTTTTGCTAATTATCATCGTATTCACTAATCGGTCCCGTGTGAGGTGTTCGTGCATCCTACGGGGTCGTTTGGGGGTTGGTTTGGGTTTTTACCCTTTAACGACTTCTTTATAAGTTTAAGTGTTGATTTTGTTGATTTTTCCCAATATCATCATATTCTTAAACCCGGAGACCCAGGACTACGCAGTCAGTTCCAACAAGTTACATTAGTCCCGTGCGAGGTGTTCGTGCCTCCTACGGGGTCGTTTGGAGGGTTATTTGGGTTTTCACCCTTTAACGGCTTGTTTTTCAGTCTAAGTGTTGATTTCTACAAATTATCATCATATTCACAAACTGGGAGACCCGGGACTATGCGGTTAGTTACTACAAGTTACATTAGTCCAGTACGGGTTGTTCGTGCCCCCTATGGGGTCATTTGGGTGCTGGTTTGGGTTTTCACCCTTTAACGGTTTTGTTTTTAAGTTTAAGTGTCGATTTTGTTGATTTTTGCAAATTATCGTCGTATTCTCAAATTGGGAGACTCTGGACTACGCGGTTAGTTCTAACAAGTTACATTGGTCTCGTGCGAGGTGTTTGTGTCTCCTACGGGGTCGTTTGGGGGGTGGTTTGGGTTTTCACCCTTTAACGGCTTGTTTTTAAGTGTAAGTGTTGATTTTTGCAAATTATTATCATATTCACAAACTGGGAGACTCGGGACTACGCGGTCAGTTACAACATGTTACATTGGTCCCGTATGAGTTGTTCGTGCCTCATACGGGTCGTTTGGGGTTGGTTTTGGTTTTCACCCTTTAACGGCTTGTTTTTAAGTTTAAGTGTTGATTTTGTTGATTTTTGCAAATTATCATCATATTCTCGAATCGGGAGACCCGGGACTACGCGATCATTTCCAACAAGTTACATTAGTCCTGTGCAAGGTGTTCGTGCCTCCTACGTGGTCGTTTGGGGGTTGGTTTGGGTTTTCACACTTTAAAGGGTTGTTTTTAAGTCTAACTATTATTTTTTGAAATTTATCATCTTATTCACAAACTGGGAGACCCGGGACTACGCGGTTAGTTCCTCCAAGTTACATCGGTCCCATGCGAGGTGTTCGTGTCTCCTACGTGGTCGTTTGGGGGTTGGTTTGGGTTTTCACACTTTAACGGCTTGTTTTTATGTCTAAGTGTGATTTTTGCAAATTATCGTCATATTCACAAATTGTGAGATCTGGTATTACGCGGTCAGTTGCTACAAGTTACATTAGTCCCTTGCGAGGTGTTCGTGCCTCCTACGGGGTCGTTTGGTGGCTGATTTGGGTTTTCTCCCTTTAATGGCTTGTTTTTAATTTTGAGCGTTGATTTTTGTAAATTCTCATGATATTCAAAATCCGGGAGATCTGGGATAATTCTGTCAGTTTCGACAAGTTACATTGGTCCCGTGCGAGGTGTTCGTGCCTCTTTCGGGGTCTTTTGGGGGTTGGTTTGGGTTTTCACCCTTTAACGGGTTACTTATAAGTCTAAGTGTGATTTTGTTGATTTTTACAAATTATCATCATATTCTCGATTCGGGAGACTCGGGACTACGCGGTCAGGTCTTACAAGTTAAATTGGTCCTGTGCGAGGTGTTCGTCCCTCCTACGGGGTCGTTTGGCTGGTAGTTTGGGTTTTCTCCCTTTAACAACTTGTTTTTAAGTCTAAGTATTTATTTTTTCAAATTATCCTCATATTAACAAACCGGGAGACCCGGGATTACGCGGTCAGTTCCTACAAGTTACATTGGTCCCGTACGAGGAGTTCGTGCTTCTTACGGGGTCATTTGTGGGCTGGTTTGGGTTGTCAACCTTTAACGGCTTATTTTAAGTATAAGTGTGATTTTTGCGAGTTATCACTATATTCTCAAACCGGGAGACCTGGGACTGTGCGATATGTTCCTACAAGTTACATTTGTCCCGTACGAGGTGTTCATGCCTCTTACGGGGTCGTTTGGGGGCTGGTTTGGATTGTCACCCTTTAACGGATTGTTTTCCAGTCTAAGTGTTATTTTTGCTAATTATCATCATATTCACTAATCGGTCCCGTGTGAGGTGTTCGTGCCTCCTACGGGGTCGTTTGGGGGTTGGTTTAGGTTTTTACCCTTTAACGACTTCTTTTTAAGTTTAAGTGTTGATTTTGTTGATTTTTGCAAATATCGTCATATTCTCAAACCAGGAGACCTAGGACTACGCAGTCAGTTCCAACAAGTTACATTAGTCCCATGCGAGGTGTTCGTGCCTCCTACGGGGTCGTTTGGAGGGTTATTTGGGTTTTCACCCTTTAACGGCTTGTTTTTAAGTCTAAGTGTTGATTTCTACAAATTATCATCATATTCACAAACTGGGAGACCCGGGACTATGCGGTTAGTTACTACAAGTTACATTAGTCTAGTACGAGGTGTTCATGCCCCCTATGGGGTCGTTTGGGGGCTGGTTTGGGTTTTCACCCTTTAACGATTTTGTTTTTAAGTTGAACTGTCGATTTTGTTGATTTTTGCAAATTATCGTCGTATTCTCAAATTGGGAGACTCTGGACTACGCGGTTAGTTCCAACAAGCTACATTGGTCTCGTACGAGGTGTTTGTCCCTCCTACGGGGTCGTTTGGGGGGTGGTTTGGGTTTTCACCCTCTAACGGCTAGTTTTTAAGTGTAAGAGTTGATTTTTGCAAATTATTATCATATTCACAAACTGGGAGACTCGTAACTACGCGGTCAGTTACAACATGTTACATTCGTCCCGTACGAGGTGTTCGTGCCTCATACGGGTCGTTTGGGGTTGGTTTTGGTTTTCACCCTTTAACGGCTTATTTTTAAGTTTAAGTGTTGATTTTGTTGATTTTTGCAAATTATCATCATATTCTCGAATCGGGAGACCCGGGACTACGCGATAAGTTCCAACAAGTTACATTAGTCCCGTGCAAGGTGTTCGTGCCTCCTACGTGGTCGTTTGGGGGTTGGTTTGGGTTTTCACACTTTAAAGGCTTGTTTTTAAGTCTAAGTGTGATTTTTGCAAATTATCGTCATATTCTCAAATTTTGAGATCTGGGATTACGCGGTCAGTTGCTACAAGTTACATTAGTCCCTTGCGAGGTTTTCGTGCCTCCTACGGGGACGTTTGGTGGCTGATTTGGGTTTTCTCCCTTTAACAGCTTGTTTTTAATTTTGAGTGTTGATTTTTGTAAATTCTCATGATATTCAAAATTCGGGAGATCGGGGACAATGCTGTCAGTTTCGACAAGTTACATTGGTCACGTGCGAGGTGTCCGTGCCTCTTTCGGGGTCTTTTGGGGGTTGGTTTGGGTTTTCACCCTTTAACGGGTTACTTATATTGATATTTACAAATTATCATCATATTCTCGATTCGGGAGACCCGGGACTACGCGGTCAAGTCTTACAAGTTAAATTGGTGCCGTTCGAGGTGTTCGTGCCTCCTACGGGGTCGTTTGGCTGGTGGTTTGGGGTTTCTCCCTTTAACAGCTTGTTTTTAAGTCTAAGTGTTAATTTTTTCAAATTATCCTCATATTAACAAACCGGGAGACCCGGGATTACGCGGTCACTTCCTACAAGTTACATTGGTCCCGTACGAGGAGTTCGTGCTTCTTACGGGGTCATTTGTGGGTTGGATTGGGTTTTCAACCTCTAACGGCTTATTTTAAGTATAAGTGTGATTTTTGCGAGTTATCACTATATTCTCAAATCGGGAGACCCGGGACTGTGCGATCAGTTCCTACAAGTTACATTTGTCCCATACGAGGTGTTCATGCCTCTTACGGGGTCGTTTGGGGGCTGGTTTGGATTGTCACCCTTTAACGGATTGTTTTCAAGTCTAAGTGTTATTTTTGCTAATTATCATCGTATTCACTAATCGGTCCCGTGTGAGGTGTTCGTGCCTCCTACGGGGTCGTTTGGGGGTTGGTTTGGGTTTTTACCCTTTAACGACTTCTTTTTAAGTTTAAGTGTTAATTTTTGCAAATATCGTCATATTCTCAAACCAGGAGACCCAAGACTACGCAGTCAGTTCCAACAAGTTACATTAGTCCCATGCGAGGTGTACGTGCCTCCTACGGGGTCGTTTGGAGGGTTATTTGGTTTTTCACCCTTTAACGGCTTATTTTTATGTCTAAGTGTTGATTTCTACAAATTATCATCATATTCACAAACTGGGAGACCCGGGACTATGCGATTAGTTACTACAAGTTACATTAGTCCAGTACGAGGTGTTCGTTCCCCCTATGGGGTCGTTTGGGGGCTGGTTTGGGTTTTCACCCTTTAACGGTTTTGTTTTTAAGTTTAATTGTAGATTTTGTTGATTTTTGAAAATTATGGTCGTATTCTCAAATTGGGAGACTCTGGACTACGCGATTAGTTCCAACAAGTTACATTGGTCTCGTGTGAGGTGTTTGTGCCTCCTACGGGGTCGTTTGGGGGGTGGTTTGGGTTTTCACCCTTTAACGGCTTGTTTTTAAGTGTAAGTGTTGATTTTTGCAAATTATTATCATATTCACAAACTGGGAGACTCGGGACTACGCGGTCAGTTACAACATGTTACATTGGTCCCGTACGAGGTGTTCGTGCCTCATACGGGTCGTTTGGGGTTGGTTTTGCTTTTCACCCTTTAATGGCGTTTTTTTAAGTTTAAGTGTTGATTTTTTTTATTTTTGCAAATTATCGTCATATTCTCGAAACAGGAGACCCGGGACTACGCGATCAGTTCCAACAAGTTACATTAGTCCCGTGCAAGGTGTTCGTGCCTCCTACGTGGTCGTTTGGGGGTTGGTTTGGGTTTTCACACATTAAAGGCTTGTTTTTAAGTCTAACTGTTAATTTTTGAAAATTATCATCTTATTCACAAACTAGGAGACCCGGGACTACGCGGTCAGTTCCTCCAAGTTACATCGGTCCCGTGTGAGGTGTTCGTGCCTACTACGTGGTCGTTTGGGGCTTGGTTTGGATTTTCACCCTTTAACGGCTTGTTTTTAAGTCTAAGTGTGAGTTTTGCAAATTATCGTCATATTCTCAAATTGTGAGATCTGGGATTACGCGGTCAGTTGCTACAAGTTACATTAATCCCTTGCGAGGTGTTCGTGCCTCCTACGGGGTCGTTTGGTGGCTGGTTTTGGTTTTCTCCCTTTAACGGCTTATTTTTAATTTTGAGTGTTGATTTTTGTAAATTCTCATGATATTCAAAATCCGGGACATCAGGGACAATGTTGTCAGTTTCGACAAGTTACATTGGTCCCGTGCGAGGTGTTCGTGCCTCTTTCGGGGTCTTTTGGGGGTTGGTTTGGGTTTTCACCCTTTAACGGGTTACTTATAAGTCTAAGTGTGATTTTGTTGATTTTTACAAATTATCATCATATTCTCGATTCGGGAGACCCGGGACTACGCGGTCAGTTCTTACAAGTTAAATTGGTCCCGTGCGAGGTGTTTGTGCCTCCTACGGGGTCGTTTGGGTGGTGGTTTGGGTTTTCTCCTTTTAACAGCTTGTTTTTAAGTCTAAATGTTGATATTTTCAAATTATCCTCATATTAACAAACCGGGAGACCCGGGATTACGCAGTCAGTTCCTACAAGTTACATTGGTCCCATACGAGGAGTTCGTGCTTCTTACGGGGTCATTTGCGGGCTGGTTTGGGTTTTCAACCTTTAACGGCTTATTTTTAAGTATAAGTGTGATTTTTGCGAGTTATCACTATATTCTCAAACCGGGAGACCCGGTACTGTGCGATCAGTTCCTACAAGTTACATTTGTCCCGTACGAGGTGTTCATGCCTCTTACGGGGTCGTTTGGGGGCTGGTTTGGATTTTCACCCTTTAACGGCTTGTTTTCAAGTCTAAGTGTTATTTTTGCTAATTATCATCGTATTCACTAATCGGTCCCATGTGAGGTGTTCGTTCCTCCTACGGGGTCGTTTGGGGGTTGGTTTGGGTTTTTACCCTTTAACGACTTCTTTTTAAGTTTAAGTGTTGATTTTGTTGATTTTTGCAAATATCGTCATATTCTCAAACCCGGAGACCCAGGACTACGCAGTCAGTTCCAACAAGTTTCATTAGTCCCGTGCGAGGTGTTCGTGCCTCCTACGGGGTCGTTTGGAGGGTTATTTGGGTTTTCACCCTTTAACGGCTTATTTAAGTCTAAGTGTTGATTTCTACAAATTATCATCATATTCACAAACTGGGAGACCCCGTGTCACGACCCCGACCCAAAATAGTATTAGGGAACAACTGTCTTGACATGCCACCAAGGCAACAAATATTCAGATTTAATTATTTCCTTAAATAAATGCAACGGATATATTATCACATGGTTATGAATCGTAAAATACTGAAAGTAAAGGAATTACGTCATCAGAGCTTTCTAAAGGAAACTTCATTTATATTAAAAGTAACAACGAGTTACAACTTAAGAAAAAAATTTAAACCTTCTTACAAGAGAGCCAAACATGCTCTAAATAAACATTTTACAAAAAGAGCTCTAAAAACTAAATCTTCAATATAGTCCATTTTTGTTCCGTCCGTGAGCCTAAACGTTTCTTGAAAAATGTTTATTTATACAACATCAGCTAAAAGCTGAATGAGGTTCAATCTCCAGACATTCCAGGGTTTTCAGAAAATAGATACCTATTCAAGTCAAAAGAGAAGGCATATACATATATGGAGAGGAACTTGCAGTAAATAGATATAATTTTGAAATGAAATTATATATATCACAATTGGATAGCTCAGAATAAGAATAATGCAACAAATCAAATGTGATATCTTTTTCTTTCAATCATATCATTTTAATGGCCAAGTACACTCTAATACCATATTCTTCTACCGTATTATACCCCGGTAGTTGAGGGTCAATCGAACTAGTTCGTCACAACGCCTTATTTAGGGCACACCAGCGATAACCCAGCTGGGAAGGTCAGTCAGTAAAGTGGTCCCTTAGGCCGAATCATATTTTCAATATTCAATATCCTTTTCAATAATCAGTATGTTTATATGGACAAATATAAACATATCACAAATGAATCAATCATCGGTATCACATGCATTTTGAAAATAAAATCAGTTCACAAAATATATATTGTTTGCATAATATCATATAATCAAAATACACAAGGAATGTCAGAGTACTCACCCAAAATGGAGGTCAAATTTACTGGTATTGAGTCTTCGATCACACGTTAATCTGATAAAGATTTAAGTACACGTTCTAAGGTCCAGTTTATACTATACTTTAATAATAACTTCCTATTTTAAGGGATTACTGAATCTCTATTTGTTAACTTTTAAAACTCATTGATCGTAATTGAAGAATTCAATTCATAGTCTTTCCTCATCAGTCGGTTCCCAGTAGAGATGGAGGGTCACAGGGGCACCACTTAAATACCATCTCATCTAGACAGAACATTTCGGGATTCATTCCCCGTAGAGATGGAGGGTCACAGGGGCACCACTTAAATACCATCTCATCTAGACAGAACTTCACCGGGCCTGACTTTGGAATTACTTAAATCGGATTCCATAATAACGAGCAATTTCTTTAAAAATAATTATTTTTAAAAGCGTATAATTTCAAACAAGTTTATAAAATTAACTTGAATTTGTTCTAAATTTTAAGTTTGGATTAGTGAATTCTTTATTGTATTTTACCAGCATAACTACGAAGTAAAGCTATAAAACAATAATTTAAAACTATAAAGATGCATTATAACATTAAGATTATCTTAAGATGAATATCCCTAAGAACTTCTTCTTAGACTTTCTCACACTTTCTCTCACTATTTCTTTCTATAATTCTCAAGGAATTGGTGTGAGTTTCAAATGATCCCCCAAAGGCCCTATTTATAGTTTTCCAAATATCCCACGGTGTTGACACGTGTCTTGGTGATAAGGTTTCACTTTGGTGAGTCGTCGTTCACGTGTCGTGCAACGGATCAGCCTTGCAGTGTTGGTTTACCAAACGGCGACACGTGTTTTTTTCCTTTTTCTAGAGGATTTACATGAGTTTTATCCTTTCCTATAGAGGTGACACGTGTGCAGTGGATATGTTCAAAAACCGAGCACGAGGTGTCGAGGATAGGTATTAAGGGTATAAGGGTCATTTCGGACCTGAAGGGCATTTTGGTAATTTCACACCATATATTTTCAATATTTCTTTTAGGTCCATGAAAATATTTTATTTATGAAAAGGCCCCCTTTTATTTTTCATTTTGGTCCCTAAAACTTTCTTTATTAAAACCAAGTCCCTAAAGTTTCATAAAATTGTATTTTCTACCCCAAAACTTATCACTTAGCTTAGGATGTGCCATAAAATCTCAATCTGACCCATTTTACCGTTGATTCTTCAAATTGAAAAACGGGATTTGTCAAATTAAGAACTCGGAATATCATATATGTAATAATATTTCATTATTAGATAGTAAGTATGACGAAATTGAAAGAAGACAATTATATATTGCCATAAGAAAATAAGGTTATTACATCCTACCCTCCTTATAAAAAGTTTGGTCCCCAAACTTTACTTACATTAATTTCCAAAAAGGTGTGGATATCGCTCTTTTATTTCATCTTCCCGCTCCCATGTTGCTTCTTCAACATAATGATTCCGCCATAATACTTTGACTAGTGGAATAACCTTGGTTCGTAATATTTGATCTTTATGGTCCAAGATTTCCACTGGATGCTCAATGTATGTCAAATCTTCTCTAACTTGAAGAGGCTCGTGACTTAAGATATGTGCTGGATCAGGGATGTATTTCTTCATCATTGAAACATGAAACACATTATTCACACTCGAGAGTTCAGGGGGTAAGGCTATTCGATACGCAACAACACCTATCCTTTCAAGGATTTCAAAAGGTCCTATGTATCTTAGACTCAACTTTCCTTTCTTCCCAAATTGGATTACTCCCTTTGTTGGTGATACTCATAAGAAAACATAGTCTCCTCTTTGGAATTCTAACGGTCGATGTCGATTGTCAGCATAACTCTGTTGACGGCTTTGAGCGATTTGAAGTCGGTCTTGTATCAATTTCACTTTCTCTGTTGTGACCTGAATCAATTCTGGTCCCAATAATTTTCTTTCTCCAACTTCTACCCAACATGCAGGAGAACGACACCTTCTACCATAGAGTGCCTCATACGGAGCCATTTGAATACTTGCTTGATAGCTATTATTATATGCAAATTCCACTAACGGTAAATGATCGTCCCAATTCCCCTTCAAATCAAGTACACATGCCCTAAGCATATCCTCTAAGGTTTGGATGGTTCTCTCCGATTTTTCGTCTATTTGAGGATGAAAAGCGGTGCTGAAATTCAATTTTGTTCCCATGGCTACTTGTAGGCTTTTCCAAAAGAGAGACACGAATCTAGGGTCACGATCAGAAACAATTGAAACTGGGGTTCCATGAAGCTTAATAATTTCCCGTATATACAATTTAGCTAGCTTTTCTAAGGAATGGGTAATCTTAATGGCAAGAAAATGAGAAGATTTAGTTAACCTATCAATAATTACCCAAATGGAATCATTACCATTGGAACTCCTTGGTAGCCATGTCACAAAATCCATGGTAATATGTTCCCACTTCCACTCAGGGATTGGTAAAGGTTGTAATAGTCCTGATGGTTTCTGATGTTCAGCTTTTACTTGTTGACAGATCAAACACTGAGATACAAACTCTGATATCTCCCTTTTCATGTTATTCCACCAAAACACTTCTCGGAGATCTCTGTACATCTTGGTATTTCCGGGATGAACTGTGAATCTCGAGTAATGACCTTCCTCCAAAATTTGCCTCTTTAGTTGGGCATCACCAGGTATACAGACTCTATTTCCAAACCTTAATATATCATCTCGTATCACAAATTCAATTCTCTTCCCTTCAATAACCTCTTCTTTAATCCTCCTCAATTGTGGGTCATTTACTTCTGCAACTTTAATTCTTTCCATCAATGTGGGTTGTATTAGTAAGTTTGCGATTATTCCTCCTTCGCCATAAATACGTACATCTATTTCCATACTTCTCAAATCTTTCAATAGAGCTTCATGGCTGGTAATAAGACATGCTAAATTTGGTGTAGACTTTCTACTCAACGCGTCGGCAACTACATTAGCTTTCCCCGGGTGATATTGAATATTTACATCATAATCCTTCATCAATTCTAACCACCTCCTTTGTCTCATGTTTAATTCCTTCTGAGTAAAGATATATTTCAAACTTTTATGATCGGTATAAATCTCACAAGTCTCACCATACAAATAATGTCTCCAAATCTTAAGAGCAAAAATTACCGCTGCTAATTCTAAGTCATGGGTTGAATAATTTTGCTCATGGGGTTTTAACTGTCTCGAGGCATAAGATACTACTTTTCCATTTTGCATTAGCACACATCCCAAACCATTTTTAGAAGCATCACTATAAATCACAAATCCTCCTGTACCGAAAGGAATAGTCAAAATTGGGGCAGTTACTAGTCGATTCTTAAGTTCTCGAAAACTATTCTCAACTTCCTCAGACCATTCATATTTCACCGTCTTTTGTGTTAACCTAGACAGAGGTTTGGCAATACTAGAAAATCCTTCAACAAATCTTCGATAATAACAAGCTAATACTAGGAAACTACGAATCTCCGTTACATTAGTTGGTCTTGGCCAATCTAGTATAGCCTCGATCTTTTGAGGATCAACCGACACTCCCTCCTTGGATATGACATGTCCTAGAAAAGAAACACTAGGCAACCAAAATTCACACTTCTTTAATTTTGCATATAATTTCTCTTTCCTAAGGATTTGTAATACTATCTCCAAATGCTTCTCGTGTTCTTCAATACCTTTGGAATAAATAAGGATGTCATCAATGAAAACAACCACACACTGATCCAGATATTTCCTAAACACTCTATTCATCATATCCATAAAAGCGGCTGGTGCATTAGTTAATCCAAATGGCATCACAAGAAATTCATAGTGACCATATCTTGTACGAAAAGATGATTTCGAAATATCCTCTTCCTTAATCTTCAATTGGTGATAGCCTGACCTAAGGTCAATCTTCGAAAATACTTGTGCACCTTGCAGTTGGTCAAACAAATCATCTATACGAGGTAAGGGATATTTATTCTTAATGGTCACCTTATTTAGTTCACGATAATCTATACATAACCTCATCGGTCCATCCTTCTTTTTAACAAATAGCATTGGAGCACCCCAAGGGGATATACTAGGTCTAATAAAACCCTTGTCTAATAGATCTTGTAATTGAACTTTTAATTCCCTTAACTCTAAAGGTGCCATGCGATAAGGTGGTTTTGAGATTGGTGTGGTTCCAGGAACAAGGTCAATGGTAAATTTTACTTCTCTACTAGGAGGTAGACTGGGCAAATCATCTGGAAAAACATTTGGAAAAAGCCTAGCTATAGGGATATCTTCTAAACTAGGCTCTTTTGTTTATAAATCAATAACACTGGCAAGGAATCCTTGACATCCTTTCTTAAGAAAACTACAAGCTTGCATTGCAGAGATAATATGCTAGTTCCTTCAAAACTGAATTCTGGTTGGTTAGGAATTTGGAAAATAACTCTCTTCTCAAAACACTCCACCCTAGCATGATATGATGCTAACCAATCCATCCCCAAAATGACTTCAAAATCTCTTATGTCTAAAACTATCAAATCAGCGAATAGTTTATGACTACTGACATTTATAGGGCAAGACTTATATACTAATGTTCTCGTCAATAACTCACCCGAAGGAGTAGAAACGTGTATGATATGATTGAAGGATTCAGGAATATTAGGAAAGCGATTAACAAAACGCACAGACATAAATGAATGGGTAGAACCAGGATCAATTAAAACTTGAACAGGTTGTGCACATATAGAAAGTGTACCTGACACTACTGCATTAAAAGCCTTTGCATCAGAAAGATTAAAGACTCTACCTTGTCTGCCCTGATCCTTATTGTCATTAGAAGTCTTTGTTGCCGCCTTCCCTTTGTTAGGACAATCTCGCATTTTATGCCCCTTTTGGCCAAACCCAAAGCAACTCCCCGTCTCCAGGTAACACGGATGCCCTCTATGAATATTACCACAACGTTGGCATTTATCAACATTAGAGGTTTTGTTTACTAAAGGTTGCCCTATATTAGGTATAGTCCTAAAGGGTTTGTTATTGGGGTTCCTTCCTCTTTGTTCTCCAAACTTCCTCTTCCCCTCTCTAACCTGATTATATTCTTCACTATCCTTCTCAGCTATTGTTTCCCTAGCCACCACGTCATTATATGATGTCAACTTTAGGATGGAAATTCGGCTACGAATATTCAACCTTAACCCACGTTCAAACTTCTTGGCTCTTAAAACATCGGTTAACACAACATGAGGTGCGAAACGGGATAACTCAGTAAACTTTGCTTCATATTGACTAACCGTCATATTTCCTTGAACCAGACCCATGAAGTCAGCTGCTTTTTGGTCTTGCACCGTTTCGGGAAAGTATTTCTCGTAGAAGGTCACTAAGAAGTCATTCCAACCTATGGGATTGTTCCTTTCCCCATGCATTCTCTTAGTCATTCTCCACCAATGTTCGGATTCACCTTCTAACATGAATGTTCCAAATAAAACCCGTTGTTCATCTGTACACTTAAGAACATCAAACATCTTTTCCATTTGCATCACCCAATTTTCTGCTTCAGTGGGGTTAGGAGTCCCTTTAAAAGACGGAGGATTCAACTTCTTGAATTGTTCAATAGTACAACTACTTAGTTCAAGATTCCTTGGTGCTCCATTATTCACCTGATGCTCCACAATTCTTGCTAGACTTTCAATTGCCTTGTATGCACCTTCCAGCCCTTCCATACTCGAACCACTAGTCCTTGGAGTTGATCTTGCCTTGGTCATTTTCTACAGTCATGGCCAAACGTAAGATGTATTATACTAGCCCAATATTGCATTTTAGAAGAAGAATGATATATAAATAATTATATATAGACTATAAGAAATATGGAGGGTTATCACATAAGTCGGATATTTAATCCTATAACCTATGTATGGAGACTTAAAATCGATAACGTTCGAAACTTATGTTCAGTAGTCTACGGGTTCATAACCTATGCTCTGATAACACCTCTGTCACGACCCCGACCCAAAATAGTATTAGGGAACGAGTGTCTTGACATGCCACCAAGGCAACAAATATTCAGATTTAATTGTTTCCTTAAATAAATGCAACGGATATATTATCACATGGTTATGAATCGTAAAATACTGAAAGTAAAGGAATTACGTCATCAGAGCTTTCTAAATGAAACTTAATATATATTAAAAGTAACAACGAGTTACAACTTAAGAAAAAAATTTAAACCTTATTACAAGAGAGCCAGACATGCTCTAAATAAACATTTTACAAAAAGAGCTCTAAAAGCTAAATCTTCAATATAGTCCATTTTCGTTCCGTCCGTGAGCCTAAACGTTTCCTGAAAAATGTTTATTTATACAACATCAGCTAAAAGCTAAATGAGGTTCAATCTCCAGACATTCCAGGGTTTTCAGAAAATAGATACCTATTTAAGTCAAAAGAGAAGGCATATACATATATGGAGAGGAACTTGCAGTAAATAGATATAATTTTGAAATGAAATTATATATATCACAATTGGATAGCTCAGAATAAGAATAATGCAACAAATCAAATGTGATATCTTTTTCTTTCAATCATATCATTTTAATGGCCAAGTACACTCTAATACCGTATTCTTCTACCGTATTATACCCCGGTAGTTGAGGGTCAATCGAACTAGTTCGTCACAACGCCTTTTTTAGGGCACACCAGCGATAACCCAGCTGGTAAGGTCAGTCAGTAAAGAGGTCCCTTAGGCCGAATCAGATTTTCAATATTCAATATCCTTTTCAATAATCAGTATGTTTATATGGACAAATATAAACATATCACAAATGAATCAATCATCGATATCACATGCATTTTGAGAATAAAAGCAGTTCACAAAATATATATTGTTTGCATAATATCATATAATCAAAATACACAAGGAATGTCAGAGTACTCACCCAAAATGGAGGTCAAATTTATTGGTATTGAGTCTTCGATCACACGTTAATCTGATAAAGATTTAAGTACACGTTCTAAGGTCCAGTTTATACTATACTTTAATAATAACTTCCTCTTTTAAGGGATTACTGAATCTCTATTTGTTAACTTTTAAAACTCATTGATCGTAATTGAAGAATTCAATTCATAGTCTTTCCTCATCAGTCGGTTCCCAGTAGAGATGGAGGGTCACAGGGGCACCACTTAAATACCATCTCATCTAGACAGAACATTTCTGGATTCATTCCCAGTAGAGATGGAGGGTCACAGGGGCACCACTTAAATACCATCTCATCTAGACAGAACTTCACCGGGCCTGACTTTGGAATTACTTAAATCGGATTCCATAATAACGAGAAATTTCTTTAAAAAGAATTATTTTTAAAAGCGTATAATTTCAAACAAGTTTATAAAATTAACTTGGATTTGTTCTAAATTTTAAGTTTTGATTAGTGAATTCTTTATTGTTTTTTACCAGCATAACTACTAAGTAAAGCTATAAAACAGTAATTTAAAACTATAAAGATGCATTATAACATTAAGATTACCTTAAGATGAATATCCCTAAGAACTTCTTCTTAGACTTTCTCACACTTTCTCTCACTATTTCTTTCTATAATTCTCAAGGAATTGGTGTGAGTTTAAAATGATCCCCCAAAGGCCCTATTTATAGTTTTCCAAATATCCCACGGTGTTGACACGTGTCTTGGTGATAAGGTTTCACTTTTGTGAGTCGTCGTTCACGTGTCGTGCAATGGATCAGCCTTGCAGTCTTGGTTTACCAAACGGCGACACGTGTTTTTTTCCTTTTTCTAGAGGATTTACATGAGTTTTATCCTTTCCTATAGAGGTGACACGTGTGCAGTGGATATGTTCAAAAATCGAGCACGAGGTGTCGAGGATAGGTATTAAGGGTATAAGGGTCATTTCGGACCTGAAGGGCATTTTGGTAATTTCACACCATATATTTTCAATATTTCTTTTAGGTCCCTGAAAATATTTTATTTACGAAAAGGCCCCCTTTTATTTTTCATTTTGGTCCCTGAAACTTTCTTTATTAAAACCAAGTCCCTAAAGTTTCATAAAATTGTATTTTCTACCCCAAAACTTATCACTTAGCTTAGGATGTGCCATAAAATCTCAATCTGACCCATTTTACCGTTGATTCTTCAAATTGAAAAACGGGATTTGTCAAATTAAGAACTCGGAATATCATATATGTAATAATATATCATTATTAGATAGTAAGTATGACGAAATTGAAAGAAGACAATTATATATTGGCATAAGAAAATAGGGTTATTACACCCGGGACTATGCGGTCAGTTACTACAAGTTACATTGGTCCAGTACCAGGTGTTCGTGCCTCCTATGGATCGTTTGGGGGCTGGTTTGGGTTTTCACCCTTTAACGGTTTTGTTTTTAAGTTTAAGTGTTGATTTTATTTATTTTTGCAAATTATCGTCGTATTCTCAAATTGGGAGATCCTGGACTACGCGGTTAGTTCCAACAAGTTACATTGGTCTCGTGCGAGGTGTTCGTGCCTCCTACATGGTGGTTTGGGGGGTGGTTTCGGTTTTCACCCTTTAATGGCTTGTTTTTAATTGTAAGTGTTGATTTTAGCAAATTATCATCATATTCACAAATTGGGAGACTCGGGACAACGCGGTCAATTACAACAAGTTACATTGGTCCCGTAAGAGGTGTTCGTGCCTTTTACGGGGTCATTAGGTGGTTGGTTTGGGTTTTCACCCTTTAACGGCTTGTTTTTAAGTTTAAGTGTTGATTTTGTTGATTTTTGAAAATTATCATCATATTCTGGAAATCGGGAGACCTGGGACAACACGGTCAGTTCCTACAAGTTACATTGGTCCCTTACGTGGTGTTTATGCTTCTTACGGGGTCGTTTGGAGGCTGGTTTGCATTTTCATCCTTTAATGGCTTGTGTTTAAGTCTAAGTGTGATTTTTGCAAGTTATCGCCATATTCTCAAATCGGGATACCCGGGACTGTAAGGTTAGTTCCTACAAGTTACATTGGTCCCGTACGAGGTGTTCGTGCATCTTACGGGGTCGTTTGGAGGCTGGTTTGGATTTTCACCCTTTAACGGCTTGTTTTCAAGTCTAAGTGTTATTTTTGCCAATTATTATCATATTCACTAATCGGGAGACCCGGGACAACGCGTTCAGTCCTACAAGTTACATTGGTCCCGTGCGAGGTGCTCGTGCCTCTTACGGGGTCTTTTGGGGGCTGGTTTGTGTTTTCACCCTTTAATGGCTTATTTTTAAGTTTAAGTGTTGATTTTGTTGATTTTTGCAAATTATCGTCATATTCTCGAATCGGTAGACCTGGGACTACGCGGTCAGTTCCTATAAGTTACATTTGTCCCGGGCGAGGTGTTTGTGCCTCCTAGGGGGTCGTTTCGGGGGTTGTTTGGGTTTTCACCCTTTAACGGCTTATTTTTAAGTCTAAGTGTTGATTTTGTTAAATGATCATCATATTCAAAAACTGGGAGACCCGGGACTACGCGGTCAGTTACTACAAGTTAAATTGGTCCCATACGAGGTGTTCGTGCCTCCTACGGGGTCGTTTGGGGGCTAGTTTGTGTTTTCACATTTTAATGGCCTGTTTTTAAGTATAAGTGTGATTTTTGCAAATTATCATTGTATTCTCAAATTGGGAGACCCCGGACTACGCGATCAGTTCCAACAAGTTACATTGGTCCCGTGCGAGGTGTTCGTGCCTCCTACTGGGTCGTTTGGGGTTGGTTTGGGTTTTCACCCTTTAACGACTTATTTTTAAGTGTAAGTGTAGATTTTTGCAAATTATCATCATATTCAAAAACTTGGAGACCCGGGACTACGCGGTCAGTTACTACAAATTACATTGGTCCCGTACGAGGTGTTCGTGCCTCCTACGGGGTCGTTTGGGGGCTAGTTTGGGTTTTCACCCTTTAACGACTTGTTTTTAAGTTTAAATTTTGATTTTGTTTATTGTTGCAAATTATCGTCAAATTCTCTAATTGGCAGACTCCGGACTACGCGGTCAGTTCCAACAAGTTACATTGGTCCCGTGCGAGGTGTTCGTGCCTCCTACGGGGTCGTTTGGGGGGGGGGGGTTGGGTTTTCACCCTTTAACGGCTTATTTTTAAGTGTAAGTGTTGATTTTTTAAAATTATTATCATATTCACAAACTGGGAGACTCGGGAATACGCAGTCAGTTACAACAAGTTATATTGGTCCCGTACGAGGTGTTCGAGCCTGATAGGGGGTCGTTTGGGGGATTGTTTTGGTTTTCACCGTTTATCGACTTGTTTTTAAGTTTAAGTGTTGATTTTGTTGATTTTTTCAAATTATCGTCATAATCTCGAATCGGGAGACCCGGGACTACGTAATCAGTTCCAACAAGTTACATTGGTCCCGTGCGAGGTGTTCGTGCCTTATACGGGGTCATTTGGGGGGTAATTTGGGTTTTCACCCTTTAACGGCTAGTTTTTAAGTCTAAGTGTGATTTTTCCAAATTATCATCATATTCTCAAATTGTGAGATCTGGGACTACGCGGTCAGTTCCTACAAGTTACATTAATCCCTTGCGAGGTGTTAGTGCCTCCTACGGGGTCGTTTGGTGGCTGGTTTGGGTTTTCTCCCTTTAACGGCTTATTTTTAATTTTGAGTGTTGATTTTTGTAAATTCTCATGATATTAAAAATCCGGGACATCAGGGACAATCCTGTCAGTTTCGACAAGTTACATTGGTCCCGTGCGAGGTGTTCGTGCCTCTTTCGGGGTCTTTTGTGGGTTGGTTTGGGTTTTCAACCTTTAACGGGCTACTTATAAGTCTAAGTGTGATTTTGTTGATTTTTACAAATTATAATCATATTCTCGATTCGGGAAACCCGGGACTACGCGATCAGTTCTTACAAGTTAAATTGGTCCCGTGCGAGGTGTTCGTGCCTCCTACGGGGTCGTTTGGCTGGTGGTTTGGGTTTTGTCCCTTTAACAGCTTGTTTTTAAGTCTAAATGTTGATATTTTCAAATTATCCTCATATTAACAAACCGGGAGACCCGAGATTACGCAGTCAGTTCCTACAAGTTACATTGGTCCCGTACGAGGAGTTCGTGCTTCTTACGGGGTCATTTGTGGGCTGGTTTGGGTTTTCAACCTTTAACGGCTTATTTTTAAGTATAAATGTGATTTTTGCGAGTTATCACTATATTCTCAAACCGGGAGACCCGGGACTGTGCGATCAGTTCCTACAAGTTACATTTGTCCCATACGAGGTGTTCGTGCCTCTTACGGGGTCGTTTGGGGGCTGGTTTGGATTTTCACCCTTTAACGGCTTGTTTTCAAGTCTAAGTGTTATATTAGCTAATTATCATCGTATTCACTAATCAGTCCCGTGTGAGGTGTTCGTGCCTCCTACGGGGTCGTTTGGGGGTTGGTTTGGGTTTTTACCCTTTAACGACTTCTTTTTAAGTTTAAGTGTTGATTTTGTTGATTTTTGCAAATATCATCATATTCTCAAACCCGGAGACCCAGGACTACGCAGTCAGTTCCAACAAGTTTCATTAGTCCCGTGCGAGGTGTTCGTGCCTCCTAGGGGGTCGTTTGGAGGGTTATTTGGGTTTTCACCCTTTAACGTCTTATTTTTAAGTCTAAGTGTTGATTTCTACAAATTATCATCATATTCACAAACTGGGAGACCCGGGACTATGCGGTCAGTTACTACATGTTACATTGGTCCAGTACGAGGTGTTCGTGCCTCCTATGGGATCGTTTGGGGGCTGGTTTGGGTTTTCACCCTTTAACGGTTTTGTTTTTAAGTTTAAGTGTTGATTTTATTTATTTTTGCAAATTATCGTCGTATTCTCCAATTAGGAGACCCTGGACTACGCGGTTAGTTCCAACAAGTTACATTGGTCTCCTGCGAGGTGTTCGTGCCTCCTACGGGGTGGTTTGGGGGGGGGGGGGGAGTTGGGTTTTCACCCTTTAACGGCTTGTTTTTAAGTGTAAGTGTTGATTTTTTAAAATTATTATCATATTCACAAACTGGGAGACTCGGGACTACGCGGTCAGTTACAACAAGTTATATTGGTCCCGTACGAGGTGTTCGAGCCTCATACGGGGTCGTTTGGGGGTTTGTTTTGGTTTTCACCGTTTAACGACTTGTTTTTAAGTTTAAGTGTTGATTTTGTTGATTTTTTCAAATTATCGTCATAATCTCGAATCGGGAGACCCGGGACTACGTAATCAGTTCCAACAAGTTACATTGGTCCCGTGCGAGGTGTTCGTGCCTTATACGGGGTCATTTGGGGTGTAATTTGGGTTTTCACCCTTTAAAGGCTTATTTTTCAGTCTAAGTGTTGATTTCTACAAATTATCATCATATTCACAAACAGGGAGACCCGGGACTATGCGGTCAGTTACTACAAGTTACATTAGTCCAGTACGAGGTGTTCGTGCCCCCTATGGGGTCGTTTGGAGACTGGTTTGGGTTTCAACATTTAACGGTTTTATTTTTAAGTTTAAGTGTCGATTTTGTTGATTTTTGCAAATTATCATCGTATTCTCAAATTGGGAGACTCTAGACTACGCGGTTAGTTCCAACAAGTTACATTGGTCTCGTGCGAGGTGTCTGTGCCTCCTACGGGGTCGTTTGGGGGGTGGTTTGGGTTTTCACCCTTTAACGGCTTATTTTTAAGTGTAAGTGTTGATTTTTTCAAATTATTATCATATTCACAAACTGGGAGACTCGGGACTACGCGGTCAGTTACAACAAGTTACATTGGTCCCGTACGAGGTGTTCGTGCCTCATACGGGTCATTTCGGGATGGTTTTGGTTTTCACCCTTTAACGGCTTGTTTTTAAGTTTAAGTGTTGATTTTGTTGATTTTTGCAAATTATCATCATATTCTCGAATCGGGAGACCCGGGACTACGCGATCAGTTCCAACAAGTTACATTAGTCCCGTGTAAGGTGTTCGTGCCTCCTACGTGGTCGTTTGGGGGTTGGTTTGGGTTTTCACACTTTAAAGGCTTATTTTTAAGTCTAACTGTTAATTTTTGAAAATTATCATCTTATTCACAAACTGGGAGACCCGGGACTACGCGGTCAGTTCCTCCAAGTTACATCGGTTCCGTGCGAGGTGTTCGTGCCTCCTATGTGGTCGTTAAAGGGTGACAATCCAAACCAGCACCCAAACGACCCCGTAAGAGGTATGAACACCTCGTACGGGACAAATGTAACTTGTAGGAACTGATCGCACAGTCCCGGGTCTCCCGGTTTGTTAATTCTCATGATATTCAAAATTCGGGAGATCGGGGACAATGCTGTCAGTTTCGACAAGTTACATTGGTCCCGTGCGAGGTGTTCGTGCCTCTTTCGGGGTCTTTTGGGGGTTGGTTTGGGTTTTCACCCTTTAACAGGTTACTTATAAGTCTAAGTGTGATTTTGTTGATTTTTACAAATTATAATCATATTCTCGATTCGGGAGAACCGGGACTACGCGATCAGGTCTTACAAGTTAAATTGGTCCCGTGCGAGGCATTCGTGCCTCCTACGGGGTCGTTTGGCTGGTGGTTTGGGTTTTCTCCCTTTAACAGCTTGTTTTTAAGTCTAAGTGTTGATTTTTTTAAATTATACTCATATTAACAAACCGGGAGACCCGGGATTATGCGGTCAGTTCCCACAAGTTACATTGGTCCCGTACGAGGAGTTCGTGCTTCTTACGGGGTCATTTGTGGGCTGGTTTGGGTTTTCAACCTTTAACGGCTTATTTTAAGTATAAGTGTGATTTTTGCGAGTTATCACTATATTCTAAAACCGGGAGACCCGGGACTGTGCGATCTGTTCCTACAAGTTACATTAGTCCCGTACGAGGTGTTCATGCCTCTTACGGGGTCGTTTGGGGGCTGGTTTGGATTGTCACCCTTTAACGGATCGTTTTCAAGTCTAAGTGTTATTTTTGCTAATTATCATCGTATTCACTAATCGGTCCCGTGTGAGGTGTTCGTGCCTCCTACGGGGTCGTTTGGGGGTTGGTTTGGGTTTTTACCCTTTAACGACTTCTTTTTAAGTTTAAGTGTTGATTTTGTTGATTTTTGCAAATATCGTCATATTCTCAAACCAGGAGACCCAGGACTACGCAGTCAGTTCCAACAAGTTACATTAGTCCCATGCGAGGTGTTCGTGCCTCCTACGGGGTCGTTTGGAGGGTTATTTGGGTTTTCACCCTTTAACGGCTTGTTTTTAAGTCTAAGTGTTGATTTCTACAAATTATCATCATATTCACAAACTGGGAGACCCGGGACTATGCGGTTAGTTACTACAAGTTACATTAGTCCAGTACGAGGTGTTCGTTCCCCCTATGGGGTCGTTTGGGGGCTGGTTTGGGTTTTCACCCTTTAACAGTTTTGTTTTTAAGTTTAAGTGTCGATTTTGTTGATTTTTGCAAATTATCGTCGTATTCTCAAATTGGGAGACTCTGGACTACGCGGTTAGTTCCAACAAGTTACATTGGTCTCGTGCGAGGTGTTTGTGCCTCCTACGGTGTCGTTTGGGGGGTGGTTTGGGTTTTCACCCTTTAACGGCTTATTTTTAAGTGTAAGTGTTGATTTTTGCAAATTATTATCATATTCATAAACTGGGAGACTCGAGACTACGCGGTCAGTTACAACATGTTACATTGGTCCCGTACGAGGTGTTCGTGCCTCATACGGGTCGTTTGGGGTTGGTTTTGGTTTTCATCCTTTAACGGCTTGTTTTTAAGTTTAAGTGTTGATTTTGTTGATTTTTGCAAATTATCGTCATATTCTCGAATCGGGAGACCAGGGACTACGCGATCAGTTCCAACAAGTTACATTAGTCCCGTGCAAGGTGTTCGTACCTCCTACGTGGTCGTTTGGGGGTTGGTTTGCGTTTTCACACTTTAAAGGCTTGTTTTTAAGTCTAACTATTAATTTTTTAAAATTATCATCTTATTCACAAACTGGGAGACCCTGGACTACGCGGTCAGTTCCTCCAAGTTACATCGGTCCTGTGCGAGGTGTTCATTCCTCCTACGTGGTCGTTTGGGGGATGGTTTGGGGTTTCACCCTTTAAGGGCTTGTTTTTAAGTCTAAGTGTGATTTTTGCAAATTATCGTCATATTCTCAAATTGTGAGATCTGGGATTACGCGGTCGGTTGCTACAAGTTACATTAATCCCTTGTGAGGTGTTCGTGCCTCCTACGGGGTCGTTTGGTGGCTGGTTTGGGTTTTCTCCCTTTAACGGCTTATTTTTAATTTTGAGTGTTGATTTTTGTAAATTCTCATGATATTAAAAATCCGGGACATCAGGGACAATGCTGTCAGTTTCGACAAGTCACATTGGTCCCGTGCGAGGTGTTCGTGCCTCTTTCGGGGTCTTTTGGGGGTTGGTTTGGGTTTTCACCCTTTAACGGGCTACTTATAAGTCTAAGTGTGATTTTGTTGATTTTTACAAATTATCATCATATTCTCGATTCGGGAGACCCGGGACTACGCGATCAGTTATTACAAGTTAAATTGGTCCCGTGCGAGGTGTTCGTGCCTCCTACGGGGTCGTTTGGCTGGTGGTTTGGGTTTTGTCCCTTTAACAGCTTGTTTTTAAGTCTAAATGTTGATATTTTCAAATTATCCTCATATTCACAAACCGGGAGACCCGGGATTACGCAGTCAGTTCCTACAAGTTACATTGGTCCCGTACGAGGAGTTCGTGCTTATTACGGGGTCATTTGTGGGCTGGTTTGGGTTTTCAACCTTTAACGGCTTATTTTTAAGTATAAATGTGATTTTTGCGAGTTATCACTATATTCTCAAACCGGGAGACCCGGGACTGTGCGATCAGTTCCTACAAGTTACATTTGTCCCATACGAGGTGTTCATGCCTCTTACGGGGTCGTTTGGGGGCTGGTTTGGATTTTCACCCTTTAACGGCTTGTTTTCAAGTCTAAGTGTTATTTTTGCTAATTATCATCGTATTCACTAATCAGTCCCGTGTGAGGTGTTCGTGCCTCCTACGGGGTCGTTTGGGGGTTGGTTTGGGTTTTTACCCTTTAACGACTTCTTTTTAAGTTTAAGTGTTGATTTTGTTGATTTTTGCAAATATCGTCATATTCTCAAACCCGGAGACCCAGGACTACGCAGTCAGTTCCAACAAGTTTCATTAGTCCCGTGTGAGGTGTTCGTGCCTCCTAGGGGGTCGTTTGGAGGGTTATTTGGGTTTTCACCCTTTAACGGCTTATTTTTAAGTCTAAGTGTTGATTTCTACAAATTATCATCATATTCACAAACTGGGACACCCGGGACTATGCGGTCAGTTACTACATGTTACATTGGTCCAGTACGAGGTGTTCGTGCCTCCTATGGGATCGTTTGGGGGCTGGTTTGGGTTTTCACCGTTTAACGGTTTTGTTTTTAAGTTTAAGTGTTGATTTTATTTATTTTTGCAAATTATCGTCGTATTCTCCAATTAGGAGACCCTGGACTACGCGGTTAGTTCCAACAAGTTACATTGGTCTCGTGCGAGGTGTTCGTGCCTCCTACGGGGTGGTTTGGGCGGTGGTTTGGGCTTTCACCCTTTAATGGCTTGTTTTTAATTGTAAGTGTTGATTTTTCTAAATTATCATCATATTCACAAATTAGGAGACCCGGGACTACGCCGTCAATTACAACAAGTTACATTGGTCCCGTAAGAGGTGTTCGAGCCTTTTACGGGTTCATTAGGTGGTTGGTTTGGGTTTTCACCCTTTAACGGATTGTTTTTAAGTTTAAGTGTTGATTTTGTTGATTTTTGCAAATTATCGTCATATTCTCGAATCGGGAGACCTGGGACAACACGGTCAGTTCCTACAAGTTACATTGGTCCCGTGCGTGGTGTTCATGCTTCTTACGGGGTCGTTTGGAGGCTGGTTTGCGTTTTCACCCTTTAATGGCTTGTGTTTAAGTCTAAGTGTGATTTTTGCAAGTTATCACCATATTCTCAAATCGGGATACCCGGGACTGTAAGGTTAGTTCCTACAAGTTACATTGGTCCCCTACGAGGTGTTCGTGCCTCTTACGGGGTCGTTTGGGGGATGGTTTGGATTTTCACCCTTTGACGGCTTGTTTTCAAGTCTAAGTGTTATTTTTTCCAATTATTATCATATTCACTAATCGGGAGACCCGGGACAATGCGGTCAGTCCTACAAGTTACATTGGTCCCGTGCGAGGTGTTCGTGCCTCTTACGGGGTCTTTTGGGGGCTGGTTTGTGTTTTCACCCTTTAATGGCTTATTTTAAGTTTAAGTGTTGATTTTGTTGATTTTTGCAAATTATCATCATATTCTCGAATCGGTAGACCTGGGACTACGCGGTCAGTTCCTATAAGTTACATTTGTCCCGGGCGACGTGTTTGTGCCTCCTAGGGGGTCGTTTCGGGGGTTGTTTGGGTTTTCACCCTTTAACGGATTATTTTTAAGTCTAAGTGTTGATTTTTCCAAATGATCATCATATTCACAAACTGGGAGACTCGGGACTACGCGGTCAGTTACTACAAGTTAAATTGGTCCCATATGAGGTGTTCGTGCCTCCTACGGGGTCGTTTGGGGGCTAGTTTGTGTTTTCACATTTTAACGGCCTGTTTTTAAGTATAAGTGTGATTTTTGCAAATTATCAGTGTATTCTCAAATTGGGAGACCCCGGACTACGCGATCAGTTCCAACAAGTTACATTGGTCCCGTGCGAGGTGTTCGTGCCTCCTACTGGGTCGTTTGGGGTTGGTTTGGGTTTTCACCCTTTAACGACTTATTTTTAAGTGTAAGTGTAGATTTTCGCAAATTATCATCATATTCAGAAACTTGGAGACCCGGGACTACGCGGTCAGTTACTACAAATTACATTGGTCCCGTACGAGGTGTTCGTGCCTCCTACGGGGTCGTTTGGGGGCTAGTTTGGGTTTTCACCCTTTAACGGCTTGTTTTTAAGTTTAAATTTTGATTTTGTTTATTGTTGCAAATTATCGTCAAATTCTCTAATTGGCAGACCCCGGACTACGCGGTCAGTTCCAACAAGTTACATTGGTCCCGTGCGAGGTGTTCGTGCCTCCTACGGGGTCGTTTGGGGGGGGGGGGGGTTGGGTTTTCACCCTTTAACGGCTTGTTTTAAGTGTAAGTGTTGATTTTTTAAAATTATTATAATATTCAAAAACTGGGAGACTCGGGACTACGCGGTCAGTTACAACAAGTTATATTGGTCCCGTACGAGGTGTTCGAGCCTCATACGGGGTCGTTTGGGGGTTTGTTTTGGTTTTCACCGTTTAACGACTTGTTTTTAAGTTTAAGTTTTGATTTTGTTGATTTTTTCAAATTATCGTCATAATCTCGAATCGGGAGACCCGGGACTACGTAATCAGTTCCAACAAGTTACATTGGTCCCGTGCGAGGTGTTCGTGCCTTATACGGGGTGATTTGGGGGGTAATTTGGGTTTTCACCCTTTAAAGGCTTATTTTTCAGTCTAAGTGTTGATTTCTACAAATTATCATCATATTCACAAACTGGGAGACCCGGGACTATGCGGTCAGTTACTACAAGTTACATTAGTCCAGTACGAGGTGTTCGTGCCCCCTATGGGGTCGTTTGGAGGCTGGTTTGGGTTTCAACATTTAACGGTTTTATTTTTAAGTTTAATTGTCGATTTTGTTGATTTTTGCAAATTATCATCGTATTCTCAAATTGGGAGACTCTAGACTACGCGGTTAGTTCCAAGAAGTTACATTGGTCTCGTGCGAGGTGTCTGTGCCTCCTACGGGGTGGTTTGGGGGGTGGTTTGGGTTTTCACCCTTTAACGGCTTATTTTTAAGTGTAAGTGTTGATTTTTGCAAATTATTATCATATTCACAAACTGGGAGACTCGGGACTACGCGGTCAGTTACAACAAGTTACATTGGTCCCGTACGAGGTGTTCGTGCCTCATACGGGTCGTTTCGGGATGGTTTTGGTTTTCACCCTTTAACGGCTTGTTTTTAAGTTTAAGTGTTGATTTTGTTGATTTTTGCAAATTATCGTCATATTCTCGAATCGGGAGACCCGGGACTACGCGATCAGTTCCAACAAGTTACATTAGTCCCGTGCAAGGTGTTCGTGCCTCCTACGTGGTCGTTTGGGGGTTGGTTTGGGTTTTCACACTTTAAAGGCTTGTTTTTAAGTCTAACTGTTAATTTTTGAAAATTATCATCTTATTCACAAACTGGGAGACCCGGGACTACGCGATCAGTTCCTCCAAGTTACATCGGTCCCGTGCGAGGTGTTCGTGCCTCCTACGTGGTCGTTAAAGGGTGACAATCCAAACCAGCACCCAAACGACCCCGTAAGAGGTATGAACACCTCGTACGGGACAAATGTAACTTGTAGGAACTGATCGCACAGTCCCGGGTCTCCCGGTTTGTTAATTCTCATGATATTCAAAATCCGGGAGATCGGGGACAATGCTGTCAGTTTCGACAAGTTACATTGGTCCCGTGCGAGGTGTTCGTGCCTCTTTCGGGGTCTTTTGGGGGTTGGTTTGGGTTTTCATCCTTTAACGGGTTACTTATAAGTCTAAGTGTGATTTTGTTGATTTTTACAAATTATAATCATATTCTCGATTCGGGAGAACCGGGACTACGCGGTCAGGTCTTACAAGTTAAATTGGTCCCGTGCGAGGCATTCGTGCCTCCTACGGGGTCGTTTGGCTGGTGGTTTGGGTTTTCTCCCTTTAATAGCTTGTTTTTAAGTCTAAGTGTTGATTTTTTTAAATTATCCTCATATTAACAAACCGGGAGACCCAGGATTATGCGGTCAGTTCCCACAAGTTACATTGGTCCCGTACGAGGAGTTCGTGCTTCTTACGGGGTCATTTGTGGGCTGGTTTGGGTTTTCAACCTTTAACGGCTTATTTTAAGTATAAGTGTGATTTTTGCGAGTTATCACTATATTCTAAAATCGGGAGACCCGGGACTGTGCGATCTGTTCCTATAAGTTACATTTGTCCCGTACGAGGTGTTCATGCCTCTTACGGGGTCGTTTGGTGGCTGGTTTGGATTATCACCCTTTAACGGATTGTTTTCAAGTCTAAGTGTTATTTTTGCTAATTATCATCGTATTCACTAATCGGTCCCGTGTGAGGTGTTCGTGCCTCCTACGGGGTCGTTTGGGGGTTGGTTTGGGTTTTTACCCTTTAACGACTTCTTTTTAAGTTTAAGTGTTGATTTTGTTGATTTTTGCAAATATCATCATATTCTCAAACTAGGAGACCCAGGACTACGCAGTCAGTTCCAACAAGTTACATTAGTCCCATGCGAGGTGTTCGTGCCTCCTACGGGGTCATTTGGAGGGCTATTTGGGTTTTCACCCTTTAACGGCTTGTTTTTAAGTCTAAGTGTTGATTTCTACAAATTATCATCATATTCACAAACTGGGAGACCCGGGACTATGCGGTTAGTTACTACAAGTTACATTAGTCCAGTACGAGGTGTTCGTTCCCCCTATGGGGTCGTTTGGGGGCTGGTTTGGGTTTTCACCCTTTAACGGTTTTGTTTTTAAGTTTAAGTGTCGATTTTGTTGATTTTTGCTAATTTTCATCGTATTCTCAAATTGGGAGACTCTGGACTACGCGGTTAGTTCCAACAAGTTACATTGGTCTCGTGCGAGGTGTTTGTGCCTCCTACGGGGTCGTTTGGGGGGTGGTTTGGGTTTTCACCCTTTAATGGCTTATTTTTAAGTGTAAGTGTTGATCTTTGCAAATTATTATCATATTCACAAACTGGGAGACTCGAGACTACGCGGTCAGTTACAACATGTTACATTGGTCCCGTACGAGGTGTTCGTGCCTCATACGGGTTGTTTGGGGTTGGTTTTGGTTTTCACCCTTTAACGGCTTGTTTTTAAGTTTAAGTGTTGATTTTGTTGATTTTTGCAAATTATCGTCATATTCTCGAATCGGGAGACCAGGGACTACGCGATCAGTTCCAACAAGTTACATTAGTCCCGTGCAAGGTGTTCATGCCTCCTACGTGGTCGTTGGGGGATTGGTTTGCGTTTTCACACTTTAAAGGCTTGTTTTTAAGTCTAACTATTAATTTTTGAAAATTATCATCTTATTCACAAACTGGGAGACCCTGGACTACGCGGTCAGTTCCTCCAAGTTACATCGGTCCTGTGCGAGGTGTTCATTCCTCCTACGTGGTCGTTTGGGGGGTGGTTTGGGGTTTCACCCTTTAACGGCTTGTTTTTAAGTCTAAGTGTGATTTTTGCAGATTATCGTCATATTCTCAAATTGTGAGATCTGGGATTACGCGGTCGGTTGCTACAAGTTACATTAATCCCTTGCGAGGTGTTCGTGCCTCCTACGGGGTCGTTTGGTGGCTGGTTTGGGTTTTCTCCCTTTAACGGCTTATTTTTAATTTTGAGTGTTGATTTTTGTAAATTCTCATGATATTAAAAATCCGGGACATCAGGGACAATGCTGTCGGTTTCGACAAGTTACATTGGTCCCGTGCGAGGTGTTCGTGCCTCTTTCAGGGTCTTTTGGGGGTTGGTTTGGGTTTTCACCCTTTAACGGGCTACTTATAAGTCTAAGTGTGATTTTGTTGATTTTTACAAATTATCATCATATTCTCGATTCGGGAGACCCGGTACTACGCGATCAGTTATTACAAGTTAAATTGGTCCCGTGCGAGGTGTTCGTGCCTCCTACGGGGTCGTTTGGCTGGTGGTTTGGGTTTTGTCCCTTTAACAGCTTGTTTTTAAGTCTAAATGTTGATATTTTCAAATTATTCTCATATTCACAAACCGGGAGACCCGGGATTACGCAGTCAGTTCCTACAAGTTACATTGGTCCCGTACGAGGAGTTCGTGCTTCTTACGGGGTCATTTGTGGGCTGGTTTGGGTTTTCAACCTTTAACGGCTTATTTTTAAGTATAAATGTGATTTTTGCGAGTTATCACTATATTCTCAAACCGGGAGACCCGAGACTGTGCGATCAGTTCCTACAAGTTACATTTGTCCCATACGAGGTGTTCATGCCTCTTATGGGGTCGTTTGGGGGCTGGTTTGGATTTTCACCCTTTAACGGCTTGTTTTCAAGTCTAAGTGTTATTTTTGCTAAATATCATCGTATTCACTAATCGGTCCCGTGTGAGGTGTTCGTGCCTCCAACGGGGTCGTTTGGGGGTTGGTTTGGGTTTTTACCCTTTAACGACTTCTTTTTAAGTTTAAGTGTTGATTTTGATGATTTTTGCAAATATCGTCATATTCTCAAACCCGGAGACCCAGGACTACGCAGTCAGTTCCAACAAGTTTCATTAGTCCCGTGCGAGGTGTTCGTGCCTCCTAGGGGGTCGTTTGGAGGGTTATTTGGGTTTTCACCCTTTAACGGCTTATTTTTAAGTCTAAGTGTTGATTTCTACAAATTATCATCATATTCACAAACTGGGAGACCCGGGACTATGCGGTCAGTTACTACATGTTACATTGGTCCAGTACGAGGTGTTCGTGCCTCCTATGGGATCGTTTGGGGGCTGGTTTGGGTTTTCACCGTTTAACGGTTTTGTTTTTAAGTTTAAGTGTTGATTTTATTTATTTTTGCAAATTATCGTCGTATTCTCCAATTAGGAGACCCTGGACTACGCGGTTAGTTCCAACAAGTTACATTGGTCTCGTGCGAGGTGTTCGTGCCTCCTACGGGGTGGTTTGGGCGGTGGTTTGGGTTTTCACCCTTTAATGGCTTGTTTTTAATTGTAAGTGTTGATTTTTCTAAATTATCATCATATTCACAAATTGGGAGACCCGGGACTACGCCGTCAATTACAACAAGTTACATTGGTCCCGTAAGAGGTGTTCGAGCCTTTTACGGGTTCATTAGGTGGTTGGTTTGGGTTTTCACCCTTTAACGACTTGTTTTTAAGTTTAAGTGTTGATTTTGTTGATTTTTGCAAATTATCATCATATTCTCGAATCGGGAGACCTGGGACAACACGGTCAGTTCCTACAAGTTACATTGGTCCCGTGCGTGGTGTTCATGCTTCTTACGGGGTCGTTTGGAGGCTGGTTTGTGTTTTCACCCTTTAATGGCTTGTGTTTAAGTCTAAGTGTGATTTTTTCAAGTTATCACCATATTCTCAAATCGGGATACCCGGGACTGTAAGGTTAGTTCCTACAAGTTACATTGGTCCCGTACGAGGTGTTCGTGCCTCTTACGGGGTCGTTTGGGGACTGGTTTTGATTTTCACCCTTTAACGGCTTGTTTTCAAGTCTAAGTGTTATTTTTTTCAATTATTACCATATTCACTAATCGGGAGGCCCGGGACAATGCGGTCAGTCCTACAAGTTACATTGGTCCCGTGCGAGGTGTTCGTGCCTCTTACGGGGTCTTTTGGGGGCTGGTTTGTGTTTTCACCCTTTAATGGCTTATTTTAAGTTTAAGTGTTGATTTTGTTGATTTTTGCAAATTATCATCATATTCTCGAATCGGTAGACCTGGGACTACGCGGTCAGTTCCTATAAGTTACATTTGTCCCGGGCGAGGTATTTGTGCCTCCTAGGGGGTCGTTTTGGGGGTTGTTTGGGTTTTCACCCTTTAACGGCTTATTTTTAAGTCTAAGTGTTGATTTTTCCAAATGATCATCATATTCACAAACTGGGAGACTCGGGACTACGCGGTCAGTTACTACAAGTTAAATTGGTCCCATACGAGGTGTTCGTGCCTCCTACGGGGTCGTTTGGGGGCTAGTTTGTGTTTTCACATTTTAACGGCCTGTTTTTAAGTATAAGTGTGATTTTTGCAAATTATCATTGTATTCTCAAATTGGGAGACCCCGGACTACGCGATCAGTTCCAACAAGTTACATTGGTCCCGTGCGAGGTGTTCGTGCCTCCTACTGGGTCGTTTGGGGTTGGTTTGGGTTTTCACCCTTTAACGACTTATTTTTAAGTGTAAGTGTAGATTTTCGCAAATTATCATCATATTCAGAAACTTGGAGACCCGGGACTACGCGGTCAGTTACTACAAATTACATTGGTCCCGTACGAGGTGTTCGTGCATCCTACGGGGTCGTTTGGGGGCTAGTTTGGGTTTTCACCCTTTAACGGCTTGTTTTTAAGTTTAAATTTTGATTTCGTTTAATGTTGCAAATTATCGTCAAATTCTCTAATTGGCAGACCCCGGACTACGCGGTCAGTTCCAACAAGTTACATTGGTCCCGTGCGAGGTGTTCGTGCCTCCTACGGGGTCGTTTGGGGGGGGGGGGGGGCTGGGTTTTCACCCTTTGACGGCTTGTTTTAAGTGTAAGTGTTGATTTTTTAAAATTATTATAATATTCAAAAACTGGGAGACTCGGGACTACGCGGTCAGTTACAACAAGTTATATTGGTCCCGTACGAGGTGTTCGAGCCTCATACGGGGTCGTTTGGGGGTTTGTTTTGGTTTTCACCGTTTAACGACTTATTTTTAAGTTTAAGTGTTGATTTTGTTGATTTTTTCAAATTATCATCATAATCTCGAATCGGGAGACCCGGGACTACGTAATCAGTTCCAACAAGTTACATTGGTCCCGTGCGAGGTGTTCGTGCCTTATACGGGGTCATTTGGGGGGTAATTTGGGTTTTCACCCTTTAAAGGCTTATTTTTCAGTCTAAGTGTTGATTTCTACAAATTATCATCATATTCACAAACTGGGAGACCCGGGACTATGCGGTCAGTTACTACAAGTTACATTAGTCCAGTACGAGGTGTTCGTGCCCCCTATGGGGTCGTTTGGAGGCTGGTTTGGGTTTCAACATTTAACGGTTTTATTTTTAAGTTTAATTGTCGATTTTGTTGATTTTTGCAAATTATCATCGTATTCTCAAATTGGGAGACTCTAGACTACGCGGTTAGTTCCAAGAAGTTACATTGGTCTCGTGCGAGGTGTCTGTGCCTCCTACGGGGTCGTTTGGGGGGTGGTTTGGGTTTTCACCCTTTAACGGCTTATTTTTAAGTGTAAGTGTTGATTTTTGCAAATTATTATCATATTCACAAACTGGGAGACTCGGGACTACGCGGTCAGTTACAACAAGTTACATTGGTCCCGTACGAGGTGTTCGTGCCTCATACGGGTCGTTTCGGGATGGTTTTGGTTTTCAGCCTTTAACGGCTTGTTTTTAAGTTTAAGTGTTGATTTTGTTGATTTTTGCAAATTATCGTCATATTCTCGAATCGGGAGACCCGGGACTACGCGATCAGTTCCAACAAGTTACATTAGTCCCGTGCAAGGTGTTCGTGCCTCCTACGTGGTCGTTTGGGGGTTGGTTTGGGTTTTCACACTTTAAAGGCTTGTTTTTAAGTCTAACTGTTAATTTTTGAAAATTATCATCTTATTCACAAACTGGGAGACCCGGGACTACGCGATCAGTTCCTCCAAGTTACATCGGTCCCGTGCGAGGTGTTCGTGCCTCCTACGTGGTCGTTAAAGGGTGACAATCCAAACCAGCACCCAAACGACCCCGTAAGAGGTATGAACACCTCGTACGGGACAAATGTAACTTGTAGGAACTGATCGCATAGTCCCGGGTCTCCCGGTTTGTTAATTCTCATGATATTCAAAATCCGGGAGATCGGGGACAATGCTGTCAGTTTTGACAAGTTACATTGGTCCCGTGCGAGGTGTTCGTGCCTCTTTCGGGGTCTTTTGGGGGTTGGTTTGGGTTTTCAACCTTTAACGGGTTACTTATAAGTCTAAGTGTGATTTTGTTGATTTTTACAAATTATAATCATATTCTCAATTCGGGAGAACCGGGACTACGCGGTCAGGTCTTACAAGTTAAATTGGTCCCGTGCGAGGCATTCGTGCCTCCTACGGGGTCGTTTGGCTGGTGGTTTGGGTTTTCTCCCTTTAACAGCTTGTTTTTAAGTCTAAGTGTTGATTTTTTTAAATTATCCTCATATTAACAAACCGGGAGACCCGGGATTATGCGGTCAGTTCCCACAAGTTACATTGGTCCCGTACGAGGAGTTCGTGCTTCTTACGGGGTCATTTGTGGGCTGGTTTGGGTTTTCAACCTTTAACGGCTTATTTTAAGTATAAGTGTGATTTTTGCGAGTTATCACTATATTCTAAAACCGGGAGACCCGGGACTGTGCGATCAGTTCCTACAAGTTACATTTGTCCCGTACGAGGTGTTCATGCCTCTTACGGGGTCGTTTGGAGGCTGGTTTGGATTGTCACCCTTTAACGGATTGTTTTCAAGTCTAAGTGTTATTTTTGCTAATTATCATCGTATTCACTAATCGGTCCCGTGTGAGGTGTTCGTGCCTCCTACGGGGTCGTTTGGGGGTTGGTTTGGGTTTTTACCCTTTAACGACTTCTTTTTAAGTTTGAGTGTTGATTTTGTTGATTTTTGCAAATATCGTCATATTCTCAAACCAGGAGACCCAGGACTACGCAGTCAGTTCCAACAAGTTACATTAGTCCCATGCGAGGTGTTCGTGCCTCCTACGGGGTCGTTTGGAGGGTTATTTGGGTTTTCACCCTTTAAAGGCTTATTTTTCAGTCTAAGTGTTGATTTCTACAAATTATCATCATATTCACAAACTGGGAGACCCGGGACTATGCGGTCAGTTACTACAAGTTACATTAGTCCAGTACGAGGTGTTCGTGCCCCCTATGGGGTCGTTTGGAGGCTGGTTTGGGTTTCAACATTTAACGGTTTTATTTTTAAGTTTAATTGTTGATTTTGTTGATTTTTGCAAATTATCATCGTATTCTGAAATTGGGAGACTCTAGACTACGCGGTTAGTTCCAAGAAGTTACATTGGTCTCGTGCGAGGTGTCTGTGCCTCCTACGGGGTCGTTTGGGGGGTGGTTTGGGTTTTCACCCTTTAACGGCTTATTTTTAAGTGTAAGTGTTGATTTTTGCAAATTATCATCATATTCACAAACTGGGAGACTCGAGACTACGCGGTCAGTTACAACATGTTAAATTGGTCCCGTACGAGGTGTTCGTGCCTCATACGGGTCGTTTCGGGATGGTTTTGGTTTTCAGCCTTTAACGGCTTGTTTTTAAGTTTAAGTGTTGATTTTGTTGATTTTTGCAAATTATCGTCATATTCTCGAATCGGGAGACCCGGGACTACGCGATCAGTTCCAACAAGTTACATTAGTCCCGTGCAAGGTGTTCGTGCCTCCTACGTGGTCGTTTGGGGGTTGGTTTGGGTTTTCACACTTTAAAGGCTTGTTTTTAAGTCTAACTGTTAATTTTTGAAAATTATCATCTTATTCACAAACTGGGAGACCCAGGACTACGCGATCAGTTCCTCCAAGTTACATCGGTCCCGTGCGAGGTGTTCGTGCCTCCTACGTGGTCGTTAAAGGGTGACAATCCAAACCAGCACCCAAACGACCCCGTAAGAGGTATGAACACCTCGTACGGGACAAATGTAACTTGTAGGAACTGATCGCACAGTCCCGGGTCTCCCGGTTTGTTAATTCTCATGATATTCAAAATCCGGGAGATCGGGGACAATGCTGTCAGTTTCGACAAGTTACATTGGTCCCGTGCGAGGTGTTCGTGCCTCTTTCGGGGTCTTTTGGGGGTTGGTTTGGGTTTTCACCCTTTAACGGGTTACTTATAAGTCTAAGTGTGATTTTGTTGATTTTTACAAATTATAATCATATTCTCAATTCGGGAGAACCGGGACTACGCGGTCAGGTCTTACAAGTTAAATTGGTCCCGTGCGAGGCATTCGTGCCTCCTACGGGGTCGTTTGGCTGGTGGTTTGGGTTTTCTCCCTTTAACAGCTTGTTTTTAAGTCTAAGTGTTGATTTTTTTAAATTATCCTCATATTAACAAACCGGGAGACCCGGGATTATGCGGTCAGTTCCCACAAGTTACATTGGTCCCGTACGAGGAGTTCGTGCTTCTTACGGGGTCATTTGTGGGCTGGTTTGTCTTTTCAACCTTTAACGGCTTATTTTAAGTATAAGTGTGATTTTTGCGAGTTATCACTATATTCTAAAACCGGGAGACCCGGGACTGTGCGATCAGTTCCTACAAGTTACATTTGTCCCGTACGAGGTGTTCATGCCTCTTACGGGGTCGTTTGGAGGCTGGTTTGGATTGTCACCCTTTAACGGATTGTTTTCAAGTCTAAGTGTTATTTTTGCTAATTATCATCGTATTCACTAATCGGTCCCATGTGAGGTGTTCGTGCCTCCTACGGGGTCGTTTGGGGATTGGTTTGGGTTTTTACCCTTTAACGACTTCTTTTTAAGTTTAAGTGTTGATTTTGTTGATTTTTGCAAATATCGTCATATTCTCAAACCAGGAGACCCAGGACTACGCAGTCAGTTCCAACAAGTTACATTAGTCCCATGCGAGGTGTTCGTGCCTCCTACGGTGTCGTTTGGGGGGTAATTTGGGTTTTCACCCTTTAAAGGCTTATTTTTCAGTCTAAGTGTTGATTTCTACAAATTATCATCATATTCACAAACTGGGAGACCCGGGACTATGCGGTTAGTTACTACAGGTTACATTAGTCCAGTACGTGGTGTTCGTCCCCCCTATGAGGTCGTTTGGGGGCTGGTTTGGGTTTTCACCCTTTAACGGTTTTGTTTTTAAGTTTAAGTGTCGATTTTGTTGATTTTTGCAAATTATCGTCGTATTCTCAAATTGGGAGACTTTGGACTACGTGGTTAGTTCCAACAAGTTACATTGGTCTCGTGCGAGGTGTTTGTGCCTCCTACGGGGTCGTTTGGGGGGTGGTTTGGGTTTTCACCCTTTAACGGCTTATTTTTAAGTGTAAGTGTTGATTTTTGCAAATTATTATCATATTCACAAACTGGGAGACTCGAGACTACGCGGTCAGTTACAACATGTTAAATTGGTTCCGTACGAGGTGTTCGTGCCTCATACGGGTCGTTTCGGGATGGTTTTGGTTTTCACCCTTTAACGGCTTGTTTTTAAGTTTAAGTGTTGATTTTGTTGATTTTTGCAAATTATCGTCATATTCTCGAATCGGGAGACCCGGGACTACGCGATCAGTTCCAACAAGTTACATTAGTCCCGTGCAAGGTGTTCATGCCTCCTACGTGGTCGTTTGGGGGTTGGTTTGGGTTTTCACACTTTAAAGGCTTGTTTTTAAGTCTAACTGTTAATTTTTGAAAATTATCATCTTATTCACAAACTGGGAGACCCGAGACTACGCGATCAGTTCCTCCAAGTTACATCGGTCCCGTGCGAGGTGTTCGTGCCTCCTACGTGGTCGTTAAAGGGTGACAATCCAAACCAGCACCCAAACGACCCCGTAAGAGGTATGAACACCTCGTACGGGACAAATGTAACTTGTAGGAACTGATCGCACAGTCCCGGGTCTCTCGGTTTGTTAATTCTCATGATATTCAAAATTCGGGAGATCGGGGACAATGCTGTCAGTTTCGACAAGTTACATTGGTCCCGTGCGAGGTGTTCGTGCCTCTTTCGGGGTCTTTTGGGGGTTGGTTTGGGTTTTCACCCTTTAACGGGTTACTTATAAGTCTAAGTGTGATTTTGTTGATTTTTACAAATTATAATCATATTCTCAATTCGGGAGAACCGGGACTACGCGGTCAGGTCTTACAAGTTAAATTGGTCCCGTGCGAGGCATTCATGCCTCTTACGGGGTCGTTTGGCTGGTGGTTTGGGTTTTCTCCCTTTAACAGCTTGTTTTTAAGTCTAAGTGTTGATTTTTTTAAATTATCCTCATATTAACAAACCGGGAGACCCGGGATTATGCGGTCAGTTCCCACAAGTTACATTGGTCCCGTACGAGGAGTTCGTGCTTCTTACGGGGTCATTTGTGGGCTGGTTTGGCTTTTCAACCTTTAACGGCTTATTTTAAGTATAAGTGTGATTTTTGCGAGTTATCACTATATTCTAAATCCGGGAGACCCGGGACTGTGCGATCAGTTCCTACAAGTTACATTTGCCCCGTACGAGGTGTTCATGCCTCTTACGGGGTCGTTTGGAGGCTGGTTTGGATTGTCACCCTTTAACGGATTGTTTTCAAGTCTAAGTGTTATTTTTGCTAATTATCATCGTATTCACTAATCGGTCCCGTGTGAGGTGTTCGTGCCTCCTACGGGGTCGTTTGGGGGTTGGTTTGGGTTTTTACCCTTTAACGACTTCTTTTTTAGTTTAAGTGTTGATTTTGTTGATTTTTGCAAATATCGTCATATTCTCAAACCAGGAGACCCACGACTACGCAGTCAGTTCCAACAAGTTACATTAGTCCCATGCGAGGTGTTCGTGCCTCCTACGGGGTCGTTTGGAGGGTTATTTGGGTTTTCACCCTTTAACGGCTTGTTTTTAAGTCTAAGTGTTGATTTCTACAAATTATCATCATATTCACAAACTGGGAGACCCGGGACTATGCGGTTAGTTACTACAAGTTACATTAGTCCAGTATGTGGTGTTCGTTCCCCCTATGGGGTCGTTTGGGGGCTGGTTTGGGTTTTCACCCTTTAACGGTTTTGTTTTTAAGTTTAAGTGTCGATTTTGTTGATTTTTGCAAATTATCGTCGTATTCTCAAATTGGGAGACTTTGGACTACGCGGTTAGTTCCAACAAGTTACATTGGTCTCGTTCGAGGTGTTTGTGCCTCCTACGGGGTCGTTTGGGGGGTGGTTTGGGTTTTCACCCTTTAACGGCTTATTTTTAAGTGTAAGTGTTGATTTTTGCAAATTATTATCATATTCACAAACTGGGAGACTCGAGACTACGCGGTCAGTTACAACATGTTAAATTGGTCCCGTACGAGGTGTTCGTGCCTCATACGGGTCGTTTCGGGATGGTTTTGGTTTTCACCCTTTAACGGCTTGTTTTTAAGTTTAAGTGTTGATTTTGTTGATTTTTGCAAATTATCGTCATATTCTCGAATCGGGAGACCCGGGACTACGCGATCAGTTCCAACAAGTTACATTAGTCCCGTGCAAGGTGTTCGTGCCTCCTACGTGGTCGTTTGGGGGTTGGTTTGGGTTTTCACACTTTAAAGGCTTGTTTTTAAGTCTAACTGTTAATTTTTGAAAATTATCATCTTATTCACAAACTGGGAGACCCGGGACTACGCGATCAGTTCCTCCAAGTTACATCGGTCCCGTGCGAGGTGTTCGTGCCTCCTACGTGGTCGTTAAAGGGTGACAATCCAAACCAGCACCCAAACGACCCCGTAAGAGGTATGAACACCTCGTACGGGACAAATGTAACTTGTAGGAACTGATCGCACAGTCCCGGGTCTCCCGGTTTGTTAATTCTCATGAAATTCAAAATCCGGGAGATCGGGGACAATGCTGTCAGTTTCGACAAGTTACATTGGTCCCGTGCGAGGTGTTCGTGCCTCTTTCGGGGTCTTTTGGGGGTTGGTTTGGGTTTTCACCCTTTAACGGGTTACTTATAAGTCTAAGTGTGATTTTGTTGATTTTTACAAATTATAATCATATTCTCAATTCGGGAGAACCGGGACTACGCGGTCAGGTCTTACAAGTTAAATTGGTCCCGTGCGAGGCATTCGTGCCTCCTACGGGGTCGTTTGGCTGGTGGTTTGGGTTTTCTCCCTTTAACAGCTTGTTTTTAAGTCTAAGTGTTGATTTTTTTAAATTATCCTCAAATTAACAAACCGGGAGACCCGGGATTATGCGGTCAGTTCCCACAAGTTACATTGGTCCCGTACGAGGAGTTCGTGCTTCTTACGGGGTCTTTTGTGTGCTGGTTTGGGTTTTCAACCTTTAACGGATTATTTTAAGTATAAGTGTGATTTTTGCGAGTTATCACTATATTCTAAAACCGGGAGACCCGGGACTGTGCGATCAGTTCCTACAAGTTACATTTGTCCCGTACGAGGTGTTCATGCCTCTTACGGGGTCGTTTGGAGGCTGGTTTGGATTGTCAGCCTTTAACGGATTATTTTCAAGTCTAAGTGTTATTTTTTCTAATTATCATCGTATTCACTAATCGGTCCCGTGTGAGGTGTTCGTGCCTCCTACGGGGTCGTTTGGGGGTTGGTTTGGGTTTTTACCCTTTAACGACTTCTTTTTAAGTTTAAGTGTTGATTTTGTTGATTTTTGCAAATATCGTCATATTCTCAAACCAGGAGACCCAGGACTACGCAGTCAGTTCCAACAAGTTACATTAGTCCCATGCGAGGTGTTCGTGCCTCCTACGGGGTCGTTTGGAGGGTTATTTGGGTTTTCACCCTTTAACGGCTTGTTTTTAAGTCTAAGTGTTGATTTCTACAAATTATCATCATATTCACAAACTGGGAGACCCGGGACTATGCGGTTAGTTACTACAAGTTACATTAGTCCAGTACGTGGTGTTCGTTCCCCCTATGGGGTCGTTTGGGGGCTGGTTTGGGTTTTCACCCTTTAACGGTTTTGTTTTTAAGTTTAAGTGTCGATTTTGTTGATTTTTACAAATTATCGTCGTATTCTCAAATTGGGAGACTTTGGACTACGCGGTTAGTTCCAACAAGTTACATTGGTCTCGTGCGAGGTGTTTGTGCCTCCTACGAGGTCGTTTGGGGGGTGGTTTGGGTTTTCACCCTTTAACGGCTTATTTTTAAGTGTAAGTGTTGATTTTTGCAAATTATTATCATATTCACAAACTGGGAGACTCGAGACTACGCGGTCAGTTACAACATGTTAAATTGGTCCCGTACGAGGTGTTCGTGCCTCATACGGGTCGTTTGGGGTTGGTTTTGGTTTTCACCCTTTAACGGCTTATTTTTAAGTTTAAGTGTTGATTTTGTTGATTTTTGCAAATTATCGTCATATTCTCGAATCGGGAGACCAGGGACTACGCGATCAGTTCCAACAAGTTACATTAGTCCCGTGCAAGGTGTTCGTGCCTCCTACGTTGTCGTTTGGGGGTTGGTTTGCGTTTTCACACTTTAAAGGCTTGTTTTTAAGTCTAACTATTAATTTTTGAAAATTATCATCTTATTCACAAACTGGGAGACCCTGGACTACGCGGTCAGTTCCTCCAAGTTACATCGGTCCTGTGCGAGGTGTTTATTCCTCCTACGTGGTCGTTTGGGGGGTGGTTTGGGGTTTCACCCTTTAACGGCTTGTTTTTAAGTCTAAGTGTAATTTTTGCAAATTATCGTCATATTCTCAAATTGTGAGATCTGGGATTACGCGGTCAGTTGCTACAAGTTACATTAATCCCTTGCGAGGTGTTCGTGCCTCCTACGGGGTCGTTTGGTTGCTGGTTTGGGTTTTCTCCCTTTAACGGCTTATTTTTAATTTTGAGTGTTGATTTTTGTAAATTCTCATGATATTAAAAATCTGGGACATCAGGGACAATGCTGTCAGTTTCGACAAGTTACATTGGTCCCGTGCGAGGTGTTCGTGCCTCTTTCGGGGTCTTTTGGGGGTTGGTTTGGGTTTTCAACCTTTAACGGGCTACTTATAAGTCTAAGTGTGATTTTGTTGATTTTTACAAATTATCATCATATTCTCGATTCGGGAGACCCGGGACTACGCGATCAGTTCTTACAAGTTAAATTGGTCCCGTGCGAGGTGTTCGTGCCTCCTACGGGGTCGTTTGGCTAGTGGTTTGGGTTTTGTCCCTTTAACAGCTTGATTTTAAGTCTAAATGTTGATATTTTCAAATTATCCTCATATTAACAAACCGGGAGACCCGGGATTACGCAGTCAGTTCCTACAAGTTACATTGGTCCCGTACGAGGAGTTCGTGCTTCTTACGGGGTCATTTGTGGGCTGGTTTGGGTTTTCAACCTTTAACGGCTTATTTTTAAGTATAAATGTGATTTTTGCGAGTTATCACTATATTCTCAAACCGGGAGACCCGGGACTGTGCAATCAGTTCCTACAAGTTACATTTGTCCCGTACGAGGTGTTCATGCCTCTTACGGGGTCGTTTGGGGGCTGGTTTGGATTTTCACCCTTTAACGGCTTGTTTTCAAGTCTAAGTGTTATTTTTACTAATTATCATCGTATTCACTAATCGGTCCCGTGTGAGGTGTTCGTGCCTCCTACGGGGTCGTTTGGGGGTTGGTTTGGGTTTTTACCCTTTAACGACTTCTTTTTAAGTTTAAGTGTTGATTTTGTTGATTTTTGCAAATATCGTCATATTCTCAAACCCGGAGACCCAGGACTACGTAGTCAGTTCCAACAAGTTTCATTAGTCCCGTGCGAGGTGTTCGTGCCTCCTAGGGGGTCGTTTGGAGGGTTATTTGGGTTTTCACCCTTTAACGGCTTATTTTTAAGTCTAAGTGTCGATTTCTACAAATTATCATCATATTCACAAACTGGGACACCCGGGACTATGCGGTCAGTTACTACATGTTACATTGGTCCAGTACGAGGTGTTCGTGCCTCCTATGGGATCGTTTGGGGGCTGGTTTGGGTTTTCACCGTTTAACGGTTTTGTTTTTAAGTTTAAGTGTTGATTTTATTTATTTTTGCAAATTATCGTCGTATTCTCCAATTAGGAGACCCTGGACTACGCGGTTAGTTCCAACAAGTTACATTGGTCTCGTGCGAGGTGTTCGTGCCTCCTACGGGGTGGTTTGGGCGGTGGTTTGGGCTTTCACCCTTTAATGGCTTGTTTTTAATTGTAAGTGTTGATTTTTCTAAATTATCATCATATTCACAAATTAGGAGACCCGGGACTACGCCGTCAATTACAACAAGTTACATTGGTCCCGTAAGAGGTGTTCGAGCCTTTTACGGGTTCATTAGGTGGTTGGTTTGGGTTTTCACCCTTTAACGACTTGTTTTTAAGTTTAAGTGTTGATTTTGTTGATTTTTGCAAATTATCGTCATATTCTCGAATCGGGAGACCTGGGACAACACGGTCAGTTCCTACAAGTTACATTGGTCCCGTGCGTGGTGTTCATGCTTCTTACGGGGTCGTTTGGAGGCTGGTTTGCGTTTTCACCCTTTAATGGCTTGTGTTTAAGTCTAAGTGTGATTTTTGCAAGTTATCACCATATTCTCAAATCGGGATACCCGGGACTGTAAGGTTAGTTCCTACAAGTTACATTGGTCCCCTACGAGGTGTTCGTGCCTCTTACGGGGTCGTTTGGGGGATGGTTTGGATTTTCACCCTTTGACGGCTTGTTTTAAGTTTAAGTGTTGATTTTGTTGATTTTTGCAAATTATCATCATATTCTCGAATCGATAGACCTGGGACTACGCGGTCAGTTCCTATAAGTTACATTTGTCCCGGGCGAGGTGTTTGTGCCTCCTAGGGGGTCGTTTCGGGGGTTGTTTGGGTTTTCACCCTTTAACGTCTTATTTTTAAGTCTAAGTGTTGATTTTTCCAAATGATCATCATATTCACAAACTGGGAGACTCGGGACTACGCGGTCAGTTACTACAAGTTAAATTGGTCCCATACGAGGTGTTCGTGCCTCCTACGGGGTCGTTTTGGGGGCTAGTTTGTGTTTTCACATTTTAACGGCCTGTTTCTAAGTATAAGTGTGATTTTTGCAAATTATCATTGTATTCTCAAATTGGGAGACCCCGGACTACGCGATCAGTTCCAACAAGTTACATTGGTCCCGTGCGAGGTGTTCGTGCTTCCTACTGGGTCGTTTGGGGTTGGTTTGGGTTTTCACCCTTTAACGACTTATTTTTAAGTGTAAGTGTAGATTTTTGCAAATTATCATCATATTCAAAAACTTGGAGACCCGGGACTACGCGGTCAGTTACTACAAGTTACATTGGTCCCGTACGAGGTGTTCGTGCCTCCTACGGGGTCGTTTGGGGGCTACTTTGGGTTTTCACCCTTTAACGGCTTGTTTTTAAGTTTAAATTTTGATTTTGTTTATTGTTGCAAATTATCGTCAAATTCTCTAATTGGGAGACCCCGGACTACGCGGTCAGTTCCAACAAGTTACATTGGTCCCGTGTTTTCACCCTTTAGCGGCTTGTTTTTAAGTGTACGTGTTGATTTTTTAAAATTACTATCATATTCACAAACTGGGAGACTCGGGACTACGCGGTCAGTTACAACAAGTTATATTGGTTCCGTACGAGGTGTTCGTGCCTCACACGGGGTCGTTTGGAGGTTTGTTTTGGTTTTCACCGTTTAACGACTTGTTTTTAAGTTTAAGTGTTGATTTTGTTGATTTTTGCAAATTATCGTCATATTCTCGAATCGGGAGACCCGGGACTACGTAGTCAGTTCCAACAAGTTACATTGGTCCCTTGCGAGGTGTTCGTGCCTTATACGGGGTCATTTGGGTGGTAATTTCGGTTTTCACCCTTTAAAGGCTTATTTTTCAGTCTAAGTGTTGATTTCTACAAATTATCATCATATTCACAAACTGGGAGACCCGGGACCATGCGGTCAGTTACTACAAGTTACATTAGTCCAGTACGAGGTGTTCGTGCCCCCTATGGGGTCGTTTGGGGGTTGGTTTGGGTTTCACCCTTTAACGGTTTTGTTTTTAAGTTTAAGTGTCGATTTTGTTGATTTCAGCAAATTATCGTCGTATTCTCAAATTGGGAGACTATGGACTACGCGGTTAGTTCCAACAAGTTACATGGGTCTCGTGCGAGGTGTTTGTGGCTCCTACGGGGTCGTTTGGGGGGTGGTTTTGGTTTTCACCCTTTAACGGCTTATTTTTAAGTGTAAGTGTTGATTTTAGCAAATTATTATCATATTCACAAACTGGGAGACTCGGGACTACGCGGTCAGTTACAATAAGTTACATTGGTCCCGTACGAGGTGTTCGTGCCTCATACGGGTCGTTTCGGGTTGGTTTTGGTTTTCACCCTTTAACGACTTGTTTTTAAGTTTAAGTGTTGATTTAGTTGATTTTTGCAAATTATCGTCATATTCTCGAATCGGGAGACCCGGGACTACTCGATCAGTTCTAACAAGTTACATTAGTCACGTGCAAGGTGTTCGTGCCTCCTACGTGGTTGTTTGGGGGTTGGTTTGGGTTTTCACACTTTAAAGGCTTATTTTTAAGTCTAACTATTAATTTTTGAAAATTATCATCTTATTCACAAACAGGGAGACCCGGGACTACGCGGTCAGTTCCTCCAAGTTACATCGGTCCCGTGCGAGGTGTTCGTGTCTCCTACGTGGTCGTTTGGGGGTTTGTTTGGGTTTTTCACCCTTTAACGGCTTGTTTTTAAGTCTAAGTGTGATTTTTGCAAATTATCGTCATATTCTCAAATTGTGAGATCTAGGATTACGCGGTCAGTTGCTACAAGTTACATTAGTCCCTTGCGAGGTGTTCGTGCCTCCTACGAGGTCATTTGGTGGCTGGTTTGGGTTTTCTCCCTTTAACGGCTTATTTTTAATTTTGAGTGTTGATTTTTGTAAATTCTCATGATATTCAAAATCCGGGACATCATGGACAATGATGTCAGTTTCGAAAAGTTACATTGGTCCCGTGCGAGGTGTTCGTGCCTCTTTCGGGGTCTTTTGGGGGTTGGTTTGGGATTTCACCCTTTAACGGGTTACTTATAAGTCTAAGTGTGATTTTGTTGATTTTTACAAACTATCATCATATTCTCGATTCGGGAGACCCGGGACTACGCGGTCAGTTCTTACAAGTTAAATTGGTCCCGTACGAGGTGTTCGTGCCTCCTACGGGGTCGTTTGGCTGGTGGTTTGGGTTTTCTCCCTTTAACAGCTTGTTTTTAAGTCTAAGTGTTGATTTTTTCAAATTATCCTCATATTATCAAACCGGGAGACCCGGGAATCCGCGGTCAGTTCCTCCAAGTTACATTAGTCCCGTACGAGGAGTTCGTGCTTCTTACGGGGTCATTTGTGGGCTGGTTAGGGTTTTCAACCTTTAACGGCTTGTTTTCAAGTCTAAGTGTTATTTCTGCAAATTATCATCATATTCACTAATCGGTCCCGTGTGAGGTGTTCGTGCCTCCTACGGGGTCGTTTGGGGGTTGGTTTGGGTTTTTACCCTTTAACGACTTCTTTTTAAGTTTATGTGTTGATTTTGTTGATTTTTGCAAATATCGTCATATTCTCAAACCCGGAGACCCAGGACTACGCAGTCAGTTCCAACAAGTTTCATTAGTCCCGTACGAGGTGTTCGGGCCTCCTATGGGATCGTTTGGGGCTTGGTTTGGGTTTTCACCCTTTAACGGTTTTATTTTTAAGTTTAAGTGTTGATTTTATTTATTTTTGCAAATTATCGTCGTATTCTCAAATTGGGAGACCCTGGACTACGCGGTTAGTTCCAACAAGTTACATTGGTCTTGTGCGAGGTGTTCGTGCCTTCTACGGAGTCGTTTGGGGGTGGTTTGGGTTTTCACCCCTTAATGGCTTGTTTTTAATTGTAAGTGTTGATTTTTGCAAATTATCATCATATTCACAAACTGTGAGACCCGGGACTACGCGGTCAGTTACAACAAGTTACATTGGTCCCGTAAGAGGTGTTCGTGTCTTTTACGGGGTCATTAGGTGGTTGGTTTGGGTTTTAACCCTTTAACGACATGTTTTTAAGTTTAAGTGTTGATTTTGTTGATTTTTGTAAATTATCATCATATTCTCGAATCGGGAGACCTGGGACAACACGGTCAGTTCCTACATGTTACATTGGTCCTGTGCATGGTGTTCATGCTTCTTACGGGGTCGTTTGGAGGCTGGTTTGCGTTTTCACCCTTTAATGGCTTGTGTTTAAGTCTAAGTGTGATTTTTGCAAGTTATCGCCATATTCTCAAATCGGAATACCCGGGACTGTAAGGTTAGTTCCTACAAGTTACATTGGTCCCGTACGAGGTGTTCGTGCCTCTGACGGGGTCGTTTGGGGGCTGGTTTGAATTTTCACCCTTTAACGGCTTATTTTCAAGTCTAAGTGTTATTTTTGCTCATTATTATCATATTCACTAATCGGGAGACACGAGACTACGCGATTAGTTCCAACAAGTTACATTGGTCCCGTACGAGGTGTTCGTGCCTCCTACGGGGTCGTTTGGGGGCTGCTTTCGATTTTCACCCTTTAATAACTTGTTTTTAAGTTTAAGCGTTGATTTTGTTGATTTTTGCAAATTATCATCATATTCTCAAATTATGAGACCCCGAACTACCCAGTCAGTTCCAACAAGTTACATTGGTCACATGCGAGGTGTTCGTGCCTCATACGGGGTCATTTGGGAGGTTATTTGGGTTGTCACCCTTTAAAGGCTTATTTTTAAGTCTAAGTGTTGATTTCTGCAAATTATCATCATATTCACAAACTGGTAGACCCGTTACTATGGGGTCAGTTACTACAAGTTACATTGGTCCAGTACGAGGTGTTCGTGCCACCTATGGGGTCGTTTGGGGGCTGGTTTGGGTTTTCACCCTTTAACGGTTTTGTTTTTAAGTTTAAGTGTTGATTTTGTTGATTTTTGCAAATTATCGTCGTATTCTCAAATTGGGAGACCCTGGACTACGCGGTTAGTTCCAACAGTTACATTGGTCTCGTGCGAGGTGTTCGTGCCTCCTACGGGGTCGTTTGGGGGGTGGTTTGGGTTTTCACTCTTTAACGGCTTTTTTTTAAGTGTAAGTGCTGATTTTTGCAAATTATCATCATATTCACAAACTGGGAGACCCGGGACTACACGGTCAGTTAAAACAAGTTACATTGGTCCCGTACGACGTGTTCGTGCCTCTAACAGGGTCATTTGGGGGTTGGTTTGCGTTTTCACCCTTTAATGGCTTGTTTTTAAGTTTAAGTGTTGATTTTGTTGATTTTTGCAAATTATCATCATATTCTCAAATTGGGAGACCCCGAACTACGCAGTCAGTTCCAACTAGTAACATTGGTTCCATGCGAGGTGTTCGTGCCTCCTACGGGGTCGTTTGGGGGTTGGTTTAGGTTTTCAACCTTTAACAGCTTGTTTTTAAGTCTAAGTGTTGCTTTTCGTAAATTATCATCATATTCACAAACCGGGAGACCCGGGACTACGCAGTCAGTTCCAACAAGTTAAATTGGTCCCGTACAAGGTGATCGTACCTCTTACGGGTCGTTTGGGGGCTCGTTTGGATTTTCACCCTTTAACGGCTTGTTTTCAAGTCTAAGTGTTATTTTTGCCAATTATTATCATATTCACTAATCGGGAGACCCGGGACTACGCGATCAGTTCCAACAAGTTACATTGGTCCCGTACGAGGTGTTCGTGCTTCCTACGGGGTCGTTTGGGGCCTGGTTTCGATTTTCACCCTTTAATCACTTGTTTTTAAGTTTAAGCGTTGATTTTGTTGATTTTTGCAAATTATCATCATATTCTCAAATTGGGAGACCCCGGACTACCCGGTCAGTTCCAACAAGTTACATTGGTCATGTGCGAGGTGTTCGTGCCTCATACGGGGTCATTTGGGGGGTTATTTGGGTTTTCACCCTTTAACGGCTTGTTTTTAAGTTTAAGTGTTGATTTTATTAATTTTTGCAAATTATCGGCAAATTATCAAATTCGGAGACCCCAGACTATGCGGTTAGTTCCAACAAGTCACATTGTTCCCGTGCGAGGTGTTCGTGCCTCCTACGTGGTCATTTGGGGGGTGGTTTGGGTTTTCACCCTTTAACGGCTTGTTTTTTTGTGTAAGTGTTGATTTTTGCAAATTATCATCATATTCACATTCTGGGAGACCCGGGACTACGCGGGCATTTCCAACAAGTTACATTGGTCCCGTACGAGGAGTTCGTGCCTCTTACAGGGTCATTTGGGGGTTGGTTAGGGTTTTCGCCCTTTAATGGCTTGTTTTTAAGTTTAAGTGTTGATTTTATTGATTTTTGCAAATTATCATCATATTCTCAAATTGGGAGACCCCAAACTACGCAGTCAGTTCCAACAAGTAACATTGGTTCCATGCGAGGTGTCCGTGCCTCCTACGGGGTCGTTTGGGGGGTGGTTTGGGTTTTCAACCTTTAACAGCTTGTTTTTAAGTCTAAGTGTTGCTTTTCGTAAATTATCATCATATTCACAAACCGGGAGACCCGGGACTACGCAGTCAGTTCCAACAAGTTAAATTGGTCCCGTACAAGGTGATCGTACCTCTTACGGGGTCGTTTGGAGGCTGGTTTGGATTTTCACCCTTTAACGGCTTGTTTTCAAGTCTAAGTGTTATTTTTGCCAATTATTATCATATTCACTAATCGGGAGACCTGGGACTACGCGATCAGTTCCAAGAAGTTACATTGGTCACGTACGAGGTGTTCGTGCCTCCTACGGGGTCGTTTGGGGCCTGGTTTCGATTTTCACCCTTTAATCACTTGTTTTTAAGTTTAAGCGTTGATTTTGTTGAATTTTTGCAAATTATGGTCATATTCTCAAATTGGGAGACCCCGGACTACCCGGTCAGTTCCAACAAGTTACATTGGTCATGTGCGATGTGTTCGTGCCTCATACGGGGTCATTTGGGGGGTTATTTGGGTTTTCACCCTTTAACGGCTTGTTTTTAAGTTTAAGTGTTGATTTTGTTAATTTTTGCAAATTATCGACAAATTATCAAATTCGGAGACCCCTGACTACGCGGTTAGTTCCAACAAGTCACATTGTTCCCGTGCGAGGTGTTCATGCCTCCTACGTGGTCGTTTGGGGGTGGTTTGGGTTTTCACCCTTTAACAGCTTGTTTTTAAGTTTAAGTGTTGATTTTGTTAATTTTTGCAAATTATAGGCATATTATCAAATTCAGAGACCCCGGACTACCCGGTTAGTTCCAACAAGTCACATTGGTCCCGTGCGAGGTGTTCGTGCCTCTTACCTGGTGGTTTGGGTTTTCACCCTTTAACGGCTTGTTTTTATGTGTAAGTGTTGATTTTTGCAAATTATCATCATATTCACAATCTGGGAGACCCGGGACTACGCGGTCATTTCCAACAAGTTACATTGGTCCCGTGCGAGGTGTTTGTGCCTCCTGCGGGGTCATTTGTGGGGTGTTTTGAGTTTTCACCCTTTAACGGCTTGTTTTTAAGTCTAAGTGTTGATTTTTGCAAACTAGGAGACCCGAGACTACGCAGTCAGTTCTTGTAAGTTACATTGGTCCGGTACGAGGTGTTCATGCCTCCTACGGGGTCGTTTTGGGGCTGGTTTGGGTTTTCACCCTTTAATGGCTTATTTTTTAGTGTAAGTGTTGATTTTGTTAATTTTTGCAAATTATCATGATATTCTCGAATCAGGAGACCCGGGACTACGCGATCAGTTCCTACAAGTTACATTGGTTCCGTGTGAGGTGTTCGTGCCTCCTACGTGGTCGTTTGGGGGCTGGTTTGGGTTTTTACCATTTAAAGGCTTCTGTTAAGTCTCAGTGTTAAGTTTTACAAATTATCATCATATTCACAAACCGGGAGATCCAGGACTACGCGGTGAGTTCCTCCAAGTTACATTGGTCCCTTGCGAGGTGTTCGTGCCTCTTACGGGGTCGTTTTGGGATGGTTTGGGTTTTCACCCTTTAACGGCTTATTTTTAAGTTTAAGTGTTAATTTTGTTTATTTTTGCAAATTATCATCATATTCTGAAATTGGGTGACCCCGGACTACGCGGTTAGTTCCAACAAGTTACATTGGTCCCATGCGAGGTGTTCGTACCTCTTACGGGGTCATTTGGGGGGTGGTTTGGGTTTTCACCCTTTAACGACTTGTTTTTAAGTGTAAGTGTTGATTTTTGCAAATTATCATCATATTCACAAACAGAGCGACCCGGGACTGCACGGTCAGTTAGTACAAGTTAAATTGGCCACGTACGAGGTGTTCGTGCCTCCTACGGGGTCGTTTGGGGGCTAATTTGGGTTTTCACCCTTTAACGTCTTGTTTTTTAGTATTAGTGTCATTTTTGCAATTTATCATCATATTCTCAAATTTGGAGACCCCGGACTACGCGGTTAGTTCCAACAAGTTACATTGGTCCCGTGCGAGGTGTTCGTACCTCCTACGGGGTCGTTTGGGGGGTGGTTTGTGTTTTCACCCTTTAACGACTTGTTTTTAAGTCTAAGTGTTGATTTTTGCAAATTATCATCATATTCAAAAATTGGGATACCCGAGACAACGCGGTCAATTCCTACAAGTTACACTGGTCCCTTGTGAGGTGTTCATGCCTCTTACGTGGTCTTTTGGGGGCTGGATTGGGTTTTCACCCTTTAACGACTTGTTTTTAAGTCTAAGTATTGATTTTATTGATTTTTACAAATTAACATCATATTCTCGAATCGGGAGACCCGTGACAACGCGGTTAGTTCCTACACGTTACATTGTACCCATACGAGGTGTTCGTGCCTCCTACGGGGTCGTTTGGTGGCTGGTTTGGGTTTTCACCCTTTAACGGCTTGTTTTTAAGTTTAAGTGTTGATTTCTACAAATTATCATCATATTCACAAAATGGGAGACTCGGGTCTACGCGGTCAGTTACTACAAGTTACATTGGTCCCGTACGAGGTGTTTGTGCCTCCTACGGGGTCGTTTGGGGGTTGATTTGGGTTTTCCCCCTTTAACGGCTTATTTATAAGTCTAAGTGTTTATTTTGTTGATTTTTGCAAATTATCATCGTATTCTCAAATTGTGTGACCCCGGACTACGCGATCAGTTCCAACAAGTTACATTGGTCCCGTACGAGGTGGTCGTGCCTCCTGAGGGGTCGTTTGGGGGCGGGTTTAGGTTTTCACACTTTAACGGCTTGTTTTTAAGGCTAAGTGTTGATTTTTGCAAATTATCATCATATTCAGAAACTGGGAGACCTGGGACAACACGGTCAGTTCCTACAAGTTACATTGGTCCCTTGCGAGGTGTTCGTGCCTCTTACGTGGTCTATTGGGGGCTGGTTTGGGTTTTTACCCTTTAACGACCTGTTTTTAAGTCTAAATATTGATTTTGTTGATTTTTACAAATTAACGTCATTTTCTCAAATCGGGAGACCCGGGACTATGCGGTTAGTTCCTATAAGTTACATTGGTCCCGTACGAGGTGTTCGTGCCTCCTACGGGGTCATTTGGGGGCGGGTTTGGGTTTTCACCCTTTAACGGCTTGTTTTTAAGTTTAAGTGTTGATTTTGTTGATTTTTGCAAATTATCGTCATATTCTCAAATTGGGTGACCCCGGACTACGCGATCAGTTCAATACAGTTACATTGGTCCCGTGCGAGGTGTTCGTGCGTCCTACGGGGTCATTTCGGGGGTTATTTGGGTTTTCACCTTTTAAAGGCTTTTTTTCAAGTCTAAGTGTTGATTTCTACAAAGTATCATCATATTCACAAACTGGGAGACTTGGGACTATGCCGTCAGTTACTACAAGTTACATTGGTCCAGTACGAGGTGTTCGTGCCTCCTATGGGGTCGTTTGGGGGATGGTTTGGGATTTCACCCTTTAACGGTTTTGTTTTTAAGTTTAAGTGTTGATTTTGTTGATTTTGGCAAATTATCGTCGTATTCCCAAATTGGGAGACCCTGGACTACGCGGTTAGTTCCAACAAGTTACATTAGTCTCGTGCGAGGTGTTCGTGCCTCCTACGAGGTCGTTTGGGAGGGTGGTTTGGGTTTTCACCCTTTAACGGCTTGTTTTTAAGTGTAAGTGTTGATTTTTGCAAATCATCATCATATTCACAAATTGGGAGACCCGGGACTGCGCGGTCAGTTACAACAAGTTACACTTGTCCCGTACGAGGTGTTCGTGCCTCCTACGGGATCATTTGGGGGTTGGTTTGGGTTTTCACCCTTTAACGGCTTGTTTTGAAGTTTAAGTGTTGATTTTTGCAAATTATCATCAAATTGTCGAATCGAGAGACCCGGGACTACGCGATCAGTTCCAACAAGTTACATTGGTCCCATGCGAGGTGTTCGTTCCAGTTACGGGGTCGTTTGGGGGCTCGTTTGGGTTTTCACCCTTTAATGACTTGTTTTTAACTTAAAGTGTTGATTTGTTGATTTTTGCAGATTATCATCATATTCTCAAATTGGGAGACCCCGAACTACGCAGTCAGTTCCAACAAGTAACATTGGTCCCATGCGAGGTGTCCGTGCCTCCTACGGGGTCGTTTGGGGGGTGGTTTGGGTTTTCAACCTTTAACGGCTTGTTTTTAAGTCTAAGTATTGCTTTTCACAAATTATCATCATATTCACAAATCGGGAGACCCGGGACTACGCAGTCAGTTACAACAAGTTAAATTGGTCCCGTAGGAGGTGTTCGTTCCTCTTACGGGGTCGTTTTGGGTTGGTTTGGCTTTTCACCCTTTAACGGCTTATTTTTAAGTTTAAGTGTTGTTTTTGTTGTTTTTTTCAAATTATCGTCATATTCTCAAATTGGGAGACCCCAGACTGCGCGGTCAGTTCCAACAAGTTTCATTGGTCCCGTGCGAGGTGTTCGTGCCTCCTACGGGGTCGTTTGGGGGGTGATTTGGGTTTTCACCCTTTAAAGGCTTGTTTTTAAGTGTAAGTTTTGATTTTTGCAAATAATCATCATATTCAAAAACTGGGTGACCCGGGACTACGCTGTCAGTTACTACAAGTTACGTTGGTCCCGTACGAGGTGTTCGTGCCTCCTACGGGGTCATTTGGGGTTTGGTTTTGGTTTTCACCCTTTAACGACTTGTTTTTAAGTTTAAGTGTTGATTTTGGTGATTTTTGCAAATTATCATCATATTCTCCAATCGGGAGACCCGGGACTATGCGGTCAGTTCCAGCAAGTTACATTGGTCTCGTGGGAGGTGTTCGTGCCTCCTACGTGGTCGTTTGGGGGTTGGTTTGGGTTTTCACCGTTTAAAGGTTTGTTTTTAAGTCTAAATGTTAATTTTTGCAAATTATCGTCATATTCACAAACTGGGAGACCCCGGACTATGCGAGCAGTTCCTCCAAGTTACATTGGTCCCGTGCGAGGTGTTCGTACCTCCTCAGGGTCGTTTGTTGGCTGGTTTGGGTTTTCACCCTTTAACGGCTTATTTTCAAGTACAAGTGTCATTTTTGCAAATTTTCATCATATTCTCATATCGTGAGACCTGGGACTACACGGTTAGTTCCTACAAGTTACATTAGTCCCATGCGAGGTGTTCGTGTCTCCTACGGGGTCGTTTGGTGGCTGGTTTGAGTTTTCACCCTTTAATGGCTTATTTTTAAGTTTGAGTGTTGATTTTTTGTAAATTATCATCATATTCTAAATCCGGGAGACCTGGGACAACGCGGTCAGTTCCTGCAAGTTACATTGGTCCCGTGCGAGGTGTTCGTGCTCTTATGGGGTCTTTTGGGGGCAGGTTTGGGTTTTCACCCTTTAACGGCTTGTTTTTAAGTCTAAGTGTTGATTTTTGCAAATTATCGTCATATTCTCAAATTGGGTGACCCCGGACTACGCGATCAGTTCAAACAAGTTACATTGGTCCCGTGCGAGGTGTTCGTGCCTCCTACGGGGTCATTTCGGGGGTTATTTGGGTTTTCACCCTTTAAAGGCTTTTTTCAAGTATAAGTGTTGATTTCTACAAATTAGCATCATATTCACAAACTGGGAGTCCCGGGACTATGCGGTCAGTTACTACAAGTTACATTGGTCCAGTACGAGGTGTTTGTGCCTCCTATGGGGTCGTTTGCGGGCTGGTTTGGGATTTCACCCTTTAACGGGTTTGTTTTTAAGTTTAAGTGTTGATTTTGTTGATTTTTGCAAATTATCGTCGTATTCTCAAATTGGGAGACCGTGGACTACGCAGTTAGTTCCAATAAGTTACATTAGTCTCGTGCGAGGTGTTCGTGCCTCCTACGGGGTCGTTTGGGTGGTGGTTTGGGTTTTCACCCTTTAACGGCTTGTTTTTAAGTGTAAGTGTTGATTTTTGCAAATCATCATCATATTCAAAAACTGGGAGACCCGGGACTGCGGGGTCAGTTACAACAAGTTACACTGGTCCCGTACGAGGTGTTCGTGCCTCCTACGGGATCATTTGGGGGTTGGTTTGGGTTTTCACCCTTTAACGGCTTGTTTTTAAGTTTAAGTGTTGATTTTGTTGATTTTTGCAAATTATCATCAAATTCTCGAATCGAGAGACCCGGGACTATGCGATCAGTTCCAACAATTTACATTGGTCCCGTGCGAGGTGTTCGTTCCAATTACAGGGTCGTTTAGGGGCTCGTTTGGGTTTTCACCCTTTAATGACTTGTTTTTAACTTAAAGTGTTGATTTTGTTGATTTCTGCAAATTATCATCATATTCTCAAATTGGGAGACCTCAAACTACGCAGTCAGTTCCAACAAGTAACATTGGTCCCATGCGAGGTGTCCGTGCCTCCTACGGGGTCGTTTGGGGGGTGGTTTGGGTTTTCAACCTTTAACGGCTTGTTTTTAAGTCTAAGTATTTCTTTTCGCAAATTATCATCATATTCACAAACCGGGAGACCCGGGACTACGCAGTCAGTTACTACAAGTTAAATTGGTCCCGTACGAGGTGTTCGTTCCTCTTACGGGGTCGTTTTGGGTTGGTTTGGCTTTTCACCCTTTAACGGCTTATTTTTAAGTTTAAGTGTTGTTTTTGTTGTTTTTTTCAAATTATCGTCATATTCTCAAATTGGGAGACCCCGGACTGCGCGGTCAGTTCCAACAAGTTTCATTGGTCCCGTGCGAGGTGTTCGTGCCTCCTACGGGGTCGTTTGGGTTTTCACCCTTTTAAGGCTTGTTTTTAAGTGTAAGTTTTGATTTTTGCAAATAATCATCATATTCAAAAATTGGGTTACCCGGGACTACGCTGTCAGTTACTACAAGTTACGTTGGTCCCGTACGAGGTGTTCGTGCCTCCTACGGGGTCATTTGGGGTTTGGTTTTGGTTTTCACCCTTTAACGACTTGTTTTTAAGTTTAAGTGTTGATTTTGTTGATTTTTGCAAATTATCATCATATTCTCCAATCGGGAGACCCGGGACTACGCGGTCAGTTCCAGCAAGTAACATTGGTCTCGTGGGAGGTGTTCGTGCCTCCTACGTGGTCGTTTGGGGGTTGGTTTGGGTTTTCACCGTTTAAAGGTTAGTTTTTAAGTCTAAATGTTAATTTTTGCAAAATATCGTCATATTCACAAACTGGGAGACCCCGGACTATGCGAGCAGTTCCTCCAAGTTACATTGGTCCCGTGCGAGGTGTTCGTACCTCCTACGGGGTCGTTTGTTGGCTGGTTTGGGTTTTCACCCTTTAACGGCTTATTTTCAAGTCCAAGTGTCATTTTTGCAAATTTTCATCATATTCTCATATCGTGAGACCTGGGACTACGCGGTTAGTTCCTACAAGTTACATTAGTCCCGTGCGAGGTGTTCGTGTCTCTTACGGGGTCGTTTGGTGGCTGGTTTGAGTTTTCACCCTTTAACGGCTTATTTTTAAGTTTGAGTGTTGATTTTTGTAAATTATCATCATATTCTAAATCCGGGAGACCTGGGACAACGCGGTCAGTTCCTGCAAGTTACATTGGTCCCGTGCGAGGTGTTCGTGCCTCTTATGGGGTCTTTTGGGGGCAGGTTTGGGTTTTCACCCTTTAACGGCTTGTTTTTAAGTCTAAGTGTTGATTTTTGCAAATTATCGTCATATTCTCAAATTGGGTGACCCCGGACTACGCGATCAGTTCAAACAAGTTACATTGGTCCCGTGCGAGGTGTCCATGCCTCCTACGGGGTCATTTCGGGGGTTATTTGGGTTTTCACCCTTTAAATGCTTTTTTCAAGTATAAGTGTTGAATTTTGCAAATTATCGTCAAATTCACAAACAAGGAGACTCGGGATTACGCGGTCAGTTACTACAAGTTACATTGGTCCAGTACGAGGTGTTTGTGCCTCCTATGGGGTCGTTTGCAGGCTGGTTTGGGATTTCACCCTTTAACGGGTTTGTTTTTAAGTTTAAGTGTTAATTTTGTTGATTTTTGCAAATTATCGTCGTATTCTCAAATTGGGAGACCGTGGACTACGCGGTTAGTTCCAATAAGTTACATTAGTCTCGTGCGAGGTGTTCGTGCCTCCTACGGGGTCGTTTGGGTGGTGGTTTGGGTTTTCACCCTTTAACGGCTTGTTTTTAAGTGTAAGTGTTGATTTTTGCAAATCATCATCATATTCAAAAACTGGGAGACCCGGGACTACGGGGTCAGTTACAACAAGTTACACTGGTCCCGTACGAGGTGTTCGTGCCTCCTACGGGATCATTTGGGGGTTGGTTTGGGTTTTCACCCTTTAACGGCTTGTTTTTAAGTTTAAGTGTTGATTTTGTTGATTTTTGCAAATTATCATCAAATTCTCGAATCGAGAGACCCGGGACTATGCGATCAGTTCCAACAAGTTACATTGGTCCCGTGCGAGGTGTTCGTTCCAGTTACGGGGTCGTTTAGGGGCTCGTTTGGGTTTTCACCCTTTAATGACTTGTTTTTAACTTAAAGTGTTGATTTTGTTGATTTCTGCAAATTATCATCATATTCTCAAATTGGGAGACCCCAAACTACGCAGTCAGTTCCAACAAGTAACATTGGTCCCATGCGAGGTGTCCGTGCCTCCTACGGGGTCGTTTGGGGGGTGGATTGGGTTTTCAACCTTTAACGGCTTGTTTTTAAGTCTAAGTATTGCTTTTCGCAAATTATCATCATATTCACAAACCGGGAGACCCGGGACTACGCAGTCAGTTACTACAAGTTAAATTGGTCCCGTACGAGGTGTTCGTTCCTCTTACGGGGTCGTTTTGGGTTGGTTTGACTTTTCACCCTTTAACGGCTTATTTTTAAGTTTAAGTGTTGTTTTCGTTGTTTTTTTCAAATTATCGTCATATTCTCAAATTGGGAGACCCCGGACTGCGCGGTCAGTTCCAACAAGTTTCATTGGTCCCGTGCGAGGTGTTCGTGCCTCCTACGGGGTCGTTTGGGGGGTGGTTTGGGTTTTCACCCTTTTAGGGCTTGTTTTTAAGTGTAAGTTTTGATTTTTGCAAATAATCATCATATTCAAAAATTGGGTGACCCGGGACTACGCTGTCAGTTACTACAAGTTACGTTGGTCCCGTACGAGGTGTTCGTGCCTCCTACGGGGTCATTTGGGGTTTGGTTTTGGTTTTCACCCTTTAACGACTTGTTTTTAAGTTTAAGTGTTGATTTTGATGATTTTTGCAAATTATCATCATATTCTCCAATCGGGAGACCCGGGACTACGCGGTCAGTTCCAGCAAGTTACATTGGTCTCGTGGGAGATGTTCGTGCCTCCTACGTGGTCGTTTGGGGGTTGGTTTGGGTTTTCACCGTTTAAAGGTTAGTTTTTAAGTCTAAATGTTAATTTTTACAAATTATCGTCATACTCACAAACTGGGAGACCCGGGACTATGCGAGCAGTTCATCCAAGTAACATTGGTCCCGTGCGAGGTGTTCGTACCTCCTACGGGGTCGTTTGTTGGCTGGTTTGGGTTTTCACCCTTTAACGGCTTTTTTTCAAGTCCAAGTGTCATTTTTGCAAATTTTCATCATATTCTCATATCGTGAGACCTGGGACTACGCGGTTACTTCCTACAAGTTACATTAGTCCCGTGCGAGGTGTTCGTGTCTCCTACGGGGTCGTTTGGTGGATGGTTTCAGTTTTCACCCTATAACGGCTTATTTTTAAGTTTGAGTGTTGATTTTTGTAAATTATCATCATATTCTAAATCCGGGAGACCTGGGACAACGCGGTCAGTTCCTGCAAGTTACATTGGTCCCGTGGGAGGTGTTCGTGCTCTTATCGGGTCTTTTGGGGGCCGGTTTGGGTTTTCACCCTTTAACGGCTTGTTTTTAAGTCTAAGTGTTGATTTTTGCAAATTATCATCATATTCTCAAATTGGGTGACCCCGGACTACGCGATCAGTTCAAACAAGTTACAGTGGTCCCGTGCGAGGTGTTCGTGCCTCCTACGGGGTCATTTCGGGGGTTATTTGGGTTTTCACCCTTTAAAGGCTTTTTTCAAGTATAAGTGTTGATTTCTACAAATTAGCATCATATTCACAAACTGGGAGTCCCGGGACTATGCGGTCAGTTACTACAAGTTACATTGGTCCAGTACGAGGTGTTTGTGCCTCCTATGGGGTCGTTTGCGGGCTGGTTTGGGATTTCACCCTTTAACGGGTTTGTTTTTAAGTTTAAGTGTTGATTTTGTTGATTTTTGCAAATTATCGTCGTATTCTCAAATTGGGAGACCGTGGACTACGCGGTTAGTTCCAATAAGTTACATTAGTCTCGTGCGAGGTGTTCGTGCCTCCTACGGGGTCGTTTGGGTGGTGGTTTGGGTTTTCACCCTTTAACGGCTTGTTTTTAAGTGTAAGTGTTGATTTTTGCAAATCATCATCATATTCACAAAATGGGAGACCCGGGACTGCGCGGTCAGTTACTACAAGTTACACTGGTCCCGTACGAGGTGTCCGTGCCTCCTACGGGATCATTTGGGGGTTGGTTTGGGTTTTCACCCTTTAACGGCTTGTTTTTAAGTTTAAGTGTTGATTTTGTTGATTTTTGCAAATTATCATCAAATTCTCGAATCGAGAGACCCGGGACTACGCGATCAGTTCCAACAAGTTACATTGGTCCCGTGCGAGGTGTTCGTTCCAGTTACGGGGTCATTTAGGGGCTGGTTTGGGTTTTCACCCTTTAATGACTTGTTTTTATCTTAAAGTGTTGATTTTGTTGATTTTTGCAAATTATCATCATATTCTCAAATTGGGAGACCCCGAACTACGCAGTCAGTTCCAACAAGTAACATTGGTCCCATGCGAGGTGTCTGTGCCTCCTACGGGGTGGTTTGGGGGGTGGTTTGGGTTTTCAACCTTTAACGGCTTGTTTTTAAGTCTAAGTGTTGCTTTTCGCAAATTATCATCATATTCACAAACCGGGAGACCCGGGACTACGCAGTCAGTTACTACAAGTTAAATTAGTCCCGTACGAGGTGTTCGTTCCACTTACGGGGTCGTTTTGCGTTGGTTTGGATTTTCACCCTTTAACGGCTTATTTTTAAGTTTAAGTGTTGTTTTTGTTGTTTTTTGCAAATTATCGTCATATTCTCAAATTGGGAGACCCCGGACTGCGCGGTCAGTTCCAACAAGTTACATTGTTCCCGTGCGAGGTGTTCGTGCCTCCTACGGGGTCGTTTGGGGGGTGGTTTGGGTTTTCACCCTTTAAAGGCTTGTTTTTAAGTGTAAGTTTTGATTTTTGCAAATAATCATCATATTCACAAACTGGGTGACCCGGGACTACGCTGTCAGTTACTACAAGTTACGTTGGTCCCGTACGAGTTGTTCGTGCCTCCTACGGGGTCATTTGGGGTTTGGTTTTGGTTTTCACCCTTTAACGACTTGTTTTTAAGTTTAAGTGTTGATTTTGTTGATTTTTGCAAATTATCATCATATTCTCCAATCGGGAGACCCGGGACTACGCGGTCAGTTCCAGCAAGTTACATTGGTCTCGTGGGAGGTGTTCGTGCCTCCTACGTGGTCATTTGGGGGTTGGTTTGGGTTTTCACCGTTTAAAGGTTAGTTTTTAAGTCTAAATGTTAATTTTTGCAAATTATCGTCATATTCACAAACTGGGAGACCCGGGACTATGCGAGCAGTTCCTCCAAGTTACATTGGTCCCGTGCGAGGTGTTCGTACCTCCTACGGGGTCGTTTGTTGGCTGGTTTGGGTTTTCACCCTTTAACGGCTTATTTTTAAGTCCAAGTGTCATTTTTGCAAATTTTCATCATATTCTCATATCGTGAGACCTGGGACTACGCGGTTAGTTCCTACAAGTTACATTAGTCCCGTGCGAGGTGTTCATGTCTCCTACGGGGTCGTTTGGTGGATGGTTTGAGTTTTCACCCTTTAACGGCTTATTTTTAAGTTTGAGTGTTGATTTTTGTAAATTATCATCATATTCTAAATCCGGGAGACCTGGGACAACGCGGTCAGTTCCTGCAAGTTACATTGGTCCCGTGCGAGGTGTTCGTGCTCTTATGGGGTCTTTTGGGGGCAGGTTTGGGTTTTCACCCTTTAACGGCTTGTTTTTAAGTCTAAGTGATGATTTTTGCAAATTATCATCATATTCTAAAATTGGGTGACCCCGGACTACGCGATCAGTTCAAACAAGTTACATTGGTCCCGTGCGAGGTGTTCGTGCCTCCTATGGGGTCATTTCGGGGGTTATTTGGGTTTTCACCCTTTAAAGGCTTTTTACAAGTATAAGTGTTGATTTCTACAAATTATCATCATTATCACAAACTGGGAGCCCCGGGATTATGCGGTCAGTTACTACAAGTTACATTGGTCCAGTACGAGGTGTTTGTGCCTCCTATGGGGTCGTTTGCGGGCTGGTTTGGGATTTCACCCTTTAACGGGTTTGTTTTTAAGTTTAAGTGTTGATTTTGTTGATTTTTGCAAATTATTGTCGTATTCTCAAATTGGGAGACCGTGGACTACGCGGTTAGTTCCAATAAGTTACATTAGTCTCGTGCGAGGTGTGCGTGCCTCCTACGGGGTCGTTTGGGTGGTGGTTTGGGTTTTCACCCTTTAACGGCTTGTTTTTAAGTGTAAGTGTTGATTTTTGCAAATTATCATCATATTCAAAAACTGGGAGACCCGGGACTACGGGGTCAGTTACAACAAGTTACACTGGTCCCGTACGAGGTGTTCGTGCCTCCTACGGGATCATTTGGGGGTTGGTTTGGGTTTTCACCCTTTAACGGCTTGTTTTTAAGTTTAAGTGTTGATTTTGTTGATTTTTGCAAATTATCATCAAATTCTCGAATCGAAACAAGTTACATTGGTCCCGTGCGAGGTGTTCGTTCCAGTTACGGGGTCGTTTAGGGGCTCGTTTGGGTTTTCACCCTTTAATGACTTGTTTTTAACTTAAAGTGTTGATTTTGTTGATTTCTGCAAATTATCATCATATTCTCAAATTGGGAGACCCCAAACTACGCAGTCAGTTCCAACAAGTAACATTGGTCCCATGCGAGGTGTCCGTGCCTCCTACGGGGTCGTTTGGGGGGTGGTTTGGGTTTTCAACCTTTAACGGCTTGTTTTTAAGTCTAAGTATTGCTTTTCGCAAATTATCATCATATTCACAAACCGGGAGACCCGGGACTACGCAGTCAGTTACTACAAGTTAAATTGGTCCCGTACGAGGTGTTCGTTCCTCTTACGGGGTCGTTTTGTGTTGGTTTGACTTTTCACCCTTTAACGGCTTATTTTTAAGTTTAAGTGTTGTTTTCGTTGTTTTTTTCAAATTATCGTCATATTCTCAAATTGGGAGACCCCGGACTGCGCGGTCAGTTCCAACAAGTTTCATTGGTCCCGTGCGAGGTGTTCGTGCCTCCTACGGGGTCGTTTGGGGGGTGGTTTGGGTTTTCACCCTTTTAGGGCTTGTTTTTAAGTGTAAGTTTTGATTTTTGCAAATAATCATCATATTCAAAAATTGGGTGACCCGGGACTACGCTGTCAGTTACTACAAGTTACGTTGGTCCCGTACGAGGTGTTCGTGCCTCCTACGGGGTCATTTGGGGTTTGGTTTTGGTTTTCACCCTTTAACGACTTGTTTTTAAGTTTAAGTGTTGATTTTGATGATTTTTGCAAATTATCATCATATTCTCCAATCGTGAGACCCGGGACTACGCGGTCAGTTCCAGCAAGTTACATTGGTCTCGTGGGAGATGTTCGTGCCTCCTACGTGGTCGTTTGGGGGTTGGTTTGGGTTTTCACCGTTTAAAGGTTAGTTTTTAAGTCTAAATGTTAATTTTTACAAATTATCGTCATACTCACAAACTGGGAGACCCGGGACTATGCGAGCAGTTCATCCAAGTAACATTGGTCCCGTGCGAGGTGTTCGTACCTCCTACGGGGTCGTTTGTTGGCTGGTTTGGGTTTTCACCCTTTAACGGCTTTTTTTCAAGTCCAAGTGTCATTTTTGCAAATTTTCATCATATTCTCATATCGTGAGACCTGGGACTACGCGGTTACTTCCTACAAGTTACATTAGTCCCGTGCGAGGTGTTCGTGTCTCCTACGGGGTCGTTTGGTGGATGGTTTCAGTTTTCACCCTATAACGGCTTATTTTTAAGTTTGAGTGTTGATTTTTGTAAATTATCATCATATTCTAAATTCGGGAGACCTGGGACAACGCGGTCAGTTCCTGCAAGTTACATTGGTCCCGTGGGAGGTGTTCGTGCTCTTATGGGGTCTTTTGGGGGCCGGTTTGGGTTTTCACCCTTTAACGGCTTGTTTTTAAGTCTAAGTGTTGATTTTTGCAAATTATCGTCATATTCTCAAATTGGGTGACCCCGGACTACGCGATCAGTTCAAACAAGTTACAGTGGTCCCGTGCGAGGTGTTCGTGCCTCCTACGGGATCATTTCGGGGGTTATTTGGGTTTTCACCCTTTAAAGGCTTTTTTCAAGTATAAGTGTTGATTTCTACAAATTAGCATCATATTCACAAACTGGGAGTCCCGGGACTATGCGGTCAGTTACTACAAGTTACATTGGTCCAGTACGAGGTGTTTGTGCCTCCTATGGGGTCGTTTGCGGGCTGGTTTGGGATTTCACCCTTTAACGGGTTTGTTTTTAAGTTTAAGTGTTGATTTTGTTGATTTTTGCAAATTATCGTCGTATTCTCAAATTGGGAGACCGTGGACTACGCGGTTAGTTCCAATAAGTTACATTAGTCTCGTGCGAGGTGTTCGTGCCACCTACGGGGTCGTTTGGGTGGTGGTTTGGGTTTTCACCCTTTAACGGCTTGTTTTTAAGTGTAAGTGTTGATTTTTGCAAATCATCATCATATTCACAAAATGGGAGACCCGGGACTGCGCGGTCAGTTACTACAAGTTACACTGGTCCCGTACGAGGTGTCCGTGCCTCCTACGGGATCATTTGGGGGTTGGTTTGGGTTTTCACCCTTTAACGGCTTGTTTTTAAGTTTAAGTGTTGATTTTGTTGATTTTTGCAAATTATCATCAAATTCTCGAATCGAGAGACCCGGGACTACGCGATCAGTTCCAACAAGTTACATTGGTCCCGTGCGAGGTGTTCGTTCCAGTTACGGGGTCATTTAGGGGCTGGTTTGGGTTTTCACCCTTTAATGACTTGTTTTTATCTTAAAGTGTTGATTTTGTTGATTTTTGCAAATTATCATCATATTCTCAAATTGGGAGACCCCGAACTACGCAGTCAGTTCCAACAAGTAACATTGGTCCCATGCGAGGTGTCTGTGCCTCCTACGGGGTGGTTTGGGGGGTGGTTTGGGTTTTCAACCTTTAACGGCTTGTTTTTAAGTCTAAGTGTTGCTTTTCGCAAATTATCATCATATTCACAAACCGGGAGACCCGGGACTACGCAGTCAGTTACTACAAGTTAAATTAGTCCCGTACGAGGTGTTCGTTCCACTTACGGGGTCGTTTTGCGTTGGTTTGGATTTTCACCCTTTAACGGCTTATTTTTAAGTTTAAGTGTTGTTTTTGTTGTTTTTTGCAAATTATCGTCATATTCTCAAATTGGGAGACCCCGGACTGCGCGGTCAGTTCCAACAAGTTACATTGTTCCCGTGCGAGGTGTTCGTGCCTCCTACGGGGTCGTTTGGGGGGTGGTTTGGGTTTTCACCCTTTAAAGGCTTGTTTTTAAGTGTAAGTTTTGATTTTTGCAAATAATCATCATATTCACAAACTGGGTGACCCGGGACTACGCTGTCAGTTACTACAAGTTACGTTGGTCCCGTACGAGTTGTTCGTGCCTCCTACGGGGTCATTTGGGGTTTGGTTTTGGTTTTCACCCTTTAACGACTTGTTTTTAAGTTTAAGTGTTGATTTTGTTGATTTTTGCAAATTATCATCATATTCTCCAATCGGGAGACCCGGGACTACGCGGTCAGTTCCAGCAAGTTACATTGGTCTCGTGGGAGGTGTTCGTGCCTCCTACGTGGTCATTTGGGGGTTGGTTTGGGTTTTCACCGTTTAAAGGTTAGTTTTTAAGTCTAAATGTTAATTTTTGCAAATTATCGTCATATTCACAAACTGGGAGACCCGGGACTATGCGAGCAGTTCCTCCAAGTTACATTGGTCCCGTGCGAGGTGTTCGTACCTCCTACGGGGTCGTTTGTTGGCTGGTTTGGGTTTTCACCCTTTAACGGCTTATTTTTAAGTCCAAGTGTCATTTTTGCAAATTTTCATCATATTCTCATATCGTGAGACCTGGGACTACGCGGTTAGTTCCTACAAGTTACATTAGTCCCGTGCGAGGTGTTCATGTCTCCTACGGGGTCGTTTGGTGGATGGTTTGAGTTTTCACCCTTTAACGGCTTATTTTTAAGTTTGAGTGTTGATTTTTGTAAATTATCATCATATTCTAAATCCGGGAGACCTGGGACAACGCGGTCAGTTCCTGCAAGTTACATTGGTCCCGTGCGAGGTGTTCGTGCTCTTATGGGGTCTTTTGGGGGCAGGTTTGGGTTTTCACCCTTTAACGGCTTGTTTTTAAGTCTAAGTGATGATTTTTGCAAATTATCATCATATTCTAAAATTGGGTGACCCCGGACTACGCGATCAGTTCAAACAAGTTACATTGGTCCCGTGCGAGGTGTTCGTGCCTCCTATGGGGTCATTTCGGGGGTTATTTGGGTTTTCACCCTTTAAAGGCTTTTTACAAGTATAAGTGTTGATTTCTACAAATTATCATCATTATCACAAACTGGGAGCCCCGGGATTATGCGGTCAGTTACTACAAGTTACATTGGTCCAGTACGAGGTGTTTGTGCCTCCTATGGGGTCGTTTGCGGGCTGGTTTGGGATTTCACCCTTTAACGGGTTTGTTTTTAAGTTTAAGTGTTGATTTTGTTGATTTTTGCAAATTATTGTCGTATTCTCAAATTGGGAGACCGTGGACTACGCGGTTAGTTCCAATAAGTTACATTAGTCTCGTGCGAGGTGTGCGTGCCTCCTACGGGGTCGTTTGGGTGGTGGTTTGGGTTTTCACCCTTTAACGGCTTGTTTTTAAGTGTAAGTGTTGATTTTTGCAAATCATCATCATATTCACAAACTGGGAGACCCGGGACTGCGCGGTCAGTTACAACAAGTTACACTGGTCCCGTACGAGGTGTTCGTGCCTCCTACGGGATCATTTAGGGGTTGGTTTGGGTTTTCACCCTTTAACGGCTTGTTTTTAACTTTAAGTGTTGATTTTGTTGATTTTTGCAAATTATCATCAAATTCTCGAATCGAGAGACCCGGGACTACGCGATCAGTTCCAACAAGTTACATTGGTCCCGTGCGAGGTGTTCGTTCCAGTTACGGGGTCGTTTAGGGGCTGGTTTGGGTTTTCACCCTTTAATGACTTGTTTTTAACTTAAAGTGTTGATTTTGTTGATTTTTGCAAATTATCATCATATTCTCAAATTGGGAGACCCCGAACTACGCAGTCTGTTCCAACAAGTAACATTGGTCCCATGCGAGGTGTTCGTGCCTCCTACGGGGTCGTTTGGGGGGTGGTTTGGGTTTTCAACCTTTAACGGCTTGTTTTTAAGTCTAAGTGTTTCTTTCCGCAAATTATCATCATATTCACAAACCGGGAGACCGGGGACTACGCAGTCAGTTACTACAAGTTAAATTGGTCCCGTACGAGGTGTTCGTTCCTCTTACGGGGTCGTTTTGTGTTGGTTTGGCTTTTCACCCTTTAACGGCTTATTTTTAAGTTTAAGTGTTGTTTTTGTTGTTTTTTGCAAATTATCGTCATATTCTCAAATTGGGAGACACCGGACTGCGCGGTCAGTTCCGACAACTTACATTGGTCCCGTGCGAGGTGTTCGTGCCTCCTACGGGGTCGTTTGGGGGGTGGTTGGGGTTTTCACCCTTTAAAGGCTTGTTTTTAAGTGTAAGTTTTGATTTTTGCAAATAATCATCATATTCACAAACTGGGTGACTCGGGACTACGCTGTCAGTTACTACAAGTTACGTTGGTCCCGTACAAGGTGTTCGTGCCTCCTACGGGGTCATTTGGGGTTTGGTTTTGGTTTACACCCTTTAACGACTTGTTTTTAAGTTTAAGTGTTGATTTTGTTGATTTTTGCAAATTATCATCATATTCTCCAATCGGGAGACCCGTGACTACGCGGTCAGTTCCATCAAGTTACATTGGTCTCGTGGGAGGTGTTCGTGCCTCCTACGTGGTCGTTTGGGGGTTGGTTTGGGTTTTCACCGTTTAAAGGTTAGTTTTTAAGTCTAAATGTTAATTTTTGCAAATTATCATCATATTCACAAACTGGGAGACCCGGGACTATGCGAGCAGTTCCTCCACGTTACATTAGTCCCGTTCGAGGTGTTCGTACCTCCTACGGGGTCGTTTGTTGGCTGGTTTTGGTTTTCACCCTTTAACGGCATATATTTTAAGTCCAAGTGTCATTTTTGCAAATTTTCGTCATATTCTCATATCGTGAGACCTGGGACTACGCGGTTAGTTCCTACAAGTTACATTAGTCCCGTGCGAGGTGTTCGTGTCTCATATGGGGTCGTTTGGTGGCTGGTTTGAGTTTTCTCCCTTTAACGGCTTATTTTTAAGTTTGAGTGTTGATTTTTGTAAATTATCATCATATTCTAAATCCGGGAGACCTGGGACAACGCGATCAGTTCCTACAAGTTACATTGGTCCCGTGCGAGGTGTTCGTGCCTCTTATGGGGTCTTTTGGTGGCAGGTTTGGGCTTTTAGCCTTTAACGGCTTGTTTTTAAGTCTAAGTGTTGATTTTTGCAAATTATCGTCATACTCTCAAATTGGGTGACCCCGGACTACGCGATCAGTTCAAACAAGTTACATTGGTCCCGTGCGAGGTGTTCGTGATTCCTACGGGGTCATTTCGGGGGCTATTTGGGTTTTCACCCTTTAAAGGCTTTTTTCAAGTATAAGTGTTGATTTCTACAAATTATGATCATATTCACAAACTGGGAGACCCGGGACAATGCGGTCAGTTACTACAAGTTACACTGGTCCCGTACGAGGTACGGGATCATTTGGGGGTTGGTTTGGGTTTTCACCCTTTAATGGTTTTGTTTTTAAGTTTAAGTGTTGATTTTGTTGATTTTTGCAAATTATCATCAAATTCTTGAATCGAGAGACCCGGGACTACGCGATCAGTTCCAACAAGTTACATTGGTCCCGTGCGAGGTGTTCGTTCCACTTACGGGGTCGTTTAGGGGCTGGTTTGGGTTTTCACCCTTTAACGACTTGTTTTCAACTTAAAGTGTTGATTTTGTTGATTTTTGCAAATTATCATCATATTCTCAAATTGGGAGACCCCGAACTACGCGGTCAGTTCCAACAAGTAACATTGGTCCCATGCGAGGTGTCCATGCCTCCTACGGGGTCGTTTGGGTTTTCAACCTTTAACGGCTTGTTTTTAAGTCTAAGTGTTGCTTTTCGCAAATTATCATCATATTCACAAACCGGGAGACCCGGGACTACCCAGTCAGTTACTACTAGTTAAATTGGTCCCGTACGAGGTCTTCGTTCCTCTTACGGGGTCGTTTTGGGTTGGTTTGGCATTTCACCCTTTAACGGCTTATTTTTAAGTTTAAGTGTTGTTTTTATTATTTTTTGCAAATTATCGTCATATTTTCAAATTGGGAGACCCCGGACTGCGCGATCAGTTCCAATAAGTTACGTTGGTCCCGTGCGAGGTGTTCGTGCCTCCTACGGGGTCGTTTGGTGGGTGGTTTGGGTTTTCACCCTTTAAAGGCTTGTTTTTAAGTGTAAGTTTTGATTTTTGCAAATAATCATAATATTCAAAAATTGGGTGACCCGGGACTACGCTGTCAGTTACTACAAGTTATGTTGGTCCCGTACGAGGTGTTCGTGCCTCCTACGGGGTCATTTGGGGTTTGGTTTTGGTTTTCACTCTTTAACGACTTGTTTTTAAGTTTAAGTGTTGATTTTGTTGATTTTTGCAAATTATCATCATATTCTCCAATCGGGAGACCCGGGACTACGCGGTCAGTTCCAGCAAGTTACAATGGTCTCGTGGGAGGTGTTCGTGTCTCCTACGTGGTCGTTTAGGGGTTGGTTTTGGTTTTCACCGTTTAAAGGTTAGTTTTTAAGTCTAAATGTTAATTTTTGCAAATTATCATCATATTCACAAACTGGGCGACCCGGGACTATGCGAGCAGTTCCTCCAAGTTACATTGGTCCCGTGCGAGATGTTCGTACCTCCTACGGGGTCGTTTGTTGGCTGGTTTGGGTTTTCACCCTTTAACGGCTTATTTTTAAGTCCAAGTGTCATTTTTGCAAATTTTCGTCATATTCTCATATCGTGAAACCTGGGACTACGCGGTTAGTTCCTACAAGTTACATTAGTCCCGTGCGAGGTGTTCGTGTCTCCTACGGGGTCGATTGGTGGCTGGTTTGAGTTTTCACCCTTTAACGGCTTATTTTTAAGTTTCAGTGTTGATTTTTGTAAATTATCATCATATTCTAAATTCGGGAGACCTGGGATAATGCGGTCAGTTCCTGCAAGTTACATTGGTCCCGTGCGAGGTGTTCGTGCCTCTTATGGGGTCTTTTGGGGGCAGGTTTGGGCTTTCACCCTTTAACGGCTTGTTTTTAAGTCTAAGTGTTGATTTTTGCAAATTATCGTCATATTCTCAAATTGGGTGACCCCGAACTACGCGATCAGTTCAACCAAGTTACATTGGTTCCGTGCGAGGTGTTCGTGCCTCCTACGGGGTCATTTCGGGGGTTATTTGGGTTTTCACCCATTAAAGGCTTTTTTCAAGTATAAGTGTTGATTTCTACAAATTATCATCATATTCACAAACTGGGAGACCCGGGACAATGCGGTCAGTTACTACAAGTTACACTGGTCCCGTACGAGGTGTTCGTGCCTCCTACGGGATCATTTGTGGGTTGGTTTGGGTTTTCACCCTTTAACGGTTTTGTTTTTAAGTTTAAGTGTTGATTTTGTTGATTTTTGCAAATTATCATCAAATTCTCGAATCGAGAGACCCGGGACTACGCGATCAGTTCCAACAAGTTACATTGGTCCCGTGCGAGGTGTTCGTTCCACTTACGGGGTCGTTTAGGGGCTGGTTTGGGTTTTCACCCTTTAACGACTTGTTTTCAACTTAAAGTGTTGATTTTGTTGATTTTTGCAAATTATCATCATATTCTCAAATTGGGAGACCCCGAACTACGCGGTCAGTTCCAACAAGTATCATTGGTCCCATGCGAGGTGTTCATGCCTCCTACGGGGTCGTTTGGGGGGTGGTTTGGGTTTTCAACCTTTAACGGCTTGTTTTTAAGTCTAAGTGTTGCTTTTCACAAATTATCATCATATTCACAAACCGGGAGACCCGGGACTACCCAGTCAGTTACTACAAGTGAAATTGGTCCCGTACGAGGTCTTCGTTCCTCTTACGGGGTCATTTTGGGTTGGTTTGGCTTTTCACCCTTTAACGGCTTATTTTTAAGTTTAAGTGTTGTTTTTGTTGTTTTTTGCAAATTATCGTCATATTCTCAAATTGGGAGACCCCGGACTGCGCGATCAGTTCCAATAAGTTACATTGGTCCCGTGCGAGGTGTTCGTGCCTCCTACGGGGTCGTTTGGGGGGTTGTTTGGGTTTTCACCCTTTAAAGGCTTGTTTTTAAGTGTAAGTTTTGATTTTTGCAAATAATCATCATATTCACTAACTGGGTGACCCGGGACTACGCTGTCAGTTACTACAAGTTACGTTGGTCCCGTACGAGGTGTTCGTGCCTCCTACGGGGTCATTTGGGGTTTGGTTTTAGTTTTCACCCTTTTAAGACTTGTTTTTAAGTTTAAGTGTTGATTTTGTTGATTTTTGCAAATTATCATCATATTCTCCAATCGGGAGACTCGGGACTACGGGGTCAGTTCCAGCAAGTTACATTGGTCTCGTGGGAGGTGTTCGTGCCTCCTACGTGGTCGTTTGGGGGTTGGTTTGAGTTTTCACCGTTTAAAGGTTAGTTTTTAAGTCTAAATGTTAATTTTTGCAAATTATCGTCATATTCACAAACTGGGAGACCCGGGACTATGCGAGCAGTTCCTCCAAGTTACATTGGTCCCGTGCGAGGTGTTCGTACCTCCTACGGGGTCGTTTGTTGGCTGGTTTGGGTTTTCACCCTTTAACGGCATATTTTTAAGTCCAAGTGTCATTTTTGAAAATTTTCGTCATATTCTCATATCGTGAGACCTGGGACTACGCGGTTAGTTCCTACAAGTTACATTAGTCCCGTGCGAGGTGTTCGTGTCTCCTACGGGGTCGTTTGGTGGCTGGTTTGAGTTTTCACCCTTTAACGGCTTATTTTTAAGTTTGAGTGTTGATTTTTGTAAATTATCATCATATTCTAAATCCGGGAGACCTGGGATAATGCGGTTAGTTCCTGCAAGTTACATTGGTCCCGTGCGAGGTGTTCGTGCCTCTTATGGGGTCTTTTGGGGGCAGGTTTGGGCTTTCACCCTTTAACGGCTTGTTTTTAAGTCTAAGTGTTGATTTTTGCAAATTATCGTCATATTCTCAAATTGGGTGACCCCGGACTACGCGATCAATTCAAACAAGTTACATTGGTCCCGTGCGAGGTGTTCGTGCCTCCTACGGGGTCATTTCGGGGGTTATTTGGGTTTTCACCCTTTAAAGGCTTTTTTCAAGTATAAGTGTTGATTTCTACAAATTATCATCATATTCACAAACTGGGTGACCCAGGACAATGCGGTCAGTTACTACAAGTTACACTGGTCCCGTACGAGGTGTTCGTGCCTCCTACGGGATCATTTGTGGGTTGGTTTGGGTTTTCACCCTTTAACGGTTTTGTTTTTAAGTTTAAGTGTGGATTTTGTTGATTTTTGCAAATTATCATCAAATTCTCGAATCGAGAGACCCGGGACTACGTGATCAGTTCCAACAAGTTACATTGGTCCCGTGCGAGGTGTTCGTTCCACTTACGGGGTCGTTTAGGGGCTGGTTTGGGTTTTCACCCTTTAACGACTTGTTTTCAACTTAAAGTGTTGATTTTGTTGATTTTTGCAAATTATCATCATATTCTCAAATTGGGAGACCCCGAACTACGCGGTCAGTTCCAACAAGTATCATTGGTCCCATGCGAGGTTTCCATGCCTCCTACGGGGTCGTTTGGGAGGTGGTTTGGGTTTTCAACCTTTAACGGCTTGTTTTTAAGTCTAAGTGTTGCTTTTCACAAATTATCATCATATTCACAAACCGGGAGACCCGGGACTACCCAGTCAGTTACTACAAGTTAAATTGGCCCCGTACGAGGTGTTCGTTCCTCTTACGGGGTCGTTTTGGGTTGGATTGGCTTTTCACACTTTAACGGCTTATTTTTAAGTTTAAGTTATGTTGTTGTTGTTTTTTGAAAATTATCGTCATATTCTCAAATTGGGAGACCCCGGAATGCGCGGTCAGTTCCAACAAGTTACATTGGTCCCGTGCGAGGTGTTCGTGCCTCCTACGAGGTCGTTTGGGGGGTGGTTTGGGTTTTCACCCTTTAAAGGTTTGTTTTTAAGTGTAAGTGTTGATTTTTGCAAATAATCATCATATTCACAAACTGGGTGACCCGGGACTACGATGTCAGTTATTACAAGTTACGTTGGTCCCGTACGAGGTGTTCGTGCCTCCTACGGGGTCATTTGGGGTTTGGTTTTGGTTTTCACCCTTTAACGACTTGTTTTTAAGTTTAAGAGTTGATTTTGTTGATTTTTGCAAATTATCATCATATTCTCCAATCGAGAGACCCGGGACTATGCGGTCAGTTCCAGCAAGTTACATTGGTCTCGTGGGAGGTGTTCGTGCCTCCTACGTGGTCGTTTGGGAGTTGGTTTGGGTTTTCACCGTTTAAAGATTAGTTTTTAAGTCTAAATGTTAATTTTTGCAAATTATTGTCATATTCACAAACTGGGAGACCCGGGACTATGCGAGCAGTTCCTCCAAGTTACATTGGTCCCGTGCGAGGTGTTCGTACCTCCTACGGGGTCGTTTGTCAGCTGGTTGGGTTTTCACCCTTTAACGGTTTATTTTTAAGTCCAAGTGTCATTTTTGCAAATTTTCATCATATTCTCATATCGTGAGACCTGGGACTACGCGGTTAGTTCCTACAAGTTACATTAGTCCCGTGCGAGGTGTTCGTGTCTCCTACGGGGTCGTTTGGTGGCTGGTTTGAGTTTTCACCCTTTAACGGCTTATTTTTAAGTTTGAGTGTTGATTTTTGTAAATTATCATCATATTCTAAATCCGGGAGACCTGGGACAACGCGGTCAGTTCCTGCAAGTTACATTGGTCTCTTGCGAGGTGTTCGTGCCTCTTATGGGGTCTTTTGGGGGCAGGTTTGGGCTTTCACCCTTTAACGGCTTGTTTTTAAGTCTAAGTGTTGATTTTTGCAAATTATCGTCATATTCTCAAATTGGGTGACCCCGGACTACGCGATCAGTTCGAACAAGTTACATTGGTCCCGTGCGAGGTGTTCGTGCCTCCTACGGGGTCATTTCGGGGGTTATTTGGGTTTTCACAATTTAAAGGCTTTTTTCAAGTATAAGTGTTGATTTCTACAAATTATCATCATATTCACAAACTGGGAGACCCGGGACAATGCGGTCAGTTACTACAAGTTACACTGGTCCCGTACGAGGTGTTCGTGCCTCCTACGGGATCATTTGTGGGTTGGTTTGGGTTTTCACCCTCTAACGGTTTTGTTTTTAAGTTTAAGTGTTGATTTTGTTGATTTTTGCAAATTATCATCAAATTCTTGAATCGAGAGACCCGGGACTACGCGATCAGTTCCAACAAGTAACATTGGTCCCGTGCGAGGTGTTCGTGCCTCCTAAAGGGTCGTTTGGGGGGTGGTTTGGGTTTTCACCCTTTAACGGCTTGTTTTTAGGTGTAAGTGTTGATTTTTGCAAATCATCATCATATTCACAAACGGGGAGACCCGGGACTGCGTGGTCAGTTACAACAAGTTACACTGGTCCCGTACGAGGTGTTCGTGCCTCCTACGGGATCATTTGGGGGTTGGTTTGGGTTTTCACCCTTTAACGACTTGTTTTTAAGTTTAAGTGTTGATTTTGTTGATTTTTGCAAATTATCATCAAATTCTCGAATCGAGAGACCCGGGACTACGCGATCAGTTTCAACAAGTTACATTGGTCCCGTGCGAGGTGTTCGTTCCAGTTACGGGGTCGTTTAGGGGCTGGTTTGGGTTTTCACCCTTTAATGACTTGTTTTTAAATTAAAGTGTTGATTTTGTTGATTTTTGCGAATTATCATCATATTCTCAAATTGGGAGACCCCGAACTACGCAGTCAGTTCCAACAAGTAACATTGGTCCCATGCGAGGTGTCTGTGCCTCCTACGGGGTCGTTTGGGGGGTGGTTGGGGTTTTCAACCTTTAACGGCTTGTTTTTAAGTGTAAGTGTTGCTTTTCGCAAATTATCATCATATTCACAAATCGGGAGACCCGGGACTACGCAGTCAGTTACTACAAGTTAAATTGGTCCCGTACGAGGTGTTCGTTCCTCTTACGGGGTCGTTTTGGGTTGGTTTGGCTTTTCACCCTTTAACGGCTTATTTTTAAGTTTAAGTGTTGTTTTTGTTGTTTTTTGCAAATTATCGTCATATTCTCAAATTGGGAGACCCCGGATTGCGCGGTCAGTTCCAACAAGTTACATTGGTCCCGTGCGAGGTGTTCGTGCCTCCTACGGGGTCGTTTGGGGGGTGGTTTGGGTTTTCACCCTTTAAAGGCTTGTTTTTAAGTGTAAGTGTTGATTTTTGCCAATAATCATCATATTCACAAACTGGGTGACCCGGGACTAGGCTGTTAGTTATTACAAGTTACGTTGGTCCCGTACGAGGTGTTCGTGCCTCCTACGGGGTCATTTGGGGTTTGGTTTTGGTTTTCACCCTTTAACGACTTGTTTTTAAGTTTAAGTGTTGATTTTGTTGATTTTTGCAAATTATCATCATATTCTCCAATCGGGAGACCCGGTACTACGCGGTCAGTTCCAACAAGTTACATTGGTCTCGTGGGAGGTGTTCGTGCCTCCTACGTGGTCGTTTGGGGGTTGGTTTGGGTTTTCACCGTTTAAAGGTTAGTTTTTAAGTCTAAATGTTAATTTTTGCAAATTATCGTCATATTCACAAACTGGGAGACCCGGGACTATGCGAGCAGTTCCTCCAAGTTACATTGGTCCCGTGCGAGGTGTTCGTACCTCCTACGGGGTCGTTTGTTGGCTGGTTTGGGTTTTCACCCTTTAACGACTTATTTTTAAGTCCAAGTGTCATTTTTGCAAATTTTCATCATATTCTCATATCGTGAGACCTGGGACTACGCGGTTAGTTCCTACAAGTTACATTAGTCCCGTGCGAGGTGTTCGTGTGTCCTACGGGGTCGTTTGGTGGCTGGTTTGAGTTTTCACCCTTTAACGGCTTATTTTTAAGTTTGAGTGTTGATTTTTGTAAATTATCATCATATTCTAAATCCGGGAGACCTGGGACAACGCGGTCAGTTCCTGCAAGTTACATTGGTCCCGTGCGAGGTGTTCGTGCCTCTTATGGGGTCTTTTGGGGGCAGGTTTGGGTTTTCACCCTTTAACGGCTTGTTTTTAAGTCTAAGTGTTGATTTTTGCAAATTATCGTCATATTCTCAAATTGGGTGACCCCGGACTACGCGATCAGTTCAAACAAGTTACATTGGTCTCGTGCGAGGTGTTCGTGCCTCCTACGGGGTCATTTAAGGGGTTATTTGGGTTTTCACCCTTTAAAAGCTTTTTTCAAGTATAAGTGTTGATTTCTACAAATTATCATCATATTCACAAACTGGGAGACCCGGGACTATGCGATCAGTTACTACAAGTTACATTGGTCCAGTACGAGGTGTTTGTGCCTCCTATGGGGTCGTTTGGGGGTTGGTTTGGGATTTCACCTTTTAACGGTTTTGTTTTTAAGTTTAAGTGTTGATTTTCTTGATTTTTGCAAATTATCGTCGTATTCTCAAATTGGGAGACCCTGGACTACGCGGTTAGTTCTACCAAGTTACATTAGTCTCGTGCGAGGTGTTCGTGCCTCCTATTGGGTCGTTTTGGGGGTGGTTTGGGTTTTCACCCTTCAACGGCTTGTTTTTAAGTGTAAGTGTTGATTTTTGCAAATCATCATCGTATTCACAAACTGGGAGACCCGGGACTGCGTGGTCAATTACAAGAAGTTACACTGGTCCCGTACGAGGTGTTCGTGCCTCCTACGGGATCATTTGGGGGTTGGTTTGGGTTTTCACCCTTTAATGGCTTGTTTTTAAGTTTAAGTGTTGATTTTGTTGATTTTTGCAAATTATGATCAAATTCTCGAATCGAGAGACCCGGGACTACGCGATCAGTTCCAACAAGTTACATTGGTCCCGTGCGAGGTGTTCGTTCCAGTTACGGGGTCGTTTAGGGGCTGGTTTGGGTTTTCACCCTTTAACGACTTGTTTTCAACTTAAAGTGTTGATTTTGTTGATTTTTGCAAATTATCATCATGTTCTCAAATTGGGAGACCCCGAACGACGCGGTCAGTTCCAACAAGTATCATTGGTCCCATGCGAGGTGTCCATGCCTCCTACGGGGTCGTTTGGGGGGTGGTTTGGGTTTTCAACTTTTAACGACTTATTTTTAAGTCTAAGTGTTGATTTTTGCAAATTATCATCATATTCACAAACTGGGTGACCCGGGACTACGCAGTCAGTTACTACAAGTTAAATTGGTCCCGAACGAGGTGTTCGTTCCTCTTACGGGGTCGTTTTGGGTTGGTTTGTGTTTTCACCCTTTAATGGCGTATTTTTAAGTTTAAGTGTTGTTTTTGTTGTTTTTTGCAAATTATCATCAAATTCTCGAATCGAGAGACCCGGGACTATGCGATCAGTTCCAACAAGTTACATTATTCCCGTGTGAGGTGTTCGTTCCACTTACGGGGTCGTTTAGGGGCTGGTTTGGGTTTTCACCCTTTAACTACTTGTTTTCAACTTAAAGTGTTGATTTTGTTGATTTTTGCAAATTATCATCATATTCTCAAATTGGGAGACCCGGAACTACGCAGTCAGTTCCAACAAGTAACATTGGTCCCATGCGAGGTGTCCGTGCCTCCTACGGGGTGGTTTGGGTTTTCAACCTTTAACGGCATGTTTTTAAGTCTAAGTGTTGCTTTTCGCAAATTATCATCATATTCACAAACTGGGAGACCTGGGACTACGCAGTCAGTTACTACAAGTTAAATTGGTCCCTTACGAGGTGTTCGTTCCTCTTACGGGGTCGTTTTGGGTTGTTTGGCTTTTCACCCTTTAACGACTTATTTTTAAGTTTAAGTGTTGTTTTTGTTGTTTTTTGCAAATTATCGTCATATTCTCAAATTGGGAGACCCCGGACTGCGCGGTCAGTTCCAATAAGTTACATTGGTCCCGTGCGAGGTGTCCGTGCCTCCTACGGGGTCGTTTGGGGGGTGGTTTGGGTTTTCACCCTTTAAAGGCTTGTTTTTAAGTGTAAGTGTTGATTTTTTCAAATAATCATCATATTCACAAACTGGGTCACCCGGGAATACGCTGTCAGTTACTACAAGTTACGTTGGTCCCGTACGAGGTGTTCGTGCCTCCTACGGGGTCATTTGGGGTTTGGTTTTGGTTTTCACCCTTTAACGACTTGTTTTTATGTTTAAGTGTTGATTTTTTTGATTTTTGAAAATTATCATCATATTCTCCAATCGGGAGACTCGGGACTACACGGTCAGTTTCAGCAAGTTACATTGGTTTCGTACGAGGTGTTTGTGCCTCCTACGTGGTCGTTTGGGGGTTGGTTTGGGTTTCCACCGTTTAAAGGTTAGTTTTTAAGTCGAAATGTTAATTTTTGCAAATTATCGTCATATTCACAAACTGGGAGACCCGGGACTATGCGAGCAGTTCCTCCAAGTTACATTGGTCCCGTGCCAGGTTTTCGTACCTCCTACGGGGTCGTTTCTTGGCTGGTTTGGGTTTTCACCCTTTAACGGCTTGTTTTTAAGTCTAAGTGTCATTTGTGCAAATTTTCGTCATATTCTCATATTATGAGACCTGGGACTATGCGGTTAGTTCCTACAAGTTACATTAGTCCCGAGCGAGGTGTTCCTGTCTCCTACGGGGTCGTTTGGTAGCTGGTTTGAGTTTTCACCCTTTAACGGCTTGTTTTTAAGTTTGAGTGTTGATTTTTGTAAATTATCATTATATTCTAAATCCGGGAGACCTGGGACAACGCGGTCAGTTCCTGCAAGTTATATTGGTCCCGTGCGAGGTGTTCGTACCTCTTACTGGGTCTTTTGGGGACAGGTTTGGGTTTTCACCCTTTAACGGCTTGTTTTTAAGTCTAAGTGTTGATTTTTAAAAATTATTGTCATATTCTCAAATTGGGTGACCCCGGACTACGCGATCAGTTCAAACAAGTTACATTGGTCCCGTGCGAGGTGTTCGTGCCTCCTATGGGGTCATTTCGCGGGTTATTTGGGTTTTCAACCTTTAAAGGCTTTTTTTCAAGTCTAAGTGTTGATTTCTACAAATTATCATCATATTCACAATCTGGGAGACCCGGAACTATGCGGTCAGTTACTACAAGTTACATTGGTCCAGTACGAGGTGTTTGTGCCTCCTATGGGGTCGTTTGGGGGATGGTTTGGGATTTCACCCTTTAACGGTTTTGTTTTTAAGTTTAAGTGTTGATTTTCTTGATTTTTGCAAATTATCCTCGTATTCTCAAATTGGGAGACCCTGGACTACGCGGTTAGTTCCAACAAGTTACATTAGTCTCGTGCGAGGTGTTCGTGCCTCCTACGGGGTCGTTTGGGTTTTCACCCTTTAACGGCTTGTTTTTAAGTTTGAGTGTTGATTTTTGCAAATAATCATCATATTCACAAACTGGGAGACCCGGGACTGCGCGGTCAGTTACAACAAGTTACACTAGTCCCGTACGAGGTGTTCGTGCCTCCTACGGGATCATTTGGGGGTTGGTTTGGGTTTTCACCCTTTAACGGCTTGTTTTTAAGTTTAAGTGTTGATTTTGTTGATTTTTGCAAATTATCATCAAATTCTCGAATCGAGAGACCCGGGACTACGCGATCAGTTCCAACAGCTTACATTGGTCCCTTGCGAGGTGTTCGTTCCACTTACGGGGTCGTTTAGGGGCTGGTTTGAGTTTTCACCCTTTAACGACTTGTTTTCAACTTAAAGTGTTGATTTTGTTGATTTTTGCAAATTATCATCATATTCCCAAATTGGGAGACCCCGAACTACGCGGTCAGTTCCAACAAGTAACATTGGTCCCATGCGAGGTGTCCATGCCTCCTACGGGGTCGTTTGGGGGGTGGTTTGGGTTTTCAACCTTTAACGGCTTGTTTTTAAGTCTAAGTGTTGGTTTTTGTAAATTATCATCATATTCAAAAACCAGGAGACCCGGGACTACGCAATCAGTTACTACAAGTTAAATTGGTCCCGAACGAGGTGTTCATTCCTCTTATGGGGTCGTTTTGGGTTGGTTTGGGTTTTCACCCTTTAACGGCTTATTTTTAAGTTTAATTGTTGTTTTTGTTGTTTTTTGCAAATTATCATCAAATTCTCGAATCGAGAGAGTCGGGACTACGCGATAAGTTCCAACAAGTTACATTGGTCCCGTGCGAGGTGTTCGTTCCACTTACGGGGTCGTTTAGGGGCTGCTTTGGGTTTTCACCCTTTAACGACTTATTTTCAACTTAAAGTGATGATTTTGTTGATTTTTGCAAATTATCATCATATTCTCAAATTGGGAGACCCCGAACTACGCAGTCAGTTCCAACAAGTAACATTGGTCACATGCGAGGTGTTCGTGCCTCCTACGGGGTCGTTTGGGGGGTGGTTTGGGTTTTCAACCTTTAACAGCTTGTTTTTAAGTCTAAGTGTTGCTTTTTGCAAATTATCATAAAATTCACAAACCGGGAGACCCGAGACTTCGCAGTCAGTTACTACAAGTTAAATTTGTTCCGTACGAGGTGTTTGTTCCTCTTACGGGGTCGTTTTGGGTTGGTTTGGCTTTTCACCCTTTAACGGCTTATTTTTAAGTTTAAGTGTTGTTTTTGTTGTTTTTTTCAAATTATCGTCATATTCTCAAATTGGGAGACCCCGGACTGCGCGGTCAGTTCCAACAAGTTACATTGGTCCCGTGAGAGGTGTTCGTGCCTCCTACGGGGTCGTTTGGGGGGTGGTTTGGGTTTTCACCCTTTAAATGCTTGTTTTTAAGTGTAAGTGTTGATTTTTGCAAATAATCATCATATTCACAAACTGGGTGACCCGGGACTACGCTGTCAGTTACTACAAGTTACGTTGGTCCCGTACGAGGTGTTCGTGCCTCCTACGGGGTCATTTGGGATTTGGTTTTGGTTTTCACCCTTTAATGACTTGTTTTTAAGTTTAAGTGTTGATTTTGTTGATTTTTGTAAATTATCATCATATTCTCCAATCGGGAGACCCGAAACTACGCGGTCAGGTCCAGCAAGTTACATTTATCTCGTGCGAGGTGTTCGTGCCTCCTACGTGATCGTTTGGGGGTTGTTTTGGGTTTTCACCGTTTAAAGGTTTGTTTTTAAGTCTAAGTGTTAATTTTTGCAAATTATCGTCGTATTCACAAACTGGGAGACCCGGGACTACGCGGTCAGTTACAACAAGTTACATTGGTCCCGTAAGAGGTGTTCGTGGCTTTTACGGGGTCATTAGGTGGTTGGTTTTAGTTTTCACCCTTTAACGGCTTTTTTTTAAGTTTGAGTGTTGATTTTTGTAAATTATCATCATATTCTAAATCCGGGAGACCTGGGACAACGCGGTCAGTTCCTGCAAGTTACATTGGTCCCGTGCGAGGTGTTCGTGCTCTTATGGGGTCTTTTGGGTGCAGGTTTGGGTTTTCACCCTTTAACGGCTTGTTTTTAAGTCTAAGTGTTGATTTTTGCAAATTATCGTCATATTCTCAAATTGGGTGACCCCGGACTACGCGATCAGTTCAAACAAGTTACATTGGTCCCGTGCGAGGTGTTCGTGCCTCCTACGGGGTCATTTCGGGGGTTATTTGGGTTTTCACCCTTTAACGGCTTTATTTTAAGTTTGAGTGTTGATTTTTGCAAATTATCATCTTATTCACAAACTGGGAGAGCTGGGACTACGTGGTCAGTCACTAGAAGTTAAATTGCTCACATACGAGATGTTCGTGCCTCTTATGGGGTCGTTTGGGGGCTAGTTTGGGTTTTCACCCTTTAACGGCCTGTTTTTAAGTCTAAGTGTTATTTTTGAAAATTATCGTCGGATTCTCAAATTGGGAGACCCCGGACTACGCGATCAGTTCCAACAAGTTACATTGGTCCTGTGCGAGGTGTTCTTGCCACCTATTGGGTCGTTTGGGGGTGGTTTGGGTTTTCAACCTCTAACGACTTGTTTTTAAGTCTAAGTGCTGATTTTTGCAAATTATCATCATATTCAAAAACTGGGAGACCTGGGACTACGCGGTCAGTTACTAAAAGTTACATTGGCCCCGTACGAGGTGTTCGTGCCTCCTACGTGCTCATTTGCGGGTTGGTTTGGGTTTTCACCCTTTAACGGCTTATTTTTAAGTTTAAGTGTTGATTTTGTTGATTTTTGCAAATTATAGTCATATTCTCAAATTGGGTGACCCCGGACTACGCGATCAGTTCAAACAAGTTACATTGGTCCCGTGCGAGGTGTTCGTGCCTCCTACGGGGTCATTTCAGGGATTATTTGGGTTTTCACCCTTTAAAGGCTTTTTTCAAGTATAAGTGTTGATTTCTACAAATTATCATCATATTCACAAACTGGGAGACCCGTGACAATGCGGTCAGTTACTACAAGTTACACTGGTCCCGTACGAGGTGTTCGTGCCTCCTACGGGATCATTTGGGGGTTGGTTTGGGTTTTCAGCCTTTAACGGTTTTGTTTTTAGGTTTAAGTGTTGATCTTGTTGATTTTTGCAAATTATCATCAAATTCTTCAATCGAGAGACCCGGGACTACGTGATCAGTTCCAACAAGTAACATTGGTCCCGTGCGAGGTGTTCGTTCCACTTACGGGGTCGTTTAGGGGCTGGTTTGGGTTTTCACCCTTTAACGACTTGTTTTCAACTTAAAGTGTTGATTTTGTTGATTTTTGCAAATTATCATCATATTCTCAAATTGGGAGACCCCGAACTACGCGGTCAGTTCCAACAAGTAACATTGGTCCCATGCGAGGTGTCCATGCCTCCTACGGGGTCGTTTGGGGGGTGGTTTGGGTTTTCAACCTTTAACGGCTTGTTTTTAAGTCTAAGTGTTGCTTTTCGCAAATTATCATCATATTCACAAACCGGGAGACCCGGGACTACCCAGTCAGTTACTACAAGTTAAATTGGTCCCGTACGAGGTGTTCGTTCCTCTTACGGGGTCGTTTTGGGTTGGTTTGGCTTTTCACCCTTTAACGGCTTATTTTTAAGTTTGAGTGTTGTTTTTGTTATTTTTTGCAAATTATCGTAATATTCTCAAGTTGGGAGACCCCGGACTGCGCGGTCAGTTCCAACAAGTTACATTGGTCCAGTGCGAGGTGTTCGTGCCTCCTACGGGGTCGTTTGGGGGGTGGTTTGGGTTTTCACCCTTTAAAGGCTTGTTTTTAAGTGTAAGTTTTGATTTTTGCAAATAATCATCATATTCACAAACTGGGTGACCCGGGACTACACTATCAGTTACTACAAGTTACGTTGGTCCCGTACGAGGTGTTCATGCCTCCTACGGGGTCATTTGGGGTTTGGTTTTGGTTTTCACCCTTTAACGACTTGTTTTTAAGTTTAAGTGTTGATTTTGTTGATTTTTGCAAATTATCATCATATTCTCCAATCGGGAGACCCGGGACTACGCGGTCAGTTCCAGCTAGTTACATTGGTCTCGTGGGAGGTGTTCGTGCCTCCTACGTGGTCGTTTGGGGGTTGGTTTGGGTTTTCACCGTTTAAAGGTTAGTTTTTAAGTCTAAATGTTAATTTTTGCAATTTATCGTCATATTCACAAACTGGGAGACCCGGGACTATGCGAGCAGTTCCTCCAAGTTACATTGGTCCCGTGCGAGGTGTTCGTACCTCCTACGGGGTCGTTTGTGGGCTGGTTTGGGTTTTCACCCTTTAACGGCTTATTTTTAAGTCCAAGTGTCATTTTTGCAAATTTTCATCATATTCTCATATCGTGAGACCTGGGACTACGCGGTTAGTTCCTACAAGTTACATTAGTCCCGTGCGAGGTGTTCGTGTCTCCTACGGGGTCGTTTGGTGGCTGGTTTGAGTTTTCACCCTTTAACGGCTTATTTTTAAGTTTGAGTGTTGATTTTTGTAAATTATCATCATATTCTAAATCCGGGAGACCTGGGACAATGCGGTCAGTTCCTGCAAGTTACATTGGTCCCGTGCGAGGTGTTCGTGCCTCTTATGGGGTCTTTTGGGGGCAGGTTTGGGTTTTCACCCTTTAACGGCTTGTTTTTAAGTCTAAGTGATGATTTTTGCAAATTATCATCATTTTCTCAAATTGGGTGACCCCGGACTACGCGATCAGTTCAAACAAGTTACATTGGTCCCGTGCGAGGTGTTCGTGCCTCCTACGGGGTCATTTCGGGGGTTATTTGGGTTTTCACCCTTTAAAGGATTTTTTCAAGTATAAGTGTTGATTTTTACAAATTATCATCATATTCACAAACTGGGAGACCCGGGACTATGCGGTCAGTTACTACAAGTTACACTGGTCCCGTACGAGGTGTTCGTGCCTCCTACGGGATCATTTGTGGGTTGGTTTGGGTTTTCACCCTTTAACGGTTTTGTTTTTAAGTTTAAGTGTTGATTTTGTTGATTTTGGCAAATTATCATCAAATTCTCGAATCGAGAGACCCGGGACTACGCGATCAGTTCCAACAAGTTACATTGGTCCCGTGCGAGGTGTTCGTTCCACTTACGGGGTCGTTTAGGGGCTGGTTTGGGTTTTCACCCTTTGACGACTTGTTTTCAACTTAAAGTGTTGATTTTGTTGATTTTTGCAAATTATCATCATATTCTCAAATTGGGAGACCCCGAACTACGCGGTCAGTTCCAACAAGTAATATTGGAACCATGCGAGGTGTCCATGCCTCCTACGGGGTCGTTTGGGGGGTGGTTTGGGTTTTCAACCTTTAACGGCTTGTTTTTAAGTCTAAGTGTTGCTTTTCGCAAATTATCATCATATTCACAAACCGGGAGACCCGGGACTACCCAGTCAGTTACTACAAGTTAAATTGGTCCCGTACGAGGTGTTCGTTCCTCTTACGGGGTCGTTTTGGGTTGGTTTGGCTTTTCACCCTTTAACGGCTTATTTTTAAGTTTGAGTGTTGTTTTTGTTATTTTTTGCAAATTATCGTAATATTCTCAAATTGGGAGACCCCGGACTGCGCGGTCAGTTCCAACAAGTTACATTGGTCCAGTGCGAGGTGTTCGTGCCTCCTACGGGGTGGTTTGGGTTTTCACCCTTTAAAGGCTTGTTTTTAAGTGTAAGTTTTGATTTTTATAAATAATCATCATATTCACAAACTGGGTGACCCGGGACTACACTGTCAGTTACTACAAGTTACGTTGGTCCCGTACGAGGTGTTCGTGCCTCCTACGGGGTCATTTGGGGTTTGGTTTTGGTTTTCACCCTTTAACGACTTGTTTTTAAGTTTAAGTGTTGATTTTGTTGATTTTTGCAAATTATCATCATATTCTCCAATCGGGAGACCCGGGACTACGCGGTCAGTTTCAGCAAGTTACATTGGTCTCGTGGGAGGTGTTCGTGCCTCCTACGTGGTCGTTTGGGGGTTGGTTTGGGTTTTCACCGTTTAAAGGTTAGTTTTTAAGTCTAAATGTTAATTTTTGCAATTTATCGTCATATTCACAAACTAGGAGATCCGGGACTATTCGAGCAGTTCCTCCAAGTTACATTGGTCCCGTGCGAGGTGTTCGTACCTCCTACGGGGTCGTTTGTGGGCTGGTTTGGGTTTTCACCCTTTAACGGCTTATTTTTAAGTCCAAGTGTCATTTTTGCAAATTTTCATAATATTCTCATATCGTGAGACCTGGGACTACGCGGTTAGTTCCTACAAGTTACATTAGTCCCGTGCGAGGTGTTCGTGTCTCCTACGGGGTCGTTTGGTGGCTGGTTTGAGTTTTCCCCCTTTAACGGCTTATTTTTAAGTTTGAGTGTTGATTTTTGTAAATTATCATCATATTCTAAATCCGGGAGACCTGGGACAATGCGGTCAGTTCCTGCAAGTTACATTGGTCCCGTGCGAGGTGTTCGTGCCTCTTATGGGGTCTTCTGGGGGCAGGTTTGGGTTTTCACCCTTTAACGGCTTGTTTTTAAGTCTAAGTGATGATTTTTGCAAATTATCATCATTTTCTCAAATTGAGTGACCCCGGACTACGCGATCAGTTCAAACAAGTTACATTGGTCCCGTGCGAGGTGTTCGTGCCTCCTACGGGGTCATTTCGGGGGTTATTTGGGTTTTCACCCTTTAAAGGCTTTTTTCAAGTATAAGTGTTGATTTTTACAAATTATCATCATATTCACAAACTGGGAGACCCGGGACTATGCGGTCAGTTACTACAAGTTACACTGGTCCCGTACGAGGTGTTCGTGCCTCCTACGGGATCATTTGTGGGTTGGTTTGGGTTTTCACCCTTTAACGGTTTTGTTTTTAAGTTTAAGTGTTGATTTTGTTGATTTTTGCAAATTATCATCAAATTCTCGAATCGAGAGACCCGGGACTACGCGATCAGTTCCAACAAGTTACATTGGTCCCGTACGAGGTGTTCGTTCCACTTACGGGGTCGTTTAGGGGCTGGTTTGGGTTTTCACCCTTTAACGACTTGTTTTCAACTTAAAGTGTTGATTTTGTTGATTTTTGCAAATTATCATCATATTCTCAAATTGGGAGACCCCGAACTACGCGGTCAGTTCCAACAAGTAATATTGGAACCATGCGAGGTGTCCATGCCTCCTACGGGGTCGTTTGGGGGGTGGTTTGGGTTTTCAACCTTTAACGGCTTGTTTTTAAGTCTAAGTGTTGCTTTTCGCAAATTATCATCATATTCACAAACCGGGAGACCCGGGACTACCCAGTCAGTTACTACAAGTTAAATTGGCCCCGTACGAGGTGTTCGTTCATCTTACGGGGTCGTTTTGGGTTGGTTTGGCTTTTCACCCTTTAACGGCTTATTTTTAAGTTTAAGTGTTGTTTTTGTTGTTTTTTGCAAATTATCATCATATTCTCAAATTGGGATTCCCCGGACTGCGCGGTCAGTTCCAACAAGTTACATTGGTCCCGTGCGAGGTGTTCGTGCCTCCTACGGGGTCGTTTGGGGGGTGGTTTGGGTTTTCACCCTTTAAAGGTTTGTTTTTAAGTGTAAGTGCTGATTTTTGCAAATAATCATCATATTCACAAACTGGGTGACCCGGGACTACGCTGTCAGTTACTACAAGTTACGTTGGTCCCGTACGAGGTGTTCGTGCCTCCTACGGGGTCATTTGGGGTTTGGTTTTGGTTTTCACCCTTTAACGACTTGTTTTTAAGTTTAAGAGTTGATTTTGTTGATTTTTGCAAATTATCATCATATTCTCCATTCGGGAGACCCGGGACTATACGGTCAGTTCCAGCAAGTTACATTGGTCTCGTGGGAGGTGTTCGTGCCTCCTACGTGGTCATTTGGGGGTTGGTTTGGGTTTTCACCGTTTAAAGGTTAGTTTTTAAGTCTAAATGTTAATTTTTGCAAATTATCGTCATATTCACAAACTGGGAGACCCGGGACTATGCGAGCAGTTCCTCCAAGTTAGATTGGTCCCGTGCGAGGTTTTCGTACCTCCTACGGGGTCGTTTGTTGGCTGGTTTGGGTTTTCACCCTTTAACGGCTTATTTTTAAGTCCAAGTGTCATTTTTTGCAAATTTTCGTCATATTCTCATATCGTGAGACCTGGGACTACGCGGTTAGTTCCTACAAGTTACATTAGTCCCGTGCGAGGTGTTCGTGTCTCCTACGGGGTCGTTTGGTGGCTGGTTTCAGTTTTCACCCTTTAACGGCTTATTTTTAAGTTTGAGTGTTGATTTTTGTAAATTATCATCATATTCTAAATCCGGGAGACCTGGGACAATGCGGTCAGTTCCTGCAAGTTACATTGGTCCCGTGCGAGGTGTTCGTGCCTCTTATGGGGTCTTTTGGGGGCAGGTTTGGGTTTTCACCCTTTAACGGCTTGTTTTTAAGTCTAAGTGATTATTTTTGCAAATTATCATCATTTTCTCAAATTGGGTGACCCCGGACTACGCGATCAGTTCAAACAAGTTACATTGGTCCCGTGCGAGGTGTTCGTGCCTCCTACGGGGTCATTTCGGGGGTTATTTAGGTTTTCACCCTTTAAAGGCTTTTTTCAAGTATAAGTGTTGATTTCTACAAATTATCATCATATTCACAAACTGGGAGACCCGGGACTATGCGGTCAGTTACTACAAGTTACATTGGTCCAGTACGAGGTGTTTGTGCCTTCTATGGGGTCGTTTGGGGGCTGGTTTGGGATTTCACCCTCTAATGGTTTTGTTTTTAAGTTTAAGTGTTGATTTTGTTGATTTTTGCAAATTATCGTCGTATTCTCAAATTGGGAGACCCTGGACTACGCGGTTAGTTCCAACAAGTTACATTAGTCTCGTGCGAGGTGTTCGTGCCTCCTACAGGGTCGTTTGGGGGGTGGTTTGGGTTTTCACCCTTTAACGGCTATTTTCTAAGTGTAAGTGTTGATTTTTGCAAATCATCATCATATTCACAAACTGGGAGACCCAGGACTGCGCGGTCAGTTACAACAAGTTACACTGGTCCCGTACGAGGTGTTCGTGCCTCCTACGGGATCTTTTGGGAGTTGGTTTGGGTTTTCACCCTTTAACGACTTGTTTTTAAGTTTAAGTGTTGATTTTGTTGATTTTTGCAAATTATCATCAAATTCTCGAATCGAGAGACCCGGGACTACGCGATCAGTTTCAACAAGTTACATTGGTCCCGTGCGAGGTGTTCGTTCCAATTACGGGGTCGTTTAGGGGCTGGTTTGGGTTTTCACCCTTTAATGACTTGTTTTTAAATTAAAGTGTTGATTTTGTTGATTTTTGCAAATTATCATCATATTCTCAAATTGGGAGACACCGAACTACGCAGTCAGTTCCAACAAGTAACATTGGTCCCATGCGAGGTGTCCGTGCCTCCTACGGGGTCGTTTGGGGGGTGGTTTGGGTTTTCAACCTTTAACGGCTTGTTTTTAAGTGTAAGTGTTGCTTTTCGCAAATTATCATCATATTCACAAATCGGGAGACCCGGGACTACGGAGTCAGTTACTACAAGTTAAATTGGTCCCGTATGAGGTGTTCGTTCCTCTTACGGGGTCGTTTTGGGTTGGTTTGGCTTTTCACCCTTTAACGGCGTATTTTTAAGTTTAAGTGTTGTTTTTGTTGTTTTTTACAAATTATCGTCATATTCTCAAATTGGGAGACCCCGGACTGCGCGGTCAGTTCCAATAAGTTACATTGGTCCCGTGCGAGGTGTTCGTGCCTCCTACGGGGTCGTTTAGGGGGTGGTTTGGGTTTTCACCCTTTAAAGGCTTGTTTTTAAGTGTAAGTGTTGATTTTTGCCAATAATCATCATATTCACAAACTGGGTGACCCGGGACTACGTTGTTAGTTACTACAAGTTACGTTGGTCCCGTATGAGGTGTTCGTGCCTCCTACGGGGTCATTTGGGGTTTGGTTTTGGTTTTCACTATTTAACGACTTGTTATTAAGTTTAAGTGTTGATTTTGTTGATTTTTGCAAATTATCATCATATTCTCCAATCGGGAGACCCGGGACTACGCGGTCAGTTCCAGCAAGTTACATTGGTCCCGTGGGAGGTGTTCGTGCCTCCTACGTGGTCGTTTGGGGGTTGGTTTGGGTTTTCACCGTTTAAAGGTTAGTTTTTAAGTCTAAATGTTAATTTTTGCAAATTATCGTCATATTCACAAACTGGGAGACCCGGGACTATGCGAGTAGTTCCTCCAAGTTACATTGGTCCCGTGCGAGGTGTTCGTACCTCCTACGGGGTCGTTTGTTGGCTGGTTTGGGTTTTCACCCTTTAACGTCTTATTTTTAATTCCAAGTGTCATTTTTACAAATTTTCATCATATTCTCATATCGTGAGACCTGGGACTACGCGATTAGTTCCTACAAGTTACATTAGTCCCGTGCGAGGTGTTCGTGTGTCCTACGGGGTCGTTTGGTGGCTGGTTTGAGTTTTCACCCTTTAACGGCTTATTTTTAAGTTTGAGTGTTAATTTTTGTAAATTATCATCATATTCTAAATCCGGGAGACCTGGGACAACGCGGTCAGTTCCTGCAAGTTACATTGGTCCCGTGCGAGGTGTTCGTGCCTCTTATGGGGTCTTTTGGGGGCAGGTTTGGGTTTTCACCCTTTAACGGCTTGGTTTTAAGTCTAAGTGTTGATTTTTGCAAATTATTGTCATATTCTCAAATTGGGTGACCCCGGACTACGCGATCAGTTCAAACAAGTTACATTGGTCCCGTACGAGGTGTTCGTGCCTCCTACGGGGTCATTTCGGGGGTTATTGGGTTTTCACCCTTTAAAGTCTTTTTTCAAGTATAAGTGTTGATTTCTACAAATTATCATCATATTCACAAACTGGGAGACCCGGGACTATGCGGTCAGTTACTACAAGTTACATTGGTCCAGTACGAGGTGTTTGTGCCTCCTATGGGGTCGTTTGGGGCTGGTTTGGGATTCCACCCTTTAACGGTTTTGTTTTTAAGTTTAAGTGTTGATTTTGTTGATTTTTGCATATTATCATCAAATTCTTGAATCGAGAGACCCGGGACTACGCGATCAGTTCCAACAAGTTACATTGGTCCCGTGCGAGGTGTTCGTTCCAGTTACGGGGTCGTTTAGGGGCTGGTTTGGGTTTTCACCCTTTAACGACTTGTTTTCAACTTAAAGTGTTGATTTTGTTGATTTTTGCAAATTATCATCATGTTCTCAAATTGGGAGACCCCGAACTACGCGGTTAGTTCCAACAAGTAACATTGGTCCCATGCGAGGTGTCCATGCCTCCTACGGGGTCGTTTGGGGGGTGGTTTGGGTTTTCAACCTTTAACGACTTGTTTTTAAGTCTAAGTGTTGCTTTTTGCAAATTATCATCATATTCACAAACTGGGTGACCCGGGACTACGCAGTCAGTTACTAAAAGTTAAATTGGTCCCGAACGAGGTGTTCGTTCCTCTTACGGGGTCGTTTTGGGTTGGTTTGGGTTTTCACCCTTTAACGGCTTATTTTTATGTTTAAGTGTTGTTTTTGTTGTTTTTTGCAAATTATCATCAAATTCTCGAATCGAGAGACCCGGGACTACGCGATGAGTTCCAACAAGTTACATTATTCCAGTGTGAGGTGTTCGTTCCACTTACGGGGTCGTATAGGGGCTGGTTTAGGTTTTCACCCTTTAACTACTTGTTTTCAACTTAAAGTGTTGATTTTGTTGATTTTTGCAAATTATCATCATATTCTCAAATTGGGAGACCCGGAACTACGCAGTCAGTTCCAACAAGTAACATTGGTCCCATGCGAGGTGTCCGTGCCTCCTACGGGGTGGTTTGGGGGGTGGTTTGGGTTTTCAACCTTTAACGGCTTATTTTTAAGTCTAAGTGTTGCTTTTCACAAATTATCATCATATTCACAAATCGGGAGACCTGGGACTACGCAGGCAGTTACTACAAGTTAAATTAGTCCCTTACGAGGTGTTCGTTCCTCTTACGGGGTCGTTTTGGGTTGTTTGGCTTTTCACCCTTTAACGGCTTATTTTTAAGTTTAAGTGTTGTTTTTGTTGTTTTTTGCAAATTATCGTAATATTCTCAAATTGGGAGACCCCGGACTGCGCGGTCAGTTCCAACAAGTTACATTGGTCCAGTGCGAGGTGTTCGTGCCTCCTACGAGGTCGTTTGGGGGGTGGTTTGGGTTTTCACCCTTTAAAGGCTTGTTTTCAAGTGTAAGTGTTGATTTTTTCAAATAATCATCATATTCACAAACTGGGTGACCCGGGACTACGCTGTCAGTTACTACAAGTTACGTTGGTCCCGTACGAGGTGTTCGTGCCTCCAACGGGGTCATTTGGGGTTTGGTTTTGGTTTTCACCCTTTAACGACTTGTTTTTATGTTTAAGTGTTGATTTTGTTGATTTTTGCAAATTATCATCATATTCTCCATTCGGGAGACCCGGGACTACACGGTCAGTTCCAGCAAGTTACATTGGTCTCGTGTGAGGTGTTCGTGCCTTCTACGTGGTCGTTTGGGGGTTGGTTTGGGTTTTCACCGTTTAAAGGTTAGTTTTTAAGTCTAAATGTTAATTTTTGCAAATTATCGTCATATTCACAAACTGGGAGACCCGGGACTATGCGAGCAGTTCCTCCAAGTTACATTGGTCCCGTGCGAGGTGTTCATACCTCCTACGGGGTCGTTTCTTGGCTGGTTTGGGTTTTCACCCTTTAACGGCTTGTTTTTAAGTCTAAGTGTCATTTTTGCAAATTTTCGTCATATTCTCATATTGTGAGACCTGGGACTATGCGGTTAGTTCCTACAAGTTACATTAGTCCCGAGCGAGGTGTTCGTGTCTCCTACGGGGTCGTTTGGTAGCTGGTTTGAGTTTTCACCCTTTAACGGCTTTATTTTAAGTTTTAGTGTTGATTTTTGTAAATTATCATTATATTATAAATCCGGGAGACCTGGGACAACGCGGTCAGTTCCTGCAAGTTACATTGGTCCCGTGCGAGGTGTTCGGGCCTCTTACGGGGTCTTTTGTGGGCAGGTTTGGGTTTTCACCCTTTAACGGCTTGTTTTTAAGTCTAAGTGTTGATTTTTGCAAATTATCGTCATATTCTCAAATTGGGTGACCCCGGACTACGCGATCAGTTCAAACAAGTTACATTGGTCCCGTGCGAGGTGTTCGTACCTCCTATGGGGTCATTTCGGGGGTTATTTGGGTTTTCACCCTTTAAAACCTTTTTTTCAAGTCTATGTGTTGATTTCTACAAATTATCATCATATTCACAAACTGGGAGACCCAGAACTATGCGGTCAGTTACTACAAGTTACATTGGTCCACTACGAGGTGTTTGTGCCTCCTATGGGGTCGTTTGGGGGATGGTTTGGGATTTCACCCTTTAACGGTTTTGTTTTTAAGTTTAAGTGTTGATTTTGTTGATTTTTGCATATTATCGTCGTATTCTCAAATTGGGTGACCCTGGACTACGCGGTTAGTTCCAACAAGTTACATTAGTCTCGTGCGAGGTGTTCGTGCCTCCTACGGGGTCATTTGGGGGTTGTTTTGGTTTTCACCCTTTAACGGCTTGTTTTTAAGTTTGAGTGTTGATTTTCGCAAATCATCATCATATTCACAAACTGGGAGACCCGGGACTGCGCGGTCAGTTACAACAAGTTACACTAGTCCCGTACGAGGTGTTCGTGCCTCCTACGGGATCATTTGGGGGTTGGTTTGGGTTTTCACCCTTTAACGGCTTGTTTTTAAGTTTAAGTGTTGATTTTGTTGATTTTTGCAAATTATCATCAAATTCTCGAATCGAGAGACCCGGGACTACGCGATCAGTTCCAACAACTTACATTGGTCCCTTGCGAGGTGTTCGTTCCACTTACGGGGTCGTTTAGGGGCTGGTTTGGGTTTTCACCCTTTAACGACTTGTTTTCAACTTAAAGTGTTGATTTTGTTGATTTTTGCAAATTATCATCATATTCCCAAATTGGGAGACCCCGAACTACGCGGTCAGTTCCAACAAGTAACATTGGTCCCATGTGAGGTGTCCATGCCTCCTACGGGGTCGTTTGGGGGGTGGTTTGGGTTTTCAACCTTTAACGGCTTGTTTTTAAGTCTAAGTGTCGGTTTTTGTAAATTATCATCATATTCACAAACCGGGAGACCCGGGACTACGCAGTCAGTTACTACAAGTTAAATTGGTCCCGAACGAGGTGTTCATTCCTCTTATGGGGTCGTTTTGGGTTGGTTTGGGTTTTCACCCTTTAACGGCTTATTTTTAAATTTTAATTGTTGTTTTTGTTGTTTTTTGCAAATTATCATCAAATTCTCGAATCGAGAGAGCCGGGACTACGCGATAAGTTCCAACAAGTTACATTGGTCCCGTGCGAGGTGTTCGTTCCACTTACGAGGTCGTTTAGGGGCTGGTTTGGGTTTTCACCCTTTAACGACTTATTTTCAACTTAAAGTGTTGATTTTGTTGATTTTTGCAAATTATCATCATATTCTCAAATTGGGAGACCCCGAACTACGCAGTCAGTTCCAACAAGTAACATTGGTCACATGCGAGGTGTCCGTGCCTCCTACGGGGTCGTTTGGGGGGTGGTTTGGGTTTTCAACCTTTAACAGCTTGTTTTTAATTCTAAGTGTTGCTTTTTGCAAATTATCATAAAATTCACAAACCGGGAGACCCGGGACTACGCAGTCAGTTACTAAAAGTTAAATTGGTCCCGTACGGGGTGTTCGTTCCTCTTATGGGGTTGGTTTGGGTTTTCAACCTTTAACGGCTTATTTTTAAGTTTTAGTGTTGTTTTTTGTTGATTTTTGCAAATTATCATCATATTCTCAAATTGGGAGACCTCGAACTGCGCGGTCAGTTCCAAATAGTTACATTGGTCCCGTGCGAGGAGTTCGTGCCTCCTACGGGGTCGTTTGGGGGGTGGTTTGGGTTTTCACCCTTTAAAGGCTTGTTTTTAAGTGTAAGTGTTGATTTTTGCAAATAATCATCATATTCAAAAATAGGGAGACCCGGGACAACGCTGTCTTTTACTACAAGTTACGTCGGTCCCGTACGAGGTGTTCGTGCCTCCTACGGGGTCATTTGGGGTTTGGTTTCGGTTTTCACCCTTTAACGGCTTGTTTTTAAGTTTAGGTGTTGATTTTGTTGATTTTTGCAAATTATCATCATATTCTCAAATTGGGAGACCCGGGACTACGCGGTCAGTTCCAGCAAGTTACATTGGTCTCGTGCGAGGTGTTCGTGCCTCCTACGTGATCGTTTGGGGGTTGGTTTGGGTTTTCACCGTTTAAAGGTTTGTTTTTAAGTCTAAGTGTTAATTTTTGCAAATTATCGTCATATTCACAAACTGGGAGACCCGGGACTACGCGGTCAGTTACAACAAGTTACATTGGTCCCGTAAGAGGTGTTCGTGCCTTTTACGGGGTCATTAGGTGGTTAGTTTGAGTTTTCACCCTTTAACGGCTTTTTTTTAAGTTTGAGTGTTGATTTTTGCAAATTATCATCATATTCAAAAACTGGGAGACCTGGGACTACGCGGTCAGTTACTAAAAGTTACATTGGCCCCGTACGAGGTGTTCGTGCCTCCTACGTGCTCATTTGCGGGCTGGTTTGGGTTTTCACCCTTTAACGGCTTATTTTTAAGTTTAAGTGTTGATTTTGTTGATTTTTGCAAATTATAGTCATATTCTCAAATTGGGTGACCCCGGACTACGCGATCAGTTCAAACAAGTTACATTGGTCCCGTGCGAGGTGTTCGTGCCTCCTACGGGGTCATTTCGGGGGTTATTTGGGTTCTCACCCTTTAAAGGTTTTTTTTCAAGTCTAAGTGTTGATTTCTACAAATTATCATTATATTCACAAATTGGGAGACCCGGGACTATTCAATCAGTTACTACAAGTTACATTAGTCCAGTACGAGGTGTTCGTGCGTCCTTTGGGGTCGTTTGGGGTTGGTTTGGGTTTTTAATCTTTAACGGTTTTGTTTTAAAGTTTAAGTGTTGATTTTGTTGGTTTTTGCAAATTATCATCATATTCTCAAATCGAGAGACCCGGGACTACGCGGTCAGTACCAACAAGTTACATTGGTCCCGTACGAGGTGTTCGTGCTCCTACGGGATCGTTTGGGGGCTGGTTTCGGTTTTCACCCTGTAATAACTTATTTTTATGTTTAAGTGTTGATTTTGATGATTTTTGCAAATTATCATCATATTCTCAAATTGGGAGTCCCCGAACTACGCGATCAGTTCCAATAAGTAACATTGGTCCCATGCGAGATGTCCGTGCCTCCTACGGGGTCGTTTGGGGGGTTGTTTGGGTTTTTAACCTTTATCGACTTGTTTTTAAGTCTAAGTTATGCTCTTTGCAAATTAACATCATATTCACAAACCGGGAGACCCGGGACTACGCAGTCAGTTACTACAAGTTAAATTGGTCCCGTACGGGGTGTTCGTTCCTCTTATGGGGTCGTTTTGGGTTGGTTTGGGTTTTCAACCTTTAACGGCTTATTTTTAAGTTTTAGTGTTGTTTTTTGTTGATTTTTGCAAATTATCATCATATTCTCAAATTGGGAGACCTCGAACTGCGCGGTCAGTTCCAAATAGTTACATTGGTCCCGTGCGAGGAGTTCGTGCCTCCTACGGGGTCGTTTGGTGGGTGGTTTGGGTTTTCACCCTTTAAAGGCTTGTTTTTAAGTGTAAGTGTTGATTTTTGCAAATAATCATCATATTCAAAAATAGGGAGACCCGGGACAACGCTGTCTTTTACTACAAGTTACGTCGGTCCCGTACGAGGTGTTCGTGCCTCCTACGGGGTCATTTGGGGTTTGGTTTCGGTTTTCACCCTTTAACGGCTTGTTTTTAAGTTTAGGTGTTGATTTTGTTGATTTTTGCAAATTATCATCATATTCTCAAATTGGGAGACCCGGGACTACGCGGTCAGTTCCAGCAAGTTACATTGGTCTCGTGCGAGGTGTTTGTGCCTCCTACGTGGTCGTTTGGGGGTTGGTTTGGGTTTTCACCCTTTAAAGGTTTGTTTTTAAGTCTAAGTGCTAATTCTTGCAAATTATCATCATATTCACAAATCGGGAGACCTGGGATTACGCGGTCAAGTCCTACAAGTTACATTGGTCCCGTGCGAGGTGTTCGTGCCTCCTACGGGGTCGTTTGTGGGCTGGTTTGGGTTTTCACCCTTTAACGGCTTCTTTTTAAGTCTAAGTGTCATTTTTGCAAATTTTTGTCATATTCTCATATCGTGAGACCTGGGACTACGCGGTTAGTTCCTACAAGTTACATTAGTCTCGTGCGAGGTGTTCGTGTCTCCTACGGGGTCGTTTGGTGGCTGGTTTGAGTTTTCACCCTTTAACGACTTGTTTTTAAGTATGAGTGTTGATTTTTTTAAATTATCATCATATTCTAAATCCGGGAGACCCGGGACAATGCGGTTAGTTCCTACAAGTTACATTGGTCCCATGTGAGGTGTTCGTGCCTCTTACGGCGTCTTTTCGGGGCAGGTTTGGGTTTTCACCCTTTAATGACTTGTTTTTAAGTCTAAGTGTTAATTTTGTTCATTTTTGCAAATTATCCTCGTATTCTCGAATCGGGAGACCCGCGACTACGCGGTTAGTTCCTATAAGTTATATTTGTCCCGTGCAAGGTGTTCGTGCCTCCTATGGGGTTGTTTGGGGGGTGGTTTGGGTTTTCACCCATTAACGGCTTATTTTTAAGTCTAAGTGTTGATTTTTGCAAATTATCATCATATTCACAAACTGGGAATCCCGGGACTACGTGGTCAGTCACTAGAAGTTAAATTGGTCCCGTACGAGGTGTTCGTGCCTCCTATGGGGTCGTTTGGGGGCTAGTTTGGGTTTTCACCCTTTAACGGCCTATTTTTAAGCCTAAGTGTGATTTTTGAATATTATCGTCGGATTCTCAAATTGGGAGACCCCGGACTACGCGGTCAGTTCCAACAAGTTACATTGGTCCCGTGCGAGGTGTTCGTGCCACCTACTGGGTCGTTTGGGGGGTTGTTTGGGTTTTCAACCTTTAACGACTTGTTTTTAAGTCTAAGTGCTAATTTTTCCAAATTATCATCATATTCACAAACTGGGTGACCCGGGACTACGCTGTCAGTTACTACAAGTTACGTTGGTCCCGTTCGAGCTGTTAGTGCCTCCTACGGGGTCATTTGGGGTTTGGTTTTGGTTTTCACCCTTTAACGACTTGTTTTTAAGTTTAAGTGTTGATTTTGTTGATTTTTGCAAATTATCATCATATTCTCCAATTGGGAGACCCGGGACTACGCGGTCAGTTCCAGCAAGTTACATTGGTCTCGTGCGAGGTGTTCGTGCCTCCTACGTGGTCGTTTGGGGGTTGGTTTGGGTTTTCACCGTTTAAAGGTTAGTTTTTAAGTCTAAATGTTAATTTTTGCAAATTATCGTCATATTCACAAACTGGGAGACCCGGGACTATGCGAGAAGTTCCTTCAAGTTACATTGGTCCCGTGCGAGGTGTTCGTACCTCCTACGGGGTCGTTTCTTGGCTGGTTTGGGTTTTCACCCTTTAACGGCTTGTTTTTAAGTCTAAGTGTCATTTTTGCAAATTTTCGTCATATTCTCATATTGTGAGACCTGGGACTATGCGGTTAGTTCCTACAAGTTACATTAGTCCCGAGCGAGGTGTTCGTGTCTCCTTCGGGGTCGTTTGGTGGCTGGTTTGAGTTTTCACCCTTTAACGGCTTGTTTTTAAGTTTGAGTGTTGATTTTTGTAAATTATCATCATATTCTAAATCCGGGAGACCTGGAACAACGCGGTCAGTTCCTGCAAGTTACATTGGTCCCGTGCGAGGTGTTCGTGCCTCTTACGGGGTCTTTTGGGGGCAGGTTTGGGTTTTCACCCTTTAACGGCTTATTTTTAAGTCTAAGTGTTGTTTTTTGCAAATTATCGTCATATTCTCAAATTGGGTGACCCCGGACTACGCGATCAGTTCAAACAAGTTACATTGGTCCCGTGTGAGGTGTTCGTACCTCCTATGGGGTCATTTCGGGGGTTATTTGGGTTTTCACCCTTTAAAGGCTTTTTTTCAAGTCTAAGTGTTGATTTCTACAAATTATCATCATATTCACAACCTGGGAGACCCGGAACTATGCGGTCAGTTACTACAAGTTACATTGTTCCAGTACGAGGTGTTTGTGCCTCCTATGGGGTCGTTTGGGGGCTGGTTTGGGATTTCACCCTTTAACGGTTTTGTTTTTAAGTTTAATTGTTGATTTTGTTGATTGTTGCAAATTATTGTCGTATTCTCAAATTGGGAGACCCTGGACTACACGGTTAGTTCCAACAAGTTAAATTAGTCTCGTGCGAGGTGTTCGTGCCTCCTACGGGGTCGTTTGGGGGGTGGTTTGGATTTTCACCCTTTAACGGCTTGTTTTTAAGTGTAAGTGTTGATTTTTGCAAATCATCATCATATTCACAAACTGGGAGACCCGGGACTGCGCGGTCAGTTACAACAAGTTACACTAGTCCCGTACGAGGTGTTCGTGCCTCCTACGGGATCATTTGGGGGTTGGTTTGGGTTTTCACCCTTTAACGGCTTGTTTTTAAGTTTAAGTGTTGATTTTGTGGATTTTTGCAAATTATCATCAAATTCTCGAATCGAGAGACCCGGGACTACGCGATCAGTTCCAACAACTTACATTGGTCCCGTGCGAGGTGTTCGTTCCACTTATGGGGTCGTTTAGGGGCTGGTTTGGGTTTTCACCCTTTAACGACTTGTTTTCAACTTAAAGTGTTGATTTTGTTGATTTTTGCAAATTATCATCATATTCTCAAATTGGGAGACCCCAAACTACGCGGTCAGTTCCAACAAGTAACATTGGTCCCATGCGAGGTGTCCATGCCTCCAACGGGGTCGTTTGGGGGGTGGTTTGGGTTTTCACCCTTTAACGGCTTATTTTTAAGTCTATGTGTTGATTTTTGCAAATTATCATCATATTCACAAACTGGGAATCCCGGGACTACATGGTCAGTCACTAGAAGTTAAATTGGTCCCGTACGAGGTGTTCGTGCCTCCTATGGGGTCGTTTGGAGGCTAGTTTGGGTTTTCACCCTTTAACGGCCTATTTTTAAGCCTAAGTGTGATTTTTGAATATTATCGTCGGATTCTCAAATTGGGAGACCCCGGACTACGCGGTCAGTTCCAACAAGTTACATTGGTCCCGTGCGAGGTGTTCGTGCCACCTACTGGGTCGTTTGGGGGCTGGTTTGGGTTTTCAACCTTTAACGATTTGTTTTTAAGTCTAAGTGCTAATTTTTCCAAATTATCATCATATTCACAAACTGGGTGACCCGGGACTACGCTGTCAGTTACTACAAGTTACGTTGGTCCCGTACGAGGTGTTCGTGCCTCCTACGGGGTCATTTGGGGTTTGGTTTTGGTTTTCACCCTTTAACGACTTGTTTTTAAGTTTAAGTGTTGATTTTGTTGATTTTTGCAAATTATCATCATATTCTCCAATTGGGAGACCCGGGACTACGCGGTCAGTTCCAGCAAGTTACATTGGTCTCGTGTGAGGTGTTCGTGCCTCCTACGTGGTCGTTTGGGGGTTGGTTTTGATTTTCACCGTTTAAAGGTTAGTTTTTAAGTCTAAAGGTTAATTTTTGCAAATTATCGTCATATTCACAAACTGGGAGACCCGGGACTATGCGAGCAGTTCCTCCAAGTTACATTGGTCCCGTGCGAGGTGTTCGTACCTCCTACGGGGTCGTTTCTTGGCTGATTAGGGTTTTCACCCTTTAACGGCTTGTTTTTAAGTCTAAGTGTCATTTTTGCAAATTTTCGTCATATTCTCATATTGTGAGACCTGGGACTATGCGGTTAGTTCCTACAAGTTACATTAGTCCCGAGCGAGGTGTTCGTGTCTCCTTCGGGGTCGTTTGGTTGCTGGTTTGAGTTTTCACCCTTTAACGTCTTGTTTTTATGTTTGAGTGTTGATTTTTGTAAATTATCATCATATTCTAAATCCGAGAGACCTGGGACGACGCGGTCAGTTCCTGCAAGTTACATTGGTCCCGTGCGAGGTGTTCGTGCCTCTTACGGGGTCTTTTTGGGGCAGGTTTGGGTTTTCACCCTTTAACGGCTTGTTTTTAAGTCTAAGTGTTGATTTTTGCAAATTATCGTCATATTGTCAAATTGGGTGACCCCGGACTACGCGATCAGTTCAAACAAGTTACATTGGTCCCGTGCGAGGTGTTCGTACCTCCTATGGGGTCATTTCGGGGGTTATTTGGGTTTTCACCCTTTAAAGTCTTTTTTTCAAGTCTAAGTGTTGATTTCTACAAATTATCATCATATTCACAACCTGGGAGACACGGAACTATGCGGTCAGTTACTACAAGTTACATTGGTCCAGTACGAGGTGTTTGTGCCTCCTATGGGGTCGTTTGGGGGCTAGTTTGGGATTTCACCCTTTTACGGTTTTGTTTTTAAGTTTAAGTGTTGATTTTGTTGATTTTTGCAAATTATCGTCGTATTCTCAAATTGGGAGACCCTAGACTACGCGGTTAGTTCCAACAAGTTCAATTAGTCTCGTGCGAGGTGTTCGTGCCTCCTACGGGGTCGTTTGGGGGGTGGTTTGGATTTTTCACCCTTTAACGGCTTGTTTTTAAGTGTAAGTGTTGATTTTTGCAAATCATCATCATATTCACAAACTGGGAGACCCGGGACTGCGCGGTCAGTTACAACAAGTTATACTAGTCCCGTACGAGGTGTTCGTGCCTCCTACGGGATCATTTGTGTGTTGGTTTGGGTTTTCACCCTTTAACGGCTTGTTTTTAAGTTTAAGTGTTGATTTTGTTGATTTTTGCAAATTATCATCAAATTCTCGAATCGAGAGACCCGGGACTACGCGATCAGTTCCAACAACTTACATCGGTCCCGTGCGAGGTGTTCGTTCCACTCATGGGGTCGTTTAGGGGCTGGTTTGGGTTTTCACCTTTTAACGACTTGTTTTCAACTTAAAGTGTTGATTTTGTTGATTTTTGCAAATTATCATCATATTCTCAAATTGGGAGACCCCGAACTACGCGGTCAGTTCCAACAAGTAACATTGGTCCCATGCGAGGTGTCCATGCCTCCTACGGGGTCGTTTGGGGGGTGGTTTGGGTTTTCAACCTTTAACGGCTTGTTTTTAAGTCTAAGTGTTGGTTTTTGTAAATTATCATCATATTCACAAACCGGGAGACCCGGGACGACGCAGTCAGTTACTACAAGTTAAATTGGTCCCGAACGAGGTGTTCGTTCCTCTTACGGGGTCGTTTTGGGTTGGTTTGGGTTTTCACCCTTTAATGGCTTATTTTTAAGTTTAAGTGTTGTTTTTGTTGTTATTTGCAAATTATCATCAAATTCTCGAATCGAGAGACCCAGGACTACGCGATCAGTTCCAACAAGTTACATTGGCCCCGTGCGAGGTGTTCGTTCCACTTACGGGGTTGTTTAGGGGCTGGTTTGGGTTTTCACCCTTTAACGACTTGTTTTCAACTTAAAGTGTTGATTTTGTTGATTTTTGCAAATTATCATCATATTCTCAAATTGGGAGACCCCGAACTACGCAGTCAGTTCCAACAAGTACATTGGTCACATGCGAGGTGTCCGTGCCTCCTACTGGGTCGTTTGGGGGGTGGTTTGGGTTTTCAACCTTTAACGGCTTGTTTTTAAGTCTAAGTGTTGCTTTTTGCAAATTATCATAAAAGTCACAAACCGGGAGACCCGGGATTACGCAATCAGTTACTACAAGTTAAATTTGTTCCGTACGAGGTGTTCGTTCCTCTTACGGAGTCGTTTTGGGTTGGTTTGGCTTTTCACCCTTTAACAGCTTATTTTTATGTTTAAGTGTTGTTTTTGTTGTTTTTTGCAAATTATCGTCATATTCTCAAATTGGGAGACCCCGGACTGCGCGGTCAGTTCCAACAAGTTACATTGGTCCCGTGAGAGGTGTTCGTGCCTCCTACGGGGTCGTTTGGGGGGTGGTTTGGTTTTTCGCCCTTTAAATGCTTGTTTTTAAGTGTAAGTGTTGATTTTTGCAAATAATAATCATATTCACAAACTGGGTGACCCGGGACTACGCTGTTAGTTACTACAAGTTACGTTGGTCCGGTACGAGGTGTTCGTACCTCCTACGGGGTCATTTGGGGTTTGGTTTTGGTTTTCACCCTTTAATGACTTGTTTTTAAGTTTAAGTGTTGATTTTGTTGATTTTTGCAAATTATCATCATATTCCCCAATCGGGAGACCCGGGACTACGCGGTCAGGTCCAGCAAGTTACATTGGTCTCGTGCGAGGTGTTCGTGCCTCCTACGTGATCGTTTGGGGGTTGGTTTGGGTTTTCACCGTTCAAAGGTTTGCTTTTAAGTCTAAGTGTTAATTTTTGCAAATTATCGTCATATTCACAAACTGGGAGACCCGGGACTATGCGAGCAGTTCCTCCAAGTTACATTGGTCCCGTGCGAGGTGTTCGTGTCTCCTACGGGGTCGTTTGATGGATGGTTTGAGTTTTCACCCTTTAACGGCTTGTTATTTAGTTTGAGTGTTGATTTTTGCAAATAATCATCATATTCACAAACTGGGAGAGCTGGGACTACGTGGTCAGTCACTAGAAGTTAAATTGCTCACGTACGAGATGTTCGTGCCTCCTCTGGGGTCGTTTGGGGGCTAGTTTGGGTTTTCACCCTTTAACGGCCTGTTTTTTAAGTCTAAGTGTTATTTTTGAAAATTATCGTCGGATTCTCAAATTGGGAGACCCCGGACTACGCGGTCAGTTCCAACAAGTTACATTGGTCCTGTGCGAGGTGTTCGTGCCACCTACTGGGTCGTTTGGGGGTGGTTTGGGTTTTCAACCTTTAACGACTTGTTTTTAAGTCTAAGTGCTGATTTTTCCAAATTATCATCATATTCAAAAATCGGGAGACCTGGGACTACGCGGTCAGTTACTACAAGTTACATTGGTCCCGTACGAGGTGTTCGTGCGTCCTACGGGCTCATTTGCGGGCTGGTTTGGGTTTTCACCCTTTAACGACTTGTTTTTACGTTTAAGTGTTGATTTTGTTGATTTTTGCAAATTATAGTCATATTCTCAAATTGGGTGACCCCGGACTACGCAATCAGTTCAAACAAGTTACATTCGTCCCGTGCGAGGTGTTCGTGCCTCCTACGGGGTCATTTCGGGGATTATTTGGGTTTTCACCCTTTAAAGGGTTTTTTTCAAGTCTAAGTGTTGATTTCTACAAATTATCATTATATTCACAAACTGGGAGACCCGGGACTATGCAATCAGTTACTACAAGTTACATTCGTCCAGTACGAGGTGTTCGTGCGTCGTTTGGGGTTGGTTTGGGTTTTTACCCTTTAACGGTTTTGTTTTAAAGTTTAAGTGTTGATTTTGTTGATTTTTGCAAATTATCGTCGTATTCTCAAATTGGGAGACCCTGGACTACGCGGTTAGTTCCAACAAGTTACATTGGTCTCGTGCGAGGTGTCCGTGCCTCCTACGGGGTCATTTGGGGGGTGGTTTGGGTTTTCACCCTTAAACGGCTTGTTTTTAGGTGTAAGTGTTGATTTTTCCAAATCATCATCACATTCACAAACTGGGAAACCCGGGACTGTTCTGTCAGTTACAACAAGTTACATTGGTCCCGTACGAGGTGTTCGTGCCTCCTACGGGGTCATTTGGGGGTTGGTTTGGGTTTTCACCCTTTAACGGCTTGTTTTTAAGTTTAAGTGTTTATTTTGTGTGTTTTTGCAAATTATCATCATATTCTCGAATCGAGAGACCCGGGACTACGCGGTCAGTACCAACAAGTTACATTGGTCCCGTACGAGGTGTTCGTGCCTCCTACGGGATCGTTTGGGGGCTGGTTTCGGTTTTCACCCTGTAATAACTTATTTTTAAGCTTAAGTGTTGATTTTGATGATTTTTGCAAATTATCATCATATTCTCAAATTGGGAGACCCCTAACTACGCGATCAGTTCCAACAAGTAACATTGGTCCCATGCGAGATGTCCGTGCCTCCTACGGGGTCGTTTGGGGGATTGTTTGGGTTTTTAACCTTTATCGACTTGTTTTTAACTCTAAGTTATGCTCTTTGCAAATTATCATCATATTCACAAACCGGGAGACCCGGGACTACGCAGTCAGTTCCTACAAGTTAAATTGGTCCCGTACGAGGTCTTCGTTCCTCTTATGGGGTCGTTTTGGGTTGGTTTGGGTTTTCAATCTTTAACGGCTTTTTTTTTAGTTTTAGTGTTGTTTTTGTTGATTTTTGCAAATTATCGTCATATTCTCAAATTGGGAGACCCCGGACTGCGCGGTTAGTTCCAACAAGTTACATTGGTCCCGTGCGAGGTGTTCGTGCCTCCTACGGGTCGTTTGGGGGGTGGTTTGGGTTTTCACCCTTTAAAGGCTTATTTTTAAGTGTAAGTGTTGATTTTTACAAATAATCATCATATTCAAAAATAGGGAGACCCGGGACAACGCTGTCAGTTACTACAAGTTACGTCGGTGCCGTACGAGGTGTTCGTGCCTCCTACCTGGTCGTTTGGGGGTTGGTTTGGGTTTTCACCCTTTAAAGGTTTGTTTTTAAGTCTAAGTGTTAATTTTTGCAAATTATCATCATATTCACAAATCGGGAGACCTGGGATTACGCGGTCAAGTCCTACAAGTTACATTGGTCCCGTGCGAGGTGTTCGTGCCTCCTACGGGGTTATTTGTGGGCTGGTTTGGGTTTTAACCCTTTAACGGCTTCTTTTTAAGTCTAAGTGTCATTTTTGCAAATTTTCGTCATATTCTCATATCGTGAGACCTGGGACTACGCGGTTAGTTCCTACAAGTTACATTAGTCCCGTGCGAGGTGTTCGTGTCTCCTACGGGGTCGTTTGGTGGCTGGTTTGAGTTTTCACCCTTTAACGGATTGTTTTTATGTTTGAGTGTTGATTTTTGTAAATTATCATCATATTCTAAATTCGGGAGACCCGGGACAACGCGGTTAGTTCCTACAAGTTACATTGGTCCCATGTGAGGTGTTCGTGCCTCTTACGGGGTCTTTTGGGGGCAGGTTTGGGTTTTCACCCTTTAACGACTAGTTTTTAAGTCTAAGTGTAAATTTTGTTCATTTTTGCAAATTATCCTCGTATTCTCGAATCGGGAGACCCGCGACTATGCGGTCAGTTCCTATAAGTTATATTTGTCCCGTGCGAGGTGTTCGTGCCTCCTACGGGGTTGTTTGGGGGGTGGTTTGGGTTTTCACCCTTTAACGGCTTATTTTTAAGTCTAAGTGTTGATTTTTGCAAATTATCATCATATTCACAAACTGGGAATCCCGGGACTACGTGGTCAGTCACTAGAAGTTAAATTGGTCCCGTACGAGGTGTTCTTGCCTCCTATGGGGTCGTTTGGGGGCTAGTTTGGGTTTTCACCCTTTAACGGCCTATTTTTAAGCCTAAGTGTGATTTTTGAATATTTTCGTCGGATTCTCAAATTGGGAGACCCCGGACTACGCGGTCAGTTCCAACAAGTTACATTGGTCCCGTGCGAGGTGTTCGTGCCACCTACTGGGTCGTTTGGGGGGTGGTTTGGGTTTTCAACCTTTAACGACTTGTTTTTAAGTGTAAGTGCTAATTTTTCCAAATTATCATCATATTCACAAACTGGGTGACCCGGGACTACGCTGTCAGTTACTACAAGTTACGTTGGTCCCGTACGAGGTGTTCGTGCCTCCTACGGGGTCATTTGGGGTTTGGTTTTAGTTTTCACCCTTTAACGACTTGTTTTTATGCTTAAATGTTGATTTTGTTGATTTTTGCAAATTATCATCATATTCTCCAATTGCGAGACCCGGGACTACGCGGTCAGTTCCAGCAAGTTACATTGGTCTCGTGCGAGGGGTTCGTGCTTCCTACGTGGTCGTTTGGGGGTTGGTTTGGGTTTTCACCGTTTAAAGGTTAGTTTTTAAGTCTAAATGTTAATTTTTGCAAATTATCATCATATTCACAAACTGAGAGACCCGGGACTATGCGAGCAGTTCTTCCAAGTTACATTGGTCCCGTGCGAGGTGTTCGTACCTCCTACGGGGTCGTTTCTTGGCTGGTTTGGGTTTTCACCCTTTAACGGCCTGTTTTTAAGTCTAAGTGTCATTTTTGCAAATTTTCATCATATTCTCATATTGTGAGACCTGGGACTATGCGGTTAGTTCCTACAAGTTACATTAGTCCCGAGCGAGGTGTTCGTGTCTCCTACGGGGTCATTTGGTGGTTGGTTTGAGTTTTCACCCTTTAACGGCTTGTTTTTAAGTTTGAGTGTTGATTTTTGTAAATTATCATCATATTCTAAATCCGGGAGACCTGGGACAACGCGGTCAGTTCTTGCAAGTTACATTGGTCCCGTGCGAGGTGTTCGTGCCTCTTACGGGGTCTTTTGTGGGCAGGTTTGGGTTTTCACCCTTTAACGGCTTGTTTTTATGTCTAAGTGTTGATTTTTGCAAATTATCGTCATATTCTCAAATTGGGTGACCTCGGACTACGCGATCAGTTCAAACAAGTTACATTGGTCCCGTGCGAGGTGTTCGTACCTCCTATGGGGTCATTTCGGGGGTTATTTGGGTTTTCACCCTTTAAAGGCTTTTTTTCAAGTCTAAGTGTTGATTTCTACAAATTATCATCATATTCACAAACTGGGAGACCCGAAACTATGCGGTCAGTTACTACAAGTTACATTGGTCCAGTACGAGGTGTTTATGCCTCCTATGGGGTCGTTTGGGGGCTGGTTTGGGATTTCACCCTTTAACGGTTTTGTTTTTAAGTTTAAGTGTTGATTTTGTTGATTTTTGCAAATTATCGTCCTATTCTCAAATTGGGAGACCCTGGACTACGCGGTTAGTTCCAACAAGTTACATTAGTCTCGTGCGAGGTGTTCGTGCCTCCTACGGGGTCGTTAGGGGGGTGGTTTGGGTTTTCACCCTTTAACAGCTTGTTTTTAAGTGTAAATGTTGATTTTTGCAAATCATCATCATATTCACAAACTGGGAGACCCGGGACTGCGCGGTCAGTTACAACAAGTTACACTAGTCCCGTACGAGGTGTTCGTGCCTCCTACGGGATCATTTGGGGGTTGGTTTGGGTTTTCACCCTTTAACGGCTTGTTTTTAAGTTTAAGTGTTGATTTTTGCAAATTATCATCAAATTCTCGAATCGAGAGACCCGGGACTACGCGATCAGTTCCAACAAGTTACAATGGTCCCGTGCGAGGTGTTCGTTCCACTTACGGGGTCGTTTAGGGGCTGGTTTGGGTTTTCACACTTTAACGACTTGTTTTCAACTTAAAGTGTTGATTTTGTTGATTTTTGCAAATTATCGTCATATTCTCAAATTGGGAGACCCCGGACTGCGCGGTTAGTTCCAACAAGTTACATTGGTCCCGTGCGAGGTGTTCGTGCCTCCTACGGGTCGTTTGGGGGGTGGTTTGGGTTTTCACCCTTTAAAGGCTTATTTTTAAGTGTAAGTGTTGATTTTTGCAAATAATCATCATATTCAAAAATAGGGAGACCCGGGACAACGCTGTCAGTTACTACAAGTTACGTCGGTCCCGTACGAGGTGTTCGTGCCTCCTACGTGGTCGTTTGGGGGTTGGTTTGGGTTTTCACCCTTTAAAGGTTTGTTTTTAAGTCTAAGTGTTAATTTTTGCAAATTATCATCATATTCACAAATCGAGAGACCTGGGATTACGCGGTCAAGTCCTACAAGTTACATTGGTCCCGTGCGAGGTGTTCGTGCCTCCTTCGGGGTTGTTTGTGGGCTGGTTTGGGTTTTAACCCTTTAACGGCTTCTTTTTAAGTCTAAGTGTCATTTTTGCAAATTTTCGTCATATTCTCATATCGTGAGACCTGGGACTACGCGGTTAGTTCCTACAAGTTATATTAGTCCCGTGCGAGGTGTTCGTGTCTCCTACGGGGTCGTTTGGTGGCTGGTTTGAGTTTTCACCCTTTAACGGATTGTTTTTATGTTTGAGTGTTGATTTTTGTAAATTATCATCATTTTCTAAATTCGGGAGACCCGGGACAACGCGGTTAGTTCCTACAAGTTACATTGGTCCCATGTGAGGTGTTCGTGCCTCTTACGGGGTCTTTTGGGGGCAGGTTTGGGTTTTCACCCTTTAACGACTAGTTTTTAAGTCTAAGTGTAAATTTTGTTCATTTTTGCAAATTATCCTCGTATTCTCGAATCGGGAGACCCGCGACTATGCGGTCAGTTCCTATAAGTTATATTTGTCCCGTGCGAGGTGTTCGTGCCTCCTACGGGGTTGTTTGGGGGGTGGTTTGGGTTTTCACCCTTTAACGGCTTATTTTTAAGTCTAAGTGTTGATTTTTGCAAATTATCATCATATTCACAAACTGGGAATCCCGGGACTACGTGGTCAGTCACTAGAAGTTAAATTGGTCCCGTACGAGGTGTTCTTGCCTCCTATGGGGTCGTTTGGGGGCTAGTTTGGGTTTTCACCCTTTAACGGCCTATTTTTAAGCCTAAGTGTGATTTTTTAATATTTTCGTCGGATTCTCAAATTGGGAGACCCCGGACTACGCGATCAGTTCCAACAAGTTACATTGGTCCCGTGCGAGGTGTTCGTGCCACCTACTGGGTCGTTTGGGGGGTGGTTTGGGTTTTCAACCTTTAACGACTTGTTTTTAAGTCTAAGTGCTAATTTTTCCAAATTATCATCATATTCACAAACTGGGTGACCCGGGACTACGCTGTCAGTTACTACAAGTTACGTTGGTCCCGTACGAGGTGTTCGTGCCTCCTACGGGGTCATTTGGGGTTTGGTTTTGGTTTTCACCCTTTAACGACTTGTTTTTATGTTTAAATGTTGATTTTGTTGATTTTTGCAAATTATCATCATATTCTCCAATTGCGAGACCCGGGACTACGCGGGCAGTTCCAGCAAGTTACATTGGTCTCGTGCGAGGGGTTCGTGCCTCCTACGTGGTCGTTTGGGGGTTGGTTTGGGTTTTCACCGTTTAAAGGTTAGTTTTTAAGTCTAAATGTTAATTTTTGCAAATTATCATCATATTCACAAACTGGGAGACCCGGGACTATGCGAGCAGTTCTTCCAAGTTACATTGGTCCCGTGCGAGGTGTTCGTACCTCCTACGGGATCGTTTCTTGGCTGGTTTGGGTTTTCACCCTTTAACGGCCTGTTTTTAAGTCTAAGTGTCATTTTTGCAAATTTTCATCATATTCTCGTATTGTGAGACCTGGGACTATGCGGTTAGTTCCTACAAGTTACATTAGTCCCGAGCGAGGTGTTCGTGTCTCCTACGGGGTCATTTGGTGGTTGGTTTGAGTTTTCACCCTTTAACGGCTTGTTTTTATATTTGAGTGTTGATTTTTGTAAATTATCATCATATTCTAAATCCGGGAGACCTGGGACAACGCGGTCAGTTCCTGCAAGTTACATTGGTCCCGTGCGAGGTGTTCGTGCCTCTTACGGGGTCTTTTGTGGGCAGGTTTGGGTTTTCACCCTTTAACGGCTTGTTTTTAAGTCTAAGTGTTGATTTTTGCAAATTATCGTCATATTCTCAAATTGGGTGGCCTCGGACTACGCGATCAGTTCAAACAACATACATTGGTCCCGTGCGAGGTGTTCGTACCTCCTATGGGGTCATTTCGGGGGTTATTTGGGTTTTCACCCTTTAAAGGCTTTTTTTCAAGTCTAAGTGTTGATTTCTACAAATTATCATCATATTCACAAACTGGGAGACCCGAAACTATGCGGTCAGTTACTACAAGTTACATTGGTCCAGTACGAGGTGTTTATGCCTCCTATGGGGTCGTTTGGGGGCTGGTTTGGGATTTCACCCTTTAACGGTTTTGTTTTTAAGTTTAAGTGTTGATTTTGTTGATTTTTACAAATTATCGTCGTATTCTCAAATTGGGAGACCCTGGACTACGCGGTTAGTTCCAACAAGTTACATTAGTCTCGTGCGAGGTGTTCGTGCCTCCTACGGGGTCGTTTGGGGGGTGGTTTGGGTTTTCACCCTTTAACAACTTGTTTTTAAGTGTAAATGTTGATTTTTGCAAATCATCATCATATTCACAAACTGGGAGACCCGGGACTGCGCGGTCAGTTACAACAAGTTACACTAGTCCCGTACGAGGTGTTCGTGCCTCCTACGGGATCATTTGGGGGTTGGTTTGGGTTTTCACCCTTTAACGGCTTGTTTTTAAGTTTAAGTGTTGATTTTTGCAAATTATCATCAAATTCTCGAATCGAGAGACCCGGGACTACGCGATCAGTTCCAACAAGTTACATTGGTCCCGTGCGAGGTGTTCGTTCCACTTACGGGGTCGTTTAGGGGCTGGTTTGGGTTTTCACACTCTAACGACTTGTTTTCAACTTAAAGTGTTGATTTTGTTTATTTTTGCAAATTATCATCATATTCTCAAATTGGGAGACCCCGAACTACGCGGTCAGTTCCAACAAGTAACATTGGTCCCATGCGAGGTGTCCGTGCCTCCTACGGGGTCGTTTGGGAGGTGGTTTGGGTTTTCAACCTTTAACGGCTTATTTTTAAGTCTAAGTGTTGGTTTTTGTAAATTATCATCATATTCACAAACCGGGAGACCCGAGACTACGCAGTCAGTTACTACAAGTTAAATTAGTCCCGAACGAGGTGTTCGTTCCTCTTACGTGGTGGTTTTTGATTGGTTTGGGTTTTCACCCTTTAACGGCTTATTTTTAAGTTTAAGTTTTGTTTTTTTTGTTTTTTGCAAATTATCATCAAATTCTCGAATCGAGAGACCCGGGACTTCGCGATCTGTTCCAACAAGTTACATTGGTCCCGTGCGAGGTGTTCGTTCCACTTACGGGGTCGTTTAGGGGCTGGTTTGGGTTTTCACCCTTTAACGGCTTGTTTTTAAGTCTAAGTGTTGCTTTTTGCAAATTATCATAAAATTCACAAACCGGGAGACGCGGGACTACGCAGTCAGTTACTACAAGTTAAATTGGTTCCGTACGAGGTGTTCGTTCCTCTTACGGGGTCATTTTAGATAGGTTTGGCTTTTCACCCTTTAACGGCTTATTTTTAAGTTTAAGTGTTGTTTTTGTTGTTTTTTGCAAATTATCGTCATATTCTCAAATTGGGAGACCCCGGACTACGCGGTCAGTTCCAACAAGTTACATTGGTCCCGTGAGAGGTGTCCGTGCCTCCTACGGGGTCGTTTGGGGGGTGGTTTGGGTTTTCACCCTTTAAATGCTTGTTTTTAAGTGTAAGTTTTGATTTTTGCAAATAATCATCATATTCACAAACTGGGTGACCCGGGACTACGCTGTCAGTTACTACAAGTTACGTTGGTCCCGTACGAGGTGTTCGTGCCACCTACGGGGTCATTTGGGGTTTGGTTTTGGTTTTCACCCTTTAATGACTTGTTTTTAAGTTTAAGTGTTGATTTTGTTGATTTTTGCAAATTATAATCATATTCTCCAATCGGGAGACTCGGGACTACGCGGTCAGGTCCAGCAAGTTACATTGGTCTCCTGCGAGGTGTTCGTGCCTCCTACGTGATCGTTTGGGGGTTTGTTTCGGTTTTCACCATTTAAAGGTTTGTTTTTAAGTCTAAGTGTTAATTTTTGCAAATTATCGTCATATTCACAAACTGGGAGACCCGGGACTATGCGAGCAGTTCCTCCAAGTTACATTGGTCCCGTACGAGGTGTTCGTGTCTCCTACGGGGTCGTTTGGTGGCTGGTTTGAGTTTTCACCCTTTAACGGCTTGTTTTTAAGTTTGAGTGTTGATTTTTGTAAATTATCATCATATTCTAAATCCGGGAGACCCGGGACAATGCGGTCAGTTCCTGCAAGTTACTTTGGTCCCGTGCGAGGTGTTCGTGCCTCTTATGGGGTCTTTTGGGGGCAGGTTTGGGTTTTCACCCTTTAACGACTTGTTTTTAAGTCTAAGTGTTAAATTTGTTGATTTTAGGAAATTATCATCATATTCTCGAATCGGGAGACCCGCGACTACGCGGTCAGTTCCTATAAGTTATATTTGTCCCCTGCGAGGTGTTCGTGCCTCCTACGGGGTCGTTTGGGGGGTGGTTTGGGTTTTCACCCATTAACGGTTTATTTTTAAGTCTAAGTGTTGATTTTTGCAAATTATCATCGTATTCACAAACTGGGAGAGCTGGGACTACGTGGTCAGTCACTAGAAGTTAAATTGCTCACGTACGAGATGTTCGTGCCTCATATGGGGTCGTTTGGGGGCTAGTTTTGGTTTTCACCCTTTAACGGCCTGTTTTTAAGTCTAAGTGTCATTTTTGCAAATTTTCATCATATTCTCATATTGTGAGACCTGGGACTATGCGGTTAGTTCCTACAAGTTACATTAGTCCCGAGCGAGGTGTTCGTGTCTCCTACGGGGTCATTTGGTGGTTGGTTTGAGTTTTCACCCTTTAACGGCTTGTTTTTAAGTTTGAGTGTTGATTTTTGTAAGTTATCATCATATTCAAAATCCGGGAGACCTGGGACAACGCGGTCAGTTCCTGCAAGTTACATTGGTCCCGTGCGAGGTGTTCGTGCCTCTTACGGGGTCTTTTTTGGGCAGGTTTGGGTTTTCACCCTTTAACGGCTTGTTTTTAAGTCTAAGTGTTGATTTTTGCAAATTATCGTCATATTCTCAAATTGGGTGACCCCGGACTACGCGATCAGTTCAAACAAGTTACATTGGTCCCGTACGAGGTGTTCGTACCTCCTATGGGGTCATTTAGGGGGTTATTTGGGTTTTCACCCTTTAAAGGCTTTTTTTCAAGTCTAAGTGTTGATTTCTACAAATTATCATCATATTCACAAATTGGGAGACCCGAAACTATGCGGTCAGTTACTACAAGTTACATTGGTCCAGTACGAGGTGTTTATGCCTCCTATGGGGTCGTTTGGGGGCTGGTTTGGGATTTCACCCTTTAACGGTTTTGTTTTTAAGTTTAAGTGTTGATTTTGTTGATTTTTGCAAATTATCGTCGTATTCTCAAATTGGGAAACCGTGGACTACGCGGTTAGTTCCAACAAGTTACATTAGTCTCGTGCGAGGTGTTCGTGCCTCCTACGGGGTCGTTTGGGGGGTGGTTTGGGTTTTCACCCTTTAACGGCTTGTTTTTAAGTGTAAGTGTTGATTTTTGCAAATCATCATCATATTCACAAACTGGGAGACCCGGGACTGCGCGGTCAGTTACAACAAGTTACACTAGTCCCGTACGAGGTGTTCGTGCCTCCTACGGGATCATTTGGGGGTTGGTTTGGGTTTTCACCCTTTAACGGCTTGTTTTTAAGTTTAAGTGTTGGTTTTTGCAAATTATCATCAAATTCTCGAATCGAGAGACCCGGGACTACGCGATCAGTTCCAACAAGTTACATTGGTCACATGAGAGGTGTTCGTTCCACTTACGGGGTCGTTTAGGGGCTGGTTTGGGTTTTCACACTTTAACGACTTGTTTTCAACTTAAAGTGTTGATTTTGTTGATTTTTGCAAATTATCATCATATTCTCAAATTGGGAGACCCCGAACTACGCAGTCAGTTCCAACAAGTACATTGGTCACATGCGAGGTGTCCGTGCCTCCTACGGGGTCGTTTGGGGGGTGGTTTGGGTTTTCAACCTTTAACGGCTTGTTTTTAAGTCTAAGTGTTGCTTTTTGCAAATTATCATAAAATTCACAAACCGGGAGACCCGGGACTACGCAGTCAGTTACTACAAGTTAAATTGGTTACGTACGAGGTGTTCGTTCCTCTTACGGGGTCGTTTTGGGTTGGTTTGGATTTTCACCCTTTAACGGCTTATTTTTAAGTTTAAGTGTTGTTTTTGTTGTTTTTTGCAAATTATCATCATATTCTCAAATTGGGAGACCCCGGACTGCGCGGTCAGTTCCAACAAGTTACATTGGTCCCGTGAGAAGTGTCCGTGCCTCCTACGGGGTCGTTTGGGGGGTGGTTTGGGTTTTCACCCTCTAAATGCTTGTTTTTAAGTGTAAGTGTTGATTTTTGCAAATAATCATCATATTCACAAACTGGGTGACCCGGGACTACGCTGTCAGTTACTACAAGTTACGTTGATCCCGTACGAGGAGTTCGTGCCTCCTACGGGGTCATTTGGGGTTTGGTTTTGGTTTTCACCCTTTAATGACTTGTTTTTAAGTTTAAGCGTTTATTTTGTTGATTTTTGCAAATTATCATCATATTCTCCAATCGGGAGACCCGGGACTACGCGGTCAGGTCCAACAAGTTACATTGGTCTCGTGCGAGGTGTTCGTGCCTCCTACGTGATCGTTTGGGGGTTGGTTTGGGTTTTCACCATTTAAAGGTTTGTTTTTTAGTCTAAGTGTTAATTTTTGCAAATTATCGTCATATTCACAAACTGGGAGACCCGGGACTATGCGAGCAGGTCCTCCAAGTTACATTGGTCCCGTACGAGGTGTTCGTGTCTCATACGGGGTCGTTTGGTGGTTGGTTTGAGTTTTCACCCTTTAACGGCTTGTTTTTAAGTTTGAGTGTTGATTTTTGTAAATTATCATCATATTCTAAATCCGGGAGACCCGGGACAATGCGGTCAGTTCCTGCAAGTTACATTGGTCCTGTGCGAGGTGTTCGTGCCTCTTATGGGGTCTTTTGGGGGCAGGTTTGGGTTTTCACCCTTTAACAGCTTGTTTTTAACTCTAAGTGTTAATTTTGTTGATTTTTGGAAATTATCATCATATTCTCGAATCGGGAGACCCGCGACTACGCGGTCAGTTCCTATAAGTTATATTTTTCCCCTGCGAGGTGTTCGTGCCTCCTATTGGGTCGTTTGGGGGGTGGTTTGGGTTTTCACCCATTAACGGCTTATTTTTAAGTCTAAGTGTTGATTTTTGCAAATTATCATCATATTCACAAACTGGGAGACCTGAGACTACGTGGTCAGTCACTAGAAGTTAAATTGCTCACGTATGAGATGTTCGTGCCTCATATGGGGTCGTTTGGGGGCTAGTTTGGGTTTTCACCCTTTAACGGCCTGTTTTTAAGTCTAAGTGTCATTTTTGCAAATTTTCATCATATTCTCATATTGTGAGACCTGGGACTATGCGGTTAGTTCCTACAAGTTACATTAGTCCCGAGCGAGGTGTTCGTGTCTCCTACGGGGTCATTTGGTGGTTGGTTTGAGTTTTCACCCTTTAACGGCTTGTTTTTAAGTTTGAGTGTTGATTTTTGTAAATTATCATCATATTCTAAATCCGGGACACCTGGGACAACGCGGTCAGTTCCTGCAAGTTACATTGGTCCCGTGCGAGGTGTTCGTGCCTCTTACGGGGTCTTTTGTGGGCAGGTTTGGGTTTTCACCCTTTAACGGCTTGTTTTTAAGTCTAAGTGTTGATTTTTGCAAATTATCGTCATATTCTCAAATTGGGTGACCCCGGACTACGCGATCAGTTCAAACAAGTTACATTGGTCCCGTGCGAGGTGTTCGTACCTCCTATGGGGTCATTTCGGGGGTTATTTGGGTTTTCACCCTTTAAAGGCTTTTTTCAAGTCTAAGTGTTGATTTCTACAAATTATCATCATATTCACAAACTGGGAGACCCGAAACTATGCGGTCAGTTACTACAAGTTACATTGGTCCAGTACGAGGTGTTTATGCCTCCTATGGAGTCGTTTGGGGGCTGGTTTGGGATTTCACCCTTTAACGGTTTTGTTTTAAAGTTTAAGTGTTGATTTTGTTGATTTTTGCAAATTATCGTCGTATTCTCAAATTGGGAGACCCTGGACTACGCGGTTAGTTCCAACAAGTTACATTAGTCTCGTGCGAGGTGTTCGTGCCTCCTACGGGGTCGTTTGGGGGGTGGTATGGGTTTTCACCCTTTAACGGCTTGTTTTTAAGTGTAAGTGTTGATTTTTGCAAATCATCATCATATTCACAAACTGGGAGACCCGGGACTGCGCAATCAGTTACAACAAGTTACACTAGTCCCGTACAAGGTGTTCGTGCCTCCTACGGGATCATTTGGGGGTTGGTTTGGGTTTTCACCCTTTAACGGCTTGTTTTTAAGTTTAAGTGTTGGTTTTTGCAAATTATCATCAAATTCTCGAATCGAGAGACCCGGGACTACGCGATCAGTTCCAACAAGTTACATTGGTCACATGAGAGGTGTTCGTTCCACTTACGGGGTCGTTTAGGGGCTGGTTTGGGTTTTCACACTTTAACGACTTGTTTTCAACTTAAAGTGTTGATTTTGTTGATTTTTGCAAATTATCATCATATTCTCAAATTGGGAGACCCCGAACTACGCAGTCAGTTCCAACAAGTACATTGGTCACATGCGAGGTGTTCGTGCCTCCTACGGGGTCGTTTGGGGGGTGGTTGGGTTTTCAACCTTTAACGGCTTGTTTTTAAGTCTAAGTGTTGCTTTTTGCAAATTATCATAAAATTCACAAACCGGGAGACCCGGGACTACGCAGTCAGTTACTACAAGTTAAATTGGTTACGTACGAGGTGTTCGTTCCTCTTACGGGGTCGTTTTGGGTTGGTTTGGATTTTCACCCTTTAACGGCTTATTTTTAAGTTTAAGTGTTGTTTTTGTTATTTTTTGCAAATTATCATCATATTCTCAAATTGGGAGACCCCGGACTGCGCGGTCAGTTCCAACAAGTTACATTGGTCCCGTGAGAAGTGTCCGTGCCTCCTACGGGGTCGTTTGGGGGGTGGTTTGGGTTTTCACCCTCTAAATGCTTGTTTTTAAGTGTAAGTGTTGATTTTTGCAAATAATCATCATATTCACAAACTGGGTGACCCGGGACTACGCTGTCAGTTACTACAAGTTACGTTGATCCCGTACGAGGAGTTCGTGCCTCCTACGGGGTCATTTGGGGTTTGGTTTTGGTTTTCACCCTTTAATGACTTGTTTTTAAGTTTAAGCGTTTATTTTGTTGATTTTTGCAAATTATCATCATATTCTCCAATCGGGAGACCCAGGACTACGCGGTCAGGTCCAACAAGTTACATTGGTCTCGTGCGAGGTGTTCGTGCCTCCTACGTGATCGTTTGGGGGTTGGTTTGGGTTTTCACCATTTAAAGGTTTGTTTTTAAGTCTAAGTGTTAATTTTTGCAAATTATCGTCATATTCACAAACTGGGAGACCCGGGACTATGCGAGCAGGTCCTCCAAGTTACATTGGTCCCGTACGAGGTGTTCGTGTCTCCTACGGGGTCGTTTGGTGGCTGGTTTGAGTTTTCACCCTTTAACGGCTTGTTTTTAAGTTTGAGTGTTGATTTTTGTAAATTATCATCATATTCTAAATCCGGGAGACCCGGGACAATGCGGTCAGTTCCTGCAAGTTACATTGGTCCTGTGCGAGGTGTTCGTGCCTCTTATGAAGCCTTTTGGGGGCAGGTTTGGGTTTTCACCCTTTAACAGCTTGTTTTTAACTCTAAGTGTTAATTTTGTTGATTTTTGGAAATTATCATCATATTCTCGAATCGGGAGACCCGCGACTACGCGGTCAGTTCCTATAAGTTATATTTTTCCCCTGCGAGGTGTTCGTGCCTCCTATTGGGTCGTTTGGGGGGTGGTTTGGGTTTTCACCCATTAACGGCTTATTTTTAAGTCTAAGTGTTGATTTTTGCAAATTATCATCATATTCACAAACTGGGAGACCTGAGACTACGTGGTAAGTCACTAGAAGTTAAATTGCTCACGTATGAGATGTTCGTGCCTCATATGGGGTCGTTTGGGGGCTAGTTTGGGTTTTCACCCTTTAACGGCCTGTTTTTAAGTCTAAGTGTCATTTTTGCAAATTTTCATCATATTCTCATATTGTGAGACCTGGGACTATGCGGTTAGTTCCTACAAGTTACATTAGTCCCGAGCGAGGTGTTCGTGTCTCCTACGGGGTCATTTGGTGGTTGGTTTGAGTTTTCACCCTTTAACGGCTTGTTTTTAAGTTTGAGTGTTGATTTTTGTAAATTATCATCATATTCTAAATCCGGGAGACCTGGGACAACGCGGTGAGTTCCTACAAGTTACATTGGTCCCGTGCGAGGTGTTCGTGCCTCTTACGGGGTCTTTTGTGGGCAGGTTTGGGTTTTCACCTTTTAACGGCTTGTTTTTAAGTCTAAGTGTTGATTTTTGCAAATTATCGTCATATTCTCAAATTGGGTGACCCCGGACTACGCGATCAGTTCAAACAAGTTACATTGGTCCCGTGCGAGGTGTTCGTACCTCCTATGGGGTCATTTCGGGGGTTATTTGGGTTTTCACCCTTTAAAGGCTTTTTTCAAGTCTAAGTGTTGATTTCTACAAATTATCATCATATTCACAAACTGGGAGACCCGAAACTATGCGGTCAGTTACTACAAGTTACATTGGTCCAGTACGAGGTGTTTATGCCTCCTATGGTGTCGTTTGGGGGCTGGTTTGGGATTTCACCCTTTAACGGTTTTGTTTTTAAGTTTAAGTGTTGATTTTGTTGATTTTTGCAAATTATCGTCGTATTCTCAAATTGGGAGACCCTGGACTACGCGGTTAGTTCCAACAAGTTACATTAGTCTCGTGCGAGGTGTTCGTGCCTCCTACGGGGTCGTTTGGGGGGTGGTATGGGTTTTCACCCTTTAACGGCTTGTTTTTAAGTGTAAGTGTTGATTTTTGCAAATCATCATCATATTCACAAACTGGGAGACCCGGGACTGCGCGGTCAGTTACAACAAGTTACACTAGTCCCGTACGAGGTGTTCGTGCCTCCTACGGGATCATTTGGGGGTTGGTTTGTGTTTTCACCCTTTAACGGCTTGTTTTTAAGTTTAAGTGTTGGTTTTTGCAAATTATCATCAAATTCTCGAATCGAGAGACCCGGGACTACGCGATCAGTTCCAACAAGTTACATTGGTCACATGAGAGGTGTTCGTTCCACTTACGGGTTCGTTTAGGGGCTGGTTTGGGTTTTCACACTTTAACGACTTGTTTTCAACTTAAAGTGTTGATTTTGTTGAGTTTTGCAAATTATCATCATATTCTCAAATTGGGAGACCCCGAACTACGCAGTCAGTTCCAACAAGTACATTGGTCACATGCGAGGTGTCCGTGCCTCCTACGGGGTCGTTTGGGGGGTGGTTTGGGTTTTCAACCTTTAACGGCTTGTTTTTAAGTCTAAGTGTTGCTTTTTGCAAATTATCATAAAATTCACAAACCGGGAGACCCGGGACTACGCAGTCAGTTACTACAAGTTAAATTGGTTACGTACGAGGTGTTCGTTCCTCTTACGGGGTCGTTTTGGGTTGGTTTGGATTTTCACCCTTTAACGACTTATTTTTAAGTTTAAGTGTTGTTTTTGTTATTTTTTGCAAATTATCATCATATTCTCAAATTGGGAGACCCCGGACTGCGCGGTCAGTTCCAACAAGTTACATTGGTCCCGTGAGAAGTGTCCGTGCCTCCTACGGGGTCGTTTGGGGGGTGGTTTGGGTTTTCACCCTCTAAATGCTTGTTTTTAAGTGTAAGTGTTGATTTTTGCAAATAATCATCATATTCACAAACTGGGTGACCCGGGACTACGCTGTCAGTTACTACAAGTTACGTTGATCCCGTACGAGGAGTTCGTGCCTCCTACGGGGTCATTTGGGGTTTGGTTTTGGTTTTCACCCTTTAATGACTTGTTTTTAAGTTTAAGCGTTTATTTTGTTGATTTTTGCAAATTATCATCATATTCTCCAATCGGGAGACCCGGGACTACGCGGTCAGGTCCAGCAAGTTACATTGGTCTCGTGCGAGGTGTTCGTGCCTCCTACGTGATCGTTTGGGGGTTGGTTTGGGTTTTCACCATTTAAAGGTTTGTTTTTAAGTCTAAGTGTTAATTTTTGTAAATCATCATCATATTCACAAACTGGGAGACCCGGGACTGCGCGGTCAGTTACAACAAGTTACACTAGTCCCGTACGAGGTGTTCGTGCCTCCTACGGGATCATTTGAGGGTTGGTTTGGGTTTTCACCCTTTAACGGCTTGTTTTTAAGTTTAAGTGTTGATTTTTGCAAATTATCATCAAATTCTCGAATCGAGAGACCCGGGACTACGCGATCAGTTCCAACAAGTTACATTGGTCACATGAGAGGTGTTCGTTCCACTTACGGGGTCGTTTAGGGGCTGGTTTGGGTTTTCACACTTTAACGACTTGTTTTCAACTTAAAGTGTTGATTTTGTTGATTTTTGCAAATTATCATCATATTCTCAAATTGGGAGACCCCGAACTACGCAGTCAGTTCCAACAAGTACATTGGTCACATGCGAGGTGTCCGTGCCTCCTACGGGGTCGTTTGGGGGGTGGTTTGGGTTTTCAACCTTTAACGGCTTGTTTTTAAGTCTAAGTGTTGCTTTTTGCAAATTATCATAAAATTCACAAACCGGGAGACCCGGGACTACGCAGTCAGTTACTACAAGTTAAATTGGTTACGTACGAGGTGTTCGTTCCTCTTACGGGGTCGTTTTGGGTTGGTTTGGATTTTCACCCTTTAACGACTTATTTTTAAGTTTAAGTGTTGTTTTTGTTGTTTTTTGCAAATTATCATCATATTCTCAAATTGGGAGACCCCGGACTGCGCGGTCAGTTCCAACAAGTTACATTGGTCCCGTGAGAAGTGTCCGTGCCTCCTACGGGGTCGTTTGGGGGGTGGTTTGGGTTTTCACCCTTTAAATGCTTGTTTTTAAGTGTAAGTGTTGATTTTTGCAAATAATCATCATATTCACAAACTGGGTGACCCGGGACTACGCTGTCAGTTACTACAAGTTACGTTGGTCCCGTACGAGGAGTTCGTGCCTCCTACGGGGTCATTTGGGGTTTGGTTTTGGTTTTCACCCTTTAATGACTTGTTTTTAAGTTTAAGCGTTGATTTTGTTGATTTTTGCAAATTATCATCATATTCTCCAATCGGGAGACCCAGGACTACGCGGTCAGGTCCAGCAAGTTACATTGGTCTCGTGCGAGGTGTTCGTGCCTCCTACGTGATCGTTTGGGGGTTGGTTTGGGTTTTCACCATTTAAAGGTTTGTTTTAAAGTCTAAGTGTTAATTTTTGCAAATTATCGTCATATTCACAAACTGGGAGACCCGGGACTATGCGAGCAGTTCCTCCAAGTTACATTGGTCCCGTACGAGGTGTTCGTGTCTCCTACGGGGTCGTTTGGTGGCTGGTTTGAGTTTTCACCCTTTAACGGCTTGTTTTTAAGTTTGAGTGTTGATTTTTGTAAATTATCATCATATTCTAAATTCAGGAGATCCGGGACAATGCGGTCAGTTCCTGCAAGTTACATTGGTCCCGTGCGAGGTGTTCGTGCCTCTTATGGGGTCTTTTGGGGGCAGGTTTGGGTTTTCACCCTTTAACGGCTTGTTTTTAAGTCTAAGTGTTAATTTTGTTGATTTTTGGAAATTATCATCATATTCTCGAATCGGGAGACCCGCGACTATGCGGTCAGTTCCTATAAGTTATATTTGTCCCCTGCGAGGTGTTCGTGCCTCCTACGGGGTCGTTTGTGGGGTGGTTTGGGTTATCACCCTTTAACGGCTTATTTTTAAGTCTAAGTGTTGGTTTTTGCAAATTATCATCATATTCACAAACTGGGAGAGCTGGGACTACGTGGTCAGTCACTAGAAGTTAAATTGCTCACGTACGAGATGTTCGTGCCTCATATGGGGTCGTTTGGATGCTAGTTTGGGTGTTCACCCTTTAACGACCTGTTTTTAAGTCTAAGTTTTATTTTTGAAAACTATCGTCGGATTCTCAAATTGGGAGACCCCGGACTACGCGGTCAGTTCCAACAAGTTACATTGGTCCTGTGCGAGGTGTTCGTGCCACCTACTGGGTCGTTTGGGGGTGGTTTGGGTTTTCAACCTTTAACGACTTGTTTTTAAGTCTAAGTGCGGATTTTTGCAAATTATCATCATATTCAAAAACAGGGAGACCTGGGACTACGCGGTCAGTTATTACAAGTTACATTGGTTCCGTACGAGGTGTTCGTGCCTCCTACAGGGTTATTTGCGGGCTGGTTTGGGTTTTCACCCTTTAACGGCTTGTTTTTAAGTTTAAGTGTTGATTTTGTTGATTTTTGCAAATTATAGTCATATTCTCAAATTGGGTGACCCCGGACTACGCGATCAGTTCAAACAAGTTACATTGGTCCCGTGCGAGGTGTTCGTGCCTCCTACGGGGTCATTTCGGGGGTTATTTGGGTTTTCACCCTTTAAAGGGTTTTTTCAAGTCTAAGTGTTGATTTCTACAAATTATCATTATATTCACAAACTGGGAGACCCGGGACTATGCAATCAGTTACTACAAGTTACATTCGTCCAGTACGAGGTGTTCGTGCGTCCTTTGGGGGTTGGTTTGGGTTTTTACCCTTTAATGGTTTTGTTTTAAAGTTTAAGTGTTGATTTTGTTGATTTTTGCAAATTATCGTCGTATTCTCAAATTAGGAGACCCTGGACTACGCAGTTAGTTCCAACAAGTTACATTGGTCTCGTACGAGGTGTTCATGCCTCCTACGGGGTCGTTTGGGGGGTGCTTTGGGTTTTCACCCTTTAACGGCTTATTTTTAAGTGTAAGTGTTGATTTTTCCAAATCATCGTCATATTCACAAAGTGGGAAACCCGGGACTGTGCGGTCAGTTACAACAAGTTACATTGGTCCCGTACGAGGTGTTCTTGCCTCCTACGGGGTCATTTGGGGGTTGGTTTGGGTTTTCACCCTTTAACGGCTTGTTTTTAAGTTTAAGTGTTTATTTTGTTGGTTTTTGAAAATTATCATCATATTCTCGAATCGAGAGACCCGGGACTACGCGGTCAGTACCAACAAGTTACATTGGTCCCGTATGAGGTGTTCGTGCCTCCTACGGTCAGTACCAATGTAACTTGTAGGAACTGATCGCTTAGTCCCGGGTCTCACAGTTTGTGAATATGATGATAATTTGCAAAAATCAACACTTAGACTTAAAAACAAGCCGTTAAAGGGTGAAAACCCAAACCACCTCCCAAATGACTCCGTAGGAGGCACGGACACCTCGCACGGAACCAATGTAACTTATTGGAACTGACTGCGTAATCCCGGGTCTCCCGATTAGTGAATATGACGATCATGGCAACAATAACACTTAATTTTATAACAAGCCGTTAAAGGGTGAAAATCCAAACCAGTCCCCAACCCCCCCCCCCCCCCCCGTATGAACCACGAACACCTCGTACGGGACCAAAGTAACTTGAAGGCACTGACCGCACAATTCCGGGTCTCCCGATTTTGTGAATATGACAATAAATCACAAAAATCAACACTTAAACTTAAAAACAAGCTGTTAACGGGTGAAAACCCAAAGCAGCCCCCAAATGACCACGTAAGAGGTACAAACACCTCGTATGAGACCAATGTAACTTGTAGGAACTGACCGCGTAATCCTGGGTCTCCCGGTTTGTGAATTCGACGATAATTTGTAAAAATCAACACAAAGACATAAAAAAAGCCGTTAAAGGGCGAAAACCCAAACCACCCCGTAGGAGGCACGAACACCTCGCACGGGACCAATGTTACATGTTGGAACTGATCGCGTTGTCCCGGGTCTCCCAGTTTGAGAATATGGCAATAATTTGTGAAAATCACACTAGACTTAAAAATAAGCCGTTAAAGGGTGAAAACCCAAACCAACCCCCAAAAGACCCCGTAAGAGGCACACACACCTCGCATGGAACCAATGTAACTTGTAGGAACTGACTGCATTGTCCCGCGTCTCCCGGATTTAGAATATGATGATAATTTACAAAAATCAACACTCACACTTAAAAACAAGCTGTTAAAGGCTGAAAACCAAAACCAGCCACCAAACGACCCCGTAGGAGGCACGAACAGCTCGCACGGGACTAATGTAACTTGTTGGAACTGACCGCGTAGTACCAGGTCTCCCGATTTGAGAATATGATGATAATTTGCAAAAATTAACACTTAGACTTAAAAACAAGCCTTTAAATGGTGAAAACCCAAACCATCCCCCAAACGACCACGTAGGAGACACGTACATCTCGCACGGAACCATTGTAACTTATAGGAACTGATCGCGTTGTCCCAGATCACCCGATTCGAGAATATGATGATAATTTGCAAAAATGAACAAAATCAACACTTAAACTTAAAACAAGCCGTTACAGGGTGAAAACCCAAAGCAGCCACCAAATGACCCCGTAGGAGGCACGAAGACCTCGTACAGGACCAATGTAACTTGTACAAACAAACCCCGTAGTCCCGGGTCTCCCAATTTGTGAATATGATGATAATTTTCAAAAATCAACACTTAGAGTTAAAAACAAGCCGTTAAAGGGTGAAAACCCAGACCACCCCCCAAACGACCCCGTAGGAAGCACGAACACCTCGCACGGGACCAATGTAACTTGTAGGAACTGATCGCTTAGTCCCGGGTCTCACAGTTTGTGAATATGATGATAATTTGCAAAAATCAACACTTAGACTTAAAAACAAGCCGTTAAAGGGTGAAAACCCAAACCACCTCCCAAATGACCCCGTAGGAGGCACGGACACCTCGCACGGAACCAATGTATCTTGTTGGAACTGACTGGGTAATCCCGGGTCTCCCGATTAGTGAATATGACGATCATGGAAAAAATAACACTTAAACTTTATAACAAGCCGTTAAAGGGTTAAAATCCAAACCCGTCCCCCCCCGTATGAAGCACGAACACCTCGTACGGGACCAAAGTAACTTGAAGGAACAGACCGCGCAATCCCGGGTATCCCGGTTTTGTGAATATGGTGATAACTTGCAAAAATCACAATTAGACTTAAAAACAAGCCGTTAAAGGGTGAAAACCCAAAACCAACCCCCAAACGACCCCGTTAGAGGCACAAACACTTCGTACGGGACCAATGTAACTTGTAGGAGCTGACCGCGTAATCCCGGGTCTCCTGGTTTATGAATTTGACGAAAAATCAACACTTAGACTTGAAAAAAAGCCGTTCAAGGGCGAAAACCCAAACCACCCGCCAAACGACCCCATAGGAGGCACGAACACCTCGCACGGGACCAATGTAACTTGTTGGAACTGATCGCATAGTCCCGGGTCTCTCGGTGTGAGAATATGGCGATAATTTGTGAAAATCATACTAGACTTAAAAACAAGTCGTTAAAGGGTGAAAACCCAAACCAGCCCCCAAAAGACCCTGTAAGAGGCACGAGCACCTCGCATGGAACCAATGTAACTTGTAGGAACTGACCGCATTATCCCGCATTTCTCGAATTTAGAAGATGACGATAATTCACAAAAATCAACACTTAAAAACAAGCTGTTAAAGGGTGAAAACCCAAACCAGCCACCAAACGACCCCGTAGGAGGCACGAACACCTCGCACGAGACTAATGTAACTTGTAGGAACTCACCGCGTTGTCCCTTGTCTCCCAATTTGAGAATATGATGTTAATTTGCAAAAATTAACAAAATCAACATTTAAACTGAAAAACAAGCCGTTAAAGGGCAAAAACCCAAAGCAGCCCCCAAATGACCCTGTAGGAGGCACGAACACCTCGTAGAGGACCAATGTAACTTGTTGGAACTGATCGCCTAGTCCCGGGTCACTTGGTTTGAGAATATGGCAATAATTTGTGAAAATCACACTAGACTTAAAAACAAGCCCTTAAAGGGTGAAAACCCAAACCAACCCCCAAAAGACCCCGTAAGAGGCACACACACCTCAAATGGAACCAATGTAACTTGTAGGAACTGACCGCATTGTCCCGCGTCTCCCGGATTTAGAATATGATGATAATTTACAAAAATCAACACTAAAACTTAAAAACAAGTTGTTAAAGGGTGAAAACCCAAACCAACCACCAAACGACCCCGTAGGAGGCACGAACACCTCGCACGGGTCTAATGTAACTTGTTGGAACTGACCGCGTAGTACCAGGTCTCCCGATTTGAGAATATGACGATAATTTGCAAAAATTAACACTTAGACTTAAAAACAAGCCTTTAAATGGTGAAAACCCAAACCAGCCCCCAAACGACCACGTAGGAGGCACGAACATCTCGCACGAAACCATTGTAACTTATAGGAACTGACCGCGTTGTCCCAGATCACCCGATTCGAGAATATGATGATAATTTGCAAAAATGAACAAAATCAATACTTAAACTTAAAAACAAGCCGTTAAAGGGTGAAAACCCAAAGCAGCCATCAAATGACCTCGTAAGAGGCACGAAGACCTCGTACAGGACCAATGTAACTTGTACGAACAGTCCGCGTAGTCCCGGGTCTCCCAATTTGTGAATATGATGATAATTTTCAAAAATCAACACTTAGACTTAAAAACAAGTCGTTAAAGGGTGAAAACCCAGACCACCCCCCATCGACCCCGTAGGAAGCACGAACACCTCGTATGGGACCAATGTAACTTGTAGGAACTGACCGCTTAGTCCCGGGTCTCCCAGTTTGTGAATATGATGATAATTTGCAAAAATCAACACATAGACTTAAAAATAAGTCGTTAAAGGGCGAAAACCCAAACCACCCCCCAAATGACTCCGTAGGAGGCACGGACACCTCACACGGAACCAATGTATCTTGTTGGAACTGACCGCGTAGTTTCGGGTCTCCCGATTAGTGAATATGACGTTAATGGCAAAAATAACACTTAAACTTGAAAACAAGCCGTTAAAGGGTGAAAATCCAAACCAGTCCCCCCCCCCCCATATAAAGCACGAACAGCTCGTACGGGACCAAAGTAACTTGAAGGAACTGACCACGCAGTCCCGGGTCTCCCGGTTTTGTGAATATGGTGATAACTTGCAAAAATTACAACTAGACTTAAAAACAAGCCGTTAAAGGGTGAAAACCCAAACCAACCCCCAAACGACCCCATAAGAGGCACAAACAACTCGTACGGGACCAATGTAACTTGTAGGAACTGACCGCGTAATCCCGGGTCTCCTTGTTTGTGAATTTGACGATAATTTGCAAAATTCAACACTTAGACTTGAAAAAAGGCCGTTAAAGGGCGAAAACCCAAACCAACTGCCAAACGACCCCGTAGGAGGCACGGACACCTCGCACGGGACCAATGTAACTTGTTGGAACTAATCGCGTAGTCCCGGGTCTCTCGGTTTGAGAATATGGCGATAATTTGCAAAAATCACACTAGACTTAAAAACAAGTCGTTAAAGGGTGAAAACCCAAACCAGCCCCCAAAAGACCCCGTAAGAGGCACGAACAGCTCGCATGGAACCAATGTAACTTGTAGGAACTGACCGCATTGTCCCGCATCTCCCGGATTTAGAATATGGCGATAATTCACAAAAATCAACACTTAAACTCAAAAACAAGCTGTTAAAGGATGAAAACCCAAACCAGCCACCAAACGACCCCGTAGGAGGCACGAACACCTCGCACGGGACTAATGTAACTTGTAGTAACTCACCGCGTAGTCCCAGGTCTCCCAATTTGAGAATATGATGATAATTTGCAAAAATTAATAAAATCAACATTTAAACTAAAAAACAAGCCGTTAAAGGGGGAAAACCCAAAGAAGCCCCCAAATGCCCCCGTAGGAGGCACGAACACCTCGTACAGGAACAATGTAACTTGTACAAACTGACCGTGTACTCCCGGCTCTCCCAGTTTTTGAATACGATGATAATTTGCAAAAATCAACACTTAGACTTAAAAACAAGTCGTTAAAGGGTGAAAACCCAAACCAACCCCCAAACGACCCCGTAAGAGGCACAAACACCTCATACGGGACCAATGTAACTTGTAGGAACTGACCGCATAATCCTGGGTCTCCCGATTTTTGAATGCGATAATAATTTTCAAAAATCAACATTTAGACTTAAAAAAAACCGTTAAAGGGAAAAAACCTAAACCACCCCCCAAACGACCCCGTAGGAGGCACGAACACCTCGCACGAGACCAATGTAACTTGTTGGAACTTATCGTGTAGTCCCGGGTCTCCCGGTTTGAGAATATGGCAATAATTTGCAAAAAACCCACTAGTCTTAAAAACAAGCCGTTAAAGAGTGAGAACCCAAACCAGCCCCAAAAGACCCTGAAAGGGGCACGAACACCTCGTATGGAACCAATGTAATTTGTAGGAACTGACCGCGTTGTCTCGCGTCTCCCGGATTTAGAATATGACGATAATTTAATAAAATCAACACTTAAACTTAAACACAAGCTATTAAAGGATGAAAACCCAAACCAGCCACCAAACGACCCCGTAGGAGGCACGAACACCTCGCATGGGACTAATGTAACTTGTAGGAACTGACCGCGTAGTCCCAGGTCTCCCGATTTGAGAATATAACGATAATATGAAAAAATTAACACTTAGACTTAAAAACAAGCCTTTAAATGGTGAAAACCCAAACCAGCCCCCAAACGACCACGTAGGAGGCACGAACATCTCGCACGGAACCAGTGTAACTTGTAGGAACTGACCGCGGAGTCCCAGGTCTCTCGATTCAAGAATATGATGATAATTTGCAAAAATGAACAAAATCAACACTTCAACTTAAAAACAAGCCGTTAAAGGGTGAAAACCCAAAGCAGCCACCAAATGACCCTGTAGGAGGCACGAACACCTCGCATGGGACCAATGTAACCTTATTGGATCTGACCGCATAGTCCGGGGTCTCCCAATTTGAGAATATGACGATAATTTGTAAAAATCAACACTTCAACTTAAAAACAAGCCGTTAAAGGGTGAAAACCCAAACCAGTCCCAAAACGACCCCGTAAGAGGTACGAACACCTCTCACGGGACCAATGTAATTTGTAGGAACTGATCGCGTAGTCTCGGGTCTCCCGGTTTGTGAATATGATGATAATTTACAAAAATTAACACTTAGTCTTAAAAACAAGCCTTTAAATGGTGAAAACCCAAACCAGCCCCCAAACGACCACGTAGGAGGCACGAACATCTCGCACGGGACCAATGTAACTTGTAGGAACTGACCGCGTAGTCCCAGGTCTCCCGATTAGAGAATATGATGATAATTTGCAAAAATCAACAAAATCAACACTTAAACTTAAAAAAAGGCCGTTAAAGGGTGAAAACCCAAAGCAACCCCCAAATGACCCCGTAGGAGGCACAAACACCTCGTGTAGGGCCAACGTAACTTGTACGAACTGATCGTGTACTCCTGGGTCTCCCAGTTGGTGAATATGATGATAATTTGCAATAATCAATACTTAGACTTAAAAACACGCCGTTTAAGGGTGAAAACCCAAACCATCCACTAAACGACCCATAGGAGGAACGAACACCTCGCATGGGACCAATGTAACTTGAAGGAACTGACCGCATAGTCCCGGGTCTCCCGATTTGTGAATATGACGATAATTTGCAAAAATTAATACTTAGCCTTAAAAACAAGCCTTTAAAGGGTGGAAACCCAAACCACCCGCCAAATGACCCCGTAGGAGGCACGAACACCTCGCACGGAATCAATTTAACTTGTTGGAACTGACCGCGTAGTCCCGGGTCACCCGATTAGTGAATATGAAGATAATTGGCAAAAATAACACTTAAACTTGAAATCAAGCCGTTAAAGGGTGAAAATCCAAACCAGCTACCAAGCCACCCCGTAAGAAGAACGAACACCTCGTACGGGACCAATGTAACTTGAAGGAACTGACTGCGCAGTCTTGGGTCTCCCGGTTTGAGAATATGGGGGTAACTTGCAAAAATCATAATTACACTTAAAAACAAGCCGTTAAAAGGTGAAAACCCAAAGTAGCCTCCAAACGACCCCGTAGGAGGCACGAACACCTCGTACGGGACCAATTTAACTTGTAGTAACTGACCGCGTAGTCTTGGGTCTCCCAATTTCTGAATATGATGATAATTTTTAAAAATAAACACTTAGACTTAAAAACAAGCTGTTAAAGGGTGAAAACGAAAACCACCACCCAAATGACCCCGTAGTAGCCACGGACACCTTGCACGGGACCAATGTAACTTGTAGGAACTGACTGCGTAGTCCTGGGTCTGACAATTGAAGAATATGACCATAATTTGCAAAAATAAACAAAATGAACTATTAGACTTAAAAACAAGCCGTTAAAGCGGGAAACCAGGAACCATCCCCCAAAAGACCCCGTAAGAGGCACGAACACCTCGCACGGGACCAATGTAACCTGTAGGAACTGACCGCGTTGTCTCAGGTCTTTCGGATTTAGAATATGATGATAATTTATAAAAATCAACACTAAAACTTAAAAACAAGAAGTTAAATGGTGAAAACCGAAACCAGTCCCCAAACAACCCCGTAGGAGGCACGGACACCTCGCACGGGACCAATGTAACTTGAAGGAACTGACTGCATAGTCCCGGGTCTCCCGGTTTGTAAATCGGACGATAATTTGAAAAAATTAATATTTCTACTTAAAAACAAGACTTTAAATGGGGAAAACCCAAACCATCCCCCAAACGACCACGTAGGAGGCACGAACTACTCGCACGGGACCAACGTAACTTGTTGGAACTGACCGCATAGTCCCGGGTCTCCCGATTTGAGGATATGACGATAATTTGAAAAAATTAACAAAATCAACACTTAAACTTAAAAACAAGCCATTAAAGGGTGAAAACCCAAACCACCCCCCAAACGACCCCGTAGGAGGAACGAACACCTCGCACAAGACCAATGTAACTTGTTGGAACTGATCGCGTAGTCCGGGGACTCCCAATTTGAGAATATGATGATAATTTGCAAAAATTAACAAATCAACACTTAAACATAAAACCAAGCGGTAAAATGGTGAAAACCAAACCACCCCACAAAGAACCCCGTAGGAGGCACGAACACCTCGTATGGGACCAATGTAACTTGTTGCAACTGACCGCGTAGTCTCGGGTCTTCCAGTTTGTGAAAATGATGATAATTTGCAAAAATAAACACTTAGACTTAAAAACAAGTCGTTAAAGGGTGAAAAACCAGTCCACCCCCCAAACGACCCCGTAGGAGGCACGAACACCTCGCATGGGACCAATGTAACTTGTTGGAACTAATCGCGTAGTTCGGGGTCTCCTAATTTGAGAATATGAGGATAATTTGTAAAAATCACACTTAGACTTAAAAACAAGCCGTTAAAGGGTGAAAACCCAAACTAGCCCCCAAACGACCCGGTAGGAGGCACGAACACCTCGTACGGGACCAATTTTACTTGTAGTAACTGACCGCGTAGTCTTGGGTCTCCCAGTTTGTGAATATGATGATAATTTGTAAAAATCAACACTTTGACTTAAAAACAAGCCGTTAAAGGGTGAAACCCCAAACCACCCCCCAAACGACCCCGTAGTAGGAACGAACACCTCGCACGGGACCAATGTAACTTGTAGGAACTGACTGCGTAGTCCTGGGTCTCACGATTCAAGAATATGACGATAATTTGCAAAAATTAACAAAATCAACTCTTAGAGTTAAAAACAAGTCGTTAAAGGGTGAAAACCAAACCAGCCCCCAAAAGACCCCGTAAGAGGCACGAACACCTCGCACGGGACTAATGTAACTTGTAGGAACTGACCGCATTGTCCCAGGTCTCCCGGATTTAGAATATGATGATAATTTATAAAAATCAACACTAAAACTTAAAAACAAGCAGTTAAAGGGTGCAAACCAAACCAGCCCCCAAACGACCACGTAGGAGGCACGAACACCTCGCACGGGATCAATGTAACTTGTTGGAACTGACCGCGTAGTCCCGGGTCTCCCATTTCGAGAATACGATGATAATTTCTAAAAATCAACCAAATCAACACTTAAATTTAAAAATAACCTGTTAAAGGGTGAAAACATAAACCAACTCCCAAACGACCCCCGTAGGAGGCACGAACACCTCGTACGGGACCAATGTAACTTGTAGTAACTGACCGCGTAGTCTCGGGTCTCCCAGTTTGTGAATATGATGATAATTTGCAAACATCAACACTTACACTTAAAAACAATCCGTTAAAGGGTGAAACCAAAAACACCCCGTAGGAGGCACGAACACCTCGCACGGGACCAATGTAACTTGTTTGAACTGACCGCGTAGTCCGGGGTCTCCCAATTTGAGAATATCACGATAATTTTCAAAAATCAACAAAATCAACACTTAAACTTAAAAAAAGCTATTAAAGGGTGAAAACCCAAACCAGCCCCCAAACGACCCCGTAAGAGGCACGAACACCTCGCACGGGACCAATGTAACTTGTAGGAACTGACCGCATAGTCCCGGGTCTCCCGATTTGAAAATATGATGATAATTTGCAATAATCAACACTTAGACTTAAAAACAAGCCGTTAAAGGGTGAAAACCCAAACCATCCCCCAAACGACCCCGTAGGAGGCACGAACACCTCGTACGGGACCAATGTAACTTGTAGTAGCTGATCGCGTAGTCCCGGGTCTCCCAGTTTGTGAATATGATGATAATTCCCAAAAATCAACACTTAGACTAAAAAAAGGTCATTAAAGGGTTAAAACCCAAACCAGCCCCCAAACGACCCTGTAGGAGGCACGAACACCTCGTACGGGACCAATGTAACTTGTTCGAACTAACCGCGTAGCCCGGGGTCTCCCAATTTGAGAATATGATGATAATTTGCTAAAATTAACAAAATCAACACTTGAATTTAAAAACAAGCCGTTAAAGGGTGAAAACCCAAACCATCCAGCAAACGACCCCGTTGGAGGCACGAACACCTCATACGGGACCAATGTATCTTTTAGTGACTGACTGTGTAGTCTCGGGTCTCCCAGTTTGTGAATATGATGATAATTTGCAAAAATTAATACATGGATTTATAAACAAGTCGTTGAAGGGTAAAAACCCAATCCACCCCCCAAACGACCCCGTAGGAGGCACGAACAAGTCGGACGGGACCAATGTAACTGGTTGGAACTGATCGCGTAGTCCGGGGTCTCCCAATTTCAGAATATGACGATAATTTGCAAAAATCACACTTAGAATGAAAAACAAGCCGTTAAAGGAAACCCAAACTAGCCCTCAAACGACCACGTAGGAGGCACGAACACTGAGTACAGGACAAATGTAACTTAGACGAACTGAATGCATAGTTCCGGGTCTCCCAGTTTGTGAATATGATGATAATTTGCAAAAATCAACACTTAGACATAAAAATACGCCGTTAAAGAGTGAAAACCAAAACCACCTCCCAAACGACCCCGTAGTAGGCATGAACACCTCGCACGAAACCAATGTCACTTGTAGAAACTGACTGCGTAGTCTTGGGTCTCCCGATTCAAGAATATGACGATAATTTGCAAAAATCAACAAAATCAACTCTTACACTTAAAAGCAAGCCGTTAAAGGGTGAAAACCAAAACCAGACCCCAAAAGACACCGTAAGAGGCACGAACACCTCGCATGGAACCAATGTAACTTGTAGGAACTGACCGCGTTGTCCCGCGTCTCTCGGATTTAGAATATGACGATAATTTACAAAAATTAACACTTAAACTTAAAAACAAGCTATTAAAGGGTGAAAACCCAAACCAGCCACCAAACGACCCCGTAGGAGGCACTAACACCTTGCACGGGACTAATGTAACTTGTAGGACCTGACCTCATAGTCCCAGGTCTCCCGATTTGAGAATATGACGATAATTTGCAAAAACTAACACTTAGACTTAAAAACAAGCCTTTAAATGGTGAAAACCCAAACCAGGCACCAAACGACCACGTAGGAGGCACGGACATCTCGCACGGAAGCAATGTAACTTGTAGGAACTGACTGCGTACTCCCAAGTCTCCTGATTCGAGAATATGATGATAATTTGACAAAATTAACAAAATCAACACTTTAACTTAAAAACAAGCCGTTAAAGGGTGAAAACCCAAAGCAGCCACCAAATGACCCCGTAGGAGGCATGAACACCTCGTACAGGACCAATGTAACTTGTACGAACAGACCGCGTAGTCCCGGGTCTCCCAATTTGTGAATATGATGATAATTTGCAAAAATCAACACTTAGACTTAAAAATAAGCCGTTAAAGGGTGAAAACCCAAACGACCCCGTAGGAGACACGAACACCTCGCACGGGACCAATGTAACCTTGTTGGAACTGACTGCGTAGTTCGGGGTCTCCCGATTTGAGAATGTGGTGATAATTTTCAAAAATCAACACTTAAACTTAAAAACAAGCCGTTAAAGGGTGAAAACCCAAACCAACCCCAAAATGACCCCGTGAGAGGCACGAACATCTCGCACGGGCCCAATGTAACTTGTTGGAACTGATCGCTTAGTCCCGGGTCTCCCAGTTTGTGAATATGATGATAATTTGCAAAAATGAACACTTAGACTTAAAAACAAGCCGTTAAAGGGTGAAAACCCAAACCACCCCCTTAGGAGGCACGAACACCTCGCATGGAACCAATGTAACTTAGTGGAACTGACCGCGTACTCCCGGGTCTCCCGATTAGTGAATATGATGATAATTGGCAAAAATAATACTTAAACATGAAAACAAGCCGTTAAAGGGTGAAAATCCAAAGTAGTCTCCAAACCCCCCCGTAAGAAGCACGAACACGTCGTACGGGGACCAATGTAACTTGAAGGAACTGACCGCGCAGTCCTGGGTCTCCCAGTTTGAGAATATGGTGAACTTGCAAAAATCACAATTAGACTGAAAAACAAGCCGTTAAAGGGTGAAACCAAAACCAACCCCCAAACGACCCCGTAAGAGGCACAAAGACCTCATACGGGACCAATGTAACTTGTAGAAACTGATCGCGTAATCTCGGGTCTCCCGATTTGTGAATACGATGATAATTTGCAAAAATCAACACTTAGACTTAAAAAAAAGCCGTTAAAGGGGGAAAACCTAAACCACTGCCCAAACGACCCCGTAGGAGGCACGAACACCTCGCACGGGACCAATGTAACTTGTTGGAACTGATCGTGTAGTCCAGGGTCTCCCCGTTTGAGAATATGGCAATAATTTACGAAAATCACAGTAGACTTAAAAACAAGTCGTTAAAGGGGGAAAACCCAAACCAGCCCCAAAAGACCCTGTAAGAGGCACGAACACCTTGTATGGAACCAATGTAACTTATAGGAACTGACTGCGTTGTCCCGCATCTCCCGAATTTAGAATATGATGATAATTTACAAAAATCAACACTTAAACTTAAAAACAACCTATTAAAGGGTGAAAACCCAAACCAGCCACCAAACTACCCCGTAGGAGGCACAAACACCTCGCATGGGACTAATGTAACTTATAGGAACTGGTCGCGTAGTCCTAGGTCTCCCGATTTGAGAATATGACGATAATTTGAAAAAATTAACACTTAGACTTAAAAACAAGCCATTAAATGGTGAAAACCAAAACCAGCCCCCAAACGACCACGTAGGAGGCACGGACTTCTCGCACGGGACCAATGTAACTTGTAGGAAGTGATCGCGTAGTCCCAGGTCTCCCGATTCGAGAATATGATGATAATTTTTTAAAATCAACAAAATCAACACTTAAACTTAAAAACAAGCCATTAAAGGGTGAAAACCCAAAGCAGCCCCCAAATGACCCCGTAGGAGGCACAAACACCTCGTGTAGGACAAATGTAACTTGGAGGAACTAACCGTGTACTCCTGGGTCTCCCAGTTTGTGAATATGATGATAATTTGCAATAATCAACACTTAGACTTAAAAACACGCCGTTAAAGAGTGAAAACCAAAAACCATCCCCCAAACGACCCCGTAGGAGGCACGAACACCTCGCATGGGACCAATGAAACTTGGAGGAACTGACCGCGTAGTCCCAGGTCTCCCGATTTGTGAATATGATGATAATTTACAAAAATTAACACTTTGACTTAAAAACAAGCCTTTAAAGGGTGAAAACCCAAACCAGTCCCCAAATGACCCCGTAGGAGGCACGAACACCTCACACGGGACCAATGAAACTTGAAGGAACAAACCGCATAGTCCCGGGTCTTCTGATTTGTAAATCTGACGATAATTTACAAAAATTAACATTTCGACTTAAAAACAAGACTTTAAAGGGTGAAAACCCAAACGAACCCCCAAACGACCACGTAGGAGCCACGAACACCTCGCATGGGACCAATGTAACTTGTTGGAACTGACCACATATTCCCGGGTCTCCCGATTCGAGAATATGACGATAATTTGAAAAAATTAAAAAAATCAACACTTAAACTTAAAAACAAGCCGTTAATGGGTGAAAACCCAAACGACCCCGTAGGAGGCACGAACACCTCGCACGGGACTAATGTAACTTGTTGGAACTGATCGCATAGTCCGGGGTCTCCCAATTTGAGAATATGATAATAATTTGCAAAAATTAACAAATCAACACTTAAACGTCAAACCAAGCGGTTAAATGGTGAAAACCAAACCAGCCCCCAAACGACCCCGTAGGAGGTACGAACACCTCGTACGGGACCAATGTATCTTTTAGTAACTGACCGCGTACTCCCGGGTCTCCCAGTTTGTGAATATGATGATAATTTGCAAAAATCAACACTTAGACTTAAAAACAAGTCGTTAAAGGGTGAAAACCCAATCCACCCCCCAAACGACCCCGTAGGAGGCACGAACACCTTGCATGGTACCAATGTAACTTATTGGAACTGATCGCGTAGTTCGGGGTCTCCTAATTTGAGAATATGACGATAATTTTCAAAAATCACACTTAGACTTAAAAACAAGCTGTTAAGGCTTGAACAGCCAAACTAGCCCCCAAACGACCCCGTAGGAGGCACGAACACCTCGTACGGGACCAACTTAACTTGTAGTTACTGACTGCGTAGTCTTGGGTCTCCCAGTTTGTGAATATGATGATAATTTGCAAAAATCAACACTTAGACTTAAAAACAATCCGTTAAAGGGTGAAAACCCAAACCACCCCCCAAATGACCCCGTAGTAGGCACGAACACCTCGCACGGGACCAATGTAACTTGTAGGAACTGACTGCGTAGTCCTGGGTCTCACGATTCAAGAATATGACGATAATTTGCAAAAATCAACAAAATCAACTCTTAGACATAAAAACAAGCCGTTAAAGGGTGAAAACCCAAACCAGCCCCCAAAAGACCCCGTAAGAGGCACGAACACCTCGCACGGGACCAATGTAACTTGTAGGAACTGACCGCATCGTCCCGGGTCTCCCGATTTAGAATATGATGATAATTTATAAAAATCAACACTAAACTTAAAAACAAGCATTTAAAGGGTGAAAACCCTAACTAGCCTCCAAACGACCACGTAGGAGGCACGAACACCTCGCACGGGACCAATGTAACTTGTTGGAACTGATCGCATAGTCCTGGGTCTCCCGATTCGAGAATATGACGATAATTTGTAAAAATGAACAAAATCAACACTTAAATTTAAAAATAACCTGTTGAAGGGTGAAAACCCAAACCAGCCCCCAAAAGATCCCGTAAGAAGCACGAACACCTCGCACAGGATCAATGTAACTTGTAGGAACTGACCGCATTGTCCCGGGTCTCCCGATTTAGAATATGATAATAATTTATAAAAATCAACACTAAACTTAAAAACAAGCATTTAAAGGGTGAAAACCAAAACTAGCCTCCAAACGACCACATAAGAGGTATGAACACCTCGCACGGGACCAATGTAACTTGTTGGAACTGACCGCATAGTCCCGGGTCTCCCGATTGGAGAATATGACGATAATTTGCAAAAATCAACAAAATCAACACTTAAATTTAAAAATAACCCGTTGAAGGGTGAAAACCCAAATCAACCCCCAAACGAACACCTCCTACGGGACAAATGTAACTTATAGTAACTGACCGAATAGTGCGGGGTCTCCCAGTTTGTGAGTATGATGATAGTTTTCAAAAATAAACACTTACACTTAAAAACAAGCAATTAAAGGGTGAAAACCCAAACCAGCCCCCAAACGAACTCGTAAGAGGAACGAACACCTCATACGGGACCAATGTAACTTGTTGTAATTGACCGCGTAGTCCCGGGTCTCCCAGTTTGTGAATATGATGATAATTTGCAAAAATAAACACTTAGACTTAAAAATAAGCCGTTAAAGGGTGAAAACCCAAACCACTCCCAAATGACCCCGTAGGAGGCACGAACACCTCGCACGGGACTAATGTAACTTGTTCGAACTGACCGTGTAGTCCGGGGTCTCCTAATTTGAGAATATGATGATAATTTGCAAAAATCAACGAAATAAAGAATTAAACTTAAAAACAAGACATTAAAGGGTGAAAACCCAAACTAGCACCCAAACGACCCCGTAGGAGGCACGAACAACTCGTACCGGACCAATGTAAATTCTAGTTTCTCCCAGTTTGTGAATATGATGATAATTCACAAAAATCAACACATATACTAAAAAACAAGGGTATGAAGGGTGAAAACCCAAACCACCCCCCAAACCACCCCGTAGGAGGCATGAACACCTCGCACAGGACCAATGTAACATTTTGGAACTAACTGCATAGTTCGGGGTCTCCCAATTCGAGAATATGACGATAATTTGCAAAAATCACACTTAGACTTAAAAATAAGCCGTTAAAGGGTAAAAACCCAAACCTGCCTCCAAACGACCTCGTAGGAGGTACGAACACCTCGTACGGGACCAATTAAACTTGAAGTAACTGATCGTGTAGTCCCGGTTCCTCCAATTTGTGAATATGATGATAATTTGAAAAAATCAACACTTAGACTTAAAAATAACCCGTTAAAGGGTGAAAACCCCAACCACCCCACAAACGACCCCATAGGAGGCACGAACACCTCGCAAGGGACAATGTAACTTGTTGGAACTGACTGCGTAGTCCCGGGTCTCCTGATTAGTGAATATGATGATAATTGGCAAAAATAACACTTAGACTTGAAAACAAGCCGTTAAAGGGTGAAAATCCAAACCATCCCCCAAACGACCCCGTAAGAGGAGCGAACACCTCGTACAGGACCAGTGTAACTTGTAGGAACTGATCACGCAGTCCCGGGTCTTCCAGTTTGAGAATATGGTGATAACTTGCAAAAATCACAATTAGACTTAAAAACATGCCGTTAAAGGGTGAAAACAAAAACCAACCCCCTAAGAGGCACAAACACCTCGTACGGGACCAATGAAACTTGTAGGAACTGATCGTGTAATCCCGTGTCTCCTGGTTTGTGAATATGATGATAATTTACAAAAATCAACACTTAGCCCTGGGTCTCCCGAATTGTGAATATGACAATAACTTGCAAAAATCAACACTTAGACTTAAAAACAAGCCGTTAAAGGGTGAAAACCCAAACCACCCCACAAACGACCCCTTAGAAGGCACGAACACCTCCCACTGGACCAAAGTAACTTGTTGGAACTGACCGCTTAGTCCCGGGTCTCCTGATTTGAGAATATGGTGATAATTTGCAAAAATCACACTTAGACTTAAAGACAAGCCATTAAAGGGTGAAAACCCAAACCAACCCCCAAACGACCCCGTGGGAGGCACGAACACCTCGCACGGGCCCAATGTAACTTGTAGGAACTGATCATATAGTCTCGGGTCTCCCGCTTTGTGAATATGACGATAATTTGCAAAACTAACACTTAGACTAAAAAACCAGCCTTTAAATGGTGAAATCCCAAACCAGCTCCCAAACGACCATGTAGGAGGCACGAACATCTCACACGGGACCAATGTAACTTGTAGTAACTGACCGCGTAACCTCGGGTCCACCAGTTTGTGAATATGATGATAATTTGCAAAAATCAACACTCAGGCTTAAAAATAAGCCGTTAAAGGGTGAAAACCCAAACCACCTCCCAAACAACCCCGTAAGAGGCACGAACACCTCGCACTGGACCAATGTAACTTGTTGGAACTGACCGCATAGTCCGGGGTCTCCCAATTTGAGAATATGATGATAATTTGCAAAGATCACAATTAGACTTCAAAACAAGCCGTTAAAGCATGAAAACCCAAACCAGCTCCTAAAGGACCCCGTAAGAGGCACGAACACCTCGCACGGGACCAATGTAACTTGTAGCAACTGATCGCGTAGTCCTGGTTTCCCCGGTTTGAGAATATTATGATAATTTGCAAAAATAAGCACTTAGACTTAAACACAAGCCCTTAAAGGGCGAAAACCCAAACCACTGCACAAACAACCCCGTAGGAGGCACGAACACCTCGTACTGGACCAATGTAACTTATTATAACTGGCCGTGTAGTCTCGGGTCTTCCAGTTTGTGAATATGATGATAATTTGCAAAAATCAACACTTAGACTTAAAAATAAGCCGTTAAAGGGTGAAACCCCAAACCACCCCCCAAACGACCCCGTAGGGGTCACGAACACCACGCACGGGGCAATGTAACTTGTTGGAACTAACCGCGTAGTCATTGGTCTCCCAATTTGGGAATATGACGATAATTTGCAAAAATCAACAAAATCAACACTTAATCTTAAAAACAAGCCGTTAAATGGTGAAACCCCAAACTAGTAGGCACGAACACCTCGTACGGGACCAATGTAACTTGTAGTAACTCAACGCGTAGTCCTGGGTCTCCCAGTTTGTGAGTATGATGATAATTTGCAAAAATTAACACTTAGACATAAAAACAAGTCGTTAAAGGGTGAAAACCCAAACCAGCCCCCAAACGACCCCGTAAGAGGCACGAACACCTCGTACGGGAGCAATGTAACTTGTAGGAACTGACCGCGTAGTCTCGGGTCTCCCGATTAGTGAATATGACGATAATTGGCAAAAATAACACTTAGACTTGAAAATAAGTCGTTAAAGGGTAAAAATCCAAACCAGCCTCCAAACGACCCCGTAAGAGGCACGAACACCTCGTACGGGACAAATGTAACTTGTAGGAACTAACCGCGCAGTCCCTGCTCTCCTGGTCTGAGAATATGGGGATAACTTGCAAAAATTACAATTAGACTTAAAAACAAGCCGTTAAAGGGTGAAAACCCAAACCAACCCCCAAACACCTCGTAAGAGGCACAAACACCTCGTACGGGAAGAGTGTAACTTGTAGGAACTGACCGCGTAATCTCGGGTCTCTCGATTTGTGAATATGATGATAATTTGCAAAAATCCACACTTAAACTTAAAAACAAGCCGTTAAAGGGAGAAAACCCAAACCACCCCCCAAACAATCCTGTAGGAGGCACGGACGCCTCGCACGGGACAAATGTAACTTGTTGGAACTGATCGTGTAGTCCCGTGTCTCCCGGTTTGAGAATATGGCGATAATTTACAAAAATCACACTAGACTTAAAAACAAGTCATTAAAGGGTGAAAACCCAAACCAGCCCCCAAAAGACCCCGTGAGAGGCACGAACACCCCGTACGGAACAAATGTAACTTGTAGGAACACACCGCGTTGTCCCGCGTCTCCCAGATTTAGAATATGACGATAATTTACAAAATTCAACACTTAAACTTAAAAACCAGCCGTTAAAATGTGAAAACCCAAACCAGCCACCAAAATACCCTGTAGGAGGCACGAACACCTCGCACGGGACTAATGTAATTTATAGAACATGACCGCGTAGTCCCAGGTCTCTCAATTTCAGAATATGACAATAATTTGTAAAAATCACACTTATACTTAAAAACAAGCCATTAAAGGGTGAAAACCCAAACCAACCCCGAAACGACCCCGGAGGAGGCACAAACACCTCGTACGGGACAAATGTAATTTACAGGAACTGATCACGTAGTATCGGTTCTCCCGATTTGTGAATATGACGATAATTTGCAAAATTAGCACTTAGACTTAAAACCAAGCCTTTAAAAGGTGAAAACCAAACCAGCCCCCAAACGAGCACGTAGGAGGCTCGAACATTTCGCAAAGGACCAATGTAACTTGTACGAACTAACCGCGTAGTCCCAAGTCTCCCAATTCGAGAATATGATGATAATTTGCGAAAACGAACAAAATCAACACTTAAACTTAAAAACAAGCCGTTAAAGGGTGAAAATCCAAAGCAGCCCCCAAACGACCCCGTAGATGGAACGGACATCTCGTACAGGACCAATGTAACTTGGACAAACTGACCACATAGTCCCGGGTCTCCCAATTTGTGAATATGATGGTAATTTGCCAAAATCAACACTTAGACTTAAAAACAAGCCGTTAAAGGGTGAAAACCCAAACCACCGCCCCAAATGAAGCCGTAGGAGGCACAAACACCTCACACGGGACCAATGTAACCTTGTTGGAACTGTCCGCGTAGTCCGGGGTTTCCCGATTTGAGAATATGACGATAATTTGAAAAAATCAACAAATTCAAGACTTAAAGTTAAAAACAAGCCATTAAAGGTTGAAAACCCAAACCTGCCCCAAAACGACCCTGTAAGAGGCACGAACACCTCGCACGGGACCAATGTAACTTATAGGAACTGATCGCGTAGTACCGGGTCTCCCGGTTTGTGAATATGATGATAATTTGCAAAAATTAACACTTATACTTAAAAATAAGCCTTTAAATGGTGAAAACCCAAACCAGCCCCCAAACGACCACGTAGGAGGCACGAACATCTTGTACGGGACCAATGTAACTTGTTGTAACTAACCGCGTAGTCCCGGGTCTCGAGTTTGTGAATATGATAATAATTTGCAAAAATCAACACTTTGACTTAAAAACAAACCATTAAAGGGTGAAAACCCAAACCACCCCCCAAACGACCCCGTAGGAGGCACGAACACCTCGCATGGGACCAATGTAACTTGTTGGAACTGACCGCGTAGTCCGTGGTCTCCCAATTTGAGAATATGACTATAATTTGCAAAAATCAACAAAATAAAAACTTAAACTTGAAAACAAGCCGTTAAATGGTGAAAACCCAAACCAACCCCCAAACGACCCCGTAGGAGGCACGAACACCTCGTACGGGACCAATGTAACTTGTAGTAACTGATCGCGTAGTCCCGGGTCTCCCAGTTTGTGAATATGATGATAATTTACAAAAATCAACACTTAGACTTAAAAATAAGTCGTTAAAGGGTGAAAACCCAAATAACCCCCCAAATGACCCCGTAGGACGCACGAACACCTCGCACGGGACGAATGTAACTTGTTGGAACTGACCGCATAGTCCCGGGACTCCCGAATATTGAATATGATGATAATTGGCAAAAATAAAACTTAGACTTGAAAACAAGTCGTTAAAGGGTGAAAATCCAAACGAGCCACCAAATGACCCCTTTAAGAGACACGAACACCTCGTACGGGACCAATGTAACTTGTAGGAACTGATCGCGCAGTCTCGGCTCTCCCGGTTTGAGAATATGTGGATAACTTGGAAAAATTACAATTATACTTTAAAACAAGCCGTTAAAGGGTGAAAACCCAAACTAACCCCTAAACGACCCCATAAGAGGTACAAACACCCCGTACGGTGCCAATGAAACTTGTAGGAATTGACCGCGTAATCCCGGGTCTCCCGATTTGTGAATATGACGATAATTTGTAAAAATCAACACTTAGTCATAAAAACAAGCCGTTCAAGGGCGAAAACATAAACCACCCCCAAAACAACCCCGTAGGAGGCACGAACACCTCGCACGGGGCCAATGTAACTTTTTGGAACTGATCGCGTTATCCCGGGTCTCCCGGCTTGAGAATATGATGATAATTTGAAAAATCACACTAGACTTAAAAACAAGCCGTTAATGGGTGAAAACCAAAACAAGCCCCCAAAAGTCCCCGTAAGAGGCACGAACACCTCGCACGGGACCAATGTAACTTGTAGGAACTGACCACTCTGTCCCAGCTCTCCCGGTTTGAGAATATGGGGATAACTTGCAAAGATTACAATTAGACTTAAAAACAAGCCGTTAAAGGGTGAAAACCCAAACCACCCCCCAAAACCGCGTAAGAGGCACAAACACCTCGTACGGGCCCAATGTAACTTATAGGAATTGACCGTGTAATCCCTTGTCTCCCGGTTTGTGAATATGACGATAATTTTCCAAAATCAACACTTAGACTTAAAAACAAGCCGTTAAAGGGAGAAAACCCAAACCACCCCCACAACAACCCCGTAGGAGGCACGAACACCTCGTACGGGACCAATGTAACTTGTTGGAACTGATCGCGTAGTCCTGGGTCTCCCGATTTGAGAATATGGCGATAATTTGCAAAAATCACACTAGACTTAAAAACAAGTCGTTAAAGGGTGAAAACCCAAACCAGCCCCCAAAAGACCCCATAAGAAGCATGAACACCTCGCACGGAACCAGTGTAACTTGTAGGAACTGACCGCGTTGTCCCGCGTCTCCCAGATTTAGAATATGACGATAAATTACAAAAATCAACACTTAAACATAAAAACAAGCCGTTAAAATGTGAAAAAATCTAACCAGCCACCAAACGACCCCGTAGGAGGCACGAACACCTCGCACGGGACTAATGTAATTTCTAGACACTGACCGCGTAGTCCCAGGTCTCCCGATTTCAGAATATGACAATAATTTGCAAAATTAACACTTAGACTTAAAAACAAGCCTTTAAATGGTGAAAACCCAAACCAGCCACCAAACGACCACGTCGGAGGCACGAATATTTCGCACGGGACCAATGTAACTTGTACGAACAGACCGCATAGTCCCGGGTCTCCCGGTTTGTGAATATGATGATAATTTGCAAAAATCAACACTTAGACTTAAAAATAAGCCGTTAAAGGGTGAAAACACAAACCACCCCCAAAACGACCCCGTAGGAGGCATGAACACCTCGCACGGGACCAATGTAACCTTGTTGGAACTGACCGCGTAGTCCAAGGTCTCCCGATTTGAGAATATGACGATAATTTGCAAAAATAAAAAAAATCAACACTTAAAGTTAAAAACAAGCCGTTAAAGGATGAAAGCCCAAACAAACCCCTAAACGACCCCGTAAGAGGCACGAACACCTCGCACGGGACCAATGTAACTTGAAGGAACTGATCGCGTAGTCCCGGGTCTCTCGGTTTGAGAATACGATGATAATTTGTAAAAATCAGCATTTAGACTTAAAAATAAGCCGTTAAAGGGCGAAAACCCAAACCACCCTCCAAACAACCCCGTAGGAGGCACGAACACCTCGTACGGGACCAATGTAACTTGTTGTAACTGACCGCGTAGTCTCGGGTCTTCCAGTTTGTGAATATGATGATAATTTGAAAAAATCAACACTTAGACATAAAAACAAGTCGTTAAAGGGTGAAAACCCAAACCACCCCCCAAACGACCCCGTAGGAGGCACGAACAACACGCACGGGACCAATGTAACTTATTGGAACTAACTGCGTCGTCCGGGGTCTCCCAATTTGGGAATATGAAGATAATTTGCAAAAATCAACAAAATCAACACTTAAACTTAAAAACAAGCCGTTAAATGGTGAAAACCTAAACCAGCAGGCACGAACACCTCGTATGGGACCAATGTAACTTGTAGTAACTGAACGCGTAGTCTGGAGTCTCCCAGTTCGTGAATATGATCATAATTTGCAAAAAGCAACACTTAGACTTAAAAACAAGTCGTTAAAGGGTGAAAACTCAAACCACCCTCAAATGACCCCGTAGCAGGCACGAACACCTCGCACGGGACCAATGTAACTTGTTGGAACTGACCGCGTAGTCCCGGGTCTCCCTATTTGAGAATTTGACGATAATTTGTAAAAATCACAATTGGACTTAAAAATAAGCCGTTAAAGGGTGAAAACCCAAACCAACCCCCAAACGACCCCGTAGGAGGCACGAACACCTCGTACGTGACCAATTTAACGTGTAGTAACTAACCGCGTAGTCCCAGGTCTCCCAATTTCTAAATATCATAATAATTTGCAAAAATCAACTCTTAGACTTAAAAATAAGCCGTTAAAGGGTGAAAACCCAAACAACCCCCTAAACGACCCCGTAGGAGGCACGAACACCTCGCACGGGACCAATGTAACTTATTGGAACGGACCGCGTATTCTCGGGTCTCCCGATTAGTGAATATGAGGATAATTTGCAAAAATAACACTTAGACTTGAAAATAAGCCATTAAAGGGTAAAAATCCAAACTAGCCTCCAAACGACCCCGTAAGAGGCAAGAACACCTCGTACGGGACCAATGTAACTTGTAGGAACTAACCACACAGTCCCAGCTCTCCCGGTTTGAGAATCTAGGGATAACTTGCAAAAATTATAATTAGACTTAAAAACAAGCCGTTAATGGGTGAAAACCCAAACCAACCCCCAAACAACCTCGTAAGAGACACAAACACCCCGTACGGGACAAATGTATTTTGTAGGAACTGATCGTGTAATCCCGGGTCTCTCGGTTTTTGAATTTGATGATAATTTGCAATAATCCTCACTTAGATTTAAAAATAAGCCGTTAAAGGGCGAAAACCCAAACCACCCCACAAAGAACCCCGTAGGAGGCACGAACACCTCGTACGGGAACAATGTAACTTGTTGTAACTGACCGCGTAGTCTCGGGTCTTCCAGTTTGTGAATATGATGATAATTTGCAAAAATCAACACTTAGACTTAAAACCAAGCCGTTAAAGGGTGAAAACCCAAACGACCCCGTAGGAGGCACGAGCACCATGCACGGGACCAATGTAACTTGTTGGAACTAACCGCGTAGTCGGGGTCTCCCATTTTGGGAATATGACGATAATTTGCAAAAATCAACAAAATCAACACTTGAACTTAAAATCAAGATGTTAAATGGTGAAAACCCAAACCAGCAGGCATGGACACTTCGTACATGACCAATGTAACTTGTTATAACTGAACGCATAGTCCCGGGTCTCCCAGTTTGTGAATATGATGATAATTTGCAAAAATCAACACCTAGACTTAAAAATAAGTCGTTAAAGGGTGAAAACTCAAACCACCCCCAAACGACCCCGTAGGAGGCACGAACACCTCTCACGGGACCAATGTAACTTATTGGAACTGACCGCGTAGTCTCGGGTCTCCCTGTTTGTGAATATGATGATAATTTACAAAAAAACAACTCTTAGACTTTAAAACAAGCCGTTAAAGGGTGAAAACCCAAACCAGCCCCCAAACGACCCCGTAGGAGGCACGAACACCTCGCACGGGACCAATGTAACTTGTTGGAACTGACCGCGTAGTCTCGGGTCTCGCGATTAGAGAATATGATGATAATTATAAAAAAAAAACACTTATACTTGAAAATAAGCCGTTAAAGGGTAAAAATCCAAACTAGCCTCCAAACGACCCCGTAAGAGGCACGAACACCTCGTACAGGACCAATGTAACTTGTGGGAATTGACCGCGCAGTCCCAGCTCTCCCGGTTTGGGAATTTGGGGATAACCTGCAAAAATTACAATTAGACTTAAAAACAAACCGTTAAAGGGGGAAAACCCAAACCAACCCCCAAACAACCTCGTAAGAGGCACAAACACCTCGTACGGGACCAATGTAACTTGTAGGAACTGGCCGCGTAATCCTGGGTCTCCTGATTAGTGAATATGACAATAATTGGCAAAAATAAAACTTAGACTTGAAAACAAGTTGTTAAAGGGTGAAAACCCAAACCACCTCCCAAACAACCCCGTAGGAGGCACGAACCCCTCGCACGGGACCAATGTAACTTGTTGGAACTGATCGCGTAGTCCCGGGTCTCCCGGTTTGAGAATATGGTGATAATTTGCAAAAATCGCACTAGACTAAAAAATAAGTCGTTAAAGGGTGAAAACCCAAACCAGCCCCCAAAAGACCCCGTAAGAGGCACGAACACCTCGCACGGAACAAATGTAACTTGTAGGAACTGACCGCGTTGTCCCGCATCTCCCAGATTTAGAATATGAGGATAATTTACAAAAATCAGCACTTAAACTTAAAAATAAGCCGTTAAAATATGAAAATCCAAACCAACCACCAAACTACCACGTAGGAGGCACGAACACCTCGCACGAGACTAATGTAACTTGTAGAAACTGACCGCGTAGTCCCAGGTCTCCCAATTTCAAAATGTGACAATAATTTGCAAAATTCACACTTATACTTAAAAACAAGCCATTAAAGGGTGAAAACCCAAACCAGCCCCCAAACGACCCCGTAGGAGGCACGAACACCTCGCACGGGACGAATGTAACTTGTAGGAACTGATCACGTAGTCCCGGGTCTCCCGGTTTGCGAATATGATGATAATTTGTTAAATTAACACTTAGACTTTAAAACAAGCCTTTAAATGGTGAAAACCCAAACCAGCCCCCAAACGACCACCTAGAAGGCACGAACATTTCGCACGGGACCAATGTAACTTGTCAGAACTGACCGCATAGTCCCAGGTCTCCCGATTCGAGAATATGATGATAATTTGCAAAAATGAACAAAATCAACACTTAAACTTAAAAAAAGCCGTTAAATGGTGAAAACCCAAATCAGCCCCCAAACGACCCCGTAGAAGGTACAAACACCTCGTACAGGACCAATGTAACTTGTACGAACTGACCGCGTACTCCCGGGTCTCCCAGTTTTTGAATATGATGATAAATTGCAAAAATCAACACTTACACTTAAAAACAAGCCGTTAAAGGGTGAAAACCCAAACCACCACCCAAATGACCCCGTAGGAGGCATGAACACCTCGCACGGGACCAATGTAACTTGTAGGAACTGATTGCGTAGTCCCGGGTCTCTCGGTTTGTGAATATGACGATAATTTGCAAAAATTAAAACTTAAACTTGAAAACAAGCCGTTAAATGGTGAAAACCCAAACCAGCCCCCAAACGACCCCGTAGGAGGCACGAACACCTCGTACGGAACCAATGTAGCTTGTAGTAACTGACCGCAAAGTCCCGGGTCTCCCAGTTTGTGAATATGATGATAATTTGCAAAAATCAACAATTTGACTTAAAAACAAGCCGTTAAAGGGTGAAAACCCAAACAACCCCCCAAACGACCCCGTAGGAGGCACGAACACCTCGCACGGGACGAATGTAACTTGTTGGAACTGACCGCACAGTCCCGGGACTCCCGATTAGTGAATATGACGATAATTGGCAAAAATAAATTTTAGACTTGAAAACAAGTCGTTAAAGGGTGAAAACCCAAACCAGCCGTCAAACGACCCCGTTAGAAGCACGAACACCTTGTACGGGACTAATGTAACTTGTAGCAACTGATCGCGCAGTCTGAGCTCTCCCGGTTTGAAAATATGGGGATAACTTGCAAAAATTACTATTAGACTTTAAAACAAGCCGTTAAAGGGTGAAAACCGAAACCAACCCCCAAACGACCCCGTAAGAGGTACAAACACCTCGTACGCGACCAATGAAACTTGTAAGAACTGACCGCGTAATCCCGGGTCTCCCGATTTGTGAATATGATGATAATTTGCAAAAATCAACACTTTGACTTAAAAATAAGCAGTTAAAGGGCAAAAACCCAAACACCCCCCAAACAACCCCGTAGGAGGAACGAACACCTCGCACGGGGCCCATGTAACTTTTTGGAACTGGTCGCGTTGTCCCGGTTCTCTCGGCTTGAGAATATGGTGATAATTTACAACAATCACACTAGACTTAAAAACAAGCCGTTAAAAGGTGAAAACCCAAACAAGCCCCCAAAAGACCACGTAAGAGGCACGAACACCTCGCACGGGACCAATGTAACTTGTTGGAACTGACCGCGTAGTCCGGGGTCTCCCAATTTGAGAATATGATGGTAATTTGCAAAAATCAACAAAATCAACACTTAAACTTAAAAACAAGTCGTTAAATGGGGAAAACCCAAACCAACCCCAAAACAACCCCGTAAGAGGCACGAACACCTCGCACGGGACCAATGTAACTTGTAGTAACACACCGCGTAGTCTCAGGTCTCACGGTTTGTGAATATGACGATAATTTGCAAAAATCAACACTTAGACTTAAAAACAAGCATTTAAATGGAAAAAATGCAAACCACCCCCCAAACGACCCCGTAGGAGGCACGAACAACTAGCACAGGAACAATGTAAATTGTTGTAACTGATCGCGTAGTCCCGGGTCTCCAGTTTATGAATATGATGTTAATTTGATAAAATCAACACTTACACTTAGGAGGCACGAACACCTCGCACGGGCCCCATGTAACTTTTTGGAACTGGTCGCGTTGTCCCGGTTCTCTCGGCTTGAGAATATGGTGATAATTTGCAACAATCACACTAGACTTTAAAACAAGCCGTTAAAGGGTGAAAACCCAAACCACCCCCCAAACGACCCCTTAGGAGGCACGAACACCTCTCACGGGACCAAGGTAACTTGTTGTAAATGACCGCGTAGTTCGGGGTCTCCCCATTTCAGAATATGACGATAATTTGCAAAAATCAACAAAATCAAAACTTAAACTTGAAAACAAGCCGTTAAATGGTGAAAACCCAAACCAGCGCCCAAACGACCCCGTAGGAGGCACGAGCACCTCATACGGGACCAATGTAACTTGTAGTAACTGACCGCGTAGTCTCGGGTCTCCCAGTTTGTGAATATGATGATAATTTGCAAATATCAACACTTAGACTTAAAAACAAGTCGTTAAAGGGGGAAAACCCAAACCACCCCCGAAACGACCCCGTTTGAGGCACGAACAGCTCGCACGGGACCAATGTAACTTGTTGGAACTGACCGCGTAGTCCGGGGTCTCCCAGTTTCTGAATATGATGGCAATTTGCACAAATCCACACTTAGACTTAAAAACAAGTTGTTAAAGGGTGAAAACCTAAACAACCCCCAAAACGACCCCGTAGGAGGCACGAACACCTCGCACAGGGCTAATGTAACTTGTTGGAACTGACCGCGCAGTCCCGGGTCTCCTGATTAGTGAATATGACGATAATTGGCAAAAATAAAACTTAGACTTGAAAACAAGTGGTTAAAGGGTGAAAATCCAAACCAGCCGCCAAATGACCCCGTAAGAGGCACGAACACCTCGTACGGGACCAATGTAACCTGAAGGAACTGACCGCGCAGACTCGGCTCTCCCGGTTTGAGAATATGGGGATAACTTGCAAAAATTAAAATTAGACTTAAAAGCAAGCCGTTAAAGGGTGAAAACCCAAACCAACCCCCAAACGACCCCGTAAGAGGTACAAACACCTCGTACGGGACCAATGTAACTTGTAGGAACTGACCGCATAATCCCGGGTCTCCCGGTTTGTGAATATGATGATAATTTGCAAAAATCAACACTTAGACTTAAAAACTAGCCGTTAAAGGGCGAAAACTCAAACCACCCCCCAAACAACCCCATAGGAGGCACGAACACCTCGCACGGGACCAATGTAACTTGTTGGAACTGATCGCGTTGTCCCGGGTCTCCCGGCTTGAGAATATGGCGATAATTTGCAAAAATCACACTAGACTTAAAAACAAGCCGTTAAAGGGTGAGAACACAAACAAGCCCCCAAAAGACCCCGTAAGAGGCACGAACACCTCGCACGGGACCAATGTAATTTGTTGGAACTGATCGCTTAGTCCGGGGTCTCCCAATTTGAGAATATGACGATAATTTGCAAAAATCAACGAAATCAACACTTAAACTTAAAAACAAGCCGTTAAATGGTGAAAACCCAAACCAACCCCCAAACGACCCCGTAGGAGGCACGGACACCTCGTACGGGACCAATGTATCTGGTAGTAACAGACCACGTAGTCCCGGGTCTCCCAGTTTGTGAATATGATGATAATTTGCAAAAATCAACACTTAGACTTAAAAACAAGTCGTCAAAGGGTGAAAACCAAAACCACCCCCCAAACGACCCCGTAGGAGGCACGAACACCTCAACCGGGACCAATGTAACTTGTTGGAACTGACAGCGTAGTCCGGGGTCTCCTAATTTGAGAATATGATGATAATTTGCTAAAATCACACTTAAACTTAAAAACAAGCCGTTAAAGGGTGAAAACCCAAACCAGCCCCCAAACGACCCCGTAGGAGGCACGAACACCTCGTACAGGACCAATTTAACTTGTAGTAAATGACCGCGTAATCCAAGGTCTCCCAATTTGTGAATATGATGGTAATTTGCACAAATCAACACTTAGACTTATAAACAAGCCGTTAAAGGGTGAAAACCCAAAAAACCCCAAACGACCTCGTAGGAGGCACGAACACCTCGTACGGGACCAATGAAACTTGTTGGAACTGACCGCGCAGTCCCGGGTCTCCTGATTAGTGAATATGACGATAATTGGCAAAAATAAAACTTAGACTTGAAAACAAGTTGTTAAAGGGTGAAAATCCAAACCACCCCCCAAATAACCCCGTAGGAGGCACGAACCCCTCGTACAGGACCAAGGTAACTTGTTGGAACTGATCGCGTTGTCCCGGGTCTCCCGGTTTGAGAATATGGCAATAATTTGCGAAAATCACACTAGACTAAAAAAACAAGTCGTTAAAGGGTGAAAACCAAAACCAACCCCCAAAAGACCCCGTAAGTGGCACGAACACCTCGCACGGAACAAATGTAACTTGTAGGAACTGAGCGCGTAGTCTCGGGTCTCCCAGTTTGTGAATATGATGATAATTTGTAAAAATCAACACTCAGACTTGAAAACAAGTCGTTAAAGGGTGAAAACCCAAACCATCCCCCAAACGACCCCGTAGGAGGCTCGAACACCTCGCACGGGACAAATGTAACTTGTTGGAACTGACCGCGTAGTTCGGGGTCTCCCAATTTGAGAATATGACGATAATTTTCAAAAATCATACTTAGACTTAAAAACAAGCTGTTAAAGGGTGAAAACCGAAACCAGCCCCCAAACGACCCCGTATGAGGCACGAACACCTCGTACGGGACCAATTTGTCTTGTACTAACTAACCGCATAGTCCCGGGTCTCCCAATTTGTGAATATGATGATAATTTGCAAAAATCAACACTTAGACTTAAAAACAACCCGTTAAAGGGTGAAAACCCAAACCATCCCCCAAACGACCCCGTATGAGGCACGAACACCTCGAACGGGAGCAATGTAACTTGTTGGAACTGACCGCATAGTCCTGGGTCTCTCGATTAGTGAATATGACGACAATTGGCAAAAATAATAAGTAGACTTGAAAATAAGCCATTAAACGGTGAAAATCCAAACGAGCCCCCAAATGACCCCGTAAGAGGCACGGACACCTCATACATGACCAATGAAACTTGTAGGAACTGACCGCGCTGTCCCGACTCTCCCAGGTAGAGAATATGGTGATAATTACAAAAATTACAATTAGACTTAAAAACAAGCCGTTAAGGGGTAAAAACCCAAACCAACCCCCAAAAGACCCCGTAAGAGGCAAAAACACCTCGTACGGGACCAAAGTAACTTGTAGGAATTGACCGCATAGTCCCAGGTCTCCCGATTTGAGAATATGACAATAATTTGCAAAAATCACACTTAGACTAAAAAACAAGCCATTAAAGGGTGAAAACCCAAACCAGACCCCAAACGACCCCGTAGGACGCACGAACACCTCGCACGGGACCAATGTAACTAGTAAGAACTCATCACGTAGTCCCGGGTCTCCCTGTTTGTGAATATTATGATAATTTGCAAAAATTAACACTTACACTTAAAAACAAGCCTTTAAATGGTGAAAACCCAAACCAGCCCCCACACGACCACGTAGGAGGCACGAACATCTCGCACGGGACCAATGTAACTTGTAAGAGCTGACCGCGTAGTCCCAGGTCTCCCGATTCGAGAATATGATGATAAATTGCAAAAATGAACAAAATAAACACTTAAACTTGAAAACAAGCCGTTAAAGGGTGAAAACCCAAAGCAGTGCCCAAACGACCCCGTAGGAGGTACGAACACTTCGTACAGGACAAATGTAACTTGTACGTACTGACCGCATAGTCCCGGGTCTCCCAGTTTGTGAATATGATGATAATTTGCAAAAATCAACACTTAGACTTAAAAACTAGCCGTTAAAGGGTGAAAACCCAAACCACCCCCCAAACGATCCAGTAGGAGGCACGAACACATCGCACGGGACGAATGTAACCATGTTGGAATTGATCGCGTAGTCCGGGGTCTCCCAATTTGAGAATATGATGATAATTTGCAAAAATCAACAAAATCAACAGTCAAACATAAAAACAATCCGTTAAAGGGTGAAAACCCAAACCAGCCCCAAAACGACCCCATAAGAGGCACAAACACCTCGCACGGGACCAATGTAACTTGTAGGAACTGATCATGTTTTCCCGGGTCTGCCGGTTGGTGAATATGATGATAATTCACAAAAATTAACACATAGACTTAAAAACTAGCCTTTAAATGGTGAAAACCCAAACCAGCCCCCAAACGACCACGTAGGAGGCATGGACATCTCGCACGGGACCAATGTAACTTGTAGGAACTGACCGCATAGTCCCAGGTCTCCCGATTCGAAAATATGATGATAATTTACAAAAATCAACAAAATCAACACTTAAACTTAAAAACAAGCCATTAAAGGGTGAAAACCGAAAGCAACCCCCAAATGACCCCGTAGGAGGCACGAACACCTCATACAGGACCAATGTAACTTGTGTGAACTGACCATGTAGTACCGGGTCTCCCAGTTTGTGAATATGATGATAATTTGCAAAAATCAACACTTAGACTTAAAAACAAGTCGTTAAAGGGTGAAAACCCAAACTAGCCCCCAAACGACCCCGTTGGAGGCACGAACACCTCGCACGGGAGAAATGTAACTTGGAGGAACTGACCGCGTAGTCCCAGGTCTCCCGGTTTGTGAATGTGACGATAATTTGCAAAAATTAAAACTTAGACTTGAAATCATGATTTTAAGGGGTGAAAACCCAAACCAACTCCCAAATGACCACGTAGGAGGCACGAACACCCCTTACGGGACCAATGTAACTTATTGGAGCTGACCGCATATTCTGGGGTCTCCTGATTCGAGAATATGATGACAATTTGAAAAAATCAACAAAATCAACACTTAAACTTAAAAACAAGCCGTTAAAGGATGAAAACCCAAACTAACCCCCAAACGACCCAGTAGGAGGCACGAACACCACGTACTTGACCAATGTAACTTGTAGTAACTAACCGCGTAGTCCTGAGTCTCCCAGTTTGTGAATATGATGATAATTCGCAAAAATCAACACTTAGACTTAAAAACAAGTCGTTAAAGTTGAAAACCCAAACCACCCCCGAAACGACCCCGTAGGAGGCACGAACACCTCGCACGGGACCAATGTAACTTGTTGTAACTGACCGCGTAGTCCGTGGTCTCCCAATTTGATAATATGATGGTAATTTGCAAAAATCACACTTAGACTTAAAAACAAGCCGTTAAAGTATGAAAACCCAAACTAACCCCCAAACGACCCAGTAGGAGGCACGAACACCACGTACGGGACCAATGTAACTTGTAGTAACTAACCTCGTAGTCCTGAGTCTCCCAGTTTGTGAATATGATGATAATTCGCAAAAATCAACACTTAGACTTAAAAACAAGCCGTTAAAGGGTGAAAACCCAAACTAGCCCCCAAACGACCCCGTAGGAGGCACGAACACCTCGCACGGGAGCAATGTAACTTGGAGGAACTGACCGCGTAGTCCCAGGTCTCCCGGTTTGTGAATGTGACGATAATTTGCAAAAATTAAAATTTAGAGTTGAAATCATGATTTTAAGGGGTGAAAACCCAAACCAGCCCCCAAATGACCACGTAGGAGGCACGAACACCCTGAACGTGACCAATGTAACTTATTGGAGCTGACCGCATAGTCTGGGGTCTCCTGATTCGAGAATATGATGACAATTTGCAAAAATCAACAAAATCAACACTTAAACTTAAAAACAAGCTGTTAAAGGATGAAAACCCAAACTAACCACCAAACGACCCAGTAGGAGGCACGAACACCACGTACAGGACCAATGTCACTTGTAGTAACTAACCGCGTAGTCCTGAGTCTCCGAGTTTGTGAATATGATGATAATTCGGAAAATCAACACTTATACTTAAAAACAAGTCGTTAAAGGGTGAAAACCCAAACCACCCCCCAAACGACCCCGTAAGAGGTACAAACACCTCGTACGGGACTAATGAAACTTGTAAGAACTGACCGCGTAATCCCGGGTCTCCCGATTTGTGAATATGGCGATAATTTGCAAAAATTAAGACTTAGACTTGAAATAATGATTTTAAGGGGTGAAAACCCAAACCAGCCCCCAAATGACCACGTAGGAGGCACGAACACCCCTTACGGGACCAATGTAACTTATTAGAGCTGACCGCATATTCTGGGGTCTCCTGATTCGAGAATATGATGACAATTTGAAAAAATCGACAAAATCAACACTTAAACTTAAAAACAAGCCGTTAAAGGATGAAAACCCAAACTAACCCCCAAACGACCTAGTAGGAGGCACGAACACCACGTACTTGACCAATGTAACTTGTAGTAACTAACCGCGTAGTCCTGAGTCTCCCAGTTTGTGAATATGATGATAATTCGCAAAAATCAACACTTAGACTTAAAAACAAGTCGTTAAAGGGTGAAAACCCAAACCACCCCCGAAACGACCCCGTAGGAGGCACGAACACCTCGCACGGGACCAATGTAACTTGTTGTAACTGACCGCGTAGTCCGTGGTCTCCCAATTTGATAATATGATGGTAATTTGCAAAAATCACACTTAGACTTAAAAACAAGCCGTTAAAGTATTAAAACCCAAACTAACCCCCAAACGACCCAGTAGGAGGCACGAACACCACGTACGGGACCAATGTAACTTGTAGTAACTAACCTCGTAGTCCTGAGTCTCCCAGTTTGTGAATATGATGATAATTCGCAAAAATCAACACTTAGACTTAAAAACAAGCCGTTAAAGGGTGAAAACCCAAACTAGCCCCCAAACGACCCCGTAGGAGGCACGAACACCTCGCACGGGAGCAATGTAACTTGGAGGAACTGACCGCGTAGTCCCAGGTCTCCCGGTTTGTGAATGTGACGATAATTTGTAAAAATTAAAACTTAGACTTGAAATCATGATTTTAAGGGGTGAAAACCCAAACCAGCCCCCAAATGACCACGTAGGAGGCACGAACACCCCTTACGGGACCAATGTAACTTATTGGAGCTGACCGCATATTCTGGGGTCTCCTGATTCGAGAATATGATGACAATTTGAAAAAATCGACAAAATCAACACTTAAACTTAAAAACAAGCCGTTAAAGGATGAAAACCCAAACTAACCCCCAAACGACCCAGTAGGAGGCACGAACACCACGTACTTGACCAATGTAACTTGTAGTAACTAACCGCGTAGTCCTGAGTCTCCCAGTTTGTGAATATGATGATAATTCGCAAAAATCAACACTTAGACTTAAAAACAAGTCGTTAAAGTTGAAAACCCAAACCACCCCTGAAACGACCCCGTAGGAGGCACGAACACCTCGCACGGGACCAATGTAACTTGTTGTAACTGACCGCGTAGTCCGTGGTCTCCCAATTTGATAATATGATGGTAATTTGCAAAAATCACACTTAGACTTAAAAACAAGCCGTTAAAGTATGAAAACCCAAACTAACCCCCAAACGACCCAGTAGGAGGCACGAACACCACGTACGGGACCAATGTAACTTGTAGTAACTAACCTCGTAGTCCTGAGTCTCCCAGTTTGTGAATATGATGATGATTCGCAAAAATCAACACTTAGACTTAAAAACAAGCCGTTAAAGGGTGAAAACCCAAACTAGCCCCCAAACGACCCCGTAGGAGGCACGAACACCTCGCACGGGAGCAATGTAACTTGGAGGAACTGACCGCGTAGTCCCAGGTCTCCCGGTTTGTGAATGTGACGATAATTTGCAAAAATTAAAACTTAGAGTTGAAATCATGATTTTAAGGGGTGAAAACCCAAACCAGCCCCCAAATGACCACGTAGGAGGCACGAACACCCTGCACGTGACCAATGTAACTTATTGGAGCTGACCGCATAGTCTGGGGTCTCCTGATTCGAGAATATGATGACAATTTGCAAAAATCAACAAAATCAACACTTAAACTTAAAAACAAGCTGTTAAAGGATGAAAACCCAAACTAACCACCAAACGACCCAGTAGGAGGCAAGAACACCACGTACAGGACCAATGTCACTTGTAGTAACTAACCGCGTAGTCCTGAGTCTCCCAGTTTGTGAATATGATGATAATTCGCAAAATCAACACTTATACTTAAAAACAAGTCGTTAAAGGGGGAAAACCCAAACCACCCCCCAAACGACCCCGTAAGAGGTACAAACACCTCGTACGGGACCAATGAAACTTGTAAGAACTGACCGCGTAATCCCGGGTCTCCCGATTTGTGAATATGACGATAATTTGCAAAAATCAACACTTAGACTTAAAAACAAGCAGTTAAAGGGAAAAAAACTCAAACACCCCCCAAACAACCCCGTAGGAGGCACAAACACCTCGCACGGGGCCCATGTAACTTTTTGGAACTGGTCGCGTTGTCCCGGTTCTCTCGGCTTGAGAATATGGTGATAATTTGCAACAATCACACTAGACTTAAAAACAAGCCGTTAAAAGGTGAAAACCCAAACAAGCCCCCAAAAGACCACGTAAGAGACACGAACACCTCGCACGGGACCAATGTAACTTGTTGGAACTGACCGCGTAGTTCGGTGTCTCCCAATTTGAGAATATGATGGTAATTTGCAAAAATCAACAAAATCAACACTTAAACTTAAAAACAAGTCGTTAAATGGGGAAAACCCAAACCAACCCCAAAACGACCCCGTAAGAGGCACGAACACCTCGCACGGGACCAATGTAACTTGTAGTAACACACCGCGTAGTCTCAGGTCTCACGGTTTGTGAATATGACGATAATTTGCAAAAATCAACACTTAGACTTAAAAACAAGCATTTAAATGGTAAAAACGCAAACCACCCCCCAAACGACCCCGTAGGAGGCACGAACAACTAGCACAGGAACAATGTAAATTGTTGTAACTGATCGCGTAGTCCCGGGTCTCCTGTTTGTGAATATGATGGTAATTTGATAAAATCAACACTTACACTTAGGAGGCACGAACACCTCGCACGGGGCCCATGTAACTTTTTGGAACTGGTCGCGTTGTCCCGGTTCTCTCGGCTTGAGAATATGGTGATAATTTGCAACAATCACACTAGACTTTAAAACAAGCCGTTAAAGGGTGAAAACCCAAACCACCCCCCAAACGACCCCTTAGGAGGCACGAACACCTCTCACGGGACCAATGTAACTTGTTGGAAATGACCGCGTAGTTCGGGGTCTCCCCATTTCAGAATATGACGATAATTTGCAAAAATCAACAAAATCAAAACTTAAACTTGAAAACAAGCCGTTAAATGGTGAAAACCCAAACCAGCGCCCAAACGACCCCGTAGGAGGCACGAGCACCTCATACGGGACCAATGTAACTTGTAGTAACTGACCGCGTAGTCTCGGGTCTCCCAGTTTGTGAATATGATGATAATTTGCAAATATCAACACTTAGACTTAAAAACAAGTCGTTAAAGGGGGAAAACCCAAACCACCCCCCGAAACGACCCCGTTTGAGGCACGAACAGCTCGCACGGGACCAATGTAACTTGTTGGAACTGACCGCGTAGTCCGGGGTCTCCCAATTTCTGAATATGATGGCAATTTGCACAAATCAACACTTAGACTTAAAAACAAGCAGTTAAAGGTAAAAAACCCAAACACCCCCCAAACAACCCCGTAGGAGGCACGAACACCTCGCACGGGGCCCATGTAACTTTTTGGAACTGGTCGCGTTGTCCCGGTTCTCTCGGCTTGAGAATATGGTGATAATTTGCAACAATCACACTAGACTTAAAAACAAGCCGTTAAAAGGTGAAAACCCAAACAAGCCCCCAAAAGACCACGTAAGAGGCACGAACACCTCGCACGGGATCAATGTAACTTGTTGGAACTGACCGCGTAGTTCGGGGTCTCCCAATTTGAGAATATGATGGTAATTTGCAAAAATCAACAAAATCAACACTTAAACTTAAAAACAAGTCGTTAAATGGGGAAAACCCAAACCAACCCCAAAATGACCCCGTAAGAGGCACGAACACCTCGTACGGGACCAATGTAACTTGTAGTAACACACCGCGTAGTCTCAGGTCTCACGGTTTGTGAATATGACGATAATTTGCAAAAATCAACACTTAGACTTAAAAACAAGCATTTAAATGGTAAAAACGCAAACCACCCCCCAAACGACCCCGTAGGAGGCACGAACAACTAGCACAGGAACAATGTAAATTGTTGTAACTGATCACGTTGTCCCGGGTCTCCAGTTTGTGAATATGATGTTAATTTGATAAAATCAACACTTACACTTAGGAGGCACGAACACCTCGCACGGGGCCCATGTAACTTTTTGGAACTGGTCGCGTTGTCCCGGTTCTCTCGGCTTGAGAATATGGTGATAATTTGCAACAATCACACTAGACTTTAAAACAAGCCGTTAAAGGGTGAAAACCCAAACCACCCCGCAAACGACCCCTTAGGAGGCACGAACACCTCTCACGGGACCAATGTAACTTGTTGGAAATGACCGCGTAGTTCGGGGTCTCCCCATTTCAGAATATGACGATAATTTGCAAAAATCAACAAAATCAAAACTTAAACTTGAAAATAAGTCGTTAAATGGTGAAAACCCAAACCAGCGCCCAAACGACCCCGTAGGAGGCACGAGCACCTCATACGGGACCAATGTAACTTGTAGTAACTGACCGCGAAGTCTCGGGTCTCCCAGTTTGTGATTATGATGATAATTTGCAAATATCAACACTTAGACTTAAAAGCAGGTCGTTAAAGGGGGAAAACCCAAACCACCCCCGAAACGACCCCGTTTAACGCACGAACAGCTCGCACGGGACCAATGTAACTTGTTGGAACTGACCGCGTAGTCCGGGGTCTCCCAGTTTCTGAATATGATGGCAATTAGCACAAATCAACACTTAGACTTAAAAACAAGTTGTTAAAGGGTGAAAACCTAAGCAACCCCCAAAACGACCCCGTAGGAGGCACGAACACCTCGCACGGGGCTAATGTAACTTGTTGGAACTGACCGCGCAGTCCCGGGTCTCCTGATTAGTGAATATGACGATAATTGGCAAAAATAAAACTTAGACTTGAAAACAAGTGGTTAAAGGGTGAAAATCCAAACCAGCCGCCAAATGACCCCGTAAGAGGCACGAACACCTCGTACGGGACCAATGTAACTTGAAGGAACTGACCGCGCAGACTCGGCTCTCCCGGTTTGAGAATATGGGGATAACTTGCAAAAATTAAAATTAGACTTAAAAGCAAGCCGTTAAAGGGTGAAAACCCAAACCAACCCCCAAACGACCCCGTAAGAGGTACAAACACCTCGTACGGGACCAATGTAACTTGTAGGAACTGACCGCATAATCCCGGGTCTCCCGGTTTGTGAATATGATGATAATTTGCAAAAATCAACACTTAGCTTAAAAACTAGCCGTTAAAGGGCGAAAACTCAAACCACCCCCCAAACAACCCCGTAGGAGGCACGAACACCTCGCACGGGACCAATGTAACTTGTTGGAACTGATCGCGTTGTCCTGGGTCTCTCGGCTTGAGAATATGGCGATAATTTGCAAAAATCACACTAGACTTTAAAACAAGCCGTTAAAGGGTGAGAACACAAACAAGCCCCCAAAAGACCCCGTAAGAGGCACGAACACCTCGCACGGGACCAATGTAATTTGTTGCAACTGATCGCGTAGTCCGGGGTCTCCCAATTTGAGAATATGACGATAATTTGCAAAAATCAACGAAATCAACACTTAAACTTAAAAACAAGCCGTTAAATGGTGAAAACCCAAACAAACCCCCAAACGACCCCGTAGGAGGCACGGACACCTCGTACGGGACCAATGTATCTGGTAGTAACAGACCGCGTAGTCCCTGGTCTCCCAGTTTGTGAATATGATGATAATTTGCAAAAATCAACACTTAGACTTAAAAACAAGTCGTTAAAGGGTGAAAACCAAAACCACCCCCCAAACGACCCCGTAGGAGGCACGAACACCTCAACCGGGACCAATGTAACTTGTTGGAACTGACAGCGTAGTCCGGGGTCTCCTAATTTGAGAATATGATGATAATTTGCTAAAATCACACTTAAACTTAAAACACAAGCCGTTAAAGGGTGAAAACCCAAACCAGCCCCCAAACGACCCCGTAGGAGGCACGAACACCTCGTACATGACCAATTTAACTTGTAGTAAATGACCGCGTAGTCCAAGGTCTCCCAATTTGTGAATATGATGGTAATTTGCACAAATCAACACTTAGACTTAAAAACAAGCCGTTAAAGGGTGAAAACCCAAAAAAACCCAAACGACCTCGTAGGAGGCACGAACACCTCGCACGGGACCCATGTAACTTGTTGGAACTGACCGCGCAGTCCCGGGTCTCCTGATTAGTGAATATGACGATAATTGGCAAAAATAAAACTTAGAATTGAAAACAAGTTGTTAAAGGGTGAAAATCCAAACCACCCCCCAAATAACCCCGTAGGAGGCACGAACCCCTCGCACAGGACCAAGGTAACTTGTTGGAACTGATCGCGTAGTCCCGGGTCTCCCGGTTTGAGAATATGGCAATAATTTGCTAAAATCACACTAGACTAAAAAAATAAGTCGTTAAAGGGTGAAAACCAAAACCAACCCCCAAAAGACCCCGTAAGTGGCATGAACACCTCGCACGGAACAAATGTAACTTGTAGGAACTGAGCCCGTAGTCCCGGGTCTCCCAGTTTGTGAATATGATGATAATTTGTAAAAATCAACACTCAGACTTGAAAACAAGTCGTTAAAGGGTGAGAACCCAAACCACCCCCAAACGACCCCGTAGGAGGCCCGAACACCTCGCACGGGACCAATGTAACTTGTTGGAACTGACCGCGTAGTTCGGGGTCTCCCAATTTGAGAATATGACAATAATTTTCAAAAATCATACTTAGACTTAAAAACAAGCTGTTAAAGGGTGAAAACCGAAACCAGCCCCCAAACGACCCCGTATGAGGCACGAAAACCTCGTACGGGACCAATTTGTCTTGTACTAACTAACCGCATAGTCCCGGGTCTACCAATTTGTGAATATGATGATAATTTGCAAAAATCAACACTTAGACTTAAAAACAAGCCGTTAAAGGATGAAAACCCAAACCATCCCCCAAACGACCCCGTATGAGGCACGAACACCTCGAACGGGACCAATGTAACTTGTTGGAACTGACCGCCTAGTCCTGGGTCTCTCGATTAGTGAATATGACGACAATTGGCAAAAATAATACTTTGACTTGAAAACAAGCCATTAAACGGTGAAAATCAAAACGAGCACCCAAATGACCCCGTAAGAGGCACGGACACCTCATACATGACCAATGAAACTTGTAGGAACTGACCGCGCAGTCCCGACTCTCCCAGGTAGAGAATATGGTGATAACTTGCAAAAATTACAATTAGACTTAAAAATAAGCCGTTAAGGGGTAAAAACCCAAACCAATCCCCAAAAGACCCTGTAAGAGGCAAAAACACCTCGTACGGGACCAACGTAACTTGTAGGAATTGACCGCATAGTCCCAGGTCTCCCGATTTGAGAATATGACAATAATTTGCAAAAATCACACTTAGACTAAAAAACAAGCCATTAAAGGGTGAAAACCCAAACCAGACCCCAAACGACCTCGTAGGACGCACGAACACCTCGCACGGGACCAATGTAACTTGTAAGAACTCATCACGTAGTCCCGGGTCTCCCTGTTTGTGAATATTATGATAATTTGCAAAAATTAACACTTACACTTAAAAACAAGCCTTTAAATGGTGAAAACCCAAACCAGCCCCCAGACGACCACGTAGGAGGCACGAACATCTCGCACGGGACCAATGTAACTTGTAAGAGCTGACCGCGTAGTCCCAGGTCTCCCGATTCGAGAATATGATGATAAATTGCAAAAATGAACAAAATAAACACTTAAACTTGAAAACAAGCCGTTAAAGGGTGAAAACCCAAAGCAGTTCCCAAACGACCCCGTAGGAGGTACGAACACTTCGTACAGGACAAACGTAACTTCTACGTACTGACCGCATAGTCCCGGGTCTCCCAGTTTGTGAATATGATGATAATTTGCAAAAATCAACACTTAGACTTAAAAATTAGCCGTTAAAGGGTGAAAACCCAAACCACCCCGCAAACGATCCAGTAGGAGGCACGAACACATCGCACGGGATGAATGTAACCATGTTGGAATTGATTGCGTAGTCCGGGGTCTCCCAATTTGAGAATATGATGATAATTTGCAAAAATCAACAAAATCAACACTCAAACATAAAAACAATCCGTTAAAGGGTGAAAACCCAAACCAGCCCCAAAACGACCCCATAAGAGGCACAAACACCTCACACGGGACCAATGTAACTTGTAGGAACTGATCATGTTTTCCCGGGTCTGCCGGTTGGTGAATATGATGATAATTCACAAAAATTAACACATAGACTTAAAAACAAGCCTTTAAATGGTGAAAACCCAAACCAGCCCCCAAACGACCACGTAGGAGGCACGGACATCTCGCACGGGACCAATGTAACGTGTAGGAACTGACCGCATAGTCCCAGGTCTCCCGATTCGAGAATATGATTATAATTTACAAAAATCAACAAAATCAACACTTAAACTTAAAAACAAGCCATTAAAGGGTGAAAACCGAAAGCAACCCCAAATGACCCCGTAGGAGGCACGAACACCTCATATAGGACCAATGTAACTTGTGTGAACTGACCATGTAGTATCGGGTCTCCCAGTTTGTGAATATGATGATAATTTGCAAAAATCAACACTTAGACTTAAAAACAAGCCGTTAAAGGGTGAAAACCCAAACTAGCCCCCAAACGACCCCGTAGGAGGCACGAACACCTCGCACGGGAGCAATGTAACTTGGAGGAACTGACCGCGTAGTCCCAGGTCTCCCGGTTTGTGAATATGACGATAATTTGCAAAAATTAAAACTTAGACTTGAAATCATGATTTTAAGGGGTGAAAACCCAAACCAGCCCCCAAATGACCACGTAGGAGGCACGAACACCCCGCACAGGACCAATGTAACTTATTGGAGCTGACCGCATAGTCTCGGGTCTCCTGATTCGAGAATATGATGACAATTTGCAATAATCAACAAAATCAACACTTAAACTTAAAAACAAGTCGTTAAAGTATGAAAACGCAAACTAACCCCCAAACGACCCAGTAGGAGGCACGAACACCACGTACGGGACCAATGTAACTTGTAGTAACTAACCTCGTAGTCCTGAGTCTCCCAGTTTGTGAATATGACGATAATTCACAAAAATCAACACTTAGACTTAAAAACAAGCCGTTAAAGGGTGAAAACCCAAACTAGCCCCCAAACGACCCCGTAGGAGGCACGAACACCTCGCACGGGAGCAATGTAACTTGGAGGAACTGACCGCGTAGTCCCAGGTCTCCCGGTTTGTGAATGTGACGATAATTTGCAAAAATTAAAACTTAGACTTGAAATCATGATTTTAAGGGGTGAAAACCTAAACCAGCCCCCAAATGACCACGTAGGAGGCACGAACACCCCGCACGGGACCAATGTAACTTATTGGAGCTGACCGCATAGTCTGGGGTCTCCTGATTCGAGAATATGATGACAATTTGCAAAAATCAACAAAATCAACACTTAAACTTAAAAACAAGCCGTTAAAGGATGAAAACCCAAACTAACCCCCAAACGACCCAGTAGGAGGCACGAACACCACGTACTTGACCAATGTAACTTGTAGTAACTAACCGCGTAGTCCTGAGTCTCCCAGTTTGTGAATATGATGATTATTCGCAAAAATCAACACTTATTCTTAAAAACAAGTCGTTAAAGGGTGAAAACCCAAACCACCCCCCAAACGACCCCGTAGGAGGCACGAACACCTCGCACGGGACCAATGTATCTTGTTGGAACTGATCGCGTAGTCCCGGGTCTCCCGATTAGTGAATATGATAATAATTGGCAAAAATAACACTTAGACATAAAAACAAGCCGTTAAAGGGTGAAAACCCAAACCAGCCCCTAGAAGACCCCCTAAGCGGCAAGAACACCTCGTATGGGACCAATGTAACTTGTAGGAACGGACCGTGTAGCCCCAGGTCTCCCAATTTGAGAATAATATTGTAACTTGCAAGCATCAGTATCAGACTTAAAAACAAGTCGTTAAAGGGTGAAAACCCAAAACCAACCCCCAAACGATGCTGTAAGAGGCGCAAACACCTCGTACGGGACCAATGTAACTTGTAGGAACTGACTGCGTAATCTCGGGTCTCCTGGTTTGTGAATAACACGATAATTTGCAAAACTCAACACTTAGACTTAAAAACAAGTCGTTAAAGGGCAAAAACCCAAACGACCCCGTAGGAGACACGAACACCTCGCACGGGACCAATGTAACTTGTTGGAACTAACCGCGTAGTCCCGGATCTCTCGGTTTGAGAATATGGCGACGATTTGCAAAAATCACACTAGACATAAAAATAAGCCGTTAGAGGGTGAAAACTCAAACCAGCCCCCAAAAGATCTCATAAGAGGTACGAACACCTCGCACGGGACCAATGTAACTTGTAGGAACTTACCGCGTTGTCCCGCGTCTCTCGGATTTAGAATATGGCGATAATTTACAAAAATCAACACTCAAACTTAAAAACAAGCAGTTAAAGGGTGAAAACCCAAACCAGCCACCGAACGACCCCGTAGGAGGCACAGACACCTCGCACGGGACCAATGTAAGTTATAGGAACTCATCACGTAGTCTCGGGTCTCCCGGTTTGTGAAATTTACGATAATTTGCAAAAATTAACACTTACACTTAAAAACAAGCCTTTAAATGGTGAAAACCCAAACCAGCCCCCACACGACCACGTAGGAGGCACAGACATCTCGCACGGGACCAATGAAACTTGTAGGAGGTGACCGCGTAGTCCCAAGTCTCCCGATTCGAGAATGTGATGATAAGTTGCAAAAATCAACAAAATCAACACTTAAACATAAAAACAAGCCGTTAAATGGTGAAAACCCAAAACAACCCCCAAACGACCCCATAGGAGGTACAAACACTTCGTATAGGAAAAATGTAACTTGTACGAACTCACCGCATAGTCCCGGGTCTCCTAGTTTGTGAATATGATGATAATTTGCAAAAATTAACACTTAGACTTAAAAATAAGTCGTTAAAGGATGAAAACCCAACCCCCCCCCCCAAACGATCCCGTAGGAGGTACGAACACCTCACACGGGATGAATGTAACCTTGTTGGAACTGATTGCGTAGTCCGGGGTCTCCCAATTTGAGAATATGATGATAATTTGCAGAAATCAACAAAATCAACACTTAAAAATAAAAACAAGCCGTTAAAGGGTGAAAACCCAAAGCAGCACCCAAACGACCCCGTAGGAGGCACGAACACGTCGTACAGGACCAATGTAACATGTACGAACTGATCGCGTAGTCCCAGATCTCCCAGTTTGTGAATATGATGATAATTTGCAAAAATAAACAGTTACACTTATAAACAAGTCGTTAAAGGTTGAAAACCCAAACCACCACCCAAACGACCCCGTAGGAGGCACGAACACCTTGGACATGACCAATGTAACCTTGTTGGAACTGACCGCGTAGTCCGGGGTCTCTCGATTTGAGAATATGATGATAATTTGCAAAAAATCAACAAAATCAACACTTTAACTTAAAAACAAGTTATTAAAGGTGAAAACCCAAACCAGCCCCAAAACAACCCCGTAAGATGCACGAACACCGCGTACGGCACCAATGTAACTTGTAGGAACTGATCGCGTTGTCTCGTGTCTCGTGGTTTGTGAATATGATGATCATTTGCAAAAATTAACACTTAGACTTAAAAAAAGCCTTTAAAGGGTGAAAACCCAAACCAGCCCCCAAACGACCACGTAGGAGGTACGAACATCTCGCACGGGACCAATGTAACTTGTAGGAACTGACCGCGTAGTCCCAGGTCACCCGATTCGAGAATATAATGATAATTGGCTAAAATCTACAAAATCAACACTTAAACTTAAAAACAAGTCGTTAAAGGGTGAAAACTCAAACCAGCCCCAAAACGACACCGTAAGAGGCCCGAACACCCCGCTCGGGACCAATGTAACTTGTTGGAACTGACCGCGTAGTCCCAGGTCTCCCGATTAGTGAATCTGAGAATAATTGGCAAAAATAACACTTAGACATAAAAATAAGCCGTTAAAGGGTGAAAACCTAAACCAGCCCCTAAAAGACACCGAAAGAGGCATGAACACCTCGTATGGGACCAATGTAACTTGTAGGAACTAACAGCGTAGTCTCGGGTCTCCCGATTCGAGAATATGACGATAATTTGGAAAAATCACACTTAGACTTAAAAACAAGCCGTTAAAGGGTTAAAAACCAGACCAGCCCCAAAACAACCTAGTAGGAGGCACAAACACCTCGCACAGGACCAATGCAACTTGTAGGAACTGAACCGCGTAGTCCCGGGTCTAGCGGTTTGAGAATATGATGATAATTTGTAAAAATTAATAAAATCAACACTTAAACATAAAAACAAGCCATTAAAGGTTGAATACCCAAACCCGCACCCAAATGACCCCGTAGGAGGCACGAACACCTCGTACGGGACCAAAGTAACTTGTAGGAACTGACCGTGTAGTCTCGGGTGTCTCGGTTTGTGAATATGATGATATTTTGCAAAAATAACACTTAGACATAAAAATAAGCCGTTAAAGGGTGAAAACCTAAACCAGCCCCTAAAAGACACCGTAAGAGGCATGAACACCTCGTATGGGACCAATGTAACTTGTAGGAACTGACAGCGTAGTCTCGGGTCTCCCGATTCGAGAATATGATGATAATTTGGAAAAATCACACTTAGACTTAAAAACAAGCCGTTAAAGGGTTAAAAACCAGACCAGCCCCAAAACAAACTAGTAGGAGGCACAAACACCTCGCACAGGACCAATGCAACTTGTAGGAACTGAACCGCGTAGTCCCGGGTCTAGCGGTTTGAGAATATGATGATAATTTGTAAAAATTAACAAAATCAACACTTAAACATAAAAACACACCATTAAAGGTTGAATACCCAAACCCGCACCCAAATGACCCCGTAGGAGGCACGAACACCTCGTACGAGACCAAAGTAACTTGTAGGAACTGACCGTGTAGTCTCGGGTGTCTCGGTTTGTGAATATGATGATATTTTGCAAAAATCAACACTTAGACATAAAAATAAGCCGTTAAAGGGTGAAAACCCAGACCAGCCCCCAAACGACCCAGTAGGAGGCACAATAACCTCGCACGGGACCAATGTAACTTGTAGGAACTGGCCGCGTTGTCCCGGGTGTCCCAGATTTAGAATATGATGATAATTTACAAAAATCAACACTCAAACTTAAAAACAAGTCGTTAAATAGTGAAAACCCAAACCAGCCACCAAACGACCCCGTGGGAGGCACGAACACCTCGCGCGGGACTAATGTAACTTGTAGGAACTGATTGCGTAGTCCCAGGTCTCACGATTTGAGAATATGATGATAATTTGCAAAAATACACTTAGACTTAAAAACAAGACGTTAAAGGGTGAATACCCAAACCAGCGCCAAAATGACCCCGTAGGAGGCACGAACACCTCGCACGGGACCAATGTAACTTGGAGGAACTGACCGCATAGTCCTGACTCTCCTGGTTTGTGAATATGATGATAATTTTCAAAAATTAACACTTAGACTTAAAAACAAGCCTTTAAAGGGTGAAAACCCAAACCAGCCCCCAAACAACCACGTAGGAGGCACAAACACCTCGTACGGGACCATTGTAACTTGTTTGAACTGACCGCGTAGTCTCAGGTCTCCTAATTCGAGAATATGACGGTAATTTGCAAAAATGAACCAAATCAACACCTAAACTTAAAAACAAGCCGTTAAAGGGTGAAAACCCAAACCAACCCCCAAATGACCCCGTAGGAGGCGCGAACACCTCGTACGGGACCAATGTAACTTGAAGTAACTGACCGCGTAGTCCCGGGTCTCCCAGCTTGTGAATATGATGATAATTTGCAAAAATCAACACTTACACTTAAAAATAAGTCGTTAAAGGGTGAAAACCCAAACCACCACCCAAACGACCCCGTAGGAGGCACGAACACCTCGTACGGGACCAATGTAACTTGTTGGAACTGACCGCGTAGTCCGGGGTCCCCCAATTAGAGAATATTACGACAATTTGCAAAAATAAAAAAAATCAACACTTAAACATCAAAACTAGCCGTTAAAGGGTGAATACCCAAACCAAACCCCAAACGCCTCGTAAGAGGCACGAACACCTCGCACGGGACCAATGAAACTAGTAGGAACTGACTGCGTAGTCTCGGGTCTCCCAATTTGAGAATATGACAATAATTTTCAAAAATCAACACTTCAACTTAAAAACAAGTCGTTAAACGGTGAAAACCCAAACCATCCCCCCAACGACCCCGTAGGAGGTACGAACATCTCTCACGGGACCAATGTAAATTGTAGGGACTGATCGTGTAGTCCCAGGTCTCTCGATTCGAGAATATGATGATAATTTGCAAAAATCAACAAAATCAACACTTAAACTTAAAAACAAGCCGTTAAAGGGTGAAAACCCAAACCAGCCCCTAAAAGACCCCATAAGAGGCCCGAACACCTCACACGGGACCAATGTAACTTGTAGGATCTAATCGCGTAGTCTCGTGTCTCCCAATATGTGAATATGACGATAATTTGCAAAAATTTACACTTAGACTTAAAAAGAGCCTTTAAATGGTGAAAACCCAAACCAGCCCCCAAACGACCATGTAGGACGTACGAACATCTCGCACGGGACCAATGTAACTTGTAGGTACTGACCGCGTAATCCCAGGTCTCATAATTCGATAATATGATGATAATTTGAAAAAATCAACGAAATCAACACTTAAACTTAAAAACAAGTGGTTAAAGGGGGAAAACCCAAAGCAGCCCCCAAATGACACCGTAGGAGGCACGAAAACCTCGTACAGGAACAATGTCACTTGTACGAACTGACCGTGTAGTCCTACGTCTCCCAGTTTGTGAATATGATGATAATTTTCAAAAATCAACACTTAGACTTAATAACAAGCCATTAAAGGGTGAAAACCCAAACCACCCCCCAAATAACCCCGTAGGAGGCACGAACACCTCGCATGGGACCAATCTAACCTGGTTGAAACTGACCGCGTAGTCCGGGGTCTCCCGATTTGAGAATATGACGATAATTTGCAAAAATAAAAAAAATCAACACTTAAACTTAAAAACAAGCCGTTAAAGGTTGAAAACCCATACCAGCCCCTAAACGACCCTATAAGAGGTACAAACACCTCGCATGGGACCAATGTAACTTGTAGGAACTGATCGCGTTGTCCCGGATTTAGAATATGACGATAATTTACAAAAATTAACACTAAAACTTAAAAATAAGCCGTTAAAGGGTGAAAACCCAAACCAGCCACCAAACGACCCCGTGGGAGGCAAGAACACCTCGCACGTGACTAATGTAACTCGTAGGAACTGATCGCGTAGTCCCAGGTCTCACGATTTGAGATTATGATGATAATTTGCAAAAATACACTTAGACTTAAAAACAAGACGTTAAAGGGTGAATACCCAAACCAGCCCCCAAACGACCCCGTAGAAGGCACGAACACCTCGCACGGGACCAATGTAACTTGGAGGAACTGATCGCATAGTCCCGAGTCTTCCGATTTGTGAATATGATGATAATTTTTGAAAATTAACACTTAGACTTAAAAACAAGCCTTTAAAGGGTGAAAACCCAAACCAGGCCCCAAACGACCACATGGAGGCACGAACACCTCGCACGGGACCAATGTAACTTGTTTGAAGTGATTGCGTAGTCTCGGGTCTCCCAGTTCGAGAATATGACGGTAATTTGCGAAAATCAACAAAATCAAGACTTAAACTTAAAAACAAGCCATTAAAGGGTGAAAACCCAAACCAACCCCCAAACGACCCCGTAGGAGGCAAGAACACCTTTTACGGGACTAATGTAACTTGAAGTAACTGACCGCGTAGTTCGAGGTCTCCCGATTTCAGAATATGACAATAATTTGCAAAAATCAACACTTACACTTAAAAATAAGTCGTTAAAGGGTGAAAACCCAAACCACCAATCAAACGACCCCGTAGGAGGCACGAACACCTCGCACGGGTCCAATGTAACTTATTGGAACTGACCACGTAGTCCAGGGTCTCCCAATTTGAGAATATGATGATAATTTGCGAAAATCAAAAAAATCAACACTTAAACTTAAAAACAAGCCGTTAAAGGGTGAAAACCCAAACGACCCCGTAAGTGGCACGAACACCTCGTACGGGACCAATGTAACTTCTAGGAACTGACCGCGTAGTCTCAGGTCTCCCAATTTGAGAATATGACAATAATTTTCAAAAATAAACACTTAAAATTAAAAACAAGCCGCTAAAGAGTGAAAACCCAAAGCAACCCCCAAACGACCCCGTAGGAGGCACGAACACCTCCTACATGACCAATGTAACTTGTATGAACTGACCGCATAGTCCCGGATCTCCCAGTTTCTGAATATGATGATTATTTGCAAAAATCAACACTTAGACTTAAAAACAAGCTGTTAAAGGGTGAAAGCCCAAACCACCCCCCAAATGACCCCGTAGGAGGCACGAACACCTCGCATAGCACCAATGTAACCTTGTTGGAACTGCCCGTGTAGTTCGGGGTCTCCCGATTTGAGAATATGTCGAAAATTTGCAAAAATCAACAAATTCAACACTTAAAGTTAAAAACAAGTCGTTAAAGGGTGAAAACCCAAACCTACCCCAAAACGACCTTGAAAGAGGCACAAACATCTCGCATGGGACCAATGTAAGTTGTAGGAACTGATCGTGTAGTCCCGGGTCTCCCGGTTTGTGAATATGATGATAATTTGTAAAACTTAACACTTAGACTTAAAAACAAGACTTTAAATGGTGAAAACCCAAACTTGCCCCCAAACGACCACTTAGAAGGCACGAACATCTTGCACGGAACCAATGTAACTTGTAGGAACTGTCCACGTAGTCCGGGGTCTCCCAATTTGAGAATATGACGATAATTTGCAAAAATCACACTTAGACTTAAAAACAAGCCATTAAAGGGTGAAAACCCGAACCACCCCCCAAACGACCCCGTAGGAGGCACGAACACCAGGCACGGGACCAATGTAACTTGTTGGAACTGAGCGCGTTGTTCGGGGTCTCCCGATTTGACAATATGATGATAATTTGCAAAAATCAACAAAATCAACACTTAAATTTAAAAACAAGTCGTTAAATGGTGGAAACCCAAACCAGCCCCCAAACGACCCCGTAGGAGGCTCGAACACCTCGCACGGGCGAATGTAACTTCTAGGAACTGATCACATAGTCCCGAGTCTCTCGGTTTGTGAATAAGACGATAATTTGCAAAATTAACACTTAGACTTAAAAACAAGCCTTTAAATGGTGAAAACCCAAACCTGCCACAAAACGACCACGTCGGAGGCACGAATATTTCGCACGGGACCAATGTAACTTGTACGAACAGACCGCGTAGTCCCGGGTCTCCCAGTTTGTGAATATGATGATAATTTGCAAAAATCAACACTTAGACTTAAAAACAAGCCATTAAAGGGTGAAAACACAAACCACCCCCCAAACGACCCCGTAGGAGGCATGAACACCTCGCACGGGACCAATGTAACCTTGTTGAAACTGACCGCGTAGTCCAGGGTCTCCCGATTTGAGAATATGACGATAATTTGCAAAAATAAAAAAAATCAACACTTAAAGTTAAAAACAAGCCGTTAAATGGTGAAAGCCCAAACAAACCCCTAAACGACCCCGTAAGAGGCACGAACACCTCGCACGGGACCAATGTAACTTGTAGGAACTGATCGCGTAGTCCCGGGTCTCTCGGTTTGACAATATGATGATAATTTCTAAAAATCAGCATTTAGACTTAAAAATAAGCCGTTAAAGAGCGAAAACCCAAACCACCCTCCAAACAACCCCGTAGGAGGCACGGACACCTCGTACCGGACCAATGTAACTTGTTATAACTGACCGCGTAGTCTCGGGTCTTCCAGTTTGTGAATATGATGATAATTTGAAAAAATCAACACTTAGACATAAAATCAAGTCGTTAAAGGGTGAAAACCCAAACCACCCCCCAAACGACCCCGTAGGAGGCACGAACAACACGCACGGGACCAATGTAACTTATTGGAACTAACTGCGTCGTCCGGGGTCTCCCAATTTGGGAATATGAAGATAATTTGCAAAAATCAACAAAATCAACACTTAAACTTAAAAACAAGCTGTTAAATGGTGAAAACCTAAACCAGCAGGCACGAACACCTCGTATGGGACCAATCTAACTTGTAGTAACTGAACGCGTAGTCCGGAGTCTCCCAGTTCGTGAATATGATCATAATTTGCAAAAAGCAACACTTAGACTTAAAAACAAGTCGTTAAAGGGTGAAAACTCAAACCACCCTCAAATGACCCCGTAGCAGGCACGAACACCTCGCACGGGACCAATGTAACTTGTTGGAACTGACCGCGTAGTCCCGGGTCTCCCAATTTGAGAATTTGACGATAATTTGTAAAAATCACAATTAGACTTAAAAATAAGCCGTTAAAGGGTGAAAACCCAAACCAACCCCCAAACGACCCCGTAGTAGGCACGAACACCTCGTACGGGACCAATTTAACGTGTAGTAACTGACCGCGTAGTCCCAGATCTCCCAATTTCTAAATATCATGATAATTTGCAATAATCAACTCTTAGACTTAAAAACAAGCCGTTAAAGGGTGAAAACCCAAACAACCCCCCAAACGACCCCGTAGGAGGCACGAACACCTCGCACGGGACCAATGTAACTTGTTGGAACTGACTGCGTAGTCTCGGGTCTCCCGATTAGTGAATATGAGGATAATTTGCAAAAATAACACTTAGACTTGAAAATAAGCCATTAAAGGGTAAAAATCCAAACCAGCCTCCAAACGACCCCGTAAGAGGCAAGAACACCTCGTACGGGACCAATGTAACTTGTAGGAACTAACCGCACAGTACCAGCTCTCCCGATTTGAGAATATGGGCATAACTTGCAAAAATTATAATTAGAGTTAAAAACAAGCCGTTAAAGGGTGAAAACCCAAACCAACCCACAAACAACCTCGTGAGGGGCACAAACACCTCGTACGGGACAAATGTAACTTGTAGGAACTGATCGTGTAATCCCGGGTCTCTCGGTTTTTGAATTTGATGATAATTTGCAATAATCCTCACTTAGATTTAAAAATAAGCCGTTAAAGGGCGAAAACCCAAACCACCCCACAAAGAACCCCGTAGGAGGCACGAACAACTCGTACGGGAACAATGTAACTTGTTGTAACTGACCGCGTAGTCTCGGGTCTTCCAGTTTGTGAATATGATGATAATTTACAGAAATCAACACTTAAACTTAAAAACAAGACGTTAAAGGGTGAAAACCCAAACCACCCCCCAAACGACCCCGTAGGAGGCACGAGCACCACGCACGGGACCAATGTAACTTGTTGGAACTAACCGTGTAGTCGGGGTCTCCCATTTTGGGAATATGACGATAATTTGCAAAAATCAACAAAATCAACACTTGAACTTAAAATCAAGATGTTAAATGGTGAAAACCCAAACCAGCAGGCACGAACACTTCGTACATGACCAATGTAACTTGTTATAACTTAACGCATAGTCCCAGGTCTCCCAGTTTGTGAATATGATGATAATTTGCAAAAATCAACACCTAGACTTAAAAATAAGTCGTTAAAGGGTGAAAACTCAAATGACCCCCAAAAGACCCCGTAGGAGGCACGAACACCTCTCACGGGACCAATGTAACTTGTTGGAACTGACCGCGTAGTCCCGGGTCTCCCAGTTTGTGAATATGATGATAATTTACAAAAAACAACTCTTAGACTTTAAAACAAGTCGTTAAAGGGTGAAAACCCAAACCAGCCCCCAAACGACCCCGTAGGAGGCACGAACACCTCGCACGGGACCAATGTAACTTGTTGGAACTGACCGCGTAGTCTCGGGTCTCCCGATTAGAGAATATGACGATAATTATAAAAAAAAAACACTTAGACTTGAAAATAAGTCGTTAAAGGGTAAAAATCCAAACTAGCCTCCAAACGACCCCGTAAGAGGCACGAACACCTCGTACAGGACCAATGTAACTTGTGGGAATTGACCGCGCAGTCCCAGCGCTCCCGGTTTGGGAATTTGGGGATAACTTGCAAAAATTACAATTAGACTTAGAAACAAACCGTTAAAGGGGGAAAACCCAAACCAACCACCAAACAACCTCGTAAGAGGCACAAACACCTCGTACGGGGCCAATGTAACTTGTAGGAACTGGCCGCGTAATCCCGGGTCTCCTGATTAGTGAATATGACAATAATTGGCAAAAATAAAACTTAGACTTGAAAACAAGTTGTTAAAGGGTGAAAACCCAAACCACCTCCTAAACAACCCCGTAGGAGGCACGAACCCCTCGTACGGGACCAATGTAACTTGTTGGAACTGATCGCGTAGTCCCGGGTCTCCCGGTTTGAGAATATGGTGATAATTTGCAAAAATCGCACTAGACTAAAAAACGAGTCGTTAAAGGGTGAAAACCCAAACCAGCCCCCGAAAGACCCCGTAAGAGGCACGAACACCTCGCACGGAACAAATGTAACTTATAGGAACTGACCGCGTTGTCCCGCATCTCCCAGATTTAGAATATGAGGATAATTTATAAAAATCAGCACTTAAACTTAAAAATAAGCCGTTAAAATGTGAAAATCCAAACCAGCCACCAAACTACCTCGTAGGAGGCACGAACACCTCGCACGAGACTAATGTAACTTGTAGAAACTGACCGCGTAGTCCCAGGTCTCCTAATTTCAAAATATGACAATAATTTGCAAAATTCACACTTATACTTAAAAACAAGCCATTAAAGGGTGAAAACGCAAACCAGCCCCCAACCGACCCCGTAGGAGGCACGAACACCTCGCACGGGACGAAAGTAACTTGTAGGAACTGATCACGTAGTCTCGGGTCTCCCGGTTTGTGAATATGATGATAATTTGTTAAATTAACACTTAGACTTAAAAACAAGCATTTAAATGGTGAAAACCCAAACCAGCCCCCAAACGACCACCTAGAAGGCACGAACATTTCGCACGGGACCAATGTAACTTGTCAAAACTGACCGCATAGTCCCAGGTCTCCCGATTCGAGAATATGATGATAATTTTCAAAAATGAACAAAATCAACACTTAAACTTAAAAAAAGCCGTTAAATGGTGAAAACCCAAATTAGCCCCCAAACGACCCCGTAGAAGGTACAAACACCTCGTACAGGACCAATGTAACTTGTACGAACTGACCGCGTAGTCCCGGGTCGCCCAGTTTGTGAATATGATGATAAATTGCAAAAATCAACACTTACACTTAAAAACAAGCCGTTAAAGGGTGAAAACCCAAACCACCACCCAAATGACCCCGTAGGAGGCATGAACACCTCGCACGGGACCAATGTAACTTGTAGGAACTGATTGCGTAGTCCCGGGTCTCTCGGTTTGTGAATATGATGATAATTTGCAAAAATTAAAACTTAAACTTGAAAACAAGCCGTTAAATGGTGAAAACCCAAACCAGCCCCCAAACGACCCCGTAGGAGGCACGAACACCTCATACGGAACCAATGTAGCTTGTAGTAACTGACCGCAAAGTCCTGGGTCTCCCACTTTGTGAATATGATGATGATTTGCAAAAATCAACAATTTGACTTAAAAACAAGCCGTTAAAGGGTGAAAACCCAAACAACCCCCCAAACGACCCCGTAGGAGACACGAACACCTCGCACGGGACGAATGTAACTTATTGGAACTGACCGCACAGTCCCGGGACTCCCGATTAGTGAATATGGCGATAATTGGCAAAAATAAATTTTAGACTTGAAAACAAGTCGTTAAAGGGTGAAAATCCAAACCGGCCGTCAAACGACCCCGTTAGAAGCACGAACACCTTGTATGGGACCAATGTTACTTGTAGCAACTGATCGCGCAGTCTGAGCTCGCCCGTTTTGAAAATATGGGGATAACTTGCAAAAATTACAATTAGACTTTAAAACAAGCCGTTAAAGGGTGAAAACCGAAACCAACCCCCAAACGGCCCCGTAAGAGGTACAAACACCTCGTACGCGACCAATGAAACTTGTAAGAACTGACCGCGTAATCCCGGGTCTCCCGATTTGTGAATATGACGATAATTTGCAAAAATCAACACTTAGACTTAAAAACAAGCAGTTAAAGGGCAAAAACCCAAACCACCCCCCAAACAACCCCGTAGGAGGCACGAACACCTCGCACGGGGCCCATGTAACTTTTTGGAACTGGTCGCGTTGTCCCGGTTCTCTCGGCTTGAGAATATGGTGATAATTTGCAACAATCACACTAGACTTAAAAAAAAGCTGTTAAAAGGTGAAAACCCAAACAAGCCCCGAAAAGACCACGTAAGAGGCACGAACACCTCGCACGAGACCAATGTAACTTGTTGGAACTGACCGCATAGTCCGGGGTCTCCCAATTTGAGAATATGATGGTAATTTGCAAAAATCAACAAAATCAACACTTAAACTTAAAAACAAGTCGTTAAATGGGGAAAACCCAAACTAACCCCAAAACGACCCCGTAAGAGGCACGAACACCTCGCACGGGACCAATGTAAGTTGTAGTAACACACCGCGTAGTCTCAGGTCTCACGGTTTGTGAATATGACGATAATTTGAAAAAATCAACACTAAGACTTAAAAAAAAGCATTTAAATTGTAAAAACCGAAACCACCCCCCAATCGACCCCGTAGGAGGCACGGACAACTAGCACAGGAACAATGTAAATTGTTGTAACTGATCGCGTAGTCCCGGGTCTCCAGTTTGTGAATATGATGTTAATTTGATAAAATCAACACTTACACTTAAAAACAAGCCGTTAAAGGGTGAAAACCCAAACCACCCCCCAAACGACCCCTTAGGAGGCACGAACACCTCTCACGGGACAAATGTAACTTATTGGAAATGACCGCGTAGTCCGGGGTCTCCCCATTTGAGAATATGACGATAATTTGCAAAAATGAACAAAATCAAAAGTTAAACTTGAAAACAAGCCGTTAAATGGTGAAAACCCAAACCAACGCCCAAACGACCCCGTAGGAGGCACGAGCACGTCATACGGGACCAATGTAACTTGTAGTAACTGACCGCGTAGTCTCGGGTCTCCCAGTTTGTGAATATGATGATAATTTGCAAATATCAACACTTAGACATAAAAACAAGTCGTTAAAGGGGGAAAACCCAAACCACCCCCGAAACGACCCCGTTTGAGGCACGAACAGCTCGCACGGGACCAATGTAACTTGTTGGAACTGACCGCGTAGTCCGGGGTCTCCCAATTTGAGAATATGACCATAATTTGCAAAAATCACACTTAGACTTAAAAACAAATCGTTAAAGGGTGAAAACCCAAACCAGCCCCAAACGACCCCGTAGGAGGCACAAACACCTCGTACGGGACCAATTTAACTTGTAGTAACTAACCGCGTAGTCTCGGGTCTCCCAGTTTGTGAATATGATGATAATTTGAAAAAATCAACACATACACTTAAAAACAAGCCGTTAAAGGGTGAAAACCCAAACCACCCCCCAAACGACCCCGTAGGAGGCCCGAACACCTCGGACGGGACCAATGTAACTTGTTGGAACTAACCGCATAGTCCGGGGTCTCCCAATTTTAGAATATGACAATAATTTGCAAAAATCACACTTAGACTTAAAAACAAATCGTTAAAGGGTGAAAACCCAAACCAGCCCCCAAATGACACCGTAGGAGGCACGAAAACCTCGTACAGGAACAATGTCACTTGTACGAACTGACCGTGTAGTCCTGGGTCTCCCAGTTTGTGAATATGACGATAATTTGCAAAAATCAACACTTAGACTTAAAAACTAGCCGTTAAAGGGCAAAAACTCAAACCACCCCCCAAACAACCCCGTAGGAGGCACGAACACCTCGCACGGCACCAATGTAACTTGTTGGAACTGATCGCGTTGTCCCGGGTCTCCCGGCTTGATAATATGGCGATAATTTACAAAAATCACACTAGACTTAAAAACAAGCCGTTAAAGGGTGAGAACACAAACAAGCCTCCAAAAGACCCCGTAAGAGGCACTAACACCTCGCACGGGACCAATGTAATTTGTTGGAACTGATCGCGTAGTTCGGGGTCTCCCAATTTGAGAATATGACGATAATTTGCAAAAATCAACGAAATCAACACTTAAACTTAAAAACAAGCCGTTAAATGGTGAAAACCCAAACCAACCCCCAAACGACCCCGTAGGAGGCATGGACACCTCGTACGTGACCAATGTATCTGGTAGTAACAGATCGCGTAGTCCCGGGTCTCCCAGTTTGTGAATATGATGATAATTTGCAAAAATCAACACTTAGACTTAAAAACAAGTCATTAAAGGGTGAAAACCAAATCCACCCCCCAAATGACCCTGTAGGAGGCACGAACACCTCAACCGGGACCAATGTAACTTGTTGGAACTGACAGCGTAGTCCGGGGTCTCCTAATTTGAGAATATGACGATAATTTGCTAAAATCAACAAAATCAAAACATAAACTTAAAAACAAGTCGTTAAAGGGTGAAAACCCAAACAGCCGCCAAAGGACTCCGTAGGAGGCACGAACACCTCGTACGGGACCAATTTAACTTGTAGTAAATGACTGCGTAGTCCAAGGTCTCCCAATTTGTGAATATGATGGTAATTTGCACAAATCAACACTTAGACTTAAAAACAAGCCGTTAAAGGGTGAAAACCCAAAAAAAACCAAACGACCTCGTAGGAGGCACGAACACCTCGCACGGGACCAATGTAACTTGTTGGAACTGACCGCGCAGTCCCGGGTCTCCTGATTAGTGAATATGACGATAATTGGCAAAAATAAAACTTAGACTTGACAACAAGTTGTTAAAGGGTGAAAATCCAAACCACCCCCCAAATAACCCCGTAGGAGGCACGAACCCCTCGCACAGGACCAAGGTAACTTGTTGGAACTGATCGCGTAGTCCCGGGTCTCCCGGTTTGAGAATATGGCAATAATTTGCAAAAATCACACTAGACTAAAAAAACAAGTCGTTAAAGGGTGAAAACCAAAACCAACCCCCAAAAGACCCCGTAAGTGACACGAACACCTCGCACGGAAGAAATGTAACTTGTAGGAACTGAGCGCGTAGTCCCGGGTCTCCCAGTTAGTGAATAAGATGATAATTTTCAAAAATCATACTTAGACTTAAAAACAAGCTATTAAAGGGTGAAAACCGAAACCAGCACCCAAACGACCCCGTATGAGGCACGAACACCTCGTACGGGACCAATTTATCTTATACTAACTAACCGCATAATCCCGGGTCTCCCAATTTGTGAATATGATGATAATTTGCAAAAATCAACACTTAGACTTAAAAACAAGCCGTTAAAGGGTGAAAACCCAAACCATCCCCCAAACGACCCCGTATGAGGCACGAACACCTCGAACGGGACCAATGTAACTTGTTGGAACTGACCGCATAGTCCCGGGTCTCTCGATTAGTGAATATGACGATAATTGGCAAAAAAAATACTTAGACTTGAAAACAAGCCATTAAACGGTGAAAATCCAAACGAGCCCCCAAATGACCCCGTAAGAGGAACGGACACCTCATACATGACCACTGAAACTTGTAGGAACTGACCGCGCAGTCCCGACTCTCCCAGGTAGAGAATATGGTGATAACTTGCAAAAATCACAATTACACTTAAAAACAAGCCGTTAAGATGTAAAAACCCAAACCAACCCCCAAAAGACCCCGTAAGAGGCAAAAACACCTCGTACGGGACCAATGTAACTTGTAGGAATTGATCGCATAGTCCCAGGTCTCCCGATTTGAGAATATGACAATAATTTGCAAAAATCACACTTAGACTAAAAAACAAGCCATTAAAGGGTGAAAACCCAAACCAGACCCCAAACGACCCCGTAGGACGCACGAACACCTCGCACGGGACCAATGTAACTTGTAAGAACTCATCACGTAGTCCCGGATCTCCCTGTTTGTGAATATTATGATAATTTGCAAAAATTAACACTTACACTTAAAAACAAGCCTTTAAATGGTGAAAACCCAAACCAGCCCCCACACGACCACGTAGGAGGCACGAACATCTCGCACGGGACCAATGTAACTTGTAAGAGCTGACCGCGTAGTCCCAGGTCTCCCGATTCGAGAATATGATGATAAATTGCAAAAATGAACAAAATAAACACTTAAACTTGAAAACAAGCCGTTAAAGGGTGAAAACCCAAAGCAGCGCCCAAACGACCCCGTAGGAGGTACGAACACTTCGTACAGGACAAATGTAACTTGTACGTACTGACCGCATAGTCCCGGGTCTCCCAGTTTGTGAATATGATGATAATTTGCAAAACTCAACACTTAGACTTAAAAATTAGCCGTTAAAGGGTGAAAACCCAAACCACCCCCCAAACGATCGAGTAGGAGGCACGAACACATCGCACGGGACGAATGTAACCTTGTTGGAATTGATCGCGTAGTCCGGGGTCTCCCAATTTGAGAATATGATGATAATTTGTGAAAATCAACAAAATCAACACTCAAACATAAAAACAATCAGTTAAAGGGTGAAAACCCAAACCAGCCCCAAAACGACCCCATAAGAGGCACGAACACCTCGCACGGGACCAATGTAACTTGTAGGAACTGATCATGTTTTCTCGGGTCTCCCGGTTTGTGAATATGATGATAATTCACAAAAATTAACACATAGACTTAACAACAAGCCTTTAAATGGTGAAAACCCAAACCAGCCCCCAAACGACCACGTAGGTGGCACGGACATCTCGCACGGGACCAATGTAACTTGTAGGAACTGACCGCATAGTCCCAGGTCTCCCGATTCGAGAATATGATGATAATTTACAAAAATCAACAAAATGAACACTTAAACTTAAAAACAAGCCATTAAAGGGTGAAAACCGAAAGCAACCCCCAAATGACCCCGTAGGAGGCACGAACACCTCATACAGGACCAATGTAACTTGTGTGAACTGACCATGTAGTACCGGGTCTCCCAATTTTTGAATATGATGATAATTTGCAAAAATCAACACTTAGACTTAAAAACAAGCCGTTAAAGGGTGAAAACCCAAACTAGCCCCCAAACGACCCCGTAGGAGGCGCGGACACCTCGCACGGGAGCAATGTAACTTGGAGGAACTGACCGCGTAGTCCTAGGTCTCCCGGTTTGTGAATATGACGATAATTTGCAAAAATTAAAACTTAGACTTGAAATCATGATTTTAAGGGGTGAAAACCCAAACCAGCCCCCAAATGACCGCGTAGGAGACACGAACACCCCGCACAGGACCAATGTAACTTATTGGAGCTGACCGCATAGTCTCGGGTCTCCTGATTTGAGAATATGATGACAATTTGCAAAAATCAACAAAATCAACACTTAAACTTAAAAACAAGCCGTTAAAGGATGAAAACCCAAACTAACCCCCAAACGACCCAGTAGGAGGCACGAACACCACGTACGGGACCAATGTAACTTGTAGTAACTAACCGCGTCGTCCTGAGTCTCCCAGTTTGTGAATATGATGATAATTCACAAAAATCAACACTTAGACTTAAAAACAAGTCGTTAAAGGGTGAAAACCCAAACCACCCCCGAAACGACCCCGTAGGAGGCACGAACACCTCGCACGGGACCAATGTAACTTGTTGTAACTGACCGCGTAGTCTGTGGTCTCCCAATTTGATAATATGATGGTAATTTGCAAAAATCACACTTAGACTTAAAAAAAGCCGTTAAAGGGTGAAAACCCAAACCAACCCCCAAACGACCCCGTAGGAGGCACGAACACCGAGTAACGGGACCAATTTAACTTGTAGTAACTGATCGCGTAGTCCTGGGTCTCCCAGTTTGTGAATATGATGATAATTTGAAAAAATCAACACTTAGACTTAAAAATAAGTCGTTAAAGGGTGAAAACCCAAACCACCCCCCAAACGACCCCGTAGGAGGCACGAACACCTCGCACGGGACCAATGTAACTTGTTGGAACTGACCGCGTAGTCTCGGGTCTCCCGATTAGTGAATATGATAATAATTGGCAAAAATAACACTTAGACATCAAAACAAGCCGTTAAAGGGTGAAAACCCAAACCAGCCCCTAGCAGACCCCGTAAGAGGCACGAACAGCTCGTATGGGACCAATGTAACTTGTAGGAACGGACCGTGTAGCCCCGGGTCTCCCAATTTGAGAATAATATTGTAACTTGCAAGCATCAGAATCAGACTTAAAAACAAGTCGTTAAAGGGTGAAAACCCAAAACCAACCCCCAAACGATGCCGTACGAACTGACCGCATAGTCCCTGGTCTCCTAGTTTGTGAATACGATGATAATTTGCAAAAATTAACACTTAGACTTAAAAATAAGTCGTTAAAGGGTGAAAACTCAAACCACCCCCCAAACGATCCCTTAGGAGGTACGAACACCTCACACGGGATGAATGTAACCTTGTTGGAACTGATTGCGTAGTCCGGGGTCTCCCAATTTGAGAATATGATGATAATTTGCGGAAATCAACAAAATCAACACTTAAACATAAAAACAAGCCGTTAAAGGGTGAAAACCCAAAGCAGCGCCCAAACGACCCCGTAGGAGCCACGAACACCTCGTACGGGACCAATGTGACATGTACGAACTGATCGCGTAGTCCCAGATCTCCCAGTTTGTGAATATGATGATAATTTGCAAAAATAAATAGTTACACTTAAAAACAAGTGGTTAAAGGTTGAAAACCCAAACCACCACCCAAACGACCCCGTAGGAGGCACGAATACCTTGCACATGACCAATGTAACCTTGTTGGAACTGACCGCGTAGTCTGGGGTCTCTCGATTTGAGAATATGATGATAATTTGCAAAAATCAACAAAATCAACAAAATCAACACTTAAACTTAAAAACAAGTCATTAAAGGTGAAAACCCAAACCAGCCCCAAAACAACCCCGTAAGATGCACGAACACCTCGTACGGGACCAATGTAACTTGTAGGAACTGATCGCGTAGTCTCGTGTCTCCTGGTTTGTGAATATGATGATCATTTGTAAAAATTAACACTTAGACTTAAAAAAATCCTTTAAAGGGTGAAAACCCAAACCAGCCCCTAAACGACCACGTAGGAGGTACGAACATCTCGCATGGGACCAATGTAACTTGTAGGAACTGACCGCGTAGTCCCAGGTCACCCGATTCGAGAATATAATGATAATTGGCTAAAATCTACAAAATCAACACTTAAACTTAAAAACAAGCCGTTAAAGGGTGAAAACCCAAACCCGCCCCAAAACGACACCGTAAGAGGCCCGAACACCTCGCTCGGGACCAATTTAACTTGTTGGAACTGACCGCGTAGTCCCAGGTCTCCCAATTAGTGAATATGAGAATAATTGGCAAAAATAACACTTAGACATAAAAATAAGCCGTTAAAGGGTGAAAACCTAAACCAGTCCCTAAAAGACACCGTAAGAGGCATGAACACCTCGTATGGGACCAATGTAACTTGTAGGAACTGACCGCGTAGTCTCGGGTCTCCCGATTCGAGAATATGACGATAATTTGGAAAAATCACACTTAGACTTAAAAACAAGCCTTTAAAGGGTTAAAAACCAGACCAGCCCCAAAACAACCTAGTAGGAGGCACAAACACCTCGCACGGGACCAATGCAACTTGTAGGAACTGAACCGTGTAGTCCCGGGTCTAGCGGTTTGAGAATATGATGATAATTTGTAGAAATTAACAAAATCAACACTTAAACATAAAAACAAGCCATTAAAGGTTGAATACCCAAACCAGCACCCAAATGACCCCGTAGGAGGCACGAACACCTCGTACGGGACCAAAGTAACTTGTAGGAACTGACCGTGTAGTCTCGGGTGTCTCGGTTTGTGAATATGATGATATTTTACAAAAATCAACACTTAGACTTAAAAATAAGCCGTTAAAGGGTGAAAACCCAGACCAGCCCCCAAACGACCAAGTAGGAGGCATAATAACCTCGCACGGGACCAATGTAACTTGTAGTAACTTGCCGCGTTGTCCCGGGTCTCTCGGATTTAGAATATGATGATAATTTACAAAAATCAACACTTAGACTTAAAAACAAGTCGTTAAAGGGTGAAAACCAAAACCAGCCACCAAACAACCCCGTGGGAGGCACGAACACCTCGCGCGGGACTAATGTAACTCGTAGGAACTGATTGTGTAGTCCCAGGTCTCACGATTTGAGAATATGATGATAATTTGCAAAAATACACTTAGACTTAAAAACAAGACGTTAAAGGGTGAATACCCCAACCAGCGCCAAAATGACCCCGTAGGAGGCACGAACACATCGCACGGGACCAATGTAACTTAGAGGAACTGACCGCATACTCCCGACTCTCCTGGTTTGTGAATATGATGATAATTTTCAAAAATTAACACTTAGACTTAAAAACAAGCCTTTAAAGGGTGAAAACCCAAACGAGCCCCCAAACAACCACGTAGGAGGCACAAACACCTCGCACGGGACCATTGTAACTTGTTTGAACTGACCGCGTAGTCTCAGGTCTCCTAATTCGAGAATATGACGGTAATTTGCAAAAATGAACAAAATCAACACCTAAACTTAAAAACAAGCCGTTAAAGGGTGAAAACCCAAACCAACCCCCAAATGACCCCGTAGGAGGCGCGAACACCTCGTACGGGACCAATGTAACTTGAAGTAACTCACCGCGTAGTCCCGGGTCTCCCAGCTTGTGAATATGATGATAATTTGCAAAAATCAACACTTACACTTAAAAATAAGTCGTTAAAGGGTGAAAACCCAAACCACCACCCAAACAACCCCGTAGGAGGCACGAACACCTCGTACGGGACCAATGTAACTTGTTGGAACTGACCGCGCATTCCGGGGTCCCCCAATTTGAGAATATGACGACAATTTGCAAAAATAAAAAAAATCAACACTTAAACATAAAAACAAGCCGTTAAAGGGTGAAAACCCAAACCAACCCCCAAACGCCTCGTAAGAGGCACGAACACCTCGCACGGGACCAATGAAACTAGTAGGAACTGACTGCGTAGTCTCGGGTCTCCCAATTTGAGAATATGACAATAATTTTCAAAAATCAACACTTAAACTTAAAAACAAGTCGTTAAACGGTGAAAACCCAAACCATCCCCCCAACGACCCCGTAGGAGGCACGAACACCTCGCACGAATGTCACCTTGTTGGAACTGACAGCGTAGTCTGGGGTCTCCTGATTTGAGAATATGACGATAATTTGCAAAAATCAACAAAATCAACAGTTAAACATAAAAACAAGCCGTTAAAGGGTGAAAACCCAAACCAGCCCCAAAACGACCCCGTAAGAGGTACGAACACCTCGCACGGGACCAATGTAACTTGTAGGAACTGATCGCGTAGTCTCGTGTCTCCCGGTTTGTGAATATGACGATAATTTGCAAACATTAACACTTAGACTTAAAAAAAGCCTTAAAATGGTGAAAACCCAAACCAGCCTACAAACGACCACGTAGGAGGTACGAACATCTCTCACGGGACCAATGTAAATTGTAGGGACTGATCGTGTAGTCCCAGGTCTCTCGATTCGAGAATATGATGATAATTTGAAAAAATCAACAAAATCAACACTTAAACTTAAAAACAAGCCGTTAAAGGGTGAAAACCCAAACCAGCCCCTAAAAGACCCCGTAAGAGGCCCGAACACCTCGCACGGGACCAATGTAACTTGTAGGATCTAATCGCGTAGTCTCGTGTCTCCCAATATGTGAATATGACGATAATTTGCAAAAATTTACACTTACACTTAAAAAGAGCCTTTAAATGGTGAAAACCCAAACCAGCCCCCAAACGACCATGTAGGAGGTACGAACATCTCGCACGGGACCAATGTAACTTGTAGGTACTGACCGCGTAATCCCAGGTCTCTCAATTCGATAATATGATGATAATTTGAAAAAATCAACAAAATCAACACTTAAACTTGAAAACAAGTTGTTAAAGGGGGAAAACCCAAAGCAGCCCCCAAATGACACCGTAGGAGGCACGAAAACCTCGTACAGGAACAATGTCACTTGTACGAACTGACCGTGTAGTCCTGGGTCTCCCAGTTTGTGAATATGATGATAATTTTCAAAAATCAACACTTAGACTTAAAAACAAGCCATTAAAGGGTGAAAACCCAAACCACCCCCCAAATAACCCCGTAGGAGGCACGAACACCTCGTACGGGACCAATCTAACCTGGTTGGAACTGACCGCATAGTCCGGGGTCTCCTGATTAGAGAATATGATGATAATTTGCAAAAATAAAAAAAATCAACAATTAAACTTAAAAACAAGCCGTTAAAGGTTTAAAACCCATACCAGCCCCCAAACGACCCTATACGAGGTACAAACACCTCGCATGGGACCAATGTAACTTGTAGGAACTGACCGCGTCATCCCGGGCGTCCCGGATTTAGAATATGACGATAATTTACAAAAATTAACACTAAAACTTAAAAATAAGCCGTTAAATGGTGAAAACCCAAACCAGCCACCAAACGACCCCGTGGAAGGCAAGAACACCTCGTACGTGACTAATGTAACTCGTAGGAACTGATCGCGTAGTTCCAGGTCTCACGATTTGAGATTATGATGATAATTTGCAAAAATACACTTAGACATAAAAACAAGATGTTAAAGGGTGAATACCCAAACCAAAACAAAAACGACCCCGTCAGAGGCACGAACACCTCGCACGGGACCAATGTAACTTGGAGGAACTGACCGCATAGTCCCGAGTCTCCCAATTTGTGAATATGATTATAATTTTTGAAAATTAACACTTAGACTTAAAAACAAGCCTTTAAAGGGTGAAAACCCAAACCAGGCCCCAAACGACCACATGGAGGCACGAACACCTCGCACGGAACCAATGTAACTTGTTTGAAGTGATTGCGTAGCCTCGGGTCACCCAGTTCGAGAATATGACGGTAATTTGAAAAATCAACAAAATCAACACTTCAACTTAAAAACAAGCCATTAAAGGGTGAAAACCCAAACCAACCCCCAAACGACCCCGTAGGAGGCAAGAACACCTCGTACGGGACTAATGTAACTTGAAGTAACTGACCGCGTAGTTCTAGGTCTCCCGATTTCAGAATATGACAATAATTTGCAAAAATCAACACTTACACTTAAAAATAAGTCGTTAAAGGGTGAAAACCCAAACCACCAATCAAACGACCCCGTAGGAGGTACGAACACCTCGCACGGGTCCAATGTAACTTGTTGGAACTGACCGCGTATTCCGGGGTCCCCCAATTTGAGAATATGATGATAATTTGCAAAAATCAAAAAAATCAACACTTAAACTTAAAAACAAGCCGTTAAAGGGTGAAAACCCAAACGACCCCGTAAGTGGCACGAACACCTCGCACGGGACCAATGTAAGTTCTAGGAACTGACCGCGTAGTCTCAGGTCTCCCAATTTGAGAATATGACAATAATTTTAAAAAATAAACACTTAAAATTAAAAACAAGCCGCTAAAGGTTGAAAACCCAAAGCAGCCCCCAAACGACCCCGTAGGAGGCACGAACACCTCCTACATGACCAATGTAACTTGTATGAACTGACCGCATAGTCCCGGATCTCCCAGTTTGTGAATATGATGATTATTTGCAAAAATCAACACTTAGACTTAAAAACAAGCTGTTAAAGGGTGAACACCCAAACCACGCCCCAAATGACCCCGTAGGAGGCACGAACACCTCGCACAGCGCCAATGTAACCTTGTTGGAAATGCCCGTGTAGTTCGGGGTCTCCCGATTTGAGAATATGACAAAAATTTGCGAAAATCAACAAATTCAACACTTAAAGTTAAAAACAAGCCGTTAAAGGGTGAAAACCCAAACCTACCCCAAAACGACCTTGAAAGAGGCACGAACACCTCGCATGGGACCAATGTAAGTTGTAGGAACTGATCGTGTAGTCCCGGGTCTCCCGGTTTGTGAATATGATGATAATTTGTAAAACTTAACACTTAGACTTAAAAACAAGACTTTAAATGGTGAAAACCCAAACTTGCCCCCAAACGACCACTTAGAAGGCACGAACATCTTGCACGGGACCAATGTAACTTATAGGAACTGACCACGTAGTCCGGGGTCTCCCAATTTGAGAATATGACGATAATTTGCAAAAATCACACATAGACTTAAAAACAAGCCGTTAAAGGGTGAAAACCCGAACCACCACCTAAACGACCCCGTAGGAGGCACGAACACCTCGCACGGGACCAATGTAACTTGTTGGAACTGAGCGCGTTGTCCGGGGTCTCCCGATTTGACAATATGACGATAATTTGCCAAAATCAACAAAATCAACACTTAAATTTAAAAACAAGTCGTTAAATGGTGAAAACCCAAACCAGCCCCCAAACGACCCCGTATGAGGCATGAACACCTCGTACGGGACCAATGTAAATTGTAGTAACCGACCACGTAGTCCCGGGTCTCCCAGTTTGTGAATATGATGATAATTTGCAAAAATCAACACTTAGACTTAAAAACAAGTCGTTAAATGGTGAAAACCCAAACCACCCCCCAAACGACCCCGTAGGAAGAACGAACACCTCACACGGGACCAATCTAACTTGTTAATACTGACCGCGTAGTCCGAGGTCTCCCAATTTTAGAATATGACGATAATTTGCAAAAATCACACTTAGACTTAAAAACAAGCCGTTAAAGGGTGAAAACCGAAACCGGCCCCCAAACGAACCCGTAGGAGGCACGAACACCTCGTACGGGACCAATTTAACGTGTAGTAACTGACCGCGTAGTCGCAGGTCTCCCAGTTTCTAAATATCATGATAATTTGCAAAAATCAACTCTTAGACTTAAAAACAAGCCGTTGAAGGGTGAAAACCCAAACAATCCCCCAAACGACCCCGTATGAGGCACGAACACCTCGAATGGGACCAATGTAACTTGTTAGAACTGACCGCGTAGTCTCGGGTCTCCCGATTAGTGAATATGACGATAATTGGCAAAAATAATACTTAGACTTGAAAACAAGCCATTAAACGGTGAAAATCCAAACGACCCCCCAAATGACCCGGTAAGAGGCACGAACACCTCGTACATGACCAATGTAACTTGTTGGAATTGACAGCGCAGTCCCGACTCTCCCAGTTTGAGAATATTGTGATAACTTACAAAAATCATAATTAGACATAAAAACAAGCCGTTAAGGGGTGAAATCCCAAACCAACCCCCAAAAGACCCCGTAAGAGGCAAAAACACCTCGTACGGGACCAATGTGACTTGTAGGAACTGCTCGCATAGTCCCAGGTCTCTCGATTTGAGAATATGATGATAATTTGCAAAAATCACACTTAGACTAAAAAACAAGTCATTAAAGGGTGAAAACCAAACCAGAGCCCAAACGACCCCGTAGGAGGCACGCACACCTCGCACGGGACCAATGTAACTTTGTAGGAACTCATCACGTAGTCCCGAGTCTCCCGATTTGTGAATATGATGATAATTTTTGAAAATTAACACTTAGACTTAAATACAAGCCTTTAAAGGGTGAAAACCCAAACCAGGCCCTAAACGACCACATGGAGGCACGAACACCTCGCACGGGACCAATGTAACTTGTTTGAAGTGATTGCGTAGTCTCGGGTCTCCCAATTCGAGAATATGACGGTAATTTGCAAAAATCAACAAAATCAACACTTAAACTTAAAAACAAGCCATTAAAGGGTGAAAACCCAAACCAACCCCCAAACGACCCCGTAGGAGGCAAGAACGCCTCATACGGGACTAATGTAACTTGAAGTAACTGACCGCGTAGTTCGAGGTCTCCCGATTTCAGAATATGACAATAATTTGCAAAAATCAACACTTACACTTAAAAATAAGTCGTTAAAGGGTGAAAACCCAAACCACCAATCAAACGACCCCGTAGGAGGCACGAACACCTCGCACGGGTCCAATGTAACTTGTTGGAACTGACCGCGTAGTCCAGGGTCTCCCAATTTGAGAATATGATGATAATTTGCAAAAATCAAAAAAATCAACACTTAAACTTAAAAACAAGCCGTTAAAGGGTGAAAACCCAAACGACCCCGTAAGTGGCACGAACACCTCGCACGGGACCAATGTAACTTCTAGGAACTGACCGCGTAGTCTCAGGTCTCCCAATTTGAGAATATGACAATAATTTTCAAAAATAAACACTTAAAATTAAAAACAAGCTGCTAAAGGGTGAAAACCCAAAGCAGCCCCCAAACGACCCCGTAGGAGGCACGAACACCTCCTACATGACCAATGTAACTTGGATGAACTGACCGCATAGTCTCGGATCTCCCAGTTTGTGAATATGATGATTATTTGCAAAAATCAACACTTAAACTTAAAATCAAGCTGTTATAGGGTGAAAACCCAAACCACCCCCCAAATGACCCCGTAAGAGGCACGAACACCTCGCACAGCACCAATGTAACCTTGTTGGAACTGCCCGTGTAGTTCGGGGTCTCCCGATTTGAGAATATGACGAAAATTTGCAAAAATCAACAAAATCAACACTTAAAGTTAAAAACAAGTCGTTAAAGGGTGAAAACCCAAACCTACCCCAAAACGACCTTGAAAGAGGCACGAACACCTCGCATGGGACCAATGTAAGTTGTAGGAACTGATCGTGTAGTCCCGGGTCTCCCGGTTTGTGAATATGATGATAATTTGTAAAACTTAACACTTAGACTTAAAAACAAGACTTTAAATGGTGAAAACCCAAACTTGCCCCCAAATGACCACTTAGAAGGCACGAACATCTTGCACGGGACCAATGTAACTTATAGGAACTGACCACGTAGTCCGGGGTCTCCCAATTTGAGAATATGACGATAATTTGCAAAAATCACACATAGACTTAAAAACAAGCCGTTAAAGGGTGAAAACCCGAACCACCACCTAAACGACCCCGTAGGAGGCACGAACACCTCGCACGGGACCAATGTAACTTGTTGGAACTGAGCGCGTTGTCCGGGGTCTCCCGATTTGACAATATGACGATAATTTGCAAAAATCAACAAAATCAACACTTAAATTTAAAAACAAGTCGTTAAATGGTGAAAACCCAAACCAGCCCCCAAACGACCCCGTATGAGGCATGAACACCTCGTACGGGACCAATGTAAATTGTAGTAACCGACCACGTAGTCCCGGGTCTCCCAGTTTGTGAATATGATGATAATTTGCAAAAATCAACACTTAGACTTAAAAACAAGTCGTTAAATGGTGAAAACCCAAACCACCCCCCAAACGACCCCGTAGGAAGAACGAACACCTCACACGGGACCAATCTAACTTGTTAATACTGACCGCGTAGTCCGAGGTCTCCCAATTTTAGAATATGACGATAATTTGCAAAAATCACAGTTAGACTTAAAAACAAGCCGTTAAAGGGTGAAAACCGAAACCGGCCCCCAAACGAACCCGTAGGAGGCACGAACACCTCGTATGGGACCAATTTAACGTGTAGTAACTGACCGCGTAGTCCCAGGTCTCCCAGTTTCTAAATATCATGATAATTTGCAAAAATCAACTCTTAGACTTAAAAACAAGCCGTTGAAGGGTGAAAACCCAAACAATCCCCCAAACGACCCCGTATGAGGCACGAACACCTCGAATGGGACCAATGTAACTTGTTAGAACTGACCGCGTAGTCTCGGGTCTCCCGATTAGTGAATATGACGATAATTGGCAAAAATAATACTTAGACTTGAAAACAAGCCATTAAACGGTGAAAATCCAAACGACCCCCCAAATGACCCGGTAAGAGGCACGAACACCTCGTACGTGACCAATGTAACTTGTTGGAATTGACAGCGCAGTCCCGACTCTCCCAGTTTGAGAATATTGTGATAACTTACAAAAATCATAATTAGACATAAAAACAAGCCGTTAAGGGGTGAAATCCCAAACCAACCCCCAAAAGACCCCGTAAGAGGCAAAAACACCTCGTACGGGACCAATGTGACTTGTAGGAACTGCTCGCATAGTTCCAGGTCTCTCGATTTGAGAATATGATCATAATTTGCAAAAATCACACTTAGACTAAAAAACAAGCCATTAAAGGGTGAAAACCAAACCAGAGCCCAAACGACCCCGTAGGAGGCACGCACACCTCGCACGGGACCAATGTAACTTTGTAGGAACTCATCACGTAGTCCCGAGTCTCCCGATTTGTGAATATGATGATAATTTTTGAAAATTAACACTTAGACTTAAATACAAGCCTTTAAAGGGTGAAAACCCAAACCAGGCCCTAAACGACCACATGGAGGCACGAACACCTCGCACGGGACCAATGTAACTTGTTTGAAGTGATTGCGTAGTCTCGGGTCTCCCAATTCGAGAATATGACGGTAATTTGCAAAAATCAACAAAATCAACACTTAAACTTAAAAACAAGCCATTAAAGGGTGAAAACCCAAACCAACCCCCAAACGACCCCGTAGGAGGCAAGAACGCCTCATACGGGACTAATGTAACTTGAAGTAACTGACCGCGTAGTTCGAGGTCTCCCGATTTCAGAATATGACAATAATTTGCAAAAATCAACACTTACACTTAAAAATAAGTCGTTAAAGGGTGAAAACCCAAACCACCAATCAAACGACCCCGTAGGAGGCACAAACACCTCGCACGGGTCCAATGTAACTTGTTGGAACTGACCGCGTAGTCCAGGGTCTCCCAATTTGAGAATATGATGATAATTTGCAAAAATCAAAAAAATCAACACTTAAACTTAAAAACAAGCCGTTAAAGGGTGAAAACCCAAACGACCCCGTAAGTGGCACGAACACCTCGCACGGGACCAATGTAACTTCTAGGAACTGACCGCGTAGTCTCAGGTCTCCCAATTTGAGAATATGACAATAATTTTCAAAAATAAACACTTAAAATTAAAAACAAGCTGCTAAAGGGTGAAAACCCAAAGCAGCCCCCAAACGACCCCGTAGGAGGCACGAACACCTCCTACATGACCAATGTAACTTGGATGAACTGACCGCATAGTCTCGGATCTCCCAGTTTGTGAATATGATGATTATTTGCAAAAATCAACACTTAAACTTAAAATCAAGCTGTTATAGGGTGAAAACCCAAACCACCCCCCAAATGACCCCGTAAGAGGCACGAACACCTCGCACAGCACCAATGTAACCTTGTTGGAACTGCCCGTGTAGTTCGGGGTCTCCCGATTTGAGAATATGACGAAAATTTGCAAAAATCAACAAAATCAACACTTAAAGTTAAAAACAAGTCGTTAAAGGGTGAAAACCCAAACCTACCCCAAAACGACCTTGAAAGAGGCACGAACACCTCGCATGTGACCAATGTAAGTTGTAGGAACTGATCGTGTAGTCCCGGGTCTCCCGGTTTGTGAATACGATGAGAATGTGTAAAACTTAACACTTAGACTTAAAAACAAGACTTTAAATGGTGAAAACCCAAACTTGCCCCCAAACGACCACTTAGAAGGCACGAACATCTTGCACGGGACCAATGTAACTTGTAGGAACTGACCAGGTAGTCCGGGGTCTCCCAATTTGAGAATATGACCATAATTTGCAAAAATCACATTTAGACTTAAAAACAAGCCGTTAAAGGGTGAAAACCCGAACCACCCCCCAAACGACCCCGTAGGAGGCACGAACACCTCGCACGGGACCAATGTAACTTGTTGGAACTGAGCGCGTTGTCCGGGGTCTCCCGATTTGACAATATGACGATAATTTGCAAAAATCAACAAAATCAACACTTAAATTTAAAAACAAGTCGTTAAATGGTGAAAACCCAAAACAGCCACCAAACGACCCCATATGAGGCATGAACACCTCGTACGGGACCAATGTAAATTGTAGTAACTGACCACGTAGTCCCGGGTCTCCCAGTTTGTGAATATGATGATAATTTCCAAAAATCAACACTTAGACTTAAAAACAAGTCGTTAAAGGGTGAAAACCCAAACCACCCCCCAAACGACCCCGTAGGAAGCACGAACACCTCGCACGGGACCAATCTAACTTGTTAAAACTGACCGCGTAGTCCGAGGTCTCCCAATTTGAGAATATGACGATAATTTGCAAAAATCACAATTAGACTTAAAAACTAGTCGTTAAAGGGTGAAAACTGAAACCAGCCCCCAAACGACCCCGTAGGAGGCACGAACACCTCGTACGGGACCAATTTAACGTGTAGTAACTGACCGCGTAGTCCCAGGTCTCCCAATTTCTAAATATCATGATAATTTGCAAAAATCAACTCTTAGACTTAAAAACAAGCCGTTAAAGGCTGAAAACCCAAACAATCCCCCAAACGACCCGGTATGAGGCACGGACACCTCGAACGGGACCAATGTAACTTGTTAGAACTGACCGCGTAGTCTCGGGTCTCCCGATTAGTGAATATGACGATAATTGGCAAAAATAATACTTAGACTTGAAAACAAGCCGTTGAACGGTGAAAATCCAAACGACCCCCCAAATGACCCGGTAAGAGGCACGAACACCTCGTATGTGACCAATGTAACTTGTTAGAATTGACCGCGCAGTCCCGACTCTCCCAGTTTGAGAATATGGTGTTAACTTACAAAAATCATAATTAGACATAAAAACAAGCCGTTAAGGGGTGAAATCCCAAACCAACCCCCAAAAGACCCCGTAAGAGGCAAAAACACCTCGTACGGGACCAATGTGACTTGTAGGAACTGCTCGCATAGTCCCAGGTCTCTCGATTTGAGAATATGATGATAATTTACAAAAATCACACTTAGACTAAAAAACAAGACATTAAAGGGTGAAAACCAAACCAGAGGCCAAACGACCCCATAGGAGGCACGCACACCTCGCACGGGACCAATGTAATTTGTAGGAACTCATCACGTAGTCCCGGGTCTCCCGGTTTGGGAATATTATGATAGTTTCAGAAACTTAACACTTACACTTAAAAACAAACCTTTAAATGGTGAAAAACCAAACCATCCCTCACACGACCACGTAGGAGGCACGAACAACTCGCACGGGACTAATGTAACTTGTAGGAACTGACCGCGTAGTCCCGGGTCTCCCGATTCGAGAATATGATGATAAATTGCAAAAATGAAAAAAATCAACACTTTAACTTGAAAACAAGCCGTTAAAGGGTGAAAACTCAAAGCAGCCCCCAAACGACCCCATAGCAGGTACGAACACTTCGTACAGGAAAAATGTAACTTGTACGAACTGACCGCATAGTCCTGGGTCTCCCAGTTTCTGAATATGATGATAATTTGCAAAAATTAACACTTAGACTTAAAAATAAGCCGTTAAAGAGTGAAAACCCAAACGATCCCGTAGGAGGCACGAACACCTCGCACGGGACCAATGTAACCTTGTTGGAACTGACCGCGTAGTCCGAGGTCTCTAAATTTGAGAATATGATGATAATTTGCAAAAATCAACAAAATCAACACTCAAACATAAAAATAAGTCGTTAAAGGGTGAAAACCCAAAGCAGCCCCAAAACGACCCCGTAAGAGGCACGAACACCTCGCATGGGACAAATGTAACTTGTAGGAACTGATCACGTTGTCCCGGGTCTCTCGGTTTGTGAATATGATGATAATTTTCAAAAATTAACACATAGACTTAAAAACAGGCCTATAAATGGTGAAAACCCAAACCAGCCCCCAAACGACCACGTAGGAGGCACGAACATCTCGCACGGGACCAATGTAACTTGTAGGAACTGACCGCGTAGTCCCAGGTCTCCCGATTCGAGAATATGATGATAATTTATAAAAATCAACAAAATCAACACTTAAACTTAAAAACAAGTCGTTAAAGGGTGAAAACCGAAAACACCCCCCGAATGACCCCGTAGGAGGCACGAACACCTCGCACGGGACCAATGTAACTTGGAGGAACTGGCCGTGTAGTCCCGGGTCTCCCGGATTGTGAATACGATGATAATTTGCAAAAATTAACACTTAGACTTGAAAACATGATTTTTAGGGGTGAAAACCCAAACCAGCCCCCAAACGACCACGTAGGAGGCACGAACACTTCGTACATGACAGATGTAACTTGTACGAACTGACCGCATAGTCCCGGGTCTCCCAATTTGTGAATATGATGATAATTTTCAAAATTCAACACTTAGACTGAAAAATAAGCCATTAAAGGGTGAAAACCCAAACCACCCCCCAAACGATCCAGTAGGAGGAACGAACACCTCGCACGGGACGAATGTAACCTTATTGGAACTGATCGCGTAGTCCGAGGTCTCCCAATTTGAGAATATGATGATAATTTGCAAAAATCAACAAAATCAACACTCAAACATAAAAACAAGCCGTTAAAGGGTGAAAACCCATTCCAGCCCCAAAATGACCCCGTAAGAGGCACGAACACCTCGCACGGGACCAATGTAACTTGTAGGAACTGATCACGTTGTCCCGGGTCTCCCGGTTTGTGAATATGATGATAATTTACTTAAATTAACACATAGACTTAAAAATAAGCATTTAAATGGTGAAAACTCAAACCAGCCCCCAAATGACCACATAGTAGGCTCGAACATCTCGCACGGGACTAATGTAACTTGTAGGAACTGACCGCGTAGTCCTAGGTCTCCCGATTCGAGAATATGATGATAATTTACAAAAATCAACAAAATCAACACTTAAACTTAAAAACAAGCCGTTAAAGGGTGAAAACCGAAAGCAGCCCCCGAATGACCCCGTAGGAGGCACGAACACCTCATATAGGACCAATGTAACTTGTACGAACTGACCGTGTAGTACCGGGTCTCCCAATTTGTGTATATGATGATAATTTGCAAAAATCAACACTTAGACTTAAAAACAAGCCGTTAAAGGGCAAATACCCAAATGACCCCGTAGGAGGCACGAACACCTCGCACGGGACCAATGTAACTTGGAGGAACCGACCGCGTAGTCCCGGGTCTCCCGAATTGTGAATATGACGATAATTTGTAAAAATTAAAACTTAGACTTAAAAATATGATTTTAAGGGGTGAAAACCCAAACCATCCCCCAAACGACCACATAGGAGGCATGAACACCTCGCACGGGACCAATGTAGCTTATTGGAACGAACCGCATAGTCTCGGGTCTCCCGATTCGAGAATATGATGACAATTTGCAAAAATCAACAAAATCAACACTTAAACTTAAAAACAAGCCGTTAAAGGATGAAAATCGAAACCAACCCCCAAACGACCCAGTAGGAGACACGGACAACACGTACGGGACCAATATAACTTGTAGTAACTGACCGCGTAGTCCCGAGTCTCCCAGTTTCTGCATATGATGATAATTCGCAAAAATCAACACTTAGACTTAAAAACAAGTCGTTAAAGGGTGAAAATCCAAACCACCCCCGAAACGCCCCCGTAGGAGGCACAAACACCTCGCACGAGACCAATGTAACTTGTTGTAACTGACCGCGTAGTCCGGGGTCTCCCAATTTGATAATATGACGGTAATTTGCAAAAATCACACTTAGACTTAAAAAAAGTCATTAAAGGGTGAAAACCGAAACCGGCCCCCAAACGAACCCATAGGAGGCACGAACACCTCGTACGGGACCAATTTAACGTGTAGTAACTGACCGCGTAGTCCCAGGTCTCCCAGTTTCTAAATATCATTATAATTTGCAAAAATCAACTCTTAGACTTAAAAACAAGCCGTTGAAGGTTGAAAACCCAAACAATCCCCCAAACGACCCCGTATGAGGCACGAACACCTCGAACGGGACCAGTGTAACTTGTTAGAACTGACCGCGTAGTCTCGGGTCTCCCGATTAGTGAATATGACGATAATTGGCAAAAATAATACTTAGACTTGAAAACAAGCCATTAAACGGTGAAAATCCAAACGACCCGGTAAGAGGCACGAACACCTCGTACGTGACCAATGTAACTTGTTGGAATTGACCGCGCAGTCCCGACTCTCCCAGTTTGAGAATATTGTGATAACTTACAAAAATCATAATTAGACATAAAAACAAGCCGTTAAGGGGTGAAATCCCAAACCAACCCCCAAAAGACCCCGTAAGAGGCAAAAACACCTCGTACGGGACCAATGTGACTTGTAGGAACTGCTCGCATAGTCCCAGGTCTCTCGATTTGAGAATATGATCATAATTTGCAAAAATCACACTTAGACTAAAAAACAAGCCATTAAAGGGTGAAAACCAAACCAGAGCCCAAACGACCCCGTAGGAGGCACGCACACCTCGCACGGGACCAATGTAACTTTGTAGGAACTCATCACGTAGTCCCGAGTCTCCCGATTTGTGAATATGATGATAATTTTTGAAAATTAACACTTAGACTTAAAAACAAGCCTTTAAAGGGTGAAAACCCAAACCAGGCCCTAAACGACCACATGGAGGCACGAACACCTCGCACGGGACCAATGTAACTTGTTTGAAGTGATTGCGTAGTCTCGGGTCTCCCAATTCGAGAATATGACGGTAATTTGCAAAAATCAACAAAATCAACACTTAAACTTAAAAACAAGCCATTAAAGGGTGAAAACCCAAACCAACCCCCAAACGACCCCGTAGGAGGCAAGAACGCCTCATACGGGACTAATGTAACTTGAAGTAACTGACCGCGTAGTTCGAGGTCTCCCGATTTCAGAATATGACAATAATTTGCAAAAATCAACACTTACACTTAAAAATAAGTCGTTAAAGGGTGAAAACCCAAACCACCAATCAAACGACCCCGTAGGAGGCACGAACACCTCGCACGGGTCCAATGTAACTTGTTGGAACTGACCGCGTAGTCCAGGGTCTCCCAATTTGAGAATATGATGATAATTTGCAAAAATCAAAAAAATCAACACTTAAACTTAAAAACAAGCCGTTAAAGGGTGAAAACCCAAACGACCCCGTAAGTGGCACGAACACCTCGCATGGGACCAATGTAACTTCTAGGAACTGACCGCGTAGTCTCAGGTCTCCCAATTTGAGAATATGACAATAATTTTCAAAAATAAACACTTAAAATTAAAAACAAGCCGCTAAAGGGTGAAAACCCAAAGCAGCCCCCAAACGACCCCGTACGAGGCACGAACACCTCCTACATGACCAATGTAACTTGGATGAACTGACCGCATAGTCCCGGATCTCCCAGTTTGTGAATATGATGATTATTTGGAAAAATCAACACTTAAACTTAAAATCAAGCTGTTATAGGGTGAAAACCCAAACCACCCCCCAAATGACCCCGTAGGAGGCACGAACACCTCGCACAGCACCAATGTAACCTTGTTGGAACTGCCCGTGTACTTCGGGGTCTCCCGATTTGAGAATATGACGAAAATTTGCAAAAATCAACAAAATCAACACTTAAAGTTAAAAACAAGTCGTTAAAGGGTGAAAACCCAAACCTACCCCAAAACGACCTTGAAAGAGGCACGAACACCTCGCATGTGACCAATGTAAGTTGTAGGAACTGATCGTGTAGTCCTGGGTCTCCCGGTTTGTGAATATGATGAGAATGTGTAAAACTTAACACTTAGACTTAAAAACAAGACTTTAAATGGTGAAAACCCAAACTTGCCCCCAAACGACCACTTAGAAGGCACGAACATCTTGCACGGGACCAATGTAACTTGTAGGAACTGACCAGGTAGTCCGGGGTCTCCCAATTTGTGAATATGACGATAATTTGCAAAAATCACATTTAGACTTAAAAACAAGCCGTTAAAGGGTGAAAACCCGAACCACCCCCCAAACGACCCCGTAGGAGGCACGAACACCTCGCACGGGACCAATGTAACTTGTTGGAACTGAGCGCGTTGTCCGGGGTCTCCCGATTTGACAATATGACGATAATTTGCAAAAATCAACAAAATCAACACTTAAATTTAAAAACAAGTCGTTAAATGGTGAAAACCCAAAACAGCCACCAAACGACCCCATATGAGGCATGAACACCTCGTACGGGACCAATGTAAATTGTAGTAACTGACCACGTAGTCCCGGGTCTCCCAGTTTGTGAATATGATGATAATTTGCAAAAATCAACTCTTAGACTTAAAAACAAGTCGTTAAAGGGTGAAAACCCAAACCACCCCCCAAACGACCCCGTAGGAAGCACGAACACCTTGCACGGGACCAATCCAACTTGTTAAAACTGACCGCGTAGTCCGAGGTCTCCAAATTTGAGAATATGACGATAATTTGCAAAAATCACAATTAGACTTAAAAACTAGCCGTTAAAGGGTGAAAACTGAAACCAGCCCCCAAACGACCCCGTAGGAGGCACGAACACCTCGTACGGGATCAATTTAACGTGTAGTAACTGACCGCGTAGTCCCAGGTCTCCCAGTTTCTAAATATCATGATAATTTGCAAAAATCAACTCTTAGACTTAAAAACAAGCCGTAAAAAGGCTGAAAACCCAAACAATCCCCCAAACGACCCGGTATGAGGCATGGACACCTCGAACGGGACCAATGTAACTTGTTAGAACTGATCGCGTAGTCTCGGGTCTCCCGATTAGTGAATATGACGATAATTGGCAAAAATAATACTTAGACTTGAAAACAAGCCGTTGAACGGTGAAAATCCAAACGACCCCCCAAATGACCCGGTAAGAGGCACGAACACCTCGTACGTGACCAATGTAACTTGTTAGAATTGACCGCGCAGTCCCGACTCTCCCAGTTTGAGAATATGGTGTTAACTTACAAAAATCATAATTAGACATAAAAACAAGCCGTTAAGGGGTGAAATCCCAAACCAACCCCCAAAAGACCCCGTAAGAGGCAAAAACACCTCGTACGGGACCAATGTGACTTGTAGGAACTGTTCGCATAGTCCCAGGTCTCTCGATTTGAGAATATGATGATAATTTGCAAAAATCACACTTAGACTAAAAAGCAAGCCATTAAAGGGTGAAAACCAAACCAGAGGCCAAACGACCCCGTAGGAGGCACGCACACCTCGCACGGGACCAATGTAACTTTGTAGGAACTCATCACGTAGTCCCGGGTCTCCCGGTTTGGGAATATTATGACAGTTTCAGAAACTTAACACTTACACTTAAAAACAAACCTTTAAATGGTGAAAAACCAAACCATCCCCCACACGACCACGTAGGAGGCACGAACAACTCGCACGGGACTAATGTAACTTGTAGGAACTGACCGCGTTGTCCCAGGTCTCCCGATTCGAGAATATGATGATAAATTGCAAAAATGAAAAAAATCAACACTTTAACTTGAAAACAAGCCGTTAAAGGGTGAAAACTCAAAGCAGCCCCCAAACGACCCCATAGCAGGTACGAACACTTCGTACAGGAAAAATGTAACTTGTACGAACTGACCGCATAGTCCTGGGTCTCCCAGTTTCTGAATATGATGATAATTTGCAAAAATTAACACTTAGACTTAAAAATAAGCCGTTAAAGAGTGAAAACCCAAACGATCCCGTAGGAGGCACGAACACCTCGCACGGGACCAATGTAACCTTGTTGGAACTGATCGCGTAGTCCGGGGTCTCTAAATTTGAGAATATGATGATAATTTGCAAAAATCAACAAAATCAACACTCAAACATAAAAATAAGTCGTTAAAGGGTGAAAACCCAAACCAGCCCCAAAACGACCCTGTAAGAGGCACGAACACCTCGCATGGGACAAATGTAACTTGTAGGAACTGATCACGTTGTCCCGGGTCTCTCGGTTTGTGAATATGATGATAATTTTCAAAAATTAACACATAGACTTAAAAACAGGCCTATAAATGGTGAAAACCCAAACCAGCCCCCAAACGACCACGTAGGAGGCACGAACATCTCGCACGGGACCAATGTAACTTGTAGGAACTGACCGCGTAGTCCCAGGTCTCCCGATTCGAGAATATGATGATAATTTATAAAAATCAACAAAATCAACACTTAAACTTAAAAACAAGTCGTTAAAGGGTGAAAACCGAAAACACCCCCCGAATGACCCCGTAGGAGGCACGAACACCTCGCACGGGACCAATGTAACTTGGAGGAACTGGCCGTGTAGTCCCGGGTCTCCCGGATTGTGAATATGATGATAATTTGCAAAAATTAACACTTAGACTTGAAAACATGATTTTTAGGGGTGAAAACCCAAACCAGCCCCCAAACGACCACGTAGGAGGCACGGACACTTCGTACATGACAGATGTAACTTGTACGAACTGACCGCATAGTCCCGGGTCTCCCAATTTGTGAATATGATGATAATTTTCAAAATTCAACACTTAGACTGAAAAATAAGCCATTAAAGGGTGAAAACCCAAACCACCCCCCAAACGATCCAGTAGGAGGAACGAACACCTCGCACGGGACGAATGTAACCTTATTGGAACTGATCGCGTAGTCCGAGGTCTCCCAATTTGAGAATATGATGATAATTTGCAAAAATCAACAAAATCAACACTCAAACATAAAAACAAGCCGTTAAAGGGTGAAAACCCATTCCAGCCCCAAAATGACCCCGTAAGAGGCACGAACACCTCGCACGGGACCAATGTAACTTGTAGGAACTGATCACGTTGTCCCGGGTCTCCCGGTTTGTGAATATGATGATAATTTACTAAAATTAACACATAGACTTAAAAATAAGCATTTAAATGGTGAAAACTCAAACCAGCCCCCAAATGACCACATAGTAGGCTCGAACATCTCGCACGGGACTAATGTAACTTGTAGGAACTGACCGCGTAGTCCTAGGTCTCCCGATTCGAGAATATGATGATAATTTACAAAAATCAACAAAATCAACACTTAAACTTAAAAACAAGCCGTTAAAGGGTGAAAACCGAAAGCAGCCCCCGAATGACCCCGTAGGAGGCACGAACACCTCATACAGGACCAATGTAACTTGTACGAACTGACCGTGTAGTACCGGGTCTCCCAATTTGTGTATATGATGATAATTTGCAAAAATCAACACTTAGACTTAAAAACTAGCCGTTAAAGGGCAAATACCCAAATGACCCCGTAGGAGGCACGAACACCTCGCACGGGACCAATGTAACTTGGAGGAACCGACCGCGTAGTCCCGGGTCTCCCGAATTGTGAATATGACGATAATTTGTAAAAATTAACACTTAGACTTAAAAATATGATTTTAAGGGGTGAAAACCCAAACCATCCCCCAAACGACCACATAGGAGGCATGAACACCTCGCACGGGACCAATGTAGCTTATTGGAACGAACCGCATAGTCTCGGGTCTCCCGATTCGAGAATATGATGACAATTTGCAAAAATCAACAAAATCAACACTTAAACTTAAAAACAAGCCGTTAAAGGATGAAAATAGAAACCAACCCCCAAACGACCCAGTAGGAGACACGGACAACACGTACGGGACCAATATAACTTGTAGTAACTGACCGCGTAGTCCCGAGTCTCCCAGTTTCTGCATATGATGATAATTCGCAAAAATCAACACTTAGACTTAAAAACAAGTCGTTAAAGGGTGAAAATCCAAACCACCCCCGAAACGCCCCCGTAGGAGGCACAAACACCTCGCACGAGACCAATGTAACTTGTTGTAACTGACCGCATAGTCCGGGGTCTCCCAATTTGATAATATGACGGTAATTTGCAAAAATCACACTTAGACTTAAAAAAAGTCATTAAAGGGTGAAAACCGAAACCGGCCCCCAAACGAACCCATAGGAGGCACGAACACCTCGTACGGGACCAATTTAACGTGTAGTAACTGACCGCGTAGTCCCAGGTCTCCCAGTTTCTAAATATCATTATAATTTGCAAAAATCAACTCTTAGACTTAAAAACAAGCCGTTGAAGGTTGAAAACCCAAACAATCCCCCAAACGACCCCGTATGAGGCACGAACACCTCGAACGGGACCAGTGTAACTTGTTAGAACTGACCGCGTAGTCTCGGGTCTCCCGATTAGTGAATATGACGATAATTGGCAAAAATAATACTTAGACTTGAAAACAAGCCATTAAACGGTGAAAATCCAAACGACCCGGTAAGAGGCACGAACACCTCGTACGTGACCAATGTAACTTGTTGGAATTGACCGCGCAGTCCCGACTCTCCCAGTTTGAGAATATTGTGATAACTTACAAAAATCATAATTAGACATAAAAACAAGCCGTTAAGGGGTGAAATCCCAAACCAACCCCCAAAAGACCCCGTAAGAGGCAAAAACACCTCGTACGGGACCAATGTGACTTGTAGGAACTGCTCGCATAGTCCCAGGTCTCTCGATTTGAGAATATGATCATAATTTGCAAAAATCACACTTAGACTAAAAAACAAGCCATTAAAGGGTGAAAACCAAACCAGAGCCCAAACGACCCCGTAGGAGGCACGCACACCTCGCACGGGACCAATGTAACTTTGTAGGAACTCATCACGTAGTCCCGAGTCTCCCGATTTGTGAATATGATGATAATTTTTGAAAATTAACACTTAGACTTAAAAACAAGCCTTTAAAGGGTGAAAACCCAAACCAGGCCCTAAACGACCACATGGAGGCACGAACACCTCGCACGGGACCAATGTAACTTGTTTGAAGTGATTGCGTAGTCTCGGGTCTCCCAATTCGAGAATATGACGGTAATTTGCAAAAATCAACAAAATCAACACTTAAACTTAAAAACAAGCCATTAAAGGGTGAAAACCCAAACCAACCCCCAAACGACCCCGTAGGAGGCAAGAACGCCTCATACGGGACTAATGTAACTTGAAGTAACTGACCGCGTAGTTCGAGGTCTCCCGATTTCAGAATATGACAATAATTTGCAAAAATCAACACTTACACTTAAAAATAAGTCGTTAAAGGGTGAAAACCCAAACCACCAATCAAACGACCCCGTAGGAGGCACGAACACCTCGCACGGGTCCAATGTAACTTGTTGGAACTGACCGCGTAGTCCAGGGTCTCCCAATTTGAGAATATGATGATAATTTGCAAAAATAAAAAAAATCAACACTTAAACTTAAAAACAAGCCGTTAAAGGGTGAAAACCCAAACGACCCCGTAAGTGGCACGAACACCTCGCATGGGACCAATGTAACTTCTAGGAACTGACCGCGTAGTCTCAGGTCTCCCAATTTGAGAATATGACAATAATTTTCAAAAATAAACACTTAAAATTAAAAACAAGCCGCTAAAGGGTGAAAACCCAAAGCAGCCCCCAAACGACCCCGTAGGAGGCACGAACACCTCCTACATGACCAATGTAACTTGGATGAACTGACCGCATAGTCCCGGATCTCCCAGTTTGTGAATATGATGATTATTTGGAAAAATCAACACTTAAACTTAAAATCAAGCTGTTATAGGGTGAAAACCCAAACCACCCCCCAAATGACCCCGTAGGAGGCACGAACACCTCGCACAGCACCAATGTAACCTTGTTGGAACTGCCCGTGTAGTTCGGGGTCTCCCGATTTGAGAATATGACGAAAATTTGCAAAAATCAACAAAATCAACACTTAAAGTTAAAAACATGTCGTTAAAGGGTGAAAACCCAAACCTACCCCAAAACGACCTTGAAAGAGGCACAAACACCTCGCATGTGACCAATGTAAGTTGTAGGAACTGATCGTGTAGTCCTGGGTCTCCCGGTTTGTGAATATGATGAGAATGTGTAAAACTTAACACTTAGACTTAAAAACAAGACTTTAAATGGTGAAAACCCAAACTTGCCCCCAAACGACCACTTAGAAGGCACGAACATCTTGCACGGGACCAATGTAACTTGTAGGAACTGACCAGGTAGTCCGGGGTCTCCCAATTTGTGAATATGACGATAATTTGCAAAAATCACATTTAGACTTAAAAACAAGCCGTTAAAGGGTGAAAACCCGAACCACCCCCCAAACGACCCCGTAGGAGGCACGAACACCTCGCACGGGACCAATGTAACTTGTTGGAACTGAGCGCGTTGTCCGGGGTCTCCCGATTTGACAATATGACGATAATTTGCAAAAATCAACAAAATCAACACTTAAATTTAAAAACAAGTCGTTAAATGGTGAAAACCCAAAACAGCCACCAAACGACCCCATACGAGGCATGAACACCTCGTACGGGACCAATGTAAATTGTAGTAACTGACCACGTAGTCCCGGGTCTCCCAGTTTGTGAATATGATGATAATTTGCAAAAATCAACACTTAGACTTAAAAACAAGTCGTTAAAGGGTGAAAACCCAAACCACCCCCCAAACGACCCCGTAGGAAGCACGAACACCTTGCACGGGACCAATCCAACTTGTTAAAACTGACCGCGTAGTCCGAGGTCTCCAAATTTGAGAATATGACGATAATTTGCAAAAATCACAATTAGACTTAAAAACTAGCCGTTAAAGGGTGAAAACTGAAACTAGCCCCCAAACGACCCCGTAGGAGGCACGAACACCTCGTACGGGATCAATTTAACGTGTAGTAACTGACCGCGTAGTCCCAGGTCTCCCAGTTTCTAAATATCATGATAATTTGCAAAAATCAACTCTTAGACTTAAAAACAAGCCGTAAAAAGGCTGAAAACCCAAACAATCCCCCAAACGACCCGGTATGAGGCACGGACACCTCGAACGGGACCAATGTAACTTGTTAGAACTGACCGCGTAGTCTCGGGTCTCCCGATTAGTGAATATGACGATAATTGGCAAAAATAATACTTAGACTTGAAAACAAGCCGTTGAACGGTGAAAATCCAAACGACCCCCCAAATGACCCGGTAAGAGGCACGAACACCTCGTACGTGACCAATGTAACTTGTTAGAATTGACCGCGCAGTCCCGACTCTCCCAGTTTGAGAATATGGTGTTAACTTACAAAAATCATAATTAGACATAAAAACAAGCCGTTAAGGGGTGAAATCCCAAACCAACCCCCAAAAGACCCCGTAAGAGGCAAAAACACCTCGTACGGGACCAATGTGACTTGTAGGAACTGTTCGCATAGTCCCAGGTCTCTCGATTTGAGAATATGATGATAATTTGCAAAAATCACACTTAGACTAAAAAGCAAGCCATTAAAGGGTGAAAACCAAACCAGAGGCCAAACGACCCCGTAGGAGGCACGCACACCTCGCACGGGACCAATGTAACTTTGTAGGAACTCATCACGTAGTCCCGGGTCTCCCGGTTTGGGAATATTATGACAGTTTCAGAAACTTAACACTTACACTTAAAAACAAACCTTTAAATGGTGAAAAACCAAACCATCCCCCACACGACCACGTAGGAGGCACGAACAACTCGCACGGGACTAATGTAACTTGTAGGAACTGACCGCGTTGTCCCAGGTCTCCCGATTCGAGAATATGATGATAAATTGCAAAAATGAAAAAAATCAACACTTTAACTTGAAAACAAGCCGTTAAAGGGTGAAAACTCAAAGCAGCCCCCAAACGACCCCATAGCAGGTACGAACACTTCGTACAGGAAAAATGTAACTTGTACGAACTGACCGCATAGTCCTGGGTCTCCCAGTTTCTGAATATGATGATAATTTGCAAAAATTAACACTTAGACTTAAAAATAAGCCGTTAAAGAGTGAAAACCCAAACGATCCCGTAGGAGGCACGAACACCTCGCACGGGACCAATGTAACCTTGTTGGAACTGATCGCGTAGTCCGGGGTCTCTAAATTTGAGAATATGATGATAATTTGCAAAAATCAACAAAATCAACACTCAAACATAAAAATAAGTCGTTAAAGGGTGAAAACCCAAACCAGGCCCAAAACGACCCCGTAAGAGGCATGAACACCTCGCATGGGACAAATGTAACTTGTAGGAACTGATCACGTTGTCCCGGGTCTCTCGGTTTGTGAATATGATGATAATTTTCAAAAATTAACACATAGACTTAAAAACAGGCCTATAAATGGTGAAAACCCAAACCAGCCCCCAAACGACCACGTAGGAGGCACGAACATCTCGCACGGGACCAATGTAACTTGTAGGAACTGACCGCGTAGTCCCAGGTCTCCCGATTCGAGAATATGATGATAATTTATAAAAATCAACAAAATCAACACTTAAACTTAAAAACAAGTCGTTAAAGGGTGAAAACCGAAAACACCCCCCGAATGACCCCGTAGGAGGCACGAACACCTCGCACGGGACCAATGTAACTTGGAGGAACTGGCTGTGTAGTCCCGGATCTCCCGGATTGTGAATATGATGATAATTTGCAAAAATTAACACTTAGACTTGAAAACATGATTTTTAGGGGTGAAAACCCAAACCAGCCCCCAAACGACCACGTAGGAGGCACGGACACTTCGTACATGACAGATGTAACTTGTACGAACTGACCGCATAGTCCCGGGTCTCCCAATTTGTGAATATGATGATAATTTTCAAAATTCAACACTTAGACTGAAAAATAAGCCATTAAAGGGTGAAAACCCAAACCACCCCCCAAACGATCCAGTAGGAGGAACGAACACCTCGCACGGGACGAATGTAACCTTATTGGAACTGATCGCGTAGTCCGAGGTCTCCCAATTTGAGAATATGATGATAATTTGCAAAAATCAACAAAATCAACACTCAAACATAAAAACAAGCCGTTAAAGGGTGAAAACCCATTCCAGCCCCAAAATGACCCCGTAAGAGGCACGAACACCTCGCACGGGACCAATGTAACTTGTAGGAACTGATCACGTTGTCCCGGGTCTCCCGGTTTGTGAATATGATGATAATTTACTTAAATTAACACATAGACTTAAAAATAAGCATTTAAATGGTGAAAACTCAAACCAGCCCCCAAATGACCACATAGTAGGCTCGAACATCTCGCACGGGACTAATGTAACTTGTAGGAACTGACCGCGTAGTCCTAGGTCTCCCGATTCGAGAATATGATGATAATTTACAAAAATCAACAAAATCAACACTTAAACTTAAAAACAAGCCGTTAAAGGGTGAAAACCGAAAGCAGCCCCCGAATGACCCCGTAGGAGGCACGAACACCTCATATAGGACCAATGTAACTTGTACGAACTGACCGTGTAGTACCGGGTCTCCCAATTTGTGTATATGATGATAATTTGCAAAAATCAACACTTAGACTTAAAAACAAGCCGTTAAAGGGCAAATACCCAAATGACCCCGTAGGAGGCACGAACACCTCGCACGGGACCAATGTAACTTGGAGGAACCGACCGCGTAGTCCCGGGTCTCCCGAATTGTGAATATGACGATAATTTGTAAAAATTAAAACTTAGACTTAAAAATATGATTTTAAGGGGTGAAAACCCAAACCATCCCCCAAACGACCACATAGGAGGCATGAACACCTCGCACGGGACCAATGTAGCTTATTGGAACGAACCGCATAGTCTCGGGTCTCCCGATTCGAGAATATGATGACAATTTGCAAAAATCAACAAAATCAACACTTAAACTTAAAAACAAGCCGTTAAAGGATGAAAATCGAAACCAACCCCCAAACGACCCAGTAGGAGACACGGACAACACGTACGGGACCAATATAACTTGTAGTAACTGACCGCGTAGTCCCGAGTCTCCCAGTTTCTGCATATGATGATAATTCGCAAAAATCAACACTTAGACTTAAAAACAAGTCGTTAAAGGGTGAAAATCCAAACCACCCCCGAAACGCCCCCGTAGGAGGCACAAACACCTCGCACGAGACCAATGTAACTTGTTGTAACTGACCGCGTAGTCCGGGGTCTCCCAATTTGATAATATGACGGTAATTTGCAAAAATCACACTTAGACTTAAAAAAAGTCATTAAAGGGTGAAAACCGAAACCGGCCCCCAAACGAACCCATAGGAGGCACGAACACCTCGTACGGGACCAATTTAACGTGTAGTAACTGACCGCGTAGTCCCAGGTCTCCCAGTTTCTAAATATCATTATAATTTGCAAAAATCAACTCTTAGACTTAAAAACAAGCCGTTGAAGGTTGAAAACCCAAACAATCCCCCAAACGACCCCGTATGAGGCACGAACACCTCGAACGGGACCAGTGTAACTTGTTAGAACTGACCGCGTAGTCTCGGGTCTCCCGATTAGTGAATATGACGATAATTGGCAAAAATAATACTTAGACTTGAAAACAAGCCATTAAACGGTGAAAATCCAAACGACCCGGTAAGAGGCACGAACACCTCGTACGTGACCAATGTAACTTGTTGGAATTGACCGCGCAGTCCCGACTCTCCCAGTTTGAGAATATTGTGATAACTTACAAAAATCATAATTAGACATAAAAACAAGCCGTTAAGGGGTGAAATCCCAAACCAACCCCCAAAAGACCCCGTAAGAGGCAAAAACACCTCGTACGGGACCAATGTGACTTGTAGGAACTGCTCGCATAGTCCCAGGTCTCTCGATTTGAGAATATGATCATAATTTGCAAAAATCACACTTAGACTAAAAAACAAGCCATTAAAGGGTGAAAACCAAACCAGAGCCCAAACGACCCCGTAGGAGGCACGCACACCTCGCACGGGACCAATGTAACTTTGTAGGAACTCATCACGTAGTCCCGAGTCTCCCGATTTGTGAATATGATGATAATTTTTGAAAATTAACACTTAGACTTAAAAACAAGCCTTTAAAGGGTGAAAACCCAAACCAGGCCCTAAACGACCACATGGAGGCACGAACACCTCGCACGGGACCAATGTAACTTGTTTGAAGTGATTGCGTAGTCTCGGGTCTCCCAATTCGAGAATATGACGGTAATTTGCAAAAATCAACAAAATCAACACTTAAACTTAAAAACAAGCCATTAAAGGGTGAAAACCCAAACCAACCCCCAAACGACCCCGTAGGAGGCAAGAACGCCTCATACGGGACTAATGTAACTTGAAGTAACTGACCGCGTAGTTCGAGGTCTCCCGATTTCAGAATATGACAATAATTTGCAAAAATCAACACTTACACTTAAAAATAAGTCGTTAAAGGGTGAAAACCCAAACCACCAATCAAACGACCCCGTAGGAGGCACGAACACCTCGCACGGGTCCAATGTAACTTGTTGGAACTGACCGCGTAGTCCAGGGTCTCCCAATTTGAGAATATGATGATAATTTGCAAAAATCAAAAAAATCAACACTTAAACTTAAAAACAAGCCGTTAAAGGGTGAAAACCCAAACGACCCCGTAAGTGGCACGAACACCTCGCATGGGACCAATGTAACTTCTAGGAACTGACCGCGTAGTCTCAGGTCTCCCAATTTGAGAATATGACAATAATTTTCAAAAATAAACACTTAAAATTAAAAACAAGCCGCTAAAGGGTGAAAACCCAAAGCAGCCCCCAAACGACCCCGTACGAGGCACGAACACCTCCTACATGACCAATGTAACTTGGATGAACTGACCGCATAGTCCCGGATCTCCCAGTTTGTGAATATGATGATTATTTGGAAAAATCAACACTTAAACTTAAAATCAAGCTGTTATAGGGTGAAAACCCAAACCACCCCCCAAATGACCCCGTAGGAGGCACGAACACCTCGCACAGCACCAATGTAACCTTGTTGGAACTGCCCGTGTACTTCGGGGTCTCCCGATTTGAGAATATGACGAAAATTTGCAAAAATCAACAAAATCAACACTTAAAGTTAAAAACAAGTCGTTAAAGGGTGAAAACCCAAACCTACCCCAAAACGACCTTGAAAGAGGCACGAACACCTCGCATGTGACCAATGTAAGTTGTAGGAACTGATCGTGTAGTCCTGGGTCTCCCGGCTTGTGAATATGATGAGAATGTGTAAAACTTAACACTTAGACTTAAAAACAAGACTTTAAATGGTGAAAACCCAAACTTGCCCCCAAACGACCACTTAGAAGGCACGAACATCTTGCACGGGACCAATGTAACTTGTAGGAACTGACCAGGTAGTCCGGGGTCTCCCAATTTGTGAATATGACGATAATTTGCAAAAATCACATTTAGACTTAAAAACAAGCCGTTAAAGGGTGAAAACCCGAACCACCCCCCAAACGACCCCGTAGGAGGCACGAACACCTCGCACGGGACCAATGTAACTTGTTGGAACTGAGCGCGTTGTCCGGGGTCTCCCGATTTGACAATATGACGATAATTTGCAAAAATCAACAAAATCAACACTTAAATTTAAAAACAAGTCGTTAAATGGTGAAAACCCAAAACAGCCACCAAACGACCCCATATGAGGCATGAACACCTCGTACGGGACCAATGTAAATTGTAGTAACTGACCACGTAGTCCCGGGTCTCCCAGTTTGTGAATATGATGATAATTTGCAAAAATCAACTCTTAGACTTAAAAACAAGTCGTTAAAGGGTGAAAACCCAAACCACCCCTCAAACGACCCCGTAGGAAGCACGAACACCTTGCACGGGACCAATCCAACTTGTTAAAACTGACCGCGTAGTCCGAGGTCTCCAAATTTGAGAATATGACGATAATTTGCAAAAATCACAATTAGACTTAAAAACTAGCCGTTAAAGGGTGAAAACTGAAACCAGCCCCCAAACGACCCCGTAGGAGGCACGAACACCTCGTACGGGATCAATTTAACGTGTAGTAACTGACCGCGTAGTCCCAGGTCTCCCAGTTTCTAAATATCATGATAATTTGCAAAAATCAACTCTTAGACTTTAAAACAAGCCGTAAAAAGGCTGAAAACCCAAACAATCCCCCAAACGACCCGGTATGAGGCATGGACACCTCGAACGGGACCAATGTAACTTGTTAGAACTGATCGCGTAGTCTCGGGTCTCCCGATTAGTGAATATGACGATAATTGGCAAAAATAATACTTAGACTTGAAAACAAGCCGTTGAACGGTGAAAATCCAAACGACCCCCCAAATGACCCGGTAAGAGGCACGAACACCTCGTACGTGACCAATGTAACTTGTTAGAATTGACCGCGCAGTCCCGACTCTCCCAGTTTGAGAATATGGTGTTAACTTACAAAAATCATAATTAGACATAAAAACAAGCCGTTAAGGGGTGAAATCCCAAACCAACCCCCAAAAGACCCCGTAAGAGGCAAAAACACCTCGTACGGGACCAATGTGACTTGTAGGAACTGTTCGCATAGTCCCAGGTCTCTCGATTTGAGAATATGATGATAATTTGCAAAAATCACACTTAGACTAAAAAGCAAGCCATTAAAGGGTGAAAACCAAACCAGAGGCCAAACGACCCCGTAGGAGGCACGCACACCTCGCACGGGACCAATGTAACTTTGTAGGAACTCATCACGTAGTCCCGGGTCTCCCGGTTTGGGAATATTATGACAGTTTCAGAAACTTAACACTTACACTTAAAAACAAACCTTTAAATGGTGAAAAACCAAACCATCCCCCACACGACCACGTAGGAGGCACGAACAACTCGCACGGGACTAATGTAACTTGTAGGAACTGACCGCGTTGTCCCAGGTCTCCCGATTCGAGAATATGATGATAAATTGCAAAAATGAAAAAAATCAACACTTTAACTTGAAAACAAGCCGTTAAAGGGTGAAAACTCAAAGCAGCCCCCAAACGACCCCATAGCAGGTACGAACACTTCGTACAGGAAAAATGTAACTTGTACGAACTGACCGCATAGTCCTGGGTCTCCCAGTTTCTGAATATGATGATAATTTGCAAAAATTAACACTTAGACTTAAAAATAAGCCGTTAAAGAGTGAAAACCCAAACGATCCCGTAGGAGGCACGAACACCTCGCACGGGACCAATGTAACCTTGTTGGAACTGATCGCGTAGTCCGGGGTCTCTAAATTTGAGAATATGATGATAATTTGCAAAAATCAACAAAATCAACACTCAAACATAAAAATAAGTCGTTAAAGGGTGAAAACCCAAACCAGCCCCAAAACGACCCCGTAAGAGGCACGAACACCTCGCATGGGACAAATGTAACTTGTAGGAACTGATCACGTTGTCCCGGGTCTCTCGGTTTGTGAATATGATGATAATTTTCAAAAATTAACACATAGACTTAAAAACAGGCCTATAAATGGTGAAAACCCAAACCAGCCCCCAAACGACCACGTAGGAGGCACGAACATCTCGCACGGGACCAATGTAACTTGTAGGAACTGACCGCGTAGTCCCAGGTCTCCCGATTCGAGAATATGATGATAATTTATAAAAATCAACAAAATCAACACTTAAACTTAAAAACAAGTCGTTAAAGGGTGAAAACCGAAAACACCCCCCGAATGACCCCGTAGGAGGCACGAACACCTCGCACGGGACCAATGTAACTTGGAGGAACTGGCCGTGTAGTCCCGGGTCTCCCGGATTGTGAATATGATGATAATTTGCAAAAATTAACACTTAGACTTGAAAACATGATTTTTAGGGGTGAAAACCCAAACCAGCCCCCAAACGACCACGTAGGAGGCACGGACACTTCGTACATGACAGATGTAACTTGTACGAACTGACCGCATAGTCCCGGGTCTCCCAATTTGTGAATATGATGATAATTTTCAAAATTCAACACTTAGACTGAAAAATAAGCCATTAAAGGGTGAAAACCCAAACCACCCCCCAAACGATCCAGTAGGAGGAACGAACACCTCGCACGGGACGAATGTAACCTTATTGGAACTGATCGCGTAGTCCGAGGTCTCCCAATTTGAGAATATGATGATAATTTGCAAAAATCAACAAAATCAACACTCAAACATAAAAACAAGCCGTTAAAGGGTGAAAACCCATTCCAGCCCCAAAATGACCCCGTAAGAGGCACGAACACCTCGCACGGGACCAATGTAACTTGTAGGAACTGATCACGTTGTCCCGGGTCTCCCGGTTTGTGAATATGATGATAATTTACTAAAATTAACACATAGACTTAAAAATAAGCATTTAAATGGTGAAAACTCAAACCAGCCCCCAAATGACCACATAGTAGGCTCGAACATCTCGCACGGGACTAATGTAACTTGTAGGAACTGACCGCGTAGTCCTAGGTCTCCCGATTCGAGAATATGATGATAATTTACAAAAATCAACAAAATCAACACTTAAACTTAAAAACAAGCCGTTAAAGGGTGAAAACCGAAAGCAGCCCCCGAATGACCCCGTAGGAGGCACGAACACCTCATACAGGACCAATGTAACTTGTACGAACTGACCGTGTAGTACCGGGTCTCCCAATTTGTGTATATGATGATAATTTGCAAAAATCAACACTTAGACTTAAAAACAAGCCGTTAAAGGGAAAATACCCAAATGACCCCGTAGGAGGCACGAACACCTCGCACGGGACCAATGTAACTTGGAGGAACCGACCGCGTAGTCCCGGGTCTCCCGAATTGTGAATATGACGATAATTTGTAAAAATTAACACTTAGACTTAAAAATATGATTTTAAGGGGTGAAAACCCAAACCATCCCCCAAACGACCACATAGGAGGCATGAACACCTCGCACGGGACCAATGTAGCTTATTGGAACGAACCGCATAGTCTCGGGTCTCCCGATTCGAGAATATGATGACAATTTGCAAAAATCAACAAAATCAACACTTAAACTTAAAAACAAGCCGTTAAAGGATGAAAATAGAAACCAACCCCCAAACGACCCAGTAGGAGACACGGACAACACGTACGGGACCAATATAACTTGTAGTAACTGACCGCGTAGTCCCGAGTCTCCCAGTTTCTGCATATGATGATAATTCGCAAAAATCAACACTTAGACTTAAAAACAAGTCGTTAAAGGGTGAAAATCCAAACCACCCCCGAAACGCCCCCGTAGGAGGCACAAACACCTCGCACGAGACCAATGTAACTTGTTGTAACTGACCGCATAGTCCGGGGTCTCCCAATTTGATAATATGACGGTAATTTGCAAAAATCACACTTAGACTTAAAAAAAGTCATTAAAGGGTGAAAACCGAAACCGGCCCCCAAACGAACCCATAGGAGGCACGAACACCTCGTACGGGACCAATTTAACGTGTAGTAACTGACCGCGTAGTCCCAGGTCTCCCAGTTTCTAAATATCATTATAATTTGCAAAAATCAACTCTTAGACTTAAAAACAAGCCGTTGAAGGTTGAAAACCCAAACAATCCCCCAAACGACCCCGTATGAGGCACGAACACCTCGAACGGGACCAGTGTAACTTGTTAGAACTGACCGCGTAGTCTCGGGTCTCCCGATTAGTGAATATGACGATAATTGGCAAAAATAATACTTAGACTTGAAAACAAGCCATTAAACGGTGAAAATCCAAACGACCCGGTAAGAGGCACGAACACCTCGTACGTGACCAATGTAACTTGTTGGAATTGACCGCGCAGTCCCGACTCTCCCAGTTTGAGAATATTGTGATAACTTACAAAAATCATAATTAGACATAAAAACAAGCCGTTAAGGGGTGAAATCCCAAACCAACCCCCAAAAGACCCCGTAAGAGGCAAAAACACCTCGTACGGGACCAATGTGACTTGTAGGAACTGCTCGCATAGTCCCAGGTCTCTCGATTTGAGAATATGATCATAATTTGCAAAAATCACACTTAGACTAAAAAACAAGCCATTAAAGGGTGAAAACCAAACCAGAGCCCAAACGACCCCGTAGGAGGCACGCACACCTCGCACGGGACCAATGTAACTTTGTAGGAACTCATCACGTAGTCCCGAGTCTCCCGATTTGTGAATATGATGATAATTTTTGAAAATTAACACTTAGACTTAAAAACAAGCCTTTAAAGGGTGAAAACCCAAACCAGGCCCTAAACGACCACATGGAGGCACGAACACCTCGCACGGGACCAATGTAACTTGTTTGAAGTGATTGCGTAGTCTCGGGTCTCCCAATTCGAGAATATGACGGTAATTTGCAAAAATCAACAAAATCAACACTTAAACTTAAAAACAAGCCATTAAAGGGTGAAAACCCAAACCAACCCCCAAACGACCCCGTAGGAGGCAAGAACGCCTCATACGGGACTAATGTAACTTGAAGTAACTGACCGCGTAGTTCGAGGTCTCCCGATTTCAGAATATGACAATAATTTGCAAAAATCAACACTTACACTTAAAAATAAGTCGTTAAAGGGTGAAAACCCAAACCACCAATCAAACGACCCCGTAGGAGGCACGAACACCTCGCACGGGTCCAATGTAACTTGTTGGAACTGACCGCGTAGTCCAGGGTCTCCCAATTTGAGAATATGATGATAATTTGCAAAAATCAAAAAAATCAACACTTAAACTTAAAAACAAGCCGTTAAAGGGTGAAAACCCAAACGACCCCGTAAGTGGCACGAACACCTCGCATGGGACCAATGTAACTTCTAGGAACTGACCGCGTAGTCTCAGGTCTCCCAATTTGAGAATATGACAATAATTTTCAAAAATAAACACTTAAAATTAAAAACAAGCCGCTAAAGGGTGAAAACCCAAAGCAGCCCCCAAACGACCCCGTAGGAGGCACGAACACCTCCTACATGACCAATGTAACTTGGATGAACTGACCGCATAGTCCCGGATCTCCCAGTTTGTGAATATGATGATTATTTGGAAAAATCAACACTTAAACTTAAAATCAAGCTGTTATAGGGTGAAAACCCAAACCACCCCCCAAATGACCCCGTAGGAGGCACGAACACCTCGCACAGCACCAATGTAACCTTGTTGGAACTGCCCGTGTAGTTCGGGGTCTCCCGATTTGAGAATATGACGAAAATTTGCAAAAATCAACAAAATCAACACTTAAAGTTAAAAACATGTCGTTAAAGGGTGAAAACCCAAACCTACCCCAAAACGACCTTGAAAGAGGCACGAACACCTCGCATGTGACCAATGTAAGTTGTAGGAACTGATCGTGTAGTCCTGGGTCTCCCGGTTTGTGAATATGATGAGAATGTGTAAAACTTAACACTTAGACTTAAAAACAAGACTTTAAATGGTGAAAACCCAAACTTGCCCCCAAACGACCACTTAGAAGGCACGAACATCTTGCACGGGACCAATGTAACTTGTAGGAACTGACCAGGTAGTCCGGGGTCTCCCAATTTGTGAATATGACGATAATTTGCAAAAATCACATTTAGACTTAAAAACAAGCCGTTAAAGGGTGAAAACCCGAACCACCCCCCAAACGACCCCGTAGGAGGCACGAACACCTCGCACGGGACCAATGTAACTTGTTGGAACTGAGCGCGTTGTCCGGGGTCTCCCGATTTGACAATATGACGATAATTTGCAAAAATCAACAAAATCAACACTTAAATTTAAAAACAAGTCGTTAAATGGTGAAAACCCAAAACAGCCACCAAACGACCCCATATGAGGCATGAACACCTCGTACGGGACCAATGTAAATTGTAGTAACTGACCACGTAGTCCCGGGTCTCCCAGTTTGTGAATATGATGATAATTTGCAAAAATCAACACTTAGACTTAAAAACAAGTCGTTAAAGGGTGAAAACCCAAACCACCCCCCAAACGACCCCGTAGGAAGCACGAACACCTTGCACGGGACCAATCCAACTTGTTAAAACTGACCGCGTAGTCCGAGGTCTCCAAATTTGAGAATATGACGATAATTTGCAAAAATCACAATTAGACTTAAAAACTAGCCGTTAAAGGGTGAAAACTGAAACTAGCCCCCAAACGACCCCGTAGGAGGCACGAACACCTCGTACGGGATCAATTTAACGTGTAGTAACTGACCGCGTAGTCCCAGGTCTCCCAGTTTCTAAATATCATGATAATTTGCAAAAATCAACTCTTAGACTTAAAAACAAGCCGTAAAAAGGCTGAAAACCCAAACAATCCCCCAAACGACCCGGTATGAGGCACGGACACCTCGAACGGGACCAATGTAACTTGTTAGAACTGACCGCGTAGTCTCGGGTCTCCCGATTAGTGAATATGACGATAATTGGCAAAAATAATACTTAGACTTGAAAACAAGCCGTTGAACGGTGAAAATCCAAACGACCCCCCAAATGACCCGGTAAGAGGCACGAACACCTCGTACGTGACCAATGTAACTTGTTAGAATTGACCGCGCAGTCCCGACTCTCCCAGTTTGAGAATATGGTGTTAACTTACAAAAATCATAATTAGACATAAAAACAAGCCGTTAAGGGGTGAAATCCCAAACCAACCCCCAAAAGACCCCGTAAGAGGCAAAAACACCTCGTACGGGACCAATGTGACTTGTAGGAACTGTTCGCATAGTCCCAGGTCTCTCGATTTGAGAATATGATGATAATTTGCAAAAATCACACTTAGACTAAAAAGCAAGCCATTAAAGGGTGAAAACCAAACCAGAGGCCAAACGACCCCGTAGGAGGCACGCACACCTCGCACGGGACCAATGTAACTTTGTAGGAACTCATCACGTAGTCCCGGGTCTCCCGGTTTGGGAATATTATGACAGTTTCAGAAACTTAACACTTACACTTAAAAACAAACCTTTAAATGGTGAAAAACCAAACCATCCCCCACACGACCACGTAGGAGGCACGAACAACTCGCACGGGACTAATGTAACTTGTAGGAACTGACCGCGTTGTCCCAGGTCTCCCGATTCGAGAATATGATGATAAATTGCAAAAATGAAAAAAATCAACACTTTAACTTGAAAACAAGCCGTTAAAGGGTGAAAACTCAAAGCAGCCCCCAAACGACCCCATAGCAGGTACGAACACTTCGTACAGGAAAAATGTAACTTGTACGAACTGACCGCATAGTCCTGGGTCTCCCAGTTTCTGAATATGATGATAATTTGCAAAAATTAACACTTAGACTTAAAAATAAGCCGTTAAAGAGTGAAAACCCAAACGATCCCGTAGGAGGCACGAACACCTCGCACGGGACCAATGTAACCTTGTTGGAACTGATCGCGTAGTCCGGGGTCTCTAAATTTGAGAATATGATGATAATTTGCAAAAATCAACAAAATCAACACTCAAACATAAAAATAAGTGGTTAAAGGGTGAAAACCCAAACCAGGCCCAAAACGACCCCGTAAGAGGCATGAACACCTCGCATGGGACAAATGTAACTTGTAGGAACTGATCACGTTGTCCCGGGTCTCTCGGTTTGTGAATATGATGATAATTTTCAAAAATTAACACATAGACTTAAAAACAGGCCTATAAATGGTGAAAACCCAAACCAGCCCCCAAACGACCACGTAGGAGGCACGAACATCTCGCACGGGACCAATGTAACTTGTAGGAACTGACCGCGTAGTCCCAGGTCTCCCGATTCGAGAATATGATGATAATTTATAAAAATCAACAAAATCAACACTTAAACTTAAAAACAAGTCGTTAAAGGGTGAAAACCGAAAACACCCCCCGAATGACCCCGTAGGAGGCACGAACACCTCGCACGGGACCAATGTAACTTGGAGGAACTGGCCGTGTAGTCCCGGATCTCCCGGATTGTGAATATGATGATAATTTGCAAAAATTAACACTTAGACTTGAAAACATGATTTTTAGGGGTGAAAACCCAAACCAGCCCCCAAACGACCACGTAGGAGGCACGGACACTTCGTACATGACAGATGTAACTTGTACGAACTGACCGCATAGTCCCGGGTCTCCCAATTTGTGAATATGATGATAATTTTCAAAATTCAACACTTAGACTGAAAAATAAGCCATTAAAGGGTGAAAACCCAAACCACCCCCCAAACGATCCAGTAGGAGGAACGAACACCTCGCACGGGACGAATGTAACCTTATTGGAACTGATCGCGTAGTCCGAGGTCTCCCAATTTGAGAATATGATGATAATTTGCAAAAATCAACAAAATCAACACTCAAACATAAAAACAAGCCGTTAAAGGGTGAAAACCCATTCCAGCCCCAAAATGACCCCGTAAGAGGCACGAACACCTCGCACGGGACCAATGTAACTTGTAGGAACTGATCACGTTGTCCCGGGTCTCCCGGTTTGTGAATATGATGATAATTTACTAAAATTAACACATAGACTTAAAAATAAGCATTTAAATGGTGAAAACTCAAACCAGCCCCCAAATGACCACATAGTAGGCTCGAACATCTCGCACGGGACTAATGTAACTTGTAGGAACTGACCGCGTAGTCCTAGGTCTCCCGATTCGAGAATATGATGATAATTTACAAAAATCAACAAAATCAACACTTAAACTTAAAAACAAGCCGTTAAAGGGTGAAAACCGAAAGCAGCCCCCGAATGACCCCGTAGGAGGCACGAACACCTCATACAGGACCAATGTAACTTGTACGAACTGACCGTGTAGTACCGGGTCTCCCAATTTGTGTATATGATGATAATTTGCAAAAATCAACACTTAGACTTAAAAACTAGCCGTTAAAGGGCAAATACCCAAATGACCCCGTAGGAGGCACGAACACCTCGCACGGGACCAATGTAACTTGGAGGAACCGACCGCGTAGTCCCGGGTCTCCCGAATTGTGAATATGACGATAATTTGTAAAAATTAACACTTAGACTTAAAAATATGATTTTAAGGGGTGAAAACCCAAACCATCCCCCAAACGACCACATAGGAGGCATGAACACCTCGCACGGGACCAATGTAGCTTATTGGAACGAACCGCATAGTCTCGGGTCTCCCGATTCGAGAATATGATGACAATTTGCAAAAATCAACAAAATCAACACTTAAACTTAAAAACAAGCCGTTAAAGGATGAAAATAGAAACCAACCCCCAAACGACCCAGTAGGAGACACGGACAACACGTACGGGACCAATATAACTTGTAGTAACTGACCGCGTAGTCCCGAGTCTCCCAGTTTCTGCATATGATGATAATTCGCAAAAATCAACACTTAGACTTAAAAACAAGTCGTTAAAGGGTGAAAATCCAAACCACCCCCGAAACGCCCCCGTAGGAGGCACAAACACCTCGCACGAGACCAATGTAACTTGTTGTAACTGACCGCATAGTCCGGGGTCTCCCAATTTGATAATATGACGGTAATTTGCAAAAATCACACTTAGACTTAAAAAAAGTCATTAAAGGGTGAAAACCGAAACCGGCCCCCAAACGAACCCATAGGAGGCACGAACACCTCGTACGGGACCAATTTAACGTGTAGTAACTGACCGCGTAGTCCCAGGTCTCCCAGTTTCTAAATATCATTATAATTTGCAAAAATCAACTCTTAGACTTAAAAACAAGCCGTTGAAGGTTGAAAACCCAAACAATCCCCCAAACGACCCCGTATGAGGCACGAACACCTCGAACGGGACCAGTGTAACTTGTTAGAACTGACCGCGTAGTCTCGGGTCTCCCGATTAGTGAATATGACGATAATTGGCAAAAATAATACTTAGACTTGAAAACAAGCCATTAAACGGTGAAAATCCAAACGACCCGGTAAGAGGCACGAACACCTCGTACGTGACCAATGTAACTTGTTGGAATTGACCGCGCAGTCCCGACTCTCCCAGTTTGAGAATATTGTGATAACTTACAAAAATCATAATTAGACATAAAAACAAGCCGTTAAGGGGTGAAATCCCAAACCAACCCCCAAAAGACCCCGTAAGAGGCAAAAACACCTCGTACGGGACCAATGTGACTTGTAGGAACTGCTCGCATAGTCCCAGGTCTCTCGATTTGAGAATATGATCATAATTTGCAAAAATCACACTTAGACTAAAAAACAAGCCATTAAAGGGTGAAAACCAAACCAGAGCCCAAACGACCCCGTAGGAGGCACGCACACCTCGCACGGGACCAATGTAACTTTGTAGGAACTCATCACGTAGTCCCGAGTCTCCCGATTTGTGAATATGATGATAATTTTTGAAAATTAACACTTAGACTTAAAAACAAGCCTTTAAAGGGTGAAAACCCAAACCAGGCCCTAAACGACCACATGGAGGCACGAACACCTCGCACGGGACCAATGTAACTTGTTTGAAGTGATTGCGTAGTCTCGGGTCTCCCAATTCGAGAATATGACGGTAATTTGCAAAAATCAACAAAATCAACACTTAAACTTAAAAACAAGCCATTAAAGGGTGAAAACCCAAACCAACCCCCAAACGACCCCGTAGGAGGCAAGAACGCCTCATACGGGACTAATGTAACTTGAAGTAACTGACCGCGTAGTTCGAGGTCTCCCGATTTCAGAATATGACAATAATTTGCAAAAATCAACACTTACACTTAAAAATAAGTCGTTAAAGGGTGAAAACCCAAACCACCAATCAAACGACCCCGTAGGAGGCACGAACACCTCGCACGGGTCCAATGTAACTTGTTGGAACTGACCGCGTAGTCCAGGGTCTCCCAATTTGAGAATATGATGATAATTTGCAAAAATCAAAAAAATCAACACTTAAACTTAAAAACAAGCCGTTAAAGGGTGAAAACCCAAACGACCCCGTAAGTGGCACGAACACCTCGCATGGGACCAATGTAACTTCTAGGAACTGACCGCGTAGTCTCAGGTCTCCCAATTTGAGAATATGACAATAATTTTCAAAAATAAACACTTAAAATTAAAAACAAGCCGCTAAAGGGTGAAAACCCAAAGCAGCCCCCAAACGACCCCGTACGAGGCACGAACACCTCCTACATGACCAATGTAACTTGGATGAACTGACCGCATAGTCCCGGATCTCCCAGTTTGTGAATATGATGATTATTTGGAAAAATCAACACTTAAACTTAAAATCAAGCTGTTATAGGGTGAAAACCCAAACCACCCCCCAAATGACCCCGTAGGAGGCACGAACACCTCGCACAGCACCAATGTAACCTTGTTGGAACTGCCCGTGTACTTCGGGGTCTCCCGATTTGAGAATATGACGAAAATTTGCAAAAATCAACAAAATCAACACTTAAAGTTAAAAACAAGTCGTTAAAGGGTGAAAACCCAAACCTACCCCAAAACGACCTTGAAAGAGGCACGAACACCTCGCATGTGACCAATGTAAGTTGTAGGAACTGATCGTGTAGTCCTGGGTCTCCCGGTTTGTGAATATGATGAGAATGTGTAAAACTTAACACTTAGACTTAAAAACAAGACTTTAAATGGTGAAAACCCAAACTTGCCCCCAAACGACCACTTAGAAGGCACGAACATCTTGCACGGGACCAATGTAACTTGTAGGAACTGACCAGGTAGTCCGGGGTCTCCCAATTTGTGAATATGACGATAATTTGCAAAAATCACATTTAGACTTAAAAACAAGCCGTTAAAGGGTGAAAACCCGAACCACCCCCCAAACGACCCCGTAGGAGGCACGAACACCTCGCACGGGACCAATGTAACTTGTTGGAACTGAGCGCGTTGTCCGGGGTCTCCCGATTTGACAATATGACGATAATTTGCAAAAATCAACAAAATCAACACTTAAATTTAAAAACAAGTCGTTAAATGGTGAAAACCCAAAACAGCCACCAAACGACCCCATATGAGGCATGAACACCTCGTACGGGACCAATGTAAATTGTAGTAACTGACCACGTAGTCCCGGGTCTCCCAGTTTGTGAATATGATGATAATTTGCAAAAATCAACACTTAGACTTAAAAACAAGTCGTTAAAGGGTGAAAACCCAAACCACCCCCCAAACGACCCCGTAGGAAGCACGAACACCTTGCACGGGACCAATCCAACTTGTTAAAACTGACCGCGTAGTCCGAGGTCTCCAAATTTGAGAATATGACGATAATTTGCAAAAATCACAATTATACTTAAAAACTAGCCGTTAAAGGGTGAAAACTGAAACCAGCCCCCAAACGACCCCGTAGGAGGCACGAACACCTCGTACGGGATCAATTTAACGTGTAGTAACTGACCGCGTAGTCCCAGGTCTCCCAGTTTCTAAATATCATGATAATTTGCAAAAATCAACTCTTAGACTTAAAAACAAGCCGTAAAAAGGCTGAAAACCCAAACAATCCCCCAAACGACCCGGTATGAGGCACGGACACCTCGAACGGGACCAATGTAACTTGTTAGAACTGACCGCGTAGTCTCGGGTCTCCCGATTAGTGAATATGACGATAATTGGCAAAAATAATACTTAGACTTGAAAACAAGCCGTTGAACGGTGAAAATCCAAACGACCCCCCAAATGACCCGGTAAGAGGCACGAACACCTCGTACGTGACCAATGTAACTTGTTAGAATTGACCGCGCAGTCCCGACTCTCCCAGTTTGAGAATATGGTGTTAACTTACAAAAATCACAATTAGACATAAAAACAAGCCGTTAAGGGGTGAAATCCCAAACCAACCCCCAAAAGACCCCGTAAGAGGCAAAAACACCTCGTACGGGACCAATGTGACTTGTAGGAACTGTTCGCATAGTCCCAGGTCTCTCGATTTGAGAATATGATGATAATTTGCAAAAATCACACTTAGACTAAAAAGCAAGCCATTAAAGGGTGAAAACCAAACCAGAGGCCAAACGACCCCGTAGGAGGCACGCACACCTCGCACGGGACCAATGTAACTTTGTAGGAACTCATCACGTAGTCCCGGGTCTCCCGGTTTGGGAATATTATGACAGTTTCAGAAACTTAACACTTACACTTAAAAACAAACCTTTAAATGGTGAAAAACCAAACCATCCCCCACACGACCACGTAGGAGGCACGAACAACTCGCACGGGACTAATGTAACTTGTAGGAACTGACCGCGTTGTCCCAGGTCTCCCGATTCGAGAATATGATGATAAATTGCAAAAAGGAAAAAAATCAACACTTTAACTTGAAAACAAGCCGTTAAAGGGTGAAAACTCAAAGCAGCCCCCAAACGACCCCATAGCAGGTACGAACACTTCGTATAGGAAAAATGTAACTTGTACGAACTGACCGCATAGTCCTGGGTCTCCCAGTTTCTGAATATGATGATAATTTGCAAAAATTAACACTTAGACTTAAAAATAAGCCGTTAAAGAGTGAAAACCCAAACGATCCCGTAGGAGGCACGAACACCTCGCACTGGACCAATGTAACCTTGTTGGAACTGATCGCGTAGTCCGGGGTCTCTAAATTTGAGAATATGATGATAATTTGCAAAAATCAACAAAATCAACACTCAAACATAAAAATAAGTCGTTAAAGGGTGAAAACCCAAACCAGCACCAAAACGACCCCGTAAGAGGCACGAACACCTCGCATGGGACAAATGTAACTTGTAGGAACTGATCACGTTGTCCCGGGTCTCTCGGTTTGTGAATATGATGATAATTTTCAAAAATTAACACAGACTTAAAAACATGCCTATAATTGGTGAAAACCCAAACCAGCCCCCAAACGACCACGTAGGAGGCACGAACATCTCGCACGGGACCAATGTAACTTGTAGGAACTGACCGCGTAGTCCCAGGCCTCCCGATTCGAGAATATGATGATAATTTATAAAAATCAACAAAATCAACACTTAAACTTAAAAACAAGTCGCTAAAGGGTGAAAATCGAAAACACCCCCCGAATGACCCCGTATGAGGCACGAACACCTCGCACGGGACCAATGTAACTTAGAGGAACTGGCCGTGTAGTCCCGGGTCTCCCGGATTGTGAATATGATGATAATTTGCAAAAATTAACACTTAGACTTGAAAACATGATTTTTAGGGGTGAAAACCCAAACCAGCCCCCAAACGACCACGTAGGAGGCACGAACACTTCGTACATGACAGATGTAACTTGTACGAACTGACCGCATAGTCCCGCGTCTCCCAATTTGTGAATATGATGATAATTTTCAAAATTCAACACTTAGACTGAAAAATAAGCCATTAAAGGGTGAAAACCCAAACCACCTCCCAAACGATCCAGTAGGAGGAACGAACACCTCGCACGGGACGAATGTAACCTTATTGGAACTGATCGCGTAGTCCGAGGTCTCCCAATTTGAGAATATGATGATAATTTGCAAAAATCAACAAAATCAACACTCAAACATAAAAACAAGCCGTTAAAGGGTGAAAACCCATTCCAGTCCCAAAATGACCCCATAAGAGGCACGAACACCTCGCACGGGACCAATGTAACTTGTAGGAACTGATCACGTTGTCCCGGGTCTCCCGGTTTGTGAATATGATGATAATTTACTAAAATTAACACATAGACTTAAAAATAAGCATTTAAATGGTGAAAACTCAAACCAGCCCCCAAATGACCACATAGTAGGCTCGAACATCTCGCACGGGACTAATGTAACTTGTAGGAACTGACCGCGTAGTCCTAGGTCTCCCGATTCGAGAATATGATGATAATTTACAAAAATCAACAAAATCAACACTTAAACTTAAAAACAAGCCGTTAAAGGGTGAAAACCGAAAGCAGCCCCCGAATGACCCCGTAGGAGGCACGAACACCTCATACAGGACCAATGTAACTTGTACGAACTGACCGTGTAGTACCGGGTCTCCCAATTTGTGTATATGATGATAATTTGCAAAAATCAACACTTAGACTTAAAAACAAGCCGTTAAAGGGAAAATACCCAAATGACCCCGTAGGAGGCACGAACACCTCGCACGGGACCAATGTAACTTGGAGGAACCGACCGCGTAGTCCCGGGTCTCCCGAATTGTGAATATGACGATAATTTGTAAAAATTAACACTTAGACTTAAAAATATGATTTTAAGGGGTGAAAACCCAAACCATCCCCCAAACGACCACATAGGAGGTATGAACACCTCGCACGGGACCAATGTAGCTTATTGGAACGAACCGCATAGTCTCGGGTCTCCCGATTCGAGAATATGATGACAATTTGCAAAAATCAACAAAATCAACACTTAAACTTAAAAACAAGACGTTAAAGGATGAAAACCGAAACCAACCCCCAAACGACCCTGTAGGAGACACGGACAACACGTACGGGACCAATATAACTTGTAGTAACTGACCGCGTAGTCCCGAGTCTCCCAGTTTCTGAATATGATGATAATTCGCAAAAATCAACACTTAGACTTAAAAACAAGTCGTTAAAGGGTGAAAACCCAAACCACCCCCGAAACGCCCCCGTAGGAGGCACAAACACCTCGCACGAGACCAATGTAACTTGTTGTAACTGACCGCGTAGTCCGGGGTCTCCCAATTTGATAATATGACGGTAATTTGCAAAAATCACACTTAGACTTAAAAAAAGTCATTAAAGGGTGAAAACCCAAACCAGCCCCAAACGACCCCGTAGGAGGCACAAACATCGAGTAACGGGACTAATTTAACTTGTAGTAACTCACCGCGTAGCCCCGGGTCTCCCAGTTTGTGAATATGAGGATAATTTGAAAAAATCAACACTTAGACTTAAAAACAAGCAGTTAAAGGGTGAAAACCCAAACAACCCCCCAAACGACCCCGTAGGAGGCACGAACACCTCGCACGGGACCAATGTAACTTGTTGGAACTGACCACGTAGTCCCGGGTCTCTCGATTAGTGAATATGACAATAATTGGCAAAAATAACACTTAGACATAAAAACCAGTCGTTAAAGTGTGAATAACCAAACCAGCCCCTAAAAGACCCCGTAAGAGGCACGGACACCTCGTACGGGACCAATGTAACTTGTACGAACATACCGCCTAGCCCCGGGTCTCCCAGTTTGAGAATATTATTGTAACTTGCAAAAATCAGAATTTGACTTAAAAATAATCCGTTAAGGGGTGAAAACCCGAAACCAACCCCCAAACGACGACGTAAGAGACACAAACACCTCGTACGGGACCAATGTAACTTGTAGGAACTGACCGCGTAATCCCGGGTCTCCCGGTTTGTGAATATGATGATAATTTGCAAAAATAAACACTTAGACTTAAAAACAAGCCGTTAAAGGGTGAAAACCCAAACGACCCCGTAGGAGGTACGAACACCTCGTACGGGACCAAAGTAACTTGTAGGAACTGACCGCGTAGTCTCGGGTCTCTCGATTGGTGAATATGATGATATTTTGCAAAAATCAACACTTAGACTTAAAAACAAGCTGTTAAAGGGTGAAAACCCAGACCAGCCCCCAAACGACCCTCTAGGAGGCACAATAACCTCGCACGGACCCAATGTAACTTGTAGGAACTGACCGGGTTGTCCCGGGTCTCTCGGATTTAGAATATGACGATAATTTACAAAAATCAACACTCAAACTTAAAAACAAGCCGGTAAAGGGTGAAAACCCAAACCAGCCACCAAACGACCTCGTGGGAGGCACGAAAACCTCGTATGGCAGTAATGTAACTCATAGGAACTGACCGCATAGTCCCAGGTCTCCCGATTTGAAAATATGATGATAATTTGCAAAAATCACACTTAGACTAAAAAACAAGCCATTAAAGGGTGAAAACCGAAACCAGACCCCAAACGACCCCGTAGGAGGCACGAACACCTCGCACGGGACAAATGTAACTTATAGGAACTCATCACGTAGTCCCGGGTCTCTCGGTTTGTGAATATTACAATAATTTGCAAAAATTAATGCTTACACTTGAAAACAAGCCTTTAAATGGTGAAAAAGCCAAACCAGCCCCCACACGACCACGTAGGAGGCACGAACATCTCGCACGGGACCAATGAAACTTGTAGGAGCTGACCGCGTAGTCGCAGGTCTCCCGATTAGAGAATATGATGATAAATTGCAAAAATGAACAAAATCAACATATAAACTTGAAAACAAGCCGTTAAAGGGTGAAAACCCAAAGCAGCCTCCAAACGACCCCGTAGGAGGCACGAACACTTCGTACAGGAGAAATGTAACTTATACGAACTGACCGCATAGTCCCGGGTCTCCCAGTTTGTGAACATGATGATAATTTGCAAAAATCAACACTTAGACTAAAAAATAAGCCGTTAAAAGGTTAAAACCGAAACCACCCCCCAAACGATCCTGTAGGAGGCACGAACACCTCGCACGGGACGAATGTAACCTTGTTGGAACTGATCGCATAGCTCGGGGTCTCCCAATTTGAGAATATGATGATAATTTGCAAAAATCAAGAAAATCAACACCCAAACATAAAAAAAAAAGCCGTTAAAGGGTGAAAACCAAAACCAGCCCCAAAACGACCCCGTAAGAGGCACGAACACCTCGTACGGGACCAATGTAACTTGTAGGAACTGATATCGTTGTCCCGGGTCTCCCGGTTTGTGAATATGATCATAATTTAAAAAAATTAACACATAGACTTAAAAACAAGCATTTAAATGGTGAAAACCCAAACCAGCCGCCAAGCGGCCACGTAGGAGGCACGAACATCTCGCACAGGACCAATGTAACTTGCAGGAACTGACCGCGTAGTCCCAGGTCTCCCGATTCGAGAATATGATGACAATTTACAAAAATCAATAAAATCAACACTTAAACTTAAAAACAAGCCGTTAAAAGGTGAAAACCGAAAGCAGCCCCCGATTGACCCCGTAGGAGGCACGCACACCTCATACAGGACCAATGTAACTTGTACAAACTGATCGTGTAGTATCGGGTCTCCCGGTTTGTGAATATGACGATAATTTGCAAAAATCAACAATTAGACTTAAAAACAAGCCGTTAAAGGGCAAAAACCCAAACGACCCCGTAGGAGACACGAACACCTCGCACGGGATCAATGTAACTTGTTGGAACTGACCGCGTAGTCCCGGGTCTCTCGGTTTGAGAATATGGATATAATTTGCAAAAATCACACTAGACATAAAAACAAGTCGTTAAAGGGTGAAACCTCAAACCAGCCCCTAAAAGATCCCGTAAGAGGTACGAACACCTCGCATGGGACCAATGCAACTTGTAGGAACTTACCGCGTTGTCCCGCGTCTCTCGAATTTAGAATATGACGATAATTTACAAAAATCAACACTTAAACTTAAAAACAAGCCGTTAAAGGGTGAAAACCCAAACCAGCCACCAAAGGACCCCGTAAGAGGCACAGACATCTCGCATGGGACTAATGTAACTTGTAGGAACAGACCGCATAGTCCCAGGTATCCCGATTTTCAGAATATGACGATAATTTGCAAAAATCACACTTAGACTAAAAAAACAAGCCATTAAAGGGTGAAAACCCAAACCAGACCCCAAACGACCCCGTAGGAGGCACGGACACCTCGCACGGGACCAATGTAACTTGTAGGAACTCATGACGTAGTCCCGGGTCTCCCGGTTTGTGAATATTACGATAATTTGCAAAAATTAACACTTACACTTGAAAACAAGCCTTTAAATGGTGAAAACCCAATCCAGCCCCCACACGACCACGTACGAGGCACGAACATCTCGCACGGGACTAATGAAACTTGTAGGAGCTGACCGCGTAGTCGTAGGTCTCCCGATTCGAGAATATGATGATAAATTGCAAAAATGAACAAAATCAACACATAAACTTGAAAACAAGCCGTTAAAGGGTGAAAACCCAAAGCAGCCCCCAAACGACCCCGTAGGAGGCATGAACACTTCGTACAGGACAAATGTAACTTGTACGAACTGACCGCATAGTCCCGGGGGTCCCAATTTGTGAATATGATGATAATTTGCAAAAATCAACACTTAGACTTAAAAATAAGTCGTTAAAGGGTGAAAATCCAATCCACCCCCCAAACGACCCCGTAGGAGGCACGAACACCTCGCATGGTACCAATTTAACTTGTTGGAACTGATCGCGTAGTTCGGGGTCTCCTAATTTGAGAATATGACGATAATTTTCAAAAATCACACTTAGACTTAAAATAAAGCCGTTAAAGGGTGAAAACCCAAACTAGCCCCCAAACGACCCCGTAGGAGACACGAACAACTCGTACGGGACCAATTTAACTTGTAGTTACTGACCGAGTAGTCTTGGGTCTCCCAGTTTGTGAATATGGTGATAATTTGCAAAAATCAACACTTAGACTTAAAAACAAGCCGTTAAAGGGTGAAAACCCAAACGACCCCGTAGGAGGCACGAACACCTCGCACGGGACTAATGCAACTTGTTGGAATTGACCGCGTAGCCCCGGGTCTCTCGGTTTGAGAATATGGTGATAATTTGCAAAAATCACACTAGACATAAAAACAAGCCGTTAAAGGGTGAAAACTCAAACCAGCACCCAAAAGAACCTGTAAGAGTTACGAACACCTCGCATGGGACCAATGTAACTTGTAGAAACTTACTGCGTTTTCCCGTATCTCTCGGATTTAGAATATGACGATAATTTACAAAAATCAACACTTAAACTTAAAAACAAGCCGTTAAAGGGTGAGAACCCAAACTAGCCACCAAATGACCCCGTAGGAGGCACAGACACCTCGCAAGGGACTAATGTAACTTGTAGGAACTGACCGCATAGTCCCAGGTCTCCCGATTTGAGAATATGATGATAATTTGCAAAAATCACACTTAGACTAAAAAATAAGCCATTAAAGGGTGAAAACCCAAACCAGTCCCCAAACAACCCCGTAGGAGGCACGGACACCTCGCACGGGACCAATGTAACTTGTAGGAACTCATCACGTATTCCCAGGTCTCCCGGTTTGTGAATATTATGATAATTTGCAAAAATTAACACTTACACTTGAAAACAAGCCTTTAAATGGTGAAAATCAAACTAGCCCCCACACGACCACGTAGGAGGCACGAACATCTCGGAGGGGACCAATGTAACTTGTAGGAGCCGATCGCGTAGTCCCAGGTCTCCCGATTCGAGAATACTATGATAAATTGCAAAAATGAATAAAATCAACACATATACTTGAAAACAAGCCGTTAAAGGGTGAAAACCCAAAGCATCCCCCAAACGACCCCGTAGGAGGCACGAACACTTCGTACAGGAAAAATGTAACTTGTACGAACTGACCGCATAGACCCGGGTCTCCCAGTTTGTGAATATGATGATAATTTGCAAAAATCAACACTTAGACTTAAAAATAAACCGTTAAAGGGTGCCAACCCAAACCACCCCCCACACGATCCCATAGGAGGCACGAACACCTCGCATGGGACGAATGTAACCTTGTTGGAACTGATCGCGTAGTCTGGGGTCTCCCAATTTGAGAATATGATGATAATTTGCAAAAATCAACAAAATCAACACTCAAACATAAAAGCAAGCCGTTAAAGGGTGAAAACTCAAAACGACCCCGTAAGAGGCACGAACACCTCGTACGGGACCAATGTAACTTGTAGGAACTGATCACGTTATCCCGAGTCTCCCGGTTTGTGAAGATGATGATAATTGGCAAAAATCAACACATAGACTTAAAAACAAGCCTTTAAATGGTGAAAACCCAAACCATCCCCCACACGACGACGTAGGAGGCACGAATATCTCGCACGGGACCAATGTAACTTGTAGAAACTAATCGCGTAGTCCCAGGTCTCCCGATTCGAGAATTTGATGATAGTTTACAAAAATCAACACTTAAACTTAAAAACAAGCCGTTAAAGGGTGAAAACCGAAAGCAGCCCCCAAATGACCCTGTAGGAGGCACGAACACCTCATACAGGACCAATGTAACTTGTACGAACTGACCGTGTAGTATCGGGTCTCCCAGTTTTTGAATATGATGATAATTTGCAAAAATGAACACTTAGACTTAAAAACAAGCCGTTAAAGGGCGAAAACCCAAACTAGCCCCCAAACGACCCCGTAGGAGGCACGAACAGCTCGCACGGGACCAATGTAACTTGGAGGAACTAACCGCGTAGTCCCGGGTCTCCTGATTTGTGAATATGAACATAATTTGTAAAAATTAACACTTAAACTTAAAAACATGATTTTAAGGGGTGAAAACAAAAACCAACCCCCAAACGACCACGTAGGAGGCACGAACACCTCGCACGAGACCAATGTAACTTATTGGAACTGACCGCATAGTCCCGGGTCTCCCGGTTCGAGAATATGATGAAAATTTGCAAAAATCAACAAAATCAACACTTAAACTTAAAAACAAGCCGTTAAAGGATGAAAACCCAAACCAACCCCCAAACGACCTAGTAGGAGGCACGAACACCACGTACGGGACCAATGTAACTTGTAGTAACTGACCGCGTAGTCCCGAGTCTCCCAGTTTGTGAATATGATTATAATTCACAAAAATCAACACTTAGACTTAAAAACAAGTCATTAAAGGGTGACAACCCAAACCACCCCCGAAACGACCATGTAGGAGGCACGAACACCTCGCACGGGACCAGTGTAACTTGTTGTAACTGACCGCGTAGTTCGGGGTCTCCCAATTTGATAATATGACGGTAATTTGCAAAAATCACACTTAGACTTAAAAAAAAACCGTTAAAGGGTGAAAACCAAAACCATCCCCCAAACGACCCCGTAGGAGGCACGAACACCGAGTAACGGGACCAATTTAACTTGTAGTAATTGATCGCGTAGTCCCGGGTCTCCCAGTTTGTGAATATGATGATAATTTGAAAAAATCAACACTTAGACTTAAAAACAAGCCGTTAAAGGGTGAAAACCCAAACCACCCCGTAGGAGGCACGAACACCTCGCACGGGACCAATGTAACTTGTTGGAACTGACCACGTAGTCCCGGGTCTCCCGATTAGTGAATATGACAATAATTAGAAAAAATAACACTTAGACATAAAAATAAGCCGTTAAAGGGTGAAAACCCAAACCAACACCTAAAAGACCCCGTAAGAGGCACGGACAACTCGTACGGGACCAATGTAACATGCAGGAACGGACCGCGTAGCCCCGGGTCTCCCAGTTTGTGAATATTATTGTAACTTGAAAAAATCATAATTAGACTTAAAAACAAGCCGTTAAGGGATGAAAACCCAAAACCAAGCCCTAAGCGACGCCGTAAGAGGCACAAACACCTCGTACGGGACCAATGTAACTTGTAGGAAGTGACCGCGTAATCCCGGGTCTCCCGGTTTGTGAATATGATGATAATTTGCAAAAATCAACACTTAGACTTAAAAACAAACCGTTAAAGGGCGAAAACCCAAATGACCTCGTAGGAGGCACGAACACCTCGCACGGGACCAATGTAACTTGTTGGAACTGGTCGCGTAGTCCCCGATCTCTCGGTTTGAGACTATGGTGATAATTTGCAAAAATCACACTAGACATAAAAATAATCTGTCAAAGGGAGAAACCTCAAACCAGCCCCCAAAAGATCCCGTAAGAGGTATGAACACCTCGCATGGGACCAATGTAACTTGTAGGAACTTACCGCGTTGTCCCGCGTCTCTCAGATTTTGAATATGATGATAATTTAAAAAAATCAACAGTTAAACTTAAAAACAAGCCGTTAAAGGGTGAAAACCCAAACTAGCCACCAAATGACCCCGTAGGAGGCACAGACACCTCGCAAGGGACTAATGTAACTTGTAGGAACTGATCGCATAGTCCCAGGTCTCCCGATTTGAGAATATGACGATAATTTGCGAAAATCACACTTAGACTAAAAAATAAGCCATTAAAGGGTGAAAACCCAAACCAGTCCCCAAACGACCGCGTAGGAGGCACGGACACCTCGCACGGGACCAATGTAACTTGTAGGAACTCATCACGTATTCCCGGGTCTCCCGGTTTGTGAATATTACGATAATTTGCAAAAATTAACACTTACACTTGAAAAGAAGCCTTTAAATGGTGAAAACCCAAACCAGCCCCCACACGACCACGTAGGAGGCACGAACATCTCGCACGGGACCAATGTAACTTGTAGGAGCTGATCACGTAGTCCCAGGTCTCCCGATTCGAGAATATGATGATAAATTGCAAAAATGAACAAAATCAACACATAAACTTGAAAACAAGCCGTTAAAGGGTGAAAACCCAAAGCAGCCCCCAAACGACACCGCAGGAGGCACGAACACTTCGTACATGACAGATGTAACTTGTACGAACTGACCGCATAGTCCCGGGTCTCCCAGTTTGTGAATATGATGATAATTTGCAAAAATCAACACTTAGACTTAAAAATAAGCCGTTAAAGGGTGAAAACCCAAACCACCCCCCAAACGACCACGTAGGAGGCACAAACATCTCGCACGGGACCAATGTAACTTGTAAGAACTGACCGCGTAGTTCAAGGTCTCTCAATTCGAGAATATGATGATAATTTGCAAAAATCAACAAAATCAACACTTAAACATAAAAACAAGCCGTTAAAAGGTGAAAACCCAAAGCAGCGCCCAAACGACCCTGTAGGAGGCACGAACACCTCGTACAGGACCAATGTAACATGTACGAACTGATCGCGTAGTCCCAGGTCTCCTAGTTTGTGAATATGATGATAATTTGCAAAAATAAATAGTTAGACTTAAAAACAAGTCATTAAAGGGTGAAAACCCAAACCACCCACCAAACGAGCCCGTAGGAGGCACGGACACCTCGCACAGGACCAATGTAACCTTGTTGGAACTGACCACGTAGTCCGGGGTCTCTCAATTTGACAATATGATGATAATTTGCAAAAATCAACAAAATCAACACTTAAACTTAAAAACAAGCCGTTAAAGGGTGAAAACCCAAACCAGTCCCAAAATGACACCATAAGAGGCGCGAACACCTCGTACGGGACGAATGTAACTTGTTGAAACTGACTGCATAGTCCTGGGTCTCCCGATTAGTGAATATGACAATAATTGGCAAAAATAACACTTAGACATAAAAACAAGCCGTTAAAGGGTGAAAACCCAAACCAGCTCCTAAAAGACCCCGTAAGAGGCACGAACATCTCGTACGGGACCGTTTGGGGGGTGATTTGGGTTTTCACCCTTTAACGGCTTGTTTTTAAGTCTAAATGTTGATTCCTACAAATTAACATCATATTCAAAAATTGGGAGACCCGGGACTACGCGGTCAGTTACTACTAGTTACATTGGTCCCGTACGAGGTGTTCGTGCCTCCTATGGGGTCGTTTGGGGGCTGGTTTCGGTTTTCACCCTTTAACGGTTTTGTTTTTAAGTTTGACTATTAATTTTGTTGATTTTTTCAAATTATCATCATGTTCTCAAATTGGGAGACCCCGGACTACGCAGTTAGTTCTAAAAAGTTACATTGGTCCCGTGTGAGGTGTTCGTGCCTCCTACGGGGTCAATTGGGGGGTGGTTTTTGTTTTCACCCTTTAACGACTTATTTTTAAGTGTAAGTGTTGATTTTTGCAAATTATCGTCATATTCACAAACTGGGAGACCCGGGACTACGCGGTCAGTTACTACAAGTCACATTGATCCCGTATGAGTTGTTCGTGCCTCCTACGAGGTCGTTTGGGGGTTGGTTTTGGTTTTCACCCTTTAACGGCTTGTTTTTAAGTTTAAGTGTTGATTTTGTTGATTTTTACAAATTTACATCATATTCTCGAATCGGGAGACCCGGGACTACGCGGTTAGTTCCTAGAAGTTACATTGGTCCCGTACGAGGTGTTTGTGCCTCCTACTGGGTCGTTTGGGGGTTGGTTTGGGTTTTCACCCTTTAACGGATTGTTTTTAAGTTTAAGTGGTGATTTTGTGATTTTCACAAATTATAATAATATTTTTGAATCGGGAGACCCGGGACTACGCGGTTAGTTCCTACAAGTTACATTGGTCCCGTAGGAGGTGTTCGTGCCTCCTACAGGGTCGTTTAAGGGCTGGTTTGGGTTTTCACCCTTTAACGACTTGTTTTTTGTAACACCCCGCCTAATTAAATACCGGGTGGCGAGTCCCATACCAAATTAAAAAAGAATATACAGTTGGCTCATTCTTAGCATCACTGTCGAAAACATTTACAACTCACCCAATACTTAATTAAGCTGGTGTTATAAACTTTTCAAATTTTAATTCAACAAAATTCATTTCCAGTTTAAGAATAACACAACACATTTTATTCTACAACACTGATAACCAAATTGATAACACAAAAGAATTTAAATGCAGTTGGAATAAACATTCCCAAATAATATAAATCCATTACAATAATCCCAACAATATCAAATGTATTAAAAAGACACGAATACAATAGTATTTGACTCCGATAGAAAATGATAACTGAATCCTTTGGGCGACATGACCTACTAAGAGAATATTGTGAATCAAAAAGATGATAGGCATCTAAGCAAAACTCCATAAATTCATAGCCTGTCATAATCCGCTAAGGTTGGCGTCCCTGTTGCTGGACACCTGATATAGAAGATACAATAGAAAAGAAAATATGCAAGGAAACGGGTCTGAGCCCGAATGTGTAGAGGATTTTTAAAACAGCAAGTATTTAACAAGTGCAATAAAGCATTTATTATGTACATGTTAGATCCAACTCTCACTTGTTATTCTCACCTCTCAACTAGAGTGCACACTTAACGTTTCCTATTAACTTCCTAGTTAATGCTTCCTCTTTTCTAGTCTCTATATTATAATTCCATTCCCATATCATAACCCCCGTATGTCCCATACCATACGTCACATTATTAATCATTTACATTTCTCATCGTTTCTCATTAACATGAATCATTCTCATTAATATGAATTAAGCTTTTCAATTCTATAAGCATAGACATTCATTAACTTAATTCCATTATTTTCTCAATTAGCCTTTATCTACAATTATCACACAGTAGATGACTTAACCACAATATAACCATTCAATCATTTAATTCATTATATATATATTCATATATAATACGGCACCCCGAGTCACAGCTGCGGTGCAATGCATTACTCTGCTATCATGTCCCATCATCGCTGGTCGCCGAATAGTGGACAAAAGGTTCGGTAAGGATTCCTCGAACCAAAAATAACAACACAAACATTGGAGGCGAACATAGTTCTCGTATCCATGGGTCACGCACATACCTACGTACCCACAGTCAGCGGACTTATCAACTCCCCGATAAGTCTTTCATAGACCTATGTTCCCGAGCGACAAATCTAAGATCCCATGGATTCATCAGGATATGACTGCCCTCACGCGCAAACCTCCCACCGATAGCAAGTAAGCTAGGCATGTCATACACATAAATCATCAATCAATTAAATAGGCATTATCATACCTAAAATATAATATCAATAAGGTAATATCACTACCCTAAGATAATTCCCATACGTAGCATTATATCTCTTTTAAATTCCACGTATTAAAATATCATATCTTTACTTCATAATTTAATTATCCTCGCATCCTATAACATCTCTCCACTCCCGACGTCGTTAAGGTTCATGCGCGGAGCGTCTCGCAAAGCGAAATCCAAACAAGGAACCCCTCCAATACACTACTACTTAACTTTGTCGATCGAGGAGGTTCGTCAACTTCAAATATGCGATCGGAATAACCTCATCCCCTCTTTCAACCAAATGTGTTCTAAACTCCCATCTCTATCCAGGAGCCATACCACTACGCTCTTGTACTACACTCAGCCCATGCGAAATCAATAATGAGCTTAAACTCAGTCCTCGATGTTTAAATTGTAACCCTAAGGCTACCCAGGTGTTATATTAAATCTCCCCTACTTGAACTATCCTTAATCCTCATACAAACAGATTAGAATCCAACACATGAATCTAGCAACTGAAATCTCTTTAACTTTAATTATCATAATTCTAATCAATTAAATCCCAATCAAATTAATTCAAATCTTAACTAGGGCTTACTGATCTTCTCTAAGTCCCATAATATTTATTAATAATCATCAAAGATCTACAAAAGTTTTGGGATAAGAACCAACATTAAAAAGAAACAACATCATGAATTCTCATATTTTAAATACTCAGAAAAATTAGATCCAAAAATTATTCAAATCATCAATCCGACTTCAGATTTGGATTCTACACGAAAAATTGAGTCAGGTATGTGTTTTGAGTTTTTCTTAAATCTCATCCAAATGCACTCAAAAGGAAGATATAAACATTCCAAATTGGCTTTTCTCATTCCACTCGTTTTTGCCTCTTTTTCGAGAAAATTATCAACATATTATCTTCAAGAACACTAAATTATTTTAAGAATTTCTTCCACAGATTGATGAATATTTATTGGATTACTAACTACCTACAACATGAGTTTAATTCCTATATATTTTTAGATTCCAAAAATGCATTAACAACTATATCCTTTCATCTTCCAAGCATGAAAATCATCTCTTTTTATAACTATCCTAACATGGACAATATACGAACTTAAATTGCAAATATCAAACACTTGCCTCTAATGAAGATCTGTGTAATACCCCACATTTTTTTTATTGAATTAAAATTGAACTAATTGAAGAAAAAAATAATTATGGCAGTATATATATTCGAAATGTTTGGAAATGAAAATTGAAAATGAATTAACTAAGATACGAATGTGCGACTTAAATATTAGAAGCGAATTAACGCGTAAAAGGATCTAGAGGGTTAAATTTGGCGCAATGGCATTTTTGTAAATAAACTAACCCTAGGTATAAATAGAAAGGAAGAGAAGAAGTCTTCATTCTTTCATTCGAAATGGAGGCTAGGGTTTGGTAGAGAGAGAGAGTAAGAAGAGAAGAAGCTAAGAGGATTTCAATTTCTCCATACAATCCAAGGCAAGTTAATAACCTATATGTGTATATTTTGTATCTATAATGAAATTTCACATGAACATGTATTTGGATCCCTAAATTAATATGAAATTAATGTTAAAAATGATATGCAATGTATTAGGATCATCCTCCATATAGATTAAAATGCGATAACATCATTATAGGGATTGAATTGTTGAACAAACTCTTGAATTTGAGAAGTCTATGAAATTGAGTAAATCGTCTTATTAAAAATTGTTTTGAGCTATTTTAATTCCGAGAATTTATATTTCGTCCGCGTTGCCCGGTAGAAAATCATATTCTGGACAACTTTGTAGTTTTAAGTTTTTTCAAAAACGGATCGGAAAATCCTCGAATATGCGTTTTAAAATTCTGCGCAGAAAGTTATCGTGAACAGGTCCGAACTGTATATGTTAATTTCGGGTCTGTTTTAAGCAGGCTATGGTAGCGTGCACACGTGTCCTTATAGAAAATCACATTCCGAACAACTTTGTAGTTTTAAGTTTTCCCAAAAACGGATCGGAAAAGCCTCAAATCGGCGTTTTAAAATTCTGGGCAGAATGTTGTCGAAAACAGGGGCGAATATTATATGTTAGTTTCGGGTCTGTTTTAGGCCGGCTATGGTAGCGTGCTCGCGTGTCCTTATAGAAAATCACGTTCCGAACAACTTTGTAGTTTTAAGTTTTCCCAAAAACGGATTGGAAGAGCCTTGAAACTGCATTTTAAATTCTGGGCAGCATGTTGTTGAAATAAAAGTGATAATATTTTTCATGTTGTTAGTAAGATAATTATGGTGTTGTGCCTAATATCCTAATTTGATCACACACTTAAGGTTATTAGGGATATATAACCTTGAAATGATTTGGTGTTGAATTAGTAAATTAATGATGTAAATTATGTTATATTATAAATAATGACTATTGTATAACTCGAGTAAGAGACTTGGCACGATTGTATATATACATAAGTGTGAAATTGTTTTACATGTACATTGTCGAGTATACACTAGACTAGTCCTCCGGTCGATGTAGGCACATGTTGAATGCGATTATTTGTGATTGATCCGGTTAGGTTCCGCTCGAGTGCCGTGTCGGAGATAAACCACCGGAACCGGACACGTGGTTGTAATGCGGGTCAGATAGAAAGACCTTGAAACGCCATGTGATTTACGACTTAGTATGATTGCCCTTGCCACGTAATATTGGGAAATATTTGTGTGTAGGCCTAGTGTTACGACTTGTTTCCCGGGTAACGATAGTGACCCGATATGACTTGTGTGAGATATTATGCTTGTGTATTAAAATAATATCTCGAATCGATGCATTTGATATTATACTTGAAGGAAATATTTTGATACGTTAAATACTGAAATGAGATTAATAATGATTAATCAAGATACGATATGAGACTACACGTTACTCTAGTTTGGGTTGGGTAGTCCCGACATAGGAACATTGGTTGGGTAATTGCATAATTTAATTACTAGAGACGAGTAATGACTAGTGTGCTTTCATTATAAGTACATCTTATAATCTTATAGCTTGTTTTCTTGCTTTGACGCTCGTCTATCTTGCTTCTTGCTCCCCTCCTATGTATGTATTATACAGGTCCTCGCCCTGTTGGACAGTAGATCGTGGAGCTGGATGACCTCGCATCTATTCTTAGGATCTTGTAGTGGTGGACGCTGGTCCATATCCTATTTTGTCACTCTTCCTTAGAGTGTGGTATCAGAGATTTCTCATTGTTAGTGATTTGATAGTGTTGAGAGGTTTACATTACACTCTTTACCTAATTTATCTTTGGGCCCGTATGTTTGGTCATTTTATATTCAGTACTGCTATTACTTGTGGATCCTATACTTGCTATGATGTGATTTGGTTACACGTATGGGAGTGTACATATTTACTTTACTGCGTTTATTTAAATTATGTTTCTAATGCCAACATATTGAAGCTCCGCTTTAATTTAATTGTGCGTAGCTAACCGAATTAGATATAAAAAGCAGGGTTGTCACAATCTGATCCTTTGGAGTTGAATAACACAGGTGGTAATGGTGGTGGTGACCTTTGACCTTTGGTTCTCCTCCTTCCCAAGAAAACTTCTTTTTCTTTCCAAGCAACCTTCCACTCTCTCTAAGAAGATGACTTTTCAATTTTGTGTAGAAGAGATGAAATGAACCTACATACACTAGTCTCCAAATACTTATAATAAGACAAAACCCGAAATCACTATTCATCCCCCTTATAAAAATAACCAAAATGCCCTTTTGGGTTGTCTTTTCATTTCCAAATGAACCGAGACTCAAAATTAACATCCAAATAGACTTTACTGACTATTTCGAAACTTTCGGACGCAACGACGCAGTCGAAATGACTATAAGGTCGATAGAAAATAAATTTCCTTTTTAATTTAATAAATTAGTCCCGACACGTCCCATACCGCGTCTGACTAAAAATTCAAATTACCGAATTTATATCATACCGTCATATCAATGACATCACATTCATATATTACCTAAATATCTTTAAATAATATTCAGAATCATCCATTTTAATATCCACAATTCAGATAAAACCCAAATGAATTAATTTATAATAAGATCCAATTAATCCATTAATTTAAAATATAACCCATTTTAAAAGTCATTAAAATTACGGGGTATTACATTTTTAAGTTTAAGTGTTGATTTTGTTGATTTTTGCAAATTATCATCATATTCTCAAATTGTGTGACCCTGGACTACGCGATCATTTCCAACAAGTTACATTGGTCCCGTGCGAGGTGTTCGTGCCTCCTACGGGGTAGTTTGGGGGGTGGTTTGGGTTTTCACCCTTTAACGGCTTGTTTTTAAGGCTAAGTGGTGATTTTTGCAAATTATCATCATATTCACAAACTGGGAGACCCGGGACTATGCGGTCAGTTACTATAAGTTACATTGGTCCCGTACGAGGTGTTCGTGCCTCCTACGGGGTCCTTTGGCGGCTGTTTGGGTTTTCACCCTTTAACGACTTGTTTTTAAGTTTAAGTGTTAATTTTGTTGATTTTTGCAAATTATCGTCATATTGTCAAATTGGGAGACCCCGGACTACGCGGTTAGTTCCAACAAGTTACATTGGTCCCGTCCGAGGTGTTCGTGTCTCCTACGGGGTCGTTTGGAGGGGTGGTTTGGGTTTTCACCCTTTAACGGCTTGTTTTTAAGTTTAAGTGTTAATTTTTGCAAATTATCACCATATTCACAAACTGGGAGACCCGGGACTACGCGATCAGTTACTACTAGTTACATTGGTCCCGTACGAGGTGTTCGTGCCTCCTACGGGGTCATTTGGGGGTAGGTTTGGGTTTTCACCCTTTAACGGATTGTTTTTAAGTTTAACTCTTGATTTTGTTGATTTTTGCAAATTATCATTATACTCTCGAATCGGGAGACCCAGGACTACGCAGTCAGTTCCAACAGGTTACATTGGTCCCGTGCCAGGTGTTCGTGCCTCCTAGGGGGTCATTTGGGGAGTGGTTTGGGTGTTCACCCTTTAACAACTTCTTTTTAAGTGTAAGTGTTGATTTTTTTAAACTATCATCATATTCACAAACTGGGAGACCCGGGACTACGCGGTCAGTTACAACAAGTTACATTGGTCCCGTACGAGGTGTTCGTGCCTCCTACGGTCATTTGGGGGTTGGTTTGGGTTTTCACCCTTTAACGCCTTATTTTTAAGTTTAAGTGTTAATTTTGTTGATTTTTACAAATTAAGATCATATTCTCGAATTGGGAGACCCGGGACTACGTAGTTAGTTCCTCCAAGTTACATTGGTCCCGTACGAGGTGTTCGTGCCTCCTACGGGATCGTTTTGGGGATGGTTTGGGCTTTGACCCTTTAACGACTTGTTTTTAAGTCTAAGTACTGATTTCTACATATTATCATCATATTCACAAACTGGGAGACCCAGGACTAGGCGGTGAGTTACTACTAGTTACATTGGTCCCGTACGAGGTGTCCGTGCCTCCTATGGGGTCGTTCGGGGGCTGGTTTGGGTTTTCACCCTTTAACTGTTTTGTTTTTAAGTTTAACTATTGATTTTGTTGATTTTTGCAAATTATCATCATGTTCTCAAATTTGGAGACCCCGGACTACGCAGTTAGTTATAGCAAGTTACATTGGTCCCGTGAGAGGTGTTCGTGCCTCCTACGGGGTCGATTGGGGAGTGATTTGGGTTTTCACCCTTTAACGACTTATTTTTAAGTGTAAGTGTTGATTTTTGCTAATTATCATCATATTCACAAACTGGGGGACCCGGGACTACGCGATCAGTTACTACAAGTCACATTCATCCCGTACAAGGTGTTCGTGCCTCCTACGAGGTCGTTTGGGGGTTGGTTTTAGTTTTCACCCTTTAACGGCTTGTTTTAAAGTTTAAGTGTTGATTTTGTATATTTTTACAAATTTACGTCATATTCTCTCATCGGGAGACCCGGGACAACGCGGTTAGTTCCTACAAGTTACATTGGTCCCGTACGAGGTGTTCGTGCCTCCTACGGGGTCGTTTGGGAGCTGGTTTGAGTTTTCACCCTTTAACGGCTTGTTTTTAAGTCTACATATTGATTTTGTTGATTTTTACAAATTATTGTCATATTCTCCAATCGGAGACCCGGGACTACGCGGTTAGTTCCTACAAGTAACATTGGTCCCGTAGGAGGTGTTCGTGCCTCCTACAGGGTCGTTTAAGGGTTGGTTTGGGTTTTCACCCTTTAACGGCTTGTTTTTAAGTTTAAGTGTTGATTTTGTTGATTTTTGCAAATTATAATCATATTCTCAAATTATGTAACCCCGGACTACGCGATCAGTTCCAACAAGTTACATTGGTCCCATGCGAGGTATTCGTGCCACCTACAGGTTCGTTTGGAGGGTGATTTATGTTTTCACCCTTTAACGGCTTGTTTTTAAGTCTAAATGTTGATTTCTACAAATTATCATCATATTCAAAAATTGGGAGACCCGGGACTACGCGGTCAGTTACTACTAGTTACATTGGTTCCGTACGAGGTCTTCGTGCCTCCTACGGGGTCGTTTTGGGGTTGGTTTGGGTTTTCACCCTTTAACGGTTTTGTTTTTAAGTTTAACTATTGATTTTATTGATTTTTTCTAATTATCATCATGTTCTCAAATTGGGAGACCCCGAACTACGACGTTAGTTCTAACAAGTTACATTGATCCCGTGCGAGGTGTTCGTGCCTCCTACGGGGTCGATTGGGGGGTGGTTTGGGTTTTCACCCTTTAACGGCTGGTTTTTAAGTGTAAGTGTTGATTTTTGCAAATTATCATCATATTCACAAACTGGGAGACCCGGGACTACGCGGTCAGTTATTACAAGTCACATTGATCCCGTACGAGGTGTTCATGCCTCCTACGAGGTCGTTTGGGGGTTGGTTTTGATTTTCACCAATTAACGGCTTGTTTTTAAGTTTATGTGTTGATTTTGTTGATTTTTACAAATTATCATCATATTCTCGAATTGGGAGACACCGGACTATGCGGTTAGTTCCAACAAGTTACATTGGTCCCGTATGAGGTGTTCGTGCCTCCTACGTGGTCGTTTCGAGGGTGGTTTCGGTTTTCACCATTTAACGGCTTGTTTTTAATTGTAAGTGATGATTTTTGCAAATTATCATCATATTCACAAATGGGGAGACCCGGGACTACGCGGTCAGTTACAACAAGTTACATTGGTCCCGTACGAGGTGTTCGTGCCTCCTACGGGGTCATTTGGGGGTAGGTTTGGGTTTTCACCCTTTAACGGCTTGTTTTTAAGTCTACAGATTGATTTTGTTGATTTTTACAAATTAACGTCATATTCTCGAATCGGAGACCCGGGACTACGTGGTTAGTTCCTACAAGTTACATTGGTCCCGTAGGAGGTGTTCGTGCCTCCTACGGGGTCGTTTGGGGCTGGTTTGGGTTTGTACCCTTTAAAGGTTTGTTTTTAAGTCTAAGTGTTAATTTTTGCAAATTATCATCATATTCGAAAAAACCGGGAGACCCGGGACTACGCGGTTAGTTCCTACAAGTAACATTGGACCCGTAGGAGGTGTTCGTGCCTCCTATAGGGTTGTTTGAGGGCTGGTTTGGGTTTTCACCCTTTAACGGCTTGTTTTTAAGTTTAAGTGTTGATTTTGTTGATTTTTTTAAATTATCATCATATTGACAAACTGGAAGACCCAGGACTATGCGGTCAGTTACTACAAGTTACATTGGTCCAGTAGGAGGTGTTCGTGCCTCCTACGGGGTCGTTTGGTGGCTGGTTTGGGTTTTCACCCTTTAACGGCTTGTTTTTAAGTTTAAGTGTTGATTTTATTGATTTTTACAAATTATCGTCATATTCTCAAATTGGGAGACCCCGGACTATGCGGTTAGTTCCAGCAAGTTACATTGGTCGTGTCCGAGGTGTTCGTGCCGCCTACGGGGTCGTTGGGTGGTGGTTTGGGTGTTCACCCTTTAACGACTTTTTTTTTTAAGTCTACGTATTGATTTTCTTGATTTTTACAAATTATTGTCATATTCTCTAATCGGAGACCCGGGACTACGCGGTTAGTTCCTACAAGTAACATTGGTCCCGTAGGAGGTGTTCGTGCCTCCTACAGGGTCGTTTAAGGGCTGGTTTGGGTTTTCACCCTTTAACGGCTTATTTTTAAGTTTAACTGTTGATTTTGTCGATTTTTGCAAATTATCATCATATTCTCAAATTGTGTGACCCCGGACTACGCGATCAGTTCCAACAAGTTACATTTGTCCCGTGCGAGGTGTTCATGCCTCCTACGGGGTCGTTTGGAGGGTGGTTTGGGTTTTCCGCCTTTAACGGCTTATTTTTAAGGCTGTGTGTTGATTTTTTCAAATTATCATCATATTAACAAACTGGAAGACCCAGGACTATGCGGTCAGTTACTACAAGTTACATTGGTCCCGTACGAGGTGTTCTCGCCTCCTACGGGGTCGTTTGGTGGCTGGTTTGGGTTTTCACCCTTTAATGACTAGTTTTTAAGTTGAAGTGTTGATTTTGTTGATTTTTGCAAATTAACGTCATATTCTCAAATTGGGAGACCCCGGACTACGCGGTTAGTTCCAGCAAGTTACATTGGTCGTGTGCGAGGTGTTCGTGCCGCCTACGGGGTCGTTTGGGTGGTGGTTTGGGTGTTCACCCTTTAACGGCTTGTTTTTAAGTCTACGTATTGATTTTGTCGATTTTTATAAATTATTGTCATATTCTCTAATCGGAGACCCGGGACTACGCGGTTAGTTACTACAAGTAACATTGATCCCGTAGGAGGTGTTCGTGCCTCCTACAGGGTCGTTTAAGGGCTGGTTTGGGTTTTCACCCTTTAACGACTTGTTTTTAAGTTTAAGCGTTGATTTTGTTGATTTTTGCAAATTATCATCGTATTCTCAAATTGTGTGACCCCGGACTACGCGATCAGTTCCAACAAGTTACATTGGTCTCGTGCGAGGTGTTCGTGCCTCCTACGGGGTAGTTTGGGGGTGGTTTGGGTTTTCACCCTTTAACGACTTGTTTTTAATTCTAAGTGGTGATTTTTGCAAATTATCATCATATTCAGAAACTGGGAGACCCAGGACTATGCGATCAGTTACTACAAGTTACATTGGTCCCGTACGAGGTGTTCGTACCTCCTACGGGGTCGCTTGGCGGATGGTTTGGGTTTTCACCCTTTAACGACTTGTTTTTAAGATTACGTGTTGATTTTGTTGATTTTTGCAAATTGTCGTCATATTGTCAAATTCGGAGACCCCGTACTATGAGGTTAGTTCCAACAAGTCACATTGGTCCCATCCGAGGTGTTCGTGCCTCCTACGGGGTCGTTTGGGGGGTGGTTTGGGTTTTCACCCTTTAACGGCTTGTTTTTAAGTGTAAGTGTTGATTTTTGCAAATAATCATCATATACACAAACTGGGAAACCCGGGACTACGCAGTCAGTTACTACAAGTTACATTGGTCCCGTACGAGGTGTTCGTGCCTCCTACGGGGTCATTTGGGGGTTTGTTTGGGTTTTCACCATTTAACGGATTGTTTTTAAGTTTAACTGTTGATTTTGTTGATTTTTGCAAATTATCATCATATTCTCGAATCGGGAGACCTAGGACTACGTGGTTAGTTCCAACAAGTTACATTGGTCCCGTATGAGGTGTTCGTGCCTCCTACGGTCATTTTGGGGTTGGTTTGGGTTTTCACCCTTTAATGGCTTGTTTTTAAGTTTAAATGTTGATTTTGTTGATTTTTACAAATTAAGATCATATTCTCGAATCGGGAGACCCGGGACTTCGCAGTTAGTTCCTACGAGTTACATTGGTCCCGTACGAGGTGTCCGTGCCTCCTACGGGATCATTTTGGGGATGGTTTGGGGTTTCACCCTTTAACGACTTGTTTTTAAGTCTAAGTATTGATTTTTGCAAATTATCATCATATTCACAAACTGGGAGACCCAGGACTAGGCGGTCAGTTATTACTAGTTACATTGGTCCCGTACGAGGTGTCCGTGCCTCCTACGGGGTCGTTTGGGGGCTGGTTTGGGTTTTCACCCTTTAACGGTTTTTTTTTTTAAGTTTAACTATTGATTTTGTTGATTTTTGCAAATTATCATCATGTTCTCAAATTGGGAGACCCCGGACTACGCAGTTAGTTCTAACAAGTTACATTGGTCCCGTACGAGGTGTTCGTGCCTCCTACGGGGTCGATTGGGGGGCGGTTTGGGTCTTTAACGACTTATTTTTAAGTGTAAGTGTTGATTTTTGCTAATTATCATCATATTCACAAACTGGGAGACCCGGGAGTACGAGATCAGTTACTACAAGTCACATTGATCCCCGTACGAGGTGTTCGTGCCTCCTACGAGGTCGTTTGGGGGTTGGTTTTAGTTTTCACCCTTTAACAGCTTGTTTAAAAGTTGAAGGTCTGATTTTTAAAAATTTACGTCATATTCTCGAATCGGGAGACCCGGGACTACGCGGTTAGTTCCTACAAGTTACATTAGTCCCGTACGAGGTGTCTGTGCCTCCTACGGGGTCGTTTGGGGGTCGGTTTGGGTTTTCACCCTTTAACGGCTTATTTTTAAGTCTACAGATTGATTTTGTTGATTTTTACAAATTAATGTCATATTCTCGAATCGAAGACCCGGGACTACGCGGTTAGTTCCTTCAAGTTACATTGGTCCCGTAGGAGGTGTTCGTGCCTCCTACGGGGTCATTTGGGGGTTGGTTTGGGTTTTCAGCCTTTAATGGATTGTTTTTAAGTTTAAGTGTTGATTTTGTTGATTTTTGCAAATTATCATCATATTCTCGAATCGGGAGACTCGGGACTACGCGGTCAGTTTCAACAAGTTAGATTGGTCCCGTGCGAGGTGTTCGTGCCTCCTACGGGGTCGTTTGGGGGTGGTTTGGGTTTTCACCCTTTAACTACTTGTTTTTAAGTGTAAGTGTTGATTTTTGCAAATTATCAACATATTCACAAACTGGGAGACCTGGGACTACGCGGTTAGTTCCAACAAGTTACATTGGTCCCGTACGAGGTGTTCGTGCCTCCTACAGGGTTGTTTGGGTTTTCACCCTTTAACGGCTGGTTTTTAAGTGTTAGTGTCGATTTTTGCAAATTATCATCATATTCACAAACTGGGAGACCTGGGACTACACGGTCAGTTACTACAACTTACATTGGTCCCGTACGAGGTGTTGGTGCCTCCTACGGGGTCATTTGGGGGTTGGTTTGGGTTTTCACCCTTTAACGACATGTTTTTAAGTTTAAGTGTTGATTTTGTTGATTTTTACAAATTATCGTCATATTATCGAATTGGGAGACCCCCGACTATGCGGTTAGTTCCAATAAGTTACATTGGTCCCGTATGAGGTGTCCGTGCCTCCTACGGGGTCGTTTCGGGGGTGGTTTGGGTTTTCACCCTTTAACGGCTTGCTTTTAATTGTAAGTGTTGATTTTTCCAAATTATCATCATATTCACAAACTGGGAGCCCCGGGACTACGCGGTCAGTTACTACAAGTTACATTGGTCCCGTACGAGTTGTTCGTGCCTCCTACGTGGTCGTTTGGGGCTGGTTTGGGTTTTCACCCTTTAAAGGTTTGTTTTTAAGTCTAACTGTTAATTTTTGCAAATTATCATCATATTCAAAAACTGGGAGACCCGAGACTACGCGGTCAGTTCCTCCAAGTTATATTGGTCCCGTAGGAGGTGTTCGTGCCTCCTATAGGGTTGTTTGAGGGTTGGTTTGGATTTTCACCCTTTAACGGCTTGTTTTTAAGTTTAAGTGTTGATTTTGTTGATTTTTGCAAATTATCATCATATTCTCAAATTGTGTGACCCCGGACTACGCGATCAGTTCCAACAAGTTACATTGCTCCCGTGCGAGGTGTTTGTGCCTCCTACGGGGTCGTTTGGAGGGTGGTTTGGGTTTTCCGCCTTTAACGGCTTATTTTTAAGGCTAAGTGTTGATTTTTTCAAATTATCATCATATTCTCAAACTGGAAGACCCAGGACTATGCGGTCAGTTACTACAAGTTTCAATGGTCCAGTAGGAGCTGTTCGTGCCTCCTACGGGGTCGTTTGGTGGCTGGTTTGGGTTTTCACCTTTTAATGACTAGTTTTTAAGTTGAAGTGTTGATTTTTGCAAATTATCGTCATATTCTCAAATTGGGAGACCCCGGACTATGCGGTTAGTTCCAGCAAGTTACATTGGTCGTGTGCGAGGTGTTCGTGCCGCCTACGGGGTGGTTTGGGTGTTCACCCTTTAACGGCTTGTTTTTAAGTGTAAGTGTTGATTTTTTCAAATTATCATTATATTCACAAACTGGGATACCCCGGACTACGCGGTCAGTTACAACAAGTTACATTTGTCCCGTAAGAGGTGTTCGTGCCTCCTACGGGATCGTTTTGGGGATTGTTTGGGCTTTGACCCTTTAACGGCTTATTTTTAAGTCTAAGTATTAATTTTTGTAAATTATCATCATATTCACAAACTGGGAGACCCAGGACTAGGCGGTCAGTTACTACTAGTTACATTGGTCCCGTACGAGGTGTTCGTACCTCCTACGGGGTCGTTTGGGGGCTGGTTTGGATTTTCATCCTTTAACGGTTTTGTTTTTATGTTTACCTATTGATTTTATTGATTTTTGCAAATTATCATCATGTTCTCAAATTGGGAGACCCCGGACTACGCAGTTAGTTCTAACAAGTTACATTGGTCCCGTGCGAGGTGTTCGTGCCTCCTACGGGGTCGATTGGGGGGTGGTTTGGGTTTTCACCCTTTAACGACTTATTTTTAAGTGTAAGTATTGATTTTGGAAAATTATCATCATATTCACAAACTGGGAGACCCGGGACTACGCGGTCAGTTACTACAAGTCACATTCATCCCGTACAAGGTGTTCATGCCTCCTACGAGGTCGTTTGAGGGTTGGTTTTAGTTTTCACCCTTTAACGACTTGTTTTAAAGTTTAAGTGTTGATTTTCACAAATTTACGTCATATTTTCAAATCGGGAGACCCGGGACTACGCGGTTAGTTCCTACAAGTCACATTGGTCCCATCCGAGGTGTTCGTGCCTCCTACGGGGTCGTTTGGGGGGTGGTTTGGGTTTTCACCCTTTAACTGCTTGTTTTTAAGTGTAAGTGTTGATTTTTGCAAATAATCATCATATTCACAAACTGGGAAACCCGGGACTACGCAGTCAGTTACTACAAGTTACATTGGTCCCGTACGAGGTGTTCGTGCCTCCTAAGGGGTCATTTGGGGGTTTGTTTGGGTTTTCACCCTTTAACGGATTGTTTTTAAGTTTAACTGTTGATTTTGTTGAGTTTTGCAAATTATCATCATATTCTCGAATCGGGAGACCTAGGACTACGTGGTTAGTTACAACAAGTTACATTGGTCCCGTACGAGCTGTTCGTGCCTCCTACGGTCATTTTGGGGTTGGTTTGGGTTTTCACCCTTTAACGACTTGTTTTTAAGTTTAAATGTTGATTTTGTTGATTTTTACAAATTAAGATCATATTCTCGAATCGGGAGACCTGGGACTTTGCAGTTAGTTCCTACGAGTTACATTGGTCCCGTACGAGGTGTTCGTGCCTCTTACGGGATCATTTTGGGGATGGTTTGGGGTTTCACCATTTAACGACTTGTTTTTAAGTCTAAGTATTGATTTTTGCAAATTATCATCATATTCACAAACTGGGAGACCCAGGACTAGGCGGTCAGTTATTACTAGTTACATTAGTCCCGTACGAGGTGTTCGTGCCTCCTACGGGGTCATTTGGGGACTGGTTTGGGTTTTCACCCTTTAACTGTTTTGTTTTTAAGTTTAACTATTGATTTTGTTGATTTTTGCAAATTATCATCATGTTCTCAAATTGGGAGACCACGGACTACGCAGTTAGTTCTAACAAGTTACATTGGTCCCGTGCGAGGTGTTCGTGCCTCCTACGGGGTCGATTGGGGGGCGGTTTGGGTCTTTAACGACTTATTTTTAAGTGTAAGTGTTGATTTTTGCTAATTATCATCATATTCACAAACTGAGAGACCCGGGACTACGCGATCAGTTACTACAAGTCACATTGATCCCGTACGAAGTGTCCGTGCCTCCTACGAGGTCGTTTGGGGGTTGGTTTTAGTTTTCACCCTTTAACGGCTTGTTTAAAAGTTGAAGTGTTGATTTTTAAAAATTTACGTCATATTCTCGAATCGGGAGACCCAGGACTACGCGGTTAGTTCCTACAAGTTACATTGGTCCCGTACGAGGTGTCTGTGCCTCCTACAGGGTCATTTGGGGGTCGGTTTGGGTTTTCACCCTTTAACGGCTTGTTTTTAAGTCTACAGATTGATTTTGTTGATTTTTACAAATTAACGTCATATTCTCGAATCGGAGACCCGGGACTACGTGGTTAGTTCCTACAAGTTACATTGGTCCCGTAGGAGGTGTTCGTGCCTCCTACGGGGTCATTTGGGGGTTGGTTTGGGTTTTCAGCCTTTACTGGATTGTTTTTAAGTTTAAGTGTTGATTTTGTTGATTTTTGCAAATTATCATCATATTCTCGAATCGGGAGACTCGGGACTACGCGGTTAGTTTCAACAAGTTACATTGGTCTTGTGCGAGGTGTTCGTGCCTCCTACGGGGTCGTTTGGGGGTGGTTTGTGTTTTCACCCTTTAACTGCTTGTTTTTAAGTGTAAGTGTTAATTTTTGCAAATTATCATCATATTCACAAACTGGGAGACCTGGGACTACGCGATCAGGTCCAACAAGTTACATTGGTCCCGTGCGAGGTGTTCGTGCCTCCTACGGGGTCGATTGGGGGGTGGTTTGGGTTTTCACCCTTTAACGACTTATTTTTAAGTGTAAGTATTGATTTTGGAAAATTATCATCATATTCACAAACTGGGAGACCCGGGACTACGCGGTCAGTTACTACAAGTCACATTCATCCCGTACAAGGTGTTCATGCCTCCTACGAGGTCGTTTGAGGGTTGGTTTTAGTTTTCACCCTTTAACGGCTTGTTTTAAAGTTTAAGTGTTGATTTTGTTGATTTTTACAAATTTACGTCATATTTTCAAATCGGGAGACCCGGGACTACGCGGTTAGTTCCTACAAGTCACATTGGTCCCATCCGAGGTGTTCGTGCCTCCTACGGGGTCGTTTGGGGGGTGGTTTGGGTTTTCACCCTTTAACGGCTTGTTTTTAAGTGTAAGTGTTGATTTTTGCAAATAATCATCATATTCACAAACTGGGAAACCCGGGACTACGCAGTCAGTTACTACAAGTTACATTGGTCCCGTACGAGGTGTTCGTGCCTCCTACGGGGTCATTTGGGGGTTTGTTTGGGTTTTCACCCTTTAACGGATTGTTTTTAAGTTTAACTGTTGATTTTGTTGATTTTTGCAAATTATCATCATATTCTCGAATCGGGAGACCTAGGACTACGTGGTTAGTTCCAACAAGTTACATCGGTCCCGTACGAGGTGTTCGTGCCTCCTACGGTCATTTTGGGGTTGGTTTGGGTTTTCACCCTTTAACGGCTTGTTTTTAAGTTTAAATGTTGATTTTGTTGATTTTTACAAATTAAGATCATATTCTCGAATCGGGAGACCCGGGACTTCGGAGTTAGTTCCTACAAGTTACATTGGTCCCGTACGAGGTGTTCGTACCTCCTACGGGATCATTTTGGGGATGGTTTGGGGTTTCACCCTTTAACGACTTGTTTTTAAGTCTAAGTATTGATTTTTGCAAATTATCATCATATTCACAAACTGGGATACCCAGGACAACGCGGTCAGTTACTATAAGTTACATTGGTCCCGTACGAGGTGTTTGTGCCTCCTACGGGGTTGTTTGGGGGTTGGTTTTAGTTTTCACCCTTTAACGGCTTGTTTAAAAGTTGAAGTGTTGATTTTTAAAAATTTACGTCATATTCTCGAATCGGGAGACCCGGGACTACGCGGTTAGTTCCTACAAGTTACATTGGTCCCGTACGAGGTGTCTGTGCCTCCTACGGGGTCGTTTGGGGGTCGGTTTGGGTTTTCACCCTTTAACGGCTTGTTTTTAAGTCTACAGATTGATTTTGTTGATTTTTACAAATTAACGTCATATTCTCGAATCGGAGACCCGGGACTACGTGGTTAGTTCCTACAAGTTACATTGGTCCCGTAGGAGGTGTTCGTGCCTCCTACGGGGTCATTTGGGGGTTGGTTTGGGTTTTCAGCCTTTAATGGATTGTTTTTAAGTTTAAGTGTTGATTTTGTTGATTTTTGCAAATTATCATCATATTCTCGAATCGGGAGACTCGGGACTACGCGGTCAGTTTCAACAAGTTACATTGGTCCCGTGCGAGGTGTTCGTGCCTCCTACGGGGTCGTTTGGGGGTGGTTTGGGTTTTCACCCTTTAACTGCTTGTTTTTAAGTGTAAGTGTTGATTTTTGCAAATTATCATCATATTCACAAACTGGGAGACCTGGGACTACGCGATCAGGTCCAACAAGTTACATTGGTCCCGTGTGAGGTGTTCGTGCCTCCTACGGGGTCGTTTGGGGGGTGGTTTGGGTTTTCACCCTTTAACGGATTATTTTCATGTTTAAGAGTTTATTTGATTGATTTTTACAAATTATCATCATATTCTCGAATCGGGAGACCCGGGACTACGCGGTCAGTTCCAACAAGTTACATTGGTCCCGTGTGAGGTATTCGTGTCTCCTACGCGGGCGTTTGGGAGGTGATTTGTGTTTTCACCTTTAATGGCTTATTTTTACGTCTAAATATTGATTTCTACAAATTATCATCATATTAAAAAATCAGGAGACCCGGGACTACGCGGTCAGTTACTACAAGTTACATTGGTCCCGTAAGAGGTGTTCGTGCCTCCTATGGGGTCGTTTGGGGTCTAGTTTGCGTTTTCACCCTTTAACGGTTTTGTTTTTAAGTTTAACTATTAATTTTGTTGATTTTTTCAAATTATCGTCATGTTCTCAAATTGGGAGACCCCGAACTACACAGTTAGTTCTAACAAGTTACATTGGTCCCGTGCGAGGTTTTCAAATTGGGAGACCCCGGACTACACGTCATGTTCTCAAATTGGGAGACCCCGGACTATGACGTTAGTTCTAACAAGTTACATTGATCCCATGCGAGGTGTTCGTGCCTCCTACGGGGTCGATTGGGGGGTGGTTTGGGTTTTCAGCCTTTAACGACTTATTTTTAAGTGTAAGTGTTGATTTTTGCAAATTATCATCATATTCACAAACTGGGAGACCCGGGACTACGCGGTCAGTTACTATAAGTCACATTGATCCCGTAAGAGGTGTTCGTACCTCTTACGGGGTCGTTTGGGGGTTGGTTTGGGTTTTCACCCTTTAACGGCTTGTTTTTAAGTTTAAGTGTTGATTTTGTTGATTTTTACAAATTTACGTCATATTCGCGAATCGGGAGACCCGGGACAACGCGGTTAGTTCCCACAAGTTACATTGGTCACGCATGAGGTGTTCGTGCCTCCTATAGGGTCGTTTGAGGCCTAGTTTGGGTTTTCACCCTTTAACGGCTTGTTTTTAAGTTTAAGTGTTGATTTTGTTGACTTTTGCAAATTATCATCATATTCTCAAATTGTGTGACCCCGGACTACGCGATCAGTTCCTAAAACTTACATTGGTCCCGTGCGAGGTGTCCGTGCCTCCTACGAGGTCGTTTGGGGGGGGGGGGCGTTTGTGTTTTCACCCTTTAATGGCTTGTTTTTAAGGCTAAGTGGTGACTTTTGCAAATTATCATAATATTCACAAACTGGGAGACCCAGGACTATGCGGTCTGTTACTACAAGATACATTAGTCTCGTACGAGGTGTTCGTGCCTCCCACGGGGTCGTTTGGCGGCTGGTTTGGGTTTTCACCCTTTAACGACTTGTTTTTAAGTTTAAGTGTTGATTTTGTTGATTTTTGCAAATTATCGTCATATTCTCAAATTGGGAGACCCCGGACTACGCGGTTAGTTCCAACAAGTTACATTGGTCCCGTACGAGGTGTTCGTGCCTCCTACAGGGTCGTTTGGGGGGTGGTTTGGGTTTTCACCCTTTAACGGCTGGTTTTTAAGTGTTAGTGTCGATTTTTGCAAATTATCATCATATTCACAAACTGGGAGACCTGGGACTACACGGTCAGTTACTACAACTTACATTGGTCCCGTACGAGGTGTTGGTGCCTCCTACGGGGTCATTTGGGGGTTGGTTTGGGTTTTCACCCTTTAACGACTTGTTTTTAAGTTTAAGTGTTGATTTTGTTGATTTTTACAAATTATCGTCATATTATCGAATTGGGAGACCCCCGACTATGCGGTTAGTTCCAAGAAGTTACATTGGTCCCGTATGAGGTGTTCGTGCCTCCTACGGGGTCGTTTCGGGGGTGGTTTGGGTTTTCACCCTTTAACGGCTTGCTTTTAATTGTAAGTGTTGATTTTTCCAAATTATCATCATATTCACAAACTGGGAGCCCCGGGACTACGCGGTCAGTTACTACAAGTTACATTGGTCCCGTACGAGGTGTTCGTGCCTCCTACGTGGTCGTTTGGGGCTGGTTTGGGTTTTCACCCTTTAAAGGTTTGTTTTTAAGTCTAACTGTTAATTTTTGCAAATTATCATCATATTCAAAAACCGGGAGACCCGAGACTACGCGGTCAGTTCCTCCAAGTTATATTGGTCCCGTAGGACGTGTTCGTGCCTCGTATAGGGTTGTTTGAGGGCTGGTTTGGATTTTCACCCTTTAACGGCTTGTTTTTAAGTTTAAGTGTTGATTTTGTTGATTTTTGCAAATTATCATCATATTCTCAAATTGTGTGACCCCGGACTACGCGATGAGTTCCAACAAGTTACATTGGGCCCGTGCGAGGTGTTCGTGCCTCCTACGGGGTCGTTTGTAGGGTGGTTTGGGTTTTAAGCCTTTAACGGCTTATTTTTAATGCTAAGTGTTGATTTTTTCAAATTATCATCATATTCACAAACTGGAAGACCCAGGACTATGCGGTCAGTTACTACAAGTTTCAATGGTCCAGTAGGAGGTGTTCGTGCCTCCTACGGGGTCGTTTGGTGGCTGGTTTGGGTTTTCACCCTTTAATGACTAGTTTTTAAGTTGAAGTGTTGATTTTTGCAAATTATCGTCATATTCTCAAATTGGGAGACCCCGGACTACGCGGTTAGTTCCAGCAAGTTACATTGGTCGTGTGCGAGGTGTTCGTGCCGCCTACGGGGTGATTTGGGAGGTAGTTTGGGTGTTCACCCTTTAACGGCTTGTTTTAAAGTGTAAGTGTTGATTTTTTCAAATTATCATTATATTCACAAACTGGGAGACCCCGGACTACGCGGTCAGTTACAAAAAGTTACATTTGTCCCGTACGAGGTGTTCGTGCCTCCTACGGGATCGTTTTGGGGATGGTTTGGGCCTTGGCCCTTTAACGGCTTATTTTTAAGTCTAAGTATTAATTTTGGTAAATTATCATCATATTCACAAACTGGGAGACCCAGGACTAGGCGGTCAGTTACTACTAGTTACATTGGTCCCGTACGAGGTGCTCGTGCCTCCTACGGGGTCGTTTGGGGGTTGGTTTGGGTATTCACCCTTTAACAGTTTTGTTTTTAAGTTTTACTATTGATTTCGTTGATTTTGCAAATTATCATCATGTTCTCAAATTGTGAGACCCCGGACTACGCAATTAGTTCTAACAAGTTACATTGGTCCCGTGCGAGGTGTTCGTGCCTCCTACGGAGTCGGTTGGGGGGTGGTTTGGGTTTTCACCCTTTAACGACTTATTTTTAAGTGTAAGTGTTGATTTTGGTAAATTATCATCATATTCACAAACTGGGAGACCCGGGACTACGCGGTCTGTTACTACAAGTCACATTGATCCCGTACAAGGTGTTCATGCCTCCTACGAGGTCGTTTGAGGGTTGGTTTTAGTTTTCACCCTTTAACGGCTTGTTTTAAAGTTTAAGTGTTGATTTTGTTGATTTTTCCAAATTTACATCATATTCTCAAATCGGGAGACCCAGGACTACGCGGTTACGGACTACACGATTAGTTCTAACAACTTACATTGGTCCCGTACGAGGTGTTGGTGCCTCCTACGGGGTTATTTGGGGGTTGGTTTGGGTTTTCACCCTTTAACGACTTGTTTTTAAGTTTAAGTGTTGATTTTGTTGATTTTTACAAATTATCGTCATATTATCGAATTGGGAGACCCCCGACTATGCGGTTAGTTCCAAGAAGTTACATTGGTCCCGTATGAGGTGTCCGTGCCTCCTACGGGGTCGTTTCGGGGGTGGTTTGGGTTTTCACCCTTTAACGGCTTGCTTTTAATTGTTAGTGTTGATTTTTCCAAATTATCATCATATTCACAAACTGGGAGCCCCGGGACTACGCGGTCAGTTACTACAAGTTACATTGGTCCCGTACGAGGTGTTCGTGCCTCCTACGTGGTCGTTTGGGGCTGGTTTGGGTTTTCACCCTTTAAAGGTTTGTTTTTAAGTCTAACTGTTAATTTTTGCAAATTATCATCATATTCAAAAACCGGGAGACCCGAGACTATGCGGTCAGTTCCTCCAAGTTATATTGGTCCCGTAGGACGTGTTCGTGCCTCGTATAGGGTTGTTTGAGGGCTGGTTTGGATTTTCACCCTTTAACGGCTTGTTTTTAAGTTTAAGTGTTGATTTTGTTGATTTTTGCAAATTATCATCATATTCTCAAATTGTGTGACCCCGGACTACGCGATGAGTTCCAACAAGTTACATTGGGATCGTGCGAGGTGTTCGTGCCTCCTACGGGGTCGTTTGGAGGGTGGTTTGGGTTTTCAGCCTTTAACGGCTTATTTTTAATGCTAAGTGTTGATTTTTTCAAAATTATCATCATATTCACAAACTGGAAGACCCAGGACTATGCGGTCAGTTACTACAAGTTTCAATGGTCCAGTAGGAGGTGTTCGTGCCTCCTACGGGGTCGTTTGGTGGCTGGTTTGGGTTTTCACCCTTTAATGACTAGTTTTTAAGTTGAAGTGTTGATTTTTGCAAATTATCGTCATATTCTCAAATTGGGAGACCCCGGACTACGCGGTTAGTTCCAGCAAGTTACATTGGTCGTGTGCGAGGTGTTCGTGCCTCCTACGGGGTGGTTTGGGGGGTAGTTTGGGTGTTCACCCTTTAACGGCTTGTTTTAAAGTGTAAGTGTTGATTTTTTCAAATTATCATTATATTCACAAACTGGGAGACCCCGGACTACGCGGTCAGTTACAAAAAGTTACATTTGTCCCGTATGAGGTGTTCGTGCCTCCTACGGGATCGTTTTGGGGATGGTTTGGGCCTTGACCCTTTAACGGCTTATTTTTAAGTCTAAGTATTAATTTTTGTAAATTATCATCATATTCACAAACTAGGAGACCCAGGACTAGGCGGTCAGTTACTACTAGTTACATTGGTCCCGTACGAGGTGCTCGTGCCTCCTACGGGGTCGTTTGGGGGCTGGTTTGGGTATTCACCCTTTAATAGTTTTGTTTTTAAGTTTTACTATTGATTTCGTTGATTTTGCAAATTATCATCATGTTCTCAAATTGTGAGACCCCGGACTACGCAATTAGTTCTAACAATTTACATTGGTCCCGTGCGAGGTGTTCGTGCCTCCTACGGAGTCGGTTGGGGGGTGGTTTGGGTTTTCACCCTTTAACGACTTATTTTTAAGTGTAAGTGTTGATTTTGGTAAATTATCATCATATTCACAAACTGGGAGACCCGGGACTACGCGGTCTGTTACTACAAGTCACATTGATCCCGTACAAGGTGTTCATGCCTCCTACGAGGTCGTTTGAGGGTTGGTTTTAGTTTTCACCCTTTAACGGCTTGTTTTAAAGTTTAAGTGTTGATTTTGTTGATTTTTCCAAATTTACATCATATTCTCAAATCGGGAGACCCAGGACTACGCGGTTACAGACTACACGATTAGTTCTAACAAGTTACATTGGTCCCGTGCGAGGTGTTCGTGCCTCCTACGGGGTCGTTTGGGGGGTGGTTTGGGTTTTCACCCTTTAACGGCTTGTTTTTAAGGCCAAGTGGTGATTTTTGCAAATTATCATCATATTAACAAAATGGGAGACCCAGGACTATGCGGTCAGTTACTACAAGTTACATTGGTCCCGTACGAGGTGTTCGTGCCTCCTACGGGGTCATTTGGCGGCTGGTTTGGGTTTTCATCCTTTAAGAACATGATTTTAAGATTAAGTGTTGATTTTGTTGATTTTTGCAAATTATCGTCATATTCTCAAATTGGGAGACCCCGGACTACGCGGTTAGTTCCAACAAGTTAAATTGGTCCCGTGCGAGGTGTACGTGCCTCCTACGGGGTCATTTGGGGGGTGGTTTAGGTTTTCACCCTTTAACGGCTTGTTTTTAAGTGTAAGTATTGTTTTTTGCAAATTATCATCATATTCACAAACTGGGAGACCCGGGACTACATGGTCAGTTACTACAACTTACGTTGGTCCCGTACGAGGTGTTCGTGCCTCCTACGGGGTCATTTGGGGGTTGGTTTGGGTTTTAACCCTTTAACGGCTTATTTTTAAGTTTAATTGTTGATTTTGTTGATTTTTACAAATTATCGTCATATTCTCGAATCGGGAGATCCGGGACTACGCGGTCAGTTCCAACAAGTTACATTGGTCCCGTGCGAGGTGTTCGTACCTCCTACGTGGTCGTTTGGGGGCTGGTTTGGGTTTTCACCCTATAAAGGTTTCTCTTTTAGTCTAGGTGTTAATTTTTGCAAATTATAATCATATTAACAAACCGGGAGACCCGAGACTACGCGGTCAGTTCCTCCAAGTTACATTGGTCCCGTAGGAGGTGCTCGTGCCTCCTACAGGGTCGTTTGAGGGTTGGTTTGGATTTTCACCCTTTAACGGCTTGTTTTTAAGTTTAAGTGTTTATTTTGTTGATTTTTGCAAATTATCATCATATTATCAAATTGTGTGACCCCGAACTACGCGATCAGGTCCAACAAGTTACATTGTTCCCGTGCGAGGTGTTCGTGCCTCCAACGGGGTCGTTTTGGGCGTGGTTTGGGTTTTCACCCTTTAACGGCTTGTTTTTAAGGCTAAGTGTTGATTTTTGCAAATTATCATCATATTCACAAACTGGGAGACCAACACTATGCGGTCAGTTACTACAAGTTACATTGGTTCCGTACGAGGCGTTCGTGCCTCCTACGGGGTCGTTTATCGGCTGGTTTGGGTTATCACCCTTTAACGACTTGTTTTTAAGTTTAAGTGTTTATTTTGTTGATTTTTGCAAATTATCGTCATATTCTTAAATTGGGAGACCCCGGACTACGCGGTTAGTTCTAACAAGTTACATTGGTCCCGTGCGAGGTGTTCGTGCCTCCTACGGGGTCGTTTCGGGGGTGGTTTGGGTTTTCACCCTTTAACGGCTTGTTTTTAAGTGTATGTGTTGATTTTTGCAAATTATCATCATATTCACAAACTGGGAGACCCGGGACTACGCGGTCAGTTACTATAAGTTACATTGGTCTCGTACGAGGTGTTCGTGACTCCTACGGGGTCGTTAGGGGGTTGTTTTGGGTTTTCACCCTTTAACGGCTTGTTTTTAAGTTTAAGTGTTGATTTTGTTGATTTTTACAAATTATCGTCATATTCTCGAATCGGGAGAATCGGGACTATGCGGTCTGTTCCAACAAGTTACATTGGTCCCGCGCGAGTTGTCCGTGCCTCTTACGTGGTCGTTTGGTGCTGGTTTGGGTTTTCACCCTTTGAAGGTTTGTTTTTAAGTCTAAGTGTTAATTTTTGCAAATTATCATCATATTCACAAACCGGGAGACCCGAGACTACGCGATCAGTTGCTGCAAGTTTCATTGGTCCTGTAGGAGGTTTCGTGCCTCCTACAGGGACGTTTGAGTGCTGGCTTGGATTTTCACCCTTTAACGGCTTGTTTTTAAGTTTAACTCTTGATTTTGATGAATTTTACAAATTATCATCATATTCTCAAATTGTGTGACCCCGGACTACGCGATCAGTTCCAACAAGTTACATTGGTCCAGTGCGAGGTGTCCGTGCCTCCTACGGGGTCGTTTGGAGGGTGGTTTGGGTTTTCACACTTTAACGTATTGTTTTTAAGGCTAAGTGTTGATTTTTGCAAATTATCATCATACTCACAAACTGGGAGACCCAGGACTATACGGTTAGTTACTACAAGTTACATTGGTCCCGTACGAGGTGTTCGTGCCTCCTACGGGGTCATTTTGGTTGCTCGTTTGGGTTTTCACCCTTTAATGACTTGTTTTTAGGTTTAAGTGTTGATTTTTGCAAATTATGTCATATTCTCAAATTGGGAGACCCCGGACTACGCGGTTAGTTCCAACAAGTTACTTTGGTCCCGTGCGAGGTGTTCGTGCCGCCTACGGGGTCGTTTGGGGGGTGGTTCGGGTTTTCACCCTTTAACGGCTTTATTTTTAAGTTTAAGTGTTGATTTTGTTGATTTTTACAAATTATCATCATATTCACAAACTGGGAGACCCGGGACTACGCGGTCAGTTACAACAAGTTACATTGGTCCCGTACGAGGTGTTCGTGCCTCCTACGGGCTCATTTGGGGGATGGTTTGGGTTTTCACCCTTTAACGGCTTGTTTTTAAGTTTAAGTGTTGATTTTGTTGATTTTTACAAATTAACGTCATATTCTCTAATCGGGAGACCCGAGACTACGCAATTAGTTCTTACAAGTTACATTGGTCCCGTACGAGGTGTTCATGCCTCCTACGGGATCGTTTGGGGGCTGGTTTGGGTTTTCACCCTTTAACGGCTTGTTTTTAAGGCTAAGTGTTGATTTTGGCAAATTATCATCATATTTACAAACTGGGAGACCCAGGACTATGCGTTCAGTTACTACAAGTTACGTTGGTCCCGTACGAGGTGTTCGTGTCTCCTACGAGGTCGTTTGGCAGCTGGTTTGGTTTTTCACCCTTTAACGGGTTGTTTTTATGTTTAAGTGTTGATTTTGTTAATTTTTGAAAATTATCGTCATATTCTCAAATTAGGAGACCCGTACTACGCGGTCTGTTCCAACAAGTTACATTGGTCCTGTGCGAGGTGTTCGTGCCTCCTACGGGGTCATTTGGGGGGTGATTTGGGTTTTCACCCTTTAATGGCTTATTTTTTAGTCTAAGTATTAATTTCTAGAAATTATCATCATATTCACAAACTGGGAGACCCGGGACTATGCGGTCAGTTACTACAAGTTACATTGGTCCAGTACAAGGTGTTCGTGCCTCCTACGGGGTCGTTTGGGGGCTGGTTTGGGTTTTGACCCTTTAACGGATTTGTTTTTAAGTTTAAGTGTTGATTTTGTTGATTTTTGCAAATTATCATCGTATTCACAAACTGGGAGACCCGGGACTACACGATCAGTTACAACAAGTTACATTGGTCCGGTACGAGGTGTTCGTGCCTCTTACGGGGTCATTTGGGGGTTGTTTGGGTTTTCACCCTTTAACGGCTTGTTTTTAAGTTTAAGTGTTGATTTTGTTGATTTTTACAAATTAACGTCATATTCTCAAATCGGGAGACCCGGGACAACGCGATTAGTTCCTACAAGTTACATTGGTCCCGTACGAGGTGTTCGTGCCTCCTATAGGATCGTTTGGGGCTGGTTTGGGTATTCACTCTTTAACAACTCGTTTTTAAGTCCAAGTATTGATTTTGTTGATTTTTACAAATTAACATCATATTCTCAGATCGGGAGACCCGGGACTACGCCGTTAGTTCCTACAAGTTACATTGGTCCCGTACGAGGTCTTCATGCCTCCTACAGGGTCGTTTGGGGGCTGGTTTGGGCTTTCACACTTTAACGGCTTGTTTTTAAGTTTAAGTGTTGATTTTGTTTATTTTTCTAAATTATCGTCATATTCTCAAATTGTGTGACCCCGAACTACGCGATCAGTTCCAACAAGTTACATTGGTCCCATGCGAGGTGTTCGTGCCGCCTACGGGGTCGTTTGGGGGGTGGTTTTGGTTTTCACCCTTTAACGTCTTGCTTTTAAGTGTAAGTGTTGATTTTTGAAAATTATCATCATATTCACAAACTGGGAGAATCGGGACTTTGCGGTCAGTTAATACAAGTTACATTGGTCCCGTACGAGGTGTTCGTGCCTCCTACGAGGTCAGTTGGGGGTTGGTTTGGGTTTTCACCCTTTAACGGCTTTGTTTTTAAGTTTAAGTGTTGATTTTGTTGATTTTTGCAAATTATCATCATATTCGCAAACTGGGAGACCCGGGACTACGCGATTAGTTCCTACAAGTTACATTGGTCCCGTAGGAGGTGTTCGTGCCTCCTATAGGGTCATCTGAGTGCTGGTTTGGGTTTTCACCTTTTAACGGATTGTTTTTAAGTTTAAGTGTTGATTTTGTTGATTTTTGCAAATTATGATCATATTCTCAAATTGTGTGACCCGGGACTACACGGTCAGTTCCACCAAGATACATTGGTCCCGTACGAGGTGTTCGTGCCTCCTACGGGGTCGTTTGGGTGGTGGTTTGGGTTATCACCCTTTAATGGCTTATTTTTAAGGCTAAGTGTTGACTTTTGAAAATTATCGTCACATTCACAAACTGGGAGACCCAGGACAATGCGGTCAGTTAGTACAAGTTACATTGGTCCCGTACGAGGTGTTCGTGCCTCCTACGGGGGTCGTTTGGCGGCTGGTTTATGTTTTCACCCTTTAACGAGTTGTTTATAAGTTGAAGTGTTGATATTGTTAATTTTTTAAAATTATCGTCATATTCTCAAATTGGGAGACCCCGGACTACGCGATCTGTTCCAACAAGTTACATTGGTCCCTTGCGAGGTGTTCGAGCCTCCTACGGGGTCATTTGCGGGGTGATTTGGGTTTTCACCCTTTAATGGCTTGTTTTTTAGTCTAAGTACTAATTTCTACAAATTATCATCATATTCACAAACTGGGAGACACGGGACTACGCGGTCCGTTACTACAAGTTACATTGGTCCAGTACGAGGTGTTCGTGCCTCCTACGGGGTCGTTTGGGGGTTGGTTTGGGTTTTCACCCTTTAACGGTTTTGTTTTTAAGTTTAAGTGTTGATTTTGTTGATTTTTGCAAATTATCATCATATTCACAAACTGGAAGACCCGGGACTATGCGGTCAGTTACAACTAGTTACATTGGTCCGGTACGAGGCGTTCGTGCCTCCTACGGGGTCATTTGGGGGTTGGTTTGGGTTTTCACCCTTTAACGGCTTGTTTTTAAGTTTAAGTGCTGATTTTGTTGATTTTTACAATTTAACGTCATATTCACGAATCGGGAGACCCGGGAAAATGCGGTTAGTTCCTACAAGTTACATTGGTCCCGTACGAGGTGTTCGTGCCTCCTACAGGATCGTTTGGGGGTTGGTTTGGGTTTTCGCCCTTTAACGGCTTGTTTTTGAAGTCAAAGTATTGATTTTGTTGACTTTTACAAATTAACATCGTATTCTCGAATCGGGAGACCCGGGACTACGCGATTAGTTCCTACAAGTTATATTGGTCCCGTATGAGGTGTTCGTGCCTCCTACAGGGTCGTTTGGGGGCTGGTTTGGGTTTTCACCCTTTAACGGCTTGTTTTTAAGTTTAAGTGTTGATTTTATTGATTTTTACAAATTATCGTCATATTCTCACATAATGTGACCCCGAACTACGCGATCAGTTCCAACAAGTTACATTGGTCCCATGCGAGGTGTTCGTGCCTCCTACGGGGTCGTATGGGGGTGGTTTGGTTTTTCACCCTTTAACCGCTTGTTTTTAAGGCTATGTGTTGATTTTTGCATATTATAATCATATTCACAAACTGGGAGACCCAGGACTACGCGGTCAGTTACTATAAGTTACATTGGTCCCGTACGAGCTTTTCGTGCCTCCTACGGGGTCGTTTGGGGGCTGGTTTGCATTATCACCCTTTAACGACTTGTTTTTAATTTTAAGTGTTGATTTTTGCAAATTATCATCATATTCTAAAATTGGGAGACCCCCGACTACGCGGCTATTTCCAACATGTTACATTGGTCTCGTGCGAGGGGTTCGTGCCTCCTACGGGGTCGTTTGGGGAGTGGTTTGGGTTTTCACCCTTTAATGACTTGTTTTTAAATTTTAAGTGTTGATTTTGTTGATTTTTGCAAATTATCGTCATATTCTCAAATTAGGAGACCCCGGACTACGCGGTTATTTCCAAAAAATTACATTGGTCTCGTGCGAGGTGTTTGTGCCTCCTATAGGGTCGTTTGGGGGCTGTTTTGGGTTTTCACACTTTAACGACTTGTTTTTAAGTTTAAGTGTTGATTTTGTTGATTTTTGCAAATTATCGTCATATTCTCAAATTGTGTGACCCCAGACTACGCGATCAGTTCCAACAAGTTACATTGGTCCCATCCGAGGTGTTCGTGCCTCCTACGGGTTGGTTTGGGGAGTGGTTTGAGTTTTCACCCTTTAACGGCTTGTTTTTAAGGCTGAGTGTTGATTTTTGAAAATTATCATCATATTCACAAACTGGGAGACCCACGACTACGCGGTCAGTTACTATAAGTTACACTTGTCCCGTACGAGGTGTCGTGCCTCCTACGGGGTCGTTTGGGGGCTCGTTTGGGTTTTCACCCTTTAACTTTTTTTTAGGTTTAAGTGTTCATTTTGTTGATTTTTGCAAATTATCGTTATATTCTCAAATTGGGAGATCCTGAACTACGTGGTTATTTCCAACAAGTTACATTGGTCTCGTGCGAGGTGTTCGTGCCTCCTACGGGGTCGTTTGGGGGCGGTTTGGGTTTTCACCCTTTAACGGCTTATTTTTAAGTGTAAGTATTGATTTTTGCAAATTATCATCATATTCACAAACTGGGAGGCCCGGGACTACGCGATCAGTTACTACAAGTTACATTGGTCCCGTACGAGGTGTTCGTGCCTCCTATGGGGTCTTTTGGGGGTTGATTTGGGTTGTTACCCTTTAACGGTTTTGTTTTTAAGTTTACTATTGATTTTGTTGATTTTTGAAAATTATCATTATATTCTCAAATTGGGAGACCCCGGACTACGCAGTTAGTTCTAACAAGTTACATTGGTCCCGTGCGAGGTGTTCGTGCCTCCAACGGGGTCGATTGGGGGGTGGTTTGTGTTTTAACCCTTTAATGGCTTATTTTTAAGTGTAAGTGTTGATTTTTGCAAATTATCATCATATTCACAAACTAGGAGACCCGGGACTACGCGGTCAGTTACTACAAGTCACATTGTTCCCGTACGAGGTGGTCGTGCCTCATACGGGGTCGTTTGGGGGCTGGTTTGGGTTTTCACCCTCTAACGGCTTGTTTTTAAGTCTAAGTATTGATTTTGTTTTTTTTTACAAATTAGCGTCATATTCTCGAATCGGGAGACCCAGGGTCTACGCGGTTAGTTCCTACAAGTTACATTGGTCCCGTAGGAGGTGTTCGTGCCTCCTATAGGGTCGTTTGAGGGCTGGTTTGGGTTTTCACCCTTTAACGGCTTATTTTTAAGTTTAAGTGTTGATTTTGTTTATTTTTACAAATTATCATCATATTCTCAAATTGTGTGACCCCGGACTACGCGATCAGTTCCAACAAGTTGCATTGGTCCCGTGAGAGGTCTTCGTGCCTCCTACGCGGTCGTTTAGAGGGTGGTTTAGGTATTCACCCTTTAACAGCTTGTTTTTAAGGCTACGTGTTGACTTTTGCAAATTATCATCATATTCACAAACTAGGAGACCCAGGACTATGCGGTCAATTACTACAAGTTACATTGGTCCCGTACGAGGTGTTCGTGCCTCCTAAGGGGTCGTTTGGTGGCAGGTTTGGGTTTTCACCCTTTAACGACTTGTTTTTAAGTTTTAGTGTTGATTTTGTTGATTTTTGAAAATTATCATCATATTCTCAAATTGGGAGTCCCTGGACTACACGGTTAGGTCCAACAAGGTACATTGGTCCCGTGCGAGGTGTCCGTGCCTCGTACGTGGTCGTTTGGGGGGTGGTTTTGGTTTTCACCTTTTAACGTTTGATTTTAAGTCTATGTGTTAATTTTTGCAAATTATCATCATATTCACCAACTGGGAGACCCGGGACTTCGCGGTCAGTTACTACAAGTTACATGGGTCCCGTACGAGGTGTTCGTGCCTCCTACGGGGTCGTTTGGGGGTTGGTTTGAGGTTTCACCCTTCAACGGCATGTTTCTAAGTTTAAGTGTTGATTTTGTTGATTTTTACAAATTATTGTCATATTCTCGAATCGGGAGACCCGACCGGGACTACGCGGTCAGTTCCAACAAGTTACATTGGTCCCGTGCGTGGTGTTCGTGCCTCCTACGTGGTCGTTTGGGGGCTGGTTTGGGTTTTCACCCTTTAAACATTTGTTAATTTTTGCAAATTATCATCTTATTCACAAACAGTGAGACCCAAGACCACGCGGTCGGTTCCTCTAAGTTACATTGGTCCCGTAGGAGGTGTTCGTGTCTCCTACAAGGTCGTTTGAGGGCTGGTTTGGTTTTTCACCCTTTAACGGCTTGTTTTTAAGTTTAAGTGTTGATTTTGTTGATTTTTGCAAATTATCGTCATATCCTCAAATTGTGTGACCCCGGACTACGCGATCAGTTCCAGCAAGTTACATTGGTCCCGTGCGAGGTGTTCGTGCCTCCTACGGGGTCGTTTAGGGGGTGGTTTTGGCTTTCACCCTTTAACGGCTTGTTTTTAAGTGTCAGTGTTGATTTTTGCAAATTATCATGATATTCACAAAATGGGAGACCCGAGACTACGCCGTCAGTTACTACAAGTTACATTGGTACCGTACGAGATGTTCGTGCCTCCTACGGGTTCGTTTGGGGGTTGGTTTGGGTTTTCACGCTTTAACGGCTTGTTTTTAAGTTTATTTTTGATTTTATTGATTTTTCAAATTATCGCCATATTCTCAAATCGGGAGTCCCGGGACTACGCGGTCAGTTCTAACAAGTTACATTGGTCCCGTGCGAGGTGTTCGTGCCTCCTACGTGGTCGTTTGGGGGCTGGTTTGGGTTTTCACCCTTTAAAGGTTTGTTTTCAAGTCTAAGTGTTAATTTTTGAAAATTATCATCTTATTCACAAATCGGGAGACCCGGACTACGCGGTCAGTTCCTCCAAGTTACATTGGTCCCGTAGGAGGTGTTCGTGCCTCCTACAGGGTTGTTTGAGGGCAGGTTTGGGTTTTCACCCTTTAACGGCATGTTTTTAAGTTTATGTGTTGATTTTGTTGATTTTTGGAAATTTTCGTCATATTCTCAAATTGTGTGACCCCGAACTACGCGATCAGTTCCAACATGTTACATAGGTCCCGTGCGAGGCGTTCGTGCCTCCTACGGGGACGTTTGGGGGGTGGTTTGGGTTTTCACTCTTTAACGCTTTCTTTTTAAGTGTAAGTGTTGATTTTTGCAAATTATCATCATATTCACAAACTGGGAGACCCGACACTTCGCGGTCAGTTACTACAAGTTATATTGGTCCCGTACGAGGTGTGCGTGCCTCCTACGAGGTCGTTTGGAGGTTGGTTTAGGTTTTCACCCTTTAATGACTTCTTTTTAAGTTTAAGTGTTGATTTTGTTGATTTTTACAAATTATCGTCATATTTTCGAATCGGGAGACCCGAGACTACGCGATCAGTTCCAACAAGTTACATTGGTCCTGTGTGAGGTGTTCATGCCTCCTACGTGGTCGTTTGGGGGTTGGTTTGGGTTTTCACCCTTTAACGGCTTGTTTTTAAGTGTAAGTGTTGTTTTTTGTAAACTTTTGGAAACTATCGTCATATCCTCAAATTGTGTGACCCCGGACTACGCGATCAGTTCCAACAAGTTACATTGGTCCTGTGTGAGGTGTCCGTGCCTCCTACGGGGATGTTTGCGGGGTGGTTTGGGTTTTCACCCTTTAACGGCTTGTTTTTAAGGCTAAGTGCTGATTTTTGCAAAATATCATCATATTCACAAACTGGGAGACCTAGGACTATGCTGTTAGTTACTAGAAGTTACATTGGACCCGTACGAGGTGTTCTTGCCTCCTACGGGGTCGTTTGGGGGTTGGTTTGGGTTTTCATCCTTTAACGACTGGTTTTTAAGTTTAAGTGTTGATTTGGTTGATTTTTGCAAATTATCATCATATTCTCAAATTGGGAAACCCCGGACTACGCGGTTAGTTCCAACAAGTTACATTGGTCCCGTGCGAGGTGTTCGCCCCTCCTACGGGGTCGTTTGGGGGGTGGTTTGGGTTTTCACCCTTTAACGGCTTGTTTTTAAGTGTAACTGTTGATTTTTGTAAATTATCATCATATTCACAAACTGGGAGACCCGGGACTACCCTGTCAGTTCCAACAAATTACATTGGTCCAGTGCGAGGTGTTCGTGCCTCCTACGGGGTCGTTTTGGGGGCTGGTTTGGGTTTTCACCCTTTAATGGCTTGTTTTTTAGTGTAAGTGTTGATTTTGTTGATTTTTGTAAATTATCATCATATTCTTGAATCCGGAGACCCGGGACTACGCGGTCAGTTCCTACAAGTTACAGTGGTCCCGTGCGAGTTGTTCGTGCCTCCTTCGTGGTCGTTTGGGGGCTGGTTTGGGTTTTCGCCCTTTAAAGGCTTGTTTTTAAGTCAAAGTGTTAATTTTTGCAAATTATCGTCATATTCACAAATCGGGAGATCCAGGACTACGCGGTCAGTTCCTCCAAGTTACATTAGCCCCGGGCGAGGTGTCCGTGCCTCCTACGGGGTCGTTTGGGGGCTGGTTTGGGGTTTCAGCCATTAACGGCATGTTTTTAAGTCTAAGTGGGATTTTTACAAATTATCGTCATATTCTCAAATTGGGAGACCTGGGACTACGCGATCAGTTCCTACAAGTTACATTAGTCCCGTGTGAGGTGTCCGTGCCTCCTACGGGGTCATTTGGTGGCTGGGTTGGGTTTTCACCCTTTAACGACTTCTTTTTAAGTTTAAGTGTTGATTTTCTAAATTATCGTCATATTCTAAATTCGAGAGACCCGGGACAATGCGATGAGTTCCTACAAGTTCATTGGTCCCGTGCGAGGTGGTCGTGCCTCTTACGGGGTCTTTTGGCGGCTGGTTTGGGTTTTCATCCTTTAACGACTTGTTTATAAGTCTAAGTATTGATTTTTTTTTATTTTCACAAATTAACGTCATATTCTCGAATCGGGAGACCCGAGACTACGCGATCAGTTCCTGCAAGTTACATTGGTCCCGTACGAGGTGTGCGTGCCTCCTACGGGGTTATTTTGGGGCTAGTTTGGGTTTTCACCCTTTAACGAGTTATTTTTAAGTTTAACTGTTGATTTAGTTAATTTTTGCAGGTTATCGTCATATTCTCAAATTGGTTGACCCCAAACTATGCGATGAGTTCCAACAAGTTACATTGGTTCCGTGCGAGGTGTTCGTGCCTCCTACGGGGTCGTTTTGTGTTTTCACCCTTTAACGACTTATTTTTAAGTCTAAGTGTTGATTTTTGCAAATTATCATCATATTCAAAAACTGGGAGACACGTGACTACGCGATCAGTTACTACAAGTTACATTGGTCCCATACGAGGTGTTCGTGCCTCCTAAGGGGTCATTTGGGATTGGTTTGGGTTTTCACCCTTTAACGACTTGTTTTTAAGTCTAAGTGTTGATTTTTGCTAATTATCGTCATATTCTCAAACCGGGAGACCCAGGACTATGCGGTCAGTTCCAAAAAGTTACATTGGTCCCGTGCGAGGTGTTCGTGCCTCCTACGGGGTCGTTTGGGGGGTGGTTTGGGTTTTCACCCTTTAACGGCTTGTTTTTAAGCCTAAATATTGATTTTTTCAAATTATCATCATATTCACAAACTGGGAGACCGAGACTATGCGGTTAGTTACTACAAGTAACATCGGTCTTGTACGAGGTGTTCTGCCTCTTACGGGGTCGTTTGAGGATTGGTTTGGGTTTACACCCTTTAACGGCTTGTTTTTAAGTTTAAGTGTTGATTTTGTTTATTTTTCCAAATTATCGTCATATTCTTGAATTGAGAGACCCGAGACTACGCGGTCAGTTCCTATAAGTTACATGGGTCTCATGCGAGCTATCCGTGCCTCCTACGTGGTCGTTTGGGGGCTGGTTTGGGTTTTCACCCTTTAAAGGCTTGTTTTTAAGTATAAGTGTTAATTTTTTCAAATTATCGTCATATTCACGAACCGGGAGACCCGACACTACGCGGTCAGTTCCTCCAAGTTACATTGGTCCCGTGCGAGGTGTTTGTGACTCCTACGGGGTCGTTTGGGGGCTGGTTTGGGTTTTCGCCCTTTAACGACTTGTTTTTTAGTCTAAGTGTGATTTTTTGCAAATTATCGTCATATTCTCAAATCGGGAGACCAGGGACTACACAGTCATTTCCTACAAGTTGCTTAGTCCCGTGCGAGGTGTTCGTGTCTCGTACGGGGTCATTTTGTGTCTGGTTTGGGTTTTCACCCTTTAACGGCTTGTTTTTAAGTTTAACTGATGATTTTGGTAAATTATCATCATATTATAAATTCGGGAGACTCGGGACAATGCGGTCAGTTCCTAACTATTACATTGGTCCCGTGTGAGGTGTTCGTGCCTCTTACGGGGTCTTTTGGGGGCTGGTTTGGGTTTTCACCCTTTAATGGCTTGTTTTTAAGTCTAAGTGTGATTTCTGCAACTTATCGCCATATTCTCAAACCGGGAGACCCGCGACTGCATGGTCAGTTCCTACAAGTTACATTGGTCCCGTACAAGGAGTTCGTGCTTTATACGGGGTCGTTTGGGGGCTGGTTTGGATTTTCACCCTTTAATGGCTTGTTTTCAAGTCTAAGTGTTATTTTTGCCAATTATCATCATATTCACAAATCGGGAGACCCGGGACTACACGGTCAGTTCCAACAAGTTACATTGGTCCCGTGCAAGGTGTTCATGCCTCCTAAGGGGTCATTTGGGGGGTGGTTTCGGTTTTCACCCTTTAATGGCTTATTTTTAAGTCTAAGTGGTGACTTTTGCAAATTATTGTCATAATCACAACCCGGGAGACCCGGGACTATATGGTCAGTTCCTATAAGTTACATTGGTCCCGTACGAGGTATTCATGACTCCTACGGGGTCGTTTTGGGGGTTGGTTTAGGTTTTCACCCTTTAACGGCTTATTTTTAAGTTTAAGTGTTGATTTTGTTGATTTTTGAAAATCTCTATATACTATAAAATGCAAAACAAGGCATTTATGAGCATTTAAGACTCCTCCTCATTGAGAGTGTCCACGTGGCACTCTATATTTTATATTTCTATAAAATACTATACAAGCAATTTAATAGATGCATTGAACTATTGAGTTTTCTCTCTCTCTCCTTCAATTTAATCCAACTACGAAACTAAGTCAAAAGCAATTAAAAAACAGTTTATATAATAACGTTGAAAAATACTATTTTTTTAACGTTTTTAACATTTTATATGAAAACTGTTCATATAAAAAGTTGTTTTTAATAGTTGATAAAAACTTTTTTTTTAACATTTTTTATGTCTTTTTATAAAAAAAAATTGATTTTATAAAAAACAGTTAAAAAGAGTTTATTAGAAAACCTTTTGATGTTTATAACTGTTTAAAAAAAAGGTTTTTGTATAAGCAATTTTTTAACGTATATAAAAAACACTAAAAAAATAGTGTTTTTCTAACCTTTTTAAAAAATAGTGTTTTTATATAAACTATAAGAGCTTTTCTCTCTCTTATTCTTACTTTCTCTCTTTTTTGGATTATTTTTTTAACACTTTTTTTAAACGTTAAAAAAAAATTGTTTTTTACAAACATCAAAAAACAATTTATATAAAATCAATGTTTTTTAAAAAAATCAGTTTATAATCGTTAAACGGTTTTTTTATAAACAATTTTTTCTACTTTTTTTATAAAAATTTTTTTTTACGTAAAACATTCAAAAACAGTTGATATAAAAATGTTAAAAATACTATTTTTCATAAATGTTAAAAAACTGTTTATATAAACAACTATTTTTTTAAGGAAAAAACACTGTTTTTAAAAAACGTTACAAAACACTGAATTTTTAACTGTTTTTTATAAACATTCAAAAACAGTTTTATAATTCTCTTTAAAAAAATGTTGTTTTTATATAAACCATTTTTTAATATTTTTTTAAAAGAGTTCTTTTTTTTTAAGAACAGTGTTTTTACATAATTTTTTTTAACGTTTATACAAAAAACTGTTAAAAAACAGTGTTTTTAATGTTTTTATATTAAGTGTTTTTTACGTTTTTAATTTATTCATATAAAGAATTGGTTTTATGAAAAAAGTTGAAAACAATTTACAAAAAAACTTTTGACATTCATAAACTGTTTTTTATAAGATTGTTTTTATATAAAGTTTTTTCAACATTTATAAAAATAGTTAAAAACAATATTTTTTAATGTTTGTAAAAAAAAGTGCTAAAAAAAGTTTATAAAAAAAACTTTTGATTTTGTAAAACTTTTTGATTTAAAAAAAAAATACTTAATAAAAAAAGTGTATAAAACTTTTTCATTTTATAAAACTTTCTCATTTTATAAAAAAGTGTTAGTAAAAAAACTTTTACTATTTAAAACAATAAGATATAATGTGAAATTTGTTTTAATACACTAATAAATACTTATACTAATGGGTAAAATAGTCTTTTTGATTGGAAAATGAGTCAACTGACCATCAAACTAGCTAACTAACGTTTTTTGTCGATTTTGAATTCCAAATGAGTAGAATGTAAACAAATGGAATAAAACTCTAAATAACTATTGGACCCCAAATAGTAAAAAATCCTTACAAAATTGACAAGGAACCATAGAATAGACTGTGATTTTGTTTAAGTAGAATGTGTTATGTGAAGATTGAAATAGTGTTTTTCTTAAGATAATTTCGATTGAATCTTTATATAGAAATGTGAGTTTAATTAGTTAGAAGCATATGATGTGAATTTAGTTAGTTAGAAGCATATGGTGTATGTTGCTCTATTTTAAAGGAAGTGAGGTATACTTCCATGTTTAATAACTTTGTTTTTTAAATAAAATATATGATATTCCTTTTTGGATTTTTCTCTTTTTATATTGTGATTGCACAATTATTTTTGTGCTTTGTTATAAGGTTTGATATTTTTATTTTGACTCATTTTCAGATTTTTTTATACAAATTATACCCTTTATGCTTTATTTTCTTAACACACAAGTTCTAATTGTTTGTCATTTCTGTCTATCATATCCATGATACTATTCATTATATTTTTTAAAAATTAGGGGTTAAAGTATAATTTATGTAAAGTTGATTAAGTGCCTAAGTAAAATATTTTGAAATATATATATATATATATATGATAGTAATTATCGTGATTATATATGAGTGTCCATTTTCTCTCCATCTATTATCAATTAATACTTATGTAATGTGTCAAATAAACATAAAAATATAATTATGTCTTAAATAAAAAAAGTATCTCGGTGTTTAGTGTATACTAATCATAGAACTACCATCTGTACTAAAAAATATAAATATATAGTTAATTTGTAATTTTAAAATAAAGGCATGTTCATATGTCCCAAATTTTTTATTCATTTTTTCATCTCATATTAACATTAGTTTAAATGTAATGATAATATTATTTATGTGGCATATATTTTATGAATAAAATTATACTACGCTCGCGCATCGCGCGGGGTTTAAAACTAGTTATCATAATATTCTCAAATCGGGAGACCCAAGACTACGCGTTCAGTTCCAACAAATTACATTGGTCCCGTGCGAGGTGTTTGTGCCTCCTACGTGGTCATTTGAGGGGTGGTTTGGGTTTTCACCCTTTAACGGATTGTTTTTAAGTCTAATTGTTGATTTTTTCAAATTATCATCATATTCACAAACTGGGAGACTCCAGACTACGCGGTCAGTTCCTACAAGATACAATCGTCCCGTACGAGGTGTTCGTGCCTCCTACGGGGTCGTTTGGGGGCTGGTTTGGGTTTTCGCCCTTTAACGGCTTATTTTTAAGTTTAAGTGTTTATTTTGTTGATTTTCGCAAATTATCATCATATTCTCGAATCGGGAGACCCGGGAATACGCGGTCTGTTCCTACTAGTTACATTTGTCCCGTGCGAGGTGTACGTACCTCCTACGGGGTCGTTTGGGGGCTGGTTTGGGTTTTCACCATTTAACGGCTTATTTTCAAGTCCAAGTGTTGATTTTTCTAAATTAACATCATATTCACAAACCGGGAGACCCGGGACTACGCGGTCAGTTCCTACAAGTTACATTGGTCCAGTAAGAGGTGTTCGTGCCTCCTACGGGGTCGTTTTGGGGGTTGGTTTAGGTTTTTACCCTTTAACGGTTTTTTTTAAGTTTAAGTGTTAGTTTTTGTAAATTATCATCATATTCACAAATTGGGAGACCCAGGACTATGTGGTCAGTTCCTACAAGTTACATTGGTCCCGTACGAGGTGTTCATGCCTCTTACGGGGTCGTTTGGGGGCTGGTTTTGGATTTCCACCATTTAACAGCTTGTTTTCAAGTCTCGGTTTTGATTTTTGCAAATTATAATCATATTCTAAATCTGGGAGACCCGGGAAAACGCGATCAGTTCCTACAAGTTACATTGTTCTCGTGCGAGGTGTTTGTGCCTCTTACAGGGTCTTTTGGGGGCTGGTTTGTGTTTTCACCCTTTAATGGCTTGTTTTTCAGTCTAAGTGTGATTTTTGCAAATTATCGTCGTATTCTCAAATTGGGAGACCCCGGACTACGCGATTATTTCCAACAAGTTACATTGGTCTCGTGCGAGGTGTTCGTGCCTCCTACGGGGTCGTTTGGGGGCTGATTTCGGTTTTCACTCTTTAACGGCTTGTTTTTAAGTCTAAGTATTGATTTTATTAATTTTTACAAATTAACATCACATTCTCAAATCGGGAGACCCGGGACTACGCGGTTAGTTCCTACAAGTTACGTTGGTCCCGTACGAGGTGTTCGTGCCTCCTATAGGGTCGTTTGGGGGCTGGTTTTGGTTTTCACACTTTGACGGCTTGTTTTTAAGTTTAAGTATTGATTTTGTTTATTTTTGCCAATTATCGTCATATTCTCAAATTATGTGACCCCGGACTACGCGATCAGTTCCAACAAGTTACATTGGTCCCGTGCGAGGTGTTCGTGCCGCCTATGGGGTCGTTTGGGGGGTGGTTTGGGTTTTCACCCTTTAACGGCTTATTTTTAAGTGTAAGTGTTGATTTTTGAAAATTATCATCATATTCACAAACTAGGAGAACCGGGACTACGCGGTCAGTTAATACAAGTTACATTGGTCCCGTACGAGGTGTTCGTGCCTCCTACGGGGTCATTTGGGGGTTGGTTTGGGTTTTCACCCTTTAACGGCTTTATTTTTAAGTTTAAGTGTTGATTTTGTTGATTTTTGCAAATTATCATCATATTCGCAAACTGGGAGACCCGAAACTACGCGGTTAGTTCCTTCAAGTTACATTGGTCCCGTTGGAGGTGTTCGTGCCTCCTATAGGGTCGTTTGAGGGCTGGTTTGGGTTTTCACCCTTTAACGGCTTGTTTTTAAGTTTAAGTGTTGATTTTGTTGATTTTTGCAAATTATCATCATATTCTCAAATTGTGTGACCCGGGACTACGCGGTCAGTTCCAACAAGTTACATTGGTTCCGTACGAGGTGTTCGTGCCTCCTACGGGGTGATTTTGGGGGTGGTTTTGGTTTTCACCATTTAACGGCTTTTTTTCAAGTCCAAGTGTTGATTTTTGTAAATTATCATCATATTCACAAACCGAGAGACCCGGGACTACGCGGTCAGTTCCTTGAAGTTACATTGGTCCCGTGCGAGGTGTTCGTGCCTCCTACGGGGTCATTTGGGGGGTGATTTGGGTTTTTACCCTTTAATGGCTTGTTTTTTAGTCTAAGTATTAATTTCTACAAATTATCATCATATTCACAAACTGGGAGACCCGAGACTACGCGGTCAGTTACTACAAGTTACATTGGTCCAGTACGAGGTGTCCGTGCCTCCTACGGTGTCGTTTGGGGGTTGGTTTGGGTTTTCACCCTCTAACGGTTTTGTTTTTAAGTTTAAGTGTTGATTTTGTTGATTTTTGGAAATTATCATCATATTCACAAATTGGGAGACCCGGGACAACGCGGTTAGTTCCTACAAGTTACATTGGTCCCGTACGAGGTGTCCGTGCCTCCTACAGGATCGTTTGGGGGCTGCTTTGGGTTTTCACCCTTTAACGGTTGTTTTTAAGTCTAAGTATTGATTTTGTTGATTTTTACAAATTAACGTCATATTCTCGAATCGGGAGACCCGGGACTACGTGGTTAGTTCCTACAAGTTACATTGGTCCCGTATGAGGTGTTCGTGCCTCCTACAGGGTCGTTTGGGGGCTGGTTTCGGTTTTCACACTATTACAGCTTGTTTTTAAGTTTAAGTGTTGATTTTCTTGATTTTTGCACATTATCGTCATATTCTCAAATTATGTGACCCCGGACTACACGATCAGTTCCAACAAGTTACATTGGTCCCATGCGAGGTGTTCGTGCCTCCTACGGGGTCGTTTGGGGGGTTGTTTGGGTTTTCACCCTTCAACGGCTTATTTTTAATGCTAAGTGTTGATTTTTGCAAATTATCATCATATTCACAAACTGGGAGACCCAAGACTACGAGGTCAGTTACTATAAGTTACATTGGTCCCGTACGAGGTGTTTGTGCCTCCTACGGGGTCGTTTGGGGGCCGGTTTGGGTTTTCACCCTTTAACGACTTGTTTTTAAGTTTAAGTGTTGATTTTTGCAAATTATCGTCATATCCCTCAAATTAGTAGACCCTGGACTACGCGTTTATTTCCAAAAAATTACATTGGTCTCGTGCGAGGTGTTTATGCCTAATACAGGGTTTTTTGGGGGCTGGTTTGGGTTCTCACACTTTAACGACTTGTTTTTAAGTTTAAGTGTTGATATTTTTTTATTTTTACAAATTAACATCATATTCTCGAATCAGGAGACCCGAGACTACACGGTTAGTTCCTACAAGTTACATTGGTCCCGTGCGTGGTGTTCGTGCCTCCTACGGGGTCGATTGGGGGGCGATTTGGGTTTTCACCCTTTAACGACTTATTTTTAAGTGTAAGTGTTGATTTTTGCAAATTATCATCATATTCACAAACTGGGAGACCCGGGACTACGCGGTCAGTTACTATAAGTCACATTGGTCCCGTACGAGGTGTTCGTGCCTCCTACTGGGGTCGTTTGGTGGTTGGTATGGGTTTTCACCCTTTAACGGCTTGTTTTTAAGTTTAAGTGTTGATTTTGTTGATTTTTACAAATTAACGTCATATTCTCGAATCGGGAGACCCCCGGGACTACGCGGTTAGTTCCTACAAGTTACATTTGTCCCGTACGAGGTGTTCGTGCCTCCTACGGGGTCGTTTGGGAGCTGGTTTGAGTTTTCACCCTCTAACGGTTTTTTTTTTAAGTCTAAGTATTGATTTTGTTAAATATTACAAATTAACGTCATATTCTCGAATCAGGAGACCCGGGACTACGCGGTTAGTTCCTACAAGTTACATTGGTCCCGTAGGAGGTGTTCGTGCCTCCTATAGGGTCGTTTGAGGGCTGGTTTGGGTTTGCACCTTTTAATGGCTTGTTTTTAAGTTTAAGTGTTGATTTTGTTGATTTTTACCAATTATCATCATATTCTCAAATTGTGTGACCCCCGGACTACGCGATGAGTTCTAACAAGTTGCATTGGTCCCGTGCGAGGTGTTCGTGCCTCCTACGGTGTCGTTTGGGGGGTGGTTTGGGTTTTCACCCTTTAAGGGCTTGTTTTTAAGGCTAAGTGTTGACTTTTACAAATTATCATCATATTCACAAACTGGGAGATCCAGGACTATGCGGTCAGTTACTACAAGTTACATTGCTCCCCTACGAGGTGTTCGTGCCTCCTACGGGGACGTTTGGTGGCAGGTTTGGGTTTTCACCCTTTAACGACTTGTTTTTATGTTTAAGTGTTGATTTCATTGATTTTTTCAAATAATCATCATATTCTCAAATTGGGAGACCCCGAACTACGCGGTTAGTTCCAACATGGTACATTGGTCCCGTGCGAGGTGTTTGTGCCTGCTACGGGGTCGTTTGGGGGGTGGTTTTCGTTTTCACCTTTTAACGGCTTGTTTTCAAGTGTAAGTGTTGATTTTTGCAAATTATCATCATATTCGCAAATTGGGAGACCCGGGACTTCGCGGTCAGTTACTATAAGATACATTGGTCCCGTACGAGGTGTTCGTACCTCCTACGGGGTCGTTTGGGGGTTGGTTTGGGTTTTCACCCTTTAACGTCTTGTTTCTAAGTTTAAGTGTTGATTTTGTTGATTTTTACAAATTATCATCATATTCTCGAATCGGGAGACCCGACCGGGACTACGCGGTCCGTTCCAACAAGTTATATTGGTCCCGTGCGAGGAGTTCGTGCCTCCTACGTTGTCGTTTGGTGGCTGGTTTGGGTTTTCACCCTTTAAACGTTTGTTTTTAAGTCTAAGTGTTAATTTTTGTAAATTATCATCATATTCACAAACAGTGACACCCAAGACCATGCGGTCAGTTCCTCCAAGTTACATTGGTTCCATGGGAGATGTTCGTGCCTCCTACAAGGTCGTTTGAGGGTTAGTTTGGGTTTTCACCCTTTAACGACTTGTTTTTAAGTTTAAGTGTTGATTTTGTTAATTTTTGCAAATTATCGTCATATCCTCAAATTGTGTGACCCCGGACTACGCGATCAGTTCCAACAAGTTACACTGGTCCCGTACAAGGTGTTCATGCCTCAAACGGGGTTGTTTGGGGGGTGGTTTGGGTTTTCACCCTTTAACGACTTGTTTTTAAGTTTAAGTGTTGATTTTGTTGATTTTTGCAAATTATCATCATATTCTCGAATCGGGAGACCTAGGACTACACGGTCAGTTCCAATAAGTTACATTGGTCCCGTGCGAGGTGTCCGTGCCCCCTACGGGGTCATTTGGGGGGCGATATGGGTTTTCACCCTTTAACGGCCCAATAAGTCTAAATGTTGATTTCTACAAATTATCATCGTATTCAAAAATTGGGAGAGCCGGGACTACGCGGTTAGTTACTACAAGTTACATTGGTCCCGTACGAGGTGTTCGTGCCTCCTATAGGGTCGTTTGGGGGCTGGTTTGGGTTTTCACCCTTTAACGATTTTGTTTTTATGTTTAACTATTGATTTTGTTGATTTTTGAAAATTATCGTCATATTCTCAAATTGGGAGACCCCGGACTACGCAGTTACTTCTAACAAGTTACATTGGTCCCGTGCCTGGTGTTCGTGCCTACTACGGGGTCGATTGGGGGATGGTGTGGGTTTTCACCCTTTAACGGCTTATTTTTAAGTGTAAGTGTTGATTTTTGCAAATTATCATATTCACAAATTGGGAGACCCGGGACTACGCGGTCAGTTACTACAAGTCACATTGGTCCCGTACGAGGTGTTCGTGCCTCCTACGGGGTCGTTTGGGGGTTGGTATGGGCTTTTACATTTTAACGGCTTGTTTTTAAGTTTAAGTGTTGATTTTTACAAATTAACGTCATATTCTCAAATTGGGAGACCCTGGACTACGCAGGTAGTTCTAACAAGTTACATTGGTCCCGTGCGAGGTGTTCGTGCCGCCTACGGTGTCGTTTGGGGGCTGGTTTGGGTTTTCACCCTCTAACGGCTTCTTTTTAAGTCTATGTATTGATTTTTGCAAATTATCATCATATTCACAAACTGGGAGACCCGAGACTACGCGGTCAGTTACAACAAGTCACATTGGTCCCGTACGAGGTGTTCGTGCCTCCTACGGGGTCGTTTGGGGGTTGGTATGGGTTTTCATCCTTTAACGGCTTATTTTTAAGTTTAAGTGTTGATTTTGTTGTTTTTTGCAAATTATCATCATATTCTCAAATTGTGTGACCCCGGACTACGCGATCAGTTCCAACAAGTTGCATTGGTCCCGTGCGAGGTGTTCGTGCCTCCTACGGGGTCGTTTGCGGGGGTGGTTTGGGTTTTCACCCTTTAACGGTTTGTTTTTAAGGCTAAGTGTTGACTTTTGCAAATTATCATCATATTCAAAAATTGGGAGATCGAGGACTATGCGGTCAGTTACTACAAGTTACATTGGTCCCGTACGAGGTGTTCGTGCCTCCTATAGGGTCGTTTGGGGGCTGGTTTGGGTTTTCACCCTTTAACGGTTTTGTTTTTATGTTTAACTATTGATTTTGTTGATTTTTGAAAATTATCATCATATTCTCAAATTGGGAGACCCCGGACTACGCAGTTAGTTCTAACAAGTTACATTGGTCCCGTGCCTGGTGTTCGTGCCTACTACGGGGTCGATTGGGGGTGGTTTGGGTTTTCACCCTTTAACGGCTTATTTTTAAGTGTAAGTGTTGATTTTTGAAAATTATCATCATATTCACAAATTGGGAGACCCGGGACTACGCGATCAGTTACTACAAGTCACAAATGGTCCCGTACGAGGTGTTCGTGCCTCCTACGGGGTCGTTTGGGGGTTGGTATGGATTTTCACTCTTTAACGGCTTATTTTTAAGTTTAAGTGTTGATTTTGATGATTTTTACAAATTAACGTCATATTCTCAAATTGGGAGACCCTGGACTACGCAGTTAGTTCTAAAATCTTACATTGGTCCCGTGTGAGGTGTTCGTGCCGCCTACGGTGTCGTTTGGGGGTTGGTATGGGTTTTAACCTTGTAACGTCTTGTTTTTAAGTCTAAGTATTGATTTTTGCAAATTATCAACATATTCACAAACTGGGAGACCCGAGACTACGCGGTCAGTTACAACAAGTCACATTGGTCCCGCACGAGGTGTTCGTGCCTCCTACGGGGTCGTTTGGGGGTTGGTATGGGTTTTCACCCTTTAACGGTTTATTTTTAAGTTTAAGTGTTGATTTTGTTGTTTTTTGCAAATTATCATCATATTCTCAAATTGTGTGACCCCGGACTACGCGATCAGTTCCAACAAGTTGCATTGGTCCCGTGCGAGGTGTTCGTGCCTCCTACGGGGTCGTTTGCGGGGGTGGTTTGGGTTTTCACCCTTTAACGGTTTGTTTTTAAGGCTAAGTGTTGACTTTTGCAAATTATCATCATATTCACAAATTGGGAGATCGAGGACTATGCGGTCAGTTACTACAAGTTACATTGGTCCCGTACGAGGTGTTCGTGCCTCCTATAGGGTCGTTTGGGGGCTGGTTTGGGTTTTCACCCTTTAACGGTTTTGTTTTTATGTTAAACTATTGATTTTGTTGATTTTTGAAAATTATCATCATATTCTCAAATTGGGAGACCCCGGACTACGCAGTTAGTTCTAACAAGTTACATTGGTCCCGTGCGTGGTGTTCGTGCCTCCTACGGGGTCGATTGGGGGTGGTTTGGGTTTTCACCCTTTAACGGCTTATTTTTAAGTGTAAGTGTTGATTTTTGAAAATTATCATCATATTCACAAATTGGGAGACCCGGGACTACGCGATTAGTTACTACAAGTCACAAATGGTCCCGTACGAGGTGTTCGTGCCTCCTACGGGGTCGTTTGGGGGTTGGTATGGATTTTCACGCTTTAACGGCTTATTTTTAAGTTTAAGTGTTGATTTTGATGATTTTTACAAATTAACGTCATATTCTCAAATTGGGAGACCCTGGACTACGCAGTTAGTTCTAAAATCTTACATTGGTCCCGTGCGAGGTGTTCGTGCCTCCTACGGTGTCGTTTGGTGGTTGGTATGGGTTTTAACCCTGTAACGTCTTGTTTTTAAGTCTAAGTATTGATTTTTGCAAATTATCAACATATTCACAAACTGGGAGACCCGAGACTATGCGGTCAGTTTATACAAGTCACATTGGTCCCGCACGAGGTGTTCGTGCCTCCTACGGGGTCGTTTGGGGGTTGGTATGGGTTTTCACCCTTTAACGGTTTATTTTTAAGTTTAAGTGTTGATTTTGTTGATTTTTACAAATTAACGTCATATTCTCGAATCGGGAGACCCGAGACTACGCGGTTAGTTCCTACAAGTTACATTGGTCCTGTACGAGGTGTTCGTGCCTCCTACGGGGTCGTTTGGGAGCTGGTTTGAGTTTTCACCCTCTAACAGCTTTTTTTTAAGTCTAAGTATTGATTTTGTTAATTTTTACAAATTAACATCATATTCTCGAATCGGGAGACCCCGGGACTACGCAGTTAGTTCCTATAAGTTACATTGGTCCCGTAGGAGGTGTTCGTGCCTCCTATACGGTCGTTTGAGGGCTGGTTTGGGTTTTCACCTTTTAATGGCCTGTTTTTAAGTTTAAGTGTTGATTTTGTTGATTTTTCGAAATTATCATCATATTCTCAAATTGTGTGACCCCGGACTACGCGATCAGTTCCAACAAGTTGCATTGGTCCCGTGCGTGGTGTTCGTGCTTCCTTCGGGGTCGTTTGGGGGGTGGTTTGGGTTTACACCCTTTAACGACTTGTTTTTAAGGATAAGCGTTGACTTTTGCAAATTATCATCATATTCACAAACTGGGAGATCGAGGACTATGCGGTCAGTTACTACAAGTTACATTGGTCACGTACGAGGTGTTCGTGCCTCCTATAGGGTCGTTTGGGGGCTGGTTTGGGTTTTCACCCTTTAACGGTTTTATTTTTATGTTTAACTATTGATTTTGATGATTTTTTAAAATTATCGTCATATTCTCAAATTGGGAGACCCCGGACTACGCAGTTAGTTCTAACAAGTTACATTGGTCCCGTGCGTGGTGTTCGTGCCTCCTACGGGGTCGATTGGGGGGTCGTTTGGGTTTTCACCCTTTAGCGGCTTATTTTTAAGTGTAAGTGTTGATTTTTGCAAATTATCATCATATTCACAAATTGGGAGATCCGGGACTACGCGGTAAGTTACTACAAGTCACATTGGTCCCGTACGAGGTGTTCGAGCCTCCTACGGGGTCGTTTGGGGGTTGGTATGGGTTTTCACCCTTGAACGGCTTGTTTTTAAGTTTAAGAGTTGATTTTATTGATTTTTACAAATTAACGTCATATTCTCAAATTGGGAGACCTTGGACTACGCAGTTAGTTCTAACAAGTTACATTGGTCCCGTGCGAGGTGTTCGTGCCTCCTACGGTGTCGTTTGGGGGCTGGTTTGGGTTTTCACCCTCTAACGGCTTGTTTTCAAGTATAAGTATTGATTTTTCCAAATTATCATCATATTCACAAACTGGGAGACCCGAGACTACGCGGTCAGTTACTACAAGTCACATTGGTCCCGTACGAGGTGTTCGTGCCTCCTACGGGGTCGTTTGGGGGTTGGTATGGGTTTTCACCCTTTAACGGCTTATTTTTAAGTTTAAGTGTTGATTTTGTTTATTTTTACAAATTAACGTCATATTCTCGAATCGGGAGACCCGAGACTATGCGGTTAGTTCCTACAAGTTACATTGGTCCCGTACGAGGTGTTCGTGCCTCCTACGGGGTCGTTTGGGAGCTGGTTTGAGTTTTCACCCTCTAACAGCTTTTTTTAAGTCTAAGTATTGATTTTGTTAGTTTTTACAAATTAACGACATATTCTCGAATCGGGAGACCCGGGACTACGCGGTTTGTTCCTACAAGTTACATTGGTCCCGTAGGAGGTGTTCGTGCCTCCTATAGGGTCGTTTGAGGGCTGGTTTGGGTTTTCACCTTTTAATGGCTTGTTTTTAAGTCTAAGAGTTAATTTTGTTAATTTTTGCAAATAATCATCATATTCTCAAATTGTGTGACCCCGGACTACGCGATCAGTTCCAAAAAGTTGCATTGGTCCCGTGCGAGGTGTTCGTGCCTCCTACGGGGTCGTTTGGGGGGTGGTTTGGGTTTTCACCCTTTAACGGTTTTGTTTTTATGTTAAACTATTGATTTTGTTGATTTTTGAAAATTATCATCATATTCTCAAATTGGGAGACCCCGGACTACGCAGTTAGTTCTAACAAGTTACATTGGTCCCGTGCGTGGTGTTCGTGCCTCCTACGGGGTCGACTGGGGGGTGGTTTGGGTTTTCACCCTTTAACGGCTTATTTTTAAGTGTAAGTGTTGATTTTTGTAAATTATTGTCATATTCACAAATTGGGAGACCCGGGACTACGCGGTCAGTTACTACAAGTCACATTGGTCCCGTACGAGGTGTTCGTGCCTCCTACGGGGTCGTTTGGGGGTTGGTATGGGTTTTCACCCTTTAACGGCTTGTTTTTAAGTTTAAGTGTTTATTTTGTTGATTTTTACAAATTAACGTCATATTCTCAAATTGGGAGACCCTGGACTATGCAGTTAGTCCTAACAAGTTACATTGGTCCCGTGCGAGGTGTTCGTGCCTCCTACGGTGTCGCTTGGGGGCTGGTTTGGGTGTTCACCCTGTAACGTCTTGTTTTTAAGTCTAAGTATTGATTTTTGCAAATTATCATCATATTCACAAACTAGGAGACCCGAGACTATGCGGTCAGTTACTACAAGTCACATTGGTCCCGTACGAGGTGTTCGTGCCTCCTATGGGGTCGTTTGGGGGTTGGTATGGGTTTTCACCCTTTAACGGCTTATTTTTAAGTTTAAGTGTTGATTTTATTGATTTTTACAAATTAACGTCATATTCTCGAATCGGGAGACCCGAGACTATGCGGTTAGTTCCTACAAGTTACATTGGTCCCGTACGAGGTGTTCGTGCCTCCTACAGGGTTGTTTGGGAGCTGGTTTGAGTTTTCACCCTCTAACAGCTTTTTTTTAAGTCTAAGTATTGATTTTGTTAATTTTTACAAATTAACATCATATTTTCGAATCGGGAGGCCCGGGACTACGCGGTTAGTTCCTACAAGTTACATTGGTCCCGTAGGAGGTTTTCGTTCCTCCTATAGGGTCGTTTGACGGTTGGTTTGGGTTTTCACCTTTTAATGGCTTGTTTTTAAGTTAAATGTTGATTTTGTTGATTTTTGGAAATTATCATCATATTCTCAAATTGTGTGACCCCGAACTACGCGATCAGTTCCAACAAGTTGCATTGGTCCCGTGCGAGTTGTTCGTGCCTCCTACGGGGTCGTTTGGGGGGTGGTTTGGGTTTTCACCCTTTAACGACTTGTTTTTAAGGCTAATTATTGACTTTTGTAAATTATCATCATATTCACAAACTGGGAGATCGAGGACTATGCGGTCAGTTACTACAAGTTACATTGGTCACGTACGAGGTGTTCGTGCCTCCTATAGGGTCGTTTGGGGGATGGTTTGGGTTTTCACCCTTTAACGGTTTTATTTTTATGTTTAACTATTGATTTTGTTGATTTTTTAAAATTATCTTCATATTCTCAAATTGGGAGACCCCGGACTACACAGTTAGTTCTAACAAGTTACATTGGTCCCGTGCGTGGTGTTCGTGCCTCCTACGGGGTCGATTGGGGTGTGGTTTGGGTTTTCACCCTTTAGCGGCTTATTTTTAAGTGTAAGTGTTGATTTTTGTAAATTATCATCATATTCACAAATTGGGAGACCCGGGACTACGCGGTAAGTTACTACAAGTCACATTGGTCCCGTACGAGGAGTTCGTGCCTCCTACGGGGTCGTTTGGGGGTTGGTATGGGTTTTCACCCTTTAACGGCTTGTTTTTAAGTTTAAGTGTTGATTTTATTGATTTTTACAAATTAACGTCATATTCTCAAATTGGGAGACCTTGGACTACGCAGTTAGTTCTAACAAGTTACATTGGTCCCGTGCGAGGTGTTCGTGCCTCCTACGGTGTCGTTTGGGGGATGGTTTGGGTTTTCACCCTCTAACGGCTTGTTTTCAAGTCTAAGTATTGATTTTTCCAAATTATCATCATATTCACAAACTGGGAGACCCGAGACTACGCGGTCAGTTACTACAAGTCACATTGGTCCCGTACGAGGTGTTCGTGCCTCCTACGGGGTCGTTTGGGGGTTGGTATGGGTTTTCGCCCTTTAACGGCTTGTTTTTAAGTTTAAGTGTTGATTTTGTTGATTTTTACAAATTAATGTCATATTCTCAAATTGGGAGACCCTGGACTACGCAGTTAGTTCTAACAAGTTACATTGGTCCCGTGCGAGGTGTTCGTGCCTCCTACGGTGTCGTTTGGGGGCTGGTTTGGGTTTTCACCCTGTAACTTCTTGTTTTTAAGTCTAAGTATTGATTTTTGCAAATTATCATCATATTCACAAACTGGGAGACCCGAGACTATGAGGTCAGTTACTACAAGTCACATTGGTCCCGTACGAGGTGTTCGTGCCTCCTACGGGGTCGTTTGGGGGTTGGTATGGGTTTTCACCCTTTAACGGCTTATTTTTAAGTTTAAGTGTTGATTTTGTTTATTTTTACAAATTAACGTCATATTATCGAATCGGGAGACCGGGGACAACGCGGTTAGTTCCTACAAGTTACATTGGTCCCGTACGAGGTGTTCGTGCCTCCTACGGGGTCGTTTGGGAGCTGGTTTGAGTTTTCACCCTCTAACAGCTTTTTTTAAGTCTAAGTATTGATTTTGTTAGTTTTTACAAATTAACGACATATTCTCGAATCGGGAGACCCAGGACTACGCGGTTTGTTCCTACAAGTTACATTGGTCCCGTAGGCGGTGTTCGTGCCTCCTATAGGGTCGTTTGAGGGCTGGTTTGGGTTTTCACCTTTTAATGGCTTGTTTTTAAGTCTAAGTGTTAATTTTGTTAATTTTTGCAAATAATCATCATATTCTCAAATTGTGTGACCCCGGACTACGCGATCAGTTCCAAAAAGTTGCATTGGTCCCGTGCGAGGTGTTCGTGCCTCCTACGGGGTCGTTTGGGGGGTGGTTTGGGTTTTCACCCTTTAACGGTTTTGTTTTTATGTTAAACTATTGATTTTGTTGATTTTTGAAAATTATCATCATATTCTCAAATTGGGAGACCCCGGACTACGCAGTTAGTTCTAACAAGTTACATTGGTCCCGTGCGTGGTGTTCGTGCCTCCTACGGGGTTGACTGGGGGGTGGTTTGGGTTTTCACCCTTTAACGGCTTATTTTTAAGTGTAAGTGTTGATTTTTGTAAATTATTGTCATATTCACAAATTGGGAGACCCGGGACTACGCAGTCAGTTACTACAAGTCACATTGGTCCCGTACGAGGTGTTCGTGCCTCCTACGGGGTCGTTTGGGGGTTGGTATGGGTTTTCACCCTTTAACGGCTTGTTTTTAAGTTTAAGTGTTGATTTTGTTGATTTTTACAAATTAACGTCATATTCTCAAATTGGGAGACCCTGGACTATGCAGTTAGTCCTAACAAGTTACATTGGTCCCGTGCGAGGTGTTCGTGCCTCCTACGGTGTCGCTTGGGGGCTGGTTTGGGTGTTCACCCTGTAACGTCTTATTTTTAAGTCTAAGTATTGATTTTTGCAAATTATCATCATATTCACAAACTAGGAGACCCGAGACTATGCGGTCAGTTACTACAAGTCACATTGGTCCCGTACGAGGTGTTCGTGCCTCCTACGGGGTCGTTTGGGGGTTGGTATGGGTTTTCACCCTTTAACGGCTTATTTTTAAGTTTAAGTGTTGATTTTATTGATTTTTATAAATTAACGTCATATTCTCGAATCGGGAGACCCGAGACTATGCGGTTAGTTCCTACAAGTTACATTGGTCCCGTACGAGGTGTTCGTGCCTCCTACAGGGTCGTTTGGGAGCTGGTTTGAGTTTTCACCCTCTAACAGCTTTTTTTTAAGTCTAAGTATTGATTTTGTTAATTTTTACAAATTAACATCATATTCTCGAATCGGGGGGCCCGGGACTACGCGGTTAGTTCCTACAAGTTACATTGGTCCCGTAGGAGGTTTTCGTTCCTCCTATATGGTCGTTTGACGGCTGGTTTGGGTTTTCACCTTTTAATGGCTTGTTTTTAAGTTAAATGTTGATTTTGTTGATTTTTGGAAATTATCATCATATTCTCAAATTGTGTGACCCCGAACTACGCGATCAGTTCCAACAAGTTGCATTGGTCCCGTGCGAGTTGTTCGTGCCTCCTACGGGGTCGTTTGGGGGGTGGTTTGGGTATTCACCCTTTAACGACTTATTTTTAAGGCTAATTATTGACTTTTGTAAATTATCATCATATTCACAAATTGGGAGATCGAGGACTATGCGGTCAGTTACTACAAGTTACATTGGTCACGTACGAGGTGTTCGTGCCTCCTATAGGGTCGTTTGGGGGATGTTTTGGGTTTTCACCCTTTAACGGTTTTATTTTTATGTTTAACTATTGATTTTGTTGATTTTTTAAAATTATCTTCATATTCTCAAATTGGGAGACCCCGGACTACACAGTTAGTTCTAACAAGTTACATTGGTCCCGTGCGTGGTGTTCGTGCCTCCTACGGGGTCGATTGGGGTGTGGTTTGGGTTTTTACCCTTTAGCGGCTTATTTTTAAGTGTAAGTGTTGATTTTTGTAAATTATCATCATATTCACAAATTGGGAGACCCGGGACTACGCGGTAAGTTACTACAAGTCACATTGGTCCCGTACGAGGAGTTCGTGCCTCCTACGGGGTCGTTTGGGGGTTGGTATGGGTTTTCACCCTTTAACGGCTTGTTTTTAAGTTTAAGTGTTGATTTTATTGATTTTTACAAATTAACGTCATATTCTCAAATTGGGAGACCTTGGACTACGCAGTTAGTTCTAACAAGTTACATTGGTCCCGTGCGAGGTGTTCGTGCCTCCTACGGTGTCGTTTGGGGGCTGGTTTGGGTTTTCACCCTCTAACGGCTTGTTTTCAAGTCTAAGTATTGATTTTTCCAAATTATCATCATATTCACAAACTGGGAGACCCGAGACTACGCGGTCAGTTACTACAAGTCACATTGGTCCCGTACGAGGTGTTCGTGCCTCCTACGGGGTCGTTTGGGGGTTGGTATGGGTTTTCACCCTTTAACGGCTTGTTTTTAAGTTTAAGTGTTGATTTTGTTGATTTTTACAAATTAACGTCATATTCTCAAATTGGGAGACCCTGGACTACGCAGTTAGTTCTAACAAGTTACATTGGTCCCGTGCGAGGTGTTCGTGCCTCCTACGGTGTCGTTTGGGGGCTGGTTTGGGTTTTCACCCTGTAACTTCTTGTTTTTAAGTCTAAGTATTGATTTTTGCAAATTATCATCATATTCACAAACTGGGAGACCCGAGACTATGAGGTCAGTTACTACAAGTCACATTGGTCCCGTACGAGGTGTTCGTGCCTCCTACGGGGTCGTTTGGGGGTTGGTATGGGTTTTCACCCTTTAACGGCTTATTTTTAAGTTTAAGTGTTGATTTTGTTTATTTTTACAAATTAACGTCATATTCTCAAATCGGCAGACCCGGGACAACGCGGTTAGTTCCTACAAGTTACATTGGTCCCGTACGAGGTGTTCGTGCCTCCTACGGGGTCGTTTGGGAGCTGGTTTGAGTTTTCACCCTCTAACAGCTTTTTTTTAAGTCTAAGTATTGATTTTGTTAGTTTTTACAAATTAACGACATATTCTCGAATCGGGAGACCCGGGACTACGCGGTTTGTTCCTACAAGTTACATTGGTCCCGTAGGAGGTGTTCGTGCCTCCTATAGGGTCGTTTGAGGGATGGTTTGGGTTTTCACCTTTTAATGGCTTGTTTTTAAGTCTAAGTGTTAATTTTGTTAATTTTTGCAAATTATCATCATATTCTCAAATTGTGTGACCCCAGACTACGCGATCAGTTCCAACAAGTTGCATTGGTCCCGTGCGAGGTGTTCGTGCCTCCTACGGGGTCATTTAGGGGGTGGTTTTGGTTTTCACCCTTTAACGACTTGTTTTTAAGGCTAAGTGTTGACTTTTGCGAATTTTCATCATATTCACAAACTGGGAGATCGAGGACTATGCGGTCAGTTACTACAAGTTACATTGGTCCCGTACGAGGTGTTCGTGCCTCCTATGGGGTCGTTTGGGGGCTGGTTTGGGTTTTCACCCTTTAACGGTTTTGTTTTTATGTTAAACTATTGATTTTGTTGATTTTTGAAAATTATCATCATATTCTCAAATTGGGAGACCCCGAACTACGCAGTTAGTTCTAACAAGTTACATTGGTCCCGTGCGTGGTGTTCGTGCCTCCTACGGGGTCGATTGGGGGGTGGTTTGGGTTTTCACCCTTTAACGGCTTATTTTTAAGTGTAAGTGTTGATTTTTGCAAATTATTGTCATATTCACAAATTGGGAGACCCGGGATTTCGCGGTCAGTTACTACAAGTCACATTGGTCCCGTACGAGGTGTTCGTGCCTCCTACGGGGTCGTTTGGGGGTTGGTATGGGTTTTCACCCTTTAACGGCTTATTTTTAAGTTTAAGTGTTAATTTTATTGATTTTTACAAATTAACATCATATTCTCGAATCGGGAGACCCGAGACTACGCGGTTAGTTCCTACAAGTTACATTGGTCCCGTACGAGGTGTTCGTGCCTCCTACAGGGTCGTTTGGGAGCTGGTTTGAGTTTTCACCCTCTAACAGCTTTTTTTTAAGTCTAAGTATTGATTTTGTTAATTTTTACAAATTAACATCATATTCTCGAATCGGGAGGCCCGGGACTACGCGGTTAGTTCCTACAAGTTACATTGGTCCCGTAGGAGGTGTTCGTGCCTCCTATAGGGTCGTTTGAGGGCTGGTTTGGGTTTTCACCTTTTAATGGCTTGTTTTTAAGTTAAATGTTGATTTTGTTGATTTTTGGAAATTATCATCATATTCTCAAATTGTGTGACCCCGGACTACGCGATCAGTTCCAACAAGTTGCATTGGTCCCGTGCGAGGTGTCCGTGCCTCCTACGGGGTCGTTTGGTGGGTGGTTTGGGTTTTCACCCTTTAACGACTTGTTTTTAAGGCTAATTGTTGAGTTTTGTAAATTATCATCATATTCACAAACTGGGAGATCGAGGACTATGCGGTCAGTTACTAAAAGTTACATTGGTCACGTACGAGGAGTTCGTGCCTCCTATAGGGTCCTTTGGGGGTTGGTTTGGGTTTTCACCCTTTAACGGTTTTATTTTTATCTTTAACTATTGATTTTGTTGATTTTTGAAAATTATCGTCATATTCTCAAATTGGGAGACCCCGGACTACGCAGTTCGTTCTAACAAGTTACATTGGTCCCGTTCGTGGTGTTCGTGCCTCCTACGGGGTCGATTGGGGGGTGGTTTGGGTTTTCACCCTTTAGCGGCTTATTTTTAAGTGTAAGTGTTGATTTTTGCAAATTATCATCATATTCGCAAATTGGGAGACCCGGGACTACGCGGTAAGTTACTACAAGTCACATTGGTCCCGTACGAGGTGTTCGTGCCTTCTACGGGGTCGTTTGGGGGTTGGTATGGTTTTTCACCCTTTAACGGCTTGTTTTTAAGTTTAAGTGTTGATTTTGTTGATTTTTACAAATTAACGTCATATTCTCAAATTGGGAGACCCTGGACTACGCAATTAGTTCTATCAAGTGACATTGGTCCCGTGCGAGGTGTTCGTGCCTCCTACGGTGTCGTTTGGGGACTGGTTTGGGTTTTCACCCTCTAACGGCTTATTTTTTAGTCTAAGTATTGATATTTGCAAATTATCATCATATTCACAAACTGGGAGACCCGAGACTACGCGGTCAGTTACTACAAGTCACATTGGTCCCGTTCGAGGTATTCGTGCCTCCTACGGGGTCGTTTGGGGGTTGGTATGGGTTTTCACCCTTTAACGGCTTATTTTTAAGTTTAAGTGTTGATTTTGTTGATTTTGACAAATTAACAACATATTCTCGAATCGGGAGACCCGGGACTACGCGGTTAGTTCCTACAAGTAACATTGGTCCCGTAGGAGGTGTTCGTGCCTCCTATAGGGTCGTTTGAGGGCTGGTTTGGGTTTTCACCTTTAAGGGCTTGTTTTAAGTTTAAGTGTTGATTTTGTTGATTTTTGCAAATTATCATCATATTCTCAAATTCTGTGACCCCGGACTACGCGATCAGTTCCAACAAGTTGCATTGGTCCCATGCGAGGTGTTCGTGCCTCCTACGGGGTCGTTTGGGGGGTGGTTTGGGTTTTCACCCTTTAACGGCTTATTTTTAAGGCTAAGTGTTGACTTTTTCAAATTATCATCATATTCACAAACTGGGAGATCCAGGACAATGCGTTCAGTTACTAAAAGTTACATTGGTCCCCTACGAGGTGTTCGTGCCTCCTACGGGGTCGTTTGGTGGCAGGTTTGGGTTTTCACCCTTTAACGACTTGTTTTTAAGTTTAAGTGTTGATTTTGTTGGTTTTTGCAAATAATCGTCATATTCTCAAATTGAGAGACCCTGAACTACGCGGTTAGTTCCAACAAGTTACATTCGTCCCGTGCGAGGGGTTCGTGCCTCCTACGGGGTCGTTTGGCGGGTGTTTTTGGTTTTCACCTTTTAACGGCTTGTTTTCAAGTGTAAGTGTTGATCTTTGCAAATTATCATCATATTCACAAACTGGGAGACCCGGGACTTCGTGGTCAGTTACTACAAGATACATTGGTCCCGTACGAGGTGTTCGTGCCTCCTACGGGGTCGTTTGGTGGTTGGTTTGGGTTTTCACCCTTTAACGGCTTTTTTTTAAGTTTAAGTGTTGATTTTGTTGATTTTTACAAATTATCGTCATATTCTCGAATCGGGAGACCCGACCGGGACTACGCGGTCAGTTCCAACAAGTTACATTGGTCCCGTGCGAGGTGTTCGTGCCTCCTACGTGGTCGTTTGGGGGCTGGTTTGGGTTTTCACCCTTTGAACGTTTGTTTTTAAGTCTAAGTGTTAATTTTTGTAAATTATCATCATATTCACAAACAGTGAGACCCAAGACCATGCGGTCAGTTCCTCCAAGTTACATTGGTCCCATGGGAGATGTTCATGCCTCCTACAAGGTCGTTTGAGGGCTACTTTGTGTTTTCACCCTTTAAGGGCTTGTTTTTAAGTTTAAGTGTTGATTTTTGCAAATTATCGTCATATCCTCAAATTGTGTGACCCCGGACTATGCGATCAGTTCCAACAAGTTACACTGGTCCCGTGCGAGGTGCTCATGCCTCCTACGGGGTTGTTTCGGGGGTGGTTTGGGTTTTCACCCTTTAACGGCTTGTTTTTAAGGCTAAGTGTTGATTTTTGCAAATTATCATCATATTCACAAACTGGGAGACGCATGACTATGCGGTCAGTTACAACAAGTTACATTGGTCTTGTACGAGGTATTCGTGCCTCGTACGGGGTCGTTTGGCGACTGGTTTGGATTTTCACCCTTTAACTAGTTGTTTTTAAGTTTAAGTGTTGATTTTGTTGATTTTTGCAAATTATCATCATATTCTCAAATTGGCAGACCCCGGACTACGCGGTTAGTTCCAATAAGTTACATTGGTCCCGTGCGAGGTGTTCGTACCTCCTTCGGGGTCGTTTGGGGGGTGGTCTTAGTTTTCACCCTTTAACGGCTTGTTTTTAAGTCTAATTGTTATTTTTTGCAAATTATCATCATATTTACAAACTAGGAGACCCGGGACTACGCGGCCAGTTTCTACAAGTTACATTGGTCCCATACGAGGTGTTCGCGCCTCCTACGAGGTTGTTTGGGGGTTGGTTTGGGTTTTCACCCTTTAATGACTTGTTTTTAAGTTTAAGTATTGATTTTGTTGATTTTTACAAATTATCGTCATATTCTCAAATCGGGAGACCCAGGACTACGCGTTCAGTTTCAACAAGTTACATTGGTCCCGTGCGAGGTGTTCGTGCCTCCTACGTGGTCGTTTGGGGGCTGGTTTGGGTTTTCACCCTTTAAAGGTTTGTTTTTAAATCTAAGTGTTAATTTTTGGAAATTATCATCATATTCACAAATCGGGAAACCCTGACTACGCGGTCAGTTCCTCCAAGTTACATTGGTCCCGTAGGAGGTGTTCGTGCCTCCTACAGGGTCGTTAGAGGGCTGGTTTGGGTTTTCCCCCTTTAACGGCTTCTTTTTAAGTTTATGTGTTGATTTTGTTGATTTTTGCAAATTATCGTCATATTCTCAAATTGTGTGACCCCGAACTACGCGATTAGTTCCAACATGTTACATTGGTCCCGTGCGAGGTGTTCGTGCCTCCTACGGGGTCGTTTGGGTTTTCACCCTTTAATGACTTCTTTTTAAGTGTAAGTGTTGATTTTTGCAAATTATCATCATATTCATAAACTGGGAGACCCGGGACTTCGCGGCTAGTTTCTACAAGTTACATTGGTCCCGTACGAGGTGTTCGTGCCTCCTACGAGGTTGTTTGGGGTTGGTTTGGGTTTTCACCCTTTAATGACTTGTTTTTAAGTTTAAGTGTTGATTTCGTTGATTTTTATAAATTATTATCATATTCTCTAATCGGGAGACCTGGGACTATGCGATCAGTTCCAACAAGTTACGTTGGTCCCGTGCGAGGTGTTCATGCCTCCTACGTGGTCGTTTGGGGGATGGTTTGGGTTTTCACCCTTTAAATGTTTATTTTTAAGTATAAGTGTTAATTTTTGCAAATTACCATCATATTCAGCAACCGGGAGACTCGAGACTACGCGGTCCGTTCCTCCAAGTTACATTGGTCGCGTAGGAGGTGTTCGTGCCTCCTATAGGGTCGTTTGAGGGCTAGTATGGGTTTTCACCCTTTAACGGCTTGTTTTTAAGTTTAAGTGTTGATTTTGTTGATTTTGGCAAATTATCATCATATCCTCAAATTGTGTGACCCCAAACTACGCGATCAGTTCCAACAAGTTACATTGGTCCTGTGTGAGGTGTTCGTGCCTCCTACGGGGTTATTTGGGGGGTGGTTTGGATTTTCACCCTTTAACGGCTTGTTTTTAAAGCTAAGTGTTGATTTTTGCAAATTATCATCATATTCACAAACTGGGAGACCCAAGACTACGCGGTCAGGTACTACAAGTTACATTGGACCCGTACGAGGTGTTCTTGCCTCGTACGGGGTCGTTTGGCGGCTAGTTTTGGTTTTCACCCTTTAACGACTTGTTTTTAAGTTTAAGTGTTGATTTTGTTGATTTTTGCAAATTATCGTCATATTCTCAAATTGGGAAACCCCGGACTACGCGGTTAGCTCCAACAAGTTACATTGGTCCCGTGCGAGGTGTTCGTGCCTCCTACGGGGTTATTTGGGGGGTGGTTTGGGTTTTCACCCTTTAACGGCTTGTTTTTAAGGGAAAGTGTTGATTTTTGCAAATTATCATCATATTCACAAACTGGGAGACCCAGGACTACGCGGTCAGGTACTACAAGTTACATTGGACCCGTACGAGGTGTTCTTGCCTCGTACGGGGTCGTTTGGCGGCTAGTTTGGGTTTTCACCCTTTAACGACTTGTTTTTAAGTTTAAGTGTTGATTTTGTTGATTTTTGCAAATTATCGTAATATTCTCAAATTGGGAAACCACGGACTACGCGGTTAGCTACAACAAGTTACATTGGTCCCGTGCGAGGTGTTCGTGCCTCCTACGGGGTCGTTTGGGTTTTCACCCTTTAACGACTTGTTTTTAAGTGTAAGTGTTGATTTTTGCAGATTATTATCATATTCACAAACTGGGAGACCCGGGACTACGCGGTCAGTTCCAACAAGTTGCATTGGTCTAGTGGGAGGTGTTCGTGCCTCCTACGGGGTCGTTTTGGGGGTTGGTTTGGGTTTTCACCCTTTAATGGCTTGTTTTTTAGTGTAAGTGTTGATTTTGTTGATTTTTGCAAATTATCATCATATTCTTGAATCGGGAGACCCGGGACTACGCGGTCAGTTCCTAGAAGTTACAGTGGTCCCGTGCGAGTTGTTCGTTCCTCCGACGTGGTCGTTTGGGAGCTGGTTTGGGTTTTCGCCCTTTAAAGGCTTGTTTTTAAGTCAAAGTGTTAATTTTTAAAAATTACCGTCATCTTCACAAACCTATAGATCCAGGACTACGCAGTCAGTTCCTCCAAGTTACATAAGTCCCGGGCGAGGTGTTCGTGCCTCCTACGGGGTCGTTTGGCGGCTTGTTTGGGGTTTCAGCCTTTAACGGCATGTTTTTTAGTCTAAGTGTGATTTTTACAAATTATCGTAATATTCTCAAATTGGGAGACCTGGGACTACGCGATTAGTTCCTACAAGTAACATTAGTCCCGTGCGAGGTGCTCGTGCCTCCTACGGGGTCGTTTGGTGGCTGGTTTGGGTTTTCACCCTTTAACAACTTCTTTTTAAGCTTATGTGCTGATTTTTTAAATTATCGTCATATTCTAAATTCGAGAGACCCGGGACAACGCGATCAGTTCCTACAAGTTACATTGGTCCCGTGCGAGGTGTTCGTGCCTCTTACGGGGTCTTTTGGCGGTTGGTTTGGGTTTTCATCCTTTAACGACTTGTTTTTAAGTCTAAGTATTGATTTTGTTGATTTTTACAAATTAACGTCATATTCTCGAATCGGGAGACACGGGACTACGCGGTCAGTTCCTACAAGTTACATTGGTCCCGTACGAGGTGTGCGTGCCTACTACGGGGTTATTTTTGGGCTAGTTTGGGTTTTCACCCTTTAACGAGTTGTTTTTATGTTTAAGTGCTGATTTAGTTAATTTTTGCAGGTTATCGTCATATTCTCAATTTGGTTGACCCCGAACTACGCGATCAGTTCCAACAAGTTACATTGGTCCCGTGCGAGGTGTTGGTGCCTCCTACGGGGTCGTTTTGGGTTTTCACCCTTTAACGGCTTATTTTTAAGTCTAAGTGTTGATTTTTGCAAATTATCATCATATTCAATAACTGGGAGACACGGGAATACGAGATCAGTTACTACAAGTTACATTGGACCCGTACGAGGTGTTCGTGCCTCCTAAGGGGTCATTTGGGGGTTGGTTATGGTTTTCACCCTTTAACGACTTGTTTTTAAGTCTAAGTGTTGATTTTTGCAAATTATCGTCGTATTCTCAAGCCGGGAGACCCGGGACTACGCGGTCAGTTCCAACAAGTTACATTGGTCCCGTGTGAGGTGTTCGTAACTCCTACAGGGTCGTTTGGGTGGTGGTTTGGGTTTTCACCCTTTAACGGCTTGTTTTTAAGTCTAAATGTTGATTTTTTCAAATTATCATCATATTTACAAATTGGGAGACCCGAGACTACGCGGTCAGTTACTACAAGTAACATCGGTCCTCTACGCGGCATTCGTGCCTCCTACGGGGTCGTTTGGGGGCTAGTTTGGGTTTACACCCTTTAACGACTTGTTTTTAAGTTTAAGTGTTGATTTTATTGATTTTTTAAAATTATCGTCATATTCTTGAATCGAGAGACCCGAGACTACGTGGTCAGTTCATATAAGTTACATGGGTCTCGTGCGAGGTGTTCGTGCCTCCTACGTGGTCGTTTGGGGGCTGGTTTGGGTTTTCACCCTTTATAGGCTTGTTTTTAAGTATAAGTATTAATTTTTGCTAATTATTATCATATTCATGAACCGGGAGACCCGACACTACGCGGTCAGTTCCTCCAAGTTACATTGGTCCCGTGCGAGGTGTTTGTGCCTCCTACGGGGTCATTTGGGGGCTGGTTTGGGTTTTCACCCTTTAATGACTTGTTTTTTAGTCTAAGTGTGATTTTTTGCAAATTATCGTTATATTTAAATCGGGAGACCAGGGACTATGCGGTCTTTCCCTACAAGTTGCTTAGTCCCGTGCGAGGTGTTCGTGTCTCCTACGGGGTCATTTTGGGACTAGTTTGGGTTTTCACCCATTAACGGCTTGTTTTTAAGTTTAAGTGTTGATTTTTGTAAATTATTGTTATATTCTAAATCCGGGAGAGTCGGGAAAACGCGGTCAGTTCCTAACAGTTACATTGGTCCCGTGCGAGGTGTTCGTGCCTCTTACGGGGTCTTTTGGGGGCTGGTTTGGCCTTTCCCCCTTTAATGGCTTGTTTTTAAGTCTAAGTGTTGATTTTGTTAATTTTTGCAAATTATCATCATATTCTCGAATTGGGAGACCTGGGTCTACGCGGTCAGTTCCAACATTTTACATTGGTCCCGTACGAGGTGTTCGTGCTCCTACGGGGTCGTTTGGGGGGTGGTTTGAGTTTTGTCCCTTTAACGGCTTGTTTTTAAGTCTAAGTGTTGATTTTCGCAAATTATCATCATATTCACAAATTGGGAGACCCGAGATTACGTGGTCAGTTCTTACAAGCTACATTTGTCCCATACAAGGTGTTCATGCCTCTTACGGGGTCGTTTGAGGGCTGGTTTGGGTTTTCACCCTTTAACGACATGTTTTTAAGTTTATGTGCTGATTTTGTTGATTTTTGGAAATTATCGTCATATTCTTAAATTGTGTGACCCCGAACTACGCGATCAGTTCCAACATGTTACATTGGTCCCGTGCGAGGTGTTCGTGCCTCCTACGGCGACGTTTGGGGGGTGGTTTGGGTTTTCACTCTTTAACGACTTCTTTTTAAGTGTAAGTGTTGATTTTTGCAAATTATCATCATATTCACAAACTGGGAGACCCGACACTTCGCGGTCAGTTACTACAAGTTACATTGGTCCCGTACGAGGTGTTCGTGCCTCCTACGAGGTCGTTTGGGGGTTGGTTTAGGTTTTCACCCTTTAATGACTTGTTTTTAAGTTTAAGTGTTGATTTTGTTGATTTTTACAAATTATCGTCATATTTTCGAATCGGGAGACCCGGGACTACGCGATGAGTTCCAACAAGTTACATTGGTCCTGTGTGAGGTGTTCATGCCTCCTACGTGGTCGTTTGGGGGTTGGTTTGGGTTTTCACCCTTTAACGGCTTGTTTTTAAGTGTAACTGTTGTTTTTTGTAATTTTTTGGAAATTATCGTCATATCCTCAAATTGTGTGACCCCGGACTACGCGATCAGTTCCAACAAGTTACATTGGTCCTGTGTGAGGTGTCCGTGCCTCCTACGGGGTTGTTTGGGTTTTCACCCTTTAACGGCTTGTTTTTAAGGCTATGTGCTGATTTTTGCAAATTATCATCATATTCACAAACTGGGAGACCTAGGACTATGCTGTCAGTTACTACAAGTTACATTGGACCCGTACGAGGTGTTCTTGCCTCCTACGGGGTCGTTTGGGGGTTGGTTTAGGTTTTCACCCTTTAACGACTGGTTTTTAAGTTTAAGTGTTGATTTGGTTGATTTTTGCAAATTATCGTCATATTCTCAAATTGGGAAACCCCGGACTACGCGGTTAGTTCCAACAAGTTACATTGGTCCCGTGCGAGGTGTTCGCTCCTCCTACGGGGTCGTTTGGGGGGTGGTTTGGGTTTTCACCCTTTAACGGCTTGTTTTTAAGTGTAACTGTTGATTTTTGTAAATTATCATCATATTCACAAACTGGGAGACCCGGGACTACGCTGTCAGTTCCAACAAATTAAATTGGTCCAGTGCGAGGTGTTCGTGCCTCCTACGGGGTCGTTTTGGGGGCTGGTTTGTGTTTTCACCCTTTAATGGCTTGTTTTTTAGTGTAAGTGTTGATTTTGTTGATTTTTGTAAATTATCATCATATTCTTGAATCGGGAGACCCGGGACTACGCGGTCAGTTCCTACAAGTTACAGTGGTCCCGTGCGAGTTGTTCGTGCCTCCTACGTGGTCGTTTGGGTTTTCGCCCTTTAAAGGCTTGTTTTTAAGTCAAAGTGTTAATTTTTGCAAATTACCGTCATATTCACAAACCTATAGATCCAGGACTACGCAGTCAGTTCCTCCAAGTTACATAAGTCCCGGGCGAGGTGTTCGTGCCTCCTTGGGGTCGTTTGGCGGCTTGTTTGGGGTTTCAGCCTTTAACGGCATGTTTTTTAGTCTAAGTGTGATTTTTACAAATTATCGTAATATTCTCAAATTGGGAGACCTGGGACTACGCGATTAGTTCCTACAAGTAACATTAGTCCCGTGCGAGGTGTTCGTGCCTCCTACGGGGTCGTTTGGTGGCTTGTTTGGGTTTTCACCCTTTAACAACTTCTTTTTAAGCTTATGTGCTGATTTTTTAAATTATCATCATATTCTAAATTCGAGAGACCCGGGACAACGTGATCAGTTCCTACAAGTTCATTGGTCCCGTGCGAGGTGGTCGTGCCTCTTACGGGGTCTTTTGGCGGCTGGTTTGGGTTTTCAACCTTTAACGGCTTGTTTAAAAGTCTAAGTATTGATTTTTTTTTATTTTCACAAATTAACGTCATATTCTCGAATTGGGAGACCCGAGACTACGCGATCAGTTCCTATAAGTTACATTGGTCCCGTACGAGGTGTGCGTGCCTCCTACGGGGTTATTTTGGGGCTAGTTTGGGTTTTCACCCTTTAAGTGTTGATTTAGTTAATTTTTGCAGGTTATCGTCATATTCTCAAATTGGTTGACCCCAAACTACGCGATCAGTTCCAACAAGTTACATTGGTTCCGTGCGAGGTGTTCGTGCCTCCTACGGGGTCATTTTGTGTTTTCACCCTTTAACGACTTATTTTTAAGTCTAAGTGTTTATTTTTGCAAATTATCATCATATTCAAAAACTGGGAGACACGGGACTACGCGATCAGTTACTACAAGTTACATTGGTCCCGTACGAGGTGTTCGTGCCTCCTAAGGGGTCATTTGGGGTTGGTTTGGGTTTTCACCCTTTAACGACTTGTTTTTAAGTCTAAGTGTTGATTTTTGCTAACTATCGTCATATTCTCAAACCGGGAGACCCAGGACTATGTGGTCAGTTCCAACAAGTTACATTGGTCCCGTGCGAGGTGTTCGTGCCTCCTACGGGGTCGTTTGGGGGGTGGTTTTGGTTTTCACCCTTTAACGGCTTATTTTGAAGCCTAAATGTTGATTTTTTCAAATTATCATCATATTCACAAACTGGGAGACCCGAGACTATGCGGTCAGTTACTACAAGTAATATCGGTCTTGTACGAGGTGTTCTGCCTCTTACGGGGTCGTTTGAGGGTTGGTTTGGGTTTACACCCTTTAACGGCTTGTTTTTAAGTTTAAGTGTTTATTTTGTTTATTTTTGCAAATTATCGTCATATTCTTGAATCGAGAGACCCGAGACTACGCGGTCAGTTCCTATAAGTTACATGGGTCTCGTGCGAGTTGTTCGTGCCTCCTACGTGGTCGTTTGGGGGCTGGTTTGGGTTTTCACCCTTTAAAGGCTTGTTTTTAAGTATAAGTGTTAATTTTTACAAATTATCATCATATTCACGAACCGGGAGACCCGACACTACACGGTCAGTTCCTCCAAGTTACATTGGTCCCGTGCGAGGTGTTTGTGCCTCCTACGGGGTCGTTTGGGGGTTGGTTTGGGTTTTCACCCTTTAACGACTTGTTTTTTAGTCTAAGTGTGATTTTTTGCAAATTATCTTCATATTCTCAAATCGGGAGACCAGGGACTACACAGTCATTTCCTACAAGTTGCTTAGTCCCGTGCGAGGTGTTCGTGTCTCCTACGGGGTCATTTTGTGTCTGGTTTGGGTTTTCACCCTTTAGCGGCTTGTTTTTAAGTTTAACCGTTGATTTTGGTAAATTATCATCATATTATAAATTCGGGAGACTCGGGACAATGCGGTCAGTTCCTAACTGTTACATTGGTCCTGTGTGAGGTGTCCGTGCCTCTTACGGGATCTTTTGGGGGCTGGTTTGGGTTTTCACCCTTTAATGGCTTGTTTTTAAGTCTAAGTGTGATTTCTGCAACTTATCGCCATATTCTCAAACCGGGAGACCCGCGACTGCACGGTCAGTTCCTACAAGTTACATTGGTCCCGTACAAGGAGTTCGTGCTTCATACGGCGTCGTTTGGGGGCTGGTTTGGATTTTCACCCTTTAATGGCTTGTTTTCAAGTCTAAGTGTTATTTTTGCCAATTATCATCATATTCACAAATCGGGAGACCCGGGACTACACGGTCAGTTCCAACAAGTTACATTGGTCCCGTGCAAGGTGTTCATGCCTCCTAAGGGGTCGTTTGGGGGGTGGTTTGGGTTTTCACCCTTTAACGGCTTATTTTTAAGTCTAAGTGGTGACTTTTGCAAATTATTGTCATAATCACAACCCGGGAGATCCAGGACTATATGGTCAGTTCCTATAAGTTACATTGGTCCCGTACGAGGTATTCGTGACTCCTACGGGGTCGTTTTGGGGGTTGGTTTAGGTTTTCACCCTTTAACGGCTTATTTTTAAGTTTAAGTGTTGATTTTGTTGATTTTTGAAAATTATCATAATATTCTCAAACCGGGAGACCCAAGACTACGCGTTCAGTTCCAACAAATTACATTGGTCCCATGCGAGGTGTTCATGCCTCCTACGTGGTCATTTGGGGGGGTGGTTTGGGTTTTCACCCTTTAACGGATTGTTTTTAAGTCTAATTGTTGATTTTTTCAAATTATCATCATATTCACAAACTGGGAGACTCCAGACTACGCGGTGAGTTCCTACAAGATACAATCGTCCCGTACGAGGTGTTCGTGCCTCCTACGGGGTCGTTTGGGGGCTGGTTTGGGTTTTCACCCTTTAACGGCTTATTTTTAAGTTTAAGTGTTTACTTTGTTGATTTTTGCAAATTATCATCATATTTTCGAATCGGGAGACCCGGGAATACGCGGTCTGTTCCTACTGTTACATTTGTCCCGTGCGAGGTGTACGTACCTCCTACGGGGTCGTTTGGGGGGTGGTTTGGGTTTTCACCATTTAACGGCTTGTTTTCAAGTCCAAGTGTTGATTTTTGTAAATTAACATCATATTCACAAACCGGGAGACCCGGGACTACGCGGTCAGTTCCTACAAGTTACATTGGTCGAGTAAGAGGTGTTCGTGCCTCCTACGGGGTCGTTTTGGGGGTTGGTTTAGGTTTTCACCCTTTAATGGCTTTTTTTAAGTTTAAGTGTTAGTTATTGTAAATTATCATCATATTCACAAATTGGGAGACCCAGGACTATGCGGTCAGTTCCTACAAGTTACATTGGTCCCGTACGAGGTGTTCATGCCTCTTACGGGGTCGTTTGGGGGCTGGTTTTGGATTTCCACCATTTAACGGCTTATTTTCAAGTCTCGGTTTTGATTTTTGTAAATTATAATCATATTCGAAATCTGGGAGACCCGGGACAACGCGATCATTTCCTACAAGTTACATTGTTCTCGTGCGAGGTGTTTGTTCCTCTTACAGGGTCTTTTGGGGGCTGGTTTGTGTTTTCACCCTTTAATGGCTTGTTTTTCAGTCTAAGTGTGATTTTTGCAAATTATCGTCGTATTCTCAAATTGGGAGACCCCGGACTACGCGATTATTTCCAACAAGTTACATTGGTCTCGTGCGAGGTGTTCGTGCCTCCTACGGGGTCGTTTGGGGGCTGATTTCGATTTTCACTCTTTAACGGCTTGTTTTTAAGTCTAAGTATTCATTTTATTAATTTTTTACAAATTAACATCACATTCTCGAATCGGGAGACCTGGGACTACACGGTTAGTTCCTACAAGTTACGTTGGTCCAGTACGAGGTGTTCGTGCCTCCTATAGGGTCGTTTGGGGGCTGGTTTATGTTTTCACACTTTGACGGTTTTTTTTTAAGTTTAAGTATTGATTTTGTTTATTTTTGCAAATTATCGTCATATTCTCAAATTATGTGACCCCGGACTACGCGATCAGTTCCAACAAGTTACATTGGTCCCGTGCGAGGTGTTCGTGCCGCCTACGGGGTCGTTTGGGGGGTGGTTTGGGTTTTCACCCTTTAACGGCTTATTTTTAAGTGTAAGTGTTGATTTTTGAAAATTATCATCATATTCTCAAACTGGGAGAACCGGGACTACGCGATCAGTTAATACAAGTTACATTGGTCCCGTACGAGGTGTTCGTGCCTCCTACGGGGTCATTTGGGGGTTCGTTTGGGTTTTCACCCTTTAACGGCTTTGTTTTTAAGGTTAAGTGTTGATTTTGTTGATTTTTCCAAATTATCATCATATTCGCAAACTGGGAGACCCGAAACTACGCGGTTAGTTCCTACAAACTACATTGGTCCCGTTGGAGGTGTTCGTGCCTCCTATAGGGTCGTTTGAGGGCTGGTTTGGGTTTTCACCCTGTAAAGGCTTGTTTTTAAGTTTAAGTGTTGATTTTGTTGATTTTTTGCAAATTATCATCATATTCTCAAATTGTGTGAACCTGGACTACGCGGTCAGTTCCAACAAGTTACATTGGTTCCGTACGAGGTGTTCGTGCCTCCTACGGGGTGGTTTTGGGGGTGGTTTGGGTTTTCACCATTTAACGGCTTTTTTTCAAGTCCAAGTGTTGATTTTTGTAAATTATCATCATATTCACAAACCGAGAGACCCGGGACTACGCGGTCAGTTCCTAGAAGTTACATTGGTCCCGTGCGAGGTGTTCGTGCCTCCTACGGGGTAATTTGGGGGGTGATTTGGGTTTTCACCCTTTAATGGCTTGTTTTTTAGTCTAAGTATTAATTTCTACAAATTATCATCATATTCACAAACTGGGAGACCCGGGACTACGCGGTCAGTTACTACAAGTTACATTGGTCCAGTACGAGGTGTTCGTGCCTCCTACGGGGTCGTTTGGGGGGTGGTTTGGGTTTTCACCCTCTAACGGTTTTGTTTTTAAGTTTAAGTGTTGATTTTGCTGATTTTTGCAAATTATCATCATATTCACAAATTGGGAGACCCGGGACAACGCGGTTAGTTCCTACAAGTTACATTGGTCCCGTACTAGGTGTTCGTGCCTCCTACATGATCATTTGGGGGCTGCTTTGGGTTTTCACCCTTTAACGGCTTGTTTTTAAGTCTATGTATTGATTTTGTTGATTTTTACAAATTAACATCATATTCTCGAATCGGGAGACCCGGGACTTAGGCTTAAAAACATGGCGTTAGTGGGGGAAAAGTCGAAATAGCCCCCGAACTGCCCCGTGAGTGCAACCAACACCTTGCACGGGACCAATGTAACTCATAGGAACTGACCGCGTGATCATGGTACTCCGGGTTTGAGAATAGGATGATAATTTTCATATTTCTAGACTTAGGTTTAAAAATGTGTTGATAGTGGGGGAAAACTCGAAACTACCCTCAAATGTCCCCCTGTGTGACAACAACCCCTCATAAGGGACCAGTGTAACTCGTAGAACTGACCGCGTGATGACGGGACTACTGATTTCAGAATATGATGATAATTTACATATTTCTAGACCTAGGATTAAAAACTTGCTGTTAGTAGGCGAAAATCCTAAATAGCCCCCGAATGGCCCCGTGAGTGGCACCAACACCTCTCACGGGACCAATGTAACACGTTCTAACTGACCGCATGATCACAGGACTCCCAGTTTGAGAATAATATAATAATTTCCATGTTTCTAGACTTAGGCATAAAATTAGGGCATTAGTGGGGGGAAACCCGAAATAGCCCCCGAACGGCCCCGTGAGTGGCACCAACACCTCGCACGAGACCAATGTAAATCGTACGAAATGGCCGCATGATCACGAGACTCCCGATTTGAGAATACGACGATAATTTACATATTTTAGGACTTAGGCTTAAAAACTTTCCGTTAGTGGGCAAAACCCCTAAAGTGCCCCCGAACAGCCCCGTGAGTGGCACCAACACCTCGCACGGAACCAACGTAACTCGTATGCACTAACCGCGCGATCACAGGACTCCTGGTGTGAGAATAAGACAATAGTTTAAAAATATTAGAACCTAGGTAAAACATTGCATTAGTGGGGGGAAACTTGAAGCACCCCCCGAACGGCCCCATGAGTGGCAGCAACACCTCGCACGGGACCAGTGTAACTCATACGAGCTGACCACACGATCACGGGACTTTCGATTTGAGAATATGATGATAACTTACATATTTCAAGATGTAGGCTTAAAAATATGGCGTTAGTGGTGGAAAACACGAAACAACCCTCGAAGGGCCTCGTGAATGGCACCAACACCCCGCATGGGACCAATGTTACTCGTAGGAACTGACCGTGCCATCACGGGACTACCGGCTTGAGAATACGATGATAATTTGCATATTTTTAGACTTAGGGTTAGAAACTTGTCGTTAGTGAGCAAAAACCTGAAACAGCCCCGAAACGGCACCGTGAGTGAGTCCAATACCTCGCATGGGACCAATGTAACTCGTACGAATAGATCACGCGATCACGGGAACCCCGGTTAGAGAATATGACGATAATTTAAAAATATCAGGACTTAGGCAAAACATGGCGTTAGTGGGGGAAAAGCCAAAATGGCCCCCGAACTTCCCCGTGAGTGGAACCAACACCTTGCACGGGACCAATGTAACTCGTAGGAACTCACCGCATGATCACGGTGCTTTGGGTTAGAGAATATGATGATAATTTGCATATTTCTAGACTTAGGTTTAAAAATGTGGCGATAGTGGGGGAAAACTCAAAACAACCCTCAAATGTCCCCGTGTGTGACACCAACCCCTCACAAGGAACCAGTGTAACTAGTAGAATTGACCGAGCGATCATGGGACTCCCGATTTAATAATACGACGATAATTTTCATATTTCTAGACATAGGCTTAAAAACCTGGCATTAGTGGGCGAAAACCTGAAACATCCCCCGAAGGATCTCGTGAGTGGCACTAACACTTTGCACGTGACCAATGTAACTCGTGCGATCTTACCGCGCGATCACGTGACTCTCTATTTAAGAATACGACGATAATTTGTATATTTCTCGACTAAGTCTTAAAAACATGTCGTTAGTGGGTTAAAACCAGAAAGAGCTCCCGAACGACACCATGAGTGGCACGAACACCTCGCACTTGACCAATGTAACTCATACAAACTGACCGCGCGATCGCGGGACTCCCGATTTGATAATACGATGATAATTTTCATATTTCTAGCCTTAGGAATAAAAATAAGGCATTAGTGGGGGAAAACCTAAAATAACCCTCGGACGGCCTCGTGAGTGGCACCAAGACCTCGTACGAGACCAATGGAAAACGTACCAACTGATCGTACGATCACGCGACTCACGGTTTGAGAATACGATGATAATTTGTATATTTCTAGACTTAGGCTTAAAAACTTGCCGTTTGTGGACTAAAACTCGATACAACCCCCGAACGGCCCTGTGAGTGGTGCCAACACCTCTCACGTGACCAATGTAACTCGTACGAACTGACCGCCTGATCACGAGACTCCCGATTTGAGAATACAATTATAATTTAAAAATATCAAGACTTAGGTAAAACATGGCGTTGGTGGGGGAAAGCCCAAAACATCCCCGAACGTCCCCGTAAGTGGCACTAACTCCTTGTACGGGACCAATTTAACTCGTAGGAACTGACCGTGCGATCACGGTAGTCCTGGTTTGAGAATAGGACGATAATTTGCATATTTCTAGACTTAGGCTTAAAAACTTGCCGTTAGTGGGAGAAAACCCAAAATAGTGCCTGAATGGCCCCGTGAGTGGCACCAACACCTCGCACGGGACCAATGTAACTCATAGAAATAGACCGCACGATCACGTGATTCCCGGTTTGAGAATACGATGATAATTTGCATGTTTCTAGACTTATGCTTAAAAACTTGTCGTTAGTGTGCGAAAACCTGAAACAACCCTCGAACGGCCCCGTAAGTGGCACCAACACGTCGTACGGGTCCAACGTTACTTGTACGAACTAATCGTGCGATCACAGAACTCCCGGTTTGGGAATACGATGATAATTTGCATATTTCTAGACCTAGGCTTAAAAACTTGCTACTAGTGGAGAAAACCCGAAACGGTCCCCGAACGGCCCCATGAGTGGTACCAACACCTCGCATGGGTCCAATGTATCTTGTACGAACTGACCGCGTGATCATGGGACTCCCGGTTTGAGAATATGACAATTATTTTCATATATCTAGACTTAGGCTTAAAAACATGCCGTTAGTGGGCGAAAACCCGAAACAACCCTCGAATGGCCCCGTGAGTGGCACCAACACCTCGCAGGGGACCCATGTAACTTGTATGAATTGATTGCGTGATCACGAGACTCCTAGTTTGAGAATATGACAATAATTTGCATATTTCTAGACTTAGACATAAAAACTTGTAATTAGTTGGAGAAAACCCAAAACAACCCCTAAACGGCCCCATAAGTGACCCCAACACCTCACGCAGGACCAATGTAGCTTGTACACACTGGCCACGTGGTCACGGGACTCCCGGTTTGAGAATACGACGATAATTTTCATATTTCTAGACTTAGGCTTAAAAACATGTCGTTAGTGGGCGAAAACCCGAAACAACCCCCGAATGGCCCTGTGAGTGCCACTAACACCTCGCAGGGGACCAATGTAACTTGTATGAACTGACTCCGCGATCACGGGACTCCCAGTTTGATACTCAACAATAATTTGCATATTTCTACACTTAGGCTTAAAAACATGCCATTAGTTGGCGAAAACCCGAAATAACCCCCGAACGACCCCTTGAGTGCCGCCAACACCTCTCACGAGACCAATTTAACTCGTACGAACTGACCGTGTGATCACGAGACTCCAGGTTTGAGAATACGAAAATAATTTAAAAATATCTTGACTTAGGTAAAACATGGCGTTATTGGGGGAAAACCCAAAACGGCCCCGAACGACCCCGTAAGTGGCACCAACTCCTTCCATGGGACCAATGTAACTCGTAGGAACTGATCGTGCGATCACGATACTCCCGATTTGAGAATACGACGATAATTTGCATATTTTTAAACTTTGGATTAAAAATTTGCCATTAGTGGGCAAAAACTCAAAACAGCCCCCGAACGGCCCCGTGAGTGGCACCAAGACCTCACATGGGACCAATGTAACTCGTACAAACTGGCTGCACAATCACGGGACTCCCGATTTGATAATACGATGATAATTTTCATATTTCTATACTTAGCAAAAAAATAGGGCGTTAGTGGGGAAAAACCTGAAATAGCCCCCGAACGGCCCCGTGTGTGGCACCAAGACCTCACATGGGACCAATGTAACTCGTACAAACTGTCCGCACATCCACGGGACTCCCAGTATGCGAATATGATGATAATTTGTATATTTCTAGACTTAAGCTTACAAACTTGCCGTTAGTGGGCGAGAACTCAAAATAACCCCCGAACGACCCCGTGAGTGGCGCCAACACCTCTCACGGGACCAATGTAACTCGTACGAACTGACTGTGGGATCACAGGACTTTTGATTTGAGAATACGATGATAATTTAACAATATCAGAACTTAGATAAAACATGGCATTAGTGGGGGAAACAGGAAATAGGCCCGAACGGCCCCGTAAGTGGCACCAACTCCTTGCACGGGACCAATGTAACTCTTAGGAACTGACCACGCAAATACGGTACTCCGGGTTTAGGAATAGAAGGATAATTTGCATATTTCTAGACTTAGGCTTAAAAAAAATTTGTTTGTAGGAGGAAACCAAAAACAACCCCCGAACAGCCCCGTGAATGGCACCAATACCTCGCACGGGACCAATGTAACTCGTAGGAATAGACCCCGTGATCACGGGATTCCCGATTTGAGAATACGACGATAATTTGCAAGTTTATAGACTTAGGATTAAAAACTTGCCATTTGTTGGAGAAAACTCGAAACAACCCCCGAACGGCCCCGTGAGTGGCACCAACACCTCGCACGGGATCAATGTAACTACTACGAACTGATCATGCGATCACGGGACTCCCGATTTAAGAATACGATGATAATTTACATATTTTTAGAATTATGCTAAAAAAATTGCCGTTGGTGGGCGAAAACTGAAACAACCCCTGAACGGCCCCGCGAGTGGCACCAACACCTGTCACGGGTCCAAGGTTACTTGTACGAACTGACCGAACAATCACGAGACTCCCGATTTGAGAATATGATGATAATTTGCATATATCTAGACTTAAGCTTAAAAACTTACCCTTAGTGGTGAAAACCTGAAATAGCCCCCGAACGGCCTCGTGAGTGGCACCAACACCTCGCTTGGGACCAATGTAACTTGTACGAACTAACAACGCGATCACGGGACTCCAGGTTTGAGAATATTACTATAATTTTCATATTTCTAGACTTAGGCTTAGAAACTTGCCATTATCATTAGTTGGGGAAAACTCAAAACAACCCCCGAACGGCCTCGTGAGTGGCACCAACAGCTCGCACGGGACCAATGTAACTTGAACGAATTGGCCGGGTGATCACGGGACTCACGGTTTGAGAATACGATGATAATTTGCATATTTCTAGACTTAGGCTTAAAAACTTGCCGTTTGTGGGTGAAAACCCGAAGTAGCCCCCGAACGACCCTGTGAGTGACGCCAACACCTCTCACGAGACCATTATAACTCGTACGAACTGACGACGCGATCACGGGACTCCCGATTTGAGAATACAATTATAATTTAAAATATCAAGACTTAGGTAAAACTTGGCGTTATTATGGGAAAACCCGAAATAGCACCTAACGGCCCCGTAAGTGGCACCAACTCCTTGCACGAGACTAATGTAACTCATAGGAACTGACCATGTGATCACGGTACTCCTGGTTTGAGAATAGGATGATAATTTTCATATTTCTAGAATTAGGGTTAAAAACATGGCGTTAGTGGGAGAAAATCGAAAACAACCCCCGAACGGCCCCGTGAGTGTCACCAACACTTCATACGGGACCAATGTAACTCGTAGGAATAGACCGTGTGATCACGGGATTCTCAGTTTGAGAATATGGCGATAATTTGCATGTTTCTAGACTTGGGCTTAAAAACTTACCGTTAGTGGGAGAAAACCCCAAACAACCCCCGAACGACCCCGTGAGTGGCACCAACACCTCCAATGGGACCAATGAACTCGTAGGAATAGACCGCGCAATCGTGGGATTCTCAGTTTGAGAATACGATGATAATTTGCATGTTTTTAGACTTAGGCTTAAAAACTTGTCGTTTTTGGGCGAAAATCTGAAACAGCCCCCGAACGGCCCCGTGAGTGGCACCAACACCTCGCACGGGACCAATTTACCTTGTACGAACTGACCGCGCGATCACGAGACTCTCGGTTTGAGAATACGTTAATAATTTGCATATTTCTAGACTTAGGCTTAAAAACTAGCCGTTAGTGGGCGAAAACCGGAAACAGTGCCCGAATGGCCTCGTGAGTGGCACCAACACCTCGAACGGGACCAATGTAACTCATACGAACTGACCGCGCGATCACAGGTCTGTCAATTTCAGAATATGATGATAAGTTGCATATTTTTAGACTGAGGCCTAAAAACTTGCCGTTAGTGGGCAAAAACCCAAAACAAGCCCTGAACGGTCCCGTGAGTGGCGCTAACGCCTCTCTCGGGACCAATGTAACTCATACGAATTGAACGCGCAATCACAGGACTGTTAATTTTAGAATACGATGATATGTTGCGTATTTCTAGACTGAGGCCTAAAAACTTGCCGTTAGTGGGCAAAAACCCGAAACAACCCCTGAACGGCCCCGTGAGTGGCGCTAACACCTCTCTCGGGACCAATGTAACTCTTATAAACTGCCCGCGGGAACACGGGAGTCCCAGTTAGAGAATACGACGATAATTTAAAAATGTCATGACTTAGGCAAAATATGGCATTGGTGGGGGAAAACCCGAAACAGCCCCCGATCAGCCTTGTGAGTGGAACCAACTCCTCGCACGGGACCAATGTAACTTGTACGAACTGTTCACGTGATCACGAGACTCCCGATTTAAGAATACGACAATAACTTTCATACTTCTAGACTTATGCTCAAAAACTTTCCATTGGTGGCCGAAAACCCGAAAAAACCCTGAAACAGCCCCGTGAGTGGCCACAACACCTCGCACGGGTCCAATGTTACTTGTTCGAACTGACCGTGCGATCACAGGACTGCCAGTTTTTGAATATGATGATAATTTGCATGTTTCTAGACTTAGGCTTAAAAAAATTTCGTTAGTGGAGAAAACCCTAACAGCCCCCAAACATCCCTGTGAGTGGCACCAACACCTCCCATGGGACCAATGTAACTTGTACGAACTGATAGTGCGATCACGGGACTCCTGATTTGAGAATCCGACTATAATTTTCATATTTCTAGACTTAAGCTAAAAAACATGACGTTAGTGGGTGAAAACTCGAAACAACCCCCTAATAGCCCCGTGAGTTGCACCAATACCTCGCAGGGGACCAATGTAACTTGTACGAACTGACCACGCAATCACGAGACTCCCGGTTTGAAAATATGACGATAATTTGCATATTTATAGACTTAGGCTTAAAAACTTGCCATTAGTTGGGAAAAACCTGAAACAACCCAAGAATGGCCCCGTGAGTGGCACCAACACCTCGCACGTGACCAATGTAACTTGTACGAACAGACCGCATGATCACGGGACTCCCGGTTTGAGAATACGATGATAATTTGCATATTTCTAGACTTAGTCTTAAAAACTTGCCGTTAGTGGGCGAAAACCTGAAACAATCCCTGAACGGCCCCGTGAGTGGCGCTAACACCTCTCACGGGACCAATGTAAGTCATACGAACTAATCGCGCGATCACGAGACTCCCAATTTGAGAATACGATGATAATTTAAACATATCAAGACTTAGGTAAAACATGACGTTAGTGGAGGAAAACCCGAAATGGCCCCGTACGGCCCCGTGAGTGGAACCAACTCCTTGCATGGGACCAATGTAACTCGTATGAACTGACTGTTCGATCACAGTACTCCCGGTTTGAGAATACGATGATAATTTGCATATTTTTAGACTTAAGCTTAAAAACTTTTCGTTAGTTGGCGAAAATAAGAAACAACCCCCGAACGGCCCCGTTAGTGGCACTAGTACCTCGCATGGGACTAATGTAACTAATATGAACTGGCCGCGCGATCGCGGGACTCTCGGTTTGAGAATACGACGATAATTTGCATATTTCTAAACTTAGGGTTAAAAGCATGCCGTTTGTGGGAAAAAATCTGAAACAACCCTCGAACGGCTCCGTGAGTGGCACCAACACCTCGCATGGGGCCAATGTAACTTGTACGAACTGACCGCGGGATCACGAGAGTCCCAGTTTCAGAATACAATGATAATTTGCATATTTCTAGACTTAGGCTTAAAACCTTGCCATTATTGGGCAAAAACACGAAACAACACCCGAATGGCCCCATGAGTGGCGCTAACTCCTCTCCCGGGACCAATGTAACTCGTACGAACTGACCACGTGATCACGGGACTCCCGAATTAAGAATACGATGAAAATTTACATATTTCTAGACTTAGGCTTAAAAACTTACCGTTAGTGGGTGAAAACACGAAATAACCCCCGAACGGCCCCGTGAGTGGCCCAACACCTCGTATGGGACCAATATAACTTGTACGAACATACCGCGCGATCACGGGCCTCCCTATTTGCGAATACGATGATAATTTTAATATTTCTAGACTTAGGCTTAAAAACATGCCGTTAGTGGGCGAAAACCCAAAACATCTCCCGAACGGCCCCCTGAGCGGCATCAACGACTCGCACCGGGACCAATGTAACTCGTATGAACTGCCTGCGCAATCATGGGACTGTCGGTTTAAGAATATGATGATAATTTTCTTATTTCTAGACTTAGGCTTAAAAAATTGCTTTTAGTCAGCAAAAACCCGAAACACCCCCCGAACGGCCCCTTGAGTGGCGCCAATACCTCTCTTGGGACCAATGTATCTCATACGAACTGACCACGTGATCACGACACTCCCGGTTTGAGACTACGATGTAATATAAAATTTTCAGGACTTAGGAAAAACATGCTTTTAGTGGGGTAAGACTTGAAACAACCCCCAAACAGCCCTGTGAGTGGCACCAACACCTCGCACGGGACCAATGTAACTCGTACGAACTGACCGATCGATCATGGGAATCTCGGTTTGGGAATACGACGATAATTTGCATTTTTCTAGACTTAGTCTTAAAAACATGTCGTTAGTGGTAGAAAACTCATAGGAATAGACCACGTGATCACGGAGCTCCCGGTTTGAGTATATGACGATAATTTGCATATTTCTAGACTTAGGTTTAAAAACTTGCTATTTGTGGGAGAAAATTTGAAACAACCCCTGAGCGGCCCCGTGAGTGGCACCAACGCCTCGCACGGGACCAATGTAACTCGTCCAAACTGACCGCGCGATCATGGGACTCCCGATTTAAGAATACGATGAAAATTTGCATATTTCTAGACATAGGCTAAAAAACATGCCGTTAGTGGGCGAAAACCCGAAACTACCCCCGAACGGCCCCGTGAGTGGCACTAACACCTCGCACGGGTCCAATGTTACTTGTACGAACTGATCGTGCGATCGCAGGACTCCCAGTTTGAGAATACGACGATAATTTTCATATTTCTAGACTTAGGTTTCAAAACTTGCCGTTAGTGGAGAAAACCCGAAATAGCCCCCCGAACAGCGCCGTGAGCGGCCCCAACACCTCGCATTGGACAATGTAACTTGTAAAAACTGACTGCATGATCACGGGACTCCTGATTTGAGAATACGATGATAGTTTTCATATTTCTAGACTTTGGCTTTAAAACATGCCATTAGTGGGCAAAAATCCGAAATAGTCCCCCAACGGCCCCTGAGTGGCACCAACACCTCGTACAGGACCAATGTAACTCATATGAAGTGACTGCGCAATCACGGGACTGTCGATTTGAGAATACGACGAAAATTTGCATATTTCTAGACTTAGCCTTAAAAAATTGCATTTAGTCAGCGAAAACCTGAAATAGCCCCCGAACAGCCCCGCGAGTGTTGCCAATACCTCTCTCGGGACCAATGTATCTCATACGAACTGATCGCTCGATCACAGCACTACCGGTTGGAGACTACGATGATAATATAAAATTATCAGGTCTTAAGCAAAACATGATGTTAGTGGGGGAAAACCTGAAACAACCCCCGAACAACCCCGTGAGTGGCACTTACACCTCGCACGGGACCAATGTAACTCGTACGAACTGACCGAGCGATCATGGGACTCCTGATTTGGGAATCCGACGATAATTTGCATATTTCTAGACTTAGGCTTTAAAACTTGTCATTAGTGGGAGAAAACCCAGAACAACCCCTGAATGGCGCCGTGAGTGGCACCAAGACCTCGCACGGGACCAATGTAACTCGTAGGAATAGACCGCGTGATCACAGTGCTCCTGGTTTGAGTATATGATGATAATTTACATATTTCTAGACTTAGGCATAAAAACTTGCCATTAGTTGGCAAAAACCCAAAACAACCCCCGAACGGCCCCGTGAGTGGCACCAACACCTCGCACGGGACCAATGTAACTTGTACGAACTGACCGCGTGATCACAGGACTTCTGGTTTGAGAATACGATGATAATTTGTATATTTTGATACTTAGGCTTAAAAACTTGCCTTTAGTGGGCGAGAACCTGAAACAGCCTCGAACGGCCCCGTGAGTGGCGCTAACACCTCTCACAGGTTCAATGTAAGTCGTATAAACTGATCGCACGATCACGAGGCTCCCAGTTTGAGAATACGACGATAATTAAAAAATATCAAGACATGGGTAAAACATGACGTTTGTGGGGGAAAACCCGAAATGGCCCCGAACGGCGTCGTGAGTGGCACCAACTCCTTGTGTGGGACCAATGTAACTCGTATGAACTAACCGTGCGATCATGGTACTCCCAGTTTGAGAATACGATAATAATTTGCATAATTCTAGTCTTAGGCTGAAAAACATTTAGTTAGTTATCGAAAAATAGAAACAACCCCCGAACGGCCCCGTTAGTGGCACCAACACCTCGCACAGAACTAATGTAACTCATACGAACAGACCACATGATCACGGGACTCCCGGTTTGATAATACGGTGATAACTTGCATATTTGTAGACTTAGGCTTAAAAACTTGTTGTTTGTGGGTGAAAATCTGATACAGCCCCCGAACGTCCCCGTGAGTGGCACCAACACCTCGCACGGGACTAATGTAACTTTTACGAACTGACCACGCGATCACGGGAGTCTCGATTTGAGAATACGATGATAATTTGTATATTTCTAGACTTAGGCATCAAAACTTGTCGTTATTGGGCGAAAACCCTAAACAGCCTCCGAATGGCCCCATGAGTGGCGCCAACTCCTCTCCCAGGACCAATGTAACTCATATGAACTGACCGCGCGATCACGGGACTCACGATTTAAGAATACGATGAAAATTTGCATATTTCTAAACTTAGGCTTAAAAACTTGCCGTTAGTGGGCGAAAACCCGAAACAACCCCCGAACGGACCCGTGAGTGGCACCAACACATCACACGAGTCTAATGTTACTTGTACGAGCTGACTATGTGATCACGAGACTCGTAGTTTGAGAATACGCTGATAATTTTCATATTTCTAGACATAGGTTTAAAAACATATCGTTAGAAAAGCCCCCGAATGGCCCCGTGAGTGGTCCCAACACCGCACATGGGACAATTGTAACTTATACGAACTGACTGCGCAATCACGGGACTCCCGATTTGAGAATACGATGATAATTTTCATATTTCTAGACTTAGGCTTAAAAACATGTCGTTAGTGAGTGAAAATCCGAAACAACCCGCGAATGGCACCCTGAGTGGCGCCAACACCTCGCATAGGGACTAATGTAACTCGTATGAACTGACTGCATATTCACGGGACTGCCGATTTGAGAATACGATGATAATTTTTTCATTTCTAGACTTAGGCTTAAAAACTTACCGTTAGTGGGCGAAAACTACAAACAACCCCTGAACGGCCCCGTGAGTGGCACTAACACCTCACACAGGTCCAATGTTACTTGTACGAACTGACCTTGTGATCACAGGACTTCCAGTTTGAGAATATAACAATAATTTGCATATTTATAGACTTAGGATTAAAAACTTGCGGTTAGTGGAGAAAACCCAAAACAGCCCCCTAACGGCCCCGTGAGTGGCGCCAATACCTCTCTCGGGACCAATGTATCTCATACAAACTTACCACGCGATCACGTCACTCCCAGTTTGAGACTACGACGATAATATAAAATTATCATGACTTAGGCAAATCATGGTGTTAGTGGGGGAAAACTCGAAACAACCCCAGAATAGCCCCGTGAGTGGCTCCAACACCTCGCAGGGGACCAATGTAACTCGTACAAACTGACCGAGCGATCACGGGACACCCGATTTGAGTATATGACGATAATTTGCATATTTCTAGACTTATGCTTAAAAACTTGTTGTTTGTGGGAGAAAATCTGAAACAACCCCTGAACATCCCCGTGAGTGGCACCAACGCCTCGCACGAGACCAATGTAACCCGTACGAACTGACCGCGCGACCATGGGACTCCCGATTTAAGAATACCATGAAAATTTGCATATTCCTAGACTTAGGCTTAAAAACTTGCCATTAGTGGGAGAAAACTCGAAACAACCACAGAACGGACCCGTTAGTGGCACCAACACCTCGCACATAACTAATGTAACTCATACGAACAGACCACATGATCACGGGACTCCCGGTTTGAGAATACGGTGATAACTTGCATATTTTTAGACTTAGGCTTAAAAACTTGTTGTTTGTGGGTGAAAATATGAAACAGCCCCCGAACGTCCCCGTGAGTGGCACCAACACCTCGCACGGGACTAATGTAACTTTTACGAACTGACCACGCGATCACGGGAGTCTCGATTTGAGAATACGATGATAATTTGTATATTTCTAGACTTAGGCTTCAAAACTTGTCGTTATTGGGTGAAAACCCTAAACAGCCTCCGAATGGCCCCATGAGTGGCGCCAACTCCTCTCCCAGGACCAATGTAACTCATATGAACTGATCGCGCGATCACGGGACTCACGATTTAAGAATACGATGAAAATTTGCATATTTCTAAACTTAGGCTTAAAAACTTGCCGTTAGTGGGAAAAAACCCAAAACAACCCCCGAACGGACCCGTGAGTGGCACCAACACATCACACGAGTCTAATGTTACTTGTACGAACTGACTATGTGATCACGAGACTCGTAGTTTGAGAATACGATGATAATTTGCATATTTCTAGACATAGGTTTAAAAACATATCGTTAGAAAAGCCCCCGAATGGCCCCGTGAGTGGTCCCAACACCGCACATGGGATAATTGTAACTTATACGAACTGACTGCGCAATCACGGGACTCCCGATTTGAGAATACGATGATAATTTTCATATTTCTAGACTTAGGCTTAAAAACATGTCGTTAGTGAGTGAAAATCCGAAACAACCCCCGAATGGCACCCTGAGTGGCGCCAACACCTCGCATAGGGACCAATGTAACTCGTATGAACTGACTGCACATTCACGGGACTGCCGATTTGAGAATACGATGATAATTTTTTCATTTCTAGACTTAGGCTTAAAAACTTACCGTTAGTGGGCGAAAACTACAAACAACCCCTGAACGGCCCCGTGAGTGGCACTAACACCTCACACAGGTCCAATGTTACTTGTATGAACTGACCGTGTGATCACAGGACTTCCAGTTTGAGAATATAACAATAATTTGCATATTTATAGACTTAGGCTTAAAAACTTTCTGTTAGTGGAGAAAACCCAAAACAGCCCCCTAACGGCCCCGTGAGTGGTGCCAATACCTCTCTCGGGACCAATGTATCTCATACAAACTTACCGCGCGTTCACGGCACTCCCAGTTTGAGACTACGACGATAATATAAAATTATCATGACTTAGGCAAATCATGGTGTTAGTGGGGGAAAACTCGAAACAACCCCAGAATAGCCCCGTGAGTGGCTCCAACACCTCGCAAGGGACCAATGTAACTCGTACAAACTGACCGAGCGATCACGGGACACCCGATTTGAGTATATGACGATAATTTGCATATTTCTAGACTTATGCTTAAAAACTTGCTGTTTGTGGGAGAAAATCTGAAACAACCCCTGAACATCCCCGTGAGTGGCACCAACGCCTCGCACGAGACCAATGTAACCCGTACGAACTGACCGCGCGACCATGGGACTCCCGATTTAAGAATACCATGAAAATTTGCATATTCCTAGACTTAGGCTTAAAAACTTGCCATTAGTGGGAGAAAACTCGAAACAACCACCGAACGGACCCGTTAGTGGCACTAACAACTCGCACGCGTCCAATGTTACTTGTACAAACTGACCGTGCGATTACAGGACTCCTAGTTTGGGAATATGCCGATAATTTGCATATTTTTAGACTTAGGCTTAAAAACTTGCCGTTAGTGGAGAATAGCCGAACAAGCCCTCGAACGGCCTCGTGAGTGGCCCCAACACCTCGTATTGGACCAATGTAAGTTGTATGAACTGACCGCGTGATCACGGGACTCATGATTTGGGAATACAGTGATAATTTTCATATTTCTAGAGTTAGGCTTAAAAACATGCCGTTAGTTGGTGAAAACCAAAAGGAGTCATCGAACGGCCCCCTGCGTGGCACCAACACCTCGCACGGGACCAATGTAACTCGTATGAAGTGACTGCACAATCACGAGACTTCCGATTTGAGAATACGATGATAATTTGCATATTTCTTGACTTAGGCTTAAAAAATTACTTTAAGTCAGCGAAAACTCGAAACAACCGTCGAACGGCCTCGTGAGTGGCGCTAATACCTCTCTCGGGACCAATGTATCTCATACGAACAGACCACATGATCACGGCACTCTCGACCTGAGACTACGATGATAATATAAAATTATTTGGACGTTGGGGAAATATGGTGTTAGTGGGGAAAACCTGAAACAACCCTCGAACAACCCTGTGAGTGGCACCAACACCTCCTACAGGGCCAATATAACTCGTACGAACTGACCGAGTGATCATGGGACTCTCGGTTTAAGAATACAATGATAATTTGCATATTTCTAGACTTAGGCTTAAAAACTTGTCGTTAGTGGGCAAAAACCCGAAACAAACCTCGAACGGCCCCGTGAGTGGCACCAACACCTCGCACGGGACCAATGCAACTCGTAGGAATAGACCGCGTGATCACGGGGCTCCCGATTTGAGTATATGACGATAATTTGCATATATCTAGACTTAGGCTTAAAAACTTGCTATTTGTGGGAGAAAATATGAAACAACCCCAGAACGGCCCCATGAGTGGCACCAATGCCTCACACGGGACCAATGTAATTTGTACAAACTGACTGTGGGATCATGGGACTCCCGATTTAAGAATACAATGATAATTTGTTTATTTCTAGACTTAAGCTTAAAAACATTCCGTTAGTGGGCGAAAACCTGAAACAGCCCCCGAACGTCCCCGTGAGTGGCGCTAATATCTCTCACGGGATGAATGTAAGTCGTACGAACTGACCATGCGATCACGAGACTCCCAGTTTGAGAATATCAAGACTTGGGTAAAACATGACGTTAGTGGGGGAAAACCCGAAATGGCCCTGAACGGCACCGTGAGTGGTACCAACTCCTTGCATGGGACCAATGTAACTCCTATGAACTGACCGTATGATCACGGTACTCTCGATTTATGAATATGATGATATTTTGCATATTTCATAACTTATGCTTAAAAACTTTCCGTTAGTTGGCGAAAACCCAAAACAACCCTCGAATGGCCCCATTAGTGGCACCAACACCTCTCACGGGACTAATGTAACTCATATGAACTGACCGCGCGATCCCGGGACTCCCGATTTGAGAATACGGTGATAATTTGCATATTTCTACACTTAAGCTTTAAAACGTGCCATTTGTGGGCGAAAATCCAAAACAGCCCCTGAATGGCCCCATGAGTGGCACCAACAACTCGCATGGTACCGATGTTACTTGTACGAACTGACCACGCGATCACAGGAGTCCCGGTATGAGAATATGATGGTAATTTGCATATTTCTATACTTAGGCTTAAAAACTAACCGTTATTGGGCGAAAACCCAAAACAACCCCCGAATGGCCCCATGAGTGGCGTCAACTCCTCTCCCGGGACTAATCTAACTCATACGAACTGATCTCGTGATCACAGGACTCCCGATTTAAGAATACGATGAAAATATGCGTATTTCTAGACTAGGCTTAAAAACTTGCCGTTAGTGGGTGAAAACCCGAAATAACGCCCAAACGGCCCCGTGAGTGGCACCAACACCTCGCACGGGTGTAATGTTACTTGTACGAACTGACCATGTGATCACGGGACTCGCAGTTTGAGAATACGATGATAATTTTCATATTTCTAGACTTAGGCTTAAAAAAATATTGTTAAGGGAGAAAACCCAAAAAAGCCCCCAAACGGCCCCGTGAGTGGCCCCAACACCTCGCATGGAACCAATGTAACTTGTATGAAATGACCGCGCAATCACGGGACTCCCGATTTGAGAATATGATGATAATTTTTATATTTCTAGTCTTAGGTTTAAATACATGACGTCAGTGGGTGAAAACCCAAAACAGCCCCCGAACGGCCCCCTGAGTGGCACTAACACCACGCACTGGGACCAATGTAACTAGTATGAAGTGACTGGGCAATCACGTGACTACCGGTTTGAGAATATGATGATAATTTGATAATTTTTAGACTTAGGCTTAAAAAATTTCTTTTAGTTAGCAAAAACCCGAAACAACCCCCGAACGGCCCCGTGAGTGGCTCCAATACCTCTCCCAGGACCAATGTATCTCATACGAACTGACCGCATGATCACGACACTCCCAATTTGAGACTACGACGATAATATAAAATTATTAGGCCTTAGGAAAAACATGGTGTTAGTGGGGGAAAACCTGAAACAACCCCCAAACCGCCCCGTGAGTGGCACCAACACCTCGCACGGGACCAATGTAACTCGTACGAACTAACAGAGCGATCACAGGACTCCCGATTTGAGAATACAATGATAATTTGTATATTTCTAGACTTAGGCTTAAAAACTTGTCGTTAGTGGCGAAAACCCAAAAAAATCCCCGAACGGCCCCGTGAGTGGCACCAACACCTCGTACGGGACCAATTTAACTCGTAGGAATAGACCGCATGATCACGGGGCCTCCGATTTGAGTATATCACGATAATTTGCATATTTCTAGACTTAGCCTTAAAAACTTGCTGTTTGTGGGAGGAAATCTGAAACAAACCCTGAACGGCCCCGTGAGTGGCACCAACGCCTCACACGGGACTAATGTGACTCGTACGAAATGACTGTGCGATCATGGGACTCCTGATTTAAAAATATGATGATAATTTCCATATTTCTAGACTTAGGCTTAAAAACTTGCCGTTAGTGGGCGAAAAGCTGAAACAGCCCCTGAACGGCCCCGTAAGTGGCACTAACACCTCTCACGGGACCAATGTAAGTCGTACGAACTGACCGTTCGATCACGAGACTCCCAGTTTGAGAATACGACGATAATTTAAAAATATCAAGACTTGGGTAAAACATGACGTTAGTGGGGGAAAACCCGAAATGGCCCTGAATGGCACCGTGAGTGGCACCAACTCCTTGCATGGGACCAATGTAACTCGTATGAACTGACTGTACGATCACGGTACTCCCGGTTTGAGAATATGACGATAATTTTCATATCTCTAGACTTACGCTTTAAAACTTTCCGTTAGTTGGCAAAAATTCGAAACAACCCATGAATGACCCCGTGAGTGGCACCAACACCTCACACGGGACTAATGTAACTCGTAGGAATAAACCGCGTGATCACGGTTCTCCCAGTTTGAGTATATGATGATAATTTTCGTATTTCTAGACTTAGGCTTAAAAACTTGTCGTTAGTGGGCAAAACCCAAAAAATCCCCCGAACGGCCCCGTGAGTGGCCCCAATACCTCGCATGGGACTAATGTAACTTGTACGAACTGACTGCGCGATAACATGACTCCCGATTTGAGAATACGATGATAGTTTTCATATTTCTAGACTTAGGCTAAAAAACTTGCCGTTAGTGGGTGAGAACCTGAAACAGTCCCTAACGGCCCCGTGAGTGGTGTTAACACCTCACACGGGACCAATGAAAGTCGTACGAACTGACCGCGTGATCATGAGACTCCCCGTTTGAGAATACAATGATAATTTAAAAATATCAAGACATGGGTAAAACATGACGTTGGTGGGGGAAAACTCAAAATGTCCCTGAACGGCCCCGTGAGTGGCACCAACTCCTTGCATGGGACCAATGTAACTCGTATGAACTGACCGTGCGATCACAGTACTCTCGATTTGAGAATACGATGATAATTTGCATATTTCTAGACTTAGGCTTAAAATTTTTTTGTTAGTTATCGAAAACCCGAAACAACCCCCGAACGGCCCCGTTAGTGGCACCAACACCTCGCACGGAACTAATGTAACTCATACGAACTGACCGCGCGATCACGGGACTCATGGTTTGAGAATACGGTGATAACTTGCATATTTCTAGACTTAGGCTTAAAAATTGTCATTTGTGGGTAAAAATCTAAAAAAAATCCCGAACATCCCCGTGAGTGGCACCAACACCTCGCATGGGACCAATGTAACTTGTACGAACTGACCGCGCGATCATGGGAGTCCCGATTTGAGAATACGATGATAATTTGCATATTTCTAGTCTTAGGCTTAAAAACTTGTCGTTATTGGGCGAAAACCTGAAACAGTCGCCGAATGGCCACATGAGTGGTGCCAACTCCTCTCCTGGGATGAATGTAACTAAAACGAACTGACCGCGCGATCACGGGACTCCCAATTTAAGAATACGATGAAAATTAGCATATTTTTAGACTTAGGCTTATAAAATTGTCGTTAGTGGGCGAAAACCCGAAACAACCCCCGAATGGCCCCATGACAAGCCCCAACACGTCACATGGGTCTAATGTTATTTGTACGAACTGACTATGTGATCACGGGACTCACATTTTGAGAATACTATGATAATTTGCATATTTCTAGACTTAGGCTTAAAAACTTGTCGTTAGTGGGGAAAACCCCAAAAAAGTCCCTGAACGGCCCCGTGAGTGGCCCCAACACCTCGCATGGAACTAATGTAACTTGTACAAACTGACTGCGCGATCACGGGTCTCCCGATTTGAGAATACGATGATAATTTTCATATTTCTAGACTTAAGTTTAAAAAAATGTCGTTTGTGGGTGAAAACCCGAAACAGCCACCGAACGGCCCCCTGAGTGGCACCAACACTTTGCACCGGACCAATTTAACTCGTATGAACTGACTGCACATTCACGGGACTGCCAGTTTGAGAATGCGATGATAATTTCCTTAATTACAGACTTAGGCTTAAAAAATTGCTTTTAGTCAGCGAAAACCCAAAATAGCCTCCGAACGGACCCGTGAGTGGCGCCAATACCTCTCTCGGGACCAATGTATCTCATACAAACTGACCGCGCGATCACGGCACTCCCAGTTTGAGACTACGACGATGATATAAAATTATCATGACTTAGGCAAAACATGGTGTTAGTGGGGGAAAACCAAAAACAACCCCAGAACAACCCCGTGAGTTTCTCCAACACCTCGCACGGGACCAATGTAACTCGTACGAACTGACCGAGCTATCACGGGACTCCCAGTTTGAGTATATGATGATAATTTGCATATTTCTAGACTTAGGCTTAAAAACTTGCTGTTTGTGGGAGAAAATATGAAACAACCGCTGAACGGCGCCGTGAGTGGCACCAACGCCTCGTACGGGACCAATGTAACTCGTACGAACTGACCGCGCGATCATGGGACTCCCAATTTAAGAATACGATGAAAATTTGCATATTTTTAGACTTAGGCTTAAAAACTTGGCGTTAGTGGGCGAAAACCCAAAACAACCACCCAACGGCCCCGTGAGTGGCACTAACAACTCGTACGCGTCCAATATTACTTGTACGAACTGACCGTGCGATTACAGGACTCCCGGTTTGAGAATACGATGATAATTTGCATATTTCTAGACTTAGGCTTATAAACTTGCCGTTAGTAGAGAAAACCCGAACAAGCCCTCGAACAGCCCCGTGAGTGGCCCCAACAACTCGCATTGGACCAATGTAAGTTGTACGAACTGGCCGCGTGATCACGGGACTCATGATTTGGGAATACAATGATAATTTTCATATTTCTAGACTTAGGCTTAAAAACATGCCGTTAGTTGGTGAAAAACCGAAAGAGTCCTTGAATGCCCCCCTGAGTGGAACCAACACCTCACACGGGACCAATGTAACTCGTATGAAGTGACTGCGCAATCACGCAACTTTCGATTTGAGAATACGATGATAATTTGCATATTTCTAGACTTAGGCTTAAAAAATTTCTTTTAGTTAGCAAAAACCCGAAATAGCCCCCGAACGACCCCGTGAGTGGCGCCAATACCTCTCTCGGGACCAATGTATCTCATACGAACTGACCGCGCGATCACGACACTCTCGATTTGAGACTATGACGATAATATAAAATTATTAGGACTTAGGCAAAATATGGTGTTAGTGGGAAAAACCTGAAACAACCCTCGAACAGCCCCGTGAGTGGCACCAACACCTCGCACAGGACCAATGTAACTCGTACGAACTGACCGAGTGATCACGAGACTCCCGGTTTAAGAAATGATGATAATTTGCATATTTCTAGACTTAGGCTAAAAAACTTGTCGTTAGTGGGCGAAAACCCGAAACAACCCCCGAACGGCATCGTGAGTTGCACTAACACCTCGCACGGGACCAATGTAACTCGTAGGAATAGATCGCGTGATCACGGGGCTCCCTATTTGAGTATATGATGATAATTTTCTTTTATCTAGACTTAGGCTTAAAAACTTGCTGTTTGTGGGAGAAAATCTGAAACAACCCCTGAATGGCCCCGTGAGTGGCAACAACGCCTCACACGGGACCAATGTAACTCGTACGAACTAACTGCGCGATGATGGGACCCCTGATTTAAGAATACGATGATAATTTGCATATTTCTAGACTTAGGCTTAAAAACTTGTCGTTAGTGGGCAAAAACCTGAAACAGCCCCCGAACGACCCCGTGAGTCGCGCTAAGACCTCTCACAGGACCAATGGAAGTCGTACGAACTGACCGTGCAATCATGAGACTCCCAGTTTGAGAATACGCCGATAATTTAAAAATATCAAGTCTTGGGTAAAACATGACGTTAGTGGGAGAAAACCCAAAATGGCCCCGAACGGCACCGTGAGTGGCACCAACTCCTTGCATGGGACCAATGTAACTTGTATGAACTGACCGTACGATCACGGTACTCCTGATTTGAGAATAAGATGATAATTTACATATTTCTAGACTTACGCTTAAAAACTTTCCGTTAGTTGGTAAAAACCCAAAATAACCATCGAATGGCCCCGTTAGTGGCACCAACACCTCTCACGGGACTAATGTAACTCATATGAACTGACCGCGCGATCACGGGACTCCCGGTTTAAGAATACGGTGATAATTTGCATATTTTTAGACTTAAACTTTAAAACTTACAGTTTGTGGGCGAAAATCCGAAACAGCCCCCTAACGGCCCCGTGAGTGGCACCAACAGCTCGCAGGGGACCGATGTTACTTGTACGAACTGACCACGCGATCACGGGAGTCTCGATATGATAATACGACGATAATTTGAATATTTTTAGACTTAGGCTTAAAAACTTACCATTATTGAGCGAAAACCCAAAACAGCCCCTGAATGGCCGCATGAGTGGCGCCAACTCCTCTCCCGGGACTAATGTAACTCGTACGAACCGACCGCGCGATCATGGGACTCCCGATTTAAGAATATGACAAAAATTTCCGTATTTCTAGACTTAGGATTAAAAACTTGCCGTTAGTGGGCAAAAACCCGAAACAACGCCCAAACGGCCCCGTGAGTGGCACCAACACCTCGCACGGGTCTAATGTTACTTGTACGAACTGACCGTGTGATCACGGGACTCATAGTTTGAGAATATCATGATAATTTTCATATTTCTAGACTTGGGCTTAAACACCTGTCGTTAGTGGAGAAAACCCAAAAAAGCCCCCGAACGGCCCCGTGAGTGGCCCCAACACATCGCATGGAACCAATGTAACTTGTATGAACTGATCGCGCGCTCACGGGACTCCTTATTTGAGAATACGATGATAAATTTTATATTTCTAGACTTAGGTTTAAAAACATGACGTTAGTGGGTGAACACCCGAAACAGCCCCCAAACGGCCCCCTGAGTGGCACTAACACCTCGCACCCGGACCAATGTAACTCGTATGAAGTGACTGCGCAATCACGGGACTGTTGGTTTGAGAATATGACAATAATTTGCTTATTTCTAGACGTAGGCTTAAAAAATTCCTTTTAGTCAGCGAAACCCGAAATAACCCACGAACGGCCCCGTGAGTGGCGCTAATACCTCTCTCGGGACCAAAGTATCTCATAAGAACTGACCGCGTGATCACGGCACTCCCGGTTTGAGGCTACGATGATAATATAAAATTATCAGGACTTAAGAAAAACATGGTGTTTGTGGGGGGAAACCTGAAACAACCCTCAAAAATCCCCGTGAGTGGCACCATAACCTCATACGAGACCAATGTAACTCGTATGAACTGACCGAGCAATCACGTGACTCTCGGTTTGAGAATACGATGATAATTTGCATATTTCTTGACTTAGGCTTAAAAACTTGTCTTTAGTGGGAAAAATAAGAAATAACACCCGAACGGCCTCGTGAGTGGCACCAACACCTCGCACGAGACCAATGTAACTCGTAGGAATAGACCGCATGATCACCGGGATCCGGATTTGAGTATATCATGATAATTTGCATATTTCTAGACTTAGGCTTAAAAACTTGCTGTTTCTGGGAGAAAATATGAAACAACCCCTGAACGGCCCCATGAGTGGCACCAACGCCTCACACGGGTCCAATGTAACTCGTACGAACTGACAACGCGATCATGGGACTCCTGATTTAAGAATACGATGATAATTTGCATATTTATAAACTTAGGCTTCAAAACTTGCCGTTAGTGGGAGAAAACCTGAAACAGCCCCCGAACGACCCCGTGAGTGGCACTAACACCTCTCACGGGACCAATGTAAGTCGTACGAACTGACTGTGCGATCACGAGACTCCCAGCTTGAGAATACGACGATAATTTAGAAATATCAAGACTTGGGTAAAACATAACGTTAATGGGGGAAAACCCTAAAAGGCTCTGAACATCACCGTGAGTGGCACCAACTCCTTGCATGGGACCAATGTAACTCGTATGAACTGACCGTATGATCACGGTACTCCTGATTTGGGAATATGACAATAATTTGCATATTTCTAGACTTACGCTTAAAAACTTTTCGTTACTTGGAAAAAACTCGAAACAACCCTCGAATGGCCCCGTTAGTGGCACCAACACCTCGTACTAGACTAATGTAACTCATACGAACTGATCGCGCGATCACGGGATCCCAGTTTGAGAATACGGTGATAATTTGCATATTTCTAGACTTAAGCTTTAAAACATGCCATTTGTGGGAGAAAATCCGAAACAACCCCTGAACGGCCCCGTGAGTGGCACCAACACCTCACATGGGACCAATGTTACTTGTAAGAACTGACCGCGCCATCACGGGAGTCCCGGTTCAAGAATACGATGATATTTGCATATTTCTAGACTTGGGCTTAAAAACTTGCCGTTATTGGGCGAAAACTCGAAACAACCCCCGAATGGCCCCATGAGTGGCGCCAACTCCATTCCCGGGACCAATGTAACTCGTACGAACTGACTGCGCGATTATGGATCTCCTGATTTAAGAATACCATGATAATTTGCATATTTCAATACTTAGGCTTAAAAACTTACCATTAGTGGGCGAAAACCTGAAACAGCCCCCAAATGGCCCCGTGAGTGGCACTAACACCTCTCACGGGACCAATATAAGTCGTACGAACTGACCGTGCGATCACGAGACTCTTAGTTTGAGAATACAATGATAATTTAAAAATATCAAGACTTAGGTATAACATGATGATAGTGGGGGAAAACCCGAAATGGCCCTGAACGGCACCGTGAGTGGCAACAACTCCCTGGATGGGACCAATGTAACTCGTATGAACTGACCGTGCGATCACGATACTCTCGGTTTGAGAATACGATGATAATTTGCATATTTTTAGACTTATGCTAAAAAACTTTCCGTTAGTTGGAGAAAACTCGAAAAAACCATCGAATAGCCCCGTTAGTGTCACCAACACCTCTCACTGGACTAATGTAACTCCTATGAACTGACCGCGCGATCACGGGACTCCCGGTTTGAGAATATGGTGATAATTTGCATATTTGTGGACTTAAACTTTAAAATTTGTAGTTTGTCGGCGAAAATCCAAAACAACCCCCGAACGGCCCCGTGAGTGGCACCAACACCTCGCATGGGACCAATGTTACTTATACGAACTGACCACGCGATCACGGGAGTCTCGGTATGAGAATACGATGATAATTTGAATATTTCTAGACTTTGGCTTAAAAACATACCATTATTGAGCGAAAACCCGAAACAACCCCCGAATGGCACCATGAATGGCGCCAACTCCTCTCCCGGGACTAATGTAACTCGTACGAACTGACTGCGCGATCACGGGACTCCCGATTTAAGAATACGACAAAAATTTCAATATTTCAAAACTTAGGATTAAAAACTTGTCGTTAGTGTGTGAAAACCCGAAACAACCCCCAAATGGCCCCGTGAGTGGCACCAACACCTCACACGGTCTTAATGTTACTTGCAAGAACTGACTGTGTGATCATGGGACTCGCAGTTTGAGAATACGATGATAATTTTCATATTTCTAGACTTAGGCTTAAAAACTTATGGTTAGTGGAGAAAACCCAAAAAAGCCCCCGAACGGCTCCGTGAGTGGCCCCAATACCTCGCGCGGGACCAATGTAACTTATATGAACTGATCGCGCGATCACGGGACTCCCGAATTGAGAATGCGATGATAATTTTTATATTTCTAGACTTAGGCTTAAAAACATGACGTTAGTTGGTGAAAACCCGAAACAGCCCCCGAACGGCCCCCTAAGTGGCACCAACACCTCGCAGGGGACCAATGTAACTCGTATGAAGTGACTGCGCAATCACGGGACTGCCGGTTTATGAAAAAGACAATAATTTGCTTAGTTGTAGACTTAGGCTTAAAAAATTGCTTTTAGTCAGCGAAAACTAGAAACAACCCCCGAACGGCCTCGTGAGTGGCGCCAATACCTCTCCCAGGACCAATGTAACTCGTACGAACTGACTGCGCGATTATGGGACTCCTGATTTAAGAATACGATGATAATTTGCATATTTCTAGACTTAGGCTTAAAAACTTCCTGTTAGTGGGCGAAAACCTGAAACAGCCCCCGAACGTCCCCGTGAGTGGCACTAACACCTCTCACGGGACCAATGTAAGTCGTACGAACTGATCGTGCGATCATGAGACTCGTAGTTTGAGAATACGACGATAATTTAAAAATATCAAGACTTAGGTATAGCATGACGTTAGTGGGGGAAAACCTAAAATGGCCCTTAACGGCACCGTGAGTGGTACCAACTCCTTGCATGGGAGCAATGTAACTCCTATGAACTGACCGTGCGATCACGATACTCTCGGTTTGAGAATACGACGATAATTTGCATATTTCTAGAATTATGCTAAAAAACTTTCCGTTAGTTGGAAAAAACCCGAAACAACCCTTGAATGGCCCCGTTAGTGGCACCAACACCTCGCACGGGACTAGTGTAACTCATACGAACTGACTGCGCGATCACGGGACTCTCGGTTTGAGAATACGATGATAATTTTCATATTTCTAGACTTAAGCTTAAAAACTTGCCGTTTGTGGGCGAAAATCAGAAACAGCCCCCAAACGGCCCCATGAGTGGCACCAACACCTCGCATGGGACCAATGTAACTCGTACGAACTGACCGCGCGATTATGGGACTCCCAATTTAAGAATACGATGAAAATTTGCATATTTCTAGACTTAGGCTTAAAAACTTGACGTTAGTGGGCGAAAACTTGAAACACCCCCCGAACAGCCCCGTTAGTGGCACCAACACCTCGCATGGGACCAATGTAACTCGTATGAACTGACTGAGCGATCATAAGACTCCTCGTTTGATAATACGACGGTAATTTGCATATTCCTAGACTTAGGCTTAAAAACTTATCGTTAGTGGGTGAAAACCCGAAACAACCCCCGAACGGCCCCGTGAGTGGCACCAACACCTCCCACAGGACCAATGTAACTCGTAGGAATAGACCGCATGATCACGGGGCTCTCGGTTTGAGTATATGACAATAATTTGCGTACTTACAGACTTAGGCTTAAAAACATCTTGTTTGTGGGAGCAAATCTAAATCAACCGCTGAACGGCCCCGTGAGTGGCACCAACGCCTCGCACGTGACCATGTAGCTCGTACGAACTAACCGCGAGATGATGGGACTCCCAAATTAAGAATACGATGAAAATTTGCATATTTCTAGACATAGGCTTAAAAACTTGCCGTTAGTGGGCGAAAACCCAAAACAACCCCCGAACGGCCCCGTGAGTGGCACTAACACCTCACATGGGTCCAATGTTACTTGTATGAACTGACCGTGCGATCATGGGACTCCCAATTTGAGAATATGATGATAATTTGCATATCTCTAGACTTAGGCTTAAAAACTTGCCCTTAGTGAAGAAAACCCGAAAGAGCCCCCGAACGGCTCCGTGAGTGGCCACAACACCTCGCATTGGACCAATGTAACTTGTACGAACTGACCGCGCGATCACGGGACTCCCGTTTTGAGAATACGATGATAATTTTCATATTTCTAGACTTAGGCTTCAAAACATGTCGTTCGTGGTTGAAAACCCGAAACAGTCCCCGAACGGCCCCATGAGTGGCACCAACACCTCACACGGGACCAATGTAACTCGTATGAAGTGACTGTGCAATCACGGGACTGCTGATTTGAGAATACAATGATAATTTGCATATTTCTTGACTTAGGCTGAAAAAATTGCTTTTAGTCAGTGAAAACCCGAAATAACCCCCGAACGGCCCCGTGAGTGGCACCAATACCTCTCTCGGGACCAATGTATCTCATACGAACTGACCGCACAATCACGGCACTCCCAGTTTGAGACTACGATGATAATATAAAATTATCATAACTTAGGCAAAACATGGTGTTAGTGGGGGAAAACCTGAAACAACCCCCGAACAGCCCCGTGAGTGGCTCCAACACCTCGTACGGGACCAATGAAACTCGTAGGAATAAATCGCGTGATCACGGGGCCCCTAGTTTGAGTATATGATGATAATTTGCATATTTCTAGACTTAGGCTTAAAAACTTGCTGTTTGTGGGAGAAAATCTGAAATAACCCTTGAACGACCCCGTGAGTGGCACCAACGCCTCGCACGGGACCAATGTCACTCATAAAGACTGACCGCGCGATCATGGGACTCCCGATTTAAGAATATGATGAAAATTTGCATATCTATAGACTTAGGCTTAAAAATTTACCGTTAGTGGGCGATAACTAGAAACAACCCCCGAACGGCCCCGTGAGTGGCACTACCACCTCGCACAGGTCAAATGTTACTTGTACGAACTGACCGTGGGATCACATGACTTCCAGTTTGAGAATACAACGATAATTTGCATATTTCTAGACTTAGGCTTAAAAACTTGCCGTTAGTGGAGAAAACCCAAAACAGCCCCCGAACGGCCCCGTGAGTGGCGCCAATACCTCTCTCGGGACCAATGTATCTCATACAAACTGACCGCGTGATCACGACACTCCCGATTTGAGAATATGATGATAATTTTCATATTTCTAGACTTAGGCTTAAAAACATGCCGTTAGTGGGCAAAAACCCGAAATAGTCCTCAAGCGCCCCTTGAGTGGCACCAACACCTCACATGGGACCAATGTAACTCGTATGAAGTGACTGCACAATCACGGGACTATCAATTTGAGAATACAACGATAATTTGCATAGTCCAAGACTTAGGATTAAAAAATTGCTTTTAGTCAGTGAAAACCCGAAAGAGCCCCCGAACGGCCCCGTGAGTGGCGCCAATACCTCTCTCGGGACCAATGTATCTCATATGAACTGACTGCGCAATCACAACATTCTCGGTTTGAGACTATGACGATAATATAAAAATATCACAACTTAGGGAAAACAGGGTGTTAGTGGGGGAAAACCTGAAACAACCCTCGAACAGCCCCGTGAGTCGTACCAACACCTCGCACGGGACCAATGTAACTTGTACGAACTAATAGAACGATCACAGGACTCTCGATTCAAGAATACGATGATAATTTTTATATTTCTAGAATTAGGTTTAAAAACTGGTCGTTCGTCGGCGAAAACCCGAAACAACCCCCGAACGGCCCCGTGAGTGGCACCAACACCTCGCACGGGACCAATGTAACTCGTACGAATAGACCGCGTGATCACGGGGCTCTCAGTTTGAGTATACGACGATAATTTCCATATTTCTAGACTTAGGCTTAAAAACTTGCCGTTTGTGGGCGAAAGTCTGAAACAACCCCTGAATAGACCCGTGAGTGAAACCAACGCCTCGTACGGAACCAATGTAACTCGTACGAACTGACCGTGTGATCATGGGACTCCTGATTTAAGACTAAGATGATAATTTGCATATTTCTAGACTTAGGCTTAAAAACTTGTCGTTAGTGGGTGAAAACTCGAAACAACCCCCGAACGGCCCCATCAGTGGCTCCAACACCTCGCACGGGACTAATGTAACTTGTACGAACTGACCGCACGATCACAGGGCTCCCAGTTTGAGAATACGATGATAGTTTGCATATTTCTAGACTTAGGCTTGAAAACTTGCCGTTTGCGGGCAAAAATCTGAATCTGCCCCCGAACGGCCCAGTGAGTGGCACCAACACCTCGTACTGGACAAATGTAACTTATACGAACTGACCGCGCAATCAAGGGAGTCCCGATTTGAGAATACGGTGATAATTTTCATATTTGTAGACTTAGGATTAAAATCTTCCCATTAGTTGGTGAAAACCCGAAATAACCCCCGAACGCCCCGTGAGCGGCACCAACACCGTGCACGGGACCAATGTAACTTGTACAAATTGACCACATGATCACGGGACTCCCAATTTGAGAATACAATGATAATTTTCATATTTCTAAACTTACGCTTAAAAACATGCCGTTAGTGGGAGAAAACCCGAAACAGTCCTCGAACGGCCCCCTGAGTGGCACCAACACCTCGCACGGGACCAATGTAACTAGTATTAAGTGACTGCACAATCACGGGACTGTCGATTTGAGAATACGATGATAATTTACATATTTCTAGACATAGGCTTAAAAAATTGCTTTTAGTCAGTGACAACCCGAAACATCCCCCGAACGGCACCGTGAGTGGCACCAATACCTCTCTCGGGACCAATGTATCTCATACGAACTGACCACGCGATCACGTCACTCTTAGTTTGAGACTACGATGATAATATAAAATTATCAGGACTTAGTCAAAACATGGTTTTAGTGGGGGAAAACCTAAAATAACCCCCGAACAGCCCCATGAGTGGCACCAACACCTCGCACAAGACCAATGTAACTTGTACGAACTGACCGAGCGATCACGGGACTCTCGGTTTGAGAATACAATGATAATTTGCTTATTTCTAGACTTAGGCTTAAAAACTTGTCATTAGTGGGTGAAAACCCGAAATAACCCCCGAACGGCCCCGTGAGTGGCACCAACACCTCGCACGGGACCAATGTAACTCGAAGGAATAGACCGCGTGATCACGAGGAACCCGATTTGAGTATATGATGATAGTTTGCATATCTGTGGACTTATGCATAAACACTTGCTATTTATGAGAGAAAATCTGAATCAACCCCTGAATGGCCCCGTGAGTGGCACCAATGACTCACACGGGACCAATGCAACTCGTACGAACTGACCGCACGATCATGGGACTCCCGATTTAAGAATACGATGATAATTTTCATATTTCTAGACATAGGATTAAAAACTTGCCGTTAGTGGGCGAAACCTTAAATAGCCCCTGAACGGCCCCATGAGTGGCGCTAACACCTCTCACGGGACCAATGTAAGTCCTATGAACTGACCGCGCGATCATGAGACTGCCAGTTTGGGAATACGACGATAATTTAAAAATATCAAGACTAAGGTAAAACATGACGTTAGTGGGGGAAAACTTGAAATGGCCCTGAACGACCCCGTGAGTGGCACCAACTCCTTGCATGGGACCAATGTAACTCGTACGAACTGACCGTGTGATAACGGTACTCCTAGTTTGAGAATATGATGATAATTTATATATTTTTAGTCTTAGGCTTAAAAAATTGCTTTTAGTCAACGAAAAGCCAAAACAGACCCCGAACGGCCCCATGAGTGGCGCCAATACCTCTCTCGGGACCAATGTATCTCATACGAACTGACCGCATGATCACACACTCCCCGTTTGAGACTACGACAATAATATAAAATTATCATGACTTAGGCAAAGCATGGTGTTAGTTGGGGAAAACCTGAAACAACCCCCGAACAACCCTGTGAGTGGCACCAACACCTCGCACGGGACCAATGTAACTCGTAGGAATAGACCGCGTGATCACGGGGCTCTCGGTTTGAGTATATGATGATAATTTGCATATTTTTAGACTTAGGCTTAAAAACTTGCTATTTGTGGGAGAAAATCTGAAACAACCCCTGAACGGCCTCATGAGTGGCATCAACGCCTCGCACGGGACCAATGTAACTCGTATAAACTGACCGCGCGATCATGGGACTCCCGATTTAAGAATACGATGAAAATTTGCATATATATAGACTTAGGCTAAAAAACTTACCGTTAGTGGGCAAAAACCAGAAACATCCCCCGAACGGCCTCGTGAGTGGTACTAACACCTCGCACGGGTCCAATGTTACTTGTACGAACTGACCACGCGATCAAAGGACTCCCAGTTTGAGAATACGACAATAATTTTCATATTTCTAGATTTAGGCTTAAAAACTTGCCGTTAGTGGAGAAAACCCGAAAAAGCCCCCGAACGACCCCGTGAGTAGCCCCAACACCTCGCATGGGACCAATGTAACTTGTACAAACTGACCACACGATCACGGGACTCCCGATTTGAGAATACGATGATAATTTTCATATTTCTAGACTTAGGCTTAAAAACATGTCGTTAGTGGGCAAAAACTCAAAACAGTCCCCGAACGGCCCCCTGAGTGGCACCAACACCTCGCATGGGACCAATATAACTCGTATGAAGTGACTGCGCAATCACGGGACTGCCGAATTGAGAATACGATGATAATTAGCATATTTCTAGACATAGGCTTAAAAAATTACTTTTAGTCAGCGAAAACTCGAAACATCCCCCGAACGGCCCCGTGAGTGGCGCCAATACCTCTCTCAGGCACTACACCAAAAAGAAGAATCTGGAACGGTTTAAAACTGTGCCAGATCAAATCGGGCACGATTTTGAACTGTGCCAGAATCAGGTGCTCCAAAATGGAGATTTTTTTTCTATCACAGCTCAAAAGTGTGCCAGATTTGGCCAAACAGGAACACTTCTGGCACACTTTTAAACCGTGCCAGAATTTGATATTTCGGGCACACTTTTTGGCACAGTTTTTAACTGTGCCAGATTCAACACAGTATAAAAAAATTGGCACAGTTCAAAACCGTGTCAAAATATGGTACACTTTTGCCTCGGTTTTGAACTGTGCCAAATGTTTTTATAAAAAAAAAAAAAATTATTTGAAAGCACAAAAATTCACAAATTAAAAATATTGCACATTGTTGATAAACTAATGTACATACAAACTTCAAAATATTACTAGTCTTTAATAGTTCACAGGACAAAAAAAATTGAGGAGAGTATCCTCTATTTTCTGGACATTCCAAACCTGCTAATACAAAACCTGCCTAACATTAAGCCCGCACAACCACAAAATATAACAATTTACTCACAAAAGCCCGCACGACCATAAAAGTTAACAATAAAACTACAAAAGACCACACGGCCATAACAAAAAAAATGGAAGCATGAATAAACCCCTTGTTGAAAACCATTGAGTTCTCTGTGTGTTCCACGTGAATAAATGCCAACGATAAACTATTATCCGACAAAAAAAATAGGATACAAAAGAGATACGATATTAGTAACCCAATAATTTACAATTTTTTTTTTACTCAAACTACAAAATTACATATAGGAGTGGAAATTCTCATCATATTCTCAAAACCGGGAGACCCGGGACTACACGGTTAGTTCCTACAAGTCACATTGGTCCCGTGCGAGATGTTCGTGCCTCCTACGGGGTTGTTTCGGGGCTAGTTTGGGTTTTCACCCTTTAACGACTTGTTTTTAAGTCTAAGTTTTGATTTTTTCAAATTAAAGCCATATTCACAAACCGGGAGACCCAGGACTATTCGATCAGTTCCTACAAGTTACATTGGTCCCGTGTGAGGTGTTCGTTCCTCCTACGGGGTGGTTTGGGGGCTGGTTTGGGTTTTCACCCTTAAACGTGTTGTTTTTAAGTCTAAGTGTTAATTTTTTCAAATTATCGTCATATTCACAAACCGTGTGAGTCAGGACTATGCGATCAAATCCTCCAAGTTACATTGGTCCCGTACGAGGTGTTCGTGCCTCCTACGGGGTCGTTTGAGGGCTGGTTTGGGTTTCCACCCTTTAACGGCTTGTTTTTAAGTCTAAGTATTGATTTTTGCAAATTATCATCATATTCTCAAACCGGGAGACCCGAGACTACGCGGTCAGTTCCTACAAGTTACATTGGTCCCGTACGAGGTGTTCGTGCCACTTACAAGGTCGTTTGGGTGCTGGTTTGGTTTTTCACCCTTTAACAGCTTGTTTTAAAGTTTAAGTGTGATTTTTGCAAATTGTCGCCATATTCTCAAACCGGGAGACCCAGGACTACATGGTCATTTATTACAAGTTACATTGGTCCCGTACGAGGTGTTCGTGCCTCTTACGGGGTCCTTCGGGGGCTGGTTTGGATTTTCACCCTTTAACGACTTGTTTTTAAGTCTAAGTGTTATTTTTGCCAATTATCATCATATTCACTAATCGAGAAACCCGAGACTACACGGTCAGTTACTACAAGTTACATTGGTCCCGTGCGAGATGTTCGTGCCTCTAACGGGGTCGTTTGGGGGCTGGTTTGGATTTTCACCCTTTAACGACTTGTTTTTAAGTTTAAGTGTTGATTTTGTTGATTTTTTCAAATTATCATTATATTCTCCAAACGAGAGACTTGGGAATATGCGGTCAGTTCCAATGAGTTGCATTGGTCCCGTGCAAGGTGCTCATGCCTCCTAGGGGTGTTTGGGGGCTAGTTTGGATTTTCAATTTTTAACGGCTTATTTTTAAGTCTAAATGTTCATTTTTCAATATTATCGTCATATTCACAAACTCCGAGACCCGGGACTACGCGATTATTCCTTACAAGTTACATAGGCCCCGTGCGAGGTGTTCGTGCCGCCTATGAGGTCGTTTGGAGGCTGCTTTGGGTTTTCACACTTTAACGACTTGTTTTTAAGTCTAAGTCTAATTTTTGCAAATTATCATCATATTCTCAAATTGGGAGACCCGGGACTATGCGGTCAGTTCCTACAAGTTACATTGGTCCTGTGCGAGGTGTTCGTGCCTCCTATGGGGTGGTTTGGTGGCTGGTTTGGGTTTCCACCTTTTAACGGCTTGTTTTTAAGTCTAAGTGTTGATTTTCGTAAATTATCATCGTATTCAAAATCCGGGAGACCTGGGACAACGCGGTCCTACAAGTTGCATTGGTCCCGTGCGAGGTGTTCCTGCCTCTTACGGGGTCTTTTGAGGGCTGGTTTGGGTTTTCACCCTTTAACGGCTTATTTTTAAGTCAAAGTGTGATTTTTGCTAATTTTCGCCATATTCTCAAACTGAGAGAACCGGGACTACGCGGTCAGTTCCATCAAGTTACATTGGTCCCGTACGAGGTGTTCATGCCTCCTACGGGGTCGTTTGGGGGGAGGTTTGGGTTTTCGCCCTTTAACGGCTTGTTTTTAAGTCTAAGTATGATTTTTGCCAATTATTGCCATATTCACAAACCAGGAGACCTGGGACTACTTGGTCAGTTCCTACAAGTTACATTGGTCCCGTACGAGGTGTTCGTGCCTCCTACGGGGTCATTTGCGGGCTGGTTTGGATTTTCACCCTTTGACGACTTGTTTTTAAGTTTAAGTGTTGATTTTTTTTATTTTTGCAAATTATCGTAATATTCTCAAACTGAGAGTCCCGGGACTACGCGACCAGTTCCTACAAGTTGCATTGGTCCCGTGCGAGGTGTTCGTGCCTCCCACAGGATCGTTTGTGGACTGGTTTGGGTTTTCACCCTTTAACGGCTTATTTTTAAGTCTAAGTGTGATTTTTGCAAATTATCATCATATTCAAAAACCGGGAGACCCTAGACTACGCGGTCAGTTCCTAAAAGTTACATTGGTCCCGTACGAGGTGTTCGTGCCACTTACAGGGTCGTTTGGGTGCTGGTTTGGTTTTTCACCCTTTAACAGCTTATTTTAAAGTTTAAGTGTGATTTTTGCAAATTGTCGCCATATTCTCAAACCGGGAGACCCAGGACTACATGGTCAGTTATTACAAGTTACATTGGTCCTGTACGAGGTGTTCGTGCCTCTTACGGGGTCATTTGGGGATGGTTTGGATTTTCACCCTTTAACGGCTTGCTTTTAAGTCTAAGTGTTATTTTTGCCAATTATCATCATATTCAGTAATCGAGAAACTCGAGACTACGCGACCAGTTACTACAAGTTACATTGGTCCCGTGTGAGGTGTTCGTACCTCTTACGGAGTCGTTTGGCGGCTAGTTCGGGTTTTCACCCTTTAACGACTTGTTTTTAAATTTAAGTGTTGATTTTGTTGATTTTTTCAAATTATCATTATATTCTACAAATGAGAGACTCGAGACTATGCGGTCAGTTCCTATGAGTTACATTGGTCCCGTGCTAGGTGTTCGTGCCTCCTAGGGGTGTTTGGGGGCTAGTTTGGGTTTTCACCTTTTAACGACTTGTTTTTAAATCTAAATGTTGATTTTTCAATATTATCGTCATATTCACAAACTGCGAGACCCGGGACTACGTGATTATTCCATACAAGTTACATAGGCCCCATGCGAGGTGTTCGTGCCGCCTAAGGGGTCGTTTGGGGGTTGCTTTGGGTTTTCACTCTTTAACGACTTGTTTTTAAGTCTAAGTGTGATTTTTGCAAATTATCATCATATTCAAAAACTGGGAGCCCCGGGATTATGCGGTCAGTTCCTATAAGTTACATTGGTCCTGTGCGAGGTGTTCGTGCCTCCTATGGGGTCGTTTGGTGGCTGGTTTGGGTTTTCACCCTTTAACGGCTTATTTTTAAGTTTAAGTGTTGATTTTCGTAGATTATCATCGTATTCAAAATCCGGGAGACCCGGAACAACGCGGTGAGTCCCTACAAGTTACATTGGTCCCGTGCGAGGTGTTCGTGCCCCTTACGGGGTCTTTTGGGGGATGGTTTGGGTTTTCACCCTTTAACGGCTTGTTTTTAAGTCAAAGTGTGATTTTTGCAAATTATCGCCATATTCTCAAACCGGGAGACCCGGGACTACGCGGTCAGTTCCTCCAAGTTACATTGGTCCCGTGCGAGGTGTTCGTGCATCCTTCGGGGTCGTTTGAGGGGTGGTTTGGGTTTTCGCCCTTTAACCGCTTGTTTTTAAGTCTAAGTGTTGATTTTTGCAAATTATTGTCATATTCACAAACTGAGAGACCTGGGACAACGTGGTTAGTTCCTACAAATTACGTTAGTCCCGTACGACGTGTTCCTGCCTCCTACGGGGTCATTTGGGGGCTGGTTTGGGTTTTCACCCTTTGACGGCGTGTTTTTAAGTTTAAGTGTTGATTTTGTTGATTTTTGCAAATTATCGTCATATTCTCAAATTATGAGTCCCGGGACTACGCGGTCAGTTCCTAGAAGTTACATTGGTCCCGTGCGAGGTGTTCGTGCCTCCCACAGGGTCGTTTGGGGGCTGTTCTGGGTTTTCACCCTTTAACAGCTTGTTTTTAAGTCTAACTGTGATTTAGTAAATTATCATCATATTCAAAAACCGGAAGACTTGAGAATACGCGGTCAGTTCCTACAAGTTACTTTGGTCCCGTACGAGGTGTTCGTGCCTCCTACGGGGTCGTTTGTGGGCTGGTTTGGATTTTCACCCCCTAACGGCTTGTTTTTAAGTTTAAGTGTTGGTTTTGTTAATTTTTGCAAATTATCGTCATATTCTCAAACCGTGAGACCCAGGACTACGCGTTCAGTTCCTAAAAGTTACATTGGTCCCGTGCGAGGTGTTCGTGCCTCCTATGGGGTCGTTTGGTGGCTGGTTTGGGTTTTCACCCTTTAACGGCTTATTTTTAAGTTTAAGTGTTGATTTTCATAGATTATCGTCATATTCAAAATCCGGGAGACCCGGGACAACGCGGTGAGTCCCTACAAGTTACATTGGTCCCGTGCGAGGTGTTCGTGCCCCTTTCGGGGTCTTTTGGGGGATGGTTTGGGTTTTCACCCTTTAACGACTCCTTTTTAAGTCAAAGTGTGATTTTTGCAAATTATCGCCATATTCTCAAACCGGGAGACCCGGGACTACGCGGTCAGTTCCTCCAAGTTACATTGGTCCCGTGCGAGGTGTTCGTGCATCCTTCGGGGTCGTTTGGGGGGTGGTTTGGGTTTTCGCCCTTTAACGGCTTGTTTTTAAGTCTAAGTGTTGATTTTTGCAAATTATTGTCATATTCACAAACTGAGAGACCTGGGACAACGTGGTCAGTTCCTACAAATTACGTCAGTCCCGTACGATGTGTTCCTGCCTCCTACGGGGTTATTTGGGGGCTGGTTTGGGTTTTCACCCTTTGACGGCTTGTTTTTAATTTAAGTGTTGATTTTGTTGATTTTTGCAAATTATCGTCATATTCTCAAATTGTGAGTCCCGGGACTACGCGGTCAGTTCCTAGAAGTTACATTGGTCCCGTGCGAGGTGTTCGTGCCTCCCACAGGGTCGTTTGGGGGCTGGTCTGGGTTTTCACCCTTTAACAGCTTGTTTTTAAGTCTAAGTGTGATTTAGTAAATTATCATCATATTCAAAAACCGGAAGACTTGAGAATACGCGGTCAGTTCCTACAAGTTACTTTGGTCCCGTACGAGGTGTTCGTGCCTCCTACGGGGTCGTTTGTGGGCTGGTTTGGATGTTCACCCCCTAACGGCTTGTTTTTAAGTTTAAGTGTTGGTTTTGTTTATTTTTGCAAATTATCGTCATATTCTCAAACCGTGAGACCCAGGACTACGCGTTCAGTTCCTAAAAGTTACATTGGTCCCGTGCGAGGTGTTCGTGCCTCCTATGGGGTCGTTTGGTGGCTGGTTTGGGTTTTCACCCTTTAACGGCTTATTTTTAAGTTTAAGTGTTGATTTTCGTAGATTATCGTCGTATTAAAAATCCGGGAGACCCGGGACAACGCGGTGAGTCCCTACAAGTTACATTGGTCCCGTGTGAGGTGTTCGTACCTCTTACGGAGTCGTTTGGGGGCTAGTTCGGGTTTTCACCCTTTAACGACTTGTTTTTAAATTTAAGTGTTGATTTTGTTGATTTTTTCAAATTATCATTATATTCTACAAATGAGAGACTCGAGACTATGCGGTCAGTTCCTATGAGTTACAATGGTCCCGTGCTAGGTGTTCGTGCCTCCTAGGGGTGTTTGGGGGCTAGTTTGGGTTTTCACCTTTTAACGGCTTGTTTTTAAGTCTAAATGTTGATTTTTCAATATTATCGTCATATTCACAAACTGCGAGACCCGGGACTACGTGATTATTCCTTACAAGTTACATAGGCCCCATGCGAGGTGTTCGTGCCGCCTAAGGGGTCGTTTGGGGGTTGCTTTGGGTTTTCACTCTTTAACGACTTGTTTTTAAGTCTAAGTGTGATTTTTACAAATTATCATCATATTCAAAAACTGGGAGCCCCGGGATTATGCGGTCAGTTCCTATAAGTTACATTGGTCCTGTGCGAGGTGTTCGTGCCTCCTATGGGGTCGTTTGGTGGCTGGTTTGGGTTTTCACCCTTTAACGACTTATTTTTAAGTTTAAGTGTTGATTTTCGTAGATTATCGTCGTATTCAAAATCCGGGAGACCCGGAACAACGCGGTGAGTCCCTACAAGTTACATTGGTCCCGTGCGAGGTGTTCGTGCCCCTTACGGGGTCTTTTGGGGGATGGTTTGGGTTTTCACCCTTTAACGGCTTGTTTTTAAGTCAAAGTGTGATTTTTGCAAATTATCGCCATATTCTCAAATCGGGAGACCCGGGACTACGCGGTCAGTTCCTCCAAGTTACATTGGTCCCGTGCGAGGTGTTCGTGCATCCTTCGGGGTTGTTTGAGGGGTGGTTTGGGTTTTCGCCCTTTAACCGCTTGTTTTTAAGTCTAAGTGTTGATTTTTGCAAATTATTGTCATATTCACAAACTGAGAGACCTGGGACAACGTGGTTAGTTCCTACAAATTACGTTAGTCCCGTACGACGTGTTCCTGCCTCCTACGGGGTCATTTGGGGGCTGGTTTGGGTTTTCACCCTTTGACGGCGTGTTTTTAAGTTTAAGTGTTGATTTTGTTGATTTTTGCAAATTATCGTCATATTCTCAAATTATGAGTCCCTGGACTACGCGGTCAGTTCCTAGAAGTTACATTGGTCCCGTGCGAGGTGTTCGTGCCTCCCACAGGGTCGTTTGGGGGCTGGTCTGGGTTTTCACCCTTTAACAGCTTATTTTTAAGTCTAAGTGTGATTTAGTAAATTATCATCATATTCAAAAACCGAAAGACTTGAGAATACGCGGTCAGTTCCTACAAGTTACTTTGGTCCCGTACGAGGTGTTCGTGCCTCCTACGGGGTCGTTTGTGGGCTGGTTTGGATTTTCACCCCCTAACGGCTTGTTTTTAAGTTTAAGTGTTGGTTTTGTTGATTTTTGCAAATTATCGTCATATTCTCAAACCGTGAGACCCAGGACTACGCGTTCAGTTCCTAAAAGTTACATTGGTCCCGTGCGAGGTGTTCGTGCCTCCTATGGGGTCGTTTGGTGGCTGGTTTGGGTTTTCACCCTTTAACGGCTTATTTTTAAGTTTAAGTGTTGATTTTCGTAGATTATCGTCGTATTCAAAATCCGGGAGACCCGGGACAACGCGGTGAGTCCCTACAAGTTACATTGGTCCCGTGCGAGGTGTTCGTGCCCCTTTCGGGGTCTTTTGGGGGATGGTTTGGGTTTTCACCCTTTAACGACTTGTTTTTAAGTCAAAGTGTGATTTTTGCAAATTATCGCCATATTCTCAAACCGGGAGACCCGGGACTACGCGGTCAGTTCCTCCAAGTTACATTGGTCCCGTGCGAGGTGTTCGTGCATCCTTCGGGGTCGTTTGGGGGGTGGTTTGGGTTTTCGCCCTTTAACGGCTTGTTTTTAAGTCTAAGTGTTGATTTTTGCAAATTATTGTCATATTCACAAACTGAGAGACCTGGGACAACGTGGTCAGTTCCTACAAATTACGTTAGTCCCGTACGACGTGTTCCTGCCTCCTACGGTGTTATTTGGGGGCTGGTTTGGGTTTTCACCCTTTGACGGCTTGTTTTTAAGTTTAAGTGTTGATTTTGTTGATTTTTGCAAATTATCGTCATATTCTCAAATTGTGAGTCCCGGGACTTCGCGATCTGTTCCTAGAAGTTACATTGATCCCGTGCGAGGTGTTCGTGCCTTCCACAGGGTCGTTTGGGGGCTGGTCTGGGTTTTCACCCTTTAACAACTTGTTTTTAAGTCTAAGTGTGATTTAGAAAATTATCATCATATTCAAAAACCGGAAGACTTGAGAATACGCGATCAGTTCCTACAAGTTACTTTGGTCCCGTACGAGGTGTTCGTGCCTCCTACGGAGTCGTTTGTGGGCTGGTTTGGATTTTCACCCCCTAACGGCTTGTTTTTAAGTTTAAGTGTTGGTTTTGTTAATTTTCGCAAATTATCGTCATATTCTCAAACCGTGAGACCCAGGACTACGCCTTCAGTTCCTAAAAGTTACATTGGTCCCGTGCGAGGTGTTTGTGCCTCCTATAGGGTCGTTTGGGGGCTGGTCTGGATTTTCACACATTAACGGCTTGTTTTTAAGTCTAAGTGCGATTTTTACAAATAATCTTCATATTCACAAACTGGGAGACTCAGGACTATGCGGTCAGTTCCTACAAGTAACATTATTCCCGTACGAGTTGTTCCTGCCTCCAACGTGGTCGTTTGGGGGCTGGTTTGGGTTTTCACCCTTTAACGTCTTGTTTTTAAGTCTAAGTGTTGTTTTTTACAAATTATCATCATATTCTCAAATCGAGAGACCCGAGACTACGCGGTTAGTTCCTACAAGTTACATTGGTCCCATGCGAGGTGTTCGTGCCTCTTACGGGGTCGTTTTGGTGCTGGTTTGGGTTTTCACCCTTTAACGACTTGTTGTTAAGTCTATGTGTTATTTTTGCCAATTATCATCATATTCACTAATCGGGAGACCCGAGACTACGCGATCAGTTACTACAAGTTACATTGGCACCATGCGAGGTGTTCGTGTCTCTTACGGAGTTGTTTAGGGGATGGTTTGGGTTTTCACCCTTTAACGACTTGTTTTTAAGTTTAAGTGTTGATTTTTTTGATTTTTTCAAATTATCGCCATATTCTCCAACCGAGAGACTCGGGAGTGTAAGGTGTTCGTGCCTCCTAGGGGTGTTTGGGGCCTAGTATGGGTTTTCACCTTTTAGCGGCTTGTTTTTAAGTCAAAGTGTTGATTTTTCAATAATATCATCATATTCACAAACTGGGAGACCCGGGACTACGCAGTTAGTCCTTACAAGTTACATAGTCCCCGTACGAGGTGTTCGTGCCGCCTACGGGGTCGTTTGGGGGCTGCTTTGGGTTTTCACCCTTTAACGGCTTGTTTTTAAGTCTAAGTGTGATTTTTGCAAATTATCATCATATTCAAAAACTGGGTGACCCGGGATTATGCGGTGAGTTCCTACAAGTTACATTGGTTCTGTGCGAGGTGTTTGTGCCTCCTATGGGGTCGTTCGGTGGCTGGTTTGGGTTTTCACCCTTTAACGACTTATTTTTAAGTTTAAGTGTTGATTTTTGTAAATTATCATCGTATTCAAAATCCGAGAGACCCGGGACAATGCAGTCAGTTCCTACAAGTTACATTGGTCCCGTCCGAGGTGTTCGTGCCTCTTACGGGTCTTTTGGGGACTGGTTTGGGTTTTCACTCTTTAACGGATTATTTTTTAGTCAAAGTGTGATTTTTGCAAATTATCGCCTTATTCTCAAACCGAGAGACCCGAGACTAGGCGGTCAGTTCCAACAAGTTAAATTGGCCCCGTGTGAGGTGTTTATGCCTACTACGGGGTCGTTTGGGGGGGTGTTTTGGGTTTTCGCCCTTTAACGGCTTATTTTTAAGTCTAAGATTTAATTTTGACAAATTATTGTCATATTCACAAATCGGGAGACCTGGGACTACGTGGTCAGTTCCTACAAGTTACATTAGTCCCGTACGAGGTGTTCATGCCTCTTACGGGGTCATTTGGGGGTTGGTTTGGGTTTTCACCCTTTGACGACTTGTTTTTAAGTTTAAGTGTTGATTTTGATCATTTTTGCAAATTATCGTCATATTCTCAAGCTTGGAGTCCCGGTACTACGCGGTCAGTTCTTACAAGTTACATTGATCCCGTGCGAGGTGTTCGTGCCTCCCATAGGGTCGTTTAGGGGCTGGTATGGGTTTTCACCCTTTACCAGCTTGTTTTTAAGTCTAAGTGTGATTTTTGCAAATTATCATCATATTCAATAACCGGGAGACCTGGGAATACGCGGTCAGTTCCTACAAGTTACTTTGGTCTCGTACGAGGCGTTCGTGCCTCCTACGGAGTCGTTTGGGGGCTGGTTTGTATTTTCACCATTTAACGGTTTGTTTTTAAGTTTAACTGTTGGTTTTGTTGATTATTGCAAATTATCATCATATTCTCAAACCGTGAGACCCAGGACTACGCATTCAGTTCCTAAACGTTCCATTGGTCCCGTGGGAGGTGTTTGTGCCTCCTACAGGGTCGTTTGAGGGCTGGTCTGGATTTTCACCCTTTAACGGCTTGTTTTTAAGTCTAAGTGTGATTTTAATAAATAATCTTCATATTCACAAACCGGGAGACCCGGGACTATGCCGTCAGTTCCTACAAGTAACATTGTTCCAATGCGAGTTGTTCCTGCCTCCATCGTGGTCGTTTGGGGGCTGGTTTGGGTTTTCACCCTTTAGCGGCTTCTGTTTAAGTCTAAGTGTTGGTTTTTGGAAATTATCATCATATTCTCAAACCGGGAGACCCGGGACTACGCGGTTAGTTCCTACAAGTTACATTGGTCCCGTGCGAGGTGTTCGTGTCTCTTATGGGGTCGTTTGGGGGCTGGTTTGGGTTTTCACCATTTAACGACTTGTTTTTAAGTTTAAGTGTTGATTTTGTTGATTTTTTCAAATTATCGTCATATTCTCGTACCGAGAGACTCGGGACTATGCGGTCAGTTCCTATAAGTTACATTGGTCCCGTGCAAGGTGTTCGTGCCTCCCAGAGGTGTTTGGGGGCTAGTTTGGGTTTTCACCTTTTAACGGCTTGTTCTTCAATATTATCATCATATTCACAAACTGGGAGACCCGAGACTATGCGGTTTGTCCTTACAAGTTACAAAGGCCCCATGCGAGGTGTTCGTGCCGCCTACGGGGTCGTTTGGGGGCTGCTTTGGGTTTTCACCCTTTAACGGCTTATTTTTAAGTCTAAGTCTGATTTTTGCAAATTATCGTCATATTCTCAAATCGGTAGTCCCGGGACTACGCGGTCAGTTCCTACAAGTTACATTGGTCCCGTGCGAGGTGTTCGTGCCTCTCACAGGGTCGTTTGGGGACTGATATGGGTTTTCACCCTTTAACGGCTTATTTTTAAGTCTAAGTGTGATTTTTCCACATTATCATCATATTCAAAAATTGGGAGACCTGGGACTATGCAGTCTATTTCTACAAGTTACATTGGTCCTGTGCGAGGTGTTCGTGCCTCCTGTGGGGTCGTTTGGTGGCTGGTTTGGGTTTTCACCCTTTAATGGCGTGTTTTTAAGTGTAAGTGTTGATTTTTGTAAATTATCATCGTATTCAAAATCCGGGAGACCCGGGACAATACGGTCAGTTCCTACAAGTTACATTGGTCCCGTACGAGGTGTTCGTGCCTCTTACGGGATCTTTTGGGGGCTGGTTTGGGTTTTCACCCTTTAACGGCTTGTTTTTAAGTCAAAGTGTAATTTTTGCAAATTATCGCCATATTCTCAAACCGGGAGACTCGAGACTATGCGGTCTGTTCCAACAAGTTACATTGGTCTCGTGCGAGGTGTTCATGCCTCCTACGGGGTCGTTTGGGGGATGGTTTGGGTTTTCTCCCTTTAACGGCTTATTTTTAAGTCTAAGTGTTGATTTTTGCAAATTATTGTCATATTCACAAACCGGGAGACCTGGGACTACGTGGTCAGTTCCTATAAGTTACATTAGTCTCGTACGAGGTGTTCATGGCTCCTACGGGGTCATTTGGGGGTTGGTTTGGGTTTTCACCCTTTGACGAGTTGTTTTTAAGTTTAAGTGTTGATTTTGTTAATTTTTGCAAATTATCATCATATTCAAAAATCGGGAGACCTGGGAATACACGGTCAATTCCTACAAGTTACTTTGGTCCCGCACGAAGTGTTCGTGCCTCCTACGGGGTCGTTTGGGCGCTGGTTTCAATTTTCACCCTTTAACGGCTTGTTTTTAAGTTTAAGTGTTGGTTTTGTTAATTTTTTCAAATTATCGTCATATTCTCAATCCGTGAGACCCAGGACTACGCGTTCAGTTCCTAACAGTTACATTTACCCATGTGAGGTGTTTGTGCCTCCTACATGGTCGTTTGGGGGCTGGTCTGGATTTTCACCCATTAACGGCTTATTTTTAAGTCTAAGTGTGATTTTTACAAATAATCTTCATATTTACGAACCGGGAGACTCAGGACTATGCGGTCAGTTCCTACAAGTAACATTGTTCTCGTGCGAGTTGTTCCTTCCTCCAACGTGATCGTTTGGGCGCTGGTTTGGGTTTTCACCCTTTAATGGCTTATTTTTAAGTCTAAGTGTTGTTTTTTACAAATTATCATCATAATCTCAAACCGGGAGACCCGGGACTACGCGGTTAGTTCCTACAAGTTACATTGGTCCCATGCGAGGTGTTCGTGCCTCTTACGGCGTCGTTTTGGTGCTAGTTTGGGTTTTCACCCTTTAACGACTTGTTGTTAAGTCTAAGTGTTATTTTTGCCAATTATCATCATATTCACTAATCGGGAGACCCGAGACTACGCGGTCAGTTACTACTAGTTACGTTGGTCCCGTGCGAGGTGTTCGTGTCTCTTACGGAGTTGTTTGGGGGATGGTTTGGGTTTTCACCCTTTAACGACTTGTTTTTAAGTTTAAGTGTTGATTTTCTTAATTTTTTCAAATTATCGTCATATTCTCCAACCGAGAGACTCGGGACTGTGCGATAAGTTACTATAAGTTACATTGGTCCCGTGCAAGGTGTTCGTGCCTCGTAGGGGTGTTTGGGGGCTAGTATGGGTTTTCACCTTTTAGCGGCTTGTTTTTAAGTCTAAGTGTTGATTTTTCAATAATATCCTCATATTCACAAACTGGGATACCCGGGACTACGCGGTTACTCCTCACAAGTTACATAGTCCCCGTGCAAGGTGTTCGTGCCGCCTACGGGGTCGTTTGGGGGCTGCTTTGGGTTTTCACCCTTTAACGGCTTGTTTTTAAGTCTAAGTGTGATTTTTGCAAATTAACATCATATTCTCAAATTGGGAGACCCGGGACTATGCGATCAGTTCCTACAGGTTACATTGGTCCTGTGCGAGGTGTCCGTGCCTCCTATGGGGTCGTTTGGCAGATGGTTTGGGTTTTCACCCTTTAACGGCTTATTTTTAAGTTTAAGTGTTGATTTTGGTAAATTATCATCGTATTCAAAATCCGGGAGACCTGGGACAACACGGTCAGTTCCAAAAAGTTACATTGCTCCCGTGCGAGGTGTTAGTGCCTCTTACGGGGTCTTTTGGGGGCTGGTTTGGGTTTTCACCCTTTAACGACTTGTTTTTAAGTCAAAGTGTGATTTTTGCAAATTTTCTCCATATTCTCAAATTGAGAGACCCGGGACTACGCGGTCCGTTCCATCAAGTTACATTGGTCCCGTACGAGGTGTTCATGCCTCCTACGGGGTCGTTTGGGGGGGTGGTTTGGGTTTTCGCCTTTTAACAAATTATTTTTAAGTCTAAGAATGGATTTTTGCAAATTATTCTCATATTGACAAACTAGTAGACCTGGGACTACGTGGTCAGTTCCAACAAGTTAATTGGTCCCGTACGAGGTGTTCATGCCTCCTACGGGGTTGTTTGGGGAGTGGTTTGGGTTTTCGACCTTTAACGGCTTATTTTTATGTCTAAGTGTTGATTTTTGCAAATTATTGTTATATTCACAAACCGGGAGACCTGGGACTACGTGGTCAGTTCCTACAAGTTACATTAGTCCCGAACGAGGTGTTCATGGCTCCTACGGGGTCATTTGGGGGCTGGTTTGGGTTTTCACCCTTTGACGGCTTGTTTTTAAGTTTTTGTGTTGATTTTGTTGATTTTTGCAAATTATTGTGATATTCTCAAACTGGGAGTCCCGGGACTACGGGTCAGTTCCTACAAGTTACATTGGTCCCGTGTGAGGTGTTTGTGCCTCCCACAGGGTCGTTTGGGGGTTGGTCTGGGTTTTCAACCTTTAACAGCTTGTTTTTAAGTCTAAGTGTGATTTTTGCAAATTATCATCATATTCAAAAACTGGGAGACCTGGGAATACACGGTCAGTTCCTACAATTTACTTTGGTCTCGTATGAGGTGTTCGTGCCTCCTACGGGGTCGTTTGGGGGCTGGTTTCGATTTTCACCCTTTAACGGCTTGTTTATAAGTTTGAGTGTTGGTTTTGTAGGTTTTTGCAAATTATCGTTATATTCTCAAATCGTGAGACCCAGGACTACGCATTCAGTTCGTAAAAGTTGCATTGGTCCCGTGCAAGGTGTTTGTGCCTCCTACATGGTCATTTGGGGGCTGGTCTGGATTTTCACCCTTTAACGGCTTGTTTTTAAGTCTAAGTGTGATTTTTACAAATAATCTTCATATTCACAAACCGGGAGACCCGAGACTATGCGGTCAGTTCCTACAAGTAACATTATTCCTGTTCGAGTTGTTCCTGCCTCCAACGTGGTCGTTTGGGGGCTGGTTTGGGTTTTAACCCTTTAACGACTTGTTTTTAAGTCTAAGTGTTGTTTTTTACAAATTATCATCTTATCCTCAAACCGGGAGACCCGGGACTACGCGGTTAGTTCCTACAAGTTACATTGGTCCCATGCGAGGTGTTCGTGCCTCTTACGGGGTCGTTTTGGTGCTGGTTTGGGTTTTCACCCTTTAACGGCTTGTTTTTAAGTCTAAGTGTTATTTTGGCCAATTATCGTCATATTCACTAATCGGGAGACCCGAGACTACGCGGTCAGTTACTACAAGTTACATTGGTCCCGTGCGAGGTGTTCGTGTCTCTTACGGGGTCGTTTGGGGGCTGGTTTGGGTTTTCACCATTTAACGACTTGTTTTTAAGTTTAAGTGTTGATTTTTTCAAATTATCATCATATTCTCCAACCGAGAGAGTCGGGACTATGCAGTCAGTTCCTATAAGTTACATTGGTCCCGTGCAAGGTGTTCGTGCCTCCTAGGGGTGTTTGGGGGTAGTTTGGATTTTCACCTTTGAACGGCTTATTTTTAAGTCTAAGTGTTGATTTTTCAATATTATCATCATATTCACAAACTGGGAGACCCAGGACTACGCGGTTAGTCCTTATAAGTTACATAGGCCCCCTGCGAGGTGTTTGTGCCGCCTACGGGGTCGTTTGGGGGCTGCTTTGGGTTTTCACCCTTTAACGGATTGTTTTTAAGTCTAAGTCTGAGTTTTGCAAATTATCGTCATATTCTAAAATTGGGAGACCCGGGACTATGCGGTCAGTTCCTATAAGTTACATTGGTCCTGTGCGAGGTGTTCGTGCCTCCTATGGGTCGTTTGGTTGCTGGTTTAGGTTATCGCCCTTTAACGGCTTGTTTTTAAGTTTAAGTGTTGATTTTTGTAAATTATCATCATCTTCAAAATCCGGGATACCAGGGACAACGCAGTCAATTCCTACAAGTTACATTGGTACCGTGCGAGGTGTTCGTGCCTCTTACAGGGTCTTTTGGGGGCTGGTTTGGGTTTTCACCCTTTAACGGTTTGTTTTTAAGTCAAAGTGTGATTTTTTTAAATTATCGCCATATTCACAAACCGAGAGACCCGGGACTACGCGGTCAGTTCCATCAAGTTAAATTGGTCCCGTGCGAGGTGTTCATGCCTCCTACGGGGTCGTTTGGGGCGTGGTTTTGGTTTTCACCCTTTAATGGCTTGTTTTTAAGTCTACGTATTGATTTTTGCAAATTATTGTCATATTCACAAACGAGGAGACCTGGGACTACGTGGTCAGTTCCTACTAGTTACATTGGTCCCGTACGAGGTGTTCGTGCCTCCTACGGGGTCATTTGGGGGATGGTTTGGGTTTTCACCCTTTGACAACTTGTTTTTAAGTTTAATTGTTGATTTTGTTGATTTTTTCAAATTATCGTCATATTCTCCAACCGAGAGACTGAGGACTATGCCATCAGTTCCTATAAGTTTCATTGGTCCCGTGCAAGGTGTTCGTGCCTCCTAGGGGTGTTTGTGGGCTAGTTTGGGTTTTCACCTTTTAACGGCTTGTTTTTAAGTCTAAGTGTTGATTCTTCAATATTATCATCATATTCACAAACTGGGAGACCCAGGACTACGCGGTTAATCCTTATAAGTTACATAGGCCCCGTGCGAGGTGTTCGTGCCGCCTACGGGGTCATTTGGGGGCTGCTTTGGGTTTTGACCCTTTAACAGCTTGTTTTTAAGTGTAAGTCTGATTTTTGCAAATTATCATCATATTCCTAAATTGGGAGACCCAGGACTATGCGGTCAGTTCCTACAAGTTACATTGGTCATGTGCGAGGTGTTCGTACCTCCTATGGGGTCGTTTGGTTGCTGGTTTGGGTTATCACCCTTTAATGGCTTGTTTTTAAGTTTAAGTGTTGATTATTGTAAATTATCATCGTATTCAAAATCCGAGAGACCCGGGACAACGCGGTGAGTTCCTACAAGTTACATTGGTCCCGTGCGAGGTGTGCGTGCCTCTTACGGGTCTTTTGGGGGCTAGTTTGGGTTTTCACTCTTTAACGGCTTCTTTTTAAGTCAAAGTGTGATTTTTGCAAATTATCGCCGTATTCTCAAACCGGGAGACATGAGACTGGGCGGTCAGTTCCAACAAGTTACATTGGTCCTGTGCGAGGTGTTGATGCCTCCTACGGGGTCGTTTGGGGGGGGGGGTGGTTTAGGTTTTTGCCCTTTAACGGCTTGTTTTTAAGTCTACGTATTGATTTTTGCAAATTATTGTCATATTCACAAACCAGGAGACCTGGGGCTACGTGGTCAGTTCCTACTAGTTACATTGGTCCCGTACGAGGTGTTCCTGCCACCTACGGGGTCATTTGGGGGCTGGTTTGGGTTTTCACCCTTTGACGACTTGTTTTTAAGTTTAAGTGTTGATTTTGTTGATTTTTGCAAATTATCATCATATTCTCAAACCGGGAGTCCCATGACTACGCGGTCAGTTCCTACAAGTTACATTGGTCCCGTGCGAGGAGTTTGTGCCTCCCACAGTGTCGTTTGGGGACTGGTTTGGGTTTACACCCTTTAACGGCTTATTTTTAAGTCTAAGTGTGATTTTTGCAAATTATCATCATATTCAAAAATTGGGAGACCCGAGATTATGCGGTCAGTTCCTACAAGTTACATTGGTCCTATGCGAGGTGTTCGTGCCTCCTATGGGGTCGTTCGGTGGCTGGTTTGGGTTTTCACCCTTTAACGGCTTGTTTTTAAGTTTAAGTTTTAATTTTTGTAAATTATAATCGTCGTCAAAATCCGAGAGACCCGGGACAACGCGGTCAGTTACTACAAGTTACATTGGTCTCGTCCGAGGTGTTTATGCCTCTTACGGGTCTTTTGGGGGTTGGTTTGGATTTTCACTCTTTAACGGATTATTTTTAAATCAAAGTGTGATTTTTACAAATTATGGTCGTATTCTCAAATCGGGTGACCCGAGACTAGGCGGTCAGTGCCAACAAGTTACATTGGTCCCGTGCGAGGTGTTTATGCCTGCTACGGGCTCGTTTGGGGGGGTGGTTTGGGTTTTCGCCCTTTAACGGCTTGTTTTTAAGTCTAAGTGTTGATTTTTGCAAATCATTGTAATATTCACAAACCGGGAGACCTGGGACTACGTGGTCAGTTCCTACAAGTTACATTAGTCCCGTACGAGTTGTTCATGCCTCTTACGGGGTCATTTGGGGGCTGGTTTGGGTTTTCACCCTTTGACGGCTTGTTTTTAAGTTTAAGTGTTGATTTTGATCATTTTTTCAAATTATCATCATATTCTCAAGCTGGGAGTCCCGGTACTACGCGGTCAGTTCTTACAAGGTACATTGGTCCCGTGCGAGGTGTTCACACCTCCCATAGGGTCGTTTGGTGGCTAGTTTGGGTTTTCACCCTTTACCAGCTTGTTTTTTAGTCTAAGTGTGATTTTTGCAAATTATCATCATATTCAAAAATTGGGAGACCTGGGAATACGCGGTCAGTTCCTATAAGTTACTTTGGTCTCGTACGAGGTGTTCGTGCCTCCTACGGTGTCGTTTGGGGGCTGGTTTCAATTTTCACCCTTTAACGGCTTGTTTTTAAGTTTAAGTGTTGGTTTTGTTGATTATTGCAAATTATAATCATATTTTCAAACTGTGAGACCAAGGACTACGCGTTCAGTTCCTAAACGTTACATTGGTCCCGTGCGAGGTGTTTGTGCCTCCTACATTGTCGTTTGGGGGCTGGTCTGGATTTTCACCCTTTAACGGCTTGTTTTTAAGTCTATGTGTGATTTTACCAAATAATCTTCATATTCACAAACCGGGACACCCAGGACTATGCCGTCAGTTCTTACAATTAACATTGTTCCAATGCGAGTTGTTCCTGCCTCCAACGTGGTCGTTTGGGGGCTGGTTTGGGTTTTCACCCTTTAATGGTTTATTTTTATGTCTAAGTGTTGGTTTTTGCAAATTATCATCATATTCTCAAACCGGGAGAGCCGGGACTACGCGGTTAGATCCTACAAGTTACATTGGTCCCATGCGAGGTGTTCACGCCCCTTATCGGGTCGTTTTGGTGTTGGTTTTGGTTTTCACTCTTTAACGGCTTGTTTTTAAGTCTAAGTGTTATTTTTGCCAATTATCATCATATTCACTAATCGGGAGACCCGAGACTACGCGGTCAGTTAGTACAAGTTATATTGGTCCCTTGCGAGGTGTTCGTGTCTCTTACGGGGTCGTTTGGGGGCTGGTTTGGGTTTTCACCCTTTAACGACTTATTTTTAAGTTTAAGTGTTGATTTTGTTAATTTTTTCAAATTATCATCATATTCTCGAACCGAGAGACTCGGGACTATGCGATAAGTTCCTATAAGTTACATTGGTCCCGTGCAAGGTGTTCATGCCTCCTAGGGGTGTTTGGGGGCTAGTTTGGGTTTTCACCTTTTAACGGCTTGTTTTTCAATATTATCATCATATTAACAAACTGGGAGACCCGGAACTACGCGGTTTGTCCCTACAAGTTACATAGGCCCCAAGCGAAGGTGTTCGTGCCACCTACAGGGTCGTTTGGGGGCTGCTTTGGGTTTTCACCCTTTAACGGTTTATTTTTAAGTCTAAGTCTGATTTTTGCAAATTATCGTCATTTTCTCAAATTGGGAGACCTGGGACTATGCGGTCAGTTCCTACAAGTTACATTGGTCCTGTGCGAGGTGTTCGTGCCTCCTAAGGGGTCGTTTGGTGGCTCGTTTGGGTTTTCACCCTTTAACGGCTTGTTTTTAAGTTTAAGTGTTGATTTTTGTAAATTATCATCGTATTCAAAATCCGGGAGACCTGGGACAACGCGGTCAGTTCCTACAAGTTACATTGGTCTCGTGCGAGGTGTTCGTGCCTCTTACGGGGTCTTTTGGGGCCTGGTTTTGGTTTTCACCCTTTAACGGCTTGTTTTTAAGTCAAAGTGTGATTTTGGCTAATTTTTGCCATATTCTCAAATCGAGAGACCCGGGACTACGCGATCAGTTCTATCAAGTTACATTGGTCCGGTGCGAGGTGTTCATGCCTCCTACGGGGTCGTTTGGGGGGTGGTTTGGGTTTTCTCGTTTTAACTTCTTGTTTTTAAGTCTAAGTATGGATTTTTGCAAATTATTGTAATATTCACAAACCAGGAGACCTGGGAGTATGTGGTCAGTTCCTACTAGTTACATTGGTCCCGTACGAGGTGTTCATGCCTCCTACGGGGTCATTTGGGGGCTAGTTTGGGTTTACACCCTTTGACGGCCTATTTTTAAGTTTAAGTGTTGATTTTGTTTATTTTTTCAAATTATCGTCATATTCTCAAATCGGTAGTCCTGGGACTACCCGGTCAGTTCCTACAAGTTACATTGGTCCCATGCGAGGTGTTCGTGCCTCTCACAGGGTCGTTTGGGGACTGGTTTAGGTTTTCACCCTTTAACGGCTTGTTTTTAAGTTTAAGTGTCATTTTTCCACATTATTATCATATTCAAAAATTGGGAGACCCGGGACTATGCGGTCAGTTCCTATAAGTTACATTGGTCCTGTGCGAGGTGTTCGTGCCTCCTATGGGGTCGTTTGGTGGCTGGTTTGGGTTTTCACCCTTTAACAACTTCTTTTTAAGTGTAAGTGTTGATTTTTGTAAATTATCATCGTATTCAAAATCCGAGAGACCTGGGACAACACGGTCAGTTCCTACAAGTTACATTGGTCCCGTGCGAGGTGTTCGTGCCTCTTACGGGGTCTTTTTGGGGCTGGTTTCTATTTTCACCCTTTAACGGCTTGGTTTTAAGTCAAAGTGTGATTTTTCCAAATTATCGCCATATTCTCAAACCGGGAGATCCGAGACTACGTGGTAAGTTCCAACAAGTTATATTGGTCTCGTGCGAGGTGTTCATGCCTCCTACGGGGTTGTTTGGGGAGTGGTTTGGGTTTTCGACCTTTAACGGCTTATTTTTAAGTCTAAGTGTTGATTTTTGCAAATTATTGTTATATTCACAAATCGGGAGACCTGGGACTACGTGGTAAGTTCGTACAAGTTACATTAGTCCCGAACGAGGTGTTCATGGCTCCTACGGGGTCATTTGGGGGCTGGTTTGGGTTTTCACCCTTTGACGGCTTGTTTTTAAGTTTTAGTGTTGATTTTGTTGATTTTTGCAAATTATCGTCATATTCTCAAATTGGGAGCCCCGGGACTACGCGGTCAGTTCCTATAAGTTACATTGGTCCCGTGTGAGGTGTTCGTGCCTCACACAGGGTCGTTTGGGGGCTGGTCTGGGTTTTCACCCTTTAACAGCTTGTTTTTAAGTCTAAGTGTGATTTTTGCAAATTATCATCATATTAAAAAACCGGGAGACCTGGCAATACACGGTCAGTTCCTACATGTTACATTGGTCCTGTGTGAGGTGTTCGTGCCTCCTATGGGGTCGTTTGGTGGCTGGTTTGGGTTTTCACCCTTTAACGACTTGTTTTTAAGTGTAAGTGTTAATTTTTGTAAATTATCATCGTTTTCAAAATTCGGGTGACCGGGGACAACACGGAAAGTTCCTACAAGTTACATTTGTACCGTGCGAGGTGTTCGTGCCTCTTATAGGGTCTTTTGGGCGCTGGTTTGGGTTTTCACCCTTTAACGACTTGTTTTAAGTCAAAGTGTGATTTTTGCAAATTATCGCCATATTCTCAAACCGGGAGACCCGAGACTATGCGGTCAGTTCCAACAAGTTACATTGGTCTCGTGCGAGGTGTTCATGCCTCCTACGGGGTCGTTTGGGGGGTGGTTTGGGTTTTGTCCCTTTAACGGCTTGTTTTTAAGTCTAAGTGTTGATTTTTGCAAATTATTGTCATATTCACAAACTGGGAGACCTGGGACTACGTGGTCAGTTCCTACAAGTTACATTAGTCCCGTACGAGGTGTTCACGGCTCCTACGGGGTCATTTGGGGGCTGGTTTGGGTTTTCACCCTTTGACGGCTTGTTTTTAAGTTTAAGTGTTGATTTTGTTGATTTTTGCAAATTATCGTCATATTCTCAAACCGGGAGTCCCGGGACTACGCGGTCAGTTCCTACAAGTTACATTGGTCCCGTGCGACGTGTTCGTGCCTCCCACAGGGTCGTTTGGGGACTGGTTTGGGTTTTCACCCTTTAACGGCTTATTTTTAAGTCTAAGTGTGATTTTTGCAAATTATCATCATATTCAAAAACTGGGAGCCCCGGGATTATGCGGTCAGTTCCTATAAGTTACATTGGTCCTGTGCGAGGTGTTCGTGCCTCCTATGGGGTCGTTTGGTGGCTGGTTTGGGTTTTCACCCTTTAACAACTTCTTTTTAAGTGTAAGTGTTGATTTTTGTAAATTATCATCGTATTCAAAATCCGAGAGACCTGGGACAACACGGTCAGTTCCTACAAGTTACATTGGTCCCGTGCGAGGTGTTCGTGCCTCTTACGGGGTCTTTTTGGGGCTGGTTTCTATTTTCACCCTTTAACGGCTTGGTTTTAAGTCAAAGTGTGATTTTTCCAAATTATCGCCATATTCTCAAACCGGGAGATCCGAGACTACGTGGTAAGTTCCAACAAGTTATATTGGTCTCGTGCGAGGTGTTCATGCCTCCTACGGGGTTGTTTGGGGAGTGGTTTGGGTTTTCGACCTTTAACGGCTTATTTTTAAGTCTAAGTGTTGATTTTTGCAAATTATTGTTATATTCACAAATCGGGAGACCTGGGACTACGTGGTAAGTTCGTACAAGTTACATTAGTCCCGAACGAGGTGTTCATGGCTCCTACGGGGTCATTTGGGGGCTGGTTTGGGTTTTCACCCTTTGACGGCTTGTTTTTAAGTTTTAGTGTTGATTTTGTTGATTTTTGCAAATTATCGTCATATTCTCAAATTGGGAGCCCCGGGACTACGCGGTCAGTTCCTATAAGTTACATTGGTCCCGTGTGAGGTGTTCGTGCCTCACACAGGGTCGTTTGGGGGCTGGTCTAGGTTTTCACCCTTTAACAGCTTGTTTTTAAGTCTAAGTGTGATTTTTGCAAATTATCATCATATTAAAAAACCGGGAGACCTGGCAATACACGGTCAGTTCCTACATGTTACATTGGTCCTGTGCGAGGTGTTCGTGCCTCCTATGGGGTCGTTTGGTGGCTGGTTTGGGTTTTCACCCTTTAACGACTTGTTTTTAAGTGTAAGTGTTAATTTTTGTAAATTATCATTGTTTTCAAAATTCGGGTGACCGGGGACAACACGGTCAGTTCCTACAAGTTACATTGGTCCTGAGCGAGGTGTTCGTGCCTCTTATAGGGTCTTTTGGGCGCTGGTTTGGGTTTTCACCCTTTAACGACTTGTTTTAAGTCAAAGTGTGATTTTTGCAAATTATCGCCATATTCTCAAACCGGGAGACCCGAGACTATGCGGTCAGTTCCAACAAGTTACATTGGTCTCGTGCGAGGTGTTCATGCCTCCTACGGGGTCGTTTGGGGGGTGGTTTGCGTTTTGTCCCTTTAACGGCTTGTTTTTAAGTCTAAGTGTTGATTTTTGCAAATTATTGTCATATTCACAAACTGGGAGACCTGGGACTACGTGGTCAGTTCCTACAAGTTACATTAGTCCCGTACGAGGTGTTCACGGCTCCTACGGGGTCATTTGGGGGCTGGTTTGGGTTTTCACCCTTTGACGGCTTGTTTTTAAGTTTAAGTGTTGATTTTGTTGATTTTTGCAAATTATCGTCATATTCTCAAACCGGGAGTCCCGGGACTACGCGGTCAGTTCCTACAAGTTACATTGGTCCCGTGCGACGTGTTCGTGCCTCCCACAGGGTCGTTTGGGGACTGGTTTGGGTTTTCACCCTTTAACGGCTTATTTTTAAGTCTAAGTGTGATTTTTGCAAATTATCATCATATTCAAAAACTGGGAGACCCGGGACTATGTGGTCAGTTCCTACAAGTTCCATTGGTCCTGTGCGAGGTGTTCGTGCCTCCTATGGGGTCGTTTGGTGGCTGGTTTGGGTTTTCACCCTTTAACGACTTGTTTTTAAGTTTAAGTGTTGATTTTTGTAAATTATCATCGTATTCAAAATCCGGGAGACCCGGGACAACACGATCAGTTCCTACAAGTTACATTGGTCCCGTGCGAGGTGTTTGTGCCTCCTATAGGGTCGTTTGGGGGCTGGTCTAGATTTTCACCCTTTAACTGCTTGTTTTTAAGTCTAAGTGTATTTTTACAAAGAATCTTCATATTCACAAACCGGGAGACCCATGACTATGCGGTCAGTTCCTACAACTAACATTGTTCTCGTGCGCGTTGTTCCGGCCTCCAACGTGGTCGTTTGGTGGCTGGTTTGGGTTTTCACCCTTTAACGGCTTGTTTTTAAGTTAAGAGTTGTTTTCTGCGAATTATCATCATATTCTCAAACCGGGAGAGTCGGGACTACGCGGTTAGTTCCTACAAGTTACATTGGTCCCATGCGAGGTGTTCATCCCTCTTACGGGGTCGTTTTGGTGCTGGTTTGGGTTTTCACCCTTTACCGGCTTGTTTTTAAGTCTAAGTATTATTTTTGCCAATTATCATCATATTCACTAATCGGGAGAACCGAGACTACGCGGTCAGTTACTACAAGTTACATTGGTCCCGTGCGAGGTGTTCGTGTCTCTTACGGGGTCGTTTGGGGGCTGGTTTGGGTTTTCACCCTTTAACGACTTGTTTTTAAGTTTAAGGGTTGTTTTTTTCAAATTATCATCATATTCTCTAACCGAGAGACTCGGGACTATGCGGTCAGTTCCTATAAGTTACATTGGTCCCGTGCAAGGTGTTCGTGCCTCCTAGGGGTGTTGGGGGCTAGTTTGGGTTTTCACATTTTAACGGCTTATTTTTAAGTCTAAGTGTTTATTTTTCAATATTATCGTTATATTCACAAACTGGGAGACCCAGGACTACGCGGTTAGTCCTTATAAGTTACATAGGCCCCGTGCGAGGTGTTCGTGCCGCCTACTGGGTCGTTTGGTGGCTGGTTTGGGTTTTCACTCTTTAACGTCTTGTTTTTAAGTGTAAGTGCTGATTTTTGTAAATTATCATCGTATTCAAAATCCAGGAGACCCGGGACAACACGGTCAGTTCCTATAAGTTACATTGGTCCCGTGAGAGGTGTTCGTGCCTCTTACGGGGTCTTTTGGGGGCTGGTTTGGGTTTTCACCCTTTAATGGCTTGTTTTTAAGTCAAAGTGTGATTTTTGCAAATTATCACCATATTCTCAAACCGGGAGACCCGAGACTATGCGGTCATTTCCAACAAGTTACATTGGTCTCGTGCGAGGTGTTCATGCCTCCTACGGGGTCGTTTGGGGGGTGGTTTGGGTTTTCGCCCTTTAACGGCTTATTTTTAAGTCTAAGTGTTGATTTTTGCAAATTATTGTCATATTCATAAACCGAGAGACCTGGAACTACGTGGTCAGTTCCTATAAGTTACAATAGTCCCGTACGAGGTGTTCATGGCTCCTACGGGGTCATTTGGGGGCTAGTTTGGGTTTTCACCCTTTGACGGCTTGTTTTTAAGTTTAAGTGTTGATTTTGTTTATTTTTTCAAATTATCGTCATATTCTCAAATCGGTAGTCCCGGGACTACCCGGTCAGTTCCTACAAGTTACATTGGTCCCATGCGAGGTGTTCGTGCCTCTCACAGGGTCGTTTGGGGACTGGTTTGGGTTTTCACCCTTTAACGGCTTGTTTTAAAGTTTAAGTCTGATTTTTCCACATTATCATCATATTCAAAAACCGGGAGACCCGGGAATACGCGGTCAGTTCCTACTAGTTGCATTGGTGCTGTGCGAGGTGTTCGTGCCTCCTATGGGTTCGTTTGGTGGCTGGTTAGGGTTTTCACCCTTTAATGGCTTGTTTTTAAGTGTAAGTGTTGATTTTTGTAAATTATCATCGTATTCAAAATTCGGGAGACCCGAGAGAACACGGTCAGTTCCTACAAGTTTCATTGGTCCCGTACGAGATGTTCGTGCCTCTTACGGGGTCTTTTGGGGGCTGGTTTGGGTTTTCACCCTTTAACTGCTTGTTTTTAAGTCAAAGTGTGATTTTTGAAGATTATCGCAATATTCTCAAAACGGGTGACCCGAGACTATACGGTCAGTTCCAACAAATTACATTGGTCACGTGCGAGGTGTTCATGCCTCCTACGGGGTCGTTTGGGGGGTGGTTTGGGTTTTCGCCCTTTAACGGCTTGTTTTTAAGTCTAAGTGTTGATTTTTGCAAATTATTGTCATATTCACAAATCGGGAGACCTGGGACTACGTGGTCAGTTCCTACAAGTTACATTAGTCCCGTACGAGGTGTTCATGGCTCCTACGGGGTCCTTTGGGGGCTGGTTTGGGTTTTCCCCCTTTGATGGCTTGTTTTTAAGTTTAAGTGTTGATTTTGTTGATTTTTGCAAATTATCGTCATATTCTCAAACCGGGAGTCCCGGGACTTCACGGTCAGTTCCTACAAGTTACATTGGTCCCGTGCGAGGTGTTCGTGCCTCCCACGGGGTCGTTTGGGGATTGGTTTGGGTTTTCACCCTTTAACGGCTTATTTTTAAGTCTAAGTGTGATTTTTGCAAATTATCATCATATTCAAAAACTGGGAGACCCGGGACTATGCGGCCAGTTCCTACAAGTTACATTGGTCCTGTGCGAGGTGTTCGTGCCTCCTATGGGGTCGTTTGGTGGCTGGTTTGGGTTTTCACCCATTAACGACTTGTTTTAAAGTTTAATTGTTGATTTTTGTAAATTATCATCGTATTCAAAATCCGGGAGACCCTGGACAACACGGTCAGTTCCTACAAGTTACATTGGTCCCGTGCGAGGTGTTTGTGCCTCCTATAGGGTCGTTTGGGGGTTGGTCTGGATTTTCACCCTTTAACGACTTGTTTTTAAGTCTAAGTGTATTTTTGCAAAGAATCATCATATTCACAAACCGGGAGACCCATGACTACGCGGTCAGTTCCTACAACTAACATTGTTCTCGTGCGAGTTGTTCCTGCCTCCAAGGTGGTCGTTTGGGGGCTAGTTTGGGTTTTCACCCTTTAACGGCTTGTTTTTAAGTTTAAGAGTTGTTTTTTGCAAATTATCATCATATTCTCAAACCGGGAGACCCGGGACTACGCGGTTAGTTCCTACAAGTTACATTGGTCCCATGCGAGTTGTCCGTGCCTCTTACGGGGTCGTTTTGGTGTTGGTTTGGGTTTTCACCCTTTACCGGCTTGTTTTTAAGTCTAAGTGTTATTTTTTCCAATTATCATCATATTCACTAATCGGGAGACCCGAGACTACGCTTTCAGTTACTACAAGTTACATTGGTCCCGTGCGAGGTGTTCGTGTCTCTTACGGGGTCGTTTGGGGGCTGGTTTGGGTTTTCACCCTTTGACGACTTGTTTTTAAGTTTAAGTGTTGATTTTTTCAAATTATCATCATATTCTCCAACCAAGAGACTCGGGACTATGCGGTCAGTTAATATAAGTTACATTGGTCCCGTGCAAGGTGTTCGTGCCTCCTAGGGGTGTTGGGGGCTAGTTTGGGTTTTCACATTTTAACGGCTTATTTTTAAGTCTAAGTGTTTATTTTTCAATATTATCGTCATATTCACAAATTGGGAGACCCAGGACTACGCGGTTAGTCCTTATAAGTTACATAGGCCCCGTGCGAGGTGTTCGTGCCGCCTACGGGGTCGGTGGGGGCTGCTTTGGGTTTTCACCCTTTAACGACTTTTTTTAAGTCTAAGTTTGATTTTTGCAAATTATCGTCATATTCTCAAATTGGGAGACACGGGACTATGCAGTCAGTTCCTACAAGTTACATTGGTCCTGTGCGAGGTGTTCGTGCCTCCTATGGGGTCGTTTGGTTGCTGGTTTGGGTTATCACCCTTTAACGGCTTGTTTTTAAGTTCAAGTGTTGATTTTTGTAAATTATCGTCTTCTTCAAAATCCGGGAGACCTGGGACAACGCGGAAAGTTCCTACAAGTTACATTGGTACCGTGCGAGGTGTTCGTGCCACTTATAGGGTCTTTTGGGGGGTGGTTTGGGTTTTCACCATTTAACGGCTTGTTTTTAAGTCAAAGTGTGATTTGTACAAATTATCGCCATATTCACAAACCCAGAGACCCGGGACTACGCGGTCAGTTCCATCAAGTTATATTGGTCCCGTGCGAGGTGTTCATGCCTCCTACGGGGTCGTTTGGGGGGTGGTTTTTGTTTTTGCCCTTTAATGGCTTGTTTTTAAGTATACGTATTGATTTTTGCAAATTATTGTCATATTCATAAACCAGGAGACCTGGGACTACGTGGTCAGTTCCTACTAGTTACATTGGTCCCGTACGAGGTGGTCATGCCTCCTACGGGGTCATTTGGGGGCTGGTTTGGGTTTTCACCCTTTGACGGCTTGTTTTTAAGTTTAAGTGTTGATTTTGTTGATTTTTTCAAATTATCGCCATATTCTCAAGGTGGGAGTCCCGGTACTACGCGGTCATTTGCTACAAGTTACATTGGTCCCGTGCGAGGTGTTCGTGCCTCCCATAGGGTCGTTTTGGGGTTGGTTTGGGTTTTCACCCTTTACAAGCTTGTTTTTAAGTCTAAGTGTGATTTTTGCAAATTATCATCATATTCAAAAACCGGGAGACCTGGGAATACGCGGTGAGTTCCTACAAGTTACATTGGTCTCGTACGAGGTGTTCGTGCCTCCTATGGGGTCGTTTGGGGACTGGTTTGGGTTTTCACCCTTTAACGGCTTGTTTTAAAGTTTAAGTGTGATTTTTCCACATTATCATCATATTCAAAAACCGGGAGACCCGGGACTATGCGGTCAGTTCCTACAAGTTACATTGGTCCTGTGCGAGGTGTTCGTGCCTCCTATGGGTTCGTTTGGTGGCCGGTTTGTGTTTTCACCCTTTAACGACTTGTTTTTAAGTGTAACTGTTGATTTTTGTAAATTATCATCGTATTCAAAATCTGGGAGACCCGGGAGAACACGGTCAGTTCCTACAAGTTTCATTGGTCCCGTGCGAGGTGTTCGTGCCTCTTACGGGGTCTTTTGGGGGCTGGTTTGGGTTTTCACCCTTTAACTGCTTGTTTTAAGTCAAAGTGTGATTTTTGAAGATTATAGCCATATTCTCAAATCGGGTGACCCGAGACTATTCGGTCAGTTCCAACAAATTACATTGGTCACGTGCGAGGTGTTCATGCCTCCTACGCGGTCGTTTGGGAGGTGGTTTGGGTTTTCGCCCTTTAACGGCTTGTTTTTAAGTCTAAGTGTTGATTTTTGCAAATTATTGTCATATTCACAAATCGGGAGACCTGGGACTACGTGGTCAGTTCCTACAAGTTACATTAGTCCCGTACGAGGTGTTCATGGCTCCTATGGGGTCATTTGGGGGCTGGTTTGGGTTTTCCCCCTTTGATGGCTTGTTTTTAAGTTTAAGTGTTGATTTTGTTGATTTTTGCAAATTATCGTCATATTCTCAAATTGGGAGTCCCGGGACTACGCGGTCAGTTCCTACAAGTTACATTGGTCCCGTGCGAGGTGTTCGTGCCTCCCAAGGGGTCGTTTGGGGATTGGTTTGGGTTTTCACCCTTTAACGGCTTATTTTTAAGTCTGAGTGTGATTTTTGCAAATTATCATCATATTCAAAAACTGGGAGACCCGGGACTATGCGGTCAGTTCCTACAAGTTACATTGGTCCTGTGCGAGGTGTTCGTGCCTCCTATGGGGTCGTTTGGTGGCTGGTTTGGGTTTTCACCCACTAACGACTTGTTTTAAAGTTTAATTGTTGATTTTTGTAAATAATCATCGTATTCAAAATTCGGGAGACCCTGGACAACACAGTCAGTTCCTACAAGTTACATTGGTCCCGTGCGAGGTGTTTGTGCCTCCTATAGGGTCGTTTGGGGGCTGGTCTGGATTTTCACCCTTTAACGGCTTGTTTTTAAGTCTAAGTGTATTTTTACAAAGAATCATCATATTCACAAACCGGGAGACCCATGACTACGCGGTCAGTTCCTGCAACTAACATTGTTCTCGTGCGAGTTGTTCCTGCCTCCAACGTGGTCGTTTGGGGGCTAGTTTGGGTTTTCACCCTTTAACGGCTTGTTTTTAAGTTTAAGAGTTGTTTTTTGCAAATTATCATCATATTCTCAAACCGGGAGACCCGGGACTACGCAGTTAGTTCCTACAAGTTACATTGGTCCCATGCGAGTTGTCCGTGCCTCTTACGGGGTCGTTTTGGTGCTGGTTTCGGTTTTCACCCTTTACCGGCTTGTTTTTAAGTCTAAGTGTTATTTTTTCCAATTATCATCATATTCACTAATCGGGAGACCCAAGACTACGTGGTCAGTTACTACAAGTTACATTGGTCCCGTGCGAGGTGTTCGTGTCTCTTACGGGGTCGTTTGGGGGCTGGTTTGGGTTTTCACCCTTTGACGACTTGTTTTTAAGTTTAAGTGTTGATTTTTTCAAATTATCATCATATTCTCCAATCGAGAGACTCGGGACTATGCGGTTAGTTAATATAAGTTACATTGGTCCCGTGCAAGGTGTTCGTGCCTCCTAGGGGTGTTGGGGGCTAGTTTGGATTTTCACATTTTAACGGCTTATTTTTATGTCTAAGTGTTTATTTTTCAATATTATCGTCATATTCACAAATTGGGAGACCCAGGACTACGCGGTTAGTCCTTATAAGTTAAATAGGCCCCGTGCGAGGTGTTCGTGCCGCCTACGGGGTCGTGTGGGGGCTGCTTTGGGTTTTCACCCTTTAACGGCTTTTTTTAAGTCTAAGTTTGATTTTTGCAAATTATCGTCATATTCTCAAATTGGGAGACACGGGACTATGCAGTCAGTTCCTACAAGTTACATTGGTCCTGTGCGAGGTGTTCGTGCCTCCTATGGGGTCGTTTGGTTGCTGGTTTGGGTTATCACCCTTTAACGGCTTGTTTTTAAGTTCAAGTGTTGATTTTTGTAAATTATCGTCGTCTTCAAAATCCGGGAGACTTGGGGCAACACGGAAAGTTCCTACAAGTTACATTTGTACCGTGCGAGGTGTTCGTGCCTCTTACAGGGTCTTTTGGGGGGTGGTTTGGGTTTTCACCATTTAACGGCTTGTTTTTAAGTCAAAGTGTGATTTCTACAAATTATCGCCATATTCACAAACCGAGAGACCCGGGACTACGCGGTCAGTTCCATCAAGTTACATTGGTCCCGTGCGAGGTGTTCATGCCTCCTACGGGGTCGTTTGGGGGGTGGTTTTTATTTTTGCCCTTTAACGGCTTGTTTTTAAGTATACGTATTGATTTTTGCAAATTATTGTCATATTCATAAAACAGGAGACCTGGGACTACGTGGTCAGTTCTTACTAGTTACATTGGTCCCGTACGAGGTGTTCGTGCCTCCTACGGGGTCATTTGGGGGCTGGTTTGGGTTTTCACCCTTTGACGGCTTGTTTTTTAAGTTTAAGTGTTGATTTTGTTGATTTTTTCAAATTATCGCCATATTCTCAAGGTGGGAGTCCCGCTACTACGCGGTCTTTTCCTACAAGTTACATTGGTCCCGTGCCAGGTGTTCGTGCCTCCCATAGGGTCGTTTTGCGGCTGGTTTTGGTTTTCACCCTTTACCAGCTTATTTTTAAGTCTAAGTGTGATTTTTGCAAATTATCATCATATTCAAAAATCGGGAGACCTGGGAATACGCGGTCAGTTCCTACAAGTTACATTGGTCTCGTACGAGGTGTTCGTGCCTCCTATGGGGTCGTTTGGGGGCTGGTTTGGATTTTCACCCTTTAACGGATTGTTTTTAAGTTTAAGTGTTGGTTTTGTTGATTTTTGGAAACTATCATCATATTCTCAAACCGTGAGACCCAGGAATACGTGTTCAGTTCCTAAACATTACATTTGTCCCATGCGAGGTGTTTGTGCCTCCTACAGGGTCGTTTTGGGACTGGTCTGGATTTTCACCCTTAAACGCCTTATTTTTAAGTCTAAGTGTGATTTTTATAAATAATCTTCATATTCACAAACCGGGAGACCCGGGACTATGCCGTCAGTTCCTACAAGTAACATTGTTCCCGTGCGAGTTGTTCCTGCCTCCAACGTAGTCATTTTGGGGCTGGTTAAGGTTTTCACCATTTAACGGCTTATTTTTATGTCTAAGTGTTGGTTTTTGCAAATTATCATCATATTCTCAAACACGGAGACCCGAGACTACGCGGTTAGTTCCTACAAGTTACATTGGTCCCATGCGAGGTGTTCGTGCCCCTTACGGGGTCATTTTGGTGCTGGTTTGGGTTTTCACCCTTTAACGGCTTGTTTTTAACTCTAAGTGTTATTTTTGCCAATTATCATCATATTCACTAATTGGGAGACCCGAGACTACGCGGTCAGTTACTACAAGTTACATTGGTCCCGTGCGAGGTGTTCGTGTTTCTTACGGGGTCGTTTGGGGGCTAGTTTGGGTTTTCACCCTTTAACGACTTGTTTTTAAGTTTAAGTGTTAATTTTGTTGATCTTTTCAAATTATCGTCATATTCTCCAACCCAGAGACTCGGGACTATGCGGTCAGTTCCTATAAGTTACATTGGTCCCGTGCAAGGTGTTCGTGCCTCCTAGGGGTGTTTGGGGGCTAGTTTGGGTTTTCACCTTTTAACGGCTTGTGTTTAAGTCTAAGTGTTAATTTTTCAATATTATAATCATATTCACAAACTGGGAGACCCGGGACTACGCGGTTAGTCCTTATAAGTTACATAGGCCCCGTGCAAGGTGTTCGTGCTGTCTACGGGGTCGTTTGGGAGTTGCTTTGCGTTTTCAACCTTTAACGGCTTGTTTTTAAGTCTAAGTCAGATTTTTGCAAATTATCGTCATATTCTCAAATTGGGAGACCCGGGACTATGCGATCAGTCCCTACAAGTTACATTTGTCCTGTGCGAGGTGTTCGTGCCTCGTATGGGGTCGTTTGGTGGTTGGTTTGGGTTTTCACCCTTTAACGGATTGTTTTTTTGTTTAAGTGTTGATTTTTGTAAATTATCATCATATTCAAAATTCAGGAGACTTGGGACAACGTGGTCAGTTCGTACAAGTTACATTGGTCTAGTGCGAGGTGTTCGTGCCTCTTACGGGGTCTTTTGGGGCCTGGTTAGGTTTTCACCCTTTAACGGCTTATTTTTAAGTCAAAGTGTGATTTTTGAAAATTATCGCCATATTCTAAAACTGAGAGACCCAGGATTACGCGGTCAGTTCCATCAAGTTACATTGGTCCCGTGCGAGGTGTTCATGCCCCCTACGGGGTTGTTTGGGGGGTGGTTTGGGTTTGCACCTTTCAACGGCTTATTTATAAGCCTAAGTATTGATTTTTGCAAATTATTGTCATATTCACAAACGAGGAGACATGGGACTACGTGGTCAGTTCTTACTAGTTACATTGGTCCCGTACGAGGTGTTCGTGCCTCCTACGGGGTCATTTGGGGGCTGGTTTGGGTTTTCACCCTTTGACGGCTTGTTTTTAAGTTTAAGTGTTGATTTTGTTGATTTTTGCAAATTATCACCATATTCTCAAACCAGGAGTCCCGGGACTACGCGGTCAGTTCCTACAAGTTACATTGGTCCCATGCGAGGTGTTTGTGCCTCCCACAGGGTCGTTTGGGGACTGGTTTGGGTTTTCACCCTTTAACGGCTTGTTTTTAAGTCTAAATGTGATTTTTCCATATTATCATCATATTCAAAAACCGGGAGACCTGAGACTACGCGGTCAGTTCCTACAATTTTCATTGTTCATGTGCGAGGTGTACGTGCCTCCTATGGGGTCTTTTGGGGGTTGGTTTGGGTTTTCACCCTTTAACGGCTTGTTTTTAAGTCAAAGTGTGATTTTTGCAAATTATCTCCATATTCTCAAACCGGGAGACCCGAGACTATGCGATCAGTTCCAACAAGTTGCACTGGTCCCGTGCGAGGTGTTCATGCCTACTACGGGGTCGTTTGGGGGGTGGTTTGGGTTTTCGCCCTTTAACGGTTTATTTTTAAGTCTAAGTGTTGATTTTTGCAAATTATTGTCATATTCACAAACTGGGAGACCTGGGACTACATGGTCAGTTCCTACAAGTTACATTAGTCCCGTACGAGGTGTTCATGGCTCCAACGGGGTCATTTGGGGGATGGTTTGGGTTTTCACCCTTTGACGGCTTGTTTTTAAGTTTAAGTGTTCATTTTGTTAATTTTTGCAAATTATCGTCATATTCTCAAAATGGGAGTTCCGGGACTACGCGGTCAGTTCCTACAAGTTACAATTGTCCCGTGCGAGGTGTTTGTGCCTCCCACAAGGTCGTTTGGGTGCTGGTGTGGATTTTCACCCTTTAACAGCTTGTTTTTAAGTCTAAGTGTGATTTTTGCAAATTATCATCATATTCAAAAAGCGGGAGACCTGGGAATACGCGGTCAGTTCCTACAAGTTACTTTGGTCCCATACGAGGTGTTCATGCCTCCTACGGGGTCGTTTGGGGGCTGGTTTCGATTTTCACCCTTTAACGGCTTGTTTTTAAGTTTAAGTGTTGGTTTTGTTGATTTTTGCAGATTATCATCATATTCTCAAACCGTGAGACCCAGGACTACGCGTTCAGTTCCTAAAAGTTACATTGGTCCAGTGCGAGGTGTTTGTGCCTCCTACAGGGTCGTTTGGGGGTTGGTATGGATTTTTACCCTTTAACGGCTTGTTTTTAAGTCTAAGTGTGATTTTTACAAATAATCTTCATATTCACAAACCGGGAGACCCGGGACTATGCGGTCAGTTCCTACAAGTAACATTGTTCCCGTGTGAGTTGTTCCTGCCTCCAACGTGGTCGTTTGGGGGCTGGTTTGGGTTTTCACCCTTTAACCGCTTGTTTTTAAGTATAAGTGTTGTTTTTTGCAAATTATCATCATATTCTCAAACCGGGAGATCCGGGACTACGCGGTTAGTTCCTACAAGTTACATTGGTCCCATGCGAGGTGTTCATGCCTCTTACGGGGTCGTTTTGGTGCTGGTTTGGGTTTTCACCCTTTAACGGCTTGTTTTTAAGTCTAAGTGTTATTTTTTCCAATTATCATCATATTCACTAATCGGGAGACCCGAGACTACGCGGTCAGTTACTACAAGTTACATTGGTCCCGTGCGAGGTGTTCGTGTCTCTTACGGGGTCGTTTGGGGGCTGGTTTGGGTTTTCACCCTTTAACGACTTATTTTTAAGTTTAAGTGTTGATTTTTACAAATTATCGTCATATTCTCCAATCGAGAGACTCGGGACTATTCGGTCAGTTCCTATAAGTTACATTGGTCCCGTGCAAGGTGTTCGTGCCTCCTAGGGGTGTTGGGGGCTAGTTTGGGTTTTCACATTTTAACGGCTTATTTTTAAGTCTAAGTGTTGATCTTTCAATATTATCGTCATATTCACAAACTGGGAGACCCATGACTACGCGGTTAGTCCTTATAAGTTACATAGGCCCCGTGCGAGGTGTTCGTGCCGCCTACGAGGTCGTTTGGGGGTTGCTTTGGGTTTTCACCCTTTAACGGCTTGTTTTTAAGTCGAAGTTTGATTTTTGCTAATTATCATCATATTCTCAAATTAGGAAACCCAGGACTATGTGGTCAGTTCCTACAAGTTACATTGGTACTGTGCGAGGTGATTGTGGCTCCTATGGGGTCGTTTGGTTGCTGGTTTGGGTTATCACCTTTTAACGGCTTGTTTTTAAGTTTAAGTGTTGATTTTTGTAAATTATCGTCGTCTTCAAAATTTGGGAGACCTTGGACAACGCGGTCAGTTCCTAGAAGTTACATTGGTCCCGTGCGAGGTGTTCGTGCCTCTTACAGGGTCTTTTGGGGGCTGGTTTGGGTTTTCACCCTTTAACGGCTTGTTTTTAAGTCAAAGTGTGATTTTTGTAAATTATCGCCATCTTCTCAAACCGAGAGACCCGGGACTACGCGGTCCGTTCCATCAAGTCACATTGGTCCCGTGCGAGGTGTTCATGCCTCCTAGGGATCGTTTGGGGGGATGGTTTGAGTTTTCGCCCTTTACCGGCTTGTTTTTAACTCTAAGTATTGATTTTTGCAAATTATTGTCATATTCACGAACCACGAGACCTGGGACTACGTGGTCAGTTCCTACTAGTTACATTGGTACCGTACGAGGTGTTCGTGCCTCCTACCGGGTTATTTGGGGGCTGGTTTGGGTTTTCACCCTTTGACGACTTGTTTTTAAGTTGAAGTGTTGATTTTCTTGATTTTTGCAAATTATCATCATATTCTCAAACGGGGAGTCCCGGGACTACGCGGTCAATTCCTATAAGTTACATTGGTCCCGTGCGAGGTGTTCGTGCCTCCCACGGGGTCGTTTGGGGACTGGTTTGGGTTTTCACCCTTTAACGGCTTATTTTTAAGTCTAAGTGTGATTTTTGCAAATTATCATCATATTCAAAAACTGGGAGATCCGGGACTATGCGGTCAGTTCCTACAAGTTACATTTGTCCTGTGCTAGGTGTTCGTGCCTCCTATGGGGTCGTTTGGTGGCTGGTTTGGGTTTTTACCCTTTAACGGCTTGTTTTTAAGTTTAAGTGTTGATTTTTTTAAATTATCAACATATTCAAAATCCGAGAGACCCGGGACAACGCGGTCAGTTCCTACAAGTTACATTGGTCCCGTGCAAGGTGTTCGTGCCTCTTACGCTGTCTTTTGGGGGCTGGTTTGGGTTTTCACCCTTTAACGGCTTGTTTTTAAGTCACAGTGTGATTTTTGCAAATTATTGCCATATTCTCAAACTGGGAGACCCGAGGCTAGGCGGTCAGTTCCAACAAGTTACATTGGTCCCGGGCGAGGTGTTCATGCCTCCTACGGGGTCGTTTGGGGGGTGGTTTGGCTTTTCGCCCTTTAACAACTTATTTTTAAGTCTAAGTGTTGATTTTTGAAAATTATTGTCATATTCACAAACCGGGAGACCGGGGACTACGTGGTCAGCTCCTACAAGTCACATTAGTCCCGTACGGGGTGTTCATGCCTCCTACGGGGTCATTTGGGGGCTGGTTTTGGTTTTCACCCTTTAACGGCTTGTTTTTAAGTTTAAGTGTTGATTTTGTTGATTTTGGCAAATTATCGTCATATTCTCAAACTGGGAGTCCCGGGAGTATGCGGTTTGTTCCTACAAGTTACATTGGTCCTCTGCGATTTTGTTGTTTTTAAGTCTAAGTAACATTGTTCCCGTGCGAGTTGTTGGTGCCTCCAACGTGGTCGTTTGGGGGCTGGTTTGGGTTTTCACCCTTTCATGGCTTGTTTTTAAGTCTAAGTGTTGATCTTTGCAAATTATCATCATATTCTCAAACCGGGTGACCCAGGACTACGCGGTCAGTTCCTACATGTTACATTGGTCCCATGTGAGGTGTTCGTGCCTCTTACGGGGTCGTTTTGGTGTTGGTTTGGGTTTTCACCCTTTAACGACTTGTTTTTAAGTTTAAGTGTTGATTTTGTTGATTTTTGCAAATAATCGTCATATTCTCAAATCGGGAGACCCCGGACTACGCGGTCAGTTCCCACAAGTGACATTGGTCCCGTGCGCGGTATTTGTGACTCCTACAGGGTTGTTCGGGGGTGGGGGGTTTGGGTTTTCACCCTTTAACGACTTGTTTTTAAGTTTAAGTGTTTATTTTTGCAAATTATCAGCATATTCACAAACTGGGAGACCCGCGACTACGCGATGAGTTACAACAAGTTACACTGGTCCCATACGAGGTGTTCGTGCCTCCTACGAGGTCTTTTGGGGGCTGGTTTGGCTTTTCAACCTTTAACGACTTGTTTTTAAGTCTAAGTGTTGATTTTTGCATATTATTGTCATATTCACAAACCATGAGAGTCGAGACTACGCGGTCAGTTCCTCCAAGTTGCATTGGTCCTGTACGAGGTGTTCGTGCCTCCTACGGGGTCATTTGGTGGCTGGTTTGGGTTTTCACCCTTTAATGGCTTGTTTTTAAGTCTAAGTGTTGATTTTTGCAAATTATCGTCATATTCTCAAACCGGGAGACCCGAGACTACGCGGTTAGTTCCTACAAGTTACATTGGTCCCGTGCGAGGTGTTCGTGCAACTTACGGGGTCTTTTGGGTACTGGTTTGGGTTTTCACCCTTTAACAGCTTGTTTTAAAGTTTAAGTGTTGATTTTGTTCATTTTTGCAAATTATTGTCATATTCTCAAATTAGGAGACCCCGGACTACGCGGTTAGTTCCAACAAGTTACATTGGTCTCGTGCGAGGTGCTCGTGCCTCCTATGGGGTGGTTTGGGGGGTGGTTTGGGTTTTCACCGTTTAACGGCTTGTTATTAAGTCTAAGTGTTAATTTTTGCAAATTATCATCATATTCACAAATTGGGAGACCCGGGACTATGCGGTCAGTTCCTCCATGTTAAATTGGTCAGGTACGACGTGATCGTGCCTCCAACGGGATCGTTTGTGGGCTGGTTTGGGTTTCCACCTTTTAACGGCTTGTTTTTAAGTTTAAGTGTTAATTTTTTCAAATTATCATCATATTCTCAAATTGGGCGACCCGGGACGATGCGGTCAGTTCCTACAAGTTACATTGGTCCCGTGCGAGGTGTTTGTGCCTCTTACATGGTTGTTTTGGGGCTGGTTTGGGTTTTCACCCTTTAAAGGATTGTTTTTAAGTCTAAGTGTTAATTTTTGAAAATTATCATCATATTCACAAACCCGGAGGCCCGGTACTACGCGTCCAGTTCCTCCAAGTAACATTGGTGCCGTACGAGGTGTTCGTGCCTCCTACGGGGTCGTTTGGGGGCTGATTTGAATTTTCACCCTTTAACGGCTTATTTTTAAGTTTGAGTGTTGATTTTTGTAAATTATCATCATATTCTAAATCCGTAATACCCCGGACTACGCGGTCAGTTCCTATAAGTTACATTGGTCCCGTGCGAGGTGATTGTGCCTCCTATAGGGTCGTTTGGGTGCTGGTATGGGTTTTCACCCTTTAACGGCTTGTTTTTAAGTCTAAGGGTTGATTTTTGCAAAATATCATCATATTCACAAACTGATAGACCTGAGACTATGCGGTGAATTCCTACATGTTAGTTTGGCCCCGTACGAGGTGTTCGTGCCTCCTACGAGGTCGTTTGGCGGCTAGTTTGGGTTTTCACCCTTTAACGGCTTATTTTTAAGTTTAAGTGTTGATTTTTGTAAATTATTATCGTATTCAAAATCCGGGAGACCCGGGACAACACGGTCAGTTCCTACAAGTTACATTGGTCCCGTACGAGGTGTTCGTGCCTCTTACGGGGTCTTTTGGGGGCTGGTTTGGGTTTTCACCCTTTATCGGCTTGTTTTTAAGTCAAAGTGTGATTTTTCCAAATTATCACCACATTCTCAAAATGAGAGACCCGAGACTACGTGGTCAGTTCCAACAAGTTACATTGGTCCCGTGCGAGGTGTTCGTCCCTCCTACGGGGTCATTTGGGGGCTGGTTTGGGTTTTCGCCCTTTAACGACTTGTTTTTAAGTCTAAGTGTTGATTTCTTTAATTTTTGCAAATTATTGTTATATTCTGGAATCGGGAGACCCGGGACTACGCGGTCACTTCCAACAAGTTACATTGGTCCCTTGCGAGGTGTTCGTGCCTCCTATATGGTCGTTTGGGGGCTGGTTTGGGTTTTCACCCTTTAACGGCTTGTTTTTAAGTCTAAGTTTGATTTTTACAAATTATCATCATATTCTCAAATCGTGAGACCTGGGACTATGCGATCAGTTCCTACAAGTTACATTAGTCCCGTGAGAGGTGTTCGTGCCTCATACAGGGTCGTTTGGTGGCTGGTTTGGGTTTTCACCCTTTAACGGCTTGTTTTTAAGTTTGAGTGTTGAGTTTTGTTAAATATCATTATATTCTATATCCGGCAGACTCGGGACAACGCAGTCAGTTCCTACAAGTTACATTGGTCCCGTGCGAGGTGTTTGTGCCTCCTACAGGGTCGTTTGGGGGCTGGTTTGGGTTTTCACCCTTTAACGACTTGTTTTTAAGTTTGAGTGTTGAATTTTGTAAATTATCATCATATTCTAAATCCGTCAGACCTGGGACAACGCGATCAGTTCCTACAAGTTACATTGGTCCGTTCGACGTGTTTGTGCCTTCTACAGGGTCGTTTGGGGGCTGGTATGGGTTTTCACCCTTTAACGGCTTGTTTTTAAGTCTAAGTGTTGATTTTTGCAAAATATCATCATATTCACAAACCGAGAGACTCGACAATACGCGATCAATCCTACAATTTACTTTGGTCCCGGACGAGGTGTTCGTGCCTCCTATAGGGTCGTTTGGGGGTTGGTTTTGGTTTTCACCCTTTAACGGCTTGTTTTTTATAAGTTTAGGTGTTGATTTTGTTGATTTTTGCAAATTATCGTCATATTCTCAAACCAGGAGACCCGGCACTACGCGGTTCAGTTCTACAAGTTGCATTGGTCCCATGGGAGTTGTTTGTGCCTCCTACTGGGTCGTTTGAGGGCTGGTTGAGTTTTAACCCTTTAACGGTTTATTTTTAAGTCTAAGTGTGATTTTTGCAAATTATCATCATATGCAAAAACTAGGAGACCCGGGACTATGCGGTCAGTTCCTAAAAGTAACATTGTTCCCGTGCCAGTTGTCCGTGCCTCCAACCTGGTCGTTTGGGGGCTGGTTTGGGTTTTCACCCTTTAACTACTTTTTTTTACGTCTAAGTGTTGATTTTTGCAAATTATCATCATATTCTCAAAACGGGAGACCCGGGACTACGTGTTCAGTTCCTACAAGTTACATTGGTCCCGTGTGAGGTGTTCGTGCCTCTTACAGGGTTGTTTTGGGGCTGGTTTGGTTTTCACCCTTTAACGACTTATTTTTAAGTTTAAGTGTTGATTTTGTTGATTTTTACAAATTTTCATCATATTCTCAAATCGGGACACCCAGGACTACGCGGTCAGTTCCAATAAGGTTACATTGGTTCCGTGCGAGGTGTTCGTGCATCCTACGGGGTTGTTTGGGGGTTGTTTTTGTTTTTCACCCTTTAACGGCTTGTTTTTAAGTTTAAGTGTTGATTTCTTTGATTTTGCAAATTATCGTCATATTCCCGAATCGGGAGACCCGAGACTACGCGACCAGTTCCAACAAGTTACATTGGTCCCGTGCGAGGTGTCCTTGCCTCCTACATGGTCGTTTGGGAGCTGGTTTGGGTTTTCACCATTTAAAGGTTTTTTATAAGTCTAAGTGTTAATTTCTGCAAATTATCATCAAATTCACAAACCGGGAGACCCGGGACTACGCGATCAGTTCCTACAAGTTACATTGGTCCCGTGCGAGGTGTTCCTGCCTCTTACGGGGTCGTTTTGGGGCTGGTTTGGGTTTTCACCGTTTAACGGCTTGTTTTTAAGTTTAAGTCTTGATTTTGTTGATTTTTGCAAATTATCATCATATTCTCAAATCGGGAGACCCCGAACTATGCGGTCAGTTGCAACAAGGTGACCTTTTTCCCGTGCAAGGTGTTCGTGCCTCCTACGAGGTCGTTTGGGGGATGGTTTGGGTCTTCACACTTTAACGGCTTGTTTTTAAGTCTAAGTGTTGATTTTTGCAAATTATCATCATATTCTCAAACTGAGAGACCCAGGACTATGCGGTCAGTTCCTACAAGTTACATTGGTCCCGTGCGAGGTGTTCATGCCTCTTAGGGGGTCGTTTGGGGGCTGGTTTGGGTTTTCACCCTTCAACTGCTTGTTTTTAAGTTTAAGTGTTGATTTTTGCAAATTCGCGACATATTCTGAAATTGGGAGACCCCGGACTACGCGGTCAGTTCCAACAAGTTACATTGGTCTTGTGCGAGGTGTTCGTGCCTCCTACGGGGTCGTTTGGGTGGTGGTTTGGGTTTTCACCCTTTAACGACATGTTTTTAAGTGTAAGTGTTGATTTTTGCCAATTATCATCATATTCACAAATTGGGAAACCCGGGACTTCGCGGTCAGTTACTACAAGTTACATTGGTCCCGTACGAGGTGTCGTGCCTCCTACGAGGTCGTTTGGGGGGTGGTTTGGGTTTTCACCCTTTAACGGCTTGTTTTTAAGTTTAAGTGTTGATTTTGTTGATTTTTTCAAATTATCGTCCTATTCTTGAATTGGGAGACCCAAGACTACGCGGTTAGTTTCAACAAGTTACATTGGTCCCGTACGAGGTGTTCGTGCCTCCGATGTGGTCGTTTGCGGGCTGGTTTGGGTTTTCACACTTCAAAGGTATATTTTTTAAGTCTAAGTGTTAATTTTTGAAAATTATCTTCATATTCACAAACTGGGAGACCCCGGACTGCGCGGTCAGTTCCTCTAAGTTAAATTGGTCCCGTGGGAGGTATTTGTGCGTCCTACAGGGTCGTTTGGGGGCTGGTTTGGGTATTCACCCTTTAACGTCTTGTTTTTAAGTCTAAGTGTGATTTTTGTAAATTATCATCATATTCTAAAATTCTGAGACCGGGACTACATGGTCAGTTCCTACAAGTTACATTAGTCCCGTGTGAGGTGTTCCTGCCTCCTACGGGGTCGTTTGGTGGCTGGTTTGGGTTTTCACCCTTAACGACTTGTTTTTGAGTTTGAGTGTTGAATTTTGTAAATTATCATCATATTCTAAATCCGTCAGACCCGGGACAACGCGATCAGTTCCTACAAGTTACATTGGTCCGTTCGACGTGTTTGTGCCTTCTACAGGGTCGTTTGGGGGCTGGTTTGGGTTTTCACCCTTTAACGACTTGTTTTTAAGTCTAAGTGTTGATTTTTACAAAATATCATCATATTCACAAACTGAGAGACCCGAGACTACGCGGTCAATCCTACAAGTTACTTTGGTCCCGTACTAGGTGTTCATGCCTCCTACGGGGACGTTTGGGGGCTAGTTTGGGTTTTCACCCTTTAACGGCTTGTTTAGAAGTTTAAGTGTTGATTTTGTTGATTTTTGCAAATTATCGTCATATTCTCAAACTAGGAGACCCGAGACTATGCGGTTGAGTTCCTACAAGTTGCATTGGTCCCGTGCGAGGTGTTTGTGCCTCCTACTTGGTCGTTTGGGGGTTGGTCTGAGTTTTAACCCTTTAACGGCTAGTATTTAAGTCTAAGTGTGATTTTTGCAATTTATCGTCATATTCACAAACCGGGAGACCCGGGACTATGCGATCAGTTCCTACAAGTAACATTGTTCCAGTGCGAGTTGTTCGTGCCTCCAACCTGGTCGTTTGGGGGTTGGTTTGGGTTTTCACCCTTGAACGGCTTATTTTTAGGTCTAAATGTTGATTTTTGCAAATTATCATCATATTCTCAAATCGGGAGACCCGGGACTACGTGGTCAGTTCCTACAAGTTACATTGGTCCCGTGCGAGGTGTTCGTGACTCTTACGGTGTTGTTTTGGGGCTGGTTTGGGTTTTCACCCTTTAACGACTAGTTTTTAAGATTAAGTGTTGATTTTGTTGATTTTTGCAAATTATCGTCATATTCTCAAATCGGGAGACCCCGGACTACGCGGTCAGTTCCAACAAGGTGACATTGGTCCCATGCGTGATGTGCGTGCCTCCTACGGGGTCGTTTGGGGGCTGGTTTGGGTTTTCACCCTTTAACGGCTTATTTTTAAGTTTAAGTGTTGATTTTTGCAAATTATCATCATATTCTCGAACTGGGAGACCTGGGACTACGCGGTCAGTTCCTACAAGTTACATTGGTCCCGTGCGAGGTGTTCGTGCAACTTACGGGGTCGTTTGGGGGCTGGTTTGGGTTTTCACCCTTTAACGGCTTGCTTTTAAGTTTAACGGCTGATTTTGTTGATTTTTGCAAATTATCGTCATATTCTCAAATTGGGAGACCCCGGACTACACGGTTAGTCCCGACATGTTACATTGGTCCCGTGTGAGGTGTGCGTGCCTCTTACGGGGTCATTTTGGTGTTGGTTTGGGTTTTCACCCTTTAACAACTTGTTTTTAAGTTTAAGTGTTGATTTTGTTGATTTTTACAAATTATCATCATATTCTTAAATCGGGATACCCAGGACTATGCGGTCAGTTCCAACAAGGTTACATTGGTCCCGTGCGAGTTGTTCGTGCCTCCTACGGGGTTTTTTGGGTTTTCACCCTTTAACGGCTTTTTTTAAAGTCTAAATGTTGATTTTTGCAAATTATCATCACATTCTCAAACTGGGAGACCCGGAACTACGCAGTCCGTTCCTACAAGTTACATTGGTCCCGTGCGAGGTTTTCGTGCCACTTACGGGGTCGTTTGGGGGCTAGTTTGGGTTTTCCCCCTTTAACGGCTTGTTTTTATGTTTAACTGTTGAGTTTGTTGATTTTTGGAAATTATTGTCATATTCTCAAATTGGGAGACCCCGGACTACGCGGTCTGTTCCAACAAGTTACATTGGTCCCGTGCGAGGTGTTCGTGCCTCTTACGGGGTCGTTTTCGTGCTGGTTTGGGTTTTCACCCTTTAACGGCTTATTTTTTAGTTTAAGTGTAGATTTTGTTGATTTTGACAAATTATCGTCATATTCTCAGATCGGGAGACCCAGGACTACGCGGTCAGTTCCAACAAGGTTACATTGGTCCCGTGCGAGGTGTTCGTGCCTCCTACGCGGTTGTTTGGGGTGTGGTTTGGGTTTTCACCCTTTAACGACTTGTTTTTAAGTTTTGGTGTTTATATTTGCAAATTATCATCATATTCACAATCCAGGAGACCCGGGACTACACGGTCAGTTCGTACAAGTTACATTGGTCCTGTACGAGGGGTCTTTTGGCGGTTGTTTTGGTTTTTCACCCTTTAACGGCTTGTTTTTAAGTTTCAGTGTTGATTTCGTTGATTTTTGGAAATTATCGTCATATTCTCGAATCGAGAGACCCGGGACTACACGGTCAGTTCCAACAAGTTACATTAGTTCCATGCGAGGTATTCGTGCCTCCTACATGGTCTTTTGGGGGCTGATTTGGGTTTTCACCATTTAAAGGCTTTTTTATAAGTCTAAGTGTTAATTTCTGCAAATTATCTTCATATTCACAAACCGGGAGACATGAGACTACGCGATCAGTTCCTACAAGTTACATTGGTCCCGTGCGAGGTGTTCGTGCCTCTTACGGGGTCGTTTTGGGGCTGGTTTATGTTTTCACCCTTCAACGGCTTGTTTTTAAGTTTAATTGTTGATTTTTGCAAATTATTGTTATATTCATAAACCGGGAGACCCGGAACTATGTGTAAAGTTCCTACAAGTTACATTGGTCCCGTGCGAGGTGTTCATGCCACTTACGGGGTCGTTCGGGGGCTGGTTTGGGTTTTCACTCTTTAACGGCTTATTTTTAAGTTCAAGTGTTGATTTTGTTGATTTTTACAAATTATCATTATATTCTCAAATTGGGAGACCCCGGACTACGCGGTCAGTTCCAACAAGTTACATTGGTCCGGTACGAGGTGTTCGTGCCTCTTACGGGGTCGTTTTATAGCTGGATTAGGTTTTCACCCTTTAACGACTTGTTTTTAAGTTTAAGTGTTAATTTTGTTGATTTTTACAAATTATCTTCATATTCTCAAATAGGGAGACCCACGACTACGCGGTCAGTTCCAACCAGGTTACATTGGTCCCGTGCGAGGTATTCGTGCCTCCTACGGGGTTGTTGGGGGGGTGGTTTGGGTTTGCACCCTTTAACGGCTTGTTTTTAAGTCTAAGTGTTGATTTTTGCAAATTATCATCATATTCGCAAACTGGGAGACCCGGGACTACACGGTATATACATACAAGTTACATTGGTTCTGTACGAGGTGTTCGTGCCTCCTACAAGGGCATTTGGGGGCTGTTTCGGTTTTTCACCTTTTAACGGCTTGTTTTTAAGTTTAAGTGTTGATTTTGTTGATTTTTGCAAATTACCATCATATTCTCAAATCTAGAGATCATGGACTACGCGGTGAGTTCCTACAAGTTACATTGGTCCCGTGCGAGATGTTCGTGCCTCCTACGTGGTCGTTTGGGGGCTGGTGTGGGTTTTCACCATTTAAAGGCTTTTTTAAGTCTAAGTGTTAATTTCTGCAAATTATCATCATATTCACAAACCGGGAGACACGAGACTGTGCGATCAGTTCCTACAAGTTACATTAGTCCCGTGCGAGGAGTTCGTGCGTCCTACGGGGTCATTTGGGGGCTGGTTTGGGTTTTCACCCTTTAACGGCTTGTTTTTAAGTTTAAGTGTTGTGTTTTGCAAATTATTGTCATATTCTCAAACTGGGAGACCCGGGACTACGCGATCAGTTCCTACAAGTTACATTGGTCCCATGCGAGGTGTTTGTGTCTCTTACGGGGTCGTTTGGGGGCTGGTTTGGGTTTTCACCCTTTAACGGCTGATTTATAAGTTTAAGTCCTGATTTTGTTGATTTTTTCAAATTATCATCATATTCTCAAATTGGGAGACCCCGGACGACGCGGTCAGTTCCAACAAGTTACATTGGTCCCGTGCGAGGTGTTCGTGCCAGCTAAGGGGTGGTTTGGGTGGTGGTTTGGGTTTTCTCCCTTTAATGACCTGGTTTTAAGTGTAAGTGTTGATTTTTGCAAATTATCATCATACTCACAAACTAGGAGACCCGGGAGCACGCGGTCAGTTCCTCCAAGTTAAATTGGTCCCGTACGAGGTGTTCGTACCTCCTACGGGGTCGTTTGGGGGCTGGTTTGGGTTTTCACACTTTAACGGCTTGTTTTTAAGTTTAAGTGTTGATTTTTACAAATTATCGTCATATTCTCAAATTGGGAGACCCCGGAGTTGCGGTCAGTTACTACAAGTTACATTGATCCCGTACGAGGTGTTCGAGCCTCCTACATGGTCGTTTGGGGGCTGGTTTGGGTTTTCAGCCTTAAATGGCTTGTTTTTAAGTTTAAGTGTTGATTTTTGCAAACTATCATCATATTCTCAATCTGGGAGACCCGGGACTACGCGATCAGTTCCTACAAGTTACATTGGTCCCGTGCGAGGTGTTCATGCCACTTACGAGGTCGCTTGGGGGCTGGTTTGGGTTTTCACACTTTAACGGCTTATTTTTAAGTTTAAGTGTTGATTTTGTTGATTTTTACAAATTATCGTCACATTCTCAAATTGGAAGACCTCGGACTACGCGGTCAGTTCCAACAAGTTACATTGGTCCGGTGCGAGGTGTTCGTGCCTCTTACGGGGTTGTTTTGTGGTTGGTTTGGGTTTTCACCCTTTAACGACTTGTTTTTAAGTTTAAGTGTTGGTTTTATTGATTTTTACAAATTATCGTCATATTCTCAAATCGGGAGACCCAGGACTACGCGGTCAGTTCCAACAAGGTTACATTGGTCCCGTACGATGTATTCGTGCCTCCTACCGGGTTATTTAGGGGGTGGTTTGGGTTTTCACCCTTTAACGGCTTGTTTTTAAGTCTAAGTGTTGATTTTTTCAAATTATCATCATATTCACAAACTGGGAGACCCTGGACTACACGGTCAGTTCGTACAAGTTGCATTCGTCCTGTACGAGGTGTTAGTGCCTCCTACGGGGGCATTTGGGGGATGATTTGGTTTTTCACCCTTTAACAGCTTGTTTATCAGTTTAAGTGTTGTTTTTTGAAAATTATCATCATATTCTCGAATCAGGAGACCATGGACTACGCGGTCTGTTCCAACAAGTTACATTGGTCCCGTGCGAGATGTTCGTGCCTCCTACGTGGTCGTTTTCGGGCTGGTTTGGGTTTTCACCATTTAAAGGCTTTTTTTAAGTCTAAGTGTTAATTTCTAAAAATTATCGTCATATTCACAAACCGGGAGACACGAGACTACGTGATCAGTTCCTACAAGTTACATTAGTCCCGTGCGAGGTGTTCATGCATCCTACGGGGTCGTTTGGGTGCTGGTTTGGGTTTTCACCCTTTAACGGCTTGTTTTTAAGTTTAAGTGTTGATTTTTGCAAATTATTGTTATATTCTCAAACTGGGAGACTCGGGACTACGCGATCAGTTCCTATAAGTTACATTAGTCCCGTGCGAGTTGCTCGTGCCTTATACAGGGAGTGGCTGGTTTGGGTTTTCACCCTTTAACGACTTGTTTTTAAGTTTGAGTGTTGATTTTTGTAAATTATAATCAAATTCTAAATCCGTCAGACCCGGAACCACGCGGTCAGTTCCTACAAGTTACATTGGTCCGTGCGACGTGTTTGTACCTCCTACAGGGTTGTTTGGGGCCTGGTCTCGATTTTCACTCTTTAACGACTTGTTTTTAAGTCTAAGTGTTGATTTTTGCAAAATATCATCATATTCACAAACTGAGAGACCCGAGACTACGCGGTCAATCCTACAAGTTACTTTTGTCCCGTACTAGGTGTTCATGCCTCCTACGCGGTCATTTGGGGGCTAGTTTGGGTTTTCACCCTTTAACGGCTTGTTTTCAAGTTTAAGTGTTGATTTATTGATTTTTGCAAATTATCGTCATATTCTCAAACTAGGAGACCCGAGACTACGCGGTTGAGTTGCTACAAGTAACATTGTTCCAGTGCGAGTTGTTCGTGCTTCCAACCTGGTCGTTTGGGTGCTGGTTTGGGTTTTCACCCTTGAACGACTTGTTTTTAGGTCTAAATGTTGATTTTTGCAAATTATCATCATATTCTCAAATCGGGAGACCCGGGATTACGTGGTCAGTTCCTACAAGTTACATTGGTCCCGTGCGAGGTGTTCGTGACTCTTACGGCGTTGTTTTGGGGCTGGATTGGGTTTTCACACTTTAACGGCTTATTTTTAAGATTAAGTGTTGATTTTGTTGATTTTTCCAAATTATCATCATATTCTCAAATTGGGAGACCCGGGACTACGCAGTCAGTTCCTACAAGTTACATTGGTCCCGTGCGAGGTGTTCGTGCCACTTACGGGGTCGTTTGGGGGCTGGTTTGGGTTTTCACCCTTTAACGACTTGTTTTTAATTTTAACTGTTGATTTTGTTGATTTTTGCAAATTATCATCATATTCTCAAATTGGGAGACCCCGGACTACGCGGTCAGTTCCAACAAGTTACATTGTTCCCGTACGAGGTGTTCGTGCCTCTTACAGGGCCATTTTGCTGCTGGTTTGGGTTTTCACCCTTTAACGGCTTGTTTTTAAGTCTAAGTGTTAATTTTTGCAAATTATCATCATATTCACAAACCGGGAGGCCCGGTACTACGCGGCCAGTTCCTCCAGGTAACAATGGTCCCGTGCGAGGTGTTCGTACCTCCTACAGGGTCGTTTTTGGGCTGATTTGGGTTTTCACCATTTAAAGGCTTTTTATAAGTCTAAGTGTTAATTTTTACAAATTATCATCATATTCACAAACTGGGATACACGAGACTACGCGATCAGTTCCTAAAAGTTAATTTGGTCTCGTGCGAGGTGTTCATGCCTCTTACGGGGTCGTTTTGGGGCTGGTTTGGGTTTTCACCCTCAACGGCTTATTTTTAAGTCTAAGTGTTGATTTTTCCAAATTATTGTCATATTCATAAACCGGGAAACCCGGAACGATGTGGTAAGTTACTACAAGTTATATTGGTCCAGTACAAGGTGTTCATGCCTCCTACGGAGTCATTTGGGGGGTGGTTAGGGTTTTCACCCTTTAACGACTTGTTTTTAAGTCCAAGTGTTGATTTTTGCAAATTATCATCATACTCACAAACTGGGAGACCCGGGACTACGCGGTCAGTTACTATAAGTTACATTGGTCCGGAACGAGGTGTTCGGGCCTCCTACGGGTCGTTTGGGGGCTGGTTTGGCTTTTCAGCCTTTAATGGCTTATTTTTAAGTTTTAGTATTGATTTTTGCAAATTATCATCATATTCTCAAACTGGGAGACCCGGGACTATGCAGTCAGTTCCTACAAGTTACATTGGTCCCGTGCGAGGTGTTCATGCCACTAACGGGGTCGTTTGGGGGCTGGTTTGGGTTTTCACACTTTAACGGATTATTTTTAAGTTTAAGTGTTGATTTTGTTGATTTTTCAAATTATCCTCATATTCTCAAATCGGGAGACCCAGGACTATGCGGTCAGTTCCAACAAGGTTACGTTGGTCCCGTGCGAGGTGTTCGTGCCTCCTACGGGTGTTTTCGGGTTTTCACCCTTTAACAGCTTTTTTTTAAGTCTAAGTGTTGATTTTTGCGAATTGTCATCATATTCTCAGACTGGGAGACCCGGGACTACACAGTCAGTTCCTATAAGTTACATTGGTCCCGTGCGAGGTGTTCGTGCCACTTACGGGGTCGTTTGGGGGCTGGTTTGGGTTTTCACCCTTTAATGGCTTATTTTTAAGTTTAACAGTTGAGTTTGTTGATTTTTGCAAATTATTGTCATATTCTCAAATTGGGAGACCCCGGACTACGCGGTCAGTTCCAACAAGTTACATTAGTCCCGTACGAGGTGTTCGTGCCTCTTACGGAGTCATTTTGGGCTGGTTTGGGTTTTCACACTTTATAGGCTTATTTTTAAGTTTAAGTGTAGATTTTGTTGAAAATTTACAAATTATCATCATATTCTCAAATCGGGAGACCGAGGACTACGCGGTCAGTTCCAACAAGGTTACGTTGGTCCCGTGCGAGGTGTTCGTGCCTCCTACGTGGTTGTTTGGGGGGTGGTTTGGGTTTTCACCCTGTCACGACTTGTTTTTAGTTTTAGGTGTTGATTTTTGCAAATTATCATCATATTCACAAACCGGGTGACCCGGGACTACACGGTCAGTTCGTACAAGTTACATTGGTCCTGTACGAGGGGTCATTTGGGGGCTGTTTTGGTTTTTCACCCTTTAACGGCTTGTTTTTAAGTTTAAGTGTTGATTTCGTTGATTTTTTCAAATTATCGTCATATTCTCGAATCGACAGACCAGGGACTACGCGGTCAGTTCTAACAAGTTACAATGGTCCCATGCGAGGTGTTCGTGCCTCCTACATGGTCGTTTGGGGGCTGGTTTGGGTTTTCACCATTTAAAGGCTTTTTATAAATCTAAGTGTTAATTTCTACAAATTATCATCATATTCACTAACTGGGATACACGAGACTACGCGATCAGTTCCTACAAGTTACATTGGTCCCGTGCGAGGTGTTCGTGCCTCTTATGGGGTCGTTTTGGGGCTGGTTTGGGGTTTCACCCTTCAACGGCTTATTTTTAAGTCTAACTGTTGATTTTTGCAAATTATTGTCATATTCATAAATCGGGAGACCCGGAACTATGTGGTAAGTTCCTACAAGTTACATTGGTCCAGTACGAGGTGTTCATGCCTCCTACGGAGTCGTTTAGGGGGTGGTTTGGGTTTTCAACCTTTAACGACTTGTTTTTAAGTCCAAGTGTTGATTTTTACAAATTATCATCATATTCACAAACTAGGAGACTCGGGACTACACGGTCAGTTACTACAAGTTACATTGGTCCCGAACGAGGTGTTCGGGCCTGCTACGGGGTCGTTTGGGGGCTGGTTTGGGTTTTCAGCCTTTAATGGCTAATTTTTAAGTTTAAGTGTTGATTTTTGCAAATTATCATCGTATTCTTAAACTGGGAGACCCGGGACTACGCAGTCAGTTCCTACAAGTTACTTTGGTCCCGTACGAGGTGTTCATGCCACTTACGGGGTCGTTTGGGGGTTGGTTTGGGTTTTCACACTTTAACGACTTATTTTTAAGTTTAAGTGTTGATTTTGTGGATTTTTACAAATTATCGTCTTATTCTCAAATCGGGAGACCCAGGACTATGCGATCAGTTCCAACAAGGTTACATTCGTCCCATGCGAGGTGTTTGTGCCTCCTACGGGGTTTTTTGGGTTTTCACCCTTTAACGGCTTTTTTTAAGTCTAAGTGTTGATTTTTGTAAATTATCATCATATTCTCAAACTGGGAGACCCGGGAGTACGCAGTCAATTCCTACAAGTTACATTGGTCCCGTATGACGTGTTCGTGCCACTTTCAGGGTCGTTTGGGGGCTGGTTTGGGTTTTCACCCTTTAACGGCTTGGTTTTAAGTTTAACTGTTGAGTTTCTTGATTTTTGCAAATTATTGTCATATTCTCAAATTGGGAGACCCAGGAGTACGAAGCCAGTTCCAACAAGTTACATTGGTCCCGTGCGAGGTGTTCGTGCCTCTTATAGAGTTGTTTTGGTGCTGGCTTGGGTTTTCACCCTTTAACGGCTTGTTTTTAAGTTTAAGTGTAGATTTTGTTGATTTTTACAAATTATCGTCATATTCTCAAATCGGGAGACCCAGGACTACGCGGTCAGTTCCAACAAGGTTACATTGGTCCCGTGCGAGGTGCTCGTGCCTCCTACGCGGTTGTTTGGGGGGTGGTTTGGGTTTTCACCCTTGAACGACTTGTTTTTAACTTTAGGTGTTGATTTTTGCAAATTATCATCATATTCACAAACTGGGAGACCCGGGACTACACGGTCAGTTCGTACAAGTTACATTGGTCCTGTATGAGGGGTCATTTGGGTGTTGTTTTGGTTGTTCATCCTTTAACGGCTTGTTTTTAAGTTTAAGTGTTGATTTCTTTGATTTTTACAAATTATCGTCATATTCTCTAATCGAGAGACCCGGGACTACGTGGTCAGTTCCAACAAGTTACATTGGTCCCATGCGAGGTGTTCGTGCCTCCTACATGGTCGTTTGGGGGCTGGTTTGTGTTTTCACCATTTAAAGGCTTTTTATAAGTCTAAATGTTAATTTCTACAAATTATCATCAAATTCACAAACTGGGATACACGAGACTACGCGATCAGTTCCTACAAGTAACATTGGTCCCGTGCGAGGTGTTCGTGCCTCTTACGGGGTCGTTTTGGGGCTGGTTTGAGTTTTCACCCTTCAACGACTTATTTTTAAGTCTAAGTGTTGATTTTTGCAAATTATTGTCATATTTATAAACCGGGAGACCCAGAACTATGTGGAAAGTTCCTACAAGTTACATTGGTCCCGTACGAGGTGTTCATGCCTCCTACGGGGTCGTTTGGGGGGTGGTTTGGGTTTTCACCCTTTAACGACATGTGTTTTAAGGCTAAGTGTTGATTTTTGCAAATTATCATCATATTCACAAACTGGGAGACTCGAGACTACGCGGCCAGTTACTACAAGTTACATTGGTCCCGAACGAGGTGTTCGGGCCTCCTACGGGATCGTTTGGGGGCTGGTTTGGGTTTTCAGCCTTTAATGACTTATTTTTAAGTTTAAGTGTTGATTTTTGCAAATTATCACCATATTCTAAAACTGGGAGACCCGGGACTACGCGGTCAGTTCCTACAAGTTACATTGGTCCCGTGCAAGGTGTTCATGCCACTTACGGGGTCACTTGGGGGCTGGTTTGGGTTTTCACACTTTAACGGCTTATTTTTTAGTTTAAGTGTTGATTTTGTTGATTTTTAAAAATTATCGTCATATTCTCAAATTGGGAGACCCCGAAATACGTTGCCAGTTCCAACAAGTTACATTGGTCCGGTGCGATGTGTTCGTGCCTCTTACGGAGTCGTTTTGTGGCTGGTTTGGGTTTTCACCCTTTAACAACTTGTTTTTAAGTTTAAGTGTTGATTTTGTTGATTTTTACAAATTATCATCATATTCTCAAATAGGGAGACCCACGACTACGCAGTCAGTCCCAACAAGGTTACATTGGTCCCGTGCGAGGTATTCGTGCCTCCTACGGGGTTGTTTGGGGGGTGGTTTGGGTTTTCACCCTTTAACGACTTGTTTTTAAGTCTAAGTGTTTATTTTTGCTACTTATCATCATATTCTCAAACTGGGAGACCCGGGACTACACGGTCTGTTCGTACAAGTTACATTGGTCCTGTACGAGGTGTTCGTGCCTCCTACGGGTGCATTTGGGGGCTGTTTTGATTTTTCACCCTTTAATCGCTTATTTTTAAGTTCAAGTGTTGATTTTTGCAAATTATAATCATATTCTCGAATCAGGAGACCATGGACTACGCGGTCAGTTCCTACAAGTTACATTAGTCCCGTGCGAGGTGTTCGTGCGTCCTACGGGGTCGTTTGGGGGCTGGTTTGGGTTTTCACCCTTTAACGGCTTGTTTTTAAGTTTAAGTGTTAATTTCTGCAAATTATCGTCATATTCACAAATTGGGAGACCCGAGACTACGCGATCAGTTCTTACAAGTTACATTGGTCCCATGCGAGTTGTTTGTGTCTCTTACGGGGTCGTTTTGGGTCTGGTTTGGGTTTTCACCCTTTAACGACTTGTTTTTAAGTTTAAGTGTTGATTCTGTTGATTTTTTTAAATTATCATCATATTCTCAAATTGGGAGACCCCGGACGACGCTGTCAGTTCGAACAAGTTACATTGGTCCCGTGCGAGGTGTTCGTGCCTCCTACGGGGTCGTTTGGGTGGTGGTTTGGGTTTTCACCCTTTAACGACCTGTTTTTAAGTGCAAGTGTTGATTTTTGCAAATTATCATCATATTCACAAACTAGGAGACCCGGGACTACGCGGTCAGTTCCTCCAAGTTAAATTGGTCACGTACGAGGTGTTCGTGCCTCCTACGGGGTCGTTTGGGGACTAGTTTGGGTTTTCACACTTTAACGGCTTGTTTTAAAGTCTAAGTGTTGATTTTGTTGATTTTTACAAATTATCATCATATTCTCAAATTGGGAGACTTCGGACTACGCTGTTAGTTCCAACAAGTTACATTGGTCCGGTGCGAGGTGTTAGTGCCTCTTACGGGGTCGTTTTGTTACTGGTTTGAGTAGTCAGCCTTTAACGACTTGTTTTTAAGTTTAAGTGTTGATTTTGGTGCTTTTTACGAATTATCATCATATTCTCAAATCGGGAGACCCAGGACTATGCGATCAGTTCCAACAAGGTTACATTGGTCCCGTACGAGGTATTCGTGCCTCGTACAGGGTTGTTTGGGGGGTCGTTTCGGTTTTCACCCTTTAACGGCTTGTTTTTAAGTCTAAGTGTTGATTTTTGCAAATTATCATCATATTCACAAACTAGGAGACCCTGGACTACACGGTTAGTTCGTACAGGTTACATTGGTCCTGTACGAGGTGATAGTTCCTCCTAGGGGGGCATTTAGGGACTGATTTGGTTTTTCACCCTTTAACGGCTTGTTTTTAAGTTGAAGTGTTGATTTTTGCAAATTATCATCATATTCTCGAATCAAGAGACGAGGGACTACACAGTTAGTTCCTACAAGTTACATTGGTCCCGTGCGAGATGTTCGTACCTCCTACGTGGTCGTTTGGGGGCTGGTTTGGGTTTTCACCATTTAAAGGCTTTTTTTAAGTCTAAGTTTTTATTTCGGCAAATTATCGTCATATTCACAAATCAAGAGACACGAGACTACGCGATCACTTCCTACAAGTTACATTGGTCCCGTGCGAGGTGTTCGTGCCTCTTACGGGGTCATTTTGGGGCTGGTTTGGGTTTCACCTTTTAACGACGAGTTTTTAAGATTAAGTGTTGATTTTGTTGATTTTTGCAAATTATCGTCATATTCTCAAATCGGGAGACTCCGGACGACGCGGTCAGTTCCAACAAGGTGACATTGGTCCCGTGCGAGGTGTTCGTGCCTTCTGTGGGGTCGTTTGGGGGCTGGTTTGGGTTTTCACCCTTTAACAGCTTTTTTTTTAAGTGTAAGTGTTGATTTTTGCAAATTATCATCATATTCTCAAACTAGGAGACCCTGGACTACGCGGTCAGTTCCTACAAGTTACATTGGTCCCATGCGAGGTGTTCGTGCCTCTTACGGGGTCGTTTGGGGGCTGGTTTGTGTTTTCACCCTTTAACGGCTTATTTTTAAGTTTTAGTGTTGATTTTGTTGATTTTTGTAAATTATCATCATATTCTCAAATTGGGAGACCCCTGACTACGCGGTTAGTTCCAACAAGTTACATTGGTCCCGTGCGAGGTGTTCGTGCCTCCTACGGGGTCGTTTGGGTGGTGGTTTGGGTTTTCACCCTTTAAAGGCTTGTTTTTAAGTGTAAGTGTTGATTTTTGCAAATTATCATCATATTCAAAAACTAGGAGACCCAGGACTACACGGTCAGTTCCTCCAAGTTAAATTGGTCCCGTACGAGTTGTTCGTGCCTCCTACGGGGTCGTTTGGGGGCTGGTTTGGGTTTTCACCCTTTAACGGCTTGTTTTTAAGTTTAAGTGTTGATTTTATTGATTTTTTCAAATTATCGTCATATTCTCAAATTGGGAGACCCCGAACGACGCGGTCAGTTTCAACAAGTTACATTGGTCCCGTGCGAGGTGTTCGTGCCTCCTACGGGGTCGTTTGGGTGGTGGTTTGGGTTTTCACCCTTTAACGACCTGTTTCTAAGTGTAAGTGTTGATTTTTGCAAATTATCATCATATTCACAAACTAGGAGACCCGGGACTACGCGATCAGTTCCTCCAATTTAAATCCGTCCCGTACGAGGTGTTCGTGCCTCCTACGGGGTCGTTTGGGGGCTGGTTTGGGTTTTCACACTTTAACGGCTTGTTTTAAAGTCTCAGTGTTGATTTTGTTGATTTTAATAAATTATCGTCATATTCTCAAATTGGGAGACCTCGGACTATGCGGTCAGTTCCAACAAGTTACATTGGTCCGGTGCGAGGTGTTAGTGCCTCTTACGGGGTCGTTTTGTTACTGGTTTGAGTTGTCAGCCTTTAACGACTTGTTTTTAAGTTTAAGTGTTGATTTTGGTGCATTTTACGAATTATCATCATATTCTCAAATCGGGAGACCCAGGACTATGCGATCAGTTCCAACAAGGTTACATTGGTCCCGTACGAGGTATTCGTGCCTCCTACAGGGTTGTTTGGGGGGTCGTTTGGGTTTTCACCCTTTAACGGCTTATTTTTAAGTCTAAGTGTTGATTTTTGCAAATTATCATCATATTCACAAACTAGTAGACCCTGGACTACACGGTCAGTTCGTACAAGTTACATTGGTCCTGTACGAGGTGATAGTGCCTCCTACGGGGGCATTTGGGGGCTGATTTTGTTTTTCACCCTTTAACGGCTTGTTTTTAAGTTTAAGTGTTGATTTTTGCAAATTATCATCATATTCTCGAATCAAGAGACGAGGGACTACACAGTTAGTTCCTACAAGTTACATTGGTCCCGTGCGAGATGTTCGTACCTCCTACGTGGTCGTTTGGGGCTGGTTTGGGTTTTCACCATTTAAAGGCTTTTTTTAAGTCTAAGTTTTTATTTCTGCAAATTATCGTCATATTCACAAATCAGGAGACACGAGACTACGCGATCAGTTCCTACAAGTTACATTGGTCCCGTGCGAGGTGTTCGTGCCTCTTACGGGGTCATTTTGGGGCTGGTTTGGGTTTCACCTTTTAACGACGAGTTTTTAAGATTAAGTGTTGATTTTGTTGATTTTTGCAAATTATCGTCATATTCTCAAATCGGGAGACTCCGGACTACGCGATCAGTTCCAATAAGGTGACATTGGTCCCGTGCGAGGTGTTCGTGCCTCCTATGGGGTCGTTTGGGGGCTGGTTTGGGTTTTCACCCTTTAACAGCTTGTTTTTAAGTTTAAGTGTTGAATTTTGCAAATTATCATCATATTCTCGAACTAGGAGACCCTGGACTACGCGGTCAGTTCCTACAAGTTACATTGGTCCCATGCGAGGTGTTTGTGCCTCTTACGGGGTCGTTTGGGGGCTGGTTTGGGTTTTCACCCTTTAACGACTTATTTTTAAGGTTTAGTGTTGATTTTGTTGATTTTTATAAATTATCATCATATTCTCAAATTGGGAGACCCCAGACTACGCGGTTAGTTCCAACAAGTTACATTGGTCCCGTGCGAGGTGTTCGTGCCTCCTACGGGGTCGTTTGGGTGGTGATTTGGGTTTTCACCCTTTAACGACCTATTTTTAAGTGTAAGTGTTGATTTTTGCAAATTATCATCATAGTCAAAAACTAGGAGACCCGGGACTACGCGGTCAATTCCTCGAAGTTAAATTGGTCCCGTACGAGGTGTTCGTGCCTCCTACGGGGTCGTTTGGGGGCTGGTTTGGGTTTTCACCCTTTAACATCTTGTTTTTAAGTTTAAGTGTTGATTTTGTTGATTTTTTCAAATTATCGTCATATTCTCAAATTGGGAGACCCCGAACGACGCGGTCAGTTCTCACAAGTTACATTGGTCCCGTCCGAGGTGTTCGTGCCTCCTACGGGGTCGTTTGGGTGGTGGTTTGGGTTTTCACCCTTTAACGACCTGTTTTTATGTGTAAGTGTTGATTTTTGCAAATTATCATCATATTCACAAACTAGGAGACCCGGGACTACGCGGTCAGTTCCTCCAAGTTAAATTGGTCCCGTACGAGGTGTTCGTGCCTCCTACGGGGTCGTTTGGGGGCTGGTTTGGGTTTTCACACTTCAACGGCTTGTTTTAAAGTCTAAGTGTTGATTTTTTTGATTTTTACAAATTATCGTCATATTCTCAAATTGGGAGACCTCGGACTACGTGGTCAGTTCCAACAAGTTACATTGGTCCGGTGCGAGGTGTTAGTGCCTCTTACGGGGTCGTTTTGTGGCTGGTTTGAGTTTTCAGCCTTTAACGACTTTTTTTTAAGTTGAAGTGTTGATTTTGTTGATTTTTACGAATTATCATCATATTCTCAAATCGGGAGACCCAGGACTACGCGATCAGTTCCAACAAGGTTACATTGGTCCCGTACGAGGTATTTGTGCCTCCTACAGGGTTATTTTGGGGTTCTTTGGGTTTTCCCCCTTTAACGGCTTGTTTTTAAGTCTAAGTGTTGATTTTTGCAAATTATCATCATATTCACAAACTAGGAGACCCTGAATTACACTGTCAGTTCGTACAAGTTACATTGGTCCTGTACGAGGTGATAGTGCCTCCTACGGGGGCATATGGGGGCTGAATTGGTTTTTCACCCTTTAACGGCTTGTTTTTAAGTTTAAGTGTTGATTTTTGCAAATTATCATCATATTCTCGAATCAAGAGACGAGGGACTACACAGTTAGTTCCTACAAGTTACATTGGTCCCGTGCGAGATGTTCGTACCTCCTACGTGGTCGTTTGGGGCTGGTTTGGGTTTTCACCATTTAAAGGCTTTTTTTAAGTCTAAGTTTTTATTTCTGCAAATTATCGTCATATTCACAAATCAGGAGACTCGAGACTACGCGATCAGTTCCTACAAGTTACATTGGTCCCGTGCGAGGTGTTCGTGCCTCTTACGGGGTCATTTTGGGGCTGGTTTGGGTTTCACCTTTTAACGGCGAGTTTTTAAGATTAAGTGTTGATTTTGTTGATTTTTGCAAATTATCGTCATATTCTCAAATCGGGAGACTCCGGACTACGCGATCAGTTCCAACAAGGTGACATTGGTCCCGTGCGAGGTGTTCGTGCCTCCTACGAGGTCGTTTGGGGGCTGGTTTGGGTTTTCACCCTTTAACAGCTTGTTTTTAAGTTTAAGTGTTGAATTTTGCAAATTATCATCATATTCTCGAACTAGGAGACCCTGGACTACGCGGTCAGTTCCTACAAGTTACATTGGTCCCATGCGAGGTGTTCGTGCCTCTTACGGGGTCGTTTGGGGGCTGGTTTGTGTTTTCACCCTTTAACGGCTTATTTTTAAGTTTTAGTGTTTATTTTGTTGATTTTTGTAAATTATTATCATATTCTCAATTTGGGAGACCCCGGACTATGCGGTTAGTTCCAACAAGTTACATTGGTCCCGTGCGAGGTGTCCGTGCCTCCTACGGGGTCGTTTGGGTGGTGGTTTGGGCTTTCACCCTTTAACGACTTGTTTTTAAGTGTAAGTGTTGATTTTTTCAATATATCATCTTATTCACAAACTGGGAGACCCGGGACTACGCGGTCAGTTACTTCAAGTTACATTGGTCCCGTACGAGGTTTTCGTGCCTCCTACGGGGTCGTTTTGGGGTTGGTTTGGGTTTTCACCCTTTAACGACTTGTTTTTAAGTTTAAGGGTTGATTTTGTTGGTTTTTGCCAATTGCCGTCATATTCTCGAATTATGAGACTCGAGACTACGCGATCAGTTCAAACGAGTTACATTGCTCCCGTGCGAGGTGTTCGTGCCTCCAACGTGGTCGTTTGGGGGCTGGTTTGGGTCTTTAAAGGCTTGTTTTTAAGTCTAAGTGTTAATTTTCAAAAATTATCATCATATTCACAAATCGGGAGAGTCGGGACTTTGCGATGAGTTCCTTCAAGTTACATTGGTCCCGTGCGAGGTGTTCGTACCGCCTACGGGGTTATTTGGGGGATGGTTTGTGTATTCACCCTTTAGCATCTTGTTTTTAAGTGTAAGTGTTGATTTTCACAATATATCTTCATATTCACAAACCGAGAGACCAGAGACTTCGCGGTCAGTTCCTATATGTTACTTTGGTCCCGTACGAGGTGTTCGTGCCTCCTACGGGGTCGTTTAGGGGCTGGTTTGGGTTTTCACCCTTTAACGACTTGTTTTTTAAGTCTAATTGTTGATTTTATTGATTTTTCCAAATTATCGTTATATTCTCAAGCCGAGAGACCCCGGACTACGCAGTTGAGTTCCTACAAGGTGCATTGGTCCCGTGCGAGCTGTTTGTGCCTCCTACTGGGTCGTTTGGGGCTGGTCTAGTTTTTCACCCTTTAACGACTTGTTTTTAAGTCTAAGTGTGATTTTTTCAAAATATCGTCATATTCACCAACCGAGAGACCCGAGACTACGCGGTCAGTTCCTACAAGTTACTTTGGTCACGTACGAGGTGTTCGTGCCTCCTACGGGGTCGTTTGGGTTTTCACCCTTTAACGGCTTGTTTTTAAGTCTAAGTGTTTATTTTTGCAAATTATCATCATATTCATAAACTGGGAGACCCGGAATTACGCGTTCAGTTCCTACAAGTTACATTGGTCCCGTACGAGGTGTTTGTGCCTCTTACGTCGTCGTTTGGGGGTTGGTTTTGGGTTTTCACCCCTTAACGACTTATTTTTAAGTCTAATTCTGATTTTTGCAAGTTACAATAATATTCTCAAACTGGGAGACCCGGGGCTACGCAAATTATTGTCATATTCATAAATTGGGAGACCCGAAACTATGTAGTAAGTTCCTACAAGTTACATTGGTCCGGTACGAGGTGTTCATGCCTCCTACGGGGTCGGTTGAGGGGTGGTTTGGGTTTTCACCCTTTAACGACTTGTTTTAAAATCTAAGTGCCGATTTTTGAAAATTATCATCATATTCACAAACTGGGAGACCCAGGACTACGCGGTCAGTTACTACAAGTTACATTGGTCCCAAACGAGGTGTTCGGGCCTCCTACGGGGTCGTTTGGGGGTTGGTTTGGGTTTTCAGCCTTTAATGGGTTGTTTTTAAGTTTAAGTGTTTACTTTTGCAAATTATCATCATATTCTCAAATTAGGAGACCCGAGACTACGCGGTCAGTTCCTACAAGTTACAATGCTCCCGTACGAGGTGTTCATGCCAATTACGGGGTTGTTTGGGGGCTGGTTTTGGTTTTCGCACTTTAATGGCTTATTTTTAAGTTTAAGTGTTGATTTTGTTGATTTGTACAAACTATCGTCATATTCTAAAATGGGGAGACCCCGGACTACGCGGTCAGTTCCAACAAGTTACATTGGTCCAGTACGAGGTGTTCGTGCCTCTTACGGGGTCGTTTTATGGCTGGTTTGGGTTTTCACCCTTTAACGACTTGTTTTTAAGTTTAAGTGTTGATTTTGTTGATTTTTACAATTTATCGTCAAATTCTCAAATAGGGAGACCGACGACTATGTGGTCAGTTCCAACAAGGTTAAATTGGTCCCGTGCGAGGTATTCGTGCCTCCTACGGGGTTGTTTGGGGCTGTTTTGGTTTTTCACCCTTTAACCGCTTGTTTTTAAGTTTAAGTGTTGATTTTGTTGATTTTTAAAAATTATCATCATATTCTCGAATCAGGAGACCATGGACTATGCGGTCAGTTCCTACAAGTTACATTGGTCCCGTGCGAGATGTTCGTGCCTCCTACGTGGTCATTTGGGGGGTGGTTTGGGTTTTCAGCATTTAAAGGCTTTTTTTAAGTCTAAGTGTTAATTTCTACAAATTATCATCATATTCACAAACCGGGAAACACGGGACTGCGCGAACAGGTCCCATAAGTTACATTAGTCCCGTGCGAGGTGTTCGTACGTCTTACGGGGTCATTTGGGGGTTGGTTTGGGTTTTCACCCTTTAACGGCTTGTTTTTAAGTTTCAGTGTTGATTTTTGCAAATTATTGTCATATTCTCAAACAGGGAGACCCGGGACTACGCGATCAGTTCCTACAAGTTACATTGGTCCCATGCGAGGTGTTTGTGTCTCTTACGGGGTCGTTTAGGGGCTTGTTTGGGTTTTCACCCTTTAACTGCTTGTTTTTAAGTTTAAGTGTTGATTTTTTTGATTTTTGCAAATTATCGTCATATTCTCAAATTGGGAGACCCCGAACTACGCTGTCAGTTCCAACAAGTTACATTGGTCCCGTGCGAGGTGTTCGTGCCTCCTACGGGGTCGTTTGGGTGGTGGTTTGGATTTTCACCTTTTAACGACCAGTTTTTAAGTTTGAGTGTTGATTTTTGCAAATTATCATCATTTTCACAAACTAGGAGACCCGGGACAACGCGGTCAGTTCCTCCACGTTAAATTTGTACCGTACGAGGTGTTCGTGCCTCCTACGGGGTGGTTTTGGGGCTAGTTTGGGTTTTCACACTTCAACGGCTTGTTTTTAAGTCTAAGTGTTGATTTTGTTGATTTTTACAAATTATCATCATATTCTTAAATTGGGAGACCCCGGACTACGCGGTCAGTTGCTACAAGTTATATTTGGTCCCGTACGAGGTGTTCGAGCCTCCTACGGGGTCGTTTGGGGGCTGGTTTGGGTTTTCAGCCTTTAATGGCTTATTTTTAAGTTTAAGTGTTGCTTTTTGCAAATTATCGTCATATTCTCAATCTGGGAGACCCGGGACTACGCGGTCAGTTCCTACAAGTTACATTAGTCCCGTGCGAGGTGTTCATGCCACTTACGGGGTCGTTTGTGGGCTGGTAGGGGTTTTCACACTTTAACGGCTTGTTTTTGTGTTTAAGTGTTCATTTTATTGATTTTTAGAAATTATCATCATATTCTCAAATTGGGAGACCCCGGACTACGCGGTCAGTTCCAACAAGTTACATTGGTCCGGTGCGAGGTGTTTGTGCCTCTTACGGGGTCGTTTTGTGGCTGGTATGGGTTTTCACCCTTTAACGACTTGTTTATAAGTTTAACTGTTGATTTTGTTGATTTTTACAAATTATCGTCCTATTCTCAAATAGGGAGACCGACGACTATGCGGTCAGTTCCAACAAGGTTAAATTGGTCCCGTGCGAGGTATTCGTGCCTCCTACGGGGTTGTTTGGGGGCTGTTTTGGTTTTTCACCCTTTAACGGCTTGTTTTTAAGTTTAAGTGTTGATTTTGTTGATTTTTAAAAATTATCATCATATTCTCGAATCAGGAGACCATGGACTCTGCGGTCAGTTCCTACAAGTTACATTGGTCCCGTGCGAGATGTTCGTACCTCCTACGTGGTCATTTGGGGGCTGGTTTGGGTTTTCACCATTTAAAGGCTTTTTTTAAGTCTAAGTGTTAATTTCTACCAATTATCATCATATTCACAAACCGGGAGACACGAGACTGCGCGAACAGGTCCTATAAGTTAAATTAGTCCCGTGCGAGGTGTTCGTGCGTCTTACGGGGTCGTTTGGGGGTTGGTTTGGGTTTTCACCCTTTAACGGCTTATTTTTAAGTTTCAGTGTTGATTTTTTCAAATTCTAGTCATATTCTCAAACAGGGAGACCCGGGACTACGCGATCAGTTCCTACAAGTTACATTGGTCCCATGCGAGGTGTTTGTGTCTCTTACGGGGTCGTTTAGGGGCTGGTTTGGGTTTTCACCCTTTAACGGCTTGTTTTTAAGTTTAAGTGTTGATTTTGTTGATTTTTGCAAATTATCATCATATTCTCAAATTGGGAGACCCCGGACTACGCGGTCAGTTCCAACAAGTTACAATGGTCCCGTGCGAGGTGTTCGTGCCTCCTACGGGGTCGTTTGGGTGGTGGTTTGGATTTTCACCCTTTAACGACCTGTTTTTAAGTTTAACTGTTGATTTTTGCAAATTATCATCATATTCACAAACTAGGAGACCCGGGACTACGCGGTCAGTTCCTCCACGTTAAATTTGTACCGTACGAGGTGTTCGTGCCTCCTACGGGGTCGTTTTGGGGCTGGTTTGGGTTTTGACACTTCAACGACTTGTTTTTAAGTCTAAATGTTAATTTTGTTGATTTTTACAAATTATCATCATATTCTTAAATTGGGAGACCCCGGACTACGCGATCAGTTGCTACAAGTTACATTGGTCCCGTACAAGGTGTTCGAGCCTCCTACGGGGTCGTTTGGGGGCTAGTTTGGGTTTTCAGCCTTTAATGGCTTGTTTTTAAGTTTAAGTGTTGATTTTTGTAAATTATCGTCATATTCTCAATCTGGGAGACCCGGGACTACGCGGTCAGTTCCTACAAGTTACATTAGTCCCGTACGAGGTGTTCATGCCACTTACGGGGTCGTTTGGGTGCTGGTTTGGGTTTTCAAACTTTAACGGCTTGTTTTTATGTTTAAGTATTGATTTTGTTGATTTTTAGAAATTATCATCATATTCTCAAATTGGGAGACCCCAGACTACGCGGTCAGTTCCAACAAGTTACATTGGTCCGGTGCGAGGTGTTCATGCCTCTTACGGGGTCGTTTTGTGGCTGGTTTGGGTTTTCACCCTTTAACGACTTGTTTTTAGTTTAAGTGTTGATTTTGTTGATTTTTACAAATTATCGTGATATTCTCAAATTGGGAGACCGACGACTATGCAGTGAGTTCCAACAAGGTTAAATTGGTCCCGTGCGAGGTATTCGTGCCTCCTACGGGGTTGTTTGGGGGCTGTTTTGGTTTTTCACCCTTTAACGGCTTGTTTTTAAGTTTAAGTGTTAATTTTGTTGATTTTTAAAAATTATCATGTTATTCTCGAATCAGGAGACCATGGACTATGCGGTCAGTTCCTACAAGTTACATTGGTGCCGTGCGAGATGTTCGTACCTCCTACGTGGTCATTTGGGGGCTGGTTTGGGTTTTCACCATTTAAAGGCTTTTTTTAAGTCTAAGTGTTAATTTCTGCAAATTATCATCATATTCACAAATCGGGAGACACGAGACTGCGCGATCAGGTCCTATAAGTTACATTAGTCCCGTGCGAGGTGTTCGTGCGTCTTACGGGGTCGTTTGGGGGTTGGTTTGGGTTTTCACCCTTTAATGGCTTGTTTTTAAGTTTCAATGTTGATTTTTGCAAATTATTGTCATATTCTCAAAGAGGGAGACCCGGGACTACGCGATCAGTTCCTACAAGTTATATTGGTCCCATGCAAGGTGTTTGTGTCTCTTACGGGTTCGTTTAGGGGCTTGTTTGGGTTTTCACCCTTTAACGGCTTGTTTTTAAGTTTAAGTGTTGATTTTGTTGATTTTTGCAAATTATCGTCATATTCTCAAATTGGGACACCCCGGACTACGCGGTCAGTTCCAACAAGTTACATTGGTCCCGTGCGAGGTGTTCGTGCCTCCTATGGGGTCGTTTGGGTGGTGGTTTGGATTTTCACCCTTTAATAACCTGTTTTTAAGTTTAAGTGTTGATTTTTGCAAATTATCATCATATTCCCAAACTAGGAGACCCAGGACTACGCGGTCAGTTCCTCCACGTTAAATTTGTACCGTACGCAGTGTTCGTGCCTCCTACGGGGTCATTTTGGGGCTAGTTTGGGTTTTCACACTTCAACGGCTAGTTTTTAAGTCTAAGTGTTGATTTTGTTGATTTTTACAAATTATCGTCATATTCTTAAATTGGGAGACCCCAGACTACGCGGTCAGTTGCTACAAGTTATATTTGGTCCCATACGAGGTGTTCGAGTCTCCTACGGGGTCGTTTGGGGGCTGGTTTGGGTTTTTAGCCTTTAATGGCTTGTTTTTAAGTTTAAGTGTTGCTTTTTGCAAATTATCATCATATTCTCAATCTGGGAGACCCAGGACTACGCGGTCAGTTCCTACAAGTTACATTAGTCCCGTACGAGGTGTTCATGCCACTTACGGGGTCGTTTGGGGGCTGGTTTGGGTTTTCACACTTTAACGGCTTGTTTTTATGTTTAAGTGTTGATTTTGTTGATTTTTTCAAATTATCATCATATTCTCAAATTGGGAGACCCCGGACTACGCGGTCAGTTCCAACAAGTTACATTGGTCCGGTGCGAGGTGTTCGTGCCTCTTACGGGGTCGTTTTGTGGCTGGCTTGGGTTTTCACCCTTTAACGACTTGTTTTTAAGTTTAAGTGTTGATTTTGTTGATTTTTACAAATTATCGTCATATTCTCAAATAGGGAGACCGATGACTATGCGGTGAGTTCCAACAAGGTTAAATTGGTCCCGTGCGAGGTATTCGTGCCTCCTACGGGGTTGTTTGGGGGCTGTTATGGTTTTTCACCCTTTAACGGCTTGTTTTTAAGTTTAAGTGTTGATTTTGTTGATGTTTAAAAATTATCATGATATTCTCGAATCAGGAGACCATGGACTATGCGGTCAGTTCCTACAAGTTACATTGGTCCCGTGCGAGATGTTCGTACCTCCTACGTGGTCATTTGGGGGCTGGTTTGGGTTTTCACCATTTAAAGGCTTTTTTTAAGTCTAAGTGTTAATTTTTACAAATTATCATCATATTCACAAACCGGGAGACATGAGACTGCGCGATCAGGTCCTATAAGTTAAATTAGTCCCGTGCGAGGTGTTCGTGCGTCTTTCGGGGTCGTTTGGGGGTTGGTTTGGGTTTTCACCCTTTAACGGCTTATTTTTAAGTTTCAGTGTTGATTTTTGCAAATTATTGTCATATTCTCAAACAGGGAGACCCGGGACTACGCGATCAGTTCCTACAAGTTACATTGGTCCCATGTGAGGTGTTTGTGTCTCTTACGGGGTCGTTTAGGGGCTGGTTTGGGTTTTCACCCTTTAACGGCTTGTTTTTAAGTTTAAGTGTTGAGTTTGTTGATTTTTGCAAATTATCGTCATATTGTCAAATTAGGAGACCCCGGACTACGCGGTCAGTTCCAACAAGTTACGTTGGTCCCGTGCGAGGTGTTCGTGCCTCCTACGGGGTCTTTTGGGTGGTGGTTTGGATTTTCACCCTTTAACGACCTGTTTTTAAGTTTAACTGTTGATTATTGCAAATTATCATCATATTCACAAACTAGGAGACCCGGGACTACGCGGTCAGTTCCTCCACGTTAAATTTGTACCGTACGAGGTGTTCGTGCCTCCTACGGGGTCGTTTTGGGGCTGGTTTGGGTTTTCACACTTCAACGGCTTGTTTTTAAGTCTAGGTGTTAATTTTGTTGATTTTTACAAATTATCATCATATTCTTAAATTGGGAGACCCCGGACTACGCGGTCAGTTGTTACAAGTTACATTGGTCCCGTACGAGGTGTTCGAGCCTCCTACGGGGTCGTTTGGGGGCTGGTTTGGGTTTTCAGCCTTTAATGGCTTGTTTTTAAGTTTAAGTGTTGATTTTTGTAAATTATCGTCATATTGTCAATCTGGGAGACCCGGGACTACGCGGTCAGTTCCTACAAGTTACATTAGTCCCGCACGAGGTGTTCATGCCACTTACGGGGTCGTTTGGGTGCTGGTTTGGGTTTTCACACTTTAACGACTTGTTTTTATGTTTAAGTATTGATTTTATTGATTTTTACAAATTATCGTCATATTCTCAAATTGGGAGACCGACGATTATGCGGTGAGTTCCAACAAGGTTAAATTGGTCCCGTAAGAGGTATTCGTGCCTCCTACGGGGTTGTTTGGTTGATGTTTTGATTTTTCACCCTTTAACGGCTTGTTTTTAAGTTTAAGTGTTGATTTTGTTGATTTTTAAAAATTATCATGTTATTCTCGAATCAGGAGACCATGGACTATGCGGTCAGTTCCTACAAGTTACATTGGTGCCGTGCGAGATGTTCGTACCTCCTACGTGGTCATTTGGGGGCTGGTTTGGGTTTTCACCATTTAAAGGCTTTTTTTAAGTCTAAGTGTTAATTTCTGCAAATTATCATCATATTCACAAATCGGGAGACACGAGACTGCGCGATCAGGTCCTATAAGTTACATTAGTCCCGTGCGAGGTGTTCGTGCGTCTTACGGGGTCGTTTGGGGGTTGGTTTGGGTTTTCACCCTTTAACGGCTTGTTTTTAATTTTCCATGTTGATTTTTGCAAATTATTGTCATATCCTCAAAGAGGGAGACCCGGGACTACGCGATCAGTTCCTACAAGTTATATTCATCCCATGCGAGGTGTTTGTGTCTCTTACGGGTTCGTTTAGGGGCTTGTTTGGGTTTTCACCCTTTCACGGCTTGTTTTTAAGTTTAAGTGTTGATTTTGTTGATTTTTGCAAATTATCATCATATTCCCAAATTGGGAGACCCCGGACTACGCGGTCAGTTCCAACAAGTTACATTGGTCCCGTGCGAGGTGTTCGTGCCTCTTACAGGGTCGTTTGGGTGGTGGTTTGGATTTTCACCCTTTAACAACCTGTTTTTAAGTTTAAGTGTTGATTTTTGCAAATTATCATCATATTCCCAAACTAGGAGACCCGGGACTACGCGGTCAGTTCCTCGACGTTAAATTTGTACCGTACGCGGTGTTCGTGCCTCCTACGGGGTCGTTTTGGGGCTAGTTTGGGTTTTCACACTTCAACGGCTAGTTTTTAAGTCTAAGTGTTGATTTTGTTATTTTTTACAAATTATCATCATATTCTTAAATTGGGAGACCCCGGACTACGCGGTCAGTTCCAACAAGTTACATTGGTCCGGTGCGAGGTGTTCGTGCCTCTTACGGGGTCGTTTTGTGGCTGGCTTGGGTTTTCACCCTTTAACGACTTGTTTTTAAGTTTAAGTGTTGATTTTGTTGATTTTTACAAATTATCGTCATATTCTCAAATAGGGAGACCGATGACTATGCGGTGAGTTCCAACAAGGTTAAATTTGTCCCGTGCGAGGTATTCGTGCCTCCTACGGGGTTGTTTGGGGGCTGTTATGGTTTTTCACCCTTTAACGGCTTGTTTTTAAGTTTAAGTGTTGATTTTGTTGATGTTTAAAAATTATCATGATATTCTCGAATCAGGAGACCATGGACTATGCGGTCAGTTCCTACAAGTTACATTGGTCCCGTGCGAGATGTTCGTACCTCCTACGTGGTCATTTAGGGGTTGGTTTGGGTTTTCACCATTTAAAGGCTTTTTTTAAGTCTAAGTGTTAATTTTTACAAATTATCATCATATTCACAAACCGGGAGACATGAGACTGCGCGATCAGGTCCTATAAGTTAAATTAGTCCCGTGCGAGGTGTTCGTGCGTCTTTCGGGGTCATTTGGGGGTTGGTTTGGGTTTTCACACTTTAACGGCTTATTTTTAAGTTTCAGTGTTGATTTTTGCAAATTATTGTCATATTCTCAAACAGGGAGACCCGGGACTACGCGATCAGTTCCTACAAGTTACATTGGTCCCATGTGAGGTGTTTGTGTCTCTTACGGGGTCGTTTAGGGGCTGGTTTGGGTTTTCACCCTTTAACGGCTTGTTTTTAAGTTTAAGTGTTGAGTTTGTTGATTTTTGCAAATTATCGTCATATTGTCAGATTGGGAGACCCCGGACTACGCGGTCAGTTCCAACAAGTTACGTTGGTCCCGTGCGAGGTGTTCGTGCCTCCTACGGGGTCGTTTGGGTGGTGGTTTGGATTTTCACCCTTTAACGACCTGTTTTTAAGTTTAACTGTTGATTATTGCAAATTATCATCATATTCACAAACTAGGAGACCCGGGACTACGCGGTCAGTTCCTCCACGTTAAATTTGTACCGTACGAGGTGTTCGTGCCTCCTTCGGGGTCGTTTTGGGGCTGGTTTGGGTTTTCACACTTCAACGGCTTGTTTTTAAGTCTAGGTGTTAATTTTGTTGATTTTTACAAATTATCATCATATTCTTAAATTGGGAGACCCCGAACTACGCGGTCAGTTGTTACAAGTTACATTGGTCCCGTACGAGGTGTTCGAGCCTCCTACGGGGTCGTTTGGGGGCTGGTTTGGGTTTTCCGCCTTTAATGGCTTGTTTTTAAGTTTAAGTGTTGATTTTTGTAAATTATCGTCATATTGTCAATCTGGGAGACCCGGGACTACGCGGTCAGTTCCTACAAGTTACATTAGTCCCGCACGAGGTTTTCATGCCACTTACGGGGTCGTTTGGGTGCTGGTTTGGGTTTTCACACTTTAACGACTTGTTTTTATGTTTAAGTATTGATTTTATTGATTTTTACAAATTATCGTCATATTCTCAAATTGGGAGACCGACGATTATGCGGTGAGTTCCAACAAGGTTAAATTGGTCCCGTAAGAGGTATTCGTGCCTCCTACGGGGTTGTTTGGTTGATGTTTTGATTTTTCACCCTTTAACGGCTTGTTTTTAAGTTTAAGTGTTGATTTTGTTGATTTTTAAAAATTATCATGTTATTCTCGAATCAGGAGACCATGGACTATGCGGTCAGTTCCTACAAGTTACATTGGTGCCATGCGAGATGTTCGTACCTCCTACGTGGTCATTTGGGGGCTGGTTTGGGTTTTCACCATTTAAAGGCTTTTTTTAAGTCTAAGTGTTAATTTCTGCAAATTATCATCATATTCACAAATCGGGAGACACGAGACTGCGCGATCAGGTCCTATAAGTTACATTAGTCCCGTGCGAGGTGTTCGTGCGTCTTACGGGGTCGTTTGGGGGTTGGTTTGGGTTTTCACCCTTTAACGGCTTGTTTTTAATTTTCCATGTTGATTTTTGCAAATTATTGTCATATCCTCAAAGAGGGAGACCCGGGACTACGCGATCAGTTCCTACAAGTTATATTCATCCCATGCGAGGTGTTTGTGTCTCTTACGGGTTCGTTTAGGGGCTTGTTTGGGTTTTCACCCTTTAACGGCTTGTTTTTAAGTTTAAGTGTTGATTTTGTTGATTTTTGCAAATTATCGTCATATTCCCAAATTGGGAGACCCCGGACTACGCGGTCAGTTCCAACAAGTTACATTGGTCCCGTGCGAGCTGTTCGTGCCTCTTACAGGGTCGTTTGGGTGGTGGTTTGGATTTTCACCCTTTAACAACCTGTTTTTAAGTTTAAGTGTTGATTTTTGCAAATTATCATCATATTCCCAAACTAGGAGACCCGGGACTACGCGGTCAGTTCCTCCACGTTAAATTTGTACCGTACGCGGTGTTCGTGCCTCCTACGGGGTCGTTTTGGGGCTAGTTTGGGTTTTCACACTTCAACGGCTAGTTTTTAAGTCTAAATGTTGATTTTGTTAATTTTTACAAATTATCATCATATTCTTAAATTGGGAGACCCCGGACTACGCGGTCAGTTGCTACAAGTTATATTTGGTCCCGTACGAGGTGTTCGAGCCTCATACGGGGTCGTTTGGGGGCTGGTTTGTGTTTTTAGCCTTTAATGGTTTGTTTTTAAGTTTAAGTGTTGATTTTTGAAAATTATCATCATATTCTCAATCTGGGAGACCTGGGACTACGCGGTCAGTTCCTACAAGTTACAATAGTCCCATACGAGGTGTTCATGCCACTTACGGGGTCGTTTGGGGGCTCGTTTAGGTTTTCACACTTTAACGACTTGTTTTTAAGTTTAAGTGTTGATTTTGTTGATTTTTACAAATTATCGTCATATTCTCAAATAGGGAGACCGATGACTATGCGGTGAGTTCCAACAAGGTTAAATTGGTCCCGTGTGAGGTATTCGTGCCTCCTACGGGGTTGTTTGGGGGCTGTTTTGGTTTTTCACCCTTTAACGGCTTGTTTTTAAGTTTAAGTGTTGATTTTGTTGATGTTTAAAAATTATCATGATATTCTCGAATCAGGAGACCATGGACTATGCGGTCAGTTCCTACAAGTTACATTGGTCCCGTGCGAGATGTTTATACCTCCTACGTGGTCATTTGGGGGCTGGTTTGGGTTTTCACCATTTAAAGGCTTTTTTAAAGTCTAAGTGTTAATTTCTGCAAATTATCATCATATTCACAAACCGGGAGACACGAGACTGCGCGATCAGGTCCTGTAAGTTACATTAGTCCCATGCGAGGTGTTCGTGCGTCTTACGGGGTCGTTTGGGGGTTGGTTTGGGTTTTCACCCTTTAACGGCTTGTTTTTAAGTTTCAGTGTTGATTTTTGCAAATTATTGTCATATTCTCAAAGAGGGAGACCCGGGACTACGCGATCAGTTCCTTCAAGTTACATTGGTCCCATGCGAGGTGTTTGTGTCTCTTACGGGGTCATTTAGGGGCTGGTTTGGGTTTTCACCCTTTAAGGGCTTATTTTTAAGTTTAAGTGTTGATTTTGTTGATTTTTGCAAATTATCATCATATTCTCAAATTGGGAGACCCCGGACTACGCGGTCAGTTCCAACAAATTACATTGGTCCGGTGCGAGGTGTTCGTGCCTCCTACGGGGTCGTTTGGGCGATGGTTTGGATTTTCACCCTTTAACGACCTGTTTTTAAGTTTAAGTGTTGATTTTTGCAAATTATCATCATATTCACAAACTAGGAGACCCGGGACTACGCGGTCAGTTCCTCCACGTTAAATTTGTACCGTACGAGGTGTTCATGCCTCCTACGGGGTCGTTTTTGGGCTGGTTTGGGTTTTCACACTTAAACGACTTGTTTTTAAGTCTAAGTGTTAATTTTGTTGATTTTTACAAATTATCATCATATTCTTAAATTGGGAGACCCCGGACTACGCGGTCAGTTGCTAAAAGTTACATTGGTCCCGTACAAGGTGTTCGAGCCTCCTACGGGGTCGTTTCGGGGCTGGTTTGGGTTTTCAGCCTTTAATGGCTTGTTTTTAAGTTTAAGTGTTGATTTTTGTAAATTATCGTCATATTCTCAATCTGGGAGACCCGGGACTATGCTGTCAGTTCCTACAAGTGACATTAGTCCCGTACGAGGTCTTCATGCCACTTACGGGGTCGTTTGGGTGCTGGTTTGGGTTTTCAAACTTTAACGGCTTGTTTTTATGTTTAAGTATTGATTTTGTTGATTTTTAGAAATTATCATCATATTCTCAAATTGGGAGACCCCGGACTACGCGGTCAGTTCCAACAAGTTACATTGGTCCGGTGCGAGGTGTTCGTGCCTCTTACGGGGTCGTTTTGTGGCTGGTTTGGGTTTTCACCCTTTAACGACTTGTTTTTAAGTTTAAGTGTTGATTTTTTTGATTTTTACAAATTATCGTCATATTCTCAAATAGGGAGACCGATGACTATGCGGTGAGTTCCAACAAGGTTAAATTGGTCCCGTGTGAGGTATTCGTGCCTCCTACGGGGTTGTTTGGGGGCTGTTTTGGTTTTCACCCTTTAACGGCTTGTTTTTAAGTTTAAGTGTTGATTTTGTTGATTTTTGCAAATTATCATCATATTCCCAAATTGGGAGACCCCGGACTACGCGGTCAGTTCCAACAAGTTACATTGGTCCCGTGCGAGGTGTTCGTGCCTCTTACAGGGTCGTTTGGGTGGTGGTTTGGATTTTCACCCTTTAACAACCTGTTTTTAAGTTTAAGTGTTGATTTTTGCAAATTATCATCATATTCCCAAACTAGGAGACCCGGGACTACGCGGTCAGTTCCTCGACGTTAAATTTGTACCGTACGCGGTGTTCGTGCCTCCTACGGGGTCGTTTTGGGGCTAGTTTGGGTTTTCACACTTCAACGGCTAGTTTTTAAGTCTAAGTGTTGATTTTGTTATTTTTTACAAATTATCATCATATTCTTAAATTGGGAGACCCCGGACTACGCGGTCACTTCCAACAAGTTACATTGGTCCGGTGCGAGGTGTTCGTGCCTCTTACGGGGTCGTTTTGTGGCTGGCTTGGGTTTTCACCCTTTAACGACTTGTTTTTAAGTTTAAGTGTTGATTTTGTTGATTTTTACAAATTATCGTCATATTCTCAAATAGGGAGACCGATGACTATGCGGTGAGTTCCAACAAGGTTAAATTGGTCCCGTGCGAGGTATTCGTGCCTCCTACGGGGTTGTTTGGGGGCTGTTATGGTTTTTCACCCTTTAACGGCTTGTTTTTAAGTTTAAGTGTTGATTTTGTTGATGTTTAAAAATTATCATGATATTCTCGAATCAGGAGACCATGGACTATGCGGTCAGTTCCTACAAGTTACATTGGTCCCGTGCGAGATGTTCGTACCTCCTACGTGGTCATTTGGGGGCTGGTTTGGGTTTTCACCATTTAAAGGCTTTTTTTAAGTCTAAGTGTTAATTTTTACAAATTATCATCATATTCACAAACCGGGAGACATGAGACTGCGCGATCAGGTCCTATAAGTTAAATTAGTCCCGTGCGAGGTGTTCGTGCGTCTTTCGGGGTCGTTTGGGGGTTGGTTTGGGTTTTCACCCTTTAACGGCTTATTTTTAAGTTTCAGTGTTGATTTTTGCAAATTATTGTCATATTCTCAAACAGGGAGACCCGGGACTACGCGATCAGTTCCTACAAGTTACATTGGTCCCATGTGAGGTGTTTGTGTCTCTTACGGGGTCGTTTAGGGGCTGGTTTGGGTTTTCACCCTTTAACGGCTTGTTTTTAAGTTTAAGTGTTGAGTTTGTTGATTTTTGCAAATTATCGTCATATTGTCAAATTGGGAGACCCCGGACTACGCGGTCAGTTCCAACAAGTTACGTTGGTCCCGTGCGAGGTGTTCGTGCCTCCTACGGGGTCGTTTGGGTGGTGGTTTGGATTTTCACCCTTTAACGACCTGTTTTTAAGTTTAACTGTTGATTATTGCAAATTATCATCATATTCACAAACTAGGAGACCCGGGACTACGCGGTCAGTTCCTCCACGTTAAATTTGTACCGTACGAGGTGTTCGTGCCTCCTTCGGGGTCGTTTTGGGGCTGGTTTGGGTTTTCACACTTCAACGGCTTGTTTTTAAGTCTAGGTGTTAATTTTGTTGATTTTTACAAATTATCATCATATTCTTAAATTGGGAGACCCCGAACTACGCGGTCAGTTGTTACAAGTTACATTGGTCCCGTACGAGGTGTTCGAGCCTCCTACGGGGTCGTTTGGGGGCTGGTTTGGATTTTCCGCCTTTAATGGCTTGTTTTTAAGTTTAAGTGTTGATTTTTGTAAATTATCGTCATATTGTCAATCTGGGAGACCCGGGACTACGCGGTCAGTTCCTACAAGTTACATTAGTCCCGCACGAGGTGTTCATGCCACTTACGGGGTCGTTTGGGTGCTGGTTTGGGTTTTCACACTTTAACGACTTGTTTTTATGTTTAAGTATTGATTTTATTGATTTTTACAAATTATCGTCATATTCTCAAATTGGGAGACCGACGATTATGCGGTGAGTTCCAACAAGGTTAAATTGGTCCCGTAAGAGGTATTCGTGCCTCCTACGGGGTTGTTTGGTTGATGTTTTGATTTTTCACCCTTTAACGGCTTGTTTTTAAGTTTAAGTGTTGATTTTGTTGATTTTTAAAAATTATCATGTTATTCTCGAATCAGGAGACCATGGACTATGCGGTCAGTTCCTACAAGTTACATTGGTGCCGTGCGAGATGTTCGTACCTCCTACGTGGTCATTTGGGGGCTGGTTTGGGTTTTCACCATTTAAAGGCTTTTTTAAGTCTAAGTGTTAATTTCTGCAAATTATCATCATATTCACAAATCGGGAGACACGAGACTGCGCGATCAGGTCCTATAAGTTACATTAGTCCCGTGCGAGGTGTTCGTGCGTCTTACGGGGTCGTTTGGGGGTTGGTTTGGGTTTTCACCCTTTAACGGCTTGTTTTTAATTTTCCATGTTGATTTTTGCAAATTATTGTCATATCCTCAAAGAGGGAGACCCGGGACTACGCGATCAGTTCCTACAAGTTATATTCATCCCATGCGAGGTGTTTGTGTCTCTTACGGGTTCGTTTAGGGGCTTGTTTGGGTTTTCACCCTTTAACGGCTTGTTTTTAAGTTTAAGTGTTGATTTTGTTGATTTTTGCAAATTATCGTCATATTCCCAAATTGGGAGACCCCGGACTACGCGGTCAGTTCCAACAAGTTACATTGGTCCCGTGCGAGGTGTTCGTGCCTCTTACAGGGTCGTTTGGGTGGTGGTTTGGATTTTCACCCTTTAACAACCTGTTTTTAAGTTTAAGTGTTGATTTTTGCAAATTATCATCATATTCCCAAACTAGGAGACCCGGGACTACGCGGTCAGTTCCTCCACGTTAAATTTGTACCGTACGCGGTGTTCGTGCCTCCTACGGGGTCGTTTTGGGGCTAGTTTGGGTTTTCACACTTCAACGTCTAGTTTTTAAGTCTAAGTGTTGATTTTGTTAATTTTTACAAATTATCATCATATTCTTAAATTGGGAGACCCCGGACTACGCGGTCAGTTGCTACAAGTTATATTTGGTCCCGTACGAGGTGTTCGAGCCTCATACGGGGTCGTTTGGGGGCTGGTTTGTGTTTTTAGCCTTTAATGGTTTGTTTTTAAGTTTAAGTGTTGATTTTTGAAAATTATCATCATATTCTCAATCTGGGAGACCTGGGACTACGCGGTCAGTTCCTACAAGTTACAATAGTCCCATACGAGGTGTTCATGCCACTTACGGGGTCGTTTGGGGGCTGGTTTAGGTTTTCACACTTTAACGACTTGTTTTTAAGTTTAAGTGTTGATTTTGTTGATTTTTACAAATTATCGTCATATTCTCAAATAGGGAGACCGATGACTATGCGGTGAGTTCCAACAAGGTTAAATTGGTCCCGTGTGAGGTATTCGTGCCTCCTACGGGGTTGTTTGGGGGCTGTTTTGGTTTTTCACCCTTTAACGGCTTGTTTTTAAGTTTAAGTGTTGATTTTGTTGATGTTTAAAAATTATCATGATATTCTCGAATCAGGAGACCATGGACTATGCGGTCAGTTCCTACAAGTTACATTGGTCCCGTGCGAGATGTTTATACCTCCTACGTGGTCATTTGGGGGCTGGTTTGGGTTTTCACCATTTAAAGGCTTTTTTAAAGTCTAAGTGTTAATTTCTGCAAATTATCATCATATTCACAAACCGGGAGACACGAGACTGCGCGATCAGGTCCTGTAAGTTAGATTAGTCCCATGCGAGGTGTTCGTGCGTCTTACGGGGTCGTTTGGGGGTTGGTTTGGGTTTTCACCCTTTAACGGCTTGTTTTTAAGTTTCAGTGTTGATTTTTGCAAATTATTGTCATATTCTCAAAGAGGGAGACCCGGGACTACGCGATCAGTTCCTTCAAGTTACATTGGTCCCATGCGAGGTGTTTGTGTCTCTTACGGGGTCGTTTAGGGGCTGGTTTGGGTTTTCACCCTTTAACGGCTTGTTTTTAAGTTTAAGTGTTGATTTTGTTGATTTTTGCAAATTATCATCATATTCTCAAATTGGGAGACCCCGGACTACGCGGTCAGTTCCAACAAATTACATTGGTCCGGTGCGAGGTGTTCGTGCCTCCTACGGGGTCGTTTGGGCGATGGTTTGGATTTTCACCCTTTAACGACCTGTTTTTAAGTTTAAGTGTTGATTTTTGCAAATTATCATCATATTCACAAACTAGGAGACCCGGGACTACGCGGTCAGTTCCTCCACGTTAAATTTGTACCGTACGAGGTGTTCATGCCTCCTACGGGGTCGTTTTTGGGCTGGTTTGGGTTTTCACACTTCAACGACTTGTTTTTAAGTCTAAGTGTTAATTTTGTTGATTTTTACAAATTATCATCATATTCTTAAATTGGGAGACCCCGGACTACGCGGTCAGTTGCTAAAAGTTACATTGGTCCCGTACAAGGTGTTCGAGCCTCCTACGGGGTCGTTTCGGGGCTGGTTTGGGTTTTCAGCCTTTAATGGCTTGTTTTTAAGTTTAAGTGTTGATTTTTGTAAATTATCGTCATATTCTCAATCTGGGAGACCCGGGACTATGCTGTCAGTTCCTACAAGTTACATTAGTCCCGTACGAGGTCTTCATGCCACTTACGGGGTCGTTTGGGTGCTGGTTTGGGTTTTCAAACTTTAACGGCTTGTTTTTATGTTTAAGTATTGATTTTGTTGATTTTTAGAAATTATCATCATATTCTCAAATTGGGAGACCCCGGACTACGCGGTCAGTTCCAACAAGTTACATTGGTCCGGTGCGAGGTGTTCGTGCCTCTTACGGGGTCGTTTTGTGGCTGGTTTGGGTTTTCACCCTTTAACGACTTATTTTTAAGTTTAAGTGTTGATTTTTTTGATTTTTACAAATTATCGTCATATTCTCAAATAGGGAGACCGATGACTATGCGGTGAGTTCCAACATGGTTAAATTGGTCCCGTGTGAGGTATTCGTGCCTCCTACGGGGTTGTTTGGGGGCTGTTTTGGTTTTCACCCTTTAACGGCTTGTTTTTAAGTTTAAGTGTTGATTTTGTTGATTTTTAAAAATTATCATGTTATTCTCGAATCAGGAGACCATGGACTATGCGGTCAGTTCCTACAAGTTACATTGGTGCCGTGCGAGATGTTCGTACCTCCTACGTGGTCATTTGGGGGCTGGTTTGGGTTTTCACCATTTAAAGGCTTTTTTTAAGTCTAAGTATTAATTTCTGCAAATTATCATCATATTCACAAATCGGGAGACACGAGACTGCGCGATCAGGTCCTATAAGTTACATTAGTCCCGTGCGAGGTGTTCGTGCGTCTTACGGGGTCGTTTGGGGGTTGGTTTGGGTTTTCACCCTTTAACGGCTTGTTTTTAAGTTTCAATGTTGATTTTTGCAAATTATTGTCATATTCTCAAAGAGGGAGACCCGGGACTACGCGATCAGTTCCTACAAGTTATATTGGTCCCATGCAAGGTGTTTGTGTCTCTTACGGGTTCGTTTAGGGGCTTGTTTGGGTTTTCACCCTTTAACGGCTTGTTTTTAAGTTTAAGTGTTGATTTTGTTGATTTTTGCAAATTATCGTCATATTCTAAAATTGGGACACCCCGGACTACGCGGTCAGTTCCAACAAGTTACATTGGTCCCGTGCGAGGTGTTCGTGCCTCCTACGGGGTCGTTTGGGTGGTGGTTTGGATTTTCACCCTTTAACAACCTGTTTTTAAGTTTAAGTGTTGATTTTTGCAAATTATCATCATATTCCCAAACTAGGAGACCCGGGACTACGCGGTCAGTTCCTCCACGTTAAATTTGTACCGTACGCGGTGTTCGTGCCTCCTACGGGGTCGTTTTGGGGATAGTTTGGGTTTTCACACTTCAACGGCTAATTTTTAAGTCTAAGTGTTGATTTTGTTGATTTTTAAAAATTATCATCATATTCTTAAATTGGGAGACCCCGGACTACGCGGTCAGTTGCTACAAGTTATATTTGGTCCCGTACGAGGTGTTCGAGCCTCCTACGGGGTTGTTTGGGGGCTGGTTTGGGTTTTTAGCCTTTAATGGCTTGTTTTTAAGTTTAAGTGTTGCTTTTTGCAAATTATCATCATATTCTCAATCTGGGAGACCCGGGACTACGCGGTCAGTTCCTACAAGTTACATTAGTCCCGTACGAGGTGTTCATGCCACTTACGGGGTCGTTTGGGAGCTGGTTTGGGTTTTCACACTTTAACGGCTTGTTTTTATGTTTAAGTGTTGATTTTGTTGATTTTTACAAATTATCATCATATTCTCAAATTGGGAGACCCCGGACTACGCGGTTAGTTCCAACAAGTTACATTGGTCCGGTGCGAGGTGTTCGTGCCTCTTACGGGGTCGTTTTGTGGCTGGCTTGGGTTTTCACCCTTTAACGACTTGTTTTTATGTTTAAGTGTTGATTTTGTTGATTTTTACAAATTATCGTCATATTCTCAAATAGGGAGACCGATGACTATGCGGTGAGTTCCAACAAGGTTAAATTGGTCCCGTGCGAGGTATTCGTGCCTCCTACGGGGTTGTTTGGGGGCTGTTTTGGTTTTTCACCCTTTAACGGCTTGTTTTTAAGTTTAAGTGTTGATTTTGTTGATGTTTAAAAATTATCATGATATTCTCGAATCAGGAGACCATGGACTATGCGGTCAGTTCCTACAAGTTACATTGGTCCCGTGCGAGATGTTCGTACCTCCTACGTGGTCATTTGGGGGCTGGTTTGGGTTTTCACCATTTAAAGGCTTTTTTAAGTCTAAGTGTTAATTTCTGCAAATTATCATCATATTCACAAATCGGGAGACACGAGACTACGCGATCAGGTCCTATAAGTTACATTAGTCCCGTGCGAGGTGTTCGTGCGTCTTACGGGGTCGTTTGGGGGTTGGTTTGGGTTTTCACCCTTTAACGGCTTGTTTTTAAGTTTCAATGTTGATTTTTGCAAATTATTGTCATATCCTCAAAGAGGGAGACCCGGGACTACGCGATCAGTTCCTACAAGTTATATTCGTCCCATGCGAGGTGTTTGTGTCTCTTACGGGTTCGTTTAGGGGCTTGTTTGGGTTTTCACCCTTTAACGGCTTGTTTTTAAGTTTAAGTGTTGATTTTGTTGATTTTTGCAAATTATCATCATATTCCCAAATTGGGAGACCCCGGACTACGCGGTCAGTTCCAACAAGTTACATTGGTCCCGTGCGAGGTGTTCGTGCCTCCTATAGGGTCGTTTGGGTGGTGGTTTGGATTTTCACCCTTTAACAACCTGTTTTTAAGTTTAAGTGTTGATTTTTGCAAATTATCATCATATTCCCAAACTAGGAGACCCGGGACTACGCGGTCAGTTCCTCCACGTTAAATTTGTACCGTACGCGGTGTTCGTTCCTCCTACAGGGTCGTTTTGGGGCTAGTTTGGGTTTTCACACTTCAACGGCTAGTTTTTAAGTCTAAGTGTTGATTTTGTTGATTTTTACAAATTATCATCATATTCTTAAATTGGGAGACCCCGGACTACGCGGTCAGTTGCTACAAGTTATATTTGGTCCCGTACGAGGTGTTCGAGCCTCCTACGGGGTCGTTTGGTGGCTGGTTTGTGTTTTTAGCCTTTAATGGTTTGTTTTTAAGTTTAAGTGTTGATTTTTGAAAATTATCATCATATTCTCAATCTGGGAGACCCGGGACTACGCGGTCAGTTCCTACAAGTTACATTAGTCCCATACGAGGTGTTAATGCCACTTACGGGGTCGTTTGGGGGCTGGTTTGGGTTTTCACACTTTAACGGCTTGTTTTTATGTTTAAGTATTGATTTTGTTGATTTTTACAAATTATCATCATATTCTCAAATTAGGAGACCCCGGACTACGCGGTCAGTTCCAACAAGTTACATTGGTCCGGTGCGAGGTGTTCGTGCCTCTTACGGGGTCGTTTTGTGGCTGGTTTGGGTTTTCACCCTTTAACGACTTGTTTTTAAGTTTAAGTGTTGATTTTGTTGATTTTTACAAATTATTGTCATATTCTCAAATAGGGAGACCGATGACTATGCGGTGAGTTCCAACAAGGTTAAATTGGTCCCGTGTGAGGTATTCGTGCCTCCTACGGGGTTGTTTGGGGGCTGTTTTGGTTTTTCACCCTTTAACGGCTTGTTTTTAAGTTTAAGTGTTGATTTTGTTGATGTTTAAAAATTATCATGATATTCTCGAATCAGGAGACCATGGACTATGCGGTCAGTTCCTACAAGTTACATTGGTCCCGTGCGAGATGTTCATACCTCCTACGTGGTCATTTGGGGGCTGGTTTGGGTTTTCACCATTTAAAGGCTTTTTTTAAGTCTAAGTGTTAATTTCTGCAAATTATCATCATATTCACAAACCGGGAGACACGAGACTGCGCGATCAGGTCCTATAAGTTACATTAGTCCCGTGCGAGGTGTTCGTGCGTCTTACGGGGTCCTTTGGGGGTTGGTTTGGGTTTTCACCCTTTAACGGCTTGTTTTTAAGTTTCAGTGTTGATTTTTGCAAATTATTGTCATATTCTCAAAGAGGGAGACCCGGGACTACGCGATCAGTTCCTTCAAGTTACATTGGTCCCATGCGAGGTGTTTGTGTCTCTTACGGGGTCGTTTAGGGGCTGGTTTGGGTATTCACCCTTTAAGGGCTTATTTTTAAGTTTAAGTGTTGATTTTGTTGATTTTTGCAAATTATCATCATATTCTCAAATTGGGAGACCCCGGACTACGCGGTCAGTTCCAACAAATTACATTGGTCCGGTGCGAGGTGTTCGTGCCTCCTACGGGGTCGTTTGGGCGATGGTTTGGATTTTCACCCTTTAACGACCTGTTTTTAAGTTTAAGTGTTGATTTTTGCAAATTATCATCATATTCACAAACTAGGAGACCCGGGACTACGCGGTCAGTTCCTCCACGTTAAATTTGTACCGTACGAGGTGTTCGTGCCTCCTACGGGGTCGTTTTGGGGCTGGTTTGGGTTTTCACACTTCAACGACTTGTTTTTAAGTCTAAGTGTTAATTTTGTTGATTTTTACAAATTATCATCATATTCTTAAATTGGGAGACCCCGGACTACGCGGTCAGTTGCTACAAGTTACATTGGTCCCGTACAAGGTGTTCGAGCCTCCTACGGGGTCGTTTGGGGGCTGGTTTGGGTTTTCAGCCTTTAATGGCTTGTTTTTAAGTTTAAGTGTTGATTTTTGTAAATTATCGTCATATTCTCAATCTGGGAGACCCGGGACTACGCGGTCAGTTCCTACAAGTTACATTAGTCCCGTACGAGCTGTTCATGCCACTTACGGGGTCGTTTGGGTGCTGGTTTGGGTTTTCAAACTTTAACGGCTTGTTTTTATGTTTAAGTATTGATTTTGTTGATTTTTAGAAATTATCATCATATTCTCAAATTGGGAGACCCCGGACTACGCGGTCAGTTCCAACAAGTTACATTGGTCCGGTGCGAGGTGTTCATGCCTCTTACGGGGTCGTTTTGTGGCTGGTTTGGGTTTTCACCCTTTAACGACTTGTTTTTAGTTTAAGTGTTGATTTTGTTGATTTTTACAAATTATCGTGATATTCTCAAATTGGGAGACCGACGACTATGCAGTGAGTTCCAACAAGGTTAAATTGGTCCCGTGCGAGGTATTCGTGCCTCCTACGGAGTTGTTTGGGGGCTGTTTTGGTTTTTCACCCTTTAACGGCTTGTTTTTAAGTTTAAGTGTTGATTTTGTTGATTTTTAAAAATTATCATGTTATTCTCGAATCAGGAGACCATGGACTATGCGGTCAGTTCCTACAAGTTACATTGGTGCCGTGCGAGATGTTCGTACCTCCTACGTGGTCATTTTCGGGCTGGTTTGGGTTTTCACCATTTAAAGGCTTTTTTTAAGTCTAAGTGTTAATTTCTACAAATTATCATCATATTCACAAATCGGGAGACACGAGACTGCGCGATCAGGTCCTATAAGTTACATTAGTCCCGTGCGAGGTGTTCGTGCGTCTTACGGGGTCGTTTGGGGGTTGGTTTGGGTTTTCACCCTTTAACGGCTTGTTTTTAAGTTTCAATGTTGATTTTTGCAAATTATTGTCATATTCTCAAAGAGGGAGACCCGGGACTACTCGATCAGTTCCTACAAGTTATATTGGTCCCATGCAAGGTGTTTGTGTCTCTTACGGGTTCGTTTAGGGGCTTGTTTGGGTTTTCACCCTTTAACGACTTGTTTTTAAGTTTAAGTGTTGATTTTGTTGATTTTTGCAAATTATCGTCATATTCTCAAATTGGGACACCCCGGACTACGCGGTCAGTTCCAACAAGTTACATTGGTCCCGTGCGAGGTGTTCGTGCCTCCTACGGGGTCGTTTGGGTGGTGGTTTGGATTTTCACCCTTTAACAACCTGTTTTTAAGTTTAAGTGTTGATTTTTGCAAATTATCATCATATTCCCAAAATAGGAGACCCGGGACTACGCGGTCAGTTCCTCCACGTTAAATTTGTACCGTACGCGGTGTTCGTGCCTCCTACGGGGTCGTTTTGGGGCTAGTTTGGGTTTTCACACTTCAACGGCTAGTTTTTAAGTCTAAGTGTTGATTTTGTTGAATTTTACAAATTATCATCATATTCTTAAATTGGGAGACCCCGGACTACGCGGTCAGTTGCTACAAGTTATATTTGGTCCCGTACGAGGTGTTCGAGTCTCCTACGGGGTCGTTTGAGGGCTGGTTTCGGTTTTTAGCCTTTAATGGCTTGTTTTTAAGTTTAAGTGTTGCTTTTTGCAAATTATCATCATATTCTCAATCTGGGAGACCCGGGACTACGCGGTCAGTTCCTACAAGTTACATTAGTCCCGTACGAGGTGTTCATGCCACTTACGGGGTCGTTTGGGGGCTAGTTTGGGTTTTCACACTTTAACGGCTTGTTTTTATGTTTAAGTGTTGATTTTGTTGATTTTAACAAATTATCATCATATTCTCAAATTGGGAGACCTCGGACTACGCGGTCAGTTCCAACAAGTTACATTGGTCCGGTGCGAGGTGTTCGTGCCTCTTACGGGGTCGTTTTGTGGCTGGATTGGGTTTTCACCCTTTAACGACTTGTTTTTAAGTTTAAGTGTTGATTTTGTTGATTTTTACAAATTATCGTCATATTCTCAAATAGGGAGACCGATGACTATGCGGTGAGTTCCAACAAGGTTAAATTGGTCCCGTGCGAGGTATTCGTGCCTCCTACGGGGTTGTATGGGGTCTGTTTTGGTTTTTCTCCCTTTAACAGCTTGTTTTTAAGTTTAAGTGTTGATTTTGTTGATGTTTAAAAATTATCATGATATTCTCGAATCAGGAGACCATGGACTATGGGGTCAGTTCCTACAAGTTACATTGGTCCCGTGCGAGATGTTCGTACCTCCTACGTGGTCATTTGGGGGCTGGTTTGGGTTTTCACCATTTAAAGGCTTTTTTTAAGTCTAAGTGTTAATTTTTACAAATTATCATCATATTCACAAACCGGGAGACATGAGACTGCGCGATCAGGTCCTATAAGTTAAATTAGTCCCGTGCGAGGTGTTCGTGCGTCTTTCGGGGTCGTTTGGGGGTTGGTTTGGGTTTTCACCCTTTAACGGCTTATTTTTAAGTTTCAGTGTTGATTTTTGCAAATTATTGTCATATTCTCAAACAGGGAGACCCGGGACTACGCGATCAGGTCCTATAAGTTACATTAGTCCCGTGCGAGGTGTTTGTGTCTCTTACGGGGTCGTTTAGGGGCTGGTTTGGGTTTTCACCCTTTAAGGGCTTATTTTTAAGTTTAAGTGTTGGTTTTGTTGATTTTTGCAAATTATCATCATATTCACAAATTGGGAGATCCCGGACTACGCGGTCAGTTCCAACAAATTACATTGGTCCGGTGCGAGGTGTTCGTGCCTCCTACGGGGTCGTTTGGGCGATGGTTTGGATTTTCACCCTTTAACGACCTGTTTTTAAGTTTAACTGTTGATTATTGCAAATTATCATCATATTCCCAAACTAGGAGACCCGGGACTACGCGGTCAGTTCCTCCACGTTAAATTTGTACCGTACGCGGTGTTCATGCCTCCTACGGGGTCGTTTTGGGGCTAGTTTGGGTTTTCACACTTCAACGGCTAGTTTTTAAGTCTGAGTGTTGATTTTGTTGATTTTTACAAATTATCATCATATTCTTAAATTGGGAGACCCCGGACTACGCGGTCAGTTGCTACAAGTTATATTTGGTCCCGTACGAGGTGTTCGAGTCTCCTACGAGGTCGTTTGAGGGCTGGTTTGGGTTTTTAGCCTTTAATGGCTTGTTTTTAAGTTTAAGTGTTGCTTTTTGCAAATTATCATCATATTCTCAATCTGGGAGACCCAGGACTACACGGTCAGTTCCTACAAGTTACATTAGTCCCGTACGAGGTGTTCATGCCACTTACGGGGTCGTTTGGGGGCTAGTTTGGGTTTTCACACTTTAATGGCTTGTTTTTATGTTTAAGTGTTGATTTTGTTGATTTTTACAAATTATCATCATATTCTCAAATTGGGAGACCCCGGACTACGCGGTCAGTTCCAACAAGTTACATTGGTCCGGTGCGAGGTGTTCGTGCCTCTTACGGGGTCGTTTTGTGGCTGGATTGGGTTTTCACCCTTTAACGACTTGTTTTTAAGTTTAAGTGTTGATTTTGTTGATTTTTACAAATTATCGTCATATTCTCAAATAGGGAGACCGATGACTATGCGGTGAGTTCCAACAAGGTTAAATTGGTCCCGTGCGAGGTATTCGTGCCTCCTACGGGGTTGTTTGGGGGCTGTTTTGGTTTTTCACCCTTTAACGGCTTGTTTTTAAGTTTAAGTGTTGATTTTGTTGATGTTTAAAAATTATCATGATATTCTCGAATCAGGAGACCATGGAATATGCGGTCAGTTCCTACAAGTTACATTGGTCCCGTGCGAGATGTTCGTACCTCCTACGTGGTCATTTGGGGGCTGGTTTGGGTTTTCACCATTTAAAGGCTTTTTTTAAGTCTAAGTGTTAATTTTTACAAATTATCATCATATTCACAAACCGGGAGACATGAGACTGCGCGATCAGGTCCTATAAGTTAAATTAGTCCCGTGCGAGGTGTTCGTGCGTCTTTCGGGGTCGTTTGGGGGTTGGTTTGGGTTTTCACCCTTTAACGGCTTATTTTTAAGTTTCAGTGTTGATTTTTGCAAATTATTGTCATATTCTCAAACAGGGAGACCCGGGACTACGCGATCAGTTCCTACAAGTTATATTCGTCCCATGTGAGGTGTTTGTGTCTCTTACGGGGTCGTTTAGGGGCTGGTTTGGGTTTTCACCCTTTAACGACTTGTTTTTAAGTTTAAGTGTTGAGTTTGTTGATTTTTGCAAATTATCGTCATATTGTCAAATTGGGAGACCCCGGACTACGCGGTCAGTTCCAACAAGTTACATTGGTCCCGTGCGAGGTGTTCGTGCCTCCTACGGGGTCGTTTGGGTGGTGGTTTGGATTTTCACCCTTTAACGACCTGTTTTTAAGTTTAACTGTTGATTATTGCAAATTATCATCATATTCACAAACTCGGAGACCCGGGACTACGCGGTCAGTTCCTCCACGTTAAATTTGTACCGTACGACGTGTTCGTGCCTCCTACGGGGTCGTTTTGGGGCTGGTTTGGGTTTTCACACTTCAACGGCTTGTTTTTAAGTCTAGGTGCTAATTTTGTTGATTTTTACAAATTATCATCATATTCTTAAATTGGGAGACCCCGGACTACGCGGTCAGTTGCTACAAGTTACATTGGTCCCGTACGAGGTGTTCGAGCCTCCTACGGGGTCGTTTGGGGGCTAGTTTGTGTTTTTAGCCTTTAATGGTTTGTTTTTAAGTTTAAGTGTTGATTTTTGAAAATTATCATCATATTCTCAATCTGGGAGACCCGGGACTACGCGGTCAGTTCCTACAAGTTACATTAGTCCCATACGAGGTGTTCATGCCACTTACGGGGTCGTTTGGGGGCTGGTTTGGGTTTTCACACTTTAACGGCTTGTTTTTATGTTTAAGTATTGATTTTCTTGATTTTTACAAATTATCATCATATTCTCAAATTGGGAGACCCCGGACTACGCGGTCAGTTCCAACAAGTTACATTGGTCCGGTGCGAGGTGTTCGTGCCTCTTACGGGGTCGTTTTGTTGCTGGTTTGGGTTTTCACCCTTTAAGGACTTGTTTTTAAGTTTAAGTGTTGATTTTGTTGATTTTTACAAATTATCGTCATATTCTCAAATAGGGAGACCAATGACTATGCGGTGAGTTCCAACAAGGTTAAATTGGTCCCGTGTGAGGTATTCGTGCCTCCTACGGGGTTGTTTGGGGGTTGTTTTGGTTTTTCACCCTTTAACGGCTTGTTTTAAGTTTAAGTGTTGATTTTGTTGATGTTTAAAAATTATCATGATATTCTCGAATCAGGAGACCATGCTCTATGCGGTCAGTTCCTACAAGTTACATTGGTCCCGTGCGAGATGTTCATACCTCCTACGTGGTCATTTGGGGGCTGGTTTGGGTTTTCACCATTTAAAGGCTTTTTTTAAGTCTAAGTGTTAATTTCTGCAAATTATCATCATATTCACAAACCGGGAGACACGATACTGCGCGATCAAGTCCTATAAGTTACATTAGTCCCGTGCGAGGTGTTCGTGCGTCTTACGGGGTCGTTTGGGGGTTGGTTTGGGTTTTCACCCTTTAACGGCTTGTTTTTAAGTTTCAGTGTTGATTTTTGCAAATTATTGTCATATTCTCAAAGAGGGAGACCCGGGACTACGCGATCAGTTCCTTCAAGTTACATTGGTCCCATGCGAGGTGTTTGTGTCTCTTACGGGGTCGTTTAGGGGCTGGTTTGGGTTTTCACCCTTTAAGGGCTTATTTTTAAGTTTAAGTGTTGATTTTGTTGATTTTTGCAAATTATCATCATATTCACAAATTGGGAGATCCCGGACTACGCGGTCAGTTCCAACAAATTACATTGGTCCGGTGCGAGGTGTTCGTGCCTCCTACGGGGTCGTTTGGGCGATGGTTTGGATTTTCACCCTTTAACGACCTGTTTTTAAGTTTAAGTGTTGATTTTTGCAAATTATCATCATATTCCCAAACTAGGAGACCCGGGACTACGCGGTCAGTTCCTCCACGTTAAATTTGTACCGTACGCGGTGTTCGTGCCTCCTACGGGGTCGTTTTGGGACTAGTTTGGGTTTTCACACTTCAACGGCTAGTTTTTAAGTCTAAGTGTTGATTTTGTTGATTTTTACAAATTATCATCATATTCTTAAATTGGGAGACCCCAGACTACGCGGTCAGTTGCTACAAGTTATATTTGGTCCCGTACGAGGTGTTCGAGTCTCCTACGAGGTCGTTTGAGGGCTGGTTTGGGTTTTTAGCCTTTAATGGCTTGTTTTTAAGTTTAAGTGTTGCTTTTTGCAAATTATCATCATATTCTCAATCTGGGAGACCCGGGACTACGCGGTCAGTTCCTACAAGTTACATTAGTCCCGTACGAGGTGTTCATGCCACTTACGGGGTCGTTTGGGGGCTGGTTTGGGTTTTCACACTTTAACGGCTTGTTTTTATGTTTAAGTGTTGATTTTGTTGATTTTTACAAATTATCATCATATTCTCAAATTGGGAGACCCCGGACTACGCGGTCAGTTCCAACAAGTTACATTGGTCTGGTGCGAGGTGTTCGTGCCTCTTACGGGGTCGTTTTGTGGCTGGATTGGGTTTTCACCCTTTAACGACTTGTTTTTAAGTTTAAGTGTTGATTTTGTTGATTTTTACAAATTATCGTCATATTCTCAAATAGGGAGACCGATGACTATGCGGTGAGTTCCAACAAGGTTAAATTGGTCCCGTGCGAGGTATTCGTGCCTCCTACGGGGTTGTTTGGGGGCTGTTTTGGTTTTTCACCCTTTGACGGCTTGTTTTTAAGTTTAAGTGTTGATTTTGTTGATGTTTAAAAATTATCATGATATTCTCGAATTAGGAGACCATGGACTATGCGGTCAGTTCCTACAAGTTACATTGGTCCCGTGCGAGATGTTCGTACCTCCTACGTGGTCATTTGGGGGCTGGTTTGGGTTTTCACCATTTAAAGGCTTTTTTTAAGTCTAAGTGTTAATTTTTACAAATTATCATCATATTCACAAACCGGGAGACATGAGACTGCGCGATCAGGTCCTATAAGTTAAATTAGTCCCGTGCGAGGTGTTCGTGCGTCTTACGGGGTCGTTTGGGGGTTGGTTTGGGTTTTCACCCTTTAACGGCTTGTTTTTAAGTTTCAGTGTTGATTTTTGCAAATTATTGTCATATTCTCAAAGAGGGAGACCCGGGACTACGCGATCAGTTCCTTCAAGTTACATTGGTCCCATGCGAGGTGTTTGTGTCTCTTACGGGGTCGTTTAGGGGCTGGTTTGGGTTTTCACCCTTTAAGGGCTTATTTTTAAGTTTAAGTGTTGATTTTGTTGATTTTTGCAAATTATCATCATATTCACAAATTGGGAGATCCCGGACTACGCGGTCAGTTCCAACAAATTACATTGGTCCGGTGCGAGGTGTTCGTGCCTCCTACGGGGTCGTTTGGGCGATGGTTTGGATTTTCACCCTTTAACGACCTGTTTTTAAGTTTAAGTGTTGATTTTTGCAAATTATCATCATATTCCCAAACTAGGAGACCCGGGACTACGCGGTCAGTTCCTCCACGTTAAATTTGTACCGTACGCGGTGTTCGTGCCTCCTACGGGGTCGTTTTGGGACTAGTTTGGGTTTTCACACTTCAACGGCTAGTTTTTAAGTCTAAGTGTTGATTTTGTTGATTTTTACAAATTATCATCATATTCTTAAATTGGGAGACCCCAGACTACGCGGTCAGTTGCTACAAGTTATATTTGGTCCCGTACGAGGTGTTCGAGTCTCCTACGAGGTCGTTTGAGGGCTGGTTTGGGTTTTTAGCCTTTAATGGCTTGTTTTTAAGTTTAAGTGTTGCTTTTTGCAAATTATCATCATATTCTCAATCTGGGAGACCCGGGACTACGCGGTCAGTTCCTACAAGTTACATTAGTCCCGTACGAGGTGTTCATGCCACTTACGGGGTCGTTTGGGGGCTGGTTTGGGTTTTCACACTTTAACGGCTTGTTTTTATGTTTAAGTGTTGATTTTGTTGATTTTTACAAATTATCATCATATTCTCAAATTGGGAGACCCCGGACTACGCGGTCAGTTCCAACAAGTTACATTGGTCTGGTGCGAGGTGTTCGTGCCTCTTACGGGGTCGTTTTGTGGCTGGATTGGGTTTTCACCCTTTAACGACTTGTTTTTAAGTTTAAGTGTTGATTTTGTTGATTTTTACAAATTATCGTCATATTCTCAAATAGGGAGACCGATGACTATGCGGTGAGTTCCAACAAGGTTAAATTGGTCCCGTGCGAGGTATTCGTGCCTCCTACGGGGTTGTTTGGGGGCTGTTTTGGTTTTTCACCCTTTGACGGCTTGTTTTTAAGTTTAAGTGTTGATTTTGTTGATGTTTAAAAATTATCATGATATTCTCGAATTAGGAGACCATGGACTATGCGGTCAGTTCCTACAAGTTACATTGGTCCCGTGCGAGATGTTCGTACCTCCTACGTGGTCATTTGGGGGCTGGTTTGGGTTTTCACCATTTAAAGGCTTTTTTTAAGTCTAAGTGTTAATTTTTACAAATTATCATCATATTCACAAACCGGGAGACATGAGACTGCGCGATCAGGTCCTATAAGTTAAATTAGTCCCGTGCGAGGTGTTCGTGCGTCTTTCGGGGTCGTTTGGGGGTTGGTTTGGGTTTTCACCCTTTAACGGCTTATTTTTAAGTTTCAGTGTTGATTTTTACAAATTATTGTCATATTCTCAAACAGGGAGACCCGGGACTACGCTATCAGTTCCTACAAGTTATATTCGTCCCATGTGATATGTTTGTGTCTCTTCGGGGTCGTTTAGGGGCTGGTTTGGGTTTTCACCCTTTAACGGCTTGTTTTTATGTTTAAGTGTTGAGTTTGTTGATTTTTGCAAATTATCGTCATATTCTCAAATTGGGAGACCCCGGACTACGCGGTCAGTTCCAACAAGTTACATTGGTCCCGTGCGAGGTGTTCGTGCCTCCTACGGGGTCGTTTGGGTGGTGGTTTGGATTTTCACCCTTTAACGACCTGTTTTTAAGTTTAACTGTTGATTATTGCAAATTATCATCATATTCACAAACTAGGAGACCCGGGACTACGCGGTCAGTTCCTCCACGTTAAATTTGTACCGTACGAGGTGTTCGTGCCTCCTACGGGGTCGTTTTGGGGCTGGTTTGGGTTTTCACACTTCAACGGCTTGTTTTTAAGTCTAGGTGTTGATTTTGTTGATTTTTACAAATTATCATCATATTCTTAAATTGGGAGACCCCGGACTACGCGGTCAGTTGCTACAAGTTACATTGGTCCCGTACGAGGTGTTCGAGCCTCCTACGGGGTCGTTTGGGGGCTGGTTTGTGTTTTTAGCCTTTAATGGTTTGTTTTTAAGTTTAAGTGCTGATTTTTGAAAATTATCATCATATTCTCAATCTGGGAGACCCGGGACTACGTGGTCAGTTCCTACAAGTTACATTAGTCCCATACGAGGTGTTCATGCCACTTACGGGGTCGTTTGGGGGCTGGTTTGGGTTTTCACACTTTAACGGCTTGTTTTTATGTTTAAGTATTGATTTTGTTGATTTTTACAAATTATCATCATATTCTCAAATTGGGAGACCCCGGACTACGCGGTCAGTTCCAACAAGTTACATTGGTCCGGTGCGAGGTGTTCGTGCCTCTTACGGGGTCGTTTTGTGGCTGGTTTGGGTTTTCACCCTTTAACGACTTGTTTTTAAGTTTAAGTGTTGATTTTGTTGATTTTTACAAATTATCGTCATATTCTCAAATAGGGAGACCGATGACTATGCGGTGAGTTCCAACAAGGTTAAATTGGTCCCGTGTGAGGTATTCGTGCCTCCTACGGGGTTGTTTGGGGGCTGTTTTGGTTTTTCACCCTTTAACGGCTTGTTTTAAGTTTAAGTGTTGATTTTGTTGATGTTTAAAAATTATCATGATATTCTCGAATCAGGAGACCATGGACTATGCGGTCAGTTCCTACAAGTTACATTGGTCCCGTGCGAGATGTTCATACCTCCTACGTGGTCATTTGGCGGCTGGTTTAGGTTTTCACCATTTAAAGGCTTTTTTTAAGTCTAAGTGTTAATTTCTGCAAATTATCATCATATTCACAAACCGGGAGACACGATACTGCGCGATCAGGTCCTATAAGTTACATTAGTCCCGTGCGAGGTGTTCGTGCGTCTTACGGGGTCGTTTGGGGGTTGGTTTGGGTTTTCACCCTTTAACGGCTTGTTTTTAAGTTTCAGTGTTGATTTTTGCAAATTATTGTCATATTCTCAAAGAGGGAGACCCGGGACTATGCGATCAGTTCCTTCAAGTTACATTGGTCCCATGCGAGGTGTTTGTGTCTCTTACGGGGTCGTTTAGGGGCTGGTTTGGGTTTTCACCCTTTAAGGGCTTATTTTTAAGTTTAAGTGTTGATTTTGTTGATTTTTGCAAATTATCGTCATATTCACAAATTGGGAGATCCCGGACTACGCGGTCAGTTCCAACAAATTACATTGGTCCGGTGCGAGGTGTTCGTGCCTCCTACGGGGTCGTTCGGGCGATGGTTTGGATTTTCACCCTTTAACGACCTGTTTTTAAGTTTAAGTGTTGATTTTTGCAAATTATCATCATATTCACAAACTAGGAGACCCGGGACTACGCGGTCAGTTCCTCCACGTTAATTTTTTACCGTACGAGGTGTTCGTGCCTCCTACGGGGTCGTTTTGGGGCTGGTTTGGGTTTTCACACTTCAACGGCTTGTTTTTACGTCTAAGTGTTGATTTTGTTGATTTTTACAAATTATCATCATATTCTTAAATTGGGAGACCCCGGACTACGTGGTCAGTTGCTACAAGTTATATTGGTCCCGTACGAGGTGTCGGGGTCGTTTGGGAGCTGGTTTTGGTTTTCACCATTTAATGGCTTGTTTTTAAGTTTAAGTGTTGATTTTTGCAAATTATCGTCATATTCTCAATCTGGGAGACCCGGGACTACGCGGTCAGTTCCTACAAGTTACATTAGTCCCGTGCGAGGTGTTCATGCCACTTACGGGGTCGTTTGGGGGCTGGTTTGGGTTTTCACACTTTAACGGCTTGTTTTTATGTTTAAGTCTTGATTTTGTTGATTTTTACAAATAATCATCATATTCTCAAATTGGGAGACCCCGGACTACGCGGTCAGTTCCAACAAGATACATTGGTCCGATGCGAGGTGTTCGTGCTTCTTACGGGGTCGTTTTGTGGATGGTTTGGGTTTTCACCCTTTAACGACTTGTTTTTTAGTTTAAGTGTTGATTTTGTTGATTTTTACAAATTATCGTCGTATTCAAAAATTGGGAGACCCAGGACTTTGCGGTCAGTTCCAACAAGGGTACATTGGTCCCGTACGAGGTATTCGTGCCTCCGACGGGGTTGTTTGGGGGGTTTTTTGGGTTTTCACCGTTTAACGGCTTATTTTTAAGTCTAAGTGTTGATTTTTGCAAATTATCATCATATTCACAAACCGGGAGACCCTGGACTACACGGTCAGTTCGTACAAGTTACATTGGTCCTGTACGAGGTGTTCGTGCCTCCTACGGGGGCATTTGGGGGCTGATTTGGTTTTTCACCCTTTAACGGCTTGTTTTTAAGTTTAAGTGTTGATTTTTGCAAATTATCATCATATTCTCGAATCAGGAGACTAGGGACTACACGATTAGTTCCTACAAGTTACATTGGTCCCGCGCGAGATGTTCGTACCTCCTACATGGTCGTTGGGGGGCTAGTTTGGGTTTTCACCATTTAAAGGCTTTTTTTAAGTCTAAGTTTTTTTTTCTGCAAATTATCGTCATATTCACAAATCGCGAGACATGAGACTACGCGATCAATACGTACAAGTTACTTTGGTCCCGTGCGAGTTGTTCGTGCCTCTTACGGGGTCATTTTCGGGTTGGTTTGGGTTTTCACCCTTTAACGGCTAGTTTTTATGATTAAGTGTTGATTTTGTTGATTTTTGCAAATTATCATCATATTCTCAGATCGGGAGACCCCGGACTACGCGGTCAGTGCCAACAAGGTGACATTGGTCCCGTGCGAGGTGTTCGTGCCTCCTACGGGGTCATTTGGGGGTTGGTTCGGGTTTTCACCCTTTAACGGCTTGTTTTTAAGTTTAAGTGTTGATTTTTGCAAATTGTCATCATATTCTCGTGCGAGGTTTTCGTGCCTCCTACGGGGTTATTTGGGGGGTGGTTTGGGTTTTTACCCTTTAACGGCTTGTTTTTAAGTCTAACTGTTGATTTTGTTGATTTGTGCCAATTACCGTCATATTCTCGAATTAGGAGACCTGAGACTACGTGATCAGTTCAAATAAGTTACATTGGTCCCGTGCACGGTGTTCGTGCTTCCTACGTGGTCGTTTGGGGATGGTTTGGGTTTTCACCCTTTAAAGGCTTGTTTTTAGGTCTAAGTGTTAATTTTTGAAAATTATCATCATATTCACAAACCGAGAGAGTCGGGACTATGCGGTCAGTTACTACAAGTTACATTGGTCCCGTACGTGGTGTTTGTGCCTCCTACTGGGTCCTTTGGGGGTTGGTTTGGGTTTTCATCCTTTAACGGCTTGTTTTTAAGTTTAGTGTTAATTTTGTTGATTTTTGCAAATTGTCATCATATTCTCAAATCGGGAGACCCGGGACTATGCGGTCAGTCCCTATAAGTTACTTTGGTCCCGTACGAGGTGTTCGTGCCTCCTACGGGGTCGTTTCGGGGTTGGTTTGGGTTTTCACCCTTTAACGGCTTGTTTTTAAGTCTAAATGTTGATTTTCTTAATTTTTGCAGATTATCATCATATTCTCAAACCGAGAGACCTGGGACTACGCGGTTCAGTTCCTACAAGTTGCATTGGTTCCGTGCGAGGCGTTTGTGCCTCCTATTGGGTCGGTTAGGGCTGGTCTAGTTTTTCACCCTTTAACGACTTATTTTTAAGTCTAAGCGTGATTTTTGTAAATTATCATCATATTCACAAACCGGGAGACCCGGGACTATGCGGTCAGTTCCTACAAGTAACTTTGTTCCCGTGCGAGTTGTTCGTGCCTCCAACGTGGTCGTTTGGGGGCTGGTTTGGGTTTTCACCCTTTAAAAGCTTGTTTTTAAGTCTAAGTGTTGATTTTTGCAAATTATCACCATATTCTCAAACCGGGAGACCCGGGACTACGCGGTCAGCTCCTACAAGTTACATTGGTCCCGTGCGAGGTGTTCGTGCCTCTTACGGGGTCATTTTGGGGCTGGTTTGGGTTTTCACTCTTTAACGGCTTGTTTTTAAGTCTAAGTGTTGATTTTGTTGATTTTTGCAAATTATCGTCATGTTCTCAAATCGGGAGACCTTGGACTACGCGGTCAGTTCCAACAAGGTTACATTGGTCCCGTGCGAGGTGTTCGTGCCTCCTACGGGGTTATTTGGGGGGTGGTTTGGGTTTTCACCATTTAACGGCTTGTTTTTAAGTCTAAGTGTTGATTTTTGAAAATTATCATCATATTCAAAAACTGGGAGACGCGGGACTTCACGGTCAGCTCGTACAAGTGACATTGGTCCTGTACGAGGTGTTCGTGCCTCCTACTAGGTCATTTGGTGGCTGCTTTGGGTTTTCCCCCCTTAACCACTTATTTTTAAGTTTAAGTGTTGATTTTGTTGATTTTTGCAAATTATCATCATATTCTCGAATCGAGAGACCTGGGACTACGCGGTCAGTACCTACAAGTTACATTTGTCCCGTACGAGATGTTCGTACCTCTTACGTGGTCGTTTGGGGGCTGGTTTGGGTTTTCACCATTTAAAGGCTCTTTTTAAGTCTAAGTGTTAATTTCTGCAAATTATTGTCATATTCACAAACCGGGAGACACGAGACTACGCGATTAGTTCCTACAAGTTACATTGGTCCCGTGCGAGGTGTTCGGGCCTCTTACGGGGTCATTTTGGGGCTGGTTTGGGTTTTCACCCTTTAACGACTTGTTTTTAAGTCTAAGTTTTGCTTTTGTTGATTTTTGCAAATTATCATCATATTCTCGAATCGGGAGACCTGGGACTATGTGGTCAGTTCCAACAAGGTGACATTATTCCCATGCGAGGTGTTCGTGCCTCCTACGGGGTCGTCTGGGGGTTGGTTTGGGTTTTCACCCTTTAACGTCTTGTTTTTAAGTTTAAGTTTTGATTTTTGAAAATTATTGTCATATTCTCAAATTGGGAGACCTGAGACTACGCGGTCAGTTCCTACAAGTTACATTACTCCCGTGCGAGGTGTTCATGCCACTTACGGGGTCGTTTGGGGGCTGGTTTGGGTTTTCACACTTTAACGGCTTGTTTTTATGTTTAAGTGTTGATTTTTACAAATTATCGTCATATTCTCAAATTGGGAGACCCCGGACTACGCGGTCAGTTCCAACAAGTTACATTGGTCTGGTGCGAGGTGTTCGTGCCTCTTACGGGGTCGTTTTGTGGCTGGTTTGGGTTTTCACCCTTTAACGACTTGTTTTTATGTTTAAGTGTTGATTTTGTTGATTTTTACAAATTATCGTCATATTCTCAAATCGGGAGACCCAGGACTACGCGGTCAGTTCCAATAAGGTTACATTGGTCCCGTACGAGGTATTCGTACCTCCTACGTGGTCGTTGGGGGGCTGGTTTCGGTTTTCACCATTTAAAGGCTTTTTTTAAGTCTAAGTTTTTATTTCTGCAAATTAGCGTCATATTCACAAATCGGGATCAGTTCCTACAAGTAACTTTGGTCCCGTGCGAGGTGTTCGTGCCTCTTACAGGGTCATTTTCGGGCTGGTTTGGGTTTTCACCCTTTAACGGCTAGTTTTTAAGATTAAGTGTTGATTTTGTTGATTTTTGCAAATTATCATCATATTCTCAAATTGGGAGACCCCGGACTACGCGGTCAGTTTCAACAAGGTGACATTGGTCCCGTGCGAGGTGTTCGTGCCTCCTACGGGGTCGTTTGGGGACTGCTTTGGGTTTTCACCCTTTAACGGCTTGTTTTTAAGTTGAAGTGTTAATTTTTGCAAATTATCATCATATTCTCGAACTGGGAGACCCGGGACTACGCGGTCAGTTCCTACAAGTTACATTGGTCCCGTACGAGGTGTTCGTGCCTCCTACATGGTCGTTTTGGGGTTGGTTTGGGTTTTCACCCTATAACGACTTGTTTTTAAGTTTAAGTGTTGATTTTTGTTGATTTGTGCCAATTACCATCATATTCTCGAATTAGGAGACCCGAGACTGCGCGATCAGTTCAAATAAGTTACATTGGTCCCGTGCGCGGTGTTCGTGCCTCCTACGTGGTCGTTTGGGGGCTGGTTTGGGTTTTCACCCTTTAAAGGCTTGTTTTTAAGTCTAAGTGTTAATTTTCGAAAATAATCATCATATTCATAAATCGGGAGAGTCGAGACTATGCGGTCAGTTCCTCCAAGTTACATTGGTCCCGTGCGAGGTGTTCGTGCCGCCTACGGGGTCATTTGGGGGCTCGTTTGGGTATTCACCCTTTAACATCTTGTTTTTAAGTCTAACTGTTGATTTTTTCAATATATCATCATATTCACAAACCGAGAGACCCTGGACTACGCGGTCAGTCCCTATAAGTTACTTTGGTCCCGTACGAGGTGTTCGTGCCTCCTACGGGGTCGTTTAGGGGCTGGTTCGGGTTTTCACCCTTTAACGGCTTGTTTTTAAGTCTAAATGTTGATTTTGTTAATTTTTGCAAATTATCATCATATTCTCAAACCGAGAGACCCGGGACTACGCGGTTCAGTACCTACAAGTTGCATTGGTCCCGTGCGTGGTGTTTGTCCCTCCTACTGGGTCGGTCGGGGCTGGTCTAGTCTTTCACCCTTTAACGACTTGTTTTTAAGTCTAAGTGTGATTTTTGCAAATTATCGTCATATTCACAAGCCGGGAGACCCGGGACTATGCGGTCAGTTCCTACAAGTAACTTTGTTCCCGTGCGAGTTGTTCGTGCCTCCAACGTGGTCGTTTAGGGGCTGGTTTGGGTTTTCACTCTTTTATGGCTTGTTTTTAAGTCTAAGTGTTGATTTTTGCAAATTATCATCATATTCTCAAACCGAGAGACCCGGGACTACGCGGTCAGTTCCTACAAGTTACATTGGTCCCGTGCGAGGTGTTCGTGCCTCTTACGGGGTCATTTTGGGGCTGGTTTGGGTTTTCACACTTTAACGGCTTGTTTTTAAGTCTAAGTGTTGATTTTGTTGATTTTTGCAAATTATCATCATATTCTCAAATCGGGAGACCCCGGACTATGCGGTCAGTTTCAACAAGGTTACATTGGTCCCGTGCGAGGTGTTCGTGTCTCCTACGGGGTTATTTGGGCGGTGGTTTGGGTTTTCACCCTTTAACGGCTTGTTTTTAAGTCTAAGTGTTGATTTTTGAAAATTATCATCATATTCACAAACTGGGAGACCCGGGACTTCACGGTCAGTTCTTACAAGTGACATTGGTCCTTTACGAGGTGTTCATGACTCCTACAGCGTCATTTGGTGGCTGCTATGGGTTTCCTCCCTCTAACCACTTATTTTTGAGTTTACGTGTTGATTTTGTTGATTTTTGCAAGTTATTATCATATTCTCGAATCGAGAGACCTGGGACTACGCGATCTGTACCTACAAGTTACATTGGTCCCGTGCGAGATGTTCGTACCTCTTATGTGGTCGTTCGGGGGCTGGTTTGTGTTTTCACCATTTAAAAGCTCTTTTTAAGTCTAAGTGTTAATTTCTGCAAATTATTGTCATATTCACAAACCGGGAGACACGAGACTACGCGATTAGTTCCTACAAGTTACATTGGTCCCGTGCGAGGTGTTCGGGCCTCTTACGGGGTCATTTTGGGGCTGGTTTGGGTTTTCACCCTTTAACGGCTTGTTTTTAAGTCTAAGTTTTGATTTTTTTGATTTTTGCAAATTATCATCATATTCTCGAATCGGGAGACCTGGGACTATGTGGTCAGTTCCAACTAGGTGACATTATTCCCGTGCGAGGTGTTCGTGCCTCCTACGGGGTCGTCTGGGGGCTGGTTTGGGTTTTCACCCTTTAACGTCTTGTTTTTAAGTTTAAGTGTTGATTTTTGTAAATTATCATCATATTCTAAATCCAGGTGACCCGGGACAAGGAGGTCAGTTCCTACAAGTTACATTGGTCCCGTGCGAGGTTATTATGCCTCCTAGATGGTCGTTTGGGGGCTGGTATGGGTTTTCACCCTCGAATCGGGAGTCCCGGGACTACGCGGCCAGTTCCTACAAGTTACATTGGTCCCGTGCGAGGTTATTATGCCTCCTAGACTTGTTTTTAAGTCTAAGTGTTGATTTTTGTAAAATATCGTCATATTCACCAACCGAGAGACCCAAGACTACGCGGTCAGTTCCTACAAGTTACTTTGGTCCCGTACGAGGTGTTCGTGCCTCCTACGGGGTCGTTTGGGGGCTGGTTTGGGTATTCAACCTTTAATGGCTTGTTTTTAAGTTTAAGTGTTGATTTTGTTGATTTTTGCAAATTATCATCATATTTTCAAACCTCCTGACTCGGGACTACACGGTTCAGTTCGTATAAGTTGCATTGGTCCCGTGCGAGGTGTTTGTGCCTCCTACTAGGTCGTTTCGTTGCTGGTCTGGTTTTTCACCCTTTAACGGCTTCTTTTTAAGTCTAAGTGTGATTTTTGCAGATTATCGTCATATTCTCGAATCGGGAGACTCGGGACTATGCGATCAGTTACTACAAGTAACATTGAAACTGTAGGAGGCACGTATACCTCGCACGGGACCAATGTAACTTGTAGTAACTGGCCGCGTAGTCCCGGGACTCCCGATTCGAGAATATGATGATAATTTGCAAAAATCAACAAAATCAACACTTAAACTTAAAAACAAGCCGTTAAAGGGTGAAAACGCAAACCAACCCCCAAATGACCTCGTAGGAGGCACGAAGACCTCGCACGAGACCAATGTAACTTGTTGTAACTAACCGCGTAGTTCGGGGTCTCCCAATTTGACAATATGACAATAATTTGTAAAAATCAACAAAATCAACACTTCAACTTAAAAATAAGTCGTTAAAGGGTGAAAACCCAAACAAGCCCCCAAACGACCCCGTAGGAGGCACGAACATCTCGTACGGGACCAATGTAACTTGTAGTAACTGACCGCGTAGTCCCGGGTCTCCCAGTTTGTGAATATGACGATAATTTGCAAAAATCAACACTTAGCCTTAAAAACTAGGCGTTAAAGGGTGAAAACCCAAAGCACCCCCCAAACGACCCCGTAGGAGGCACGAACACCTCACAGGAGACCAATGTATCTTGTTGGAACTGATCGCGTAGTCCGGGATCTCCCAATTTGAGAATATGACGATAATTACTAAAAATCAACAAAATCAACACTTAAACTTAAAAATAAAACCGTTAAAGGGTGAAAACCCAAACCAGCCGCCAAACGACCGCGTAGGAGGCACGAACAGCTCGTACTGGACCAATGTAACTTGTAGTAACTGTCCGCATAGTCCCGAATCTCCCCATTTGTGAATATGATGATAATTTGTAGAAATCAACACTTAGACTTAAAAACAAGTCGTTAAAGGGTGAAAACCCAAATCACCACCCAAATGACCCCGTAGGAGGCACGAACACCTCGCACGGGACAAATGTAACGTTTGGAACTGACCGCGTTGTCCGGGGTCTCCCAATTTGAGAATATGATGAAAATATACAAAAACTAAACAAAATGAACACTTAAACTTAAAAACAAGTCGTTAAAGGCTGAAAACCCAAAGCAGCCGCCAAATGGCCCCGTAGGAGGCACGAACACCTCGTACGGGACCAATGTAACTTGTAGTAACTGACCGCATAGTCCTGGGTCTCCCAGTTTGTGAATATGATGATAATTTGCAAAAATCAATACATAGACTTAAAAACAGGCCGTTAAAGGGTGAAAACCCAAACCACCCTCCAAACGACCCCGTAGGAGGCATGAACACGTCGCACGTGACCAATGTAACTTAACGGAACTGATCGCATAGTCCGGGGTCACACAATTTGAGATTATGATGATAACTTGCAAAAATCAACTAAATCAACACTTAAACTTAAAAACAAGCCATTAAAGGGTGAAAATCCAAACCAGCCCTCAAACGACCCTGTAGGAGGCACGAACACCTCCTACGGGACAAATGTAACTTGGAGGAACTGACGGCGTAATCTCGGGTCACCCGATTTGTGAATATGATGATAATTTGCAAAAATTAACCCTTAGACTTAAAAACAAACCTTTAAAGGGTGAAAACCCAAACCAACCCCAAAGGACCACGTAGGAGGAACGAACACCTCGTACGGGACCAGTGTAACTTGTTGGAACTGATCGCGTAGTCCGGGGTCACCCAATTTGAGAATATGATGATAATTTGCAAAAATTAAAAAAATCAACACTTAAACTTAAAAAAAAGTCATTAAATTGTGAGAATCCAAACCAGCTCCCAAACGATCCCGTAGGAGGCATGAACACCTCGTACGGGACCAATGTACCTTGCAGAAACTAACCGCCTAGTCCCAGGTCTCCTGATTCGAGAATATGATGTTAATGTGTAAAAATCAACAAATTCAACACTTAAACTGAAAAACAAGCCGTTAAAGGGTGAAAACCCAAACCAACCCCCAAAATGACCCAGTAGGAGGCACGAACACCTCGTACAGGACCAATGTAACTTGTTGTAACTGACCGCGTAGTCCCGGGTCTCCCAGTTTGTGAATATGATGATAATTTGCAAAAATCAACACTTACACTTAAAAACAAGCCGTTAAAGGGTGAAAACCCAAACCACCCCCCAAATGACCCCGTAGGAGGCACGAACACCTCGCAGGAGACCAATGTATCTTATTGGAACTAACCGCGTAGTCTGGGGTCTCCCAATTTGAGAATATGACGATAATTTGCAAAATTCAGCAAAATCAACACTTAAACTTAAAAACAAAGCCGTTAAAGGCTGAAAACCCAAACCATCCCCCAAACAACCCCGTAGGAGGCACGAACACCTCGTACTGGATCAATGTAACTTGTAGTAACTGACCGCGTAGTCCCGGGTCTCCTAGTTTGTGAATATGATGATAATTTGTAAAAATCAACACTTAGACATAAAAACAAGTCGTTAAAGGGTGAAAACCCAAATCACCCCCCAAATGACTCCGTAGGAGGCACGAACACCTTGCACGGGACCAATGTAACTTGTTGGAACTGAACGCGTTGTTCGGGGTCTCCCAATTTGAGAATATGATGAGAATTTGCAAAAATCAACACTTAAACATAAAATAAAGTCGTTGAAGGGTGAAAACCCAAACCAACTGCCAAACGGCCTCGTAGGAGACACGAACACCTCGTACGGGAGCAATGTAACTTGTAGTAAGTGACCGCATAGTCCTGGGTCTCCCAGTTTGTGAATATGATGATAATTTCTGAAAATCAATACTTAGACTTAAAAACAAGCCGTTAAAGGGTGAAAGCCCAAACCATCCACAAAACGATCACGTAGGAGGCACAAACACCTCGTACGGGACCAATGTAACTTGTAGGAACTAACAGCATAGTCCCGGGTCTCCCGATTCGAGAATATGATGTTAATTTGTAAAAATCAACAAAATCAACACTTAAACATAAAAACAAGCCGTTAAAGGGTGAAAACCCAAACCAACCGCCAAATGACCCCGTAGGAGGCACGAACACCTCGTACGGGACCAATGTAACTTGTTGTAACTGACCACGTAGTCCCGGGTCTCCCAGTATGTGAATATGATGATAATTTGCAAAAATCAACACTTACACTTAAAAACAAGCCGTTAAAGGGTGAAAAACCAAACCACCCCCCAAACGACCCTTTAAGAGGCACGAACACCTCGCACGGGACCAATGTAACTTGTTGCAACTGACCGCGTAGTCTCGGGTCTCCCGATTCGAGAATATGACGATAATTTGTAAAAATCATCAAAATCAACACTTAAACTTAAAAACAAGCCGTTAAAGGGAGAAAATGCAAACCAACCACCAAACGACCCCGTAGGAGGCACGAACACCTCGTACGGGACCAATGTAACTTGTAGTAATTGATCGCATTGTCCTGGGTCTCCTAGTTTGTGAATATGATGATAATTTGCAAAAATCAACACTTAGACTTAACAAACTAAACGTTAAAGGGTGAAAACCCAAACCACCCTCCAAACGACCCCGTAGGAGGCACGAACACCTCGCACGGGGACAATGTAACGTGTTGGAACTGATCGCGTAATCCGGGGTCACACAATTTGAGAATATGATGATAATTTTCAAAAATCAACAAAATCAACACTTAAACTTAAAAACAAGCCATTAAAGGGTGAAAATCCAAACCAGCCCTCAAACGACCCTGTAGGAGGCACGAACACCTCCTATGGGACAAATGTAACTTGGAGGAACTGATCGCGTAGTCTCGGGTCACCCGGTGTGTGAATATGATGATAATTTGCACAAATTAACACTTAGACTTAAAAACAAATCTTTAAAGGGTGAAAACCCAAACCAGCCCCCAAACGACCATGTAGGAGGCACGAACACCTCGTACGGGACCAACGTAACTTGTAGTAACTAACCGCATAGTCCTGGGTCTCCCAGTTTGTGAATCTGATGATAATTTGGAAAAATCAACACTTAGCCTTAAAAACAAGTCGTTAAAGGGTGAAAACCCAAACCACCCTCAAAACGACCCCGTAGGAGGCCCGAACACCTCGCACGGGATCAGTGTAACTTGTTGGAACTGATCGCGTAGTCTGGGGTCACACAATTTGAGAATATGTTGATAATTTGCAAAAATCAACAAAATCAACACTTAAACTTAACAACAAGCTATTAAAGGGTGAAAATCCAAAACATCCCTCAAACGACCCTATAGGAGGCATGAACACCTCCTACAGGACCAATGTATCTTGGAGGAACTGACCGCGTAGTCTCGGGTCACCCGGTGTGGGAATATGATGATAATTTGAAAAAATTAACACTTAAACTTAAAAACCCAAACCATCCCCCAAACGACCACGTAGGAGGACCGAACACCTCGCACGGGACCAATGTAACTTATTGGAACTGACCGCGTAGTCCCAGGTCTCCCGATTCCAGAATATAAAGATAATTTGTAAAAATCAACAAAATCAACACTTAAACTTAAAAACAAGCCGTTAAAGGGTGAAAACCAAAACCAGTCGCCAAACGACCCCGTAGGAGGCACGAACACCTCGTACTGGACCAATGTAACTTGTAGTAACTGACCGCGTAGTCCCGAGTCTCCTAGTCGGTGAATATGAGGATAATTTGTAGAAATCAACACTTAGACTTAAAAACAAGTCCTTAAAGGGTGAAAATCCAAACCACCCCCCAAATGACCCCGTAGGAGGCACGAACACCTCGCAGGAGACCAATGTATCTTATTGGAACTAACCGCGTAGTCCGGGGTCTCCTAATTTGAGAATATGACGATAATTTGAAAAATTCAACAAAAACAACACTTAAACTTAAAAACAAAGCCGTTAAAGGGTGAAAACCCAAACCATCCCCCAAACAACCCCGTAGGAGGCACGAACACCTCGTACTGGATCAATGTAACTTGTAGTAACTGACCGCGTAGTCCCGGGTCTCCTAGTTTGTGAATATGATGATAATTTGTAAAAATCAACACTTAGACATAAAAACAAGTCGTTAAAGGGTGAAAACCCAAATCACCCCCCAAATGACTCCGTAGGAGGCACGAACACCTTGCACGGGACCAATGTAACTTGTTGGAACTGAACGCGTTGTCCGGGGTCTCCCAATTTGAGAATATGATGAGAATTTGCAAAAATCAACAAAATCAACACTTAAACATAAAATAAAGTCGTTGACGGGTGAAAACCCAAACCAACTGCAAAACGGCCTCGTAGGAGACACGAACACCTCGTACGGGACCAATGTAACTTTTAGTAAGTGACCGCATAGTCCTGGGTCTCCCAGTTTGTGAATATGATGATAATTTCTGAAAATCAATACTTAGACTTAAAAACAATCCGTTAAAGGGTGAAAGCCCAAACCATCGACAAAACGATCACGTAGGAGGCACAAACACCTCGTACGGGACCAATGTAACTTGTAGGAACTAACAGCATAATCCCGGGTCTCCCGATTCGAGAATATGATGTTAATTTGTAAAAATCAACAAAATTAACACTTAAACATAAAAATAAGCCGTTAAAGGGTGAAAACCCAAACCAACCGCCAAATGACCCCGTAGGAGGCACAAACACCTCGTAGGGGACCAATGTAACTTGTTGAAACTGACCACGTAGTCTCGGGACTCCCAGTTTGTGAATATGATGATAATTTGCAAAAATCAACACTTACACTTAAAAACAAGCCGTTAAAGGGTGAAAAACCAAACCACCCCCCAAACGACCCCGTAGGAGGCACGAACACCTCGCACGGGACCAATGTAACTTGTTGCAACTGACCGCGTAGTCTCGGATCTCCCGATTCGAGAATATGACGATAATTTGTAAAAATCATCAAAATCAACACTTAAACTTAAAAACAACCGTTAAAGGGGGAAAACGCAAACCAACCCCCAAACGACCCCGTAGGAGGCACGAACACCTCGTACGGGACCAATGTAACTTGTAGTAATTGATCGCATTGTCCTGGGTCTCCTAGTTTGTGAATATGATGATAATTTGCAAAAATCAACACTTAGCCTTAAAACACTAAACGTTAAAGGGTGAAAACCCAAACCACCCTCCAAAGGACCCCGTAGGAGGCACGAACACCTCGCACGGGGACAATGTAACGTGTTGGAACTGATCGCGTAGTCCGGGGTCACACAATTTGAGAATATGATAATAATTTGGAAAAATCAACAAAATCAACACTTAAACTTTAAAACAAGCCATTAAAGGGTGAAAATCCAAACCAGCCCTCAAACGACCCTGTAGGTGGCACGAACACCTCCTACGGGACAAATGTAACTTGGAGGAACTGATCGCGTAGTCTCGGGTCACCCGGTGTGTGAATATGATGATAATTTGCAAAAATTAACACTTAGACTTAAAACAAACCTTTAAAGGGTGAAAACCCAAACCAGCCCCCAAAAGACCATGTAGGAGGCACGAATACCTCGTACGGGACCAACGTAACTTGTAGTAACTAACCGCATAGTCCTGGGTCTCCCAGTTTGTGAATCTGATGATAATTTGGAAAAATCAACACTTTACCTTAAAAACAAGTCGTTAAAGGGTGAAAACCCAAACCACCCTCAAAACGACCCCGTAGGAGGCACGAACACCTCGCACGGGATCAGTGTAACTGATCGCGTAGTCCGGGGTCACACAATTTGAGAATATGTTGATAATTTGCAAAAATCAACAAAATCAACACTTAAACTTAACAACAAGCCATTAAAGGGTGAAAATCCAAACCATCCCTCAAACGACCCTGTAGGAGGCATGGACACCTCCTACAGGACCAATGTATCTTGGAGGAACTGACCGCGTAGTCTCGGGTCACCCGGTGTGGGAATATGATGATAATTTGCAAAAATTAACACTTAAACTTAAAAACCCAAACCATCCCCCAAACGACCACGTAGGAGGCACGAACACCTCGCACGGGACCAATGTAACTTATTGGAACTGACCGCGTAGTCCCGGGTCTCCCGATTCCAGAATATAAAGATAATTTGTAAAAATCAACAAAATCAACACTTAAACTTAAAAACAAGCCGTTAAAGGGTGAAAACCCAAACCAGTCGCCAAACGACCCCGTAGGAGGCACGTACACCTCGTACAGGACCAATGTAACTTGTAGTAACTGACCGCATAGTCCTAGGTCTCCCAGTTTGTGAATATGATGATAATTTGTAAAAATCAACACTTAGCCTTTAAAACATGCCGTTAAAGAGTGAAAACCCAAACCACCATGCAAACGACCCCGTAGGAGGCACGGACACCTCGCAGGAGACCAATGTATCTTGTTGGAACTAACCGCGTAGTCCGGGGTCTCCCAATTTGAGAATATGACGATAATTTACAAAAATCAATAAAATCAACACTTAAACATAAAAAAGAAACCGTTAAAGGATGAAAACACAAACCAACCCCCAAACAACCCTGTAGGAGGCACGAACACCTCGTACTGGACCAATGTAACTTGTAGTAACTGACCGCGTAGTACCGAGTTTCCTAGTTGGTGAATATGATGATAATTTGTAGAAATCAACACTTAGACTAAAAAATAAGTCCTTAAAGTGTGAACCCAAATCACCCTCCAAATGACCCCGTAGGAGGCACGAACACCTCGCACGGAACCAATGAAACTTGTAGTAATTGATCGCATTGTCCTGTGTCTCCTAGTTTGTGAATATGATGATAATTTGCAGAAATCAACACTTGGCCTTAAAAAACTAGTCGTTAAAGGGTGAAAACCCAAACCACCCTCCAAACGACCCCGTAGGAGGCACGAACACCTCGCACGGGGCCAATGTAACGTGTTGGAACTGATCGCGTAGTCCGGGGTCACACAATTTGAGAATATGTTGATAATTTGCAAAAATCAACAAAATCAACACTTAAACTTAACAACAAGCCATTAAAGGGTGAAAATCCAAACCAGCCCTCAAACGACCCTGTAGGAGGCATGGACACCTCCTACAGGACCAATGTAACTTGGAGGAACTGACCGCGTAGTCTCGGGTCACCCGATGTGGGAATATGATGGTAATTTGCAAAAATTAAAACTTAAACTTAAAAACCCAAACCATCCCCCAAACGACCACGTAGGAGGCACGAACACCTCGCACGGGACCAATGTAACTTATTGGAACTGACCGCGTAGTCCCGGGTCTCCCGATTCCAGAATATAAAGATAATTTGTAAAAATCAACAAAATCAACACTTAAACTTAAAAACAAGCCGTTAAAGGGTGAAAACCCAAACCAGTCACCAAACGACCCCGTAGGAGGCACGTACACCTCGTACAGGACCAATGTAACTTGTAGTAACTGACCGCATAGTCCTAGGTCTCCCAGTTTGTGAATATGATGATAATTTGTAAAAATCAACACTTAGCCTTTAAAACATGCCGTTAAAGAGTGAAAACCCAAACCACCATGCAAACGACCACGTAGGAGGCACGGACACCTCGCAGGAGACCAATGTATCTTGTTGGAACTAACCGCGTAGTCCGGGGTCTCCCAATTTGAGAATATGACGATAATTTACAAAAATCAATAAAATCAACACTTAAACATAAAAAAGAAACCGTTAAAGGATGAAAACACAAACCAGCCCCCAAACAACCCCGTAGGAGGCACGAACACCTCGTACTGGACCAATGTAACTTGTAGTAACTGACCGCGTAGTCCTGAGTCTCCTAGTTGGTGAATATGATGATAATTTGTAGAAATCAACACTTAGACTTAAAAACAAGTCCTTAAAGGGTGAAAACCCAAACCACCCCCAAAATGACCCCGTAGGAGGCACGAACACCTCGCAGGAGACCAATGTATCTTATTGGAACTAAACGCGTAGTCCGGGGTCTCCCAATTTGAGAATATGACGAAAATTTGCAAAATTCAACAAAATCAACACTTAGACTTAAAAACAAAGCCGTTAAAGGGTGAAAACCCAAACCATCCCCCAAACAACCCCGTAGGAGGCACGAACACCTCGTACTGGATCAATGTAACTTGTAGTAACTGACCGCGTAGTCCCGGGTCTCCTAGTTTGTGAATATGATGATAATTTGTAAAAATCAACACTTAGACATAAAAACAAGTCGTTAAAGGGTGAAAACCCAAATCACCCCCCAAATGACTCCGTAGGAGGCACGAACACCTTGCACGGGACCAATGTAACTTGTTGGAACTGAACGCGTTGTCCGGGGTCTCCCAATTTGAGAATATGATGAGAATTTGCAAAAATCAACAAAATCAACACTTAAACATAAAATAAAGTCGTTGACGGGTGAAAACCCAAACCAACTGCAAAATGGCCTCGTAGGAGACACGAACACCTCGTACGGGACCAATGTAACTTTTAGTAAGTGACCGCATAGTCCTGGGTCTCCCAGTTTGTGAATATGATGATAATTTATGAAAATCAATACTTAGACTTAAAAACAATCCGTTAAAGGGTGAAAGCCCAAACCATCGACAAAACGATCACGTAGGAGGCACAAACACCTCGTACGGGACCAATGTAACTTGTAGGAACTAACAGCATAATCCCGGGTCTCCCGATTCGAGAATATGATGTTAATTTGTAAAAATCAACAAAATTAACACTTAAACATAAAAACAAGCCGTTAAAGGGTGAAAACCCAAACCAATCGCCAAATGACCCCGTAGGAGGCACGAACACCTCGTACGGGACCAATGTAACTTGTTGTAACTCACCACGTAGTCCCGGGTCTCCCAGTTTGTGAATATGATGATAATTTGGAAAAATCAACACTTACACTTAAAAACAAGTCGTTAAAGGGTGAAAAACCAAACCACCCCCCAAACGACCCCGTAGGAGGCACGGACACCTCGCACGGGACCAATGTAACTTATTAGAACTGACCGCGTAGTCCCGGGTCTCCCGATTCCAGAATATAAAGATAATTTGTAAAAATTAACAAAATCAACACTTAAACTTAAAAACAAGCCGTTAAAGGGTGAAAACCCAAACTAGTCGCCAAAGGACCCCGTAGGAGGCACGTACACCTCGTACAGGACCAATTTAACTTGTAGTAACTGACCGCATAGTCCTAGGTCTCCCAGTTTGTGAATATGATGATAATTTGTAAAAATCAACACTTAGCCTTTAAAACATGCCGTTAAAGAGTGAAAACCCAAACCACCATGCAAACGACCCCGTAGGAGGCACGGACACCTCGCAGGAGACCAATGTATCTTGTTGGAACTAACCGCGTAGTCCGGGGTCTCCCAATTTGAGAATATGATGATAATTTACAAAAATCAATAAAATCAACACTTAAACATAAAAAAGAAACCGTTAAAGGATGAAAACACAAACCATCCCCCAAACAACCCCGTAGGAGGCACGAACACCTAGTACTGGACCAATGTAACTTGTAGTAACTGACCGCGTAGTACCGAGTTTCCTAGTTGGTGAATATGATGATAATTTGTAGAAATCAACACTTAGACTAAAAAACAAGTCCTTAAAGTGTGAAAACCCAAATCACCCCCCAAATGACCCCGTAGGAGGCACGAACACCTCGCACGGGACCAATGTAACTTGTAGTAATTGATCGCATTGTCCTGTGTCTCCTAGTTTGTGAATATGATGATAATTTGCAAAAATCAACACTTCGCCTTAAAAAACTAGTCGTTAAAGGGTGAAAACCCAAACCACCCTCCAAACGACCCCGTAGGAGGCACGAACACCTCTCACGGGGCCAATGTAACGTGTTGGAACTGATCGCGTAGTTCGGGGTCACACAATTTGAGAATATGTTGATAATTTGCAAAAATCAACAAAATCAACGCTTAAACTTAACAACAAGCCATTAAAGGGTGAAAATCCAAACCAGCCCTCAAACGGCCCTGTAGGAGGCATGAACACCTCCTACGGGACCAATGTAACTTGGAGGAACTGACCGCGTAGTCTCGGGTCACCCGGTGTGGGAATATGATGATAATTTGCAATAATTAACACTTAGACTTAAAAACCCAAACCAACCCCCAAACGACCACGTAGGAGGCACGAACACCTCGCACGGACCAATGTAACTTATTGGAACTGGCCGCGTAGTCCCGGGTCTCCAGATTCCAGAATATAAATATAATTTGTAAAAATCAACAAAATCAACACTTAAACTTAAAAACAAGCCGTTAAAGGGTGAAAACCCAAACCAGTTGCCAAACGACCCCGTAGGAGGAACGTACACCTCGTACATGACCAATGTAACTTGTAGTGACTGACCGCATAGTCCAAGGTCTCCCAGTTTGTGAATATGATGATAATTTGTAAAAATCAACACTTAGCCTTTAAAACATGCCGTTAAAGAGTGAAAACCCAAACCACCATGCAAACGACCCCATAGGAGGCACGGACACCTCGCAGGAGACCAATGTATCTTGTTGGAACTAACCGCGTAGTCCGGGGTCTCCCAATTTCAGAATATGACGATAATTTACAAAAAACAATAAAATCAACACTTAAACATAAAAAAGAAACCGTTAAAGGGTGAAAACCCAAACCAGCCCCCAAACAACCCCGTAGGAGGCACAAACACCTCGTACTGGACCAATGTAACTTGTAGTAACTGACCGCGTTGTCCCGGGTCCCCTAGTTTGTGAATATGATGATAATTTGTAGAAATCAACACTTAGACTTAAAAACAAGTCCTTAAAGGGTGAAAACCCAAATCACCCCCCAAATGACCCCGTAGGAGGCACGAACACCTCGCACTGGACCAATGTAACTTGTTGGAACTGATCGCGTTGTCCGGGGTCTCCCAATTTCCGAATATGATGAGAATTTGCAAAAATGAACAAAATTAACACTTAAACTTAAAGACAAATCGTTAAAGGGTGAAAACCCAAACCAACCGCCAAACGGCCCCGTAGGAGGCACGTACACCTCGTACGGGACCAATGTAACATGTAATAACTGACCGCGTAGTCCCGGGTCTCCCAGTTTGTGAATATGATGATAATTTGCGAAAATCAATACTTAGACTTAAAAACAAGCCGTTAAAGGGTGAAAACCTAAACCAACCCCAAAATGATCCCGTAGTAGGCACGAACACCTCGTACGGGACCAATGTAACTTGTAGGAACTAACGGCGTAGTCCCGGGTCTCCCGATTCGAGAATATGATGTTAATTTGTAAAAATCAGCAAAATCCACACTTAAACATAAAAACAAGCCGTTAAAGGGTGAAAACCCAAATCACCCCCCAAATGACTCCGTTGGAGGCACGAACACCTTGCACGGGACCAATGTAACTTGTTGGAACTGAACGCGTTGTCCGGGGTCTCCCAATTTGAGAATATGATGAGAATTTGCAAAAATCAACAAAATCAACACTTAAACATAAAATAAAGTCGTTGACGGGTGAAAACCCAAACCAACTGCAAAACGGCCTCGTAGGAGACACGAACACCTCGTACGGGACCAATGTAACTTTTAGTAAGTGACCGCATAGTCCTGGGTCTCCCAGTTTGTGAATATGATGATAATTTCTGAAAATCAATACTTAGACTTAAAAACAATCCGTTAAAGGGTGAAAGCCCAAACCATCGACAAAACGATCACGTAGGAGGCACAAACACCTCGTACGGGACCAATGTAACTTGTAGGAACTAACAGCATAATCCCGGGTCTCCCGATTCGAGAATATGATGTTAATTTGTAAAAATCAACAAAATTAACACTTAAACATAAAAACAAGCCGTTAAAGGGTGAAAACCCAAACCAACCGCCAAATGACCCCATAGGAGGCACGAACACCTCGTACGGGACCAATGTAACTTGTTGTAACTCACCACGTAGTCCCGGGTCTCCCAGTTTGTGAATATGATGATAATTTGCAAAAATCAACACTTACACTTAAAAACAAGTCGTTAAAGGGTGAAAAACCAAACCACCCACCAAACGACCCCGTAGGAGGCACGGACACCTCGCACGGGACCAATGTAACTTATTAGAACTGACCGCGTAGTCCCGGGTCTCCCGATTCCAGAATATAAAGATAATTTGTAAAAATTAACAAAATCAACACTTAAACTTAAAAACAAGCCGTTAAAGGGTGAAAACCCAAACTAGTCGCCAAAGGACCCCGTAGGAGGCACGTACACCTCGTACAGGACCAATTTAACTTGTAGTAACTGACCGCATAGTCCTAGGTCTCCCAGTTTGTGAATATGATGATAATTTGTAAAAATCAACACTTAGCCTTTAAAACATGCCGTTAAAGAGTGAAAACCCAAACCACCATGCAAACGACCCCGTAGGAGGCACGGACACCTCGCAGGAGACCAATGTATCTTGTTGGAACTAACCGCGTAGTCCGGGGTCTCCCAATTTGAGAATATGACGATAATTTACAAAAATCAATAAAATCAACACTTAAACATAAAAAAGAAACCGTTAAAGGATGAAAACACAAACCATCCCCCAAACAACCCCGTAGGAGGCACGAACACCTAGTACTGGACCAATGTAACTTGTAGTAACTGACCGCGTAGTACCGAGTTTCCTAGTTGGTGAATATGATGATAATTTGTAGAAATCAACACTTAGACTAAAAAACAAGTCCTTAAAGTGTGAAAACCCAAATCACCCCCCAAATGACCCCGTAGGAGGCACGAACACCTCGCACGGGACCAATGTAACTTGTAGTAGTTGATCGCATTGTCCTGTGTCTCCTAGTTTGTGAATATGATGATAATTTGCAAAAATCAACACTTCGCCTTAAAAAACTAGTCGTTAAAGGGTGAAAAACCAAACCACCCTCCAAACGACCCCGTAGGAGGCACGAACACCTCTCACGGGGCCAATGTAACGTGTTGGAACTGATCGCGTAGTTCGGGGTCACACAATTTGAGAATATGTTGATAATTTGCAAAAATCAACAAAATCAACGCTTAAACTTAACAACAAGCCATTAAAGGGTGAAAATCCAAACCAACCCTCAAACGGCCCTGTAGGAGGCATGAACACCTCCTACGGGACCAATGTAACTTGGAGGAACTGACCGCGTAGTCTCGGGTCACCCGGTGTGGGAATATGATGATAATTTGCAATAATTAACACTTAGACTTAAAAACCCAAACCAACCCCCAAACGACCACGTAGGAGGCACGAACACCTCGCACGGACCAATGTAACTTATTGGAACTGGCCGCGTAGTCCCGGGTCTCCAGATTCCAGAATATAAATATAATTTGTAAAAATCAACAAAATCAACACTTAAACTTAAAAACAAGCCGTTAAAGGGTGAAAACCCAAACCAGTTGCCAAACGACCCCGTAGGAGGAACGTACACCTCGTACATGACCAATGTAACTTGTAGTGACTGACCGCATAGTCCTAGGTCTCCCAGTTTGTGAATATGATGATAATTTGTAAAAATCAACACTTAGCCTTTAAAACATGCCGTTAAAGAGTGAAAACCCAAACCACCATGCAAACGACCCCATAGGAGGCACGGACACCTCGCAGGAGACCAATGTATCTTGTTGGAACTAACCGCGTAGTCCGGGGTCTCCCAATTTCAGAATATGACGATAATTTACAAAAAACAATAAAATCAACACTTAAACATAAAAAAGAAACCGTTAAAGGGTGAAAACCCAAACCAGCCCCCAAACAACCCCGTAGGAGGCACAAACACCTCGTACTGGACCAATGTAACTTGTAGTAACTGACCGCGTTGTCCCGGGTCCCCTAGTTTGTGAATATGATGATAATTTGTAGAAATCAACACTTAGACTTAAAAACAAGTCCTTAAAGGGTGAAAACCCAAATCACCACCCAAATGACCCCGTAGGAGGCACGAACACCTCGCACTGGACCAATGTAACTTGTTGGAACTGATCGCGTTGTCCGGGGTCTCCCAATTTCCGAATATGACGAGAATTTGCAAAAATGAACAAAATCAACACTTAAACTTAAAGACAAATCGTTAAAGGGTGAAAACCCAAACCAACCGCCAAACGGCCCCGTAGGAGGCACGTACACCTCGTACGGGACCAATGTAACATGTAATAACTGACCGCGTAGTCCCGGGTCTCCCAGTTTGTGAATATGATGATAATTTGCGAAAATCAATACTTAGACTTAAAAACAAGCCGTTAAAGGGTGAAAACCTAAACCAACCCCAAAATGATCCCGTAGTAGGCACGAACACCTCGTACGGGACCAATGTAACTTGTAGGAACTAACGGCGTAGTCCCGGGTCTCCCGATTCGAGAATATGATGTTAATTTGTAAAAATCAGCAAAATCCACACTTAAACATAAAAACAAGCCGTTAAAGGGTGAAAACCCAAAACAACCGCCAAATAACCCCGTAGGAGGCACGAACACCTCGTACGGGACCAATGTAACTTGTTGTAACTGACCGCGTAGTCCCGGGTCTCCCCGTTTGTGAATATGTTGATAATTTGCAAAAATCAACACTTATACTTAAAAACAAGCCGTTAAAGGGTGAAAACCCAAACAAACCCCCCAAACGACACCGTAGGGGGCACGGACACCTCGCACGGGACCATTGTAACTTGTTGGAACTGATCGCGTAGTCCCAGGTCTCCCGATTCGAGAATATGACGATAATTTGTAAAAATCAACAAAATCAACACTTAAACTTAAAAACAAGTCGTTAAAGGGTGAAAACCCAAACCAACCCCCAAACGACCCCGTAGGAGGCACGAACACCTCTTACGGACCAATGTAACTTGTAGTAACTGACCGCATAGTCCTGGGTCTCCTAGTTTGTGAATATGATGATAATTTGCAAAAATCAACACTTAGCCTTAAAAACAAGTCGTTAAAGGGTGAAAACCCAAACAACCCTCCAAACGACTCGGTAGGAGGCACGGACACCTCGCACGGGACCATTGTAACTTATTGGAACTGATCGCGTAGTCCGGGGTCACACAATTTGAGAATATGACGATAATTTGCAAAAATCAACAAAATCAACACTTAAACTTAAAAACAAGCCATTAAAGGGTGAAATTCCAAACCAACCCTCAAACGACCCTGTATAACGCATGAACACCTCCTACGGGACCAATGTAACTTGGAGGAACTGACTGCGTAATCTCGGGTCACCCGATTTGTGAATATGATGATAATTTGCAAAAAGTAACACTAAGACTTAAAAACAAACCTTTAAAGGTTGAAAACCCAAACCAGCCCCCAAAACGACCACGTAGGACGCACGAACACCTCGTACGGGACCAATGTAACTTGTAGTAACTGATCGCATAGTCCTGGGTCTCCCAGTTAGTGAATCTGATGATAATTTGCAAAAATCAACACTTAGCCTTAAAAACAAGTCGTTAAAGGGTGAAAACCCAAACCACCCTCCAAACGATCCCGTTGGAGGCACGAACACCTCGCACGGGACCAATGTTACTTGTTGGAACTGATCGCGTACTCCCGGGTCTCCCAGTTTGTGAATATGATGATAATTTGCAAAAATCAACACTTACACTTAAAAACAAGCCGTTAAAGGGTGAAAAACCAAACCACCCCCCAAACGACCCCGTAGGAGGCACGAACACCTCGCACGGGACCAATGTAACTTGTTGCAACTGACCGCGTAGTCTCGGGTCTCCCGATTCGAGAATATGACGATAATTTGTAAAAATCATCAAAATCAACACTTAAACTTAAAAACAAGCCGTTAAAGGGGGAAAATTCAAACCAACCCCCAAACGACCCCGTAGGAGGCACGAACACCTCGTACGGGACCAATGGAACTTGTAGTAATTGATCGCATTGTCCTGGGTCTCCTAGTTTGTGAATATGATGATAATTTGCAAAAATCAACACTTAGCCTTAAAAAACTAAACGTTAAAGGGTGAAAACCCAAGCCACCCTCCAAACGACCCCGTAGGAGGCACGAACACCTCGCATGGGGACAATGTAACGTGTTGGAACTGATCGCGTAGTCCGGGGTCACACAATTTGAGAATATGATGATAATTTTCAAAAATCAACAAAATCAACACTTAAACTTAAAAACAAGCCATTAAAGGGTGAAAATCCAAACCAGCCCTCAAACGACCCTGTAGGAGGCACGAACACCTCCTACGGGACAAATGTAACTGGGAGGAACTGATCGCGTAGTCTCGGGTCACCCGGTGTCTGAATATGATGATAATATTCAAAAATTAACACTTAGACTTAAAAACAAATCTTTAAAGGGTGAAAACCCAAACCAGCCCCCAAACGACCATGTAGGAGGCACGAACACCTCGTACGGGACCAACGTAACTTGTAGTAACTAACCGCATAGTCCTGGGTCTCCCAGTTTGTGAATCTGATGATAATTTGGAAAAATCAACACTTAGCCTTAAAAACAAGTCGTTGAAGGGTGAAAACCCAAACCACCCTCAAAACGACCCCGTAGGAGGCACGAACACCTCGCACGGGATCAGTGTAACTTGTTGGAACTGATCGCGTAGTCTGGGGTCACACAATTTGAGAATATGTTGATAATTTGCAAAAATCAACAAAATCAACACTTAAACTTAACAACAAGCTATTAAAGGGTGAAAATCCAAACCATCCCTCAAACGACCCTGTAGGAGGCATGAACACCTCCTACAGGACCAATGTATCTTGGAGGAACTGACCGCGTAGACTCGGGTCACCCGGTGTGGGAATATGATGATAATTTGAAAAAATTAACACTTAAACTTAAAAACCCAAACCATCCCCCAAACGACCACGTAGGAGGCACGAACACCTCGCACGGGACCAATGTAACTTATTGGAACTGACCGCGTAGTCCCGGGTCTCCCGATTCCAGAATATAAAGATAATTTGTAAAAATCAACAAAATCAACACTTAAACTTAAAAACAAGCCGTTAAAGGGTGAAAACCCAAACCAGTCACCAAACGACCCCGTAGGAGGCACGTACACCTCGTACAGGACCAATGTAACTTGTAGTAACTGACCGCATAGGCCTAGGTCTCCCAGTTTGTGAATATGATGATAATTTGTAAAAATCAACACTTGGCCTTTAAAACATGCCGTTAAAGAGTGAAAACCCAAACCACCATGCAAACGACCCCGTAGGAGGCACGGACACCTCACAGGAGACCAATGTATCTTGTTGGAACTAATCGCGTAGTCCGGGGTCTCCCAATTTGAGAATATGACGATAATTTACAAAAAATAATAAAATCAACACTTAAACATAATAAAGAAACCGTTAAAGGATGAAAACCCAAACCAGCCCCCAAACAACCCCGTAGGAGGCACGAACACCTCGTACTGGACCAATGTAACTTGTAGTAACTGACCGCGTAGTCCCGAGTCTCCTAGTTGGTGAATATGATGATAATTTGTAGAAATCAACACTTAGACTTAAAAACAAGTCCTTAAAGGGTGAAAACCCAAACCACCCCCCAAATGACCCCGTAGGAGGCACGAACACCTCGCAGGAGACCAATGTATCTTATTGGAACTAAACGCGTAGTCCGGGGTCTCCCAATTTGAGAATATGACGAAAATTTGCAAAATTCAACAAAATCAACACTTAAACTTAAAAACAAAGCCGTTAAAGGGTGAAAACCCAAACCATCCCCCAAACAACCCCGTAGGAGGCACGAACACCTCGTACTGGATCAATGTAACTTGTAGTAACTGACCGCGTAGTCCCGGGTCTCCTAGTTTGTGAATATGATGATAATTTGTAAAAATCAACACTTAGACATAAAAACAAGTCGTTAAAGGGTGAAAACCCAAATCACCCCCCAAATGACTCCGTAGGAGGCACGAACCCCTTGCACGGGACCAATGTAACTTGTTGGAACTGAACGCGTTGTCCGGGGTCTCCCAATTTGAGAATATGATGAGAATTTGCAAAAATTAACAAAATCAACACTTAAACATAAAATAAAGTCGTTGAAGGGTGAAAACCCAAACCAACTGCCAAACGGCCTCGTAGGAGACACGAACACCTCGTACGGGACCAATGTAACTTTTAGTAAGTGACCGCATAGTCCTGGGTCTCCCAGTTTGTGAATATGATGATAATTTCTGAAAATCAACACTTAGACTTAAAAACAAGCCGTTAAAGGGTGAAAGCCCAAACCATCGACAAAACGATCACGTAGGAGGCACAAACACCTCGTACGGGACCAATGTAACATGTAGGAACTAACAGCATAGTCCCGGGTCTCCCGATTCGAGAATATGATGTTAATTTGTAAAAATCAACAAAATTAACACTTAAACATAAAAACAAGCCGTTAAAGGGTGAAAACCCAAACCAACCACCAAATGACCCCGTAGGAGGCACGAACACCTCGTACGGGACCAATGTAACTTGTTGTAACTGACCACGTAGTCCCGGGTCTCCCAGTTTGTGAATATGATGATAATTTGCAAAAATCAACACTTACACTTAAAAACAAGCCGTTAAAGGGTGAAAAACCAAATCACCCCCCAAACGACCCCGTAGGAGGCACGAACACCTCGCACGGGACCAATGTAACTTGTTGCAACTGACCGCGTAGTCTCGGGTCTCCCGATTCGAGAATATGACGATAATTGGTAAAAATCATCAAAATCAACACTTAAACTTAAAAACAAGCCGTTAAAGGGGGAAAACGCAAACCAACCCCCAAACGACCCCGTAGGAGGCACGAACACCTCGTACGGGACCAATGTAACTTGTAGTAATTGATCGCATTGTCCTGGGTCTCCTAGTTTGTGAATATGATGATAATTTGCAAAAATCAACACTTAGCCTTAAAAAACTAAACGTTAAAGGGTGAAAACCCAAACAACCCTCCAAACGACCCCGTAGGAGGCACGAACACCTCGCACGGGGACAATGTAACGTGTTGGAACTGATCGCGTAGTCCGGGGTCACACAATTTGAGAATATGATGATAATTTTCAAAAATCAACAAAATCAACACTTAAACTTAAAAACAAGCCATTAAAGGGTGAAAATCCAAACCAGCCCTCAAACGACCCTGTAGGAGGCACGAACACCTCCTACGAGACCAATGTAACTTGGAGGAACTGATCGCGTAGTCTCGGGTCACCCGGTGTGTGAATATGATGATAATTTGCAAAAATTAACACTTAGACTTAAAAACAAACCTTTAAAGAGTGAAAACCCAAACCAGCCCCCAAACGACCATGTAGGAGGCACGAACACCTCGTACGGGACCAACGTAACTTGTAGTAACTAACCGCATAGTCCTGGGTCTCCCAGTTTGTGAATCTGATGATAATTTGGAAAAATCAACACTTAGCCTTAAAAACAAGTCGTTAAAGGGTGAAAACCCAAACCACCCTCAAAACGACCCCGTAGGAGGCACGAACACCTCGCACGGGATCAGTGTAACTTGTTGGAACTGATCGCGTAGTCCGGGGTCACACAATTTGAGAATATGTTGATAATTTGCAAAAATCAACAAAATCAACACTTAAACTTAACAACAAGCCATTAAAGGGTGAAAATCCAAACCATCCCTCAAACGACCCTGTAGGAGGCATGGACACCTCCTACAGGACCAATGTATCTTGGAGGAACTGACCGCGTAGTCTCGGGTCACCCGGTGTGGGAATATGATGATAATTTGCAAAAATTAACACTTAAACTTAAAAACCCAAACCATCCCCCAAACGACAACGTAGGTGGCACAAACACCTCGCACGGGACCAATGTAACTTATTGGAACTGACCGCGTAGTCCCGGGTCTCCCGATTCCAGAATATAAAGATAATTTGTAAAAATCAACAAAATCAACACTTAAACTTAAAAACAAGCCGTTAAAGGGTGAAAACCCAAACCAGTCGCCAAACGACCCCGTAGGAGGCACGTACACCTCGTACAGGACCAATGTAACTTGTAGTAACTGACCGCATAGTCCTAGGTCTCCCAGTTTGTGAATATGATGATAATTTGTAAAAATCAACACTTAGCCTTTAAAACATGCCGTTAAAGAGTGAAAACCCAAACCACCATGCAAACGACCCCGTAGGAAGCACGGACACCTCGCAGGAGACCAATGTATCTTGTTGGAACTAACTGCATAGTCCGGGGTCTCCCAATTTGAGAATATGACGATAATTTACAAAAATCAATAAAATCAACACTTAAACATAAAAAATAAATCGTTAAAGGATGAAAACACAAACCAGCCCCCAAACAACCCTGTAGGAGGCACGAACACCTCGTACTGGACCAATGTAACTTGTAGTAACTGACCGCGTAGTACCGAGTTTCCTAGTTGGTGAATATGATGATAATTTGTAGAAATCAACACTTAGACTAAAAAACAAGTCCTTAAAGCGTGAAAACCCAAATCACCCCCCAAATGACCCCGTAGGAGGCACGAACACCTCGCACGGGACCAATGTAACTTGTAGTAATTGATCGCATTGTCATGTGTCTCCTAGTTTGTGAATATGATGATAATTTGCAAAAATCAACACTTGGCCTTAAAAAACTAGTCGTTAAAGGGTGAAAACCCAAACCACCCTCCAAACGACCCCGTAGGAAGCACGAACACCTCGCACGGGGCCAATGTAACGTGTTGGAACTGATCGCGTAGTCCGGGGTCACACAATTTGAGAATATGTTGATAATTTGCAAAAATCCACAAAATCAACACTAAAACTTAACAACAAGCCATTAAAGGGTGAAAATCCAAACCAGCCCTCAAACGGCCCTATAGGAGGCATGAACACCTCCTACGGGACCAATGTAACTTGGAGGAACGGACCGCGTAGTCTCGGGTCACCCGGTGTGGGAATATGATGATAATTTGCAAAAATTAACACTTAAACTTAAAAACCCAAACCATCCCCCAAACGACAACGTAGGAGGCACGAACACCTCGTACGGGACCAATGTAACATATTGGAACTGACCGCGTAGTCCCGGGTCTCCCGATTCCAGAGTATAAAGATAATTTGTAAAAATCAACAAAATCAACACTTAAACTTAAAAACAAGCCGTTAAAGGGTGAAAACCCAAACCAGTCGCCAAACGACCCCGTAGGAGGCATGTACACCTCGTACAGGACCAATGTAACTTGTAGTAACTGACCGCATAGTCCTAGGTCTCCCAGTTTGTGAATATGATGATAATTTGTAAAAATCAACACTTAGCCTTTAAAACATGCCGTTAAAGAGTGAAAACCCAAACCACCATGCAAACGACCCCATAGGAGGCACGGACACCTCGCAGGAGACCAATGTATCTTGTTGGAACTAACCGCGTAGTCCGGGGTCTCCCAATTTCAGAATATGACGATAATTTACAAAAAACAATAAAATCAACACTTAAACATAAAAAAGAAACCGTTAAAGGGTGAAAACCCAAACCAGCCCCCAAACAACCCCGTAGGAGGCACAAACACCTCGTACTGGACCAATGTAACTTGTAGTAACTGACCGCGTAGTCCCGGGTCCCCTAGTTTGTGAATATGATGATAATTTGTAGAAATCAACACTTAGACTTAAAAACAAGTCCTTAAAGGGTGAAAACCCAAATCACCCCCCAAATGACCCCGTAGGAGGCACGAACACCTCGCACGGGACCAATGTAACTTGTTGGAACTGATCGCGTTGTCCGGGGTCTCCAAATTTCAGAATATGACGAGAATTTGCAAAAATGAACAAAATCAACACTTAAACTTAAAGACAAGTCGTTAAAGGGTGAAAACCCAAACCAACCGCCAAACGGCCCCGTAGGAGGCACGAACACCTCGTACGGGACCAATGTAACTTGTAATAATTGACCGCGTAGTCCCGGGTCTCCCAGTTTGTGAATATGATGATAATTTGCGAAAATCAATACTTAGACTTAAAAACAAACCGTTAAAGGGTGAAAACCTAAACCAACCCCAAAATGATCCCGTAGTAGGCACGAACACCTCGTACGGGACCAATGTAACTTGTAGGAACTAACGGCGTAGTCCCGGGTCTCCCGATTCGAGAATATGATGTTAATTTGTAAAAATCAGCAAAATCCACACTTAAACATAAAAACAAGCCGTTAAAGGGTGAAAACCCAAACCAACCGCCAAATGACCCCGTAGGAGGCACGAACACCTCGTACGGGACCAATGCAACTTGTTGTAACTGACCGCGTAGTCCCGGGTCTCCCCGTTTGTGAATATGATGATAATTTGCAAAAATCAACACTTATACTTAAAAACAAGCCGTTAAAGGGTGAAAACCCAAACCACCCCCCAAACGACCCCGTAGGGGGCACGGACACCTCGCACGGGACCATTGTAACTTGTTGGAACTGATCGCGTAGTCCCAGGTCTCCCGATTCGAGAATATGACGATAATTTGTAAAAATCAACAAAATCAACCCTTAAACTTAAAAACAAGTCGTTAAAGGGTGAAAACCCAAACCAACCCCCAAACGACCCCGTAGGAGGCACGAACACCTCTTACGGACCAATGTAACTTGTAGTAACTGACCGCATAGTCCTGGGTCTCCCAGTTTGTGAATATGATGATAATTTGCAAAAATTAATACTTAGACTTAAAAACTGGCCGTTAAAGGGTGAAAACCCAAACCACCCTCCAAACGACCCCGTAGGAGGCACGGACAACTCGCACGGGACCATTGTAACTTATTGGAACCGATCGCGTAGTCCGGGGTCACACAATTTGAGAATATGACGATAATTTGCAAAAATCAACAAAATCAACACTTAAACTTAAAAACAAGCCATTAAAGGGTAAAAATCCAAACCAGCCCTCGAACGACCCTATAGGAGGCACGAACACCTCATACGGGACAAATGTAACTTGGAGGAACTGACCGCGTAGTCTCGGGTCACCCGATTTGTGAATGTGATGATAATTTGCAAAAATTAAGACTTAGACTTAAAAACAAACCTTTAAAGGGAGAAAACCCAAACCAGCCCCCAAACGACCACGTAGGAGGCACAAACACTTCGTACGACACTAATGTAACTTGTAGTAACTTACCGCATAGTCCTGGGTCTTCTAGTTTGTGAATCTAATGATAATTTGTAAAAATCAACACTTAGCCTTAAAAATAAGTCGTTAAGGGGTGAAAACCCAAACTACCCTCCAAACGACCCCGTAGGAGTCACGAACACCTCGCACGGGACCAATGTAACTTGTTGGAACTGATCGCGTAGTTCGGGGTCACACAATTTGAGAATATGACGATAATTTGCAAAAATAAACAAAATCAACACTTAAACTTAAAAACAAGCCATTAAAGGGTGAAATTCCAAACCAACCCTCAAACGACCATGTATCAGGCATGAACACCTCCTACGGGACCAATGTAACTTGGAGGAACTGACTGCGTAATCTCGGGTCACCCGATTTGTGAATATGATGATAATTTGCAAAAAGTAACACTAAGACTTAAAAACAAACCTTTAAAGGTTGAAAACCCAAACCAGCCCCCAAACGACCACGTAGGAGGCACGAACACCTCGTACGGGACCAATGTAACTTGTAGTAACTGATCGCATAGTCCTGGGTCTCCCAGTTTGTGAATCTGATGATAATTTGCAAAAATCAACACTTAGCCTTAAAAACAAGTCGTTAAAGGGTGAAAACCCAAACCACCCTCCAAACGACCCCGTAGGAGGCACGAACACCTCGCACGGGACCAATGTTACTTGTTGGAACTGATCGCGTAGTCCGGGGTCACACAGTTTGAGAATATGATGATAATTTTCAAAAATTAACAAAATCAACACTTAAACTAAAAGACAAGCCATTAAAGGGTGAAAATCAAAACCAGTCCTCAAACGACCCTGTAGGAGGCACGAACACCTCCTACGGGACCAATGTAACTTGGATGAACTGACCGCGTAGTCTCGGGTCAACCGGATTGTGAATATGATGATAATTTGGAAAAATTAACACTTAGACTTAAAAATAAACCGTTAAAGGGTGAAAACCCAAACCAACCCCCAAATGACCTCGTAGGAGGCACGAACACCTCGTACGGGACTAATGTAACTTGTTGTAACTAACCGCGTAGTCCCGAGTCTCCCAGTTTGTGAATATGATGATAATTTGCAAAAATAAACACTTACACTTAAAAGCAAGCCGTTAAAAGGTGAAAACCCAAATCACCCCCCAAATGACCCCGTAGGAGGCACAAACACCTCTTACGGGACCAATGTAACTTGTTGTAACTGACCGCGTTGTCCAGGGACTCCCAATTTGAGAATATGACGAGAATTTGCAAAAATCAACAAAATCAACACTTAAACTTAAAAACAAGTCGTTAAAGGGTGAAAACCCAAACCAACCGCCAAACGGACCCGTAGGAGTACCGAACACCTCGTACGGGACCAATGTAACTTGTAATAACTGACCGCATAGTCCCGGGTCTCCCAGTTTGTGAATATGATGATAATTTGCAAAAATCAATACTTAGACTTAAAAACAAGCTGTTAAAGGGTGAAAACCTAAACCATCCCCAAAATGATCCCGTAGGAGGCACGAACACCTCGTACGGGACCAATGTAACTTGTAGGAACTAACGGCGTAGTCCCGGGTCTCTCGATTCGAGAATATGATGTCAATTTGTAAAAATCAACAAAATCCACACTTAAACATAAAAACAAGCCGTTAAAGGGTGAAAACCCAAACCAACCGCCAAATGACCCCGTAGGAGGCACGAACACCTCGTACGGGACCAATGTAACTTGTTGTAACTGACCGCGTAGTCCCGGGTCTCCCCGTTTGTGAATATGATGATAATTTGCAAAAATCAACACTTATACTTAAAAAAAAAGCCGTTAAAGGGTGAAAACCCAAACCACCCCCCAAACGACCCCGTAGGGGGCACGAACACCTCGCACGGGACCAATGTAACTTGTTGGAACTGACGGCGTAGTCCCAGGTCTCCCGATTCGAGAATTTGACGATAATTTGTAAAAATCAACAAAATCAACACTTAAACTTAAAAACAAGTTGTTAAAGGGTGAAAACCCAAACCAACCCCCAAACGACCCCGTAGGAGGCACGAACACCTCTTACAGGACCAATGTAACTCGTAGTAAATGACCGCATAGTCCTAGGTCTCCCAGTTTGTGAATATGATGATAATTTGTAAAAATCAACACTTAGCCTTTAAAACATGCCGTTAAAGAGTGAAAACCCAAACCACCATGCAAACGACCCCGTAGGAGGCACGAAAACCTCGCAGGAGACCAATGTATCTTGTTGGAACTAACCGCGTAGTCCGGGGTCTCCCAATTTGAGAATATGATGATAATTTACAAAAATCAATAAAATTAACACTTAAACATAGAAAAGAAACCGTTAAAGGGTGAAAACCTAAACCATCCCCAAAATGATCTCGTAGGAGGCACGAACACCTCGTACAGGACCAATGTAACTTGTAGGAACTAACGGCGTAGTCCCGGGTCTCCCGATTCGAGAATATGATGTTAATTTGTAAAAATCAACAAAATCCACACTTAAACATCAAAACAAGCTGTTAAAGGGTGAAAACCCAAACCAACCGCCAAATGACCCCGTAGGAGGCACGAACACCTCGTACGAGACAAATGTAACTTGTTGTAACTGACCGCGTAGTCCCGGGTCTCCCCGTTTGTGAATATGATGATAATTTGCAAAAATCAACACTTATACTTAAAAACAAGCCGTTAAAGGGTGAAAACCCAAACCACCCACCAAACGACCCCGTAGGGGGCACAAACACCTCGCACGGAACCATTGTAACTTGTTGGAACTGACCACGTAGTCCCAGGTCTCCCAATTCGAGAATATGAAGATAAATTGTAAAAATTAACAAAATCAACACTTAAACTTAAAAACAAGTCGTTAAAGGGTGAAACCCCATACCAACCCCCAAACGACCCCGTAGGAGGCACGAACACCTCTTACGGGACCAATGTAACTTGTAGTAGCTGACCGCATAGTCCTGGGTCTCCCAGTTTGTGAATATGATGATAATTTGCAACAATCAATACTTAGACTTAAAAACAGGCCGTTAAAGGGTGAAAACCCAAACCACCCTCCAAACGACCCCGTAGGAGGCACGGACACCTCGCACGGGACCATTGTAACTTATTGGAACTGATCGCGTAGTCCGGGGTCACACAATTTGAGAATATGACGATAATTTGCAAAAATCAACAAAATCAACACTTAAACTTAAAAACAAGCCATTAAAGGGTAAAAATCCAAACCAGCCCTCGAACGACCCTATAGGAGGCACGAACACCTCATACGGGACAAATGTAACTTGGAGGAAGTGACCGCGTACTCTCGGGTCACCCGGTTTGTGAATGTGATGATAATTTGCAAAAATTAAGACTTAGACTTAAAAACAAACCTTTAAAGGGAGAAAACCCAAACCAGCCCCCAAATGACCACGTAGGAGGCACGAACACCTCGTACGGGACCAATGTAACTTGTAATAACTGACCACATAGTCCTGGGTCTCCCGATTCGAGAATATGATGTCAATTTGTAAAAATCAACAAAATCCACACTTAAACATAAAAACAAGCCGTTAAAGGGTGAAAACCCAAACCAACCGCCAAATGACCCCGTGGGAGGCACGAACACCTCGTACGGGACCAATGTAACTTTTTGTAACTGACCGCGTAGTCCCGGGTCTCCCCGTTTGGGAATATGATGATAATTTGCAAAAATCAACACTTATACTTAAAAAAAAAGCCGTTAAAGGGTGAAAACCCAAACCACCCCCCAAACGACCCCGTAGGGGGCACGAACACCTCGCACGGGACCAATGTAACTTGTTGGAACTGACGTCGTAGTCCCAGGTCTCCCGATTAGAGAATTTGACGATAATTTGTAAAAATCAACAAAATCAACACTTAAACTTAAAAACAAGTTGTTAAAGGGTGAAAACCCAAACCAACCCCCAAACGACCCCGTAGGAGGCACGAACACCTCTTACAGGACCAATGTAACTCGTAGTAACTGACCGCATAGTCCTAGGTCTCCCAGTTTGTGAATATGATGATAATTTGTAAAAATCAACACTTGGCCTTTAAAACATGCCGTTAAAGAGTGAAAACCCAAACCACCATGCAAACGACCCCGTAGGAGGCACGGAAACCTCGCAGGAGACCAATGTATCTTGTTGGAACTAACCGCGTAGTCCGGGGTCTCCCAATTTGAGAATATGATGATAATTTACAAAAATCAATAAAATTAACACTTAAACATAGAAAAGAAACCGTTAAAGGGTGAAAACCTAAACCATCCCCAAAATGATCCCGTAGGAGGCACGAACACCTCGTACTGGACCAATGTAGCTTGTAGGAACTAACGGCGTAGTCCCGGGTCTCCCGATTCGAGAATATGATGTTAATTTGTAAAAATCAACAAAATCCACACTTAAACATCAAAACAAGCCGTTAAAGGGTGAAAACCCAAACCAACCGCCAAATGACCCCGTAGGAGGCACGAACACCTCGTACGAGACCAATGTAACTTGTTGTAACTGACCGCGTAGTCCCGGGTCTCCCCGTTTGTGAATATGATGATAATTTGCAAAAATCAACACTTATACTTAAAAATAAGCCGTTAAAGGGTGAAAACCCAAACCACCCACCAAACGACCCCGTAGGGGGCACAAACACCTCGCCCGGGACCATTGTAACTTGTTGGAAATGACCGCGTAGTCCCAGGTCTCCCGATTCGAGAATATGAAGATAATTTGTAAAAATTAACAAAATCAACACTTAAACTTAAAAACAAGTCGTTAAAGGGTGAAACCCCAAACTAACCCCCAAACGACCCCGTAGGAGGCACGAACACCTCTTACGGGACCAATGTAACTTGTAGTAGCTGACCGCATAGTCCTGGGTCTCCCAGTTTGTGAATATGATGATAATTTGCAGAAATCAATACTTAGACTTAAAAACAGGTCGTTAAAGGGTGAAAACCCAAACCACCCGTCCAAACGACCCCGTAGGAGGCACGGACACCTCGCACGGGACCATTGTAACTTATTGGAACTGATCGCGTAGTCCGGGGTCACACAATTTGAGAATATGCCGATAATTTGCAAAAATCAACAAAATCAACACTTAAACATAAAAACAAGCCATTAAAGGGTAACAATCCAAACCAGCCCTCGAACGACCCTATTGGAGGCACGGACACCTCCTACGGGACAAATGTAACTTGGAGGAACTGACCACGTAGTCTCGGGTCACCCGGTTTGTGAATGTGATGATAATTTACAAAAATTAAGACTTAGACTTAAAAACAAACCTTTAAAGGGTGAAAACCCAAACCAGCCCCCAAAAGACCACGTAGGAGGCACGAACACTTCGTACGGCACCAATGTAACTTGTAGTAACTGACCGCATAGTCCTGGGTCTCCCAGTTTGTGAATCTGATGATAATTTGTAAAAATCAACACTTAGCCTTAAAAATAAGTCGTTAAAGGGTGAAAACCCAAACCACCCTCCAAACGACCCCGAAGGAGGCATGAACACCTCGCACGGGACCAATGTAACTTGTTGGAACTGATCGTGTAGTTCGGGGTCACACAATTTGAGAATATGATGATAATTTTCAAAAATCAACAAAATCAACACTTAAACTTAAAAACAAGCCATTAATGGGTGAAAATCAAAACCAGCCCTCAAACGACCCTATAGGAGGCTCGAACACCTCCTACGGGACCAATGTAACTTGGAGGAACTGACCGCGTAGTCTCGGGTCACCCGAATTGTGAATATGATGATAATTTGGAAAAATTAATACTTAGACTTAAAAACAAACCTTTAAAGGTTGAAAACCCAAACCAGCCCCCAAACGACCACGTAGGAGGAACGAACACCTCGTACGGGACCAATGTAACTTGTAGTAACTGACCGCATAGTCCTGGGTCTCCCAGTTTGTGAATCTGATGATAATTTGTAAAAATCAACACTTAGCCTTAAAAATCAGACGTTAAAGGGTGAAAACCCAAACCACCCTCCAAACGACCCCTTAGGAGGCACGAACACCTCGCACGGGACCAATGTAACTTGTTGGAACTGATCGCGTAGTCCGGGGTCCCATCATTTGAGAATATGATGATAATTTTCAAAAATTAACAAAATCGACACTTAAACTTAAAAACAAGCTATTAAAGGGTGAAAATCAAAACCAGCCCTCAAACGACCCTGTAGGAGGCACGAACACCTCCTACGAGACCAATGTAACTTGGAGGAACTGACCGCGTAGTCTCGGGTCACCCGGATTGTGAATATGATGATAATTTGGAAAAATTAACACTTAGACTTAAAAACAAACCGTTAAAGGGTGAAAACCCAAACCAACCCCCAAATGACCTCGTAGGAGGCACGAACACCTCGTACGGGACTAATGTAACTTGTTGTAACTAACCGCGTAGTCCCGAGTCTCCCAGTTTGTGAATATGATGATAATTTGCAAAAATAAACACTTACACTTAAAAGCAAGTCGTTAAAGGGTGAAAACCCAAATCACCTCCAAATGACCCCGTAGGAGGCACGAACACCTCGCACGGGACCAATGTAACTTGTTGGAACTGACCACGTTGTCCGGGGTCTCCCAATTTGTGAATATGACGAGAATTTGCAAAAAACAACAAAATCAACACTTAAACTTAAAAACAAGTCGTTAAAGGGTGAAAACTAAACCAACCGCCAAATGACCCCGTAGGAGGCACGAACACCTCGTACGGGACCAATGTAACTTGTTGTAACTGACCGCGTTGTCCTGGGTCTCCCCATTTGTGAATATGATGATAATTTGCAAAAATCAACACTTATACTTAAAAACAAGCCGTTAAAGGGTGAAAACCCAAACCACGCCCCAAACGACCCCGTAGGGGGCACGAACACCTCGCACGGGCCCAATGTAACTTGTTGGAACTGACCGCGTAGTCCCAAGTCTCCCGATTCGAGAATATGACGATAATTTGTAAAAATCAACAAAATCAACACTTAAACTTAAAAACAAGTCGTTAAAGGGTGAAAACCCAAACCAACCCCCAAACGACCCCGTAGGAGGCACGAACACCTCTTACAGGACCAATGTCACTTGTAGTAAGTGACCGCATAGTCCTGGGTCTCCCAGTTTGTGAATATGATGATAATTTGAAAAAATCAATACTTAGACTTAAAAAACAGGCTGTTAAAGGGTGAAAACCCAAACCACCCTCCAAACGACCCCGTAGGACGCACGAACACCTCGCACGTGACTAATGTAACTTATTGGAACTGATCGCGTAGTTCGGGGTCACACAATTTGAGAATATGACAATAATTTGCAAAAATCAACAAAATCAACACTTAAACTTAAAAACAAGCCATTAAAGGGTAAAAATCCAAACCAGCCCTCAAACGACCCTATACGAGGCACGGACACCTCATACGGGACAAATGTAACTTAGAGGAACTGACCGCGTAGTTTCGGGTCACCCGGTTTGTGAATGTGATGATAATTTGCAAAAATTAAGACTTAGACTTAAAAACAAACCTTTAAAGGGTGAAAACCCAAACTAGCCCCCAAACGACCACGTAGGAGGCACGAACACTTCGTACGGGACCAATGTAACTTTTAATAACTGACCGCATAGTCCTAGGTCTCCCAGCTTGTGAATCTGATGATAATTTGTAAAAATCAACAATTAGCCTTAAAAACAAGTCGTTAAAGGGTGAAAACCCAAACCACCCTCCAAACGACCCTGTAGGAGGCACAAACACCTCACACGGGACCAATGTAACTTGTTGGAACTGATCGTGTAGTCCGGGGTCAGGCAATTTTAGAATATGACGATAAATTGCAAAAATAAAAAAAATCAACACTTAAACTTAAAAACAACCCATTAAAGGGTGAAAATCCAATGTAACTTGGAGGAACTGACCGCGTAATCTCGGGTCACCCGATTTGTGAATATGATGATAATTTGCAAAAATTAACACTTAGACTTAAAAACAAACCTTTAAAGGGTGAAAACCCAAACCAGCCCCCAAACGACCACATAGGAGGCACGAACACCTCGAACGGGACTAATGTAACTTGTAGTAATTGACCGCATAGTCCTGGGTCTCCCAGTTTGTGAATCTGATGATAATTTGCAAAAATCAACACTTATCCTTAAAAACAAGTCATTAAAGGGTGAAAACCCAAACCACCCTCCAAACGACCCCGTAGGAGGCACGAACACCTCGCACGGGACCAATGTAACTTGTTGGAACTGATCGCGTAGTCCGGGGTCACACAATTTGAGAATATGAAGATAATTTTCAAAAATTAACAAAATCAACACTTAAACTTAAAAATAAGCCATTAATGGGTGAAAATCAAAACCAGCCCTCAAACGACCCTGTAGGAGGCTCGAACACCTCCTACGGGACCAATGTAACTTGGAGGAACTGACCGCGTAGTCTCGGGTCACCCGGATTGTGAATATGATGATAATTTGCAAAAATTAATACTTAGACTTAAAAACAAACCTTTAAAGGTTGAAAAACCAAACCAGCCCCCAAACGACCAGGTAGGAGGAACGAACACCTCGTACGGGACCAATGTAACTTGTAGTAACTGACCGCATAGTGCTGGGTCTCCCAGTTTGTGAATCTGATGATAATTTGCAAAAATTAACACTTAGCCTTAAAAACAAGTAGTTAAAGGGTGAAAACCCAAACCACCCTCCAAACGACCCCTTAGGAGGCACGAACACCTCGCACGGGACCAATGTAACTTGTTGGAACTGATCGCGTAGTCCGGGGACCAACAATTTGAGAATATGTTGATAATTTTCAAAAATTAACAAAACAACACTTAAACTTAAAAACAAGCCATTAAAGGGTGAAAATCAAAACCAGGCTTCAAACGACCCAGTAGGAGGCACGAACACCTCCTACGGGACCAATGTAACTTGGAGGAACTGACCGCGTAGTCTTGGGTCACCCGGATTGTGAATATGATGATAATTTGGAAAAATTAACACTTAGAGTTAAAAACAAACCGTTAAAGGGTGAAAACACAAACCAACCTCAAATGACCTCGTAGGAGGCACGAACACCTCGTACGGGACAAATGTAACTTGTTGTAACTAACCGCGTAGACCCGAGTCTCCCAGTTTGTGAATATGATGATAATTTGCAAAAATAAACACTTACACTTAAAAGCAAGTCGTTAAAGGGTGAAAACCCAAATCACCCCCAAATGACCCCGTAGGAGGCACGAACACCTCGCACGGTACCAATGTAACTTGTTGGAACTGACCTCGTTGTCCGGGGTCTCCCAATTTGAGAATATGACGAGAATTTGCAAAAAATAACAAAATCAACACTTAAACTTAAAAACAAGTCGTTAAAGGGTGAAAACCCATAGCAACCGCCAAACGGCCCCATAGGAGGCACGAACACCTCGTACGGGACCAATGTAAGTTGTAATAACTGACCGCGTAGTCCCGGGTCTCCCAGTTTGTGAATATGATGATAATTTGCGAAAATCAATACTTAGACTTAAAAACAAGCCGTTAAAGGGTGAAAACCTAAACCATCCCCAAAATGATCCCGTAGGAGGCACGAACACCTCGTACGGGACCAATGTAACTTATAGGAACTAACAGCGTAGTCCCGGGTCTCCCGATTCGAGAATATGATGTTAATTTGTAAAAATCAGCAAAATCCACACTTAAACATAAAAACAAGCCGTTAAAGGGTGAAAACTAAACCAACCGCCAAATGACCCCGTAGGAGGCACGAACACCTCGTACGGGACCAATGTAACATGTTGTAACTGACCACGTAGTCCTCGGTCTCCCCGTTTGTGAATATGATGATAATTTCCAAAACTCAACACTTATACTGAAAAACAAGCTGTTAAAGGGTGAAAACCCAAACCACCGCCCAAACGACCCCGTAGTGGGCACGAACACCTCGCACGGGCCCAATGTAACTTGTTGGAACTGACCGCACAGTCCTGGGTCTCCCAGTTTGTGAATATGATGATAATTTGCAAAAATCAATACTTAGACTTAAAAACAAGCTGTTAAAGGGTGAAAACCCAAACCACCCCCCAAATGACGTCGTAGGAGGCACGAACACCTCGTACGGGACTAATGTAACTTGTTGTAACTAACCGCGTAGTCCCGAGTATCCCAGTTTGTGAATATGATGATAATTTGCAAAAATAAACACTTACACTTAAAACCAAGCCGTTAAAGGGGGAAACCCAAATCACCCCCCAAATGACCCCGTAGGAGGCACAAACACCTCGTACGGGCCAATGTAACTTGTTGGAACTGACCGCGTAGTCCGGGGTCGCACAATTTGAGAATATGATGATAATTTTCAAAAATTAACAAAATCAACACTTAAACTTAAAAACAAGCCATTAAAGGGTGAAAATCAAAACCAGCCCTCAAACGACCCTGTAGGAGGCACGAACACCTCCTACGGGACCAATGTAACTTGGAGGAACTGACCGCGTAGTCTCGGGTCACCCAGGTTGTGAATATGATGATAATTTGGAAAAATTAACACTTAGACTTAAAAACAAACCGTTAAAGGGTGAAAACCCAAACCAACCCCCAAATGACCTCGTAGGAGGCAGGAACACCTCGTACGGGACTAATGTAACTTGTTGTAACTAACCGCGTAGTCCCGAGTCTCCCAGTTTGTGAATATGATGATAATTTGCAAAAATAAACACTTACACTTAAAAGCAAGTCGTTAAAGGGTGAAAACCCAAATCACCCCCCAAATGACCCGGGAGGAGGCACGAACACCTCGCACGGGACCAATGTAACTTGTTGGAACAGACCGCGTTGTCCGGGGTCTCCCAATTTGAGAATATGACGAGAATTTGCAAAAAACAACAAAATCATGACTTAAACTTAAAAACAAGTCGTTAAAGGGTAAAAACCCAAACCAACCGCCAAACGGCCCCGTAGGAGGCACGAACACCTCGTACGGGACCAATGTAACTTGTAATAACTGACCGCGTAGTCCCGGGTCTCCCAGTTTGTGAATATGGTGATAATTTGCGAAAATCAATATTTAGACTTAAAAACAAGCCGTTAAAGGGTGAAAACCTAAACCATCCCCAAAATGATCCCGTAGGAGGCACGAACACCTCGTACGGGACCAATGTAACTTGTAGGAACTAACGGCGTAGTCCCCGGTCTCCCGATTCGAGAATATGATGTTAATTTGTAAAAATCAACAAAATCCACACTTAAACATAAAAACAAGCCGTTAAAGGGTGAAAACCAAACCAACCGCCAAATGACCCCGTAGGAGGCACGAACACCTCGTACGGGACCAATGTAACTTGTTGTAACTGACCGCGTAGTCCCGGGTCTCCCCATTTGTGAATATGATGATAATTTGCAAAAATCAACACTTATACTTAAAAACAAACCGTTAAAGGGTGAAAACCCAAACCACCCCCCAAACGACCCCGTAGGGGGCACGAACACCTCGCACGGGACCAATGTAAGTTGTTGGAACTGACCGCGTAGTCCCAGGTCTCCCGATTTGAGAATATGATGATAATTTGTAAAAATCAACAAAATCAACACTTAAACTTAAAAACAAGTCGTTAAAGGGTGAAAACCCAAACCAACCCCCAAACGACCCCGTAGGAGGCACGAACACCTCTTACGGTACCAATGTAACTTGTAGTAACTTACCGCATAGTCCTGGGTCTCCCAGTTTGTGAATATGATGATAATTTGCAAAAATCAATACTTAGACTTTAAAATAGGCCGTTAAAGGGTGAGAACCCAAACCACCCTCCAAACGACCCCGTAGGAGGCCCGGACACCTCGCACGGGAGCAATGTAACTTATTGGAACTGATCGCGTAGTCCGGGGTCACACAATTTGAGAATATGGCGATAATTTGCAAAAATCAACAAAATCAACAATTAAACTTAAAAACAAGCCATTAAAGGGTAAAAATCCAAACCAGCCCTCAAACGACACTATTGGAGGCACGAACACCTCCTACGGGACAAATGTAACTTGGAGGAACTGACCGCGTAGTCTCGGGTCACCCGGTTTGTGAATGTGATGATAATTTGCAAAAATTAAGACTTAGACTTAAAAACAAACCTTTAAAGGGTGAAAACCCAAACCAGCCCCCAAACGACCACGTAGGAGGCACGAACACTTCATACGGCACCAATGTAACTTGTTGTAACTGACCGCATAGTCCTGGGTCTCCCAGTTTGTCAATCTGATGATAATTTGTAAAAATCAACACTTAGCCTTAAAAACAAGTCGTTAAAGGGTGAAAACCCAAACCACCCTCCAAACGACCCCGTAGTAGGCACGAACACCTCGCATGGGACCAATGTAACTTGTTGGAACTGATCGCGTAGTTCGGGGTCACAAAATTTGAGAATATGATGATAATTTGCAAAAATCAACAAAATCAACACTTAAACTTAAAAACAAGCCATTAAAGGGTGAAATTCCAAACCAACCCACAAACGACCCTGTATAAGGCATTAACACCTCCTACGGGACCAATGTAACTTGGAGGAACTGACCGCGTAATCTCGGGTCACCCGATTTGTGAATATGATGATAATTTGCAAAAATTAACACTAAGACTTAAAAACAAACCTTTAAAGGTTGAAAACTCAAACCAGTCCCCAAACGACCACGTAGGAGGCACGAACACCTCGTACGGGACAAATGTAACTTGTAGTAACTGATCGCATTGTCCTGGGTCACACAATTTGAGAATATGATGATAATTTTCAAAAATTAACAAAATCAATACTTAAACTTAAAAACAAGCCATTGAAGGTGAAAATCAAAACCAGCCCTCAAACGACCCTGTAGGAGGCACGAACACCTCCTACGGGACCAATGTAACTTGGAGGAACTGACCGCGTAGTCTCGGGTAACCCGGATTGTGAATATGATGATAATTTGGAAAAATTAAGACTTAGACTTAAAGACAAACCGTTAAAGGGTGAAAACCCAAACCAACCCCCAAATGACCTCGTAGGAGGCACGAACACCTCGTACGGGACTAATGTAATTTGTTGAAACTAACCCCGTAGTCCCGAGTCTCCCAGTTTGTGAATATGATGATAATTTGCAAAAATCAATACTTAGACTTAAAAACAGGCCGTTAAAGGGTGAAAACCCAAACCACCCTCCAAACGACCCCGTAGGAGGCACGGACACCTCATACGGGAGCAATGTAACTTATTGGAACTGATCGCGTAGTCCGGGGCCACACAATTTGAGAATATGACGATAATTTGCAAAAATCAACAAAATCAACAATTAAACTTAAAAACAAGCCATTAAAGGGTAAAAATCCAAACCAGCCCTCAAACGACACTATTGGAGGCACGAATACCTCCTACGGGACAAATGGAACTTGGAGGAACTGACCGCGTAGTCTCGGGTCACCCGATTTGTGAATGTGATGATAATTTGCAAAAATTAAGACTTAGACTTAAAAACAAACCTTTAAAGGGTGAAAACCCAAACCAGCCCCCAAACGACCACGTAGGAGGCACGGACACTTCATACGGCACCAATGTAACTTGTAGTAACTGACCGCATAGTCCTGGGTCTCCCAGTTTGTCAATCTGATGATAATTTGTAAAAATCAACACTTAGCCTTAAAAACAAGTCGTTAAAGGGTGAAAACCCAAACCACCCTCCAAACGACCCCGTAGTAGGCACGAACACCTCGCCTGGGACCAATGTAACTTGTTGGAACAGATCGCGTAGTTCGGGGTCACACAATTTGAGAATATGATGATAATTTGCAAAAATCAACAAAATCAACACTTAAACTTAAAAACAAGCCATTAAAGGGTGAAATTCCAAACCAACCCTCAAACGACCCTGTATAAGGCATTAACACCTCCTACGGGAACAATGTAACTTGGAGGAACTGACCGCGTAATCTCGGGTCACCCGATTTGTGAATCTGATGAAAATTTGCAAAAATCAACACTTAGCCTTAAAAACAAGCCGTTAAAGGGTGAAAACCCAAACCACCCTCCAAACAACCCCGTAGGAGGTACGAACACCTCGCACGGGACCAATGTAACTTGTTGGAACTGATCGCGTAGTCCGGGGTCACACAATTTGAGAATATGATGATAATTTTCAAAAATTAACAAAATCAACACTTAAACTTAAAAACAAGCCATTGAAGGTGAAAATCAAAACCAGCCCTCAAAGGACCCTGTAGGAGGCACGAACACCTCCTACGGGACCAATGTAACTTGGAGGAACTGACCGCGTAGTCTCGGGTAACCCGGATTGTGAATATGATGATAATTTGGAAAAATTAAGACTTAGACTTAAAGACAAACCGTTAAAGGGTGAAAACCCAAACCAACCCCCAAATGACCTCGTAGGAGGCACGAACACCTCGTACGGGACTAATGTAATTTGTTGTAACTAACCCCGTAGTCCCGAGTCTCCCAGTTTGTGAATATGATGATAATTTGCAAAAATCAATACTTAGACTTAAAAACAGGCCGTAAAAGGGTGAAAACCCAAACCACCCTCCAAACGACCCCGTAGGAGGCACGGACACCTCGTACGGGAGCAATGTAACTTATTGGAACTGATCGCGTAGTCCGGGGCCACACAATTTGAGAATATGACGATAATTTGCAAAAATCAACAAAATCAACAATTAAACTTAAAAACAAGCCATTAAAGGGTAAAAATCCAAACCAGCCCTCAAACGACACTATTGGAGGGACGAACACCTCCTACGGGACAAATGGAACTTGGAGGAACTGACCGCGTAGTCTCGGGTCACCCGATTTGTGAATGTGATGATAATTTGCAAAAATTAAGACTTAGACTTAAAAACAAACCTTTAAAGAGTGAAAACCCAAACCAGCCCCCAACCGACCACGTAGGAGGCACGAACACTTCATACGACACCAATGTAATTTTTACTAACTGACCGCATAGTCCTGGGTCTCCCAGTTTTTCAATCTGATGATAATTTGTAAAAATCAACACTTAGCCTTAAAAACAAGTCGTTAAAGGGTGAAAAGCCAAACCACCCTCCAAACGACCCCGTAGTAGGCACGAACACCTCGCGTGGGACCAATGTAACTTGTTGGAACTGATCGCATAGTTCGGGGTCACACAATTTGAGAATATGATGATAATTTGCAAAAATCAACAAAATCAACACTTAAACTTAAAAACAAGCCATTAAAGGGTGAAATTCCAAACCAACCCTCAAACGACCCTGTATAAGGCATTAACATCTCCTACGGGACCAATGTAACTTGGAGGAACTGACCGCGTAATCTCGGGTCACCCGATTTGTGAATATGATGATAATTTGCAAAAATTAACACTAAGACTTAAAAACAAACCTTTAAAGGTTGAAAACCCAAACCAACCCCCAAACGACCACGTAGGAGGCACAAACACCTCGTACGGGACCAATGTAACTTGTAGTAACTGACCGCATAGTCGTGGGTCTCCCAGCTTGTGAATCTAATGATAATTTGCAAAAAACAACACTTAGCCTTAAAAACAAGTCGTTAAAGGGTGAAAACCCAAACCACCCTCCAAACGACCCCGTAGGAGGCACGAACACCTCGCACGGGACCAATGTAACTTGTTGGAACTGATCGCATAGTCCGGGGTCACATAATTTGAGAATATGATGATAATTTTCAAAAATTAACAAAATCAACACTTAAACTTAAAAACAAGCCATTAAAGGGTGAAAATCAAAACCATCCCTCAAACGACCCTATAGGAGGCACAAACACCTCCTACGGGACCAATGTAACTTGGAGGAACTGACCGCGTAGTCTCGGGTAACCCGGATTGTGAATATGATGATAATTTGGAAAAATTAACACTTAAACTTAAAGACAAACCGTTAAAGGGTGAAAAACCCAAACAACCCCCAAATGACCTCGTATGAGGCACGAACACCTCGTACGGGACTAATGTAATTTGTTGAAACTAACCGCGTAGTCCCGAGTCTCCCAGTTTGTGAATATGATGATAATTTGCAAAAATAAACACTTACACTTAAAAGCAAGCCGTTAAAGGGGGAAACCCAAATCACCCCCCAAATGACCCCGTAGGAGGCACAAACACCTCGTACGGGCCAATGTAACTTGTTGGAACTGACCGCGTAGTCCGGGGTCGCACAATTTGAGAATATGATGATAATTTTCAAAAATTAACAAAATCAACACTTAAACTTAAAAACAAGCCATTAAAGGGTGAAAATCAAAACCAGCCCTCAAACGACCCTGTAGGAGGCACGAACACCTCCTACGGGACCAATGTAACTTGGAGGAACTGACCGCGTAGTCTTGGGTCACCCAGATTGTGAATATGATAATAATTTGGAAAAATTAACACTTAGACTTAAAAACAAACCGTTAAAGGGTGAAAACCCAAACCAACCCCCAAATGACCTCGTAGGAGGCACGAACACCTCGTACGGGACTAATGTAACTTGTTGTAACTAACCGCGTAGTCCCGAGTCTCCCAGTTTGTGAATATGATGATAATTTGCAAAAATAAACACTTACACTTAAAAGCAAGTCGTTAAAGGGTGAAAATCCAAATCACCCCCCAAATGACCCGGTAGGAGGCACGAACACCTCGCACGGGACCAATGTAACTTGTTGGAACAGATCGCGTTGTCCGGGGTCTCCCAATTTGAGAATATGATGAGAATTTCCAAAAAACAACAAAATCATGACTTAAACTTAAAAACAAGTCGTTAAAGGGTAAAAACCCAAACCAACCGCCAAACGGCCCCGTAGGAGGCACGAACACCTCGTACGGGACCAATGTAACTTGTAATAACTGATCGCGTAGTCCCGGGTCTCCCAGTTTGTGAATATGGTGATAATTTGCGAAAATCAATATTTAGACTTAAAAACAAGCCGTTAAAGGGTGAAAACCTAAACCATCCCCAAAATGATCCCGTAGGAGGCACGAACACCTCGTACGGGACCAATGTAACTTGTAGGAACTAACGGCGTAGTCCCGGGTCTCCCGATTCGAGAATATGATGTTAATTAGTAAAAATCAACAAAATACACACTTAAACATAAAAACAAGCCGTTAAAGGGTGAAAACCAAACCAACCGCCAAATGACCCCGTAGGAGGCACGAACACCTCGTACGGGACCAATGTAACTTGTTGTAACTGACCGCGTAGTCCCGGGTCTCCCCATTTGTGAATATGATGATAATTTGCAAAAATCAACACTTATACTTAAAAACAAACCGTTAAAGGGTGAAAACCCAAACCACTCCCCAAACGACCCCGTAGGGGGCACGAACACCTCGCACGGGACCAATGTAAGTTGTTGGAACTGACCGCGTAGTCCCAGGTCTCCCGATTTGAGAATATGATGATAATTTGTAAAAATCAACAAAATCAACACTTAAACTTCAAAACAAGTCGTTAAAGGGTGAAAACCCAAACCAACCCCCAAACGACCCCGTAGGAGGCACGAACACCTCTTACGGGACCAATGTAACTTGTAGTAACTTACCGCATAGTCCTGGGTCTCCCAGTTTGTGAATATGATGATAATTTGCAAAAATCAATACTTAGACTTAAAAATAGGCCGTTAAAGGGTGAAAACCCAAACCACCCTCCAAACGACCCCGTAGGAGGCCCGGACACCTCGCACGGGAGCAATGTAACTTATTGGAACTGATCGCGTAGTCCGGGGTCACACAATTTGAGAATATGACGATAATTTGTAAAAATCAACAAAATCAACAATTAAACTTGAAAACAAGCCATTAAAGGGTAAAAATCCAAACCAGCCCTCAAACGACACTATTGGAGGCACGAACCCGGTTTGTGAATGTGATGATAATTTGCAAAAACTAAGACTTAGACTTAAAAACAAACCTTTAAAGGGTTAAAACCCAAACCAGCCCCCAAACGACCACGTAGGAGGCACGAACACTTCATACGGCACCAATGTAACTTGTAGTAACTGACCGCATAGTCCTGGGTCTCCCAGTTTGTCAATCTGATGATAATTTGTAAAAATCAACACTTAGCCTTAAAAACAAGTCGTTAAAGGGTGAAAACCCAAACCACCCTCCAAACGACCCCGTAGTAGGTACGAACACCTCGCATGGGACCAATGTAACTTGTTGGAACTGATCGCGTAGTTCGGGGTCACACAATTTGAGAATATGATGATAATTTGCAAAAATCAACAAAATCAACACTTAAACTTAAAAACAAGCCATTAAAGGGTGAAATTCCAAACCAACCCTCAAACGACCCTGTATAAGGCATTAACACCTCCTACGGGACCAATGTAACTTGGAGGAACTGACCGCGTAATCTCGGGTCACCCGATTTGTGAATATGATGATAATTTGCAAAAATTAACACTAAGACTTAAAAATAAACCTTTAAAGGTTGAAAACCCAAACCAGTCCCCAAACGACCACGTAGGAGGCACGAACACCTCGTACGGGACAAATGTAACTTGTAGTAACTGATCGCATTATCCTGGGTCTCCCAGTTTGTGAATCTGATGAAAATTTGCAAAAATCAACACTTAGCCTTAAAAACAAGTCGTTAAAGGGTGAAAACCCAAACCACCCTCCAAACGACCCCGTAGGAGGCACGAACACCTCGCACGGGACCAATGTAACTTGTTGGAACTGATCGCGTAGTCCGGGGTCACACAATTTGAGAATATGATGATAATTTTCAAAAATTAACAAAATCAACACTTAAACTTAAAAACAAGCCATTAAAGGTGAAAATCAAAACCAGCCCTCAAACGACCCTGTAGGAGGCACGAACACCTCTTACGGGACCAATGTAACTTGGAGGAACTGACCGCGTAGTCTCGGGTAACCCGGATTGTGAATATGATGATAATTTGGAAAAATTAAGACTTAGACTTAAAGACAAACCGTTAAAGGGTGAAAACCCAAACCAACCCCCAAATGACCTCGTAGGAGGCACGAACACCTCGTACGGGACTAATGTAATTTGTTGTAACTAACCGCGTAGTCCCGAGTCTCCCAGTTTGTGAATATGATGATAATTTGCAAAAATCAATACTTAGACTTAAAAACAGGCCGTTAAAGGGTGAAAACACAAACCACCCTCCAAACGACCCCGTAGGAGGCACGGACACCTCGCACGGGAGCAATGTAGCTTATTGGAACTGATCGCGTAGTCCGGGGTCACACAATTTGAGAATATGACGATAATTTGCAAAAATCAACAAAATCAACAATTAAACTTAAAAACAAGCCATTAAAGGGAAAAAATCCAAACCAGCCCTCAAACGACACTATTGGAGGCACGAACACCTCCTACGGGACAAATGGAACTTGGAGGAACTGACCGCGTAGTCTCGGGTCACCCGATTTGTGAATGTGATGATAATTTGCAAAAATTAAGACTTAGACTTAAAAACAAACCTTTAAAGGGTGAAAACCCAAACCAGCCCCCAAACGACCACGTAGGAGGTACGAACACTTCATACGGCACCAATGTAACTTGTAGTAACTGACCGCATAGTCCTGGGTCTCCCAGTTTGTCAATCTGATGATAATTTGTAAAAATCAACAATTAGCCTTAAAAACAAGTCGTTAAAGGGTGAAAACCCAAACCACCCTCCAAACGACCCCGTAGTAGGCACGAACACCTCGCATGGGACCAATGTAACTTGTTGGAACTGATCGCATAGTTCGGGGTCACACAATTTGAGAATATGATGATAATTTGCAAAAATCAACAAAATCAACACTTAAACTTAAAAACAAGCCATTAAAGGGTGAAATTCCAAACCAACCCTCAAACGACCCTGTATAAGGCATTAACATCTCCTACGGGACCAATGTAACTTGGAGGAACTGACCGCGTAATCTCGGGTCACCCGATTTGTGAATATGATGATAATTTGCAAAAATTAACACTAAGACTTAAAAACAAACCTTTAAAGGTTGAAAACCCAAACCAGTCCCCAAACGACCACGTAGGAGGCACGAACACCTCGTACGGGACAAATGTAACTTGTAGTAACTGATCGCATTGTCCTGGGTCTCCCAGTTTGTGAATCTGATGAAAATTTGCAAAAATCAACACTTAGCCTTAAAAACAAGTCGTTAAAGGGTGAAAACCCAAACCACCCTCCAAACGACCCCGTAGGAGGCACGAACACCTCGCACGGGACCAATGTAACTTGTTGGAACTGATCGCATAGTCCGGGGTCACACAATTTGAGAATATGATGATAATTTTCAAAAATTAACAAAATCAACACTTAAACTTAAAAACAAGCCATTAAAGGTGAAAATCAAAACCAGCCCTCAAACGACCCTGTATAAGGCATTAACACCTCCTACGGGACCAATGTAACTTGGAGGAACTGACCGCGTAATCTCGGGTCACCCGATTTGTGAATATGATGATAATTTGCAAAAATTAACACTAAGACTTAAAAACAAACCTTTAAAGGTTGAAAACCCAAACCAGTCCCCAAACGACCACGTAGGAGGCACGAACACCTCGTACGGGACAAATGTAACTTGTAGTAACTGATCGCATTGTCCTGGGTCTCCCAGTTTGTGAATCTGATGAAAATTTGCAAAAATCAACACTTAGCCTTAAAAACAAGTCGTTAAAGGGTGAAAACCCAAACCACCCTCCAAACGACCCCGTAGGAGGCACGAACACCTCGCACGGGACCAATGTAACTTGTTGGAACTGATCGCGTAGTCCGGGGTCACACAATTTGAGAATATGATGATAATTTTCAAAAATTAACAAAATCAACACTTAAACTTAAAAACAAGCCATTAAAGGTGAAAATCAAAACCAGCCCTCAAACGACCCTGTAGGAGGCACGAACACCTCCTACGGGACCAATGTAACTTGGAGGAACTGACCGCGTAGTCTCGGGTAACCCGAATTGTGAATATGATGATAATTTGGAAAAATTAACACTTAGACTTAAAGACAAACCGTTAAAGGGTGAAAAACCCAAACCAACTCCCAAATGACCTCGTAGGAGGCACGAACACCTCGTACGGGACTAATGTAATTTGTTGAAACTAACCGCGTAGTCCCGAGTCTCCCAGTTTGTGAATATGATGATAATTTGCAAAAATAAACACTTACACTTAAAAGCAAGCCGTTAAAGGGTGAAAACCCAAATCACCCCCCAAAGGACCCCGTAGGAGGCACAAACACCTCGTACGGGACCAATGTAACTTGTTGGAACTGACCGCGTTGTCCAGGGTCTCCCAATTTGAGAATCTGATGAGAATTTGCTAAAATCAAGAAAATCAACACTTAAACTTAAAAACAAGTCGTTAAAGGGTGAAAACCCAAACCAACCGCCAAACGGCCCCGTAGGAGTACCGAACACCTCGTACGGGACCAATGTAACTTGTAATAACTGACCGCATAGTCCCGGGTCTCCCAGTTTGTGAATATGATGATAATTTGTGAAAATCAATACTTAGACTTAAAAACAAGCCGTTAAAGGGTGAAAACCTAAACCATCCCCAAAATGATCCCGTAGGAGGCACGAACACCTCGTACGGGACCAATGTAACTTGTAGGAACTAACGGCGTAGTCCCGGGTCTATCGAATCGAGAATATGATGTCAATTTGAAAAAATCAACAAAATCCACACTTAAACATCAAAACAAGTCGTTAAAGGGTGAAAACCAAAACCAACCGCCAAATGACCCCGTAGGAGGCACGAACACCTCGTACGGCACCAAAGTAAGTTGTTGTAACTGACCGCCTAGTCCTGGGTCTCCCCGTTTGTGAATATGATGATAATTGGCAAAAATCAACACTTATACTTAAAAACAAGCCGTTAAAGGGTGAAAACCCAAACCACCCCCCAAACGACCCCGTAGGGGGCACGAACACCTCGCACGGGACCAATGTAACTTGTTGGAACTGACGGCGTAGTCCCAGGTCTCCCGATTCGAGAATATGACGATAATTTGAAAAAATCAACAAAATCAACACTTAAACTTAAAAACAAGTCATTAAAGGGTGAAAACCCAAACCAACCCCCAAACGACCCCGTAGGACGCACGAACACCTCTTACAGGACCAATGTAACCTGTAGTAACTGACCGCATAGTCCTGGGTCAACCAGTTTGTGAATATGATGATAATTTGCAAAAATCAATACATAGACTTAAAAACAGGCTGTTAAAGGGTGAAAGCCCAAACCACCCTCCAAACGACCCCGTAGGAGGCACGAACACCTCGCACGGGACCAATGTAACTTATTGGAACTGATCGCGTAGTCCGGGGGGTCACACAATTTGAAAATATGATGATAATTTGCAAAAATCAACAAAATCAACACTTAAACTTAAAAACAAGCCATTAAAGGGTAAAAATCCAAACCAGCCCTCAAACGACCCTATAGGAGGCACGAACACCTACTACGGGACAAATGTAACTTGGAGGAACTGACCGCGTAGTCTCGAGTCACCCGGCTTGTGAATGTGATGATAATTTGCAAAAATTAAGACTTACACTTAAAAACAAACCTTTAAAGGGTGAAAACCCAAATCAGCCCCCAAACGACCACGTAGGAGGCACGAACACTTCGTACGGGACCAATGTAACTTGTAGTAACTGACCGCATAGTCCTGGGTCTCCCAGCTTGTGAATCTGATGATAATTTGTAAAAATGAACACTTAGCTTTAAAAATAAGTCGTTAAAGGGTGAAAACCCAAACCACCCTCCAAACGACCCCGTAGGAGGCACGAACACCTCACACGGGACCAATGTAACTTGTTGGAACTGATCGTGTAGTCCGGGGTCATGCAATTTGAGAATATGGTGATAAATTGCAAAAATCAACAAAATCAACACTTAAACTTAAAAACAAGCCATTAAAGGGTGAAAATCCCAACCAACCCTCAAACGATCCTATATAAGGCATGAACACCTCCTACGGGACCAATGTAACTTGGAGGAACTGACCGCGTAATCTCGGGTCACCCGATTTGTGAATATGATGATAATTTGCAAAAATTAACACTTAGACTTAAAAACAAACCTTTAAAGGGTGAAAACACAACCCTTCCCCCAAACGACCACGTAGGAGGCACGAACACCTCGAACGGGACCAATGTAACTTGTAGTAACTTGTTGGGACTGATCGCGTAGTCCGGGGTCACGCAATTTGAGAATATGACGATAATTTGCAAAAATCAACAAAATCAACACTTAAACTTAAAAACAAGCCATTAAAGGGTGAAAATCCAAACCAGCCCTCAAACGACCCTGTATAAGGCATGACCACCTCCTACGGGACCAATGTAACTTGGAGGAACTGACCGCGTAATCTCGGGTCACATGATTTGTGAATATGATGATAATTTGCAAAAATTAACACTTAGACTTAAAAACAAACCTTTAAAGGGTGAAAACCCAAACCAGCCCCCAAACGACCACGTAGGAGGCACGAACACTTCATACGGCACCAATGTAACTTGTAGTAACTGACCGCATAGTCCTGGGTCTCCCAGTTTGTGAATCTGATGATAATTTGAAAAAATCAACACTTAGCTTTAAAAATAAGTCGTTAAAGGGTGAAAACCCAAACCACCCTCCAAACGACCCCGTAGGAGGCACGAACACCTCGAATCGGGACCAATGTAACTTGTTGGAACTGATCGTGTAGTCCGGGGTCATGCAATTTGAGAACATGACGATAAATTGCAAAAATCAACAAAATCAACACTTAAACTTAAAAACAAGCCATTAAAGGGTGAAAATCAAAACCAGCCCTCAAACGACCCTGTAGGAGGCACGAACAGCTCCTACGGGACCAATGTAACTTGGAGGAACTGACCGCTTAGTCTCGGGTCACCCGGATTGTGAATATGATGATAATTTGGAAAAATTAACACTTAGATTTAAAAACAAACCGTTAAAGGGTGAAAACCCAAACCAACCACCAAATGACCTCGTAGGAGGCACGAACACCTCGTACGGGACTAACGTAACTAGTTGTAACTAACCGCGTAGTCCCGAGTCTCCCAGTTTTTGAATATGATGATAATTTGCAAAAATAAACACTTACACTTAAAAGCAAGTCGTTAAAGGGTGAAAACCCAAATCACCCCCCAAATGACCCCGTAGGAGGCACAAACACCTCGCACGGGACCAATGTAACTTGTTGTAACTAACCGCGTTGTCCGGGGTCTCCCAATTTGAGAATATGATGAGAATTTGCAAAAAAACAACCAAATCATGACTTAAACTTAAAAACAAGTCGTTAAAGGGTGAAAACCCAAACCAACCGCCAAACGGCCCCGTAGGAGGCACGAACACCTCGTACGGGACCAATGTCACTTGTAATAACTGACCGTGTAGTCCCGGGTCTCCCAGTTTGTGAATATGATGATAATTTGCGAAAATCAATACTTAGACTTAAAAACAAGCCGTTAAAGGGTGAAAACCTAAACCATCCCCAAAATGATCCCGTAGGAGGCACGAACACCTCGTACGGGACCAATGTAACTTGTAGGAACTAACGGCGTAGTCCCGGGTCTCCCGATTCGTGAATATGATGTTAATTTGTAAAAATCAACAAAATCCACACTTAAACATAAAAACAAGCCGTTAAAAGGTGAAAACCCAAACCAACCGCCAAATGACCCCGTGGGAGGCACGAACACCTCGTACGGGACTAATGTAACTTGTTGTAACTGACCGCGTAGTCTCAGGTCTCCCCGTTTGTGAATATGATGATAATTTGTAAAAATCAACACTTATACTTAAAAACAAAACGTTAAAGGGTGAAAACCCAAACGACCCCGTAGGGGGCCCGAACACCTCGCACGGGACCAATGTAACTTGTTGGAACTGATCGCGTAGTCACAGGTCTCCCGATTCGAGAATATGACGATAATTTGTAAAAATCAACAAAATCAACACTTAAACTTAAAAACAAGTCGTTAAAGGGTGAAAACCCAAACCAACCGCCAAACCCGTAGGAGCCACGAACACCTCTTACGGGACCAATGTAACTTGGAGTAACTGACAGCATAGTCCTGGGTCTCCCCGTTTGTGAATATGATGATAATTGGCAAAAATCAACACTTATACTTAAAAACAAGCCGTTAAAGGGTGAAAACCCAAACCACCCCCCAAACGACCCCGTAGGGGGCACGAACACCTCGCACGGGACCAATGTAACTTGTTGGAACTGACGGCGTAGTCCCAGGTCTCCCGATTCGAGAATATGACGATAATTTGTAAAAATCAACAAAATCAAGACTTAAACTTAAAAACAAGTCGTTAAAGGGTGAAAACCCAAACCAACCCCCAAACGACCCCGTAGGAGGCACGAACACGTCGCACGGGACCAATGTAACTTATTGTAACTGATCGCGTAGTCCGGGGTCACACAATTTGAGAATATGACGATAATTTGCAAAAATCAACAAAATCAACACTTAAACTTAAAAACAAGCCATTAAAGGGTAAAAATCCAAACCAGCCCTCAAACGACCCTATAGGAGGCACGAACAGCTCCTACGGGACAAATGTAACTTGGTGGAACTGACCGCGTAGTCTCGGGTCACCCGGTTTGTGAATGTGATGATAATTTGAAAAAATTAAGACTTACACTTAAAAACAAACCTTTAAAGGGTGAAAACCCAAATCAGCCCCCAAACGACCACGTAGGAGGCACGAACACTTCGTACGGGACCAATGTAACTTGTAGTAACTGACCGCATAGTCCTGGGTCTCCCAGCTTGTGAATCTGATGATAATTTGTAAAAATGAACACTTAGCTTTAAAAATAAGTCGTAAAAGGGTGAAAACCCAAACCACCCTCCAAACGACCCCGTAGGAGGCACGAACACCTCACACGGGACCAATGTAACTTGTTGGAACTGATCGTGTAGTCCGGGGTCATGCAATTTGAGAATATGACGATAAATTGTAAAAATCAACAAAATCAACACTTAAACTAAAAAACAAGCCATTAAAGGGTGAAAATCCAAACCAGCCCTCAAACGACCCTGTATAAGGCATGAACACCTCCTACGGGACCAATGTAACTTGGAGGAACAGACCGCGTAATCTCGGGTCACCCGATTTGTGAATATGATGATAATTTGCAAAAATTAACACTTAGACTTAAAAACAAACCTTTAAAGGGTGAAAACCCAAACCAGCCCGAAACGACCACGTAGGAGGCACGAACACCTCGAACGGGACCAATGTAACTTGTAGTAACTGACCGCATAGTCCTGGGTCTCCCAGTTTGTGAATCTGATGATAATTTGCAAAAATCAACACTTAGCCTCAAAAACAAGTCGTTAAAGGGTGAAAACCCAAACCACCCTCCAGACGACCCCGTAGGAGGCACGAAGACCTCGCACGTGACCAATGTAACTTTTTGGAATTGATCGCGTAGTCCGGGGTCACACAATTTGAGAATATGATGATAATTTTCAAAAATTAACAAAATCAAGACTTAAACTTAAAAATAAGCCATTAAAGGGTGAAAATCAAAACTAGCCCTCAAACGACCCTGTAGGAGGCACGAACACCTCCTACGGGACCAATGTAACTTGGAGGAACTGACCGCGTAGTCTCGGGTCACCCGGATTGTGAATATGATGATAAATTGGAAAAATTAACACTTAGACTTAAAAACAAACCGTTAAAGGGTGAAAACCTAAACCAACCCCCAAATGACCTCGTAGGAGGCACGAACACCTCGTACGGGACTAACGTAACTTGTTGTAACTAACCGCGTAGTCCCGAGTCTCCCAGTTTTTGAATATGATGATAATTTGCAAAAATAAACACTTACACTTAAAAGCAAGTCGTTAAAGGGTGAAAACCCAAATCACCCCCCAAATGACCCCGTAGGAGGCACAAACACCTCGCACGGGACCAATGTAACTTGTTGGAACTGACCGCGTTGTCCGGGGTCTCCCAATTTGAGAATATGACGAGAATTTGCAAAAAACAACAAAATCAACACTTAAACTTAAAAACAAGTCGTTAAAGGGTGAAAACCCAAACCAACCGCCAAACGGCCCCGTAGGAGGCACGAACACCTCGTACGGGACCAATGTCACTTGTAATAACTGACCGTGTAGTCCCGGGTCTCCCAGTTTGTGAATATGATGATAATTTGCGAAAATCAATACTTAGACTTAAAAACAAGCCGTTACAGGGTGAAAACCTAAACCATCCCCAAAATGATCCCGTAGGAGGCACGAACACCTCGTACGGGACCAATGTAACTTGTAGGAACTAACGGCGTAGTCCCGGGTCTCCCGATTCGAGAATATGATGTTAATTTGTAAAAATCAACAAAATCCACACTTAGACTTAAAAACAAACCTTTAAAGGGTGAAAACCCAAACCTGCCCCCAAACGACCACGTAGGAGGCACGAACACTTCATACGGCACCAATGTAACTTGTAGTAACTGACCGCATAGTCCTGGGTCTCCCAGCTTGTGAATATGATGATAATTTGTAAAAATCAACACTTATACTTAAAAATAAGCCGTTAAAGGGTGAAAACCCAAACCACCCCCCAAACGACCCCGTAGGGGGCCCGAACACCTCACACGGGACCAATGTAACTTGTTGGAACTGACCGTATAGTCACAGGTCTCCCGATTCGAGAATATGATGATAATTTGTAAAAATCAACAAAATCAACACTTAAACTTAAAAACAAGTCGTTAAAGGGTGAAAACCCAAACCAACCCCCAAACCCGTAGGAGCCACGAACACCTCTTACGGGACCAATGTAACTTGTAGTTACTGACCGCATAGTCCTGGGTCTCCCAGTTTGTGAATATGATGATAATTTGCAAAAATCAATACTTAGACTTAAAAACAGGCTGTTAACGGGTGAAAACCCAAACCACCCTCCAAACGACCCCGTAGGAGGCACGAACACCTCGCACGGGACCAATGTAACTTATTGGAACTGATCGCGTAGTCCGGGGTCACACAATTTGAGAATATGACGATAATTTGCAAAAATCAACAAAATCAACACTTAAACTTAAAAATAAGCCATTAAAGGGTAAAAATCCAAACCAGCCCTCTAACGACCCTATAGGAGGCACGAACACCTCCTACGGGACAAATGTAACTTGGAGGAACTGACCGCGTAGTCTCGGGTCACCCGGTTTGTGAATGTTATGATAATTTGCAAAAATTAAGACTTAGACTTAAAAACAAACCTTTAAAGGGTGATAACCCAAACCAGCCCCCAAACGACCACGTAGGAGGCACGAACACTTCGTACGGGACCAATGTAACTTGTAGTAACTGACCGCATAGTCCTGGGTCTCCCAGCTTGTGAATTTGATGATAATTTGTAAAAATCAACACTTAGCCTTAAAAACAAGTCGTTAAAGGGTGAAAACCCAAACCACCCTCCAAACGACCCCGTAGGAGGCACGAACACCTCACACGGGAGCAAGGTAACTTGTTGGGACTGATCGCGTAGTCCGGGGTCACGCAATTTGAGAATATGACGATAATTTGCAAAAATCAACAAAATCAACACTTAAACTTAAAAACAAGCCATTAAAGGGTGAAAATCCAAACCAGCCCTCAAACGACCCTGTATAAGGCATGACCACCTCCTACGGGACCAATGTAACTTGGAGGAACTGACCGCGTAATCTCGGGTCACATGATTTGTGAATATGATGATAATTTGCAAAAATTAACACTTAGACTTAAAAACAAACCTTTAAAGGGTGAAAACCCAAACCAGCCCCCAAACGACCACGTAGGAGGCACGAACACTTCATACGGCACCAATGTAACTTGTAGTAACTGACCGCATAGTCCTGGGTCTCCCAGTTTGTGAATCTGATGATAATTTGAAAAAATCAACACTTAGCTTTAAAAATAAGTCGTTAAAGGGTGAAAACCCAAACCACCCTCCAAACGACCCCGTAGGAGGCACGAACACCTCACACGGGACCAATGTAACTTGTTGGAACTGATCGTGTAGTCCGGGGTCATGCAATTTGAGAACATGACGATAAATTGCAAAAATCAACAAAATCAACACTTAAACTTAAAAACAAGCCATTAAAGGGTGAAAATCCAAACCAGCCCTCAAACGACCCTGTATAAGGCATGAACACCTCCTACGGGACCAATGTAACTTGGAGGAAGTGACCGCGTAATCTCGGGTCACCCAATTTGTGAATATGATGATAATTTGCAAAAATTAACACTTAGACTTAAAAACAAACCTTTAAAGGGTGAAAACCCAAACCAGCCCCCAAACGACCACGTAGGAGGCACGAACACCTCGAACGGGACCAATGTAACTTGTAGTAACTGACTGCATAGTCCTGGGTCTCCCAGTTTGTGAATATGATGATAATTTGCAAAAATCAATACTTAGACTTAAAAACAAGCCGTTAAAGGGTGAAAACCCAAACCACCCTCCAAACGACCCCGTAGGAGGCACGAACACCTCGCACGGGACCAATGTAACTTGTTGGAACTGACCGCGTAGTCCGGGGTCGCACAATTTGAGAATATGACGATAATTTGCAAAAATCAACAAAATCAACACTTAAACTTAAAAACAAGCCATTAAAGGGTAAAAATCCAAACCAGCCCTCAAACGACCCTATAGGAGGCACGAACAGCTCCTACGGGACAAATGTAACTTGGAGGAACTGACCGCGTAGTCTCGGGTCACCCGGTTTGTGAATGTGATGATAATTTGCAAAAATTAAGACTTACACTTAAAAACAAACCTTTAAAGGGTGAAAACCCAAATCAGCCCCCAAACGACCACGTAGGAGGCACGAACACTTCGTACGGGACCAATGTAACTTGTAGTAACTGACCGCATAGTCCTGGGTCTCCCAGCTTGTGAATCTGATGATAATTTGTAAAAATGAACACTTAGCTTTAAAAATAAGTCGTAAAAGGGTGAAAACCCAAACCACCCTCCAAACGACCCCGTAGGAGGCACGAACACCTCACACGGGACCAATGTAACTTGTTGGAACTGATCGTGTAGTCCGGGGTCATGCAATTTGAGAATATGACCAGAAATTGTAAAAATCAACAAAATCAACACTTAAACTAAAAAACAAGCCATTAAAGGGTGAAAATCCAAACCAGCCCTCAAACGACCCTGTATAAGGCATGAACACCTCCTACGGGACCAATGTAACTTGGAGGAACAGACCGCGTAATCTCGGGTCACCCGATTTGTGAATATGATGATAATTTGCAAAAATTAACACTTAGACTTAAAAAAAACCTTTAAAGGGTGAAAACCCAAACCAGCCCGAAACGACCACGTAGGAGGCACGAACACCTCGAACGGGACCAATGTAACTTGTAGTAACTCACCGCATAGTCCTGGGTCTCCCAGTTTGTGAATCTGATGATAATTTGCAAAAATCAACACTTAGCCTCAAAAACAAGTCGTTAAAGGGTGAAAACCCAAACCACCCTCCAGACGACCCCGTAGGAGGCACGAAGACCTCGCACGTGACCAATGTAACTTTTTGGAATTGATCGCGTAGTCCGGGGTCACACAATTTGAGAATATGATGATAATTTTCAAAAATTAACAAAATCAAGACTTAAACTTAAAAACAAGCCATTAAAGGGTGAAAATCAAAACTAGCCCTCAAACGACCCTGTAGGAGGCACGAACACCTCCTACGGGACCAATGTAACTTGGAGGAACTGACCGCGTAGTCTCGGGTCACCCGGATTGTGAATATGATGATAAATTGGAAAAATTAACACTTAGACTTAAAAACAAACCGTTAAAGGGTGAAAACCTAAACCAACCCCCAAATGACCTCGTAGGAGGCACGAACACCTCGTACGGGACTAACGTAACTTGTTGTAACTAACCGCGTAGTCCCGAGTCTCCCAGTTTTTGAATATGATGATAATTTGCAAAAATAAACACTTACACTTAAAAGCAAGTCGTTAAAGGGTGAAAACCCAAATCACCCCCCAAATGACCCCGTAGGAGGCACAAACACCTCGCACGGGACCAATGTAACTTGTTGGAACAGACCGCGTTGTCCGGGGTCTCCCAATTTGAGAATATGACGAGAATTTGCAAAAAACAACAAAATCAACACTTAAACTTAAAAACAAGTCGTTAAAGGGTGAAAACCCAAACCAACCGCCAAACGGCCCCGTAGGAGGCACGAACACCTCGTACGGGACCAATGTCACTTGTAATAACTGACCGTGTAGTCCCGGGTCTCCCAGTTTGTGAATATGATGATAATTTGCGAAAATCAATACTTAGACTTAAAAACAAGCCGTTACAGGGTGAAAACCTAAACCATCCCCAAAATGATCCCGTAGGAGGCACGAACACCTCGTACGGGACCAATGTAACTTGTAGGAACTAACGGCGTAGTCCCGGGTCTCCCGATTCGAGAATATGATGTTAATTTGTAAAAATCAACAAAATCCACACTTAGACTTAAAAACAAACCTTTAAAGGGTGAAAACCCAAACCTGCCCCCAAACGACCACGTAGGAGGCACGAACACTTCATACGGCACCAATGTAACTTGTAGTAACTGACCGCATAGTCCTGGGTCTCCCAGCTTGTGAATATGATGATAATTTGTTAAAATCAACACTTATACTTAAAAATAAGCCGTTAAAGGGTGAAAACCCAAACCACCACCCAAACGACCCCGTAGGGGGCCCGAACACCTCGCACGGGACCAATGTAACTTGTTGGAACTGACCGTATAGTCACAGGTCTCCCGATTCGAGAATATGATGATAATTTGTAAAAATCAACAAAATCAACACTTAAACTTAAAAACAAGTCGTTAAAGGGTGAAAACCCAAACCAACCCCCAAAACCGTAGGAGCCACGAACACCTCTTACGGGAGCAATGTAACTTGTAGTAACTGACCGCATAGTCCTGGGTCTCCCAGTTTGTGAATATGATGATAATTTGCAAAAATCAATACTTAGACTTAAAAACAGGCTGTTAACGGGTGAAAACCCAAACCACCCTCCAAACGACCCCGTAGGAGGCACGAACACCTCGCACGGGACCAATGTAACTTATTGGAACTGATCGCGTAGTCCGGGGTCACACAATTTGAGAATATGATGATAATTTGCAAAAATCAACAAAATCAACACTTAAACTTAAAAATAAGCCATTAAAGGGTAAAAATCCAAACCAGCCCTCAAACGACCCTATAGGAGGCACGAACACCTCCTACGGGACAAATGTAACTTGGAGGAACTGACCGCGTAGTCTCGGGTCACCCGGTTTGTGAATGTTATGATAATTTGCAAAAATTAAGACTTAGACTTAAAAACAAACCTTTAAAGGGTGATAACCCAAACCAGCCCCCAAACGACCACGTAGGAGGCACGAACACTTCGTACGGGACCAATGTAACTTGTAGTAACTGACCGCATAGTCCTGGGTCTCCCAGCTTGTGAATTTGATGATAATTTTTAAAAATCAACACTTAGCCTTAAAAACAAGTCGTTAAAGGGTGAAAACCCAAACCACCCTCCAAACGACCCCGTAGGAGGCACGAACACCTCACACGGGAGCAAGGTAACTTGTTGGGACTGATCGCGTAGTCCGGGGTCACGCAATTTGAGAATATGACGATAATTTGGAAAAATCAACAAAATCAACACTTAAACTTAAAAATAAGCCATTAAAGGGTGAAAATCCAAACCAGCCCTCAAACGACCCTGTATAAGGCATGACCACCTCCTACGGGACCAATGTAACTTGGAGGAACTGACCGCGTAATCTCGGGTCACATGATTTGTGAATATGATGATAATTTGCAAAAATTAACACTTAGACTTAAAAACAAACCTTTAAAGGGTGAAAACCCAAACCAGCCCCCAAACGACCACGTAGGAGGCACGAACACTTCATACGGCACCAATGTAACTTGTAGTAACTGACCGCATAGTCCTGGGTCTCCCAGTTTGTGAATCTGATGATAATTTGAAAAAATCAACACTTAGCTTTAAAAATAAGTCGTTAAAGGGTGAAAACCAAAACCACCCTCCAAACGACCCCGTAGGAGGCACGAACACCTCACACGGGACCAATGTAACTTGTTGGAACTGATCGTGTAGTCCGGGGTCATGCAATTTGAGAATATGACGATAAATTGCAAAAATCAACAAAATCAACACTTAAACTTAAAAACAAGCCATTAAAGGGTGAAAATCCAAACCAGCCCTCAAACGACCCTGTATAAGGCATGAACACCTCCTACGGGACCAATGTAACTTGGAGGAAGTGACCGCGTAATCTCGGGTCACCCAATTTGTGAATATGATGATAATTTGCAAAAATTAACACTTAGACTTAAAAACAAACCTTTAAAGGGTGAAAACCCAAACCAGCCCCCAAACGACCACGTAGGAGGCACGAACACCTCGAACGGGACCAATGTAACTTGTAGTAACTGACTGCATAGTCCTGGGTCTCCCAGTTTGTGAATATGATGATAATTTGCAAAAATCAATACTTAGACTTAAAAACAAGCCGTTAAAGGGTGAAAACCCAAACCACCCTCCAAACGACCCCGTAGGAGGCACGAACACCTCGCACGGGACCAATGTAACTTGTTGGAACTGACCGCGTAGTCCGGGGTCACACAATTTGAGAATATGATGATTATTGTCAAAAATTAACAAAATCAACACTTAAACTTAAAAACAAGCCATTAAAGGGTGAAAATCAAAACAAACCCTCAAACGACCCTATAGGAGGCTCGAACACCTCCTACGGGGCCGATGTAACTTGGAGGAACTGGCCGCGTAGTCTCGGGTCACCCGGATTGTGAATATGATGATAATTTGGAAAAATTAACACTTAGACTTAAAAACAAACCATTAAAGGTTGAAAACCCAAACCAAACCCCAAACGACCACGTAGGAGGCACGAACACCTCGTACGGGACCAATGTAACTTGTAGTAACTGACCGCATAGTCCTCGGTCTCCCAGTTTGTGAATCTGATGATAATTTGCAAAAATCAACACTTAGCCTTAAAAACAAGTCGTTAAAGGGTGAAAACCCAAACCACCCTCCAAACGACACCTTAGGAGGCACGAACACCTCGCACGGGACCAATGTAACTTGTTGGAACTGATCGCGTAGTCCGGGGTCACACAATTTGAGAATATGATGATAATTTTCAAAAATTAACAAAATCAAGACTTAAACTTAAAAACAAGCCATTAAAGGGTGAAAATCAAAACCAGCCCTCAAACGACCCTGTAGGAGGCACGAACACCTCCTACGGGACCAATGTAACTTGGAGGAACTGACCGCGTAGTCTCGGGTCACCCGGATTGTGAATATGATGATAATTTGGAAAAATTAACACTTAGACTTAAAAACAAACCGTTAAAGGGTGAAAACCCAAACCAACCCCCAAATGACCTCGTAGGAGGCACGAACACCTCGTACGGGACTAACGTAACTTGTTGTAACTAATCGCGAAATCCCGAGTCTCCCAGTTTTTGAATATGATGATAATTTGCAAAAATAAACACTTACACTTAAAAGCAAGTCGTTAAAGGGTGAAAACCCAAATCACCCCCCAAATGACCCGGTAGGAGGCACAAACACCTCGCACGGGACCAATGTAACTTGTTGGAACTGACCGCGTTGTCCGGGGTCTCCCAATTTCAGAATATGACGAGAATTTGCAAAAAACAACAAAATCAACACTTAAACTTAAAAACAAGTCGTTAAAGGGTGAAAACCCAAACCAACCGCCAAACGGCCCCGTAGGAGGCACGAACACCTCGTACGGGACCAATGTCACTTGTAATAACTGACCGTGTAGTCCCGGGTCTCCCAGTTTGTGAATATGATGATAATTTGCAAAAATCAATACTTAGACTTAAAAACAAGCCGTTAAAGGGTGAAAACCTAAACCATCCCCAAAATGATCCCGTAGGAGGCACGGACACCTCGTACGGGACCAATGTAACTTGTAGGAACTAACGGCGTAGTCCCGGGTCTCCCGATTCGAGAATATGATGTTAATTTCTAAAAACCAACAAAATCCACACTTCAACATAAAAACAAGTCGTTAAAAGGTGAAAACCCAAACCAACCGCCAAATGACCCCGTGGGAGGCACGAACACCTCGTACGGGACCAATGTAACTTGTTGTAACTGACCGCGTAGTCTCGGGTCTCCCCGTTTGTGAATATGATGATAATTTGTAAAAATCAACACTTATACTTAAAAACAAGCCGTTAAAGGGTGAAAACCCAAACCACCCCCCAAACGACCCCGTAGGGGGCCCGAACACCTCGCACGGGACCAATGTAACTTGTTGGAACTGACCGCGTAGTCACAGGTCTCCCGATTCGAGAATATGATGATAATTTGTAAAAATCAACAAAATCAACACTTAAACTTAAAAACAAGTCGTTAAAGGGTGAAAACCCAAACCAACCCCCAAACCCGTAGGAGCCACGAACACCTCTTACGGGACCAATGTAACTTGTAGTAACTGACCGCATAGTCTTGGGTCTCCCAGTTTGTGAATATGATGATAATTTGCAAAAATCAATACTTAGACTTAAAAACAGGCTGTTAACGGGTGAAAACCCAAACCACCCTCCAAACGACCCCATAGGAGGCACGAACACCTCGCACGGGACCAATGTAACTTATTGGAACTGATCGCGTAGTCCGGGGTCACACAATTTGAGAATATGACGATAATTTGCAAAAATCAACAAAATCAACACTTAAACTTAAAAATAAGCCATTAAAGGGTAAAAATCCAAACCAGCCCTCAAACGACCCTATAGGAGGCACGAACACCTCCTACGGGACAAATGTAACTTGGAGGAACTGACCGCGTAGTCTCGGGTCACCCGGTTTGTGAATGTTATGATAATTTGCAAAAATTAAGACTTAGACTTAAAAACAAACCTTTAAAGGGTGATAACCCAAACCAGCCCCCAAACGACCACGTAGGAGGCACGAACACTTCGTACGGGACCAATGTAACTTGTAGTAACTGACCGCATAGTCCTGGGTCTCCCAGCTTGTGAATTTGATGATAATTTGTAAAAATCAACACTTAGCCTTAAAAACAAGTCGTTAAAGGGTGAAAACCCAAACCGCCCTCCAAACGACCCCGTAGGAGGCACGAACACCTCACACGGGAGCAAGGTAACTTGTTGGGACTGATCGCGTAGTCCGGGGTCACGCAATTTGAGAATATGACGATAATTTGCAAAAATCAACAAAATCAACACTTAAACTTAAAAACAAGCCATTAAAGGGTGAAAATCCAAACCAGCCCTCAAACGACCCTGTATAAGGCATGACCACCTCCTACGGGACCAATGTAACTTGGAGGAACTGACCGCGTAATCTCGGGTCACATGATTTGTGAATATGATGATAATTTGCAAAAATTAACACTTAGACTTAAAAACAAACCTTTAAAGGGTGAAAACCCAAACCAGCCCCCAAACGACCACGTAGGAGGCACGAACACTTCATACGGCACCAATGTAACTTGTAGTAACTGACCGCATAGTCCTGGGTCTCCCAGTTTGTGAATCTGATGATAATTTGAAAAAATCAACACTTAGCTTTAAAAATAAGTCGTTAAAGGGTGAAAACCAAAACCACCCTCCAAACGACCCCGTAGGAGGCACGAACACCTCACACGGGACCAATGTAACTTGTTGGAACTGATCGTGTAGTCCGGGGTCATGGAATTTGAGAATATGACGATAAATTGCAAAAATCAACAAAATCAACACTTAAACTTAAAAACAAGCCATTAAAGGGTGAAAATCCAAACCAGCCCTCAAACGACCCTATATAAGGCATGAACACCTCCTACGGGACCAATGTAACTTGGAGGAACTGACCGCGTAATCTCGGGTCACCCGATTTGTGAATATGATGATAATTTGCAAAAATTAACACTTAGACTTAAAAACAAACCTTTAAAGGGTGAAAACCCAAACCAGCCCGAAACGACCACGTAGGAGGCACGAACACCTCGAACGGGACCAATGTAACTTGTAGTAACTGATCGCATAGTCCTGGGTCTCCCAGTTTGTGAATCTGATGATAATTTGCAAAAATCAACACTTAGCTTTAAAAATAAGTCGTTAAAGGGTGAAAACCCAAACCACCCTCCAAAGGACCCCGTAGGAGGCACGAACACCTCAGACGGGACCAATGTAACTTGTTGGAACTGATCGTGTAGTCCGAGGTCATGCAATTTGAGAATATGACGATAAATTGCAAAAATCAACAAAATCAACACTTAAACTTAAAAACAAGCCATTAAAGGGTGAAAATCCAAACCAGCCCTCAAACGACCCTGTATAAGGCATGAACACCTCCTACGGGACCAATGTAACTTGGAGGAACTGACCGCGTAATCTCGGGTCACCCGATTTGTGAATATGATGATAATTTGCAAAAATTAACACTTAGACTTAAAAACAAACCTTTAAAGGGTGAAAACCCAAACCAGCCCCCAAACGACCACGTAGGAGGCACGAACACCTCGAACGGGACCAATGTAACTTGTAGTAACTGACCGCATAGACCTGGGTCTCCCAGTTTGTGAATATGATGATAATTTGCAAAAATCAGTACTTAGACTTAAAAACAAGAAGTTAAAGGGTGAAAACCCAAACCACCCTCCAAACGACCCCGTAGGAGGCACGAACACCTCGTACGGGACCAATTTAACTTGTTGGAACTGACCGCGTAGTCCGGGGTCACACAATTTGAGAATATGATGATAATTGTCAAAAATTAACAAAATCAACACTTAAACTTAAAAACAAGCCATTAAAGGGTGAAAATCAAAACCAGCCCTCAAACGACCCTGTAGGAGGCTCGAACACCTCCTACGGGACCGATGTAACTTGGAGGAACTGACCGCGTAGTCTCGGGTCACCCGGATTGTGAATATGATGATAATTTGGAAAAATTAACACTTAGACTTAAAAACAAACCTTTAAAGGTTGAAAACCCAAACCAACCCACAAACGACCACGTATGAGGCACGCACACCTCGTACGGGACCAATGTAACTTGTAGTGACTGACCGCATAGTCCGGGGTCTCCCAGTTTGTGAATCTGATGATAATTTGCAAAAATCAGCACTTAGCCTTAAAAACAAGTCGTTAAAGGGTGAAAACCCAAACCACCCTCCAAACGACCCCTTAGGAGGCACGAACACCTCGCACGGGACCAATGTAACTTGTTGGAACTGATCGCGAAGTCTGGGGTCACACAATTTGAGAATATGATGATAATTTTCAAAAATTAACAAAATCAAGACTTAAACTTAAAAATAAGCCATTAAAGGGTGAAAATCAAAACCAGCCCTCAAACGACCCTGTAAGAGGCACGAACACCTCCTATGGGACCAATGTAACTTGGAGGAACTGACCGCGTAGTCTCGGGTCACCCGGATTGTGAATATGATGATAATTTGGAAAAATTAACACTTAGACTTAAAAACAAACCGTTAAAGGGTGAAAACCCAAACCAACCCCCAAATGACCTCGTAGGAGGCACGAACACCTCGTACGGGACTAATGTAACTTGTTGTAACTAACCGCGAAGTCCCGAGTCTCCCAGTTTTTGAATATGATGATAATTTGCAAAAATAAACTATTACACTTAAAAGCAAGTCGTTAAAGGGTGAAAACCCAAATCACCCCCAAATGACCCGGTAGGAGGCACAAACACCTCACACGGGACCAATTTAACTTGTTGGAACTGACCGCGTTGTCCGGGGTCTCCCAATTTGAGAATATGACGGGAAGTTGCAAAAAACAACAAAATCAACACTTAAACTTAAAAACAAGTCGTTAAAGGGTGAAAACCTAAACCAACCGCCAAACGGCCCCGTAGGAGGCACGAACACCTCGTACGGGACCAATGTCACTTGTAATAACTGACCGTGTAGTCCCGGGTCTCCCAGTTTGTGAATATGATGATAATTTGCGAAAATCAATACTTAGACTTAAAAACAAACCGTTAAAGGGTGAAAACCTAAACCATCCCCAAAATGATCCCGTAGGAGGCACGAACACCTCGTACGGGACCAATGTAACTTGTAGGAACTAACGGCGTAGTCCCGGGTCTCCCGATTCGAGAATATGATGTTAATTTCTAAAAACCAACAAAATCCACACTTCAACATAAAAACAAGTCGTTAAAAGGTGAAAACCCAAACCAACCGCCAAATGACCCCGTGGGAGGCACGAACACCTCGTACGGGACCAATGTAACTTGTTGTAACTGACCGCGTAGTCTCGGGTCTCCCCGTTTGTGAATATGATGATAATTTGTAAAAATCAACACTTATACTTAAAAACAAGCCGTTAAAGGGTGAAAACCCAAACCACCCCCCAAACGACCCCGTAGGGGGCCCGAACACCTCGCACGGGACCAATGTAACTTGTTGGAACTGACCGCGTAGTCACAGGTCTCCCGATTCGAGAATATGATGATAATTTGTAAAAATCAACAAAATCAACACTTAAACTTAAAAACAAGTCGTTAAAGGGTGAAAACCCAAACCAACCCCCAAACCCGTAGGAGCCACGAACACCTCTTACGGGACCAATGTAACTTGTAGTAACTGACCGCATAGTCTTGGGTCTCCCAGTTTGTGAATATGATGATAATTTGCAAAAATCAATACTTAGACTTAAAAACAGGCTGTTAACGGGTGAAAACCCAAACCACCCTCCAAACGACCCCATAGGAGGCACGAACACCTCGCACGGGACCAATGTAACTTATTGGAACTGATCGCGTAGTCCGGGGTCACACAATTTGAGAATATGACGATAATTTGCAAAAATCAACAAAATCAACACTTAAACTTAGAAATAAGCCATTAAAGGGTAAAAATCCAAACCAGCCCTCAAACGACCCTATAGGAGGCACGAACACCTCCTACGGGACAAATGTAACTTGGAGGAACTGACCGCGTAGTCTCGGGTCACCCGGTTTGTGAATGTTATGATAATTTGCAAAAATTAAGACTTAGACTTAAAAACAAACCTTTAAAGGGTGATAACCCAAACCAGCCCCCAAACGACCACGTAGGAGGCACGAACACTTCGTACGGGACCAATGTAACTTGTAGTAACTGACCGCATAGTCCTGGGTCTCCCAGCTTGTGAATTTGATGATAATTTGTAAAAATCAACACTTAGCCTTAAAAACAAGTCGTTAAAGGGTGAAAACCCAAACCGCCCTCCAAACGACCCCGTAGGAGGCACGAACACCTCACACGGGAGCAAGGTAACTTGTTGGGACTGATCGCGTAGTCCGGGGTCACGCAATTTGAGAATATGACGATAATTTGCAAAAATCAACAAAATCAACACTTAAACTTAAAAACAAGCCATTAAAGGGTGAAAATCCAAACCAGCCCTCAAACGACCCTGTATAAGGCATGACCACCTCCTACGGGACCAATGTAACTTGGAGGAACTGACCGCGTAATCTCGGGTCACATGATTTGTGAATATGATGATAATTTGCAAAAATTAACACTTAGACTTAAAAACAAACCTTTAAAGGGTGAAAACCCAAACCAGCCCCCAAACGACCACGTAGGAGGCACGAACACTTCATACGGCACCAATGTAACTTGTAGTAACTGACCGCATAGTCCTGGGTCTCCCAGTTTGTGAATCTGATGATAATTTGAAAAAATCAACACTTAGCTTTAAAAATAAGTCGTTAAAGGGTGAAAACCAAAACCACCCTCCAAACGACCCCGTAGGAGGCACGAACACCTCACACGGGACCAATGTAACTTGTTGGAACTGATCGTGTAGTCCGGGGTCATGGAATTTGAGAATATGACGATAAATTGCAAAAATCAACAAAATCAACACTTAAACTTAAAAACAAGCCATTAAAGGGTGAAAATCCAAACCAGCCCTCAAACGACCCTATATAAGGCATGAACACCTCCTACGGGACCAATGTAACTTGGAGGAACTGACCGCGTAATCTCGGGTCACCCGATTTGTAAATATGATGATAATTTGCAAAAATTAACACTTAGACTTAAAAACAAACCTTTAAAGGGTGAAAACCCAAACCAGCCCGAAACGACCACGTAGGAGGCACGAACACCTCGAACGGGACCAATGTAACTTGTAGTAACTGATCGCATAGTCCTGGGTCTCCCAGTTTGTGAATCTGATGATAATTTGCAAAAATCAACACTTAGCTTTAAAAATAAGTCGTTAAAGGGTGAAAACCCAAACCACCCTCCAAAGGACCCCGTAGGAGGCACGAACACCTCAGACGGGACCAATGTAACTTGTTGGAACTGATCGTGTAGTCCGAGGTCATGCAATTTGAGAATATGACGATAAATTGCAAAAATCAACAAAATCAACACTTAAACTTAAAAACAAGCCATTAAAGGGTGAAAATCCAAACCAGCCCTCAAACGACCCTGTATAAGGCATGAACACCTCCTACGGGACCAATGTAACTTGGAGGAACTGACCGCGTAATCTCGGGTCACCCGATTTGTGAATATGATGATAATTTGCAAAAATTCACACTTAGACTTAAAAACAAACCTTTAAAGGGTGAAAACCCAAACCAGCCCCCAAACGACCACGTAGGAGGCACGAACACCTCGAACGGGACCAATGTAACTTGTAGTAACTGACCGCATAGACCTGGGTCTCCCAGTTTGTGAATATGATGATAATTTGCAAAAATCAGTACTTAGACTTAAAAACAAGAAGTTAAAGGGTGAAAACCCAAACCACCCTCCAAACGACCCCGTAGGAGGCACGAACACCTCGTACGGGACCAATTTAACTTGTTGGAACTGACCGCGTAGTCCGGGGTCACACAATTTGAGAATATGATGATAATTGTCAAAAATTAACAAAATCAACACTTAAACTTAAAAACAAGCCATTAAAGGGTGAAAATCAAAACCAGCCCTCAAACGACCCTGTAGGAGGCTCGAACACCTCCTACGGGACCGATGTAACTTGGAGGAACTGACCGCGTAGTCTCGGGTCACCCGGATTGTGAATATGATGATAATTTGGAAAAATTAACACTTAGACTTAAAAACAAACCTTTAAAGGTTGAAAACCCAAACCAACCCACAAACGACCACGTATGAGGCACGCACACCTCGTACGGGACCAATGTAACTTGTAGTGACTGACCGCATAGTCCGGGGTCTCCCAGTTTGTGAATCTGATGATAATTTGCAAAAATCAGCACTTAGCCTTAAAAACAAGTCGTTAAAGGGTGAAAACCCAAACCACCCTCCAAACGACCCCTTAGGAGGCACGAACACCTCGCACGGGACCAATGTAACTTGTTGGAACTGATCGCGAAGTCTGGGGTCACACAATTTGAGAATATGATGATAATTTTCAAAAATTAACAAAATCAAGACTTAAACTTAAAAATAAGCCATTAAAGGGTGAAAATCAAAACCAGCCCTCAAACGACCCTGTAAGAGGCACGAACACCTCCTATGGGACCAATGTAACTTGGAGGAACTGACCGCGTAGTCTCGGGTCACCCGGATTGTGAATATGATGATAATTTGGAAAAATTAACACTTAGACTTAAAAACAAACCGTTAAAGGGTGAAAACCCAAACCAACCCCCAAATGACCTCGTAGGAGGCACGAACACCTCGTACGGGACTAATGTAACTTGTTGTAACTAACCGCGAAGTCCCGAGTCTCCCAGTTTTTGAATATGATGATAATTTGCAAAAATAAACTATTACACTTAAAAGCAAGTCGTTAAAGGGTGAAAACCCAAATCACCCCCAAATGACCCGGTAGGAGGCACAAACACCTCACACGGGACCAATTTAACTTGTTGGAACTGACCGCGTTGTCCGGGGTCTCCCAATTTGAGAATATGACGGGAAGTTGCAAAAAACAACAAAATCAACACTTAAACTTAAAAACAAGTCGTTAAAGGGTGAAAACCTAAACCAACCGCCAAACGGCCCCGTAGGAGGCACGAACACCTCGTACGTGACCAATGTCACTTGTAATAACTGACCGTGTAGTCCCGGGTCTCCCAGTTTGTGAATATGATGATAATTTGCGAAAATCAATACTTAGACTTAAAAACAAACCGTTAAAGGGTGAAAACCTAAACCATCCCCAAAATGATCCCGTAGGAGGCACGAACACCTCGTACGGGACCAATGTAACTTGTAGGAACTAACGGCGTAGTCCCGGGTCTCCCGATTCGAGAATATGATGTTAATTTGTAAAAATCAACAAAATCCACACTTCAACATAAAAACAAGCCGTTAAAAGGTGAAAACCCAAACCAACCGCCAAATGACCCCGTGGGAGGCACGAACACCTCATACGGGACCAATGTAACTTGTTGTAACTGACCGCGTAGTCTCGGGTCTCCCCGTTTGTGAATATGATGATAATTTGTAAAAATCAACACTTATACTTAAAAAAAAGCCGTTAAAGGGTGAAAACCCAAACCACCCCCCAAACGACCCCGTAGGGGCCCGAACACCTCGCACGGGACCAATGTAAGTTGTTGGAACTGACCGCGTAGTCACAGGTCTCCCGATTCGAGAATATGACGATAATTTGTAAAAATCAACAAAATCAACACTTAAACTTAAAAACAAGTCGTTAAAGGGTGAAAACCAAAACCAACCCCCAAACCCGTAGGAGCCACGAACACCTCTTACGGGACCAATGTAACTTGTAGTAACTGACCGCATAGTCCTGGGTCTCCCAGTTTGTGAATATGATGATAATTTGCAAAAATCAATACTTAGACTTAAAAACAGGCTGTTAACGGGTGAAAACCCAAACCACCCTCCAAACGACCCCGTAGGAGGCACGAACACCTCGCACGGGACCAATGTAACTTATTGGAACTGATCGCGTAGTCCGGGGTCACACAATTTGAGAATATGACGATAATTTGCAAAAATCAACAAAATCAACACTTAAACTTAAAAATAAGCCATTAAAGGGTAAAAATCCAAACCAGCCCTCAAACGACCCTATAGGAGGCACGAACACCTCCTACGGGACAAATGTAACTTGGAGGAACTGACCGCGTAGTCTCGGGTCACCCGGTTTGTGAATGTTATGATAATTTGCAAAAATTAAGACTTAGACTTAAAAACAAACCTTTAAAGGGTGATAACCCAAACCAGCCCCCAAACTACCACGTAGGAGGCACGAACACTTTGTACGGGACCAATGTAACTTGTAGTAACTGACCGCATAGTCCTGGGTCTCCCAGCTTGTGAATATGATGATAATTTGCAAAAATCAATACTTAGACTTAAAAACAAGCCGTTAAAGGGTGAAAACCCAAACCACCCTCCAAACGACCCCGTAGGAGGCACGAACATCTCACACGGGACCAATGTAACTTGTTGGAACTGATCGTGTAGTCCGGGGTCATGCAATTTGAGAATATGACGATAAATTGCAAAAATCAACAAAATCAACACTTAAACTTAAAAACAAGCCATTAAAGGGTGAAAATCCAAACCAGTCCTCAAACGACTCTGTATAAGGCATGAACACCTCCTACGGGACCAATGTAACTTGGAGGAACTGACCGCGTAATCTCGGGTCACCCGATTTGTGAATATGATGATAATTTGCAAAAATTAACACTTAGACTTAAAAACAAACCTTTAAAGGGTGAAAACCCAAACCAGCCCCCAAAGGACCACGTAGGAGGCACGAACACCTCGAACGGGACCAATGTAACTTGTAGTAAATGACCGCATAGTCCTGGGTCTCCCAGTTTGTGAATATGATGATAATTTGCAAAAATCAATACTTAGACTTAAAAACAAGAAGTTAAAGGGTGAAAACCCAAACCACCCTCCAAACGACCCCGTAGGAGGCACGAACACCTCGCACGGGACTAATGTAACTTGTTGGAACTGATCGCGTAGTCCGGGGTCACACAATTTGAGAATATGATGATAATTTTCAAAAATTAACAAAATCAACACTTAAACATAAAAACAAGCCATTAAAGGGTGAAAATCAAAACCAGCCCTCAAACGACCCTATAGGAGGCACGAACACCTCCTACGGAACCGATGTAACTTGGAGGAACTGACCGCGTAGTCTCGGGTCACCCGGATTGTGAATATGATGATAATTTTGAAAAATTAATACTTAGACTTAAAGACAAACCGTTAAAGGGTGAAAACCCAAACCAACCCCCAAATGACCTCGTAGGAGGCACGGACACCTCGTACGGGACTAATGTAACTTGTTGTAACTAACCGCGTAGTCCCGAGTCTCCCAGTTTGTGAATATGATGATAATTTGCAAAAATAAACACTTACACTTAAAAGCAAGCCGTTAAAGGGTGAAAACCCAAATCACCCCCCAAATGACCCCGTAGGAGGCACAAACACCTCGTACGGGACCAATGTAACTTGTTGGAACTGACCGCGTAGTCCGGGGTCACATAATTTGAGAATATGATGATAATTTTCAAAAATTAACAAAATCAACATTTAAACTTAAAAACAAGCCATTCAAGGGTGAAAATCAAAACCATCCCTCAAACGACCCTGTAGGAGGCACGAACACCTCCTACGGGACCAATGTAACTTGGTGTAACTGACCGCGTAGACTCGGGTCACCCAGATTGTGAATATGATGATAATTTGGAAAAATTAACACTTAGACTGAAAAACAAACCGTTAAAGGGTGAAAACCCAAACCAACCCCCAAATGACCTCGTAGGAGGAACGAACACCTCGTACGGGACTAATGTAACTTGTTGTAACTAACCGCGTAGTCCCGAGTCTCCCAGTTTGTGAATATGATGATAATTTGAAAAAATAAACACTTACACTTAAAAGCAAGTCGTTAAAGTGTGAAAACCCAAATCACCCCCCAAATGACCCGGTTGGAGGCACGAACACCTCGCACGGGACCAATGTAACTTGTTGGAACTGACCGCGTTGTCCGGGGTCTCCCAATTTGAGAATATGACGAGAATTTGCAAAAAACAACAAAATCATGACTTAAACTTAAAAACAAGTCGTTAAAGGGTAAAAACCCAAACCAACCGCCAAACGGCCCCGTAGGAGGCACGAACACCTCGTACGGGACCAATGTAACTTGTAATAACTGACCGCGTAGTCCCGGGTCTCCCAGTTTGTGAATATGGTGATAATTTGCGAAAATCAATACTTAGACTTAAAAACAAGCCGTTAAAGGGTGAAAACCTAAACCATCCCCAAAATGATCCCGTAGGAGGCACGAACACCTCGTACGGGACCAATGTAACTTGTAGGAACTAACGGCGTAGTCCCGGGTCTCCCGATTCGAGAATATGATGTTAATTTGTAAAAATCAACAAAATCCACACTTAAACATAAAAACAAGCCGTTAAAGGGTGAAAACCAAACCAACCGCCAAATGACCCCGTAGGAGGCACGAACACCTCGTACGGGACCAATGTAACTTGTTGTAACTGACCGGGTAGTCCCGGGTCTCCCCATTTGTGAAGATGATGATAATTTGCAAAAATCAACACTTATACTTAAAAACAAACCGTTAAAGGGTGAAAACCCAAACCACCCCCCAAACGACCCCGTAGGAGGCACGAACACCTCGCACGGGACCAATGTAAGTTGTTGGAACTGACCGCGTAGTCCCAGGTCTCCCGATTTGAGAATATGATGATAATTTGTAAAAATCAACAAAAGCAACACTTAAACTTAAAAACAAGTCGTTAAAGGGTGAAAACCCAAACCAACCCCCAAACGACCCCGTAGGAGGCACGAACACCTCTTACGGGACCAATGTAACTTGTAGTAACTTACCGCATAGTCTTGGGTCTCCCAGTTTGTGAATATGATGATAATTTGCAAAAATCAATACTTAGACTTAAAAACAGGCCGTTAAAGGGTGAAAACCCAAACCACCCTCCAAACGACCCCGTAGGAGGCACGGACACCTCGCACGGGAGCAATGTAACTTATTGGAACTGATCGCATAGTCCGGGGTCACACAATTTGAGAATATGACGATAATTTGCAAAAATCAACAAAATCAACAATTAAACTTAAAAACAAGCCATTAAAGGGTAAAAATCCAAACCAGCCCTCAAACGACACTATTGGAGGCACGAACACCTCCTACGGGACAAATGTAACTTGGAGGAACTGACCGCGTAGTCTCGGGTCACCCGGTTTGTGAATGTGATGATAATTTGCAAAAATTAAGACTTAGACTTAAAAATAAACCTTTAAAGGGTGAAAACCCAAACCAGCCCCCAAAACGACCACGTAGGAGGCACGAACACTTCATACGACACCAATGTAACTTGTAGTAACTGACCGCATAGTCCTGGGTCTCCCAGTTTGTCAATCTGATGATAATTTGCAAAAATCAACACTTAGCTTTTAAAATAAGTCGTTAAAGGGTGAAAACCCAAACCACCCTCCAAACGACCCCGTAGGAGGCACGAACACCTCACACGGGACCAATGTAAATTGTTGGAACTGATCGTGTAGTCCGGGGTCATGGAATTTGAGAATGTGACGATAAATTGCAAAAATCAACAAAATCAACACTTAAACTTAAAAACAAGCCATTAAAGGGTGAAAATCCAAACCAGCCCTCAAACGACCCTGTATAAGGCATGACCACCTCCTACGGGACCAATGTAACTTGGAGGAACTGACCGCGTAATCTCGGGTCACATGATTTGTGAATATGATGATAATTTGCAAAAATTAACACTTAGACTTAAAAACAAACCTTTAAAGGGTGAAACCCAAACCAGCTCCCAAACGACCACGTAGGAGGCACGAACACTTCATACGGCACCAATGTAACTTGTAGTAACTGACCGCATAGTCCTGGGTCTCCCAGTTTGTGAATCTGATGATAATTTGCAAAAATCAACACTTAGCTTTAAAAATAAGTCGTTAAAAGGTGAAAACCCAAAACACCCTCCAAACGACCCCGTAGGAGGCACGAACACCTCACACGGGACCAATGTAACTTGTTGGAACTGATCGTGTAGTCCGGGGTCATGCAATTTGAGAATATGACGATAAATTGCAAAAATCAACAAAATCAACAATTAAACTTAAAAACAAGCCATTAAAGGGTGAAAATCCAAACCAGCCCTCAAACGACCCTGTATAAGGCATGAACACCTCCTACGGGACCAATGTAACTTGGAGGAACTGACCGCGTAATCTCGGGTCACCCGATTTGTGAATATGATGATAATTTGCAAAAATTAACACTTAGACTTAAAAACAAACCTTTAAAGGGTGAAAACCCAAACCAGCCCCCAAACGACCACGTAGGAGGCACGAACACCTCGAACAGGACCAATGTAACTTGTAGTAACTGACCGCATAGTCCTGGGTCTCCCAGTTTGTGAATATGATGATAATTTGCAAAAATCAATACTTAGACTTAAAAACAAGCCGTTAAAGGGTGAAAACCCAAACCACCCTCCAAACAACCCCGTAGGAGGCACGAACACCTCGCACGGGACCAATGTAACTTGTTGGAACTGACCGCGTAGTTCGGGGTCATGCAATTTGAGAATATGATGATAATTGTCAAAAATTAACAAAATCAACACTTAAACTTAAAAATAAGCCATTAAAGGGTGAAAATCAAAACCAGCCCTCAAACGACCCTGTAGGAGGCTCGAACACCTCCTACGGGACTGATGTAACTTAGAGGAACTGACCGCGTAGTCTCGGGTCACCCGGATTGTGAATATGATGATAATTTGGAAAAATTAACACTTAGACTTAAAAACAAACCTTTAAAGGTTGAAAACCGAAACCAACCCACAAACGACCACGTATGAGGCACGCACACCTCGTACGGGACCAATGTAACTTGTAGTGACTGACCGCATAGTCCGGGGTCTCCCAGTTTGTGAATCTGATGATAATTTGCAAAAATCAGCACTGAGCCTTAAAAACAAGTCGTTAAAGGGTGAAAACCCAAACGACCCTCCAAACGACCCCTTAGGAGGCACGAACACCTCGCACGGGACCAATGTAACTTGTTGGAACTGATCGCGTAGTCCGGGGTCACACAATTTAAGAATATGATGATAATTTTCAAAAATTAATAAAATCAAGACTTAAACTTAAAAACAAGCCATTAAAGGGTGAAAATCAAAACCAGCCCTCAAACGACCCTGTAGGAGGCACGAACACCTCCTACGGGACCAATGTAACTTGGAGGAACTGACCGCGTAGTCTCGGGTCACCCGGATTGTGAATATGATGATAATTTGGAAAAATTAACACTTAGACTTAAAAACAAACCGTTAAAGGGTGAAAACCCAAACCAACCCCCAAATGACCTCGTAGGAGGCACGAACACCTCGTACGGGACTAACGTAACTTGTTGTAACTAACCGCGAAGTCCCGAGTCTCCCAGTTTTTGAATATGATGATAATTTGTAAAAATAAACACTTACACTTAAAAGCAAGTCGTTAAAGGGTGAAAACCCAAATCACCCCCCAAATGACCCGGTAGGAGGCACAAACACCTCGCACGGGACCAATGTAACTTGTTGGAACTGACCGCGTTGTCCGGGGTCTCCCAATTTGAGAATATGACGGGAATTTGCAAAAAACAACAAAATCAACATTTAAACTTAAAAACAAGTCGTTAAAGGGTGAAAACCCAAACCAACCGCCAAACGGCCCCGTAGGAGGCACGAACACCTCGTACGGGACCAATGTCACTTGTAATAACTGACCGCGTGGTCTCGGGTCACCCAGATTGTGAATATGATGATAATTTGGAAAAATTAACACTTAGGCTTAAAAAAAAGCCGTTAAAGGGTGACAACCCAAACCAATCCCCAAAATGATCCCGTAGGAGGCACGAACACCTCGTACGGGACTAATGTAACTTGTTGTAACTAACCGCGTAGTCCCGAGTCTCCCAGTTTGTGAATATGATGATAATTTGCAAAAATAAACACTTACACTTAAAAGCAAGTCGTTAAAGTGTGAAAACCCAAATCACCCCCCAAATGACCCGGTAGGAGGCACGAACACCTCGCACGGGACCAATGTAACTTGTTGGAACTGACCGCGTTGTCCGGGGTCTCCCAATTTGAGAATATGACGAGAATTTGCAAAAAACAACAAAATCATGACTTAAACTTAAAAACAAGTCGTTAAAGGGTAAAAACCCAAACCAACCGCCAAACGGCCCCGTAGGAGGCACGAACACCTCGTACGGGACCAATGTAACTTGTAATAACTGACCGCGTAGTCCCGGGTCTCCCAGTTTGTGAATATGGTGATAATTTGCGAAAATCAATACTTAGACTTAAAAACAAGCCGTTAAAGGGTGAAAACCTAAACCATCCCCAAAATGATCCCGTAGGAGGCACCAACACCTCGTACGGGACCAATGTAACTTGTAGGAACTAACGGCGTAGTCCTGGGTCTCCCGATTCGAGAATATGATGTTAATTTGTAAAAATCAACAAAATCAACACTTAAACATAAAAACAAGCCGTTAAAGGGTGAAAACCAAACCAACCGCCAAATGACCCCGTAGGAGGCACGAACACCTCGTACGGGACCAATGTAACTTGTTGTAACTGACCGGGTAGTCCCGGGTCTCCCCATTTGTGAAGATGATGATAATTTGCAAAAATCAACACTTATACTTAAAAACAAACCGTTAAAGGGTGAAAACCCAAACCACCCCCCAAACGACCCCGTAGGGGGCACGAACACCTCGCACGGGACCAATGTAAGTTGTTGGAACTGACCGCGTAGTCCCAGGTCTCCCGATTTGAGAATATGATGATAATTTGTAAAAATCAACAAAATCAACACTTAAACTTACAAACAAGTCGTTAAAGGGTGAAAACCCAAACCAACCCCCAAACGACCCCGTAGGAGGCACGAACACCTCTTACGGGACCAATGTAACTTGTAGTAACTTACCGCATAGTCTTGGGTCTCCCAGTTTGTGAATATGATGATAATTTGCAAAAATCAATACTTAGACTTAAAAACAGGTCGTTAAAGGGTGAAAACCCAAACCACCCTCCAAACGACCCCGTAGGAAGCACGGACACCTCGCACGGGAGAAATGTAACTTATTGGAACTGATCGCGTAGTTCGGGGTCACACAATTTGAGAATATGACGATAATTTGCAAAAATCAACCAAATCAACAATTAAACTTAAAAACAAGCCATTAAAGGGTAAAAATCCAAACCAGCCCTCAAACGACACTATTGGAGGCACGAACACCTCCTACGGGACAAATGTAACTTGGAGGAACTGACCGCGTAGTCTCGGGTCACCCGGTTTGTGAATGTGATGATAATTTGCAAAAATTAAGACTTAGACTTAAAAATAAACCTTTAAAGGGTGAAAACCCAAACCAGCCCCAAACGACCACGTAGGAGGCACGAACACTTCATACGGCACCAATGTAACCTGTAGTAACTGACCGCATAGTCCTGGGTCTCCCAGTTTGTCAATCTGATGATAATTTGCAAAAATCAACACTTAGCTTTAAAAATAAGTTGTTAAAGGGTGAAAACCCAAACCACCCTCCAAACGACCCCGTAGGAGGCACGAACACCTCACACGGGACCAATGTAACTTGTTGGAACTGATCGTGTAGTCCGGGTTCATGCAATTTGAGAATATGACGATAAATTGCAAAAATCAACAAAATCAACACTTAAACTTAAAAACAAGCCATTAAAGGGTGAAAATCCAAACCAGCCCTCAAACGACCCTGGATAAGGCATGACCACCTCCTACGGGACCAATGTAACTTGGAGGAACTGACCGCGTAATCTCGGGTCACATGATTTGTGAATATGATGATAATTTGCAAAAATTAACACTTAGACTTAAAAACAAACCTTTAAAGGGTGAAAACCCAAACCAGCCCCCAAACGACCACGTAGGAGGCACGAACACTTCATACGGCACCAATGTAACTTGTAGTAACTGACCGCATAGTCCTGGGTCTCCCAGTTTGTGCATCTGATGATAATTTGCAAAAATCAACACTTAGCTTTAAAAATAAGTCGTTAAAGGGTGAAAACCAAAACCACCCTCCAAACGACCCCGTAGGAGGCACGAACACCTCACACGGGACCAATGTAACTTGTTGGAACTGATCGTGTAGTCCGGGGTCATGCAATTTGAGAATATGACGATAAATTGCAAAAATCAACAAAATCAACAATTAAACTTAAAAACAAGCCATTAAAGGGTGAAAATCCAAACCAGCCCTCAAACGACCCTGTATAAGGCATGAACACCTCCTACGGGACCAATGTAACTTGGAGGAACTGACCGCGTAATCTCCGGTCACCCGATTTGTGAATATGATGATAATTTGCAAAAATTAACACTTAGACTTAAAAACAAACCTTTAAAGGGTGAAAACCCAAACTAGCCCCCAAACGACCACGTAGGAGGCACGAACACCTCGAACAGGACCAATGTAACTTGTAGTAACTGACTGCATAGTCCTGGGTCTCCCAGTTTGTGAATATGATGATAATTTTTCAAAAATCAATACTTAGACTTAAAAACAAGCCGTTAAAGGGTGAAAACCCAAACCACCCTCCAAACAACCCCGTAGGAGGCACGAACACCTCGCACGGGACCAATGTAACTTGTTGGAACTGACCGCGTAGTCCGGGGTCACACAATTTGAGAATATGATGATAATTGTCAAAAATTAACAAAATCAACACTTAAACTTAAAAACAAGCCATTAAAGGGTGAAAATCAAAACCAGCCCTCAAACGACCCTGTAGGAGGCTCGAACACCTCCTACGGGACCGATGTAACTTGGAGGAACTGACCGCGTAGTCTCGGGTCACCCGGATTGTGAATATGATGATAATTTGGAGAAATTAACACTTAGACTTAAAAACAAACCTTTAAAGGTTGAAAACCCAAACCAACCCACAAACGACCACGTATGAGGCACGCACACCTCGTACGGGACCAATGTAACTTGTAGTGACTGACCGCATAGTCCGGGGTCTCGCAGTTTGTGAATCTGATGATAATTTGCAAAAATCTGCACTTAGCCTTAAAAACAAGTCGTTAAAGGGTGAAAACCCAAACGACCCTCCAAACGACCCCTTAGGAGGCACGAACACCTCGCACGGGACCAATGTAACTTGTTCGAACTGATCGCGTAGTCCGGGGTCACACAATTTGAGAATATGATGATAATTTTCAAAAATTAATAAAAAATCAAGACTTAAACTTAAAAACAAGCCATTAAAGGGTGAAAATCAAAACCAGCCCTCAAACGACCCTGTAGGAGGCACGAACACCTCCTACGGGACCAATGTAACTTGGAGGAACTGACTGCGTAGTCTCGGGTCACCCGGATTGTGAATATGATGATAATTTGGAAAAATCAACACTTAGACTTAAAAACAAACCGTTAAAGGGTGAAAACCCAAACCAACCCCCAAATGACCTCGTAGGAGGCACGAACACCTCGTACGGGACTAACGTAACTTGTTGTAACTAACCGCGAAGTCCCGAGTCTCCCAGTTTTTGAATATGATGATAATTTGCAAAAATAAACACTTACACTTAAAAGCAAGTCGTTAAAGGGTGAAAACCCAAATCACCCACCAAATGACCCGGTAGGAGGCACAAACACCTCGCACGGGACCAATGTAACTTATTTGAACTCACCGCGTTGTCCGGGGTCTCCCAATTTGAGAATATGATGGGAATTTGCAAAAAACAACAAAATCAACACTTAAACTTAAAAACAAGTCGTTAAAGGGTGAAAACCCAAACCAACCGCCAAACGGCCCCGTAGGAGGCACGAACACCTCGTACGGGACCAATGTCACTTGTAATAACTGACCGTGTAGTCCCGGGTCTCCCAGTTTGTGAATATGATGATAATTTGCGAAAATCAATACTTAGACTTAAAAACAAACCGTTAAAGGGTGAAAACCTAAACCATCCCCAAAATTATCCCGTAGGAGGCACGAACACCTCGTACGGGACCAATGTAACTTGTAGGAACTAACGGCGTAGTCCCGGGTCTCCCGATTCGAGAATATGATGTTAATTTGTAAAAATCAACAAAATCCACACTTCAACATAAAAACAAGCCGTTAAAAGGTGAAAACCCAAACCAACCGCCAAATGACCCCGTGGGAGGCACGAACACCTCGTACGGGACCAATGTAACTTGTTGTAACTGACCGCGTAGTCTCGGGTCTCCCCGTTTGTGAATATGATGATAATTTGTAAAAATCAACACTTATACTTAAAAACAAGCCGTTAAAGGGTGAAAACCCAAACCACCCCCCAAACGACCACGTAGGGGGCCCGAACACCTCGCACGGGACCAATGTAAGTTGTTGGAACTGACCGCGTAGTCACAGGTCTCCCAATTCGAGAATATGACGATAATTTGAAAAAATCAACAAAATCAACACTTAAACTTAAAAACAAGTCGTTAAAGGGTGAAAACCCAAACCAACCCCCAAACCCGTAGGAGCCACGAACATCTCTTACGGGACCAATGTAACTTGAAGTAACTGACCGCATAGTCCTGGGTCTCCCAGTTTGTGAATATGATGATAATTTGCAAAAATCAATACTTAGACTTAAAAACAGGCTGTTAACGGGTGAAAACCCAAACCACCCTCCAAACGACCCCGTAGGAGGCACGAACACCTCGCACGGGACCAATGTAACTTATTGGAACTGATCGCGTAGTCCGGGGTCACACAATTTGAGAATATGACGATAATTTGCAAAAATCAACAAAATCAACACTTAAACTTAAAAATAAGCCATTAAAGGGTAAAAATCCAAACCAGCCCTCAAACGACCCTATAGGAGGCACGAACACCTACTACGGGACAAATGTAACTTGGAGGAACTGACCGCGTAGTCTCGGGTCACCCGGTTTGTGAATGTTATGATAATTTGCAAAAATTAAGACTTAGACTTAAAAACAAACCTTTAAAGGGTGATAACCCAAACCAGCCCCCAAACGACCACGTAGGAGGCACGAACACTTCGTACGGGACCAATGTAACTTGTAGTAACTGACCGCTTAGTCCTGGGTCTCCCAGCTTGTGAATTTGATGATAATTTGTAAAAATCAACACTTAGCCTTAAAAACAAGTCGTTAAAGGGTGAAAACCCAAACCGCCCTCCAAACGACCCCGTAGGAGGCACGAACACCTCACACGGGAGCAAGGTAACTTGTTGGGACTGATCGCGTAGTCCGGGGTCACGCAATTTGAGAATATGACGATAATTTGCAAAAATCAACAAAATCAACACTTAAACTAAAAAACAAGCCATTAAAGGGTGAAAATCCAAACCAGCCCTCAAACGACCCTATATAAGGCATGAACACCTCCTACGGGACACATTGTAACTTGGAGGAACTGACCGCGTAATCTCGGGTCACATGATTTGTGAATATGATGATAATTTGCAAAAATTAACACTTAGACTTAAAAACAAACCTTTAAAGGGTGAAAACCCAAACCAGCCCCCAAACGACCACGTAGGAGGCACGAACACTTCATACGGCACCAATGTAACTTCTAGTAACTGACCGCATAGTACTGGGTCTCCCAGCTTGTGAATCTGATGATAATTTGTAAAAATCAACACTTAGCTTTAAAAATAAGTCGTTAAAGGGTGAAAACCCAAACCACCCTCCAAACGACCCCGTAGGAGGCACGGACACCTCACACGGGACCAATGTAACTTGTTGGAACTGATCGTGTAGTCCGGGGTCATGCAATTTGAGAATATGACGATAAATTGCAAAAATCAACAAAATCAACACTTAAACTTAAAAACAAGCCATTAAAGGGTGAAAATCCAAACCAGCCCTCAAACGACCCCGTAGGAGGCACGAACACCTCGCACGGGACCAATGTAACTTGTTGGAACTGATCGCGTAGTCCGGGGTCACACAATTTGAGAATATGATGATAATTTTCAAAAATTAACAAAATCAACACTTAAACATAAAAACAAGCCATTAAAGGGTGAAAATCAAAACCAGCCCTCAAACGACCCTCTAGGAGGCACGAACACCTCCTACGGGACCGATGTAACTTGGAGGAACTGACCGCGTAGTCTCGGATCACCCGGATTTTGAATATGATGATAATTTGGAAAAATTAATACTTAGACTTAAAGACAAACCGTTAAAGGGTGAAAACCCAAACCAACCCCCAAATGACCTCGTAGGAGGCACGAACACCTCGTACGGGACTAATGTAACTTGTTGTAACTAACCGCGTAGTCCCGAGTCTCCCAGTTTGTGAATATGATGATAATTTGCAAAAATAAACACTTACACTTAAAAGCAAGCCGTTAAAGGGTGAAAACCCAAATCACCACCCAAATGACCCCGTAGAAGGCACAAACACCTCGTACGGGACCAATGTAACTTGTTGGAACTGACCGCGTAGTCCGGGGTCACACAATTTGAGAATATGATGATAATTTTCAAAAAACAACAAAATCATGACTTAAACTTAAAAACAAGTCGTTAAAGGGTAAAAACCCAAACCAACCGCCAAACGGCCCCGTAGGAGGCACGAACACCTCGTACGGGACCAATGTAACTTGTAATAACTGACCGCGTAGTCCCGGGTCTCCCAGCTTGTGAATATGGTGATAATTTGCGAAAATCAATACTTAGACTTAAAAATAAGCCGTTAAAGGGTGAAAACCTAAACCATCCCCAAAATGATCCCGTAGGAGGCACGAACACCTCGTACGGGACCAATGTAACTTGTAGGAACTAACGGCGTAGTCCCGGGTCTCCCGATTCGAGAATATGATGTTAATTTGTAAAAATCAACAAAATCCACACTTAAACATAAAAACAAGCCGTTAAAGGGTGAAAACCAAACCAACCGCCAAATGACCCCGTAGGAGGCACGAACACCTCGTACGGGACCAATGTAACTTGTTGTAACTGACCGGGTAGTCCCGGGTCTCCCCATTTGTGAAGATGATGATAATTGGCAAAAATCAACACTTATACTTAAAAACAAACCGTTAAAGGGTGAAAACCAAAACCACCCCCCAAACGACCCCGTAGGGGGCACGAACACCTCGCACGGGACCAATGTAAGTTGTTGGAACTGACCGCGTAGTCTCAGGTCTCCCGATTTGAGAATATGATGATAATTTGTAAAAATCAACAAAATCAACACTTAAACATAAAAACAAGTCGTTAAAGGGTGAAAACCCAAACCAACCCCCAAACGACCCCGTAGGAGGCACGAACACCTCTTACGGGACCAATGTAACTTGTAGAAACTTACCGCATAGTCTTGGGTCTCCCAGTTTGTGAATATGATGATAATTTGCAAAAATCAATACTTAGACTTAAAAACAGGCCGTTAAAGGGTGAAAACCCAAACCACCCTCCAAACGACCCCGTAGGAGGCACGGACACCTCGCACGGGAGCAATGTAACTTATTGGAACTGATCGCGTAGTCCGGGGTCACACAATTTGAGAATATGACGATAATTTGCAAAAATCAACAAAATCAACAATTAAACTTAAAAACAAGCCATTAAAGGGTAAAAATCCAAACCAGCCCTCAAACGACACTATTGGAGGCACGAACACCTCCTACGGGACAAATGTAACTTGGAGGAACTGACCGCGTAGTCTCGGGTCACCCAGTTTGTGAATGTGATGATAATTTGCAAAAATTAAGACTTAGACTTAAAAATAAACCTTTAAAGGGTGAAAACCCCAACCAGCCCCCAAACGACCACGTAGGAGGCACGAACACTTCATACGGCACCAATGTAATTTGTAGTAACTGACCGCATAGTCCTGGGTCTCCCAGTTTGTCAATCTGATGATAATTTGTAAAAATCAACACTTAGCCTTAAAAACAAGTCGTTAAAGGGTGAAAACCCAAACCACCCTCCAAACGACCCCGTAGTAGCCACGAACACCTCGCATGGGACCAATGTAACTTGTTGGAACTGATCGCGTAGTTCGGGGTCACACAATTTGAGAATATGATGATAATTTGCAAAAATCAACAAAATCAACACTTAAACTTAAAAACAAGCCATTAAAGGGTGAAATTCCAAACCAACCCTCACACGACCCTGTATAAGGCATTAACACCTCCTACGGGACCAATGTAACTTGGAGGAACTGACCGCGTAATCTCGGTTCACCCGATTTGTGAATATGATGATAATTTGCAAAAATTAACACTAAGACTTAAAAACAAACCTTTAAAGGTTGAAAACCCAAACCAGTCCCCAAACGACCACGTAGGAGGAACGAACACCTCGTACGGGACAAATGTAACTTGTAGTAACTGATCGCATAGTCCTGGGTCTCCCAGTTTGTGAATCTGATGAAAATTTGCAAAAATCAACACTTAGCCTTAAAAACAAGTCATTAAAGGGTGAAAACCCAAACCACCCTCCAAACGACCCCGTAGGAGGCACGAACACCTCGCACACGACCAATGTAACTTGTTGGAACTGATCGCGTAGTCCGGGGTCACACAATTTGAGAATATGATGATAATTTTCAAAAATTAACAAAATCAACACTTAAACATAAAAACAAGCCATTAAAGGTGAAAATCAAAACCAGCCCTCAAACGACCCTGTAGGAGGCACGAACACCTCCTACGAGACCAATGTAACTTGGAGGAACTGACCGCGTAGTCTCGGGTAACCCGGATTGTGAATATGATGATAATTTGGAAAAATTAACACTTAGACTTAAAGACAAACCGTTAAAGGGTGAAAACCCAAACCAACCCCCAAATGACCTCGTAGGAGGCACGAACACCTCGTACGGGACTAATGTAATTTGTTGTAACTAACCGCGTAGTCCCGAGTCTCCCAGTTTGTGAATATGATGATAATTTGCAAAAATAAACACTTACACTTAAAAGCAAACCGTTAAAGGGTGAAAACCCAAATCACCCCCCAAAATGACCCCGTAGGAAGCACAAACACCTCGTACGGGACCAATGTAACTTGTTGGAACTGACCGCGTTGTCCAGGGTCTCCCAATTTGAGAATCTGACGAGAATTTGCAAAAATCAACACTTAAACTTAAAAACAAGTCGTTAAAGGGTGAAAACCCAAACCAACCGCCAAACGGCCCCGTAGGAGTACCGAACACCTCGTACGGGACCAATGTAACTTGTAATAACTGACCGCATAGTCCCGGGTCTCCCAGTTTGTGAATATGATGATAATTTGTGAAAATCAATACTTAGACTTAAAAACAAGCCGTTAAATGGTGAAAATCTAAACCATCCCCAAAATGATCCCGTAGGAGACACGAACACCTCGTACGGGACCAATGTAACTTGTAGGAACTAACGGCGTAGTCTCGGGTCTATCGATTCGAGAATATGATGTCAATTTGTAAAAATCAACAAAATCCACACTTAAACATAAAAATAAGTCGTTAAAGGGTGAAAACCCAAACCAACCGCCAAATGACCCCGTAGGAGGCACGAACACCTCGTACGGGACCAAAGTAACTTGTTGTAACTGACCGCGTAGTCCTGGGTCTCCCCGTTTCTGAATATGATGATAATTGGTAAAAATCAACACTTATACTTAAAAACAAGCCGTTAAAGGGTGAAAACCCAAACCACCCCCCAAACGACCCCGTAGGGGGCACGAACACCTCGCACGGGACCATAGTAACTTGTTGGAACTGACGGCGTAGTCCCAGGTCTCCCGATTCGAGAATATGACGATAATTTGTAAAAATCAACAAAATCAACACTTAAACTTAAAAACAAGTCGTTAAAGGGTGAAAACTCAAACCAACCCCCAAACGACCCCGTAGGACGCACGAACACCTCTTACAGGACCAATGTAACTTGTAGTAACTGACCGCATAGTCCTGGGTCTACCAGTTTGTGAATATGATGATAATTTGCAAAAATCAATACTTAGACTTAAAAACAGGCTGTTAAAGGGTGAAAGCACAAACCACCCTCCAAACGACCCCGTAGGAGGCACGAACACCTCGCACGGGACCAATGTAACTTATTGGAACTGATCGCTTAGTCCGGGGTCACACAATTTGAGAATATGATGATAATTTGCAAAAATCAACAAAATCAACACTTAAACTTCAAAACAAGCCATTAAAGGGTAAAAATCCAAACCAGCCCTCAAACGACCCTATAGGAGGTACGAACACCTCCTACGGGACAAATGTAACTTGGAGGAACTGACCACGTAGTCTCGGGTCACCCGGTTTGTGAATGTGATGATAATTTGCAAAAATTAAGACTTACACTTAAAAACAAACCTTTAAAGGGTGAAAACCCAAATCAGCCCCCAAACGGCCACGTAGGAGGCACGAACACTTCGTACGGGACCAATGTAACTTGTAGTAACTGACCGCATAGTCCTGGGTCTCCCAGCTTGTGAATCTGATGATAATTTGTAAAAATGAACACTTAGATTTAAAAATAAGTCGTTAAAGGGTGAAAACCCAAACCACCCTCCAAACGACCCCGTAGGAGGCACGAACACCTCACACGGGACCAATGTAACTTGTTGGAACTGATCGTGTAGTCCGGGGTCATGCAATTTGAGAATATGACGATAAATTGCAAAAATCAACAAAATCAACACTTAAACTTAAAAACAAGCCATTAAAGGGTGAAAATCCAAACCAGCCCTCAAACGACCCTGTATAAGGCATGAACACCTCCTACGGGACCAATGTAACTTGGAGGAACTGACCGCGTAATCTCGGGTCACCCGATTTGTGAATATGATGATAATTTTTAAAAATTAATACTTAGACTTAAAAACAAACCTTTAAAGGGTGAAAACCCAATCCAGCCCCCAAACGACCACGTAGGAGGCACGAACACCTCGAACGGGACCAATGTAACTTGTAGTAACTGACCGCATAGTCCTGGGTATCCTAGTTTGTGAATCTGATGATAATTTGCAAAAATAACACTTAGCCTTAAAAACAAGTCGTTAAAGGGTGAAAACCCAAACCACCCTCCGGACGACCCCGTAGGAGGCACGAACACCTCGCACGTGACCAATGTAACTTTTTGGAACTGATCGCGTAGTCCGGGGTCACACATTTTGAGAATATGATGATAATTTTCAAAAATTAACAAAATCAAGACTTAAACTTAAAAACAAGCCATTAAAGGGTGAAAATCAAAACCAGCCCTCAAACGACCCAGTAGGAGGCACGAACACCTCCTACGGGACCAATGTAACTTGGAGGAACTGATCGCGTAGTCTCGGGTCACCCGGTTTGTGAATGTGATGATATTTTGCAAAAATTAAGACTTAGACTTAAAAACAAACCGTTAAAGGGTGAAAACCCAAACCAACCCCCAAATGACCTCGTAGGAGGCACGAACACCTCGTACGGGACTAACATAACTTGTTGTAACTAACCGCGTAGTCCCGAGTCTCCCAGTTTTTGAATATGATGATAATTTGCAAAAATAAACACTTACACTTAAAAGCAATTCGTTAAAGGGTGAAAACCCAAATCACCCCCCAAATGACCCCGTAGGAGGCACAAACACCTCGCACGGGACCAATGTAACTTGTTGGAACTGACCGCGTTGTCCGGGGTCTCCCAATTTGAGAATATGACGAGAATTTGCAAAAAACAACAAAATCAACACTTAAACTTAAAAACAAGTCGTTAATGGGTGAAAACCCAAACCAACCGCCAAACGGCCTCGTAGGAGGCACGAACACCTCGCACGGGACCAATGTCACTTGTAATAACTGACCGTGTAGTCCCGGGTCTCCCAGTTTGTGAATATGATGATAATTTGCGAAAATCAATACTTAGACTTAAAAACAAGCCGTTAAAGGGTGAAAACCTAAACCATCCCCAAAATGATCCCGTAGGAGGCACGAACACCTCGTACGGGACCAATGTAACTTGTAGGAACTAACGGCGTAGTCCCGGGTCTCCCGATTCGAGAATATGATGTTAATTTGTAAAAATCAACAAAATCCACACTTAAACATAAAAACAAGCCGTTAAAAGGTGAAAACCCAAACCAACTGCCAAATGACCCCGTGGGAGGCACGAACACCTCGTACGGGACCAATGTAACTTGTTGTAACTGACCGCGTAGTCTCGGGTCTCCCCGTTTGTGAATATGATGATAATTTGTAAAAATCAACACTTATACTTAAAAACAAGCCGTTAAAGGGTGAAAACCCAAACCACCTCCCAAACGACCCCGTAGGGAGCCCGAACACCTCGCACTGGACCAATGTAACTTGTTGGAACTGACGGCGTAGTCCCAGGTCTCCCGATTCGAGAATATGACGATAATTTGTAAAAATCAACAAAATCAACACTTAAACTTAAAAACAAGTCGTTAAAGGGTGAAAACCCAAACCAACCCCCAAACGACCCCGTAGGACGCACGAACACCTCTTACAGGACCAATGTAACTTGTAGTAACTGTCCGCATATTCCTGGGTCTACCAGTTTGTGAATATGATGATAATTTGCAAAAATCAATACTTAGACTTAAAAACAGGCTGTTGAAGGGTGAAAGCCCAAACCACCCTCCAAACGACCCCGTAGGAGGCACGAACACCTCGGACGGGAGCAATGTAACTTATTGTAACTGATCGCGTAGTCCGGGGTCACACAATTTGAGAATATGATGATAATTTGCAAAAATCAACAAAATCAACACTTAAACTTAAAAACAAGCCATTAAAGGGTAAAAATCCAAACCAGCCCTCAAACGACCCTATAGGAGGCACGAACACCTCCTACGGGACAAATGTAACTTGGAGGAACTGACCGCGTAGTTTCGGGTCACCCGGTTTGTGAATGTGATGATAATTTGCAAAAAATAAGACTTACACTTAAAAACAAACCTTTAAAGGGTGAAAACCCAAATCAGCCCCCAAACGACCACGTAGGAGGCACGAACACTTCGTACGGGACCAATGTAACTTGTAGTAACTGACCGCATAGTCCTGGGTCTCCCAGCTTGTGAATCTGATGATAATTTGTAAAAATGAACAGTTAGCTTTAAAAATAAGTCGTTAAAGGGTGAAAACCCAAACCACCCTCCAAACGACCCCGTAGGAGGCACGAACACCTCACACGGGACCAATGTAACTTGTTGGAACTGATCGTGTAGTCCGGGGTCATGCAATTTGAGAATATGACGATAAATTGCAAAAATCAACAAAATCAACACTTAAACTTAAAAACAAGCCATTAAAGGGTGAAAATCCAAACCAGCCCTCAAACGACCCTATATAAGGCATGAACACCTCCTACGGGACCAATGTAACTTGGAGGAACTGACCGCGTAATCTCGGGTCACCCGATTTGTGAATATGATGATAATTTGCAAAAATTAACACTTAGACTTAAAAACAAACCTTTAAAGGGTGAAAACCCAAACCAGCCCCCAAACGACCACGTAGGAGGCACGAACACCTCGAACGGGACCAATGTAACTTGTAGTAACTGACCGCATAGTCCTGGGTCTCCCAGTTTGTGAATCTGATGATAATTTGCAAAAATCAACACTTAGCCTTAAAAACAAGTCGTTAAAGGGTGAAAACCCAAACCACCCTCCAGACGACCCCGTAGGAGGCACGAAGACCTCGCACGTGACCAATGTAACTTTTTGGAACTGATCGCGTAGTCCGGGGTCACACAATTTGAGAATACGATGATAATTTTCAAAAATTAACAAAATCAACACTTAAACTTAAAAACAAGCCATTAAAGGGTGAAAATCAAAACCAGCCCTCAAACGACCCTGTAGGAGGCACGAACACCTCCTACGGGACCAATGTAACTTGGAGGAACTGACCGCGTAGTCTCGGGTCACCCGAATTGTGAATATGATGATAATTTGGAAAAATTAACACTTAGACTTAAAAACAAACCTTTAAAGGTTGAAAAACCAAACCAACCCCCAAACGACCACGTAGGAGGCACGAACACCTCGTACGGGACCAATGTAACTTGTAGTAACTGACCGCATAGTCCTGTGTCTCCCAGTTTGTGAATCTGATGATAATTTGCAAAAATCAACACTTAGCCTTAAAAACAAGTCGTTAAAGGGTGAAAACTCAAACCACCCTCCAAACGACCCCTTAGGAGGCACGAACACCTCGCACGGGACCAATGTAACTTGTTGGAACTGATCGCGTAGTCCGGGGTCACACAATTTGAGAATATGATGATAATTTTCAAAAATTAACAAAATCAAGACTTAAACTTAAAAACAAGCCATTAAAGGGTGAAAATCAAAACCAGCCCTCAAACGACCCTGTAGGAGGCACGAACACCTCCTGCGGGACCAATGTAACTTGGAGGAACTGACCGCGTAGTCTCGGGTCACCCGGTTTGTGAATGTGATGATATTTTGCAAAAATTAAGACTTAGACTTAAAAACAAACCGTTAAAGGGTGAAAACCCTAACCAACCCCCAAATGACCTCGTAGGAGGCACGAACACCTCGTACGGGACTAATGTAATTTGTTGTAACTAACCGCGTAGTCTCGAGTCTCCCAGTTTGTGAATATGATGATAATTTGCAAAAATAAACACTTTCACTTAAAAGCAAGCCGTTAAAGGGTGAAAACCCAAATCACCCCCCAAATGACCCCGTAGGAGGCACAAACACCTCCACGGGACCAATGTAACTTGTTGGAACTGACCGCGTTGTCCGGGGTCTCCCAATTTGAGAATATGACGAGAATTTGCAAAAAACAACAAAATCAACACTTAAACTTAAAAACAAGTCGTTAAAGGGTGAAAACCCAAACCAACCGCCAAACGGCCCTGTAGGAGGCACGAACACCTCGTACGGGACCAATGTCACTTGTAATAACTGACCGTGTAGTCCCGGGTCTCCCAGTTTGTGAATATGATGATAATTTGCGAAAATCAATACTTAGGCTTAAAAACAAGCCGTTAAAGGGTGACAACCTAAACCATCCCCAAAATGATCCTGTAGGAGGCACGAACACCTCGTACGGGACCAATGTAACTTGTAGGAACTAACGGCGTAATCCCGGGTCTCCCGATTCGAGAATATGATGTTAATTTGTAAAAATCAACAAAATCCACACTTAAACATAAAAACAAGCCGTTAAAAGGTGAAAACCCAAACCAACCGCCAAATGACACCGTGGGAGGCACGAACACCTCGTACGGGACCAATGTAACTTGTTGTAACCGACCGCGTAGTCTCGGGTCTCCCCGTTTGTGAATATGATTATAATTTGTAAAAATCAACACTTATACTTAAAAACAAGACGTTAAAGGGTGAAAACCCAAACCACCCCCCAAACGACCCCGTAGGGGGCCCGAACACCTCGCACGGGACCAATGTAACTTGTTTGAACTGACCGCATAGTCATAGGTCTCCCGATTCGAGAATATGACGATAATTTGTAAAAATCAACAAAATCAACACTTAAACTTAAAAACAAGTCGTTAAAGGGTGAAAACCCAAACCAACCCCCAAACCCGTAGGAGGCACGAACACCTCACATGGGAGCAAGGTAACTTGTTGGGACTGATCGCGTAGTCCGGGGTCACGCAATTTGAGAATATGACGATAATTTGCAAAAATCAACAAAATCAACACTTAAACTTAAAAACAAGCCATTAAAGGGTGAAAATCCAAACCAACCCTCAAACGACCATGTATAAGGCATGAACACCTCCTACGGGACCAATGTAACTTGGAGGAACTGACCGCGTAATCTCGGGTCTCATGATTTGTGAATATGATGATAATTTGCAAAAATTAACACTTAGACTTAAAAACAAACCTTTAAAGGCTGAAAACCCAAACCAGCGCCCAAACGACCATGTAGGAGGCACGAACACCTCGTACGGGACCAATGTAACTTGTAGTAACTGACCGCATAGTCCTGGGTCTCCCAGCTTGTGAATTTGATGATAATTTGCAAAAATCAACACTTAGCCTTAAAAATAAGTCGTTAAAGGGTGAAAACCCAAACCACCCTCCAAACGACCCCGTAGGAGGCACGAACACCTCGCACGGGACCAATGTAACTTGTTGGAACTGATCGCGTAGTCCGGGGTCACACAATTTGAGAATATGATTTTAATTTTAAAAAATTAACAAAATCAACACTTAAACTTAAAAAGAAGCCATTAAAGGGTGAAAATCAAAACTAGCCCTCAAACGACCCTGTAGGAGACTCGAACACCTCCTACGGGACTAATGTAACTTGGAGGAACTGACTGCGTAGTCTCGGGTCACCCGGATTGTGAATATGATGATAATTTGGAAAAATTAACACTTGGACTTAAAAACAAACCGTTAAAGGGTGAAAACCCAAACGAACCCCCAAATGACCTTGTAGGAGGCACGAACACCTCGTGCGGGACTAATGTAACTTGTTGTAACTAACCGCGTAGTCCCGAGTCTCCTAGTTTGTGAATATGATGATAATTTGCAAAAATAAACACTTTCACTTAAAAGCAAGCCGTTAAAGGGTGAAAACCCAATTCACCCCCCCAAATGACCCCGTAGGAGGCACGAACACCTCTCACGGGACCAATGTAACTTGTTGGAAATGACCGCGTTGTCCGGGGTCTCCCAATTTGAGAATATGACGAGAATTTACAAAAATCAACAAAATCAACACTTAAACTTAAAAACAAGTCGTTAAAGGGTGAAAACCCAAACCAACCGCCAAACGGCCCCGTAGGAGGCACGAACACCTCGTACGGGACCAATGTAACTTGTAATAACTGACCGCGTAGTCCCGGGTCTCCCAGTTTGTGAATATGATGATATTTTGCGAAAATCAATACTTAGACTTAAAAACAAGCCATTAAAGGGTGAAAACCTAAACCATCCCCAAAATGAACCCGTAGGAGGCACGAACACCTCGTACGGAACCAATGTAACTTGTATGAACTAATGGCGTAGTCCCGGGTCTCCCGATTCGAGAATATGATGTTAATTTGTAAAAATCAACAAAATCCACACTTAAACATAAAAACAAGCCATTAAAGGGTGAAAACCCAAACCAACCGCCAAATGACCCCGTGGGAGGCACAAACACCTCATACGGGACCAATGTAACTTGTTGTAACTGACCGCGTAGTCTCGGGTCTCCCCGTTTGTGAATATGATGATAATTTGTAAAAATCAAAACTTATACTTAAAAACAAGCCGTTAAAGGGTGAAAACCCAAACCACCCCCCAAACGACCCCGAAGGGGGCACGAACACCTCGCACGGGACCAATGTAACTTGTTGGAACTGACCGCGTAGTCACAGGTCTCCCGATTCGAGAATATGACGATAATTTGCAAAAATCAATACTTAGACTTAAAAATAGGCCGTTAAAGGGTGAAAACCCAAACCACCCTCCAAACGACCCCGTACGAGGCACGAACACCTCTCACGGGACCAATGTAACTTATTGGAACTAATCGCGTAGTCCGGGGTCACACAATTTGAGAATATGACGATAATTTGCAAAAATCAACAAAATCAACACTTTTAAAGGGTAAAAATCCAAACCAGCCCTCAAACGACCCTATTGGAGGCACGAACACCTCCTACGGGACAAATGTAACTTGTAGGAACTGACCGCGTAGTCTCGGGTCACCCGATTTTTGAATGTGATGATAATTTGCAAAAATTAAGACTTAGACTTAAAAACAAACCTTTAAAGGGTGAAAACCCAAACCAGCCCCCAAACGACCACGTAGGAGGCACGAACACTTTGTACGGGACCAATGTAACTTGTAATAACTGACCGCATAGTCCTGGGTCTCCCAGCTTGTGAATCTGACGATAATTTGTAAAAATCAAAACTTAGCCTTAAAAACAAGTCGTTAAACAGTGAAAACCCAAACCACCCTCCAAACGACCCCGTAGGAGGCACGAACACCTCACACGGGACCAATGTAACTTGTTGGAACTGACCGCTTAGTCCGGGGTCACGCAATTTGAGAATATGACGATAATTTGCAAAAATCAACAAAATTAATACTTAAACTTAAAAACAAGCCATTAAAGGGTGAAAATCCAAACCAGCCCTCAAACGACCCTATATAAGGCATGAACGCCTCCTACGGGACCAATGTAACTTAGAGGAACTGACCGCGTAATCTCGGGTCACCCGATTTGTGAATATGATGATAATTTGGAAAAATTAACACTTAGACTTAAAAACAAACCTTTAAAGGGTGAAAACCCAAACCAGCCCCCAAATGACCACATAGGAGGCACGAACACCTCGTACGGGACCAATGTAACTTGTAATAACTGACCGCATAGTCCTGGGTCTCCCAGCTTGTGAATCTGACGATAATTTGTAAAAATCAAAACTTAGCCTTAAAAACAAGTCGTTAAATAGTGAAAACCCAAACCACCCTCCAAATGACCCAGTAGGAGGCACGAACACCTCGCACGGGACCAATGTAACTTGTTGGAAGTGATCGTGTAGTCCGAGGTCACACAATTTGAGAATATGATGATGATTTTAAAAAATTAACAAAATCAACACTTAAACTTAAAAACAAGCCATTAAAGGGTGAAAATCAAAACCAGCCCTCAAACGACCCTGTAGGAGGCTCGAACATCTCCTACGGGACCAATGTAACTTGGAGGCTCTGACCGCGTAGTCTCGGGTCACCCGGATTGTGAATATGATGATAATTTGGAAAAATTAACACTTAGACTTAAAAACAAACCGTTAAATGGTGAAAACCCAAACCAACCCCCAAATGACCTCGTAGGAGGCACGAACACCTCGTACGGGACTAATGTAACTTGTTGTAACTAACCGCGTAATCCCGAGTCTCCCAGTTTGTGAATATGATGGTAATTTGCAAAAATAAACACTTACACTTAAAAGCAAGCCGTTAAAGGGTGAAAACCCAAATCACCACCCAAATGACCCCGTAGGAGGCACGAACACCTCGCACGGGACCAATGTAACTTATTGGAACTGACCGCGTTGTCCGGGGTCTCCCGATTCGAGAATATGACGATAATTTGTAAAAATCAACAAAATCAACACTTAAACTTAAAAACAAGTCGTTAAAGGGTGAAAACCCAAACCAACTGCCAAACGGCCCCGTAGGAGGCACGAACACCTCGTACGGGACCAATGTAACTTGTAATAACTGACCGCATAGTCCTGGGTCTCCCAGTTTGTGAATATGATGATAATTTGCAAAAATAAATACATAGACTTAAAAACAGGCCGTTAAAGGGTGAAAACCCAAACCACCCTCCAAACGACCCCGTAGGATGGACGAACACCTCGCACGGGACCAATGTAACTTATTGGAACTGATCGCGTAGTCCGGGGTCACACAATTTGAGAATATGACGATAATTTGCAAAAATCAACAAAATCAACACTTAAACTTAAAAACAAGCAATTAAAGGGTAAAAATCCAAACCACCCCTCAAACGACCCTATAGGAGGCACGAACACCTCCTACGGGACAAATGTAACTTGGATGAACTGACCGCGTAGTCTCGGGTCACCCGGTTTGTGAATGTGATGATAATTTGCAAAAATTAAGACTTAGACTTAAAAATAAACCTTTAAAGGGTGAAAACCCAAACCAGCCCCCAAACGACCACGTAGGAAGAACGAACACTTCGTACGGGACCAATGTAACTTGTAGTAACTGACCGCATAGTCCTGGGTCTCCCATTTTGTGAATCTGATGATAATTTGTAAAAATCAACACTTAGCCTTAAAACCAAGTCGTTAAAGGGTGAAAACCCAAACCATCCTCCAAATGACCCCGTAGGAGGCACGAACACCTCGCACGGGACAAATGTAACTTATTGGAAGATCGCGTAGTCCGGGGTCACACAATTTAAGAATATGATGATAATTTGCAAAAATCAACAAAATCAACACTTAAACTTAAAAAGAAGCCATTAAAGGGTGAAAATCCAAACCAGCCCTCAAACGACCCTGTATAAGGCATGAACACCTCCTACGGGACCAATGTAACTTGGAGGAACTGATCGCGTATTCTCGGGTCACCCGATTTGTGAATATGATGATAATTTGCAAAAATTAACACTTAGACTTAAAAACAAACCTTTAAAGGGTGAAAACCCAAACCAACCCCCAAACGACCACGTAGGAGGCACAAACACCTCGTACGGGACCAATGTAACTTGTAGTAACTGACCGCATAGTCGTGGGTCTCCCAGCTTGTGAATCTGATGATAATTTGCAAAAAACAACACTTAGCCTTAAAAACAAGTCGTTAAAGGGTGAAAACCCAAACCAGTCGCGAAACGACCCCGTAGGAGGCACGAACACCTCGTACGGGACGAATATAACTTGTAGAAACTGACCGCATAGTCCTGGGTCTCCCGGTTTGTGAATATGATGATAATTTGTAAAAATCAACACTTAGCCTTAAAAACATGTCGTTAAAGGGTGAAAACCCAAACCACCCCCCAAACGACCCCGTAGGAGGCACGAACACCTCGCACGGGACAATTGCAACCTGTTTGAACTGATCGCGTAGTCCGGGGTCACACAATTTGAGAATATGATGATAATTTGCAAAAATTAACAGAATCAACACTTAAACTTAAAAATAAGCCATTAAAGTGTGAAAACCCAAACCAACCCCCAAACGATCCCGTAGGAGGCACGAACACCTCGTACGGGGCCAATGTATCTTGCAGGAACTAATCGCGTAGTCCCGGGTCTCCTGATCCGAGAATATGATGTTAATATGTAAAAAATTAACAAAATCAACACTTAAACTTAAAAACAAGCCGTAAATGGGTGAAAACCCAAAACAACCCCCAAATGACCCAGTAGGAGGCATGAACACCTTGTACGGGACCAATGTAACTTGTTGTAACTGACCGCGTAGTCCCGGGTCTCCCAGTTTGTGAATATGATGATAATTTGCAAAAATCAACACTTACAATTAAAAACAAGCCGTTAAAGGGTGAAAACCCAAACCACCCCCCAAATGACCCCGTAGGAGGCACGAACACCTCGCAGGAGACCAATGTATCTTGTTGGAACTAACCGCGTAGTCCGGGGTCTCCCAATTGGAGAATATGATGATAATTTGCAAAATTCAACAAAATCAACACTTAAACTTAAAAACAAAGCCGTTAGAGGGTGAAAACCAAACCATCCCCCAAACAACCCCGTAGGAGGCACGAACACCTCGTACTGGACAAATGTAACTTGTAGTAACTGACCGCATAGTCCCGGGTCTCCAAGGTTATGAATATGATGATAATTTGTAGAAATCAACACTTATATTTAAAAACAAGCCGTTAAAGGGTGAAAACCCAAACCACCCCCCAAATGACCCCGTAGGAGGCACGAACACCTCGCAGGAGACCAATGTATCTTGTTGGAACTAACCGCGTAGTCCGAGGTCTCCCAATTTGAGAATATGACGATAATTTGCAAAAATCAACAAAATTAACACTTAAACTTAAAAACAAGCCATTAAAGGGTGAAAATCCAAACCAGCCCTCAAACGACCCTGTATAAGGCATGAATACCTCCTATGGGACCAATGTAACTTGGAGGAACTGACCGCGTAATCTCGGGTCACCCGATTTGTGAATATGATAATAATTTGCAAAAATTATCACTTAGACTTAAAAACAAACCTTTAGAGGGTGAAAACCCAAACCAGCCCCCAAACGACCACGTAGGAGGCACGAACACCTCGTACGGGACCAATGTAACTTGTAGTAACTGACCGCATAGTCCTGGGTCTCCCAGTTTGTGAATATGATGATAATTTGCAAAAATCAACACTTAGCCTTAAAAACAAGTCGTTAAAGGGTGAAAAACCAAACCACCCTCCAAACGACCTCGTAGGAGGCACGAACACCTCGCACGGGACCAATGTAACTTGTTGGAACTGATCGCGTAGTCCGGGGTCACACAATTTGAGAATATGATGATAATTTTCAAAAATTAACCAAATCAACACTTAAACTTAAAAACAAGCCGTTAAAGGGTGAAAATCAAAACCAGCCCTCAAACGACCCTGTAGGAGGCACGAACACCTCCTACGGGACAAATGTAACTTGGAGGAACTGACCGCGTAGTCTCGGGTCACCCGGTTTGTGAATGTGATGATAATTTGCAAAAATTAAGACTTAGACTTAAAAATAAACCTTTAAAGGCTGAAAACCCAAATCAGCCCCCAAACGACCACGTAGGAGGCACGAACACTTCGTACGGGACCAATGTAACTTGTAGTAACTGACCGCGTAGTCCCGAGTCTCCCAGTTTGTGAATCTGATGATAATTTGTAAAAATGAACACTTACACTTAAAAAAATCCGTTAAAGGCTGAAAACCCAAACCACCCCTCAAACGACCTCGTAGGAGGCACGAACACCTTGCACGAGACCAATGTAACTTATTGGGACTAACCGCGTAGTCCGGGGTCTCCCAATTTGACAATATGATGATAATTTGTAAAAATCAATAAAATCAAGACTTAAACTTAAAAACAAGCCGTTAAAGGGTGAAAACCCAAACCAGTCGCCAAACGACCCCGTAGGAGGCAGGAACACCTCGTACGGGACGAATGTAACTTGTAGAAACTGACCGCATAGTACTGGGACTCCCGCTTTGTGAATATGATGATAATTTGTAAAAATCAGCACTTGGCCTTAAAAACATGCCGTTAAAGGGTGAAAACCCAAACCACCCCCAAACGACCTCGTAGGAGGCACGAACACCTCGCACGGGACAAACGTAACCTGTTGGAACTGATCGCGTAGTCCGGGGTCACACAATTTGAGAATATGATGATAATTTGCAAAAATTAACAAAATCAACACTTAAACTTAAAATTAAGCCATTAAAGTGTGAAAACCCAAACCAGCCCCCAAACGATCCCGTAGGAGGCACGAACACCTCGTACGGGGCCAATGTAAATTGCAGGAACTAACCGCGTAGTCCCGGGTCTCCTGATTCGAGAATATGATGTTAATATGTTGAAAATTAACAAAATCAACACTTAAACTTAAAAACAAGCCGTTAAAGGGTGAAAACACAAACCAACCCCCAAATGACCCAGTAGGAGGCACGAACACCTCGTACGGGACCAATGTCACTTATTGTAACTGACCGCGTATTTTGGGGTCTCCCACTTTGTGAATATGATGATAATTTGCAAAGATCAACACTTACACTTAAAAACAAGCCGTTAAAGGGTGAAAACCCAAACCACCCCCCAAATGACCCCGTAGGAGGCACGAAGACCTCGCAGGAGACCAATGTATCTTGTTGGAACTAACCGCGTAGTCCGGGGTCTCCCAATTGGAGAATATTATGATAATTTGCAAAATTCAACAAAATCAACACTTAAACTTAAAAACAAGCCATTAAAGGGTAAAAATCCAAACCACCCCTCAAACGACCCTATAGGAGGCACGAACACCTCCTACGGGACAAATGTAACTTGGATGAACAGACCGCGTAGTCTCGGGTCACCCGGTTTGTGAATGTGATGATAATTTGCAAAAATTAAGACTTAGACTTAAAAATAAACCTTTAAAAGGAGAAAACCCAAACCAGACCTCAAAAGACCACGTAGGAAGCACGAACACTTCGTACGGGACCAATGTAACTTGTAGTAACTGACCGCATAGTCCTGGGTCTCCCAGTTTGTGAATCTGATGATAATTTGTAAAAAACAACACTTAGCCTTAAAAACAAGTCGTTAAAGGGTGAAAACCCAAACCACTCTCCAAAGGACCCCGTAGGAGGCACGAACACCTCGCACGGGACCAATGTAACTTGTTGGAACTGATCGCGTAGTCCGGGGTCACATAATTTGAGAATATGATGATAATTTTCAAAAATTAACAAAATCAACACTTAAACTTAAAAACAAGCCATTAAAGGGTGAAAATCAAAACCAGCCCTCAAACGACCCTATAGGAGGCACAAACACCTCCTACGGGACCAATGTAACTTGGAGGAACTGACCGCGTAGTCTCGGGTCACCCGGATTGTGAATATGATGATAATTTGGAAAAATTAACACTTGAACTTAAAAACAAACCGTTAAAGGGTGAAAACCCAAACCAACCCCCAAATGACCTCGTAGGAGGCACGAACACCTCGTACGGGACAAATGTAAATTGTTGTAACTAACCGCGTAGTCCCGAGTCTCCCAGTTTGTGAATATGATGATAATTTGCAAAAATAAACACTTACACTTAAAAGCAAGCCGTTAAAGGGTGAAAACCCAAACCACCCCTCAAACGACCCCGTAGGAGGCACGAACACCTCGCACGAGACCAATGTAACTTGTTGGAACTAACCGCGTAGTCCGGGGTCTCCCAATTTGACAATATGACGATAATTTGTAAAAATCAACAAAATCAACACTTAAACTTAAAAACAAGCCGTTAAAGGGTGAAAATCAAAACCAGCCCTCAAACGACCCTATAGGAGGCACGAACACCTCCTACGGGACAAATGTAACTTGGAGGAACTGACCGCGTAGTCTCGGGTCACCCGGTTTGTGAATGTGATGATAATTTGCAAAAATTAAGACTTAGACTTAAAAACAAACCTTTAAAGGCTGAAAACCCAAATCAGCCCCCAAACGACCACGTAGGAGGCACGAACACTTCGTACGGGACCAATGTAACTTGTAGTAACTGACCGCATAGTCCCGAGTCTCCCAGTTTGTGAATATGATGATAATTTTCAAAAATAAACACTTACACTTAAAAGCAAGCCGTTAAAGGGTGAAAACCCAAACCACCCCTCAAACGACCTCGTAGGAGGCACGAACACCTCGCACGAGACCAATGTAACTTATTGGAACTAACCGCGTAGTCCGGGGTCTCCCAATTTGACAATATGACGATAATTTGTAAAAATCAACAAAATCAACACTTAAACTTAAAAACAAGCCGTTAAAGGGTGAAAACCCAAACCAGTCGCCAAACGACCCCGTAGGAGGCACGAACACCTCGTACGTGACGAATGTAACTTGTAGAAACTGACCGCATAGTACTGGGACTCCCGCTTTGTGAATATGATGATAATTTGTAAAAATCAACACTTGGCCTTAAAAACATGCCGTTAAAGGGTGAAAACCCAAACCACCCCCAAACGACCTCGTAGGAGGTACGAACACCTCGCACGGGACAAACGTAACCTGTTGGAACTGATCGCGTAGTCCGGGGTCACACAATTTGAGAATATGATGATAATTTGCAAAAATTAACAAAATCAACACTTAAACTTAAAAATAAGCCATTAAAGTGTGAAAACCCAAACCAGCCCCCAAACGATCCCGTAGGAGGCACGAACACCTCGTACGGGGCAAATGTAAATTGCAGGAACTAACCGCGTAGTCCCGGGTCTCCTGATTCGAGAATATGATGTTAATATGTTGAAAATTAACAAAATCAACACTTAAACTTAAAAACAAGCCGTTAAAGGGTGAAAACACAAACCAACCCCCAAATGACCCAGTAGGAGGCACGAACACCTCGTACGGGACCAATGTCACTTGTTGTAACTGACCGCGTATTTCGGGGTCTCCCACTTTGTGAATATGATGATAATTTGCAAAGATCAACACTTACACTTAAAAACAAGCCGTTAAAGGGTGAAAACCCAAACCACCCCCCAAATGACCCCGTAGGAGGCACGAAGACCTCGCAGGAGACCAATGTATCTTGTTGGAACTAACCGCGTAGTCCGGGGTCTCCCAATTGGAGAATATTATGATAATTTGCAAAATTCAACAAAATCAACACTTAAACTTAAAAACAAGCCATTAAAGGGTAAAAATCCAAACCACCCCTCAAACGACCCTATAGGAGGCACGAACACCTCCTACGGGACAAATGTAACTTGGATGAACAGACCGCGTAGTCTCGGGTCACCCGGTTTGTGAATGTGATGATAATTTGCAAAAATTAAGACTTAGACTTAAAAATAAACCTTTAAAAGGTGAAAACCCAAACCAGCCCTCAAAAGACCACGTAGGAAGCACGAACACTTCGTACGGGACCAATGTAACTTGTAGTAACTGACCGCATAGTCCTGGGTCTCCCAGTTTGTGAATCTGATGATAATTTGTAAAAATCAACACTTAGCCTTAAAACCAAGTCGTTAAAGGGTGAAAACCCAAACCACCATCCAAATGACCCCGTAGGAGGCACGAACACCTCGCACGGGACCATTGTAACTTGTTGGAACTGATCGCGTAGTCCGGGGTCACACAATTTGAGAATATGACGATAATTTGCAAAAATCAACAAAATCAACACTTAAACTTAAAAACAAGCCATTAAAGGGTGAAAATCCAAACCAGCCCTCAAACGACCTTGTATAAGGCATGAACACCTCCTACGGGACCAATGTAACTTGGAGGAACTGACCGCGTATTCTCGGGTCACCCGATTTGTGAATATGATGATAATTTGCAAAAATTAACACTTAGACTTAAAAACAAACCTTTAAAGGGTGAAAACCCAACCAACCCCCAAACGACCACGTAGGAGGCACGAACACCTCGTACGGGACCAATGTAACTTGTAGTAACTGACCGCATAGTCGTGGGTCTCCCAGCTTGTGAATCTGATGATAATTTGCAAAAAACAACACTTAGCCTTAAAAATAAGTCGTTAAAGGGTGAAAACCCAAACCACCCTCCAAATGACCCCGTAGGAGGCACGAACACCTCGCACGGGACCAATGTAACTTGTTGGAACTGATCGCGTAGTCCGGGGTCACATAATTTGAGAATATGATGATAATTTTCAAAAATTAACAAAATCAACACTTAAACTTAAAAACAAGCCATTAAAGGGTGAAAATCCAAACCATCCCTCAAACGACCCTATAGGAGGCACAAACACCTCCTACGGGACCAATGTAACTTGGAGGAACTGACCGCGTAGTCTCGGGTCACCCGGATTGTGAATATGATGATAATTTGGAAAAATTAACACTTAGACTTAAAAACAAACCGTTAAAGGGTGAAAACCCAAACCAACCCCCAAATGACTCGTAGGAGGCACGAACACCTCGTACGGGACAAATGTAAATTGTTGTAACTAACCGCGTAGTCCCGAGTCTCCCAGTTTGTGAATATGATGATAATTTTCAAAAATAAACACTTACACTTAAAAGCAAGCCGTTAAAGGGTGAAAACCCAAACCACCCCTCAAACGACCCCGTAGGAGGCACGAACACCTCGCACGAGACCAATGTAACTTATTGGAACTAACCGCGTAGTCCGGGGTCTCCCAATTTGACAATATGATGATAATTTGTAAAAATCAATAAAATCAAGACTTAAACTTAAAAACAAGCCGTTAAAGGGTGAAAATCCAAACCAGTCGCGAAACGACCCCGTAGGAGGCACGAACACCTCGTACGGGACGAATGTAACTTGTAGAAACTGACCGCATAGTACTGGGACTCCCGCTTTGTGAATATGATGATAATTTGTAAAAATCAGCACTTGGCCTTAAAAACATGCCGTTAAAGGGTGAAAACCCAAACCACCCCCAAACGACCTCGTAGGAGGCACGAACACCTCGCACGGGACAAACGTAACCTGTTGGAACTGATCGCGTAGTCCGGGGTCACACAATTTGAGAATATGATGATAATTTGCAAAAATTAACAAAATCAACACTTAAACTTAAAAATAAGCCATTAAAGTGTGAAAACCCAAACCAGCCCCCAAACGATCCCGTAGGAGGCACGAACACCTCGTACGGGGCCAATGTAAATTGCAGGAACTAACCGCGTAGTCCCGGGTCTCCTGATTCGAGAATATGATGTTAATATGTAAAAAATTAACAAAATCAACACTTAAACTTAAAAACAAGCCGTTAAAGGGTGAAAACCCAAACCATCCCCCAAACAACCCCGTAGGAGGCACGAACACCTCGTACTGGATCAATGTAACTTTTAGTAACTGACTGCGTAGTCCCGGGTCTCCCATTTTGTCAATATGATGATAATTTGTAGAAATCAACACTTCCACTTAAAAACAAGCCGTTAAAGGGTGAAAACCCAAACCACCCCCCAAATGACCCCGTAGGAGGCACGAGCACCTCGCAGGAGACCAATGTATCTTGTTGGAACTAACCGTGTAGTCTGGGGTCTCCCAATTTGAGAATATGACGATAATTTGCAAAAATCAACAAAATCAACACTTAAACTTAAAACAAGCCATTAAAGGGTGAAAATCCAAACCAACACTCAAACGACCCTGTATAAGGCATGAACACCTCCTACGGGACCAATGTATCTTGGAGGAACTGACCGCGTAATCTCGGGTCATCCGATTTGTGAATATGATGATAATTTGCAAAAATTAACACTTAGACTTAAAAACAAACCTTTAAAGGGTGAAAACCCAAACCACCCTCCAAACGACCCCGTAGGAGGCACGAACACCTCGCACGGGACCAATGTAAGTTGTTGGAACTGATCGCGTAGTCCGGAGTCACACAATTTGAGAATATGATGATAATTTTCAAAAATTACCCAAATCAATACTTAAACTTAAAAACAAGCCATTAAAGGGTGAAAATCAAAACCAGCCCTCAAACGACCCTGTAGGAGGCACGAACACCTCCTACGGGACCAATGTAACTTGGAGGAACTGACCGCGTAGTCTCGGGTCACCCGGATTGTGAATATGATGATAATTTTGAAAAATTAACACTTAGACTTAAAAACAAACCGTTAAAGGGTGAAAACCCAAACCAACCCCCAAATGACCTCGTAGGAGGCACGAACAGCTCGTACGGGACTAATGTAACTTGTTGTAACTAACCGCGTAGTCCCGAGTCTCCCAGTTTGTGAATATGATGATAATTTGCAAAAATAAACACTTACACTTAAAAGCAAGCCGTTAAACGGTGAAAACCTAAAATCACCCCCCAAATGACCCCGTAGGAGGCACGAACACCTCGCACGAGACCAATGTAACTTGCTGGAACTAACCGCGTAGTCTCGGGTCTCCTGATTCGACAATATGATGTTAATGTGTAAAGATCAACAAAATCGACACTTAAACTTAAAAATAAGCTGTTAAAGGGTGAAAAACCAAACCAACCCCCAAATGACCCAGTAGGACGCACGAACACCTCGTACGGGACCAATGTAACTTGTTGTAACTGACCGCGTAGTCCCGAGTCTCCCAGTTTGTGAATATGATGATAATTTGTAAAAATCAACACTTACACTTAAAAAAAAGCCGTTAAAGGTTGAAAACCCAAACCAACCCCCAAATGACCCAGTAGGAGGCACGAACACCTCGTACGGGACGAATGTAACTTGTTGTAACTGAACGCGTAGTCCAGGGTCTCCCAATTTGTGAATATGATGATAATTTGCAAAAATCAACACTTACACTTAAAAACAAGCCGTTAAAGGGTGAAAACCCAAACCACCCCCCAAATGACCCCGTAGGAGGCACGAACACCTCGCACGAGACCAATGTATCTCTTGTTGGAACTAACCGCGTAGTCCGGGGTCTCCCAATTGGAGAATATGATGATAATTTGCAAAATTCAACAAAATCAACACTTAAACTTAAAAACAAAGCCGTTTAAGGGTGAAAACCCAAACCATCCCCCAAACAACCCCGTAAGAGGCACGAACACCTCGTACTGGATCAATGTAACTTGTAGTAACTGACCGCGTAGTCCCGGGTCTCCCAGTTTGTGAATATGATGATAATTTGTAGAAATCAACACTTACACTTAAAAACAAGCCGTTAAAGGTTGAAAACCCAAACCACCCCCCAAATGACCCCGTTGGAGGCACGAACACCTCGCAGGAGACCAATGTATCTTGTTGGAACTAACCGCGTAGTCGGGGGTCTCCCAATTTGAGAATATGACGATAATTTGTAAAAATCAACAAAATCAACACTTAAACTTAAAAACAAGCCATTAAAGGGTGAAAATCCAAACCAACCCTCAAACGACCCTATATAAGGCATGAACACCTCCTACGGGACCAATGTAACTTGGAGGAACTGACCGCGTAATCTCGGGTCATCTGATTTGTGAATATGATGATAATTTGCAAAAATTAACACTTAGACTTAAAAACAAACCCTTAAAGGGTGAAAACCCAAACCAGCCCCCAAACGACCACGTAGGAGGCACGAACACCTCGTACGGGACCAATGTAACTCGTAGTAACTGACCGCATAGTCCTGGGTCTCCCAGTTTGTGAATCTGATGATAATTTACAAAAATCAACACTTAGCCTTAAAAACAAGTCGTTAAAGGGTGAAAACCCAAACCACCCTCCAAACGACCCCGTAGGAGGCACAAACACCTCGCACGGGACCAATGTAACTTGTTGGAACTGATCGCGTAGTCCGGGGTCACACAATTTGAGAATATGATGATAATTTTCAAAAATTAACCAAATCAACACTAAAACTTAAAAACAAGCCATTAAAGGGTGAAAATCAAAACCAGCCCTCAAACGACCCTATAGGAGGCACAAACACCTCCTACGGGACCAATGTAACTTGGAGGAACTGACCGCGTAGTCTCGGGTCACCCGGATTGTGAATATGATGATAATTTGGAAAAATTAACACTTAGACTTAAAAACTAACCGTTAAAGGGTGAAAACCCAAACCGACCCCCAAATGACCTCGTAGGAGGCACGAACAGCTCGTACGGGACTAATGTAACTTGTTGTAACTAACCGCGTAGTCCCGAGTCTCCCAGTTTGTGAATATGATGATAATTTGCAAAAAACAACACTTAGCCTTAAAAACAAGTCATTAAAGGGTGAAAACCCAAACCACCCTCCAAACGACCCCGTAGGAGGCACGAACACCTCGCACGAGACCAATGTAAGTTGTTGGAACTGATCGCGTAGTCCGGGGTCACATAATTTGAGAATATGATGATAATTTTCAAAAATTAACAAAATCAACACTTAAACTTAAAAACAAGCCATTAAAGGGTGAAAATCAAAACCATCCCTCAAACGACCCTATAGGAGGCACGAACACCTCCTACGGGACCAATGTAACTTGGAGGAACTGACCGCGTAGTCTCGGGTCACCCAGATTGTGAATATGATGATAATTTGGAAAAATTAACACTAAGACTTAAAAACAAACCGTTAAAGGGTGAAAACCCAAACCAACCCCCAAATGACTCGTAGGAGGCACGAACACCTCGTACGGGACAAATGTAAATTGTTGTAACTAACCGCGTAGTCCCGAGTCTCCCAGTTTGTGAATATGATGATAATTTGCAAAAATAAACACTTACACTTAAAAGCAAGCCGTTAAAGGGTGAAAACCCAAACCACCCCTCAAACGACCCCGTAGGAGGCACGAACACCTCGCACGAGACCAATGTAACTTATTGGAACTAACCGCGTAGTCCGGGATCTCCCAATTTGACAATACGACGATAATTTGTAAAAATCAACAAAATCAACACTTAAACTTAAAAACAAGCCGTTAAAGGGTGAAAACCCAAACCAGTCGCGAAACGACCCCGTAGGAGGCACGAACACCTCGTACGGGACGAATGTAACTTGGAGAAACTGACCGCATAGTCCTGGGTGTAAGGACATTTTTCTGATGTCCAACATGTTACATTTGTGTATGTCGTACGCCGCTACATTTAGCACGTCACCTCACGATCTCACATGACGGCCTCTATCCGAATTTTGGGAATCAAGCATTCAACATCTCCATTAATGTGTCCCACATCTGCCTCAACGACTTCACGTTCCATGATTTTAGGGACTTAATGCAAGTGGTACGCAAGGGAAGTTAAAACAGTGAAAAAAGGCTTGATAAGGAAGTTCAAGGGGCTTTTTCGTAATTTCACATCCATAGTTCGGAGGTCTGGTCAACTGTAATGTTGAAGAGCTCGCCGCAACGAAGATACTGGAAAAAACGGCACCTCAATCCGAGCTACGGTGAAGGAGTTATGACCATTTGAAGTTGGAGAAAATTCCTTGAAGAATGCTATTTTTTTAACCCCATACCAGGATGGTACACCCGAACCGGTTCGGTGTACCCCAGATGGCGTTCGGTGTACCTGTACGCTGATAAGTTTTTAAGAGTTTTAACAAAGCGGGATTCTTCATATTTTTTCCTATAAATACCAACTTCGGGGGAGCTATTTTGCAAGACTTTAGAAGACGTTTTTGAGAGTCCAAATACATCTAGTCTTCATATTTTTGAGTCCCAAGACTCATGTTTTGATTCACACAATTCTTTCAATCCTTTGTGAATCTTTTTGGTAACCCAAGAACACATCTTGTGTATTTGTTTAGCCTCTGTGGAGAAGGTATCTCCATACTTTGATCGATGGATACCGAGCGTAGTCATTCTACGTGTGGACGAGCCAAAGACGACGAACCGACACCTGGAGGGTACTTTCGCTGTCTCTCGTATCTTTGAAGGTTTTCTGAAGGCACCGTGCAGTATAGTCTTGTGGGCGATTATCAGGATTGTATGCAAGTCAAAGGTCTTGTTAACTTTTCAAAGTGTTATAAAAGGTTTTTACCCGAAAGGGTTTTTTTCCTCAATTGCTCGTCTTTATTTTTCCATGCATGGCTTGAATGATTTATCTTGGTTAGATGCATGTGTAGGGGATGTTTTAATAGACTCTAATTAAATAAGTGTGCCATCTTATTAATTTGTGAATCGAATCGATATCACACGACGTTTTCAAATTGGTATCAGAGCAGGTTACTCTAAATTATCGAGTGATCTTGATTTTTAAAGTTTTTTTTCCTGATACAATTTTACTTCTCACATCGTCAAATTGGTATCAGAGCAGGTTGCGCAAATTTATCGCGTATTCCTATTTTTCGCAAAAAATTGTGTGATATTGATTTTTTTTTAAAAACAGTTTTATGAAAAATCGCAATTTTTCAATGGAATGCCAGTTTAATGAGGAGCCTATTTTTGAAAAAGTTCACGACCATGCTGAAAATTTAAAAAGTCTGAATTTGAAACTTTGCAAAAGAATTAAAGTTTTGGAAAAAGAAAATTCTCGTTTTAAATCTGCGATGGATCTTTTGCAAACGGTTCAAAATCAAAGAGATTTTTATCGTGAAAATTTTGTTTCTTTGGACCATGAATTTAATGCTTTAAAATTGTCCAAAAAGGAGAGTGATGATAGGGTCCTTGTTTTAGAAAAAGATTTAGATGACCTTAAAAATTCGATGGTTTGTGTTTGTGCCAAAGATGAAAGAAATATTTTAATCAATGAGTTTGTGGCACGTGAAGAGACTCTTAGGGAAAAGTTTGCTTTAATTGAGGTGGAGAGGGATACCCTTTTAGAAATTGTTGAAAATTTGAAAAAGCAATCCCTGTCTTGGGAAGAGTCTAATTTGTTGCTTGAATCAAATATTTTGAAGATGAAAAATGATTTAAACGATTCAAGTAGGTTTGATTGTGATTGTAATGGCTCATCGTGTTCTCATTCTTCTAGTACTAAAGCCAAAACCATTATCTGTTTTAGAGGGTCAATTAATCCCAAGGACATTAGAAAAGATCACACTTTAGGTAACATTCCTCCCGTTTACACATGTTATCATTGTGGTAGGAAAGGTCACCTTAGGAGATTTTGTTTTGATCTTGGAAGATGTCCTAGGAAGTTTATGTCTAGTGTTTCCGTGGTTCCGAAATCCCCCACACGTCGTTTCACATCTATTTGGGTTAGGAAATCACTTTTGGATACACTAGATTTTAGACAAGTTGATTCTCGTTTGCTTGCACATGATTCTTCTCTTGCCATATCATATAGATGATTGTGTTCGCATGTGTGTCATACGCTAGTTTTTTTGGTTTCATGATATTTATGTTTACTAGCGTTGTGACATGTAATTTTTGTATGTTTTTTTTTTTGAAAAATTTTTGAAAAATACAAAAAGATTTTTTTTGTTGTACCATTTCTGGATAAAAACTTTGGATGACTAAGTCACAACATCATTCCATTATTTTCATGTGACTATTTGATAGTTTTTTGAGACAATAGGTCAATTCATCCATGTGCTTTATAATGTTTGGAGTCATTAAGATGTATTTAAGTGTTACTTCCTACATGTTTGACTCACTTTATCCTTTATTGCACACATGCACATATTTGTTTGATTATTGTGCTTGTCTTATCACATGTTGGTTGGGTGTTTTCACTTCAATCCTGTCCTTAAAACAAACCAAGTGCGATAAATTTTGATAAGGAAATTATGCATATAAGAACCGTTTTGTGAGTTTGTGTGCTTTATTTAAAAACGGGGAGGGGCTGCGAAAGGTAATTATCTATCCTTTGCGCAAAAGCCACCGTTTAATTGGACCTAAAAAATGGAGGAATTTTATTATCCGGGGTCCAAAGAGGTTAAAAGAGCCCGAAAAAATTGAAAGGCAATAAAAAAAAATTCATGCCAATTATGGGCCATATAGGTTTTTGCACCAATTCTCCAAAGTTTGAGAATTTAGTTTAACACCTCTAAAAGAAAATATTTGTGAGGGAGTTTGGTTGGAGTATTTAAAACGGGTTTGCACGTCCTTGAATTATTGAAAATGCGCTACATAGTTTTGGACGTTATTGGTGTGGAAATCATTTGACTTTGATTTGTTGATTTGTATAAGACGATGTCATTTAAATTCAACAAATTTTTACACCTAAGGATACTTTTGATGCTCATTCGTTAGGGGTACACATATGCATCGTGCACATATGATTGATTGAGTTGATTTACCTATCGAATGTGTTCACACCCATTCATTCCGTTTCCATGACTTGGTTGTTTGAGTGTAAATCCATGGTGTGATTTTTGTATCATTTTTTTTCAAATGGTATCAATTTTTTTTTGTTCGAAAAATTTGAAAAATCAAAAATAGTTTGCGAAGTTTTTTTTGCATCTCCTTGCATGAGCACGCTTGCAATTTGATTGATCCTTGCATGAGCACGTTTTGAATACCGTGACACCCCGATTTTGCTTATTTGATTCATTCTTCTTATTTGTCTATTTGGGGACATCATAAAAAGGGGGAGAAAGAATTATCTTATTTTGGGGGAGTTTGAATTTTAGGGAGTTTTGAGATTTGACGTATGCTTATCATTTATTGGTATCTATGTTTATCTCATATCAAACTCGATACGTCACTTGGTATTTTTTCTTTATCTCATGTGTGTAGGTACTACAATGATGATCTCTGAATTGCACACCCTGATGAGAAAAGATTTGAGATTCCTGAACATTTGAAGAACAAACGATGAAGACTATTCATTTGTACCTTTTCCAGTTTTGGGTTCATGGGAGGGTAGATTTGTATAGGCAATTTCATATTTGATAATTCGGATTTTTTATGTATGTACCGGCATAGACATAGGGGGAGATTTGTAAGGACATTTTTCTGATGTCCAACATGTTACATTTGTGTATGTCGTACGCCGCTACATTTAGCACGTCACCTCACGATCTCACATGACGGCCTCTATCCGAATTTTGGGAATCAAGCATTCAACATCTCCATTAATGTGTCCCACATCTGCCTCAACGACTTCACGTTCCACGATTTTAGGGACTTAATGCAAGTGGTACGCAAGGGAAGTCAAAACAGTGAAAAAAGGCTTGATAAGGAAGTTCAAGGGGCATTTTCGTAATTTCACATCGATAGTTCGGAGGTCTGGTCAACTGGAAAGTTGAAGAGCTCGCCACAACGAAGATACTGGAAAAAACGGCACCTCAATCCGAGCTACGGTGAAGGAGTTATGACCATTTGAAGTTGGAGTAAATTCCTTGAAGAATGCTGTTTTTTTAACCCCATACCAGGATGGTACACCCGAACCGGTTCGGTGTACCCCAGATGGGGTTCGGTGTACCTGTACGCTGATAAGTTTTTAAGAGTTTTAACAAAGCAAGATTCTTCATATTTTTTCCTATAAATACCAACTTCGGGGGAGCTATTTTGCAAGACTTTAGAAGACGTTTTTGAGAGTCCAAATACATCTAGTCTTCATATTTTTGAGTCCCAAGACTCATGTTTTGATTCACACAATTCTTCCAATCCTTTGTGAATCTTTTTGGTAACCCAAGAACACATCTTGTGTATTTGTTTAGCCTCTGTGGAGAAGGTATCTCCATACTTTGATCGGTGGATACCGAGCGTAGTCATTCTACGTGTGGACGAGCCGAAGATGACGAACCGAGACCTGGAGGGTACTTTCGCTGTCTCTCGTATCTTTGAAGGTTTTCTGAAGGCACCGTGCAGTATAGTCTTGTGGGCGATTATCAGGATTGTATGTAAGTCAAAGGTCTTGTTAACTTTTCAAAGTGTTATAAAAGGTTTTTACCCAAAAGGGGTTTTTTCCTCAATTGCTCGTCTTTATTTTACCATGCATGGCTTGAATGATTTATCCTGGTTAGATGCATGTGTAGGGGCTGTTTTAATAGACTCTAATTAAATAAGTGTGCCATCTTATTAATTTGCGAATCGAATCGATATCACACGACGTTTTCACCGGGTCTCCCGGTTTGTGAAGATGATGATAATTTGTAAAAATCAACACTTAGCCTTAAAAACATGCCGTTAAAGGGTGAAAACCCAAACCACCCCCCAAACGACCCCGTAGGAGGCACGAACACCTCGCACGGGACAATTGCAACCTGTTGAAACTGATCGCGTAGTCTGGGGTCACACAATTTGAGAATATGATGATAATTTGCAAAAATTACCAAAACCAACACTTAAACTTAAAAATAAGCCATTAAAGTGTGAAAACCCAAACCAGCCCCCAAACGATCCCGTAGGAGGCACGAACACCTCGTACGGGGCCAATGTATCTTGCAGGAACTAATCGCGTAGTCCCGGGTCTCCTGATCCGAGAATATGATGTTGATATGTAAAAAATTAACAAAATCAACACTTAAACTTAAAAACAAGCCGTTAATGGGTGAAAACCCAAACCAACCACCAAATGACCCAGTAGGAGGCACGAACACCTTGTACGGAACCAATGTAACTTGTTGTAACTGACCGCGTAGTCCCGGGTCTCCCAGTTTGTGAATATGATGATAATTTGCAAAAATCAACACTTACACTTAAAAACAAGCCGTTAAAGGGTGAAAACCCAAACCACCCCCCAAATGACCCCGTAGGAGGCACGAACACCTCGCAGGAGACCAATGTATCTTGTTGGAACTAACCGCGTAGTCCGGGGTCTCCCAATTGGAGAATATGATGATAATTTGAAAAATTCAGCAAAATTAACACTTAAACTTAAAAACAAAGCCGTTAAAGTGTGAAAACCAAACCATCCCCCAAACAACCCCGTAGGAGGCACGAACACCTCGTACTGGACCAATGTAACTTGTAGTAACTGACCGCGTAGTCCCGGGTCTCCCAGGTTGTGAATATAATGATAATTTGTAGAAATCAACACTTACATTTAAAAACAAGTCGTTAAAGGGTGAAAACCCAAACCACCCCCCAAATGACCCCGTAGGAGGCACGAACACCTCGCAGGAGACCAATGTATCTTGTTGGAACTAACCGCGTAGTCCGGGGTCTCCCAATTTGAGAATATGACGATAATTTGCAAAAATCAATAAAATTAACACTTAAACTTAAAAACAGCCCATTAAAGGGTGAAAATCCAAACCAGCCCTCAAACGACCCTGTATAAGGCATGAACACCTCCTACGGGACCAATGTTACTTGGAGGAACTGACCGCGTAATCTCGGGTCACCCGATTTGTGAATATGATGATAATTTGCAAAAATTAACACTTAGACTTAAAAACAAACCTTTAGAGGGTGAAAACCCAAACCAGCCCCCAAACGACCACGTAGGAGGCACGAACACCTCGTACGGGACCAATGTAACTTGTAGTAACTGACCGCATAGTCCTGGGTCTCCCAGTTTGTGAATCTGATGATAATTTGCAAAAATCAACACTTAGCCTTAAAAACAAGTCGTTAAAGGGTGAAAACCCAAACCACCCTCCAAACGACCCCGTAGGAGGCACGAACACCTCGCACGGGACCAATGTAACTTGTTGGAACTGATCGCGTAGTCCGGGGTCACACAATTTGAGAATATGATGATAATTTTCAAAAATTAACCAAATCAACACTTAAACTTAAAAACAAGCCGTTAAAGGGTGAAAATCAAAACCAGCCCTCAAACGACCCTGTAGGAGGCACGAACACCTCCTACGGGACAAATGTAACTTGGAGGAACTGACCGCGTAGTCTCGGGTCACCTGGATTGTGAATATGATGATAATTTGGAAAAATTAACACTTAGACTTAAAAATAAACCGTTAAAGGGTGAAAACCTAAACCAACCCCCAAATGAACTCGTAGGAGGCACGAACAACTCGTACGGGACTAATGTAACTTGTTGTAACTAACCGCGTAGTCCCGAGTCTCCCCATTTGTGAATATGATGATAATTTGCAAAAATAAACACTTACACTTAAAAGGAAGCCGTTAAAGGGTGAAAACCCAAACTACCCCTCAAACGACCCCGTAAGAGGCACGAACACCTCGCACGAGACCAATGTAACTTATTGGAACTAACCGCGTAGTCCGGGGTCTCCCAATTTGACAATATGACGATAATTTGTAAAGATCAACAAAATCAACACTTAAACTTAAAAACAAGCCGTTAAAGGGTGAAAACCCAAACCAGTCGCCAAACGACCCCGTAGGAGGCACGAACACCTCGTACGGGACGAATGTAACTTGTAGAAACTGACCGCATAGTCCTGGGACTCTCGGTTTGTGAATATGATGATAATTTGTAAATATCAACACTTAGCCTTAAAAACATGCCGTTAAAGGGTGAAAACCCAAACCACCCCCTAAACGACCTCGTAGGAGGCACGAACACCTCGCACGGGACAAATGTAACCTGTTGGAACTGATCGCGTAGTCCGGGGTCACACAATTTTAGAATATGATGATAATTTGCAAAAATTACCAAAATCAACACTTAAACTTAAAAATAAGCCATTAAAGTGTGAAAACCCAAACCAGCCCCCAAACTATCCCGTAGGAGGCACGAACACCTCGTACGGGGCCAACGTAATTTGCAGGAACTAACCGCGTAGTCCCGGGTCTCCTGATTCGAGAATATGATGTTAATCTGTAAAAAATTAACGAAATCAACACTTAAACTTAAAAACAAGCCGTTACAGGGTGAAAACACAAACCCGCCCCCAAATGACCCAGTAGGAGGCACGAACACCTCGTACGGGACCAATGTAACTTGTTGTAACTGACCGCGTAGTCCGGGGTCTCCCAGTTTGTGAATATGATGATAATTTGCAAAGATCAACACTTACACTTAAAAACAAGCCGTTAAAGGGTGAAAACCCAAACCACCCCCCAAATGACCCCGTAGGAGGCACGAACACCTCGCAGGAGACCATTGTATCTTGTTGGAACTAACCGCGTAGTCCGGGGTCTCCCAATTGGAGAATATTATGATAATTTGCAAAATTCCACAAAATCAACACTTAAACTTAAAAACAAAGCCGTTAAAGGGTGAAAACCCAAACCATCCCCCAAACAACCCCGTAGGAGGCACGAACACCTCGTACTGGATCAATGTAACTTGTAGTAACTGACCGCGTAGTCCCGGGTCTCCCAGTTTGTGAATATGATGATAATTTGTAGAAATCAACACTTACACTTATAAAAAGCCGTTAAAGGGTGAAAACCCAAACCACCCCCCAAATGACCCCGTAGGAGGCACGAACACCTCGCAGGAGACCAATGTATCTTATTGGAACTAACCGCGTAGTCCGGGGTCTCCCAATTGGAGAATATGATGATAATTTGAAAAATTCAACAAAATTAACACTTAAACTTAAAAACAAAGCCGTTAAAGTGTGAAAACCAAACCATCCCCCAAACAACCCCGTAGGAGGCACGAACACCTCGTACTGGACCAATGTAACTTGTAGTAACTGACCGCGTAGTCCCGGGTCTCCCAGGTTGTGAATATAATGATAATTTGTAGAAATCAACACTTACATTTAAAAACAAGTCGTTAAAGGGTGAAAACCCAAACCACCCCCCAAATGACCCCGTAGGAGGCACGAACACCTCGCAGGAGACCAATGTATCTTGTTGGAACTAACCGCGTAGTCCGGGGTCTCCCAATTTGAGAATATGACGATAATTTGCAAAAATCAATAAAATTAACACTTAAACTTAAAAACAACCCATTAAAGGGTGAAAATCCAAACCAGCCCTCAAACGACCCTGTATAAGGCATGAACACCTCCTACGGGACCAATGTAACTTGGAGGAACTGACCGCGTAATCTCGGGTCACCCGATTTGTGAATATGATGATAATTTGCAAAAATTAACACTTAGACTTAAAAACAAACCTTTAGAGGGTGAAAACCCAAACCAGCCCCCAAACGACCACGTAGGAGGCACGAACACCTCGTACGGGACCAATGTAACTTGTAGTAACTGACCGCATAGTCCTGGGTCTCCCAGTTTGTGAATCTGATGATAATTTGCAAAAATCAACACTTAGCCTTAAAAACAAGTCGTTAAAGGGTGAAAACCCAAACCACCCTCCAAACGACCCCGTAGGAGGCACGAACACCTCGCACGGGACCAATGTAACTTGTTGGAACTGATCGCGTAGTCCGGGGTCACATAATTTGAGAAAATGATGATAATTTTCAAAAATTAACCAAATCAACACTTAAACTTAAAAACAAGTCGTTAAAGGGTGAAAATCAAAACCAGCCCTCAAACGACCCTGTAGGAGGCACGAACACCTCCTACGGGACAAATGTAACTTGGAGGAACTGACCGCGTAGTCTCGGGTCACCTGGATTGTGAATATGATGATAATTTGGAAAAATTAACACTTAGACTTAAAAATAAACCGTTAAAGGGTGAAAACCCAAACCAACCCCCAAATGAACTCGTAGGAGGCACGAACAACTCGTACGGGACTAATGTAACTTGTTGTAACTAACCGCGTAGTCCCGAGTCTCCCAATTTGTGAATATGATGATAATTTGCAAAAATAAACACTTACACTTAAAAGCAAGCCGTTAAAGGGTGAAAACCCAAACTACCCCTCAAACGACCCCGTAGGAGGCACGAACACCTCGCACGAGACCAATGTAACTTATTGGAACTAACCGCGTAGTCCGGGGTCTCCCAATTTGACAATATGACGATAATTTGTAAAAATCAACAAAATCAACACTTAAACTTAAAAACAAGCCGTTAAAGGGTGAAAACCCAAACCAGTCGCCAAACGACCCCGTAGGAGGCACGAACACCTCGTACGGGACGAATGTAACTTGTAGAAACTGACCGCATAGTCCTGGGACTCTCGGTTTGTGAATATGATGATAATTTGTAAAAATCAACACTTAGCCTTAAAAACATGCCGTTAAAGGGTGAAAACCCAAACCACCCCCCAAACGACCTCGTAGGAGGCACGAACACCTCGCACGGGACAAATGTAACCTGTTGGAACTGATCGCGTAGTCCGGGGTCACACAATTTTAGAATATGATGATAATTTGCAAAAATTACCAAAATCAACACTTAAACTTAAAAATAAGCCATTAAAGTGTGAAAACCCAAACCAGCCCCCAAACTATCCCGTAGGAGGCACGAACACCTCGTACGGGGCCAACGTAATTTGCAGGAACTAACCGCGTAGTCCCGGGTCTCCTGATTCGAGAATATGATGTTAATCTGTAAAAAATTAACGAAATCAACACTTAAACTTAAAAACAAGCCGTTACAGGGTGAAAACACAAACCCGCCCCCAAATGACCCAGTAGGAGGCACGAACACCTCGTACGGGACCAATGTAACTTGTTGTAACTGACCGCGTAGTCCGGGGTCTCCCAGTTTGTGAATATGATCATAATTTGCAAAGATCAACACTTACACTTAAAAACAAGCCGTTAAAGGGTGAAAACCCAAACCACCCCCCAAATGACCCCGTAGGAGGCACGAACACCTCGCAGGAGACCAATGTATCTTGTTGGAACTAACCGCGTAGTCCGGGGTCTCCCAATTGGAGAATATTATGATAATTTGCAAAATTCAACAAAATCAACACTTAAACTTAAAAACAAAGCCGTTAAAGGGTGAAAACCCAAACCATCCCCCAAACAGCCCCGTAGGAGGCACGAACACCTCGTACTGGATCAATGTAACTTGTAGTAACTGACCGCGTAGTCCCGGGTCTCCCAGTTTGTGAATATGATGATAATTTGTAGAAATCAACACTTACACTTAAAAACAAGCCGTTAAAGGGTGAAAACCCAAACCACCCCCCAAATGACCCCGTAGGAGGCACGAACACCTCGCAGGAGACCAATGTATCTTGTTGGAACTAACCGCGTAGTCCGGGGTCTCCCAATTTGAGAATATGACGATAATTTGCAAAAATCAATAAAATTAACACTTAAACTTAAAAACAACCCATTAAAGGGTGAAAATCCAAACCAGCCCTCAAACGACCCTGTATAAGGCATGAACACCTCCTACGGGACCAATGTAACTTGGAGGAACTGACCGCGTAATCTCGGGTCACCCGATTTGTGGATATGATGATAATTTGCAAAAATTAACACTTAGACTTAAAAATAAACCTTTAGAGGGTGAAAACCCAAACCAGCACCCAAACGACCACATAGGAGGCACGAACACCTCGTACGGGACCAATGTAACTTGTAGTAACTGACCGCATAGTCCTGGGTCTCCCAGTTTGTGAATCTGATGATAATTTGCAAAAATCAACACTTAGCCTTAAAAACAAGTCGTTAAAGGGTGAAAACCCAAACCACCCTCCAAACGACCCCGTAGGAGGCACGAACACCTCGCACGGAACCAATGTAACTTGTTGGAACTGATCGCGTAGTCCGGGGTCACACAATTTGAGAATATGATGATAATTTTCAAAAATTAACCAAATCAACACTTAAACTTAAAAACAAGCCGTTAAAGGGTGAAAATCAAAACCAGCCCTCAAACGACCCTGTAGGAGGCACGAACACCTCCTACGGGACAAATGTAACTTGGAGGAACTGACCGCGTAGTCTCGGGTCACCTGGATTGTGAATATGATGATAATTTGGAAAAATTAACACTTAGACTTAAAAATAAACCGTTAAAGGGTGAAAACCCAAACCAACCCTCAAATGAACTCGTAGGAGGCACGAACAACTCGTACGGGACTAATGTAACTTGTTGTAACTAACCGCGTAGTCCTGAGTCTCCCAATTTGTGAATATGATGATAATTTGCAAAAATAAACACTTACACTTAAAAGGAAGCCGTTAAAGGGTGAAAACCCAAACTACCCCTCAAACGACCCCGTAGGAGGCACGAACACCTCGCACGAGACCAATGTAACTTATTGGAACTAACCGCGTAGTCCGGGGTCTCCCAATTTGACAATATGACGATAATTTGTAAAAATCAACAAAATCAACACTTAAACTTAAAAATAAGTCGTTAAAGGGTGAAAACCCAAACCAGTCGCCAAACGACCCCGTAGGAGGCACGAACACCTCGTACGGGACGAATGTAACTTGTAGAAACTGACCGCATAGTCCTGGGACTCTCGGTTTGTGAATATGATGATAATTTGTAAAAATCAACACTTAGCCTTAAAAACATGCCGTTAAAGGGTGAAAACCCAAACCACCCCCTAAACGACCTCGTAGGAGGCACGAACACCTCGCACGGGACAAATGTAACCTGTTGGAACTGATCGCGTAGTCCGGGGTCACACAATTTTAGAATATGATGATAATTTGCAAAAATTACCAAAATCAACACTTAAACTTAAAAATAAGTCATTAAAGTGTGAAAACCCAAACCAGCCCCCAAACTATCCCGTAGGAGGCACGAACACCTCGTACGGGGCCAATGTAATTTGCAGGAACTAACCGCGTAGTCCCGGGTCTCCTGATTCGAGAATATGATGTTAATCTGTAAAAAAATTAACGAAATCAACACTTAAACTTAAAAACAAGCCGTTACAGGGTGAAAACACAAACCCGCCCCCAAATGACCCAGTAGGAGGCACGAACACCTCGTACGGGACCAATGTAACTTGTTGTAACTGACCGCGTAGTCCGGGGTCTCCCTTTTTGTGAATATGATGATAATTTGCAAAGATCAACACTTACACTTAAAAACAAGCCGTTAAAGGGTGAAAACCCAAACCACCCCCCAAATGACCCCGTAGGAGGCACGAACACCTCGCAGGAGACCAATGTATCTTGTTGGAACTAACCGCGTAGTCCGGGGTCTCCCAATTGGAGAATATTATGATAATTTGCAAAATTCAACAAAATCAACACTTAAACTTAAAAACAAAGCCGTTAAAGGGTGAAAACCCAAACCATCCCCCAAACAACCCCGTAGGAGGCACGAACACCTCGTACTGGATCAATGTAACTTGTAGTAACTGACCGCGTAGTCCCGGGTCTCCCAGTTTGTGAATATGATGATAATTTGTAGAAATCAACACTTACACTTAAAAACAAGCCGTTAAAGGATGAAAACCCAAACCACCCCCCAAATGACCCCGTAGGAGGCACGAACACCTCGCAGGAGACCAATGTATCTTGTTGGAACTAACCGCGTAGTCCGGGGTCTCCCAATTTGAGAATATGACGATAATTTGCAAAAATCAACAAAATCAACACTTAAACTTAAAAACAAGCCATTAAAGGGTGAAAATCGAAACCAACACTCAAACGACCCTGTATAAGGCATGAACACCTCCTACGGGACCAATGTAACTTGGAGGAACTGACCGCGTAATCTCGGGTCATCCAATTTGTGAATATGATGATAATTTGCAAAAATTAACACTTAGACTTAAAAACAAACCTTTAAAGGGTGAAAACCCAAACCAGCCCCCAAACGACCACGTAGGAGGCACGAACACCTCGTACGGGACCAATGTAACTTGTAGTAACTGATCGCATAGTCCTGGGTCTCCCTGTTTGTGAATCTGATGATAATTTGCAAAAATCAACACTTAGCCTTAAAAACAAGTCGTTAAAGGGTGAAAACCCAAACCACCCTCCAAACGGCCCCGTAGGAGGCACGAACACCTCGCACGGGACCAATGTAACTTGTTGGAACTGATCGCGTAGTCCGGGATCACACAATTTGAGAATATGATGATAATTTTCAAAAAATAACCAAATTAATACTTAAACTTAAAAACAAGCCATTAAAGGGTGAAAATCAAAACCAGCCCTCAAACGACCCTGTAGGAGGCACGAACACCTCCTACGGGACCAATGTAACTTGGAGGAACTGACCGCGTAGTCTCGGGTCACCCGGATTGTGAATATGATGATAATTTGGAAAAATTAACACTTAGACTTAAAAACTAACCGTTAAAGGGTGAAAACCCAAACCGACCCCCAAATGACCTCGTAGGAGGCACGAACAGCTCGTACGGGACTAATGTAACTTGTTGTAACTAACCCCGTAGTCCCGAGTCTCCCAGTTTGTGAATATGATGATAATTTGCAAAAATAAACACTTACACTTAAAAGCAAGCCGTTAAACGGTGAAAACCCAAATCACCCCCCAAATGACCCCGTAGGAGGCACGAACACCTCGCACGAGACCAATGTAACTTGCCGGAACTAACCGCGTAGTCTCGGGTCTCCTGATTCGACAATATGATGTTAATGTGTAAAGATCAACAAAATCAACACTTAAACTTAAAAACAAGCCGTTAAAGGGTGAAAAACCAAACCAACCCCCAAATGACCCAGTAGGAGGCACGAACACCTCGTACGGGACCAATGTAACTTGTTGTAACTGACCGCGAAGTCCCTAGTCTCCCAGTTTGTGAATATGATGATAATTTGCAAAAATCAACACTTACACTTAAAAAAAAGCCGTTAAAGGGTGAAAACCCAAACCAACCCCCAAATGACCCAGTAGGAGGCACAAACACCTCGTACGGGACCAATGTAACTTGTTGTAACTGACCGCGTAGTCCGGGGTCTCCCAATTTGTGAATACGATCATAATTTGCAAAAATCAACACTTACACTTAAAAACAAGCCGTTAAAGGGTGAAAACCCAAACCACCCCCCAAATGACCCCGTAGGAGGCACGAACACCTCGCAGGAGACCAAGGTATCTTGTTGGAACTAACCGCGTAGTCCGGGGTCTCCCAATTGGAGATTATGATGATAATTTGCAAAATTCAACAAAATCAACACTTAAACTTAAAAACAAAGCCGTTAAAGGGTGAAAACCCAAACCATCCCCCAAACAACCCCGTAGGAGGCACGAACACCTCGTACTCGATCAATGTAACTTGTAGTAACTGACCGTGTAGTCCCGGGTCTCCCAGTTTGTGAATATGATGATAATTTGTAGAAATCAACACTTACACTTAAAAACAAGCCATTAAAGGGTGAAAACCCAAACAACCCCCCAAATGACCCCGTAGGAGGCACGAACATCTCGCAGGAGACCAATGTATCTTGTTGGAACTAACCACGTAGTCCGGGGTCTCCCAATTTGAGAATATGATGATAATTTTCAAAAATCAACAAAATCAACACTTAAACATAAAAACAAGCCGTTAAAGGGTGAAAAACCAAACCAACCCCCAAATGACCCAGTAGGAGGCCCGAACACCTCGTACGGGACCAATGTAACTTGTTGTAACTGACCGCGTAGTCCCGAGTCTCCCAGTTTGTGAATATGATGATAATTTGCCAAAATCAGCACTTACACTTAAAAAAAAGCTGTTAAAGGGTGAAAACCCAAACCAACCCCCAAATGACCCAGTAGGAGGCACGAACACCTCGTACGGGACGAATGTAACTTGTAGAAACTGACCGCATAGTCCTGGGACTCTCGGTTTGTGAATATGATGATAATTTGTAAAAATCAACACTTAGCCTTAAAAACATGCCGTTAAAGGGTGAAAACCCAAACCACCCCCCAAACGACCTCGTAGGAGGCACGAACACCTCGCACGGGACAAATGTAACCTGTTGGAACTGATCGCGTAGTCCGGGGTCACACATTTTAGAATATGATGATAATTTGCAAAAATTACCAAAATCAATACTTAAACTTAAAAATAAGCCATTAAAGTGTGAAAACCCAAACCAGCCCCCAAACTATCCCGTAGGAGGCACGAACACCTCGTACGGGGCCAATGTAATTTGCAGGAACTAACCGCGTAGTCCCGGGTCTCCTGATTCGAGAATATGATGTTAATCTGTAAAAAATTAACGAAATCAACACTTAAACTTAAAAACAAGCCGTTACAGGGTGAAAACACAAACCCGCCCCCAAATGACCCAGTAGGAGGCACGAACACCTCGTACGGGACCAATGTAACTTGTTGTAACTGACCGCGTAGTCCGGGGTCTCCCAGTTTGTGAATATGATGATAATTTGCAAAGATCAACACTTACACTTAAAAACAAGCCGTTAAAGGGTGAAAACCCAAACCACCCCCCAAATGACCCCGTAGGAGGCACGAACACCTCGCAGGAGACCAATGTATCTTGTTGGAACTAACCGCGTAGTCCGGGGTCTCCCAATTGGAGAATATTATGATAATTTGCAAAATTCAACAAAATCAACACTTAAACTTAAAAACAAAGCCGTTAAAGGGTGAAAACCCAAACCATCCTCCAAACAACCCCGTAGGAGGCACGAACACCTCGTACTGGATCAATGCAACTTGTAGTAACTGACCGCGTAGTCCCGGGTCTCCCAGTTTGTGAATATGATGATAATTTGTAGAAATCAACACTTACACTTAAAAACAAGCCGTTAAAGGGTGAAAACCCAAACCACCCCCCAAATGACCCCGTAGGAGGCACGAACACCTCGCAGGAGACCAATGTATCTTGTTGGAACTAACCGCGTAGTCCGGGGTCTCCCAATTTGAGAATATGACGATAATTTGCAAAAATCAACAAAATCAACACTTAAACTTAAAAACAAGCCATTAAAGGGTGAAAATCGAAACCAACACTCAAACGACCCTGTATAAGGCATGAACACCTCCTACGGGACCAATGTAACTTGGAGGAACTGACCGCGTAATCTTGGGTCATCCGATTTGTGAATATGATGATAATTTGCAAAAATTAACACTTAGACTTAAAAACAAACCTTTAAAGGGTGAAAACCCAAACCAGCCCCCAAACGACCACGTAGGAGGCACGAACACCTCGTACGGGACCAATGTAACTTGTAGTAACTGATCGCATAGTCCTGGGTCTCCCTGTTTGTGAATCTGATGATAATTTGCAAAAATCAACACTTAGCCTTAAAAACAAGTCGTTAAAGGGTGAAAACCCAAACCACCCTCCAAACGGCCCCGTAGGAGGCACGAACACCTCGCACGGGACCAATGTAACTTGTTGGAACTGATCGCGTAGTCCGGGGTCACACAATTTGAGAATATGATGATAATTTTCAAAAAATAACCAAATCAATACTTAAACTTAAAAACAAGCCATTAAAGGGTGAAAATCAAAACCAGCCCTCAAACGACCCTGTAGGAGGCACGAACACCTCCTACGGGACCAATGTAACTTGGAGGAACTGACCGCGTAGTCTCGGGTCACCCGGATTGTGAATATGATGATAATTTGGAAAAATTAACACTTAGACTTAAAAACTAACCGTTAAAGGGTGAAAACCCAAACCGACCCCCAAATGACCTCGTAGGAGGCACGAACAGCTCGTACGGGACTAATGTAACTTGTTGTAACTAACCCCGTAGTCCCGAGTCTCCCAGTTTGTGAATATGATGATAATTTGCAAAAATAAACACTTACACTTAAAAGCAAGCCGTTAAACGGTGAAAACCCAAATCACCCCCCAAATGACCCCGTATGAGGCACGAACACCTCGCACGAGACCAATGTAACTTGCCGGAACTAACCGCGTAGTCTCGGGTCTCCTGATTCGACAATATGATGTTAATGTGTAAAGATCAACAAAATCAACACTTAAACTTAAAAACAAGCCGTTAAAGGGTGAAAAACCAAACCAACCCCCAAATGACCCAGTAGGAGGCACGAACACCTCGTACGGGACCAATGTAACTTGTTGTAACTGACCGCGAAGTCCCTAGTCTCCCAGTTTGTGAATATGATGATAATTTGCAAAAATCAACACTTACACTTAAAAAAAAGCCGTTAAAGGGTGAAAACCCAAACCAACCCCCAAATGACCCAGTAGGAGGCACGAACACCTCGTACGGGACCAATGTAACTTGTTGTAACTGACCGCGTAGTCCGGGGTCTCCCAATTTGTGAATATGATCATAATTTGCAAAAATCAACACTTACACTTAAAAATAAGCCGTTAAAGGGTGAAAACCCAAACCACCCCCCAAATGACCCCGTAGCAGGCACGAACACCTCGCAGGAGACCAATGTATCTTGTTGGAACTAACCGCGTAGTCCGGGGTCTCCCAATTGGAGAATATTATGATAATTTGCAAAATTCAACAAAATCAACACTTAAACTTAAAAACAAAGCCGTTAAAGGGTGAAAACCCAAACCATCCCCCAAATAACCCCGTAGGAGGCACGAACACCTCGTACTGGATCAATGCAACTTGTAGTAACTGACCGCGTAGTCCCGGGTCTCCCAGTTTGTGAATATGATGATAATTTGTAGAAATCAACACTTACACTTAAAAACAAGCCGTTAAAGGGTGAAAACCCAAACCACCCCCCAAATGACCCCGTAGGAGGCACGAACACCTCGCAGGAGACCAATGTATCTTGTTGGAACTAACCGCGTAGTCCGGGGTCTCCCAATTTGAGAATATGACGATAATTTGCAAAAATCAACAAAATCAACACTTAAACTTAAAAACAAGCCATTAAAGGGTGAAAATCGAAACCAACACTCAAACGACCCTGTATAAGGCATGAACACCTCCTACGGGACCAATGTAACTTGGAGGAACTGACCGCGTAATCTCGGGTCATCCGATTTGTGAATATGATGATAATTTGCAAAAATTAACACTTAGACTTAAAAACAAACCTTTAAAGGGTGAAAACCCAAACCAGCCCCCAAACGACCACGTAGGAGGCACGAACACCTCGTACGGGACCAATGTAACTTGTAGTAACTGATCGCATAGTCCTGGGTCTCCCTGTTTGTGAATCTGATGATAATTTGCAAAAATCAACACTTAGCCTTAAAAACAAGTCGTTAAAGGGTGAAAACCCAAACCACCCTCCAAACGGCCCCGTAGGAGGCACGAACACCTCGCACGGGACCAATGTAACTTGTTGGAACTGATCGCGTAGTCCGGGGTCACACAATTTGAGAATATGATGATAATTTTCAAAAAATAACCAAATCAATACTTAAACTTAAAAACAAGCCATTAAAGGTTGAAAATCAAAACCAGCCCTCAAACGACCCTGTAGGAGGCACGAACACCTCCTACGGGACCAATGTAACTTGGAGGAACTGACCGCGTAGTCTCGGGTCACCCGGATTGTGAATATGATGATAATTTGGAAAAATTAACACTTAGACTTAAAAACTAACCGTTAAAGGGTGAAAACCCAAACCGACCCCCAAATGACCTCGTAGGAGGCACGAACAGCTCGTACGGGACTAATGTAACTTGTTGTAACTAACCCCGTAGTCCCGAGTCTCCCAGTTTGTGAATATGATGATAATTTGCAAAAATAAACACTTACACTTAAAAGCAAGCCGTTAAACGGTGAAAACCCAAATCACCCCCCAAATGACCCCGTAGGAGGCACGAACACCTCGCACGAGACCAATGTAACTTGCCGGAACTAACCGCGTAGTCTCGGGTCTCCTGATTCGACAATATGATGTTAATGTGTAAAGATCAACAAAATCAACACTTAAACTTAAAAACAAGCCGTTAAAGGGTGAAAAACCAAACCAACCCCCAAATGACCCAGTAGGAGGCACGAACACCTCGTACGGGACCAATGTAACTTGTTGTAACTGACCGCGAAGTCCCTAGTCTCCCAGTTTGTGAATATGATGATAATTTGCAAAAATCAACACTTACACTTAAAAAAAAGCCGTTAAAGGGTGAAAACCCAAACCAACCCCCAAATGACCCAGTAGGAGGCACGAACACCTCGTACGGGACCAATGTAACTTGTTGTAACTGACCGCGTAGTCCGGGGTCTCCCAATTTGTGAATATGATCATAATTTGCAAAAATCAACACTTACACTTAAAAACAAGCCGTTAAAGGGTGAAAACCCAAACCACCCCCCAAATGACCCCGTAGAAGGCACGAACACCTCGCAGGAGACCAATGTATCTTGTTGGAACTAACCGCGTAGTCCGGGGTCTCCCAATTGGAGAATATGATGATAATTTGCAAAATTCAACAAAATCAACACTTAAACTTAAAAACAAAGCCGTTAAAGGGTGAAAACCCAAACCATCCCCCAAACAACCCCGTAGGAGGCACGAACACCTCGTACTGGATCAATGTAACTTGTAGTAACTGACCGTGTAGTCCCGGGTCTCCCAGTTTGTGAATATGATGATAATTTGTAGAAATCAACACTTACACTTAAAAACAAGCCATTAAAGGGTGAAAACCCAAACAACCCCCCAAATGACCCCGTAGGAGGCACGAACACCTCGCAGGAGACCAATGTATCTTGTTGGAACTAACCACGTAGTCCGGGGTCTCCCAATTTGAGAATATGATGATAATTTTCAAAAATCAACAAAATCAACACTTAAACTTAAAAACAAGCCGTTAAAGGGTGAAAAACCAAACCAACCCCCAAATGACCCAGTAGGAGGCACGAACACCTCGTACGGGACCAATGTAACTTGTTGTAACTGACCGCGTAGTCCCGAGTCTCCCAGTTTGTGAATATGATGATAATTTGCAAAAATAAACACTTACACTTAAAAAAAAGCCGTTAAAGGGTGAAAACCCAAACCAACCCCCAAATGACCCAGTAGGAGGCACGAACACCTCGTACGGGACCAATGTAACTTGTTGTAACTGACCGCGTAGTCCGGGGTCTCCCAATTTGTGAATATGATGATAATTTGCAAAAATTAACACTTACACTTAAAAACAAGCCGTTAAAGGGTGAAAACCCAAACCACCCCCCAAATGACCCCGTAGGAGGCACGAACACCTCGCAGGAGACCAATGTATCTTTTTGGAACTAACCGCGTAGTCCGGGGTCTCCCAATTGGAGAATATTATGATAATTTGCAAAATTCAACAAAATCAACACTTAAACTTAAAAACAAAGCCGTTAAAGGGTGAAAACCCAAACCATCCCCCAAACAACCCCGTAGGAGGCACGAACACCTCGTACTGGATCAATGTAACTTGTAGTAACTGACCGCGTAGTCCCGGGTCTCCCAGTTTGTGAATATGATGATAATTTGTAGAAATCAACACTTACACTTAAAAACAAGCCGTTAAAGGGTGAAAACCCAAACCACCCCCCAAATGACCCCGTAGGAGGCACGAACACCTCGCAGGAGACCAATGTATCTTGTTGGAACTAACCGCGTAGTCCGGGGTCTCCCAATTTGAGAATATGACGATAATTTGCAAAAATCAACAAAATCAACACTTAAACTTAAAAACAAGCCATTAAAGGGTGAAAATCGAAACCAACACTCAAACGACCCTGTATAAGGCATGAACACCTCCTACGGGACCAATGTAACTTGGAGGAACTGACCGCGTAATCTCGGGTCATCCGATTTGTGAATATGATGATAATTTGCAAAAATTAACACTTAGACTTAAAAACAAACCTTTAAAGGGTGAAAACCCAAACCAGCCCCCAAACGACAACGTAGGAGGCACGAACACCTCGTACGGGACCAATGTAACTTGTAGTAACTGATCGCATAGTCCTGGGTCTCCCTGTTTGTGAATCTGATGATAATTTGCAAAAATCAACACTTAGCCTTAAAAACAAGTCATTAAAGGGTGAAAACCCAAACCACCCTCCAAACGGCCCCGTAGGAGGCACGAACACCTCGCACGGGACCAATGTAACTTGTTGGAACTGATCGCGTAGTCCGGGGTCACACAATTTGAGAATATGATGATAATTTTCAAAAAATAACCAAATCAATACTTAAACTTAAAAACAAGCCATTAAAGGGTGAAAATCAAAACCAACCCTCAAACGACCCTGTAGGAGGCACGAACACCTCCTACGGGACCAATGTAACTTGGAGGAACTGACCGCGTAGTCTCGGGTCACCCGGATTGTGAATATGATGATAATTTGGAAAAATTAACACTTAGACTTAAAAACTAACCGTTAAAGGGTGAAAACCCAAACCGACCCCCAAATGACCTCGTAGGAGGCACGAACAGCTCGTACGGGACTAATGTAACTTGTTGTAACTAACCCCGTAGTCCCGAGTCTCCCAGTTTGTGAATATGATGATAATTTGCAAAAATAAACACTTACACGTAAAAGCAAGCCGTTAAACGGTGAAAACCCAAATCACCCCCCAAATGACCCCGTAGGAGGCACGAACACCTCGCACGAGACCAATGTAATTTGCCGGAACTAACCGCGTAGTCTCGGGTCTCCTGATTCGACAATATGATGTTAATGTGTAAAGATCAACAAAATCAACACTTAAACTTAAAAACAAGCCGTTAAAGGGTGAAAAACCAAACCAACCCCCAAATGACCCAGTAGGAGGCACGAACACCTCGTACGGGACCAATGTAACTTGTTGTAACTGACCGCGAAGTCCCTAGTCTCCCAGTTTGTGAATATGATGATAATTTGCAAAAATCAACACTTACACTTAAAAAAAAGCCGTTAAAGGGTGAAAACCCAAACCAACCCCCAAATGACCCAGTAGGAGGCACGAACACCTCGTACGGGACCAATGTAACTTGTTGTAACTGACCGCGTAGTCCGGGGTCTCCCAATTTGTGAATATGATCATAATTTGCAAAAATCAACACTTACACTTAAAAACAAGCCGTTAAAGGGTGAAAACCCAAACCACCCCCCAAATGACCCCGTAGGAGGCACAAACACCTCGCAGGAGACCAATGTATCTTGTTGGAACTAACCGCGTAGTCCGGGGTCTCCCAATTGGAGAATATGATGATAATTTGCAAAATTCAACAAAATCAACACTTAAACTTAAAAACAAAGCCGTTAAAGGGTGAAAACCCAAACCATCCCCCAAACAACCCCGTAGGAGGCACGAACACCTCGTACTGGATCAATGTAACTTGTAGTAACTGACCGTGTAGTCCCGGGTCTCCCAGTTTGTGAATATGATGATAATTTGTAGAAATCAACACTTACACTTAAAAACAAGCCATTAAAGGGTGAAAACCCAAACAACCCCCCAAATGACCCCGTAGGAGGCACGAACACCTCGCAGGAGACCAATGTATCTTGTTGGAACTAACCACGTAGTCCGGGGTCTCCCAATTTGAGAATATGATGATAATTTTCAAAAATCAACAAAATCAACACTTAAACTTAAAAACAAGCCATTAAAGGGTGAAAAACCAAACCAACCCCCAAATGACCCAGTAGGAGGCACGAACACCTCGTACGGGACCAATGTAACTTGTTGTAACTGACCCCGTAGTCCCGAGTCTCCCAGTTTGTGAATATGATGATAATTTGCAAAAATCAACACTTACACTTAAAAAAAAGCCGTTAAAGGGTGAAAACCCAAACCAACCCCCAAATGACCCAGTAGGAGGCACGAACACCTCGTACGGGACCAATGTAACTTGTTGTAACTGACCGCGTAGTCCGGGGTCTCCCAATTTGTGAATATGATGATAATTTTCAAAAATTAACACTTACACTTAAAAACAAGCCGTTAAAGGGTGAAAACCCAAACCACCCCCCAAATGACCCCGTAGGAGGCACGAACACCTCGCAGGAGACCAATGTATCTTGTTGGAACTAACCGCGTAGTCCGGGGTCTCCCAATTGGAGAATATTATGATAATTTGCAAAATTCAACAAAATCAACACTTAAACTTAAAAACAAAGCCGTTATAGGGTGAAAACCAAAACCAACCCCCAAACGGCCCCGTAGGAGGCACGAACACCTCGTACTGGATCAATGTAACTTGTAGTAACTGACCGCGTAGTCCCGGGTCTCCCAGTTTGTGAATATGATGATAATTTGTAGAAATCAACACTTACACTTAAAAACAAGCCGTTAAAGGGTGAAAACCCAAACCACCCTCCAAACGACCCCGTAGGAGGCACGAACACCTCGCACGGGACCAATGTAACTTGTTGGAACTGATCGCGTAGTCCTGGTTCAGACAATTTGAGAATATGATGATAATTTGCAAAAATCAACCAAATCAACACTTAAACTTAAAAACAAGCCATTAAAGAGTGAAAATCCAAACCAGCCCTCAAACGACCCTGTAGGAGGCATGAACACCTCTTACGGGACCAATGTAACTTGGAGGAACTTTTCGCGTAGTCTCGGGTCACCCGGTTTGTGAATATGATTATAATTTGCAAAAATTAACACTTAGACTTAAAAACCCAAACCAGCCCCCAAACGACCACGTAGGAGGCACGAACACCTCGCACGGGACCAATGTAACTTATTGGAACTGACCGCGTCGTCCCGGGTCTCCCGATTCCAGAATATAAAGATAATTTGTAAAAATCAACAAAATCAACACTTAAACTTAAAAACAAGCCCTTAAAGGGTGAAAACCCAAACCAGTCGCCAAACAACCCCGTAGGAGGCACGAACACCTCGTACAGTACCAATGTAACTTGTAGTAACTGACCGCATAGTCCTAGGTCTCCCAGTTTGTGAATATGATGATAATTTGTAAAAATCAACACTTAGCCTTTAAAACATGCCGTTAAAGGGTGAAAACCCAAATCTCCATGCAAACGACCCGTAGGCGGCACGAACACCTCGCAGGAGACCAATGTATCTTGTTGGAACTAACCGCGTAGTCTGGGGTCTCCCAATTTGGGAATATGATGAATATTTACAAAAATCAATAAAATCAACACTTAAACTTAAAAACAAAACCGTTAAAGGATGAAAACCCAAACCAGCCCCCAAACAATCCCGTAGGAGGCACGAACACCTCGTACTGGACCAATGTAACTTGTAGTAACTGACCGCGTAGTCCCGGGTCTCCTAGTGTGTGAATATGAAGATAATTTGTAGAAATCAACACTTAGACTTATAAATAGGTCTTTAAAGGGTGAAAACCCAAATCACCCCCCAAATGACCCCGTAGGAGGCACGAACACCTCGCACGGGACCAATGTAACTTGTTGGAACTGACCGCGTTGTCCGGGGTCTCCCAATTTGAGAATATGACGAGAATTTGCAAAAATCAACAAAATCAACACTTAATCTTAAAAACAAGTCGTTAAAGGCTGAAAACCCAAACCAACCACCAAACGGCCCCGTAGGAGGCACGAAAACCTCCTACGGGACCAATGTAACTTGTAGTAACTGACCGCGTAGTCCCGGGTCTCCCAGTTTGTGAATATGATAATAATTTGCGAAAATCAATACTTAGACTCAAAAACAAGCCGTTAAAGGGTGAAAACCCAAACCAACCCCAAAATGATCCCGTAGGAGGCACGAACACCTCGTACGGGACAAATGTAACTTGTAGGAACTAACGGTGTAGTCCCGGGTCTCCCGATTCGAGAATATGATGTTAATTTGTAAAAATCAACAAAATCCACACTTAAACATTAAAACAAGTCGTTAAAGGGTGAAAACCCAAACCAACCCCCAAATGACCCCATAGGAGGCACGAACACCTCGTACGGGACCAATGTAACTTGCTGTAACTGACCGCGTAGTCCCGGGTCTCCCAGTTTGTGAATATGATGATAATTTGCAAAAATCAACACTTATACTTCAAAACAAGCCATTAAAGGGTGAAAACCCAAACCACCCCCCAAACGACCCCATAGGGGGCACGAACACCTCGCACGGGACCAATGTAACTTGTTGGAACTGACCGCGTAGTCCCGAGTCTCCCGATTCGAGAATATGAAGATAATTTGTAAAAATCAACAAAATCAACACTTAAACATAAAAACAAGTCGTTAAAGGGTGAAAACCCAAACCAACCCCCAAACGACCCCGTAGCAGGCACGAACACCTCGGACGGGACCAATGTAACTTGTAGTAACTGATCGCATAGACCTGGGTCTACCAGTTTGTGAATATGATGATAATTTTCAAAAATCAACACTTAACCTTAAAGACAAGTCGGTAAAGAGTGAAAACCCAAAGCACCCTACAAACGACCCCGTAGGAGGCACGAACACCTCGCACGGGACCAATGTAACTTGTTGGAACTGTACGCGCAGTCCGGGGTCACACAATTTGAGAATATGACGATAATTTGCAAAAATCAACAAAATCAACACTTAAACTTAAAAACAAGCAATTAAAGGGTGGAAACCAAAACTAGCCCTCAAACGACCCTGTAGGTTTCATGAACACCTCCTACGGGACCAATGTAACTTGGAGGAACTGACCGCGTACTCTCGGGTCACCCGGTTTGTGAATATGATGATAATTTGCAAAAATTAACACTTAGACTTAAAAACCCAAACCAGCCCCCAAATGACCACGTAGGAGGCACGAACACCTCGCACGGGACCAATGTAACTTATTGGAACTGACTGCGTAGTCCCGGTTCTCTCGATTCGAGAATATAAAGATAATTTGGAAAAATCAACAAAATCAACACTTAAACTTAAAAACAAGTCGTTAAAGGGTGAAAACCCAAACCAGTATCGAAACGACCCCGTAGGAGTTTCGAACACCTCGTACAGGACCAATGTAACTTGTAGTAACTGACCGCATAGTCCTAGCTCTCCCAGTTTGTGAATATGATGATAATTTGTAAAAATCAACACTTAGCCTTTAAAACATGCCGTTAAAGGGTGAAAACCCAAATCACCATGCAAACGACCCCGTAGGAGGCATGAACACCTCGTAGGAGACCAATGTATCTTGTTGGAACTAACCGCGTAGTCCGGGGTCTCCAAATTTGAGAATATGACGATAATTTACAAAATCAATAAAATCAACACTTAAACTTAAAAACAAAACCGTTAAAGGGTGAAAACCCAAACCATCCCCCAAACAACCCCGTAGGAGGCACGAACACCTCGTATTGGACCAATGTAACTTGTTGTAAGTGACCGCGTAGTCCTGGGTCTCCTAGTTTGTGAATATGATGATAATTTGTGGAAATAAACACTTAGACTTAAAAACAAGTCCTTAAAGGGTGAAAACCCAAATCACCCCCCAAATGACCCCGTAGGAGGCACGAACATCTCGCACGGGACCAATGTAACTTGTTGGAACTGATCGCGTAGTCCGGGGTCACCCAAATTGAGAATATGATGATAATTTGCAAAAATCAACAAAATCATTACTTAAACTTAAAACAAAACCATTAAAGGGTGAAAACCCAAACCAGCCCCCAAACGACCCCGTAGGAGGCACTAACACCTCGTACTGGACCAATGTAACTTGTAGTAACTGACCGCGTAATCCCGGGTCTCCCAGTTTATGAATATGATGATAATTTGTAGATATCAACACTTAGACTTAAAAACAAGCCGTTAAAGGGTAAAAACCCAAATCACCACCAAATGACCCCGTAGGAGGCACGAACACATCGCACGGGACCAATGTAACTTGTTGGAGCTAATCGCGTAGTCTCGGGTCTCCCAAATTGAGAGTATGACGATTATTTGCCAAATCACACTTAGACTTAATAACAAGCCGTTAGAGGGTCAAAACCCAAACCAGCGCCCAAACGACCCCCTAGGAGGCACGAACACCTCGTACGGGACCAATTTAACTTGTCGTAACTGACCGCGTAGTCCCGAGTCTCCCAATTTGTGAATATGATGATAATTTGCAAAAATCAACACTTAGATTTATAACAAGCCATTAAAGAGTGAAAACCCAAACCACCACCCAAACGACCCCGTAGGAGGCCCGAACACCTCGTACGGGACCAATGTAACTTGTTGGAACTGACCACATAGTCCTGGGTATCCCGGTTTGAGATATGACAATAATTTGCAAAAATCAACACTTAAACTTAAAAATAAGTCGTTAAAGGGTGAAAACCCAAACCATCCACTAAATGACCCCGTAGGAGGCACGGAAACCTCGTACGGGACCAATTTAACTTGTAGGAACTAACCACGTAGTCCCGAGTCTCCCGATTCGAGAATATGATATTAATTTGTAAAAATCAACAAAATCAACACTTAAACTTAAAAACAAGTCGTTAAATGTTGAAAACCCAAACCAACCGCCAAACGACCCCGTAGGGGGCCCGAACACCTCGTACGGGAGCAATGTGACTTGTAGTAAGTGACCGCGTAGTCCCAGGTCTGCCAGTTTGTGAATATGATGATAATATGAAAAAATCAACACTTACACTGAAAAACAAGTCGTTAAAGGGTGAAAACCCAAACCACCCCCCAAACGACCCCGTAGGAGGCACGAACACCTCGCACGGGACCAATGTAACTAGTTAGAACTAATCGCGTAGTCCTGGGTCTCCCGATTTGAGAATATGATGATAATTTTTAAAAATCAACAAAATCAACACTTAAACTTAAAAACAAGCCGTTAAAGGGTGAAAACCCAAACCAACCCCCAAACGACCCCGTAGGAGGCACGAATACCTCGTACGGGACCAATGTAACTTGTAGTAACTGATCGCGTAGTCCCGGGTCCCCCAGTTTTTGAATATGATGATAATTTGCAAAAATTAACACTTACACTTAAAAACATGTCGTTAAAGGGTGAAAACCCAAACAACCCCATAGGAGGCACGAACACCTCGCATGGGAACAATGTAACTTGTTGGAACTAACCGCGTAGTCCGGGGTCTCCCAATTTGCGAATATGATGAAAATTTGAAAAAATCAGAAAAATCAACCCTTAAACATAAAAACAAGCTGTTAAAGGGTGAAAACCAAACCATCCCCCAAACGATCCCGTAGGAGGCACGAACACCTCGTATGGGACCAATGTAACTTGTAGGAACTAACCGCGTAGTCCTTGGTCTCCCGATTTGAGAATATGACCTTAATGTGTAAAAATCAACAAAATCGACACTTAAACTTAAAAACAAGCAGTTAAAGGGTGAATACCCAAACCATCCCAAAAATGACCCCGTAGGAGGCACGAACACCTCGTACGGGACCAATGTCACTTGTTGTAACTGACCGCGTAGTCCCGAGTCTCCCAGTTTGTGAATATGATGATAATTTGCAATAATCAACACTTATAATTAAAAACAAGCTGTTAAAGGGTGAAAACCCAAATCACCCCCCAAACGACCTCGTAAGAGGCACGAACACCTCGCACGAAACCAATGTAACTTGTTGGAACTAACCGCATAGTCTGGGGTCTCCCAATTTGAGAATATGACAATAATTTGTAAAAATGAACAAAATCAACACTTAAACTTAAAAACAAAACCGTTAAAGGGTGAAAACCCAAACCAGCCCCCAAACGACCCCGTAAAAGGCACGAACAACTCGTACTGGACCAATGTAACTTGTAGTAACTGACCGCGTAATACTGGGTCTCCCAGTTTGTGAATATGATAATAATTTGTAGAAATCAACACTTAGACTTAAAAACAAGCCGTTAAAGGGTGAAAACCCTAAACACCACCCAACTGACCCGTAGGAGGCACAAACACCTCACACGGGACCAATGTAACTTTTTGGAACTGATCGCGTAGTCCGGGGTCACCCAAATTCAGAATATGATGATAATTTGCGAAAATCAAAAAAATCAACACTTAAACTTAAAAACAAACCGTTAAAGGGTGAAAACCCAAACCAGTCAGGAAACGACCCCGTAGGAGGCACGAACACCTCGCACGGGACTAATGTAACTTGTTGGAACTGATCGCGTAGTCCCGAGTCTCCCTGTTTGTGAATGTGATTATAATTTGCAAAAAATCAACACTTACACTTAAAAACAAGCCGTTAAAGGTTGAAAACCCAAACCACCCCCCAAACGACCCCGTAGGAAGCACGAACACCTCGCACGAGACAAATGTAACTTATTGTAACTAACCGCGTAGTCCCGGGTCTCCCAGTTTGTGAATATGATGATAATTTGCAAAAATCAACAAAATCAACACTTAAACTTAAAAACAAAACCATTAAAGGGTGAAAACCAAAACCAGCCCACAAACGACCCCGTAGGAGGCACGAACACCTCGTACTGGACCAATGTAACTTGTAGTAACTGACCGCGTAATCCCGGGTCTCCCAGTTTGTGAATATGATGATAATTTGTAGAAATCAACACTTAGACTTAAAAACAAGCCGTTAAAGGGTGAAAACCCAAATCACCACCAAATGACCCCGTAGGAGGCACAAACACATCGCACGGGACCAATGTAACTTGTTGGAACTAATCGCGTAGTCTGTTGTCTCCCAATTTGAGAATATGACGATAATTTGCCAAAATCACACTTAGACTTAATAACAAGCCGTTAGAGGGTGAAAACCCAAACCAGCGCCCAAACGACCCCGTGGGAGGCACGAACACCTCGTACGGGACCAATTTAACATGTAGTAACTGACCGCGTAGTCCCGAGTCTCCCAATTTGTGAATATGATGATAATTTGCAGAACAAGCCATTAAAGGTTGAAAACCCAAACCACCCCCAAAACGACCCCGTAGGAGGCTCGAACACCTCGTACGGGACCAATGTAACTTGTTGGAACTGACCACATAGTCCTGGGTATCCCGGTTTGAGAATACGACAATAATTTGCAAAAATCAACAAAATCAACACTTAAACTTAAAAATAAGTCGTTAAAGGGTGAAAACCCAAACCAGCCACCAAATGACCCCGTAGGAGGCACGGACACCTCGTACGGGACCAATTTAACTTGTAGGAACTAACCACGTAGTCCCGAGTCTCCCGATTCAAGAATATGATGTTAATTTGTAAAAATCAACAAAATCAACACTTAAACTTAAAAACAAGTCGTTAAATGTTGAAAACCCAAACCAACCGCCAAACGACCCCGTAGGTGGCCCGAACACCTCGTACGGGAGCAATGTGACTTGTAGTAAGTGACCGCGTTGTCCCGGGTCTGCCAGTTTGTGAATATGATGATAATATGAAAAAATCAACACTTACACTGAAAAACAAGTCGTTAAAGGGTGAAAACCAAAACCACCCCCCAAACGACCCCGTAGGAGGCACGAACACCTCGCACGGGAACAATGTAACTTATTGTAACTAACCGCGTAGTCTCGGGTCTCCCAGTTTGTGAATATGATGATAATTTGCAAAAATCAACACTTGCACTTAAAAATAAGTCGTTAAAGGGTGAAAACCCAAACTACCCCCAAACGACCCCGTAGGAGGCACAAACACCTCGCACGAGACTAATGTAACTTGTTGGAACTGACCGCGTAGTCTGGGGTCCCCCAATTTGAGAATATGACCATAATATGCAAAAATTAACAAAATCAACACTTAAATTTAAAAACAAGTCGTTAAAGGGTGAAAAGCCAAACCAACCCCCAAACGACCCCGTAGGAGGCACGAACACCTCGTACGGGACCAATGTAACTTGTAGTAACTCACCGCGTAGTCCCGAGTCTCCCAGTTTGTGAATATAATGATAATTTGCAAAAATCAACACTTAGCCTTAAAAATATGCCGTTAAAGGGTGAAACCCCAAACCACCCCCCAAACGACCCCGTAGGAGGCACGAACACCTCGCACGAGACCAATGTAACTTGTTGGAGCTAACCGCATAGTCCGGGGTCACACAATTTGAGAATATGACTATAATTTACAAAAATCAACAAAATCAACACTTAAAGTTAAAAACAAGCCGTTAAAGTGTGAAAACCCACACCAGCCCCCAAACGACCCTGTAGGAGCCACGAACACCTCGTACGGGACCAATGTAACATGTAGTAACTCACCGCGTAGTCCTGGGTCTCCATGTTTGTAAATATGATGATAATTTTAAAAAATCAACACTTAGCCTTAAAAACAAGCCGTTAAAGGGTGAAAACCCAAATCACCCCCAAACGACCCCGTAGGAGGCACGAACACCTCGCATGGGACCAATGTAACTTGTTGGAACTGATCGCATAGTCCGGGGTCACACAATTTGAGAATATGACGATAATTTGCAAAAATCAACAAAATCAATACTTATACTTAAAACAAGTGGTTAAAGTGTGAAAACCCAAACCAGATCCCAAACGACCGTGTAGGAGGCACGAACACCTCATACGTGACTAATGTAACTTATAGGACCTAACCGCGTAGTCTCGGGTCTCCCGATTTGAAAATATGATGTTAATTTGTAAAAATCAACAAAATCAATACTTAGACTTAAAAACAAGTTGTTAACGGGTGAAAACCCAAAGCAGCCCCCAAAAGATCCCGTAGGAGGCACAAACACCTAATACGGGACCAATGTAACTTGTAGGAACTAACCGCGTAGTCCCGGGTCTCCCGATTCGAGAATATGCCATTAATGTGTAAAATCAACCAAATCAACACTTAAACTTAAAAACAAGCCGTTAAAGGGTGAAAACCCAAACCAACCCCCAAATGACCCCGTAGGAGGCACGAACACCTCGTACGGGACCAATGTCACTTGTTGTAACTGACCGCGTAGTCCCGTGTCTCCCAATTTGTGAATATGATGATAATTTGAAAACATAAACACTTACACTTAAAACCAAGCCGTTAAAGGGTGAAAACCCAAACCACCCCCCAAACCACCCCGTAGGAGGCATGCACACCTCGCACGAGACCAATGTAACTTGTTGGAACTAACTGCGTAGTCCGGGGTCTCCCAATTTCAGAATATGAAGATAATTTGCAAAAATCAACAAAATCAACACTTAAACTTAAAAACAAAACCGTTAAAGGGTGAAAACCCAAACCAACCCACAAACGACCCCGTAGGAGGCACGAACACCTCGTACTGGACCAATGTAACTTGTAGTAACTGACCACATAATCCTGGGTCTCCCAGTTTGTGAATATGATGATAATTTGTAGAAATCAACACTTAGACTTAAAAACAAGCCATTAAAGGGTGAAAACCCAAATCACCCCCCAAATGACCCGTAGGAGGCACGAACATCTCGCACGGGACCAATGTAACTTGTTGGAACTGATCGCGTAGTCCGGGGTCACCCAATTTGAGAATATGACGATAATTTGCGAAAATCAACAAAATTAACACTTAAGCTTAAAAACAAATCGTTAAAGGGGGCAAACCCAAACCAGTCAGAAAATGACCCCGTAGGAGGTATGAACACCTCGCACGGGACTAATGTAACTATTTGGAACTAACCGCGTACTGCCGGGTCTACCGATTCGAGAATATGATGATAATTTGCAAAAATCAACAAAATCAACATTTAAATTTGAAAACAAGTCGTTAAAGGGTGAAAACCCAAACCAACCCCCGAATGTCCATTTAGGAGGCACGAATGCCTCGTACGGGGCCAATGTAACTTGTTGTAACTTACCGCGTAGTCCCGAGTCTCCCAGTTTTTGAATATGATGATAATTTGCAAAAAATCAACACTTACACTTGAAAACAAGTCGTTAAAGGGTGAAAACCCAAACTACCCCTCAAACGACCCCGTAGGAGGCACGAACACCTCGCACGAGACCAATGTAACTTTTTGGAACTAACCGCGTAGTCTGGGGTCTCCCAATTTGAGAATATGACAATAATATGAAAAAATCAACAAAATCAACACTTAAACTTAAAAACAAGTCGTTAAAGGGTGAAAACCCAAACCAGCCCCCAAACGGCCCCGTAGGAGGCACGAACACCTCGTACGGGACCAATGTAACTTGTAGTAAATCACCGCGTAGTCCCGAGTGTCCCAATTTTTGAATATGATGATAATTAGCAAATATCAACACTTAGCCATAAAAACAAGTCGTTAAAGGGTGAAAACCAAAACCACCCCCTAAACAACCCCGTAGGAGGCACGAACACCTCGAATGGGACCAATGTAACTTGTTGGAACTGATCGCATAGTCCGGGGTCACATAATTTGAGAATATGACGATAATTTGCAAAAATTAACAAAATCAATACTTAAACTTAAAAACAAGTCGTTAAAGTGTGAAAACCCAAACCAACCCCCAAACAACCCTGTAGGAGGCACGAACACCTCGTAAGGGAGTAAATGAAACTTATAGGAACTAACCGCGTAGTCCCGGGTCTCCCGATTCGAGAATATGATGTTAATTTGTAAAAATCAACAAAATCAGTACTTAGACTTAGAAACAAGCTGTTAAAGGGTGAAAACCCAAACCAACCCCCAAATGACCCTGTAGGAGGCATGAACACCTCGCTAGAGACCAATGTAACTTTTAGGAACTGATCGCGTTTTCCCAGGTCTCCCAGTTTGTAAATATGATGATAATTTGAAAAAATAAACACTCAGACTTAAAAACAAGCCGTTAAAGGGTGAAAACCCAAACCACCCCCCAAACGACTCCGTAGGAGGCCCGAACACCTCATACGGGACCAATGTAACTTGTTGGAACTGACCGCGTAGTACTGGGTATCCCGGTTTGAGAATATGATGATATTTTGTAAAAATCAACAAAATCAACACTTAAACTTAAAAACAAGTCGTTAAAGGGTGAAAACCCAAACCAGCCACCAAACGACCCCGTAGGAGGCACGAAGACCTCGTACGGGACCAACGTAACTTGTAGTAACTGGCCGCATAGTCCTAGGTCTCCCAGTTTGTGAATAGGATGATAATTTGCAAAAATCAACACTTAGCCATAAAAATAAGTTGTCAAAAGGGTGAAAACTCAAACCACCCCCCAAATGACCCCATAGGAGGCACAAGCACCTCGCACGGGACCAATGTAACTTGTTGGAACTAACCGCGTAGTCCGGGGTCACACAATTTGAGAATATGACTATAATTTACAAAAATCAACAAAATCAACACTTAAACTTAAAAACAAGCCGTTAAAGTGTGAAAACCCAAACCAGCCCCCAAACGACCCTGTAGGAGGCACGAACACCTCGTACGGGACCAATGTAACATGTAGTAACTCACCGCGTAGTCCTGGGTCTCCATGTTTGTAAATATGATGATAATTTTCAAAAATCAACACTTAGCCTTAAAAACAAGCCGTTAAAGGGTGAAAACCCAAATCACCCCCCAAACGACCCCGTAGGAGGCACGAACACCTCGCATGGGACCAATGTAACTTGTTGGAACTGATCGCGTAGTCCGGGGTCACACTATTTGAGAATATGACGATAATTTGCAAAAATCAACAAAATCAATACTTAAATTTAATAACAAGTCGTTAAAGTGTGAAAACCCAAACCAGACCCCAAACGACCGTGTAGGAGGAACGAACACCTTGTACATCACTAATGTAACTTATAGGAACTAACCGCGTAGTCCCGGGTCTCCCGATTTGAGAATATGATGTCAATTTGTAAAAATCAACAAAATCAATACTTAGACTTAAAAACAAGTTGTTAACGGGTGAAAACCCAAACCAGCCCCCAAACTATCCCGTAGGAGGCACGAACACCTCGTACGGGACAAATGTAACTTGTAGGAACTAACCGCGTAGTCCCGGGTCTCCCGATTTGAGAATATGACATTAATATGTAAAAATCAACAAAATCAACACTTAAACTTAAAAACAAGCCGTTAAAGGGTGAAAACCCAAACCAACCCCCAAATGGCTCCGTAGGAGGCACGAACACCTCGTACGGGACCAATGTCACTTGTTGTAACTGACCGCGTAGTCCCGAGTCTCCCAGTTTGTGAATATGATGATAATTTGCAAAAATCAACACTTACACTTAAAAACAAGCTGTTAAAGGGTGAAAACCCAAACCACCCACCAAACGACCCCGTAGGAGGGACGAACACCTCGCACGAGACCAATGTAACTTGTGGGAACTAACCGCGTAGTCCGGGGTCTCCCAATTTCAGAATATGAAGATAATTTGCAAAAATCAACAAAATCAACACTTAAACTTAAAAAGAAAACCGTTAAAGGCTGAAAACCCAAACCAACCCCCAAACGACCCCGTAGGAGGCACGAACACCTCGTATTGGACCAATGTAACTTGTAGTAACTGACCGCGTAATCCTGGGTCTCCCAGTTTGTGAATATGATCATAATTTGTAGAAATCAACACTTAGACTTAAAAACAATCCGTTAGAGGGTGAAAACCCAAATCACCCCCCAAATGACCCGTAGGAGGCACGAACACCTCGCACGGGACCAATGTAACTTGTTGGAACTGATCGCGTAGTCCGGGGTCACCCAATTTGAGAATATGAGGATAATTTATGAAAATCAACAAAATCAACACTTAATCTTAAAAACAAACCGTTAAAGGGTGAAAACCCGAACCAGTCAGAAAACGACCCCGTAGGAGGTATGAACACCTCGCACGGGACTACTGTAACATGTTGGAACTGACCGTGTAGTGCCGGGTCTCCCAATTCGAGAATATGATGATAATTTGCAAAAATCAACAACATAAACACTTAAACTTGAAAACAAGTCGTTAAAGGGTGAAAACCCAAACCAACCCCCGAATGTCCCTGTAGGAGGCATGAACGCCTCGTACGGGACCAATGTAACTTATTGTAACTGACCGCGTAGTCCCGAGTCTCCCAGTTTTGAATATGATGATAATTTGCAAAAATCAACACTTACACCTGAAAACAAGTCGTTAAAGGGTGAAAACCCAAACTACCCCTCAAACGACCCAGTAGGAGGCACGAACACCTCGCACGAGACCAATGTAACTTTTTGGAACTAACCGCGTAGTCTGGGGTCTCCTAATTTGAGAATATGACGATAATATGCAAAAATTAACAAAATCAACACTTAAACTTAAAAACAAGTCGTTAAAGGGTGAAAACCCAAACCAGCCCCCAAACGGCCCCGTAGGAGGCACGAACACCTCGTACGGGACCAATGTAACTTGTAGTAACTCGCCGCGTAGTCCCGAGTCTCCCAATTTTTGAATATGATGATAATTAGCAAAAGTCAACACTTAGCCTTAAAAACAAGCTGTTAAAGCGTGAAAACCCAAACCACCCCCCTAAACGACCCCGTAGGAGGCACGAACACCTCGAATGGGACCAATGTAACTTGTTGGAACTGATCACGTAGTCCGGGGTCACATAATTTGAGAATATGACGATAATTTGCGAAAATTAACAAAATCAATACTTAAACTTAACAACAAGTCGTTAAAGTGTGAAAACCCAAACCAACCCCCAAACGACCCTGTAGGAGGCACGAACACCTCGTACGGGACTAATGTAACTTATAGGAACTAACCGCGTAGTCCCGGGTCTCCCGATTCGAGAATATGATGTTAATTTGTAAAAATCAACAAAATCAATACTTTGACTTAAAAACAAGCTGTTAAAGGGTGAAACCCCAAACCAACCCCCAAATGACCCTGTAGGAGGCATGAACACCTCGCAAGAGACCAATGTAACTTTTAGGAACTGATCGCGTTTTCCCGGGTCTCCCAGTTTGTAAATATGATGATAATTTGAAAAAATAAACACTCAGACTTAAAAACAAGCCGTTAAAGGGTGAAAACCCAAACCACCCCCCAAACGACTCCGTAGGAGGCCCGAACACCTCATACGGGACCAATGTAACTTGTTGGAACTGACCGCGTAGTACTGGATATCCCGGTTTGAGAATATGATGATAATTTGTAAAAATTAACAAAATCAACACTTAAACTTAAAAACAAGTCGTTAAAGGGTGAAAACCCAAACCAGCCACCAAACGACCCCGTAGGAGGCACGAAGACCTCGTACGGGACCAATGTACTTGTAGTAACTGACCGCATAGTTCTAGGTCTCCCAGTTTGTGAATAGGATGATAATTTGCAAAAATCAACACTTAGCCATAAAAATAAGCTGTCAAAAGGGTGAAAACTCAAACCACCCCCAAATGACCCCATAGGAGGCACAAACACCTCGCACGGGACCAATGTAACTTGTTGGAACTGATCGCGTAGTCCGGGGTCACACAATTTGAGAATATGACGATAATTTGCAAAAATCAACAAAATCAACACTTACACTTAAAAACAAGTCGTTAAAGGATGAAAACCCAAACCAGCCCCCAAACGACCCCGTAGGAGGAACGAAAACCTCGTATGGGACCAATGTAACTTGTAGGAACTAACCGCGTAGTCCCGAGTATCATGATTCGAGAATATGACGTTAATTTGTAAAAATCAACAAAATCAACACTTAAGATTAAAAACAAGCCATTAAAGGGTGAAACCCCAAACCAACCCCCAAACGACCCCGTAGGTGGCGCGAACACCTTGTACGGGAGCAATGTGACTTGTAGTAAGTGACCGCGTAGTCCCGTGTCTCCCAGTTTGTGAATATGATGATAATATGAAAAAATTAACCCTTACACTTAAAAATAGGCCGTTAAAGGGTGAAAACCCACACCACCCCCCAAACGACCCCGTAGGAGGCATGAACACCTCGCACGGGACCAATGTAACTTGTTAGAATTAACTGCGTAGTCCGGGGTCTCCCAACTTGAGAATATGACGATAATTTGCAAAAATAAAAAAAATCAACAGTTAAACTTAAAAACAAAACCGTTAAAAGGTGAAAACACAAACCAACCCCCAAAAGACCACGTAAGAGGCATGAACACCTCGCAAGGGACCAATGTAACGTGTAGGAACTTACCGCCTAGTCCTGGGTCTCCCAGTTTGTGAATATGATGATAATTTGCAGAAATCAATACTTAGACTTAAAAACAAGTCGTTAAAAGGTGAAAGCCCAAACCATCCCCAAAACGATCCCGTAGGAGGCACGAACACCTCGCCCAGGACCAATGTAACTTGTTGGAACTGATCGCGTAGTCCCGGGTCTCCCGATTCGAGAATATGACAATAATTTGTAAAAATCAACAAAACCAACACTTAAACTGAAAAACAAGTCGTTAAAGGGGGAAAACCCAAACCAACCCCCAAACGACCCCGTAAGAGGCACGAACACCTCGTATGGGACCAATGTAAGTTTTAGTAACTGACCGCATAGTCCTGGGTCTCCCAGTTCGTGAATATGATGATAATTTGCAAAAATCAACACTTAGGCTTAAAAACAAGTCGTTAAAGGGTGAAAACCAAACCACCCCCCAAACGATCCCATAGGAGGCACGAACACCACGCACGGGACCAATGTAACTTGTTGGAACTAACCGCGTAGTCCCGGGTCTCCCAATTCGAAAATATTACGTTAATTGGCAAAAATCAACAAAATCAACACTTAAACTTAAAAACAAGCCGTTAAAGTGTGAAAACCCAAACCAGCCCCCAAACGATCCCGTAGGAGGCACGAACATCTCGTAAGGGACCAATGTAACCTGTAGGAACTAACCGCGTAGTCCCGGGTCTCCCGATTCGAGAATATGACATTAATTTGTAAAAATCAACAAAATCAACACTAAAACTAAAAAACAAGCCGTTAAAGGGTGAAAACCCGAACCAGCCCCCAAACGACCACGTAGGAGGCACGAACACCTCGCACCGGACCACTGTAACTTGTTGGAACAGACCGCGTAGTCCCGGGTCTCCCGATTCGAGAATATGATGATAATATGCAAAAATCAACAAAATCAACAGTTAAACTTAAAAACAAAACCGTTAAAGGGAGAAAACCCAAACCAGCCCCCAACCGACCCCGTACGAGGCGCGAACACCTCGTACGACACCAATGTAACTAGTAGTAACTGGCCGCGTAGTCCCGGGTCTCCCAGTTTGTGAAAATGATCATAATTTACAGAAATCAACACTTAGACTTAAAAATAAGCCATTAAAGGGTGAAACGCAAATCACCCTCCAAACTACCCCGTAGGAGGTACGAACACCTCGCACGGGACCAATGTAACTTGTTAGAACTGACCGCGTAGTCCCGGGTCTCCCGAATTGAGAATATGTCGATAATTTGCAAAAATCAACGAAATCAACACTTAAACTTAAAAACAAGCCGTTAAAGGGTGATAACCCAAACCAACCCCCAAATGACCCCGTAGGAGGCACGAACACCTCGTACGAGATGAATGTAACTTGTTGAAACTGACCGCGTAGTCCCTAGACTCCCAGTTTGTGAATATGATGATAATTTGCAAAAATCAACACTTACACATAAAAACAAGCCGTTAAAGGGTGAAAACCCAAACCACCCCCCAAATGACGCCGTAAGAGGCACGAACACCTCGCACGAGACCAATGTAACTTGTTGGAACTGATTGCGTAGTCCGGGGTCACACAATTTGAGAATATGTCCATAATTTGTAAAAATCAACACTTAAACTTAAAAATAAGCCGTTAAAGTGTGAAAACCCAAACCAGCCCCCAAACGACCCTGTAGGAGGCACGAACACCTCGTACGGGACCAATGTAACTTGTAGGAACTAACTGCGTAGTCCCGAGTCTCTCTATTCGAGAATAAGACATAAATTTGTAAAAATCAACAAAATCAATACATAGACTTAAAAACAAGCCGGTAAAGGGTGAAAACCCAAACCATCCCCCAAACGATCCCGTAGGAGGCACGGACACCTCGTACGGCACCAATGTAACTTGTAGGAACTAACCGCGTAGTCCCGGGTCTCCCAATTTGAGAATATGACGTTAATCTGTAAAACTAAAAAAAATCAACACTTAAACTTAAAAATAAGTCGTTAAAGGGTGAAAACCCAAACCACTCATTAAACGACCCCGTAGGAGGCACGAACACCTCCTACGGGACCAATATAACTTGTAGTAACTGACCGCGTTGTCCTGGGTCTCCCAGTTTGTGAATATGATGATAATTTGCAAAAATCCACACTTAGCCTTAAAAACAAGCCGTTAAAGGGTGAAAACCCAAACCAGCCCCCAAACGACCACGTAGGAGGCACGAACACCTCGTACGGGACCAATGTTACTTGTAGTAACTGACCGCGTAGTCTCGGGTCTCCCGATTCGAGAATATGATGTTAATTTGTAAAAATCAACAAAATCAACACTTAAACTTAAAAAGCCGCCGTTAAAGGGTGAAAACCGAAACCATCCACCAAACGACCATGTAGGAGGTACGAATACCTCCTACGGGACCAATGTTACTTGTAGTAACTGACCGCATAGTCCTGGGTCTCCCAGTTTGTGAATATGATGATAATTTGCAAAAATCAACACTTAGCCTTAAAAACAATCCGTGAAAGGGTGAAAACCCAAACCAGCCCCCAAACGACCACGTAGGAGGCACGAACACCTCGCACGGGACCAATGTAACTTGTTGGAACTGACCGCGTAGTCCCTGGTCTCCCGATTCGAGAATATGATGATAATTTGCAAAAATCAACAAAATCAACAGTTAAACTTAAAAACAAAACCGTTAAAGGGAGAAAACCCAAACCAGCCCCCAACCGACCCCGTAGGAGGCACGAACACCTCGTACGGCACCAATGTAACTAGTAGTAACTTACCGCGTAGTCCCGGGTCTCCCAGTTTGTGAAAATGATGATAATTTACAGAAATCAACACTTAGACTTAAAAATAAGCCGTTAAAGGGTGAAAACGCAAATCACCCCCAAAACGACCCCGTAGGAGGCACGAACACCTCGTGCGTGACCAATGTAACTTGTTGGAACTAACCGCGTAGTCCCGGGTCTCCCGATTTGAGAATATGATGATAATTTGCAAAAATCAACGAAATCAACACTTAAACTTAAAAATAATCCATTAAAGGGTGAAAACACAAACCATCCATCAAACGACCCCGTAGGAGGCACGAACACCTCCTACGGGACAAATATAACTTGTAGTAACTGACCGCGTTGTCCTGGGTCTCCCAGTTTGTGAATATGATGATAATTTGCAAAAATCCACACTTAGCCTTAAAAACAAGTCGTTAAAGGGTGAAAACCCAAACCAGCCCCCAAACGACGACGTAGGAGGCACGAACACCTCGTACGGGACCAATGTAACTTGTTGGAACTGATCGCATAGTCTCAGGTCTCCCGATTCGAGAATATGACGTTAAATTGTAAAAATCAACAAAATCAACACTTAAGCTTAAAAACAAGCCGTTAAAGGGTGAAAATCCAAACCAACCCCCAAACGACCCCGTAGGTGGCGCGAACACCTTGTACGGGAGCAATGTGACTTGTAGTGAATGACCGCGTAGTCCCGTGTCTCCTAGTTTGTGAATATAATGATAATATGAAAAAATTAACACTTACACTTAAAAATAGGCCGTTAAAGGGTGAAAACCCACACCACCGCCCAAACGACCCCGTAGGAGGCATGAACACCTCGCACGGGACCAATGTAACTTTTTAGAACTAACTGTGTAGTCCGGGGTCTCCCAATTTGAGAATATGACGATAATTTGCAAAAATAAAAAAATCAACAGTTAAACTTAAAAACAAAACCGTTAAAAGGTGAAAACACAAACCAGCCCCCAAAAGACCACGTAAGAGGCATGAACATCTGGCAAGGGACCAATGTAACGTGTAGGAACTGACCGCGTTGTCCCCGGGTCTCCCAGTTTGTGAATATGATGATAATTTGCAATAATCAACACTTAGACTTAAAAACAAGTCGTTAAAGGGTGAAAACCCAAACCACCTCCCAAACGACCCCGTAGGAGGCACGAACACCTCGCACAGGACCAATGTAACTTGTTGGAACTGATCGCGTAGTCCCGGGTCTCCCGATTCGAGAATATGAAAATAATTTGTAAAAATCAACAAAACCAACACTTAAACTGAAAAACAAGTCGTTAAAGGGGGAAAACCCAAACCAACCCCCAAACGACCCCGTAGGAGGCACGACCACCTTGTACGGGACCAATGTAAGTTGTAGTAACTGACCGCATAGTCCTGGGTCTCCCAGTTCGTGAATATGATGATAATTTGCAAAAATCAACACTTAGGCTTAAAAACAAGCAGTTAAAGGGTGAAAACCAAACAACCCCCCAAACGACCCCATAGGAGGCACGAACACCACGCACGGGACCAATGTAACTTGTTGGAACTGATCGCGTAGTCCGGGGTCACACAATTTTAGAATATGACGATAATTTTCAAAAATCAACAAAATCAACACTTAAACTTAACAACAAGCTATTAAAGTGTGAAAATCCAAACCAGACCCCAAACGACCCTGTAGGAGGCACGAAAACCTCGTACGGGACCAATGCAACGTGTTGGAACTAGCCGCGTAGTCCCGGGTCTCCCAATTCGAGAATATGACGTTAATTGGCAAAAATCAACAAAATCAACACTTAAACTTAAAAAACAAGCCGTTAAAGTGTGAAAACCCAAACCAGCCACCAAACGATCCCGTAGGAGGCACGAACATCTCGTACGGGACCAATGTAACCTGTAGGAACTAACCGCGTAGTCCCGGGTCGCCCGATTCGAGAATATGACATTAATTTGTAAAAATCAACAAAATCAGCACTAAAACTTAAAAATAAGTCATTAAAGGGTGAAAACCCAAACCAGCCCCCAAACAATCCCGTAGGAGGCACGAACACCTTGTACGGGACCAATGTAACTTGTAGGAACTATCCGCGTAGTCCCGGGTCTCCCGATTGGAGAATATGATGTTAATTTATAAAAATCAACAAAATCAGCACTTAAACTTAAAAAGCCACCGTTAAAGGGTGAAAACCCAAACCAGCCACCAAACGACCATGTAGGAGGTACGAATACCTCCTACGGGACCAATGTTACTTGTAGTAACTGACCGCGTAGTCCTGGGTCTCCCAGTTTGTGAATATGATGATAATTTGCAAAAATCAACACTTAGCCTTAAAAACAATCCGTTAAAGGGTGAAAACCCAAACCAACCCCCAAACGACCACGTAGGAGGCACGAACACCTCGCACGGGACCAATGTAAGTTGTTGGAACTGACCGCGTAGTCCCGGGTCTTCCGATTCGAGAATATGATGATAATTTGCAAAAATCAACAAAATCAATAGTTAAACTTAAAAACAAAACCGTTAAAGGGAGAAAACCCAAACCAGCCCCCAACCGACCCCGTAGGAGGCACGAACACCTCGTACGGCAGCAATGCAACTAGTAGTAACTGACCGCGTAGTCCCGGGTCTCCCAGTTTGTGAAAATGATGATAATTTGCAGAAATCAACACTTAGACTTAAAAACAAGCTTTTAAAGGGTGAAACGCAAATCACCCCCCAAACGACCCCGTAGGAGGCCCGAACACCTCGCACGGGATCAATGTAAGTTGTTGGAACTGACCGCGTAGTCCCGGGTCTCCCGATTCGAGAATATGATGATAATTTGCAAAAATCAACGAAATCAACAGTTAAACTTAAAAACAAGCCATTAAAGGGAGAAAACCCAAACCATCCCCCAACCGACCCCGTAGGAGGCCCGAACACCTCGTACGGCACCAATGTAACTAGTAGTAACTGACCGCGAAGTCCCGGGTCTCCCAGTTTGTGAATATGATGATAATTTGCAGAAATCAACACTTAGACGAAAAAACAAGCCGTTAAAGGGTGAAAATGCAAATCACCCCCCAAATGACCCCGTAGGAGGCACGAACACCTCGCGCAGGACCAATGTAACTTGTTGGAACTAACTGCGTAGTCCCGGGTCTCCCGATTTGAGAATATGACGATAATTTGCAAAAATCAACGAAATCAACACTTAAACTTAAAAATAAGCCATTAAAGGGTGAAAACCCAAACCAGCCATCAAACGACCCCGTAGGACGCACAAACACCTCCTACGGGACCAATATAACTTGTGGTAACTGACAGCATTATCCTGGGTCTCCCAGTTTGTGAATATGATGATAATTTGCAAAAATCCACACTTAGCCTTAAAAACAAGCCGTTAAAGGGTGAAAACCGAAACCAGCCCCCAAACGACCACATAGGAGGAACGAACACATCGTACGGGACCAATGTAACTTGTTGGAACTGACCGCGTAGTCTCGGGTCTCCCGATTCGAGAATATGACGATAATTTGCAAAAATTAACAAAATCAACAGTTAAACTTAAAAACAAAACCGCTAAAGGTAGAAAACCCAAACCAGCCCCCAACCGACCCCGAAGGAGGCACAAAGACCTTATACGGCACCAATGTAACTAGTAGTAACTGACCGCGTAGTCCCGGGTCTCCCAGTTTGTGAATATGATGATAATTTGCAGAAATCAACACTTAGACTTAAAAATAAGCCGTTAAAGTGAGAAAAACCAAATCATCCCCCAAACGACCCTGTAATAGGCATGAACACCTCTTACAGGCCCAATGTACCTTGTTGGAACTGATCGCGTAGTCCGGGGTCACCCAATTTGAGAATGTGATGATAATTTGCAAAAATCAACAAAATCAACACTTAAACTTAAAAATAAGCCTTTAAAGGGTGAAAACCCAAACCAACCCCTAAAAGACCCCGTAGGAGGCACGAGCACCTCATACGGGACCAATGTAACGTGTAGGAACTAACCGCGTAGTCCCGAGTCTCCCGATTCGAGAATATGATGTTAATTTGTAAAAATTAACAAAATCAATACTTAGCCTTAAAAATAAGTCGTTAAAGGGTGAAAACCCAAACCATCCCCCAAAGACAACGTAAGAGGCATGAACACCTCGCAAGGGACCAATGTAACTTGTAGGAACTGACTGCATTGTCCTGGGTCTCCCAGTTTGTGAATATGATGATAATTTGCAAAAATCAACACAATAGACTTAAAAACAACTCGTTAAAGGGTGAAAACCCAAACCACCCACCAAATGACCCGGTAGGAGGCACGAACACCTCGCATGGGACCAATGTAACTTGTTGGAACTGATCGCGGAGTCCGGGTTCACACAATTTGAGAATATGACGATAATTTGCAGAAATCAACCAAATCAACACTTAAACTTAAAAACAAGCCGTTAATGGGTGAAAACCCAAACTAGCCCTCAAACGACCCTATAGGAGGCATGAACACCTCCTACGGGACCAATGTAACAGAGGAACGGACCGCATAGTCTCGGGTCTCCCTATTTGTGAATATGATGATAATTTGCAAAAATTAACACTTACACCTAAAAATAAGCCGTTAAAGGTTGAAAACCCAAACCTCCCCTCAAACGACCCCGTAGGTGGCACGGACACCTCGCATGGGACCAAAGTTACTTATTGGAACTGACCGCGTAGTTCGGGGTCTCCCAATTTGAGAATACGATGATAATTTGCGAAAATCAACGAAACCAACACTCAAACTTAAAAACAAGTCGTTAAAGGGTGAAAACCCAAACCAGCCCCCAAACGATTCTGTAGGAGGCACGAACACCTCGTACGGGACCAATGTAACTTATAGGAACTAATCGCGTAGTCCCGAGTCTCCCGATTCTAGAATATGATGTTAATTTGTAAAAATCAACAAAATCAATACTTAGACTTAAAAATAAGTCGTTAAAGGGTGAAAACCCAAACCAGCCCTCAAACGACCCTATAGGAGGCACGAACACCTCCTACGGGACCAATGTAACTTGGAGGAACTGTCCGCATAGTCTCGGGTCACCCGGTTTGTGAATATGATGATAATTTGCAAAAATTAACACTTAGACTTAAAAACAAACCTTTAAAGGGTGAAAACCCAAACCACACCCCAAACAAACCACGTAGGAGGAACGAACACCTAGCACGGGACCAATGTAACTTATTGGAACTGACCGCGTAGTCCCGGGTTTCCCGATTCGAGAATATGAGGATAATTTCAACAAAATCAACACTTAAACTTAAAAACAAGCCGTTAAAGGGTGAAAACACAAACAAACCCCCAAACGACCACGTAGGAGTCACGAACACCTCGTATGGGACCAATGTAACTTGTAGTAACTGACTGCGTAGTCCCGGGTCTTCCAGTTTGTGAATATGATGATAATTGACAAAAATTAACACTTACACTGAAAAACAAGCCGTTAAACGGTGAAAACCCAAACCACCCCCCAAACGACACCGTAGGAGGCACGAACACCTCGCACGGGACCAATTTAACTTGTTGGAACTAACCGTATAGTCTGGGGTCTGCAAATTTGAGAATATGATGATAATTTGCAAAAATCAACAAAATCAACACTTCAACTTAAAAACATGTCGTTAAAGGGTGAAAACCCAAACCAGCCACCAAACGACCCCGTAGGAGGCACGAACACCTCATACGGGACCAATGTAACTTGTAGTAACTGACCACGTAGTCCTGGGTCTCCCAATTTGTGCATATGATGATAATTTGCAAAACTTAAGACTTAGCCTTAAAAACAAGCTGTTAAAGGGTGAAAACCCCAACCACCCTCCAAACGACCCCGTAGGAGGCACAAACACCTCGCACGGGACCAATGTAACTTGTTGGAATTGATCGCGTAGTCCAGGGTCACACAATTTGAGAATATGGTGATAATTTTCAAAAATCAACAAAATCAACACTTAAACTTAAAAATAAGCCGTTAAAGGGTGAAAACGCAAACCAACCCCCAAACGACCCTGTAGGAGGCACAAACACCTCCTACGGGACCAATGTAACTTGTAGGAACTAACCGCATAGTCCCGGTTCTCCCGATTCGAGAGTGTGACGTTAATTTTAAAAAATTCAAAAAATCTATACTTAGACTTAAATACAAGCCATTAAAGGGTGAAAAACCAAACCAGCCCCCAAACGACCCCGTAGGAGGCACGAACACCTCGTACGGGACCAATGTAACCTGTAGGAACTAATCGCGTAGTCCCGGGTCTCCCAATTTGAGAATATGATGTTAATTTGTAAAAATCAACAACATCAACACTTAAACATAAAAACAAGCCATTAAAGGGGGAAAACCAAAACCAACCTCCAAACGATCCCGTAGGAGGCACGAACACCTCGTACGGGACAAATGTGACTTGTAGTAACTGACCGCGTAGTCTCGGGTCTCCCAGTTTGTGAATGTGATGATAATTTGCAAAAAGCAACACTTACTCTTAAAAATAAGCCATTAAAGGGTGAAACCCCAAACCACCACCCAACGGCCCCCGTAGGAGGCACGAAAACCTCGCACGGGACAAATGTAACTTGTTAGAACTACCTGCATTGTCCGGGGTCTCCCAATTTGAGAATATGACGATAATTTGCAAAAATCAACAAAATCAATAGTTAAACTTAAAACCAAAACCGTTAAATGGTGAAAACCCAAACCAGCCCTTAAACGTCCCCATAAAAGGCACGAACACCTTATACGGGACCAATGTAACTTGTAGTAACTGACCGCGTAGTCCCTGGTCTCCCAATTTGTGATTATGATGATAATTTGTAGCAATCAACATTTAGACTTAAAAAGAAGCCGTTAAAGGGTGAAAAGCCAAACCACCCCCCAAACGACCCCGTAGGAGGTACGAACACCTCGCACGGGACCAATGTAACTTGTTGGAAATAACCGCGTAGTCCGGGGTCTCCAAATTTGAGAATATGACGATAATTTGCAAAAATGACACTTATACTTAAAAACGAGCCGTTAAAGGCTGAAAACCCAAATTATCCCCCAAACGACCCCGTAGGAGGCACGAACACCTCGTACGGGACAAATGTAACTTGTTGTAACTGACCGCGTAGACCCGGGTCTCCCAGTTTATGAATATGATGATAATTTGCAAAAATCAACACTTACACTTAAAAACAAGTCGTTAAAGGGTGAAAACCCAAACCACCCCCTAAACCACCACGTAGGAGGCACGATCACCTCAAACGAGACCAATGTAACTTGTTGGAACTAACCACGTAGTCCGCAGTCTCCCAATCTGAGAATATGACGTTAATTTGTAAATATTAAAAAAATCAATACTTAGACTTAAAAACAAGTCGTTAAAGGGTGAAAACCAAAACCAGCCCCCTAAAGACCACGTAAGAGGCATGAAGACCTCACAAGGGTCCAATGTAACTTGTAGGAACTGACCGCGTTGTCCCGGGTATCCCAGTTTGTGAATATCATGATAATTTGCAAAAATCAACACTCAACCTTAAAAATAAGCCCTTAAAGTGTGAAAACCCAAACCAACCCCCAAACGACCCCGTAGGAGGCACGAACACCTCGTACGGGACCAATGTAACTTGTAGGAACTAACCGCAAAGTCCCGGGTCTCTCGATTCGAGAATATCACGTTAATTTGTAAAAATCAACAAAATCAATACTTAGACTTAAAAACAAGTCGTTAAAGGGTGAAAACCCAAACCAGCCCCCAAACGACCCCGTAGGAGGCACGAACACCTCATACGTGACCAATGTAACTTGTTGGAACTGATCGCGTAGTCCGGGGTCACACAATTTGAAAATATGATGATAATTTGCAAAAATTAACAAAATCAACACTAAGACTTAAAAACAAGCCGTTAAAGTATGAAAACCCAAACCAACCCCCAAACGACCCTATAGGAGGCACGAACACCTTCAACGGGACCAATGTAACTTGTAGGAACTAACCGCGTAGTCCCGGGTCTCCCGATTCGAGAATATGACGTTAATTTGTAAAAATCAACAAAAACTAACACTTAAACTTAAAAATAAGTCGTTAAAGGGGGAAAACACAAACCAACCCCCAAACGACCCCGTAGGAGGCACGAACACCTCGTACGGGACCAATATAACTTATAGTAACTGACCGCGTTGTCCAGGGTATCCCAGTTTGTGAATATGATGATAGTTTGCAAAAATGACACTTATACTCAAAAACAAGCCGTTTAAGGGTGAAAACCCAAACCAACCCCCAAACGATCACGTAGGAGGCACGAACACCTCGTACGGGACCAATTTAACTTGTAGTAACTGACCGCGTACTCCCGGGTCTCTCAGTTTGTTATTATGATAATAATTTGCAAAAATCAACATTTACACTTAAAAACAAGTCGTTAAAGGGTGAAAACCCAAACCACCCCCCAAACGACCCCATAGGAGGCACGAACACCTCGCACGGGACCAATTTAACTTGTAGTAACTGACGGCGTAGTCCCGGCTCCCCGAGTTTGTGAATATCGTGATAATTTGCAAAAATCAACACTTACACTTAAAAATAAGCCGTTAAAGGGTGAAAACCCAAACCACCCCCCAAACGACCCCGTAGGAGGCACGAACACCTCGCACGGGACCAATGTAAGTTGTTGGAACTAGCCGCGTAGTCCGTGGTCTCCCAATTTGAAAATATGACAATAATTTGAAAAAATCAACAAAATCAACACTTAAACTTAAACATAAGCCGTTAAAGGGTGAAAACCCAAACCAACCCCAAAACGACCCCGTAAGAGGCACGAGCACCTCGCAAGGGACCAATGTAACTTGGAGGAACTGAGCGCGTAGTCCTGGATCTCCCGGTTTGTGAATATGACGATAATTTGTAAAAGTTAACACTTAGACTTAAAAGATGCCTTTAAAGGGTGAAAACCCAAACCAGCCCCCAAACGACCACGTAGGAGGCACGAACACCTCGCACGGAACCAATGTAACTTGTAGGAACTGACCGCGTAGTATCGGGTCTCCCGATTCGAGAATATGATGATAATTTGCAAAAATCAACAAAATCAACACTTACACTAAAAAACAAGCCATTAAAGGGTGAAAACCCAAACCAACCCCAAAACGACCCCGTAGGAGGCATGAACACCTCGTACCGGACCAATGTAACTTACAGGAACTGACTGCGTAGTCCCGGGTCTCCTAGTTTATGAATCTGATGATAATTTGCAAAAATCAACACTAACACTTAAAAACAAGCCGTTAAAGGGTGAAAACTCGAACCACCCCCCAAACGACCCCGCAGGAGGCACGAACACCTCGCACGGGACCAATGTAACTTGTTGGAACTGACCGCGTACTCTCGGGTCTCCCAGATTGTGAATATCATGATAATTTACAAAAATTAACACTTAGACATAAAAATAATCCGTTAAAGGGTGAAAACCCAAACCACCCCCAAAAAGACCACGTAGAAGGCACGAACACCTCGCAGAGGACCAATGTGACTTGTTGGAATTAATCGCGTAGTCCGGGGTCTCCGAATTTGATAATATGATGATAATTTGCAAAAATCAACAAAATCAACACTTAAACTTAAAACACAAGCCGTTAAAGGGTGAAAACCCAAACCAACCCCCAAACGCCCCCGTAGGAGGCACGAACACCACGCACGGGAGCAATGAACTTGTTATAACTGACAGCGTACTCCCGGGTCTCCATGTTTGTGAATATGATGATAATTTGGAAAAATCAACACTTAGACTTAAAAATAAGCCATTAAAGGGTGAAAACCAAAACCACCACCCAAACGACCCCGTAGGAGGCACGAACACCTCGCACGGGACTAATGTAACTTGTTGGAACTGACCGGGCAGTCCGAGGTCTCCCAATTTGAGAATATGATGATAATTTGCAAAAATCAACAAAATTAACGCTTAAACTTAATAACAAGTCGTTAAAGGGTGAAAACCGACACCAGCACCCAAACCACCCCGTAGGAGGCACAACCACCTCGTATGGGACTATTGTAACTTGTTGGAACTGACCGCGTAGTCCCGGGTCTCCCGATTAGTGAATATGATAATAATTAGCAAAAATAACACTTAGACATGAAAACAAGCCGTTAAAGGGTGAAAATCCAAACCAGCCCCCAAACGACCCCGTAAGAGGCACGAACACCTCGTATGGGACCAATGTAACTTGTAGGAACTAACCGTACAGTCTCGGGTCTCCCGATTTGAGAATATGGCGATAACTTGCAAAAATCATGCTTAGACTAAAAAACAATCCGTTAAAGGGTGAAAACCCAAACAAGCCCCCAATCGACCCTGTAGGAGGCACGAATGCCTCGTACGGGACTAATGTAACTTGTAGGAACTGACTGCGTAGTCCTAGGTCTCACGATTTTAGAATATGACAATAATTTGCAAAAATCACACTTAGACTTAAAAACAAGTCGTTAAAGGGTGAAAACCCAAACCAACCACCTAAAGACCACGTAAGAGGCATGAACACCTCGCAAGGGACCAGTGTAACTTATAGGAACTGAACGCGTTGTCCCGAGTATCCCAGTTTGTGAATATGATGATAATTTGCAAAAATCAACACTTAGCCTTAAAAATAAGCCGTTAAATTGTGAAAACCCAAACCAGCCCCCAAAACGACCCCGTAGGAGGCACGAACACCTCGTACGTGACCAATGTAACTTGTTGGAACTGATCGCATAGTCCGGGGTCACACAATTTGAGAATATGACGATAATTTGCAAAAATTAACAAAATCAACACTAAGACTTAAAAACAAGCCGTTAAAGTGTGAAAACCCAAACCAGCCCCCAAACGACCCTCTAGGACGCACGAACGCCTCGTACGGGACCAATGTAACTTGTAGGAACTAACCGCGTAGTCCCGGGTCTCCCGATTCGAGAATATGACGTTAATTTGAAAAAATCAACAAAAACAAACACTTAAACTTAAAAATAAGCCGTTAAAGGGGGAAAACACTAACCAACCCCCAAACGACCCCGTAGGAGGCACGAACACCTCGTACGGGACCAATGTAACTTATAGTAACTGACCGCATTGTCCTGGGTATCCCAGTTTGTGAATATGATGATAATTTGCAAAAATCAACACTTAGCCTTAAAAATAAGCCGTTAAAGTGTGAAAACCCAAACCAGCCCCCAAACGACCCCGTAGGAGGCACGTACACCTCGTACGTGACCAATGTAACTTGTTGGAACTGATCGCGTAGTCCGGGGTCACACAATTTGAGAATATGACGATAATTTGCAAAAATTAACAAAATCAACACTATGACCTAAAAACAAGCCATTAAACTGTGAAAACCCAAACCAGCCCCCAAACGACCCTTTAGGAGGCACGAACACCTCGTACGGGACCAATGTAACTTGTAGGAACTAACTGCGTAGTCCCGGGTCTCCCGATTCGAGAATATGACGTTAATTTGAAAAAATCAACAAAAACTAACACTTAAACTTAAAAATAAGCCTTTAAAGGGGGAAAACACAAACCAACCCCCAAACGACCCCGTAGGAGGCACGAACACCTCATACGGGACCAATGTAACTTATAGTAACTGACCGCGTTGTCGTGGGTATCCCAGTTTGTGAAAATGATGATAATTTGCAAAAATCAACACTTAGACTTAAAAACAAGTCGTTAAAGGGTGAAAACCCAAACCACCTCCCAAATGACCCCGTTGGAGGTACGAACACCTCGCATGGGACCAATGTAACTTTTTGGAACTAACTGCGTAGTCCAGGGTCTCCAAATTTGAGAATATGATGATAGTTTGCAAAAATGACACTTATACTTAAAAACAAGCCGTTAAAGGGTGAAAACCCAAACCAACCCCCAAACGATCCCGTAGGAGGCACGAACACCTCGTACGGGACCAATATAACTTGTAGTAACTGACCCCGCGTACTCCCGGGTCTCTCAGTTTGTGAATATGATAATAATTTATAAAAATCAACACTTAGACTTAAAAACAAGTCGTTAAAGGGTGAAAACCCAAACCACCCCCCAAACGACCCCATAGGAGGCACGAACACCTCGCACGGGACCAATGTAACTTGTAGGAACTAATCGCAAAGTCCCGGGTCTCTCGATTCGAGAATATCACGTTATTTTGTAAAAATCAACAAAATCAATACTTAGACTTAAAAACAAGTCGTTAAAGGGTGAAAACCCAAACCAGCCCCCAAACGACCCCGTAGGAGGCACGAACACCTCATACGTGACCAATGTAACTTGTTGGAACTGATCGCGTAGTTCGGGGTCACACAATTTGAAAATATGATGATAATTTGCAAAAATTAACAAAATCAACACTAAGACTTAAAAACAAGCCGTTAAAGTGTGAAAACCCAAACCAACCCCCAAACGACCCTATAGGAGGCACGAACACCTCGTACGGGACCAATGTAACTTGTAGGAACTAACCGCGTAGTCCCGGGTCTCCCGATTCGAGAATATGACGTTAATTTGTAAAAATCAACAAAAACTAACACTTAAACTTAAAAATAAGTCGTTAAAGGGGGGAAACACAAACCAACCCCCAAACGACCCCGTAGGAGGCACGAACACCTCGTACGGGACCAATGTAACTTATAGTAACTGACCGCGTTGTCCTGGGTATCCCAGTTTGTGAATATGATGATAATTTGCAAAAATCAACACTTAGACTTAAAAACATGTCGTTAAAGGGTGAAAACCCAAACCACCCCCCAAATGACCCCGTTGGAGGTACGAACACCTCGCACGGGACCAATGTAACTTGTTGGAACTAACTGCGTAGTCCAGGGTCTCCAAATTTGAGAATATGATGATAGTTTGCAAAAATGACACTTATACTTAAAAACAAGTCGTTTAAGGGTGAAAACCCAAACCAAACCCCAAACGATCCCGTAGGAGGCACGAACACCTCATACGGGACCAATTTTACTTGTAGTAACTGACCGCGTACTCCCGGGTCTCTCAGTTTGTGAATATGATAATAATTTGCAAAAATCAACATTTAGACTTAAAAATAAGTCGTTAAAGGGTGAAAACCCAAACCACCCCCCAAACGACCCCATAGGAGGCACGAACACCTCGCACGGGACCAATTTAACTTGTAGTAACTGACGGCGTAGTCCCGGCTCCCCCAGTTTGTGAATATCGTGATAATTTGCAAAAATCAACACTTACACTTAAAAATAAGCCGTTAAAGGATGAAAACCCAAACCACCACCCAAATGACCCCGTAGGAGGCACGAACACCTCGCACGGGACCAATGTAAGTTGTTGAACTAGCCGCATAGTCCGTGGTCTCCCAATTTGAGAATATGACAATAATTTGAAAAAATCAACAAAATCAACACTTAAACTTAAACATAAGCCGTTAAAGGGTGAAAACCCAAACCAGCCCCAAAACGACCCCGTAAGAGGCACGAGCACCTCGCAAGGGACCAATGTAACTTGGAGGAACTGAGCGCGTAGTCCTGGATCTCCCGGTTTGTGAATATGACGATAATTTGTAAAAGTTAACACTTAGACTTAAAAGATGCCTTTAAAGGGTGAAAACCCAAACCAGCCCCCAAACGACCACGTAGGAGGCACGAACACCTCGCACGGAACCAATGTAACTTGTAGGAACTGACCGCGTAGTATCGGGTCTCCCGATTCGAGAATATGATGATAATTTGCAAAAATCAACAAAATCAACAGTTACACTAAAAAACAAGCCATTAAAGGGTGAAAACCCAAACCAACCCCAAAACGACCCCGTAGGAGGCATGAACACCTCGTACCGGACCAATGTAACTTACAGGAACTGACTGCGTAGTCCCGGGTCTCCTAGTTTATGAATCTGATGATAATTTGCAAAAATCAACACTAACACTTAAAAACAAGCCGTTAAAGGGTGAAAACTCGAACCACCCCCAAACGACCCCGCAGGAGGCACGAACACCTCGCACGGGACCAATGTAACTTGTTGGACCTGACCGCGTACTCTCGGGTCTCCCAGATTGTTAATATCATGATAATTTACAAAAATTAACACTTAGACATAAAAATAATCCGTTAAAGGGTGAAAACCCAAACCACCCCCAAAAAGACCACGTAGAAGGCACGAACACCTCGCAGAGGACCAATGTGACTTGTTGGAACTAATGGCGTAGTCCGGGGTCTCCGAATTCGATAATATGATGATAATTTGCAAAAATCAACAAAATCAACACTTAAACTTAAAACACAAGACGTTAAAGGGTGAAAACCCAAACCAACCCCCAAACGCCCCCGTAGGAGGCACGAACACCACGCACGGGAGCAATGTAACTTGTTATAACTGTCAGTGTACTCCCGGGTCTCCATGTTTGTGAATATGATGATAATTTGCAAAAATCAACACTTAGACTTAAAAATAAGCCATTAAAGGGTGAAAACCAAAACCACCACCCAAACGACCCCGTAGGAGGCACGAACACCTCGCACGGGACTAATGTAACTTGTTGGAACTGACCGGGCAGTCCGAGGTCTCCCAATTTGAGAATATGACGATAATTTGCAAAAATCAACAAAATTAACGCTTAAACTTAATAACAAGTCGTTAAAGGGTGAAAACCGACACCAGCACCCAAACCACCCTGTAGGAGGCACAACCACCTCGTATGGGACTATTGTAACTTGTTGGAACTGACCGCATAGTCTCGGGTCTCCCAATTAGTGAATATGATAATAATTAGAAAAAATAACACTTAGACATGAAAAAAAGCCGTTAACGGGTGAAAATCCAAACCAGCCCCCAAACGACCCCGTAAGAGGCATGAACACCTCGTACGGGACCAATGTAACTTGTAGGAACTAACCGTACAGTCTCTGGTCTCCCGATTTGAGAATGTGGCGATAACTTGCAAAAATCATACTTAGACTAAAAAATAATCCGTTAAAGGGTGAAAACCCAAACAAGCCCCCAATCGACCCTGTAGGAGGCACGAATGCCTCGTACGGGACTAATGTAACTTGTAGGAACTGACTGCGTAGTCCTAGGTCTCACGATTTTAGAATATGACAATAATTTGTAAAAATCACACTTAGACTTAAAAACAAGTCGTTAAAGGGTGAAAACCCAAACCAGCCACCTAAAGACCACGTAAGAGGCATGAACACCTCGCAAGGGACCAGTGTAACTTATAGGAACTGAACGCGTTGTCCCGAGTATCCCAGTTTGTGAATATGATGATAATTTGCAAAAACCAACACTTAGCCTTAAAAATAAGCCGTTAAAGTGTGAAAACCCAAACCAGCCCCCAAAACGACCCCGTGGGAGGCACGAACACCTCGTACGTGACCAATGTAACTTGTTGGAACTGATCGCATAGTCCGGGGTCACACAATTTGAGAATATGACAATAATTTGCAAAAATTAACAAAATCAACACTAAGACTTAAAAACAAGCCGTTAAAGTGTGAAAACCCAAACCAGCCCCCAAACGACCCTCTAGGAGGCACGAACGCCTCGTACGGGACCAATGTAACTTGTAGGAACTAACCGCGTAGTCCCGGGTCTCCCGATTCGAGAATATGACATTAATTTGAAAAAATCAACAAAAACAAACACTTAAACTTAAAAATAAGCCGTTAAAGGGGGAAAACACTAACCAACCCCCAAACGACCCCGTAGGAGGCACGAACACCTCGTACGGGACCAATGTAACTTATAGTAACTGACCGCGTTGTCCTGGGTATCCCAGTTTGTGAATATGATGATAATTTGCAGAAATCAACACTTAGCCTTAAAAATAAGCCGTTAAAGTGTGAAAACCCAAACCAGCCCCCAAACGACCCCGTAGGAGGCACGAACACCTCGTACGTGACCAATGTAACTTGTTGGAACTGATCGCGTAGTCCGGGGTCACACAATTTGAGAATATGACGATAATTTGCAAAAATTAACAAAATCAACACTATGACTTAAAAACAAGCCGTTAAAGTGTGAAAACCCAAACCAGCCCCCAAACGACCCTCTAGGAGGCACGAACACCTCGTACGGGACCAATGTAACTTGTAGGAACTAACCGCGTAGTCCCGGGTCTCCCGATTCGAGAATATGACGTTAATTTGAAAAAATCAACAAAAACTAACACTTAAACTTAAAAATAAGCCGCTAAAGGGGGAAAACACAAACCAACCCCCAAACGACCCCGTAGGAGGCACGAACACCTCGTACGGGACCAATGTAACTTATAGTAACTGACCGCGTTGTCGTGGGTATACCAGTTTGTGAAAATGATGATAATTTGCAAAAATCAACACTTAGACTTAAAAACAAGTCGTTAAAGGGTGAAAACCTAAACCACCCCCCAAATGACCCCGTTGGAGGTACGAACACTTCGCATGGGACCAATGTAACTTTTTGGAACTAACTGTGTAGTCCAGGGTCTCCAAATTTGAGAATATGATGATAGTTTGCAAAAAAGACACTTATACTTAAAAACAAGCCGTTAAAGGAAGAAAACCCAAACCAACCCCCAAACGATCCCGTAGGAGGCACGAACACCTCGTACGGGACCAATATAACTTGTAGTAACTGACCGCGTACTCCCGGGTCTCTCAATTTGTGAATATGATAATAATTTATAAAAATCAACACTTAGACTTAAAAACAAGTTGTTAAAGGGTGAAAACCCAAACCACCCCCCAAACGACCCCTTAGGAGGCACGAACACCTCGCATGGGACCAATTTAACTTGTAGTAACTGACGGCATAGTCCCGGCTCCCCCAGTTTGTGAATATCGTGATAATTTGCAAAAATCAACACTCACACTTAAAAACAAGCCGTTAAAGGGTGAAAACCCAAACCACCCCGCAAACGACCCCGTAGGAGGTACGAACACCTCGCACGAGACCATTGTAAGTTGTTGGAACTAGCCGCGTAGTCCGTGGTCTCCCAATTTGAGAATATGATGATAATTTGAAAAAATCAACAAAATCAACACTTAAACTTAAACATAAGCCGTTAAAGGGTGAAAACCTAAACCAGCCCCAAAACAACCCCATAAGAGGCTAGAGCACCTCGCAAGGGACCAATGTAACTTGGAGGAACTGAGCGCGTAGTCCTGGATCTCCCTGTTTGTGAATATGACGATAATTTGTAAAAGTTAACACTGAGACTTAAAAGATGCATTTAAAGGGTGAAAACCCAAACCAGCCCCCAAACGACCACGTAGGAGGCACGAACACCTCGCACGGAACCAATGTAACTTGTAGGAACTGACCGTGTAGTATAGGGTCTCCCAATTCGAGAATATGATGATAATTTGCAAAAATCAACAAAATCAACACTTACACTAAAAACAAGCCATTAAAGGGTGAAAACCCAAACCAGCCCCAAAACGACCCCGTAGGAGGCATGAACACCTCGTACCGGACCAATGTAACTTACAGGAACTGACTGCGTAGTCCCGGGTCTCCTAGTTTATGAATCTGATGATAATTTGCAAAAATCAACACTTACACTTAAAAACAACCCGTTAAAGGGTGAAAACTCGAACCACCCCCCAAACGACCCCGCAGGAGGCACGAACACCTCGCACGGGACCAATGTAACTTGTTGGAACTGACCGCGTACTCCCGGGTCTCCCTGACTGTGAATATAATGATAATTTACAAAAGTTAACACTTAGACATAAAAATAATCCGTTAAAGGGTGAAAACCCAAACCACCCCCAAAAAGACCAGGTAGAAGGCACGAACACCTCGCACAGGACCAATGTGACTTGTTGGAACTAATCGCGTAGTCCGGGGTCTGCGAATTTGATAATATGATGATAATTTGCAAAAATCAACAAAATCAACACTTAAACTTAAAACACAAGCCGTTAAAGGGTGAAAACCCAAACCAGCCCCCAAACGCCCCCGTAGGAGGCACGAACACCACGTACGGGAGCAATGTAACTTGTTATAACTGACCGCGAAGTCCCGGGTCTCCCTGTTTGTGAATATGATGATAATTTGCCAAAATCAACACTTAGACTTAAAAATAAGCCGTTAAAGGGTGAAAACCAAAACCACCACCCAAACGACCCCGTAGGAGGCACGAACACCTCGCACGGGGACAATGTAACTTGTTGGAACTGCCCGGGCAGTCCAAGGTCTCCCAATTTGAGAATATGACGATAATTTGAAAAAATCAACAAAATTAACGCTTAAACTTAATAACAAGTCGTTAAAGGGTGAAAACTGACACCAGCACCCAAACGACCCCGTAGGAGGCACAGCCACCTCGTACGGGACTAATGTAACTTGTTGGAACTGACCGCGTAGTCCCGGGTCTCCCGATTAGTGAATATGATAATAATTAGCAAAAATAACACTTAGACATGAAAATAAGCCGTTAAAGGGTGAAAATCCAAACCAGCCCCCAAACGACCCCGTAAGAGGCACGAACACCTCGTACGGGACCAATGTAACTTGTAGGAACTAACCGTACAGTCTCGGGTCTCCCGATTTGAGAATATGGCGATAACTTGCAAAAATCACACTTAGACTAAAAAACAAGCCGTTAAAGGGTGAAAACCCAAACAAGCCCCCAATCGACCCTGTAGGAGGCCCGAATGCCTCGTACGGGACTAATGTAACTTGTAGGAACTGACTGCGTAGTCCTAGGTCTCACGATTTGAGAATATGACAATAATTTGCAAAAATCATACTTAGACTTAAAAAACAAGTCGTTAAAGGGTGAAAACCCAAACCAGCCCCCTAAAGACCAGGTAAGAGGGATGAACACCTCGCAAGGGACCAGTTTAACTTATAGGAACTGACCGCGTTGTCCCGAGTATCCCAGTTTGTGAATATGATGATAATTTGTAAAAATCAACACTTAGCCTTAAAAATAATTCGTTAAAGTGTGAAAACCCAAACCAGCCCCCAAACGACCCCGTAGGAGGCACGAACACCTCGTACGTGACCAATGTAACTTGTTGGAACTGATCGCGTAGTCCGGGGTCACACAATATGAGAATATGATGATAACTTGCAAAAATTAACAAAATCAACACTAAGACTTAAAAACAAGCCGTTAAAGTGTGAAAACCCAAACCAACCCCCAAACGACCCTATAAGAGGCACGAACACCTCGTACGGGACCAATGTAACTTGTAGGAACTAACCGCGTAGTCCCGGGTCTCTCGATTCGAGAATATGACGTTAATTTGAAAAAATCAACAAAAACTAACACTGAAACTTAAAAATAAGCCATTAAAGGGGGAAAACACAAACCAACCCCCAAACAACCCCGTAGGAGGCACAAACACCTCGTACGGGACCAATGTAACTTATAGTAACTGACCGCGTTGTCCTGGGTATCCCAGTTTGTGAATATGATGATAATTTGCAAAAATCACCACTTAGACATAAAAACAAGTCGTTAAAGGGTGAAAACCCAAACCCCCCCCCGAAATGACCCCGTTGGAGGTACGAACACCTCGCACGGGACCAATGTAACTTGTTGGAACTAACTGCGTAGTCCAGGGTCTCCAAATTTGAGAATATGATGATAGTTTGCAAAAATGACACTTATACTTAAAAACAAGCCGTTAAAGGGTGAAAACCCAAACCAACCCCCAAACGATCCCGTAGGAAGCACGATCACCTCGTACGGGACCAATTTAACTTGTAGTAACTGACCGTGTACTCCCGGGTCTCTCAGTTTGTGAATATGATAATAATTTGCAAAAATCAACACTTAGACTTAAAAACAAGTCGTTAAAGGGTGAAAACCCAAACCACCCCCCAAACGACCCCATAGGAGGAATGAACACCTCGCACGTGACCAATTTAACTTGTAGTAACTGACGGCGTAGTCCCGGCTCCCCCAGTTTGTGAATATCTTGATAATATGCAAAAATCAACACTTACACTGAAAAAAAAGCCGTTAAAGGGTGAAAACCCAAACCACCCTCCAAACGACCCCGTAGGAGGCACGGACACCTCGCACGGGACGAAGGTAAGTTGTTGGAACTAGTCGCGTAGTCCGTGGTCTCCCAATTTGAGAATATGACGATAATTTGAAAAAATCAACAAAATCAACACTTAAACTAAAAACATAAGCCATTAAAGGGTGAAAACCCAAACCAGCCCCAAAACGATGCCGTAAGAGGCACGAGCACCTCGCAAGGGACCAATGTAACTTGGAGAAACTGAGCGCGTAGTCCTGGATCTCCCGGTTTGTGAATACGACGATAATTTGTAAAAGTTAACACTGAGACTTAAAAGATGCCTTTAAAGGGTGAAAACCCAAACCAGCACCCAAACGGCCACGTAGGAGGCACGAACACCTCGCACGGAACCAATGTAACTTGTAGGAACTGACCGCGTAGTATCGGCTCTCCCGATTCGAGAATATGATGATAATTTGCAAAAATCAACAAAATCAACACTTACACTAAAAAACAAGCCATTAAAGGGTGAAAACCCAACCACCCCCAAAACGACGCCGTAGGTGGCATGAACACCTCGTACCGGACCAATGTAACTTACAGGAACTGACTGCGTAGTCCCGGGTCTCCTAGTTTATGAATCTGATGATAATTTGCAAAAATCAACACTTACACTTAAAAACAACCCGTTACAGGGTGAAAACTCGAACCACCCCCCAAACGACCCCGCAGGAGGCACGAACACCTTGCACGGGACAAATGTAACTTGTTGGAACTGACCGCGTACTCCCGGGTCTCCCAGATTGTGAATATCATGATAATTTACAAAAATTAACACTTAGACATAAAAATAATCCGTTAAAGGGTGAAAACCCAAACCACCCCCAAAAAGACCACGTAGAAGGCACGAACACCTCGCACAGGACCAATGTGACTTGTTGGAACTAACCGCGTAGTCCGGGGTCTCCGAATTTGATAATATGATGATAATTTACAAAAATCAACAAAATCAACACTTAAACTTAAAACATGAGCCGTTAAAGGGTGAAAACCCAAACCAGCCCCCAAACGCCCCCGTAGGAGGCACGAACACCACGTACGGGAGCAATGTAACTTGTTATAACTGATCGCGTAATCCCGGGTCTCCATGTTTGTGAATATGATGATAATTTGCAAAAATCAATACTTAGACTTGAAAACAAGCCGTTAAAGGGTGAAAACCAAAACCACCACCCAAACGACCCCGTAGGAGGCACGAACACCTCGCACGGGAGTAATATAACTTGTTGGAACTGACCGGGCAGTCCGAGGTCTCCCAATTTGAGAATATGACGATAATTTGAAAAAATCAACAAAATTAACGCTTAAACTTAATAACAAGTCGTTAAAGGGTGAAAATCGACACCAGTACCCAAACCACCCCGTAGGAGGCACAACCACCTCGTACGGGACAAATGTAACTTGTAGGAATTAACCGTACAGTCTCGGGTCTCCCGATTTGAGAATATGGCGATAACTTGCAAAAATCATACTTAGACTAAAAAATAATCCGTTAAAGGGTGAAAACCCAAACAAGCCCCCAATCGACCCTGTAGGAGGCACGAATGCCTCGTATGGGACTAATGTAACTTGTAGGAACTGACTGCATAGTCCTAGGTCTCACGATTTTAGAATATGACAATAATTTGCAAAAATCACACTTAGACTTAAAAACAAGTCGTTAAAGGGTGAAAACCCAAACCAGCCACCTAAAGACCACGTAAGAGGCATGAACACCTCGCAAGGGACCAGTGTAACTTATAGGAACTGAACGCGTTGTCCCGAGTATCCCAGTTTGTGAATATGATGATAATTTGCAAAAATCAACACTTAGCCTTAAAAATAAGCCGTTAAAGTGTGAAAACCCAAACCAGCCCCCAAAACGACCCCGTAGGAGGCACGAACACCTCGTACGTGACCAATGTAACTTGTTGGAACTGATCGCATAGTCCGGGGTCACACAATTTGAGAATATGACGATAATTTGCAAAAATGAACAAAATCAACACTAAGACTTAAAAACAAGCCGTTAAAGTGGGAAAACCCAAACCAGCCCCCAAACGACCCTCTAGGAGGCACGAACGCCTCGTATGGGACCAATGTAACTTGTAGGAACTAACCGCGTAGTCCCGGGTCTCCCGATTCGAGAATATGACGTTAATTTGAAAAAATCAACAAAAACAAACACTTAAACTTAAAAATAAGCCGTTAAAGGCGGAAAACACTAACCAACCCCCAAACGACCCCGTAGGAGGCACGAACACCTCGTACGGGACCAATGTAACTTATAGTAACTGACCGCGTTGTCCAGGGTCTCCAAATTTGAGAATATGATGATAGTTTGCAAAAATGACACTTATACTTAAAAACAAGCCGTTAAAGGGTGAAAACCCAAACCAACCCCCAAACGATCCCGTAGGAGGCACGAACACCTCGTACGGGACCAATATAACTTGTAGTAGCTGACCGCGTACTCCCGGGTCTCTCAGTTTGTGAATATGATAATAATTTATAAAAATCAACACTTAGACTTAAAAACAAGTCGTTAAAGGGTGAAAACCCAAACCACCCCCCAAACGACCCCTTAGGAGGCACGAACACCTCGCACGGGACCAATTTAACTTGTAGTAACTGACGGCATAGTCCCGGCTCCCCCTGTTTGTGAATATCGTCATAATTTGCAAAAATCAACACTCACACTTAAAAACAAGCCGTTAAAGGGTGAAAACCCAAACCACCCCCCAAACGACCCCGTAGGTGGTACGAACACCTCGCACGAGACCAATGTAAGTTGTTGGAACTAGCCGCGTAGTCCGTGGTCTCCCAATTTGAGAATATGATGATAATTTGAAAAAATCAACAAAATCAACACTTAAACTTAAACATAAGCCGTTAAAGGGTGAAAACCTAAACCAGCCCCAAAACAACCCCATAAGAGGCTAGAGCACCTCGCAAGGGACCAATGTAACTTGGAGGAACTGAGCGCGTAGTCCTGGATCTCCCGGTTTGTGAATATGACGATAATTTGTAAAAGTTAACACTGAGACTTAAAAGATGCATTTAAAGGGTGAAAACCCAAACCAGCCCCCAAACGACCACGTAGGAGGCACGAACACCTCGCACGGAACCAATGTAACTTGTAGGAACTGACCGCGTAGTATAGGGTCTCCCAATTCGAGAATATGATGATAATTTGCAAAAATCAACAAAATCAACACTTACACTAAAAACAAGCCATTAAAGGGTGAAAACCCAAACCAGCCCCAAAACGACCCCGTAGGAGGCATGAACACCTCGTACCGGACCAATGTAACTTACAGGAACTGACTGCGTAGTCCTGGGTCTCCTAGTTTATGAATCTGATGATAATTTGCAAAAATCAACACTTACACTTAAAAACAACCCGTTAAAGGGTGAAAACTCGAACCACCCCCCAAACGACCCCGCAGGAGGCACGAACACCTCGCACGGGACCAATGTAACTTGTTGGAACTGACCGCGTACTCCCGGGTCTCCCTGACTGTGAATATGATGATAATTTACAAAAATTAACACTTAGACATAAAAATAATCCGTTAAAGGGTGAAAACCCAAACCACCCCCAAAAAGACCAGGTAGAAGGCACGAACACCTCGCACAGGACCAATGTGACTTGTTGGAACTAACCGCGTAGTCCGGGGTCTGCGAATTTGATAATATGATGATAATTTCCAAAAATCAACAAAATCAACACTTAAACTTAAAACACAAGCCGTTAAAGGGTGAAAACCCAGACCAGCCCCCAAACGCCGCCGTAGGAGGCACGAACACCACGTACGGGAGCAATGTAACTTGTTATAACTGACCGCGAAGTCCCGGGTCTCCCTGTTTGTGAATATGATGATAATTTGCAAAAATCAACACTTAGACTTAAAAATAAGCCGTTAAAGGGTGAAAACCAAAACCACCACCCAAACGACCCCGTAGGAGGCACGAACACCTCGCACGGGGACAATGTAACTTGTTGGAACTGGCCGGGTAGTCCAAGGTCTCCAAATTTGAGAATATGATGATAATTTGAAAAAATTAACAAAATTAACGCTTAAACTTAATAACAAGTCGTTAAAGGGTGAAAACTGACACCAGCACCCAAACGACCCCGTAGGAGGCACAGCCACCTCGTACGGGACTAATGTAACGTGTTGGAACTGACCGCGTAGTCCCGGGTCTACCGATTAGTGAATATGATAATAATTAGCAAAAATAACACTTAGACATGAAAATAAGCCGTTAAAGGGTGAAAATCCAAACCAGCACCCAAACGACCCCGTAAGAGGCACGAACACCTCGTACGGGACCAATGTAACTTGTAGGAACTAACCGTACAGTCTCGGGTCTCCCAATTTCAGAATATGGCGATAACTTGGAAAAATCACACTTAGACTAAAAAACAAGCCGTTAAAGGGTGAAAACCCAAACAAGCCCCCAATCGACCCTGTAGGAGGCCCGAATGCCTCGTACGGGACTAATGTAACTTGTAGGAACTGACTGCGTAGTCCTAGGTCTCACGATTTGAGAATATGACAATAATTTGCAAAAATCATACTTAGACTTAAAAAACAAGTCGTTAAAGGGTGAAAACCCAAACCAGCCCCCTAAAGACCACGTAAGAGGCATGAACACCTCACAAGAGACCAGTTTAACTTATTGGAACTGACCGCGTTGTCCCGAGTATCCCAGTTTGTGAATATGATGATAATTTGTAAAAATCAACACTTAGCCTTAAAAATAATTCGTTAAAGTGTGAAAACCCAAACCAGCCCCCAAACGACCCCGTAGGAGGCACGAATACCTCGTACGTGACCAATGTAACTTGTTGGAACTGATCGCGTAGTCTGGGGTCACACAATTTGAGAATATGATGATAATTTGCAAAAATTAACAAAATCAACACTAAGACTTAAAAACAAGCCGTTAAAGTGTGAAAACCCAAACCAACCCCCAAACGACCCTATAAGAGGCACGAACACCTCGTACGGGACCAATGTAACTTGTAGGAACTAACCGCGTAGTCCCGGGTCTCTCGATTCGAGAATATGACGTTAATTTGAAAAAATCAACAAAAACTAACACTGAAACTTAAAAATAAGCCGTTAAAGGGGGAAAACACAAACCAACCCCCAAACGACCCCGTAGGAGGCACAAACACCTCGTACGGGACCAATGTAACTTATAGTAACTGACCGCGTTGTCCTGGGTATCCCAGTTTGTGAATATGATGATAATTTGCAAAAATCACCACTTAGACTTAAAAACAAGTCATTAAAGGGTGAAAACCCAAACCACCCCCGAAATGACCCCGTTGGAGGTACGAACACCTCGCACGGGACCAATGTAACTTGTTGGAACTAACTGCGTAGTCCAGGGTCTCCAAATTTGAGAATATGATGATAGTTTGCAAAAATGACACTTATACTTAAAAACAAGCCGTTAAAGGGTGAAAACCCAAACCAACCCCCAAACGATCCCGTAGGAAGCACGATCACCTCGTACGGGACCAATTTAACTTGTAGTAACTGACCGCGTACTCCCGGGTCTCTCAGTTTGTGAATATGATAATAATTTGCAAAAATCAACACTTAGACTTAAAAACAAGTCGTTAAAGGGTGAAAACCCAAACCACCCCCCAAACGACCCCATAGGAGGCATGAACACCTCGTACGGGACCAATTTAACTTGTAGTAACTGACGGCATAGTCCCGGCTCCCCCAATTTGTGAATATCTTGATAATATGCAAAAATCAACACTTACACTTAAAAACAAGCCGTTAAAGGGTGAAAACCCAAACCACCCCCCAAACGACCCCGTAGGAGGCACGGACACCTCGCACGGGACCAAGGTAAGTTGTTGGAACTAGTCGCGTAGTCCGTGGTCTCCCAATTTGAGAATATGATGATAATTTGAAAAAATCAACAAAATCAACACTTAAACTAAAAACATAAGCCATTAAAGGGTGAAAACCCAAACCAGCCCCAAAACGACGCTGTAAGAGGCACGAGCACCTCGCAAGGGACCAATGTAACATGGTGAAACTGAGCGCGTAGTCCTGGATCTCCCGGTTTGTGAATATGACGATAATTTGTAAAAGTTAACACTGAGACTTAAAAGATGCATTTAAAGGGTGAAAACCCAAACCAGCCCCCAAACGACCACGTAGGAGGCACGAACACCTCGCACGGAACCAATGTAACTTGTAGGAACTGACCGCGTAGTATAGGGTCTCCCAATTCGAGAATATGATGATAATTTGCAAAAATAACAAAATCAACACTTACACTAAAAACAAGCCATTAAAGGGTGAAAACCCAAACCAGCCCCAAAACGACCCCGTAGGAGGCATGAACACCTCGTACCGGACCAATGTAACTTACAGGAACTGACTGCGTAGTCCTGGGTCTCCTAGATTATGAATCTGATGATAATTTGCAAAAATCAACACTTACACTTAAAAACAACCCGTTAAAGGGTGAAAACTCGAACCACCCCCCAAACGACCCCGCAGGAGGCACGAACACCTCGCACGGGACCAATGTAACTTGTTGGAACTGACCGCGTACTCCCGGGTCTCCCTGACTGTGAATATAATGATAATTTACAAAAATTAACACTTAGACATAAAAATAATCCGTTAAAGGGTGAAAACCCAAACCACCCCCAAAAAGACCAGGTAGAAGGCACGAACACCTCGCACAGGACCAATGTGACTTGTTGGAACTAACCGCGTAGTCCGGGGTCTGCGAATTTGATAATATGATGATAATTTGCAAAAATCAACAAAATCAACACTTAAACTTAAAACACAAGCCGTTAAAGGGTGAAAACCCAAACCAGCCCCCAAACGCCGCCGTAAGAGGCACGAACACCACGTACGGGAGCAATGTAACTTGTTATAACTGACCGCGAAGTCCCGGGTCTCCCTGTTTGTGAATATGATGATAATTTGCAAAAATCAACACTTAGACTTAAAAATAAGCCGTTAAAGGGTGAAAACCAAAACCACCACCCAAACGACCCCGTAGGAGGCACGAACACCTCGCACGGGGACAATGTAACTTGTTGGAACTGGCTGGGCAGTCCAAGGTCTCCCAATTTGAGAATATGACGATAATTTGAAAAAATCAACAAAATTAACGCTTAAACTTAATAACAAGTCGTTAAAGGGTGAAAACTGACACCAGCACCCAAACGACCCCGTAGGAGGCACAGCCACCTCGTACGGGACTAATGTAACGTGTTGGAACTGATCGCGTAGTCCCGGGTCTCCCGATTAGTGAATATGATAATAATTAGCAAAAATAACACTTAGACATGAAAATAAGCCGTTAAAGGGTGAAAATCCAAACTAGCCCCCAAACGACCCCGTAAGAGGCACGAACACCTCGTACGGGACCAATGTAACTTGTAGGAACTCACCGTACAGTCTCGGGTCTCTCGATTTCAGAATATGGCGATAACTTGCAAAAATCACACTTAGACTAAAAAACAAGCCGTTAAAGGGTGAAAACCCAAACAAGCCCCCAATCGACCCTGTAGGAGGCCCGAATGCCTCGTACGGGACTAATGTAACTTGTAGGAACTGACTGCGTAGTCCTAGGTCTCACGATTTGAGAATATGACAATAATTTGCAAAAATCATACTTAGACTTAAAAAATAAGTCGTAAAAGGGTGAAAACCAAAACCAGCCCCCTAAAGACCACGTAAGAGGCATGAACACCTCACAAGGGAACAGTTTAACTTATAGGAACTGACCGCGTTGTCCCGAGTATCCCAGTTTGTGAATATGATGATAATTTGTAAAAATCAACACTTAGCCTTAAAAATAATTCGTTAAAGTGTGAAAACCCAAACCAGCCCCCAAACGACCCCGTAGGAGGCACGAACACCTCGTACGTGACCAATGTAACTTGTTGGAACTGATCGCGTAGTCCGGGGTCACACAATTTGAGAATATGATGATAATTTGCAAAAATTAACAAAATCAACACTAAGACTTAAAAATAAGCCGTTAAAGTGTGAAAACCCAAACCAACCCCCAAACGACCCTATAAGAGGCACGAACACCTCGTACGGGACCAATGTAACTTGTAGGAACTAACCGCGTAGTCCCGGGTCTCTCGATTCGAGAATATGACGTTAATTTGAAAAAATCAACAAAAACTAACACTGAAACTTAAAAATAAGCCGTTAAAGGGGGAAAACACAAACCAAACCCCAAACGACCCCGTAGGAGGCACAAACACCTCGTACGGGACCAATGTAACTTATAGTAACTGACCGCGTTGTCCTGGGTATCCCAGTTTGTGAATATGATGATAATTTGCAAAAATCACCACTTAGACTTAAAAACAAGTCGTTAAAGGGTGAAAACCCAAACCACCCCCGAAATGACCCCGTTGGAGGTACGAACACCTCGCACGGGACCAATGTAACTTGTTGGAACTAACTGCGTAGTCCAGGGTCTCCAAATTTGAGAATATGATGATAGTTTGCAAAAATGACACTTATACTTAAAAACAAGCCGTTAAAGGGTGAAAACCCAAACCAACCCCCAAACGATCCCGTAGGAAGCACGATCACCTCGTACGGGACCAATTTAACTTGTAGTAACTGACCGCGTACTCCCGGGTCTCTCAGTTTGTGAATATGATAATAATTTGCAAAAATCAACACTTAGACTTAAAAACAAGTCGTTAAAGGGTGAAAACCCAAACCACCCCCCAAACGACCCCATAGGAGGCATGAACACCTCGCACGGGACCAATTTAACTTGTAGTAACTGAGAGCATAGTCCCGGCTCCCCCAATTTGTGAATATCTTGATAATATGCAAAAATCAACACTTACACTTAAAAACAAGCCGTTAAAGGGTGAAAACCCAAACCACCCCCCAAACGACCCCGTAGGAGGCACGGACACCTCGCACGGGACCAAGGTAAGTTGTTGGAACTAGTCGCGTAGTCCGTGGTCTCCCAATTTGAGAATATGACGATAATTTGAAAAAATCAACAAAATCAACACTTAAACTAAAAACATAAGCCATTAAAGGGTGAAAACCCAAACCAGCCCCAAAACGACGCCGTAAGAGGCACGAGCACCTCGCAAGGGACCAATGTAACTTGGAGAAACTGAGCGCGTAGTCCTGGATCTCCCGGTTTGTGAATATGACGATAATTTGTAAAAGTTAACACTGAGACTTAAAAGATGCCTTTAAAGGGTGAAAACCCAAACCAGCACCCAAACGGCCACGTAGGAGGCACGAACACCTCGCACGGAACCAATGTAACTTGTAGGAACTGACCGCGTAGTATCGGCTCTCCCGATTCGAGAATATGATGATAATTTGCAAAAATCAACAAAATCAACACTTACACTAAAAAACAAGCCATTAAAGGGTGAAAACCCAACCACCCCCAAAACGACGCCGTAGGAGGCATGAACACCTCGTACCGGACCAATGTAACTTACAGGAACTGACTGCGTAGTCCCGGGTCTCCTAGTTTATGAATCTGATGATAATTTGCAAAAATCAACACTTACACTTAAAAACAAGCCGTTAAAGGGTGAAAACTCGAACCACCCCCCAAACGACCCCGCAGGAGGCACGAACACCTCGCACGGGACAAATGTAACTTGTTGGAACTGACCGCGTACTCCCGGGTCTCCCAGATTGTGAATATCATGATAATTTACAAAAATTAACACTTAGACATAAAAATAATCCGTTAAAGGGTGAAAACCCAAACCACCCCCGAAAAGACCACGTAGAAGGCACGAACACCTCGCACAGGACCAATGTGACTTGTTGGAACTAACCGCGTAGTCCGGGGTCTCCGAATTTGATAATATGATGATAATTTACAAAAATCAACAAAATCAACACTTAAACTTAAAACACAAGCCGTTAAAGGGTGAAAACCCAAACCAGCCCCCAAACGCCCCCGTAGGAGGCACGAACACCACGTACGGGAGCAATGTAACTTGTTATAACTGATCGCGTAATCCCGGGTCTCCATGTTTGTGAATATGATGATAATTTGCAAAAATCAATACTTAGACTTGAAAACAAGCCGTTAAAGGGTGAAAACCAAAACCACCACCCAAACGACCCCGTAGGAGGCACGAACACCTCGCACGGGACTAATATAACTTGTTGGAACTGACCGGGCAGTCCGAGGTCTCCCAATTTGAGAATATGACGATAATTTTAAAAAATCAACAAAATTAACGCTTAAACTTAATAACAAGTCGTTAAAGGGTGAAAACCGACACCAGTACCCAAACCACCCCGTAGGAGGCACAACCACCTCGTACGGGACTAATGTAACTTGTTGGAACTGACCGCGTAGTCCCGGGTCTCCCGATTAGTGAATATGATAATAATTAGCAAAAATAACACTTAGACATGAAAACAAGCCGTTAAAGGGTGAAAATCCAACCTAGCCCCCGAACGACCCCATAAGAGGCACGAACACCTCGTACGGGACCAATGTAACTTGTAGGAACTAACCGTACAGTCTCGGGTCTCCCGATTTGAGAATATGGCGATAACTTGCAAAAATCACACTTAGACTAAAAAACAAGCCGTTAAAGGGTGAAAACCCAAACAAGCCCCCAATCGACCCTGTAGGAGTCACGAATGCCTCGTACGGGACTAATGTAACTTGTAGGAACTGACAGCGTAGTCCTAGGTCTCACGATTTGAGAATATGACAATAATTTGCAAAAATCACACTTAGACTTAAAAACAAGTCGTTAAAGGGTGAAACCCCAAACCATCCACCTAAAGACCACGTAAGAGGCATGAACACCTCGCAATGGACCAGTGTAACATATAGGAACTGAACGCGTTGTCCCGAGTATCCCAGTTTGTGAATATGATGATAATTTGCAAAAATCAACACTTAGCATTAAAAATAAGCCGTTAAAGTGTGAATACCCAAACCAGCCCCCAAACGATCCCGTAGGAGGCACGAACACCTCGTACGTGACCAATGTAACTTGTTGGAAATGATCGCGTAGTCCGGGGTCACACAATTTGAGAATATGACGATAATTTGCAAAAATTAACAAAATCAACACTAAGACTTAAAAACAAGCCGTTAAAGTGTGAAAACCCAGACCAGCCCCCAAATGACCCCGTTGGAGGTACGAACACCTCGCATGGGACCAATGTAACTTGTTGGAACTAACTGCGTAGTCCAGGGTCTCCAAATTTGAGAATATGATGATAGTTGGCAAAAATGACACTTGTACTTAAAAACAAGCCGTTAAATGGTGAAAACCCAAACCAACCCCCAAACGATCCCGTAGGAGGCACGAACACCTCGTACGGGACCAATTTAACTTGTAGTAACTAACCGCGTACTCCCGGGTCTCTCAGTTTGTACTTAAAAACAAGTCGTTAAAGGGTAAAAACCCAAACCACCCCCCAAACGACCCCATAGGAGGCATGAACACCTCAACGGGACCAATTTAACTTGTAGTAACTGACGGCGTAGTCCCGGCTCCCCCAGTTTGTGAATATCGTGATAATTTGCAAAAATCAACACTTACACTTAAAAACAAGCCGTTAAAGGGTGAAAACTCAAACCACCCCCCAAACGACCCCGTAGGAGGCACGAACACCTCGCACGAGACCAATGTAAGTTGTTGGAACTAGCCGCGTAGTCCGTGGTCTCCCAATTTGAGAATATGACGATAATTTGAAAAAATCAACAAAATCAACACTTAAACTTAAACATAAGCCGTTAAAGGGTGAAAACCTAAACCAGCCCCAAAACAACCCCGTAAGAGGCACGAGCACCTCGCAAGGGACCAATGTAACTTGGAGGAACTGAGCGCGTAGTCCTGGATCTCCCGATTTGTGAATATGACGATAATTTGTAAAAGTTACCACTGAGACTTAAAAGATGCCTTTAAAGGGTGAAAACCCAAACCAACCCCCAAACGACCACGTAGGAGGCACGAACACCTCGTACGGAACCAATGTAACTTACAGGAACTGACTGCGTAGTCCCGGGTCTCTTAGTTTATGAATCTGATGATAATTTGCAAAAATCAACACTTACACTTAAAAACAAGCCGTTAAAGTGTGAAAACTCGAACCACCCCCCAAACGACCCCGCAGGAGGCACGAACACCTCGCACGGAACCAATGTAACTTGTTGGAACTGACCGCTTACTCCCGGGTCTCCCAGATTGTGAATATCATGATAATTTACAAAAATTAACACTTAGACATAAAAATAATCCGTTAAAGGGTGAAAACCCAAACCACCCCCAAAAAGACCACGTAGAAGGCACGAACACCTCGCACAGGACCAATGTGACTTGTTGGAACTAACCGCGTAGTTCGGGGTCTGCGAACTTGATAATATGATCATAATTTGCAAAAATCAACAAAATCAACACTTAAACTTAAAACACAAGCCGTTAAAGGGTGAAAACCCAAACCAGCCCCCAAACGCCCCCGTAGAAGGCATGAACACCTCGCACGGGACCAATTTAACTTGTAGTAACTGACGGCGTAGTCCCGGCTCCCCCAGTTTGTGAATATCTTGATAATATGCAAAAATCAACACTTACACTTAAAAACAAGCCGTTAAAGGCTGAAAACCCAAACCACCCCCCAAACGACCCCGTAGGAGGCACGGACACCTCGCACGGGACCAAGGTAAGTTGTTGGAACTAGTCGCGTAGTCCGTGGTCTCCCAATTTGAGAATATGACGATAATTTGAAAAAATCAACAAAATCAACACTTAAACTAAAAACATAAGCCATTAAAGGGTGAAAACCCAAACCAGCCCCAAAACGACGCCGTAAGAGGCACGAGCACCTCGCAAGGGACCAATGTAACTTGGAGAAACTGAGCGCGTAGTCCTAGATCTCCCGGTTTGTGAATATGACGATAATTTGTAAAAGTTAACACTGAGACTTAAAAGATGCCTTTAAAGGGTGAAAACCCAAACCAGCACCCAAACGGCCACGTAGGAGGCACGAACACCTCGCACGGAACCAATGTAACTTGTAGGAACTGACCGCGTAGTATCGGCTCTCCCGATTCGAGAATATGATGATAATTTGCAAAAATCAACAAAATCAACACTAACACTAAAAAATAAGCCATTAAAGGGTGAAAACCCAAGCACCCCCAAAACGACGCCGTAGGAGGCATGAACACCTCGTACCGGACCAATGTAACTTACAGGAACTGACTGCGTAGTCCCGGGTCTCCTAGTTTATGAATCTGATGATAATTTGCAAAAATCAACACTTACACTTAAAAACAAGCCGTTAAAGGGTGAAAACTCGAACCACCCCCCAAACGACCCCGCAGGAGGCACGAACACCTCGCACGGGACAAATGTAACTTGTTGGAACTGACCGCGTACTCTCGGGTCTCCCAGATTGTGAATATCATGATAATTTACAAAAATTAACACTTAAACATAAAAATAATCCGTTAAAGGGTGAAAACCCAAACCACACCCAAAAAGACCTCGTAGAAGGCACGAACACCTCGCACAGGACCAATGTGACTTGTTGGAACTAACCGCGTAGTCCGGGGTCTCCGAATTTGATAATATGATGATAATTTAAAAAAATCAACAAAATCAAAACTTAAACTTAAAACACAAGCCGTTAAAGGGTGAAAACCCAAACCAGCCCCCAAACGCCCCCGTAGGAGGCACGAACACCACGTACGGGAGCAATGTAACTTGTTATAACTGACCGCGTAATCCCGGGTCTCCATGTTTGTGAATATGATGATAATTTGCAAAAATCAATACTTAGACTTAAAAATAAGCCGTTAAAGGGTGAAAACCAAAACCACCACCCAAACGACCCCGTAGGAGGCACGAACACCTCGCACGGGACTAATATAACTTGTTGGAACTGACCGGGCAGTCCGAGGTCTCCCAATTTGAGAATATGACGATAATTTGAAAAAAATCAACAAAATTAACGCTTAAACTTAATAACAAGTCATTAAAGGGTGAAAACCGACACCAGTACCCAAACCACCCCGTAGGAGGCACTTACCTCGTATGGGACTAATGTAACTTGTTGGAACTGACCGCGTAGTCCCGGGTCTCCCGATTAGTGAATATGATAATAATTAGCAAAAATAACACTTAGACATGAAAATAAGCCGTTAAAGGGTGAGAATCCAACCTAGCCCCCAAACGACCCCGTAAGAGGCACGAACACCTCGTACGGGACCAATGTAACTTGTAGGAACTAACCGTACAGTCTCGGGTCTCCCGATTTGAGAATATGGCGATAACTTGCAAAAATCACACTTAGACTACAAAACAAGCCGTTAAAGGGTGAAAACCCAAACAAGCCCCCAATCGACCCTGTAGGAGTCACGAATGCCTCGTACGGGACTAATGTAACTTGTAGGAACTGACTGCGTAGTCCTAGGTCTCACGATTTGAGAATATGACAATAATTTGCAAAAATCATACTTAGACTTAAAAACAAGTCGTTAAAGGGTGAAAACCCAAACCAGCCACCTAAAGACCACGTAAGAGGCATGAACACCTCGCAATGGACCAGTGTAACTTATAGGAACTGAACGCGTTGTCCCGAGTATCCCAGTTTGTGAATATGATGATAATTTGCAAAAATCAACACTTAGCATTAAAAATAAGCCGTTAAAGTGTGAATACCCAAACCAACCCCCAAACGACCCCGTAGGAGGCACGAACACCTCTTACGTGACCAATGTAACTTGTTGGAAATGGTCGCGTAGTCCGGGGTCACACAATTTGAGAATATGACGATAATTTGCAAAAATTAACAAAATCAACACTAAGACTTAAAAACAAGCCGTTAAAGTGTGAAAACCCAAACCAGCCCCCAAACGACCCTCTAGGAGGCACGAAGACCTCGTACGGGACCAATGTAACTTGTAGGAACTAACCGCGTAGTCCCGGGTCTCCCGATTCGAGAATATGACGTTAATTTGTAAAAATCAACAAAAACTAACACTTAAACTTAAAAATAAGCCGTTAAAGGGGGAAAACACAAACCAACCCCCAAACGACCCCGTAGGAGGCACGAACACCTCGTACGGGACCAATGTAACTTGTTGGAACTAACTGCGTAGTCCAGGGTCTCCAAATTTGAGAATATGATGATAGTTTGCAAAAATGACACTTATACTTAAAAACAAGCCGTTAAAGGGTGAAAACCCAAACCAACCCCCAAACGATCCCGTAGGAGGCACGAACACCTCGTACGGGACCAATTTAACTTGTAGTAACAGACCGCGTACTCCCGGGTCTCTCAGTTTGTACTTAAAAACAAGTCGTTAAAGGGTAAAAACCCAAACCACCCCCCAAACGACCCCATAGGAGAAATGAACACCTCGCACGGGACCAATTTAACTTGTAGTAACTGACGCCGTTGTCCCGGCTCCCCCAGTTTGTGAATATCGTGATAATTTGCAAAAATCAACACTTACACTTAAAAACAAGCCGTTAAAGGGTGAAAACTCAAACCACCCCCCAAACGACCCCGTAGGAGGCACGAACACCTCGCACGAGACCAATGTAAGTTGTTGGAACTAGCCGCGTAGTCCGTGGTCTCCCAATTTGAGAATATGACGATAATTTGAAAAAATCAACAAAATCAACACTTAAACTTAAACATAAGCCGTTAAAGGGTGAAAACCTAAACCATCCCCAAAACAACCCCGTAAGAGGCACGAGCACCTCGCAAGGGACCAATGTAACTTGGAGGAACTGAGCGCGTAGTCCTGGATCTCCCGATTTGTGAATATGACGATAATTTGTAAAAGTTACCACTGAGACTTAAAAGATGCCTTTAAAGGGTGAAAACCCAAACCAGCCCCCAAACGACCATGTAGGAGGCACGAACACCTCGTACGGAACCAATGTAACTTACAGGAACTGACTGCGTAGTCCCGGGTCTCTTAGTTTATGAATCTGATGATAATTTGCAAAAATCAACACTTACACTTAAAAACAAGCCGTTAAAGTGTGAAAGCTCGAACCATCCCCCAAACGACCCCGCAGGAGGCACGAACACCTCGCACGGGACCAATGTAACTTGTTGGAACTAACCGCTTACTCCCGGCTCTCCCAGATTGTGAATATCAAGATAATTTACAAAAATTAACACTTAGACATAAAAATAATCCGTTAAAGGGTGAAAACCCAAACCACCCCCAAAAAGACCACGTAGAAGGCACGAACACCTCGCACAGGACCAATGTGACTTGTTGGAACTAACCGCGTAGTCCGGGGTCTGCGAATTTGATAATATGATCATAATTTGCAAAAATCAACAAAATCAATACTTAAACTTAAAACACAAGCCGTTAAAGGGTGAAAACCCAAACCAGCCCCCAAACGCCCCCGTAGGAGGCACGAACACCACGTACGGGAGCAATGTAACTTGTTATAACTGACCGCATAGTCCCGGGTCTCCCTGTTTGTGAATATGATGATAATTTGCAAAAATCAACACTTAGACTTAAAAACCAGCCGTTAAAGGGTGAAAACCAAAACCACCACCCAAACGACCCCGTAGGAGGCACGAACACCTCGCACGGGGACAATGTAACTTGTTGGAACTGACCGGGCAGTCCGAGGTCTCCCAATTTGAGAATATGACGATAATTTGCAAAAATCAACAAAATTAATGCTTAAACTTAATAACAAGTCGTTAAAGGGTGAAAACCTACACCAGCATCCAAACGACCCCGTAGGAGGCACAGCCACCTCGTACGGCACTAATGTAACTTGTTGGAACTGACCGCGTAGTCCCGGGTCTCCCGATTAGTGAATATGATAATAATTAGCAAAAATAACACTTAGACATGAAAACAAGCCGTTAAAGGGTGAAAATCCAAACCAGCCTCCAAACGACCCCGTTAGTGGCACGAACACCTCGTACGGGACCAATGTAACTTGTAGGAACTAACCGTACAGTCTCGGGTCTCCCGATTTGAGAATATGGCGATAACTTGCAAAAATCACACTTAGACTAAAAAACAAACCGTTAAAGGGTGAAAACTCAAACAAGCCCCCAAACGACCCTGTAAGAAGCACGAACACCTCGCACGGGACCAATGTAACTTGTAGGAAATAACCGCATTGTCCCGGGTCTCCCGGATTTAGAATATGATGGTAATTTACAAAAATCAACACTGAAACTTAAAAACAAGCCGTTAAAGGGAAAAAACCCAAACCAGCCACCAAACGACCCGGTAGGAGGCACGAATGCCTCGTACGGGACTAATGTAACTGGTAGGAACTAACTGCGTAGTCCTAGGTCTCACGATTTGAGAATATGACAATAATTTGCAAAAATCACACTTAGACTTAAAAACATGCCGTTAAAGGGTGAAAACCCAAACGAGTCCCCAAACGACTACGTAGGAGGCACGAATAGCTCGCACGGGACCAATGTAACTTCGACGAACTGACCGCGTAGTTCGAGGTCTCTCGGTTTGTGAATATGATGATAATTGACAAAAATTAACACTTAGACTTAAAAACAAGCCCTTAAAGGGTGAAAACCCAAACCAGCCCCCAAACGACCACGTAGGAGGCGCGAACACCTCGGACGGGACCAATGTAACTTGTTGGAACTGACCACGTAGTCCCGGGTCTCTCGATTCGAGAATATGACGATAATTTGCAAAAATTAACAAAATCAACACTTAAACTTTAAAACAAGCTGTTGAAGGGTGAAAACCCAAACCACCCCCCAAAAGACCCCGTAGGAGGCACGATTACCTTGCACGGGACTAATGTAACTTATAGAAACTGACCGCGTAGTCCCAGATCTCACAATTTGAGAATATGATGATAATTTGCAAAAATCACACTTAGACTTAAAAATAAGCCGTTAAAGGGTGAAAACCCAAACCAGCCCCCAAACGACCTCGTAAGAGGCACGAACACCTCGCACGGGACCGATGTAACTTGGAGGAACTTACCGCGTAGTTCCAGGTCTCCCAGTTTGTGAATATGATGATAATTTGCAAAAATCAACAGTTATACTTAAAAACAAGCCTTTAAAGGGTGAAAACCCAAACTAACCCCAAACAACCACGTAGGAGGCACGTACACCTCGCACGGAACCAATACAACTTGTTTGAACTGATCGCGTAGTCTCGGGTCTCCCGATTCGAGAATATGACGATAATTTGCAAAAATCAACAAAATCAACACTTAAACTTAAAAACAAGCCGTTAAAGGGTGAAAACCAAAACCAACCCCCAAACGACCCCTATGAGGCACGAACACCTCGTACGGGACCAATGTAACTTGTTGTAACTGGCCGCGTAGTCTGGGGTCTCCCTATTTTAAAATATGACGATAATTTGCAAAAATCACACTTAGACTTAAACATAAGCCATTAACGGGTGAAAACCCAAACCATCCCCCAAACGACCCCGTAAGAGGCACGAACACATCGATCGGGACAAATGTAACTTGTCGGAACTGATCGCACAGTCCCGGGTCTCCCGATTTGAGAATATGGCGATAACTTGCAAAAATCACATTTATACTTAAAACAAGCCGTTGAAAGTTAAAAACCCAAACCAGGCCCCAAACGATCCCGTAAGAAGCATGAACTCCTCGTATCGGACCAATGTAACTTATAGGAACTGACCGCGTAATCTCGGGTCTCTCGGTTTGTTAATATGAAGAAAATTTTCAAAAATCACCACTTAGACTTAAAAACAAGTCGTTAAAGGTAGAAAAACCAAATCACCACCCAAACGACCCCGTAGGAGGCACAGACACCTCGCATGGGACCAATGTAACTTGCTGGAACTGACCGCCTATTTTTGGGTCTCCCAATTTGATAATATGACGATATTTTTCAAAAATTAACAAAATCAACACTTAAACTTAATAACAAACCATTAAAGGGTGAAAATCCAAACCAGCCCCCAAACGACCCCGTAGGAGGCACGAACACCTCGTATGGGACCAATGTAACTTGTAGTATCTGACCGCGTAGTCCCGGGTCTCCCAGTTTGTGAATATGATGATAATTTGCAAAAAAAAAAACTTAGACTTAAAAAGAAGTCGTTATAGGGTGAAAACTCAAACTAGCCCCCAAAATGACCCCGTAGGAGGCATGAACAGCTCGCATGGGACCAATGAAACTTGTTGGAACAGACGGCGTAGTCTGAGGTCTCTCAATTTGAGAATATGACAATAATTTGCAAAAATCACAATTAGACTTAAAAATAAGCCGATAAAGGGTGAAAACCCAAACCATCCCCCAAATGACCACGTAGGAGGCACGAACACCTCGTACGGGACCAATGTAACTTGGAGGAACTGACCACGTAGTACCAGGCCTCCCAGTTTGTGAATATGATGATAATTTGCAAAAATTAATAGTTAGACTTAAAAACAATCCTTTAAAGGGTGAAAACCCAAACCAACCCCCAAATGACCACGTAGGAGACATGAACACCTTGCACGGGACCAATGTAACTTGTTGGAACGAATCACATAGTCTCGGGTCTCCCGATTCGAGAATATGACGATAATTTGCAAAAATCAACAAAATCAACACTTAAACTTAAAAACAAGCCATTAAAGGGTGAAAACCAAAACCCACCCCCAAACGACCCCGTGTGAGGCACGAACACCTCGTACGGGACCAATGTAACTTCTTGTAACTGATTGCGTAGTCCCGGGTCTCCCAGTTTGTGAATATGATAATAATTTGAAAAAATCAACACTTACACTTAAAAACAAGCCGTTAAAGGGTGAAAACCCAAACCTCCTCCCAAACGACCCCGTAGGAGGTATGAACACCTAGCACGGAACTAATGTAACTTGTTGGAACTGACCGCGTATTCCTGGGTCTCCTAGTTTGAGAATATGACGATAATTTGCAAAAATCAACAAAATCAACACTTAAACTTAAAAACAAGTCGTTAAAGGGTGAAAACCCAAACCAACCCCCGAACGACCCCGTAGGAGGCACGAACACCTCACACGGGACCAATGTAACTTGTTTGAACTGACCACGTAGTCCCGGGTCTCTCGATTCGAGAATATGACGATAATTTGCAAAAATCAACAAAATCAACACTTAAACTTTAAAACAAGCCGTTGAAGGGTGAAAACCCAAACCACCCCCCAAAAAACCCCGTAGGAGGCACGATTACCTTGCACGGGACTAATGTAACTTATAGAAACTGACCGCGTAGTCCCAGATCTCACAACTTGAGAATATGATGATAATTTGCAAAAATCACACTTAGACTTAAAAATAAGCCGTTAAAGGGTGAAAACCCAAACCAGCCCCCAAACGACCTCGTAAGAGGCACGAACACCTCGCACGGGACCGATGTAACTTGGAGGAACTTACCGCGTAGTTCTAGGTCTCCCAGTTTGTGAATATGACGATAATTTGCAAAAATTAACAATTATACTTAAAAACAAGCCTTTAAAGGGTAAAAACCCAAACCAACCCCCAAACAACCACGTAGGAGGCACGTACACCTCGCACGGGACCAATGCAACTTGTTTGAACTGATCGCGTAGTCTCGGGTCTCTCGATTCGAGAATATGACGATAATTTGCAAAAAGCAACATAATCAACACTTAAACTTAAAAACAAGCCGTTAAAGGGTGAAAACCAAAACCAACTCCCAAACGACCCCTATGAGGCACGAACACCTCGTACGGGACCAATGTAACTTGTTGTAACTGGCCGCGTAGTCTGGGGTCTCCCTATTTTAAAATATGATGATAATTTACAAAAATCACACTTAGACTTAAAAATAAGCCATTAAAGGGTGAAAACCCAAACCATCCCCCAAACGACCCCGTAAGAGGCACGAACACATCGATCGGGACAAATGTAACTTGTCGGAACTGATCGCACAGTCCCGGGTCTCCCAATTTGAGAATATGGCGATAACTTGAAAAAATCACATTTATACTTAAAACAAGCCGTTGAAAGTTAAAAACCCAAACCAGGCCCCAAACGACCCCGTAAGAAGCATGAACTCCTCGTATCGGACCAATGTAACTTATAGGAACTGACCGCGTAATCTCGGGTCTCTCGGTTTGTTAATATGAGGATAATTTTTAAAAATCACCACTTAGACATAAAAACAAGTCGTTAAAGGTAGAAAAACCAAATCACCACCCAAACGACCCCGTAGGAGGCACAGACACCTCGCATGGGACCAATGTAACTTGTTGGAACTGACCGCCTATTTTTGGGTCTCCCAATTTGAGAATATGATGATATTTTTCAAAAAATAACAAAATCAACACTTAAACTTAATAACAAACCATTAAAGGGTGAAAATCAAAACCAGCCCCCAAACGACCCCGTAAGAGGCACGAACACCTCGTATGGGACCAATGTAACTTGTAGTAACTGACCGCGTAGTCCCGGGTCTCCCAGTTTGGGAATATGATAATAATTTTCAAAAAGCAAAACTTAGACTTAAAAAGAAGTCGTTAAAGGGTGAAAACTCAAACTAGCCCCCAAAATGACCCTGTAGGAGGCATGAACACCTCGCACGGGACCAATGAAACTTGTTGGAACAGACCGCGTAGTCTGAGGTCTCCCAATTTGAGAATATGACAATAATTTGCAAAAATCACAATTAGACTTAAAAATAAGCCGTTAAAGGGTGAAAACCCAAACCATCCCCCAAACGACCCCGTAGGAGGCACGAACACCTCGTACGGGACCAATGTAACTTGGAGGAACTGACGGCGTAGTACCGGGCCTCCCAGTTTGTGAATATGATGATAATTTGCAAAAATTAATTGTTAGACTTAAAAACAATCCTTTAAAGGGTGAAAACCCAAACCAACCCCCAAATGACCACGTAGGAGACACGAACACCTTGCACGGGACCAATGTAACTTTTTTGAACTGATCACATAGTCTCGGGTCTCCCGATTCGAGAATATGACGATAATTTGCAAAAATCAACAAAATCAACACTTAAACTTACAAACAAGCCATTAAAGGGTGAAAACCAAAACCAACCCCCAAACGACCCCGTATGAGACACGAACACCTCGTACGGGACCAATGTAACTTCTTGTAACTGATTGCGTAGTCCCGGGTCTCCCAGTTTGTGAATATGATAATAATTTTCAAAAATCAACACTTACACTTAAAAACAAGCCGTTAAAGGGTGAAAACCCAAACCTCCTCCCAAACGACCCCGTAGGAGGTACGAACACCTAGCACGGAACTAATGTAACTTGTTGGAACTGACCGCGTATTCCTGGGTCTCCTAGTTTGAGAATATGACGATAATTTGCAAAAATCAACAAAATCAACACTTAAACTTAAAAAAAGTCGTTAAAGGGTGAAAACCCAAACCAACCCCCGAACGACCCCGTAGGAGGCACGAACACCTCACACGGGACCAATGTAACTTGTTGGAACTCACCGCGTAGTCAATGGTCTCCCGATTAGTGAATATGATGATAATTAGCAAAAATAACACTTAGACTTGAAAACAAGCCATTAAAGGGTGAAAATCCAAACCAACCCCCAAACGACCCCGTAAGAGGCACGAACACCTCGTACGGGAGAAATGCAACTTGTAGGAACTGGTCCCACAGTCCCGGGTCACCCGGTTTGAGAATATGCCGATAACTTGCTAAAATCACACATATACTTAAACAAAGCCGTTAAAAGTTGAAAACCCAAACCAGCCCCCAAACGACCCCGTAAGAAGCACGAACTCCTCGTATGGCACCAATGTAACTTGTAGGAACTGACTGCATAATCCCGGGTCTCCCGGTTTGTTAATATGAGGATAATTTGCAAAAATCAACACTTAAACTTAAAAATAAACCGATAAAGGGCAAAAACCCAAACCACCACCCAAACGACCCCGTACGAAGCACGAACACCTCGCACGGGACCCATGTAACTTGTCGAAACTGACCGCGTTGTCCCAGGTCTCCCGGATTTAGAATATGATGAGAATTTACAAAAATCAACACCCAAACATAAAAACAAGTCGTTAAAGGGAGAAAACCCAAACCATCCACCAAACGACCCCATAGGAGGCACGAACACCTCGAACGGGACTAATGTAACTTGTAGGAACTGACCGCATAGTCCCAGATCTGACAATTTGAGAGTATTACGATAATTTGCAAAAATCACACTTAGACTTAAAAACAAACCATTAAAGGGTGAAAACCCAAATCAGCCCCCAAACGACCACATAGGAGGCACGAACACTTCGCACGGGACCGATGTAACTTGGAGGAACTGACCGCGTAGTCCCGGGTCTCCCAGTTTGTGAATATGATGATAATTTGCAAAAATTAACAGTTAGACTTAAAAACAAGCCTTTAAAGGGTGGAAACCCAAACCAACCCCCAAACGACCACGTAGGAGGCACGAACACCTCGCACGGGACCAATGTAACTTGTTGGAACTGATCCCATAGTCCCGGGTCCCCCGATTCGAGAATATGATGATAATTTGCAAAAATCAACAAAATAAACACTTAAACTTAAAAACATGCCGTTAAAGGGTGAAAACCAAAACCAACCCCAAACGACCCTGTATGAGGCACGAACACCTCATACGGGACCAATGTAGCTTTTTGTAACTGACCGCGTAGTTTTGAGTCTCCTAATTTGTGAATATGATAATAATTTGCAAAAATCAACTCTTACACTTAAAAACGAACCGTTAAAGGGTGAAAATACAAACCACCCCCCAAACGACCCCGTAGGAGGCACGAACACCTCGCACGGGACCAATGTAACTTGTTGGAACTGACCGCGTAGTCCGGGGTCTCCCAATTATAGAATATGATGATAATTTGCAACAATAAACAAAATCAGCACTTAAACTTAAAGACAAGTCGTTAAAGGGTGAAAACCCAAACTGACCCTCAAACGACCCCGTAGGAGGCACGAACACCTCGTAGGGGACCAATGTAACTTGTAGTAACTGACCGCGTAGTCCAGGGTCTCCCAGTTTTTGAATATGATGATAATTTGCAAAAATCAACACTTAGACTTAAAACCAAGTCGTTAAAGGTTGAAAACCCAAACCACCCCCCAAACGACCCAGTAAGAGGCACGAACACCTCGCACGGGACCAATGTAACTTGTTGGAACTGACTGCGTAGTCTGGGGTCTCCCAATTTGAGAATACGAAGATAATTTGCAAAAATCACACTTAGACTTAAAAACAAGCCATTAAAGGGTGAAAACCCAAACCACCCCCCAATCGACCCCGTAGGAGGCACGAACACCTCGCACGGGACAAATGTAACTTGTTAGAACTAACTGTGTAGTCCGGGGTCTCCCAATTTGAGAACATGATGATAATTTGAAAAAATCAACAAAATCAATAGTTAAACCTAAAAACAAAACCGTTAAAGTGTGAAAACCAAAACCATCCCCCAAACGACCCCGTATGAGGCAAGGACACCTCGCACGGGACTAATGTAACTTATTGTAACTGACCGCGTAGTTTGGGGTCTCCCAAATTTAGAATATGATGATATTTTTCAAAAAACAACAAAATCGACACTTAAACTTAAAAACAAATTGTTAAAGGGTGAAAACCCAAACCAGCCCCCAAACGACCCCGTAGGAGGCACGAACACCTCGTATGGGACCAATGTAACTTGTAGTAACTGACCGCGTAGTCCCGAGTCTCCCATTTTGTGAATATGATGATAATTTGCAAAAATCAACACTTAGACTTAAAAAGAAGTCGTTAAAAGGTGAAAACCCAAACCAGCCCCCAAACGACCCCGTAGGAGGCACGAACACCTCGCACGGGACAAATGAAACTTGTTGGAACAGACCACGTAGTCTGGGGTCTCCCTATTTTAAAATATGACGATAATTTGCAAAAATCACTCTTAGACTTAAAAAGAAGCCATTAAAGGGTGAAAACTCAAACCATCCCCCAAACGATCCCGTAGGAGGCACGAACACCTCGTACGGGACCAATGTAACTTGGAGGAACTGACCGCGTAGTCCCGGGCCTCCCGGTTTCTGAATATGATGATAATTTACAAAAATAAACAGTTAGACTTAAAAACAATCCTTTAAAGGGTAAAAACCCAAACCAACCCCCAAATGACCATTTAGGAGGCACGAACACCTCGCACGGGAACAATGTAACTTATTGGAACAGATCGCATAGTCTCGGGTCTCCCGATTCGAGAATATGACGATAATTTGCAAAAATAAATAAAATCAACACTTAAACTTAAAAACAAGCCGTTAAAGGGGGAAAACCAAAACCAACCCCCAAACGACCTCGTATGAGGCACGAACACCTCGTACGGGACCAATATAACTTGTTGTAACTGACTGCGTAGTCAAGGGTCTCTCGATTAGTGAATATGATGATAATTAGTAAAAATCACACTTAGACATGAAAACAAGTCGTTAAAGTGTGAAATTCCAAACTAGCCCCCAAAAGACAGCATAAGAAGCACGAACTCCTCGTACGTGACCAATGTAACTTGTAGGAACTGTCCGCATAATCCCGAGGTCTCTCGGTTTGTTAATATGAGGATAATTTGCAAAAATCAACACTTAGACTTAAAAGCAAGCCGTTAAAAGGCGAAAACCCAAACCACCACCCAAACGACCCCGTAGGCACGAACACCTCGCAAGGGACCAATTGAACTTGTAAAAACTGACCGCGTAGTCCCGGGTCTCCCGATTTGAGAATATGGCGATAACTTGCAAAAATCACATTTATACTTAAAACAAGCCGTTGAAAGTTGAAAACCCAAACCAGCCCCCAAACGACCCCGTAAGAAGCATGAACTCCTCGTATCGGACCAATGTAACTTGTAGGAACTGATAGCGTAATCTCGGGTCTCCCGGTTTGTTAATATGAGGATAATTTTCAAAAATCACCACTTAGACTTAAAAACAAGTCGTTAAAGGTCGAAAAACCAAATCACCACCCAAACGACCCCGTAGGACGCACAGACACCTCGCACGGGACCAATGTAACTTGTTGGAACTGACCGCGTATTTCCGGGTCTCCCAATTTGGAAATATGATGATATTTTTCAAAAATTAACAAAATCAACACTTAAACTTAATAACAAACCATTAAAGGGTGATAATCCAAACCAGCCCCCAAATGACCCCGTAGGAGGCACAAACACATCGTATGGGACCAATGTAACTTGTAGTAACTGACCGCGTAGTCCCGGGTCTCCCAGTTTGTGAATATGATGATAATTTGCAAAAATTAAAACTTAGACTTAAAAAGAAGTCGTTAAAGGGTGAAAACTCAAACTATCCCCGAAAACGACCCCGTAGGGGGCATGAACACCTCACACGGGACCAATGAAACTTGTTGGAATAGACCGCGTAGTCCGAGGTCTCCTAATTTGAGAATATGACGATAATTTGCAAAAATCACCATTAGACTTAAAAATAAGCCGTTAAAGGGTGAAAACCCAAACCATCCCCCAAATGACCCCGTAGGAGGCACGAAAACCTCGTACGGGACCAATGTAACTTGGAGGAACTGACCGCGCAGTACCGGGCCTCTCTGTATGTGAATATGACGATAATTTGCAAAAATTAATAGTTAGACTTAAAAACAAGCATTTAAAGGGTGAAAACCCAAACCAACCCCCAAATGACCACGTAGGAGACACGAACACCTTGCACGGGACCAATGTAACTTGTTGGAACTGATCACGTAGTCTCGGGTCTCCCGATTCGAGAATATGATGATAATTTGCAAAAATCAACAAAATCAACACTTAAACTTAAAAACAAGCCGTTAAAGGGTGAAAACCAAAACCCGCCTCCAAATGACCCCGTATGAGGCACGAACACCTCGTACGGGACCAATGTAACTTCTTGTAACTGATTGCGTAGTCCCGGGTCTCCCAGTTTGTGAATATGATAATAATTTGCAAAAATCAACACTTACACTTAAAAACAAGCCGTTAAAGGGTGAAAACCCAAACCTCACGCCAAACGACCCCGTAGGAGGTACGAACACCTAGCACGGGACTAATGTAACTTGTTGGAACTGACCACGTATTCCTGGGTCTCCTAGTTTGAGAATATGATGATAATTTGCAAAAATCAACAAAATCAACACTTAAGCTTAAAAACAAGTCGTTAAAGGGTGAAAACCCAAACCAACCCCCAAACGACCCCGTAGGAGGCAAGAACACCTCACACGGGACCAATGTAACTTGTTGGAACTCACCGCGTAGTCAATGGTCTCCCGATTAGTGAATATGATGATAATTAGCAAAAATAACACTTAGACTTGAAAACAAGCCATTAAAGGGTGAAAATCCAAACCAACCCCCAAACGACCCCGTAAGAGGTACGAACACCTCGTACGGGACAAATGCAACTTGTAGGACCTAATCCCACAGTCCTGGGTCACCCGGTTTGAGAATAAGGCGATAACTTGCTAAAATCACACTTATACTTAAAAAAAGTCGTTAAAGGTTGAAAACCCAAACCTGCCCCCCGTAAGAAGCACAAACTCCTCGTATGGGACCAATGTAACGTGTAGGAACTGACTGCATAATCCCGGGTCTCCCGGTTTGTTAATATGAGGATAATTTGCAAAAATCAACACTTAAACTTAAAAACAAACGGTTAAAGAGCAAAAACCCAAACCACCACCCAAACGACCCCGTAGGAAGCACGAACACCTCGCACGGGACCCATGTAACTTGTCGGGACTGACCGCGTTGTCCGAGGTCTCCCGGATTTAGAATATGATGAGAATTTACAAAAATCAACACTCAAACATAAAAACAAGTCGTTAAAAGGAGAAAACCCAAACCATCCACCAAACGACCCCATAGGAGGCACGAACACCTCGAACGGGACTAATGTAACTTGTAGGAACTGACCGTGTAGTCCCAGATCTGACAATTTGAGAGTATTACGATAATTTGCAAAAATCACACTTAGACTTAAAAACAAACCATTAAAGGGTGAAAACCCAAAGCAGCCCCCAAACGACCACGTATGAGGCACGAACACCTCGCACGGGACCGATGTAACTTGAAGGAACTGACCGCGTAGTCCCGGGTCTCCCAGTTTGTGAATATGACGATAATTTGCAAAAATTAACAGTTAGACATAAAAACAAGCCTTTAAAGGGTGGAAACCCAAACCAACCCCCAAACGACCACATAGGAGGCACGAACACCTCGCACGGGACCAATGTAACTTGTTGGAACTGATGGCATAGTCCCGGGTCCCCCGATTCGAGAATATGATGATAATTTGCAAAAATCAACAAAATAAACACTTAAACTTAAAAACAACCCGTTAAAGGGTGAAAACCAAAACCAACCCCAAACGACCCTGTATGAGGCACGAACACCTCGTACGGGACCAATGTAACTTGTTGTAACTGACCGCGTAGTTTCGAGTCTCCTAATTTTTGAATATGATAATAATTTGCAAAAATCAACTCTTACACTTAAAAACAAATCGTTAAAGGGTGAAAATCCAAACCACCCCCCAAACGACCCCGTAGGAGGCACGAACACCTCGCACGGGACCAATGTAACTTGTTGGAACTGACCGCGTAGTCCGGGGTCTCCCAATTATAGAATATGTTGATAATTTGCAATAATAAATCAAATCAACACTTAAACATAAAAACAAGTCGTTAAAGGGTGAAAACCCAAACCGGCCCTCAAACGACCCCGTAGGAGGCACGAACACCTCGTAGGGGACCAATGTAACTTGTAGTAACTGACCGCGTAGTCCAGGGTCTCCCAGTTTTTGAATATGATGATAATTTGCAAAAATCAACACTTTGACTTAAAAATAAGTCGTTAAAGGTTGAAAACCCAAACCACCCCCCAAACGACCCAGTAGAGGCATGAACACCTCGCACGGGACTAATGTAACTTGTTGGAACTGACCTCGTAGTTCGGGGTCTCCCAATTTGAGAATACGATGATAATTTGAAAAAATCACACTTAGACTTAAAAACAAGCCGTTAAAGGGTGAAAACCCAAACCACCACCCAATCCACTCCGTAGGTGGCACGAACACCTCGCACGGGACCAATGTAATTTGTTAGAACTAACTGCGTAGTCCGGGGTCTCCCAATTTGAGAACATGATGATAATTTGCAAAAATCATCAAAATCAATAGTTAAACTTAAAAACAAAACCGTTAAAGTGTGAAAACCAAAACCAGCCCCCAAACGACCCCGTATGAGGCAAGGACACCTCGCACGGGACTAATGTAACTTGTTGTAACTGACCGCGTAGTTTGGGGTCTCCCAATTTGAGAATATGACGATATTTTTCAAAAATCAACAAAATCAACACTTAAACTTAAAAACAAACTGTTAAAGGGTGAAAATCCAAACCAGCCCCCAAACGACCCCGTAGGAGGCACGAACACCTCGCATGGGACGAATGAAACTTGTTGGAACCGACCACGTAGTCTGGGGTCTCCCTATTTTAAAATATGACCATAATTTGCAAAAATCACATTTAGACTTAAAAAGAAGCCATTAAAGGGTGAAAACACAAACCATCCCCCAATAGATCCCGTAGGAGGCACAAACACCTCGTACGGGACCAATGTAACTTGGAGGAACTGGCCGCGTAGTCCCGGGCCTCCCGGTTTGTGAATATGATGATAATTTACAAAAATTAACAGTTAGACTTAAAAACAATCCTTTAAAGGGTGAGAACCCAAACCAACCCCCAAATGACCACTTAGGAGGCACGAACACCTCGTACGGGAACAATGTAACTTATTGGAACATATCGCATAGTCTCGGGTCTCCCGATTCGAGAATATGACGATAATTTTCAAAAATCAATAAAATCAACACTTAAACTTAAAAACAAGCCGTTAAAGGGTGAAAACCAAAATCAACCCCCAAACGACCCCGTATGAGGCACGGACACCTCCTACAAGACCAATGTAACTTGTTGTAACTGACTGCGTAGTCCCGGGTCTCCCAGTTTGTGAATATGATAATAATTTGCAAAAATCAACACTTACACTTAAAAACAAGTCGTTAAAGGGTGAAAACCCAAACCTCCCCCCAAATGACCCCGTAGGAGGTACGAACACCTAGCACGGGGCTAATGTACTTTGTTGGAACTGACCGCGTATTCATGGGTCTCCTAGTTTGAGAATATGACGATAATTTGCAAAAATCAACAAAATCAACACTTAAACTTAAAAACAAGTCGTTAAAGCGTGAAAACCCAAACCAACCCCCAAACGACCCCGTAGGAGGTATGAACACCTCGCACGGGACCAATGTAACTTGTTGGAACTCACCGCGTAGTCAAGGGTCTCTCGATTAGTGAATATGATGATAATTAGCAAAAATCACACTTAGACTTGAAAACAAGTCGTTCAAGTGTGAAAATCCCAACTAGCCCCCAAACGACCGCATAAGAAGCACGAACTCCTCGTACGGGACCAATGTAACTCATAGGAACTGACCGCATAATCCCGGGTCTCTCTGTTTGTTAATATGAAGATAATTTGCAAAAATCAACACTTAGACTTAAAAACAAGCCGTTAAAGGGAGAAAACCCAAACCACCACCCAAACGACCCCGTAAGCATGAACACCTTGCAAGGGACCAATTGAACTTGTAAGAACTGACCGCGTAGTCCCGGGTCTCCCGAATTGAGAATATGTTGATAATTTGTAAAAATAAACAAAATCAACACTTAGACTTAAAAATAACCCGTTAAAGGGTGAAAACCCAAACCAGCCCCCAAAAGACCCCGTAAGAGGCACGAATACCTCGCACGGGACCCATGTAACTTGTCGAAACTGACCACGTTGTCCGAGGTCTCCCGGATTTAGAATATGATGAGAATTTACAAAAATCAACACTCAAACTTAAAAACAAGCCGTTAAACGGAGAAAACTCAAACCCGCCACCAAACGACCCCATAGGAGGCACGAACACCTCGTACGGGACTAATGTAACTTGTAGGAACTGACCGCATAGTCTCAGGTCTCCCAGTTTGTGAATATGATGATAATTTGCAAAAATTAACACTTAGACTTAAAAACAAACCTTTAAAGGGTGAAAACCCAAACCAACCCTCAAATGACCATGAAGGAGGCACGAACACCTCGCACGAGACCAATGTAACTTGTTGGAACTGACCGCGTAGTCCCGGGTCTCCCGATTTGAGAATATGATGATAATTTGCAAAAACCAACAAAATCAACACTTAAACTTAAAAACAAGCCGTTAAAGGGTGAAAACCAAAACCAACCCCCAAATGACCCCGTAGGTGGCACGAACACCTCGTACGGGACCAACGTAACTTGTAGTAACTGACCGCTTAGTCCCGGGTCTCCCAGTTTGTGAATATGATGATTATTTGCAAAAATCAACACTTACACTTAAAAACAAGTCTTTAAAGGGTGAAAACCCAAACCACCCCCCAAACGACCCCAAAGGAGGCACGAACACCTCGCACGGGACCAATGTAACTTGTTGGAATAGACTGCACAGTCCGGGGTCTCCCAAATTGAGAATATGACGATAATTTGCAAAAATAACAAAATCAACACTTAAACTTAAAAACAAGCCGTTAAAGGGTGAAAACCCAAACCAACCCCCAAATGACACCTTAGGAGGCATGAACACCTCGTACGAGACCAATGTAGCTTGTAGCAACTAACCGCATAATCCCAGGTCTCCCAGTTTGTGAATATGATGATAATTTGTAAAAATCAACACTTACACTTAAAAACAAGTCGTTAAAGGTTGAGAACCCAAACCACCCCCCAAACGACCCCGTAGGATGCACGGACACCTCGCATGGGACCAATGTTACTTATTGGAACTGATCGCGTAGTTCGGGGTCTCCCAATTTGAGAATACGATGATAATTTGCAAAAATCAACAAAATCAACACTCAAAGTTAAAAATAAGTCGTTAAAGGGTGAAAACCCAAACCAGCCCCTAAACGACCCCGTAAGAGGAACGAACACCTCGCACGGGACCAATGTAACTTATTGGAACTGACCGCGTAGTCCCGGGTCTCCCGATTCGAGAATATGATGATAATTTGTAAAAATCAACAAAATCAACACTTAAACTTAAAAACAAGCCGTTAAAGGGTGAAAACCCAAACCAACCCCAAAATGACCCCGTGGGAGGCACGAACACCTCGTACGGGACCAATGTAACTTATTAGAACTGACCACGTAGTCCCGGGTCTCCCGATTCGAGAATATGATGATAATTTGCAAAAATTTACAAAATCAACACTTAAACTTAAAAACAAGCGGTTAAAGGGTGAAAACCCAAACCAACCCCCAAATGACCCCGTAGGAGGCCCGAACACCTCACACGGGACCAATGTAACTTGTTGGAACTAACTGCGTAGTCCCGGGTCTCCCTATTCGAGAATATGATGATAATTTGCAAAAATCAACAAAATCAACACTTAAACTTAGAAACAAGCCGTTAAAGGGTGAAAACCAAAACCAACCCCCAAATGACCCCATAGGTGGCACGAACACCTCCTACGGGACCAACGTAACTCGTAGTAATTGACCGCTTAGTCCCGGGTCTCCCAGTTTGTGAATATGACGATTATTTGAAAAAATCAACACTTACACTTAAAAATAACTCTTTAGAGGTTGAAAACCCAAACCACCCGCCAAACGACCCCATAGGAGGCACGAACACCTCACACGGTACCAATCTAACTTGTTGGAACAGACCGCACAGTCCGGGGTCTCCCAAATTGAGAATATGACGATAATTGGCAAAAATCAACAAAATCAACACTTAAACTTAAAAACAAGTCGTTAAAGGGTGAAAACCCAAACCAGCCCCCAAACGACCCCGTAGGCGGCCCGAACACCTCGTACGGGACCAATGAAGCTTGTAGAAACTAAACGCGTAGTCCCGGGTCTCCCAGTTTGTGAATATCATGATAATTTGTAAAAATCAACACTTACACTTAAAAACAAGCCGTTAAAGGTTGAAAACCCAAACCACCCCTCAAACGACCCCGTAGGAGGCACGCACACCTCGCATGGGACCAATGTTACTTATTGGAACCGACCGCGTAGTTCGAGGTCTCCCAATTTGAGAACACGGTGATAATTTGAAAAAATCAACAAAATCAACACTCACACTTAAAAACAAGCCGTTAAAGATTGAAAACCCAAACCAGCCCTCAAACGACCCCGTAGGAGGCACGCACACCTCGCATAGGACCAATGTTACTTATTGGAATTGACCGCGTAGTTCGGGGTCTCCCAAATTGGGAACACGACGATAATTTGCAAAAATTAACAAAATCAACACTCAAAGTTAAAAACAAGTCGTTAAAGGGTGAAAACCCAAACTAGCCCCTAAACGACCCCGTAGGCGGCCCGAACACCTCGTACGGGACCAATGAAGCTTGTAGAAACTAAACGCGTAGTCCTGGGTCTCCCAGTTTGTGAATATGATGATAATTTTTAAAAATCAACACTTACACATAAAAACAAGCCGTTAAAAGTTGAAAACCCAAACCACCCCTCAAACGACCCCGTAGGAGGTACGCACACCTCGCATGGGACCAATGTTACTTATTGGAACCGACCGCGTAGTTCGGGGTCTCCCAATTTGAGAACACGATGATAATTTGAAAAAATCAACAAAATCAACACTCACACTTAAAAATAAGCCGTTAAAGATTGAAAACCCAAACCACCCATCAAACGACCCCGTAGGAGGCACGCACACCTCGCATAGGACCAATTCTACTTATTGGAACTGACCGCGTAGTTCGGGGTCTCCCAAATTGAGAACACAACGATAATTTGCAAAAATTAACAAAATCAACACTCAAAGTTAAAAACAAGTCGTTAAAGGGTGAAAACCCAAACCAACCCCTAAACGACCCCGTAAGAGGAACGAGCACCTCGCACGGGACCAATGTAACTTGTTGGAACTGACCGCATAGTCCCGGGTCTCTCGATTCGAGAATATGATGATAATTTGCAGAAATCAACAAAATCAACACTTAAACTTAAAAGCAAGATGTTAAAGGGTGAAAACCCAAACCAACCCCTAAACGACCCCGTAGGAGGCACGAACACCTCATACGGGACCAAAGTAACTTATTGGAACTGACCGCATAGTCCCGGGTCTCTCGATTCGAGAATATGATGATAATTTGCAGAAATCAACAAAATCAACACTTAAACTCAAAAACAAGTGGGTAAAGAGTGAAAACCCAAACCAACCCCCAAATGACCCCGTAGGAGGCACGAGCAGCTCGCACGGGACCAATGTAACTTGTCGGAACTGACCGCGTAGTCCCGGGTCTCACAATTCGAGAATATGATGATAATTTGCAAAAAAAAACAACAAAATCAACACTTAAACTAAAAAACAAGCCGTTAAAGGATGAAAACCCAACCCAACCCCCAAATGACCCCGTAGGAGGCCCAAACACCTCGTACGGGACCAATGTAACTTGTTGTAACTGACCGCGTAGTCCCGAGTCTCCCAGTTTGTGAATATGATGATAATTTGCAAAAATCAACACTTACACTTAAAAACAAGCCGTTTAAGTGTGAAACCCAAACCACCCCCCAAACGACCCCGTAGGAGGCACGAACACCTTGCACGAGACCAATGTAACTTGTTGGAACTGACCGCGTAGTCCCGAGTCTCCCGATTTGAGAATAAGATGATAATTTGCAAAAATCAATAAAATCAACACTTAAACATAGAAACAAGCCGTTAAAGGGTGAAAACCAAAACCAACCCCCAAATGACCCCGTAGGTGGCACGAACACCTCCTACAGGACCAACGTAACTTGTAGTAATTGACCACTTTGTCCCGGGTCTCCCAGTTTGTGAATATGATGATTAATTGCAAAAATCAACACTTACACTTAAAAATAACTCTTTAAAGGGTGAAAACCCAAACCACCCCCAAAATGACCCCGTAGGAGGCACGAACACCTCGCATGGGACCAATGTAACTTATTGGAACTGATCGCGTTGTCCCGGGTCTCCTGATTCGAGAATATGATGATAATTTGCAAAAATCAACAAAATCAACACTTAAACTTAAAAACAAGTCGTTAAAGGGTTAAAACCCAAACCAACCCCCAAATGACCCCGTAGGAGGCACGAACACCTCGCACGGGACCAATGTAACTTATTGGAACTGATCGCGTAGTCCCGGGTCTCCCGATTCAAGAATAATATGATAATTTTCAAAAATCAACAAAATCAAAACTTAAACTCAAAAACAAGCGGTTAAAGGGTGAAAACCCAAACCAACCTCCAAATGACCCCGTAGGAGGCACGAACACCTCGCACGGGACCAATGTAACTTGTTGGAACTGACCGCGTAGTCCCGAGTCTCACAATTCGAAAATATGATGATAATTTGCAAAAATCCACAAAATCAACACTTAAACTCAAAAACAAGTCGTTAAAGGGTGAAAACCCAACCCAACCCCCAAATGACCCCGTAGGAGGCCCAAACACCTCGTACGGGACCAATGTAACTTGTTGTAACTGACCGCGTAGTCCTGGGGCTCCCAGTTTGTGAATATGATGATAATTTTCAAAAATCAACACTTACACTTAAAAACAAGTCGTTTAAGGGTGAAAACCCAAACCACCCTCCAAACGACCCCATAGGAGGCACAAACACCTTGCATGAGACCAATGTAACTTGTTGGAGCTGATCGCATAGTCCAGGGTCTCCCGATTTGAGAATATGATGATAATTTGCAAAAATCAACAAAATCAACACTTAAACTTAGAAACAAGCCGTTAAAGGGTGAAAATCAAAACCAACCTCCAAATGACCCCGTAGGTGGCACGAACACCTCCTACGGGACCAACGTAACTTGTAGTAATTGACCTCTTAGTCCTGGGTCTCCCAGTTTGTGAATATGATGATTATTTGCAAAAATCAACACTTACACTTAAAAATAACTCTTTAAAGGGTGAAAACCCAAACCACCCCAAACGACCCCGTAGGAGGCACGAAAACCTCGCACGGGACCAATGTAACTTGTTGGAACAGACCGCGCAGTCCGGGGTCTCCCACATTGAGAATATGACGATAATTTGCAAAAATCAACAAAATCAACACTTAAACTTAAAAATAAGCCATTAAAGGGTGAAAATCCAAACCAACCCCCAAACGACCCCGTAGGAGGCCCGAACACCTCGTACGGGACCAATGAAGCTTGTAGCAACTAACCGCGTAGTCCCGGGTCTCCCAGTTTGTGAATATGATGAAAATTTGTAAAAATCAACACTTACACTTAAAAATAAGCCGTTAAAGGTTAAAAACCCAAACCACCCCTCAAAGGACCTCGTAGGAGGTACGTACACCTCGCATGGGACCAATGTTACTTATTGGAACTGACCGCGTAGTTCGGGTCTCCCAATTTGAAAATACGACGATAATTTGCAAAAATCAACAAAATCAACACTCACAGTTAAAAGCAAGTCGTTAAAGGGTGACAACCCAAACCAGCCCCTGAACGACCCAGTAAGAGGGACGAACACCTCGCACGGGACCAATGTAACTTGTTGGAACTGACCGCGTAGTCCCGGGTCTCCCGATTCGATAATATGATGATAATTTGCAAAAATTAACAAAATCAACACTTAAACTTAAAAACAAGCCGTTAAAGGGTGAAAACCCAAACCAACCACCAAATGATGCCGTAGGAGGCACGAACACCTCGTACGGGACCAATGTAACTTATTGGAACTGACCGCGTAGTCTCGGGTCTCCCGATTCGAGAATATGATGATAATTTGCAAAAAATCAACAAAATCAACCCTTAAACTTAAAAACAAGCGGTTAAAGGGTGAAAACCCAAACCAACCCCCAAATGACCTCGTAGGAGGCACGAACACCTAGCACGGGACCAATGTAACTTGTTGGAACTGACCGCGAAGTCCCGGGTCTCACGATTCGAGAATACGATGATAATTTTTAAAAATCAATAAAATCAACACTTAAACTCAAAAATAACCCGTTAAAGTTTGAAAAACAAACCCAACCACCAAATGAACCCGTAGGAGGCCCAAACACCTCGTAGGTGACCAATGTAACTTGTTGCAACTGACCGCGTAGTCTCGGGTCTCCCAGTTTGTGAATATGATGATAATTTGCAAAAATCAAGACTTACACATAAAAACAAGCCGTTTAAGGGTGAAAACCCAAACCACCCACCAAACGACCCCGTATGAGGCACGAACAGCTTGCACGAGACCAATGTAACTTGTTGGAACTGACGTCGTAGTCCCGGGTCTTCCGATTCGAGAATATGATGATAATTTGCAAAAATCAGCAAAATCAACACTTAAACTTAAAAGCAAGTCGTTAAAGGGTGAAAACCCAAACCAACCCCCAAACGACCGCGTAGGAGGCACGAACACCTCGTACGGGACCAATGTAGCTTGTAGCAACTAACCGCATTGTCCCGGGTCTCCTAATTTGTGAATATGATGATAATTTGTAAAAATCAACACTTACACTTAAAAACAAGCCTTAAAGGTTGAAAACCCAAACCACCCCCCAAACGACCCCGTAGGAGGCACGGACACCTCGCATGGGACCAATGTTACTTATTGGAACTGACCGCATTGTTCGGGGTCTCCCAATTTGAGAATACAACGATAATTTGCAAAAATAAACAAAATCAACACTCAAAGTTAAAAACAGGTCGTTAAAGGGTGAAAACCCAAACCAACCCATAAACGACACCGTAAGAGGAACGAACACCTCGCACAGGACCAATGTAACTTGTTGGAACTCACGTCGTAGTCCCGGGTCTTCCCATTCGAGAATATGATGATAATTTGCAAAAATCAACAAAATCAACACTTAAACTTAAAAGCAAGTCGTTAAAGGGTGAAAACCCAAACCAACCCCCAAATGACCCCGTAGGAGGCACGAACACCTCATACGGAACAAATGTAAGTTATTGGAACTGACCGCGTAGTCCCGGGTCTCCCAGTTTGTGAATATGATGATAATTTGCAAAAATCAACACTTACACTTAAAAACAAGCCGTTTAAGGGTGAAAACCGAAACCACCCACCAAACGACCCCGTATGAGGCACGAACAGCTTGCACGAGACCAATGTAACTTGTTAGAACTGAGCGCGTAGCCCCGGGTCTCCCGATTTCAGAATACGATGATAATTTGCAAAAATCAACAAAATCAATACTTAAACTTAAAAACAAGCCGTTAAAGGGTGAAAACCAAAACCAACCCCCAAATGACCGCGTAGGTGGCACGAACACCTCGTACGGGACCAACGTAACTTGTAGTAACTTACCGCTTAGTCTCGGGTCTCCCAGTTTGTGAGTATGATGATTATTTGCAAATATCAACACTTACACTTAAAAACAAGTCTTTAAAGGGTGAAAACCCAAACCACCCCCCAAACGACCCCATAGGAGGCACGAACACCTCACACGGGATCAATGTAACTTGTTGGAACAGACCGAGCAGTCCGGGGTCTCCCAAATTGAGAATATGATGATAATTTACAAAAATCAACAAAATCAACACTTAAACTTAAAAACAAGCCGTTAAAGGGTGAAAACCCGAACCAGCCCCCAAACGACCCCGTACGAGGCACGAACACCTCGTACGGGACCAATGTAGCTTGTAGCAACTAACCGCGTAGTCCCGGGTCTCCCAATTTGTGAATATGATGATAATTTGTAAAAATCAACCCTTACACTTAAAAACAAGCCGTTAAAGGTTGAAAACCCAAACCACCCCCCAAACGACCCCGTAGGAGGCACGGACACCTTGCATGGGACCAATGTTACTTATTGGAACTGACCGCGTTGTTCGGGGTCTCCCAATTTGAGAATACAACGATAATTTGCAAAAATCGACAAAATCAACACTCAAAGTTAAAAACAGGTCGTTAAAGGGTGAAAACCCAAACCAACCCATAAACGACACCATAAGAGTAATGAACACCTCGCACGGGACCAATGTAACTTGTTGGAACTGACGTCGTAGTCCCGGGTCTTACCATTCGAGAATATGATGATAATTTGCAAAAATCAACAAAATCAACACTTAAACTTAAAAGCAAGTCGTTAAAGGCTGAAAACCCAAACCAACCCCCCAATGACCCCGTATGAGACATGAACACCTCATACGGAACAAATGTAAGTTATTGGAACTGACCGCGTAGTCCCGGGTCTCCCAGTTTGTGAATATGATGATAATTTGCAAAAATCAACACTTACACTTAAAAACAAGCCGTTTAAGGGTGAAAACCCAAACCACCCACCAAACGACCCCGTATGAGGCACGAACAGCTTGCACGAGACCAATGTAACTTGTTGGAACTGACCGCGTAGCCCCGGGTCTCCCGATTTCAGAATATGATGATAATTTGCAAAAATCAACAAAATCAATACTTAAACTTAAAAACAAGCCGTTAAAGGGTGAAAACCAAAACCAACCCCCAAATGATCGCGTAGGTGGCACGAACACCTCGTACGGGACCAACGTAACTTGTAGTACCTTACCGCTTAGTCTCGGGTCTCCCAGTTTGTGAATATGATGATTATTTGCAAAAATCAACACTTACAGTTAAAAACAGGTCTATAAAGGGTGAAAACCCAAACCACCCCCGAAACGACCCCGTAGGAGGCACGAACACCTCACACGGGATCAATGTAACTTGTTGGAACAGACCGAGTAGTCCGGGGTCTCCCAAATTGAGAATATGATGATAATTTGCAAAAATCAACAAAATCAACACTTAAACTTAAAAACAAGCGGTTAAAGGTGGAAAACCCAAACCAAACCCCAAATGACCTCGTAGGAGGCACGAACACCTCGCACGGGACCAATGTAACTTGTTGGAACTGACCGCGAAGTCCCGGGTCTCACGATTCGAGAATATGATGATAATTCTTAAAAATCAATAAAATCAACACTTAAACTCAAAAACAAGCCGTTAAAGTTTGAAAACCCAACCCAACCACCAAATGAACCCATAGGAGACCCAAACACCTCGTAGGTGACCAATGTAACTTGTTGCAACTGACCGCGTAGTCCCAGGTCTCCCAGTTTGTGAATATGATGATAATTTGCAAAAATCAACACTTACACTTAAAAACATGCCGTTTTAGGGAGAAAACCCAAACCACCCACCAAACGACCCCGTATGAGGCACGAACAGCTTGCACGAGACCAATGTAACTTGTTAGAACTGACCGCGTAGTCCCGGGTCTCCCGATTTCAGAATACGATGATAATTTGCAAAAATCAACAAAATCAATACTTAAACTTAAAAACAAGCCGTTAAAGGGTGAAAACCAAAACCAACCCCCAAATGACCGCGTAGGTGGCACGAACACCTCGTACGGGACCAACGTAACTTGTAGTAACTTACCGCTTAGTCTCGGGTCTCCCAGTTTGTGAGTATGATGATTATTTCCAAAAATCAACACTTACACTTAAAAACAAGTCTTTAAAGGGTGAAAACCCAAACCACCCCCCAAACGACCCCGTAGGAGGCACGAACACCTCACACGGGATCAATGTAACTTGTTGGAACAGACCGAGCAGTCCGGGGTCTCCCAAATTGAGAATATGATGATAATTTGCAAAAATCAACAAAATCAACACTTAAACTTAAAAACAAGTCGTTAAAGGGTGAAAACCCAAACCAGCCCCCAAACGACCCCGTAGGAGGCATGAACACCTCGTACGGGACCAATGTAGCTTGTAGCAACTAACCGCGTAGTCCCGGGTCTCCTAATTTGTGAATATGATGATAATTTGTAAAAATCAACACTTACACTTAAAAACAATCTGTTAAAGGTTGAAAACCCAAACCACCCCCCAAACGACCCCGTAGGAGGCACGGACACCTCGCATGGGACCAATGTTAATTATTGGAACTGACCGCGTTGTTCTGGGTCTACTAATTTGAGAATACAACGATAATTTGCAAAAATCAACAAAATCAACACTCGAAGTTAAAAACAGGTCGTTAAAGGGTGAAAACCCAAACCAACCCATAAACGACACCGTAAGAGGGACAAACACCTTGCACGGGACCAATGTAACTTGTTGGAACTGACGTCGTAGTCCCGGGGCTCCCGATTCGAGAATATGATGATAATTTGCAAAAATCTACAAAATCAACACTTAAACTTAAAAGCAAGCCGTTAAAGGGTGAAAACCCAAACCAACCCCCAAATGACCCCATAGGAGGCACGAACACCTCATACGGAACCAATGTAAGTTATTGGAACTGACCGCGTAGTCCCGGGTCTCCCAGTTTGTGAATATGATGATAATTTGCAATACTCAACACTTACACTTAAAAACAAGTCGTTTAAGGGTGAAAACCCAAACCACCCACCAAACGACCCCGTATGAGGCACGAACAGCTTGCACGAGACCAATGTAACTTGTTGGAACTGACTGCGTAGCCCCGGGTCTCCCTATTTCAGAATATGATGATAATTTGCAAAAATCAACAAAATCAATACTTAAACTTAAAAACAAGCCGTTAAAGGGTGAAAACAAAAACCAACCCCCAAATGACCGCGTAGGTGGCACGAACACCTCGTACGGGACCAACGCAACTTGTAGTAACTTAGCGCTTAGTCTCGGGTCTCCCAGTTTGTGAATATGATGATTATTTGCAAAAATCAACACTTACACTTAAAAACAAGTCTTTAAAGGGTGAAAACCCAAACCACCCCCCAAACGACCCCGTACGAGGCACGAACACCTCACACGGGATCAATGTAACTTGTTGGAACAGACCGCGCAGTCCGGGGTCTCCCAAATTGAGAATATGATGATAATTGGCAAAAATCAACAAAATCAACACTTAAACTTAAAAACAAGCCGTTAAAGGGTGAAAACCCAAACCAGCCCCCAAACGACCCAATAGGAGGCACGAACACCTCGTACGGGACCAATGTAGCTTGTAGCAACTAATCGCGTAGTCCCGGGTCTCCCAGTTTGTGAATATGATGATAATTTGTAAAAATCAACACTTAAAATTAAAAACAAGCCGTTAAAGGTTGAAAACCCAAACCACCCCTCAAACGACCCTGTAGGAGGCACGGACACCTCGCATGGGACCAATGTTACTTATTGTAACTGACCGCGTTGTTCGGGGTCTCCCAATTTGAGAATACAACGATAACTTGCAAAAATCAACAAAATCAACACTCAAAGTTAAAAACAGGTCGTTAAAGGGTGAAAACCCAAACCAACCCATAAACGACACCGTAAGAGGAACGAACACCTCGCACGGGAGCAATGTAACTTGTTGGAACTGACGTCGTAGTCCCGGGTCTCCCGATTCGAGAATATGACGATAATTTGCAAAAATCAACAAAATCAACACTTAAACTTAAAAGCAAGCTGTTAAAGGGTGAAAACCCAAACCAACCCCCAAATGACCCCGTAGGAGGCACGAACACCTCATACGGAACCAATGTAAGCTATTGGAACTGACCGCGTAGTCCCGGGTCTCCCGATTTGAGAATATGATGATAATTTGCAAAAATCAACAAAATCAACACTTAAACTTAAAAACAAGTGGTTAAAGGGTGAAAAGCCAAACCAACCCCCGAATGACCCCGTAGGAGGCACGAACACCTCGCACGGAACTAATGTAACTTGCTGGAACTGACCGCGTAGTCCAGGGTCTCCCGATTCAAGAATATGATGATAATTTGCAAAAATAAAAAAAATCAACACTTAAACTAAAAAATAAGCCGTTAAAGGGTGAAAACCCAAACCAACTCCCAAATGACCCCGTAGGAGGCACAAACACCTCGTACGGGACCAATGTAACTTGTTGTAACTGACCGCGTAGTCCCGGGTCTCCCAGTTTGTGAATATGATGATTATTTGCAAAAATCAACACTTACACTTAAAAATAACTCTTTAAAGGGTGAAAACCCAAACCACCACCCAAATGACCCTGTAGGAGGCACGAACACCTCGCACGGGACCAATCTAACTTGTTGGAACAGACCGCGCAGTCCGGGGTCTCCCAAATTGAGAATATGACAATAATTGGCAAAAATAAACAAAATCAACACTTAAACATAAAAACAAGTCGTTAAAGGGTGAAAACCCAAACCAGCCCCCAAACGACCCCGTAGGAGGCCCGAACACCTCGTACGGTACCAATGAAGCTTTTAGAAACTAACCGCGTAGTCCCGGGTCTCCCAGTTTGTGAATATGATGATAATTTGTAAAAATCAACACTTACACTTAAAAACAAGCCCTTAAAGGTTAAAAACCCAAACCACCCCTCAAACGACCCCGTAGGAGGCACGCACACCTCGCATGGGACCAATGTTACTTATTGGAACTGACCGCGTAGTTCGGGGTCTCCCAATTTGAGAACACGACGCTAATTTGCAAAAATCAACAAAATCCACACTCAAAGTTAAAAACAAACCGTTAAAGGTTGATAACCCAAACCACCCCTCAAACGACCCCGTAGGAGGCACGCACACCTCGCATGTGACCAATGTCACTTCTTGGAACTGACCGCGTAGTTCGGGGTCTCCCAATTTGAGAACACGACGATAATTTGCAAAAATCAACACTCAAAGTTAAAAACAATTTGTTAAAGGGTGAAAACCCAAACCAGCTCCTAAACGACCCCTTAAGAGGAACGAACACCTCGCACGGGACCAATGTAACTTGTTGGAACTGACCGCGTTGTCCCGGGTCTCCCGATTCGATAATTTGCAAAAATCAACAAAATCAACACTTAAACTTAAAAACAAGCCGTTAAAGGGTGAAAACCCAAACCAACCCTCAAATGACCCCGTAGGAGGCACGAGCACCTCGCACGGGACCAATGTAACTTGTCAGAACTGACCGCGTAGTCCCGGGTCTCACAATTCGAGAATATGATGATAATTTGCAAAAAACAATAAAATCAACACTTAAACTCAAAAACAAGCCGTTAAAGGGTGAAAACCCAACCCAACCCCCAAATGACCCCGTAGGAGGCCCAAACACCTCGTACGGGACCAATGTAACTTTTTGTAACTGACCACGTAGTCCCAGGTCTCCCAGTTTGTGAATATGATGATAATTTGCAAAAATCAACACTTACACTTAAAAAAAAGCCGTTTAAGTGTGAAAACCCAAACCACCCCCCAAACGACCCCGTAGGAGGCACGAACACCTTGCACGAGACCAATGAAACTTGTTGGAACTGACCGCGTAGTCCCGGGTCTCCCGATTTGAGAATATGATGATAATTTGCAAAAATCAACAAAATCAAAACTTAAACTTAGAAATAAGCCGTTAAAGGGTGAAAACCAAAACCAACCCCCAAATGACCCCGTAGGTGGCACGAACACCTCCTACGGGACCAACGTAATTTGTAGTAATTGACCGGTTAGTCCCGAGTCTCCCAGTTTGTGAATACGATGATAATTTGCAAAAATCAACACTTAGCCTTAAAAACAAGCAGTTAAAGGGTGAAAACCCAAACCACCCCCCTAACGACCCCGTAGGAGGCACAAACACCTCGCACGAGACCAATGTAACTTGTTGGTACTAGCCGCGTAGTCCGGGGTCGCACAATTTAAGAATATGACTATAATTTACAAAAATCAACAAAATCAGCACTTAAACTTAAAAATAAGCCGTTAATGTGTGAAAACCCAAACCAGCCTACAAACGACCCCGTAGGAGGCCCGAACACCTCGTACGTGACCAATGTAGGTTGTAGCAACTAACCGCGTAGTCTCGGGTCTCCCAGTTTGTGAATATGATGATAATTTGTAAAAATCAACACTTACACTTAAAAATAAGCCGTTAAAGGTTGAAAACCCAAACCACCCCTCAAACGACCACGTAGGAGGCACGTACACCTCGCATGGGACCAATGTTACTTATTGGAACTGACCGCGTCGTTCGGGGTCTCCCAATTTGAGAATACGATGATAATTTGCAAAAATTATCAAAATCAACACTCAAAGTTAAAAACAAGTCGTTAAAGGGTGAAAACCCAAACCAACCCCTAAATGACCCCATAAGAGGAATGAACACCTCGCACGGGACCAATGTAACTGTTTGGAACTGACCGCGTTGTCCCGGGTCTCTCGAATCGAAAATATGATGATAATTTGCAAAAATCAACAAAATCAACACTTAAACATAAAAACAAGCCGTTAAAGGGTGAACACCCAAACCAACCCCCAAATGACCCCGTAGGAGGCACGAACACCTCGCACAGGACTAATGTAACTTGTCAGAACTGACCGCGTAGTCCCGGGTCTCACAATTCGAGAATATGATGATAATTTGCAAAAAACAACAAAATCAACACTTAAACTCAAAAACAAGCCGTTAAAGGGTGAAAACCCAACCCAACCCCCAAATGACCCCGTAGGAGGCCCAAACACCTCGTACGGGGCCAATGTAACTTGTTGTAACTGACCGCGTAGTCCCGGGTCTCCCAGTTTGTGAATATGATGATAATTTGCAAAAATCAACACTTACACTTAAAAACAAGCCGTTTAAGTGTGAAACCCCAAACCACCCCCCAAACGACCCCGTAGGAGGCACGAACACCTTGCACGAGACCAATGTAACATGTTGGAACTGACCGCGTAGTCCCGGGTCTCCCGATTTGAGAATATGATGATAATTTCCAAAAATTAAGAAAATCAACACTTAAACTTAGAAACAAGCCGTTAAAGGGTGAAAACCAAAACCAACGCCCAAATGACTTCGTAGGTGGCACGAACACCTCCTACGGGACCAATGTAACTTGTTGTAACTGACCGCGTAGTCACGGGTCTCCCAGTTTGTGAATATGATGATAATTTGCAAAAATCAACACTTACACTTAAAAACAAGCCGTTTAAGTGTGAAAACCCAAACCACCCCCCAAACGACCCCGTAGGAGGCACGAACACCTTGTACGAGACCAATGTAACTTGTTGGAACTGACCGCGTAGTCCCGGGTCTCCCGATTTGAGAATATGATGATAATTTGCAAAAATCAACAAAATCAACACTCAAACTTAAAAACATGCCATTAAAGGGTGAAAACCCAAACCCGCCCCCAAACGACCCCGTAGGAGGCCCGAACACCTCGTACGGGACCAATGTAGCTTGTAGCAACTAACCGCGTAGTCGCGGGTCTCCCAGTTTGTGAATATGATGATAATTTTTAAAAATCAACACTTAAAATTAAAAACAAGCTGTTAAAGGTTAAAAACCGAAACCACCCCTCAAACGACCCCGTAGGATGCACGTACACCTCGCACGGGACCAATGTTACTTATTGGAACTGACCGCGTAGTTCGGGGTCTCCCAATTTGAGAATACGATGATAATTTGCAAAAATCAACAAAATCAACACTCAAAGTTAAAAACAAGTCGTTAAAGGGTGAAAACACAAACGAGCCCCTAAATGACCCCGTAAAAGGAACGGACACCTCGCACGGGACCAATATAACTTGTTGGAACTGACCGCGTTGCCCTGGGTCTCCCGATTCGAGAATATGATGATAATTTGTAAAAATCAACAAAATCAACACTTAAACTTAAAAACAAGCCGTTAAATGGTGAAAACCCAAACCAACCCCCAAATGACCCCGTAGGAGGCACGAACACCTCGTACGGGACCAATGTAACTTATTGGAACTGACCGCGTAGTCCCGGGTCTCCCGATTCAAGAATATGATGATAATTTGCAAAAATCAACAAATCAAAACTTAAACTCAAAAACAAACGGTTAAAGGGTGAAAACCCAAACCAACCCCCAAATGACCCCGTAGGAGGCACGAACACCTCGAAGGGGACCAATGTGACTTGTTGGAACTGACCGCGTAGTCCCGGGTCTCACAATTCGAAAATATGATGATAATTTGCAAAAATCAACAAAATCAACACTTAAACTCAAAAACAAGCCGTTAAAGGGTGAAAACCCAACCCCCAAATGACCCCGTAGGAGTCCCAAACACCTCGTACGGGACCAATGTAACTTGTTGTAACTGACCGCGTAGTCTTGGGTCTCCCAGTTTGTGAATATGATGATAATTTGCAAAAATCAACACTTACACTTAAAAACAAGCTGTTTAAGGGTGAAAACCCAAACCACCCCCCAAACGACCCCGTAGGAGGGACGAACACCTTGCACGAGACCAATGTAACTTGTTGGTGCTGACCGCGTACTCACGTGTCTCCCGATTTGAGAATATGATGATAATTTGCAAAAATCAACAAAATCAACACTTAAACTTAGAAACAAGCCGTTCAAGGGTGAAAACCAAAACCAACCCCCAAATGACCCCGTAGGTGGCACGAACACCTCCTACGGGACCAACGTAACTTGTAGTAATTGACCGTTTAGTTCCGGGTCTCCCAGTTTGTGAATATGATGATTATTTGCAAAAATCAACACTTACACTTAAAAATAACTCTTTAAAGGGTGAAAACCCAAACCACCCCCCAAACGACCCAGTAGGAGGCACGAAAAGCTCGCACGGGACCAATGTAACTTGTTGGAACAGACCGTGCAGTCCGGGGTCTCCCAAATTGAGAATATGATGATAATTTGCAAAAATCAACACTTAAACTATAAAATAAGCCATTAAACGGTGAAAATCCAAACCAACTCCCAAACGACCCCGTAGGAGGCCCGAACACCTCGTACGGGACCAATGTAGCTTGTAGCAACTAACCGCGTAGTCAAGGGTCTCCCAGTTTGTGAATATAATGATAATTTGTAAAAATCAACACTTACACTTAAAAACAAGCCGTTAAAGGCTAAAAACCCAAACCACCCCTCAAACGACCCCGTAGGAGGCACGTACACCTCGCATGGGACCAATGTTACTTATTGGAACTGACCGCATAGTTCGGGGTCTCCCAATTTGATAATACGACGATAATTTTCAAAAATCCACAAAATCAACACTTAAACATAAAAACAAGCCGTTAAAGGGTGAAAACCCAAACCAACCCCCAAATGACCCCGTAGGAGGCACGAACACCTCGTACGGGACCAATGTAACTTATTGGAACTGACCGTGTAGTCCCGGGTCTCTCGATTCGAGAATATGATGATAATTTGCAAAAATGAACAAAATCAACACTTAAACTTAAAAACAAGCGGTAAAAGGGTGAAAACCCAAACCAACCCCCAAATGACCCCGTAGGAGGCACGAACACCTCGCACGGGACCAATGTAACTTGTTGGAACTGACAGCGAAGTCCCGGGTCTCACGATTCGAGAATATGATGATAATTTTTAAAAATCAACAAAATCAACACTTAAACTCAAAAACAAGCCGTTAAAGGTTGAAAACCCAACCCAACCCCCAAATGAACCCGTAGGAGGCCCAAACACCTCGTAGGTGACAAATGTAACTTGTTGCAACAGACCGCGTAGTCCCGGGTCTCCCAGTTTGTGAATATGATGATAATTTGCAAAAATCAACACTTACACTTAAAAACAAGCCGTTTAAGATTGAAAACCCAAACCACCCCCCAAATGACCCCGTATGAGGCACGAACACCTTGCACGAGACCAATGTAACTTGTTGGAACAGACCGCGTAGTCCCGGGTCTCCCGATTTGAGAATATGATGATAATTTGCAAAAATCAACAAAATCAACACTTAAACTTAAAAACAAGCCGTTACAGGGTGAAAACCAAAAACAACCTCCAAATGACCGCGTAGGTGGCACGAACACCTCGTACGGGACCAACGTAACTTGTAGTAACTTACCGCTTAGGCTCGGGTCTCCCAGTTTGTGAATATGATGATTATTTGCAAAAATCAACACTTACACCCCAAATGACCCCGTAGGAAGCACGAACACCTCACACGGGATCAATGTAACTTGTTGGAACAGACCGCGCAGTCCGGGGTCTCCCAAATTGAGAATACGATGATAATTTGCAAAAATCAACAAAATTAACAGTTAAACTTAAAACAAGCCGTTAAAGGGTGAAAACCCAAACCAGCCCCCAAAAGACCCCGAAGGAGGCACGAACACCTCGTACGGGACCAATGTAGCTTGTAGCAACTAACCGCGTAGTCCCGGGTCACCCAATTTGTGAATATGATGATAATTTGTAAAAATCAACACTTAAACTTAAAAACAGGCTGTTAAAGGGTGAAAACCCAAACCAACCCCCAAATGACCCCGTAGGAGGCACGAACACCTCGTACGGGACCTATGTAACTTATTGGAACTGACCGCGTAGTCCCGGGTCTCCCAATTCGAGAATATGATGATAATTTGCAAAAATCAACAAAATCAGCACTTAAACTTAAAAACAAGCGGTTAAAGGGTGAAAACCCAAACCAACCACCAAATGACCCCGTAGGAGGCACGAACACCTCGCACGGTACCAATGTAACTTGTTGGAACTGACCGCGAAGTCCAGGGTCTCACGATTCGAGAAAATGATGATAATTTTTAAAAATCAACAAAATCAACACTTAGACTCAAAAACAAGCTGTTAAAGGTTGAAAACCCAACCCAACCCCCAAATGAACCCGTAGGAGGCCCAAACACCTCATAGGTGACCAATGTAACTTGTTGTAACTGACCGCGTAGTCCTGGGTCTCCCAGTTTATGAATATGATGATAATTTGCAAAAATCAACACTTACACTTAAAAACAAGCCGTTTAAGGGTGAAAACCCAAACCACCCCCCAAACGACCCCGTATGAGGCACGAACACCTTGAACGAGACCAATGTAACTTGTTGGAACTGACCGTGTAGTCCCGGGTCTCTCGATTCAAGAATATGATGATAATTTGCAAAAATGAACAAAATCAACACTTAAACTTAAAAACAAGCGGTTAAAGGGTGAAAACCCAAACCAACCTCCGAATGACCCCGTAGGAGGCACGAACACGTAGCACGGGACCAATGTAACTTGTTGGACTGACCGCGAAGTCCCGGGTCTCACGATTCGAGAATATGATGATAATTTTTAAAAATCAACAAAATCAACAATTAAACTCAAAAACAAGCCGTTAAAGGTTGAAAACCCAACCCAACCCCCAAATGAACCCGTAGGAGGCCCAAACACCTTGTAGGTGACAAATATAACTTGTTGCAACTGACCGCGTAGACCCGGGTCTCCCAGTTTGTGAATATGATGATAATTTGCAAAAATCAACACTTACAGTTAAAAACAAGCCGTTTAAGGTTGAAAACCCAAACCACCCCACAAACGACCCCGTATGAGGCACGAACACCTTGCACGAGACCAGTGTAACTTGTTGGAACAGATCGCGTAGTCCCGGGTCTCCCGATTTGAGAATATGATGATAATTTGCAAAAATCAACAAAATCAACACTTAAACTTAAAAACAAGCCGTTAAAGGGTGAAAACCAAAACCAACCTCCAAATGACCGAGTAGGTGGCACGAACACCTCGTACGGGAGCAACGTAACTTGTAGTAACTTACCGCTTAGGCTCGGGTCTCCCAGTTTGTGAATATGATGATTATTTGCAAAAATCAACACTTACACTTAAAAACAAGTCTTCAAAGGGTCAAAATGCAAACCACCCCCCAAACGACCCCGTAGGAGGCACGAACACCTCACACGGGATCAATGTAACTTGTTGGAACAGACCGTGCAGTCCGGGGTCTCCCAAATTGAAAATATGACGATAATTTGCAAAAATCAACAAAATTAACACTTAAACTTAAAAACAAGCCGTTAAAGGGTGAAAACCAAAACCAGCCCCCAAAAGACCCCGAAGGAGGCACGAACACCTCGTACGGGACCAATGTAGCTTGTAGCAACTAACCGCGTAGTCCCGGGTCACCCAATTTGTGAATATGATGATAATTTGTGAATATGATGATAATTTGTAAAAATCAACACTTACACTTAAAAACAAGCCGTTAAAGGTTGAAAACCCAAACCACCCCCCAAACGACCCCGTAGGAGGCACGGACACCTCGCATGGGCCCAATGTTACTTATTGGAACTGACCGCGTAGTTCGGGGTCTCCCAATTTGAGAATACGACGATAATTTGCAAAAATCAACAAAATCAACGCTCAAAGTTAAAAATAAGTCGTTAAAGGGTGAAAACCCAAACCAGCCCCAAAATGACCCAGTAAGAGGAACGAACACCTCGCACGGGACCAATGTAACTTGTTGGAACTGACCGCGTAGTCCCGGGTCTCCCGATTCGATAATATGATGATAATTTGCAAAAATTAACAAAATCAACACTTAAACTTAAAAACAAGCGGTTAAAGGGTGAAAACCCAAACCAACCCCCAAATGACCCCGTAGGAGGCAGGAATACCTCGCACGGTACCAATGTAACTTGTTGGAAATGACCGCGAAGTCCCGGGTCTCACGATTCGAGAAAATGATGATAATTTTTAAAAATCAACAAAATCAACACTTAGACTCAAAAACAAGCTGTTAAAGGTTGAAAACCCAACCCAACCCCCAAATGAACCCGTAGGAGGACCAAACACCTCATAGGTGACCAATGTAACTTGTTGTAACTGACCGCGTAGTCCCGGGTCTCCCAGTTTGTGAATATGATGATAATTTACAAAAATCAACACTTACACTTAAAAACAAGCCTTTTAAGGGTGAAAACCCAAACCACCCCCCAAACGACCCCGTATGAGGCACGAACACCTTGCACGAGACCAATGTAACTTGTTGGAACTGACCGCGTAGTCCCGGGTCTCCCGATTCGATAATATGATGTTAATTTGCAAAAATTAACAAAATCAAAACTTAAACTTAAAAACAAGCCGTTTAGGGGTGAAAACCCAAACCACCCCCCAAACGACCCCGTATGAGGCACGAACACCTTGCACGAGACCAATGTAACTTGTTGGAACTGACCGCGTAGTCTCGGGTCTCCCGATTTGAGAATATGATGATAATTTGCAAAAATCAACAAAATCAACACTTAAACTTAAAAACAAGCCGTTAAAGGATGAAAAACCAAACTCGCCCCCAAACGACCCCGAAGGAGGCACGAACACCTCGTACGGGACCAATGTAGCTTGTAGCAACTAACCGCGTAGTCCCGGGTCTCCCAATTTGTGAATATGATGATAATTTTTAAAAATCAACACTTACACTTAAAAACAAGCCGTTAAAGGTTGAAAATCCAAACCACCCCCCAAACGACCCCGTAGGAGGCACGAACACCTCACATGGGACTAATGTTACTTATTGGAACTGACCGCATAGTTCGGGGTCTCCTAATTTGAGAATACAACGATAATTTGCAAAAATCAACAAAATCAACACTCAAAGTTAAAAACAGGTCGTTAAAGGGTGAAAACCCAAACCAACCCATAAAGGACACCGTAAGAGGAACGAACACCTCGCACCGGACCAATGTAACTTGTTGGAACTGACCGCGTAGTCCCGGGTCTGCCGATTCGAGAATATGATGATAATTTGCAAAAATCAACAAAATCAACACTTAAACTTAAAAGCAAGCCGTTAAAGGGTGAAAACCCAAACCAACCGCCAAATGACCCCGTAGGAGGCACGAACACCTCATACGGAACCAATGTAAGTTATTGGAATTGACCGCGTAGTCCCGGGTCTCCCGATTTGAGAATATGATGATAATTTGTAAAAATCAACAAAATCAACACTTAAACTTAAAAACAAGCGGTTAAAGGGTGAAAACCCAACCCAACCCCCGAATGACCCCGTAGGAGGCACGAACACCACGCACGGGACTATTGTAACCTGTTGGAACTGACCGCGTAGTCCCGGGTCTCCCGATTCGAGAATATGATGATAATTTGCAAAAATCAACAAAATCAACACTTAAACTAAAAAACAAGCCGTTAAAGGATGAAAACCCAAACCAACTCCCAAATGACCCCGTAGGAGACACAAGCACCTCGTACGGGCCCAATGTAACTTGTTGTAATTGATCGCGTAGTCCCGGGTCTCCCAGTTTGTGAATATGATGATAATTTGCAAAAATCAACACTTACACTTAAAAATAAGCCATTTAAGTGTGAAAATCCAAACCACCCCCCAAACGACCCTGGACGAGGCTGGAACACCTTGCACGAGACCATTGTAACTTGTTGGAACTGACCGCATAGTATCGGGTCTCCCGATTTGAGAATATGATGATAATTTGCAAAAAATCAACAAAATCAACACTTAAACTAAAAAACAAGCCGTTAAAAGGTGAAATCCAAAACCAACCCCCAAATGACCCCGTAGGACGTACGAATACCTCGTACGGGACCAACGTAACTTATAGTAACTGACCGCGTAGTCCCGGGTCTCCCAGTTTGTGCATATGATTATTATTTGTAAAAATCAACACTTACACTTAAAAACAAGCCTTTAAAGGGTGAAAACCCAAACCACACCCCAAACGACCCCGTAGGAGGCACGAACACCTTGCACGGGACCAATGTAACTTGTTGGAACGGACCGCGCAGTTCGGGGTCTCCCAATTTGAGATTATCATGATAATTTGCAAAAATCAACAAAATCAACACTTAAACATAAAAACAAGCCGTTAAAGGGTGAAAACCCAAACCAGCCCCCAAACAACCCCGTAGGAGGCACGAACACCTCGTACGGGACCAATGTAGCTTGTAGCAACTAACCGCGTAGTCCTGAGTCTCCCAATTTGTGAATATGATGATAATTTGTAAAAATCAACACTTAGACTCAAAAACAAGCCGTTAAAGGGTGAAAACCCAACCCAACCCCCAAATGACCCTATAGGAGGCCCAAACACCTCGTACGGGACCATTGTAACGTGTTGTAACTAACAGCGTAGTCCCGGGTCTCCCAGCTTTTGAATATGATGATAATGTGTAAAAGTCAACACTTACACTTAAAAAGAAGCCGTTTAAGGGTGAAAACCCAAGCCACCCCCTGAACGAACCCGTAGGAGGCACGAACACCTTGTACGAGACTAGTGTAACTTGTTGGAACTGACCGCGTAGTCCCAGGTCTCCCGATTTGAGAAATGATGATAATTTTCAAAAATCAACAAAATCAACACTTAAAGTTAAAAACAAGCCGGTAAAGGGTGAAAACCAAAAACCAACCCCCAAATGACCCCGTAGGTGGCACGAACACCTCATACGGGACCAACGTAACTTGTAGTAACTTACAGCTTAGTCCCGGGTCTCCCAGTTTGTGAATATGATGATTATTGGCAAAAATCAACACTTACACTTAAAAACAAGTCTTTAAAGGGTGAAAACCCAAACAACCCCCCAAACGACCCAGTAGGAGGCACGAACACCTCACACGGGATCAATGTAACTTTTTGGAACAGACCACGCAGTCCGGGGTCTCCCAAATTGAGAATATGACTAAAATTTGTAAAAATCAACAAAATCAACACTTAAACTTAAAAACAAGCCGTTAAAGGGTGAAAACCCAAACCAGCCCCCAAACGAACTCGTAGGAGGCACGCACACCTCGTACGGGACCAATGTAGCTTGTAGCAACTAATCGCATAGTCCCGGGTCTCCTAGTTTGTGAATATGATGATAATTTGTAAAAATCAACACTTACACTTAAAAACAAGCCGTTAAAGGTTGAAAACCCAAACCACCACCCAAACGACCCTGTAGGAGGCACGGACACCTCGTATGTCACCAATGTTACTTAATGGAACTGATCGGGTAGTTCGGGCTCTACCAATTTGAGAATACGACGATAATTTGCAAAAATCAACAAAATCAACACTCAAAGTTAAAAACAGGTCGTTAAATGGTGAAAACCCAAACCAGCCCCTAAACGAGCCCGTCAGGGGAACGAACACCTCGCACGGGACCAATGTAACTTGTTGGAACTGACCGCGTAGTCTCGGGTCTCCCGATTCGAGAATATGATGATAATTTGCAAAAATCAACAAAATCAACACTTAAACTTAAAAGCAAGACGTTAAAGGGTGGAAACCAAAACCAACCCCGAAATCACCCCGTAGGAGGCACGAACACCTCATACGGGACGAATGTAACTTATTGGAACTGACCGCATAGTCTCGGGTCTCTCGATTCGAGAATATGATGATAATTTGCAAAAATCAACAAAATCAACACTTAAACTTAAAAACAAGTGGGTAAAGGGTGAAAACCCAAACCAACCCCCAAATGACCCCGTAGGAGGCACGAACACCTCGCACAGGACAAATGTAACTTGTTGGAACTGACCGCGTAGTCTCGGGTCTCCCGATTCGAGAATAAGATGATAATTTGCAAAAATCAACAAAATCAACACTTAAACTCAAAAACAAGCCGTTAAAGGGTGAAAACCCAAACCAACCCCCAAATGACCCCATAGGAGGCACAAACACCTCGTACGAGGGGAATGTGACTTGTTGTAACTGATCGCGTAGTCCCGGGTCTCCCAGTTTGTGAATATGATGATAATTTGCAAAAATCAACACTTACACTTAAAAACAAGACATTTAAGGGTGAAAACCCAAACCACCCCCCAAACCACCCCGTACGAGGCACGAACACCTCGCACGAGACCAATGTAACTTATTAGAACTGAACGCGTAGTCTCGGGTGTCCCGATTTGAGAATACGACAATAATTTGCAAGAATCACACTTATACTGAAAAATAAGCCGTTAAAGGGTGAAAACCCAAACTAGCCCTCAAACGACCCTGTAGGAGGCACGAACACCTCGTACGTGGCCAATTTAACTTATAGTAACTGACCGCGTAGTCCCGAGTCTCCCAGCTTGTGAATATGATGATAATTTGCAAAAAGCAACACTTAGACTTAAAAACAAGCGGTTAAAGGTTGAGAACCCAAACCACCCCCCAAACGACCCCGTAGTAGGCACGAACCCCTCGCACGGGACCAATGTAACTTGTTCGAACACACCGCATAGTCCGGGGTCTCCCAAATTGAGAATAAGACGATAATTTCCAAAAATCAACAAAATCAACACTTAAACTTAAAAACAAGTCGTTAAAGTGTGAAAACCCAAACCAGCCCCCAAACGACCCCTTGGGAGGCACGAACACCTCGTATGGGACCAATGTAGCTTGTAGCAACTGACCGCATAGTCCTAGGTCTTCCAGTTTGAGAATATGATGATAATTTGTAAAAATCAACACTTACACTTAAAAACAAGCCGCTAAAGGGTGAAAACCCAAACCAACCCCCAAATGACCCCGTAGGAGGCACGAACACCTCGTACGGGACCTATGTAACTTACTGGAACTGACCGCGTAGTCCCGGGTCTCCCAATTCGAGAATATGATGATAATTTGCAAAAATCAACAAAATCAACACATAAACTTAAAAACAAGCGGTTAAAGGGTGAAAACCCAAACCAACCCCCAAATGACCCCGTAGGAGGCACGCACACTTCGCACGGGACCAATGTAACTTGTTGGAACTGACCGCGAAGTCCCGGGTCTCACGATTCGAGAAAATGATGATAATTTTTAAAAATTAACAAAATCAACACTTAAAGTAAAAAACAAGCTGTTAAAGGTTGAAAACCCAACCCAACCCCCAAATGAACCCGTAGGAGCCCCAAACACCTCATAGGTGACCAATATAACTTGTTGTAACTAACCGCGTAGTCCCAGGTCTCCCAGTTTGTGAATATGACGATAATTTGCAAAAATCAACACTTACACTTAAAAACAAGTTGTTTAAGGGTGAAAACCCAAACCACCCCCCAAACGACCCCATATGAGGCACGAACACCTTGCACCAGTCCAATATAACTTGTTTGAACTGACCGCGTAGTCCCGGGTCTCCCGATTTGAGAATATGATGATAATTTTCAAAAATCAACAAATTCAACACTTAAACTTAAAAACAAGCCGTTAAAGGCTGAAAAACCAAACCAGCCCCCAAACGACCCCGTAGGAGGCACGAACACTTCACACGGGATCAATGTAACTTGTTGGAACAGACCGCGCAGTCCGGGGTCTACCAAATTGAGAATATGACGATAATTTGCAAAAATCAACAAAATCAACACTTAAACTTAAAAACAAGCCGTTAAAGGGTGAAAAACCAAACCAGCCCACAAACGACCCCGTAGGAGGCACGAACACCTCATATGGGACCAATGTAGCTTGTAGCAACTAACCGCGTAGTCCCGGGTCTCCGAATTTGTGAATATGATGATAATTTGTAAAAATCAACACTTACACTTAAAAACAAGACGTTAAAGGTTGAAAATCCAAACCACCCCCCAAACAACCCAGTAGGAGGCACGAACACCTCGAATGGGACCAATGTTACTTATTGGAACTAGCCGCGTAGTTCGGGGTATCCCAATTTGAGAATACAACGATAATTTGCAAAAATCAACAAAATCAACACTCAAAGTTAAAAACAGGTCGTTAAAGGGTGAAAACCCAAACCAGCCCCTAAATGACCCCGTAAGAGGAACGAACACCTCGCACGGGACCAATGTAACTTGTTGGAACTGACCGCGTAGTCCCGGGTCTCCCGATTTGAGAATATGATGATAATTTACAAAAATCAACAAAATCAACACTTAAACTCAAAAACAAGTCGTTAAAGGGTGAAAACCCAAACCAACTCCCAAATGACCCCGTAGGAGGCACAAACACCTCGTACGGGACCAATGTAACTTGTTGTAACTGATCGCGTAGTCCCGGGTCTCCCAGTTTATGAATATGATGATAATTTGCAAAAATCAACACTTACACTTAAAAACAAACCATTTAAGGGTGAAAATCCAAACCACCCCCCACACGACCCCATACGAGGCACGAACACCTTGCACGAGACCATTGTAACTTGATGGAACTGACCGCATAGTCTCGGGTCTCTAGATTTGAGAATATGATGATAATTTGTAAAAATCAACAAAATCAACACTTAAACTTAAAAACAAGTCGTTAAAGGGTGAAATCCAAAACCAACCCCCAAATGACCCCGTGGGAGGTACGAACACCTCGTACGGGACCAACGTAACTTATAGTAACTGACCGCGTAGTCCCGGGTCTCCCAGTTTGTGCATATGATGATTATTTGTTAAAATCTACACTTACACTTAAAAACAAGCCTTTAAAGGGTGAAAACCCAAACCACACCCCAAACGACCCCGTAGGAGGCACGGACACCTCGCATGGGACCAATGTAACTTGTTGGAACGGACCGCGCAGTCCGGGGTCTCCCAATTTGAGATTATGATAATAATTTGCAAAAATCAACACTTAAACATAAAAATAAGCCGTTAAAGGGTGAAAACCCCAACCAGCCCCCAAACAACCCCGTAGGAGGCACGAACACCTCGTACGGGACCAATGTAGCTTCTAGCAACAAACCGCGTAGTCTCGAGTCTCCCAGTTTGTGAATATGATCATAATTTGTAAAATTCAACACTTAGACTAAAAAACAAGCCATTAAAGGGTGAAAACCCAACCCAACCACCAAATGACCCCGTAGGAGGCCCAAACACCTCGTACGGGACCATTGTAACTTGTTGTAACTGACAGCGTAGTCCCGGGTCTCCCAGCTTGTGAATATGATGATAATTTGCAAAAATCAACACTTACACTTAAAAACAAGCCGTTTAAGGGTGAAAACCCAAGCCACCCCCCAAACGACCCCATAGGAGGCATGCACACCTTGTACGAGACCAATGTAACTTCTTGGAACTGACTGCGTAGTCCCAGGTCTCCCGATTTGAGAATATGATGATAATTTTCAAAAATCAACAAAATCAACACTTAAACTTAAAAACAAGCCGTTAAAGGGTGAAAACCAAAAACCAACCCCCAAATGACCCCGTAGGTGGCACGAACACCTCGTACGGGACCAACGTAACTTGTAGTAACTTACCGCTTAGTCCCGGGTCTCCCAGTTTGTGAATATGATGATTATTTGATAAAATCAACACTTACACTTAAAAACAAGTCTTTAAAGGGTGAAAACCCAAACCACCCCCCAAACGACCCCGTAGGAGGCACGAACACCTCACACGGGATCAATGTAACTTTTTGGAACAGACCGCGCAGTCCGGGGTCTCCCAAATTGAGAATATGACGAAAATTTGCAAAAATAAACAAAATCAACACTTAAACTTGAAAACAAGCCGTTAAAGGGTGAAAACCCAAACCATCCCCCAAACGAACTCGTACGAGGCACGAACACCTCGTACGGGACCAATGTAGCTTGTAGCAACTAATCGCATAGTCTCGGGTCTCCCAGTTTGTGAAAATGATCATAATTTGTTAAAATCAACACTTACACTTAAAAACAAGCCGTTAAAGGTTGAAAACCCAAACCACCACCCAAACGACCCCGTAGGAGGCACGGACACCTCGCATGGGACCAATGTTACTTATTGGAACTGATCGCGTAGTTCGGGGTCTCCCAATTTAAGAATACGACGATAATTTGCAAAAATCAACAAAATCAACACTCAACGTTAAAAATAGGTCGTTAAAGGGTGAAAACCCAAACCAGCCCCTAAATGACCCCGTAAGAGGAACGAACACCTCGCACGGGACCAATGTAACTTGTTGGAACTGATCGCGTAGTCCCGGGTCTCCCGATTCGAGAATATGACGACAATTTGCAAAAATCAACAAAATCAACACTTAAACTTAAAACCAAGCCGTTAAAGGGTGAAAACCCAAACCAACCCCCAAATCACCCCGTAGGAGGTACGAACACCTCATACGGGACCAATGTAACTTATTGGAACTGACCGCGTAGTCCCGGGTATCCCGATTCGAGAATATGATGATAATTTGCAAAAATCAACAAAATCAACACTTAAACTAAAAAACAAGCCGTTAAAGGGTGAAAACCCAAACCAACCACCAAATGACCCCGTAGGAGGCACAAACACCTCGTACGGGATCAATGTAACTTTCTGTAACTAACCGCGTAGTCCCGGGTCTCCCAGTTTGTGAATATGATGATAATTTGCAAAAATCAACATTACACTTAAAAACAAGCCGTTTAAGGGTGAAAACCCAAACCACCCCCCAAACCACCCCGTACGAGGCACGAACACCTCGCACGAGACCAATGTAAATTGTTGGAACTGACCGCATAGTCTCGGGTCTCACGATTTGAGAATACGACAATAATTTGCAAGAATCACACGTATACTTAAAAATAAGCCGTTAAAGGGTGAAAACCCAAACTCGCCCCCAAACGACGCCGTAGGAGGCACGAACACCTCGTACGGGGCCAATTTAACGTATAGTAACTGACCGCGTAGTTCCGGGTCTCCCAGCTTGTGAATATGATGATAATTTGCAAAAAGCAACACTTAGACTTAAAAACAAGCCGTTAAAGGTTGAAAACCCAAACCACCCAGTAGGAGGCACGAACACCTCGCACGGGACCAATGTAACTTGTTCGAACAGACCGCGTAGTCCGGGGTGTCCCAAATTGAGAATATGATGATAATTTGCAAAAATCAACCAAATCAACACTTAAACTTAAAAACAAGTCATTAAAGGGTGAAAACCCACACCAGCCACCAAACGACCCCGTAGGAGGTACGAACACATCGTACGGGACCAATGTAGCTTGTAGCAACTGACCGGGTAGTCCCAGGTCTCCCAATTTTTGAATATGATCATAATTTGTAAAAATCAACACTTACACTTAAAAACAAGCCGTTAAAGGTTGAAAACCCAAACCACCACCCAAACGACCCCGTAGGAGGCACGGACACCTCGCATGGCACCAATGTTACTTATTGGAACTGATCGCATAGTTCGGGGTCTCCCAATTTTAGTATACGAAGATAATTTGCAAAAATCAACAAAATCAACACTCAAAGTTAAAAACAGGTCGTTAAAGGATGAAAACCCAAACCATCCCCTAAAAGACCCCGTAAGAGGAACGAACACCTCGCACGTGACCAATGTAACTTGTTGGAACTGACCGCGTAGTCCCGGGTCTCCCGATTCAAGAATATGATGACAATTTGCAAAAATCAACAAAATCAACACTTAAACTTAAAAGCAAGTCGTTAAAGGGTGAAAAACCAAACCAACCGCCAAATCACCCCGTAGGAGGCACGAACACCTCATACGGGACCAATGTAACTTATTGGAACTGACCGCGTAGTCCCGGGTCTCTCGATTCGAGAATATGATGATAATTTGCAAAAATCAACAAAATCAAAACTTAAACTTAAAAACAAGCGGGTAAAGGGTGAAAATGCAAACCAACCCCCAAATTACCCCGTAAGAGGCACGAACACCTCGCACGGGACTAATGTAACTTGTTGGAACTGACCGTGTAGTCCCGGGTCTCCCGATTCGAGAATATGATGATAATTTGCAAAAATCAACAAAATCAACACTTAAACTGAAAAACAATCCGTTAAAGGGTGAAAACCCAAACCAACCTCCAAAATGACCCCGTAGGAGGCACAAACACCTCGTACGGGACCAATGTAACTTGTTGTAACTGACCGCATAGTCCCGGGTCTCTTAGTTTGTGAATATGATGATACTTTGCAAAAATCAACACTTACACTTAAAAACAAGCCGTTTAAGGGTGAAAACCCAAACCACCCCGTACGAGGCACGAACACCTCGCACGAGACCAAATATAACTTGTTGGAACTGACCGCGTAGTCTCGGGTCTCCCGATTTGAGAATACGACAATAATTTGCAAGAATCACACTTATACTTAAAAATAAGCCGTTAAAGGGTGAAAACCCAAACTAGCCCCCAAACGACCCCGTAGGAGGCACGAACACCTCGTACGGGGCCAATTTAACTTATAGTAACTGGCCGCGTAGTTCCGGGTCTCCCAGCTTGTGAATATGATGATAATTTGCAAAAAGCAACACTTAGACTTAAAAACAAGCCGTTAAAGGTTAAAAACCCAAACCACACCGTAGGAGGCACGAACACCTCGCACGGGACCAATGTAACTTGTTCGAACAGACCGCGTAGTCCTGGGTCTCCCAAATTGAGAATATGACGATAATTTGCAAAAATCAACAAAAATCAACACTTAAACAAGTCGTTAAAGGTTGAAAACCCAAACCCGCCCCCAAACGACCCCATAAGAGGCACGAACACCTCGTACGGGACCAATGTAGCTTGTAGTAACTGACCGCGTAGTCCCGGGTCTCCTAATTTTTTAATATGATGATAGTTTGTAAAAATCAACACTTACACTTAAAAAGAAGCCGTTAAAGGTTGAAAATCCAAACCACCCACCAAACCACCCGGTAGGAGGCACGAACACCTCGCAGGGGACCAATGTTACTTATTGGAACTGACCGCGTAGTTCTGGGTCTCATAATTTGAGAATACGACGATAATTTGCAAAAATCAACAAAATCAACACTCAAAGTTAAAAACAAGTCGTTAAAGGGTGAAAACCAAAACCAGCCCCTAAACGACCCCGTAAGCAGAACGAACACCTCGCACGGGACCATTGTAACTTGTTGGAACTGACCGCGTAGTCCTGGGACTCCCGATTCGAGAATATGATGATAATTTGCAAAAATCAACAAAATCAACACTTAAACTCAAAAATAAGCCGTTAAAGGGTGAAAACCCAAACCAACCCCCAAATGACCCCGTAGGAGGCACGAACACCTCGTACGGGACCAATGTAACTTATTGGAACTGATCGCGTAGTCTTGGGTCTCCCGATTCGAGAATATGATGATAATTTGTAAAAATCAACAAAATCAACGCTTAAACTTAAAAATATGCGGTTAAAGGGTGAAAACCCAAACCAACCCCCAAATGACCCCGTAGGAGGCATGAACACCTCACACGGGACCAATGTAACTTATTGGAACTGACCGCGTAGTCCCGGGTGTCCCGAATCGAGAATATGATGATAATTTGAAAAATCAACAAAATCAACACTTAAACTCAAAAACAAGCCGTTAAAGGGTGAAAACCCAAACCAGCCCCCAAACGACTTCGCAGGAGGCACGAACACCTCGCACGGGACCAATGTAACTTGTTGGAACAGACCGCGCAGTCGGGGGTCTCCCAATTTGAGAATATGATGATAATTTGCAAAATAAACAAAATTAACACTTAAACTTAAAAACAAGTCGTTAAAGGGTGAAAACCCAAACTAGCCCCTAAATGACCCCGTTGGAGGCACCAACACCTCGTACGGGACCAATGTAGCTTGTAGAAACTAGCCGCGTAGTCCCGGGTCTCCCAGTTTGTGAATATGATGATAATTTGTAAAAATCAACACTTACACTTAAAAACAAGTCGTTAAAGGGTGAAAAACCAAACCACCCCCCAAACGACCCCGTAGAAGGCACGAACACATCGCACGAGACCAATGTAACTTATTCGAACTGACCGCGTAGTCTGGGGTCTCCCAATTTGAGAATACGATGATAATTAGAAAAAATCACACTTATACTTAAAAATAAGCCGTTAAAGGGTGAAAATTGAAACAAGCCCCCAAACGACCCCGTAGGAGGCACGAACACCTCGTACGGGACCAATTTAACTTGTAGTAACTTATCGCGTAGTCCCGGGACTCCCTGTTTGTGAATATGATGATGATTTGCAAAAAGCAACACTTAGACTTAAAAACAAACCGTTAAAGGTTGAAAACCCAAACCACCCCCAAACGACCCCGTAGGAGGCACGGACACCTCGCATTGGACCAATGTCACTTGTGGGAACTAACCGCGTAGTTCGGGGTCTCCCAATTTGAGAATACGACGATAATTTGCCAAAATTAACAAAATCAACACTTAAAGTTAAAAACAAGTCTTTAAAGGGTGAAAACCCAAACCAACCCCTAAACGACCCCGTAAGAGGAACAAACAACTCGCACGGGACAAACGTAACTTGGTGGAACTGACCGCGTAGTCCCGGGTCTCCCGATTCGAGAATATGATGATAATTTGCAAAAATCAACAAAATCAACACTTAAACTTAAAAGCAAGCTGTTATAGGTTAAAACCCAAACCAACCCCCAATTGACCCCGTAGGAGGCACGAACACCTCGTACGGGACCAATGTAACTTATTGGAACTGACCGCGTAGTCCCGGGTCTCCCTATTCAGGAAATATGATGATAATTTGCAAAAAATCAACAAAATCAACACTTAAACTTAAAAACTAGCCGTTAAAGTGTGAAAACCTAAACCAGCCCCCAAACGACCCTGTAGGAGGCACGAACACCTCGTACGGGACCAATGTAACTTGTAGGAACTAACCGCGTAGTCCAGGGTCTCCCGATTCGAGAATATGATGTTAATTTGTAAAAATCAACAAAATCAATTCTTAGACTTAAAAACAAGCCGTTAAAGTGCAAAAACCCAAACGAGCCCCCAAACGACCCCGTAGGAGTCACGAACACCTCGTATGGGACCAATGTAACTTGTTGGAACTGATCGCGTAGTCCGGGGTCACACAATTTGAGAATACGACGATAATTTGCAAAAATCAAAAAAATCAACACTTAGACTTAAAAATAAGCCGTTAAAGGATGAAAACACAAACCAGCCCCCAAACGACCCTGTAGGAGGCACGAACACCTCGTACGGGACCAATGTAACTTGTAGGAACTAACCGTGTAGTCCCGGGTCTCCCAATTTGAGAACATGATGTTAATTTGTAAAAATCAACAAAAACTAACACTTAAACTTAAAAATAAGTCATTAAAGGGGAAAACCCAAACCAACCCCCAAACGACCCCGTAGGAGGTACGAACACCTCGCACGGGACCAATGTAACTTGTAGTAACTGACCGAATAGTCCCGGGACTCCCAGTTTGAGAATATGATGATAATTTGCAAAAATCAACAAAATCAACAATTAAACTTAAAAATAAAACCGTTAAAGGGTGAAAACCCAAACCAGCCCCCAAACGACCCCGTAGGAGGCACGAACACCTCGTACGGGACCAATGTAACTTATGGTAACTAACTGCGTAGTCTCGGGTATCCCAGTTTGTGAATATGTTGATAATTTGCAGAAATAAACACTTAGACTTAAAAACAAGCCGTTAAAGTGTGAAAACCAAAATCACCCCCCAAACGACCCCGTAGGAGGCACGAACACCTCTTACGGGACCAATGTAACATGTTGGAACTGATCGCGTAGTCTGGGGTCACCCAATTTGAAAATATGATGATAATTTGCAAAAATCAACAAAATCAACACTTAAACTTAAAAACAAGCCGTTAAAGGGTGAAAACCCAAACCAACCCCCAAACGACCCCGTAGGAGGCACGAACACCTCGTACGGGACCAATGTAATGTTTAGGAACTAACCGCTTAGTCTCGGGTCTCCCGATTCGAGAATATGACGTTAATTTGTAAAAATCAACAAAATCAATACTTAGACTTAAAAACAAGTCGTTAAAGGGTGAAAACCCAAACCAACCCCCTAAAGACCACGTAAGAGGCATGAACACCTCGTAAGGGACCAATGTAACTTGTAGGAAGTGACCGCGTTATCCCGGGTATCCCAGTTTGTGAATATGATGATAATTTGCAAAATACAACACTTAGACTTAAAAACAAGTCGTTAAAGGGTGAAAACCCAACCCCCCCCCCCCCTAAATGACACCGTAGGAGGTACGAACACCTCGTATGGGACCGATGTAACTTGTTGGAAGTAACCGCATAGTCCGTGGTCTCCAAATTTGAGAATATGACGATAATTTGCAAAAATGACACTTATACTTAAAAATAAGCCGTTAAAGGGTGAAAAACCCAAACCAGCCCCCAAACGACCCCATAGGAGGCACGAACACCTCGTACGAGACCAATTTAACTTGTAGTTACTGACCGCGTAGTTCTGGGTCTCTCAGTTTGTGAATATGATGATAATTTGCAAAAATCAACACTTAGACTTAAAAATAAGTCGTTAAAGGGTGAAAACCAAAACCACCCCCCAAACGACCCGGTAAGAGGCACAAAAACCTCACACAGGACCAATTTAACTTGTAGTAACTGACCGCGTAGTCCCGGCTCTCCCAGTTTGTGAATATGATGATAATTTGCAAAAATCAACACTTAGACTTAAAGACAAGTCTTTAAAGGGTGAAAACCCAAACCTGAAGCATCTTATACCTTTGACTTACTTAAGTCTATATTGTATAAGTGCTCAACTAATTTTGAAATAGTGACAAAATTGGTTGTCTAACCTAGAATCAAAAGATCCTCAGAATCATTCTCTCTAATCCTCTTCAATGATCCAAGAAGGTATACATTGAATCACACTACACACATTAGAAGTGCATACATGTGTATATAATGCTTAAAATTGATTGTGTGATTAATTCCCCTTAAAATTTGGCTTTAATTATTTTTTGGGAATTTTTAAACATTTTTTAAATAATGTTTTTATTAATAAAAATGTGATTATAAAATTTGTGGGGTTAATATTCTATTTTGGAAACTTCATTTTTCATTGGAATGTTTGATTGGGTAGAATGTAAATGCGCTAGAGACTTCAGGGTGCTGCCTATAATTACGTTTGACGCGCGTTTGTAAGCCTCTTATATGCTAACACTTGACACTTGCTTGATGCATCAATTTGTGTTTGTTTTGTGAGAAGATTGCCTGGTGGTTTGCTGATCGTTATATCATTCCTTATCGATGGCCTGCATGTGTTTGGAACCTATCCTTGTGCTATCACTGTGAACCAATCACATTCAACTTAACCACCGCTATTTTATAACCCTTAGATCAAGTCAAGATTAGGAAGACCTAATCTCAGCCCTTGATTGCCTTCGAATATCCAGAATCTTCGTCCACTCCTATAAAAGCCCTCTAATTCTCAACCTTTCAAGACTTTTGGCAGTCGTCATTTTTTAGAGAAAAAAATAGAGAGAAGAGAGAAGTGAGAGAGAAGAGAGAAAAGAAAAGAGAGAAGAGAGAGAAAAGACACTCTGTTAGCCAAACCCTAACCCTAACCCTAAACACTTCATTTTCTGATTCAAACCTTCATATATTCATAACCCCAAACACAACCTTGAGTGTTTGAGAGAGAGCGTGGTTTGTTCATATTGAAACTGTAACCTCGTAGTCTGTGATCTTATTACCAACTTAAACATTCGTGTGAAGATCTGTATTTCTTCTTTATAGAAATTGTAGATCTAAACTTTGCATGTTATATTTCACTAGATCTGCATGTTTATTTTTCGATTTAATAAAATCTTTACTGATTCAGTTTTGAAAATGTTTTATGGTTTCTATTCTTACGAAACTTAACCTTGACCTAGTTGGATTCGCACTTGGAGATTTTCAATCTCAAAAATATTTTTAAAACAGAGATTGATTAAGGTCTTGACCGATTTTTGAAGCAAGATTTCCGTGGAATCTAGGATATATTAAAGGTCAAAAAGGTTTCTAGTTCTGTAAGAAAGAAAGAAAAGAAAATCACAGCATATAGTCTTTATATGTAATTTTCTAGGACTGTCTGTAAAACTAAGTGTGTGTGAGTTCATGCATGTGAATAGGAATCACTTCACAAACACTTAACACACTACTACACTGGAAGTGTTGTGAATAAGATCAAATATTATTGAGTCGACGTAAGGAAGCTAGAGCAAAAGGAAGTTATCAAACTGGAAGAATATCATCAACAATCAGATCTATGAGAAGTTAGAAGGACACCAAGTGGGGTATATTCCTAAACTTCGAATAGGTTGATTTGTGTGCATGTATGTTGTATTGTTTTTAACTGTTATTTGTTGTTAGTGGATTTTTACTTTCGTGACTTAGAAGTCACCGTGGATGTTTCCTCTATTGGGAGAGGTTTTACCACGTTAAAAACTGTGTGTTCAGATTATCTTCATCTACTCATCTCATTTTATAGTGTGCTGAATTTTTGAAACTGTCTTAGTTTTAAAACTGATTACAAAGTCTTGATTACTCTCGTACATAAGTTTTTGTAAACACATCTTGTTGTTTATAAGTTTTATTTTCAAAAGAAAAGGGTTTCTTCAACAAACATCTCGGAGTTGCTTATACTGTTCAATCTTGTATTAAACGACATTAGTGACGTTTTTCAATTGGTATCAGAGCCCTGTAAATTTTTATTTTAAAAAGATATTGTGTTTCTGAAATCGTTTTCTGAAAAACTTAACTATGGACGAGAAGAATGAAAGGTTTGGTAATCTGTCCAGACCTCCACTCTTGGATGGAAACAACTTTGCTTAATGGAAAGTAAGAATGGTTGCCTTCATCCAAGGGACTTTAGGAGATGATGTCTGGGACATTATTGAAAACGGATACACTTATCCTACTAAACCAGCCACTGAAGGAAGTGATGAGAGGGTAAAGAAAATCTTAAGTGAGTTTACCCAAGAAGAGAAAACTATTTCTCGCAATAACAATAAAGGGAAGAATGCCATCTTTATGTCTATTAATGAGTATGATTTCAAGAGAATCTCATCTTGTGCCACTTCTAAGGAAGCTTGGGACACATTAATCACTACCCATGAAGGAGACTCAAGAGTTAAAGCTGCTAAAACTCAAATGCTTACCCAGCAGTACAACTCTTTAATTATGTCTGACTCTGAGTCTTTTGATGATTTTTACATGAACTTAACTGATATAGTTACTAAGTTGCATGCTAATGGTATAACATATGATAGGAATGAGATTGTTTCTAAAATTCTAAGATCATTACCACAAAAGTTTGACAGTAAGAGGTATGCTATTGAGGAAATGAGTGATCAAAACCTTACCCCTGAGTTACTCAGTAGCAAACTTAGGACTGTGGAAATGGAATTAGACTTTAAGAAACAATTAAATCATTCACAAAGAAAATAGCCCAACTCTAACTTGTGTTTTGCCTCTAAGATATCTAAACTTGAGACTAATTTGATCAACTCTGACTCTGATGAGGATTGTGATATAGACAAACTAGATAATCAGATTGCCTTAATGTCTAAACAATTTAAGAAAATTGTTAAATTTAGAAACAAACAGGCAACTAAACAAGGCAAGCCTAACTATCCTACTCTGTCTAATCCCAAACCTCATGAGAGAAGTCTTGACAAACATCCTAAAGACAACAACTCCAGACCCAGCAGAGACCTTAAAAAGATTGAATGTTTTAGATGTGGGAAACTAGGTCACATTTCTCACGATTGCAGAGTTAATCTGAATAAAACCAACACACACAATAGAGCCAATGTCTGTAAAACTTGGGATGATTCAAGTGAACTTGATGAAGAGGAACTTGAGTCATCAAATGTACTTGACCCTTGCATGTCCTTTTATGCTAAAATCATTTACAATGATGATATGCATGTATGTGATAATGATGCTCCTACTCCTGCTTGTGTGAATACTGCTTTGACTGGCCTAGATGCCTTGTGATCTGAAAATGTTGCTAGTTCTAGTTCCGTGTGTGTGAGTCAAAGTGATCTCGATAACGACGATGTAAATGGGTGCGTGAGTACTAAAACTGAATCGTTAGGGGCCACTACACACACGTCACTTAGCGACTCAGACACAGATGACCTCCCAGATATCCATACTTTGTATGCTAAAACTCTTAAAAAAAGCACTAGACTGGAGAAGACTGTTAGAGACCTGACTAAGAAATTAGATGATATAAGTCTTATTGTGAAGCTGAATGCCGAAGAGTACACTAACTAGTGTCTGTCTCATCAATCTGAAATTGAAACTTTTGATCAAAAATTAAAAGAGTTGACTAAAACTAATGAATCCCTGGAAATGAAATACAAGGGAACATTATTAGAACTGGAGGAAGCAAAAACAAAGACAGCTACTGTTTTCAAAAAAATTTCTAAGTTTGAAAACAATTCAAATTGTTTTACTGACTTTGTTGTTGACTCCAAGACCAATTCTGACGATAGAACCGGTATTGGATTCTGCCCTAAGAACAAACCACAAACTACAAATATTAAATCTATTAAGTTTGTGTCTGGGGGAAAAAGACCAATTGAAACATGTCCAGATTTTCATTTTATTAAAAAGGAATTTCATCAAAAGCAACAACAGAAAGACATTGGAGAGTCTAGTCATTCTAAGGCTGACACTACACTTAAGTCTAAATACGTCTGTCCTTTGATCAGAAAGGCTTAATCTACCTTTAAAACCATCCCTCCTAGGAATAAGATTTATGAACAGAATGCTGTTAAACCCATCTTTAGAAGTTTTCCTAAGGAAGTTCATCCCTCAAGCAATCAATATTGCTCCTACTGTGACATCTATGGTCATTCCTTTGAAGGTTGTTATGCTAGGCGTCTAAACACCCCTGTGTACAACACTTCTATCTACAAGAACTTTAACTATTCTAGGCAAAATCGTAACCATTATGTCCTTCCAAGACAACCTGACAAGAACTCTAACTACATGAATAGAAAGACCAAAACTAAGAGTTCATTTAAGAGAAAGGCTCCCAGAAACGTTCCTAAACCAAAAGCTCAAATTTTCCACAATAATCAGTTTGTTGCTCCAAATGTTTTTCGACAAAAAGCTATTTCTTAAAAATTTTATCAAATGAGGGCAAACTTGCGCAAAATTAAAACTAGAGCTATTTGGGTTAGAAAAGATGATCTTTTATTCCAAATGAAGTGTAATATTGTTATCACTGCTTTAAAAGCTGAACACACTTCATCTGGTTGGTATTTAGATTCAGGATGCTCCAAACATATCACATGAGATGAAACCAAACTCTTAAACAAAACCAGATTTGCTGGAGGCAAAGTAGTTTTTGGTGATGGAGTTTCATCCCAGATCATAGGTAAAGGAACCCTAAAAGAAGAAGGAATGCCTACTCTCGAAAATGTACTTTTAGTTAAAGGCCCTAAACCCAACCTCCTAAGTATATCACAATTTTGTGACTCTGACCATACAGTTACCTTTTCAAAGAACAATTGTAAAATTCTAAATGATAAAGGTAAATGCATTATTACCGGATTCAGAACACCTGACAATTGTTATACTGTCAAGACTGGTTCTGAAACCTGTAACATTGTCAGAATGGATGACAATGAAATCTGGCATAATCGTATGGGTCACCTAAGTTATGATATCCTTGGTAGATTGTCTAATCAAGAGATTGTTAGAGGAGTTCCAAAAATTAAACCTATTTCCAGTGTTGTTTGTTGTCATTGCCAGGAAGGAAAAATAGTTAAGACTTCGCATAAAAAAGTTAAAGACATTCTCACCTCTAGACCTCTAGATCTCATCCATATGGACCTTATTGGTCCCTCTAGAACTGTTAGTCTTTGTGGACACAGTTATATCCTTTTCATGGTTGATAATTTCACACGATTCACTTGGGTTGCCTTCTTGAAACAAAAATCTGACACATTTCAGAATTTTTTGAAAATTTTACTAAGAATTGAAAATGAGAAGGACACACAAGTCAATCGCATTCGTAGCGATAGAGGGGGAGAGTTCATAGACACAGGAATAGTTGAATATTGTGACTACAATGGTTACAAACACGAATTCAGTGCCCCTAAGACTCCTCAGCAGAACGGTGTTGCCGAAAGGAAAAATCGAACTCTTCAAGAGATGGCACGTGTCATGTTGCATGCCAAATCTCTACCTAAATCTGGGTAGAATCTATTAGAACTGCATGTCATATAATTAATAGGGTTTACCTTAGGAAAAACTCTAAACAAACCCCTTATGAGTTGTGGTACGGTAAGAAGCCTAATCTGAAATATCTAAGAACTTTCGGTAGTCAGTGTTATGTTTGTAAAGACAGAGAACATTTGTCTAAATTCGAGACACGTGGTGATAAAGCCATCTTTTTAGGTTACTCTCCAAAGAGTCGTTCTTATCGTATATGCAATCTGCGTACTAAGACCCTTATGGAATCGATAAATGTAATTGTAAGCGACACTATTGTCGAAAATAAGATATCTGAATCACCTATTGTGGTTGAATCTGAAAATGATTTCAAAACTGATTCACCAGAAATAGATGACTCATTACCTATTAAGAGTCCAGAAGTACCTGGCTGGGTCTCTAAAGATCATCCCATTGACAACGTGGTCGGTAATCCTAATGAGCCAGTCCGTACTAGATCCCAGTTAAGAAATTATGCTAATTATGCATGTTTCGTCTCCCTTGAGGAACCGAAAAATGTTAATGAAGCATTGAATGACACACACTGGATTTCTGCGATGCAGGAAGAACTTTTACTATTTGTCATTCACGATGTCTGGTATCTTGTACCGCGACCTCAAAACAAAAATGTTATTGGCACATGTTGGATCTTTAAGAACCAATCTGATGAACATGGGGTAATCCTTAGAAACAAAGCTAGACTAGTTGCTCAAGGTTACTCACAAATAGAATGGATAGATTTTAGCGAGACATTTTCCCCTGTCACTCATCTTGAATCTGTTCGATTTCTTTTCGCCATAGCATGTCACTTAAAATTTACACTTTATCAAATGGATGTCAAGTCTGCCTTCCTGAATGGAATTCTGTCCGAAGAAACGTATGTAGAACAACCCAAAGGGTTCATTAACCCAAAATACCCAGACCATGTCTTTCGGCTAAAAAAGGCTTTGTATGGCTTAAAACAAGCTCCTCGAGCTTGGTATGAACGCCTTTCCAACTTTTTGTTGGATAAGGGTTTTAAGAGAGGAGGAAATGACTAGACCCTCTTTGTCAAACATTTTGACAAAAACATTATTATAGCCCAAGTCTATGTAGACGACGTCATCTTTGGGTCTACTTCAACATCTGAAGTCAAATCTTTTTCTCCTATTATGCATAAGGAGTTTCACATGTCCCTTATGGGGAAGCTACAACTTTTCTTAGGATTTCAAGTGAAACAGAATTCTGATAAACTATTTGTCTCTCAAACTAAGTATGCCTTAGATCTCGTTAAGAAATTTGGTTTAGATAATTCTAAAGTTGCCAAAACACCTATGAGTACTACTGTTAAATTATGTAAAAATGAAAATGGGAAGTCAGTTGATTCCACACTTTATCGTAGTATGATTGGTAGCCTACTTTATCTAACAGCCTCGCGACCAGATATAATGTATGTTGTATGTCTGTGTGCTCGTTACCAGAATAACCCTAAAGAGAGCCAGTTATCATGTGTAAAACGTATAATAAAGTACATAAAGGGCACTCTTAATCTTGGACTTAGGTACACTAATGATACCTGCAGCACCATCACAGGGTATACTGATGCTGATTGGGCTGGTTGTACTGATGACAGTAAAAGTACATCAGGTGCCTGTTATTATGTAGGCAATAATTTAGTTGGTTGGAGTAGCAAAAAACAAAATTGCACATATTTATCTACGGCTGAGTCCGAATATATAGTAGCAGGAAGTTGCTGTGCTCAATTGTTATGGATAAAACAAATGTTAAGCGACTATGGGATTAAAGAAGATCATTTACAATTGTATTGTGACAATCAAAGCACTATTAACATATCTAAAAACCCGGTTCAACACTCGCGAACTAAACACATTAAAATAAGACATCATTTTATACGCGAACTTGTTCAAACGAAGGAGTTAGAAATCCATTACCTGCCTACTGATCTGCAACTTGGAGACATGTTCACTAAACCTCTAGACTATAACAGATTTCTGTATTTGCGCAATTCTATAGGTATGGTATGTGCTGAATAAACTCTTAAGACCTTAAGTTTTACCCTTTGTCCATTTGAGACAAAATGGGGGAGAAATTTGAGCCATACGGGTTCAATGTTTTGTTCACATTTCATCTAAACTGCTTGATCTTAGTGTGCATATTTACAGGAATCTCTTCTACTGATTGTCTACCATTTCTAGTGTACAAATTTTGTAAATAGTTGAGTTATGTAATTTTTGACTTTCTAGGAAATGGGTAGATAGTATCTTTTGTATAGGACTAGGTTTTATTTTTTAGTTCCCTAAGAGTTTAAGCTAACTCAAAGGAGATTTTGTCTTATATTTCCAAAGGGGGAGATTGAAGCATCTTATACCTTAGACTTACTTAAGTCTATATTGTATAAGTGCTCAACTAATTTGGAAATAGTGACAAAATTGGTTGTCTAACCTAGAATCCAAAGATCCTCAGAATTATTCTCTCTAATCCTCTTCAATGATCCAAGAAGGTATAAATTAAATCACACTACACACATTAGAAGTGCATACATGTGTATATATTGCTTAAAATTGATTGTGTGATTAATTCCCCTTAAACTGTGGCTTTAATTATTTTTTGTGAATTTTTAAACATTTTTTAAATAATGTTTTTATTAATAAAAATGTGATTATAAAATTTGTGGGGTTAATATTCTATTTTGGAAACTTCATTTTTCATTGGAATGTTTGATTGGGTAGAATGTAAATGCGCTAGAGACTTCAGGGTGCTGCCTGTAATTACGTTTGACGCGCGTTTGTAAGCCTCTTATATGCTAACACTTGACACTTGCCTGATGCATCAATTTGTGTTTGTTTTGTGAGAGGATTGCCTGGTGGTTTGCTGATCGTTAGATCATTCCTTATCGATGGCCTGCATGTATTTGGAACCTATCCTTGTGCTATCACTGTGAACCAATCACATTCAACTTAACCACCGCTATTTTATAACCCTTAGATCAAGTCAAGATTAGGAAGACCTAATCTCAGCCCTTGATTGCCTTCGAATATCCAGAATCTTCGTCCACTCCTATAAAAGCCCTCTAATTCTCAACCTTTCAAGACTTTTGGCAGTCTTCATTTCTGAGAGAAAAAAATAGAGAGAAGAGAGAAGTGAGAGAGAAGAGAGAAAAGAAAAGAGAGAAGAGAGAGAAAAGACACTGTGTTAGCCAAACCCTAACCCTAACCCTAAACACTTCATTTTCTGATTCAAACCTTCGTATATTCATAACCCCAAACACAACCTTGAGTGTTTGAGAGAGAGTGTGGTTTGTTCATATTGAAACTGTAACCTCGTAGTCTGTGATCTTATTACCAACTTAAACATTCGTGTGAAGATCTGTATTTCTTCTTTATAGAAATTGTAGATCTACACTTTGCATGTTATATTTCACTAGATCTGCATGTTTATTTTTCGATTTAATAAAATCTTTACTGATTCAGTTTTGAAAATGTTTTATGGTTTCTATTCTTACGAAACTTAACCTTGACCTAGTTGGATTCGAACTTGGAGATTTTCAATCTCAAAAATATTTTTAAAACAGAGATTGATTAAGGTCTTGACCGATTTTTGAAGCAAGATTTCCGTGGAATCTGGGATATATTAAAGGTCAAAAAGGTTTCTAGTTCTGTAAGAAAGAAAGAAAAGAAAATCACAGCATATAGTCTTTATATGTAATTTTCTAGGACTGTCTGTAAAACTAAGTGTGTGTGAGTTCATGCATGTGAATAGGAATCACTTCACAAACACTTAACACACTACTACACTGGAAGTGTTGTGAATAAGATCAAAGATTATTGAGTCGACGTAAGGAAGCTAAAGCAAAAGGAAGTTATCAAACTGGAAGAACATCATCAACAATCAGATCTTTGAGAAGTTAGAAGGACACCAAGTGGGGTATATTCCTAAACTTAGAATAGGTTGATTTGTGTGCATGTATGTTGTATTGTTTGTAACTGTTATTTGTTGTTAGTGGATTTTTACTTTCGTGACTTAGAAGTCACCGTGGATGTTTCCTCTATTGGGAGAGGTTTTACCACGTTAAAAACTGTGTGTTCAGATTATCTTCATCTACTCATCTCATTTTATAGTGTGCTGAATTTTTGAAACTGTCTTAGTTTTAAAACTGATTACAAAGTCTTGATTACTCTCGTACATAAGTTTTTGTAAACACATCTTGTTGTTTATAAGTTTTATTTTCAAAAGAAAAGGGTTTCTTCAATAAACATCTCGGAGTTGCTTATACAGTTTAATCTTGTATTAAACGGCATTAGCGACGTTTTTAAAAACCCTCCCCCAAACGACCCCGTAGGAGGGCCGAACACCTCGCACGGGACCAATGTAAGTTGTTGGAACTAATCGCGTAGTCCGGGGTCTCCCAATTTGAGAATATGATGATAATTTGCAAAAATCAACAAAATAAACACTTAAACTTAAAAATAAACCGTTAAAGGGTGAAAACCCAAACCAGCCCCAAAACGACCCCGTAAGAGGCTCGAACACCTCGCAAGGGACCAATGTAACTTGGAGGAACTGACCGCGTAGTCCTAGATCTCCCCGTTTGTGAATATGACAATTATTTGTAAAAATTAACACTGAGACTTAAAAGAAGCCTTTAAAGGGTGAAAACCGAAACCAGCCCCCAAACGACCACGTAGGAGGCACGAACACCTCGCACGGAACAAATGTAACATGTAGGAACTTACCACGTAGTCCAGGGTCTCCCGATTCGAGAATATGATGATAATTTGCAAAAATCAACAAAATCAACACTTACACTAAAAAACAAGCCATTAAAGGGTGAAAACCCAAACCCGCCCCAACACGACCCCGTAGGAGGCACGAACATCTCGTACGGGACCAATGTAACTTGTTGGAACTGACCGCGTAGTCCCGTGTCTCCCAGATTGTGAATATGATGATAATTTGCAAAAATCAACACTCAGACTTAAAAACAAGCCGTTAAAGGGTGAAAACCCAAACCAACCCCAAACGACCACGTAGGAGGCACGAACACCTCGTAACGGACCAATGTGACTTGTTGGAACTAACCGCGTAGTCCGGGGTCTCCGAGTTTTATAATATGACGATAATTTGTAAAAATCAACAAAATCAACACTTAAACTTAAAAACAAGCCGTTAAAGGGTGTGAATCCAAACCAACCCCCCAACGACCCCGTAAGAGGCACGGACACCTCGTACGGGACCAATGTAACTTGTAGGAATTGACTGCATAGTCCCGGGTCTCCCAGTTTGAGAATATGACTATAATTTGCAAAAATCAACACTTAAACTTAAAAACAAGCCCTTGAATGGTGAAAACACAAACCAACCCCCAAATGACACCGTAGGAGGCACGAACACCTCGCACGGAACCAATGTAACTTGGAGGAACTGACTGCGTAGTTCGGGGTCTCCCGGTTTGTGGATATGATGATAATTTGCAAAAATTAACACTTAGACTTAAAAACAAGCCTTTAAAGGGTGAAAACCTAAACCAGCCCCCAAACGACAACGTAGGATGCACGAACACCTCGCACGGGACCAATGTAACTTGTTGGAATTGACCGCGTAGTCATGGGTCTCCCAGTTTGTGAATATGATAATAATTTGAAAAAATCAACACTTACACTAAAAAACAAGTCGCTAAAGTGTGAAAACCCAAATGACCCCGTAGGAGGCACGAACACCTCGCCCGAGACCAATGTAACTTGTTGGAACTGACCACGTACTCCTGGGTCTCCTGGTTTGAGAATATGACGATAATTTGCAAAAATAAACAAAATCAACGCTTAAACTTAAAAATAAGTCGTTAAAGGGTGATAACCCAAACCAACCCCCAAACGACCTCATTGGAGGCACGAACACCTCACACGGGACCAATGTAACTTGTTGGAACTCACCGCGTAGTCAAAGGTCTCCCGATTAGTGAATACGATGATAATTAGCAAAAATAACACTTAGACTTGAAAACAAGCCGTTAAAGGGTGAAAATCCAAACCAGCCCCCAAACGACCCCGTAAGAGGCACGAACACCTCGTACGGGACAAATGCAACTTGTATGAACTGATCGTACAGTCTCGGGTCTCCCAATTTTAGAATATGGCGATAACTTGCAAAAATCACATTTATACTTAAAACAAGCCGTTAAAGGTTGAAAACCCAAACCAGCCCCCAAACGACCCAGTAAGAAGCACGAACTCCTCGTACCGGACCAAAGTAACTTGTATGAACAGACCGCGTAATCCCGGGTCTCTCGATTTGTTGATATGAGGATAATTTGTAAAAATCAACACTTAGACTTAAAAACAAGCCGTTAAAGGGCGAAAACCCAACCACCACTCAAACGACCCCGTAGGAGGCACAAACACCTCGCACATCACCAATTTAACTTGTAAGAACTGATCGCGTAGTCTCGGGTCTCCCGAATCGACAATATAACAATAATTTGTAAAAATCAATAAAATCAACACTTAGACTTAAAAATAACCCGTTAAAGGGAGAAAATCCAAACCAGCCACCAAACGACCCCATAGGAGGCACGAACACCTCGCACGGGACTAATGTAACTTGTAGGAACTGACCGCGTAGTCCCAGATCTCACAATTTAAGAATATGACAATAATTTGTAAAAATCACTCTTAGACTTAAAAACAGGTCGTTAAAGGGTGAAAACCCAAACCAGCTCCCAAACAACCACGTAGGAGGCATGAACACCTCGCACGGGACCGATTTAACTTGGAGGAACTGATCGCGTAGTCCCGAGTCTCCCAGTTTCTTAATATGATGATAATTTGAAAAAATTAACAGTTAGACTTAAAAACAAGCCTTTAAAGGGTGAAAAGACAAACCAACCCCCAAACGACCACGTAGGAGGCACGAACACCTCGCACGGGACCGACGTAACTTGGAGGAACTGATCGCGTAGTCCCGAGTCTCCCAGTTTGTTAATATGATGATAATTTGCAAAAATTAACAGTTATACTTAAAACCAAGCCTTTAAAGGGTGAAAAAACAAACCAACCCCCAAACGACCACGTAGGAGGCACGGACACCTCGCACGGGACCAATGTAACTTGTTGGAACTGATCGCGTAGTCCGGGGTCTGCCAATTTGAGAATATGATGATAATTTGCAAAAATCAACAAAATCAACACTTAAACTTAAAAACAAGCCGTTAAGGGGTGAAAACCCAAACCAACCCTCAAACGACCCCGTAGGAGACACGAACACCTCGTACGGGACCAATGTAACTTGTTAGGAACTGATCGCGTAGTCTCGGGTCTCCCAGTTGGTGAATATGATGATAATTTGCAAAAATCAACACTTAGACTTAAAAACAAGCCGTTAAAGGGTGAAAACCCAAACCACCCTTCAAACGACCCCGTAGGAGGCACGATCACCTCGCATGGGACCAATGTTACTTGTCCGAACTGAATGCGTAGTTCGGAGTCTCCCAATTTGAGAATAGGATGATAATTTGCAAAAATCAACAAAATCAACACTTAAAGTTAAAAATAAGTCGTTAAAGGGTGAAAACAAAAACCAACCCCCAAACGACCCCGTATGAGGCACGAACACCTCGTACGGGACGAATGTAACTTGTTGTAACTGACCGCGTAGTCCCGAGTCTCCCAGTTTGTGAATATGATAATAATTTGCAAAAATCAACACCTACACTTAAAAACAAGCCGTTAAAGGGTGAAAACACAATCCGCCCCCCAAACGACCCCGAAGGAGGCACGATCACCTCGCACGGGACCAATGTAACTGGTTGGAACTGACCGCATAGTCCACAGTCTCCCAATTAGAGAATATGACGATAATTTGCAACAATAAACAAAATCAACACTTAAACTTAAAAACTAGCCGTTAAAGGGTGAATACCAAAACCAGCCCCCAAAGGACCCCGTAGGAGGCACGGACACCTCGTACGGGACCAATGTAACTTGTTGGAATTGACCGCGTAGTCCCGGGTCTCTCGATTCGAGAATATGACGATAATTTGCAAAAATCAACAAAATCAACACTTAAACTTAAAAACAAGCTGTTGAAGGGTGAATACCAAAACCAGCCCCCAAACGACCCCGTAGGAGGCACGAACACCTCGTACGGGACCAATGTAACTTGTTGGAATTGACCGCGTAGTCCCGGGTCTCTCGATTCGAGAATATGACGATAATTCGCAAAAATAAACAAAATCAACACTTAAACTTCAAAACAAGCCGTTGAAGGGTGAAAAACGAAACCACCCCCCAAACGACCCCGTAGGAGGCACGAACACCTCGCACGGGACTAATGTAACTTGTAGGAACTAACCGCATAGTCCCAGATCTCACAATTTGAGAATATGATGATAATTTGCAAAATTCACACTTAGACTTAAAAATAAGCCATTAGAGGGTGAAAACTAAAACCAACCCCCAAACGACCCCGTATGACGCAAGAACACCTCGTACGGGACCAATGTAACTTGTTGTAACTGGTCGCGTAGTCATGGGTCTCCCAGTTTGTGAATATGATAATAATTTGAAAAAATCAACACTTACACTTAAAAACAAGCCGTTAAAGTGTGAAAACCCAAACCACCCCCCAACCGACCCCGTAGGAGGCACGAACACCTCGCCTGAGATCAATGTAACTTGTTGGAACTGACCACGTACTCCTGGGCTGAAAATATGACGATAATTAGCAAAAATAAATAAAATCAACGCTTAAACATAAAAATAAGTCGTTAAAGGGTGAAAACCCAAACCAACCCCCAAACGACCCCGTAGGAGGCACGAACACCTCACACGGGACCAATATAACTTGTTGGAACTCACCGCATAGTCAAGGGTTTCCCGATTAATGAATACGATGATAATTAGCAAAAATAACACTTAGACTTGAAAACAATCCGTTAAAGGGTGAAAATCCAAAGTAGCCCCCAAACGACCCCATAAGAGGCACGAACACCTCGTATGGGACAAATGTAACTTGTAGGAACTGATCGCACAGTCTCGGGTTTCCCAATTTGAGAATATGGCGATAACTTGCAAAAATCACATTTATACTTAAAATAAGCCGTTAAAGGTTGAAAACCCAAACCAGCCCCCAAACGACCCCGTAAGAAGCACGAACTCCTCGTACCGGACCAATGTAACTTGTAGGAAAAGACCGCGTAATCCCGGGTCTCCCGGTTTGTTGATATGAGGATAATTTGTAAAAATCAAGACTTAGACTTAAAAACAAGTCGTTAAAGGGCGAAAACCCAAACCACCACCCAAACGACCCCGTAGGAGGCACGAACACCTCGCACATCACCAATTTAACTTGTAAGAACTGATCGCGTAGTCTCGGGTCTCCCGAATCGAGAATATGACAGTAATTTGTAAAAATCAATAAAATCAACACTTAGACTTAAAAATAAGCCGTTAAAGGGAGAAAATCCAAACTAGCCACCAAACGACCCCATAGGAGGCACGAACACCTCGCACGTGACTAATGTAACTTGTAGAAACAGATCGCGTAGTCCCAGATCTCACAATTTAAGAATATGACAATAATTTGCAAAAATCACACTTTGACTTAAAAACCAGGTCGTTAAAGGGTGAAAACCCAAACCAGCTCCCAAACAACAACGTAGGAGGCACGCACACCTCGCACGGGACCGATTTAACTTGGAGGAACTGATCGCGTAGTCCCGAGTCTCCCAGTATCTTAATATGACGATAATTTGCAAAAATTAACAGTTAGACTTAAAAACAAGCCTTTAAAGGGTGAAAAGACAAACCAACCCCCCAAACGACCACGTAGGAGGCACGAACACCTCGCACGGGACCGATATAACTTGGAGGAACTGACCGCGTAGTCCCGAGTCTCCCAGTTTGTTAATATGATGATAATTTGCAAAAATTAACAGTTATACTTAAAACCAAGCCTTTAAAGGGTGAAAAGACAAACCAACCCCCAAACGACCACGTAGGAGGCACGAACACCTCGCACGGGACCAATGTAACTTGTTGGAACTGATCGCGTAGTCCGGGGTCTGCCAATTTGAGAATATGATGATAATTTGCAAAAATAAACAAAATCAACACTTAAACTTAAAAACAAGCCGTTAAGGGGTGAAAACCCAAACCAACCCCCAAACGACCCCGTAGGAGACACGAACACCTCGTACGGGACCAATGTAACTTGTTAGGAACTGATCGCGTAGTCTCGGGTCTCCCAGTTGGTGAATATGATGATAATTTGCAAAAATCAACACTTAGACTTAAAAACAAGCCGTTAAAGGGTGAAAACCCAAACCACCCTTCAAATGACCCCGTAGGAGGCACAATCACCTCGCATGGGACCAATGTTACTTGTCGGAACTGAATGCGTAGTTCGGAGTCTCCCAATTTGAGAATAGGATGATAATTTGCAAAAATCAACAAAATCAACACTTAAAGTTAAAAATAAGTCGTTAAAGGGTGAAAACAAAAACCAACCCCCAAACGACCCCGTATGAGGCACGAACACCTCGTACGGGACGAATGTAACTTGTTGTAACTGACCGCGTAGTCCCGAGTCTCCCAGTTTGTGAATATGATAATAATTTGCAAAAATCAACACCTACACTTAAAAACAAGCCGTTAAAGGGTGAAAACCCAATCCGCCCCCCAAACGACCCCGAAGGAGGCACGATCACCTCGCACGGGACCAATGTAACTGGTTGGAACTGACCGCATAGTCCACAGTCTCCCAATTAGAGAATATGACGATAATTTGCAACAATAAACAAAATCAACACTTAAACTTAAAAACTAGCCATTAAAGGGTGAATACCAAAACCAGCCCCTAAAGGACCCCGTAGGAGGCACGGACACCTCTTACGGGACCAATGTAACTTGTTGGAATTGACCGCGTAGTCCCGGGACTCTCGATTCGACAATATGACGATAATTTGCAAAAATCAACACTTAAACTTAAAAACAAGCCGTTGAAGGGTGAATACCAAAACCAGCCCCCAAACGACCCCGTAGGAGGCACGAACACCTCGTACGGGACCAATGTAACTTGTTGGAATTGACCGCGTAGTCCCGGGTCTCTCGATTCGAGAATATGACGATAATTCGCAAAAATCAACAAAATCAACACTTAAACTTCAAAACAAGCCGTTGAAGGGTGAAAAACGAAACCACCCCCCAAACGACCCCGTAGGAGGCACGAACACCTCGCACGGGACTAATGTAACTTGTAGGAACTAACCGCATAGTCCCAGATCTCACAATTTGAGAATATGATGATAATTTGCAAAATTCACACTTAGACTTAAAAATAAGCCATTAGAGGGTGAAAACTAAAACCAACCCCCAAACGACCCCGTATGACGCAAGAACACCTCGTACGGGACCAATGTAACTTGTTGTAACTGGTCGCGTAGTCATGGGTCTCCCAGTTTGTGAATATGATAATAATTTGAAAAAATCAACACTTACACTTAAAAACAAGCCGTTAAAGTGTGAAAACCCAAACCACCCCCCAACCGACCCCGTAGGAGGCACGAACACCTCGCCCGAGATCTCACAATTTAAGAATATGACAATAATTTGCAAAAATCACACTTTGACTTAAAAACAGGCCGTTAAAGGGTGAAAACCCAAACCAGCTCCCAAACAACAACGTAGGAGGCACGCACACCTCGCACGGGACCGATTTAACTTGGAGGAACTGATCGCGTAGTCCCGAGTCTCCCAGTATCTTAATATGACGATAATTTGCAAAAATTAACAGTTAGACTTAAAAACAAGCCTTTAAAGGGTGAAAAGACAAACCAACCCCCAAACGACCACGTAGGAGGCACGAACACCTCGCACGGGACCGATATAACTTGGAGGAACTGACCGCGTAGTCCCGAGTCTCCCAGTATGTTAATATGATGATAATTTGCAAAAATTAACAGTTATACTTAAAACCAAGCCTTTAAAGGGTGAAAAGACAAACCAACCCCCAAACGACCACGTAGGAGGCACGAACACCTCGCACGGGACCAATGTAACTTGTTGGAACTGATCGCGTAGTCCGGGGTCTGTCAATTTGAGAATATGATTATAATTTGAAAAAATCAACAAAATCAACACTTAAACTTAAAAACAAGCCGATAAGGGGTGAAAACCCAAACTAGCCCCCAAACGACCCCTTAGGAGACACGAACACCTCGTACGGGACCAATGTAACTTGTTAGGAACTGATCGCGTAGTCTCGGGTCTCCCAGTTGGTGAATATGATGATAATTTGCAAAAATCAACACTTAGACGTAAAAACAAGCCGTTAAAGGGTGAAAACCCAAACCACCCTTCGAACGACCCCGTAGGAGGCACGAACACCTCGCCCAAGACCAATGTAACTTGTTGGAACTGACCACGTACTCCTGGGTCTCCTGGTTTGAGAATATGACTATAATTTGCAAAAATAAACAAAATCAACGCTTAAACTTAAAAATAAGTCGTTAAAGGGTGATAACCCAAACCAACCCCCAAACGACCTCATTGGAGGCACGAACACCTCACACGGGACCAATGTAACTTGTTGGAACTCACCGTGTAGTCAAAGGTCTCCCGATTAGTGAATACGATGATAATTAGCAAAAATAACACTTAGACTTGAAAACAAGCCGTTAAAGGGTGAAAATCCAAACCAGCCCCCAAACGACCCCGTAAGAGGCACGAACACCTCGTACGGGACAAATGCAACTTGTAGGAACTGATCGTACAGTCTCGGGTCTCCCAATTTGAGAATATGGCGATAACTTGCAAAAATCACAATTATACTTAAAACAAGCCGTTAAAGGTTGAAAACCCAAACCAGCCCCCAAACGACCCGGTAAGAAGCACGAACTCCTCGTACCGGACCAAAGTAACTTGTATGAACAGACCGCGTAATCCCGGGTCTCTCGGTTTGTTGATATGAGGATAATTTGTAAAAATCAACACTTAGACTTAAAAACAAGCCGTTAAAGGGCGAAAACCCAACCACCACTCAAACGACCCCATAGGAGGCACAAACACCTCGCACATCACCAATTTAACTTGTAAGAACTGATCGCGTAGTCTCGGGTCTCCCGAATCGAGAATATAACAATAATTTGAAAAAATCAATAAAATCAACACTTAGACTTAAAAATAACCCGTTAAAGGGAGAAAATCCAAACCAGCAACCAAACGACTCCATAGGAGGCACGAACACCTCGCACGGGACTAATGTAACTTGTAGGAACTGACCGCGTAGTCCCAGATCTCACAATTTAAGAATATGACAATAATTTGCAAAAATCACTCTTAGACTTTAAAACAGGTCTTTAAAGGGTGAAAACCCAAACCAGCTCCCAAACAACCACGTAGGAGGCACGAACACCTCGCACGGGACCGATTTAACTTGGAGGAACTGATCGCGTAGTCCCGAGTCTCCCAGTTTCTTAATATGACGATAATTTGCAAAAATTAACAGTTAGACTTAAAAACAAGCCTTTAAAGGGTGAAAAGACAAACCAACCCCCAAACGACCACGTAGGAGGCACGAACACCTCGCACGGGACCGATCTAACTTGGAGGAACTGACCGCGTAGTCCCGAGTCTCCCAGTATGTTAATATGATGATAATTTGCAAAAATTAACAGTTATACTTAAAACCAAGCCTTTAAAGGGTGAAAAGACAAACCAACCCCCAAACGACCACGTAGGAGGCACGAACACCTCGCACGGGACCAATGTAACTTGTTGGAACTGATCGCGTAGTCCGGGGTCTGCCAATTTGAGAATATGATGATAATTTGCAAAAATAAACAAAATCAACACTTAAACTTAAAAACAAGCCGTTAAGGGGTGAAAACCCAAACCAACCCCCAAACGACCCCGTAGGAGACACGAACACCTCGTACGGGACCAATGTAACTTGTTACGAACTGATCGCATAGTCTCGGGTCTCCCAGTTGGTGAATATGATGATAATTTGCAACAATCAACACTTAGACTTAAAAACAAGCCGTTAAAGGGTGAAAACCCAAACCACCCTTCAAACGACCCCGTAGGAGGCACGATCACCTCGCATGGGACCAATGTTACTTGTCGGAACTGAATGCGTAGTTCGGAGTCTCCCAATTTGAGAATAGGATGATAATTTGCAAAAATCAACAAAATCAACACTTAAAGTTAAAAATAAGTCGTTAAAGGGTGAAAACAAAAACCAACCCCCAAACGACCCCGTATGAGGCACGAACACCTCGTACGGGACGAATGTAACTTGTTGTAACTGACCGCGTAGTCCCGAGTCTCCCAGTTTGTGAATATGATAATAATTTGCAAAAATCAACACCTACACTTAAAAACAAGCCGTTAAAGGGTGAAAACCCAAACCGCCACCCAAACGACCCCGAAGGAGGCACGATCACCTCGCACGGGACCAATGTAACTGGTTGGAACTGACCGCATAGTCCACAGTCCCCCAATTAGAGAATATGACGATAATTTGCAACAATAAACAAAATCAACACTTAAACTTAAAAACTAGCCGTTAAAGGGTGAATACCAATACCAGCCCCCAAAGGACCCCGTAGGAGGCACGGACACCTCGTACGGGACCAATGTACTTGTTGGAATTGACCGCGTAGTCCCGGGTCTCTCGATTCGAGAATATGACGATAATTTGCAAAAATCAACAAAATCAACACTTAAACTTAAAAACAAGCCGTTGAAGGGTGAATACCAAAACCAGCACCCAAACGACCCCGTAGGAGGCATGAACACCTCGTACGGGAGCAATGTAACTTCTTGGAATTGACCGCGTAGTCCCGGGTCTCTCGATTCGAGAATATGACGATAATTTGCAAAAATCAACAAAATCAACACTTAAACTTCAAAACAAGCCGTTGAAGGGTGAAAAACGAAACCACCCCCCAAAAGACCCCGTAGGAGGCACGAACACCTCGCACGGGACTAATGTAACTTGTAGGAACTAACCGCATAGTCCCAGATCTCACAATTCGAGAATATGATGATAATTTGCAAAATTCACACTTAGACTTACAAATAAGCCATTAAAGGGTGAAAACCAAAACCAACCCCCAAACGACCCCGTATGACGCAAGAACACCTCGTACGGGACCAATGTAACTTGTTGTAACTGGCCGCGTAGTCATGGGTCTCCCAGTTTGTGAATATGATAAAAATTTGAAAAAATCAACACTTACACTTAAAAACAAGCCGTTAAAGTGTGAAAACCCAAACCACCCCCCAACCGACCCCGTAGGAGGCATGAACACCTCGCCCGAGATCAATGTAACTTGTTGGAACTGACCACGTACTCCTGGGTTGAAAATATGACGATAATTAGAAAAAATAAATAAAATCAACGCTTAAACATAAAAATAAGTCGTTAAAGGGTGAAAACCCAAACCAACCCCCAAACGACCCCGTAGGAGGCACGAACACCTCACACGGGACCAATATAACTTGTTGGAACTCACCGCGTTGTCAAGGGTCTCCCGATTAGTGAATACGATGATAATTAGCAAAAATAACACTTAGACTTGAAAACAAGCCGTTAAAGGGTGAAAATCCAAACTAGCCCCCAAACGAACCCATAAGAGGCACGAACACCTCGTACGGGACAAATGTAACTTGTAGGAACTGATCGCACAGTCTCGGGTCTCCCAATTTGAGAATATGGCGATAACTTGCAAAAATCGCATTTATACTTAAAAGAAGCCGTTAAAGGTTGAAAACCCAAACCAGCCCCCAAACGACCCCGTAAGAAGCACGAACTCCTCGTACCGGACCAATGTAACTTGTAGGAACAGACCGCGTAATCCCGGGTCTCCCGGTCTGTTGATATGAGGATAATTTGTTAAAATCAAGACTTAGACTTAAAAACAAGTCGTTAAAGGGCGAAAACCCAACCACCACCCAAACGACCCCGTAGGAGGCACGAACACCTCGCACATCACCAATTTAACTTGTAAGAACTGATCGCGTAGTCTCGGGTCTCCCGAATCGAGAATATGACAATAATTTGTAAAAATCAATAAAATAAACACTTAGACTTAAAAATAAGCCGTTAAAGGGAGAAAATCCAAACTAGCCACCAAACGACCCCATAGGAGGAACGAACACCTCGCACGGGACTAATGTAACTTGTAGAAACTGACCGCGTAGTCCCAGATCTCACAATTTAAGAATATGACAATAATTTGCAAAAATCACACTTTGACTTAAAAACAGGCCGTTAAAGCGTGAAAACCCAAACCAGCTCCCAAACAACAACGTAGGAGGCACGCACACCTCGAATGGGACCGATTTAACTTGGAGGATCTTATCGCGTAGTCCCGAGTCCCCAGTTTCTTAATATGACGATAATTTGCAAAAATTAACAGTTAGACTTAAAAACAAGCCTTTAAAGGGTGAAAAGACAAACCAACCCCCAAACGACCACGTAGGAGGCACGAACACCTCGCACGAGACCGATGTAACTTGGAGGAACTGACAGCGTAGTCCCGAGTCTCCCAGTATGTTAATATGATGATAATTTGCAAAAATTAACAGTTATACTTAAAACCAAGCCTTTAAAGGGTGAAAAGACAAACCAACCCCCAAACGACCACGTAGGAGGCACGAACACCTCACACGGGACCAATGTAACTTGTTGGAACTGATCGCCTAGTCCGGGGTCTGTCAATTTGAGAATATGATGATAATTTGCAAAAATCAACAAAATCAACCCATAAACTTAAAAACAAGTCGTTAAGGGGTGAAAACCCAAACTAGCCCCCAAACGACCCCTTAGGAGACACGGACACCACGTACGGGACCAATGTAACTTGTTAGGAACTGATCGCGTAGTCTCGGGTCTCCCATTTGGTGAATATGATGATAATTTGCAAAAATCAACACTTAGATGTAAAAACAAGCCGTTAAAGGGTGAAAACCCAAATCACCCTTCGAACGACCCCGTAGGAGGCACGAACACCTCGCATGGGACCAATGTTACTTGTCGGAACTGAACGCGTAGTTCGGAGTCTCGCAATTTGAGAATACGATGATAATTTGCAAAAATCAACAAAATCAACACTTAAAGTTAAAAACAAGTCGTTAAAGGGTGAAAACAAAAACCAACCCCCAAACGACCCCGTATGAGGCACGAACACCTCGTACGGGACGAATGTAACTTGTTGTAACTGACCGCATAGTCCCGAGTCTCCCAGTTTGTGAATATGATAATAATTTGCAAAAATCAACACCTACACTTAAAAACAAGCCGTTAAAGGGTGAAAACCCAAACAACCCCCCAAACGACACCGAAGGAGGCACGATCACCTCGCACGGGACCAATGTAACTGGTTGGAACTGACCGCATAGTCCACAGTCTCCCAATTAGAGAATATGACGATAATTTGCAACAATAAACAAAATCAACATTTAAACTTAAAAACTAGCCGTTAAAGGGTGAATACCAAAACCAGCCCCCAAACGACCCCGTAGGAGGCACGAACACCTCGTACGGGACCAATGTAAATTGTTGTAATTGACCGCGTAGTCTCGGGTCTCTCGATTCGAGAATATGATGATAATTTGCCAAAATAAAAAAAATCAACACTTAAACTTAAAAAAAGCCGTCGAAGGGTGAATACCAAAACAAGCCCCCAAACGACCCCGTAGGAGGCACGAACACCTCGTACGGGACCAATGTAACTTGTTGGAATTGACCGCGTATTCTAGGGTCTCTCGATTCGAGAATATCACGATAATTTGCAAAAATCAACAAAATCAACACTTAAACTTCAAAACAAGCCGTTGATGGGTGAAAAATGAAACCACCCCCCAAACGACCCCGTTGGAGGCACGAACACCTCGCACGGGACTAATGTAACTTGTAGGAACTAGCCGCATAGTCCCAGATCTCACAATTTGAGACTATGATGATAATTTGCAAAAATCACACTTAGACTTAAAAAAAAGCCATTAAAGGGTGAAAACCAAAACCAACCCCCAAACGACCCCGTATGACGCAAGAACACCTCGTACGGGACCAATGTAACTTTTTGTAACTGGCCGCGTAGTCATGGGTATCCCAGTTTGTTAATATGATAATAATTTGCAAAAATCAACACTTACACTTAAAACCAAGCCGTTAAAGTGTGAAAACCCAAACCACCCCCCAACCGACCCCGTAGGAGGCACGAACACCTCGCTCGAGACCAATGTAACTTGTTGGAACTGACCACGTACTCCTGCGCTGAAAATATGATGATAATTAGCAAAAATAAACAAAATCAACGATTAAACATAAAAATAAGTCGTTAAAGGGTGAAAACCCAAACCAACCCCCAAACAACCCCGTAGGAGGCACGAACACCTCACACGGGACCAATGTAACTTGTTGGAACTCACCGCGTAGTCAAGGGTCTCCCGATTAGTGAATACGATGATAATTTGCAAAAATAACACTTAGACTTGAAAACAAGCAGTTAAAGGGTGAAAATCCAAACCAGCCCCCAAACGACCCCGTAAGAGGCACGAACACCTCGTACGGGACAAATGTAACTTGTAGGAACTGATCGCACAGTCTCAAGTCTCCCAATTTGAGAATATGGTGATAACTTGCAAAAATCACATTTATACTTAAAACAAGCCGTTAAAGGTTGAAAACCCAAACCAGCCCACAAACGACCCCGTAAGAAGCACGAACTCCGCGTACCGGACCAATGTAACTTGGAGGAACAGACCGCGTAATCCCGGGTCTCTCTGTTTGTTGATATGAGGATAATTTGTAAAAATAAACACTTTGACTTCAAAACAAGTCGTTAAAGGGCGAAAACCCAAACCACCACCCAAACGACCCCGTAGGAGGCACGAACACCTCGCACATCACCAATTTAACTTGTAAGAACTGATCGCGTAGTCTCGGGTCTCCCGAATCGAGAATATGACAATAATTTGTAAAAATCAATAAAATCAACACTCAGACTTAAAAATAATCCGTTAAAGGGAGAAAATCCAAACCAGCCACCAAACGACCCCATAGGAGGCACGAACACCTCGCACGGGACTAATGTAACTTGTAGAAACTGACCGCGTAGTCCCAGATCTCAAAATTTAAGAATATGACAATAATTTGCAAAAATCACACTTAGACTTAAAAACCAGCCGTTAAAGGGTGAAAACCCAAACCAGCTCCCAAACAACCACGTAGGAGGCACGCACACCTCGCACAGGACCGATTTAACTTGGAGGAACTGATCGTGTAGTCCCGAGTCTCCCAGTTTCTTAATATGACGATAATTTGCAAAAATTAACAGTTAGACTTAAAAACAAGTCTTTAAAGGGTGAAAAGACAAACCAACCCCCAAACGACCACGTAGGAGGCACGAACACCTCTTACGGGACCGATGTAACTTGGAGGAACTGACCGCGTAGTCCCGAGTCTCTCAGTTTGTTAATATGATGATAATTTGCAAAAATTAACAATTATACTTAAAACCAAGCCTTTAAAGGGTGAAAAGACAAACCAACCCCCAAATGACCACGTAGGAGGCACGAACACCTCGCACGGGACAAATGTAACTTGTTGGAACTGATCTTGTAGTTCGAGGTCTGCCAATTTGAGAATATGATGATAATTTGCAAAAATCAACAAAATCAACACTTAAACTTAAAAACAAGCCGTTAAGGGGTGAAAACCCAAACCAACCCCCAAACGACCCCGTAGGAGACACGAACACCTCGTACGGGACCAATGTAACTTGTTAGGAACTGATCGCGTAGTCTCGGGTCTCCCAGTTGGTGAATATGATGATAATTTGCAAAAATCAACACTTAGACTTAAAAACAAGCCGTTAAAGGGTGAAAACCCAAACCACCCTTCAAACGACCCCGTAGGAGGCACGAACACCTCGCATGGGACCAATGTTACTTATCGGAACTGAACGCGTAGTTCGGAGTCTCCCAATTTCAGAATACGATGATAATTTGCAAAAATCAACAAAATCAACACTTAAAGTTAAAAACAAGTCGTTAAAGGGTGAAAACAAAAACTAACCCCCAAACAACCCCGTATGAGGTACTAAAACCTCGTACGGTACGAATGTAACTTGTTTTAACTGACCGCGTAGTCCTGAGTCTCCCAGTTTGTGAATATGATAATAATTTGCAAAAATCAACACCTACACTTAAAAACAAGCCCTTAGAGGGTGAAAACCCAAACCGCCCCCCAAAGGCCCCCGAAGGAGGCACGATCACCTCGCACGGGACCAATGTAACTTGTTGGAACTGACCGCATAGTCCACAGTCTCCCAATTAGAGAATATGACGATAATTTGCAACAATAAACAAAATCAACACTTAAACTTAAAAACTAGCCGTTAAAGGTTGAATAACAAAACCAGCCCCTAAACGACCCCGTAGGACGCACGGACACCTCGTACGGGACCAATGTAACTTGTTGGAATTGACCGCGTAGTCCTGGGTCTCTCGATTCGAGAATATGACGATAATTTGCAAAAATCAACTAAATCAACACTTAAACTTAAAAACAAGCCGTTGATGGGTGAATACCAAAAGCAGCCCCCAAACGACCCCGTAGGAGGCACGAGCACCTCGTACGGGACCAATGTAACTTGTTGGAACTGACCGCGTAGTCCCGGGTCTCTCGATTCGAGAATATGATGATAATTTGCAAAAATCAACAAAATCAACACTTAAACTTCAAAAACAAGTCGTTGAAGGGTGAAAAACGAAACCACCCCCCAAACGACCCCGTAGGAGGCACGAACACCTCGCACGGGACTAATGTAACATGTAGGAACTAACCGCATAGTCCCAGATCTTACAATTTGAGAATATGATGATAATTTGAAAAAATGACACTTAGACTTAAAAATAAGCCATTAAAGGGTGAAAACCAAAACTAACCTCCAAACGACCCCGTATGACGCAATAACACCTCGTACGGGACCAATGTAACTTGTTGTAACTGGCCGCGTAGTCATGGGTCTCCCAGTTTGTGAATATGATAATAGTTTGCAAAAATCAACACTTACACTTAAAAACAAGCCGTTAAAGTGTGAAAACCCAAACCACCCCCAACCGACCCCGTAGGAGGCACGAACACCTCGCCCGAGACCAATGTAACTTGTTGGAACTTACCACGTACTCTTGGGTCTCCTGGTTTGAAAATATTATGATAATTAGCAAAAATAAACAAAATCAACGCTTAAACATAAAAATAAGTCGTTAAAGGGTGAAAACCCAATCCAACCCCCAAACGACCCCGTAGGAGGCACGAACACGTCACACGGGACCAATGTAACTTGTTGGAACTCACCGCGAAGTCTAGGGTCTCCCGATTAGTGAATACGATGATAATTTGCAAAAATAACACTTAGACTTGAAAACAAGCCATTAAAGGGTGAAAATCCAAACAAACCTCCAAATGACCCCGTAAGAGGCACGAACACCTCGTATGGGACAAATGTAACTTGTAGGAGCTGATCGCACAGTCCTGGGTCTCCCAATTTGAGGATATGGAGATAACTTTCAAAAATTACATTTATACTTAAAACAAGCCGTTAAAGGTTGAAAACCCAAACTAGCCCCCAAACGACCCCGTAAGAAGCACGAACTCCTCGTACCAGACCAATGTAACTTGTAGAAACTGACCGCTTAATCCCAGGTCTCCCGATTTGTTAATATGAGGATCATTTGTAAAAATCAACACTTAGACTTAAAAACAAGCCGTTAAAGGGCGAAAACCCAAACCACCACCCAAACGACCCCGTAGGAGGCACGAACACCTCGCACAGGACCAATTTAACTTGTAAGAACTGACCGCATAGTCCCGACACTACGCGATCAGTTCCAATAAGTTACATTGGTCCCGTGCGAGGTGTTCGTTCCTCCTACGTAGTCGTTTGGGGATGGTTTGGGTTTTCGCCCTTTAACGGCTTATTTTTAAGTCTAAGTGTTGATTTTTGCAAATTATCATCATATTCACAAACCATGAAACCCGAGATTACGCGGTCAGTTCCTACAAGTTACATTGGTCCCCTACGAGGTGATTGTGCCTCTTACGGGGTCGTTTGGGGGTTGGTTTAGGTTTTCACCCTTTAACGGCTTGTTTTTAAGTCTAATTATGATTTTTGCAAGTTATCACCATATTCTCAAACCGGGAGCCCCAGGACTGTGCGGTCAGTTCGGTCAAGTTACATTGGTCCCGTACGAGGTGTTCGTGCTTCTTACAGGGTGGTCTGGGGGCTGGTTTGGATTTTCACCCTTTAACGGCTTATTTTCAAGTTTAAGTGTTATTTTTGCCAATTATTGTCATATTCACTAATCGGGAGACCCGTGACTACACGGTCAGTTCCAACAAGTTACATTGGTCCCGTACGAGGTGTTTGTGCCTTATAAGGGGTTGTTTGGGGGGTGGTTTGGGTTTTCACCCTTTAATGGCTTGTTTTTAAGTCTAAGTGGTGAGTTTTGAAAATTATTGTCATAATCACAACCCAGAAGACCCAGGACTATGTGGTCAGTTCCTACAAGTTACATTGGTCCCGTGCGAGGTGTTCGTGCTTCCAACGGGGTCGTTTGGGGGGTGGTTTGGGTTTTCACCCCTTAAGGGCTTGTTTTTAAGTCTAAGTGTTGATTTTTGCAAATTATCATCATATTCACAAACTGGGAGACCCGGGACTACGCGGTCTATTCGTACAAGATACATTGGTCCTGTACGAGGTGTTCGTGCCTCCTACGGGGTCATTTAGTGGCTGCTTTGGATTTTCACCCTTTAACGACTCGTTTTTAAGTTTAATTGTTGATTTTGTTCATTTTTACAAATTATCATCATATTCTCAAATCGGGAGACCTGGGACTACGCGGTCAGTTCCTATAAGTTACATTGGTTCCGTGCGAGATGTCCGTGCCTCCTACGTGGTCGTTTGGGGGCTGGTTCCGATTTTCACCATTTAAAGGCTTGTTTTTAAGTCTAAGTGTTAATTTTTGTAAATTATCATCATATTCTCAAATCAGGAGACCTGGGACTACGCGGTCAGTTCCTACAAGTTACATTAGTCCCGTGCGAGGTGTTCGTGCCTCATACGGGGTCGTTTGGTGGTTGGTTTGGGTTTTCACCCTTTAACAGCTTGTGTTTTAAGTTTAAGTGTTAATTTTTGTAAATTATCATCATATACTAAATCCAGGAGACACGGGACAATGCGGTCAGGTCCTACAAGTTACATTGGTTCCATGCGAGGTGTTCGTGCCTCATACGGGGTCTTTTGGGGGCTGGTTTGGGTTTTCAACCTTTAACGGCTCAGTTTTAATTCTAGTGTGATTTTTGAAAATTATCGCCATATTCTCAAACCTAGAGACCCGGGACTACGCGATCAATTCCAACAAGTTACATTGGTCCCGTGTGAGGTGTTCGTGCCTCCTACGGGGTTGTTTGGGGGATGGTTTGGGTTTTGGCCCTTTAATGGCTTTTTTTAGTTCTAAGTGAAGATTTTTGCAAATTATCATCAAATTCACAAATTGGGAGACCCGGGATTACGCGGTCAGTTCCTACAAGTTACATTGGTCCCGTACGAGGTGTTTGTGCCTCTTACGGGTTCGTTTGGGGGTTGGTTTGGGTTTTCACCCTTTAACGACTTGTTTTTAAGTCAACTTGTGATTTTGGCAAGTTATCACCATATTCTCAAACAGGGAGAACCAGGATTGTGCGGTCAGTTACGACAAGTTATATTGGTCCCGTACGAGGTGTTCGTGCTTCTTACGGGGTGGTTTGGGGGCTGGTTTGTATTTACACCCTTTAATGGCTTATTTTCAAGTTTTAGTGTTATTTTTGCCAATTATCATCATATTCACTAATCAGGAGACCCGGGACTACGCGGTCAGTTCCAACAAGTACCATTGGTTCCGTGCGAGCTGTTCATGCCTCCTACGGGGTCATTTGAGGGGTGGTTTTGGTTTTCACCCTTTAACGTCTTGTTTTCAAGTCTAAGTGTTGATTTTTGCAAATTATCATCATATTCACAGACTGGGAGACCCGAGACTACGCGGTCAGTTACTACAAGTTAAATTGGTCCCGTACGAGGTGTTCGTGCCTCTTACGTGGTCGTTTGGGGTCTAGTTTGGGTTTTCACCCTTTAACGGCTTGTTTTTAAGTTTAAGTGTTGATTTTTGCAAATTATCATCATATTCTCAAATCGGGAGACCCCAGACTACGCGGTCAGTTCCAACAAGGTTACATTGGTCCCGTGCGAGGTGTTCGTGCCTCCTACGGGGTCATTTGGGGGGTGGTTTGGGTTTTCACCATTTAACGGCTTGTTTTTAAATCTAAGTGTTGATTTTTGTAAATTATCATCATATTCACAAACTAGTAGACCTGGGACTACGTGGTCAGTTTGTACAAGTTACATTGGTCCTGTACGAGGTGTTCGTGCCTCCTACGGGATCATTTGGTGGCTGCTTTGGGTTTTCACCCTTTAACGGCTTGTTTTTAAGTTTAAGTGTTGATTTTGTTTATTTTTTCAAATTATCATCATATTCTCGAATCGGGAGACCTGGGACTATGCGGTCAATTCCTACAAGTTACATTGGTTCCGTGCGAGATGTCCGTGTCTCCTACGTGGTCGTTTGGGGGCTGGTTCGGGTTTTCACCATTTAAAGGCTTGTTTTTAAGTGTAAGTGTTAATTTTTGCAAATTATTGTCATATTTTCAAATCGGGAGACCTAGCACTACACGTTCAGTTTCTACACGTTACATTAGTCCCGTGCGAGGTGTTCGTGCCTCCTACGGGGTCGTTTAAAGGTTGTTTGGGTTTTCACCCTTTAACAACTTGTTTTTAAGTTTAAGTGTTGATTTTTGTAAATTATCATCATATTCTAAATCCGGGAGACGCGGGACAACGCAGCCAGTTCCTACAAGTTACATTGGTTCCATGCGAGGTGTTCGTGCCTCATACGGGGTCGTTTGGTGGTTGGTTTGGGTTTTCACCCTTTAACAGCTTGTTTTTAAGTTTAAGTGTTAATTTTTGTAAATTATCCTCATATACTAAATCCAGGAGACACGGGACAATGCGGTCAGGTCCTACAAGTTACATTGGTTCCATGCGAGGTGTTCGTGCCTCATACGGGGTCTTTTGGGGGCTGGTTTGGGTTTTCAACCTTTAACGGCTCAGTTTTAATTCTAGTGTGATTTTTGAAAATTATCGCCATATTCTCAAACCTAGAGACCCGGGACTACGCGATCAATTCCAACAAGTTACATTGATCCCGTGTGAGGTGTTCGTGCCTCCTACGGGGTTATTTGGGGGATGGTTTGGGTTTTGGCCCTTTAATGGCTTTTTTTAGTTCTAAGTGAAGATTTTTGCAAATTATCATCAAATTCACAAATTGGGAGACCCAGGATTACGCGGTCAGCTCCTACAAGTTACATTGGTCCCGTACGAGGTGTTTGTGCCTCTTACGGGTTCGTTTGGGGGTTGGTTTGGGTTTTCACCCTTTAACGACTTATTTTTAAGTCTAATTGTGATTTTGGCAAGTTATCACCATATTCTCAAACTGGGAGAACCAGGATTGTGCGGTCAGTTCCGACAAGTTATATTGGTCCCGTACGAGGTGTTCGTGCTTCTTACGGGGTGGTTTGGGGTCTGGTTTGTATTTACACCCTTTAACGGCTTATTTTCAAGTTTTAGTGTTATTTTTGCCAATTATCATCATATTCACTAATCAGGAGACCCAGGACTACGCGGTCAGTTCCAACAAGTACCATTGGTTCCGTGCGAGGTGTTCATGCCTCCTACGGGGTCATTTGAGGGGTGGTTTGGGTTTTCACCCTTTAACGGCTTGTTTTCAAGTCTAAGTGTTGATTTTTGCAAATTATCATCATATTCACAAACTGGGAGACCCGAGACTACGCGGTCAGTTACTACAAGTTAAATTGGTCCCGTACGAGGTGTTCGTGCCTCTTACGGGGTCGTTTGGGGGCTAGTTTGGGTTTTCACCCTTTAACGGCTTGTTTTTAAGTTTAAGTGTTGATTTTTGCAAATTATCATCATATTCTCAAATCGGGAGACCCAAGACTACGCGGTCAGTTCCAACAAGGTTACATTGGTCCCGTGCGAGGTGTTCGTGCCTCCTACGGGGTCATTTGGGGGGTGGTTTGGGTTTTCACCATTTAACGGCTTGTTTTTAAATCTAAGTGTTGATTTTTTCAAATTATCATCATATTCACAAACTAGTAGACCTGGGACTACGTGGTCAGTTTGTACAAGTTACATTGGTCCTGTACGAGGTGTTCGTGCCTCCTACGGGATCATTTGGTGGCTGCTTTGGGTTTTCACCCTTTAACGGATTGTTTTTAAGTTTAAGTGTTGATTTTGTTTATTTTTTGAAATTAACATGATATTCTCGAATCGGGAGACCTGGGACTATGCGGTCAATTCCTACAAGTTACATTGGTTCCGTGCGAGATGTCCGTGTCTCCTACGTGGTCGTTTGGGGGCTGGTTCGGGTTTTCACCATTTAAAGGCTTGTTTTTAAGTGAAAGTGTTAATTTTTGCAAATTATTGTCATATTGTCAAATCGGGAGACCTAGCACTACACGTTCAGTTTCTACACGTTACATTAGTCCCGTGCGAGGTGTTCGTGCCTCCTACGGAGTCGTTTAAAGGTTGTTTGGGTTTTCACCCTTTAACAACTTGTTTTTAAGTTTAAGTGTTGATTTTTGTAAATTATCGTCATATTCTAAATCCGGGAGACGCGGGACAACGCAGCCAGTTCCTACAAGTTACATTGGTTCCATGCGAGGTGTTCGTGCCTCTTACGAGGTCTTTTGGGGGTTGGTTTGGGTTTTCACCCTTTAACGACTTGTTTTTAAGTCTAGTGTGATTTTCGTAAATTTTCGCCATATTCTCAAACTGAGAGACCCGGGACTACGCGATCAGTTCCAATAAGTTACATTGGTCCCGTACGAGGTGTTCGTTCCTCCTACGGGGTCGTTTGGGGAGTGGTTTGGGTTTCTGCCCTTTAACGGCTTATTTTTAAGTCTAAGTGTTGATTTTTGCAAATTATCGTCATATTCACAAACCAGGAGACCTGGGATTACGCGGTCAGTTCCTACAAGTTACATTGGTCCCGTACGAGGTGTTTGTGCATCTTACGGGGTCGTTTGGGGGTTAGTTTGGATTTTCACCCTTTAACGGCTTGTTTTTAAGTCTAATTGTGATTTTTGCAAGTTATCACCATATTCTCAAACTGGGAGACCCAGGACTGCACGGTCAGTTCCCTCAAGTTACATTGGTCCCGTACGAGGTGTTCGTGCTTCTTACGGGGTGGTTTGATGGCTGATTTGGATTTTCACCATTTAACGGCTTATTTTCAAGTTTAAGTGTTATTTTTGCCAATTATCATCACATTCACTATTCGGGAGACTCGGGACTACGCGGTCAGTTCCAACAAGTTCCATTGGTTCTGTGCGAGGTGTTCATGCCTCCTACGGGGTCATTTGGGGGGTGGTTTGGGTTTTCACCCTTTAACGACTTGTTTTTAAGTCTAAGTGTTGATTTTTGCAAATTATCATCATATTCACAAACTGGCAGACCCAGGACTACACGGTCAGTTACTACAAGTTACATTGGTCCCGTACGAGGTGTTCGTGCCTCCTACGGGGTCGTTTGGGGGTTGGTTAGGGCCTTGAACGGGTTGTTTTTAAGTTTAAGTGTTGATTTAGTTTATTTTTGCAAATTATCATCATATTCTCGAATCGGGAGACCTGGGACTACGCAGTCAATTCCTACAAGTTACATTGGTTTCGTGCGAGATGTCCGTGTCTCCTACGTGGTCGTTTGGGGGCTGGTTCGGGTTTTCACCATTTAAAGGTTAGTTTTAAGTCTAAGTGTTAATTTTTTGTAAATTATCGTCATATTCTCAAATCGGGAGACCTGGGACTACGCGGTCAGTTCCTACAAGTTACATTAGTCCCGTGCGAGGTGTTCGTGCCTCCTACGGGGTCATTTGGTGGTTGGTTTGGGTTTTCACCCTTTAACAGCTTGTTTTTAAGTTTAAGTGTTAATTTTTTAAAATAATCGTCATATTCTAAATCCGGGAGATGCGGGACAACGCGGTCAGGTCGTACAAGTTACATTGGTTCCATGGGAGGTGTTCGTGCCTCTTACGGGGTCTTTTGGGTGCTGGTTTGGGTTTTCACCCTTTAACGGCTTGGTTTTAAGTCTAGTGTGATTTTCAAAAATTATCACCATATTCTGAAACCTAGAGACCCGAGACTACGCGATCAGTTCCAACAAGTTACATTGGTCCCGTGCGAGGTGTTCGTGCCTCCTAGGGGGTTATTTGGCGGATGGTTTGGGTTTTCGCCCTTTGACGGCTTTTTTTAAGTCTCTGGGTTGATTTTTGCAAATTATCATCATATTCACAAATTGGGAGACCCGGGATTATGCGGTCAGTTCCTACAAGTTACATTGGTCCAGTACGAGGTGTTTGTGCCTCTTATGGGGTCGTTTGGGGGTTGGTTTGGGTTTTCACCCTTTAACGACTTGTTTTTAAGTCTAATTGTGATTTTTGCAAGTTATCACCATATTCTCAAACTGGGAGACCTGGGATTACGCGGTCAGTTCCGACAAGTTATATTGGTCCCGTACGAGGTGTTCGTGCTTCTTACGGGGTGGTTTGGGGGCTCGTTTGGATTTTCACCCTTTAAGGCTTATTTTCAAGTTTAAGTGTTATTTTTGCCAATTATCATCATATTCACTAATTGGGATACCCGGGACTACGCGGTCAGTTCCAACAAGTTCCATTGGTTCCTGCGAGGTGTTCATGCCTCCTATGGGGTCATTTGGGGGGTGGTTTGGGTTTTCACCCTTTAACGGCTTGGTTTTAACTCTAAGTATTGATTTTTGAAAATTATCATTATATTCACAAACTGGGAGACTCGGAACTACGCGGTTAGTTACTACAAGTTAAATTTGTCCCGTACGAGGTGTTCGTGCCTCCTACGGGGTCGTTTGGGGGCTAGATTGGGTTTTCACCCTTTAACGGCTTGTTTTTAAGTTTAAGTGTTGATTTTATTAATTTCTGCAAATTATCATCATATTCTCAAATTGGAAGACCCCGGACTACGCGGTCAGTTCCAACAAGTTACATTGGTCCCATGCGAGGTGTTCAAGCCTCGTACGGGGTCGTTTGAGGGGTGGTTTGGGTTTTCACACTTTAACGGCTTGTTTTTCAGTCGAAGTGCTAATTTTTGCAAATTATCATCATATTCACAAACTAGGAGACCCGGGACTACACGGTCAGTTACTACAAGTTACATTGGTCCCGTACGAGGTGTTCGTGCCTCCCACGGGGTCGTTTGAGCGCTAATTTGAGTTTTCACCCTTTAACGGTTTGTTTTTAAGTTTTAGTGTTGATTTTGTTGATTTTTCCAAATTATCATCATATTCTCGAATCGGGAAACCTGGGACTATGCGGTCAGTTCCAACAAGTTAGTTGGTCCCGTGCGAGGTGTTCGTGCCTCCTATGTGGTCGTTTGGGGGCTGGTTTGGTTTTTGACCCTTTAAAGTCTTGATTTTAAGTCGAAGTGTTAATTTTTGAAATTATCATCAGATTTACAAACAGGGAGACACGGGACTACGTGGCCAGTTCCTCCAAGTTACATTGGTCCCGTGCGAGGTGTTCGTGCCTCGTACGGGGTCGTTTGGGGCTGGTTTGGGTTTTCACCCTGCAAACGCTTGTTTTTAAGTCCTAGCGTTAATTTTTGCAAATTATCGTCATATTCACAAACCGAGAGACCCGGGACTACACAGTCAGTTCCTCCAAGTTACATTGGTCCCATACGAGGTGTTCGTGCCTCCTCCGGAGTCATTTGGGGAATGGTTTGGGTTTTCACCCTTTAACGGCTTATTTTTAAGTCTAAGTGTTGATTTTTGCAAATTATCATCATATTCACAAACTCGGAGACCCGGGACTAAGCGATCAGTTCCTACAAGTTACATTGGTCCCGTGCGAGGTGTTCGTGCTTCCTACGGGGTTGTTTGGGGGGTGGTCTGGGTTTTCACCCTTTAACGGCTTATTTTTAAGTCTAAGTGTTGATTTTTACAAATTATCATCATATTCACAAATTGGGAGACCTGGGAGTACACGGTCAGTTCGTACAAGTTACATTTGTCTTGTACGAGGTGTCCGTGCCTCCTACGGGGTCATTTGGGGGTTGCTTTGGGTTTTCGCCCTTTAACGGATTGCTTTTAAGTTTAAGTGTTGATTTTGTTGATTTTTGCAAATTATCATCATATTTTCAAATTGGGAGACTTGGGACTATGCGGTCAATTCCTACAAGTTAGGTTGGTCCCGTGCGAGGTGTTCGTGCCTCCTACATGGTCGTTTGGGGGCTGGTTTGGGTTTTCACTATTTTAAGTTTTATTTTTAAGTAGAAGTGTTAATTTTTCAAATTATCATTACATTTATAAAACAGGGAAACCCGGGACTACGCGGTGGGTTCCTCCAAGTAACATTGGTCCCGTGCAAGGTGTTTGTACCTCCTATAGGGTCGTTTGGGGGCTGGTTTGGGTTTTCACCCTTTAAAGGCTTGTTCTTAAGTCTAAGTGTTAATTTTTGCAAATTATCATCGTATTCACAAACCAAGAGACCCGGGACGATGCAGTCAGTTCCTCCAAGATACATTGGTCCCATGTGAGGTGTTCGTGCTTGGGTTTTCACCCTTTAATAGGTTATTATTACATTTAAGTGTTGATTTTTGTGAATTATCATCATATTCTAAATTCGGGAGACGTGGGACAACGCTGTCAGTTCCTACAAGTTACATTGGGTCCATGCGAGGTGTTCGTGCCTCTTACGTGGTCTTTTGGAGGCTGGTTTGGGTTTTTACCCTTTAACGGCTTGTTTTTAAGTCTAGTGTGATTTTCGGAAATTATCGCCATATTATCAAGCCGGGAGACCCAGGACTACGTGATCAGTTCCAACAACTTACATTGGTCCCGTGCGAGGTGTTCGTGCCTGCTACGAGGTCGTTTGTGAGGTGGTTTGGGTTTTCGCCCTTTAACGGCTTTTTTTTAAGTCTAAGTGTTGATTTTTGCAAATTATCGTCGTATTCACAAACCGGGAGACCCGCGATTACGCGGTCAGTTCCATCAAGTTACATTGGTCCCGTACGAGGTGTTTGTGCCTCTTACGGGGTGGTTTGGCTTTTCACCCTTTAACTACTTGTTTTTAAGTCTAATTGTGATTTTTGCAAGTTATCACCATATTCTCAAACTGGGAGACCCGGGACTGCGCGGTCAGTTCCTTCAAGTTACATTTGTCCCGTACGAGGTGTTCGTGCTTCTTACAGGGGGGGTTGGGGACTAGTTTGGATTTTCAGCCTTTAACGGCTTGTTTTCCAGTTTAAGTGTTATTTTTGCCAATTATCGTCATATTCACTAATCGGGAGACCCGGGACTATGCGGTCAGTTCAAACAAGTTACATTGGTTCCGTACGAGGTGTTCGTGCATCCTACGGGGTCGTTTGGCTGGTGGTTTGGGTTTTCACCCTTTAAAGGCTAGTTTTTAAGTTTAAGTGTTGATTTTGTTCAGTTTTGCAAATTATCATCATATTTTTTAATCGGGAGACCTGGGACTACGCGGTCAGTTCCTACAAGTTACATTGGTTCAGCGCGAGATGTCCGTGCCTCCTACGTGGTCGTTTGGGGGATGGTTTGGATTTTCACCATCTAAAGGCTTTTTTTTAAGTCTAAGTGTTAATTTTTCCAAATTATCATCATATTCGCAAATCGGGAGACCGGGGACTACACGGTCAGTTCCTAAAAGTTACATTAGTCCCGTGGGAGTTGTTCGTTCTTCCTACGGGGTTGTTTGAGCGGTGGTTTGGGTTTTCACCCTTTAACGGCTTGTTTTTAAGTCTAAGTGCTGATTTTTGCAAATTATCATCATATTCACAAAATGGGAGACCCGAGACTACGCGGTATGTTCGAACAAGTTACATTGGTCCTATACGAGGCGTTCGTGCCTGCTACGGGGTCATTTGGTGGCTGCTTTAGGTTTTCACCCTTTAACGACTTGTTTTTAAGTTTAAGTGTTGATTTTGTTCATTTTTGCAAATTATCGTCATATTCTCGAATCGGGAGATCCGGGACTATGCGGTCAATTCCAACATGTTACATTGGTCCCGTGCGAGGTGTTCGTGCCTCTTACGGGGTCATTTTGGGGATGGTTTGGGTTTTCATCCTTTAACGGCTTTTTATTAAATTTAAGTGTTGATTTTTGCAAATTATCATCTTATTCTCAAATCGGGAGACCCTGGACTAGGCGGTCAGTTCCAACAAGGTTACATTGGTCCCGTGCGAGGTGCTCGTGCCTCCTACGGGGTCGTTTGGGGGTGGTTTGGGTTTTCCCCCTTAAACGGCTTGTTTTTAAATCTAAGTCCCAATTTTTGCCAATTATCATCATATTCAGAAACTAGGAGACCCGGGACTACGCGGTCAGTTCGTACAAGTTACATTGGTCCTGTACGAGGTGTTCGTGCCTTCTACGGGGTCGTTTGGCGGCTGCTTTGGGTTTTCACCCTTTAAAGGCTAGTTTTTAAGTTTAAGTGTTGATTTTGTTCAGTTTTGCAAATTATCATCATATTTTTTAATCGGGAGACCTGGGACTACGCGGTCAGTTCCTACAAGTTACATTGGTTCTGCGCGAGATGTCCGTGCCTCCTACGTGGTCGTTTGGGGGATGGTTTGGATTTTCACCATCTAAAGGCTTTTTTTTAAGTCTAAGTGTTAATTTTTCCAAATTATCATCATATTCGCAAATCGGGAGACCTGGGACTACACGGTCAGTTCCTAAAAGTTACATTAGTCCCGTGGGAGTTGTTCATGCCTCCTACGGGGTCGTTTGGTGGCTGGTTTGGGTTCTCACCCTTTAACGACTTGTTTTTAAGTTTAATTATTGATTTTGTTCATTTTTGAAAATTATCATCATATTCTCGAATCGGAAGACCTGGGAATACGCGGTCAGTTCCTATAAGTTACATTGGTTCTGTGCGAGATGTCCGTGCCTCCTACGTGGTCGTTTGGGGGCTGGTTTGGGTTTTCACCATTTAAAGGCATGTTTTTAAGTCTAAGTTAATCTTTGCAAATTATCGTCATATTCTCAAATCAGGAGACCTGGAACTACGCGGTTAGTTCCTACAAGTTACGTTAGTCCCGTGCGAGGTGTTCGTGCCTCCTACGGGGTCGTTTGGGGGGTGGTTTGGGTTTTCACCCTTCAACGGCTTGTTTTTAAGTTTAAGTGTTGATTTTTGGAAATTATTGTCATATTCTCGAATCGAGAGACCCGGTACTACGCGGTCAGTTCCAACAAGTTACATTGGTCCCGTGCGAGGTGTTCGTGCCTCCTACGGGGTCATTTATGGGGGTGGTTTGGGTTTTCACCCTTTAACGGCTTATTTTTAAGTCAAAGTGATATTTTTTGTAAATTATCATCATATTCACAAACTGGGAGACCCGGGACTACACGGTCAGTTACTACAAGTTACATTGGTCCCGCACGAGGTGTTCGTGCCTCCTACGGGGTCGTTTGGGGGTTGGTTTGGGTTTTCACCCTTGAACGGGTTGTTTTTAAGTTTAAGTGTTGATTTTTTTTAATTTTGCAAATTATCGTCATATTATCGAATCGGGAGAACCGGGACTATACGGTCAGACCTAACAAGTTACGTTGATCTCGTGCGAGGTGTTCGTGCCTCCTACGTGGTTGTTTGGGGGCTGGTTTGGGTTTTCACCCTTTAAAGTCTTATTTTTAAGTCGAAGTGTTAATTTCTTCGAATTATCGTCAGATTTACAAATAGGGAGACCCGGGACTACGTGGTCAGTTCCTCTAAGTTACATTGGTCCCGTGCGAGGTGTTCGTGCCTCCTACGGGGTCGTTTGGGGGCTGGTTTGGGTTTTCACCCTTTAAAGGCTTGTTTTTAAGTCTTAGCATTAATTTTGCAAATTACCATCATATTCACAAACTGGGTGACCCGGGAATACGCGGTCAGTTACAACAAGTTACATTGGTCCCGTACGAGGTGTTCGTGCCTCCTACTGGGTCATTTGGGGGTTGGTTTGGGTTTTCACCCTTTAACGGCTTGTTTTTAGGTTTAATTGTGGATTTTGTTGATTTTTACAAATTAACATCATATTCTCGAATCGAGAGACCCGGGACTACGCCGTTAGTTCCTCCAAGTTACATTGGTCCCATACGAGGTGTTCGTGCCTCCTACGTGGTCATTTGGGAGATGGTTTGGGTTTTCCCCCTTTAACGGCTAGTTTTTAAGTCTAAGTGTTGATTTTTTCAAATTATCATCATATTCGCACACTGGGAGACCCGGGAGTACACGGTCAGTTCGTACAAGTTACATTGGTCCTGTACGAGGTGTTCGTGCCTTCTACGGTGTCATTTGGGGGCTGCTTTGGGTTTTCACCCTTTAACGGCTTGTTTCTATGTTTAAGTGTTGATTTTGTTGATTTTTGCAAATTATCATCATATTCTCGAATCGGAAGACCTTGGAATACGCGGTCAGTTCCTATAAGTTACATTGGTTCTGTGCGAGATGTCCGTGCCTCCTACATGGTCGTTTGGGGGCTGGTTTGGGTTTTCACCATTTAAAGGCATGTTTTTAAGTCTAACTTATTTTTTGCAAATTATCGTCATATTCTAAAATCAGGAGACCTGGGACTACGCGGTTAGTTCTTACAAGTTACGTTAGTCCCGTGCGAGGTGTTCGTGCCTCCTACGGGGTCGTTTGGGAGGTGGTTTGGGTTTTCACCCTTCAATGGCTTGTTTTTAAGTTTAAGTGTTGATTTTGTTCATTTCTGCAAATTATCGTCATATTCTCGAATCGGGAGACCCGGGACTATGCGGTCAATTCCAACAAGTTACATTGGTCCCGTGCGAGGTGTTCGTGCCTCTTACGGGGTCATTTTGGGGATGGTTTGGGTTTTCATCCTTTAACGGCTTTTTATTTAATGTAAGTGTTGATTTTTGCAAATTATCATCTTATTCTCAAATCGGGAGACCCTGGACTAGGCGGTCAGTTCCAACAAGGTTACATTGGTCCCGTGCGAGGTGCTCGTGCCTCCTACGGGGTCGTTTGGGGGTGGTTTGGGTTTTCCCCCATAAACGGCTTGTTTTTAAATCTAAGTCTTTATTTTTGCCAATTATCATCATATTCAGAAACTAGGAGACCCGGGACTACGCGGTCAGTTCGTACAAGTTACATTGGTCCTGTACGAGGTGTTCGTGCCTTCTACGGGGTCGTTTGGCGGCTGCTTTGGGTTTTCACCCTTTAAAGGCTAGTTTTTAAGTTTAAGTGTTGATTTTGTTCAGTTTTGCAAATTATCATCATATTTTTTAATCGGGAGACCTGGGACTACGCGGTCAGTTCCTACAAGTTACATTGGTTCTGCGCGAGATGTCCGTGCCTCCTACGTGGTCGTTTGGGGGATGGTTTGGATTTTCACCATCTAAAGGCTTTTTTTTAAGTCTAAGTGTTAATTTTTCCAAATTATCATCATATTCGCAAATCGGGAGACCTGGGACTACACGGTCAGTTCCTAAAAGTTACATTAGTCCCGTGCGAGTTGTTCATGCCTCCTACAGGGTCGTTTGGTGGCTGGTTTGGGTTCTCACCCTTTAACGACTTGTTTTTAAGTTTAAGTGTTGATTTTGTTCATTTTTGAAAATTATCATCATATTCTCGAATCGGAAGACCTTGGAATACGCGGTCAGTTCCTATAAGTTACATTGGTTCTGTGCGAGATGCCCGTGCCTCCTACGTGGTCGTTTGGGGGATGGTTTGGATTTTCACCATCTAAAGGCTTTTTTTTAAGTCTAAGTGTTAATTTTTGCAAATTATCATCATATTCGCAAATCGGGAGACCTGGGACTACACGGTCAGTTCCTAAAAGTTACATTAGTCCCGTGCGAGTTGTTCATGCCTCCTACGGGGTCGTTTGGTGGCTGGTTTGGGTTCTCACCCTTTAACGACTTGTTTTTAAGTTTAAGTGTTGATTTTGTTCATTTTTGAAAATTATCATCATATTCTCGAATCGGAAGACCTGGGAATACGCGGTCAGTTCCTATAAGTTACATTGGTTCTGTGCGAGATGTCCGTGCCTCCTACGTGGTCGTTTGGGGGCTGGTTTGGGTTTTCACCATTTAAAGGCATGTTTTTAAGTCTAAGTTAATTTTTGCAAATTATCGTCATATTCTCAAATCAGGAGACCTGGGACTACGCGGTTAGTTCCTACAAGTTACGTTTGTCCCGTGCGAGGTGTTCGTGCCTCCTACGGGGTCGTTTGGGGGGTGGTTTGGGTTTTCACCCTTCAACGGCTTGTTTTTAAGTTTAAGTGTTGATTTTTGCAAATTATTGTCATATTCTCGAATCGAGATACCCGGTACTACGCGGTCAGTTCCAACAAGTTACATTGGTCCCGTGCGAGGTGTTCGTGCCTCCTACGGGGTCATTTATGTGGGTGGTTTGGGTTTTCACCCTTTAACGGCTTATTTTTAAGTCAAAGTGCTAATTTTTGTAAATTATCATCATATTCACAAACTGGGAGACCCGGGACTACACGGTCAGTTACTACAAGTTACATTGGTCCCGCACGAGGTGTTCGTGCCTCCTACGGGGTCGTTTGGGGGTTGGTTTGGGTTTTCACCCTTGAACGGGTTGTTTTTAAGTTTAAGTGTTGATTTTTTTTAATTTTGCAAATTATCGTCATATTCTCGAATCGGGAGAACCGGGACTATACGGTCAGATCTAACAAGTTACGTTGATCTCGTGCGAGGTGTTCGTGCCTCCTACGTGGTTGTTTGGGGGCTGGTTTGGGTTTTCACCCTTTAAAGTCTTATTTTTAAGTCGAAGTGTTAATTTCTTCGAATTATCGTCAGATTTACAAATAGGGAGACCCGGGACTACGTGGTCAGTTCCTCTAAGTTACATTGGTCCCGTGCGAGGTGTTCGTGCCTCCTACGGGGTCGTTTGGGGGCTGGTTTGGGTTTTCACCCTTTAAAGGCTTGTTTTTAAGTCTTAGCATTAATTTTGCAAATTACCATCATATTCACAAACTGGGTGACCCGGGAATACGCGGTCAGTTACAACAAGTTACATTGGTCCCGTACGAGGTGTTCGTGCCTCCTATTGGGTCATTTGGGGGTTGGTTTGGATTTTCACCCTTTAACGGCTTGTTTTTAGGTTTAATTGTGGATTTTGTTTATTTTTACAAATTAACATCATATTCTCGAATCGGGAGACCCGGGACTACGCCGTTAGTTCCTCCAAGTTACATTGGTCCCATACGAGGTGTTCGTGCCTCCTACGTGGTCATTTGGGAGATGGTTTGGGTTTTCCCCCTTTAACGGCTTGTTTTTAAGTCTAAGTGTTGCTTTTTGCAAATTATCATCATATTCACAAACTGGGAGACATGGGAGTACACGGACAGTTCGTATAAGTTACATTGGTCCTGTACGAGGTGTTCGTGCCTCCTACGGGGTCATTTGGGGGCTGCTTTGGGTTTTCACCCTTTAACGGCTTTTTTTAAGTTTAAGTGTTGATTTTGTTGATTTTTTCAAATTATCATCATATTCTCGAATCGGGAGACCTGGGACTACGCAGTCAGTTCCTACAAGTTACGTTGGTCCCGTGCGAGGTGTTCGTGCCTCCTACTTGGTCGATTGGGGGTTGGTTGGGGTTTTCACCCTTTAAAGTCTTATTTTTAAGTCAACGTGTTAATTTTTCCAAATAATTGTCAGATTTACAAACAGAGAGACCCGAGACTATGCGGTGAGTTCCTCCAAGTTACATTTGTCCCGTGCGAGGTGTTCGTGCCTCCTATGGGGTTGTTTGGGGGCTCATTTGGGTTTTCACCCTTTAAAGGCTTGTTCTTAAGTCTAAGTGATAATTTTTGCAAATTATCATCATATTCACAAACCGATAGACCTGGGACTATGCGGTTAGTTCCTCCAAGTTACATCGATCGCGTGCGAGGTGTTCATGCCTCCTATGGGGTCGTTTGGGGAATTATTTGCGTTTTCACCCTTTATCGGCTAGTTTTTAAGTCTAAGTGTTGATTTTTTCAAATTATCATCATATTCTCACACTGGGAGACCCGGGAGTACACGGTCATTTCGTATAAGTTACATTGGTCCTGTACGAGGTGTTCGTGCCTTCTACGGTGTCATTTGGGGGCTGCTTTGGGTTTTCACCCTTTAACGGCTTGTTTCTATGTTTAAGTGTTGATTTTGTTGATTTTTGCAAATTATCATCTTATTCTCGAATCGAAAGACCTTGGAATACGCGGTCAGTTCCTATAAGTTACATTGGTCCCGTGCGAGGAGTTCGTTCTTCCTACGGGGTTGTTTGAGCGGTGGTTTGGGTTTTCACCCTTTAACGGCTTGTTTTTAAGTCTAAGTGTTGATTTTTGCAAATTATCATCATATTCACAAAATGGGAGACCCGAGACTACGCGGTATGTTCGTACAAGTTACATTGGTCCTATACGAGGTGTTCGTGCCTCCTACGGGGTCATTTGGTGGCTGCTTTGGGTTTTCACCCTTTAACGACTTGTTTTTAAGTTTAAGTGTTGATTTTGTTCATTTTTGCAAATTATCGTCATATTCTCGAATCGGGAGATCCGGGACTATGCGGTCAATTCCAACATGTTACCTTGGTCCCGTGCGAGGTGTTCGTGCCTCTTACGGGGTCATTTTGGGGATGGTTTGGGTTTTCATCCTTTAACGGCTTTTTATTAAATTTAAGTGTTGATTTTTGCAAATTATCATCTTATTCTCAAATCGGGTGACCCTGGACTAGGCGGTCAGTTCCAACAAGGTTACATTGGTCCCGTGCGAGGTGCTCGTGCCTCCTACGGGGTCGTTTGGGGGTGGTTTGGGTTTTCCCCCTTAAACGGCTTGTTTTTAAATCTAAGTCTTGATTTTTGCCAATTATCATCATATTCAGAAACTAGGAGACCCGAGAGTACACGGTCAGTTCGTACAAGTTACATTGGTCCTGTACGAGGTGTTCGAGCCATCTACGGTGTCATTTGGGGGCTGCTTTGGGTTTTCACCCTTTAATGGCTTGTTTCTATGTTTAAGTGTTGATTTTGTTGATTTTTGCAAATTATCATCATATTCTCGAATCGGAAGACCTTGGAATACGCGGTCAGTTCCTATAAGTTACATTGGTTCTGTGCGAGATGCCCGTGCCTCCTACGTGGTCGTTTGGGGGATGGTTTGGATTTTCACCATCTAAAGGCTTTTTTTTAAGTCTAAGTGTTAATTTTTGCAAATTATCATCATATTCGCAAATCGGGAGACCTGGGACTACACGGTCAGTTCCTAAAAGTTACATTAGTCCCGTGCGAGTTGTTCATGCCTCCTACGGGGTCGTTTGGTGGCTGGTTTCGGTTCTCACCCTTTAACGACTTGTTTTTAAGTTTATATGTTGATTTTGTTCATTTTTGAAAATTATCATCATATTCTCGAATCGGAAGACCTGGGAATACGCGGTCAGTTCCTATAAGTTACATTGGTTCTGTGCGAGATGTCCGTGCCTCCTACGTGGTCGTTTGGGGGCTGGTTTGGGTTTTCACCATTTAAAGGCATGTTTTTAAGTCTAAGTTAAGTTTTGCAAATTATCGTCATATTCTCAAATCAGGAGACCTGGGACTACGCGGTTAGTTCCTACAAGTTACGTTAGTCCCGTGCGAGGTGTTCGTAACTCCTACGGGGTCGTTTGGGGGGTGGTTTGGGTTTTCACCCTTCAACGGCTTGTTTTTAAGTTTAAGTGTTGATTTTTGCAAATTATTGTCATATTCTCGAATCGTGAGACCCGGTACTACGCGGTCAGTTCCAACAAGTTACATTGGTCCCGTGCGAGGTGTTCGTGCCTCCTACGGGGTCATTTATGGGGGTGGTTTGGGTTTTCACCCTTTAACGGCTTATTTTTAAGTCAAAGTGCTAATTTTTGTAAATTATCATCATATTCACAAACTGGGAGACCCGGGACTACACGGTCAGTTACTACAAGTTACATTGGTCCCGCACGAGGTGTTCGTGCCTCCTACGGGGTCGTTTGGGGGTTGGTTTGGGTTTTCACCCTTTAATGGGTTGTTTTTAAGTTTAAGTGTTGATTTTTTTTAATTTTGCAAATTATCGTCATATTCTCGAATCGGGAGAACCGGGACTATACGGTCAGATCTAACAAGTTACGTTGATCTCGTGCGAGGTGTTCGTGCCTCCTACGTGGTTGTTTGGGGGCTGGTTTGGGTTTTCACCCTTTAAAGTCTTATTTTTAAGTCGAAGTGTTAATTTCTTTGAATTATCGTCACATTTACAAATAGGGAGACCCGGGACTACGTGGTCAGTTCCTCTAAGTTACATTGGTCCCGTGCGAGGTGTTCGTGCCTCCTACGGGGTCGTTTGGGGGCTGGTTTGGGTTTTCACCCTTTAAAGGCTTGTTTTTAAGTCTTAGCATTAATTTTGCAAATTACCATCATATTCACAAACTGGGTGACCCGGGAAAACGCGTTCAGTTACAACAAGTTACATTGGTCCCGTACGAGGTGTTCGTGCCTCCTACTGGGTCATTTGGGGGTTGGTTTGGGTTTTCACCCTTTAACGGCTTGTTTTTATGTTTAATTGTGGATTTTGTTGATTTTTACAAATTAACATCATATTCTCGAATCGGGAGACCCGGGACTACGCCGTTAGTTCCTCCAAGTTACATTGGTCCCATACGAGGTGTCCGTGCCTCCTACGTGGTCATTTGGGAGATGGTTTGGGTTTTCACCCTTTAACATCTTGTTTTTATGTCTAAGTGTTGGTTTTTGCAAATTATCATCATATTCACAAACTGGGAGACATGGGAGTACACGGACAGTTCGTATAAGTTACATTGGTCCTGTACGAGGTGTTCGTGCCTCCTAGGGTGCATTTGGGGGCTGCTTTGGGTTTTCACCCTTTAACGGCTTGTTTTTAAGTTTAAGTGTTGATTTTGTTGATTTTTTCAAATTATCATCATATTCTCGAATCGGGAGACCTGGGACTACGCAGTCAGTTCCTACAAGTTACGTTGGTCCCGTGCGAGGTGTTCGTGCCTCCTACTTGGTCGTTTGGGGGTTGGTTGGGGTTTTCACCCTTTAAAGTCTTATTTTTAAGTCAAAGTGTTAATTTTTGCAAATAATTGTCAGATTTACAAACAGGGAGACCCGAGACTACGCGGTGAGTTCCTCCAAGTTACATTTGTCCCGTGCGAGGTGTTCGTGCCTCCTATGGGGTTGTTTGGGGGCTCATTTGGGTTTTCACCCTTTAAAGGCTTTTTCTTAAGTCTAAGTGTTAATTTTTGCAAATTATCATCATATTCATAAACCGATAGACTCGGGACTATGCTGTTAGTTCCTCCAAGTTACATCGATCGCGTGCGAGGTGTTCATGCCTCCTGTGGGGTCGTTTGGGGAATTGTTTGCGTTTTCACCCTTTAACGACTTGTTTTTAAGACTAAGTGTTGATTTTTTCAAATTTTCATCATATTCACACACTGGGAGACCCGGGAGTACACGGTCAGTTCGTACAAGTTACATTGGTCCTGTACGAGGTGTTCGTGCCTTCTACGGTGTCATTTGGGGGCTGCTTTGGGTTTTCACCCTTTAACGGCTTGTTTCTATGTTTAAGTGTTGATTTTGTTGATTTTTGCAAATTATCATCATATTCTCGAATCGGGAGACCTGGGACTACGCGGTCAGTTCCTACAAGTTACATTGGTCCCGTGCGAGATGTTCATGCCTCCTACGTGGTCGTTTGGGGGATGGTTTGGGTTTTCACCATTTAAAGGCTTGTTTTTAAGTCTAAGTGTTAATTTTTGCAAATTATCATCATATTCATAAACCGGGAGACCCGGGACTACGCGATCAGTTCCTACAAGTTACATTGGTCCCGTGCGAGGTGTTCGTGCCTCTTACAGGGTCGTTTTGGGGCTGGTTTGGGTTTTCATCCTTTAACGGCTTGTTATTATATTTAAGTGTTGATTTTTGCAAATTATCGTCATATTCTCAAATCGGGAGACCCTGGACTAGGCGACCAGTTCCAACAAGGTTACATTGGTCCCGTGCGAGGTGTTCATGCCTCCTATGGGGTCGTTTGGGGGGTGGTTTGGATTTTCACCCTTAAACGGCTTATTTTTAAGTCTAAGTCTTGATTTTTGCAAATTATCATCATTTTTAAAAACTGGGGTACCCGAGACTACGCGGTCAGTTCGTACAAGTTACATTGGTCCTGTAAGAGGTGTTCGTGCCTTCTACGGGGTGGTTTGGGGGTTGCTTTGGGTTTTCACCCTTTAAAGGCTGGTTTTTAAGTTTAAGTGTGGATTTTGTTCATTTTTGCAAATTATCATCATGTTTTTTATTCGGGAGACCTGGGACTACGCGGTCAGTTCCTACAAGTTACATTGGTTCTGTGCGAGATGTTCGTGCCTCCTACGTGGTCGTTTGGGGGCTGGTTTGGATTTTCACCATCTAAAGGCTAATTTTTAATTCTAAGTGTTAATTTTTGTAAATTATCATCATATTCGCAAATCGGGAGACCTGGGACTACACGATCAGTTCCTACAAGTTACATTAGTCACGTGCGAGGTGTTCGTGCCTCCTACGGGGTCGTTTGGTGGCTGGTTTGGGTTTTCACCCTTTAACAGCTTGTTTTTAAGTTTAAGTGTTGATTTTTGTAAATTATCATCATATTCTAAAACCAGGAGACGCGGGACAACACGGTCAGTTCCTACTAGTTACATTGGTTCCGTGCGAGGTGTTCGTGCCTCTTACGGGTTCTTTTGGGGGCTGGTTTGGGTTTTCACCCTTTAACTACTTGTTTTTAAGTCTAGTGTGATTTTCGCAAATTATCGCCATATTCTCAAATCGGGAGACCCGGGACTACGCGATCAGTTCCAATAAGTTACATTGGTCCCGTGCGAGGTGTTCGTACCTCCTACGGGGTCGTTTAGGGGGTGGTTTGGGTTTTCGCCCGTTAACGGGTTATTTTTAAGTCTAAGTGTTGATTTTTGCAAATAATTGTTATATTCACAAACCGGGAGACCCGGGATTACGCGGTCAGTTCCTAGAAGTTACATTGGTCCCGTGCGAGGTGTTCGTGCCTCCTACGGGGTCGTTTGGGGGCTGGTTTGGATTTTCACCCTTTAAAGGCTTGTTTTTAAGTCTTAGCATTAATTTTGCAAATTATCATCATATTCACAAACTGGGAGAATCGAGACTACGCGATCAGTTACTACAAGTTACATTGGTCCCGTACGAGGTGTTCCTCCCTCCTACGGGGTCGTTTGGGGGTTGGTTTGGGTTTTCACCCTTTAATGGCTTGTTTTTAAGTTTAAGTGTTGATTTTGTTGATTTTAGCAAATTATCATCATATACTCGAATCGAGAGACCCAGGACTATGCGTTCAGTTCCAACGAGTTACATTGGTCCCGTGCGAGGTGTTCGTGCCTCCTACAGGGTCGTTTGGGGGATGGTTTTGGTTTTCAGCAGCTTATTTGTATGTCTAAGTGTTGATTTTTGTAAATTATAATCATATTCGCAAAATGGGAGACCCGGGTGTACAAGGTCAGTTCGTACAAGTTACATTGGTCCCGTGCGAGGTGTTCGTGCCTCGTACGGGTCGTTTGGGGTTGGTTTTGGTTTTCACCCTTTAACGGCTTGTTTATAAGTTTGAGTGTTGATTTTGTTAATTTTTGCAAATTATCATCATATTCACGAATCGGGAGACCTGCGACTACGCGGTCAGTTCCTACAACTTACATTGGTCCCGTGCGAGATGTTTGTGTCTCCTACGTGGTCAATGGGGGCTGGTTTGGGTTTTCACCATTTAAAGGCTTGTTTTTAAGTCTACGTGTTAATTTTTGCAAATTATCATCATATTCACAACAAGGAGACCCAGGACTATGCGATCAGTTCCTACAAGTTACATTGGTCCCGGGCGTGGTGTTCGTGCCTCTTACGGGGTCGTTTTGGGGCTGGCTTGGGTTTTCACCCTTTAAGGGCTTGTTTTTAAGTTTAAGTAATGATTTTTGCAAATTATAATCATATTCTCAAATCAGGAGACCCCGGACTACGTGGTCACTTCCAACAGGGTTACATTGGTCCCGTTCGAGGTGTTCGTGCCTCCTACGGGGTCGTTTGGAGGGTGGTTTGGGTTTCCACCCTTTAACGGCTTGTTTTTAAGTCTAAGGGTTGATTTTTTGAAATTATCATCATATTTTTCAAACTGGGAGACCCGGGACTACGCGGTCAGTTCGTGCAAGTTACATTGGTCTTGTACGAGGTGTTCGTGCCTCCTACAGGGTCGTTTGGTGGCTGCTTTGGGTTTTCTCCCTTTAACGGCTTGTTTTTAAGTTTAAGTGTTGATTTTGTTCATTTTTGAAAATTATCATCATATTCTTGAATCGAGAGACCTGGGACTACGCGGTCAGTTCCTGCTTGTTACATTGGTTCCGTGCGAGATGTCCGTGCCTCCTACGTGGTCGTTTGGGGGCTTGTTTGGGTTTTCTTCATTTAAAGGCTTGTTAGTAAGTCTAAGTGTTAATTTTTGCAAATTATCATCATATTCTCAAATCGGTAGACCTGGGACTACGCGGTCAGTTCCTACAAGCTACATTAGTCCCGTGCGAGGTGTTCGTGCCTCCTACGGGGTCGTTTGGTGGTTGGTTTGGGTTTTCACCCTTTAAGAAACTTGTTTTTAAGTTTAAGTGTTGATTTTTGTAAATTATCATCATATTCTAAATTCGGGAGACGCGAGACAATGCGGTAAGTCCCTACACGTTACATTGGTTCCATGCGAGGTGTTCTCGCCTCTTACGAGGTCTTTTGGGGGCTGGTTTCGGTTTTCATCCTTTAACGGCTTGTTTTTAAGTCTAGTGTAATTTTCTCAAATTATCTCCATATTCTCAAACCGGGAGATCCGGGACTACGCGTTCAGTTCCATCAAGTTACATTGGTCCCGTGCGAGGTGTTCGTGCCTCCTACGGTGTCGTTTGGGGGTTGGTTTGGGTTTTCACCCTTTAACTGCTTGTTTTTAAGTCTAATTGTGATTTTTCCAAGTTATCATCATATTCTCAAACCGGGAGACCCGGGACTGCGCGATCAGTTCCTTCATGTTACATTGGTCCGGTACGAGGTGTTCGTGCCTCTTACGGGGGGGTTTGGGGGCTTGTTTGGATTTTCACCCTTTAACGGCTTGTTTTCAAGTCTAAGTGTTATTTTTGCCAATTATCATCATATTCACTAATTGGGAGACCCGAAACTACGCGGTCAGTTCCAACAACTTACATTGGTTCCGTGCAAGGTGTTCGTGCCTCCTACGGGGTCACTTGGGGGTGGTTTGGGTTTTCACCCTTTAACGGTTTGTTTTTAAGTCTAAGTGTTGATTTTTGCAAATTATGATCATATTCACAAACTGGGAGACCCGGGACTACACGGTCAGTTACTACAAATTACATTGGTCCCGTACGAGGTGTTCGTGCCTCCTACGGGGTCGTTTGGGGGGTGGTTTGGGTTTTCACCCTTTAACGACTTGTTTTTAAGTTTAAGTGTTGATTTTGTTGATTTTTCCAAAATATCATCATATTCTGAAATTGGGAGACCCCGGACTACGTGGTCAGTTCCAACAAGTTACATTGGTCCCGTGCGAGGTCTTCGTGCCTCCTACGGGGTCGTTAGGGGGGTGGTTTGGGTGTTCACCCTTTAACGGCTTGTTTTTAAGTATAAGTGTTGATTTTTTCTAGTTATCATCATATTCACAAACTGGAAGACCCGGGACTACGCGATCACTTACGACAAGTTACATTAGTCCCGTACGAGGTGTTCTTGCCTCCCACGGGGTCGTTTGGGGGGTGGTTTGGGTTTTCACCCTTTAACGACTTGTTTTTAAGTTTAAGTGTTGATTTTGTTGATTTTTCCAAAATATCATTATATTCTCAAATTGGGAGACCTCGGACTACGCGGTCAGTTCCAACAAGTTACATTGGTCCCGTGCGAGGTCTTCGTGCCTCCTACGGGGTCATTAGGGGGGTGGTTTGGGTTTTCACCTTTTAACGGCTTATTTTAAGTCTAAGTGTTGATTTTTTCTAGTTATCATCATATTCAGAAACTAGAAGACCCGGGACTATGCGGTCAGTTACGACAAGTTACATTGTCCCCGTATGAGGTGTTCTTGCCTCCCACGGGGTCGTTTGGGGGCTGGTTTGGGTTTTCACCCTTTAACGACATGTTTTTAAGTCTAAGTGTTTATTTTTACAAATTATCATCATATTCTCAAACTGGGAGACCCAGGACTACGCGGTCAGTTACTACAAGTTACATTGGTCCCGTACGAAGTGTTCGTACCTCCTACGGGGTCGTTTGGGGGTTGGTTTTGGTTTTCACCCTTTAACGACTTGTTTTTAAGTTTAAGTTTTGATTTTGTTGGTTTTTGCAAATTATCTAAACCACCCTCCTATGGGGTCGTTTGGGGGGTGGTTTGGGTTTTCAACCTTTAAGGGATTGTTTTTAAGTCTAAGTGTTGATTTTTGCAAATTATCATCATATTCACAAAACTAGGAGACCCCGGACTACGCGGTCAGTTCCAACAAGTTACATTGGTCCCGTATGAGGTGTTCGTGCCTCCTACCGGGTCGTTTGGGGGCTGGTTTGGATTTTCACCCTTTAACAGCGTGTTTTGAAGTATAAGTGTTGATTTTTGCAAATTATCATCATATTCACAAACTGGGAGACCCGGGACTATGAGGGCAGTTCCTCCAAGTTACATTGGTCCCGTACGAGGTGTTCGTGCCTCCTACGTGGTCGTTTGGGAGTTGGTTTGGGTTTTCACCCTTTAAAGGTTTGTTTTGAAGTCTAAGTGTCAATTTTTGCTAATTATCATCATATTCATAAACTGGGAGACCCGGGACTATGCGAGTAGGTCCTACAAGTTACATTGGTCCCGTGCGAGGTGTTCATGCCTCCTTCGGGGTCGTTTATGGACTATCACCCTCTTACAACTTGTTTTTAAGTCTAAGTGTTACTTTTTCAAATTTTCATCATATTCTCAAATCGTGAGACCTGGGACTACGTGGTTAGTTCCTACAAGTTACATTACTCTCATGCGAGGTGTTCGTGTCTTCTACAGGGTCGTTTGGTGGCTAGTTTGGGTTTTCACCCTTTAACGGATTGTTTTTAAGTTTGACTGTTGATTTTTGCGAATTATCATCATATTCTTAATTCGGGAGACCCGGGACAACGCGGTCAATTCCTACAAGTTACATTTGTCCCGTGCGAGGTGTTCGTGCCTCTTACGGGGTCTTCTGGGGGCAGGTTTGGGTTTTCACCCTTTAACGACTTGTTTTTAAGTTTAAGTGTTGATTTTGTTGATTTTTCCAAAATATCATCATATTCTCAAATTGGGAGACCCCGAACTACGCGGTCAGTTCCAACAAGTTACATTGGTCCCGTGCGAGGTCTTCGTGCCTCCTACGGGATCGTTAGGGGGGTGGTTTGGGTGTTCACCCTTTAACGGCTTGTTTTTAAGTCTAAGTGTTGATTTTTGCTAGTTATCATCATATTCACAAACTGGAAGACCCGAGACTACGCGATCAGTTACGACAAGTTACATTGGTCCCGTACGATGTGTTCTTGCCTCCTACGGGGTCGTTTGGGGGGTGGTTTGGGTTTTCACCCTTCAACGGCTTGTTTTTAAGTTTAATGTTGATTTTGTTGATTTTTGCAAATTATTGTCATATTCTCGAATCGAGAGACCCGGGACTACGCTGTCAGTTCCAACAAGTTACATTGGTCCCGTGCGAGGTGTTTGTGCCTCCAGCGGGGTGGTTTGGGGGGTGGTTTGGGTTTTCACCCTTTAACGGCTTATTTTTAAGTGTAAGTGTTGATTTTTTCAAATTATTATCATATTTACAAACAGGGGTCTCCGGACTACGCGGTAAGTTACAACAAGTTACATTGGTCCCGTACGAGGTGTTCGTGCGTCATACGGGTCGTTTGGGGTTGGTTTTGGTTTTCACCCTTTAACGGCTTGTATTTATGTTTAAGTGTTGATTTTGTTGATTTTTACAAATTATCGTCATATTCTCGAATCAGGAGAGCCGGGACTACACGATTAGTTCCAAAAAGTTACATTGGTCCCGTGCGAGGTCTTCGTGTCTCCTACTTGGTCGGTTGGGGGTTGGTTTGGGTTTTCACTCTTTAAGGGCTTGTTATTAAGTCTAACTATTAATTTTTGTAAATTATCATCATATTCACAAACTGGGAGACCCGGGACTACGCGGTCAGTTCCTCCAAGTTACCTCAGTCCCGTGCGAGGTGTTCGTGCCTCCTACGTGGTCGTTTGGGGGCTGGTTTGGGTTTTCACCCTTTAACGGCTTGTTTTTAAGTCTAACTGTGATTTTTGCAAATTATCGTCATATTCTCAAATTGTGTGATCTGGGACTACGCGGTCAGTTCCTACACGTTACATTAGTCCCGTGCGAGGTGTTCGTGCCTCCTTTGGGGTCGTTTGGTGGGTGTTTTGGATTTTCTCCCTTTAACGGCTTGTTTCATCATATTCTAAATCCAGGAGACCTGGGACAACGCGGTCAGTTCCAAAAAGTTACATTGGTCCCGTGCGAGGTGTTCATGCCTCTTACGGGGTCTTTTGGGGGCTGGTTTGGGTTTTCACCCTTTAACTTGTTATTTTTAAGTGTAAGTGTTGATTTTTACAAATTATCATCAGATTCTTGATTCGGGAGACCCGGGACTACGCGGTCAGTTCTTACAAGTTAAATTGGTCCCGTGCAAGGTGTTCGTGCCTCCTACGGGGTCGTTTGGGTGGTGGTTTGGGTTTTCGCCCTTTAACGGCTTTTTTTTAAGTCTAAGTGTTGATTTTTCCAAATTATCCTCATATTAACAAACCGGGAGACCCGGGATTACGCGGTCAGTTCCTACAAGTTACATTGGTCCCGTACGAGGAGTTCGTGCTTCTAACGGGGTCGTTTGGGGGTTGGTTTGGGTTTTCAACCTTTAACGGCTTGTTTTTAAGTATAAGTGTGGTTTTTGCAAGTTATCACCATATTCTCAAATCGGGACACCCGGGACTGTGCGATCAGTTTCAACAAGTTACATTTGTCCCGTACGAGGTGTTCATGCCTCTTATGGGGTCGTTTGGGGGTGGTTTTGATTTTCACCCTTTACCCGCTTGTTTTCAAGTCTAAGTGTTATTTTTGCTAATTATCATCATATTCACTAATCGGTCCCATGTGAGGTGTTCGTGCCTCCTACGGGTTCGTTTGGGGGTTGGTTTGGGTTTTCACCCTTTAACGACTTGTTTTTAAGTCTAAGTGTTGATTTTGTTAATTTTTGCAAATTATCGTCATATTCTCAAACCAGGAGACCCAGGACTACGCGGTTAGTTCCAACAAGTTACATTGGTCCCGTGCAAGGTCTTCGTGTCTCCTACTTGGTCGGTTGGGGGTTGGTTTGGGTTTTCACTCTTTAAGGGCTTGTTATTAAGTCTAACTGTTAATTTTTGTAAATTATCATCATATTCACAAACTGGGAGACCCGGGACTACGCGGTCAGTTCCTCCAAGTTACCTCAGTCCCGTGCGAGGTGTTCGTGCCTCCTACGTGGTCGTTTGGGGGCTGGTTTGGGTTTTCACCCTTTAACGGCTTGTTTTTAAGTCTAACTGTGATTTTTGCAAATTATCGTCATATTCTCAAATTGTGTGATCTGGGACTACGCGGTCAGTTCCTACACGTTACATTAGTCCCGTGCGAGGTGTTCGTGCCTCCTTTGGGGTCGTTTGGTGGGTGGTTTGGATTTTCTCCCTTTAACGGCTTGTTTTTAAGTTTGAGTGTTGATTTTTGTAAATTCTCATCATATTCTAAATCCAGGAGACCTGGGACAACGCGGTCAGTTCCAAAAAGTTACATTGGTCCCGTGCGAGGTGTTCATGCCTCTTACGGGGTCTTTTGGGGGCTGGTTTGGGTTTTCACCCTTTAACTTGTTATTTTTAAGTGTAAGTGTTGATTTTTACAAATTATCATCAGATTCTTGATTCGGGAGACCCGGAACTACGCGGTCAGTTCTTACAAGTTAAATTGGTCCCGTGCAAGGTGTTCGTGCCTCCTACGGGGTCGTTTGGGTGGTGGTTTGGGTTTTCGCCCTTTAACGGCTTTTTTTTAAGTCTAAGTGTTGATTTTTCCAAATTATCCTCATATTAACAAACCGGGAGACCCGGGATTACGCGGTCAGTTCCTACAAGTTACATTGGTCCCGTACGAGGAGTTCGTGCTTCTTACGGGGTCGTTTGGGGGCTGGTTTTGGTTTTCATCCTTTAACGGCTTGTTTTTAAGTATAAGTGTGGTTTTTGCAAGTTATCACCATATTCTCAAATCGGGACACCCGGGACTGTGCGATCAGTTTCAACAAGTTACATTTGTCCCGTACGAGGTGTTCATGCCTCTTATGGGGTCGTTTGGGGGCTGGTTTTGATTTTCACCCTTTACCCGCTTGTTTTCAAGTCTAAGTGTTATTTTTGCTAATTATCATCATATTCACTAATCGGTCCCATGTGAGGTGTTCGTGCCTCCTACGGGGTCGTTTGGGGGTTGGTTTGGGTTTTCACCCTTTAACGACTTGTTTTTAAGTCTAAGTGTTGATTTTGTTAATTTTTGCAAATTATCGTCATATTCTCAAACCAGGAGACCCAGGACTACGCGGTTAGTTCCAACAAGTTACATTAGTCTCGTGCGAGGTGTTCGTACCTCCTACGGGGTCGTTTGGGGGGTGGTTTGGGTTTTCACCCTTTAACGACTTGTTTTTAAGTGTAAGTGTTGATTTTTGCAAATTATTATCATATTCACAAACTGGGAGATACGGGACTACGCAGTCAGTTACAACAAGTTGCATGTGTCCCGTACGAGGTGTTCGTGCCTCATATGAGGTCGTTTGGGGGTTGGATTTGGTTTTCACCCTTTAAAGGCTTATTTTTAAATTTAACTGTTAATTTTTGCAAATTACAGTGATATTCAGAAATCGGGAGGCCCGGGACTACGCGGTCAGTTCCTCCAAGTTACATTGGTCCCGTTTGAGGTATTCGTGCCTCCTAGGGGGTCGTTTGGGGGATGGTTTGGATTTTCACCCTTTAACGACTTATTTTTAAGTCTAAGTGTGATTTTTGCAAATTATCGTCATATTCTCAAATTGGGAGACCCGCAGACTACGCGGTCTGTTCCAATAAGTTACATTGGTCCCGTGCGAGGTGTTCGTGCCTCCTACGGGGTCATTTGGGGGTTGGTTTGGGTTTTCACCCTTTAACGACTTCTTTTTAAGTCTAAGTGTTGATTTTTGCAAATTATCATCGTATTCAGAAACTGGGAGACCCGAGACTATGCGGTCAGTTATTACAAGTTACATTGGTCCCATACGAGGTGTTCGTGATACCTACGGGGTCGTTTGGTGGCTGGTTTGGGTTTTCACCCTTTAACGGTTTGTTTTTAAGTTTAAGTGTTGATTTTGCTGATTTTTGAAAAATATCGTCATATTATGAAATTGGGAGACCCCGAATAACGCGGTTAGTTCCAATAAGTTACATTGGTCCCGTGCGACGTGTCAGTGCCTCCTACGGGGTCGTTTGGGGGGTGGCTTGGGTTTTCACCCTTCAACGGCTTGTTTTTAAGTGTAAGTGTTGATTTTTGCAAATTATCGTCATATTCACAAACTGGGAGACCCGGGTCTACGCGATCAGTTTTAACATGTTACATTGGCCCCGCACGAGGTGTTCGTGCCTCCTACGGGGTCGTTTGGGGGCTGGTTCGGTTTTTCACACTATAACAGCGTATTTTTAAGTCTAAGTGTTGATTTTTGCAAATTATCGTCATATTCTCAAACCTAGAGACCCGGGACTACGCGGTCAGTTCCTATAAGTTACCTTGGTCCCGTGCGAGGTGTTCGTGCCTCTTACGGGGTCGTTAGGGGGGTGGTTTCGGTTTTCACCCTTTAACGGCTTATTTTTAAGTCTAAGTGTTGATTTTTTCTAGTTATCATCATATTCAGAAACTAGAAGACCCGGGACTATGCGGTCAGTTACGATAAGTTACATTGGCCCCGTATGAGGTGTTCTTGCCTCCCACGGGGTCGTTTGGGGGCTGGTTTGGGTTTTCACCCTTTAACGACATGTTTTTAAGTCTAAGTGTTGATTTTTACAAATTATCATCATATTCTCAAACTGGGAGACCCAGGACTACGCGGTCAGTTACTACAAGTTACATTGGTCCCGTACGAAGTGTTCGTACCTCCTACGGGGTCGTTTGGGGGTTGGTTTTGGTTTTCACCCTTTAACGACTTGTTTTTAAGTTTAAGTTTTGATTTTGTTGGTTTTTGCAAATTATCTAAACCACCCTCCTATGGGGTCGTTTGGGGGGTGGTTTGGGTTTTCAACCTTTAAGGGATTGTTTTTAAGTCTAAGTGTTGATTTTTGCAAATTATCATCATATTCACAAAACTAGGAGACCCCGGACTACGCGGTCAGTTCCAACAAGTTACATTGGTCCAGTATGAGGTGTTCGTGCCTCCTACCGGGTCGTTTGGGGGCTGGTTTGGATTTTCACCCTTTAACAGCGTGTTTTGAAGTATAAGTGTTGATTTTTGCAAATTATCATCATATTCACAAACTGGGAGACCCGGGACTATGAGGGCAGTTCCTCCAAGTTACATTGGTCCCGTGCGAGGTGTTCGTGCCTCCTACGTGGTCGTTTGGGAGTTGGTTTGGGTTTTCACCCTTTAAAGGTTTGTTTTGAAGTCTAAGTGTCAATTTTTGCTAATTATCATCATATTCATAAACTGGGAGACCCGGGACTATGCGAGTAGGTCCTACAAGTTACATTGGTCCCGTGCGAGGTGTTCATGCCTCCTTCGGGGTCGTTTATGGACTATCACCCTCTTACAACTTGTTTTTAAGTCTAAGTGTTACTTTTTCAAATTTTCATCATATTCTCAAATCGTGAGACCTGGGACTACGTGGTTAGTTCCTACAAGTTACATTACTCTCATGCGAGGTGTTCGTGTCTTCTACAGGGTCGTTTGGTGGCTAGTTTGGGTTTTCACCCTTTAATGGCTTGTTTTTAAGTTTGAGTGTTGATTTTTGCGAATTATCATCATATTCTTAATCCGGGAGACCCGGGACAACGCGGTCAATTCCTACAAGTTACATTTGTCCCGTGCGAGGTGTTCGTGCCTCTTACGGGGTCTTCTGGGGGCAGGTTTGGGTTTTCACCCTTTAACGACTTGTTTTTAAGTTTAAGTGTTGATTTTGTTGATTTTTCCAAAATATCATCATATTCTCAAATTGGGAGACCCCGAACACGCGGTCAGTTCCAACAAGTTACATTGGTCCCGTGCGAGGTCTTCGTGCCTCCTACGGGATCGTTAGGGGGGTGGTTTGGGTGTTCACCCTTTAACGGCTTGTTTTTAAGTCTAAGTGTTGATTTTTGCTAGTTATCATCATATTCACAAACTGGAAGACTCGAGACTACGCGATCAGTTACGACAATTTACATTGGTCCCGTACGATGTGTTCTTGCCTCCTACGGGGTCGTTTGGGGCGTGGTTTGGGTTTTCACCCTTCAACGGCTTGTTTTTAAGTGTAAGTGTTGATTTTGTTGATTTTTGCAAATTATTGTCATATTCTCGAATCGAGAGACCCGGGACTACGCTGTCAGTTCCAACAAGTTACATTGGTCCCGTGCGAGGTGTTCGTGCCTCCAGCGGGGTCGTTTGGGGGGTGGTTTGGGTTTTCACCCTTTAACGGCTTATTTTTAAGTGTAAGTGTTGATTTTTTCAAATTATTATCATATTTACAAACAGGGGTCTCCGGACTACGCGGTAAGTTACAACAAGTTACATTGGTCCCGTACGAGGTGTTCGTGCGTCATACGGGTCGTTTGGGGTTGGTTTTGGTTTTCACCCTTTAACGGCTTGTATTTATGTTTAAGTGTTGATTTTGTTGATTTTTACAAATTATCGTCATATTCTCGAATCAGGAGACCCGGGACTACGCGATTAGTTCCAAAAAGTTACATTGGTCCCGTGCGAGGTCTTCGTGCCTCCTACTTGGTCGGTTGGGGGTTGGTTTGGGTTTTCACTCTTTAAGGGCTTGTTATTAAGTCTAACTGTTAATTTTTGTTAATTATCATCATATTCACAAACTGGGAGACTCGGGACTACGCGGTCAGTTCCTCCAAGTTACCTCAGTCCCGTGCGAGGTGTTCGTGCCTCCTACGTGGTCGTTTGGGGGCTGGTTTGGGTTTTCACCCTTTAACGGCTTGTTTTTAAGTCTAACTGTGATTTTTGCAAATTATCGTCATATTCTCAAATTGTGTGATCTGGGACTACGCGGTCAGTTCCTACACGTTACATTAGTCCCGTGCGAGGTGTTCGTGCCTCCTATGGGGTCGTTTGGTGGGTGGTTTGGATTTTCTCCCTTTAATGGCTTGTTTTTAAGTTTGAGTGTTGATTTTTGTAAATTCTCATCATCTTCTAAATCCAGGAGACCTGGGACAACGCGGTCAGTTCCAAAAAGTTACATTGGTCCCGTGCGAGGTGTTAATGCCTCTTACGGGGTTTTTTGGGGCTGGTTTTGGTTTTCACCCTTTAACTTGTTATTTTTAAGTCTAAGTGTTGATTTTTACAAATTATCATCATATTCTTAATTCGGGAGACCCGGGACTACGCGGTCAGTTCTTAAAAGTTAAATTGGTCCCGTGCAAGGTGTTCGTGCCTCCTACGGGGTCGTTTGGTTGGTGGTTTGGGTTTTCGCCCTTTAACGGCTTTTTTTTAAGTCTAAGTGTTGATTTTTCCAAATTATCCTCATATTAACAAACCGGGAGACCCGGGATTACGCGGTCAGTTCCTACAAGTTACATTGGTCCCGTACGAGGAGTTCGTGCTTCTTACGGGGTCGTTTGGGGGCTGGTTTGGGTTTTCAACATTTAACGGCTTGTTTTAAGTATAAGTGTGGTTTTTGCAAGTTATCACCATATTCTCAAATCGGGACACCCTGTACTGTGCGATCAGTTTCAACAAGTTACATTTGTCCCGTACGAGGTGTTCATGCCTCTTATGGGGTCGTTTGGGGGCTGGTTTTGATTTTCACCCTTTACCGGCTTGTTTTCATGTCTAAGTGTTATTTTTGCTAATTATCATCATATTCACTAATCGGTCCCATGTGAGGTGTTCGTGCCTCCTACGGGGTCGTTTGGGGGTTGGTTTGGGTTTTCACCCTTTAACGACTTGTTTTTAAGTCTAAGTGTTGATTTTGTTAATTTTTGCAAATTATCGTCATATTCTCAAACCAGGAGACCCAGGACTACGCGGTTAGTTCCAACAAGTTACATTAGTCTCGTGCGAGGTGTTCGTGCCTCCTACGGGGTCGTTTGGGGGGTGGTTTGGGTTTTCACCCTTTAACGACTTGTTTTTAAGTGTAAGTGTTGATTTTTGCAAATTATTAACATATTCACAAACTGGGAGATACGGGACTACGCAGTCAGTTACAACAAGTTGCATGTGTCCCGTACGAGGTGTTCGTGCCTCATATGAGGTCGTTTGGGGGTTGGATTTGGTTTTCACCCTTTAAAGGCTTATTTTTAAGTCTAACTGTTAATTTTTGCAAATTATCATGATATTCAGAAATCGGGAGGCCCGGGACTACGCGGTCAGTTCCTCCAAGTTACATTGGTCCCGTTTAAGGTATTCGTGCCTCCTAGGGGGTCGTTTGGGGGATGGTTTGGGTTTTCACCCTTTAACGACTTATTTTTAAGTCTAAGTGTGATTTTTGCAAATTATCATCATATTCTCAAATTGGGAGACCCCAGACTACGCGGTCTGTTCCAATAAGTTACATTGGTCCCGTACGAGGTGTTCCTGCCTCCTACGGGGTCATTTGAGGGTTGGTTTGGGTTTTCACCCTTTAACGACTTCTTTTTAAGTCTAAGTGTTGATTTTTGCAAATTATCATCGTATTCAGAAACTGGGAGACCCGAGACTATGCGGTCAGTTATTACAAGTTACATTGGTCCCATACGAGGTGTTCGTGATACCTATGGGGTCGTTTGGTGGCTGGTTTGGGTTTTCACCCTTTAACGGTTTGTTTTTAAGTTTAAGTGTTGATTTTGTTGATTTTTGAAAAATATCGTCATATTCTGAAATTGGGAGACCCCGAATAACGCGGTTAGTTCCAATAAGTTACATTGGTCCCGTGCGACGTGTCAGTGCCTCCTACGGGGTCGTTTGGGGGGTGGCTTGGGTTTTCACCCTTTAACGGCTTGTTTTTAAGTGTAAGTGTTGATTTTTGCAAATTATCATCATATTCACAAACTGGGATACCCGGGTCTACGCGATCAGTTTTAACATGTTGCATTGGCCCCGCACGAGGTGTTCGTGCCTCCTACGGGGTCGTTTGGGGGCTGGTTTAGTTTTTCACACTATAACACTGTATTTTTAAGTCTAAGTGTTGATTTTTGCAAATTATCGTCATATTCTCAAACCTAGAGACCCGGGACTACGCGGTCAGTTCCTATAAGTTACCTTGGTCCCGTGCGAGGTGTTCGTGCCTCTTACGGGGTCGTTTAGGGGCTGGTTTGGGTTTTCACCCTTTAACGACTTGTTTTTAACTTTAAGTGTTGATTTTATTGATTTTTGCAAATTACCGTCGTATTCTCAAATTGGGAGACGCCGAACTACGCGATCAGTTCCAACAAGTAACATTGGTCCCATGCGAGGTGTTCGTGCCTCCTACGGGGTCGTTTGGGGGGTGGTTTGGGTTTTCACCCTTTAACGGATTGTTATTATGTCTAACTGTTGATTTTTGCAAATTATCATCATATTCACAAACTGGGAGACCCGGGACTATGCGGTCAGTTCCAACAAGTTACATTGGACTCGTGCGAGGTGTTCGTGCCTCCTACCGGGTCGTTTGGGGGGTGGTTTGGGTTTTCACCCTTTAACGACTTGTTTTTAAGTCTAAGTGTTGATTTTTACAAATTATCATCATATTCACAAACTGGGAGACCCGGGACAACGCGGTTAGTTCCTACAAGTTACATTGGTCCCGTGTGAGGTGTTCGTGCCTCTTACGGGGTCTTTTGGGAGTTAGTTTGTGTTTTGACCCTTTAACGGCTTGTTTTTAAGTTTAAGTGTTGATTTTGTTGATTATTGCAAATTATCATCATATTCTCGAATCGGGAGACCCGGGACTATGCGGTCAGTTACTACAAGTTAAATTGGTCCCGTACGAGGTGTTCGTGCCTCCTACTAGGTCGTTTGGGGGCTGGTTTGGGTTTTCCACCTTTAACGGCTTGTTTTTAAGTTTAAGTGTTGATTTTATTTATTGTTGCAAATTATCGTCAAATTCACTAATTTGGAGACCCCTGACTAAGCGATTAGTTCAAACAAGTTATATTGGTCCCGTGCGAGGTGTTCGTGCCTCCTACTGGGTCATTTGGGGTTGGTTTGGGTTTTCACCCTTTAACGACTTGTTTTTAAGTCTAAGTGTTGATTTTTGCAAATTATCATCATATCAAAAAACTGGGAGACCCGGGACCAAGCGGTCAGTTACTATAAGTTACATTGGTCCCGTACGAGGTGTTCGTGCCTCCTACGGGGTCGTTTGGGGGCTGGTTTGGGTTTTCCACCTTTAACGGCTTGTTTTTAAGTTTAAGTGTTGATTTTGTTTATTGTTGCAAATTATCGTCAAATTCTGTAATTGGGAGACCCCGGACTACGCGGTTAGTTCCAATATGTTACATCGGTCCCGTGCGAGGTGTTCGTGCCTCCTACCTGGTCGTTTGGGGGCTGGTTTGGGTTTTCGCCCCTTAACGGCTTGTTTTTAAGTCTAAGTGTGATTTTTGCAAATTATCGTTATATTATCAAATTGTTAGATCTGGGACTATGCGATCAGTTCCTACAAGTTACATTAGTCCCGTGCGAGGTGTTCGTGCCTCCTATGGGGTCGTTTGGTGGCTGGTTTGGGTTTTCTCCTTTTAACGGCTTGTTTTTAAGCTTGAGTGTTGATTTTTGTAAATTCTCATCATATTCTAAATTCGGGAGACCTGGGACAACGCGGTCAGTTCCTACAAGTTACATTGGTCCCGTGCGAGGTGTTCGTGCCTCTTACAGGGTCTTTTGGGGGCGGGTTTGGGTTTTCATCCTTTAACGGGTTATTTTTAAGTCCAATTGTTGATTTGGTTGATTTTTACAAATTATCGTCATATTCTCGATTCGGGAGACCCGGGACTACGCAGTCAGTTCTTACAAGTTAAATTGGTCATGTGCGAGGTGTTCGTGCCTCCTACGGGGTCGTTTGGGGGGTGGTTTGGGTTTTTGCCCTTTAACGACTTGTTTTTAAGTCTAAGTGTTGATTTTTGCAAATTATTCTCAGATTAACAAACCAGGAGACCCGGGATTACGCAAACAGTTCCTACAAGTACATTGGTGCCGTACGAGGAGTGCGTGCTTCTTACGGGGTCGTTTGGGGCCTAGTTTGGGTTTTCAACCTTTAACGGCTTGTTTTAAGTATACGTGTGATTTTTGCAAGTTATCGACATATTCTCAAATCGGGAGACCCAGGACTGTGCGATCAGTTCCTACAAGTTACATTTGTCCCGTACGAGGTGTTCGTGCCTCTTACGGGGTCGTTTGGGGGCTGGTTTGGATTTTCACCCTTTAACGGCTTGTTTTCAAGTCTAAGTATTATTTTTTCTAATTATCATCATATTCACTAATCGGGAGACCCTTGACTACGCGGTGAGTTCCAACAAGTTACATTGGTCTTGTGTGAGGTGTTCGTGCCTCCTACGGGGTCGTTTGGTGGTTGATTTGGGTTTTCACCCTTTAACGACTAGTTTTTAAGTTTATGTTTTGATTACGTTGATTTTTGCAAATTATTGTCATATTCTCAAACCAGGAGACCCAGGAGTACGCGGTCAGTTCCAACAAGTTACATTGGTCTCGTGCGAGGTGTTCGTGCCTCCTACGGGATCGTTTGGGGGTTGGTTTGGGTTTTCACCCTTTAACGACTTGTTTTTAAGTCTAAGTGTTGATTTTTGCAAATTATCATCATATCAAAAAACTGGGAGACCCGAGACCAAGCGGTCAGTTAATACAAGTTACATTGGTCCCGTACGAGGTGTTCGTGCCTCCTACGGGGTCGTGTGGGGGCTGGTTTGGGTTTTCCACCTTTAACGGCTTGTTTTTAAGTTTAAGTGTTGCTTTTGTTTATTGTTGCAAATTATCATCAAATTCTCTAATTAGGAGACCCCGGACTACGCGGGTAGTTCCAACATGTTACATCGGTCCCGTGCGAGGTGTTCGTGCCCCCTACCTGGTCGTTTGGGGGCTGGTTTGGGTTTTTGCCTCTTAACGGCTTGTTTTTAAGTCTAAGTATGATTTTTGCAAATTATCTTTATAATATCAAATTGTGAAATCTGGGACTATGCGATTAGTTCCTACAAGTTACATTAGTCCCGTGCGAGGTGTTCGTGCCTCCTATGGGGTCGTTTGGTGGCTGGTTTGGGTACTCTCCTTTTAACGGCTTGTTTTTAAGCTTGAGTGTTGATTTTTGTAAATTCTCATCATATTCTAAATCCGGGAGACCTGGGACAACGCAGTCAGTTCCTACAAGTTACATTGGTCCCGTGCGAGGTGTTCGTGCCTCTTACAGGGTCTTTTGGGGGCTGGTTTGGGTTTTCATCCTTTAACGGGTTATTTTTAAGTCTAATTGTTGATTTTGTTGATTTTTACAAAATTATCATCATATTCTCGATTCGGGAGACCCGGGACTACGCGGTCAGTTCTTACAACTTAAATTGGTCATGTGCGAGGTGTTCGTGCCTCCTACGGGGTCGTTTGGGGGGTGGTTTGGGTTTTTGCCCTTTAACGACTTGTTTTTAAGTCTAAGTATCGGTTTTTGAAAATTATCCTCAAATTAACAAACCAAGAGACCCGGGATTACGCGGACAGTTCTTACAAGTTACATTGGTCCCGTACGAGGAGTTCGTGCTTCTTACGGGGTCGTTTGGGGTCTAGTTTGGGTTTTCAACCTTTAACGGCTTGTTTTAAGTATACGTGTGATTTTTGCAAGTTATCGACATATTTTCAAATCGGGAGACCCAGGATTGTGCGATCAGTTCCTACAAGTTACATTTGTCCCGTACGAGGTGTTCGTGCCTCTTACGGGGTTGTTTGGGGGCTGGTTTGGATTTTCACCCTTTAACGGCTTGTTTTCAAGTGTAAGTATTATTTTTGCTAATTATCATCACATTCACTAATCGGGAGACCCTTGACTACGCGGTGAGTTCCAACAAGTTACATTGGTCTAGTGTCAGGTGTTCGTGCCTCCTACGGGGTCGTTTGGGGGTTGGTTTGGGTTTTCACCTTTGAACGACTAGTTTTTAAGTTTATGTTTTGATTTTGTTAATTTTTGCAAATTATTATCATATTTTCAAACCAGGAGACCCAGGAGTACGCGGTCAATTCCAACAAGTTACATTGGTCTCGTGCGAGGTGTTCGTGCCTCGTACGGGGTCGTTTGGGGTGTGGTTTGGGTTTTCACCCTTTAATGGCTTATTTGTAAGTCTAAGTATTGATTTTTGCAAATTCTCATCATATTCACAAACTGGGAGACCCAGGACTACGCGGTCAGTCACTACAAGTTACATTGGTCCCGTGCGAGGTGTTCGTTCCTCTTACGGGGTCGTTTAGGGGTTGGTTTGGGTTTTCACCCTTTAACGACTTGTTTTTAACTTTAAGTGTTCATTTTGTTGATTTTTTCAAATTATCGTCGTATTCTCAAATTGGAAGACCTCGAACTACGCGATCAGTTCCAACAAGTAACATTGGATCCAAGCGAGGTGTTCGTGCCTCCTACGGGATCGTTTGGGGGGTGGTTTGGGTTTTCACCCTTTAACGGCTTGTTTTTAAGTATAAGTGTTGATTTTTCCAAATTATCATCATATTCACAAACAGGGAGACCCGGGTCTATGCGGGCATTTCATCCAAGTTATATTGGTCCCGTACGAGGTGTTTGTGCCTCCTACGTGGTCGTTTGGGAGCTGGTTTGGGTTTTCAACCTTTAAAGGTCTGTTTTTAAGTCTGATTGTCAATTTTAACAAATAATCATCATATTCACAAATTGGGAGACCCGGGGCTATATGGGCAGTTCCTCCAAGTTACATTGGTCCCGTGCAAGGTGTTCGTGCCTCCTTCGGGGTCGTTTGTGGACTGGTTTGGGTTTTCACCCTTTAACGGCTTGTTTTTAAGTCTAAGTGTCATTTTCACAAATTTTCATCATATTCTCAAATCGTGAGACCTGGGACTACGCGGTTAGTTCCTACAAGTTACATTAGTCTCGTGCGAGGTGTTCGTGTCTCCTACGGGGTCATTTGGTGGCTGGTGTTTGTTTTCACCCTTTAACGGCTTGTTTTTAAGTTTGAGAGTTGATTTTTGCAAATTATCATCATATTCTAAATCCGGGAGACCCGGGACAATGCGATCAATTCCTACAAGTTACATTGGTCCCGTGCGAGGGGTTTGTGCCTCTTACGGGATCTTCTGGGGGCAGGTTTGGGTTTTCACCAATTAACGGCTTGTTTTTAAGTCTAAGTGTTAATTTTGTTGATTTTTGCAAATTATCGTCATATTTTAGAATCGAGAGACCCGCAACTACGCGGTCAGTTCCTATAAGTTATATTTGTCCCGTGTGAGGTGTTCGTGCCTCCTACGGGGTCGTTTGGGGGGTGGTTTAGGTTTGCACCATTTAACGGCTTATTTTTAAGTCTAAGTGTTGATTTTTGCAAATTATCATCATATTCACAAATTGGGAGACCCGGGACTACGTGGTCAGTTAGTACAAGTTAAATTGGTCCCGTACGAGGTGTTCGTGCTTCCTACGGGGTCGTTTGGGGGCTAGTTTGGGTTTTCACCCTTTCATGGCCTGTTGTTAAGTTTAAGTATGATTTCTGTAAATTATCGTCGTATTCTCAAATTGGGAGACCTCGGACTACGCGATTAGTTCCAACAAGTTACATTAGTCCCGTGTGAGGTGTTCGTGCCTCCTACTGGGTCGTTTTGGGGGTGGTTTGGGTTTTCACCCTTTAAAGGCTTGTTTTTAAGTCTAACTGTTAATTTTTGCAAATTATCATCATATTCACAAACTGGGAGACCCGGGACAACGCGATCAGTTCCTCCAAGTTACATCGGTCCCGTGCGAGGTGTTCGTGCCTCCTACGTGGTCGTTTGGGGGCTGGTTTGGGTTTTCACCCTTTAACGGCTTATTTTTAAGTCTAACTATGATTTTTGCAAATTATCATCATATTCTCAAATTGTGAGATCTGGGACTACGCGGTCAGTTGCTACAAGTTACATTAGTCCCGTGCGAGGTGTTCGTACCTCCTATGGGGTCGTTTTGGGGCTGGTTTGGGTTTTCTCCCTTTAATGACTTATTTTTTTAGTTGGCGTTTTCATTTTTGTAAATTCTCATCATCTTCTAAATCCGGGAGACCTGGGACAACGCGGTCAGTTCCGACAAGTTACATTGGTCCCGTGCGAGGTGTTCGTGCCTCTTACGGTGTCTTTTGGGGGTTGGTTTGGATTTTCACCCTTTAACGGGTTATTTTTAAGTCCAAGTGTTGATTTTGTTGATTTTTACAAATTATCATCATACTCTCGATTCGGGAGACCCGGGACTACGCGGTCAGTTCTTACAAGTTAAATTAGTCCCGTGCGAGGTGTTCGTGCCTCCTACGGGGTCGTTTAAGTGGTGGTTTGGGTTTTCGCAGTTTAACGACTTGTTTTTAAGTCTAAGTGTTGATTTTAGCAAATTATCCTCAGATTAACAAACAAAGAGACCTGGGATTACGCGGTCAGCTCCTACAAGTTACATTGGTCCCGTACGAGGAGTTCATGCTTCTTACGTGGTCGTTTGGGGGCTGGTTTGGGTTTCCAACCGTTAACGGCTTGTTTTAAGTATAAGTGTGATTTTTACAAGTTATCACCATATTCTCAAACCGGGAGACGCGGGACTGTGCGATCAGTTCTTACAAGTTACATTTGTCCCGTACGAGGTGTTCATGCCTCTTACGGGGTCGTTTGGGGGCTGGTTTGGATTTTCACCCTTTAACGACTTGTTTTCAAGTCTAAGTGTTATTTTTGCTAATTATCATCATATTCACTAATCGGTCCCGTGTGAGGTGTTCGTGCCTCATACGAGGTCGTTTGGGGGTTGGATTTGGTTTTCACCCTTTAACGTCTTGTTTTTAAGTTTAAGTGTTGATTTTGTTAATTTTTGCAAATTATCGTCACATTCTCGAATCGGGAGACTCGAGACTACGCGATCAGTTCCAACAATATACAATGGTCCCGTGCGAGGTGTTAGTGCCTCCTACGTGGTCGTTTGGGGGTTGGTTTGGGTTTTCACCCTTTAAAGGCTTGTTTTTAAGTCTAACTATTAATTTTTGCAAATTATCATCATATGCACAAACCGGGATGCTCGGGACTACGAGGTCAGTTCCTCCAAGTTACATTGGTCCCGTACAAGTATTCGTGCCTCCTCCGGAGTCGTTTGGGGGATGGTTTGGTTTTTCACCCTTTAATGACTTGTTTTTAAGTTTAAGTGTGATTTTTGCAAATTATCGTCATATTCTAAAATTGGGAGACCCCAGACTATGCGGTCTGTTCCAACAAGTTACATTGGTCTCGTGTGAGGTGTTCGTGCCTCCTACGGGGTCGTTTGGGGGCTAGATTGGGTTTTCACCCTTTAACGGCTTCTTTTTAAGTCTAAGTGTGATTTTTGGAAATTATCGTCATATTATCAAATTGTGAGATCTGGTACTATGCGGTCAGTTCCTACAAGTTACAATAGTCCCGTGCGAGGTGTTCGGGCCTCCTACGGGGTCGTTTGGGAGGTGGTTTGGGCTTTCACCCTTTAACGGCTTGTTTTTAAGTATAAGTGTTTATTTTATCAAATTATCGTCATATTCATAAACTGGGAGACCCGGGACTATGCGGGCAGTTCCTCCAAGTTACATTGGTCCCGTGCGAGGTGTTCGTGCCTCCTACGTGGTCGTTTGGGAGTTGGTTTGGGTTTTCACCCTTTAAAGGTCTGTTTTTAAGTCTAAGAGTCAATTTTTGCAAATTATCATCATATTCACAAACTGGGAGACCCGGGACTCTGTGGGAAGTTCCTCCAAGTTACATTGGTCCCGTGCGAGGTGTTCGTGCCTCCTTCGGGGTCGTTTGTGGACTAGTTTGGGTTTTCACCCTTTAACGGCTTGTTTTTAAGTCTAAGTGTCATCTTCGCTAATTTTCGTCATATTCTCAAATCGTGAGACCTGGGACTACGCGGTTAGTTCCTACAAGTTACATGATAAAAAGACTTTTGCGTGTGTATGTCGTTGTTGTTGAAAGCCAAGTTAGTCAAAACCTCAAATACCTACAAATAATAATAAACTCAAGTGTAGAGGTAAGTAAGGATGTGAATCCACTTTCTAGGGAGTAAAGCAAATGGAACAAATTCAAATGTAATTAACTTTTTATTTTCTTTTTGTGCTTTTTCACTTTTTCTATCTTTTTTTAGCTTTTTCAATATTAAAACAAAAGGGTGAGGTGAGATTTGAAACTAAACTAAACTAAGATGAAAATGACTAAAATGAAAAATAAGGTCTAACACTAAAATAAAAGATAAAGTGAGGTAAATAATTGTGAGAACAATCAAGGAGTGGGATTACACCACAAATTTTAGTTATTCTAATTAATTAATTTATTTATTTGAATTCTCCCAAATTAATATTAAAATTACAAACCAACTCTCGTTGCAAGTGTAATTAGAATAGTAATCTTTTAGAAAGTTAAAATTAACACCTCACAACTCTAGAAAATTAGATCAACACTCCTTTTAATTAATCACCCGCTAGGATCGATCAATTAGAATTTATGTCAATCTTAGAAATTAAATTTAGAGTTGAAATTCAAATGATAATACCCCACTTAAGAGACCCCTATCTCTAGTTCGAATCTAAAATGGGTATTATCACTAGAATTTCGATTTTCTCTCGAAAATCATTTACCCTCTCTCGAGGCGTAAATCTAAGGGTGAGGGATGAAATTTAACATTCAAAGGGAAATTTCAAGTAATTAAACTAATTAAAATAAAATAATATCAAATAAGGGTTTCACCCCACCCCTTGAAAGGGGTTTTAGCCTACCATGATATTAAACATGACAAATTAGTAATCAAGGCATAAACAAATAAAATAGAAGGGTAAGAGGACAAATCTTCAAACAAGTCTCCTTGATTTGCAAAATTGGACTCTAATCCTCCATTGAAATTGAGCAACTTCCATTCAAAATGAGCTTTCCACAATTTTCAATTACATACAAACACTCATTTGAATCACTCAACAATTAATTTCTCACAAATATCTAAAAAAATAAAAACAAAATTATTTACAAAAATATTCTACCTAATTTATTTTCTAAACTAAACTGTCTCTCTCTCTAGAATTTTCTCTCTAGTTGATCATTGATCCTCTTTGAAAGAGCATGGTCTTCTTTTATATCCAAATGGAGCCAAGGGGCATAATTGGAAATTGGCTAGAGGTGCATGTGTATAAGGTGAGAGCACATGTGCATGGGGGTGTGAGGTGAGGGAATATTTGGAAAAATCTGATTTGTTATTGAGGGGTATTTTAGGAAAATGGCTTAAAGTGGTTGGTTAGGGGGTATTTGGGTAAAATGAATTAAAAGGGATAAGTGACATGTGGGTTTATTGGCACATGGGTTTTGTTGGCATTTTGGTCTTGGCTTGGATTTTAGAAACAGGTCACGTTTTTTGTTGGTTTGAAATGGTGGGAAGGAAATGAAATGGGTTTGGTAAATGGGTATTAGAATAGGTTTTTGGTTTGTTTATGGGTTGGGATTGGGTGAATTCGGGTCGGGGTTAGGTTCCGGGTAGGAGGCGGGTTTGGACAGTAGGGTTGCATTTGAATCGGGTTGGCGCCGGAAGAGGGATGGTCCGATCGGAGGGGGTCAGCGCCGGCATGGGTCGCCGTGACAGGCTGTAAGGGGGTCCGGCGAGAGATCGGGATAATGGGTAAGGGATAGGTCCGCCGACGATGGGTCTCCTGCAGGTGGGGGTTCCGCCGGTTTGGATTTGGGGGGTGTACGAGTTGGTGGAGTGATGTGGGTTTGGAGGAGAGAGAGAGGGTATGTAGGTGGAGAAGATGAAGTTGTGGGTATTATGGTGTGTGAGGGTATAGGGTGTTAGTATGAGGGTGAGGGTTTAAATGTGTGAGTGAGTGTTAGGGTGTGTTTAATTTAGACCCCTTAAAAATAATAAAATAAAAATAAAAATAAAACTACAATAACTAAAAATCCTAAAATTAAACTCCTACTCTAAAAATAAAATAAAGACTAAATAAAAAAAAAATAAAAATAAAATGTAATAAAACTTAAAATAAAAATCCTAAAAAAAAAAATATAAAAACTAATAAATAAATTAAAATCCTAAAAATTAAAATCCTATTAAAATAAAATAAAATAAAATAAAACTAAAAACGAATAGAATAAAAATCAAAAATAAAATAAAATATAAAAATAGAAAATAAACCTAAAAATTCTAAAATAATCCTAAAATAAATTCTAGAAATTCTAAATAAATCTAAAATAAAATCTAAAAATAAAAATGACTCGAACTAAAAATCTAAAAAATAATAAAATGATACAAATAAAACACACACAGGCTTGGGATAAGTTTGGGCTAGGTTTAGGCTCGGGTTAGGGTATAGAAGAGGTATTAGCTCCATAAAATGCACAATTGCCTTGAAATACGCGTTTGAACACCGCAACGTGCATTAAGCCTGCATATTGAACAATTAAGCGCATAAGACCCATATTGTCGAGAAATAGCAACTAAAGTACGTCTATTTGGGGTATAAATTGTACAATTTTGGGTGCTTAACATTACATTAGTCTCGTGCGAGGTGTTCGTGTCTCCTACGGGGTCATTTGGTGGCTGGTGTGGGTTTTCACCCTTTAACGACTTGTTTTTAAGTTTAAGAGTTGATTTTTGCAAATTATCATCATATTCTAAATCCGGGAGACCCGAGATAATGCGGTCAGTTCCTACAAGTTACATTGGTCCCGTGCGAGGTGTTTGTGCCTCTTACGGAGTCTTCTAGGGACAGGTTTGGGTTTTCACCCTTTAACGGCTTGTTTTTAAGTCTAAGTGTCAATTTTGTTGATTTTTGCAAATTATCGTCATATTTTATAATCAAGAGACCCGCGACTAGGTGGCCAGTTCCTATAAGTTATATTTGTCCCGTGCGAGGCGTTCGTGCCTCCTACGGGGTCGTTTGGGGGGTGGTTTGGGTTTTCACCATTTAACGGCTTATTTTTAAGTCTAAGGGTTGATTTTTGCAAATTATCATCACATTCACAAACTGGGAGACCCGGGACTACGTGGTCAGTTACTACAAGTTAAATTGGTCCCGTACGAGGTGTTCGTGCCTCCTACGGGGTCGTTTGGGGGCTAGTTTGGGTTTTCACCCTTTCATGGCCTGTTTTTAAGTCTAAGTATGATTTCTGTAAATTATCGTCATATTCTCAAATTGGGAGACCCCGGACTACGCGGTTAGTTCCAACAAGTTACATTGGTCCCATGCGAGGTGTTCGTGCCTCCTACTGGGTCGTTTGGGGGGTGGTTTGGGTTTTCACCCTTTAAAGGCTTGTTTTTAAGTCAAACTGTTAATTTTTGCAAATTATCATCATATTCACAAACTGGGAGACCCGGGACAACACGATCCGTTCCTCCAAGTTACATCAGTCCCGTGCGAGGTGTGCGTGCCTCCTACGTGGTCGTTTGGGGGCTGGTTTGGGTTTTCACCCTTTAACGGCTTGTTTTTAAGTCTAACTGTGATTTTTGAAAATTATAATGATATTATCAAATTGTGAGATCTGGGACTACACGGTCAGTTGCTACAAGTTACATTAGTCCCGTGCGAGGTGTTCGTACCTCCTATGGGGTCGTTTTGTGGCTGGTTTGGGTTTTCTCCCTTTAACGACTTATTTTTTAAGTTTGAGTGTTGATTTTTCTAAATTCTCATCGTATTCTAAATTCGAGAGACCTGGGACAATGCGGTCAGTTCCGACAAGTGATATTGGTCCCGTGCGAGGTGTTCGTGCCTCTTACGGGGTCTTTTGGGGGCTGGTTTGGGTTTTCGCCCTTTAACGGGTTATTTTTAAGTCTATGTGTTGATTTTGTTGATTTTTACAAATTATCATCATATTCTCGATTCGGGAGACCCAGGACTACGCGGTCTATTCTTACAAGTTAAATTGGTCCTGTGCGAGGTGTTCGTGCCTCCTACGGGGTCGTTTGGGTGGTGGTTTGGGTTTTCTCCCTTTAACTGCTTGTTTTTAAGTCTAAGTGTTGATTTTTGCAAATTATCCTCAGATTAACAAACCAAGAGACCCGGGATTACGCGGTCAGTTCCTACAAGTTACATTGGTCCCGTACGAGGAGTTCGTGCTTCTTACGGGGTCGTTTGGGGGCTGGTTTGGGTTTTCAACCGTTAACGGCTTGTTTTAAGTATAAGTGTTATTTTTACAAGTTATCACCATATTCTCAAACCGGGAGACGCGGGAATGTGCGATCAGTTCTTACAAGTTACATTTGTCCCGTACGAGGTGTTCATGCCTCTTACGGGGTCGTTTGGGGGCTGGTTTGGATTTTCACCCTTTAACGACTTGTTTTCAAGTCTAAGTGTTATTTTTGCTAATTATCATCATATTCACTAATCGGTCCCGTGTGAGGTGTTCGTGCCTCATACGAGGTCGTTTGGGGGTTGGATTTGGTTTTCACCCTTTAACGGCTTGTTTTTAAGTTTAAGTGTTGATTTTGTTGATTTTTGTAAATTATCGTCACATTCTCGAATCGGGAAACCTGAGACTACGCGATCAGTTCTAATAAGTTACATTGGTCCCGTACGAGGTGTTAGTGCCTCCTACGTGGTCATTTGGGTGTTGGTTTGGGTTTTCACCCTTTAAAGGCTTATTTTTAAGTCTAAGTGTTGATTTCTACAAATTATCATCATATTCACAAAACGGGAGGCCCGGGACTACCGGTCAGTTCCTCCAAGTTACATTGGTCCCGTACGAGTATTCGTGCCTCCTACGGGGTCGTTGGGGGATGGTTTGGGTTTTCACCCTTTAACGACTTGTTTCTAAGTCTAAGTCTGATTTTCCAAATTATCGTCATATTCTAAAATTAGGAGACCCCAGACTACGCGGTCTGTTCCAACAAGTTACATTGGTCACGTGCGAGGTGTTCGTACCTCCTACGGGGTCGTTTGGGGGCTGGTTTGGGTTTTCACCCTTTAATGGCTTGTTTTTAAGTCTAAGTGTGATTTTTGCAAATTATTGTCATATTATCAAATTATCAGATCTGGGACTATGCGGTCAGTTCCTACAAGTTACATTAGTCCCGTGCGAGGTGTTCGTGCCTCCTATAGGGACGTTTGGTGGCTGGGTTGGGTTTTCTCCTTTTAACGGCTTGTGTTTAATTTTAAGTGTTGATTTTTGTAAATTCTCATGATATTCTAAATCCGGGAGATCGGGGACAATGCGGTCAGTTTCGACAAGTTACATTGGTCCCGTGCGAGGTGTTCGTGCCTCTTACGGGGTCTTTTGGGGGTTGGTTTGGGTTTTCACCTTTTAACAGGTTATTTTTAAGTCTAAGTGTTGATTTTTGCAAATTATTATCATATTCACAAACTGGGAGACCCGGGACTACGCGGTCAGTTAGTACAAATTACATTGGTCCCGTACGAGGTGCTCGTGCCTCCTACGGGGTCATTTGGGTGGTGGTTTGGGTTTTCACCCTTTAACGACTTGTTTTTGAGTTTAAGTGTTGATTTTGTTGATTTTTCCAAATTATCATCATATTCTCAAATTGGGAGACCCCGGACTAGGCGGTCAGTTCCAACAAGTTACATTTGTCCCGTGCGAGGTGTTCGTGCCTCCTACGGGGTCGTTAGGGGGGTGGTTTGAGTTTTCAACCTTTAATGGCTTGTTTTTAAGTCTAAGTGTTGATTTTTTCTAATTAACATCGTATTCACAAGTTGGAAGATGCAGGACTACGTGGTCAGTTACGACAAGTTACATTGGTCCCGTACGAGGTGTTCTTGACTCCCACGGGGTCGTTTGGTGGCTGGTTGGGGTTTTAACCCTTTAACGACTTGTTTTCAAGTCTAAGTGTTGATTTTTGTAAATTGTCGTCATATTCTCAAACCGGGAGATCCAGGACTACGCGATCAGTTCCAACAAGTTACATTAGTCCCGTGCGAGGTGTTCGTGCCTCCTACGGGGTCGTTTGGAGGGAGGTTTGGGTTTTCACCCTTCAATGGCTTGTTTTTAAGTGTAAGTGTTGATTTTTGCAAAGTATTATCATATTCACAAATTGTGAGACCCGGGACTACGCGGTCAGTTACTACAAGTTAAATTGGTCCCATACGAGGTGTTCGTGCCTCCTGTAGGGTCATTTGGGGGTAGTTTGGGTTTTCACATTTTAACGGCCTATTTTTAAGTATAAGTGTGATTTTTGCAAATTATCGACCTATTCTCAAATTGGGAGACCCCGAACTAAGCGATCAGTGCCAATAAGTTACATTGGTTCCGTGCGAGGTGTTCGTGCCTCCTAGTGGGTCGTTTGGGGTTGGTTTGTGTTTTCACTATTTAACGACTTGTTTTTAAGTCTAGTGTTGATTTTTGCAAATTATCATCATATTCAAAAATTGGGATACCCGGGACTACGCGGTCAGTTACTACAAGTTACATTGGTCCCGTACGAGGTGTTCGTGCCTCATACGAGGTCGTTTGGGGGTTGGTTTTGGTTTTCACCGTTTAACAGCTTGTTTTTAAGTTTAAGTGTTGATTTTGTTGATTTTTGCAAATTATTGTCATATTATCGAATCGGGAGTCCCGAGACTACGCAATCAGTACCAAGAAGTTACATTGGTCCCGTGCGAGATGATCGTGCCTCCTACGTGGTCGTTTGGGGGTTGGTTTGGGTTTTCACCCTTTAAAGGCTTGCTTTTAAGTCTAACTATTAATTTTTGCAAATTATCATCATATTCACAAATTGGGAGACCCGGGACTACGCGGTCAGTTCCTCCAAGTTACATCAGTCCCATGCGAGGTGTTCGTGCCTCCTACGTGGTCGTTTGGGGGATGGTTTAGGTTTTCACCCTTTAATGGCTTGTTTTTAAGTCTAAGTGTAATTTTTGCAAATTATCTTCATATTCTCAAATTGTGAGATCTGGGACTACGTGGTCAGGTCCTACTAGTTACATTAGTCCCGTGCGAGGTGTTTGTGCCTCCTATGGGGTCATTTGGTGGCTGGTTTGGGTTTTCTCCTTTTAACGACTTGTTTTTAAGTTTGACTGTTGATTTTTGTAAATTCTCATCATATTCTAAATTCGAGAGACCTGGGACAACGCAGTCAGTTCCTACAAGTTACATTGGTCCCATGCGAGGTGTTCATGCCTCTTACAGGGTCTTTTGGGGGCTGGTATTGGTTTTCACCCTTTAACGGGTTATTTTTAGGTCTAAGTGTTCATTTTGTTAATTTTTACAAATTATCGTCATATTCTCGATTCGGGAGACTAGGGCCTATGCGGTCAGTTCTTACAAGTTAATTTGGTCCTGTGTGAGGTGTTCGTGCCTCCTACGGGGTCGTTTGGGTGGTGGTTTGGGTTTTCTCCCTATAACGGCTTGTTTTTAAGTCTAAGTGTTGATTTTTGCAAATTATCCTGATATTAACAAACCAGGATACCCGGGATTACGCGGTATTTTCCTACAAATTACATTGGTCCCGTACGAGGAGTTCGTGCTTCTTACGAAGTCGTTTGGGGGATTGGTTTGGGTTTTCAACCTTTAACGGCTTGTTTTAAGTATAAGTGTGATTTTTGGAAGTTATCCGCATATTCTCGAATCGGGAGACCGGGGACTGTGCGATCAGTTTCTACAAGTTACATTTGTCCCGTACGAGGTGTTTGTTCCTCTTACGGGGTCATTTGGGGGCTGGTTTGTATTTTCACCCTTTAACGGCTTGTTTTCAAGTCTCAGTTTTTTTTTGCTAATTATCATCAAATTCACTAATCGGGAGACCCTTGACTACACGGTGAGTTCCAACAAGTTACATTGGTCCTGTGTGAGGTGTTCGGGCCTCCTACGGGGTCATTTGGGGGTTGGTTTGGATTTTCACCCTTTAACGACTTGTTTCTAAGTTTAAGTTTTGATTTTTGCAAATTATTATCATATTCACAAACTGGGAGACCCGAGACTATGCGATCAGTTACAACAAGTTACATTGGTCCCGTACGAGGTGTTCGTGCCTCATACGGGGTCATTTGGGGGCTGGTTTTATTTTTCACCCTTTAACGGCTTATTTTTAAGTTTAACTGTTGAATTTGTTGATTTTTGCTAATTATCGTCATATTCTCGAATCGGGAGACCCAAGACTACGCAAATAGTTCCAACAAGTTACATTGGTCCCGTGCGAGGTGTTCGTTCCTCCTACGTGGTCGTTTGGGGGTTGTTTTGGGTTTTCACCCTTTAAAAGCTTGTTTTTAAGTCTAACTTTTAATTTTTTCAAATTATCGTCATATTCACAAACTGGGAGACCCGAGACTACGCGGTCAGTTCCTCCAAGTTACATCGGTCCCGTGCGAGGTGTTCACGCCTCCTACGTGGTCGTTTGGGTTTTTTGGTTTGTGTTTTCACCCTTTAACGGCTAGTTTTTAAGTGTATGTGTGATTTTGGCAAATTATCGTCATATGCTCAAATTGTGAGATCTGGGACTACGCGGTCAGTTCCTACAAGTTACATTAGTCCCGTGCGAGGTGTCCGTGCCTTCTATAGGGTCGTTTGGTGGTTGGTTTGGGTTTTCACCCTTCAACAGATTGTTTTTAAGTTTAGGTGTTGACTTTTATAAATTCTCATCATATTCTAAATCCGGGAGACCTGGGACAACGCGGTCAGTTCCTACAAGTTACATTGGTCCCGTACGAGGTGTTCGTGCCTCTTACAGGGTCTTTTGGGGGCTGGATTGGGTTTTCTCCCTTAAACGGGTTATTTTTAAGTCTAAGTGTTGATTTTTACAAATTATCGTCATATTCTCGATTCGAGAGACCCGGGACAACGCGGTCAGTTCTTTGAAGTTAAATTGGTCCTGCGCGAGGTGTTCGTGCCTCCTACGGGGTCGTTTGGGGGGTGGTTTGGGTTTTCGTCCTTTAACGTCTTGTTTTTAAGTCTAAGTATTGATTTTTACAAATTATCCTCATATTAACAAACCAGGAGACCCGGGATTAAGCGGTCAGTTCCTACAAGTTACATTGGTCCCGTACGAGGAGTTCGTGCTTCTTATGGGGTCTATTGGGGACTGGTTTGGGTTTTCAACCTTTAACGGCTTGTTTTAAGTATAAGTGTGATTTTTGCAAATTATCATCATATTCACTAATCGGGAGACCCTTGACTACGCGGTGAGTTCCAACAAGTTACATTGGTCTCGTGTGAGGTGTTCGTGCCTCCTACGGGGTCGTTTGGGGGTTGGTTTGGGTTTTCACCCTTTAACGACTTGTTTTTAAGTTTAAGTTTTGATTTTGTTGATTTTTTCAAATTATCATCATATTCTCAAACCAGGAGACCCAGGAGTACGTGGTCAGTTCCAACAAGTTACATTGGTCTCGTGCGAGGTGTTCGTGCCTCCTACGAGGTCGTTTGAGGGGTGGTTTGGGTTTTCACCCTTTAACGGCTTGTTTTTAAGTGTAAGTGTTGATTTTTGCAAATTATTATCATATTCACAAACTGGGAGACCCGGGACTACGCGGTCAGTTACAACAAGTTACTTTGGTCCCGTACGAGTTGTTCGTGCCTCATACGGGGTCGTTTGGGGTTGGTTATGGCTTTCACCCTTTAACGGCCTGTTTTTAAGTTTAAGTGTTGATTTTGTTGATTTTTTCAAATTATCGTCATATTCTCGAATCGGGAGACCCGAGACTACGCAAATAGTTCCAACAAGTTACATTGGTCCCGTGCGAGGTGTTCGTGCCTCCTATGTGGTCGTTTGGGGGTTGGTTTGGGTTTTCACCCTTTAAAGGCTTGTTTTTAAGTGTAATTGTTAATTTTTGCAAATTATCGTCATATTCACAAACTGGGAGACCCAGGACTACGCGGTCAATTCCTCCAAGTTACATCGGTCCCGTACGAGGCGTTCGTACCTCCTACGTGGTCGTTTGGGGGCTGGTTTGGGTTTTCACCCTTTAACGGCTTGTTTTTAAGTCTAAGTGTGATTTTTGCAAATTATCATCATATTCTCGAATCAAGAGACCCGGGACTACGCGGTCAATTCCAACATGTTACATTGGTCCCGTGCGAGGTGTTCGTGCCTCCTACGTGGTCGTTTGGGGGCTGGTTTAGGTTTTCACCCTTTAAAGGCTTGTTTTTAAGTTTGAGTGTTGATTTTTGCAAATTATCGTCATATTCTAAATCGGGGAGACCCAGGACAATGTGGTCAGTCCTACAAGTTACATTGGTCCCGTGCGAGGTGTTCGTGCCTCTTACGGGGTCTTTTGGGGGCTGGTTTATGTTTTCACCATTTAATGGCTTCTTTTTCATTTTAAGTGTTGATTTTGTAGATTTTTGCAAATTATCATCATATTCTCGAATCGGGAGACCTGGGACTACGCGGTCAGTTCCTATAAGTTACATTTGTCCCGGGCGAGGTGTTTGTACCTCCTACGGGGTCGTTTGGGGGGTTGTTTGGGTTTTCACCCTTTAACGGCTTATTTTTAAGTCTAAGTGTTGATTTTTCCAAATTATCATCATATTCACAAACTGGGAGACCCGGGACTACGCGGTCAGTTACTACAAGTTAAATTGGTCCCATACGAGGTGTTTCTCCCTCCTACGGGGTCGTTTGGGGGCTAGTTTGTGTTTTCACATTTTAACGGTCTATTTTTAAGTATAAGTGTGATTTTTGCAAATTATCGTTGTATTCTCAAATTGGGAGACCCCGGACTACGCGATCAGTTCCAACAAGTTACATTGGTCCCGTACGAGGTGTTCGGGCCTCCTACTGGGTCGTTTGGGGTTGGTTTGGGTTTTCACCCTTTAACGACTTATTTTTAAGTCTAAGTGTAGATTTTTACAAATTATCATCATATTCAAAAACTAGGAGACCCGGGACTACGCGGTCAGTTACTACAAGTTACATTGGTCCCGTACGAGGTGTTCGTGCCTCCTACGGGGTCGTTTGGGGGCTAGTTTGGGTTTTCACCCTTTAACGACTTGTTTTTAAGTTTAAGTTTTGATTTTGTTTATTGTTGCAAATTATCGTCAAATTCTCTAATTGGGAGACCCTGGACTACGCGGTATGTTCCAAAAAGTTACATTGGTCCCGTGCGAGGTGTTCGTGCCTCCTACGGGGTCGTTTGGGGGGGGGGGGTTCACCCTTTAACGGCTTGTTTTTAAATGTAAGTGTTGATTTTTTAAAATTATTATCATATTCACAAACTGGGAGACTCGGGACTACGCGATCACTTACAACAAGTTATATTGGTCCCGTACGACGTGTTCGTGCCTCACACGGGGTCGTTTGGGGGTTTGTTTTGGTTTTCACCGTTTAACGACTTGTTTTTACGTTTAAGTGTTGATTTTGTTGATTTTTACAAATTATCGTCATATTCTTGAATCGAGAGACCCGGGACTACGTAATCAGTTCCAACAAGTTACATTGGTCCTGTGCGAGGTGTTCGTGCCTCCTACGGGGTCATTTGGGGGGTAATTTGGGTTTTCACCCTTTAAAGGCTTATTTTTCTGTCTAAGTGTTGATTTCTACAAATTATCATCATATTCACAAACTGGGAGACCCGGGACTATGCGGTCAGTTACTACAAGTTACATTAGTCCAGTACGAGGTGTTCGTGCCCCCTATGGGGTCGTTTGGGGGCTGGTTTGGGTTTTCACCCTTTAACGGTTTTGTTTTTAAGTTTAAGTGTCGATTTTGTTGATTTTTGCAAAGTATCGTCGTATTCTCAAATTGGGAGACCCTGGACTACGCGGTTAGTTCCAACAAGTTACATTGGTCTCGTGCGAGGTGTTTGTGCCTCCTACGGGGTGGTTTGGGGGGTGGTTTGGGTTTTCACCCTTTAACGACTTGTTTTTAAGTGTAAGTGTTGATTTTTGAAAATTATTATCATATTCACAAACTGGGAGACTCGGGACTACGCGGTCAGTTACAACAAGTTACATTGGTCCCGTACGAGGTGTTCGTGACTCATACGGGACGTTTGGGGTTTGTTTTAGTTTTGACCCTTTAACGGCTTGTTTTTAAGTTTAAGTGTTGATTTTGTTGATTTTTGCAAATTATCGTCATATTCTCGAATCGGGAGACCCGGGACTACGCGATCAGTTCCAACAAGTTACATTAGTCCCGTGCGTGGTGTTCGTGCCTCCTACTTGGTCGTTTGGGGGTTGGTTTGGGTTTTCACACTTTAAAGGGTTGTTTTTAAGTCTAACTGTTAATTTTGAAAATTATCATCATATTCACAAACTGGGAGACCCGGGACTACGCGGTCAGTTCCTCCAAGTTACATCGGTCCCGTGCGAGGTGTTCATGCCTCCTACTTGGTCGTTTGGGGGTTGGTTTGGGTTTTCCCCCTTTAACGGCTTGTTTTTAAGTCTAAGTGTGATTTTTGCTAATTATTGTCATATTCTCAATTTGTGAGATCCGAGATTACGCGGTCAGTTGCTACAAGTTATCTTAGTCCCGTGCGAGGTGTTCGTGCCTCCTACGGGGTCGTTTGGTGGCTGGTTTGGGTTTTCTCCCTTTAACGGCTTGTGTTTAATTTTGAGTGTTGATTTTTGTAAATTCTCATGATATTCTAAATTCGGGAGATCGGGGACAATGCGGTCAATTTCGACAAGTTACATTGGTCCCGTGCGAGGTGTTCGTGCCTCTTACGGGGTCTTTTGGGGGTTGGTTTGGGTTTTCACCATTTAACGGGTTATTTTTAAGTCTCAGTGTGATTTTGTTGATTTTTACAAATTATCATCATATTCTCGATTCGGGAGACCCGGGACTACGCGGTCAGTTCTTACAAGTTAAATTGGTCCCGTGCGAGGTGTTCGTGCCTCCTACGGGGTCGTTTGGCTGGTGGTTTGGGTTTTCTCCCTTTAACAGCTTGTTTTTAAGTCTAAGTGTAGATTTTTGCAAATTATCCTCATATTAACAAACCGGGAGACCCAGGATTACGCGGTCAGTTCCTACAAGTTACATTAGTCCAGTACGAGGTGTTCGTGCCCCCTACGGGGTCGTTTGGGTGCTAGTTTGGGTTTTCACCCTCTAACGGCTTGTTTTTAAGTTTAAGTTTTGACTTTGTTTATTGTTGCAAATTATCGTCAAATTCTCTAATTGGGAGACCCCGGACTACGCGGTCAGTTCCAAAAAGTTACATTGGTCCCGTGCGAGGTGTTCTTGCCTCCTACGGGGTCGTTTGGGGGTGGGGGGGGTTAGGTTTTCACCCTTTAACGGCTTGTTTTTAAGTGTAAGTGTTGATTTTTTAAAATTATTTTCATATTCACAAACTGGGAGACTCGGGACTACGCGATCAGTTACAACAAGTTATATTGGTCCCGTACGAGGTGTTCGTACCTCACACGGGGTCGTTTGGGGGTTTGTTTTGGTTTTCACCGTTTAACGACTTGTTTTTAAGTTTAAGTGTTGATTTTGTTGATTTTTTGCAAATTATCGTCATATTCTCGAATCGAGAGACCCAGGACTACATAATCAGTTCCAACAAGTTACATTGGTCCCGTGTGAGGTGTTCATGCCTCCTACGGGGTCATTTGGGGGGTAATTTGGGTTTTCACCCTTTAAAGGCTTATTTTTCAGTCTAAGTGTTGATTTCTACAAATTATCATCATATTCACAAACTGGGAGACCCGGGACTATGCGGTCAGTTACTACAAGTTACATTAGTCCAGTACGAGGTGTTCGTGCCCCCTATGGGGTCGTTTGGGGGCTGGTTTGGGTTTTCACCATTTAACGGTATTGTTTTTAAGTTTAAGTGTCGATTTTGTTGATTTTTGCAAATTATCGTCGTATTCTCAGATTGGGAGACCCTGGACTACGCGGTTAGTTCCAACAAGTTACATTGGTTTCTTGCGAGATGTTTGTGCCTCCTACGGGGTCGTTTGGAGGGTGGTTTGGGTTTTCACCCTTTAACGGCTTGTTTTTAAGTGTAAGTGTTGATTTTCGCAAAATATTATCATATTCACAAACTGGGAGACTCGGGACTACGCGGTCAGTTACAACAAGTTACATTGGTCCCGTACGAGGTGTTCGTGCCTCATACGGGCCGTTTGGGGTTGGTTTTGGTTTTGACCCTTTAACGGTTTGTTTTTAAGTTTAAGTGTTGATTTTGTTGATTTTTGCAAATTATCGTCATATTCTTGAATCGGGAAACCCGGGACTACGCGATCAGTTCCAACAAGTTACATTAGTCCCGTGCGAGGTGTTCGTGCCTCCTACGTGGTCGTTTGGGGGTTGGTTTGGGTTTTCACACTTTAAAGGGTTGTTTTTAAGTCCAACTGTTAATTTTGAAAATTATCATCATATTCACAAACTGGGAGACCCGGGACTACGCGGTCAGTTCCTCCATGTTACATCGATCCCGTGCGAGGTGTTCGTGCCTCCTACGTGGTCGTTTGGGGGTTGGTTTGGGTTTTCACCCTTTAACGGCTTGTTTTTAAGTCTAAGTGTGATTTTTGCAAATTATTGTCATATTCTCAAATTGTGAGATCCGAGATTACGCGGTCAGTTGCTACAAGTTACCTTAGTCCCGTGCGAGGTGTTCGTGCATCCTACGGGGTCGTTTGGTGGCTGATTTGGGTTTTCTCCCTTTAACGGCTTGTGTTTAATTTTGAGTGTTGATTTTTGTAAATTCTCATGATATTCTAAATCCGGGAGATCGGGGACAATGCGGTCAGTTTCGACAAGTTACATTGGTCCCGTGCGAGGTGTTCGTGCCTCTTACGGGGTCTTTTGGGGGTTGGTTTGGGTTTTCACCCTTTAACGGGTTATTTTTAAGTCTAAGTGTGATTTTGTTGATTTTTACAAATTATCATCATATTCTCAATTCGGGAGACCCGGGACTACGCGGTCAGTTCTTACAAGTTAAATTGGTCCCGTGCGAGGTGTTCGTGCCTCCTACGGGGTCGTTTGGCTGGTGGTTTGGGTTTTCTCCCTTTAACAGCTTGTTTTTAAGTCTAAGTGTGGATTTTTGCAAATTATCCTCATATTAACAAACCGGGAGACCCGGGATTACGCGGTCAGTTCCTACAAGTTACATTAGTCCAGTACGAGGTGTTCGTGCCCCCTACGGGGTCGTTTGGGTGCTAGTTTGGGTTTTCACCCTTTAACGGCTTGTTTTTAAGTTTAAGTTTTGACTTTGTTTATTGTTTCAAATTATCGTCAAATTCTCTAATTGGGAGACCCCGGACTACGCGGTCAGTTCCAAAAAGTTACATTGGTCCCGTGCGAGGTGTTCTTGCCTCCTACGGGGTCGTTTGGGGGGGGGGTTGGGTTTTCACACTTTAACGGCTTGTTTTTAAGTGTAAGTGTTGATTTTTTAAAATTATTTTCATATTCACAAACTGGGAGACTCGGGACTACGCGATCAGTTACAACAAGTTATATTGGTCCCGTACGAGGTGTTCGTACCTCACACGGGGTCGTTTGGGGGTTTGTTTTGGTTTTCACCGTTTAACGACTTGTTTTTAAGTTTAAGTGTTGATTTTGTTGATTTTTGCAAATTATCGTCATATTCTCGAATCGGGAGACCCGGGACTACGTAATCAGTTCCAACAAGTTACATTGGTCCCGTGCGAGGTGTTCGTGCCTCCTACGGGGTCATTTGGGGGGTAATTTGGGTTTTCACCCTTTAAAGGCTTATTTTTCAGTCTAAGTGTTGATTTCTACAAATTATCATCATATTCACAAACTGGGAGACCCGGGACTATGCGGTCAGTTACTACAAGTTACATTAGACCGGTACGAGGTGTTCGTGCCCCCTATGGGGTCGTTTGGGGGCTGGTTTGGGTTTTCACCCTTTAACGGTTTTGTTTTTAAGTTTAAGTGTCGATTTTGTTGATTCTGGCAAATTATCGTCGTATTTTCAAATTGCGAGACCCTGGACTACGCGGTTAGTTCCAACAAGTTACATTGGTCTCGTGCGAGGTGTTTGTGCCTCCTATGGGGTCGTTTGGGGGGTGGTTTGGGTTTTCACCCTTTAACGGCTTGTTTTTAAGTGTAAGTGTTGATTTTTGCAAATTATTATCATATTCACAAACTCGGAGACTCGGGACTACGCGGTCAGTTACAACAAGTTACATTGGTCCCGTACAAGGTGTTCGTGCCTCATACGGGTCGTTTGGGGTTGGTTTTGGTTTTGACCCTTTAACGGCTTGTTTTTATGTTTAAGTGTTGATTTTGTTGATTTTTGCAAATTATCATCATATTCTCGAATCGGGAGACCCGGGACTACGCGATAAGTTCCAACAAGTTACATTAGTCCCGTGCGAGGTGTTCGTGCCTCCTACGTGGTCGTTTGGGGGTTGGTTTGGGTTTTCACACTTTAAAGGGTTGTTTTTAAGTCTAAGTGTTAATTTTGAAAATTATCATCATATTCACAAACTGGGAGACCCGGGACTACGCGGTCAGTTCCTCCAAGTTACATCGGTCCCGTGCGAGGTGTTCGTGCCTCCTACGTGGTCGTTTGGGGGTTGGTTTGGGTTTTCACCCTTTAACGGCTTGTTTTTAAGTCTAAGTGTGATTTTTTCAAATTATTGTCATATTCTCAAATTGTGAGATCCGAGATTACGCGGTCAGTTGATACAAGTTACCTTAGTCCCGTGCGAGGTGTTCGTGCATCCTACGGGGTCGTTTGGTGGCTGGTTTGGTTTTTCTCCCTTTAACGGCTTGTGTTTAATTTTGAGTGTTGATTTTTGTAAATTCTCATGATATTCTAAATCCGGGAGATCGGGGACAATGCGGTCAGTTTCGACAAGTTACATTGGTCCCGTGCGAGGTGTTCGTTCCTCGTACGGGGTCTTTTGGGGGTTGGTTTGGGTTTTCAACCTTTAACGGGTTATTTTTAAGTCTAAGTGTGATTTTGTTGATTTTTACAAATTATCATCATATTCTCGATTCGGGAGACCCGGGACTACGCGGTCAGTTCTTACAAGTTAAATTGGTCCCGTGCGAGGTGTTCGTGCCTCCTACGGGGTCGTTTGGCTGGTGGTTTGGGTTTTCTCCCTTTAACAGCTTGTTTTTAAGTCTAAGTGTGGATTTTTGCAAATTATCCTCATATTAACAAACCGGGAGACCCGGGATTACGCGGTCAGTTCCTACAAGTTACATTAGTCCAGTACGAGGTGTTCGTGCCCCCTACGGGGTCGTTTGGGTGCTAGTTTGGGTTTTCACCCTTTAACGGCTTGTTTTTAAGTTTAAGTTTTGACTTTGTTTATTGTTGCAAATTATCGTCAAATTCTCTAATTGGGAGACCCCGGACTACGCGGTCAGTTCTAAAAAGTTACATTGGTCCCGTGCGAGGTGTTCGTGCCTCCTACGGGGTCGTTTGGGGGGGGGGGGGTTGGGTTTTCACCCTTTAACGGCTTGTTTTTAAGTGTAAGTGTTTATTTTTTAAAATTATTTTCATATTCACAAACTGGGAGACTCGGGACTACGCGATCAGTTACAACAAGTTATATTGGTCCCGTACGAGGTATTCGTGCCTCACACGGGGTCGTTTGGGGGTTTGTTTTGGTTTTCACCGTTTAACGACTTGTTTTTAAGTTTAAGTGTTGATTTTGTTGATTTTTGCAAATTATCATCATATTTTTGAATCGGGAGACCCGGGACTACGTAATCAGTTCCAACAAGTTACATTGGTCCCGTGCGGGGTGTTCGTGCCTCCTACGGGGTCATTTGGGGGGTAATTTGGGTTTTCACCCTTTAAAGGCTTATTTTTCAGTCTAAGTGTTGATTTCTACAAATTATCATCATATTCACAAACTGGGAGACCCGGGACTATGCGGTCAGTTACTACAAGTTACATTAGACCGGTACGAGGTGTTCTTGCCCCCTATGGGGTCGTTTGGGGGCTGGTTTGGGTTTTCACCCTTTAACGGTTTTGTTTTTAAGTTTAAGTGTCGATTTTGTTGATTCTTGCAAATTATCGTCGTATTCTCAAATTGGGAGACCCTGGACTACGCGGTTAGTTCCAACAAGTTACATTGGTCTCGTGCGAGGTGTTTGTGCCTCCTATGGGGTCGTTTGGGGGGTGGTTTGGGTTTTCACCCTTTAACGGCTTGTTTTTAAGTGTAAGTGTTGATTTTTGCAAATTATTATCATATTCACAAACTCGGAGACTCGGGACTACGCGGTCAGTTACAACAAGTTACATTGGTCCCGTACAAGGTGTTCGTGCCTCATACGGGTCGTTTGGGGTTGGTTTTGGTTTTGACCCTTTAACGGCTTGTTTTTATGTTTAAGTGTTGATTTTGTTGATTTTTGCAAATTATCATCATATTCTCGAATCGGGAGACCCGGGACTACGCGATAAGTTCCAACAAGTTACATTAGTCCCGTGCGAGGTGTTCGTGCCTCCTACGTGGTCGTTTGGGGGTTGGTTTGGGTTTTCACACTTTAAAGGGTTGTTTTTAAGTCTAAGTGTTAATTTTGAAAATTATCATCATATTCACAAACTGGGAGACCCGGGACTACGCGGTCAGTTCCTCCAAGTTACATCGGTCCCGTGCGAGGTGTTCGTGCCTCCTACGTGGTCGTTTGGGGGTTGGTTTGGGTTTTCACCCTTTAACGGCTTGTTTTTAAGTCTAAGTGTGATTTTTTCAAATTATTGTCATATTCTCAAATTGTGAGATCCGAGATTACGCGGTCAGTTGATACAAGTTACCTTAGTCCCGTGCGAGGTGTTCGTGCATCCTACGGGGTCGTTTGGTGGCTGGTTTGGGTTTTCTCCCTTTAACGGCTTGTGTTTAATTTTGAGTGTTGATTTTTGTAAATTCTCATGATATTCTAAATCCGGGAGATCGGGGACAATGCGGTCAGTTTCGACAAGTTACATTGGTCCCGTGCGAGGTGTTCGTTCCTCGTACGGGGTCTTTTGGGGGTTGGTTTGGGTTTTCAACCTTTAACGGGTTATTTTTAAGTCTAAGTGTGATTTTGTTGATTTTTACAAATTATCATCATATTCTCGATTCGGGAGACCCGGGACTACGCGGTCAGTTCTTACAAGTTAAATTGGTCCCGTGCGAGGTGTTCGTGCCTCCTACGGGGTCGTTTGGCTGGTGGTTTGGGTTTTCTCCCTTTAACAGCTTGTTTTTAAGTCTAAGTGTGGATTTTTGCAAATTATCCTCATATTAACAAACCGGGAGACCCGGGATTACGCGGTCAGTTCCTACAAGTTACATTAGTCCAGTACGAGGTGTTCGTGCCCCCTACGGGGTCGTTTGGGTGCTAGTTTGGGTTTTCACCCTTTAACGGCTTGTTTTTAAGTTTAAGTTTTGACTTTGTTTATTGTTGCAAATTATCGTCAAATTCTCTAATTGGGAGACCCCGGACTACGCGGTCAGTTCTAAAAAGTTACATTGGTCCCGTGCGAGGTGTTCGTGCCTCCTACGGGGTCGTTTGGGGGGGGGGTTGGGTTTTCACCCTTTAACGGCTTGTTTTTAAGTGTAAGTGTTTATTTTTTAAAATTATTTTCATATTCACAAACTGGGAGACTCGGGACTACGCGATCAGTTACAACAAGTTATATTGGTCCCGTACGAGGTATTCGTGCCTCACACGGGGTCGTTTGGGGGTTTGTTTTGGTTTTCACCGTTTAACGACTTGTTTTTAAGTTTAAGTGTTGATTTTGTTGATTTTTGCAAATTATCATCATATTTTTGAATCGGGAGACCCGGGACTACGTAATCAGTTCCAACAAGTTACATTGGTCCCGTGCGAGGTGTTCGTGCCTCCTACGGGGTCATTTGGGGGGTAATTTGGGTTTTCACCCTTTAAAGGCTTATTTTTCAGTCTAAGTGTTGATTTCTACAAATTATCATCATATTCACAAACTGGGAGACCCGGGACTATGCGGTCAGTTACTACAAGTTACATTAGACCGGTACGAGGTGTTCGTGCCCCCTATGGGGTCGTTTGGGGGCTGGTTTGGGTTTTCACCCTTTAACGGTTTTGTTTTTAAGTTTAAGTGTCGATTTTGTTGATTCTGGCAAATTATCGTCGTATTTTCAAATTGCGAGACCCTGGACTACGCGGTTAGTTCCAACAAGTTACATTGGTCTCGTGCGAGGTGTTTGTGCCTCCTATGGGGTCGTTTGGGGGGTGGTTTGGGTTTTCACCCTTTAACGGCTTGTTTTTAAGTGTAAGTTTTGATTTTTGCAAATTATTATCATATTCACAAACTCGGAGACTCGGGACTACGCGGTCAGTTACAACAAGTTACATTGGTCCCGTACAAGGTGTTCGTGCCTCATACGGGTCGTTTGGGGTTGGTTTTGGTTTTGACCCTTTAACGGCTTGTTTTTAAGTTTAAGTGTTGATTTTGGTTGATTTTTGCAAATTATCATCATATTCTCGAATCGGGAGACCCGGGACTACGCGATAAGTTCCAACAAGTTACATTAGTCCCGTGCGAGGTGTTCGTGCCTCCTACGTGGTCGTTTGGGGGTTGGTTTGGGTTTTCACACTTTAAAGGGTTGTTTTTATGTCTAAGTGTTAATTTTGAAAATTATCATCATATTCACAAACTGGGAGACCCGGGACTACGCGGTCAGTTCCTCCAAGTTACATCGGTCCCGTGCGAGGTGTTCGTGCCTCCTACGTGGTCGTTTGGGGGTTGGTTTGGGTTTTCACCCTTTAACGGCTTGTTTTTAAGTCTAAGTGTGATTTTTTAAAATTATTGTCATATTGTCAAATTGTGAGATCCGAGATTACGCGGTCAGTTGCTACAAGTTACCTTAGTCCCGTGCGAGGTGTTCGTGCATCCCACGGGGTCGTTTGGTGGCTGGTTTGGGTTTTCTCCCTTTAACGGCTTGTGTTTAATTTTGAGTGTTGATTTTTGTAAATTCTCATGATATTCTAAATCCGGGAGATCGGGGACAATGCGGTCAGTTTTGACAAGTTACATTGGTCCCGTGCGAGGTGTTCGTGCCTCGTATGGGGTCTTTTGGGGGTTGGTTTGGGTTTTCAACCTTTAACGGGTTATTTTTAAGTCTAAGTGTGATTTTGTTGATTTTTACAAATTATCATCATATTCTCGATTCGGGAGACCCGGGACTACGCGGTCAGTTCTTACAAGTTAAATTGGTCCCGTGCGAGGTGTTCGTGCCTCCTACGGGGTCGTTTGGCTGGTGGTTTGGGTTTTCTCCCTTTAACAGCTTGTTTTTAAGTCTAAGTGTGGATTTTTGCAAATTATCCTCATATTAACAAATCGGGAGACCCGGGATTACGCGGTCAGTTCCTACAAGTTACATTAGTCCAGTACGAGGTGTTCGTGCCCCCTACGGGGTCGTTTGGGTGCTAGTTTGGGTTTTCACCCTTTAACGGTTTTGTTTTTAAGTTTAAGTTTTGACTTTGTTTATTGTTGCAAATTATTGTCAAATTCTCTAATTGGGAGACCCCGGACTACGCGGTCAGTTCCCAAAAGTTACATTGGTCCCGTGCGAGGTGTTCGTGCCTCCTACGGGGTCGTTTGGGGGGGGGGGGTTGGGTTTTCACCCTTTAACGGCTTGTTTTTAAGTGTAAGTGTTTATTTTTTAAAATTATTTTCATATTCACAAACTCGGAGACTCGGGACTACGCGATCAGTTACAACAAGTTATATTGGTCCCGTACGAGGTGTTCGTGCCTCACACGGGGTCGTTTGGGGGTTTGTTTTGGTTTTCACCGTTTAACGACTTGTTTTTAAGTTTAAGTGTTGATTTTGTTGATTTTTGCAAATTATCGTCATATTTTTTAATCGGGAGACCCGGGACTACGTAATCAGTTCCAACAAGTTACATTGGTCCCGTGCGAGGTGTTCGTGCCTCCTACGGGGTCATTTGGGGGGTAATTTGGGTTTTCACCCTTTAAAGGCTTGTTTTTAAGTTTAAGTTTTGACTCTGTTTATTGTTGCAAATTATCGTCAAATTCTCTAATTGGGAGACCCCGGACTACGCGGTCAGTTCAAAAAAGTTACATTGGTCCCGTGCGAGGTGTTCGTGCCTCCTACGGGGTCGTTTGGGGGGGTTGGGTTTTCACCCTTTAACGGCTTGTTTTTAAGTGTAAGTGTTGATTTTTTAAAATTATTTTCATATTCACAAATTGGGAGACTCGGGACTACGCGATCAGTTACAACAAGTTATATTGGTCCCGTACGAGGTGTTCGTGCCTCACACGGGGTCGTTTGGGGGTTTGTTTTGGTTTTCACCGTTTAACGACTTGTTTTTAAGTTTAAGTGTTGATTTTGTTGATTTTTGCAAATTATCATCATATTCTCGAATCGGGAGACCCGGGACTACGTAATCAGTTCCAACAAGTTACATTGGTCCCGTGCGAGGTCTTCGTGCCTCCTACGGGGTCATTTGGGGGGTAATTTGGGTTTTCACCCTTTAAAGGCTTATTTTTCAGTCTAAGTGTTGAATTCTACAAATTATCCTCATATTAACAAACCGGGAGACCCGGGATTACGCGGTCAGTTACTACAAGTAACATTAGTCCAGTACGAGGTGTTCGTGCCCCCTATGGGGTCGTTTGGGGGCTGGTTTGGGTTTTCACCCTTTAACGGTTTTGTTTTTAAGTTTAAGTGTCGATTTTGTTAATTTTTGCAAATTATCGTCGTATTCTCAAATTGGGAGACCCTGGACTACGCGGTTTGTTCCAACAAGTTACATTAGTCTCGTGCGAGGTGTTTGTGCCTCCTATGGGGTCGTTTGGGGGGTGGTTTGGGTTTTCACCCTTTAACGGCTTGTTTTTAAGTGTAAGTGTTGATTTTTGCAAATTATTATCATATTCACAAACTCGGAGACTCGGGACTACGCGGTCAGTTACAACAAGTTACATTGGTCCCGTACAAGGTGTTCGTGCCTCATACGGGTCGTTTGGGGTTGGTTTTGGTTTTCACCCTTTAACGGCTTGTTTTTAAGTTTAAGTGTTGATTTTGTTGATTTTTGCAAATTATCGTCATATTCTCGAATCGGGAGACCCGGAACTACGCGATAAGTTCCAACAAGTTACATTAGTCCCGTGCGAGGTGTTCGTGCCTCCTACGTGGTCGTTTGGGGGTTGGTTTGGGTTTTCACACTTTAAAGGGTTGTTTTTAAGTCTAACTGTTAATTTTTGAAAATTATCATCATATTCACAAACTGGGAGACCCGGGACTACGCGGTCAGTTCCTCCAAGTTACATCCGTCCCGTGCGAGGTGTTCGTGCCTCCTACGTGGTCGTTTGGTGGTTGGTTTGGGTTTTCACCCTTTAACGGCTTGTTTTTAAGTCTAAGTGTGATTTTTGCAAATTATTGTCATATTCTCAAATTGTGAGATCCGGGATTACGCGGTCAGTTGCTACAAGTTACTTTAGTCCCGTGCGAGGTGTTCGTGCCTCCTACGGGGTCGTTTGGTGGCTGGTTTGGGTTTTCTCCCTTTAACAGCTTGTGTGTTAATTTTGAGTGTTGATTTTTGTAAATTCTCATGATATTCTAAATCCGGGAGATCGGGGACAATGCGGTCAGTTTTGACAAGTTACATTGGTCCCGTGCGAGGTGTTCGTGCCTCTTACGGGGTCTTTTAGGGGTTGGTTTGGGTTTTCACCCTTTAACGGGTTATTTTCAAGTCTAAGTGTGATTTTGTTGATTTTTACAAATTATCATCATATTCTCGATTCGGGAGACCCGGGACTACGCGGGCAGTTCTTACAAGTTAAATTGGTCCCGTGCGAGGTGTTCGTGCCTCCTACGGGGTCGTTTGGCTGGTGGTTTGGGTTTTCTCCCTTAAACAACTTGTTTTTAAGTCTAAGTGTTGATTTTTGCAAATTATCCTCATATTAACAAACCGGGAGACCCGGGATTACGCGGTCAGTTCCTACAAGTTACATTAGTCCAGTACGAGGTGTTCGTGCCCCCTATGGGGTCGTTTGGGGGCTGGTTTGGGTTTTCACCCTTTAACGGTTTTGTTTTTAAGTTTAAGTGTCGATTTTGTTGATTTTTGCAAATTATCGTCGTATTCTCGAATTGGGAGACCCTGGACTACGCGGTTAGTTCCAACAAGTTACATTGGTCTCGTGCGAGGTGTTTGTGCCTCCTACGGGGTCGTTTGGGGGGTGGTTTGGGTTTTCACCCTTTAACGGCTTGTTTTTAAGTGTAAGTGTTGATTTTTTAAAATTATTATCATATTCACAAACTGGGAGACTCGGGACTACGCGGTCAGTTACAACAAGATACATTGGTCCCGTTCGAGGTGTTCGTGCCTCATACGGGTCGTTTGGGGTTGGTTTTGGTTTTCACCCTTTAACGGCTTGTTTTTAAGTTTAAGTGTTGATTTTGTTGATTTTTACAAATTATCGTCATATTCTCGAATCGGGAGACCCGGGACTACGCGATTAGTTCGAACAGGTTACATTAGTCCCGTGCGAGGTGTTCGTGCCTCCTACGTGGTCGTTTGGGGGTTGGTAGGGGTTTTCACACTTTAAAGGGTTGTTTTTAAGTCTAACTGTTAATTTTTGAAAATTATCATCATATTCACAAACTGGGAGACCCGGGACTACGCGATCAGTTCCTCCAAGTTACATCGGTCCCGTGCGAGGTGTTCGTGCCTCCTACGTGGTCGTTTGGGGGTTGGTTTGGGTTTTCACCCTTTAACGGCTTGTTTTTAAGTCTAAGTGTGATTTTTGCAAATTATTGTCATATTCTCAAATTGTGAGATCCGGGATTACGCGGTCAGTTGCTACAAGTTACCTTAGTCCCGTACGAGGTGTTCGTGCCACCTACGGGGTTGTTTGGTGGCTGGTTTGGGTTTTCTCCCTTTAACGGCTTGTTTTTAATTTTGAGTGTTGATTTTTGTAAATTCTCATGATATTCTAAATCCGGGAGATCGGGGACAATGCGGTCAGTTTCGACAAGTTACATTGGTCCCGTGGGAGGTGTTCGTGCCTCTTACGGGGTCTTTTGGGGGTTGGTTTGGGTTTTCACCCTTTAACGGGTTATTTTTAAGTCTAAGTGTGATTTTGTTGATTTTTAAAAATTATCATCATATTCTCGATTCAGGACACCCGGGACTACGCGATCAGTTCTTAAAAGTTAAATTGGTCCTGTGCGAGGTGTTCGTGCCTCTTACGGGGTCGTTTGGCTGGTGGTTTGGGTTTTCTCCCTTTAACAGCTTGTTTTTAAGTCTATGTCTTGATTTTTGTAAATTATCCTCATATTAACAAACCGGGAGACCCGGGATTATGCGGTCAGTTCCTACAAATTACATTAGTCCAGTACGAGGTGTTCGTGCCCCCTATGGTGTCGTTTGGGGCCTGGTTTGGGTTTTCATCCATTAAAGTTTTTGTTTTTAAGTTTAAGTGTCGATTTTGTTGATTTTTGCAAATTATCGTCGTATTCTCAAATTGGGAGACCCTGGACTACGCGGTTAGTTCCAAGAAGTTACATTGGTCACGTGCGAGGTGTTTGTGCCTCCTATGGGGTCGTTTGGGGGGTGGTTTGGGTTTTCACCCTTTAACGGCTTGTTTTTAAGTGTAAGTGTTGATTTTTGCAAATTATTATCATATTCACAAACTCGGAGACTCGGGACTACGCGGTCAGTTACAACAAGTTACATTGGTCCCGTACGAGGTGTTCGTGCCTCATACGGGTCGTTTGGGGTTGGTTTTGGTTTTGACCCTTTAACGGTTGTTTTTAAGTTTAAGTGTTGATTTTGTTGATTTTTGTAAATTATCGTCATATTCTCGAATTGGGAGACCCGGGACTACGCGATCGGTTCCAACAAGTTACATTAGTCCCGTGCGAGGTGTTCGTGCCTCCTACGTGGTCGTTTGGGTGTTGGTTTGGGTTTTCACGCCTTAAAGGGTTGTTTTAAGTCTAACTGTTAATTTTTGAAAAATATCATCATATTCACAAACTGGGAGAACCGGGACTACGCGGTCAATTCCTCCAAGTTACATCGGTCCCGTGCGTGGTGTTCGTGCCTCCTACGTGGTCGTTTGGGGGTTGGTTTGGGTTTTCACCCTTTAACGGCATGTTTTTAAGTCTAAGTGTGATTTTTGCAAATTATTGTCATATTCTCAAATTGTGAGATCCGGGATTACGCGGTCAGTTGCTACAACTTACCTTAGTCCCGTGCGAGGTGTTCGTGCCTCCTACGGGGTCGTTTGGTGGCTGGTTTGGGTTTTCTCCCTTTAACGGCTTGTGTTTAATTTTGAGTGTTGATTTTTGTAAATTCTCATGATATTCTAAATCCGGGAGATCGGGGACAATGCGGTCAGTTTTGACAAGTTACATTGGTCCCGTGCGAGGTGTTCGTGCCTCTTACGGCGTCTTTTGGGGGTTGGTTTGGGTTTTCACCCTATAACGGGTTATTTTTAAGTCTAAGTGTGATTTTGTTGATTTTTACAAATTATCATCATATTCTCGATTCGGGAGACCCGGGACTACGCGGTGAGTTCTTACAAGTTAAATTGGTCCCGTGCGAGGTGTTCGTGCCTCTTACGGGGTCGTTTGCTGGTGGTTTGGGTTTTCTCCCTTTAACAGCTTGTTTTTAAGTCTAAGTGTTGATTTTTGCAAATTATCCTCATATTAACAAATCGGGAGACCCGGGATTACGCGGTCAGTTCCTACAAGTTACATTAGTCCAGTACGAGGTGTTCGTGCCCCCTATGGGGTCGTTTGGCGGCTGGTTTGGGTTTTCACCCTTTATAGGTTTTGTTTTTAAGTTTAAGTGTCAATTTTGTTGATTTTTGCAAATTATCGTCGTATTCTCAAATTGGGAGACCCTGGACTACGCGGTTAGTTCCAACAAGTTACATTGGTCTCGTGCGAGGTGTTTGTGCCTCCTACGGGGTCGTTTGGGGGGTGGTTTGGGTTTTCACCCTATATCGGCTTGTTTTTAAGTGTAAGTGTTGATTTTTGCAAATTATTATCATCTTCACAAACTGGGAGACTCGGGACTACGCGGTCAGTTACAACAAGTTACATTGGTCCCGTATGAGGTGTTCGTGCCTCATACGGGTCGTTTGGGGTTGGTTTTGGTTTTCACCCTTTAACGGCTTGTTTTTAAGTTTAAGTGTTGATTTTGTTGATTTTTGCAAATTATCGTCATATTCTCGAATCGGGAGACCCGGGACTACGCGATCAGTTCCAACAAGTTACATTAGTCCCGTGCGAGGTGTTCGTGCCTCCTACGTGGTCGTTTGGGGGTCGGTTTGGGTTTTCGCACTTTAAAGGGTTGTTTTTAAGTCTAACTGTTAATTTTTGAAAATTATCATCATATTCACAAATTGGGAGACCCGGGACTACGCGGTCAGTTCCTCCAAGTTACATCGGTCCCGTGCGAGGTGTTCGAGCCTCCTACGTGGTCGTTTTGGGGTTGGTTTGGGTTTTCACCCTTTAACGGCTTGTTTTTAAGTCTAAGTGTGATTTTTGCAAATTATTTTCATATTCTCAAATTGTGAGATCCGGGATTACGCGGTCAGTTGCTACAACTTACCTTAGTCCCGTGCGAGGTGTTCGTGCCTCCTACGGGGTCGTTTGGTGGCTGGTTTGGATTTTCTCCCTTTAACGGCTTGTGTTTAATTTTGAGTGTTGATTTTTATAAATTCTCATGATATTCTAAATCCGGGAGATCGGGGACAATGCGGTCAGTTTCGACAAGTTACATTGGTCCCGTGAGAGGTGTTCGTGCCTCTTACGGGGTCTTTTGGGGGTTGGTTTGGGTTTTCACCCTTTAACGGGTTATTTTTAAGTCTAAGTGTGATTTTGTTGATTTTTAAAAATTATCATCATATTCTCGATTCGGGAGACCCGGGACTACGCGGTCAGTTCTTACAAGTTAAATTGGTCCCGTACGAGGTGTTTGTGCCTCCTACGGGGTCGTTTGGCTAGTGGTTTGGGTTTTCTCCCTTTAACAGCTTGTTTTTAAGTCTAAGTGTTGATTTTTTCAAATTATCCTCATATTAACAAACTGGGAGACCCGGGATTACGCGGTCAGTTCCTACAAGTTACATTGGTCCCGTACGAGGAGTTCGTGCTTCTTACGGGGTCATTTGTGGGCTGGTTTGGGTTTTCGACCTTTAACGGCTTATTTTAAGTATAATTGTGATTTTTGCGAGTTATCACTATATTCTCAAACCGGGAGACCCGGGACTGTGCGATCAGTTCGTACAAGTTACATTTGTCCCGTACGAGGCGTTCATGCCTCTTACGGGGTCGTTTGGGGTCTGGTTTAGATTTTCACCCTTTAACGGCTTGTTTTCAAGTCTAAGTGTTATTTTTGCTAATTATCATCGTATTCACTAATCGGTCCCGTGTGAGGTGTTCGTGCCTCCTACGGGGTCGTTTGGGTGTTGGTTTGGGTTTTTACCCTTTAAGTGTTGATTTTGTTGATTTTTGCAAATATCGTCATATTCTCAAACCAGGGGACCTAGCACTACGCCATCAGTTCCAACAAGTTACATTAGTCCCGTGCGAGGTGTTCGTGCCTCCTACGGGATCGTTTGGAGGGTTATTTGGGTTTTCACCCTTTAACGACTTATTTTTAAGTCTAAGTGTTGATTTCCACAAATTATCATCATATTCACAAACTGGGAGACCCGGGACTATGCGGTGAGTTACTACAAGTTACGTTAGTCCAGTACTAGGTGTTCGTGCCCCCTATGGGGTCGTTTGGGGGCTGGTTTGGGTTTTCACCCTTTAACGGTTTTGTTTTTAAGTTTAAGTGTCGATTTTGTTGATTTTTGCAAATTATCGTCGTATTCTCAAATTGGGAGACCCTGGACTACGCGGTTAGTTCCAACAAGTTACATTGGTCTCGTGCGAGGTGTTCGTGCCTCCTACGGGGTCGTTTTGTAGGTGGTTTGGGTTTTCACCCTTTAACGACTTGTTTTTAAGTGTAAGTATTGATTTTTGCAAATTATCATCATATTCACAAACTGGGAGACGCGGGACTACACGGTCAGTTACAACAAGTTACATTGGTCCCGTACGAGGTGTTCGTACCTCTTACAGGGTCATTTGGGGGTTGGTTTGGGTTTTCACCCTTTAATGGCTTGTTTTTATGTTTAAGTGTTGATTTTGTTGATTTTTACAAATTATCATCATATTCTCGAATCGGGAGACATGTGACAACACGGTCAGTTCCAACAAGTTACATTGGTCCCGTACGAGGTGTTCGTGCTTCTTACGGGGTCGTTTGGGGGCTGGTTTGCGTTTTCACCCGTTAATGGCTTGTTTTTAAGTCTAAGTGTCGATTTTGTTGATTTTTGCAAATTATCGTCGTATTCTCAAATTGGGAGACCCTGGACTACGCGGTTAGTTCCAACAAGTTACATTGGTCTCGTGCGAGGTGTTTGTGCCTCCTACGGGGTCGTTTGGGGGGTGGTTTGGGTTTTCACCCTTTATCGGCTTGTTTTTAAGTGTAAGTGTTGATTTTTGCAAATTATTATCATATTCACAAACTGGGAGACTCGGGACTACGCGGTCAGTTACAACAAGTTACATTGGTCCCGTACGAAGTGTTCGTGCCTCATACGGGTCGTTTGGGGTTGGTTTTGGTTTTCACCCTTTAACGGCTTGTTTTTAAGTTTAAGTGTTGATTTTGTTGATTTTTGCAAATTATCGTCATATTCTCGAATCGGGAGACCCGGGACTACGCGATCAGTTCCAACAAGTTACATTAGTCCCGTGCGAGGTGTTCGTGCCTCCTACGTGGTCGTTTGGGGGTTGGTTTGGGTTTTCGCACTTTAAAGGGTTGTTTTTAAGTCTAACTGTTAATTTTTGAAAATTATCATCATATTCACAAACTGGGAGACCCGGGACTACGCGGTCAGTTCCTCCAAGTTACATCGGTCCCGTGCGAGGTGTTCGAGCCTCCTACGTGGTCGTTTGGGGGTTGGTTTGGGTTGTCACCCTTTAACGGCTTGTTTTTAAGTCTAAGTGTGATTTTTGCAAATTATTGTCATATTCTCAAATTGTGAGATCCGGGATTACGCGGTCAGTTGCTACAAGTTACCTTAGTCCCGTGCGAGGTGTTCGTGCATCCTACGGGGTCGTTTGGTGGCTGGTTTGGGTTTTCTCCCTTTAACGGCTTGTGTTTAATTTTGAGTGTTGATTTTTGTAAATTCTCATGATATCTAAATCCGGGAGATCGGGGATAATGCGGTCAGTTTCGACAAGTTACATTGGTCCCGTGCGAGGTGTTCGTGCCTCGTACGGGGTCTTTTGGGGGTTGGTTTGGGTTTTCACCTTTTAACGGGTTATTTTTAAGTCTAAGTGTGATTTTGTTGATTTTTACAAATTATCATCATATTCTCGATTCGGGAGACCCGAGACTACGCGGTCAGTTCTTACAAGTTAAATTGGTCCCGTGCGAGGTGTTCGTGCCTCCTACGGGGTCGTTTGGCTGGTGGTTTGGGTTTTCTCCCTTTAACAGCTTGTTTTTAAGTCTTAGTGTGGATTTTTGCAAATTATCCTCATATTAACAAACCGGGAGACCCGGGATTACGCGGTCAGTTCCTACAAGTTACATTAGTCCAGTACGAGGTGTTCGTGCCCCCTACGGGGTCGTTTGGGTGCTAGTTTGGGTTTTCACCCTTTAACGGCTTATTTTTAAGTTTAAGTTTTTACTTTGTTTATTGTTGCAAATTATCGTCAAATTCTCTAATTGGGAGACCCCGGACTACGCGGTCAGTTCCAAAAAGTTACATTGGTCCCGTGCGAGGTGTTCGTGCCTCCTACGGGGTCGTTAGGGGGGGGGGTTGGGTTTTCACCCTTTAACGGCTTGTTTTTAAGTGTAAGTGTTTATTTTTTAAAATTATTTTCATATTCACAAACTGGGAGACTCGGGACTACGCGATCAGTTACAACAAGTTATATTGGTCCCGTACGAGTTGTTCGTGCCTCACACGGGGTCGTTTGGGGGTTTGTTTTGGTTTTCACCGTTTAACGACTTGTTTTTAAGTTTAAGTGTTGATTTTTGCAAATTATCGTCATATTTTCGAATCGGGAGACCCGGGACTACGTAATCATTTCCAACAAGTTACATTGGTCCCGTGCGAGGTGTTCGTGCCTCCTACGGGGTCATTTCGGGGGTAATTTGGGTTTTCACCCTTTAAAGGCTTATTTTTCAGTCTAAGTGTTGATTTATACAAATTATCATCATATTCACAAACGGGGAGACCCGGGACTATGCGGTCAGTTAATACAAGTTACATTAGTCCAGTACGAGGTGTTCGTGCCCCCTATGGGGTCGTTTGGGGGCTGGTTTGGGTTTTCACCCTTTAACGGTTTTGTTTTTAAGTTTAAGTGTCGATTTTGTTGATTTTTGCAAATTATCGTCGTATTCTCAAATTGGGAGACCCTGGACTACGCGGTTAGTTCCAACAAGTTACATTAGTCTCGTGCGAGGTGTTTGTGCCTCCTATGGGGTCGTTTGGGTGGTGGTTTGGGTTTTCACCCTTTAACGGCTTGTTTTTAAGTGTAAGTGTTGATTTTTGCAAATTATTATCATATTCACAAACTCGGAGACTCGGGACTACGCGGTCAGTTACAACAAGTTACATTGGTCCCGTACAAGGTGTTCGTGCCTCATACGGGTCGTTTGGGGTTGGTTTTGGTTTTCACCCTTTAACGGCTTGTTTTTAAGTTTAAGTGTTGATTTTGTTGATTTTTGCAAATTATCGTCATATTCTCGAATCGGGAGACCCGGGACTACGCGATAAGTTCCAACAAGTTACATTAGTCCCGTGTGAGGTGTTCGTGCCTCCTACGTGGTGGTTTGGGGGTTGGTTTGGGTTTTCACACTTTAAAGGGTTGTTTTTAAGTCTAACTGTTAATTTTTGAAAATTATCATCATATTCACAAACTGGGAGACCCGGGATTACGCGGTCAGTTCCTCGAAGTTACAATCGTCCCGTGCGAGGTGTTCGTGCCTCCTACGGGGTCATTTGGCTGGTGGTTTGGGTTTTCTCCCTTTAACAGCTTGTTTTTAAGTCTAAGTGTTGATTTTTGCAAATTATCCTCATATTAACAAACCGGGAGACCCGGGATTACGCGGTCAGTTCCTACAAGTTACATTAGTCCAGTACGAGGTGTTCGTGCCCCCTACGGGGTCGTTTGGGTGCTAGTTTGGGTTTTCATCCTTTAACGGCTTGTTTTTAAGTTTAAGTTTTGACTTTGTTTATTGTTGCAAATTATCATCAAATTCTCTAATTGGGAGACCCCGGACTACGCGGTCAGTTCCAAAAAGTTACATTGGTCCCGAGGTGTTCGTGCCTCATACGGGGTCGTTTGGGGGGAGAGGGGGTTGGGTTTTCACCCTTTAACGACTTGTTTTTAAGTGTAAGTGTTGATTTTTGCAAATTATTATCATATTCATAAACTCGGAGACTCGGGACTACGCGGTCAGTTACAACAAGTTACATTGGTCCCGTACCAGGTGTTCGTGCCTCATACGGGTCGTTTGGGGTTGGTTTTGGTTTTCACCCTTTAACGGCTTGTTTTTAAGTTTAAGTTTTGATTTTGTTGATTTTTGCAAATTATCGTCATATTCTCGAATCGGGAGACCCGGGACTACGCGATAAGTTCCAACAAGTTACATTTGTCCCGTGTGAGGTGTTCGTGTGTCCTACGTGGTCGTTTGGGGGTTGGTTTGGGTTTTCACACTTTAAAGGGTTGTTTTTAAGTCTAACTATTAATTTTTGAAAATTATCATCACATTCACAAACTGGGAGACCCGGGACTACGCGGTCAGTTCCTCCAAGTTACATCCGTCCCGTGCGAGGTGTTCGTGCCTCTTACGTGGTCGTTTGGGGGTTGGTTTGGGTTTTCACCCTTTAACGGATTGTTTTTAAGTCTAAGTGTGATTTTGTTGATTTTTACAAATTATCATCATATTCTCGATTCGGGAGACCCGGGACTACGCGGTCAGTTCTTACAAGTTAAATTGGTCCCGTGCGAGGTGTTCGTGCCTCCTACCGGGTCATTTGGCTGGTGGTTTGGGTTTTCTCCCTTTAACAGCTTGTTTTTAAGTCTAAGTGTTGATTTTTTGCAAATTATCCTCATATTAACAAATCGGGAGACCCGGGATTACGCGGTCAGTTCCTTCAAGTTACATTAGTCCAGTACGAGGTGTTCGTGCCCCCTACGGGGTCGTTTGGGTGCTAGTTTGGGTTTTCACCCTCTAACGGCTTGTTTTTAAGTTTAAGTTTTGACTTTGTTTATTGTTGCAAATTATCGTCAAATTCTCTAATTGGGAGACCCCGGACTACGCGGTCAGTTCCAAAAAGTTACATTGGTCCCGTGCGAGGTGTTCGTGCCTCCTACGGGGTCGTTTGGGGGGGGTTGGGTTTTCACGCTTTAACGGCTTGTTTTTAAGTGTAAGTGTTGATTTTTTAAAATTATTTTCATATTCACAAACTGGGAGACTCGGGACTACGCGATCAGTTACAACAAGTTATATTGGTCCCGTACGAGGTGTTCGTGCCTCACACGGGGTCGTTTGGGGGTTTATTTTGGTTTTCACTGTTTAACGACTTGTTTTTAAGTTTAAGTGTTGATTTTGTTGATTTTTGCAAATTATTGTCATATTCTCGAATCGGGAGACCCGGTAATACGTAATCAGTTCCAACAAGTTACATTGGTCCCGTGCGAGGTCTTCGTGCCTCCTACGGAGTCATTTGGGGGTTAATGTGGGTTTTCACCCTTTAAAGGCTTATTTTTCAGTCTAAGTGTTGAATTCTACAAATTATCATCATATTCACAAACTGGGAGACCCGGGACAATGCGGTCAGTTACTACAAGTTAGATTAGACCGGTACGAGGTGTTCGTGCCCCCTATGGGGTCGTTTGGGGGCTGGTTTGGGTTTTCACCCTTTAACGGTTTTGTTTTTAAGTTTAAGTGTCGATTTTGTTAATTTTTGCAAATTATCGTCGTATTCTCAAATTGGGAGACCCTGGACTACGCGGTTAGTTCCAACAAGTTACATTGGTCTCGTGCGAGGTGTTTGTGCCTCCTATGGGGTCGTTTGGGGGGTGGTTTGGGTTTTCACCGTTTAACGGCTTGTTTTTAAGCGTAAGTGTTGATTTTTGCAAATTATTATCATATTCATAAACTCGGAGACTCGGGACTACGCGGTCAGTTACAACAAGTTACATTGGTACCGTACAAGGTGTTCGTGCCTCATACGGGTCGTTTGGGGTTGGTTTTGGTTTTGACCCTTTAACGGCTTGTTTTTAAGTTTAAGTGTTGATTTTGTTGATTTTTGCAAATTATCGTCATATTCTCGAATCGGGTTACCCGGGACTACGCGATAAGTTCCAACAAGTTACATTAGTCCCGTCGGAGGTGTTCGTGCCTCCTACGTGGTCGTTTGGGTGTTGGTTTGGGTTTTCACACTTTAAAGGGTTGTTTTTAAGTCTAACTATTAATTTTTGAAAATTATCATCATATTCACAAACTGGGAGACCCGGGACTACGCGGTCAGTTCCTCCAAGTTACATCCGTCCTGTGCGAGGTGTTCGTGCCTCCTACGTGGTCGTTTGGGGGTTGGTTTGGTTTTTCACCCTTTAACGGCTTGTTTTTAAGTCTAAGTGTGATTTTTGTAAATTATTGTCATATTCTCAAATTGTGAGATCCGGGATTACGCGGTCAGTTGCTGTAAGTTACCTTAGTCCCATGCGAGGTGTTCGTGCCTCCTACGTGGTCGTTTGGGGGTTGGTTTGGGTTTTCACCCTTTAACGGCTTGTTTTTAAGTCTAAGTGTGATTTTTGCAAATTATTGTCATATTCTCAAATTGTGAGATCCGAGATTACGCGGTCAGTTGCTACAAGTTACCTTAGTCCCGTGCGAGGTGTTTGTGCCTCTTACGGGGTCGTTTGGTGGCTGGTTTGGGTTTTCTCCCTTTAACGTCTTGTGTTTAATTTTGAGTGTTGATTTTTGTAAATTCTCATGATATTATAAATCCAGGAGATCGGGGACAATGCGGTCAGTTTCGACAAGTTACATTGGTCCCGTTCGAGGTGTTCGTGCCTCTTACGGGGTCTTTTGGGGGTTGGTTTGGGTTTTCACCCTTTAACAGGTTATTTTTATGTCTAAGTGTGATTTTGTTGATTTTTACAAATTATCAGCATATTCTCGATTCGGGAGACCCGGTACTACGCGGTCAGTTCTTACAAGTTAAATTGGTCCCTTTAACAGCTTATTTTTAAGTCTAAGTGTTGATTTTTGCAAATTATCCTCATATTAACAAATCGGGAGACCCGGGATTAGGCGATCAGTTCCTACAAGTTACATTAGTCCAGTACGAGGTGTTCGTGCCACCTACGGGGTCGTTTGGGTGCTAGTTTGGGTTTTCACCCTTTAACGGCTTGTTTTTAAGTTTAAGTTTTGACTTTGTTCATTGTTGAAAATTATCGTCAAATTCTCTAATTGGGAGACCCCGAACTACGCGGTCAGTTCAAAAAAGTTACATTGGTCCCGTGCGAGGTGTTCGTGCCTCCTACGGGGTCGTTTGGGGGGGGGGGGGGGGTGGGTTTTCACCCTTTAATGGCTTGTTTTTAAGTGTAAGTGTTGATTTTTTAAAATTGTTTTCATATTCACAAACTGGGAGACTCGGGACTTCGCGATCAGTAACAACAAGTTATATTGGTCCCGTACGAGGTGTTCGTGCCTCACACAGGGTCGTTTGGGGGTTTGTTTTGGTTTTCACCGTTTAACGACTTGTTTTTAAGTTTAAGTGTTGATTTTGTGTATTTTTGCAAATTATCGTCATATTCTCGAATCGGGAGACCCGGGACTACGTAATCAGTTCCAACAAGTTACATTGGTCCCGTGCGAGGTGTTCGTGCCTCCTACGGGGTCATTTGGGGGGTAATTTCGGTTTTCACCCTTTAAAGGCTTATTTTTCAGTCTAAGTGTTGATTTCTACAAATTATCATCATATTCAGAAACTGGGAGACCCGGGACTATGCGGTCAGTTGCTACAAGTAACATTAGTCCAGTACGAGGTGTTCGTGCCCCCTATGGGGTCGTTTGGGGGCTGGTTTGGGTTTTCACCCTTTAACGGTTTTGTTTTTAAGTTTAAGTGTCGATTTTGTTGATTTTTGCAAATTATCGTCGTATTCTCAAATTGGGAGACTCTGGACTATGCGGTTAGTTCCAACAAGTTACATTAGTCTCGTGCGAGGTGTTTGTGCCTCCTATGGGGTGGTTTGGGGGGTGGTTTGGGTTTTCACCCTTTAACGGCTTCTTTTTAAGTGTAAGTGTTGATTTTTGCAAATTATTATCATATTCACAAACTCGGAGACTCGGGACTACGCGGTCAGTTACAACAAGTTACATTGGTCCCGTACAAGGTGTTTGTGCCTCATACGGGTCGTTTGGGGTTGGTTTTGGTTTTCACCCTTTAACGGCTTGTTTTTAAGTTTAAGTGTTAATTTTTGCAAATTATCGTCATATTCTCGAATCGGGAGACCCGGGACTACGCGATAAGTTCCAACAAGTTACATTAGTCCCGTGCGAGGTGTTCGTGCCTCCTACGTGGTCGTTTGGAGGTTGGTTTGGGTTTTCACACTTTAAAGGGTTGTTTTTAAGTCTATCTGTTAATTTTTGAAAATTATCATCATATTCACAAACTGGGAGACCCGGGACCACGCGGTCAGTTCCTCCAAGTTACATCGGTCCCGTGCGAGGTGTTCTAGCTTCCTACGTGGTCGTTTGGGGGTTGGTTTGGGTTTTCACCCTTTAACGGCTTGTTTTTAAGTCTAAGTGTCATTTTTGCAAATTATTGTCATATTCTCAAATTGTGAGATCCGGGATTACGCGGTCAGTTGCTACTAGTTACCTTAGTCCCGTGCGAGGGGTTCGTGCCTCCTACGGGGTCGTTTGGTGGCTGGTTTGGGTTTTCTCCCTTTAACAACTTGTGTGTTAATTTTGAGTGTTGATTTTTGTAAATTCTCATGATATTCAAAATCCGGGAGATCGGGGACAATGCGGTCAGTTTTGACAAGTTACATTGGTCCCGTGCGAGGTGTTCGTGCCTCTTACGGGGTCTTTTGGGTGTTGGTTTGGGTTTTCACCCTTTAACGGGTTATTTTCATGTCTAAGTGTGATTTTGTTGATTTTTACAAATTATCATCATATTCTCGATTCGGGAGACCCGGGACTACGCGGACAGTTCTTACAAGTTAAATTGGTCCCGTGCGAGGTGTTCGTGCCTCCTACAGGGTCGTTTGGCTGGTGGTTTGGGTTTTCTCCCTTAGACAGCTTGTTTTTAAGTCTAAGTGTTGATTTTTGCAAATTATCCTCATATTAACAAACCGGGAGACCCAGGATTACGCGTTCAGTTCCTATAAGTTACATTAGTCCAGTACGAGGTGTTCGTGCCCCCTATGGGGTCGTTTGGGGGCTGGTTTGGGTTTTCACCCTTTAACGGTTTGTTTTTAAGTTTAAGTGTCGATTTTGTTAATTTTTGCAAATTATCGTCGTATTCTCGAATTGGGAGACCCTGGACTACGTGGTTAGTTCCAACAAGTTACATTGGTCTCGTGCGAGGTGTTTGTGCCTCCTACGGGGTCGTTTGGGGGGTGGTTTGGGTTTTCACCCTTTAACGGCTTGTTTTTAAGTGTAAGTGTTGATTTTTTCAAATTATTATCATATTCACAAACTGGGAGACTCGGGACTACGCGGTCAGTTACAACAAGTTACATTGGTCCCGTTCGAGATGTTCGTGCCTCATACGGGTCGTTTGGGGTTGGTTTTGGTTTTCACCGTTTAACGACTTGTTTTTAAGTTTAAGTGTTTATTTTGTTGATTTTTGCAAATTATCGTCATATTCTCGTATCGGGAGACGCGGGACTACGTATCAGTTCCAACAAGTTACATTGGTCCCGTGCGAGGTGTTCGTGCCTCCTACAAGGTCATTTGGTGGGTAATTTGGGTTTTCACCCTTGAAAGTCTTATTTTTCAGTCTAAGTGTTGATTTCTACAAATTATCATCATATTCACAAACTGGGAGACCCGGGACTATGCGGTCAGTTACTACAAGTAACATTAGTCCAGTACGAGGTGTTCGTGCCCCCTATGGGGTCGTTTGGGGGCTGGTTTGGGTTTTCACCCTTTAACGGTTTTGTTTTTAAGTTTAAGTGTCGATTTTGTTGATTTTTGCAAATTATCGTCGTATTCTCAAATTGGGAGACTCTGGACTATGCGGTTAGTTCCAACAAGTTACATTAGTCTCGTGCGAGGTGTTTGTGCCTCCTATGCGGTCGTTTGGGGGGTGGTTTGGGTTTTCACCCTTTAACGGCTTGTTTTTAAGTGTAAGTGTTGATTTTTGCAAATTATTATCATATTCACAAACTCGGAGACTCGGGACTACGCGGTCAGTTACAACAAGTTACATTGGTCCCGTACAAGGTGTTCGTGCCTCATACGGGTCGTTTGGGGTTGGTTTTGGTTTTCACCCTTTAACGGCTTGTTTTTAAGTTTAAGTGTTGATTTTGTTGATTTTTGCAAATTATCGTCATATTCTCGAATCGGGAGACCCGGGACTACGCGATAAGTTCCAACAAGTTACATTAGTCCCGTGCGAGGTGTTCGTGCCTCCTACGTGGTCGTTTGGGGGTTGGTTTGGGTTTTCACACTTTATAGGGTTGTTTTTAAGTCTAACTGTTAATTTTTGAAAATTATCATCATATTCACAAACTGGGAGACCCGGGACCACGCGGTCAGTTCCTCCAAGTTACATCGGTCCCGTGCGAGGTGTTCTAGCTTCCTACGTGGTCGTTTGGGGGTTGGTTTGGGTTTTCACCCTTTAACGGCTTGTTTTTAAGTCTAAGTGTCATTTTTGCAAATTATTGTCATATTCTCAAATTGTGAGATTCGGGATTACGCGGTCAGTTGCTACAAGTTACCTTAGTCCCGTGCGAGGTGTTCGTGCCTCCTACGGGGTCGTTTGGTGGCTGGTTTGGGTTTTCTCCCTTTAACAGCTTGTATGTTAATTTTGAGTGTTGATTTTTGTAAATTCTCATGATATTCTAAATCCGGGAGATCGGGGACAATGCGGTCAGTTTTGACAAGTTACATTGGTCCCGTGCGAGGTGTTCGTGCCTCTTACGGGGTCTTTTGGGTGTTGGTTTGGGTTTTCACCCTTTAACGGGTTATTTTCATGTCTAAGTGTGATTTTGTTGATTTTTACAAATTATCATCATATTCTCGATTCGGGAGACCCGGGACTACGCGGACAGTTCTTACAAGTTAAATTGGTCCCGTGCGAGGTGTTCGTGCCTCCTACAGGGTCGTTTGGCTGGTGGTTTGGGTTTTCTCCCTTAGACAGCTTGTTTTTAAGTCTAAGTGTTGATTTTTGCAAATTATCCTCATATTAACAAACCGGGAGACCCAGGATTACGCGGTCAGTTCCTATAAGTTACATTAGTCCAGTACGAGGTGTTCGTGCCCCCTATGGGGTCGTTTGGGGGCTGGTTTGGGTTTTCACCCTTTAACGGTTTTGTTTTTAAGTTTAAGTGTCGATTTTGTTAATTTTTGCAAATTATCGTCGTATTCTCGAATTGGGAGACCCTGGACTACGTGGTTAGTTCCAACAAGTTACATTGGTCTCGTGCGAGGTGTTTGTGCCTCCTACGGGGTCGTTTGGGGGGTGGTTTGGGTTTTCACCCTTTAACGGCTTGTTTTTAAGTGTAAGTGTTGATTTTTTCAAATTATTATCATATTCACAAACTGGGAGACTCGGGACTACGCGGTCAGTTACAACAAGTTACATTGGTCCCGTTCGAGGTGTTCGTGCCTCATACGGGTCGTTTGAGGTTGGTTTTGGTTTTCACCGTTTAACGACTTGTTTTTAAATTTAAGTGTTGATTTTGTTGATTTTTGCAAATTATCGTCATATTCTCGTATCGGGAGACGCGGGACTACGTATCAGTTCCAACAAGTTACATTGGTCCCGTGCGAGGTGTTCGTGCCTCCTACAAGGTCATTTGGTGGGTAATTTGGGTTTTCACCCTTTAAAGTCTTATTTTTCAGTCTAAGTGTTGATTTCTACAAATTATCATCATATTCACAAACTGGGAGACCCGGGACTATGCGGTCAGTTACTACAAGTAACATTAGTCCAGTACGAGGTGTTCGTGCCCCCTATGGGGTCGTTTGGGGGCTGGTTTGGGTTTTCACCCTTTAACGGTTTTGTTTTTATGTTTAAGTGTCGATTTTGTTGATTTTTGCAAATTATCGTCGTATTCTCAAATTGGGAGACCCTGGACTATGCGGTTAGTTCCAACAAGTTACATTAGTCTCGTGCGAGGTGTTTGTGCCTCCTATGCGGTCGTTTGGGGGGTGGTTTGGGTTTTCACCCTTTAACGGCTTGTTTTTAAGTGTAAGTGTTGATTTTTGCAAATTATTATCATATTCACAAACTCGGAGACTCGGGACTACGCGGTCAGTTACAACAAGTTACATTGGTCCCGTACAAGGTGTTCGTGCCTCATACGGGTCGTTTGGGGTTGGTTTTGGTTTTCACCCTTTAACGGCTTGTTTTTAAGTTTAAGTGTTGATTTTGTTGATTTTTGCAAATTATCGTCATATTCTCGAATCGGGAGACCCGGGACTACGCGATAAGTTCCAACAAGTTACATTAGTCCCGTGCGAGGTGTTCGTGCCTCCTACGTGGTCGTTTGGGGGTTGGTTTGGGTTTTCACACTTTAAAGGGTTGTTTTTAAGTCTAACTGTTAATTTTTGAAAATTATCATCATATTCACAAACTGGGAGACCCGGGACTACGCGGTCAGTTCCTCCAAGTTACATCCGTCCCGTGCGAGGTGTTCGTGCCTCCTACGTGGTCGTTTGGGGGTTGGTTTGGGTTTTCACCCTTTAACGGCTTGTTTTTAAGTCTAAGTGTGATTTTTGCAAATTATTGTCATATTCTCAAATTGTGAGATCAGGGATTACGCGGTCAGTTGCTACAAGTTACCTTAGTCCCATGCGAGGTGTTCGTGCCTCCTACGGGGTCGTTTGGTGGCTGGTTTGGGTTTTCTCCCTTTAACAGCTTGTGTGTTAATTTTGAGTGTTGATTTTTGTAAATTCTCATGATATTCTAAATCCGGGAGATCGGGGACAATGCGGTCAGTTTTGACAAGTTACAATTGTCCCGTGCGAGGTGTTCGTGCCTCTTACGGGGTCTTTTGGGGTTGGTTTGGGTTTTCACCCTTTAACGGGTTATTTTCATGTCTAAGTGTGATTTTGTTCATTTTTACAAATTATCATCATATTCTCGATTCGGGAGACCCAGGACTACGCGGACAGTTCTTACAAGTTAAATTGGTCCCGTGCGAGGTGTTCGTGCCTCCTACGGGGTCGTTTGGCTGGTGGTTTGGGTTTTCTCCCTTAAACAGCTTGGTTTTAAGTCTAAGTGTTGATTTTTGCAAATTATCCTCATATTAACAAACCGGGAGACCCGGGATTACGCGGTCAGTTCCTACAAGTTACATTAGTCCAGTACGAGGTGTTCGTGCCACCTATGGGGTCGTTTGGGGGCTGGTTTGGGTTTTCACCCTTTAACGGTTTTGTTTTTAAGTTTAAGTGTCGATTTTGTTGATTTTTGCAAATTTTCGTCGTATTCTCAAATTGGGAGAACCTGGACTACGCGGTTAGTTCCAACAAGTTACATTGGTCTCGTGCGAGGTGTTCGTGCCTCCTACGGGGTCGTTTGGTAGGTGGTTTGGGTTTTCACCCTTTAACGACTTGTTTTTAAGTGTAAGTATTGATTTTTGCAAATTATCATCATATTCACAAACTGGGAGACGCGGGACTACACGGTCAGTTACAACAAGTTACATTGGTCCCGTACGAGGTGTTCGTGCCTCTTACAGGGTCATTTGGGGGTTGGTTTGGGTTTTCACCCTTTAATGGCTTGTTTTTAAGTTTAAGTGTTGATTTTGTTGATTTTTGCAAATTATCATCATATTCTCGAATCGGGAGACCTGTGACAACACGGTTAGTTCCAACAAGTTACATTGGTCCCGTACGAGGTGTTCGTGCTTCTTACGGGGTCGTTTGGGTGCTGGTTTGCGTTTTCACCCGTTAATGGCTTGTTTTTAAGTCTAAGTGTCGATTTTGTTGATTTTTGCAAATTATCGTCGTATTCTCAAATTGGGAGACCCTGGACTACGCGGTTAGTTCCAACAAGTTACATTGTTCTCGTGCGAGGTGTTTGTGCCTCCTACGGGGTCGTTTGGGGGGTGGTTTGGGTTTTCACCCTTTATCGGCTTGTTTTTAAGTGTAAGAGTTGATTTTTGCAAATTATTATCATATTCACAAACTGGTAGACTCGGGACTACGCGGTCAGTTACAACAAGTTACATTGGTCCCGTACGAGGTGTTCGTGCCTCATACGGGTCGTTTGGGGTTGGTTTTGGTTTTCACCCTTTAACGGCTTGTTTTTAAGTTTAAGTGTTGATTTTGTCGATTTTTGCAAATTATCGTCATATTCTCGAATCGGGAGACCCGGGACTACGCGATCAGTTCCAACAAGTTACATTAGTCCCGTGCGAGGTGTTCGTGCCTCCTACGTGGTCGTTTGGGGGTTGGTTTGGGTTTTCGCACTTTAAAGGGTTATTTTTAAGTCTAACTGTTAATTTTTGAAAATTATCATCATATTCACAAACTGGGAGACCCGGGACTACGCGGTCAGTTCCTCCAAGTTACATCGGTCCCGTGCGAGGTGTTCGAGCCTCCTACGTGGTCGTTTGGGGGTTGGTTTGGGTTTTCACCCTTTAACGGCTTGTTTTTAAGTCTAAGTGTGATTTTTGCAAATTATTGTCATATTCTCAAATTGTGAGATCCGGGATTACGCGGTCAATTGCTACAACTTACCTTAGTCCCGTGCAAGGTGTTCGTGCCTCCTACGGGGTCGTTTGGTGGCTGGTTTGGATTTTCTCCCTTTAACGGCTTGTGTTTAATTTTGAGTGTTGATTTTTGTAAATTCTCATGATATTCTAAATCCGGGAGATCGGGGACAATGCGGTCAGTTTCTACAAGTTACATTGGTCCCGTGCGAGGTGTTCGTGCCTCTTACGGGGTCTTTTGGGGGTTGGTTTGGGTTTTCACCCTTTAACGGGTTATTTTTAAGTCTAAGTGTGATTTTGTTGATTTTTACAAATTATCATCATATTCTCGATTCGGGAGACCCGGGACTACGCGGTCAGTTCTTACAAGTTAAATTGGTCCCGTGCGAGGTGTTTGTGCCTCCTACGGGGTCGTTTGGCTAGTGGTTTGGGTTTTCTCCCTTTAACAGCTTGTTTTTAAGTCTAAGTGTTGATTTTTTCAAATTATCCTCATATTAACAAACTGGGAGACCCGGGATTACGCGGTCAGTTCCTACAAGTTACATTGGTCCCGTACGAGGAGTTCGTGCTTCTTACGGGGTCATTTGTGGGATGGTTTGGGTTTTCAACCTTTAACGGCTTATTTTAAGTATAAGTGTGATTTTTGCGAGTTATCACGATATTCTCAAACCGGGAGACCCGGGACTGTGCGATCAGTTCGTACAAGTTACATTTGTCCCGTACGAGGTGTTCATGCCTCTTACGGGGTCGTTTGGGGTCTGGTTTAGATTTTCACCCTTTAACGGCTTGTTTTCAAGTCTAAGTGTTATTTTTGCTAATTATCATCGTATTCACTAATCGGTCCCGTGTGAGGTGTTCGTGCCTCCTACGGGGTCGTTTGGGTGTTGGTTTGGGTTTTTACCCTTTAACGACTTCTTTTTAAGTTTAAGTGTTGATTTTGTTGATTTTTGCAAATATCGTCATATTCTCAAACCAGGAGACCTAGCACTACGCAATCAGTTCCAACAAGTTACATTAGTCCCGTGCGAGGTGTTCGTGCCTCCTACGGGGTCGTTTGGAGGGTTATTTGCGTTTTCACCCTTTAACGACTTATTTTTAAGTCTAGGTGTTGATTTCCACAAATTATCATCATATTCACAAACTGGGAGACCCGGGACTATGCGGTGAGTTACTACAAGTTACGTTCGTCCAGTACGAGGTGTTCGTACCCCCTATGGGGTCGATTGGGGGCTGGTTTGGGTTTTCACCCTTTAACGGTTTTGTTTTTAAGTTTTAGTGTCGATTTTGTTGATTTTTGCAAATTATCGTCGTATTCTCAAATTGGGAGACCCTGGACTACGCGGTTAGTTCCAACAAGTTACATTAGTCTCGTGCGAGGTGTTCGTGCCTCCTACGGGGTCGTTTGGTAGGTGGTTTGGGTTTTCACACTTTAACGACTTGTTTTTAAGTGTAAGTATTGATTTTTGCAAATTATCATCATATTCACAAACTGGGAGACGTGGGACTACACGGTCAGTTACAACAAGTTACATTGGTCCCGTACGAGGTGTTCGTGCCTCTTACAGGGTCATTTGGGGGTTGGTTTGGGTTTTCACCCTTTAATGGCTTGTTTTTAAGTTTAAGTGTTGATTTTGTTGATTTTTGCAAATTATCATCATATTCTCGAATCGGGAGACCTATGACAACACGGCCAGTTCCAACAAGTTACATTGGTCCCGTACGAGGTGTTCGTACTTCTTACGGGGTCGTTTGGGGGCTGGTTTGCGTTTTCACCGGTTAATGGCTTGTTTTTAAGTCTAAGTGTCGATTTTGTTGATTTTTGCAAATTATCGTCGTATTCTCAAATTGGGAGACCCTGGACTACGCAGTTAGTTCCAACAAGTTACATTGGTCTCGTGCGAGGTATTTGTGCCTCCTACGGGGTCGTTTGGGTGGTGGTTTGGGGTTTCACCCTTTAACGACTTGTTTTTAAGTATAAGTGTTGATTTTTGCAAATTATTATCATATTCACAAACTGGGAGACTCGGGACTACGCGGTCAGTTACAACAAGTTACATTGATCCCGTACGAGGTGTTCGTGCCTCATACGGGTCGTTTGGGGTTGGTTTTGGTTTTCACCCTTTAACGGCTTGTTTTTAAGTTTAAGTGTTGATTTTGTTGATTTTTGCAAATTATCGTCATATTCTCGAATCGGGAGACCCGGGACTACGCGATCAGTTCCAACAAGTTACATTAGTCCCGTGCGAGGTGTTCGTGCCTCCTACGTGGTCGTTTGGGGGTTGGTTTGGGTTTTCGCACTTTAAAGGGTTGTTTTTAAGTCTAACTGTTAATTTTTGAAAATTATCATCATATTCACAAACTGGGAGACCCGGGACTACGCGGTCAGTTCCTCCAAGTTACATCGGTCCCGTGCGAGGTGTTCGAGCCTCCTACGTGGTCGTTTGGGGGTTGGTTTGGGTTTTCACCCTTTAACGGCTTGTTTTTAAGTCTAAGTGTGATTTTTGCAAATTATTGTCATATTCTCAAATTGTGAGATCCGGGATTACGCGGTCAGTTGCTACAACTTACCTTAGTCCCGTGCGAGGTGTTCGTGCCTCCTACGGGGTCGTTTGGTGGCTGGTTTGGATTTTCTCCCTTTAACGGCTTGTGTTTAATTTTGAGTGTTGATTTTTGTAAATTCTCATGATATTCTAAATCCGGGAGATCGGGGACAATGCGGTCAGTTTCGACAAGTTACATTGGTCCCGTGCGAGGTGTTCGTGCCTCTTACGGGGTCTTTTGGGGGTTGGTTTGGGTTTTCACCCTTTAACGGGTTATTTTTAAGTCTAAGTGTGATTTTGTTGATTTTTACAAATTATCATCATATTCTCGATTCGAGAGACCCGGGACTACGCGGTCAGTTCTTACAAGTTAAATTGGTCCCGTGCGAGGTGTTTGTGCCTCCTACGGGGTCGTTTGGCTGGTGGTTTGGGTTTTCTCCCTTTAACAGCTTGTTTTTAAGTCTAAGTGTTGATTTTTTCAAATTATCCTCATATTAACAAACTGGGAGACCCGGGATTACGCGGTCAGTTCCTACAAGTTACATTGGTCCCGTACGAGGAGTTCGTGCTTCTTACGAGGTCATTTGTTGGCTGGTTTGGGTTTTCGACCTTTAACGGCTTATTTTAAGTATAAGTGTGATTTTTGCGAGTTATCACTATATTCTCAAACCGGGAGACCCGGGACTGTGCGATCAGTTCGTACAAGTTACATTTGTCCCGTACGAGGGGTTCATGCCTCTTACGGGGTCGTTTGGGGTCTGGTTTAGATTTTCACCCTTTAACGGCTTATTTTCAAGTCTAAGTGTTATTTTTGCTAATTATCATCGTATTCACTAATCGGTCGCGTGTGAGGTGTTCGTGCCTCCTACGGGGTCGTTTGGGTGTTGGTTTGGGTTTTTACCCTTTAACGACTTCTTTTTAAGTTTAAGTGTTGATTTTGTTGATTTTTGCAAATATCGTCATATTCTCAAACCAGGGGACCTAGCACTACGCAATCAGTTCCAACAAGTTACATTAGTCCCGTGCGAGGTGTTCGTGCCTCCTACGGGATCGTTTGGAGGGTTATTTTGGTTTTCACCCTTTAACGACTTATTTTTAAGTCTAAGTGTTGATTTCCACAAATTATCATCATATTCACAAACTCGGAGACCCGGGACTATGCGGTGAGTTACTACAAGTTACGTTAGTCCAGTACGAGGTGTTCGTGCCCCCTATGGGGTCGTTTGGGGGCTGGTTTGGGTTTTCACCCTTTAACGGTTTTGTTTTTAAGTTTAAGTGTCGATTTTGTTGATTTTTGCAAATTATCGTCGTATTCTCAAATTGGGAGACCCTGGACTATGCGGTTAGTTCCAACAAGTTACATTGGTCTCGTGCGAGGTGTTCGTGCCTCCTACGGGGTCGTTTGGTAGGTGGTTTGGGTTTTCACCCTTTAACGACTTGTTTTTAAGTGTAAGTATTGATTTTTGCAAATTATCATCATATTCACAAACTGGGAGACGCGGGACTACACGGTCAGTTACAACAAGTTACATTGGTCCCGTACGAGGTGTTCGTGCCTCTTACAGGGTCATTTGGGGGTTGGTTTGGGTTTTCACCCGTTAATGGCTTGTTTTTAAGTTTGAGTGTTGATTTTGTTAATTTTTACAAATTATCATCATATTCTCGAATCGGGAGACGTGTGACAACACGGTCAGTTCCAACAAATTACATTGGTCCCGTACGAGGTGTTCGTGCTTCTTACGGGGTCGTTTGGGGGCTGGTTTGCGTTTTCACCCGTTAATGGCTTGTTTTTAAGTCTAAGTGTCGATTTTGTTGATTTTTGCAAATTATCGTCGTATTCTCAAATTGGGAGACCCTGGACTACGCGGTTAGTTCCAACAAGTAACATTGGTCTCGTGCGAGGTGTTTGTGCCTCCTACGGGGTCGTTTGGGGGGTGATTTGGGTTTTCACCCTTTATCGGCTTGTTTTTAAGTGTAAGTGTTGATTTTTGCAAATTATTATCATATTCACAAACTGGGAGACTCGGGACTACGCGGTCAGTTACAACAAGTTACATTGGTCCCGTACGAGGTGTTCGTGCCTCATACGGGTCATTTGGGGTTGGTTTTGGTTTTCACCCTTTAACGGCTTGGTTTTAAGTTTAAGTGTTGATTTTGTTGATTTTTGCAAATTATCGTCATATTCTCGAATCGGGAGACCCGGGACTACGCGATCAGTTCCAACAAGTTACATTAGTCCCGTGCGAGGTGTTCGTGCCTCCTACGTGGTCGTTTGGGGGTTGGTTTGGGTTTTCGCACTTTAAAGGGTTGTTTTTAAGTCTAACTGTTAATTTTTGAAAATTATCATCATATTCACAAATTGGGAGACCCGGGACTACGCGGTCAGTTCCTCCAAGTTACATCGGTCCCGTGCGAGGTGTTCGAGCCTCCTACGTGGTCGTTTGGGGGTTGGTTTGGGTTTTCACCCTTTAACGGCTTGTTTTTAAGTCTAAGTGTGATTTTTGCAAATTATTGTCATATTCTCAAATTGTGAGATCCGGGATTACGCGGTCAGTTGCTACAACTTACCTTAGTCCCGTGCGAGGTGTTCGAGCCTCCTACGGGGTCGTTTGGTGGCTGGTTTGGATTTTCTCCCTTTAACGGCTTGTGTTTAATTTTGAGTGTTGATTTTTGTAAATTCTCATGATATTCTAAATCCGGGAGATCGGGGACAATGCGGTCAGTTTCGACAAGTTACATTGGTCCCGTGCGAGGTGTTCGTGCCTCTTACGGGGTCTTTTGGGGGTTGGTTTGGGTTTTCACCCTTTAACGGGTTATTTTTAAGTCTAAGTGTGATTTTGTTGATTTTTAAAAATTATCATCATATTCTCGATTCGGGAGACCCGGGACTACGCGGTCAGTTCTTACAAGTTAAATTGGTCCCGTGCGAGGTGTTTGTGCCTCCTACGGGGTCGTTTGGCTGGTGGTTTGGGTTTTCTCCCTTTAACAGCTTGTTTTTAAGTCTAAGTGTTGATTTTTTCAAATTATCCTCATATTAACAAACTGGGAGACCCGGGATTACGCGGTCAGTTCCTACAAGTTACATTGGTCCCGTACGAGGAGTTCGTGCTTCTTACGGGGTCATTTGTGGGGTGGTTTGGGTTTTCGACCTTTAACGGCTAATTTTAAGTATAAGTGTGCTTTTTGGGAGTTATCACTATATTCTCAAACCGGGAGACCCAGGACTGTGCGATCAGTTCGTACAAGTTACATTTGTCCCGTACGAGGTGTTCATGCCTCTTACGGGGTCATTTGGGGTCTGGTTTAGATTTTCACCCTTTAACGGCTTGTTTTCAAGTCTAAGTGTTATTTTTGCTAATTATCATCGTATTCACTAATCGGTCCCGTGTGAGGTGTTCGTGCCTCTTACGGGGTCGTTTGGGTGTTGGTTTGGGTTTTTACCCTTTAACGACTTCTTTTTAAGTTTAAGTGTTGATTTTGTTGATTTTTGCAAATATCGTCATATTCTCAAACCAGGGGACCTAGCACTACGCAATCAGTTCCAACAAGTTACATTAGTCCCGTGCGAGGTGTTCGTGCCTCCTACGGGGTCGTTTGGAGGGTTATTTGGGTTTTCACCCTTTAACGACTTATTTTTAAGTCTAGGTGTTGATTTCCACAAATTATCATCATATTCACAAACTGGGAGACCCGAGACTATGCGGTGAGTTACTACAAGTTACGTTAGTCCAGTACGAGGTGTTCGCGCCACCTATGGGGTCGTTTGGGGGCTGGTTTGGGTTTTCACCCTTTAAGGGTTTTGTTTTTAAGTTTAAGTGTCGATTTTGTTGATTTTTGCAAATTATCGTCGTATTCTCAAATTGGGAGACCCTAGACTACGCGGTTAGTTCCAACAAGTTACATTGGTCTCGTGCAAGGTGTTCGTGCCTCCTACGGGGTCGTTTGGTAGGTGGTTTGGGTTTTCACCCTTTAACGACTTGTTTTTAAGTGTAAGTATTGATTTTTGCAAATTATCATCATATTCACAAACTGGGAGACGCGGGACTACACGGTCAGTTACAACAAGTTACATTGGTCCCGTACGAGGTGTTCGTGCCTCTTACAGGGTCATTTGGGGGTTGGTTTGGGTTTTCACCCTTTAATGGCTTGTTTTTAAGTTTAAGTGTTGATTTTGTTGATTTATGCAAATTATCATCATATTCTCGAATCGGGAGACCTGTGACAACACGGTCAGTTCCAACAAGTTACATTGGTCCCGTACGAGGTGTTCGTGCTTCTTACGGGGTCGTTTGATGGCTGGTTTGCGTTTTCACCCGTTAATGGCTTGTTTTTAAGTCTAAGTGTCGATTTTGTTGATTTTTGCAAATTATCGTCATATTCTCAAATTGGGGGACCCTGGACTACGCGGTTAGTTCCAACAAGTTACATTGGTCCCGTACGAGGTGTTCGTGCCTCATACGGGTCGTTTGGGCTTGGTTTTGGTTTTCACCCTTTAACGGCTTGTTTTTAAGTTTAAGTGTTGATTTTGTTGATTTTTGCAAATTATCGTCATATTCTCGAATCGGGAGACCCGGGACTACACGATCAGTTCCAACAAGTTACATTAGTCCCGTGCGAGGTGTTCGTGCCTCCTACGTGGTCGTTTGGGGGTTGGTTTGGGTTTTCGCACTTTAAAGGGTTGTTTTTAAGTCTAACTGTTAATTTTTGAAAATTATCATCATATTCACAAACTGGGAGACCCGGGACTACGCGGTCAGTTCCTCCAAGTTACATCGGTCCCGTGCGAGGTGTTCGAGCCTCCTACGTGGTCGTTTGGGGGTTGGTTTGGGTTTTCACCCTTTAACGGCTTGTTTTTAAGTCTAAGTGTGATTTTTGCAAATTATTGTCATATTCTCAAATTGTGAGATCCGGGATTACGCGGTCAGTTGCTACAACTTACCTTAGTCCCGTGCGAGGTGTTCGTGCCTCCTACGGGGTCGTTTGGTGGCTGGTTTGGATTTTCTCCCTTTAACGGCTTGTGTTTAATTTTGAGTGTTGATTTTTGTAAATTCTCTTGATATTCAAAATCCGGGAGATCGGGGACAATGCGGTCAGTTTCGACAAGTTACATTGGTCCCGTGCGAGGTGTTCGTGCCTCTTACGGGGTCTTTTGGGGGTTAGTTTGGGTTTTCACCCTTTAACGGGTTATTTTTAAGTCTAAGTGTGATTTTGTTGATTTTTACAAATTATCATCATATTCTCGATTCGGGAGACCCAGGACTACGCGGTCAGTTCTTACAAGTTAAATTGGTCCCGTGCGAGGTGTTTGTGCCTCCTACGGGGTCGTTTGGCTGGTGGTTTGGGTTTTCTCCCTTTAACAGCTTGTTTTTAAGTCTAAGTGTTGATTTTTTCAAATTATCCTCATATTAACAAACTGGGAGACCCGGGATTACGCGGTCAGTTCCTACAAGTTACATTGGTCCCGTACGAGGAGTTCGTGCTTCTTACGGGGTCATTTGTTGGCTGGTTTGGGTTTTCGACCTTTAACGGCTTATTTTAAGTATAAGTGTGATTTTTGCGAGTTATCACTATATTCTCAAACCGGGAGACCCGGGACTGTGCGATCAGTTCGTACAAGTTACATTTGTCCCGTACGAGGTGTTCATGCCTCTTACGGGGTCATTTGGGGTCTGGTTTAGATTTTCACCCTTTAACGGCTTGTTTTCAAGTCTAAGTGTTATTTTTGCTAATTATCATTGTATTCACTAATCGGTCCCGTGTGAGGTGTTCGTGCCTCCTACGGGGTCGTTTGGGTGTTGGTTTGGGTTTTTACCCTTTAAGTGTTGATTTTGTTGATTTTTACAAATATCGTCATATTCTCAAACCAGGGGACCTAGCACTACGCAATCAGTTCCAACAAGTTACATTAGTCCCGTGCGAGGTGTTCGTGCCTCCTACGGGGTCGTTTGGAGGGTTATTTGTGTTTTCACCCTTTAACGACTTATTTTTAAGTCTAGGTGTTGATTTCCACAAATTATCATCATATTCACAAACTGGGAGACCCGGGACTATGCGGTGAGTTACTACAAGTTACGTTAGTCCAGTACGAGGTGTTCGTGCCCCCTATGGGGTCGATTGGGGGCTGGTTTGGGTTTTCACCCTTTAACGGTTTTGTTTTTAAGTTTGAGTGTCGATTTTGTTGATTTTTGCAAATTATCGTCGTATTCTCAAATTGGGAGACCCTGGACTACGCGGTTAGTTCCAACAAGTTACATTGGTCTCGTGCGAGGTGTTCGTGCCTCCTACAGGGTCGTTTGGTAGGTGGTTTGGGTTTTCACCCTTTAACGACTTGTTTTTAAGTGTAAGTATTGATTTTTGCAAATTATCATCATATTCACAAACTGGGAGGCGCGGGACTACACAGTCAGTTACAACAAGTTACATTGGTCCCGTACGAGGTGTTCGTGCCTCTTACAGGGTCATTTGGGGGTTGGTTTGGGTTTTCACCCTTTAATGGCTTGTTTTTAAGTTTAAGTGTTGATTTTGTTGATTTTTGCAAATTATCATCATATTCTCGAATCGGGAGACCTGTGACAACACGGTCAGTTCCAACAAGTTACATTGGTCCCGTACGAGGTGTTCGTGCTTCTTACGGGGTCGTTTGGGGGCTGGTTTGCGTTTTCACCCGTTAATGGCTTGTTTTTAAGTCTAAGTGTCGATTTTTTTGATTTTTGCAAATTATCGTCGTATTCTCAAATTGGGAGACCCTGGACTACGCGGTTAGTTCCAACAAGTTACATTGGTCTCGTGCGAGGTGTTTGTGCCTCCTACGGGGTGGTTTGGGGGGTGGTTTGGGTTTTCACCCTTTATCGACTTGTTTTTAAGTGTAAGTGTTGATTTTTGCAAATTATTATCATATTCACAAACTGGGAGACTCGGGACTACGCGGTCAGTTACAACAAGTTACATTGGTCCCGTACGAGGTGTTCGTGCCTCATACGGGTCGTTTGGGATTGGTTTTGGTTTTCACCCTTTAACGGCTTGTTTTTAAGTTTAAGTGTTGATTTTGTTGATTTTTGCAAATTATCGTCATATTCTCGAATCGGGAGACCCGGGTCTACGCGATCAGTTCCAACAAGTTACATTAGTCCCGTGCGAGGTGTTCGTGCCTCCTACGTGGTCGTTTGGGGGTTGGTTTGGGTTTTCGCACTTTAAAGGGTTGTTTTTAAGTCTAACTGTTAATTTTTGAAAATTATCATCATATTCACAAACAGGGAGACCCGGGACTACGCGTTCAGTTCCTCCAAGTTACATCGGTCCCGTGCGAGGTGTTCGAGCCTCCTACGTGGTCGTTTGGGGGTTGGTTTGGGTTTTCACCCTTTAACGGCTTGTTTTTAAGTCTAAGTGTGATTTTTGCAAATTATTGTCATATTCTCAAATTGTGAGATCCGGGATTACGCGGTCAGTTACTACAACTTACCTTAGTCCCGTGCGAGGTGTTCGTGCCTCCTACGGGGTCGTTTGGTGGCTGGTTTGGATTTTCTCCCTTTAACGGCTTGTGTTTAATTTTGAGTGTTGATTTTTGTAAATTCTCATGATATTCTAAATCCGGGAGATCAGGGACAATGCGGTCAGTTTCGACAACTTACATTGGTCCCGTGCGAGGTGTTCGTGCCTCTTACGGGGTCTTTTGGGGGTTAGTTTGGGTTTTCACCCTTTAACGGGTTATTTTTAAGTCTAAGTGTGATTTTGTTGATTTTTACAAATTATCATCATATTCTCGATTCGGGAGACCCGGGACTACGCGGTCAGTTCTTACAAGTTAAATTGGTCCCGTGCGAGGTGTTTGTGCCTCCTACGGGGTCGTTTGGCTGGTGGTTTGGGTTTTCTCCCTTTAACAGCTTGTTTTTAAGTCTAAGTGTTGATTTTTTCAAATTATCCTCATATTAACAAACTGGGAGACCCGGGATTACGCGGTCAGTTCCTACAAGTTACATTGGTCCCGTACGAGGAGTTCGTGCTTCTTACGGGGTCATTTGTTGGCTGGTTTGGGTTTTCGACCTTTAACGGCTTATTTTAAGTATAAGTGTGATTTTTGCTAGTTATCCCTATATTCTCAAACCGGGAGACCCGGGACTATGCGATCAGTTCGTAGAAGTTACATTTGTCCCGTACGAGGTGTTCATGCCTCTTACGGGGTCGTTTGGGGTCTGGTTTAGATTTTCACCCTTTAACGGCTTGTTTTCAAGTCTAAGTGTTATTTTTGCTAATTATCATCGTATTCACTAATCGGTCCCGTGTGAGGTGTCCGTGCCTCCTACGGGGTCGTTTGGGTGTTGGTTTGGGTTTTTACCCTTTAACGACTTCTTTTTAAGTTTAAGTGTTGATTTTGTTGATTTTTACAAATATCGTCATATTCTCAAACCAGGGGACCTAGCACTACGCAATCAGTTCCAACAAGTTACATTAGTCCCGTGCGAGGTGTTCGTGCCTCCTACGGGGTCGTTTGGAGGGTTATTTGGGTTTTCACCCTTTAACGACTTATTTTTAAGTCTAGGTGTTGATTTCCACAAATTATCATCATATTCACAAACTGGGAGACCCGAGACTATGCGGTGAGTTACTACAAGTTACGTTAGTCCAGTACGAGGTGTTCGTGCCCCCTATGGGGTCGTTTGGGGGCTGCTTTGGGTTTTCACCCCTTAACGGTTTTGTTTTTAAGTTTAAGTGTCGATTTTGTTGATTTTTGCAAATTATCGTCGTATTCTCAAATTGGGAGACCCTGGACTACGCGGTTAGTTCCAACAAGTTACATTGGTCTCGTGCGAGGTGTTCGTGCCTCCTACGGGGTCGTTTGGTAGGTGGTTTGGGTTTTCACCCTTTAACGACTTGTTTTTAAGTGTAAGTATTGATTTTTGCAAATTAGCATCATATTCACAAACTGGGAGACGCGGGACTACACGGTCAGTTACAACAAGTTACATTGGTCCCGTACGAGGTGTTCGTGCCTCTTACAGGGTCATTTGGGGGTTGGTTTGGGTTTTCTCCCTTTAATGGCTTGTTTTTAAGTTTAACTGTTGATTTTGTTGATTTTTGCAAATTATCATCATATTCTCGAATCGGGAGACCTGTGACAACACGGTCAGTTCCAACAAGTTACATTGGTCCCGTACGAGGTGTTCGTGCTTCTTACGGGGTCGTTTGGGGACTGGTTTGCGTTTTCACCCGTTAATGGCTTGTTTTTAAGTCTAAGTGTAGATTTTGTTGATTTTTGCAAATTATCGTCGTATTCTCAAATTGGGAGACCCTGGACTACGCGGTTAGTTCCAACAAGTTACATTGGTCTCGTGCGAGGTGTTTGTGCCTCCTACGGGGTCGTTTGGGGGGTGGTTTGGGTTTTCACCCTTTATCGGCTTGTTTTTAAGTGTAAGTGTTGATTTTTGCAAATTATTATCATATTCACAAACTGGGAGACTCGGGACTACGCGGTCAGTTACAACAAGTTACATTGGTCCCGTACGAGGTGTTCGTGCCTCATACGGGTCGTTTGGGCTTGGTTTTGGTTTTCACCCTTTAACGGCTTGTTTTTAAGTTTAAGTGTTGATTTTGTTGATTTTTGCAAATTATCATCATATTCTCGAATCGGGAGACCCGGGACTACGCGATCAGTTCCAACAAGTTACATTAGTCCCGTGCGAGGTGTTCGTGCCTCCTACATGGTCGTTTGGGGGTTGGTTTGGGTTTTCGCACTTTAAAGGGTTGTTTTTAAGTCTAACTGTTAATTTTTGAAAATTATCATCATATTCACAAACTGGGAGACCCGGGACTACGCGGTCAGTTCCTCCAAGTTACATCGGTCCCGTGCGAGGTGTTCGAGCCTCCTACGTGGTCGTTTGGGGGTTGGTTTGGGTTTTCACCCTTTAACGGCTTATTTTTAAGTCTAAGTGTGATTTTTGCAAATTATTGTCATATTATCAAATTGTGAGATCCGGGATTACGCGGTCAGTTGCTACAACTTACCTTAGTCCTGTGCGAGGTGTTCGTGCCTCCTACGGGGTCGTTTGGTGGCTGGTTTGGATTTTCTCCCTTTAACGGCTTGTGTTTAATTTTGAGTGTTGATTTTTGTAAATTCTCATGATATTCTAAATCCGGGAGATCGGGGACAATGCGGTCAGTTTCGACAAGTTACATTGGTCCCGTGCGAGGTGTTCGTGCCTCTTACGGGGTTTTTTAGGGGTTAGTTTGGGTTTTCACCCTTTAACGGGTTATTTTTAAGTCTAAGTGTGATTTTGTTGATTTTTACAAATTATCATCATATTCTCGATTCGGGAGACCCGGGACTACGCGGTCAGTTCTTACAAGTTAAATTGGTCCCGTGCGAGGTGTTTGTGCCTCCTACGGGGTCGTTTGGCTGGTGGTTTGGGTTTTCTCCCTTTAACAGCTTGTTTTTAAGTCTAAGTGTTGATTTTTTCAAATTATCCTCATATTAACAAACTGGGAGACCCGGGATTACGCGGTCAGTTCCTACAAGTTACGTTGGCCCCGTACGAGGAGTTCGTGCTTCTTACGGGGTCATTTGTGGGCTGGTTTGGGTTTTCGACCTTTAACGGCTTATTTTAAGTATAAGTGTGATTTTTGCTAGTTATCACTATATTCTCAAACCGGGAGACCCGGGACTATGCGATCAGTTCGTACAAGTTACATTTGTCCCGTACGAGGTGTTCATGACTCTTACGGGGTCGTTTGGGGTCTGGTTTAGATTTTCACCCTTTAACGGCTTGTTTTCAAGTCTAAGTGTTATTTTTGCTAATTATCATCGTATTCACTAATCGGTCCCGTGTGAGGTGTTCGTGCCTCCTACGGGGTCGTTTGGGTGTTGGTTTGGGTTTTTACCCTTTAACGACTTCTTTTTAAGTTTAAGTGTTGATTTTGTTGATTTTTGCAAATATCGTCATATTCTCAAACCAGGGGACCTAGCACTACGCAATCAGTTCCAACAAGTTACATTAGTCCCGTGCGAGGTGTTCGTGCCTCCTACGGGGTCGTTTGGAGGGTTATTTGGGTTTTCACCCTTTAACGACTTATTTTTAAGTTTAAGTGTTGATTTCCACAAATTATCATCATATTCACAGACTGGGAGACCCGGGACTATGAGGTGAGTTACTACAAGTTAAATTGGTCCCATACGAGGTGTTCGTGCCTCCTACGGGGTCGTTTGTGGGCTAGTTTGTGTTTTCACATCTTAACGGCCTGTTTTTAAGTATAAGTGTGATTTTTGCAAATTATCGTTGTATTCTCAAATTGGGAGACCCCGGACTACGCGATCAGTTCCAACAAGTGACATTGGTCCCGTGCGAGGTGTTCGTGCCTCCTACTGGGTCGTTTGGGGTTGGTTTGGGTTTTCACCCTTTAACGACTTGTTTTTAAGTCTAAGTGTATATTTTTGCAAATTATCATCATATTCAAAAACTTGGAGACCCGGGACTACGCGGTCAGTTACTACGAGTTACATTGGTCCCGTACGAGGTGTTCGTGCCTCCTACGGGGTCGTTTGGGGGCTGGTTTGGGTTTTCACCCTTTAACGACTTATTTTTACGTTTAAGTTTTGATTTTGTTTATTGTTGCAAATTATCATCAAATTCTCTAATTGGGAGACCCCGGTCTACGCGGTCAGTTCCAACAAGTTACATTGGTCCCGTGCGAGGTGTTCGTGCATCCTACGGGGTCGTTTGGGGGGGGGGGGTTTCACCCTTTAACGGCTTGTTTTTAAATGTAAGTCTTGATTTTTTATAATTATTATCATATTCACAAACTGGGAAACTCGGGACTACGCGGTCAGTTACAACAAGTTATATTGGTCCTGTACGAGGTGTTCGTGCCTCATACGGAGTCGTTTGGGGGTTTGTTTTGGTTTTCACCGTTTAACGACTTGTTTTTAAATTTAAGTGTTGATTTTGTTGATTTTTGCAAATTATCGTCATATTCTCGAATCGGGAGACGCGGGACTACGTATCAGTTCCAACAAGTTACATTGGTCCCGTGCGAGGTGTTCGTGCTTCCTACAAGGTCATTTGGTGCGTAATTTGGGTTTTCACCCTTTAAAGTCTTATTTTTCAGTCTAAGTGTTGATTTCTACAAATTATCATCATATTCCCAAACTGGGAGACCCGGGACTATGCGGTCAGTTACTACAAGTTACATTAGTCTAGTACGAGGTGTTCGTGCCCCTTATGGGGTCGTTTGGGGGCTGGTTTGGTTTTCACCCTTTATAGGTTTCGTTTTTAAGTTTAAGTGTCGATTTTGTTGATTTTTGCAAATTATTGTCGTATTCTCAAATTGGGAGACTTTGGACTACTCGGTTAGTTCCAACAAGTTACATTGGTCTGGTGCGAGGTGTTTGTGCCTCCTACGGGGTCATTTGGGGGGGGTTGGGTTTTCACCCTTTAACGGCTTATTTTGAAGTGTAAGTGTTGATTTTTGCAAATTATTATCATATCCACAAACTGGGAGACTCGGGACTACGCGGTCAGTTACAACAAGTTACATTGGTCCCGTACGAGGTGTTCGCGCCTCATACGGGTCGTTTGGGGTTGGTTTTGGTTTTCACCCTTCAACGGCTTGTTTTTAAGTTTAAGTGTTGATTTTGTTGATTTTTGCAAATTATCATCATATTCTCGAATCGGGAGACCCGGGAATACGCGATCAGTTCCAACAAGTTACATTAGTCCCGTGCATGGTGTTCGTGCCTCCTACGTGGTCGTTTGGGGGTTGGTTTGGGTTTTCACACTTTAAAGGGTTGTTTTTTAGTCTAACTGTTAATTTTTGAAAATTATCATCATATTCACAAACTGGGAGACCCGGGACTACGCGGTCAGTTCCTCCAAGTTACATCGGTCCCGTGCGAGGTGTTCGTGCCTCCTACGTGGTCATTTGGGGGTTTGTTTGGGTTTTCACCCTTTAACGGCTTATTTTTAAGTCTAAGTGTGATTTTTTCAAATTATCGTCATATTCTCAAATTGTGAGATCTGGGATTACGCGGTTAGTTGCTACAAGTTACATTAGTCCCTTGCGAGGTGTTCGTGCCTCTTTCGGGGTCTTTTGGGGGTTGGTTTGGGTTTTCACCCTTTAACGGGTTACTTTTAATTCTAAGTGTGATTTTGTTGATTTTTACAAATTATCATCATATTCTCGATTCGGGAGACCCGGGACTACGCGGTCAGTTCTTACAAGTTAAATTGGTCCCGTGCGAGGTGTTTGTGCCTCCTACGGGGTCGTTTGGATGGTGGTTTGGGTTTTCTCCCTTTAACAGCTTGTTTTTAAGTCTAAGTGTTGATTTTTTCAAATTATCCTCATATTAACAAAATGGGAGACCCGGGATTACGCGGTCAGTTCGTACAAGTTACATTGGTCCCGTACGAGGAGTTCGTGCTTCTTACGGGGTCATTTGTGGGCTGGTTTGGGTTTTCAACCTCTAACGGCTTATTTTAAGTATAAGTGTGATTTTGGCGAGTTATCACTATATTCTCAACCCGGGAGACCCGGGACTGTGCGATCAGTTCCTACAAGTTACATTTGTCCCGTACGAGGTGTTCATGCCTCTTGCGTGGTCGTTTGGGGGCTGGTTTGGATTTTCACCCTTTAACGACTTGTTTTCAAGTCTAAGTGTTATTTTTGCTAATTATCATTGTATTCACTAATCGGTCCCGTGTGAGTTGTTCGTGCCTCCTACGGGGTCTTTTGGGGGTTGGTTTGGGTTTTTACCCTTTAACGACTTCTTTTTAAGTTGAAGTGTTGAATTTGTTGTTTTTTGCAAATATCGTCTATTCTCAAACCAGGAGACCCAGGACTACGCAGTCAGTTCCAACAAGTTACATTAGTCCCGTGCGAGGTGTTCGTGCCTCCTACGGGGTCGTTTGGAGGGTTATTTGGGTTTTCACCCTTTAACGGCTTATTTTTAAGTCTAAGTGTTTATTTCTACAAATTATCATCATATTTACAAATTGGGAGACCCGGGACTATGCGGTCAGTTACTACAAGTTACATTGGTCCAGTACGAGGTGTTCGTGCCTCCTATGGGGTCATTTGGGGGCTGGTTTGGGTTTTCACCCTTTAACGGTTTTGTTTTTAAGTTTAAGTGTTTATTTTATTGATTTTTGTAAATTATCGTCGTATTCTCAAATTGGGAGACCCTGGACTACGCGGTTAGTTCCAACAAGTTACATTGGTCTCGTGCGAGGTGTTCGTGCCTCCTACAGGGTCGTTTGGTAGGTGGTTTGGGTTTTCACCCTTTAACGACTTGTTTTTAAGTGTAAGTATTGATTTTTGCAAATTATCATCATATTCACAAACTGGGAGGCGCGGGACTACACAGTCAGTTACAACAAGTTACATTGGTCCCGTACGAGGTGTTCGTGCCTCTTACAGGGTCATTTGGGGGTTGGTTTGGGTTTTCACCCTTTAATGGCTTGTTTTTAAGTTTAAGTGTTGATTTTGTTGATTTTTGCAAATTATCATCATATTCGCGAATCGGGAGACCTGTGACAACACGGTCAGTTCCAACAAGTTACATTGGTCCCGTACGAGGTGTTCGTGCTTCTTACGGGGTCGTTTGGGGGCTGGTTTGCGTTTTCACCCGTTAATGGCTTGTTTTTAAGTCTAAGTGTCGATTTTTTTGATTTTTTCAAATTATCGTCGTATTCTCAAATTGGGAGACCCTGGACTACGCGGTTAGTTCCAACAAGTTACATTGGTCTCGTGCGAGGTGTTTGTGCCTCCTACGGGGTCGTTTGGGGGGTGGTTTGGGTTTTCACCCTTTATCGACTTGTTTTTAAGTGTAAGTGTTGATTTTTGCAAATTATTATCATATTCACAAACTGGGAGACTCGGGACTACGCGGTCAGTTACAACAAGTTACATTGGTCCCGTACGAGGTGTTCGTGCCTCATACGGGTCGTTTGGGATTGGTTTTGGTTTTCACCCTTTAACGGCTTGTTTTTAAGTTTAAGTGTTGATTTTGTTGATTTTTGCAAATTATCGTCATATTCTCGAATCGGGAGACCCGGGTCTACGCGATCAGTTCCAACAAGTTACATTAGTCCCGTGCGAGGTGTTCGTGCCTCCTACGTGGTCGTTTGGGGGTTGGTTTGGGTTTTCGCACTTTAAAGGGTTGTTTTTAAGTCTAACTGTTAATTTTTGAAAATTATCATCATATTCACAAACTGGGAGACCCGGGACTACGCGTTCAGTTCCTCCAAGTTACATCGGTCCCGTGCGAGGTGTTCGAGCCTCCTACCTGGTCGTTTGGGGGTTGGTTTGGGTTTTCACCCTTTAACGGCTTGTTTTTAAGTCTAAGTGTGATTTTTGCAAATTATTGTCATATTCTCAAATTGTGAGATCCGGGATTACGCGGTCAGTTACTACAACTTACCTTAGTCCCGTGCGAGGTGTTCGTGCCTCCTACGGGGTCGTTTGGTGGCTGGTTTGGATTTTCTCCCTTTAACGGCTTGTGTTTAATTTTGAGTGTTGATTTTTGTAAATTCTCATGATATTCTAAATCCGGGAGATCGGGGACAATGCGGTCAGTTTCGACAACTTACATTGGTCCCGTGCGAGGTGTTCGTGCCTCTTACGGGGTCTTTTGGGGGTTAGTTTGGGTTTTCACCCTTTAACGGGTTATTTTTAAGTCTAAGTGTGATTTTGTTGATTTTTACAAATTATCATCATATTCTCGATTCGGGAGACCCGGGACTACGCGGTCAGTTCTTACAAGTTAAATTGGTCCCGTGCGAGGTGTTTGTGCCTCCTACGGGGTCGTTTGGCTGGTGGTTTGGGTTTTCTCCCTTTAACAGCTTGTTTTTAAGTCTAAGTGTTGATTTTTTCAAATTATCCTCATATTAACAAACTGGGAGACCCGGGATTACGCGGTCAGTTCCTACAAGTTACATTGGTCCCGTACGAGGAGTTCGTGCTTCTTACGGGGTCATTTGTGGGCTGGTTTGGGTTTTCGACCTTTAACGGCTTATTTTAAGTATAAGTGTGATTTTTGCTAGTTATCCCTATATTCTCAAACCGGGAGACCCGGGACTATGCGATCAGTTCGTAGAAGTTACATTTGTCCCGTACGAGGTGTTCATGCCTCTTACGGGGTCGTTTGGGGTCTGGTTTAGATTTTCACCCTTTAACGGCTTGTTTTCAAGTCTAAGTGTTATTTTTGCTAATTATCATCGTATTCACTAATCGGTCCCGTGTGAGGTGTTCGTGCCTCCTACGGGGTCGTTTGGGTGTTGGTTTGGGTTTTTACCCTTTAACGACTTCTTTTTAAGTTTAAGTGTTGATTTTGTTGATTTTTACAAATATCGTCATATTCTCAAACCAGGGGACCTAGCACTACGCAATCAGTTCCAACAAGTTACATTAGTCCCGTGCGAGGTGTTCGTGCCTCCTACGGGGTCGTTTGGAGGGTTATTTGGGTTTTCACCCTTTAACGACTTATTTTTAAGTCTAGGTGTTGATTTCCACAAATTATCATCATATTCACAAACTGGGAGACCCGAGACTATGCGGTGAGTTACTACAAGTTACGTTAGTCCAGTACGAGGTGTTCGTGCCCCCTATGGGGTCGTTTGGGGGCTGCTTTGGGTTTTCACCCCTTAACGGTTTTGTTTTTAAGTTTAAGTGTCGATTTTGTTGATTTTTGCAAATTATCATCGTATTCTCAAATTGGGAGACCCTGGACTACGCGGTTAGTTCCAACAAGTTACATTGGTCTCGTGCGAGGTGTTCGTGCCTCCTACGGGGTCGTTTGGTAGGTGGTTTGGGTTTTCACCCTTTAACGACTTGTTTTTAAGTGTAAGTATTGATTTTTGCAAATTAGCATCATATTCACAAACTGGGAGACGCGGGACTACACGGTCAGTTACAACAAGTTACATTGGTCCCGTACGAGGTGTTCGTGCCTCTTACAGGGTCATTTGGGGGTTGGTTTGGGTTTTCACCCTTTAATGGCTTGTTTTTAAGTTTAAGTGTTGATTTTGTTGATTTTTGCAAATTATCATCATATTCTCGAATCGGGAGACCTGTGACAACACGGTCAGTTCCAACAAGTTACATTGGTCCCGTACGAGGTGTTCGTGATTCTTACGGGGTCGTTTGGGGACTGGTTTGCGTTTTCACCCGTTAATGGCTTGTTTTTAAGTCTAAGTGTAGATTTTGTTGATTTTTGCAAATTATCGTCGTATTCTCAAATTGGGAGACCCTGGACTACGCGGTTAGTTCCAACAAGTTACATTGGTCTCGTGCGAGGTGTTTGTGCCTCCTACGGGGTCGTTTGGGGGGTGGTTTGGGTTTTAACCCTTTATCGGCTTGTTTTTAAGTGTAAGTGTTGATTTTTGCAAATTATTATCATATTCACAAACTGGGAGACTCGGGACTACGCGGTCAGTTACAACAAGTTACATTGGTCCCGTACGAGGTGTTCGTGCCTCATACGGGTCGTTTGGGCTTGGTTTTGGTTTTCACCCTTTAACGGCTTGTTTTTAAGTTTAAGTGTTGATTTTGTTGATTTTTGCAAATTATCGTCATATTCTCGAATCGGGAGACCCGGGACTACGCGATCAGTTCCAACAAGTTACATTAGTCCCGTGCGAGGTGTTCGTGCCTCCTACGTGGTCGTTTGGGGGTTGGTTTGGGTTTTCGCACTTTAAAGGGTTGTTTTTAAGTCTAACTGTTAATTTTTGAAAATTATCATCATATTCACAAACTGGGAGACCCGGGACTACGCGGTCAGTTCCTCCAAGTTACATCGGTCCCGTGCGAGGTGTTCGAGCCTCCTACGTGGTCGTTTGGGGGTTGGTTTGGGTTTTCACCCTTTAACGGCTTATTTTTAAGTCTAAGTGTGATTTTTGCAAATTATTGTCATATTATCAAATTGTGAGATCCGGGATTACGCGGTCAGTTGCTACAACTTACCTTAGTCCCGTGCGAGGTGTTCGTGCCTCCTACGGGGTCGTTTGGTGGCTGGTTTGGATTTTCTCCCTTTAACGGCTTGTGTTTAATTTTGAGTGTTGATTTTTGTAAATTCTCATGATATTCTAAATCCGGGAGATCGGGGACAATGCGGTCAGTTTCGACAAGTTACATTGGTCCCGTGCGAGGTGTTCGTGCCTCTTACGGGGTTTTTTAGGGGTTAGTTTGGGTTTTCACCCTTTAACGGGTTATTTTTAAGTCTAAGTGTGATTTTGTTGATTTTTACAAATTATCATCATATTCTCGATTCGGGAGACCCGGGACTACGCGGTCAGTTCTTACAAGTTAAATTGGTCCCGTGCGAGGTGTTTGTGCCTCCTACGGGGTCGTTTGGATGGTGGTTTGGGTTTTCTCCCTTTAACAGCTTGTTTTTAAGTCTAAGTGTTGATTTTTTCAAATTATCCTCATATTAACAAACTGGGAGACCCGGGATTACGCGGTCAGTTCCTACAAGTTACGTTGGCCCCGTACGAGGAGTTCGTGCTTCTTACGGGGTCATTTGTGGGCTGGTTTGGGTTTTCGACCTTTAACGGCTTATTTTAAGTATAAGTGTGATTTTTGCTAGTTATCACTATATTCTCAAACCGGGAGACTCGGGACTATGCGATCAGTTCGTACAAGTTACATTTGTCCCGTACGAGGTGTTCATGACTCTTACGGGGTCGTTTGGGGTCTGGTTTAGATTTTCACCCTTTAACGGCTTGTTTTCAAGTCTAAGTGTTATTTTTGCTAATTATCATCGTATTCACTAATCGGTCCCGTGTGAGGTGTTCGTGCCTCCTACGGGGTCGTTTGGGTGTTGGTTTGGGTTTTTACCCTTTAACGACTTCTTTTTAAGTTTAAGTGTTGATTTTGTTGATTTTTGCAAATATCGTCATATTCTCAAACCAGGGGACCTAGCACTACGCAATCAGTTCCAACAAGTTACATTAGTCCCGTGCGAGGTGTTCGTGCCTCCTACGGGGTCGTTTGGAGGGTTATTTGGGTTTTCACCCTTTAACGACTTATTTTTAAGTCTAAGTGTTGATTTCCACAAATTATCATCATATTCACAAACTGGGAGACCCGGGACTATGAGGTGAGTTACTACAAGTTAAATTGGTCCCATACGAGGTGTTCGTGCCTCCTACGGGGTCGTTTGGGGGCTAGTTTGTGTTTTCACATCTTAACGGCCTGTTTTTAAGTATAAGTGTGATTTTTGCAAATTATCGTTGTATTCTCAAATTGGGAGACCCCGGACTACGCGATCAGTTCCAACAAGTGACATTGGTCCCGTGCGAGGTGTTCGTGCCTCCTACTGGGTCGTTTGGGGTTGGTTTGGGTTTTCACCCTTTAACGACTTGTTTTTAAGTCTAAGTGTATATTTTTGCAAATTATCATCATATTCAAAAACTTGGAGACCCGGGACTACGCGGTCAGTTACTACGAGTTACATTGGTCCCGTACGAGGTGTTCGTGCCTCCTACGGGGTCGTTTGGGGGCTGGTTTGGGTTTTCACCCTTTAACGACTTATTTTTACGTTTAAGTTTTGATTTTGTTTATTGTTGCAAATTATCATCAAATTCTCTAATTGGGAGACCCCGGTCTACGCGGTCAGTTCCAACAAGTTACATTGGTCCCGTGCGAGGTGTTCGTGCCTCCTACGGGGTCGTTTGGGGGGGGGGGGGTTTCACCCTTTAACGGCTTGTTTTTAAATGTAAGTCTTGATTTTTTATAATTATTATCATATTCACAAACTGGGAAACTCGGGACTACGCGGTCAGTTACAACAAGTTATATTGGTCCTGTACGAGGTGTTCGTGCCTCATACGGAGTCGTTTGGGGGTTTGTTTTGGTTTTCACCCTATAATGGCTTGTTTTTAAGTTTAAGTGTTGATTTTGTTGATTTTTGCAAATTATCGTCATATTCTCGAATCGGGAGACGCGGGACTACGTATCAGTTCCAACAAGTTACATTGGTCCCGTGCGAGGTGTTCGTGCCTCCGACAAGGTCATTTGGTGCGTAATTTGGGTTTTCACCCTTTAAAGTCTTATTTTTCAGTCTAAGTGTTGATTTCTACAAATTATCATCATATTCCCAAACTGGGAGACCCGGGACTATGCGGTCAGTTACTACAAGTTACATTAGTCTAGTACGAGGTGTTCGTGCCCCTTATGGGGTCGTTTGGGGGCTGGTTTGGTTTTCAATCTTTATAGGTTTCGTTTTTAAGTTTAAGTGTCGATTTTGTTGATTTTTGCAAATTATTGTCGTATTCTCAAATTGGGAGACTTTGGACTACTCGGTTAGTTCCAACAAGTTACATTGGTCTGGTGCGAGGTGTTTGTGCCTCATACGGGGTCATTTGGGGGGGGTTGGGTTTTCACCCTTTAACGGCTTATTTTGAAGTGTAAGTGTTGATTTTTGCAAATTATTATCATATCCACAAACTGGGAGACTCGGGACTACGCGGTCAGTTACAACAAGTTACATTGGTCCCGTACGAGGTGTTCGCGCCTCATACGGGTCGTTTGGGGTTGGTTTTGGTTTTCACCCTTCAACGGCTTGTTTTTAAGTTTAAGTGTTGATTTTGTTGATTTTTGCAAATTATCATCATATTCTCGAATCGGGAGACCCGGGAATACGCGATCAGTTCCAACAAGTTACATTAGTCCCGTGCATGGTGTTCGTGCCTCCTACGTGGTCGTTTGGGGGTTGGTTTGGGTTTTCACACTTTAAAGGGTTGTTTTTTAGTCTAACTGTTAATTTTTGAAAATTATCATCATATTCACAAACTGGGAGACCCGGGACTACGCGGTCAGTTCCTCCAAGTTACATCGGTCCCGTGCGAGGTGTTCGTGCCTCCTACGTGGTCATTTGGGGGTTTGTTTGGGTTTTCACCCTTTAACGGCTTATTTTTAAGTCTAAGTGTGATTTTTTCAAATTATCGTCATATTCTCAAATTGTGAGATCTGGGATTACGCGGTTAGTTGCTACAAGTTACATTAGTCCCTTGCGAGGTGTTCGTGCCTCTTTCGGGGTCTTTTGGGGGTTGGTTTGGGTTTTCACCCTTTAACGGGTTACTTTTAATTCTAAGTGTGATTTTGTTGATTTTTACAAATTATCATCATATTCTCGATTCGGGAGACCCGGGACTACGCGGTCAGTTCTTACAAGTTAAATTGGTCCCGTGCGAGGTGTTTGTGCCTCCTACGGGGTCGTTTGGATGGTGGTTTGGGTTTTCTCCCTTTAACAGCTTGTTTTTAAGTCTAAGTGTTGATTTTTTCAAATTATCCTCATATTAACAAACTGGGAGACCCGGGATTACGCGGTCAGTTCCTACAAGTTACATTGGTCCCGTACGAGGAGTTCGTGCTTCTTACGGGGTCATTTGTGGGCTGGTTTGGGTTTTCAACCTCTAACGGCTTATTTTAAGTATAAGTGTGATTTTGGCGAGTTATCACTATATTCTCAACCCGGGAGACCCGGGACTGTGCGATCAGTTCCTACAAGTTACATTTGTCCCGTACGAGGTGTTCATGCCTCTTGCGGGGTCGTTTGGGGGCTGGTTTGGATTTTCACCCTTTAACGACTTGTTTTCAAGTCTAAGTGTTATTTTTGCTAATTATCATCGTATTCACTAATCGGTCCCGTGTGAGTTGTTCGTGCCTCCTACGGGGTCTTTTGGGGGTTGGTTTGGGTTTTTACCCTTTAACGACTTCTTTTTAAGTTGAAGTGTTGAATTTGTTGTTTTTTGCAAATATCGTCTATTCTCAAACCAGGAGACCCAGGACTACGCAGTCAGTTCCAACAAGTTACATTAGTCCCGTGCGAGGTGTTCGTGCCTCCTACGGGGTCGTTTGGAGGGTTATTTGGGTTTTCACCCTTTAACGGCTTATTTTTAAGTCTAAGTGTTTATTTCTACAAATTATCATCATATTTACAAATTGGGAGACCCGGGACTATGCGGTCAGTTACTACAAGTTACATTGGTCCAGTACGAGGTGTTCGTGCCTCCTATGGGGTCATTTGGGGGCTGGTTTGGGTTTTCACCCTTTAACGGTTTTGTTTTTAAGTTTAAGTGTTGATTTTATTGATTTTTGTAAATTATCGTCGTATTCTCAAATTGGGAGACCCTGGACTACGCGGTTAGTTCCAACAAGTTACATTGGTCTCGTGCGAAGTGTTCGTGCCTCCTACTGGGTCGTTTGGGCGGTGGTTTGGGTTTTCACCCTTTAATGGCTTGTTTGTAATTGTAAGTGTTGATTTTTGCAAATTATCATCATATTCACAAACTGGGAGTTCCGCGACTACGCGGTCAGTTACAACAAGTTACATTGGTCCCGTAAGAGGTGTCCGTGCCTCTTACGGGGTCATTAGGTGGTTGGTTTGGGTTTTCACCCTTTAACGGTTTTGTTTTTAAGTTTAAGTGTTGATTTTGTTGATTTTTGCAAATTATCGTCGTATTCTCAAATTGGGAGACCCTCGACTACGCGGTTAGTTCCAACAAGTTACATTGGTCTCGTGCGAGGTGTTCGTGCCTCCTACGGGGTTGTTTGGGGGGTGGTTTGGGTTTTCACCCTTTAACGGCTTGTTTTTAAGTGTAAGTGTTGATTTTTGCAAATTATCATCATATTCACAAACTGGGAGACCCGAAACTACACGGTCAGTTACAACAAGTTACATTGGTCCCGTACGAGGTGTTCGTCCCTCTTACAGGGTCATTAGGGGGTTGGTTTGGGTTTTCACCCTTTAACGGCTTGTTTTTAAGTTTAAGTGTTGATTTTGTTGATTTTTGCAAATTATCATCATATTCTCGAATCGGGAGACCTGGGACAACACGGTTAGTTCCTACAAGTTTCATTGGTCCCGTACGAGGTGTTCGTGCTTCTTACGGGGTCGTTTGGGGGCTGGTTTGCGTTTTCACCCTTTAATGGCTTGTTTTTAAGTCTAAGTGTGATTTTTGCAAGTTATCGCCATATTCTCAAACCGAGATACCTGGGACTGTAAGGTTAGTTCCTACAAGTTACGTTGGTCCCGTACGAGGTGTTCGTACCTCTTACGGGGTCGTTTGGCGGCTGGTTTGGATTTTCACCCTTTAACGACTTGTTTTCAAGTCTAGGTGTTATTTTTGCCAATTATTATCATATTCACTAATCGGGAGACCCGGGACTACGCGATCAGTTCCAACAAGTTACATTGGTCCCGTACTAGGTGATCGTGCCTCCTACGGGGTCATTTGGGGGCTGGTTTTGATTTTCACCCTTTCATCACTTGTTTTTAAGTTTAAGCGTTGATTTTGTTGATTTTTGCAAATTATCGTCATATTCTCAAATTGGGAGACCTCGGACTACCCGGTCAGTTCCAACAAGTTACATTGGTCATGTGCGAGGTGTTCGTGCCTCATACGGGGTCATTTGGGGGTTATTTGGGTTTTCACCCTTTAACGGCTTGTTTTTAAGTTTAAGTGTTGATTTTGTTAATTTTTGCAAATTATCGGCATATTATCAAATTCGGAGACCCCGGACTACGCGGTTAGTTTCAACAAGTCACATTGGTCCCGTGCGAGGTGTTCGTGCCTCCTACGTGGTCGTTTGGGGGGTGGTTTGGGTTTTCACCCTTTAACGGCTTATTTTTAAGTTTAAGTGTTGATTTTGTTAATTTTTGCCAATTATCAGCATATTATCAAATTCGGAGACCCTGGACTACGCGGTTAGGTCCAACAAGTCACATTGGTCCCGTGCGAGGTGTTCATGCCTCCTACGTGATCGTTTGGGGGGTGGTTTGGGTTTTCACCCTTTAACGGCTTGTTTTTATGTGTAAGTGTTGATTTTTGAAAATTATCATCATATTCACATTCTGGGAGACCCGGGACTACGCGGTCATTTCCAACAAGTTACATTGGTCCCTTGCGAGGTGTTTGTGCCTCCTGCGGGGTCGTTTTGGGGGTGTTGTGAGTTTTCACCCTTTAACGACCTATTTTTAAGTCTAAGTGTTGATTTTTGCATACTCGGAGACCCGGGACTACGCGGTCAGTTCTTGTAAGTTACATTGGTCCGGTTCGAGGTGTTCATGCCTCCTACGGGGTCGTTTTGGGGTTGGTTTGGGTTTTCACCCTTTAATGGCTTATTTTTTAGTGTAAGTGTTGATTTTGTTGATTTTTGCAAATTATCATCATATTCTCGAATCGGGAGACCCGGGACTACGCGGTCAGTTCCTACAAGTTACATTGGTTCCGTGCGAGGTGTTCGTGCCTCCTACGTGGTCGTTTGGGGGTTGGTTTGGGTTTTCACCATTTAAAGGCTTCTGTTAAGTCTCAGTGTTAAGTTTTACAAATTATCATCATATTCACAAACCGGGAGATCCATGACTACGCGGTGAGTTCCTCCAAGTTACATTGGTCCCTTGCGAGGTGTTCGTGCCTCATACGGGGTCGTTTTGGGCTGGTTTGGGTTTTCACCCTTTAACGGCTTATTTTTAAGTTTAAGTGTTAATTTTGTTTATTTTTGCAAATTATCATCATATTCTCAATTTGGGTGACCCCGGACTACGCGGTTAGTTCCAACAAGTTAAATTGGTCCCATGCGAGGTGTTCGTACCTCTTACGGGGTCGTTTGGGGGGTGGGGGTTTGGGTTTTCACCCTTTAACGACTTATTTTTTAGACTAAGTGTTGATTTTTGCAAATTATCATCATATTCACAAACTGGGGGAGCCGGGACTACGCGGTCACTTACTACAAGTTAAATTGGTCCCGTGCGAGGTGTCCGTGCCTCCTACGGGGTCGTTTGGGGGTGGTTTGTGTTTTCACCCTTTAACGACTTGTTTTTAAGTCTAAGTGTTGATTTTTGCAAATTATCATCATATTCACAAATTGGGATACCCGAGACAACGCGGTCAATTCCTAGAAGTTACATTGGTCCCTTGCGAGGTGTTCATGCCTCTTACGTGGCCTTTTGGGGGCTGGTTTGGGTTTTCACCCTTTAACGACTTGTTTTTAAGTCTAAGTATTTATTTTATTGATTTTTACAAATTAACATCATATTCTCGAATTGGGAGACCCGGGACTACGCGGTTAGTTCCTACACGTTATATTGGTCCCGTACGAGGTGTTCGTGCCTCCTACGGGGTCGTTTAGGTGCTGGTTTGGGTTTTCACCCCTTAACGGCTTGTTTTTAAGTTTAAGTGTTGATTTCTACAAATTATCATCATATTCACAAAATGGGTGACCCGAGACTACGCGGTTAGTTACTACAAGTAACATTGGTCCCGTACGAGGTGTTCGTGCCTCCTACAGGGTCGTTTGGGGGCTGGTTTGGGTTTTCACCCTTTAACGGTTTTGTTTTTTAGTTTAACTGTTGATTTTGTTGATTTTTTTAAATTATCGTCATATTCTCAAATTGGGAGACCCCGGACTACGCTGTTAGTTCTAAAAAGTTACATTCGTCTCGTGCGAGGTGTTCATGCCTCCTCAGGGGTCGTTTGGGTGGTGGTTTGGGTTTACACCCTATAACGGCTTATTTATAAGACTAAGTGTTTATTTTGGTGATTTTTGCAAATTATCGTCGTATTCTCAAATTGTGTGACCCCGGACTACGTGATTAGTTCCAACAAGTTACATTGGTCCCGTACGAGGTGTTCGTGCCTCCTGCGGGGTCGTTTGGGGGCGGGTTTGGGTTTTCACACTTTAACTGCTTGTTTTTAAGTCTAAGTGTTGATTTTTGCAAATTGTCGTCATATTTTCAAATTGGGTGACCCCGGACTACGCGATCAGTTCAAACAAGTTACATTGGTCCCGTGCGAGGTGTTCGTGCCTCCTACGGGGTCATTTCGGGGGTTATTTGGGTTTTCACCCTTTAAAGGCTTTTTTCCAAGTCTAAGTGTTGATTTCTACAAATTATCATCATATTCACAAACTGGGAGACCCGGGACTATGCGGTTAGTTACTACAAGTTACATTGGTCCAGTACGAGGTGTTCGTGCCTCCTAGGGGGTCGTTTGGGGGCTGGTTTGGGATTTCACCCTTTAACGGTTTTGTTTTTAAGTTTAAGTGTTGATTTTGTTGATTTTTGCAAATTATCGTCGTATTCTCAAATTGGGAGACCCTGGACTATGGGGTTAGTTCCAACAAGTTACATTAGTCTCGTGCGACGTGTTCGTGCCTCCTACGGGGTGGTTTGGAGGTGGTTTGGGTTTTCACCCTTTAACAGCTTGTTTTTAAGTGTAAGTGTTGATTTTTGCAAATCATCATCATATTCACAAACCGGGAGATCCGGGACTATGCAGTCAGTTACTACAAGTTAAATTGTTCCCGAACGAGGTGTTCGTTCCTCTTACGGGGTCGTTTTGGGTTCGTTTGGGTTTTCACCCTTTAACGGCTTATTTTTAAGTTTAAGTGTTATTTTTGTTATTTTTTGCAAATTATCATCAAATTCTCGAATCGAGAGACCCGGGACTACGCGATCAGTTCCAACAAGTTACATTGGTCCCGTGCGAGGTGTTCGTTCCACTTACGGGGTCGTTTAGGGGCTGGTTTGGGTTTTCACCCTTTAACGACTTGTTTTCAACTTAAAGTGTTGATTTTGTTGATTTTTGCAAATTATCATCATATTCTCAAATTGGGAGACCCCGAACTACGCAGTCAGTTCCAACAAGTAACATTGGTCCCATGCGAGGTGTCCGTGCCTCCTACGGGGTCGTTTGGGGGGTTGTTTGGGTTTTCAACCTTTAAGGGCTTGTTTTTAAGTTTAAGTGTTGCTTTTCGCAAATTATCATCATATTCACAAAGCGGGAGACCCCGGACTACGCACGCAGTTACTACAATATAAATTGGTCCCGTACCAGGTGTTCATTCCTCTTACGGGGTCGTTTTGGGTTGGTTTGGCTTTTCACCCTTTAACGACTTATTTTTAAGTTTAAGTGTTGTTTTTGTTGTTTTTTGCAAATTATCATCATTTTCTCAAATTGGGAGACTCCGGACTGCGCGGTCAGTTCCAACAAGTTACATTGGTCCCGTGCGAGGTGTTCGTGCCTCTTACGGGGTCGTTTGGGGGGTGGTTTGGGTTTTCACCCTTTAAAGGCTTGTTTTTAAGTGTAAGTGTTGATTTTTGGAAATAATCATCATATTCACAAACTAGGTGACCCGGGACTACGCTGTCAGTTACTACAAGTTACGTTGGTCCCGTACGTGGTGTTCGTGCCTCCTACGGGGTCATTTGGGGTTTGGTTTTGGTTTTCACCCTTTAACGACTTGTTTTTAAATTTAAGTGTTGATTTTGTTGATTTTTGCAAATTATAATCATATTCTTCAATCGGGAGACCCGGGACTACGCGGTCAGTTCCAGCAAGTTACATTGGTCTCGTGCGAGGTGTTCATACCTCCTACGTGGTCGTTTGGGGGTTGGTTTGGGTTTTCACCGTTTAAAGGTTCGTTTTTAAGTCTAAATGTTAATTTTTGGAAATTATCATCAGATTCACAAACTGGGAGACCCGGGACTATGCGAGCAGTTCCTCCAAGTTACATTGGTCCCGTGCGAGGTGTTCGTACCTCCTACGGGGTCGTTTGTTGGCTGGTTTGGGTTTTCACCCTTTAACGACTTGTTTTTAAGTCTAAGTGTCATTTTTGCAAATTTTTTTCATATTCTCATATCGTGAGACCTGGGACTACGCGGTTAGTTCCTACAAGTTACATTAGTCCCGTGCGAGGTGTTCGTGTCTCCTACGGGGTCGTTTGGTGGCTGGTTTGAGTTTTCACCCTTTAACGACTTGTTTTTAAGTTTGAGTGTTGATTTTTGTAAATTATCATCATATTCACAAACGGGGAGACCCGGGACTGCGCGGTCAGTTACAACAAGTTACATTGGTCCCGTACGAGGTGTTCGTGCCTCCTACAGGATCATCTGGGGTTGGTTTGGGTTTTCACCCTTTGACGGCTTGTTTTTAAGTTTAAGTGTTGATTTTGTTGATTTTTGCAAATTATCATCAAATTCTCGAATCGAAAGACCCGGGACTACGCGATCAGTTCCAACAACTTACATTGGTCCCGTGCGAGGCGTTCGTTCTAGTTACGGGGTCGTTTAGGGGCTGGTTTGGGTTTTCACCCTTTAATGACTTATTTTTAACTTAAAGTGTTGATTTTGTTGATTTTTGCAAATTATCATCATATTCTCAAATTAGGAGAAACCGAACTACGCGATCAGTTCCAACAAGTAACGTTGGTCCCATGCGAGGTGTCCATGCCCCCTACAGGGTCGTTTGGGGGGTGGTTTGGGTTTTCAACCTTTAACAACTTGTTTTTATGTCTAAGTGTTGCTTTTTGTAAATTATCATCATATTCACAAACCGGGAGACCCGGGACTACGCAGTCAGTTACTACAAGTTAAATTGGTCCCGAACGAGGTGTTCGTTCCTCTTATGGGGTCGTTTTGGGTTGGTTTGGGTTTTCACCCTTTACGGCTTATTTTTAAGTTTAAGTGTTGTTTTTGTTGTTTTTTGCAAATTATCATCAAATTCTCGAATCGAGAGACCCCGGACTACGCGATCAGTTCCAACAAGTTACATTGGTCCCGTGCGAGGTGTTCGTTCCACTTACGGGGTCGTTTAGGGGTTGGTTTGGGTTTTTACCCTTTAACGACTTGTTTTCAACTTAAAGTGTTGATTTTGTTGATTTTTGCAAATTATCATCATATTCTCGAATTGGGAGACCCCGAACTACGCAGTCAGTTCCAACAAGTAACATTGGTCCCATGCGAGGTGTCCGTGCCTCCTACGGGGTCGTTTGGGGGGTGGTTTGGGTTTTCAACCTTTAACGGCTTGTTTTTAAGTCTAAGTTTTTCTTTTCGCAAATTATCATCATATTCACAAACCGGGAGACCCGGGACTATGCAGTCAGTTCAAACATGTTAAATTGGTCCCGTACGAGGTGTTCGTTCCTCTTACGGGGTCGTTTTGGGTTGGTTTGGCTTTTCACCCTTTAACGGCTTATTTTTAAGTTTAAGTGTTGTTTTTGTTGTTTTTTGCAAATTATCGTCATATTCTGAAATTGGGAGACCCGGGACTGCGCGGTCAGTTCTAACAAGTTACATTGGTTCCGTGCGAGGTGTTCGTGCCTCCTACGAGGTCGTTTGGGGGTTGGTTTGGGTTTTCACCCTTTAAAGGCTTGTTTTTAAGTGTAAGTGTTGATTTTTGTAAATAATCAGCATATTCACAAACTGGGTGACCCGGGATTACGTTGTCAGTTACTACAAGTTACGTTGGTCCCGTACGAGGTGTTCGTGCCTCCTACGGGATCATTCGGGGTTTGGTTTTGGTTTTCACCCTTTAACGACTTGTTTTTAAATTTAAGTGTTGATTTTGTTGCTTTTTGCAAATTATCATCATATTCTTCAATCGGGAGACCCGGGACTACGCGGTCAGTTCCAGCAAGTTACATTGGTCTCGTGCGAGGTGTTCGTGCCTCCTACGTGGTCGTTTGGGTGTTGGTTTGGGTTTTCACCGTTGAAAGGTTCGTTTTTAAGTCTAAATGTTAATTTTTGCAAATTATCATCATATTCACAAATTGGGAGACCAGGGACTCTGCGAGCAGTTCCTCCAAGTTACATTGGTCCCGTGCGAGGTGTTCGTACCTCCTACGGGGTCGTTTGTTGGCTGGTTTGGGTTTTCACCCTTTAACGGCTTGTTTTTAAGTCTAAGTGTCATTTTTGCAAATTTTTGTCATATTCTCATATCGTGAGACCTAGGACTACGCGGTTAGTTCCTACAAGTTACATTAGTCCCGTGCGAGGTGTTCGTGTCTCCTACGGGGTCGTTTGGTGGTTGGTTTGAGTTTTCACCCTTTAACGTCTTGTTTTTTAGTTTGAGTGTTGATTTTTGTAAATTATCATCATATTCTAAATTCGGGAGACCTGGGATAACGCGGTCAGTTCCTACAAGTTACATTGGTCCCGTGCGAGGTGTTCGTGCCTCTTACGGGGTCTTTTTGGGGCAGGTTTGGGTTTTCCCCCTTTAACGGCTTGTTTTTAAGTCTAAGTGTTGATTTTTGCAAATTATAGTCATATTCTCAAATTGGTTGACCCCGGACTATGCGATCAGTTCAAACAAGTTACATTGGTCCCGTGCGAGGTGGTCGTGCCTCCTACGGGGTCATTTCGGTGGTTATTTGGGTTTTCACCCTTTAAAGGCTTTTTTTCAAGTCTAAGTGTTGATTTCTACAAATTATCATCATATTCACAAACTGGGAGACCCGGGACTATGCTGTCAGTTACTACAAGTTACATTGGTCCAGTACGAGGTGTTCGTGCCTCCTATGGGGTCGTTTGGAGGCTGGTTTGGGATTTCAACCTTTAACGGTTTTGTTTTTAAGTTTAAGTGTTGATTTTGTTGATTTTCGCAAATTATCGTCGTATTCTCAAATTGGGAGACCCTGGACTACGCGGTTAGTTCCAACAAGTTACATTAGTCTCGTGCGAGGTGTTCGTGCCTCCTACGGGTGGTTTGGGGGGTGGTTTGGGTTTTCACCCTTTAACGACTTGTTTTTAAGTGTAAGTGTTGATTTTTGCAAATCATCATCATATTCACAAACTGGGAGACCCGAGACTGCGCGGTCAGTTACAACAAGTTACATTGGTCCCATACGAGGTGTTCGTGCCTCCTACGGGATCATCTGGGGGTTGGTTTGGGTTTTCACCCTTTGACGGCTTGTTTTTAAGTTTAAGTGTTGATTTTGTTGATTTTTGCAAATTATCATCAAATTCTCGAATCGAGAGACCCGGGACTACGCGATCAGTTCCAACAACTTACATTGGTCCCGTGCGAGGCGTTCGTTCTAGTTACGGGGTCGTTTAGGGGCTGGTTTGGGTTTTCACCCTTTAATGACTTATTTTTAACTTAAAGTGTTGATTTTGTTGATTTTTGCAAATTATCATCATATTCTCAAATTAGGAGAAACCGAACTACGCGATCAGTTCCAACAAGTAACGTTGGTCCCATGCGAGGTGTCCATGCCCCCTACAGGGTCGTTTGGGGGGTGGTTTGGGTTTTCAACCTTTAACAACTTGTTTTTATGTCTAAGTGTTGCTTTTTGTAAATTATCATCATATTCACAAACCGGGAGACCCGGGACTACGCAGTCAGTTACTACAAGTTAAATTGGTCCCGAACGAGGTGTTCGTTCCTCTTATGGGGTCGTTTTGGGTTGGTTTGGGTTTTCACCCTTTACGGCTTATTTTTAAGTTTAAGTGTTGTTTTTGTTGTTTTTTGCAAATTATCATCAAATTCTCGAATCGAGAGACCCCGGACTACGCGATCAGTTCCAACAAGTTACATTGGTCCCGTGCGAGGTGTTCGTTCCACTTACGGGGTCGTTTAGGGGTTGGTTTGGGTTTTTACCCTTTAACGACTTGTTTTCAACTTAAAGTGTTGATTTTGTTGATTTTTGCAAATTATCATCATATTCTCGAATTGGGAGACCCCGAACTACGCAGTCAGTTCCAACAAGTAACATTGGTCCCATGCGAGGTGTACGTGCCTCCTACGGGGTCGTTTGGGGGGTGGTTTGGGTTTTCAACCTTTAACGGCTTGTTTTTAAGTCTAAGTTTTTCTTTTCGCAAATTATCATCATATTCACAAACCGGGAGACCCGGGACTATGCAGTCAGTTCAAACATGTTAAATTGGTCCCGTACGAGGTGTTCGTTCCTCTTACGGGGTCGTTTTGGGTTGGTTTGGCTTTTCACCCTTTAACGGCTTATTTTTAAGTTTAAGTGTTGTTTTTGTTGTTTTTTGCAAATTATCGTCATATTCTGAAATTGGGAGACCCGGGACTGCGCGGTCAGTTCTAACAAGTTACATTGGTTCCGTGCGAGGTGTTCGTGCCTCCTACGAGGTCGTTTGGGGGGTGGTTTGGGTTTTCACCCTTTAAAGGCTTGTTTTTAAGTGTAAGTGTTCATTTTTGTAAATAATCATCATATTCACAAACTGGGTGACCCGGGACTACGTTGTCAGTTACTACAACTTACGTTGGTCCCGTACGAGGTGTTCGTGCCTCCTACGGGGTCATTCGGGGTTTGGTTTTGGTTTTCACCCTTTAACGACTTGTTTTTATATTTAAGTGTTGATTTTGTTGATTTTTGCAAATTATCATCATATTCTTCAATCGGGAGACCCGGGACTACGCGGTCAGTTCCAGCAAGTTACATTGGTCTCGTGCGAGGTGTTCGTGCCTCCTACGTGGTCGTTTGGGTGTTGGTTTGGGTTTTCACCGTTGAAAGGTTCGTTTTTAAGTCTAAATGTTAATTTTTGCAAATTATCATCATATTCACAAATTGGGAGACCAGGGACTCTGCGAGCAGTTCCTCCAAGTTACATTGGTCCCGTGCGAGGTGTTCGTACCTCCTACGGGGTCGTTTGTTGGCTGGTTTGGGTTTTCACCCTTTAACGGCTTGTTTTTAAGTCTAAGTGTCATTTTTGCAAATTTTTGTCATATTCTCATATCGTGAGACCTAGGACTACGCGGTTAGTTCCTACAAGTTACATTAGTCCCGTGCGAGGTGTTCGTGTCTCCTACGGGGTCGTTTGGTGGTTGGTTTGAGTTTTCACCCTTTAACGGCTTGTTTTTTAGTTTGAGTGTGGATTTTTGTAAATTATCATCATTTTCTAAATTCGGGAGACCTGGGATAACGCGGTCAGTTCCTATAAGTTACATTGGTCCCGTGCGAGGTGTTCGTGCCTCTTACGGGGTCTTTTTGGGGCAGGTTTGGGTTTTCCCCCTTTAACGGCTTGTTTTTAAGTCTAAGTGTTGATTTTTACAAATTATAGTCATATTCTCAAATTGGTTGACCCCGGACTATGCGATCAGTTCAAACAAGTTACATTGGTCCCGTGCGAGGTGGTCGTGCCTCCTACGGGGTCATTTCGGTGGTTATTTGGGTTTTCACCCTTTAAAGGCTTTTTTTCAAGTCTAAGTGTTGATTTCTACAAATTATCATCATATTCACAAACTGGGAGACCCGGGACTATGCTGTCAGTTACTACAAGTTACATTGGTCCAGTACGAGGTGTTCGTGCCTCCTATGGGGTCGTTTGGAGGCTGGTTTGGGATTTCAACCTTTAACGGTTTTGTTTTTAAGTTTTAGTGTTGATTTTGTTGATTTTCGCAAATTATCGTCGTATTCTCAAATTGGGAGACCCTGGACTACGCGGTTAGTTCCAACAAGTTACATTAGTCTCGTGCGAGGTGTTCGTGCCTCCTACGGGTGGTTTGGGGGGTGGTTTGGGTTTTCACCCTTTAACGGCTTGTTTTTAAGTGTAAGTGTTGATTTTTGCAAATCATCATCATATTCACAAACTGGGAGACCCGAGACTGCGCGGTCAGTTACAACAAGTTACATTGGTCCCATACGAGGTGTTCGTGCCTCCTACGGGATCATCTGGGGGTTGGTTTGGGTTTTCACCCTTTGACGGCTTGTTTTTAAGTTTAAGTGTTGATTTTGTTGATTTTTGCAAATTATCATCAAATTCTCGAATCGAGAGACCCGGGACTACGCGATCAGTTCCAACAACTTACATTGGTCCCGTGCGAGGCGTTCGTTCTAGTTACGGGGTCGTTTAGGGGCTGGTTTGGGTTTTCACCCTTTAATGACTTATTTTTAACTTAAAGTGTTGATTTTGTTGATTTTTGCAAATTATCATCATATTCTCAAATTAGGAGAAACCGAACTACGCGATCAGTTCCAACAAGTAACGTTGGTCCCATGCGAGGTGTCCATGCCCCCTACAGGGTCGTTTGGGGGGTGGTTTGGGTTTTCAACCTTTAACAACTTGTTTTTATGTCTAAGTGTTGCTTTTTGTAAATTATCATCATATTCACAAACCGGGAGACCCGGGACTACGCAGTCAGTTACTACAAGTTAAATTGGTCCCGAACGAGGTGTTCGTTCCTCATACGGGGTCGTTTTGGGTTGGTTTGGGTTTTCACCCTTTACGGCTTATTTTTAAGTTTAAGTGTTGTTTTTGTTGTTTTTTGCAAATTATCATCAAATTCTCGAATCGAGAGACCCGTGACTACGCGATCAGTTCCAACAAGTTACATTGGTCCCGTGCGAGGTGTTCGTTCCACTTACGGGGTCGTTTAGGGGCTGGTTTGGGTTTTTACCCTTTAACGACTTGTTTTCAACTTAAAGTGTTGATTTTGTTGATTTTTGCAAATTATCATCATATTCTCAAATTGGGAGACCCCGAACTACGCAGTCAGTTCCAACAAGTAACATTGGTCCCATGCGAGGTGTCCGTGCCTCCTACGGGGTCGTTTGGGGGACGGTTTGGGTTTTCAACCTTTAACGGCTTGTTTTTAAGTCTAAGTGTTGCTTTTCGCAAATTATCATCATATTCACAAACCGGGAGACCCGGGACTACACAGTCAGTTCCAACATGTTAAATTGGTCCCGTACGAGGTGTTCGTTCCTCTTACGGGGTCGTTTTGGGTTGGTTGGGCTTTTCACCCTTTAACGGCTTATTTTTAAGGTTAAGTGTTGTTTTTTGCAAATTATCGTCATATTCTTAAATTGGGAGACCCCGGACTGCGCGGTCAGTTCCAACAAGTTACATTGGTTCCGTGCGAGGTGTTCGTGCCTCCTACGAGGTCGTCTGGGGGGTGGTTTGGGTTTTCATCCTTTAAAGGCTTGTTTTTACAGTGTAAGTGTTGATTTTTGCAAATAAACATCATATTCACGAACTGGGTTACCCGGGACTACGCTGTCAGTTACTAAAAGTTACGTTGGTCCCGTACGACGTGTTCGTGCCTCCTACGGGGTCATTTGGGGTTGGGTTTTGGTTTTCACCCTTTAACGACTTGTTTTTAAGTTTAAGTGTTGATTTTGTTGATTTTTGAAAATTATCATCATATTCTCCAATCGGGAGACCCGTGACTACGCGGTCAGTTCCAGCAAGTTACATTGGTCTCGTGCGAGGTGTTCCTGCCTCCTACGTGGTCGTTTGGGGGTTGGTTTGGGTTTTCACCGTTTAAAGGTTTGTTTTTAAGTCTAAATGTTAATTTTTGCAAATTATTGTCATATTCACAAACTGGGAGACCCGGGACTATGCGAGCAGTTCCTCCAAGTTACATTGGTCCCGTGCGAGGTGTTCGTACCTCCTACGGGGTCGTTTGTTGGCTGGTTTGGGTTTTCACCCTTTAACGGCTTGTTTTTAAGTCTAAGTGTCATTTTTGCAAATTTTCGTCATATTCTCATATCGTGAGACCTGGGACTACGCGGTTAGTTCCTACAAGTTACATTAGTCCCGTGCGAGGTGTTCGTGTCTCCTACGGGGTCGTTTGGTGGCTGGTTTGAGTTTTCACCCTTTAAAGGCTTGTTTTTAGGTTTGAGTGTTGATTTTTGCAAATTATCATCATATTCTAAATCCGGGAGACCTGAGACAACGCGGTCAGTTCCTGCAAGTTACATTGGTCCCGTACGAGGTGTTCGTGCCTCCTGCGGGGTCGTTTGGGGGCGGGTTTGGGTTTTCACACTTTAACTGCTTGTTTTTAAGTCTAAGTGTTGATTTTTGCAAATTATCATCATATTCTCAAATTGGGTGACCCCGGACTATGCGATCAGTTCAAACAAGTTACATTGGTCCCGTGCGAGGTGTTCGTGCCTCCTACGGGGTCATTTCGGGGGTTAATTGTGTTTTCACTCTTTAAAGGCTTTTTTCCAAGTCTAAGTGTTGATTTCTACAAATTATCATCTTATTCACAAACTGGGAGACCCGGGACTATGCGGTCAGTTACAACAAGTTACATTGGTCCAGTACGAGGTGTTCGTGCCTCCTATAGGGTCGTTTGGGGGCTGGTTTGGGATTTCACCTTTTAACGGTTTTGTTTTTAAGTTTAAGTGTTGATTTTGTTGATTTTTGCAAATTATCATCGTATTCTCAAATTGGGAGACCCCGGACTACGCGGTTAGTTCCAACAAGTTACATTAGTCTCGTGCGAGGTGTTCGTGCCTCCTACGGGATGGTTTGTGTTTTCACCCTTTAACGGCTTGTTTTTAAGTGTAAGTGTTGATTTTTGCAAATAATCATCATATTCACAAACTGGGAGACCCGGTACTGCGCGGTCAGTTACAACAAGTTACATTGGTCCCGTACGAGGTGTTTGTGCCTCCTACGGGATCATCTGGGGGTTGGTTTGGGTTTTCACCCTTTGACGGCTTGTTTTTAAGTTTAAGTGTTGATTTTGTTGATTTTTGCAAATTATCATCAAATTCTCGAATCGAGAGACCTGGGACTACGCGATCAGTTCCAACAACTTACATTGGTCCCGTGCGAGGTGTTCGTTCCAGTTACGGGGTCGTTTAGGGGCTGGTTTGGGTTTTCACCCTTAAATGACTTGTTTTTAACTTAAAGTGTTGATTTTGTTGATTTTTGGAAATTATCATCATATTCTCAAATTAGGAGAACCCGAACTACGCGGTCAGTTCCAACAAGTAACATTGGTCCCATGCGAGGTGTCCATGCCTCCTACGGGGTCGTTTGGGGGGTGGTTTAGGTTTTCAACCTTTAACGGCTTGTTTTTAAGTCTAAGTGTTGCTTTTTTTAAATTATCATCATATTCACAAACCGGGAGACTCGGGACTACGCAATCAGTTACTACAAGTTAAATTGGTCCCGAACGAGGTGTTCGTTCCTCTTACGGGGTCGTTTTGGGTTGGTTTGGGTTTTCACCCTTTACGGCTTATTTTTAAGTTTATGTGTTGTTTTTGTTGTTTTTTGCAAATTATCATCAAATTCTCGAATTGGGAGACCCGGATTGCGCGGTCAGTTCCAACAAGTTACATTGGTTCCGTGCGAGGTGTTCGTGCCTCTTACGGGGTCGTTTGGGGGGTGGTTTGGGTTTTCACCCTTTAAAGGCTTGTTTTTAAGTGTAATTGTTGATTTTGTTGATTTTTGCAAATTATCATCATATTCTCAAATTGGGAGACCCCGAACTACGCAGTCAGTTCCAACAAGTAACATTGGTCCCATGCGAGGTGTCCGTGCCTCCTACGGGGTCGTTTGGGGGGTGGTTTGGGTTTTCAACCTTTAACGGCTTGTTTTTAAGTCTAAGTGTTGCTTTTTGCAAATTATCATCATATTCACAAACCGATAGACCCGGGACTACGCAGTCAGTTCCAACAAGTTAAATTGGTCCCGTACGAGGTATTCGTTCCTCTTACGGGGTCGTTTTGGGTTGGTTTGGCTTTTCACCCTTTAACGGCTTGTTTTTAAGTTTAAGTGTTGATTTTGTTGATTTTTGCAAATTATCATCAAATTCTCGAATCGAGAGACCCAGGACTACGCGATCAGTTCCAACACCTTACATTGGTCCCGTACGAGGTGTTCGTGCCTCTTACAGGGTCATTTGGGGGTTGGTTTGGGTTTTCACCCTTTAATGACTTGTTTTTAAGTTTAAGTGTTGATTTTGTTGATTTTTGCAAATTATCATCATATTCTCAAATTGGGAGACCCCGAACTACGCAGTCAGTTCCAACAAGTAACATTGGTTCCATGCGAGGTGTCCGTGCCTCCTACGGGGTCGTTTGGGGGGTGGTTTGGGTTTTGAACCTTTAACGGCTTGTTTTTAAGTCTAAGTGTTGCTTTTTGCAAATTATCATCATATTCACAAACCGATAGACCCGGGACTACGCAGTCAGTTCCAACAAGTTAAATTGGTCCCGTACGAGGTGTTCGTTCCTCTTACGGGGTCGTTTTGGGTTGGTTTGGGTTTTCACCCTTTACCGCTTATTTTTAAGTTTATGTGTTGTTTTTTGCAAATTATCATCAAATTCTCGAATTGGGAGACCCCGGACTGCGCGGTCAGTTCCAACAAGTTACATTGGTTCCGTGCGAGGTGTACGTGCCTCTTACGGGGTCGTTTGGGGGGTGGTTTGGGTTTTCACCCTTTAAAGGCTTGTTTTTAAGTGTAAGTGTTGATTTTGTTGATTTTTGCAAATTATCATCATATTCTCAAATTAGGAGACCCCGAACTACGCAGTCAGTTCCAACAAGTAACATTGGTCCCATGCGAGGTGTCCGTGCCTCCTACGGGGTCGTTTGGGGGGTGGTTTGGGTTTTCAACCTTTAACGGCTTGTTTTTAAGTCTAAGTGTTGCTTTTTGCAAATTATCATCATATTCACAAACCGATAGACCCGGGACTACGCAGTCAGTTCCAACAAGTTAAATTGGTCCCGTACGAGGTGTTCGTTCCTCTTACGGGGTCGTTTTGGGTTGGTTTGGGTTTTCACCCTTTACGGCTTATTTTTAAGTTTATGTGTTGTTTTTGTTGTTTTTTGCAAATTATCATCAAATTCTCGAATTGGGAGACCCCGAACTGCGCGGTCAGTTCCAACAAGTTACATTGGTTCCGTGCGAGGTGTTCGTGCCTCTTACGGGGTCGTTTGGGGGGTGGTTTGGGTTTTCACCCTTTAAAGGCTTGTTTTTAAGTGTAAGTGTTGATTTTGTTGATTTTTGCAAATTATCATCATATTCTCAAATTAGGAGACCCCGAACTACGCAGTCAGTTCCAACAAGTAACATTGGTCCCATGCGAGGTGTCCGTGCCTCCTACGGGGTCGTTTGGGGGGTGGTTTGGGTTTTCAACCTTTAACGGCTTGTTTTTAAGTCTAAGTGTGGCTTTTTGCAAATTATCATCATATTCACAAACCGATAGACCCGGGACTACGTAGTAAGTTACAACAAGTTAAATTGGTCCCGTACGAGGTGTTCGTTCCTCTTACGGGGTCGTTTTGGGTTGGTTTGGCTTTTCACCCTTTAACGGCTTATTTTTAAGTTTAAGTGTTGTTTTTGTTGTTTTTTGCAAATTAGCATCATATTCTGAAATTGGGAGACCCCGGACTGTGCGGTCAGTTCCAACAAGTTACATTGGTCCCGTGCGAGGTGTTCGTGCCTCCTACGGGGTCATTTGGGGGGTGGTTTGGGTTTTCACCCTTTAAAGGCTTGTTTTTATGTGTAAGTGTTGATTTTTGCAAATAATCATCATATTCACAAACTGGGTGACCCGGGACTACGCTGTCAGTTACTACAAGTTACGTTGGTCCCGTACGAGGTGTTCGTGCCTCCTACGGGGTCATTTGGGGTTTGGTCTTGGTTTTCACCCTTTAACGACTTGTTTTTAAGTTTAAGTGTTGATTTTGTTGATTTTTGCAAATTATCATCATATTCTCCAATCGGGAGACCCGGGACTGCGCGGTCAGTTCCAGCAAGTTACATTGGTCTCGTGCGAGGTGTTCGTGGCTCCTACGTGATCGTTTGGGGGTTGGTTTGGGTTTTCACCGTTTAATGGTTTGTTTTTAAGTCTAAGTGTTAATTTTTGCAAATTATCGTCATATTCACAAACTGGGAGACCCGGGACTATGCGAGCAGTTCCTCCAAGTTACATTGGTCCCGTGCGAGGTGCCCGTACCTCTTACGAGGTCGTTTGTTGGCTGGTTTGGGTTTTCACCCTTTAATGGCTTGTTTTTAAGTTTAAGTGTTGATTTTGTTGATTTTTGCAAATTATCATCATATTCTCGAATCTGGAGACCTGGGGCAACACGGTCAGTTCCTAGAAGTTACATTGGTCCCGTACGAGGTGTTCGTGCTTCTTACGGGGTCGTTTGTGGGCTAGTTTGTGTTTTCACCCTTTAATGGCTTGTTTTTAAGTCTAAGTGTGATTTTTGCAAGTTATCGCCATATTCTCAAACCGGGATACCCGGGACTGTAAGGTTAGTTCCTACAAGTTACATTGGTCCCGTACGACGTGTTCGTACCTCTTACGGGGTCGTTTGGGGGCTGGTTTGGATTTTCACCCTTTAACGTCTTGTTTTCAAGTCTAAGTGTTATTTTTGCCAATTATTATCATATTCACTAATCGGGAGACCCGGGACAACGCGGTCAGTCCTACAAGTTACATTGGTCCCGTGCGAGGTGTTTGTGCCTCTTACGGGGTCTTTTAGGGGCTAGTTTGTGTTTTCACCCTTTAATGGCTTATTTTTAAGTTTAAGTGTTGATTTTGTTGATTTTTGCAAATTATCGTCATATTCTCGAATCGGTAGACCTGGGACTACGCGGTCAGTTCCTATAAGTTACATTTGTCCCGGGCGAGGTGTTTGTGCCTCCTAGGGGGTCGTTTCGGGGGTTGTTTGGGTTTTCACCCTTTAACAGCTTATTTTTAAGTCTAAATGTTGATTTTTCCAAATGATCATCATATTCACAAACTGGGAGACCCGGGACTACGCGGTCAGTTACTACAAGTTAAATTGGTCCCATACGAGGTGTTCGTGCCTCCTACGGGGTCGTTTGGGGGCTAGTTTGTGTTTTCACATTTAACGGCTTGTTTTTAAGTATAAGTGTGATTTTTGCAAATTATCATTGTATTCTCAAATTGGGAGACCCCGGACTACGCGATCAGTTCCAACAAGTTACATTGGTCCCGTGCGAGGTGTTCGTGCCTCCTACGGGGTTGTTTGGGGGGTGGTTTGGGTTTTCACCCTTTAAAGGCTTGTTTTTAAGTGTAAGTGTTGATTTTTGCAAATAATCATCATATTCGCAAACTGGGTGACCCGGGACTACGCTGTCAGTAACTACAAGTTACGTTGGTCCCGTACGAGGTGTTCGTGCCTCCTACGGGGTCATTTGGGGTTTGGTTTTGGTTTTCACCCTTTAACGACTTGTTTTTAAGTTTAAGTGTTGATTTTGTTGATTTTTGCAAATTATCATCATATTTTCCAATCGGGAGACCCGGGACTACGCGGTCAGTTCCAGCAAGTTACATTGGTCTCGTGCGAGGTGTTCGTGCCTCCTGCGTGATCGTTTGGAGGTTGGTTTGGGTTTTCACCGTTTAATGGTTTGTTTTTAAGTCTAAGTGTTAATTTTTGTAAATTATCGTCATATTCACAAATTGGGAGACCCGGGACTATGCGAGCAGTTCCTCCAAGTTACATTGGTCCCGTGTGAGGTGTTCGTACCTCTTACGGGGTCGTTTGTTGGCTGGTTTGGGTTTTCACCCTTTAATGGCTTGTTTTTAAGTTTAAGTGTTGATTTTGTTGATTTTTGCAAATTATCATCATATTCTCGAATCTGGAGACCTGGGGCAACACGGTCAGTTCCTAGAAGTTACATTGGTCCCGTACGAGGTGTTCGTGCTTCTTACGGGGTCGTTTGTGGGCTGGTTTGCGTTTTCACCCTTTAATGGCTTGTTTTTAAGTCTAAATGTGATTTTTGCAAGTATCTCCATATTCTCAAACCGGGATACCCGGGACTGTAAGGTTAGTTCCTACAAGTTACATTGGTCCCGTACCACGTGTTCGTACCTCTTACAGGGTCGTTTGGGGGCTGGTTTGGATTTTCACCCTTTAACGGCTTGTTTTCAAGTCTAAGTGTTATTTTTGCTAATTATTGTCATATTCACTAATCGGGAGACCCGGGACAAAGCGGTCAGTCCTACAAGTTACATTGGTCCCGTACGAGGTGTTCGTGCCTCTTACGGGGTCTTTTGGGGGCTAGTTTGTGTTTTCACCCTTTAATGGCTTATTTTTAAGTTTAAGTGTTGATTTTGTTGATTTTTACAAATTATCGTCATATTCTCGAATCGGTACACCTGGGACTACGCGGTCAGTTCCTATAAGTTAAATTTGTCCCGGGCGAGGTGTTTGTGCCTCCTAGGGGGTCGTTTCGTGGGTTGTTTGGGTTTTCACCCTTTAACAGCTTATTTTTAAGTCTAAATGTTGATTTTTCCAAATGATCATCATATTCACAAACTGGGAGACCCGGGACTACGCGGTCAGTTACTACAAGTTAAATTGGTCCCATACGAGGTGTTCGTGCCTCCTACGGGGTCGTTTGGGGGCTAGTTTTTTTTTTCACATTTAACGGCCTGTTTTTAAGTATAAGTGTGATTTTTGCAAATTATCATTGTATTCTCAAATTGGGTTACCCCGGACTACGCGATCAGTTCCAACAAGTTACATTGGTCCCGTGCGAGGTGTTCGTGCCTCCTACTGGGTCGTTTGGGGTTGGTTTGGGTTTTCAACCTTTAACGACTTATTTTTAAGTGTAAGTGTAGATTTTTGCAAATTATCATCATATTCAAAAACTTGGAGACCCGGGACTACGCGGTCAGTTACTACAAGTTACATTGGTCCCGTACGAGGTGTTCGTGCCTCCTACGGGGTCGTTTGGGGGCTAGTTTGGGTTTTCACCCTTTAACGGCTTGTTTTTAAGTTTCAGTTTTGATTTTGTTTATTGTTGCAAATTATCGTCAAATTCTCTAATTGGGAGACCCCGGACTACGCGGTCAGTTCCAACAAGTTACATTGGTCCCGTGCGAGGTGTTCGTGCCTCCTACGGGGTCGTTTGGGGGGAGGTTGGGTTTTCACCCTTTAACGCCTTGTTTTTAAGTGTAAGTGTTGATTTTGTTAATTTTTGCAAATTATCATCATATTCTCAAATTGGGAGACCCCGAACTACGCAGTCAGTTCCAACAAGTAACATTGGTCCCATGCGAGGTGTCCGTGCCTCCTACGGGGTGGTTTGGGGGGTGGTTTGGGTTTTCAACCTTTAACGGCTTGTTTTTAAGTCTAAGTGTTGCTTTTTGCAAATTATCATCATATTCACAAACCGATAGACCCGGGACTACGCAGTCAGTTCCAACAAGTTAAATTGGTCCCGTACGAGGGGTTCGTTCCTCTTACAGGGTCGTTTTGGGTTGGTTTGGCTTTTCACCCTTTAACGGCTTATTTTTAAGTTTAAGTGTTGTTTTTGTTGTTTTTTGCAAATTATCGTCATATTCTGAAATTGGGAGACCCCGAACTGCGCGGTCAGTTCCAACAAGTTACATTGGTCCCGTGCGAGGTGTTCGTGCCTCCTACGGGGTCATTTGGGGGGTGGTTTGGGTTTTCACCCTTTACAGACTTGTTTTTAAGTGTACGTGTTGATTTTTGCAAATAATCATCATATTCACAAACTGGGTGACCCGGGACTACGCTGTCAGTTACTACAAGTTACGGTGGTCCTGTACGAGGTGTTCGTGCCTCCTACGGGGTCATTTGGGGTTTGGTTTTGGTTTTCACCCTTTAACGACTTGTTTTTAAGTTTAAGTGTTGATTTTGTTCATTTTTGCAAATTATCATCATATTCTCCAATCGGGAGACCCGGGACTACGCGGTCAGTTCCAGCAAGTTACATTGGTCTCGTGCGAGGTGTTCGTGCCTCCTACGTGATCGTTTGGGGGTTGGTTTGGGTTTTCACCGTTTAATGGTTTGTTTTTAAGTCTAAGTGTTAATTTTTGCAAATTATCGTCATATTCACAAACTGGGAGACCCGGGACTATGCGAGCAGTTCCTCCAAGTTACATTGGTCCCGTGCGAGGTGTTCGTACCTCTTACGGGGTCGTTTGTTGGCTGGTTTGGGTTTTCACCCTTTAATGGCTTGTTTTTAAGTTTAAGTGTTGATTTTGTTGATTTTTGCAAATTATCATCATATTCTAAAATTGGGAGACCCCGAACTACGCAGTCAGTTCCAATAAGTAACATTGGTCCCATGCGAGGTGTCTGTGCCTCCTACGGGGTCGTTTGGGGGGTGGTTTGGGTTTTCAACCTTTAACGGCTTGTTTTTAAGTCTAAGTGTTGCTTTTTGCAAATTATCATCATATTCACAAACCGATAGACCCGGGACTACGCAGTCAGTTCCAACAAGTTAAATTGGTCCCGTACGAGGGGTTCGTTCCTCTTACGGGGTCGTTTTGGGTTGGTTTGGCTTTTCACCCTTTAACGGCTTATTTTTAAGTTTAAGTGTTGTTTTTGTTGTTTTTTGCAAATTATCGTCATATTCTGAAATTGGGAGACCCCGAACTGCGCGGTCAGTTCCAACAAGTTACATTGGTCCCGTGCGAGGTGTTCGTGCCTCCTACGGGGTCATTTGGGGGGTGGTTTGGGTTTTCACCCTTTAAAGACTTGTTTTTAAGTGTACGTGTTGATTTTTGCAAATAATCATCAAATTCACAAACTGGGTGACCCGGGACTACGCTGTCAGTTACTACAAGTTACGGTGGTCCTGTACGAGGTGTTCGTGCCTCCTACGGGGTCATTTGGGGTTTGGTTTTGGTTTTCACCCTTTAACGACTTGTTTTTAAATTTAAGTGTTGATTTTGTTCATTTTTGCAAATTATCATCATATTCTCCAATCGGGAGACCCGGGACTACGCGGTCAGTTCCAGCAAGTTACATTGGTCTCGTGCGAGGTGTTCGTGCCTCCTACGTGATCGTTTGGGGGTTGGTTTGGGTTTTCACCGTTTAATGGTTTGTTTTTAAGTCTAAGTGTTAATTTTTGCAAATTATCGTCATATTCACAAACTGGGAGACCCGGGACTATGCGAGCAGTTCCTCCAAGTTACATTGGTCCCGTGCGAGGTGTTCGTACCTCTTACGGGGTCGTTTGTTGGCTGGTTTGGGTTTTCACCCTTTAATGGCTTGTTTTTAAGTTTAAGTGTTGATTTTGTTGATTTTTGCAAATTATCATCATATTCTAAAATTGGGAGACCCCGAACTATGCAGTCAGTTCCAACAAGTAACATTGGTCCCATGCGAGGTGTCTGTGCCTCCTACGGGGTCGTTTGGGGGGTGGTTTGGGTTTTCAACCTTTAACGGCTTGTTTTTAAGTCTAAGTGTTGCTTTTTGCAAATTATCATCATATTCACAAACCGATAGACCCGGGACTACGCAGTCAGTTCCAACAAGTTAAATTGGTCCCGTACGAGGTGTTCGTCCCTCTTACGGGGTCGTTTTGGGTTGGTTTGGCTTTTCACCCTTTAACGGCTTATTTTTAAGTTTAAGTGTTGTTTTTGTTGTTTTTTGCAAATTATCGTAATATTCTGAAATTGGGAGACCCCGAACTGCGCGGTCAGTTCCAACAAGTTACATTGGTCCCGTGCGAGGTGTTCGTGCCTCCTACGGGGTCATTTGGGGGGTGGTTTGGGTTTTCACCCTTTAAAGGCTTGTTTTTAAGTGTAAGTGTTGATTTTTTCAAATAATCATCATATTCACAAACTGGGTGACCCGGTACTACGCTGTCAGTTACTACAAGTTACGTTGGTCCCGTACGAGGTGTTCGTGCCTCCTACGGGGTCATTTGGGGTTTGGTTTTGGTTTTCACCCTTTAACGACTTGTTTTTAAGTTTAAGTGTTGATTTTGTTGATTTTTGCAAATTATCATCATATTCTCCAATCGGGAGACCCGGGACTACGCGGTCAGTTCCAGCAAGTTACATTGGTCTCGTGCGAGGTGTTCGTGCCTCCTACGTGATCGTTTGGGGGTTGGTTTGGGTTTTCACCGTTTAATGGTTTGTTTTTAAGTCTAAGTGTTAATTTTTGCAAATTATCATCATATTCACAAACTGGGAGACCCGGGACTATGCGAGCAGTTCCTTCAAGTTACATTGGTCCCGTGGGAGGTGTTCGTACCTCTTACGGGGTCGTTTGTTGGCTGGTTTGGGTTTTCACCCTTTAATGGCTTATTTTTAAGTTTAAGTGTTGATTTTGTTGATTTTTGCAAATTATCATCATATTCTCGAATCTGGAGACCTGGGGCAACACGGTCTGTTCCTAGAAGTTACATTGGTTCCGTACGAGGTGTTCGTGGTTCTTACGGGGTCGTTTGTGGGCTGGTTTGCGTTTCACCCTTTAATGGCCTGTTTTTAAGTCTAAGTGTGATTTTTGCAAGTTATCGGCATATTCTCAAACTGGGATACCCGGGACTGTAAGGTTAGTTCCTACAAGTTACATTGGTCCCTTACGACGTGTTCGTACCTCATACGGGGTCGTTTGGGGGCTGGTTTGGATTTTCACCCTTTAACGGCTTGTTTTCAAGTCTAAGTGTTATTTTTGCCAATTATTATCATATTCACTAATCGGGAGACCCGGGACAACGCGGTCAGTCCTACAAGTTACATTGGTCCCGTGCGAGGTGTTCGTGCCTCTTACGGGGTCTTTTGGGGGCTAGTTTGTGTTTTCACCCTTTAATGGCTTATTTTTAAGTTTAAGTGTTGATTTTGTTGATTTTTGCAAATTATCGTCATATTCTCGAATCGGTAGACCTGGGACTACGCGGTCAGTTCCTATAAGTTACATTTGTCCCGGGCGAGGTGTTTGTGCCTCCTAGGAGGTCGTTTCGGGGGTTGTTTGGGTTTTCACCCTTTAACAGCTTATTTTTAAGTCTAAGTGTTGATTTTTCCAAATGATCATCATATTCACAAACTGGGAGACCCGGGACTACGCGGTCAGTTACTACAAGTTAAATTGGTCCCATACGAGGTGTTCGTGCCTCCTACGGGGTCGTTTGGGGGCTAGTTTGTGTTTTCACATTTAACGGCCTGTTTTTAAGTATAAGTGTGATTTTTGCAAATTATCATTGTATTCTCAAATTGGGTTACCCCGGACTACGCGATCAGTTCCAACAAGTTACATTGGTCCCGTGCGAGGTGTTCGTGCCTCCTACTGGGTCGTTTGGGGTTGGTTTGGGTTTTCACCCTTTAACGACTTATTTTTAAGTGTAAGTGTAGATTTTTGCAAATTATCATCATATTCAAAAACTTGGAGACCCGGGACTACGCGGTCAGTTACTACAAGTTACATTGGTCCCGTACGAGGTGTTCGTGCCTCCTACGGGGTCGTTTGGGGGCTAGTTTGGGTTTTCACCCTTTAACGGCTTGTTTTTAAGTTTAAGTTTTGATTTTCTTTATTGTTGCAAATTATGGTCAAATTCTCTAATTGGGAGACCCCGGACTACGCGATCAGTTCCAACAAGTTACATTGGTCCCGTGCGAGGTGTTCGTGCCTCCTACGGGGTCGTTTGGGGGGAGGTTGGGTTTTCACCCTTTAACGCCTTATTTTTAAGTGTAAGTGTTGAGTTTTTAAAATTATTATCATATTCACAAACTGGGAGACTCGGGACTACGCAGTCAGTTAAACAAGTTATATTGGTCCCGTTCGAGGTGTTCGTGCCTAACACGGGGTCGTTTGGGGGTTTGTTTGGGTTTTCACCGTTTAACGACTTATTTTTAAGTTTAAGTGTTGATTTTGTTGATTTTTGCAAATTATCGTCATATTCTCGAATCGGGAGACCCGGGAGTACGTAATCGGTTCCAACAAGTTACATTGGTCCCGTACGAGGTGTTCGTGCCTTATACGGGGTCATTTGGGGGGTAATTTGGGTTTTCACCCTTTAAAGGCCTATTTTTCAGTCTAAGTGTTGATTTCTACAAATTATCATCATATTCACAAACTGGGAGACCCGGGACTATGCGGTCAGTTACTACAAGTTACATTAGTCCAGTACGAGGTGTTCGTGCCCCCTATGGGGTCGTTTGGGGGCTGGTTTGGGTTTCACCCTTTAACGGTTTTGTTTTTAAGTTTAAGTGTCGATTTTGTTGATTTTTGCAAATTATCATCATATTCTCAATTTGGGAGACTCTGGATTACGCGGTTAGTTCCAACAAGTTACATTGGTCTCGTGCGAGGTGTTTGTGACTCCTACGGGGTCGTTTGGGGGGTGGTTTGGGTTTTCACCCTTTAACGGCTTATTTTTAAGTGTAAGTGTTGATTTTTGCAAATTATTATCATATTCACAAACTGGGAGACTCGGGACTACGCGGTCAGTTACATCAAGTTACATTGGTCCCGTACGAGGTTTTCGTGCCTCATACGGGTCGTTTGGGGTTGGTATGGGTTTTCACCCTTTAACGACTTGTTTTTAAGTTTAAGTGTTGATTTTGTTGATTTTTGCAAATTATCGTCATATTCTCGAATCGGGAGACCCGGGACTACGCGATCAGTTCCAACAAGTTACATTAGTCCCGTACAAGGTGTTCGTGCCTCCTACATGGTCGTTTGGGGGTTTGGTTTGGGTTTTCACACTTTAAAGGCTTGTTTTTAAGTCTAACTATTAATTTTTGAAAATTATCATCTTATTCACAAACTGGGAGACCCGGGACTAGGCGGTCAGTTCCTCCATGTTACATCGGTCCCGTGCGAGGTGTTCGTGTCTCCTACGTGGTCGTTTGGGGGTTGGTTTGGGTTTTCACCCTTTTACGGCTTGTTTTAAAGTCTAAGTGTGATTTTTGCAAATTATCGTCATATTCTCAAATTGTGAGATCTGGGATTACGCGGTCAGTTGCTACAAGTTACATTAGTCCCTTGCGAGGTGTTCGTGCCTCCTACGGGGTCGTTTGGTGGTTGGTTTGGGTTTTCTCCCTTTAACGGCTTGTTTTTAATTTTGAGTGTTGATTTTTGTAAATTCTCATGATATTCAAAATCCGGGAGATCGGGGACAATGCTGTCAGTTTCGACAAGTTACATTGGTCCCGTGCGAGGTGTTCGTGCCTCTTTCGGGGTCTTTTGGGGGTTGGTTCGGGTTTTCACCCTTTAACGGGTTACTTATAAGTCCAAGTGTGATTTTGTTCATTTTTACAAATTATCATCATATTCTCGATTCGGGAGACTCGGGACTACGCGATCAGGTCTTACAAGTTAAATTGGTCCCGTGCGAGGTGTTCATGCCTCCTAGGGGGTCGTTTGGCTCGTGGTTTGGGTTTTCTCCCTTTAATAGCTTGTTTTTAAGTCTAAGTGTTGATTTTTTCAAAATATTCTCATATTAACAAACCGGGAGACCCGGGATTACGCGGTCCGTTCCTACAAGTTACATTGGTCCCGTACGAGGAGTTCGTGCTTCTTACGTGGTCACTTGTGGGCTGGTTTGGGTTTTCAACCTTTAACGGCTTATTTTAAGTATAAGTGTGATTTTTGAAATTTATCACTATATTCTCAAACCGGGAGACCCGGGACTGTGCGATCAGTTCCTACAAGTTACATTTGTCCCGTACGAGGTGTTCATTCCTCTTACAGGGTCGTTTGGTGTCTAGTTTGGATTGTCACCCTTTAACGGCTTGTTTTCAAGTCTAAGTGTTATTTTTGCTAATTATCATCGTATTCACTAATCGGTCCCGTGTGAGGTGTTCGTGCATCCTACGGGGTCGTTTGGGGGTTGGTTTGGGTTTTTACCCTTTAACGACTTCTTTATAAGTTTAAGTGTTGATTTTGTTGATTTTTCCAAATATCATCATATTCTCAAACCAGGAGACCCAGGACTACGCAGTCAGTTCCAACAAGTTACATTAGTCCCGTGCGAGGTGTTCGTGCCTCCTACGGGGTCGTTTGGAGGGTTATTTGGGTTTTCACCCTTTAACGGCTTGTTTTTCAGTCTAAGTGTTGATTTCTACAAATTATCATCATATTCACAAACTGGGAGACCCGGGACTATGCAGTTAGTTACTACAAGTTACATTAGTCCAGTACGGGGTGTTCGTGCCCCCTATGGGGTCATTTGGGTGCTGGTTTGGGTTTTCACCCTTTAACGGTTTTGTTTTTAAGTTTAAGTGTCGATTTTGTTGATTTTTGCAAATTATCGTCGTATTCTCAAATTGGGAGACTCTGGACTACGCGGTTAGTTCTAACAAGTTACATTGGTCTCGTGCGAGGTGTTTGTGTCTCCTACGGGGTCGTTTGGGGGGTGGTTTGGGTTTTCACACTTTAACGGCTTGTTTTTAAGTGTAAGTGTTGATTTTTGCAAATTATTATCATATTCACAAACTGGGAGACTCGGGACTACGCGGTCAGTTACAACATGTTACATTGGTCCCGTATGAGTTGTTCGTGCCTCATACGGGTCGTTTGGGGTTGGTTTTGGTTTTCACCCTTTAACGGCTTGTTTTTAAGTTTAAGTGTTGATTTTGTTGATTTTTGCAAATTATCGTCATATTCTCGAATCGGGAGACCCGGGACTACGCGATCATTTCCAACAAGTTACATTAGTCCTGTGCAAGGTTTTCGTGCCTCCTACGTGGTCGTTTGGGGGTTGGTTTGGGTTTTCACACTTTAAAGGGTTGTTTTTAAGTCTAACTATTAATTTTTGAAAATTATCATCTTATTCACAAACTGGGAGACCCGGGACTACGCGGTCAGTTCCTCCATGTTACATCGGTCCCGTGCGAGGTGTTCGTGTCTCCTACGTGGTCGTTTGGGGGTTGGTTTGGGTTTTCACCCTTTAACGGCTTGTTTTTAAGTCTAAGTGTGATTTTTGCAAATTATCGTCATATTCTCAAATTGTGAGATCTGGGATTACGCGGTCAGTTGCTACAAGTTACATTAGTCCCTTGCGAGGTGTTCGTGCCTCCTACGGGGTCGTTTGGTGGTTGGTTTGGGTTTTCTCCCTTTAACGGCTTGTTTTTAATTTTGAGTGTTGATTTTTGTAAATTCTCATGATATTCAAAATTCGGGAGATCGGGGACAATGCTGTCAGTTTCGACAAGTTACATTGGTCCCGTGCGAGGTGTTCGTGCCTCTTTCGGGGTCTTTTGGGGGTTGGTTTGGGTTTTCACCCTTTAACGGGTTACTTATAAGTCTAAGTGTGATTTTGTTGATTTTTACAAATTATCATCATATTCTCGATTCGGGAGACTCGGGACTACGCGGTCAGGTCTTACAAGTTAAATTGGTCCCGTGCGAGGTGTTCGTCCCTCCTACGGGGTCGTTTGGCTGGTAGTTTGGGTTTTCTCCCTTTAACAACTTGTTTTTATGTCTAAGTATTTATTTTTTCAAATTATCCTCATATTAACAAACCGGGAGACCCGGGATTACGCGCTCAGTTCCTACAAGTTACATTGGTCCCGTACGAGGAGTTCGTACTTCTTACGGGGCCATTTGTGGGTTGGTTTGGGTTTTCAACCTTTAACGGCTTATTTTAAGTATAAGTGTGATTTTTGCGAGTTATCACTATATTCTCAAATCGGGAGACCTGGGACTGTGCGATCAGTTCCTACAAGTTACATTTGTCCCGTACGAGGTGTTCATGCCTCTTACGGGGTCGTTTGGGGGCTGGTTTGGATTGTCACCCTTTAACGGATTGTTTTCCAGTCTAAGTGTTATTTTTGCTAATTATCATCATATTCACCAATCGGTCCCGTGTGAGGTGTTCGTGCCTCCTACGGGGTCGTTTGGGGGTTGGTTTGGGTTTTTACCCTTTAACGACTTCTTTTTAAGTTTAAGTGTTGATTTTGTTGATTTTTGCAAATATCGTCATATTCTCAAACCAGGAGACCCAGGACTACGCAGTCAGTTCCAACAAGTTACATTAGTCCCATGTGAGGTGTTCGTGCCTCCTACGGGGTCGTTTGGAGGGTTATTTGGGTTTTCACCCTTTAACGGCTTGTTTTTAAGTCTAAGTGTTGATTTCTACAAATTATCATCATATTCACAAACTGGGAGACCCGGGACTATGCGGTTAGTTACTACAAGTTACATTAGTCCAGTACGAGGTGTTCGTGCCCCCTATGGGGTCGTTTGGGCGCTGGTTTGGGTTTTCACCCTTTAAAGGTTTTGTTTTTAAGTTGAAGTGTCGATTTTGTTGATTTTTGCAAATTATCGTCGTATTCTCAAATTGGGAGACTCTGGACTACGCGGTTAGTTCCAACAAGTTACATTGGTCTTGTACGAGGTGTTTGTCCCTCCTACGGGGTCGTTTGGGGGGTGGTTTGGGTTTTCACCGTTTAACGGCTTATTTTTAAGTGTAAGAGTTGATTTTTGCAAATTATTATCATATTCACAAACTGGGAGACTCGGGACTACGCGGTCAGTTACAACATGTTACATTCGTCCCGTACGAGGTGTTCGTGCCTCATACGGGTCGTTTGGGGTTGGTTTTGGTTTTCACCCTTTAACGGCTTATTTTTAAGTTTAAGTGTTGATTTTGTTGATTTTTGCAAATTATCGTCATATTCTCGAATCGGGAGACCCGGAACTACGCGATCAGTTCCAACAAGTTACATTAGTCCCGTGCAAGGTGTTCGTGCCTCCTACGTGGTCGTTTGGGAGTTGGTTTGGGTTTTCACACTTTAAAGGCTTGTTTTTAAGTCTAAGTGTGATTTTTGTAAATTATCGTCATATTCTCAAATTGTGAGATCTGGGATTACGCGGTCAGTTGCTACAAGTTACATTAGTCCCGTGCGAGGTGATCATGCCTCCTACGGGGTCGTTTGGATGGTGGTTTGAGTTTTCTCCCTTTAACAACTTGTTTTTAAGTCTAAGTGTTGATTTTTTCAAAATATTCTCATATTAACAAACCGGGAGACCCGGGATTACGCGGTCCGTTCCTACAAGTTACATTGGTCCTGTACGAGGAGTTCGTGCTTCTTACGTGGTCACTTGTGGGCTGGTTTGGGTTTTCAACCTTTAACGGCTTATTTTAAGTATAAGTGTGATTTTTGCGATTTATCACTATATTCTCAAACCGGGAGACCCGGGACTGTGCGATCAGTTCCTACAAGTTACATTTGTCCCGTACGAGGTGTTCATTGCTCTTACAGGGTCGTTTGGGGTCTGGTTTGGATTGTCACCCTTTAACGGCTTGTTTTCAAGTCTAAGTGTTATTTTTGCTAATTATCATCGTATTCACTAATTGGTCCCGTGTGAGGTGTTCGTGCATCCTACGGGGTCGTTTGGGGGTTGGTTTGGGTTTTTACCCTTTAACGACTTCTTTATAAGTTTAAGTGTTGATTTTGTTGATTTTTCCAAATATCATCATATTCTTAAACCAGGAGACCCAGGACTACGCAGTCAGTTCCAACAAGTTACATTAGTCCCGTGCGAGGTGTTCGTGCCTCCTACGGGGTCGTTTGGAGGGTTATTTGGGTTTTCACCCTTTAACGGTTTGTTTTTCAGTCTAAGTGTTGATTTCTACAAATTATCATCATATTCACAAACTGGGAGACCCGGGACTATGCGGTTAGTTACTACAAGTTACATTAGTCCAGTACGGGTTGTTCGTGCCCCCTATGGGGTCATTTGGGTGCTGGTTTGGGTTTTCACCCTTTAACGGTTTTGTTTTTAAGTTTAAGTGTCGATTTTGTTGATTTTTGCAAATTATCGTCGTATTCTCAAATTGGGAGACTCTGGACTACGCGGTTAGTTCTAACAAGTTACATTGGTCTCGTGCGAGGTGTTTGTGTCTCCTACGGGGTCGTTTGGGGGGTGGTTTGGGTTTTCACCCTTTAACGGCTTGTTTTTAAGTGTAAGTGTTGATTTTTGCAAATTATTATCATATTCACAAACTGGGAGACTCGGGACTACGCGGTCAGTTACAACATGTTACATTGGTCCCGTATGAGTTGTTCGTGCCTCATACGGGTCGTTTGGGGTTGGTTTTGGTTTTCACCCTTTAACGGCTTGTTTTTAAGTTTAAGTGTTGATTTTGTTGATTTTTGCAAATTATCATCATATTCTCGAATCGGGAGACCCGGGACTACGCGATCATTTCCAACAAGTTACATTAGTCCTGTGCAAGGTGTTCGTGCCTCCTACGTGGTCGTTTGGGGGTTGGTTTGGGTTTTCACACTTTAAAGGGTTGGTTTTAAGTCTAACTATTAATTTTTGAAATTTATCATCTTATTCACAAACTGGGAGACCCGGGACTACGCGGTCAGTTCCTCCAAGTTACATCGGTCCCATGCGAGGTGTTCGTGTCTCCTACGTGGTCGTTTGGGGGTTGGTTTGGGTTTTCACACTTTAACGGCTTGTTTTTATGTCTAAGTGTGATTTTTGCAAATTATCGTCATATTCACAAATTGTGAGATCTGGTATTACGCGGTCAGTTGCTACAAGTTACATTAGTCCCTTGCGAGGTGTTCGTGCCTCCTACGGGGTCGTTTGGTGGCTGATTTGGGTTTTCTCCCTTTAACGGCTTGTTTTTAATTTTGAGCGTTGATTTTTGTAAATTCTCATGATATTCAAAATCCGGGAGATCTGGGACAATTCTGTCAGTTTCGACAAGTTACATTGGTCCCGTGCGAGGTGTTCGTGCCTCTTTCGGGGTCTTTTGGGGGTTGGTTTGGGTTTTCACCCTTTAACGGGTTACTTATAAGTCTAAGTGTGATTTTGTTGATTTTTACAAATTATCATCATATTCTCGATTCGGGAGACTCGGGACTACGCGGTCAGGTCTTACAAGTTAAATTGGTCCCGTGCGAGGTGTTCGTCCCTCCTACGGGGTCGTTTGGCTGGTAGTTTGGGTTTTCTCCCTTTAACATCTTGTTTTTAAGTCTAAGTATTTATTTTTTCAAATTATCCTCATATTAACAAACGGGGAGACCCGGGATTACGCGGTCAGTTCCTACAAGTTACATTGATCCCGTACGAGGAGTTCGTGCTTCTTACGGGGTCATTTGTGGGCTGGTTTGGGTTTTCAACCTTTAACGGCTTATTTTAAGTATAAGTGTGATTTTTGCGAGTTATCACTATATTCTCAAACCGGGAGACCTGGGACTGTGCGATATGTTCCTACAAGTTACATTTGTCCCGTACGAGGTGTTCATGCCTCTTACGGTGTCGTTTGGGGGCTGGTTTGGATTGTCACCCTTTAACGGATTGTTTTCCAGTCTAAGTGTTATTTTTGCTAATTATCATCATATTCACTAATCGGTCCCGTGTGAGGTGTTCGTGCCTCCTACGGGGTCGTTTGGGGGTTGGTTTGGGTTTTTACCCTTTAACGACTTCTTTTTAAGTTTAAGTGTTGATTTTGTTGATTTTTGCAAATATCGTCATATTCTCAAACCAGGAGACCTAGGACTACGCAGTCAGTTCCAACAAGTTACATTAGTCCCATGCGAGGTGTTCGTGCCTCCTACGGGGTCGTTTGGAGGGTTATTTGGGTTTTCACCCTTTAACGGCTTGTTTTTAAGTCTAAGTGTTGATTTCTACAAATTATCATCATATTCACAAACTGGGAGACCCGGGACTATGCGGTTAGTTACTACAAGTTACATTAGTCCAGTACGAGGTGTTCATGCCCCCTATGGGGTCGTTTGGGGGCTGGTTTGGGTTTTCACCCTTTAACGATTTTGTTTTTAAGTTGAAGTGTCGATTTTGTTGATTTTTGCAAATTATCGTCGTATTCTCAAATTGGGAGACTCTGGACTACGCGGTTAGTTCCAACAAGCTACATTGGTCTCGTACGAGGTGTTTGTCCCTCCTACGGGGTCGTTTGGGGGGTGGTTTGGGTTTTCACCCTCTAACGGCTTGTTTTTAAGTGTAAGAGTTGATTTTTGCAAATTATTATCATATTCACAAACTGGGAGACTCGGGACTACGCGGTCAGTTACAACATGTTACATTCGTCCCGTACGAGGTGTTCGTGCCTCATACGGGTCGTTTGGGGTTGGTTTTGGTTTTCACCCTTTAACGGCTTATTTTTAAGTTTAAGTGTTGATTTTGTTGATTTTTGCAAATTATCATCATATTCTCGAATCGGGAGACCCGGTACTACGCGATAAGTTCCAACAAGTTACATTAGTCTCGTGCAAGGTGTTCGTGCCTCCTACGTGGTCGTTTGGGGGTTGGTTTGGGTTTTCACACTTTAAAGGCTTGTTTTTAAGTCTAAGTGTGATTTTTGCAAATTATCGTCATATTCTCAAATTTTGAGATCTGGGATTACGCGGTCAGTTGCTACAAGTTACATTAGTCCCTTGCGAGGTGTTCGTGCCTCCTACGGGGACGTTTGGTGGCTGATTTGGGTTTTCTCCCTTTAACAGCTTGTTTTTAATTTTGAGTGTTGATTTTTGTAAATTCTCATGATATTCAAAATTCGGGAGATCGGGGACAATGCTGTCAGTTTCGACAAGTTACATTGGTCACGTGCGAGGTGTTCGTGCCTCTTTCGGGGTCTTTTGGGGGTTGGTTTGGGTTTTCACCCTTTAACGGGTTACTTATAAGTCTAAGTGTGATTTTATTGATATTTACAAATTATCATCATATTCTCGATTCGGGAGACCCGGGACTACGCGGTCAAGTCTTACAAGTTAAATTGGTGCCGTTCGAGGTGTTCGTGCCTCCTACGGGGTCGTTTGGCTGGTGGTTTGGGGTTTCTCCCTTTAACAGCTTGTTTTTAAGTCTAAGTGTTAATTTTTTCAAATTATCCTCATATTAACAAACCGGGAGACCCGGGATTATGCGGTCACTTCCTACAAGTTACATTGGTCCCGTACGAGGAGTTCGTGCTTCTTACGGGGTCATTTGTGGGCTGGATTGGGTTTTCAACCTCTAACGGCTTATTTTAAGTATAAGTGTGATTTTTGCGAGTTATCACTATATTCTCAAACCGGGAGACCCGGGACTGTGCGATCAGTTCCTACAAGTTACATTTGTCCCATACGAGGTGTTCATGCCTCTTACGGGGTCGTTTGGGGGTTGGTTTGGATTGTCACCCTTTAACGGATTGTTTTCAAGTCTAAGTGTTATTTTTGCTAATTATCATCGTATTCACTAATCGGTCCCGTGTGAGGTGTTCGTGCCTCCTACGGGGTCGTTTGGGGGTTGGTTTGGGTTTTTACCCTTTAACGACTTCTTTTTAAGTTTAAGTGTTGATTTTTGCAAATATCGTCATATTCTCAAACCAGGAGACCCAAGACTACGCAGTCAATTCCAACAAGTTACATTAGTCCCATGCGAGGTGTACGTGCCTCCTACGGGGTCGTTTGGAGGGTTATTTGGGTTTTCACCCTTTAACGGCTTATTTTTATGTCTAAGTGTTGATTTCTACAAATTATCATCATATTCACAAACTGGGAGACCCGGGACTATGCGATTAGTTACTACAAGTTACATTAGTCCAGTACGAGGTGTTCGTTCCCCCTATGGGGTCGTTTGGGGGCTGGTTTGGGTTTTCACCCTTTAACGGTTTTGTTTTTAAGTTTAAGTGTAGATTTTGTTGATTTTTGAAAATTATGGTCGTATTCTCAAATTGGGAGACTCTGGACTACGCGATTAGTTCCAACAAGTTACATTGGTCTCGTGTGAGGTGTTTGTGCCTCCTACGTGGTCGTTTGGGGGGTGGTTTGGGTTTTCACCCTTTAACGGCTTGTTTTTAAGTGTAAGTGTTGATTTTTGCAAATTATTATCATATTCACAAACTGGGAGACTCGGGACTACGCGGTCAGTTACAACATGTTACATTGGTCCCGTACGAGGTGTTCGTGCCTCATACGGGTCGTTTGGGGTTGGTTTTGCTTTTCACCCTTTAATGGCGTATTTTTAAGTTTAAGTGTTGATTTTGTTTATTTTTGCAAATTATCGTCATATTCTCGAAACAGGAGACCCGGGACTACGCGATCAGTTCCAACAAGTTACATTAGTCCCGTGCAAGGTGTTCGTGCCTCCTACGTGGTCGTTTGGGGGTTGGTTTGGGTTTTCACACTTTAAAGGCTTGTTTTTAAGTCTAACTGTTAATTTTTGAAAATTATCATCTTATTCACAAACTGGGAGACCCGGGACTACGCGGTCAGTTCCTCCAAGTTACATCGGTCCCGTGTGAGGTGTTCGTGCCTCCTACGTGGTCGTTTGGGGCTTGGTTTGGATTTTCACCCTTTAACGGCCTGTTTTTAAGTCTAAGTGTGAGTTTTGCAAATTATCGTCATATTCTCAAATTGTGAGATCTGGGATTACGCGGTCAGTTGCTACAAGTTACATTAATCCCTTGCGAGGTGTTCGTGCCTCCTACGGGGTCGTTTGGTGGCTGGTTTTGGTTTTCTCCCTTTAACGGCTTATTTTTAATTTTGAGTGTTGATTTTTGTAAATTCTCATGATATTCAAAATCCGGGACATCAGGGACAATGTTGTCAGTTTCGACAAGTTACATTGGTCCCGTGCGAGGTGTTCGTGCCTCTTTCGGTGTCTTTTGGGGGTTGGTTTGGGTTTTCACCCTTTAACGGGTTACTTATAAGTCTAAGTGTGATTTTGTTGATTTTTACAAATTATCATCATATTCTCGATTCGGGAGACCCGGGACTACGCGGTCAGTTCTTACAAGTTAAATTGGTCCCGTGCGAGGTGTTTGTGCCTCCTACGGGGTCGTTTGGGTAGTGGTTTGGGTTTTCTCCTTTTAACAGCTTGTTTTTAAGTCTAAGTGTTGATATTTTCAAATTATCCTCATATTAACAAACCGGGAGACCCGGGATTATGCAGTCAGTTCCTACAAGTTACATTGGTCCCATACGAGGAGTTCGTGCTTCTTACGGGGTCATTTGCGGGCTGGTTTGGGTTTTCAACCTTTAACGGCTTATTTTTAAGTATAAGTGTGATTTTTGCGAGTTATCACTATATTCTCAAACCGGGAGACCCGGGACTGTGCGATCAGTTCCTACAAGTTACATTTGTCCCGTACGAGGTGTTCATGCCTCTTACGGGGTCGTTTGGGGGCTGGTTTGGATTTTCACCCTTTAACGGCTTGTTTTCAAGTCTAAGTGTTATTTTTGCTAATTATCATCGTATTCACTAATCGGTCCCGTGTGAGGTGTTCGTTCCTCCTACGGGGTCGTTTGGGGGTTGGTTTGGGTTTTTACCCTTTAACGACTTCTTTTTAAGTTTAAGTGTTGATTTTGTTGATTTTTGCAAATATCGTCATATTCTCAAACCCGGAGACCCAGGACTACGCAGTCTGTTCCAACAAGTTTCATTAGTCCCGTGCGAGGTGTTCGTGCCTCCTACGGGGTCGTTTGGAGGGTTATTTGGGTTTTCACCCTTTAACGGCTTATTTAAGTCTAAGTGTTGATTTCTACAAATTATCATCATATTCACAAACTGGGAGACCCCGTGTCACGACCCCGACCCAAAATAGTATTAGGGAACAACTGTCTTGACATGCCACCAAGGCAACAAATATTCAGATTTAATTATTTCCTTAAATAAATGCAACGGATATATTATCACATGGTTATGAATCGTAAAATACTGAAAGTAAAGGAATTACGTCATCAGAGCTTTCTAAAGGAAACTTCATTTATATTAAAAGTAACAACGAGTTACAACTTAAGAAAAAAATTTAAACCTTATTACAAGAGAGCCAAACATGCTCTAAATAAACATTTTACAAAAAGAGCTCTAAAAGCTAAATCTTCAATATAGTCCATTTTTGTTCCGTCCGTGAGCCTAAACGTTTCTTGAAAAATGTTTATTTATACAACATCAGCTAAAAGCTGAATGAGGTTCAATCTCCAGACATTCCAGGGTTTTCAGAAAATAGATACCTATTCAAGTCAAAAGAGAAGGCATATACATATATGGAGAGGAACTTGCAGTAAATAGATATAATTTTGAAATGAAATTATATATATCACAATTGGATAGCTCAGAATAAGAATAATGCAACAAATCAAATGTGATATCTTTTTCTTTCAATCATATCATTTTAATGGCCAAGTACACTCTAATACCATATTCTTCTACCGTATTATACCCCGGTAGTTGAGGGTCAATCGAACTAGTTCATCACAACGCCTTATTTAGGGCACACCAGCGATAACCCAGCTGGGAAGGTCAGTCAGTAAAGTGGTCCCTTAGGCCGAATCATATTTTCAATATTCAATATCCTTTTCAATAATCAGTATGTTTATATGGACAAATATAAACATATCACAAATGAATCAATCATCGGTATCACATGCATTTTGAAAATAAAATCAGTTCACAAAATATATATTGTTTGCATAATATCATATAATCAAAATACACAAGGAATGTCAGAGTACTCACCCAAAATGGAGGTCAAATTTACTGGTATTGAGTCTTCGATCACACGTTAATCTGATAAAGATTTAAGTACACGTTCTAAGGTCGATTTTATACTATACTTTAATAATAACTTCCTATTTTAAGGGATTACTGAATCTCTATTTGTTAACTTTTAAAACTCATTGATCGTAATTGAAGAATTCAATTCATAGTCTTTCCTCATCAGTCGGTTCCCAGTAGAGATGGAGGGTCACAGGGGCACCACTTAAATACCATCTCATCTAGACAGAACATTTCGGGATTCATTCCCAGTAGAGATGGAGGGTCACAGGGGCACCACTTAAATACCATCTCATCTAGACAGAACTTCACCGGGCCTGACTTTGGAATTACTTAAATCGGATTCCATAATAACGAGCAATTTCTTTAAAAAGAATTATTTTTAAAAGCGTATAATTTCAAACAAGTTTATAAAATTAACTTGAATTTGTTCTAAATTTTAAGTTTGGATTAGTGAATTCTTTATTGTATTTTACCAGCATAACTATGAAGTAAAGCTATAAAACAATAATTTAAAACTATAAAGATGCATTATAACATTAAGATTATCTTAAGATGAATATCCCTAAGAACTTCTTCTTAGACTTTCTCACACTTTCTCTCACTATTTCTTTCTATAATTCTCAAGGAATTGGTGTGAGTTTCAAATGATCCCCCAAAGGCCCTATTTATATTTTTCCAAATATCCCACAGTGTTGACACGTGTCTTGGTGATAAGGTTTCACTTTGGTGAGTCGTCGTTCACGTGTCGTGCAACGGATCAGCCTTGCAGTCTTGGTTTACCAAACGGCGACACGTGTTTTTTTCCTTTTTCTAGAGGATTTACATGAGTTTTATCCTTTCCTATAGAGGTGACACGTGTGCAGTGGATATGTTCAAAAACCGAGCACGAGGTGTCGAGGATAGGTATTAAGGGTATAAGGGTCATTTCGGACCTGAAGGGCATTTTGGTAATTTCACACCATATATTTTCAATATTTCTTTTAGGTCCATGAAAATATTTTATTTATGAAAAGGCCCCCTTTTATTTTTCATTTTGGTCCCTAAAACTTTCTTTATTAAAACCAAGTCCCTAAAGTTTCATAAAATTGTATTTTCTACCCCAAAACTTATCACTTAGCTTAGGATGTGCCATAAAATCTCAATCTGACCCATTTTACCGTTGATTCTTCAAATTGAAAAACGGGATTTGTCAAATTAAGAACTCGGAATATCATATATGTAATAATATTTCATTATTAGATAGTAAGTATGACGAAATTGAAAGAAGACAATTATATATTGCCATAAGAAAATAAGGTTATTACATCCTACCCTCCTTATAAAAAGTTTGGTCCCCAAACTTTACTTACATTAATTTCCAAAAAGGTGTGGATATCGCTCTTTTATTTCATCTTCCCGCTCCCATGTTGCTTCTTCAACATAATGATTCCGCCATAATACTTTGACTAGTGGAATAACCTTGGTTCGTAATATTTGATCTTTATGGTCCAAGATTTCCACTGGATGCTCAATGTATGTCAAATCTTCTCTAACTTGAAGAGGCTCGTGACTTAAGATATGTGCTGGATCAGGGATGTATTTCTTCATCATTGAAACATGAAACACATTATTCACACTCGAGAGTTCAGGGGGTAAGGCTATTCGATACGCAACAACACCTATCCTTTCAAGGATTTCAAAAGGTCCTATGTATCTTAGACTCAACTTTCCTTTCTTCCCAAATTGGATTACTCCCTTTGTTGGTGATACTCATAAGAAAACATAGTCTCCTCTTTGGAATTCTAACGGTCGATGTCGATTGTCAGCATAACTCTTTTGACGGCTTTGAGCGATTTGAAGTCGGTCTTGTATCAATTTCACTTTCTCTGTTGTGACCTGAATCAATTCTGGTCCCAATAATTTTCTTTCTCCAACTTCTACCCAACATGCAGGAGAACGACACCTTCTACCATAGAGTGCCTCATACGGAGCCATTTGAATACTTGCTTGATAGCTATTATTATATGCAAATTCCACTAACGGTAAATGATCGTCCCAATTCCCCTTCAAATCAAGTACACATGCCCTAAGCATATCCTCTAAGGTTTGGATGGTTCTCTCCGATTTTTCGTCTGTTTGAGGATGAAAAGCGGTGCTGAAATTCAATTTTGTTCCCATGGCTACTTGTAGGCTTTTCCAAATGAGAGACACGAATCTAGGGTCACGATCAGAAACAATTGAAACTGGGGTTCCATGAAGCTTAATAATTTCCCGTATATACAATTTAGCTAGCTTTCCTAAGGAATGGGTAATCTTAATGGCAAGAAAATGAGAAGATTTAGTTAACCTATCAATAATTACCCAAATGGAATCATTACCATTGGAACTCCTTGGTAGCCATGTCACAAAATCCATGGTAATATGTTCCCACTTCCACTCAGGGATTGGTAAAGGTTGTAATAGTCCTGATGGTTTCTGATGTTCAGCTTTTACTTGTTGACAGATCAAACACTGAGATACAAACTCTGATATCTCCCTTTTCATGTTATTCCACCAAAACACTTCTCGGAGATCTCTGTACATCTTGGTATTTCCGAGATGAACTGTGAATCTCGAGTAATGACCTTCCTCCAAAATTTGCCTCTTTAGTTGGGCATCACCAGGTATACAGACTCTATTTCCAAACCTTAATATATCATCTCGTATCACAAATTCAATTCTCTTCCCTTCAATAACCTCTTCTTTAATCCTCCTCAATTGTGGGTCATTTACTTCTGCAACTTTAATTCTTTCCATCAATGTGGGTTGTATTAGTAAGTTTGCGATTATTCCTCCTTCGCCATAAATACGTACATCTATTTCCATACTTCTCAAATCTTTCAATAGAGCTTCATGGCTGGTAATAAGACATGCTAAATTTGGTGTAGACTTTCTACTCAACGCGTCGGCAACTACATTAGCTTTCCCCGAGTGATATTGAATATTTACATCATAATCCTTCATCAATTCTAACCACCTCCTTTGTCTCATGTTTAATTCCTTCTGAGTAAAGATATATTTCAAACTTTTATGATCGGTATAAATCTCACAAGTCTCACCATACAAATAATGTCTCCAAATCTTAAGAGCAAAAATTACCGCTGCTAATTCTAAGTCATGGGTTGAATAATTTTGCTCATGGGGTTTTAACTGTCTCGAGGCATAAGATACTACTTTTCCATTTTGCATTAGCACACATCCCAAACCATTTTTAGAAGCATCACTATAAATCACAAATCCTCCTGTACCGGAAGGAATAGTCAAAATTGGGGCAGTTACTAGTCGATTCTTAAGTTCTCGAAAACTATTCTCAACTTCCTCAGACCATTCATATTTCACCGTCTTTTGTGTTAACCTAGACAGAGGTTTGGCAATACTAGAAAATCCTTCAACAAATCTTCGATAATAACAAGCTAATCCTAGGAAACTACGAATCTCCGTTACATTAGTTGGTCTTGGCCAATCTAGTATAGCCTCGATCTTTTGAGGATCAACCGACACTCCCTCCTTGGATATGACATGTCCTAGAAAAGAAACACTAGGCAACCAAAATTCACACTTCTTTAATTTTACATATAATTTCTCTTTCCTAAGGATTTGTAATACTATCTCCAAATGCTTCTCGTGTTCTTCAATACCTTTGGAATAAATAAGGATGTCATCAATGAAAACAACCACACACTGATCCAGATATTTCCTAAACACTCTATTCATCATATCCATAAAAGCGGCTGGTGCATTAGTTAATCCAAATGGCATCACAAGAAATTCATAGTGACCATATCTTGTACGAAAAGATGATTTCGAAATATCCTCTTCCCTAATCTTCAATTGGTGATAGCCTGACCTAAGGTCAATCTTCGAAAATACTTGTGCACCTTGCAGTTGGTCAAACAAATCATCTATACGAGGTAAGGGATATTTATTCTTAATGGTCACCTTATTTAGTTCACGATAATCTATACATAACCTCATCGGTCCATCCTTCTTTTTAACAAATAGCATTGGAGCACCCCAAGGGGATATACTAGGTCTAATAAAACCCTTGTCTAATAGATCTTGTAATTGAACTTTTAATTCCCTTAACTCTAAAGGTGCCATGCGACAAGGTGGTTTTGAGATTGGTGTGGTTCCAGGAACAAGGTCAATGGTAAATTTTACTTCTCTACTAGGAGGTAGACTGGGCAAATCATCTGGAAAAACATTTGGAAAAAGCCTAGCTATAGGGATATCTTCTAAACTAGGCTCTTTTGTTTATAAATCAATAACACTGGCAAGGAATCCTTGACATCCTTTCTTAAGAAAACTACAAGCTTGCATTGCAGAGATAATATGCTAGTTCCTTCAAAACTGAATTCTGGTTGGTTAGGAATTTGGAAAATAACTCTCTTCTCAAAACACTCCACCCTAGCATGATATGATGCTAACCAATCCATCCCCAAAATGACTTCAAAATCTCTTATGTCTAAAACTATCAAATCAGCGAATAGTTTATGACTACTGACATTTATAGGGCAAGACTTATATACTAATGTTCCCGTCAATAACTCACCCGAAGGAGTAGAAACGTGTATGATATGATTGAAGGATTCAGGAATATTAGGAAAGCGATTAACAAAACGCACAGACATAAATGAATGGGTAGAACCAGGATCAATTAAAACTTGAACAGGTTGTGCACATATAGAAAGTGTACCTGACACTACTGCATTAAAAGCCTTTGCATCAGAAAGATTAAAGACTCTACCTTGTCTGCCCTGATCCTTATTGTCATTAGAAGTCTTTGTTGCCGCCTTCCCTTTGTTAGGACAATCTCGCATTTTATGCCCCTTTTGTCCAAACCCAAAGCAACTCCCCGTCTCCAGGTAACACGGATGCCCTCTATGAATATTACCACAACGTTGGCATTTATCAACATTAGAGGTTTTGTTTACTAAAGGTTGCCCTATATTAGGTATAGTCCTAAAGGGTTTGTTATTGGGGTTCCTTCCTCTTTGTTCTCCAAACTTCCTCTTCCCCTCTCTAACCTGATTATATTCTTCACTATCCTTCTCAGCTATTGTTTCCCTAGCCACCACGTCATTATATGATGTCAACTTTAGGATGGAAATTCGGCTACGAATATTCAACCTTAACCCACGTTCAAACTTCTTGGCTCTTAAAACATCGGTTAACACAACATGAGGTACAAAACGGGATAACTCAGTAAACTTTGCTTCATATTGACTAACCGTCATATTTCCTTGAACCAGACCCATGAAGTCAGCTGCTTTTTGGTCTTGCACCATTTCGGGAAAGTATTTCTCGTAGAAGGTCACTAAGAAGTCATTCCAACCTATGGGATTGTTCCTTTCCCCATGCATTCTCTTAGTCATTCTCCACCAATGTTCGGATTCACCTTCTAACATGAATGTTCCAAATAAAACCCGTTGTTCATCTGTACACTTAAGAACATCAAACATCTTTTCCATTTGCATCACCCAATTTTCTGCTTCAGTGGGGTTAGGAGTCCCTTTAAAAGACGGAGGATTCAACTTCTTGAATTGTTCAATAGTACAACTACTTAGTTCAAGATTCCTTGGTGCTCCATTATTCACCTGATGCTCCACAATTCTTGCTAGACTTTCAATTGCCTTGTATGCACCTTCCAGCCCTTCCATACTCGAACCACTAGTCCTTGGAGTTGATCTTGCCTTGGTCATTTTCTACAGTCATGGCCAAACGTAAGATGTATTATACTAGCCCAATATTGCATTTTAGAAGAAGAATGATATATAAATAATTATATATAGACTATAAGAAATATGGAGGGTTATCACATAAGTCGGATATTTAATCCTATAACCTATGTATGGAGACTTAAAATCGATAACGTTCGAAACTTATGTTCAGTAGTCTACGGGTTCATAACTTATGCTCTGATAACACCTCTGTCACGACCCCGACCCAAAATAGTATTAGGGAACGAGTGTCTTGACATGCCACCAAGGCAACAAATATTCAGATTTAATTGTTTCCTTAAATAAATGCAATGGATATATTATCACATGGTTATGAATCGTAAAATACTGAAAGTAAAGGAATTACGTCATCAGAGCTTTCTAAATGAAACTTAATATATATTAAAAGTAACAACGAGTTACAACTTAAGAAAAAAATTTAAACCTTATTACAAGAGAGCCAGACATGCTCTAAATAAACATTTTACAAAAAGAGCTCTAAAAGCTAAATCTTCAATATAGTCCATTTTCGTTCCGTCCGTGAGCCTAAACGTTTCCTGAAAAATGTTTATTTATACAACATCAGCTAAAAGCTAAATGAGGTTCAATCTCCAGACATTCCAGGGTTTTCAGAAAATAGATACCTATTTAAGTCAAAAGAGAAGGCATATACATATATGGAGAGGAACTTGCAGTAAATAGATATAATTTTGAAATGAAATTATATATATCACAATTGGATAGCTCAGAATAAGAATAATGCAACAAATCAAATGTGATATCTTTTTCTTTCAATCATATCATTTTAATGGCCAAGTACACTCTAATACCGTATTCTTCTACCGTATTATACCCCGGTAGTTGAGGGTCAATCGAACTAGTTCGTCACAACGCCTTTTTTAGGGCACACCAGCGATAACCCAGCTGGTAAGGTCAGTCAGTAAAGAGGTCCCTTAGGCCGAATCAGATTTTCAATATTCAATATCCTTTTCAATAATCAGTATGTTTATATGGACAAATATAAACATATCACAAATGAATCAATCATCGGTATCACATGCATTTTGAGAATAAAAGCAGTTCACAAAATATATATTGTTTGCATAATATCATATAATCAAAATACACAAGGAATGTCAGAGTACTCACCCAAAATGGAGGTCAAATTTATTGGTATTGAGTCTTCGATCACACGTTAATCTGATAAAGATTTAAGTACACGTTCTAAGGTCCAGTTTATACTATACTTTAATAATAACTTCCTCTTTTAAGGGATTACTGAATCTCTATTTGTTAACTTTTAAAACTCATTGATCGTAATTGAAGAATTCAATTCATAGTCTTTCCTCATCAGTCGGTTCCCAGTAGAGATGGAGGGTCACAGGGGCACCACTTAAATACCATCTCATCTAGACAGAACATTTCTGGATTCATTCCCAGTAGAGATGGAGGGTCACAGGGGCACCACTTAAATACCATCTCATTTAGACAGAACTTCACCGGGCCTGACTTTGGAATTACTTAAATCGGATTCCATAATAACGAGAAATTTCTTTAAAAAGAATTATTTTTAAAAGCGTATAATTTCAAACAAGTTTATAAAATTAACTTGGATTTGTTCTAAATTTTAAGTTTTGATTAGTGAATTCTTTATTATTTTTTACCAGCATAACTACTAAGTAAAGCTATAAAACAATAATTTAAAACTATAAAGATGCATTATAACATTAAGATTACCTTAAGATGAATATCCCTAAGAACTTCTTCTTAGACTTTCTCACACTTTCTCTCACTATTTCTTTCTATAATTCTCAAGGAATTGGTGTGAGTTTAAAATGATCCCCCAAAGGCCCTATTTATAGTTTTCCAAATATCCCACGGTGTTGACACGTGTCTTGGTGATAAGGTTTCACTTTGGTGAGTCGTCGTTCACGTGTCGTGCAATGGATCAGCCTTGCAGTCTTGGTTTACCAAACGGCGACACGTGTTTTTTTCCTTTTTCTAGAGGATTTACATGAGTTTTATCCTTTCCTATAGAGGTGACACGTGTGCAGTGGATATGTTCAAAAATCGAGCACGAGGTGTCGAGGATAGGTATTAAGGGTATAAGGGTCATTTCGGACCTGAAGGGCATTTTGGTAATTTCACACCATATATTTTCAATATTTCTTTTAGGTCCCTGAAAATATTTTATTTACGAAAAGGCCCCCTTTTATTTTTCATTTTGGTCCCTGAAACTTTCTTTATTAAAACCAAGTCCCTAAAGTTTCATAAAATTGTATTTTCTACCCCAAAACTTATCACTTAGCTTAGGATGTGCCATAAAATCTCAATCTGACCCATTTTACCGTTGATTCTTCAAATTGAAAAACGGGATTTGTCAAATTAAGAACTCGGAATATCATATATGTAATAATATATCATTATTAGATAGTAAGTATGACGAAATTGAAAGAAGACAATTATATATTGGCATAAGAAAATAGGGTTATTACACCCGGGACTATGCGGTCAGTTACTACAAGTTACATTGGTCCAGTACCAGGTGTTCGTGCCTCCTATGGATCGTTTGGGGGCTGGTTTGGGTTTTCACCCTTTAACGGTTTTGTTTTTAAGTTTAAGTGTTGATTTTATTTATTTTTGCAAATTATCGTCGTATTCTCAAATTGGGAGATCCTGGACTACGCGGTTAGTTCCAACAAGTTACATTGGTCTCGTGCGAGGTGTTCGTGCCTCCTACATGGTGGTTTGGGGGGTGGTTTCAGTTTTCACCCTTTAATGGCTTGTTTTTAATTGTAAGTGTTGATTTTAGCAAATTATCATCATATTCACAAATTGGGAGACTCGGGACAACGCGGTCAATTACAACAAGTTACATTGGTCCCGTAAGAGGTGTTCGTGCCTTTTACGGGGTCATTAGGTGGTTGGTTTGGGTTTTCACCCTTTAACGGCTTGTTTTTAAGTTTAAGTGTTGATTTTGTTGATTTTTGAAAATTATCATCATATTCTGGAAATCGGGAGACCTGGGACAACACGGTCAGTTCCTACAAGTTACATTGGTCCCTTACGTGGTGTTTATGCTTCTTACGGGGTCGTTTGGAGGCTGGTTTGCATTTTCACCCTTTAATGGCTTGTGTTTAAGTCTAAGTGTGATTTTTGCAAGTTATCACCATATTCTCAAATCGGGATACCCGGGACTGTAAGGTTAGTTCCTACAAGTTACATTGGTCCCGTACGAGGTGTTCGTGCATCTTACGGGGTCGTTTGGAGGCTGGTTTGGATTTTCACCCTTTAACGGCTTGTTTTCAAGTTTAAGTGTTATTTTTGCCAATTATTATCATATTCACTAATCGGGAGACCCGGGACAACGCGTTCAGTCCTACAAGTTACATTGGTCCCGTGCGAGGTGCTCGTGCCTCTTACGGGGTCTTTTGGGGGCTGGTTTGTGTTTTCACCCTTTAATGGCTTATTTTTAAGTTTAAGTGTTGATTTTGTTGATTTTTGCAAATTATCGTCATATTCTCGAATCGGTAGACCTGGGACTACGCGGTCAGTTCCTATAAGTTACATTTGTCCCGGGCGAGGTGTTTGTGCCTCCTAGGGGGTCGTTTCGGGGTTTTTTGGGTTTTCACCCTTTAACGGCTTATTTTTAAGTCTAAGTGTTGATTTTGTTAAATGATCATCATATTCACAAACTGGGAGACCCGGGACTACGCGGTCAGTTACTACAAGTTAAATTGGTCCCATACGAGGTGTTCGTGCCTCCTACGGGGTCGTTTGGGGGCTAGTTTGTGTTTTCACATTTTAACGGCCTGTTTTTAAGTATAAGTGTGATTTTTGCAAATTATCATTGTATTCTCAAATTGGGAGACCCCGGACTACGCGATCAGTTCCAACAAGTTACATTGGTCCCGTGCGAGGTGTTCGTGCCTCCTACTGGGTCGTTTGGGGTTGGTTTGGGTTTTCACCCTTTAACGACTTATTTTTAAGTGTAAGTGTAGATTTTCGCAAATTATCATCATATTCAGAAACTTGGAGACCCGGGACTACGCGGTCAGTTACTACAAATTACATTGGTCCCGTACGAGGTGTTCGTGCCTCCTACGGGGTCGTTTGGGGGCTAGTTTGGGTTTTCACCCTTTAACGACTTGTTTTTAAGTTTAAATTTTGATTTTGTTTATTGTTGCAAATTATCGTCAAATTCTCTAATTGGCAGACTCCGGACTACGCGGTCAGTTCCAACAAGTTACATTGGTCCCGTGCGAGGTGTTCGTGCCTCCTACGGGGTCGTTTGGGGGGGGGGGGTTGGGTTTTCACCCTTTAACGGCTTGTTTTTAAGTGTAAGTGTTGATTTTTTAAAATTATTATCATATTCACAAACTGGGAGACTCGGGACTACGCAGTCAGTTACAACAAGTTATATTGGTCCCGTACGAGGTGTTCGAGCCTGGTACGGGGTCGTTTGGGGGTTTGTTTTGGTTTTCACCGTTTATCGACTTGTTTTTAAGTTTAAGTGTTGATTTTGTTGATTTTTTCAAATTATCATCATAATCTCGAATCGGGAGACCCGGGACTACGTAATCAGTTCCAACAAGTTACATTGGTCCCGTGCAAGGTGTTCGTGCCTTATACGGGGTCATTTGGGGGGTAATTTGGGTTTTCACCCTTTAACGGCTTGTTTTTAAGTCTAAGTGTGATTTTTCCAAATTATCGTCATATTCTCAAATTGTGAGATCTGGGACTACGCGGTCAGTTCTTGCAAGTTACATTAATCCCTTGCGAGGTGTTCGTGCCTCCTACGGGGTCGTTTGGTGGCTGGTTTGGGTTTTCTCCCTTTAACGGCTTATTTTTAATTTTGAGTGTTGATTTTTGTAAATTCTCATGATATTAAAAATCCGACACATCAGGGACAATCCTGTCAGTTTCGACAAGTTACATTGGTCCCGTGCGAGGTGTTCGTGCCTCTTTCGGGGTCTTTTGGGGGTTGGTTTGGGTTTTCAACCTTTAACGGGCTACTTATAAGTCTAAGTGTGATTTTGTTGATTTTTACAAATTATAATCATATTCTCGATTCGGGAGACCCGGGACTACGCGATCAGTTCTTACAAGTTAAATTGGTCCCGTGCGAGGTGTTCGTGCCTCCTACGGGGTCGTTTGGCTGGTGGTTTGGGTTTTGTCCCTTTAACAGCTTGTTTTTAAGTCTAAATGTTGATATTTTCAAATTATCCTCATATTAACAAACCGGGAGACCCGAGATTACGCAGTCAGTTCCTACAAGTTACATTGGTCCCGTACGAGGAGTTCGTGCTTCTTACGGGGTCATTTGTGGGCTGGTTTGGGTTTTCAACCTTTAACGGCTTATTTTTAAGTATAAATGTGATTTTTGCGAGTTATCACTATATTCTCAAACCGGGAGACCCGGGACTGTGCGATCAGTTCCTACAAGTTACATTTGTCCCATACGAGGTGTTCATGCCTCTTACGGGGTCGTTTGGGGGCTGGTTTGGATTTTCACCCTTTAACGGCTTGTTTTCAAGTCTAAGTGTTATTTTTGCTAATTATCATCGTATTCACTAATCAGTCCCGTGTGAGGTGTTCGTGCCTCCTACGGGGTCGTTTGGGGGTTGGTTTGGGTTTTTACCCTTTAACGACTTCTTTTTAAGTTTAAGTGTTGATTTTGTTGATTTTTGCAAATATCGTCATATTCTCAAACCCGGAGACCCAGGACTACACAGTCAGTTCCAACAAGTTTCATTAGTCCCGTGCGAGGTGTTCGTGCCTCCTAGGGGGTCGTTTGGAGGGTTATTTGGGTTTTCACCCTTTAACGGCTTATTTTTAAGTCTAAGTGTTGATTTCTACAAATTATCATCATATTCACAAACTGGGAGACCCGGGACTATGCGGTCAGTTACTACATGTTACATTGGTCCAGTACGAGGTGTTCGTGCCTCCTATGGGATCGTTTGGGGGCTGGTTTGGGTTTTCACCCTTTAACGGTTTTGTTTTTAAGTTTAAGTGTTGATTTTATTTATTTTTGCAAATTATCGTCGTATTCTCCAATTAGGAGACCCTGGACTACGCGGTTAGTTCCAACAAGTTACATTGGTCTCGTGCGAGGTGTTCGTGCCTCCTACGGGGTGGTTTGGGCTTTCACCCTTTAATGGCTTGTTTTTAATTGTAAGTGTTGATTTTTCTATATTATCATCATATTCACAAATTGGGAGACCCGGGACTACGCCGTCAATTACAACAAGTTACATTGGTCCCGTAAGAGGTGTTCGAGCCTTTTACGGGTTCATTAGGTGGTTGGTTTGGGTTTTCACCCTTTAACGGCTTGTTTTTAAGTTTAAGTGTTGATTTTGTTGATTTTTGCAAATTATCGTCATATTCTCGAATCGGGAGACCTGGGACAACACGGTCAGTTCCTACAAGTTACATTGGTCCCGTGCGTGGTGTTCATGCTTCTTACGGGGTCGTTTGGAGGCTGGTTTGCGTTTTCACCCTTTAATGGCTTGTGTTTAAGTCTAAGTGTGATTTTTGCAAGTTATCACCATATTCTCAAATCGGGATACCCGGGACTGTAAGGTTAGTTCCTACAAGTTACATTGGTCCTGTACGAGGTGTTCGTGCCTCTTACGGGGTCGTTTGGGGGCTGGTTTGGATTTTCACCCTTTGACGGCTTGTTTTCAAGTCTAAGTGTTATTTTTTCCAATTATTATCATATTCACTAATCGGGAGACCCGGGACAATGCGGTCAGTCCTACAAGTTACATTGGTCCCGTGCGAGGTGTTCGTGCCTCTTACGGGGTCTTTTGGGGGCTGGTTTGTGTTTTCACCCTTTAATGGCTTATTTTAAGTTTAAGTGTTGATTTTGTTGATTTTTGCAAATTATCATCATATTCTCGAATCGGTAGACCTGGGACTACGCGGTCAGTTCCTATAAGTTACATTTGTCCCGGGCGAGGTGTTTGTGCCTCCTAGGGGGTCGTTTCGGGGGTTGTTTGGGTTTTCACCCTTTAACGGATTATTTTTAAGTCTAAGTGTTGATTTTTCCAAATGATCATCATATTCACAAACTGGGAGACTCGGGACTACGCGGTCAGTTACTACAAGTTAAATTGGTCCCATACGAGGTGTTCGTGCCTCCTACGGGGTCGTTTGGGGGCTAGTTTGTGTTTTCACGTTTTAACGGCCTGTTTTTAAGTATAAGTGTGATTTTTGCAAATTATCATTGTATTCTCAAATTGGGAGACCCCGGACTACGCGATCAGTTCCAACAAGTTACATTGGTCCCGTGCGAGGTGTTCGTGCCTCCTACTTGGTCGTTTGGGGTTGGTTTGGGTTTTCACCCTTTAACGACTTATTTTTAAGTGTAAGTGTAGATTTTCGCAAATTATCATCATATTCAGAAACTTGGAGACCCAGGACTACGCGGTCAGTTACTACAAATTACATTGGTCCCGTACGAGGTGTTCGTGCCTCCTACGGGGTCGTTTGGGGGCTAGTTTGGGTTTTCACCCTTTAACGGCTTGTTTTTAAGTTTAAATTTTGATTTTGTTTATTGTTGCAAATTATCGTCAAATTCTCTAATTGGCAGACCCCGGACTACGCGGTCAGTTCCAACAAGTTACATTGGTCCCGTGCGAGGTGTTCGTGCCTCCTACGGGGTCGTTTGGGGGGGGGGGGGTTGGGTTTTCACCCTTTAACGGCTTGTTTTAAGTGTAAGTGTTGATTTTTTAAAATTATTATAATATTCAAAAACTGGGAGACTCGGGACTACGCGGTCAGTTACAACAAGTTATATTGGTCCCGTACGAGGTGTTCGAGCCTCATACGGGGTCGTTTGGGGGTTTGTTTTGGTTTTCACCGTTTAACGACTTGTTTTTAAGTTTAAGTGTTGATTTTGTTGATTTTTTCAAATTATCGTCATAATCTCGAATCGGGAGACCCGGGACTACGTAATCAGTTCCAACAAGTTACATTGGTCCCGTGCGAGGTGTTCGTGCCTTATACGGGGTGATTTGGGGGGTAATTTGGGTTTTCACCCTTTAAAGGCTTATTTTTCAGTCTAAGTGTTGATTTCTACAAATTATCATCATATTCACAAACTAGGAGACCCGGGACTATGCGGTCAGTTACTACAAGTTACATTAGTCCAGTACGAGGTGTTCGTGCCCCCTATGGGGTCGTTTGGAGGCTGGTTTGGGTTTCAACATTTAACGGTTTTATTTTTAAGTTTAATTGTCGATTTTGTTGATTTTTGCAAATTATCATCGTATTCTCAAATTGGGAGACTCTAGACTACGCGGTTAGTTCCAACAAGTTACATTGGTCTCGTGCGAGGTGTCTGTGCCTCCTACGGGGTCGTTTGGGGGGTGGTTTGGGTTTTCACCCTTTAACGGCTTATTTTTAAGTGTAAGTGTTGATTTTTGCAAATTATTATCATATTCACAAACTGGGAGACTCGGGACTACGCGGTCAGTTACAACAAGTTACATTGGTCCCGTACGAGGTGTTCGTGCCTCATACGGGTCGTTTCGGGATGGTTTTGGTTTTCACCCTTTAACGGCTTGTTTTTAAGTTTAAGTGTTGATTTTGTTGATTTTTGCAAATTATCGTCATATTCTCGAATCGGGAGACCCGGGACTACGCGATCAGTTCCAACAAGTTACATTAGTCCCGTGCAAGGTGTTCGTGCCTCCTACGTGGTCGTTTGGGGGTTGGTTTGGGTTTTCACACTTTAAAGGCTTGTTTTTAAGTCTAACTGTTAATTTTTGAAAATTATCATCTTATTCACAAACTGGGAGACCCGGGACTACGCGATCAGTTCCTCCAAGTTACATCGGTCCCGTGTGAGGTGTTCGTGCCTCCTACGTGGTCGTTAAAGGGTGACAATCCAAACCAGCACCCAAACGACCCCGTAAGAGGTATGAACACCTCGTACGGGACAAATGTAACTTGTAGGAACTGATCGCACAGTCCCGGGTCTCCCGGTTTGTTAATTCTCATGATATTCAAAATCCGGGAGATCGGGGACAATGCTGTCAGTTTCGACAAGTTACATTGGTCCCGTGCGAGGTGTTCGTGCCTCTTTCGGGGTCTTTTCGGGGTTGGTTTGGGTTTTCATCCTTTAACGGGTTACTTATAAGTCTAAGTGTGATTTTGTTGATTTTTACAAATTATAATCATATTCTCGATTCGGGAGAACCGGGACTACGCGGTCAGGTCTTACAAGTTAAATTGGTCCCGTGCGAGGCATTCGTGCCTCCTACGGGGTCGTTTGGCTGGTGGTTTGGGTTTTCTCCCTTTAACAGCTTGTTTTTAAGTCTAAGTGTTGATTTTTTCAAATTATCCTCATATTAACAAACCGGGAGACCCAGGATTATGCGGTCAGTTTCCACAAGTTACATTGGTCCCGTACGAGGAGTTCGTGCTTCTTACGGGGTCATTTGTGGGCTGGTTTGGGTTTTCAACCTTTAACGGCTTATTTTAAGTATAAGTGTGATTTTTGCGAGTTATCACTATATTCTAAAATCGGGAGACCCGGGACTGTGCGATCTGTTCCTACAAGTTACATTTGTCCCGTACGAGGTGTTCATGCCTCTTACGGGGTCGTTTGGGGGCTGGTTTGGATTGTCACCCTTTAACGGATTGTTTTCAAGTCTAAGTGTTATTTTTGCTAATTATCATCGTATTCACTAATCGGTCCCGTGTGAGGTGTTCGTGCCTCCTACGGGGTCGTTTGGGGGTTGGTTTGGGTTTTTACCCTTTAACGACTTCTTTTTAAGTTTAAGTGTTGATTTTGTTGATTTTTGCAAATATCATCATATTCTCAAACTAGGAGACCCAGGACTACGCAGTCAGTTCCAACAAGTTACATTAGTCCCATGCGAGGTGTTCGTGCCTCCTACGGGGTCATTTGGAGGGTTATTTGGGTTTTCACCCTTTAACGGCTTGTTTTTAAGTCTAAGTGTTGATTTCTACAAATTATCATCATATTCACAAACTGGGAGACCCGGGACTATGCGGTTAGTTACTACAAGTTACATTAGTCCAGTACGAGGTGTTCGTTCCCCCTATGGGGTCGTTTGGGGGCTGGTTTGGGTTTTCACCCTTTAACGGTTTTGTTTTTAAGTTTAAGTGTCGATTTTGTTGATTTTTGCAAATTTTCGTCGTATTCTCAAATTGGGAGACTCTGGACTACGCGGTTAGTTCCAACAAGTTACATTGGTCTCGTGCGAGGTGTTTGTGCCTCCTACGGGGTCGTTTGGGGGGTGGTTTGGGTTTTCACCCTTTAACGGCTTATTTTTAAGTGTAAGTGTTGATCTTTGCAAATTATTATCATATTCACAAACTGGGAGACTCGAGACTACGCGGTCAGTTACAACATGTTACATTGGTCCCGTACGAGGTGTTCGTGCCTCATACGGGTTGTTTGGGGTTGGTTTTGGTTTTCACCCTTTAACGGCTTGTTTTTAAGTTTAAGTCTTGATTTTGTTGATTTTTGCAAATTATCGTCATATTCTCGAATCGGGAGACCAGGGACTACGCGATCAGTTCCAACAAGTTACATTAGTCCCGTGCAAGGTGTTCGTGCCTCCTACGTGGTCGTTTGGGGGTTGGTTTGCGTTTTCACACTTTAAAGGCTTGTTTTTAAGTCTAACTATTAATTTTTGAAAATTATCATCTTATTTACAAACTGGGAGACCCTGGACTACGCGGTCAGTTCCTCCAAGTTACATCGGTCCTGTGCGAGGTGTTCATTCCTCCTACGTGGTCGTTTGGGGGGTGGTTTGGGGTTTCACCCTTTAACGGCTTGTTTTTAAGTCTAAGTGTGATTTTTGCAAATTATCGTCATATTCTCAAATTGTGAGATCTGGGATTACGCGGTCGGTTGCTATAAGTTACATTAATCCCTTGCGAGGTGTTCGTGCCTCCTACGGGGTCGTTTGGTGGCTGGTTTGGGTTTTCTCCCTTTAACGGCTTATTTTTAATTTTGAGTGTTGATTTTTGTAAATTCTCATGATATTAAAAATCCGGGACATCAGGGACAATGCTGTCGGTTTCGACAAGTTACATTGGTCCCGTGCGAGGTGTTCGTGCCTCTTTCGGGGTCTTTTGGGGGTTGGTTTGGGTTTTCACCCTTTAACGGGCTACTTATAAGTCTAAGTGTGATTTTGTTGATTTTTACAAATTATCATCATATTCTCGATTCGGGAGACCCGGGACTACGCGATCAGTTATTACAAGTTAAATTGGTCCCGTGCGAGGTGTTCGTGCCCCCTACGGGGTCGTTTGGCTGGTGGTTTGGGTTTTGTCCCTTTAACAGCTTGTTTTTAAGTCTAAATGTTGATATTTTCAAATTATCCTCATATTCACAAACCGGGAGACCCGGGATTACGCAGTCAGTTCCTACAAGTTACATTGGTCCCGTACGAGGAGTTCGTGCTTCTTACGGGGTCATTTGTGGGCTGGTTTGGGTTTTCAACCTTTAACGGCTTATTTTTAAGTATAAATGTGATTTTTGCGAGTTATCACTATATTCTCAAACCGGGAGACCCGAGACTGTGCGATCAGTTCCTACAAGTTACATTTGTCCCATACGAGGTGTTCATGCCTCTTATGGGGTCGTTTGGGGGCTGGTTTGGATTTTCACCCTTTAACGGCTTGTTTTCAAGTCTAAGTGTTATTTTTGCTAAATATCATCGTATTCACTAATCGGTCCCGTGTGAGGTGTTCGTGCCTCCTACGGGGTCGTTTGGGGGTTGGTTTGGGTTTTTACCCTTTAACGACTTCTTTTTAAGTTTAAGTGTTGATTTTGTTGATTTTTGCAAATATCGTCATATTCTCAAACCCGGAGACCCAGGACTATGCAGTCAGTTCCAACAAGTTTCATTAGTCCCGTGCGAGGTGTTCGTGCCTCCTAGAGGGTCGTTTGGAGGGTTATTTGGGTTTTCACCCTTTAACGGCTTATTTTTAAGTCTAAGTGTTGATTTCTACAAATTATCATCATATTCACAAACTGGGAGACCCGGGACTATGCGGTCAGTTACTACATGTTACATTGGTCCAGTACGAGGTGTTCGTGCCTCCTATGGGATCGTTTGGGGGCTGGTTTGGGTTTTCACCGTTTAACGGTTTTGTTTTTAAGTTTAAGTGTTGATTTTATTTATTTTTGCAAATTATCGTCGTATTCTCCAATTAGGAGACCCTGGACTACGCGGTTAGTTCCAACAAGTTACATTGGTCTCGTGCGAGGTGTTCGTGCCTCCTACGGGGTGGTTTGGGCGGTGGTTTGGGTTTTCACCCTTTAATGGCTTGTTTTTAATTGTAAGTGTTGATTTTTCTAAATTATCATCATATTCACAAATTGGGAGACCCGGGACTACGCCGTCAATTACAACAAGTTACATTGGTCCCGTAAGAGGTGTTCGAGCCTTTTACGGGTTCATTAGGTGGTTGGTTTGGGTTTTCACCCTTTAACGACTTGTTTTTAAGTTTAAGTGTTGATTTTGTTGATTTTTGCAAATTATCGTCATATTCTCGAATCGGGAGACCTGGGACAACACGGTCAGTTCCTACAAGTTACATTGGTCCCGTGCGTGGTGTTCATGCTTCTTACGGGGTCGTTTGGAGGCTGGTTTGTGTTTTCACCCTTTAATGGCTTGTGTTTAAGTCTAAGTGTGATTTTTGCAAGTTATCACCATATTCTCAAATCGGGATACCCGGGACTGTAAGGTTAGTTCCTACAAGTTACATTGGTCCCGTACGAGGTGTTCGTGCCTCTTACGGGGTCGTTTGGGGGCTGGTTTTGATTTTCACCCTTTAACGGCTTGTTTTCAAGTCTAAGTGTTATTTTTTTCAATTATTACCATATTCACTAATCGGGAGACCCGGGACAATGCGGTCAGTCCTACAAGTTACATTGGTCCCGTGCGAGGTGTTCGTGCCTCTTACGGGGTCTTTTGGGGGCTGGTTTGTGTTTTCACCCTTTAATGGCTTATTTTAAGTTTAAGTGTTGATTTTGTTGATTTTTGCAAATTATCATCATATTCTCGAATCGGTAGACCTGGGACTACGCGGTCAGTTCCTATAAGTTACATTTGTCCCGGGCGAGGTATTTGTGCCTCCTAGGGGGTCGTTTCGGGGGTTGTTTGGGTTTTCACCCTTTAACGGCTTATTTTTAAGTCTAAGTGTTGATTTTTCCAAATGATCATCATATTCACAAACTGGGAGACTCGGGACTACGCGGTCAGTTACTACAAGTTAAATTGGTCCCATACGAGGTGTTCGTGCCTCCTACGGGGTCGTTTGGGGGCTAGTTTGTGTTTTCACATTTTAACGGCCTGTTTTTAAGTATAAGTGTGATTTTTGCAAATTATCATTGTATTCTCAAATTGGGAGACCCCGGACTACGCGATCAGTTCCAACAAGTTACATTGGTCCCGTGCGAGGTGTTCGTGCCTCCTACTGGGTCGTTTGGGGTTGGTTTGGGTTTTCACCCTTTAACGGCTTATTTTTAAGTGTAAGTGTAGATTTTCGCAAATTATCATCATATTCAGAAACTTGGAGACCAGGGACTACGCGGTCAGTTACTACAAATTACATTGGTCCCGTACGAGGTGTTCGTGCATCCTACGGGGTCGTTTGGGGGCTAGTTTGGGTTTTCACCCTTTAACGGCTTGTTTTTAAGTTTAAATTTTGATTTTGTTTATTGTTGCAAATTATCGTCAAATTCTCTAATTGGCAGACCCCGGACTACGCGGTCAGTTCCAACAAGTTACATTGGTCCCGTGCGAGGTGTTCGTGCCTCCTACGGGGTCGTTTGGGGGGGGGGGGGGGGGTGGGTTTTCACCCTTTGACGGCTTGTTTTAAGTGTAAGTGTTGATTTTTTAAAATTATTATCATATTCAAAAACTGGGAGACTCGGGACTACGCGGTCAGTTACAACAAGTTATATTGGTCCCGTACGAGGTGTTCGAGCCTCATACGGGGTCGTTTGGGGGTTTGTTTTGGTTTTCACCGTTTAACGACTTGTTTTTAAGTTTAAGTGTTGATTTTGTTGATTTTTTCAAATTATCATCATAATCTCGAATCGGGAGACCCGGGACTACGTAATCAGTTCCAACAAGTTACATTGGTCCCGTGCGAGGTGTTCGTGCCTTATACGGGGTCATTTGGGGGGTAATTTGGGTTTTCACCCTTTAAAGGCTTATTTTTCAGTCTAAGTGTTGATTTCTACAAATTATCATCATATTCACAAACTGGGAGACCCGGGACTATGCGGTCAGTTACTACAAGTTACATTAGTCCAGTACGAGGTGTTCGTGCCCCCTATGGGGTCGTTTGGAGGCTGGTTTGGGTTTCAACATTTAACGGTTTTATTTTTAAGTTTAATTGTCGATTTTGTTGATTTTTGCAAATTATCATCGTATTCTCAAATTGGGAGACTCTAGACTACGCGGTTAGTTCCAAGAAGTTACATTGGTCTCGTGCGAGGTGTCTGTGCCTCCTACGGGGTCGTTTCGGGGGTGGTTTGGGTTTTCACCCTTTAACGGCTTATTTCTAAGTGTAAGTGTTGATTTTTGCAAATTATTATCATATTCACAAACTGGGAGACTCGGGACTACGCGGTCAGTTACAACAAGTTACATTGGTCCCGTACGAGGTGTTCGTGCCTCATACGGGTCGTTTCGGGATGGTTTTGGTTTTCACCCTTTAACGGCTTGTTTTTAAGTTTAAGTGTTTATTTTGTTGATTTTTGCAAATTATCGTCATATTCTCGAATCGGGAGACCCGGGACTACGCGATCAGTTCCAACAAGTTACATTAGTCCCGTGCAAGGTGTTCGTGCCTCCTACGTGGTCGTTTGGGGGTTGGTTTGGGTTTTCACACTTTAAAGGCTTGTTTTTAAGTCTAACTGTTAATTTTTGAAAATTATGATCTTATTCACAAACTGGGAGACCCGGGACTACACGATCAGTTCCTCCAAGTTACATCGGTCCCGTGCGAGGTGTTCGTGCCTCCTACGTGGTCGTTAAAGGGTGACAATCCAAACCAGCACCCAAACGACCCCGTAAGAGGTATGAACACCTCGTACGGGACAAATGTAACTTGTAGGAACTGATCGCACAGTCCCGGGTCTCCCGGTTTGTTAATTCTCATGATATTCAAAATCAGGGAGATCGGGGACAATGCTGTCAGTTTCGACAAGTTACATTGGTCCCGTGCGAGGTGTTCGTGCCTCTTTCGGGGTCTTTTGGGGGTTGGTTTGGGTTTTCAACCTTTAACGGGTTACTTATAAGTCTAAGTGTGATTTTGTTGATTTTTACAAATTATAATCATATTCTCAATTCGGGAGAACCGGGACTACGCGGTCAGGTCTTACAAGTTAAATTGGTCCCGTGCGAGGCATTCGTGCCTCCTACGGGGTCGTTTGGCTGGTGGTTTGGGTTTTCTCCCTTTAACAGCTTGTTTTTAAGTCTAAGTGTTGATTTTTTTAAATTATCCTCATATTAACAAACCGGGAGACCCGGGATTATGCGGTCAGTTCCCACAAGTTACATTGGTCCCGTACGAGGAGTTCGTGCTTCTTACGGGGTCATTTGTGGGCTGGTTTGGGTTTTCAACCTTTAACGGCTTATTTTAAGTATAAGTGTGATTTTTGCGAGTTATCACTATATTCTAAAACCGGGAGACCCGGGACTGTGCGATCAGTTCCTACAAGTTACATTTGTCCCGTACGAGGTGTTCATGCCTCTTACGGGGTCGTTTGGAGGCTGGTTTGGATTGTCACCCTTTAACGGATTGTTTTCAAGTCTAAGTGTTATTTTTGCTAATTATCATCGTATTCACTAATCGGTCCCGTGTGAGGTGTTCGTGCCTCCTACGGGGTCGTTTGGGGGTTGGTTTGGGTTTTTACGCTTTAACGACTTCTTTTTAAGTTTAAGTGTTGATTTTGTTGATTTTTGCAAATATCGTCATATTCTCAAACTAGGAGACCCAGGACTACGCAGTCAGTTCCAACAAGTTACATTAGTCCCATGCGAGGTGTTCGTGCCTCCTACGGGGTCGTTTGGAGGGTTATTTGGGTTTTCACCCTTTAAAGGCTTATTTTTCAGTCTAAGTGTTGATTTCTACAAATTATCATCATATTCACAAACTGGGAGACCCGGGACTATGCGGTCAGTTACTACAAGTTACATTAGTCCAGTACGAGGTGTTCGTGCCCCCTATGGGGTCGTTTGGAGGCTGGTTTCGGTTTCAACATTTAACGGTTTTATTTTTAAGTTTAATTGTCGATTTTGTTGATTTTTGCAAATTATCATCGTATTCTCAAATTGGGAGACTCTAGACTACGCGGTTAGTTCCAAGAAGTTACATTGGTCTCGTGCGAGGTGTCTGTGCCTCCTACGGGGTCGTTTGGGGGGTGGTTTGGGTTTTCACCCTTTAACGGCTTATTTTTAAGTGTAAGTGTTGATTTTTGCAAATTATTATCATATTCACAAACTGGGAGACTCGAGACTACGCGGTCAGTTACAACATGTTAAATTGGTCCCGTACGAGGTGTTCGTGCCTCATACGGGTCGTTTCGGGATGGTTTTGGTTTTCACCCTTTAACGGCTTGTTTTTAAGTTTAAGTGTTGATTTTGTTGATTTTTGCAAATTATCGTCATATTCTCGAATCGGGAGACCCGGGACTACGCGATCAGTTCCAACAAGTTACATTAGTCCCGTGCAAGGTGTTCGTGCATCCTACGTGGTCGTTTGGGGGTTGGTTTGGGTTTTCACACTTTAAAGGCTTGTTTTTAAGTCTAACTGTTAATTTTTGAAAATTATCATCTTATTCACAAACTGGGAGACCCGGGACTACGCGATCAGTTCCTCCAAGTTACATCGGTCCCGTGCGAGGTGTTCGTGCCTCCTACGTGGTCGTTAAAGGGTGACAATCCAAACCAGCACCCAAACGACCCCGTAAGAGGTATGAACACCTCGTACGGGACAAATGTAACTTGTAGGAACTGATCGCACAGTCCCGGGTCTCCCGGTTTGTTAATTCTCATGATATTCAAAATCCGGGAGGTCGGGGACAATGCTGTCAGTTTCGACAAGTTACATTGGTCCCGTGCGAGGTGTTCGTGCCTCTTTCGGGGTCTTTTGGGGGTTGGTTTGGGTTTTCACCCTTTAACGGGTTACTTATAAGTCTAAGTGTGATTTTGTTGATTTTTACAAATTATAATCATATTCTCAATTCGGGAGAACCGGGACTACGCGGTCAGGTCTTACAAGTTAAATTGGTCCCGTGCGAGGCATTCGTGCCTCCTACGGGGTCGTTTGGCTGGTGGTTTGGGTTTTCTCCCTTTAACAGCTTGTTTTTAAGTCTAAGTGTTGATTTTTTTAAATTATCCTCATATTAACAAACCGGGAGACCTGGGATTATGCGGTCAGTTCCCACAAGTTACATTGGTCCCGTACGAGGAGTTCGTGCTTCTTACGGGGTCATTTGTGGGCTGGTTTGGCTTTTCAACCTTTAACGGCTTATTTTAAGTATAAGTGTGATTTTTGCGAGTTATCACTATATTCTAAAACCGGGAGACCCGGGACTGTGCGATCAGTTCCTACAAGTTACATTTGTCCCGTACGAGGTGTTCATGCCTCTTACGGGGTCGTTTGGAGGCTGGTTTGTATTGTCACCCTTTAACGGATTGTTTTCAAGTCTAAGTGTTATTTTCGCTAATTATCATCGTATTCACTAATCGGTTCCGTGTGAGGTGTTCGTGCCTCCTACGGGGTCGTTTGGGGGTTGGTTTGGGTTTTTACCCTTTAACGACTTCTTTTTAAGTTTAAGTGTTGATTTTGTTGATTTTTGCAAATATCGTCATATTCTCAAACCAGGAGACCCAGGACTACGCAGTCAGTTCCAACAAGTTACATTAGTCCCATGCGAGGTGTTCGTGCCTCCTACGGGGTCGTTTGGAGGGTTATTTGGGTTTTCACCCTTTAACGGCTTGTTTTTAAGTCTAAGTGTTGATTTCTACAAATTATCATCATATTCACAAACTGGGAGACCCGGGACTATGCGGTTAGTTACTACAAGTTACATTAGTCCAGTACGTGGTGTTCGTTCCCCCTATGGGGTCGTTTGGGGGCTGGTTTGGGTTTTCACCCTTTAACGGTTTTGTTTTTAAGTTTAAGTGTCGATTTTGTTGATTTTTGCAAATTATCGTCGTATTCTCAAATTGGGAGACTTTGGACTACGCGGTTAGTTCCAACAAGTTACATTGGTCTCGTGCGAGGTGTTTGTGCCTCCTACGGGGTCGTTTGGGGGGTGGTTTGGGTTTTCACCCTTTAACGGCTTATTTTTAAGTGTAAGTGTTGATTTTTGCAAATTATTATCATATTCACAAACTGGGAGACTCGAGACTACGCGGTCAGTTACAACATGTTAAATTGGTCCCGTACGAGGTGTTCGTGCCTCATACGGGTCGTTTCGGGATGGTTTTGGTTTTCACCCTTTAACGGCTTGTTTTTAAGTTTAAGTGTTGATTTTGTTGATTTTTGCAAATTATCGTCATATTCTCGAATCGGGAGACCCGGGACTACGCGATCAGTTCCAACAAGTTACATTAGTCCCGTGCAAGGTGTTCGTGCCTCCTACGTGGTCGTTTGGGGGTTGGTTTGGGTTTTCACACTTTAAAGGCTTGTTTTTAAGTCTAACTGTTAATTTTTGAAAATTATCATCTTATTCACAAACTGGGAGACCCGGGACTACGCGATCAGTTCCTCCAAGTTACATCGGTCCCGTGCGAGGTGTTCGTGCCTCCTACGTGGTCGTTAAAGGGTGACAATCCAAACCAGCACCCAAACGACCCCGTAAGAGGTATGAACACCTCGTACGGGACAAATGTAACTTGTAGGAACTGATCGCACAGTCCCGGGTCTCTCGGTTTGTTAATTCTCATGATATTCAAAATCCGGGAGATCGGGGACAATGCTGTCAGTTTCGACAAGTTACATTGGTCCCGTGCGAGGTGTTCGTGCCTCTTTCGTGGTCTTTTGGGGGTTGGTTTGGGTTTTCACCCTTTAACGGGTTACTTATAAGTCTAAGTGTGATTTTGTTGATTTTTACAAATTATAATCATATTCTCAATTCGGGAGAACCGGGACTACGCGGTCAGGTCTTACAAGTTAAATTGGTCCCGTGCGAGGCATTCGTGCCTCCTACGGGGTCGTTTGGCTGGTGGTTTGGGTTTTCTCCCTTTAACAGCTTGTTTTTAAGTCTAAGTGTTGATTTTTTTAAATTATCCTCATATTAACAAATCGGGAGACCCGGGATTATGCGGTCAGTTCCCACAAGTTACATTGGTCCCGTACGAGGAGTTCGTGCTTCTTACGGGGTCATTTGTGGGCTGGTTTGGCTTTTCAACCTTTAACGGCTTATTTTAAGTATAAGTGTGATTTTTGCGAGTTATCACTATATTCTAAAACCGGGAGACCCGGGACTGTGCGATCTGTTCCTACAAGTTACATTTGTCCCGTACGAGGTGTTCATGCCTCTTACGGGGTCGTTTGGAGGCTGGTTTGGATTGTCACCCTTTAACGGATTGTTTTCAAGTCTAAGTGTTATTTTTGCTAATTATCATCGTATTCACTAATCGGTACCGTGTGAGGTGTTCGTGCCTCCTACGGGGTCGTTTGGGGGTTGGTTTGGGTTTTTACCCTTTAACGACTTCTTTTTAAGTTTAAGTGTTGATTTTGTTGATTTTTGCAAATATCGTCATATTCTCAAACCAGGAGACCCAGGACTACGCAGTCAGTTCCAACAAGTTACATTAGTCCCATGCGAGGTGTTCGTGCCTCCTACGGGGTCGTTTGGAGGGTTATTTGGGTTTTCACCCTTTAACGGCTTGTTTTTAAGTCTAAGTGTTGATTTCTACAAATTATCATCATATTCACAAACTGGGAGACCCGGGACTATGCGGTTAGTTACAACAAGTTACATTAGTCCAGTACGTGGTGTTCGTTCCCCCTATGGGGTCGTTTGGGGGCTGGTTTGGGTTTTCACCCTTTAACGGTTTTGTTTCTAAGTTTAAGTGTCGATTTTGTTGATTTTTGCAAATTATCGTCGTATTCTCAAATTGGGAGACTTTGGACTACGCGGTTAGTTCCAACAAGTTACATTGGTCTCGTGCGAGGTGTTTGTGCCTCCTACGGGGTCGTTTGGGGGGTGGTTTGGGTTTTCACCCTTTAACGGCTTATTTTTAAGTGTAAGTGTTGATTTTTGCAAATTATTATCATATTCACAAACTGGGAGACTCGAGACTACGCGGTCAGTTACAACATGTTAAATTGGTCCCGTACGAGGTGTTCGTGCCTCATACGGGTCGTTTCGGGATGGTTTTGGTTTTCACCCTTTAACGGCTTGTTTTTAAGTTTAAGTGTTGATTTTGTTGATTTTTGCAAATTATCGTCATATTCTCGAATCGGGAGACCCGGGACTACGCGATCAGTTCCAACAAGTTACATTAGTCCCGTGCAAGGTGTTCGTGCCTCCTACGTGGTCGTTTGGGGGTTGGTTTGGGTTTTCACACTTTAAAGGCTTGTTTTTAAGTCTAACTGTTAATTTTTGAAAATTATCATCTTATTCACAAACTGGGAGACCCGGGACTACGCGATCAGTTCCTCCAAGTTACATCGGTCCCGTGCGAGGTGTTCGTGCCTCCTACGTGGTCGTTAAAGGGTGACAATCCAAACCAGCACCCAAACGACCCCGTAAGAGGTATGAACACCTCGTACGGGACAAATGTAACTTGTAGGAACTGATCGCACAGTCCCGGGTCTCCCGGTTTGTTAATTCTCATGATATTCAAAATCCGGGAGATCGGGGACAATGCTGTCAGTTTTGACAAGTTACATTGGTCCCGTGCGAGGTGTTCGTGCCTCTTTCGGGGTCTTTTGGGGGTTGGTTTGGGTTTTCACCCTTTAACGGGTTGCTTATAAGTCTAAGTGTGATTTTGTTGATTTTTACAAATTATAATCATATTCTCAATTCGGGAGAACCGGGACTACGCGGTCAGGTCTTACAAGTTAAATTGGTCCCGTGCGAGGCATTCGTGCCTCCTACGGGGTCGTTTGGCTGGTGGTTTGGGTTTTCTCCCTTTAACAGCTTGTTTTTAAGTCTAAGTGTTGATTTTTTTAAATTATCCTCATATTAACAAACTGGGAGACCCGGGATTATGTGGTCAGTTCCCACAAGTTACATTGGTCCCGTACGAGGAGGTCGTGCTTCTTACGGGGTCATTTGTGGGCTGGTTTGGGTTTTCAACCTTTAACGGCTTATTTTAAGTATAAGTGTGATTTTTGCGAGTTATCACTATATTCTAAAACCGGGAGACCCGGGACTGTGCGATCAGTTCCTACAAGTTACATTTGTCCCGTACGAGGTGTTCATGCCTCTTACGGGGTCGTTTGGAGGCTGGTTTGGATTGTCACCCTTTAACGGATTGTTTTCAAGTCTAAGTGTTATTTTTGCTAATTATCATCGTATTCACTAATCGGTCCCGTGTGAGGTGTTCGTGCCTCCTACGGGGTCGTTTGGGGGTTGGTTTGGGTTTTTACCCTTTAACGACTTCTTTTTAAGTTTAAGTGTTGATTTTGTTGATTTTTGCAAATATCGTCATATTCTCAAACCAGGAGACCCAGGACTACGCAGTCAGTTCCAACAAGTTACATTAGTCCCATGCGAGGTGTTCGTGCCTCCTACGGGGTCGTTTGGAGGGTTATTTGGGTTTTCACCCTTTAACGGCTTGTTTTTAAGTCTAAGTGTTGATTTCTACAAATTATCATCATATTCACAAACTGGGAGACCCGGGACTATGCGGTTAGTTACTACAAGTTAAATTAGTCCAGTACGTGGTGTTCGTTCCCCCTATGGGGTCGTTTGGGGGCTGGTTTGGGTTTTCACCCTTTAACGGTTTTGTTTTTAAGTTTAAGTGTCGATTTTGTTGATTTTTGCAAATTATCGTCGTATTCTCAAATTGGGAGACTTTGGACTACGCGGTTAGTTCCAACAAGTTACATTGGTCTCGTGCGAGGTGTTTGTGCCTCCTACGAGGTCGTTTGGGGGGTGGTTTGGGTTTTCACCCTTTAACGGCTTATTTTTAAGTGTAAGTGTTGATTTTTGCAAATTATTATCATATTCACAAACTGGGAGACTCGAGACTACACGGTCAGTTACAACATGTTAAATTGGTCCCGTACGAGGTGTTCGTGCCTCATACGGGTCGTTTGGGGTTGGTTTTGGTTTTCACCCTTTAACGGCTTGTTTTTAAGTTTAAGTGTTGATTTTGTTGATTTTTGCAAATTATCGTCATATTCTCGAATCGGGAGACCAGGGACTACGCGATCAGTTCCAACAAGTTACATTAGTCCCGTGCAAGGTGTTCGTGCCTCCTACGTTGTCGTTTGGGGGTTGGTTTGCGTTTTCACACTTTAAAGGCTTGTTTTTAAGTCTAACTATTAATTTTTGAAAATTATCATCTTATTCACAAACTGGGAGACCCTGGACTACGCGGTCAGTTCCTCCAAGTTACATCGGTCCTGTGCGAGGTGTTTATTCCTCCTACGTGGTCGTTTGGGTGGTGGTTTGGGGTTTCACCCTTTAACGGCTTGTTTTTAAGTCTAAGTGTGATTTTTGCAAATTATCGTCATATTCTCAAATTGTGAGATCTGGGATTACGCGGTCAGTTGCTACAAGTTACATTAATCCCTTGCGAGGTGTTCGTGCCTCCTACGGGGTCGTTTGGTGGCTGGTTTGGGTTTTCTCCCTTTAACGGCTTATTTTTAATTTTGAGTGTTGATTTTTGTAAATTCTCATGATATTAAAAATCTGGGACATCAGGGACAATGCTGTCAGTTTCGACAAGTTACATTGGTCCCGTGCGAGGTGTTCGTGCCTCTTTCGGGGTCTTTTGGGGGTTGGTTTGGGTTTTCAACCTTTAACGGGCTACTTATAAGTCTAAGTGTGATTTTGTTGATTTTTACAAATTATCATCATATTCTCGATTCGGGAGACCCGGGACTACGCGATCAGTTCTTACAAGTTAAATTGGTCCCGTGCGAGGTGTTCGTGCCTCCTACGGGGTCGTTTGGCTAGTGGTTTGGGTTTTGTCCCTTTAACAGCTTGATTTTAAGTCTAAATGTTGATATTTTCAAATTATCCTCATATTAACAAACCGGGAGACCCGGGATTACGCAGTCAGTTCCTACAAGTTACATTGGTCCCGTACGAGGAGTTCGTGCTTCTTACGGGGTCATTTGTGGGCTGGTTTGGGTTTTCAACCTTTAACGGCTTATTTTTAAGTATAAATGTGATTTTTGCGAGTTATCACTATATTCTCAAACCGGGAGACCCGGGACTATGCAATCAGTTCCTACAAGTTACATTTGTCCCGTACGAGGTGTTCATGCCTCTTACGGGGTCGTTTGGGGGCTGGTTTGGATTTTCACCCTTTAACGGCTTGTTTTCAAGTCTAAGTGTTATTTTTGCTAATTATCATCGTATTCACTAATCGGTCCCGTGTGAGGTGTTCGTGCCTCCTACGGGGTCGTTTGGGGGTTGGTTTGGGTTTTTACCCTTTAACGACTTCTTTTTAAGTTTAAGTGTTGATTTTGTTGATTTTTGCAAATATCGTCATATTCTCAAACCCGGAGACCTGGGACTATGCGGTCAGTTCCTATAAGTTACATTTGTCCCGGGCGAGGTGTTTGTGCCTCCTAGGGGGTCGTTTCGGGGGTTGTTTGGGTTTTCACCCTTTAACGTCTTATTTTTAAGTCTAAGTGTTGATTTTTCCAAATGATCATCATATTCACAAACTGGGAGACTCGGGACTACGCGGTCAGTTACTACAAGTTAAATTGGTCCCATACGAGGTGTTCGTGCCTCCTACGGGGTCGTTTGGGGGCTAGTTTGTGTTTTCACATTTTAACGGCCTGTTTTTAAGTATAAGTGTGATTTTTGCAAATTATCATTGTATTCTCAAATTGGGAGACCCCGGACTACGCGATCAGTTCCAACAAGTTACATTGGTCCCGTGCGAGGTGTTCGTGCTTCCTACTGGGTCGTTTGGGGTTGGTTTGGGTTTTCACCCTTTAACGACTTATTTTTAAGTGTAAGTGTAGATTTTTGCAAATTATCATCATATTCAAAAACTTGGAGTCCCGGGACTACGCGATCAGTTACTACAAGTTACATTGGTCCCGTACGAGGTGTTCGTGCCTCCTACGGGGTCGTTTGGGGGCTACTTTGGGTTTTCACCCTTTAACGGCTTGTTTTTAAGTTTAAATTTTGATTTTGTTTATTGTTGCAAATTATCGTCAAATTCTCTAATTGGGAGACCCCGGACTACGCGGTCAGTTCCAACAAGTTACATTGGTCCCGTGTTTTCACCCTTTAGCGGCTTGTTTTTAAGTGTACGTGTTGATTTTTTAAAATTACTATCATATTCACAAACTGGGAGACTCGGGACTACGCGGTCAGTTACAACAAGTTATATTGGTCCCGTACGAGGTGTTCGTGCCTCACACGGGGTCGTTTGGGGGTTTGTTTTGGTTTTCCCCGTTTAACGACTTATTTTTAAGTTTAAGTGTTGATTTTGTTGATTTTTGCAAATTATCATCATATTCTCGAATCGGGAGACCCGGGACTACGTAGTCAGTTCCAACAAGTTACATTGGTCCCTTGCGAGGTGTTCGTGCCTTATACGGGGTCATTTGGGTGGTAATTTGGGTTTTCACCCTTTAAAGGCTTATTTTTCAGTCTAAGTGTTGATTTCTACAAATTATCATCATATTCACAAACTGGGAGACCCGAGACCATGCGGTCAGTTACTACAAGTTACATTAGTCCAGTACGAGGTGTTCGTGCCCCCTATGGGGTCGTTTGGGGGTTGGTTTGGGTTTCACCCTTTAACGGTTTTGTTTTTAAGTTCAAGTGTCGATTTTGTTGATTTTTGCAAATTATCATCGTATTCTCAAATTGGGAGACTATGGACTACGCGGTTAGTTCCAACAAGTTACATGGGTCTCGTGCGAGGTGTTTGTGCCTCCTACGGGGTCGTTTGGGGGGTGGTTTTGGTTTTCACCCTTTAACGGCTTATTTTTAAGTGTAAGTGTTGATTTTAGCAAATTATTATCATATTCACAAACTGGGAGACTCGGGACTACGCGGTCAGTTACAATAAGTTACATTGGTCCCGTACGAGGTGTTCGTGCCTCATACGGGTCGTTTCGGGTTGGTTTTGGTTTTCACCCTTTAACGGCTTGTTTTTAAGTTTAAGTGTTGATTTAGTTGATTTTTGCAAATTATCGTCATATTCTCGAATCGGGAGACCCGGGACTACGCGATCAGTTCTAACAAGTTACATTAGTCACGTGCAAGGTGTTCATGCCTCCTACGTGGTTGTTTGGGGGTTGGTTTGGGTTTTCACACTTTAAAGGCTTATTTTTAAGTCTAACTATTAATTTTTGAAAATTATCATCTTATTCACAAACAGGGAGACCCGGGACTACGCGGTCAGTTCCTCCAAGTTACATCGGTCCCGTGTGAGGTGTTCGTGTCTCCTACGTGGTCGTTTGGGGGTTTGTTTGGGTTTTTCACCCTTTAACGGCTTGTTTTTAAGTCTAAGTGTGATTTTTGCAAATTATCGTCATATTCTCAAATTGTGAGATCTAGGATTACGCGGTCAGTTGCTACAAGTTACATTAGTCCCTTGCGAGGTGTTCGTGCCTCCTACGAGGTCATTTGGTGGCTGGTTTGGGTTTTCTCCCTTTAACGGCTTATTTTTAATTTTGAGTGTTGATTTTTGTAAATTCTCATGATATTCAAAATCCGGGACATCATGGACAATGATGTCAGTTTTGACAAGTTACATTGGTCCCGTGCGAGGTGTTCGTGCCTCTTTCGGGGTCTTTTGGGGGTTGGTTTGGGATTTCACCCTTTAACGGGTTACTTATAAGTCTAAGTGTGATTTTGTTGATTTTTACAAACTATCATCATATTCTCGATTCGGGAGACCCGGGACTACGCGGTCAGTTCTTATAAGTTAAATTGGTCCCGTGCGAGGTGTTCGTGCCTCCTACGGGGTCGTTTGGCTGGTGGTTTGGGTTTTCTCCCTTTAACAGCTTGTTTTTAAGTCTAAGTGTTGATTTTTTCAAATTATCCTCATATTAACAAACCGGGAGACCCGGGAATACGCGGTCAGTTCCTACAAGTTACATTAGTCCCGTACGAGGAGTTCGTGCTTCTTACGGGGTCATTTGTGGGCTGGTTAGGGTTTTCAACCTTTAACGGCTTGTTTTCAAGTCTAAGTGTTATTTCTGCTAATTATCATCGTATTCACTAATCGGTCCCGTGTGAGGTGTTCGTGCCTCCTACGGGGTCGTTTGGGGGTTGGTTTGGGTTTTTACCCTTTAACGACTTCTTTTTAAGTTTATGTGTTGATTTTGTTGATTTTTGCAAATATCGTCATATTCTCAAACCCGGAGACCCAGGACTACGCAGTCAGTTCCAACAAGTTTCATTAGTCCCGTACGAGGTGTTCGGGCCTCCTATGGGATCGTTTGGGGCTTGGTTTGGGTTTTCACCCTTTAACGGTTTTATTTTTAAGTTTAAGTGTTGATTTTATTTATTTATGCAAATTATCGTCGTATTCTCAAATTGGGAGACCCTGGACTACGCGGTTAGTTCCAACAAGTTACATTGGTCTTGTGCGAGGTGTTCGTGCCTTCTACGGAGTCGTTTGGGGGTGGTTTGGGTTTTCACCCCTTAATGGCTTGTTTTTAATTGTAAGTGTTGATTTTTGCAAATTATCATCATATTCACAAACTGTGAGACCCGGGACTACGCGGTCAGTTACAACAAGTTACATTGGTCCCGTAAGAGGTGTTCGTGTCTTTTACGGGGTCATTAGGTGGTTGGTTTGGGTTTTCACCCTTTAACGACATGTTTTTAAGTTTAAGTGTTGATTTTGTTGATTTTTGTAAATTATCATCATATTCTCGAATCGGGAGACCTGGGACAACACGGTCAGTTCCTACATGTTACATTGGTCCTGTGCATGGTGTTCATGCTTCTTACGGGGTCGTTTGGAGGCTGGTTTGCGTTTTCACCCTTTAATGGCTTGTGTTTAAGTCTAAGTGTGATTTTTGCAAGTTATCGCCATATTCTCAAATCGGAATACCCGGGACTGTAAGGTTAGTTCCTACAAGTTACATTGGTCCCGTACGAGGTGTTCGTGCCTCTTACGGGGTCATTTGGGGGCTGGTTTGAATTTTCACCCTTTAACGGCTTATTTTCAAGTCTAAGTGTTATTTTTGCTCATTATTATCATATTCACTAATCGGGAGACACGGGACTACGCGATTAGTTCCAACAAGTTACATTGGTCCCGTACGAGGTGTTCGTGCCTCCTACGGGGTCGTTTGGGGGCTGCTTTCGATTTTCACCCTTTAATAACTTGTTTTTAAGTTTAAGCGTTGATTTTGTTGATTTTTGCAAATTATCATCATATTCTCAAATTATGAGACCCCGAACTACCCAGTCAGTTCCAACAAGTTACATTGGTCACATGCGAGGTGTTCGTGCCTCATACGGGGTCATTTGGGAGGTTATTTGGGTTGTCACCCTTTAAAGGCTTATTTTTAAGTCTAAGTGTTGATTTCTGCAAATTATCATGATATTCACAAACTGGTAGACCCGTTACTATGGGGTCAGTTACTACAAGTTACATTGGTCCAGTACGAGGTGTTCGTGCCACCTATGGGGTCGTTTGGGGGCTGGTTTGGGTTTTCACCCTTTAACGGTTTTGTTTTTAATTTTAAGTGTTGATTTTGTTGATTTTTGCAAATTATCGTCGTATTCTCAAATTGGGAGACCCTGGACTACGCGGTTAGTTCCAACAGTTACATTGGTCTCGTGCGAGGTGTTCGTGCCTCCTACGGGGTCGTTTGGGGGGTGGTTTCGGTTTTCACTCTTTAACGGCTTTTTTTTAAGTGTAAGTGCTGATTTTTGCAAATTATCATCATATTCACAAACTGGGAGACCCGGGACTACACGGTCAGTTAAAACAAGTTACATTGGTCCCGTACGACGTGTTCGTGCCTCTAACAGGGTCATTTGGGGGTTGGTTTGCGTTTTCACCCTTTAATGGCTTGTTTTTAAGTTTAAGTGTTGATTTTGTTGATTTTTGCAAATTATCATCATATTCTCAAATTGGGAGACCCCGAACTACGCAGTCAGTTCCAACTAGTAACATTGGTTCCATGCGAGGTGTTCGTGCCTCCTACGGGGTCGTTTGGGGGTTGGTTTAGGTTTTCAACCTTTAACAGCTTGTTTTTAAGTCTAAGTGTTGCTTTTCGTAAATTATCATCATATTCACAAACTGGGAGACCCGGGACTACGCAGTCAGTTCCAACAAGTTAAATTGGTCCCGTACAAGGTGATCGTACCTCTTACGGGTCGTTTGGGGGCTCGTTTGGATTTTCACCCTTTAACGGCTTGTTTTCAAGTCTAAGTGTTATTTTTGCCAATTATTATCATATTCACTAATCGGGAGACCCGGGACTACGCGATCAGTTCCAACAAGTTACATTGGTCCCGTACGAGGTGTTCGTGCTTCCTACGGGGTCGTTTGGGGCCTGGTTTCGATTTTCACCCTTTAATCACTTGTTTTTAAGTTTAAGCGTTGATTTTGTTGATTTTTGCAAATTATCGTCATATTCTCAAATTGGGAGACCCCGGACTACCCGGTCAGTTCCAACAAGTTACATTGGTCATGTGCGAGGTTTTCGTGCCTCATACGGGGTCATTTGGGGGGTTATTTGGGTTTTCACCCTTTAACGGCTTGTTTTTAAGTTTAAGTGTTGATTTTATTAATTTTTGCAAATTATCGGCAAATTATCAAATTCGGAGACCCCAGACTATGCGGTTAGTTCCAACAAGTCACATTGTTCCCGTGCGAGGTGTTCGTGCCTCCTACGTGGTCATTTGGGGGGTGGTTTGGGTTTTCACCCTTTAACGGCTTGTTTTTTTGTGTAAGTGTTGATTTTTGCAAATTATCATCATATTCACATTCTGGGAGACCCGGGACTACGCGGGCATTTCCAACAAGTTACATTGGTCCCGTACGAGGAGTTCGTGCCTCTTACAGGGTCATTTGGGGGTTGGTTTGGGTTTTCGCCCTTTAATGGCTTGTTTTTAAGTTTAAGTGTTGATTTTATTGATTTTTGCAAATTATCATCATATTCTCAAATTGGGAGACCCCGAACTACGCAGTCAGTTCCAACAAGTAACATTGGTTCCATGCGAGGTGTCCGTGCCTCCTACGTGGTCGTTTGGGGGGTGGTTTGGGTTTTCAACCTTTAACAGCTTGTTTTTAAGTCTAAGTGTTGCTTTTCGTAAATTATCATCATATTCACAAACCGGGAGACCCGGGACTACGCAGTCAGTTCCAACAAGTTAAATTGGTCCCGTACAAGGTGATCGTACCTCTTACGGGGTCGTTTGGAGGCTGGTTTGGATTTTCACCCTTTAACGGCTTGTTTTCAAGTCTAAGTGTTATTTTTGCCAATTATTATCATATTCACTAATCGGGAGACCTAGGACTACGCGATCAGTTCCGACAAGTTACATTGGTCCCGTACGAGGTGTTCGTGCCTCCTACGGGGTCGTTTGGGGCCTGGTTTCGATTTTCACCCTTTAATCACTTGTTTTTAAGTTTAAGCGTTGATTTTGTTGAATTTTTGCAAATTATGGTCATATTCTCAAATTGGGAGACCCCGGACTACCCGGTCAGTTCCAACAAGTTACATTGGTCATGTGCGAGGTGTTCGTGCCTCATACGGGATCATTTGGGGGGTTATTTGGGTTTTCACCCTTTAACGGCTTGTTTTTAAGTTTAAGTGTTGATTTTGTTAATTTTTGCAAATTATCGACAAATTATCAAATTCGGAGACCCCTGACTACGCGGTTAGTTCCAACAAGTCACATTGTTCCCGTGCGAGGTGTTCATGCCTCCAACGTGGTCGTTTGGGGGTGGTTTGGGTTTTCACCCTTTAACAGCTTGTTTTTAAGTTTAAGTGTTGATTTTGTTAATTTTTGCAAATTATAGGCATATTATCAAATTCGGAGACCCCGGACAACCCGGTTAGTTCCAACAAGTCACATTGGTCCCGTGCGAGGTGTTCGTGCCTCTTACGTGGTGGTTTGGGTTTTCACCCTTTAACGGCTTATTTTTATGTGTAAGTGTTGATTTTTGCAAATTATCATCATATTCACAATCTGGGAGACCCGGGACTACGCGGTCATTTCCAACAAGTTACATTGGTCCCGTGCGAGGTGTTTGTGCCTCCTGCGGGGTCATTTGTGGGGTGTTTAGAGTTTTCACCCTTTAACGGCTTGTTTTTAAGTCTAAGTGTTGATTTTTGCAAACTAGGAGACCCGAGACTACGCAGTCAGTTCTTGTAAGTTACATTGGTCCGGTACGAGGTGTTCATGCCTCCTACGGGGTCGTTTTGGGGCTGGTTTGGGTTTTCACCCTTTAATGGCTTATTTTTTAGTGTAAGTGTTGATTTTGTTGATTTTTGCAAATTATCATGATATTCTCGAATCAGGAGACCCGGGACTACGCGATCAGTTCCTACAAGTTACATTGGTTCCGTGTGAGGTGTTCGTGCCTCCTACGTGGTCGTTTGGGGGCTGGTTTGGGTTTTTACCATTTAAAGGCTTCTGTTAAGTCTCAGTGTTAAGTTTTACAAATTATCATCATATTCACAAACCGGGAGATCCAGGACTACGCGGTGAGTTCCTCCAAGTTACATTGGTCCCTTGCGAGGTGTTCGTGCCTCTTACGGGGTCGTTTTGGGATGGTTTGGGTTTTCACCCTTTAACGGCTTATTTTTAAGTTTAAGTGTTAATTTTGTTTATTTTTGCAAATTATCATCATATTCTGAAATTGGGTGACCCCGGACTACGCGGTTAGTTCCAACAAGTTACATTGGTCCCATGCGAGGTGTTCGTACCTCTTACGGGGTCATTTGGGGGGTGGTTTGGGTTTTCACCCTTTAACGACTTGTTTTTAAGTGTAAGTGTTGATTTTTGCAAATTATCATCATATTCACAAACAGAGCGACCCGGGACTGCACGGTCAGTTAGTACAAGTTAAATTGGCCACGTACGAGGTGTTCGTGCCTCCTACGGGGTCGTTTGGGGGCTAATTTGGGTTTTCACCCTTTAACGTCTTGTTTTTTAGTATTAGTGTCATTTTTGCAATTTATCATCATATTCTCAAATTTGGAGATCCCGGACTACGCGGTTAGTTCCAACAAGTTACATTGGTCCCGTGCGAGGTGTTCGTACCTCCTACGGGGTCGTTTGGGGGGTGGTTTGTGTTTTCACCCTTTAACGACTTGTTTTTAAGTCTAAGTGTTGATTTTTGCAAATTATCATCATATTCACAAATTGGGATACCCGAGACAACGCGGTCAATTCCTACAAGTTACATTGGTCCCTTGTGAGGTGTTCATGCCTCTTACGTGGTCTTTTGGGGGCTGGATTGGGTTTTCACCCTTTAACGACTTGTTTTTAAGTCTAAGTATTGATTGTATTGATTTTTACAAATTAACATCATATTCTCGAATCGGGAGACCCTTGACTACGCGGTTAGTTCCTACACGTTACATTGTACCCATACGAGGTGTTCGTGCCTCCTACGGGGTCGTTTGGTGGCTGGTTTGGGTTTTCACCCTTTAACGGCTTGTTTTTAAGTTTAAGTGTTGATTTCTACAAATTATCATCATATTCACAAAATGGGAGACTCGGGTCTACGCGGTCAGTTACTACAAGTTACATTGGTCCCGTACGAGGTGTTTGTGCCTCCTACGGGGTCGTTTGGGGGTTGATTTGGGTTTTCCCCCTTTAACGGCTTATTTATAAGTCTAAGTGTTTATTTTGTTGATTTTTGCAAATTATCATCGTATTCTCAAATTGTGTGACCCCAGACTACGCGATCAGTTCCAACAAGTTACATTGGTCCCGTACGAGGTGGTCGTGCCTCCTGAGGGGTCGTTTGGGGGCGGGTTTAGGTTTTCACACTTTAACGGCTTGTTTTTAAGGCTAAGTGTTGATTTTTGCAAATTATCATCATATTCAGAAACTGGGAGACCTGGGACAACACGGTCAGTTCCTACAAGTTACATTGGTCCCTTGCGAGGTGTTCGTGCCTCTTACGTGGTCTATTGGGGGCTGGTTTGGGTTTTTACCCTTTAACGACCTGTTTTTAAGTCTAAATATTGATTTTGTTGATTTTTACAAATTAACGTCATTTTCTCAAATCGGGAGACCCGGGACTATGCGGTTAGTTCCTATAAGTTACATTGGTCCCGTACGAGGTGTTCGTGCTTCCTACGGGGTCATTTGGGGGCGGGTTTGGGTTTTCACCCTTTAACGGCTTGTTTTTAAGTTTAAGTGTTGATTTTGTTGATTTTTGCAAATTATCGTCATATTCTCAAATTGGGTGACCCCGGACTACGCGATCAGTTCAATACAGTTGCATTGGTCCCGTGCGAGGTGTTCGTGCGTCCTACGGGGTCATTTCGGGGGTTATTTGGGTTTTCACCTTTTAAAGGCTTTTTTTCAAGTCTAAGTGTTGATTTCTACAAAGTATCATCATATTCAAAAACTGGGAGACTTGGGACTATGCCGTCAGTTACTACAAGTTACATTGGTCCAGTACGAGGTGTTCGTGCCTCCTATGGGGTCGTTTGGGGGCTGGTTTGGGATTTCACCCTTTAACGGTTTTGTTTTTAAGTTTAAGTGTTGATTTTGTTGATTTTGGCAAATTATCGTCGTATTCTCAAATTGGGAGACCCTGGACTACGCGGTTACTTCCAACAAGTTACATTAGTCTCGTGCGAGGTGTTCGTGCCTCCTACGAGGTCGTTTGGGAGGGTGGTTTGGGTTTTCACCCTTTAACGGCTTGTTTTTAAGTGTAAGTGTTGATTTTTGCAAATCATCATCATATTCACAAATTGGGAGACCCGGGACTGCGCGGTCAGTTACAACAAGTTACACTTGTCCCGTACGAGGTGTTCGTGCCTCCTACGGGATCATTTGGGGGTTGGTTTGGGTTTTCACCCTTTAACGGCTTGTTTTGAAGTTTAAGTGTTGATTTTTGCAAATTATCATCAAATTCTCGAATCGAGAGACCCGGGACTACGCGATCAGTTCCAACAAGTTACATTGGTCCCATGCGAGGTGTTCGTTCCAGTCACGGGGTCGTTTGGGGGCTCGTTTGGGTTTTCACCCTTTAATGACTTGTTTTTAACTTAAAGTGTTGATTTGTTGATTTTTGCAAATTATCATCATATTCTCAAATTGGGAGACCCCGAACTACGCAGTCAGTTCCAACAAGTAACATTGGTCCCATGCGAGGTGTCCGTGCCTCCTACGGGGTCGTTTGGGGGGTGGTTTGGGTTTTCAACCTTTAACGGCTTGTTTTTAAGTCTAAGTATTGCTTTTCACAAATTATCATCATATTCACAAACCGGGAGACCCGGGACTACGCAGTCAGTTACTACAAGTTAAATTGGTCCCGTAGGAGGTGTTCGTTCCTCTTACGGGGTCGTTTTGGGTTGGTTTGGCTTTTCACCCTTTAACGGCTTATTTTTAAGTTTAAGTGTTGTTTTTGTTGTTTTTTTCAAATTATCGTCATATTCTCAAATTGGGAGACCCCAGACTGCGCGGTCAGTTCCAACAAGTTTCATTGGTCCCGTGCGAGGTGTTCGTGCCTCCTACGGGGTCGTTTGGGGGGTGATTTGGGTTTTCACCCTTTAAAGGCTTGTTTTTAAGTGTAAGTTTTGATTTTTGCAAATAATCATCGTATTCAAAAACTGGGTGACCCGGGACTACGCTGTCAGTTACTACAAGTTACGTTGGTCCCGTACGAGGTGTTCGTGCCTCCTACGGGGTCATTTGGTGTTTGGTTTTGGTTTTCACCCTTTAACGACTTGTTTTTAAGTTTAAGTGTTGATTTTGGTGATTTTTGCAAATTATCATCATATTCTCCAATCGGGAGACCCGGGACTATGCGGTCAGTTCCAGCAAGTTACATTGGTCTCGTGGGAGGTGTTCGTGCCTCCTACGTGGTCGTTTGGGGGTTGGTTTGGGTTTTCACCGTTTAAAGGTTTGTTTTTAAGTCTAAATGTTAATTTTTGCAAATTATCGTCATATTCACAAACTGGGAGACCCCGGACTATGCGAGCAGTTCCTCCAAGTTACATTGGTCCCGTGCGAGGTGTTCGTACCTCCTCAGGGTCGTTTGTTGGCTGGTTTGGGTTTTCACCCTTTAACGGCTTATTTTCAAGTCCAAGTGTCATTTTTGCAAATTTTCATTATATTCTCATATCGTGAGACCTGGGACTACGCGGTTAGTTCCTACAAGTTACATTAGTCCCATGCGAGGTGTTCGTGTCTCCTACGGGGTCGTTCGGTGGCTGGTTTGAGTTTTCACCCTTTAATGGCTTATTTTTAAGTTTGAGTGTTGATTTTTTGTAAATTATCATCATATTCTAAATCCGGGAGACCTGGGACAACGCGGTCAGTTCCTGCAAGTTACATTGGTCCCGTGCGAGGTGTTCGTGCTCTTATGGGGTCTTTTGGGGGCAGGTTTGGGTTTTCACCCTTTAACGGCTTGTTTTTAAGTCTAAGTGTTGATTTTTGCAAATTATCGTCATATTCTCAAATTGGGTGACCCCGGACTACGCGATCAGTTCAAACAAGTTACATTGGTCCCGTGCGAGGTGTTCGTGCCTCCTATGGGGTCATTTCGGTGGTTATTTGGGTTTTCACCCTTTAAAGGCTTTTTTCAAGTATAAGTGTTGATTTCTACAAATTAGCATCATATTCACAAACTGGGAGTCCCGGGACTATGCGGTCAGTTACTACAAGTTACATTGGTCCAGTACGAGGTGTTTGTGCCTCCTATGGGGTCGTTTGCGGGCTGGTTTGGGATTTCACCCTTTAACGGGTTTGTTTTTAAGTTTAAGTGTTGATTTTGTTGATTTTTGCAAATTATCGTCGTATTCTCAAATTGGGAGACCGTGGACTACGCAGTTAGTTCCAATAAGTTACATTAGTCTCGAGCGAGGTGTTCGTGCCTCCTACGGGGTCGTTTGGGTGGTGGTTTGGGTTTTCACCCTTTAACGGCTTGTTTTTAAGTGTAAGTGTTGATTTTTGCAAATCATCATCATATTCAAAAACTGGGAGACCCGGGACTGCGGGGTCAGTTACAACAAGTTACACTGGTCCCGTACGAGGTGTTCGTGCCTCCTACGGGATCATTTGGGGGTTGGTTTGGGTTTTCACCCTTTAACGGCTTGTTTTTAAGTTTAAGTGTTGATTTTGTTGATTTTTGCAAATTATCATCAAATTCTCGAATCGAGAGACCCGGGACTATGCGATCAGTTCCAACAATTTACATTGGTCCCGTGCGAGGTGTTCGTTCCAGTTACAGGGTCGTTTAGGGGCTCGTTTGGGTTTTCACCCTTTAATGACTTGTTTTTAAGTTAAAGTGTTGATTTTGTTGATTTCTGCAAATTATCATCATATTCTCAAATTGGGAGACCTCAAACTACGCAGTCAGTTCCAACAAGTAACATTGGTCCCATGCGAGGTGTCCGTGCCTCCTACGGGGTCGTTTGGGGGGTGGTTTGGATTTTCAACCTTTAACGGCTTGTTTTTAAGTCTAAGTATTGCTTTTCGCAAATTATCATCATATTCACAAACCGGGAGACCCGGGACTACGCAGTCAGTTACTACAAGTTAAATTGGTCCCGTACGAGGTGTTCGTTCCTCTTACGGGGTCGTTTTGGGTTGGTTTGGCTTTTCACCCTTTAACGGCTTATTTTTAAGTTTAAGTGTTGTTTTTGTTGTTTTTTTCAAATTATCGTCATATTCTCAAATTGGGAGACCCCGGACTGCGCGGTCAGTTCCAACAAGTTTCATTGGTCCCGTGCGAGGTGTTCGTGCCTCCTACGGGGTCGTTTGGGTTTTCACCCTTTTAAGGCTTGTTTTTAAGTGTAAGTTTTGATTTTTGCAAATAATCATCATATTCAAAAATTGGGTGACCCGGGACTACGCTGTCAGTTACTACAAGTTACGTTGGTCCCGTACGAGGTGTTCGTGCCTCCTACGGGGTCATTTGGGGTTTGGTTTTGGTTTTCACCCTTTAACGACTTGTTTTTAAGTTTAAGTGTTGATTTTTGCAAATTATCATCATATTCCCCAATCGGGAGACCCGGGACTACGCGGTCAGTTCCAGCAAGTAACATTGGTCTCGTGGGAGTTGTTCGTGCCTCCTACGTGGTCGTTTGGGGGTTGGTTTGGGTTTTCACCGTTTAAAGGTTAGTTTTTAAGTCTAAATGTTAATTTTTGTAAAATATCGTCATATTCACAAACTGGGAGACCCCGGACTATGCGAACAGTTCCTCCAAGTTACATTGGTCCCGTGCGAGGTGTTCGTACCTCCTACGGGGTCGTTTGTTGGCTGGTTTGGATTTTCACCCTTTAACGGCTTATTTTCAAGTCCAAGTGTCATTTTTGCAAATTTTCATCATATTCTCATATCGTGAGACCTGGGACTACGCGGTTAGTTCCTACAAGTTACATTAGTCCCGTGCGAGGTGTTCGTGTCTCTTACGGGGTCGTTTGGTGGCTGGTTTGAGTTTTCACCCTTTAACGGCTTATTTTTAAGTTTGAGTGTTGATTTTTGTAAATTATCATCATATTCTAAATCCGGGAGACCTGGGACAACGCGGTCAGTTCCTGCAAGTTACATTGGTCCCGTGCGAGGTGTTCGTGCCTCTTATGGGGTCTTTTGGGGGCAGGTTTGGGTTTTCACCCTTTAACGGTTTGTTTTTAAGTCTAAGTGTTGATTTTTGCAAATTATCGTCATATTCTCAAATTGGGTGACCCCGGACTACGCGATCAGTTCAAACAAGTTACATTGGTCCCGTGCGAGGTGTCCATGCCTCCTACGGGGTCATTTCGGGGGTTATTTGGGTTTTCACCCTTTAAAGGCTTTTTTCAAGTATAAGTGTTGAATTTTGCAAATTATCGTCAAATTCACAAACAAGGAGACCCGGGATTACGCGGTCAGTTACTACAAGTTACATTGGTCCAGTACGAGGTGTTTGTGCCTCCTATGGGGTCGTTTGCAGGCTGGTTTGGGATTTCACCCTTTAACGGGTTTGTTTTTAAGTTTAAGTGTTAATTTTGTTGATTTTTGCAAATTATCGTCGTATTCTCAAATTGGGAGACCGTGGACTACGCGGTTAGTTCCAATAAGTTCCATTAGTCTCGTGCGAGGTGTTCGTGCCTCCTACGGGGTCGTTTGGGTGGTGGTTTGGGTTTTCACCCTTTAACGGCTTGTTTTTAAGTGTAAGTGTTGATTTTTGCAAATCATCATCATATTCAAAAACTGGGAGACCCGGGACTACCGGGTCAGTTACAACAAGTTACACTGGTCCCGTACGAGGTGTTCGTGCCTCCTACGGGATCATTTGGGGGTTGGTTTGGGTTTTCACCCTTTAACGGCTTGTTTTTAAGTTTAAGTGTTGATTTTGTTGATTTTTGCAAATTATCATCAAATTCTCGAATCGAGAGACCCGGGACTATGCGATCAGTTCCAACAAGTTACATTGGTCCCGTGCGAGGTGTTCGTTCCAGTTACGGGGTCGTTTAGGGGCTCGTTTGGGTTTTCACCCTTTAATGACTTGTTTTTAACTTAAAGTGTTGATTTTGTTGATTTCTGCAAATTATCATCATATTCTCAAATTGGGAGACCCCAAACTACGCAGTCAGTTCCAACAAGTAACATTGGTCCCATGCGAGGTGTCCGTGCCTCCTACGGGGTCGTTTGGGGGGTGGTTTGGGTTTTCAACCTTTAACGGCTTGTTTTTAAGTCTAAGTATTGCTTTTCGCAAATTATCATCATATTCACAAACCGGGAGACCCGGGACTACGCAGTCAGTTACTACAAGTTAAATTGGTCCCGTACGAGGTGTTCGTTCCTCTTACGGGGTCGTTTTGGGTTGGTTTGGCTTTTCACCCTTTAACGGCTTATTTTTAAGTTTAAGTGTTGTTTTCGTTGTTTTTTTAAAATTATCGTCATATTCTCAAATTGGGAGACCCCGGACTGCGCGGTCAGTTCCAACAAGTTTCATTGGTCCCGTGCGAGGTGTTCGTGCCTCCTACGGGGTCGTTTGGGGGGTGGTTTGGGTTTTCACCCTTTTAGGGCTTGTTTTTAAGTGTAAGTTTTGATTTTTGCAAATAATCATCATATTCAAAAATTGGGTGACCCGGGACTACGCTGTCAGTTACTACAAGTTACGTTGGTCCCGTACGAGGTGTTCGTGCCTCCTACGGGGTCATTTGGGGTTTGGTTTTGGTTTTCACCCTTTAACGACTTGTTTTTAAGTTTAAGTGTTGATTTTGTTGATTTTTGCAAATTATCATCATATTCTCCAATCGGGAGACCCGGGACTACGCGGTCAGTTCCAGCAAGTTACGTTGGTCTCGTGGGAGATGTTCGTGCCTCCTACGTGGTCGTTTGGGGGTTGGTTTGGGTTTTCACCGTTTAAAGGTTAGTTTTTAAGTCTAAATGTTAATTTTTACAAATTATCGTCATACTCACAAACTGGGAGACCCGGGACTATGCGAGCAGTTCATCCAAGTAACATTGGTCCCGTGCGAGGTGTTCGTACCTCCTACGGGGTCGTTTGTTGGCCGGTTTGGGTTTTCACCCTTTAACGGCTTTTTTTCAAGTCCAAGTGTCATTTTTGCAAATTTTCATCATATTCTCATATCGTGAGACCTGGGACTACGCGGTTACTTCCTACAAGTTACATTAGTCCCGTGCGAGGTGTTCGTGTCTCCTACGGGGTCGTTTGGAGGATGGTTTCAGTTTTCACCCTATAACGGCTTATTTTTAAGTTTGAGTGTTGATTTTTGTAAATTATCATCATATTCTAAATCCGGGAGACCTGGGACAACGCGGTCAGTTCCTGCAAGTTACATTGGTCCCGTGGGAGGTGTTCGTGCTCTTATGGGGTCTTTTGGGGGCAGGTTTGGGTTTTCACCCTTTAACGGCTTATTTTTAAGTCTAAGTGTTGATTTTTGCAAATTATCGTCATATTCTCAAATTGGGTGACCTCGGACTACGCGATCAGTTCAAACAAGTTACATTGGTCCCGTGCGAGGTGTTCGTGCCTCCTACGGGGTCATTTCGGGGGTTATTTGGGTTTTCACCCTTTAAAGGCTTTTTTCAAGTATAAGTGTTGATTTCTACAAATTAGCATCATATTCACAAACTGGGAGTCCCGGGACTATGCGGTCAGTTACTACAAGTTACATTGGTCCAGTACGAGGTGTTTGTGCCTCCTATGGGGTCGTTTGCGGGCTGGTTTGGGATTTCACCCTTTAACGGGTTTGTTTTTAAGTTTAAGTGTTGATTTTGTTGATTTTTGCAAATTATCGTCGTATTCTCAAATTGGGAGACCGTGGACTACGCGGTTAGTTCCAATAAGTTACATTAGTCTCGTGCGAGGTGTTCGTGCCTCCTACGGGGTCGTTTGGGTGGTGGTTTGGGTTTTCACCCTTTAACGGCTTGTTTTTAAGTGTAAGTGTTGATTTTTGCAAATCATCATCATATTCAAAAAATGGGAGACCCGGGACTGCGCGGTCAGTTACTACAAGTTACACTGGTCCCGTACGAGGTGTCCGTGCCTCCTACGGGATCATTTGGGGGTTGGTTTGGGTTTTCACCCTTTAACGGCTTGTTTTTAAGTTTAAGTGTTGATTTTGTTGATTTTTGCAAATTATCATTAAATTCTCGAATCGATAGACCCGGGACTACGCGATCAGTTCCAACAAGTTACATTGGTCCCGTGCGAGGTGTTCGTTCCAGTTACGGGGTCATTTAGGGGCTGGTTTGGGTTTTCACCCTTTAATGACTTGTTTTCAACTTAAAGTGTTGATTTTGTTGATTTTTGCAAATTATCATCATATTCTCAAATTGGGAGACCCCGAACTACGCAGTCAGTTCCAACAAGTAACATTGGTCCCATGCGAGGTGTCTGTGCCTCCTACGGGGTGGTTTGGGGGATGGTTTGGGTTTTCAACCTTTAACGGCTTGTTTTTAAGTCTAAGTGTTGCTTTTCGCAAATTATCATCATATTCACAAACCGGGAGACCCGGGACTACGCAGTCAGTTACTACAAGTTAAATTAGTCCCGTACGAGGTGTTCGTTCCACTTACGGGGTCGTTTTGCGTTGGTTTGGATTTTCACCCTTTAACGGCTTATTTTTAAGTTTAACTGTTGTTTTTGTTGTTTTTTGCAAATTATCGTCATATTCTCAAATTGGGAGACCCCGGACTGCGCGGTCAGTTCCAACAAGTTACATTGGTCCCGTGCGAGGTGTTCGTGCCTCCTACAGGGTCGTTTGGGGGGTGGTTTGGGTTTTCACCCTTTAAAGGCTTGTTTTTAAGTGTAAGTTTTGATTTTTGCAAATAATCATCATATTCACAAACTGGGTGACCCGGGACTACGCTGTCAGTTACTACAAGTTACGTTGGTCCCGTACGAGTTGTTCGTGCCTCCTACGGGGTCATTTGGGGTTTGGTTTTGGTTTTCACCCTTTAACGACTTGTTTTTAAGTTTAAGTGTTGATTTTGTTGATTTTTGCAAATTATCATCATATTCTCCAATCGGGAGACCCGGGACTACGCGGTCAGTTCCAGCAAGTTACATTGGTCTCGTGGGAGGTGTTCGTGCCTCCTACGTGGTCATTTGGGGGTTGGTTTGGGTTTTCACCGTTTAAAGGTTAGTTTTTAAGTCTAAATGTTAATTTTTGCAAATTATCGTCATATTCACAAACTGGGAGACCCGGGTCTATGCGAGCAGTTCCTCCACGTTACATTGGTCCCGTTCGAGGTGTTCGTACCTCCTACGGGGTCGTTTGTTGGCTGGTTTTGGTTTTCACCCTTTAACGGCATATATTTTAAGTCCAAGTGTCATTTTTGCAAATTTTCGTCATATTCTCATATCGTGAGACCTGGGACTACGCGGTTAGTTCCTACAAGTTACATTAGTCCCGTGCGAGGTGTTCGTGTCTCCTATGGGGTCGTTTGGTGGCTGGTTTGAGTTTTCTCCCTTTAACGGCTTATTTTTAAGTTTGAGTGTTGATTTTTGTAAATTATCATCATATTCGAAATCCGGGAGACCTGGGACAACGCGATCAGTTCCTACAAGTTACATTGGTCCCGTGCGAGGTGTTCGTGCCTCTTATGGGGTCTTTTGGTGGCAGGTTTGGGCTTTCAGCCTTTAACGGCTTGTTTTTAAGTCTAAGTGTTGATTTTTGCAAATTATCGTCATATTCTCAAATTGGGTGACCCCGGACTACGCGATCAGTTCAAACAAGTTACATTGGTCCCGTGCGTGGTGTTCGTGATTCCTACGGGGTCATTTCGGGGGCTATTTGGGTTTTCACCCTTTAAAGGCTTTTTTCAAGTATAAGTGTTGATTTCTACAAATTATCATCATATTCACAAACTGGGAGACCCGGGACAATGCGGTCAGTTACTACAAGTTACACTGGTCCCGTACGAGGTGTTCGTGCCTCCTACGGGATCATTTGGGGGTTGGTTTGGCTTTTCACCCTTTAATGGTTTTGTTTTTAAGTTTAAGTGTTGATTTTGTTGATTTTTGCAAATTATCATCAAATTCTTGAATCGAGAGACCCGGGACTACGCGATCAGTTCCAACAAGTTACATTGGTCCCGTGCGAGGTGTTCGTTCCACTTACGGGGTCGTTTAGGGGCTGGTTTGGGTTTTCACCCTTTAACGACTTGTTTTCAACTTAAAGTGTTGATTTTGTTGATTTTTGCAAATTATCATCATATTCTCAAATTGGGAGACCCCGAACTACGCGGTCAGTTCCAACAAGTAACATTGGTCCCATGCGAGGTGTCCATGCCTCCTACGGGGTCGTTTGGGTTTTCAACCTTTAACGGCTTGTTTTTAAGTCTAAGTGTTGCTTTTCGCAAATTATCATCATATTCACAAACCGGGAGACCCGGGACTACCCAGTCAGTTACTACTAGTTAAATTGGTCCCGTACGAGGTCTTCGTTCCTCTTACGGGATCATTTTGGGTTGGTTTGGCATTTCACCCTTTAACGGCTTATTTTTAAGTTTAAGTGTTGTTTTTATTGTTTTTTGCAAATTATCGTCATATTTTCAAATTGGGAGACCCCGGACTGCGCGATCAGTTCCAATAAGTTACGTTGGTCCCGTGCGAGGTGTTCGTGCCTCCTACGGGGTCGTTTGGGGGGTGGTTTGGGTTTTCACCCTTTAAAGGCTTGTTTTTAAGTGTAAGTTTTGATTTTTGCAAATAATCATCATATTCAAAAATTGGGTGACCCGGGACTACGCTGTCAGTTACTACAACTTATGTTGGTCCCGTACGAGGTGTTCGTGCCTCCTACGGGGTCATTTGGGGTTTGGTTTTGGTTTTCACCCTTTAACGACTTGTTTTTAAGTTTAAGTGTTGATTTTGTTGATTTTTGCAAATTATCATCATATTCTCCAATCGGGAGACCCAGGACTACGCGGTCAGTTCCAGCAAGTTACAATGGTCTCGTGGGAGGTGTTCGTGCCTCCTACGTGGTCGTTTGGGGGTTGGTTTTGGTTTTCACCGTTTAAAGGTTAGTTTTTAAGTCTAAATGTTAATTTTTGCAAATTATCATCATATTCACAAACTGGGAGACCCGGGACTATGCGAGCAGTTCCTCCAAGTTACATTGGTCCCGTGCGAGATGTTCGTACCTCCTACGGGGTCGTTTGTTGGCTGGTTTGGGTTTTCACCCTTTAACGGCTTATTTTTAAGTCCAAGTGTCATTTTTGCAAATTTTCGTCATATTCTCATATCGTGAGACCTGGGACTACGCGGTTAGTTCCTACAAGTTACATTAGTCCCGTGCGAGGTGTTCGTGTCTCCTACGGGGTCGATTGGTGGCTGGTTTGAGTTTTCACCCTTTAACGGCTTATTTTTAAGTTTCAGTGTTGATTTTTGTAAATTATCATCATATTCTAAATTCGGGAGACCTGGGATAATGCGGTCAGTTCCTGCAAGTTACATTGGTCCCGTGCGAGGTGTTCGTGCCTCTTATGGGGTCTTTTGGGGGCAGGTTTGGGCTTTCACCCTTTAACGGCTTGTTTTTAAGTCTAAGTGTTGATTTTTGCAAATTATCGTCATATTCTCAAATTGGGTGACCCCGGACTACGCGATCAGTTCAACCAAGTTACATTGGTTCCGTGCGAGGTGTTCGTGCCTCCTACGGGGTCATTTCGGGGGTTATTTGGGTTTTCACCCTTTAAAGGCTTTTTTCAAGTATAAGTTTTGATTTCTACAAATTATCATCATATTCACAAACTGGGAGACCCGGGACAATGCGGTCAGTTACTACAAGTTACACTGGTCCCGTACGAGGTGTTCGTGCCTCCTACGGGATCATTTGTGGGTTGGTTTGGGCTTTCACCCTTTAACGGTTTTGTTTTTAAGTTTAAGTGTTGATTTTGTTGATTTTTGCAAATTATCATCAAATTCTCGAATCGAGAGACCCGGGACTACGCGATCAGTTCCAACAAGTTACATTGGTCCCGTGCGAGGTGTTCGTTCCACTTACGAGGTCGTTTAGGGGCTGGTTTGGGTTTTCACCCTTTAACGACTTGTTTTCAACTTAAAGTGTTGATTTTGTTGATTTTTGCAAATTATCATCATATTCTCAAATTGGGAGACCCCGAACTACGCGGTCAGTTCCAACAAGTATCATTGGTCCCATGCGAGGTGTTCATGCCTCCTACGGGGTCGTTTGGGGGGTGGTTTGGGTTTTCAACCTTTAACGGCTTGTTTTTAAGTCTAAGTGTTGCTTTTCACAAATTATCATCATATTCACAAACCGGGAGACCCGGGACTACCCAGTCAGTTACTACAAGTGAAATTGGTCCCGTACGAGGTCTTCGTTCCTCTTACGGGGTCATTTTGGGTTGGTTTGGCTTTTCACCCTTTAACGGCTTATTTTTAAGTTTAAGTGTTGTTTTTGTTGTTTTTTGCAAATTATCGTCATATTCTCAAATTGGGAGACCCCGGACTGCGCGATCAGTTCCAATAAGTTACATTGGTCCCGTGCGAGGTGTTCGTGCCTCCTACGGGGTCGTTTGGGGGGTTGTTTGGGTTTTCACCCTTTAAAGGTTTGTTTTTAAGTGTAAGTGTTGATTTTTGCAAATAATCATCATATTCACAAACTGGGTGACCCGGGACTACGATGTCAGTTACTACAAGTTACGTTGGTCCCGTAGGAGGTGTTCGTGCCTCCTACGGGGTCATTTGGGGTTTTGTTTTGGTTTTCACCCTTTAACGACTTGTTTTTAAGTTTAAGAGTTGATTTTGTTGATTTTTGCAAATTATCATCATATTCTCCAATCGAGAGACCCGGGACTATGCGGTCAGTTCCAGCAAGTTACATTGGTCTCGTGGGAGGTGTTCGTGCCTCCTACGTGGTCGTTTGGGGGTTGGTTTGGGTTTTCACCGTTTAAAGATTAGTTTTTAAGTCTAAATGTTAATTTTTGCAAATTATCGTCATATTCACAAACTGGGAGACCCGGGACTATGCGAGCAGTTCCTCCAAGTTACATTGGTCCCGTGCGAGGTGTTCGTACCTCCTACGGGGTCGTTTGTCTGCTGGTTGGGTTTTCACCCTTTAACGGCTTATTTTTAAGTCCAAGTGTCATTTTTGCAAATTTTCGTCATATTCTCATATCGTGAGACCTGGGACTACGCGGTTAGTTCCTACAAGTTACATTAGTCCCGTGCGAGGTGTTCGTGTCTCCTACGGGGTCGTTTGGTGGCTGGTTTGAGTTTTCACCCTTTAACGGCTTATTTTTAAGTTTGAGTGTTGATTTTTGTAAATTATCATCATATTCTAAATCCGGGAGACCTGGGACAACGCGGTCAGTTCCTGCAAGTTACATTGGTCTCGTGCGAGGTGTTCGTGCCTCTTATGGGGTCTTTTGGGTGCAGGTTTGGGCTTTCACCCTTTAACGGCTTGTTTTTAAATCTAAGTGTTGATTTTTGCAAATTATCGTCATATTTTCAAATTGGGTGACCCCGGACTACGCGATCAGTTCAAACAAGTTACATTGGTCCCGTGCGAGGTGTTCGTGCCTCCTACGGGGTCATTTCGGGGGTTATTTGGGTTTTCACAATTTAAAGGCTTTTTTCAAGTATAAGTGTTGATTTCTACAAATTATCATCATATTCACAAACTGGGAGACCCAGGACAATGCGGTCAGTTACTACAAGTTACACTGGTCCCGTACGAGGTGTTCGTGCCTCCTACGGGATCATTTGGGGGTTGGTTTGGGTTTTCACCCTCTAACGGTTTTGTTTTTAAGTTTAAGTGTTGATTTTGTTGATTTTTGCAAATTATCATCAAATTATTGAATCGAGAGACCCGGGACTACGCGATCAGTTCCAACAAGTAACATTGGTCCCGTGCGAGGTGTTCGTGCCTCCTAAAGGGTCGTTTGGGGGGTGGTTTGGGTTTTCACCCTTTAACGGCTTGTTTTTAGGTGTAAGTGTTGATTTTTGCAAATCATCATCATATTCACAAACGGGGAGACCCGGGACTGCGCGGTCAGTTACAACAAGTTACACTGGTCCCGTACGAGGTGTTCGTGCCTCCTACGGGATCATTTGGGGGTTGGTTTGGGTTTTCACCCTTTAACGACTTGTTTTTAAGTTTAAGTGTTGATTTTGTTGATTTTTGCAAATTATCATCAAATTCTCGAATCGAGAGACCCGGGACTACGCGATCAGTTTCAACAAGTTACATTGGTCCCGTGCGAGGTGTTCGTTCCAGTTACGGGGTCGTTTAGGGGCTGGTTTGGGTTTTCACCCTTTAATGACTTGTTTTTAAATTAAAGTGTTGATTTTGTTGATTTTTACGAATTATCATCATATTCTCAAATTGGGAGACCCCGAACTACGCAGTCAGTTCCAACAAGTAACATTGGTCCCATGCGAGGTGTCCGTGCCTCCTACGGGGTCGTTTGGGGGGTGGTTGGGGTTTTCAACCTTTAACGGCTTGTTTTTAAGTGTAAGTGTTGCTTTTCGCAAATTATCATCATATTCACAAATCGGGAGACCCGGGACTACGCAGTCAGTTACTACAAGTTAAATTGGTCCCGTACGAGGTGTTCGTTCCTCTTACGGGGTCGTTTTGGGTTGGTTTGGCTTTTCACCCTTTAACGGCTTATTTTTAAGTTTAAGTGTTGTTTTTGTTGTTTTTTGCAAATTATCGTCATATTCTCAAATTGGGAGACCCCGGACTGCGCGGTCAGTTCCAACAAGTTACATTGGTCCCGTGCGAGGTGTTCGTGCCTCCTACGGGGTCGTTTGGGGGGTGGTTTGGGTTTTCACCCTTTAAAGGCTTGTTTTTAAGTGTAAGTGTTGATTTTTGCCAATAATCATCATATTCACAAACTGGGTGACCCGGGACTACGCTGTTAGTTATTACAAGTTACGTTGGTCCCGTACGAGGTGTTCGTGCCTCCTACGGGGTCATTTGGGGTTTGGTTTTGGTTTTCACCCTTTAACGACTTGTTTTTAAGTTTAAGTGTTGATTTTGTTGATTTTTGCAAATTATCATCATATTCTCCAATCGGGAGACCCGGGACTACGCGGTCAGTTCCAGCAAGTTACATTGGTCTCGTGGGAGGTGTTCGTGCCTCCTACGTGGTCGTTTGGGGGGTGGTTTGGGTTTTCACCGTTTAAAGGTTAGTTTTTAAGTCTAAATGTTAATTTTTGCAAATTATCGTCATATTCACAAACTGGGAGACCCGGGACTATGCGAGCAGTTCCTCCAAGTTACATTGGTCCCGTGCGAGGTGTTCGTACCTCCTACGGGGTCGTTTGTTGGCTGGTTTGGGTTTTCACCCTTTAACGACTTATTTTTAAGTCCAAGTGTCATTTTTGCAAATTTTCATCATATTCTCATATCGTGAGACCTGGGACTACGCGGTTAGTTCCTACAAGTTACATTAGTCCCGTGCGAGGTGTTCGTGTGTCCTACGGGGTCGTTTGGTGGCTGGTTTGAGTTTTCACCCTTTAACGGCTTATTTTTAAGTTTGAGTGTTGATTTTTGTAAATTATCATCATATTCTAAATCTGGGAGACCTGGGACAACGCGGTCAGTTCCTGCAAGTTACATTGGTCCCGTGCGAGGTGTTCGTGCCTCTTATGGGGTCTTTTGGGGGCAGGTTTGGGTTTTCACCCTTTAACGGCTTGTTTTTAAGTCTAAGTGTTGATTTTTGCAAATTATCGTCATATTCTCAAATTGGGTGACCCCGGACTACGCGATCAGTTCAAACAAGCTACATTGGTCTCGTGCGAGGTGTTCGTGCCTCCTACGGGGTCATTTCGGGGGTTATTTGGGTTTTCACCCTTTAAAAGCTTTTTTCAAGTATAAGTGTTGATTTATACAAATTATCATCATATTCACAAACTGGGAGACCCGGGACTATGCGGTCAGTTACTACAAGTTACATTGGTCCAGTACGAGGTGTTTGTGCCTCCTATGGGGTCGTTTGGTGGTTGGTTTGGGATTTCACCCTTTAACGGTTTTGTTTTTAAGTTTAAGTGTTGATTTTGTTGATTTTTGCAAATTATCGTCGTATTCTCAAATTGGGAGACCCTGGACTACGCGGTTAGTTCTACCAAGTTACATTAGTCTCGTGCGAGGTGTTCGTGCCTCCTACTGGGTCGTTTTGGGGGTGGTTTGGGTTTTCACCCTTCAACGGCTTGTTTTTAAGTGTAAGTGTTGATTTTTGCAAATCATCATCGTATTCACAAACTGGGAGACCCGGGACTGCGCGGTCAATTACAAGAAGTTACACTGGTCCCGTACGAGGTGTTCGTGCCTCCTACGGGATCATTTGGGGGTTGGTTTGGGTTTTCACCCTTTAATGGCTTGTTTTTAAGTTTAAGTGTTGATTTTGTTGATTTTTGCAAATTATGATCAAATTCTCGAATCGAGAGACCCGGGACTACGCGATCAGTTCCAACAAGTTACATTGGTCCCATGCGAGGTGTTCGTTCCAGTTACGGGGTCGTTTAGGGGCTGGTTTGGGTTTTCACCCTTTAACGACTTGTTTTCAACTTAAAGTGTTGATTTTGTTGATTTTTGCAAATTATCATCATGTTCTCAAATTGGGAGACCCCGAACGACGCGGTCAGTTCCAACAAGTATCATTGGTCCCATGCGAGGTGTCCATGCCTCCTACGGGGTCGTTTGGGAGGTGGTTTGGGTTTTCAACCTTTAACGACTTATTTTTAAGTCTAAGTGTTGATTTTTGCAAATTATCATCATATTCACAAACTGGGTGACCCGGGACTATGCAGTCAGTTACTACAAGTTAAATTGGTCCCGAACGAGGTGTTCGTTCCTCTTACGGGGTCGTTTTGGGTTGGTTTGTGTTTTCACCCTTTAATGGCGTATTTTTAAGTTTAAGTGTTGTTTTTGTTGTTTTTTGCAAATTATCATCAAATTCTCGAATCGAGAGACCCGGGACTACGCGATCAGTTCCAACAAGTTACATTATTCCCGTGTGAGGTGTTCGTTCCACTTACGGGGTCGTTTAGGGGCTGGTTTGGGTTTTCACCCTTTGACTACTTGTTTTCAACTTAAAGTGTTGATTTTGTTGATTTTTGCAAATTATCATCATATTCTCAAATTGGGAGACCCGGAACTACGCAGTCAGTTCCAACAAGTAACATTGGTCCCATGCGAGGTGTCCGTGCCTCCTACGGGGTGGTTTGGGTTTTCAACCTTTAACGGCATGTTTTTAAGTCTAAGTGTTGCTTTTCGCAAATTATCATCATATTCACAAACCGAGAGACCTGGGACTACGCAGTCAGTTACTACAAGTTAAATTGGTCCCTTACGAGGTGTTCGTTCCTCTTACGGGGTCGTTTTGGGTTGTTTGGCTTTTCACCATTTAACGACTTATTTTTAAGTTTAAGTGTTGTTTTTGTTGTTTTTTGCAAATTATCGTCATATTCTCAAATTGGGAGACCCCGGACTGCGCGGTCAGTTCCAATAAGTTACATTGGTCCCGTGCGAGGTGTCCGTGCCTCCTACGGGGTCGTTTGGGGGTGGTTTGGGTTTTCACCCTTTAAAGGCTTGTTTTTAAGTGTAAGTGTTGATTTTTTCAAATAATCATCATATTCACAAACTGGGTGACCCGGGACTACGCTGTCAGTTACTACAAGTTACGTTGGTCCCGTATGAGGTGTTCGTGCCTCCTACGGGGTCATTTGGGGTTTGGTTTTGGTTTTCACCCTTTAACGACTTGTTTTTATGTTTAAGTGTTGATTTTTTTGATTTTTGAAAATTATCATCATATTCTCCAATCGGGAGACTCGGGACTACACGGTCAGTTTCAGCAAGTTACATTGGTTTCGTACGAGGTGTTTGTGCCTCCTACGTGGTCGTTTGGGGGTTGGTTTGGGTTTCCACCGTTTAAAGGTTAGTTTTTAAGTCGAAATGTTAATTTTTGCAAATTATCGTCATATTCACAAACTGGGAGACCCGGGACTATGCGAGCAGTTCCTCCAAGTTACATTGGTCCCGTGCCAGGTGTTCGTACCTCCTACGGGGTCGTTTCTTGGCTGGTTTGGGTTTTCACCCTTTAACGGCTTGTTTTTAAGTCTAAGTGTCATTTGTGCAAATTTTTGTCATATTCTCATATTGTGAGACCTGGGACTATGCGGTTAGTTCCTACAAGTTACATTAGTCCCGAGCGAGGTGTTCCTGTCTCCTACGGGGTCGTTTGGTAGCTGGTTTGAGTTTTCACCCTTTAACGGCTTGTTTTTAAGTTTGAGTGTTGATTTTTGTAAATTATCATTATATTCTAAATCCGGGAGACCTGGGACAACGCGGTCAGTTCCTGCAAGTTATATTGGTCCCGTGCGAGGTGTTCGTGCCTCTTACTGGGTCTTTTGGGGACTGGTTTGGGTTTTCACCCTTTAACGGCTTGTTTTTAAGTCTAAGTGTTGATTTTTGAAAATTATTGTCATATTCTCAAATTGGGTGACCCCGGACTACGCGATCAGTTCAAACAAGTTACATTGGTCCCGTGCGAGGTGTTCGTGCCTCCTATGGGGTCATTTCGCGGGTTATTTGGGTTTTCAGCCTTTAAAGGCTTTTTTTCAAGTCTAAGTGTTGATTTCTACAAATTATCATCATATTCACAAACTGGGAGACCCGAAACTATGCGGTCAGTTACTACAAGTTACATTGGTCCAGTACGAGGTGTTTGTGCCTCCTATGGGGTCGTTTGGGGGATGGTTTGGGATTTCACCCTTTAACGGTTTTGTTTTTAAGTTTAAGTGTTGATTTTGTTGATTTTTGCAAATTATCGTCGAATTCTCAAATTGGGAGACCCTGGACTACGCGGTTAGTTCCAACAAGTTACATTAGTCTCGTGCGAGGTGTTCGTGCCTCCTACGGGGTCGTTTGGGTTTTCACCCTTTAACGGCTTGTTTTTAAGTTTGAGTGTTGATTTTTGCAAATCATCATCATATTCACAAACTGGGAGACCCGGGACTGCGCGGTCAGTTACAACAAGTTACACTAGTCCCGTACGAGGTGTTCGTGCCTCCTACGGGATCATTTGTGGGTTGGTTTGGGTTTTCACCCTTTAACGGCTTTTTTTTAAGTTTAAGTGTTGATTTTGTTGATTTTTGCAAATTATCATCAAATTCTCGAATCGAGAGACCCGGGACTACGCGATCAGTTCCAACAACTTACATTGGTCCCTTGCGAGGTGTTCGTTCCACTTACGGGGTCGTTTAGGGGCTGGTTTGAGTTTTCACCCTTTAACGACTTTTTTCAACTTAAAGTGTTGATTTTGTTGATTTTTGCAAATTATCATCATATTCCCAAATTGGGAGACCCCGAACTACGCGGTCAGTTCCAACAAGTAACATTGGTCCCATGCGAGGTGTCCATGCCTCCTACGGGGTCGTTTGGGGGGTGGTTTGGGTTTTCAACCTTTAACGGCTTGTTTTTAAGTCTAAGTGTTGGTTTTTGTAAATTATCATCATATTCAAAAACCAGGAGACCCGGGACTACGCAATCAGTTACTACAAGTTAAATTGGTCCCGAACGAGGTGTTCATTCCTCTTATGGGGTCGTTTTGGGTTGGTTTGGGTTTTCACCCTTTAACGGCTTATTTTTAAGTTTAATTGTTGTTTTTGTTGTTTTTTGCAAATTATCATCAAATTCTCGAATCGAGAGAGTCAGGACTACGCGATAAGTTCCAACAAGTTACATTGGTCCCGTGCGAGGTGTTCGTTCCACTTACGGGGTCGTTTAGGGGCTGCTTTGGGTTTTCACCCTTTAACGACTTATTTTCAACTTAAAGTGATGATTTTGTTGATTTTTGCAAATTATCATCATATTCTCAAATTGGGAGACCCCGAACTACGCAGTCAGTTCCAACAAGTAACATTGGTCACATGCGAGCTGTCCGTGCCTCCTACGGGGTCGTTTGGGGGGTGGTTTGGGTTTTCAACCTTTAACAGCTTGTTTTTAAGTCTAAGTGTTGCTTTTTTCAAATTATCATAAAATTCACAAACCGGGAGACCCGAGACTTCGCAGTCAGTTACTACAAGTTAAATTTGTTCCGTACGAGGTGTTTGTTCCTCTTACGGGGTCGTTTTGGGTTGGTTTGGCTTTTCACCCTTTAACGGCTTATTTTTAAGTTTAAGTGTTGTTTTTGTTGTTTTTTTCAAATTATCGTCATATTCTCAAATTGGGAGACCCCGGACTGCGCGGTCAGTTCCAACAAGTTACATTGGTCCCGTGAGAGGTGTTCGTGCCTCCTACGGGGTCGTTTGGGGGGTGGTTTGGGTTTTCACCCTTTAAATGCTTGTTTTTAAGTGTAAGTGTTGATTTTTGCAAATAATCATCATATTCACAAACTGGGTGACCCGGGACTACGCTGTCAGTTACTACAAGTTACGTTGGTCCCGTACGAGGTGTTCGTGCCTCCTACGGGGTCATTTGGGATTTGGTTTTGGTTTTCACCCTTTAATGACTTGTTTTTAAGTTTAAGTGTTGATTTTGTTGATTTTTGCAAATTATCATCATATTCTCCTATCGGGAGACCCGAAACTACGCGGTCAGGTCCAGCAAGTTACATTGGTCTCGTACGAGGTGTTCGTGCCTCCTACGTGATCGTTTGGGGGTTGTTTTGGGTTTTCACCGTTTAAAGGTTTGTTTTTAAGTCTAAGTGTTAATTTTTGCAAATTATCGTCATATTCACAAACTGGGAGACCCGGGACTACGCGGTCAGTTACAACAAGTTACATTGGTCCCGTAAGAGGTGTTCGTGGCTTTTACGGGGTCATTAGGTGGTTGGTTTGAGTTTTCACCCTTTAACGGCTTTTTTTTAAGTTTGAGTGTTGATTTTTGTAAATTATCATCATATTCTAAATCCGGGAGACCTGGGACAACGCGGTCAGTTCCTGCAAGTTACATTGGTCCCGTGCGAGGTGTTCGTGCTCTTATGGGGTCTTTTGGGGGCAGGTTTGGGTTTTCACCCTTTAACGGCTTGTTTTTAAGTCTAAGTGTTGATTTTTGCAAATTATCGTCATATTCTCAAATTGGGTGACCCCGGACTACGCGATCAGTTCAAACAAGTTACATTGGTCCCGTGCGAGGTGTTCGTGCCTCCTACGGGGTCATTTCGGGGGTTATTTGGGTTTTCACCCTTTAACGGCTTTTTTTTAAGTTTGAGTGTTGATTTTTGCAAATTATCATCTTATTCACAAACTGGGAGAGCTGGGACTACGTGGTCAGTCACTAGAAGTTAAATTGCTCACATACGAGATGTTCGTGCCTCTTATGGGGTCGTTTGGGGGCTAGTTTGGGTTTTCACCCTTTAACGGCCTGTTTTTAAGTCTAAGTGTTATTTTTGAAAATTATCGTCGGATTCTCAAATTGGGAGACCCCGGACTACGCGATCAGTTCCAACAAGTTACATTGGTCCTGTGCGAGGTGTTCTTGCCACCTATTGGGTCGTTTGGGGGTGGTTTGGGTTTTCAACCTCTAACGACTTGTTTTTAAGTCTAAGTGCTGATTTTTGCAAATTATCATCATATTCAAAAACTGGGAGACCTGGGACTACGCGATCAGTTACTAAAAGTTACATTGGCCCCGTACGAGGTGTTCGTGCCTCCTACGTGCTCATTTGCGGGTTGGTTTGGGTTTTCACCCTTTAACGGCTTGTTTTTAAGTCTAAGTGATGATTTTTGCAAATTATCATCATTTTCTCAAATTGGGTGACCCCGGACTACGCGATCAGTTCAAACAAGTTACATTGGTCCCGTGCGAGGTGTTCGTGCCTCCTACGGGGTCATTTCGGGGGTTATTTGGGTTTTCACCCTTTAAAGGCTTTTTTCAAGTATAAGTGTTTATTTTTACAAATTATCATCATATTCACAAACTGGGAGACCCGGGACTATGCGGTCAGTTACTACAAGTTACACTGGTCCCGTACGAGGTGTTCGTGCCTCCTACGGGATCATTTGGGGGTTGGTTTGGGTTTTCAGCCTTTAACGGTTTTATTTTTAGGTTTAAGTGTTGATTTTGTTGATTTTTGCAAATTATCATCAAATTCTTCAATCGAGAGACCCGGGACTACGTGATCAGTTCCAACAAGTAACATTGGTCCCGTGCGAGGTGTTCGTTCCACTTACGGGGTCGTTTAGGGGCTGGTTTGGGTTTTCACCCTTTAACGACTTGTTTTGAACTTAAAGTGTTGATTTTGTTGATTTTTGCAAATTATCATCATATTCTCAAATTGGGAGACCCCGAACTACGCGGTCAGTTCCAACAAGTAACATTGGTCCCATGCGAGGTGTCCATGCCTCCTACGGGGTCGTTTGGGGGGTGGTTTGGGTTTTCAACCTTTAACGGCTTGTTTTTAAGTCTAAGTGTTGCTTTTCGCAAATTATCATCATATTCACAAACCGGGAGACCCGGGACTACCCAGTGAGTTACTACAAGTTAAATTGGTCCCGTACGAGGTGTTCGTTCCTCTTACGGGGTCGTTTTGGGTTGGTTTGGCTTTTCACCCTTTAACGGCTTATTTTTAAGTTTGAGTGTTGTTTTTGTTATTTTTTGCAAATTATCGTAATATTCTCAAATTGGGAGACCCCGGACTGCGCGGTCAGTTCCAACAAGTTACATTGGTCCAGTGCGAGGTGTTCGTGCCTCCTACGGGGTCGTTTGGGGGGTGGTTTGGGTTTTCACCCTTTAAAGGCTTGTTTTTAAGTGTAAGTTTTGATTTTTGCAAATAATCATCATATTCACAAACTGGGTGACCCGGGACTACACTGTCAGTTACTACAAGTTACGTTGGTCCCGTACGAGGTGTTCGTGCCTCCTACGGGGTCATTTGGGGTTTGGTTTTGGTTTTCACCCTTTAACGACTTGTTTTTAAGTTTAAGTGTTGATTTTGTTGATTTTTGCAAATTATCATCATATTCTCCAATCGGGAGACCCGGGACTACGCGGTTAGTTCCAGCAAGTTACATTGGTCTCGTGGGAGGTGTTCGTGCCTCCTACGTGGTCGTTTGGGGGTTGGTTTGGGTTTTCACCGTTTAAAGGTTAGTTTTTAAGTCTAAATGTTAATTTTTGCAATTTATCGTCATATTCACAAACTGGGAGACCCTGGACTATGCGAGCAGTTCCTCCAAGTTACATTGGTCCCGTGCGAGGTGTTCGTACCTCCTACGGGGTCGTTTGTGGGCTGGTTTGGGTTTTCACCCTTTAACGGCTTATTTTTAAGTCCAAGTGTCATTTTTGCAAATTTTCATCATATTCTCATATCGTGAGACCTGGGACTACGCGGTTAGTTCCTACAAGTTACATTAGTCCCGTGCGAGGTGTTCGTGTCTCCTACGGGGTCGTTTGGTGGCTGGTTTCAGTTTTCACCCTTTAACGGCTTATTTTTAAGTTTGAGTGTTGATTTTTGTAAATTATCATCATATTCTAAATCCGGGAGACCTGGGACAATGCGGTCAGTTCCTGCAAGTTACATTGGTCCCGTGCGAGGTGTTCGTGCCTCTTATGGGGTCTTTTGGGGGCAGGTTTGGGTTTTCACCCTTTAACGGCTTGTTTTTAAGTCTAAGTGATGATTTTTGCAAATTATCATCATTTTCTCAAATTGGGTGACCCCGGACTACGCGATCAGTTCAAACAAGTTACATTGGTCCCGTGCGAGGTGTTCGTGCCTCCTACGGGGTCATTTCGGGGGTTATTTGGGTTTTCACCCTTTAAAGGCTTTTTTCAAGTATAAGTGTTTATTTTTACAAATTATCATCATATTCACAAACTGGGAGACCCGGGACTATGCGGTCAGTTACTACAAGTTACACTGGTCCCGTACGAGGTGTTCGTGCCTCCTACGGGATCATTTGTGGGTTGGTTTGGGTTTTCACCCTTTAACGGTTTTGTTTTTAAGTTTAAGTGTTGATTTTGTTGATTTTTGCAAATTATCATCAAATTCTCGAATCGAGAGACCCGGGACTACGCGATCAGTTCCAACAAGTTACATTGGTCCCGTGCGAGGTGTTCGTTCCACTTACGGGGTCGTTTAGGGGTTGGTTTGTGTTTTCACCCTTTAACGACTTGTTTTCAACTTAAAGTGTTGATTTTGTTGATTTTTGCAAATTATCATCATATTCTCAAATTGGGAGACCCCGAACTACGCGGTCAGTTCCAACAAGTAATATTGGAACCATGCGAGGTGTCCATGCCTCCTACGGGGTCGTTTGGGGGGTGGTTTGGGTTTTCAACCTTTAACGGCTTGTTTTTAAGTCTAAGTGTTGCTTTTCGCAAATTATCATCATATTCACAAACCGGGAGACCCGGGACTACCCAGTCAGTTACTACAAGTTAAATTGGTCCCGTACGAGGTGTTCGTTCCTCTTACGGGGTCGTTTTGGGTTGGTTTGGCTTTTCACCCTTTAACGGCTTATTTTTAAGTTTGAGTGTTGTTTTTGTTATTTTTTGCAAATTATCGTAATATTCTCAAATTGGGAGACCCCGGACTGCGCGGTCAGTTCCAACAAGTTACATTGGTCCAGTGCGAGGTGTTCGTGCCTCCTACGGGGTCGTTTGGGAGGTGGTTTGGGTTTTCACCCTTTAAAGGCTTGTTTTTAAGTGTAAGTTTTGATTTTTGCAAATAATCATCATATTCACAAACTGGGTGACCCGGGACTACACTGTCAGTTACTACAAGTTACGTTGGTCCCGTACGAGGTGTTCATGCCTCCTACGGGGTCATTTGGGGTTTGGTTTTGGTTTTCACCCTTTAACGACTTGTTTTTTAGTTTAAGTGTTGATTTTGTTGATTTTTGCAAATTATCATCATATTCTCCAATCGGGAGACCCGGGACTACGCGGTCAGTTCCAGCAAGTTACATTGGTCTCGTGGGAGGTGTTCGTGCCTCCTACGTGGTCGTTTGGGGGTTGGTTTGGGTTTTCACCGTTTAAAGGTTAGTTTTTAAGTCTAAATGTTAATTTTTGCAATTTATCGTCATATTCACAAACTGGGAGACCCGAGACTATGCGAGCAGTTCCTCCAAGTTACATTGGTCCCGTGCGAGGTGTTCGTACCTCCTACGGGGTCGTTTGTGGGCTGGTTTGGGTTTTCACCCTTTAACGGCTTATTTTTAAGTCCAAGTGTCATTTTTGCAAATTTTCATCATATTCTCATATCGTGAGACCTGGGACTACGCGGTTAGTTCCTACAAGTTACATTAGTCCCGTGCGAGGTGTTCGTGTCTCCTACGGGGTCGTTTGGTGGCTGGTTTCAGTTTTCACCCTTTAACGGCTTATTTTTAAGTTTGAGTGTTGATTTTTGTAAATTATCATCATATTCTAAATCCGGGAGACCTGGGACAATGCGGTCAGTTCCTGCAAGTTACATTGGTCCCGTGCGAGGTGTTCGTGCCTCTTATGGGGTCTTTTGGGGGCAGGTTTGGGTTTTCACCCTTTAACGGCTTGTTTTTAAGTCTAAGTGATGATTTTTGCAAATTATCATCATTTTCTCAAATTGGGTGACCCCGGACTACGCGATCAGTTCAAACAAGTTACATTGGTCCCGTGCGAGGTGTTCGTGCCTCCTACGGGGTCATTTCGGGGGTTATTTGGGTTTTCACCCTTTAAAGGCTTTTTTCAAGTATAAGTGTTGATTTTTACAAATTATCATCATATTCACAAACTGGGAGACCCGGGACTATGCGGTCAGTTACTACAAGTTACACTAGTCCCGTATGAGGTGTTCGTGCCTCCTACGGGATCATTTGTGGGTTGGTTTGGGTTTTCACCCTTTAACGGTTTTGTTTTTAAGTTTAAGTGTTGATTTTGTTGATTTTTACAAATTATCATCAAATTCTCGAATCGAGAGACCCGGGACTACGCGATCAGTTCCAACAAGTTACATTGGTCCCGTGCGAGGTGTTCGTTCCACTTACGGGGTCGTTTAGGGGCTGGTTTGGGTTTTCACCCTTTAACGACTTGTTTTCAACTTAAAGTGTTGATTTTGTTGATTTTTGCAAATTATCATCATATTCTCAAATTGGGAGACCCCGAACTACGCGGTCAGTTCCAACAAGTAATATTGGAACCATGCGAGGTGTCCATGCCTCCTACGGGGTCGTTTGGGGGGTGGTTTGGGTTTTCAACCTTTAACGGCTTGTTTTTAAGTCTAAGTGTTGCTTTTCGCAAATTATCATCATATTCACAAACCGGGAGACCCGGGACTACCCAGTCAGTTACTACAAGTTAAATTTGTCCCGTACGAGGTGTTCGTTCCTCTTACGGGGTCGTTTTGGGTTGGTTTGGCTTTTCACCCTTTAACGGCTTATTTTTAAGTTTGAGTGTTGTTTTTGTTATTTTTTGCAAATTATCGTAATATTCTCAAATTGGGAGACCCCGGACTGCGCGGTCAGTTCCAACAAGTTACATTGGTCCAGTGCGAGGTGTTCGTGCCTCCTACGGGGTCGTTTGGGAGGTGGTTTGGGTTTTCACCCTTTAAAGGCTTGTTTTTAAGTGTAAGTTTTGATTTTTGCAAATAATCATCATATTCACAAACTGGGTGACCCGGGACTACACTGTCAGTTACTAGAAGTTACGTTGGTCCCGTACGAGGTGTTCGTGCCTCCTACGGGGTCATTTGGGGTTTGGTTTTGGTTTTCACCCTTTAACGACTTGTTTTTAAGTTTAAGTGTTGATTTTGTTGATTTTTGCAAATTATCATCATATTCTCCAATCGGGAGACCCGGGACTACGCGGTCAGTTTCAGCAAGTTACATTGGTCTCGTGGGAGGTGTTCGTGCCTCCTACGTGGTCGTTTGGGGGTTGGTTTGGGTTTTCACCGTTTAAAGGTTAGTTTTTAAGTCTAAATGTTAATTTTTGCAATTTATCGCCATATTCACAAACTGGGAGACCCGGGGCTATGCGAGCAGTTCCTCCAAGTTACATTGGTCCCGTGCGAGGTGTTCGTACCTCCTACGGGGTCGTTTGTGGGCTGGTTTGGGTTTTCACCCTTTAACGGCTTATTTTTAAGTCCAAGTGTCATTTTTGCAAATTTTCATCATATTCTCATATCGTGAGACCTGGGACTACGCGGTTAGTTCCTACAAGTTACATTAGTCCCGTGCGAGGTGTTCGTGTCTCCTACGGGGTCGTTTGGTGGCTGGTTTGAGTTTTCACCCTTTAACGGCTTATTTTTAAGTTTGAGTGTTGATTTTTGTAAATTATCATCATATTCTAAATCCGGGAGACCTGGGACAATGCGGTCAGTTCTTGCAAGTTACATTGGTCCCGTGCGAGGTGTTCGTGCCTCTTATGGGGTCTTTTGGGGGCAGGTTTGGGTTTTCACCCTTTAACGGCTTGTTTTTAAGTCTAAGTGATGATTTTTGCAAATTATCATCATTTTCTCAAATTGAGTGACCCCGGACTACGCGATCAGTTCAAACAAGTTACATTGGTCCCGTGCGAGGTGTTCGTGCCTCCTACGGGGTCATTTCGGGGGTTATTTGGGTTTTCACCCTTTAAAGGCTTTTTTCAAGTATAAGTGTTGATTTTTACAAATTATCATCATATTCACAAACTGGGAGACCCGGGGCTATGCGGTCAGTTACTACAAGTTACACTGGTCCCGTACGAGGTGTTCGTGCCTCCTACGGGATCATTTGTGGGTTGGTTTGGGTTTTCACCCTTTAACGGTTTTGTTTTTAAGTTTAAGTGTTGATTTTGTTGATTTTTGCAAATTATCATCAAATTCTCGAATCGAGAGACCCGGGACTACGCGATCAGTTCCAACAAGTTACATTGGTCCCGTGCGAGGTGTTCGTTCCACTTACGGGGTCGTTTAGGGGCTGGTTTGGGTTTTCACCCTTTAACGACTTGTTTTCAACTTAAAGTGTTGATTTTGTTGATTTTTGCAAATTATCATCATATTCTCAAATTGGGAGACCCCGAACTACGCGGTCAGTTCCAACAAGTAATATTGGAACCATGCGAGGTGTCCATGCCTCCTACGGGGTCGTTTGGGGGGTGGTTTGGGTTTTCAACCTTTAACGGCTTGTTTTTAAGTCTAAGTGTTGCTTTTCGCAAATTATCATCATATTCACAAACCGGGAGACCCGGGACTACCCAGTCAGTTACTACAAGTTAAATTGGCCCCGTACGAGGTGTTCGTTCATCTTACGGGGTCGTTTTGGGTTGGTTTGGCTTTTCACCCTTTAACGGCTTATTTTTAAGTTTAAGTGTTGTTTTTGTTGTTTTTTGCAAATTATCATCATATTCTCAAATTGGGATTCCCCGGACTGCGCGGTCAGTTCCAACAAGTTACATTGGTCCCGTGCGAGGTGTTCGTGCCTCCTACGGGGTCGTTTGGGGGGTGGTTTGGGTTTTCACCCTTTAAAGGTTTGTTTTTAAGTGTAAGTGCTGATTTTTGCAAATAATCATCATATTCACAAACTGGGTGACTCGGGACTACGCTGTCAGTTACTACAAGTTACGTTGGTCCCGTACGAGGTGTTCGTGCCTCCTACGGGGTCATTTGGGGTTTGGTTTTGGTTTTCACCCTTTAACGACTTGTTTTTAAGTTTAAGAGTTGATTTTGTTGATTTTTGCAAATTATCATCATATTCTCCATTCGGGAGACCCGGGACTATACGGTCAGTTCCAGCAAGTTACATTGGTCTCGTGGGAGGTGTTCGTGCCTCCTACGTGGTCATTTGGGGGTTGGTTTGGGTTTTCACCGTTTAAAGGTTAGTTTTTAAGTCTAAATGTTAATTTTTGCAAATTATCGTCATATTCACAAACTGGGAGACCCGGGACTATGCGAGCAGTTCCTCCAAGTTAGATTGGTCCCGTGCGAGGTTTTCGTACCTCCTACGGGGTCGTTTGTTGGCTGGTTTGGGTTTTCACCCTTTAACGGCTTATTTTTAAGTCCAAGTGTCATTTTTTGCAAATTTTCGTCATATTCTCATATCGTGAGACCTGGGACTACGCGGTTAGTTCCTACAAGTTACATTAGTCCCGTGCGAGGTGTTCGTGTCTCCTACGGGGTCGTTTGGTGGATGGTTTCAGTTTTCACCCTTTAACGGCTTATTTTTAAGTTTGAGTGTTGATTTTTGTAAATTATCATCATATTCTAAATCCGGGAGACCTGGGACAATGCGGTCAGTTCCTGCAAGTTACATTGGTCCCGTGCGAGGTGTTCGTGCCTCTTATGGGGTCTTTTGGGGGCAGGTTTGGGTTTTCACCCTTTAACGGCTTGTTTTTAAGTCTAAGTGACTATTTTTGCAAATTATCATCATTTTCTCAAATTGGGTGACCCCGGACTACGCGATCAGTTCAAACAAGTTACATTGGTCCCGTGCGAGGTGTTCGTGCCTCCTACGGGGTCATTTCGGGGGTTATTTGGGTTTTCACCCTTTAAAGGATTTTTTCAAGTATAAGTGTTGATTTCTACAAATTATCATCATATTCACAAACTGGGAGACCCGGGACTATGCGGTCAGTTACTACAAGTTACATTGGTCCAGTACGAGGTGTTTGTGCCTCCTATGGGGTCGTTTGGGGGCTGGTTTGGGATTTCACCCTCTAATGGTTTTGTTTTTAAGTTTAAGTGTTGATTTTGTTGATTTTTGCAAATTATCGTCGTATTCTCAAATTGGGAGACCCTGGACTACGCGGTTAGTTCCAACAAGTTACATTAGTCTCGTGCGAGGTGTCCGTGCCTCCTACAGGGTCGTTTGGGGGGTGGTTTGGGTTTTCACCCTTTAACGGCTATTTTCTAAGTGTAAGTGTTGATTTATGCAAATCATCATCATATTCACAAACTGGGAGACCCGGGACTGCGCGGTCAGTTACAACAAGTTACACTGGTCCCGTACGAGGTGTTCGTGCCTCCTACGGGATGTTTTGGGAGTTGGTTTGGGTTTTCACCCTTTAACGACTTGTTTTTAAGTTTAAGTGTTGATTTTGTTGATTTTTGCAAATTATCATCAAATTCTCGAATCGAGAGACCCGGGACTACGCGATCAGTTTCAACAAGTTACATTGGTCCCGTGCGAGGTGTTCGTTCCAATTACGGGGTCGTTTAGGGGCTGGTTTGGGTTTTCACCCTTTAATGACTTGTTTTTAAATTAAAGTGTTGATTTTGTTGATTTTTGCAAATTATCATCATATTCTCAAATTGGGAGACACCGAACTACGCAGTCAGTTCCAACAAGTAACATTGGTCCCATGCGAGGTGTCCGTGCCTCCTACGGGGTCGTTTGGGGGGTGGTTTGGGTTTTCAACCTTTAACGGCTTGTTTTTAAGTGTAAGTGTTGCTTTTCGCAAATTATCATCATATTCACAAATCGGGAGACCCGGGACTACGCAGTCAGTTACTACAAGTTAAATTGGTCCCGTATGAGGTGTTCGTTCCTCTTACGGGGTCGTTTTGGGTTGGTTTGGCTTTTCACCCATTAACGGCGTATTTTTAAGTTTAAGTGTTGTTTTTGTTGTTTTTTACAAATTATCGTCATATTCTCAAATTGGGAGACCCCGGACTGCGCGGTCAGTTCCAATAAGTTACATTGGTCCCGTGCGAGGTGTTCGTGCCTCCTACGGGGTCGTTTAGGGGGTGGTTTGGGTTTTCACCCTTTAATGGCTTGTTTTTAAGTGTAAGTGTTGATTTTTGCCAATAATCATCATATTCACAAACTGGGTGACCCGGGACTACGCTGTTAGTTACTACAAGTTACGTTGGTCCCGTACGAGGTGTTCGTGCCTCCTACGGGGTCATTTGGGGTTTGGTTTTGGTTTTCACTATTTAACGACTTGTTATTAAGTTTAAGTGTTGATTTTGTTGATTTTTGAAAATTATCATCATATTCTCCAATCGGGAGACCCGGGACTACGCGGTCAGTTCCAACAAGTTACATTGGTCCCGTGGGAGGTGTTCGTGCCTCCTACGTGGTCGTTTGGGGGTTGGTTTGGGTTTTCACCGTTTAAAGGTTAGTTTTTAAGTCTAAATGTTAATTTTTGCAAATTATCGTCATATTCACAAACTGGGAGACCCGGGACTATGCGAGCAGTTCCTCCAAGTTGCATTGGTCCCGTGCGAGGTGTTCGTACCTCCTACGGGGTCGTTTGTTGGCTGGTTTGGGTTTTCACCCTTTAACGTCTTATTTTTAATTCCAAGTGTCATTTTTACAAATTTTCATCATATTCTCATATCGTGAGACCTGGGACTACGCGGTTAGTTCCTACAAGTTACATTAGTCCCGTGCGAGGTGTTCGTGTGTCCTACGGGGTCGTTTGGTGGCTGGTTTGAGTTTTCACCCTTTAACGGCTTATTTTTAAGTTTGAGTGTTGATTTTTGTAAATTATTTTCATATTCTAAATCCGGGAGACCTAGGACAACGCGGTCAGTTCCTGCAAGTTACATTGGTCCCGTGCGAGGTGTTCGTGCCTCTTATGGGGTCTTTTGGGGGCAGGTTTGGGTTTTCACCCTTTAACGGCTTGGTTTTAAGTCTAAGTGTTGATTTTTGCAAATTATTGTCATATTCTCAAATTGGGTGACCCCGGACTACGCGATCAGTTCAAACAAGTTACATTGGTCCCGTACGAGGTGTTCGTGCCTCCTACGGGGTCATTTCGGGGGTTATTGGGTTTTCACCCTTTAAAGTCTTTTTTCAAGTATAAGTGTTGATTTCTACAAATTATCATCATATTCACAAACTGGGAGACCCGGGACTATGCAGTCAGTTACTACAAGTTACATTGGTCCAGTACGAGGTGTTTGTGCCTCCTATGGGGTCGTTTGGGGCTGGTTTGGGATTCCACCCTTTAACGGTTTTGTTTTTAAGTTTAAGTGTTGATTTTGTTGATTTTTGCATATTATCATCAAATTCTTGAATCGAGAGACCCGGGACTACGCGATCAGTTCCAACAAGTTACATTGGTCCCGTGCGAGGTGTTCGTTCCAGTTACGGGGTCGTTTAGGGGCTGGTTTGGGTTTTCACCCTTTAACGACTTGTTTTCAACTTAAAGTGTTGATTTTGTTGATTTTTGCAAATTATCATCATGTTCTCAAATTGGGAGACCCCGAACTACGCGGTTAGTTCCAACAAGTAACATTGGTCCCATGCGAGGTGTCCATGCCTCCTACGGGGTCGTTTGGGGGGTGGTTTGGGTTTTCAACCTTTAACGACTTGTTTTTAAGTCTAAGTGTTGCTTTTTGCAAATTATCATCATATTCACAAACTGGGTGACCCGGGACTACGCAGTCAGTTACTACAAGTTAAATTGGTCCCGAACGAGGTGTCCGTTCCTCTTACGGGGTCGTTTTGGGTTGGTTTGGGTTTTCACCCTTTAACGGCTTATTTTTATGTTTAAGTGTTGTTTTTGTTGTTTTTTGCAAATTATCATCAAATTCTCGAATCGAGAGACCCGGGACTACGCGATCAGTTCCAACAAGTTACATTATTCCCGTGTGAGGTGTTCGTTCCACTTACGGGGTCGTTTAGGGGCTGGTTTAGGTTTTCACCCTTTAACTACTTGTTTTCAACTTAAAGTGTTGATTTTGTTGATTTTTGCAAATTATCATCATATTCTCAAATTGGGAGACCCGGAACTACGCAGTCAGTTCCAACAAGTAACATTGGTCCCATGCGAGGTGTCCGTGCCTCCTACGGGGTGGTTTGGGGGGTGGTTTGGGTTTTCAACCTTTAACGGCTTATTTTTAAGTCTAAGTGTTGCTTTTCACAAATTATCATCATATTCACAAATCGGGAGACTTGGGACTACGCAGGCAGTTACTACAAGTTAAATTAGTCCCTTACGAGGTGTTCGTTCCTCTTACGGGGTCGTTTTGGGTTGTTTGGCTTTTCACCCTTTAACGGCTTATTTTTAAGTTTAAGTGTTGTTTTTGTTGTTTTTTGCAAATTATCGTCATATTCTCAAATTGGGAGACCCCGGACTGCGCGGTCAGTTCCAACAAGTTACATTGGTCCCGTGCGAGGTGTTCGTGCCTCTTACGAGGTCGTTTGGGGGGTGGTTTGGGTTTTCACCCTTTAAAGGCTTGTTTTCAAGTGTAAGTGTTGATTTTTTCAAATAATCATCATATTCACAAACTGGGTGACCCGGGACTACGCTGTCTGTTACTACAAGTTACGTTGGTCCCGTACGAGGTGTTCGTGCCTCCAACGGGGTCATTTGGGGTTTGGTTTTGGTTTTCACCCTTTAACGACTTGTTTTTATGTTTAAGTGTTGATTTTGTTGATTTTTGCAAATTATCATCATATTCTCCATTCGGGAGACCCGGGACTACACGGTCAGTTCCAGCAAGTTACATTGGTCTCGTGTGAGGTGTTCGTGCCTTCTACGTGGTCGTTTGGGGGTTGGTTTGGGTTTTCACCGTTTAAAGGTTAGTTTTTAAGTCTAAATGTTAATTTTTGCAAATTATCGTCATATTCACAAACTGGGAGACCCGGGACTATGCGAGCAGTTCCTCCAAGTTACATTGGTCCCGTGCGAGGTGTTCGTACCTCCTACGGGGTCGTTTCTTGGCTGGTTTGGGTTTTCACCCTTTAACGGCTTGTTTTTAAGTCTATGTTTCATTTTTGCAAATTTTCGTCATATTCTCATATTGTGAGACCTGGGACTATGCGGTTAGTTCCTACAAGTTACATTAGTCCCGAGCGAGGTGTTCGTGTCTCCTACGGGGTCGTTTGGTAGCTGGTTTGAGTTTTCACCCTTTAACGGCTTGTTTTTAAGTTTGAGTGTTGATTTTTGTAAATTATCATTATATTCTAAATCCGGGAGACCTGGGACAACGCGGTCAGTTCCTGCAAGTTACATTGGTCCCGTGCGAGGTGTTCGTGCCTCTTACGGGGTCTTTTGTGGGCAGGTTTGGGTTTTCACCCTTTAACGGCTTGTTTTTAAGTCTAAGTGTTGATTTTTTGCAAATTATCGTCATATTCTCAAATTGGGTGACCTCGGACTACGCGATCAGTTCAAACAAGTTACATTGGTCCCGTGCGAGGTGTTCGTACCTCCTATGGGGTCATTTCGGGGGTTATTTGGGTTTTCACCCTTTAAAGGCTTTTTTTCAAGTCTATGTGTTGATTTCTACAAATTATCATCATATTCACAAACTGGGAGACCCAGAACTATGCGGTCAGTTACTACAAGTTACATTGGTCCACTACGAGGTGTTTGTGCCTCCTATGGGGTCGTTTGGGGGATGGTTTGGGATTTCACCCTTTAACGGTTTTGTTTTTAAGTTTAAGTGTTGATTTTGTTGATTTTTGCATATTATCGTCGTATTCTCAAATTGGGTGACCCTGGACTACGCGGTTAGTTCCAACAAGTTACATTAGTCTCGTGCGAGGTGTTCGTGCCTCCTACGGGGTCATTTGGGGGGTTGTTTGGGTTTTCACCCTTTAACGGCTTGTTTTTAAGTTTGAGTGTTGATTTTTGCAAATCATCATCATATTCACAAACTGGGAGACCCGGGACTGCGCGGTCAGTTACAACAAGTTACACTAGTCCCGTACGAGGTGTTCGTGCCTCCTACGGGATCATTTGGGGGTTGGTTTGGGTTTTCACCCTTTAACGGCTTGTTTTTAAGTTTAATTGTTGATTTTGTTGATTTTTGCAAATTATCATCAAATTCTCGAATCGAGAGACCCGGGACTACGCGATCAGTTCCAACAACTTACATTGGTCCCTTGCGAGGTGTTCGTTCCACTTACGGGGTCGTTTAGGGGCTGGTTTGGGTTTTCACCCTTTAACGACTTGTTTTCAACTTAAAGTGTTGATTTTGTTGATTTTTGCAAATTATCATCATATTCCCAAATTGGGAGACCCCGAACTACGCGGTCAGTTCCAACAAGTAACATTGGTCCCATGCGAGGTGTCCATGCCTCCTCCGGGGTCGTTTGGGGGGTGGTTTGGGTTTTCAACCTTTAACGGCTTGTTTTTAAGTCTAAGTGTCGGTTTTTGTAAATTATCATCATATTCACAAACCGGGAGACCCGGGACTACGCAGTCAGTTACTACAAGTTAAATTGGTCCAGAACGAGGTGTTCATTCCTCTTATGGGGTCGTTTTGGGTTGGTTTGGGTTTTCACCCTTTAACGGCTTATTTTTAAATTTTAATTGTTGTTTTTGTTGTTTTTTGCAAATTATCATCAAATTCTCGAATCGAGAGAGCCGGGACTACGCGATAAGTTCCAACAAGTTACATTGGTCCCGTGCGAGGTGTTCGTTCCACTTACGGGGTCGTTTAGGGGCTGGTTTGGGTTTTCACCATTTAACGACTTATTTTCAACTTAAAGTGTTGATTTTGTTGATTTTTGCAAATTATCATCATATTCTCAAATTGGGAGACCCCGAACTACGCAGTCAGTTCCAACAAGTAACATTGGTCACATGCGAGGTGTCCGCGCCTCCTACGGGGTCGTTTGGGGGGTGGTTTGGGTTTTCAACCTTTAACAGCTTGTTTTTAATTCTAAGTGTTGCTTTTGGCAAATTATCATAAAATTCACAAACCGGGAGACCCGGGACTACGCAGTCAGTTACTAAAAGTTAAATTGGTCCCGTACGGGGTGTTCGTTCCTCTTATGGGGTCGTTTTGGGTTGGTTTGGGTTTTCAACCTTTAACGGCTTATTTTTAAGTTTTAGTGTTGTTTTTTGTTGATTTTTGCAAATTATCATCATATTCTCAAATTGGGAGACCTCGAACTGCGCGGTCAGTTCCAAATAGTTACATTGGTCCCGTGCGAGGAGTTCGTGCCTCCTACGGGGTCGTTTGGGGGGTGGTTTTGGTTTTCACCCTTTAAAGGCTTGTTTTTAAGTGTAAGTGTTGATTTTTGCAAATAATCATCATATTCAAAAACAGGGAGACCCGAGACAACGCTGTCTTTTACTACAAGTTACGTCGGTCCCGTACGAGGTGTTCGTGCCTCCTACGGGGTCATTTGGGGTTTGGTTTCGGTTTTCACCCTTTAACGGCTTGTTTTTAAGTTTAGGTGTTGATTTTGTTGATTTTTGCAAATTATCATCATATTCTCAAATTGGGAGACCCGGGACTACGCGGTCAGTTCCAGCAAGTTACATTGGTCTCGTGCGAGGTGTTCGTGCCTCCTACGTGATCGTTTGGGGGTTGGTTTGGGTTTTCACCGTTTAAAGGTTTGTTTTTAAGTCTAAGTGTTAATTTTTGCAAATTATCGTCATATTCACAAACTGGGAGACCCGGGACTACGCGGTCAGTTACAACAAGTTACATTGGTCCCGTAAGAGGTGTTCGTGCCTTTTACGGGGTCATTAGGTGGTTAGTTTGAGTTTTCACCCTTTAACGGCTTTTTTTTAAGTTTGAGTGTTGATTTTTGCAAATTATCATCATATTCATAAACTGGGAGAGCTGGGACTACGTGGTCAGTCACTAGAAGTTAAATTGCTCACATACGAGATGTTCGTGCCTCCTATGGGGTCGTTTGGGGGCTAGTTTTGGTTTTCACCCTTTAACGGCCTGTTTTTAAGTCTAAGTGTTATTTTTGAAAATTATCGTCGGATTCTCAAATTGGGAGACCCCGGACTACGCGATCAGTTCCAACAAGTTACATTGGTCCTGTGCGAGGTGTTCTTGCCACCTATTGGGTCGTTTGGGGGTGGTTTGGGTTTTCAACCTCTAACGACTTGTTTTTAAGTCTAAGTGCTGATTTTTGCAAATTATCATCATATTCAAAAACTGGGAGACCTGGGACTACGCGGTCAGTTACTAAAAGTTACATTGGCCCCGTACGAGGTGTTCGTGCCTCCTACGTGCTCATTTGCGGGCTGGTTTGGGTTTTCACCCTTTAACGGCTTATTTTTAAGTTTAAGTGTTGATTTTGTTGATTTTTGCAAATTATAGTCATATTCTCAAACTGGGTGACCCCGGACTACGCGATCAGTTCAAACAAGTTACATTGGTCCCGTGCGAGGTGTTCGTGCCTCCTACGGGGTCATTTCGGGGGTTATTTGGGTTTTCACCCTTTAAAGGTTTTTTTTCAAGTCTAAGTGTTGATTTCTACAAATTATCATTATATTCACAAATTGGGAGACCCGGGACTATGCAATCAGTTACTACAAGTTACATTCGTCCAGTACGAGGTGTTCGTGCGTCCTTTGGGGTCGTTTGGGGTTGGTTTGGGTTTTTACCCTTTAACGGTTTTGTTTTAAAGTTTAAGTGTTGATTTTGTTGGTTTTTGCAAATTATCATCATATTCTCAAATCGAGAGACCCGGGACTACGCGGTCAGTACCAACAAGTTACATTGGTCCCGTACGAGGTGTTCGTGCTCCTACGGGATCGTTTGGGGGCTGGTTTCGGTTTTCACCCTGTAATAACTTATTTTTATGTTTAAGTGTTGATTTTGATGATTTTTGCAAATTATCATCATATTCTCAAATTGGGAGTCCCCGAACTACGCGATCAGTTCCAATAAGTAACATTGGTCCCATGCGAGATGTCCGTGCCTCCTACGGGGTCGTTTGGGGGGTTGTTTGGGTTTTTAACCTTTATCGACTTGTTTTTAAGTCTAAGTTATTCTCTTTGCAAATTAACATCATATTCACAAACCGGGAGACCTGGGACTACGCAGTCAGTTACTAAAAGTTAAATTGGTCCCGTACGGGGTGTTCGTTCCTCTTATGGGGTCGTTTTGGGTTGGTTTGGGTTTTCAACCTTTAACGGCTTATTTTTAAGTTTCAGTGTTGTTTTTTGTTGATTTTTGCAAATTATCATCATATTCTCAAATTGGGAGACCTCGAACTGCGCGGTCAGTTCCAAATAGTTACATTGGTCCCGTGCGAGGAGTTCGTGCCTCCTACGGGGTCGTTTGGGGGGTGGTTTGGGTTTTCACCCTTTAAAGGCTTGTTTTTAAGTGTAAGTGTTGATTTTTGCAAATAATCATCATATTCAAAAACAGGGAGACCCGGGACAACGCTGTCTTTTACTACAAGTTACGTCGGTCCCGTACGAGGCGTTCGTGCCTCCTACGGGGTCATTTGGGGTTTGGTTTCGGTTTTCACCCTTTAACGGCTTGTTTTTAAGTTTAGGTGTTGATTTTGTTGATTTTTGCAAATTATCATCATATTCTCAAATTGGGAGACCCGGGACTACGCGGTCAGTTCCAGCAAGTTACATTGGTCTCGTGCGAGGTGTTCGTGCCTCCTACGTGATCGTTTGGGGGTTGGTTTGGGTTTTCACCGTTTAAAGGTTTGTTTTTAAGTCTAAGTGTTAATTTTTGCAAATTATCGTCATATTCACAAACTGGGAGACCCGGGACTACGCGGTCAGTTACAACAAGTTACATTGGTCCCGTAAGAGGTGTTCGTGCCTTTTACGGGGTCATTAGGTGGTTGGTTTGAGTTTTCACCCTTTAACGGCTTTTTTTTAAGTTTGAGTGTTGATTTTTGCAAATTATCATCATATTCACAAACTGGGAGAGCTGGGACTACGTGGTCAGTCACTAGAAGTTAAATTGCTCACATACGAGATGTTCGTGCCTCCTATGGGGTCGTTTGGGGGCTAGTTTGGGTTTTCACCCTTTAACGGCCTGTTTTTAAGTCTAAGGGTTATTTTTGAAAATTATCGTCGGATTCTCAAATTGGGAGACCCCGGACTACGCGATCAGTTCCAACAAGTTACATTGGTCCTGTGCGAGGTGTTCTTGCCACCTATTGGGTCGTTTGGGGGTGGTTTGGGTTTTCAACCTCTAACGACTTGTTTTTAAGTCTAAGTGCTGATTTTTGCAAATTATCATCATATTCAAAAACTGGGAGACCTGGGACTACGCGGTCAGTTACTAAAAGTTACATTGGCCCCGTACGAGGTGTTCGTGCCTCCTACGTGCTCATTTGCGGGCTGGTTTGGGTTTTCACCCTTTAACGGCTTATTTTTAAGTTTAAGTGTTGATTTTGTTGATTTTTGCAAATTATAGTCATATTCTCAAATTGGGTGACCCCGGACTACGCGATCAGTTCAAACAAGTTACATTGGTCCCGTGCGAGGTGTTCGTGCCTCCTACGGGGTCATTTCGGGGATTATTTGGGTTTTCACCCTTTAAAGGTTTTTTTTCAAGTCTAAGTGTTGATTTCTACAAATTATCATTATATTCACAAATTGGGAGACCCGGGACTATGCAATCAGTTACTACAAGTTACATTCGTCCAGTACGAGGTGTTCGTGCGTCCTTTGGGGTCGTTTGGGGTTGGTTTGGGTTTTTACCCTTTAACGGTTTTGTTTTAAAGTTTAAGTGTTGATTTTGTTGGTTTTTGCAAATTATCATCATATTCTCAAATCGAGAGACCCGGGACTACGCGGTCAGTACCAACAAGTTACATTGGTCCCGTACGAGGTGTTCGTGCTCCTACGGGATCGTTTGGGGGCTGGTTTCGGTTTTCACCCTGTAATAACTTATTTTTATGTTTAAGTGTTGATTTTGATGATTTTTGCAAATTATCATCATATTCTCAAATTGGGAGTCCCCGAACTACGCGATCAGTTCCAATAAGTAACATTGGTCCCATGCGAGATGTCCGTGCCTCCTACGGGGTCGTTTGGGGGGTTGTTTGGGTTTTTAACCTTTATCGACTTGTTTTTAAGTCTAAGTTATGCTCTTTGCAAATTAACATCATATTCACAAACCGGGAGACCCGGGACTACGCAGTCAGTTACTACAAGTTAAATTGGTCCCGTACGGGGTGTTCGTTCCTGTTATGGGGTCGTTTTGGGTTGGTTTGGGTTTTTAACCTTTAACGGCTTATTTTTAAGTTTTAGTGTTATTTTTTGTTGATTTTTGCAAATTATCATCATATTCTCAAATTGGGAGACCTCGAACTGCGCGGTCAGTTCCAAATAGTTACATTGGTCCCGTGCGAGGAGTTCGTGCCTCCTACGGGGTCGTTTGGGGGGTGGTTTGGGTTTTCACCCTTTAAAGGCTTGTTTTTAAGTGTAAGTGTTGATTTTTGCAAATAATCATCATATTCAAAAACAGGGAGACCCGGGACAACGCTGTCTTTTACTACAAGTTACGTCGGTCCCGTACGAGGCGTTCGTGCCTCCTACGGGGTCATTTGGGGTTTGGTTTCGGTTTTCACCCTTTAACGGCTTGTTTTTAAGTTTAGGTGTTGATTTTGTTGATTTTTGCAAATTATCATCATATTCTCAAATTGGGAGACCCGGGACTACGCGGTCAGTTCCAGCAAGTTACATTGGTCTCGTGCGAGGTGTTCGTGCCTCCTACGTGATCGTTTGGGGGTTGGTTTGGGTTTTCACCGTTTAAAGGTTTGTTTTTAAGTCTACGTGTTAATTTTTGCAAATTATCGTCATATTCACAAACTGGGAGACCCGGGACTACGCGGTCAGTTACAACAAGTTACATTGGTCCCGTAAGAGGTGTTCGTGCCTTTTACGGGGTCATTAGGTGGTTGGTTTGAGTTTTCACCCTTTAACGGCTTTTTTTTAAGTTTGAGTGTTGATTTCTGCAAATTATCATCATATTCACAAACTGGGAGAGCTGGGACTACGTGGTCAGTCACTAGAAGTTAAATTGCTCACATACGAGATGTTCGTGCCTCCTATGGGGTCGTTTGGGGGCTAGTTTGGGTTTTCACCCTTTAACGGCCTGTTTTTAAGTCTAAGTGTTATTTTTGAAAATTATCGTCGGATTCTCAAATTGGGAGACCCCGGACTACGCGATCAGTTCCAACAAGTTACATTGGTCCTGTGCGAGGTGTTCTTGCCACCTATTGGGTCGTTTGGGGGTGGTTTGGGTTTTCAACCTCTAACGACTTGTTTTTAAGTCTAAGTGCTGATTTTTGCAAATTATCATCATATTCAAAAACTGGGAGACCTGGGACTACGCGGTCAGTTACTAAAAGTTACATTGGCCCCGTACGAGGTGTTCGTGCCTCCTACGTGCTCATTTGCGGGCTGGTTTGGGTTTTCACCCTTTAACGGCTTATTTTTAAGTTTAAGTGTTGATTTTGTTGATTTTTGCAAATTATAGTCATATTCTCAAATTGGGTGACCCCGGACTACGCGATCAGTTCAAACAAGTTACATTGGTCCCGTGCGAGGTGTTCGTGCCTCCTACGGGGTCATTTCGGGGGTTATTTGGGTTTTCACCCTTTAAAGGTTTTTTTTCAAGTCTAAGTGTTGATTTCTACAAATTATCATTATATTCACAAATTGGGAGACCCGGGACTATGCAATCAGTTACTACAAGTTACATTCGTCCAGTACGAGGTGTTCGTGCGTCCTTTGGGGTCGTTTGGGGTTGGTTTGGGTTTTTACCCTTTAACGGTTTTGTTTTAAAGTTTAAGTGTTGATTTTGTTGGTTTTTGCAAATTATCATCATATTCTCAAATCGAGAGACCCGGGACTACGCGGTCAGTACCAACAAGTTACATTGGTCCCGTACGAGGTGTTCGTGCTCCTACGGGATCGTTTGGGGGCTGGTTTCGGTTTTCACCCTGTAATAACTTATTTTTATGTTTAAGTGTTGATTTTGATGATTTTTGCAAATTATCATCATATTCTCAAATTGGGAGTCCCCGAACTACGCGATCAGTTCCAATAAGTAACATTGGTCCCATGCGAGATGTCCGTGCCTCCTACGGGGTCGTTTGGGGGGTTGTTTGGGTTTTTAACCTTTATCGACTTGTTTTTAAGTCTAAGTTATGCTCTTTGCAAATTAACATCATATTCACAAACCGGGAGACCCGGGACTACGCAGTCAGTTACTACAAGTTAAATTGGTCCCGTACGGGGTGTTCGTTCCTGTTATGGGGTCGTTTTGGGTTGGTTTGGGTTTTCAACCTTTAACGGCTTATTTTTAAGTTTTAGTGTTGTTTTTTGTTGATTTTTGCAAATTATCATCATATTCTCAAATTGGGAGACCTCGAACTGCGCGGTCAGTTCCAAATAGTTACATTGGTCCCGTGCGAGGAGTTCGTGCCTCCTACGGGGTCGTTTGGGGGGTGGTTTGGGTTTTCACCCTTTAAAGGCTTGTTTTTAAGTGTAAGTGTTGATTTTTGCAAATAATCATCATATTCAAAAACAGGGAGACCCGGGACAACGCTGTCTTTTACTACAAGTTACGTCGGTCCCGTACGAGGTGTTCGTGCCTCCTACGGGGTCATTTGGGGTTTGGTTTCGGTTTTCACCCTTTAACGGCTTGTTTTTAAGTTTAGGTGTTGATTTTGTTGATTTTTGCAAATTATCATCATATTCTCAAATTGGGAGACCCGGGACTACGCGGTCAGTTCCAGCAAGTTACATTGGTCTCGTGCGAGGTGTTCGTGCCTCCTACGTGGTCGTTTGGGGGTTGGTTTGGGTTTTCACCCTTTAAAGGTTTGTTTTTAAGTCTAAGTGCTAATTCTTGCAAATTATCATCATATTCACAAATCGGGAGACCGGGGATTACGCGGTCAAGTCCTACAAGTTACATTGGTCCCGTGCGAGGTGTTCGTGCCTCCTACAGGGTCGTTTGTGGGCTGGTTTGGGTTTTCACCCTTTAACGGCTTCTTTTTAAGTCTAAGTGTCATTTTTGCAAATTTTCGTCATATTCTCATATCGTGAGACCTGGGACTACGCGGTTAGTTCCTACAAGTTACATTAGTCTCGTGCGAGGTGTTCGTGTCTCCTACGGGGTCGTTTGGTGGCTGGTTTGAGTTTTCACCCTTTAACGACTTGTTTTTAAGTATGAGTGTTGATTTTTTTAAATTATCATCATATTCTAAATCCGGGAGACCCGGGACAATGCGGTTAGTTCCTACAAGTTACATTGGTCCCATGTGAGGTGTTCGTGCCTCTTACGGCGTCTTTTCGGGGCAGGTTTGGGTTTTCACCCTTTAATGACTTGTTTTTAAGTCTAAGTGTTAATTTTGTTCATTTTTGCAAATTATCCTCGTATTCTCGAATCGGGAGACCCGCGACTACGCGGTTAGTTCCTATAAGTTATATTTGTCCCGTGCAAGGTGTTCGTACCTCCTATGGGGTTGTTTGGGGGGTGGTTTGGGTTTTCACCCTTTAACGGCTTATTTTTAAGTCTAAGTGTTGATTTTTGCAAATTATCATCATATTCACAAACTGGGAATCCCGGGACTACGTGGTCAGCCACTAGAAGTTAAATTGGTCCCGTACGAGGTGTTCGTGCCTCCTATGGGGTCGTTTGGGGGCTAGTTTGGGTTTTCACCCTTTAACGGCCTATTTTTAAGCCTAAGTGTGATTTTTGAATATTATCGTCGGATTCTCAAATTGGGAGACCCTGGACTACGCGGTCAGTTCCAACAAGTTACATTGGTCCCGTGCGAGGTGTTCGTGCCACCTACTGGGTCGTTTGGGGGCTGGTTTGGGTTTTCAACCTTTAACGATTTGTTTTTAAGTCTAAGTGCTAATTTTTCCAAATTATCATCATATTCACAAACTGGGTGACCCGGGACTACGCTGTCAGTTACTACAAGTTACGTTGGTCCCGTACGAGGTGTTCGTGCCTCCTACGGGGTCATTTGGGGTTTGGTTTTGGTTTTCACCCTTTAACGACTTGTTTTTAAGTTTAAGTGTTGATTTTGTTGATTTTTGCAAATTATCATCATATTCTCCAATTGGGAGACCCGGGACTACGCGGTCAGTTCCAGCAAGTTACATTGGTCTCGTGCGAGGTGTTCGTGCCTCCTACGTGGTCGTTTGGGGGTTGGTTTGGGTTTTCACCGTTTAAAGGTTAGTTTTTAAGTCTAAATGTTAATTTTTGCAAATTATCGTCATATTCACAAACTGGGAGACCCGGGACTATGCGAGCAGTTCCTCCAAGTTACATTGGTCCCGTGCGAGGTGTTCGTACCTCCTACGGGGTCGTTTCTTGGCTGGTTAGGGTTTTCACCCTTTAAAGGCTTGTTTTTAAGTCTAAGTGTCATTTTTGCAAATTTTCGTCATATTCTCATATTGTGAGACCTGGGACTATGCGGTTAGTTCCTACAAGTTACATTAGTCCCGAGCGAGGTGTTCGTGTCTCCTTCGGGGTCGTTTGGTTGCTGGTTTGAGTTTTCACCCTTTAACGGCTTGTTTTTATGTTTGAGTGTTGATTTTTGTAAATTATCATCATATTCTAAATCCAAGAGACCTGGGACGACGCGGTCAGTTCCTGCAAGTTACATTGGTCCCGTGCGAGGTGTTCGTGCCTCTTACGGGGTCTTTTTGGGGCAGGTTTGGGTTTTCACCCTTTAACGGCTTGTTTTTAAGTCTAAGTGTTGATTTTTGCAAATTATCGTCATATTGTCAAATTGGGTGACCCCGGACTACGCGATCAGTTCAAACAAGTTACATTGGTCCCGTGCGAGGTGTTCGTACCTCCTATGGGGTCATTTCGGGGGTTATTTGGGTTTTCACCCTTTAAAGTCTTTTTTTCAAGTCTAAGTGTTGATTTCTACAAATTATCATCATATTCACAACCTGGGAGACACGGAACTATGCGGTCAGTTACTACAAGTTACATTGGTCCAGTACGAGGTGTTTGTGCCTCCTATGGGGTCGTTTGGGGGCTAGTTTGGGATTTCACCCTTTTACGGTTTTGTTTTTAAGTTTAAGTGTTGATTTTGTTGATTTTTGCAAATTATCGTCGTATTCTCAAATTGGGAGACCCTAGACTACGCGGTTAGTTCCAACAAGTTCAATTAGTCTCGTGCGAGGTGTTCGTGCCTCCTACGGGGTCGTTTGGGGGGTGGTTTGGATTTTTCACCCTTTAACGGCTTGTTTTTAAGTGTAAGTGTTGATTTTTGCAAATAATCATCATATTCACAAACTGGGAGACCCGGGACTGCGCGGTCAGTTACAACAAGTTATACTAGTCCCGTACGAGGTGTTCGTGCCTCCTACGGGATCATTTGTGTGTTGGTTTGGGTTTTCACCCTTTAACGGCTTGTTTTTAAGTTTAAGTGTTGATTTTGTTGATTTTTGCAAATTATCATCAAATTCTCGAATCGAGAGACCCGGGACTACGCGATCAGTTCCAACAACTTACATCGGTCCCGTGCGAGGTGTTCGTTCCACTCATGGGGTCGTTTAGGGGCTGGTTTGGGTTTTCACCCTTTAACGACTTGTTTTCAACTTAAAGTGTTGATTTTGTTGATTTTTACAAATTATCATCATATTCTCAAATTGGGAGACCCCGAACTACGCGGTCAGTTCCAACAAGTAACATTGGTCCCATGCGAGGTGTCCATGCCTCCTACGGGGTCGTTTGGGGGGTGGTTTGGGTTTTCAACCTTTAACGGCTTGTTTTTAAGTCTAAGTGTTGGTTTTTGTAAATTATCATCATATTCACAAACCGGGAGACCCGGGACGACGCAGTCAGTTACTACAAGTTAAATTGTTCCCGAACGAGGTGTTCGTTCCTCTTACGGGGTCGTTTTGGGTTGGTTTGGGTTTTCACCCTTTAATGGCATATTTTTAAGTTTAAGTGTTGTTTTTGTTGTTATTTGCAAATTATCATCAAATTCTCGAATCGAGAGACCCAGGACTACGCGATCAGTTCCAACAAGTTACATTGGCCCCGTGCGAGGTGTTCGTTCCACTTACGGGGTTGTTTAGGGGCTGGTTTGGGTTTTCACCCTTTAACGACTTGTTTTCAACTTAAAGTGTTGATTTTGTTGATTTTTGCAAATTATCATCATATTGTCAAATTGGGAGACCCCGAACTACGCAGTCAGTTCCAACAAGTACATTGGTCACATGGGAGGTGTCCGTGCCTCCTACTGGGTCGTTTGGGGGGTGGTTTGGGTTTTCAACCTTTAACGGCTTGTTTTTAAGTCTAAGTGTTGCTTTTTACAAATTATCATAAAAGTCACAAACCGGGGGACCCGGGATTACGCAATCAGTTACTACAAGTTAAATTTGTTCCGTACGAGGTGTTCGTTCCTCTTACGGAGTCGTTTTGGGTTGGTTTGGCTTTTCACCCTTTAACAGCTTATTTTATGTTTAAGTGTTGTTTTTGTTGTTTTTTGCAAATTATCGTCATATTCTCAAATTGGGAGACCCCGGACTGCGCGGTCAGTTCCAACAAGTTACATTGGTCCCGTGAGAGGTGTTCGTGCCTCCTACGGGGTCGTTTGGGGGGTGGTTTGGTTTTTCGCCCTTTAAATGCTTGTTTTCAAGTGTAAGTGTTGATTTTTGCAAATAATAATCATATTCACAAACTGGGTGACCCGGGACTACGCTGTTAGTTACTACAAGTTACGTTGGTCCCGTACGAGGTGTTCGTACCTCCTACGGGGTCATTTGGGGTTTGGTTTTGGTTTTCACCCTTTAATGACTTGTTTTTAAGTTTAAGTGTTGATTTTGTTGATTTTTGCAAATTATCATCATATTCCCCAATCGGGAGACCCGGGACTACGCGGTCAGGTCCAGCAAGTTACATTGGTCTCGTGCGAGGTGTTCGTGCCTCCTACGTGATCGTTTGGGGGTTGGTTTGGGTTTTCACCGTTCAAAGGTTTGCTTTTAAGTCTAAGTGTTAATTTTTGCAAATTATAGTCATATTCACAAACTGGGAGACCCGGGACTATGCGAGCAGTTCCTCCAAGTTACATTGGTCCCGTGCGAGGTGTTCGTGTCTCCTACGGGGTCGTTTGATGGATGGTTTGAGTTTTCACCCTTTAACGGCTTGTTATTTAGTTTGAGTGTTGATTTTTGCAAATAATCATCATATTCACAAACTGGGAGAGCTGGGACTACGTGGTCAGTCACTAGAAGTTAAATTGCTCACGTACGAGATGTTCGTGCCTCCTGTGGGGTCGTTTGGGGGCTAGTTTGGGTTTTCACCCTTTAATGGCCTGTTTTTAAGTCTAAGTGTTATTTTTGAAAATTATCGTCGGATTCTCAAATTGGGAGACCCCGGACTACGCGGTCAGTTCCAACAAGTTACATTGGTCCTGTGCGAGGTGTTCGTGCCACCTACTGGGTCGTTTGGGGGTGGTTTGGGTTTTCAACCTCTAACGACTTGTTTTTAAGTCTAAGTGCTGATTTTTCCAAATTATCATCATATTCAAAAATCGGGAGACCTGGGACTACGCGGTCAGTTACTACAAGTTACATTGGTCCCGTACGAGGTGTTCGTGTGTCCTACGGGCTCATTTGCGGGCTGGTTTGGGTTTTCACCCTTTAACGACTTGTTTTTAAGTTTAAGTGTTGATTTTGTTGATTTTTGCAAATTATAGTCATATTCTCAAATTGGGTGACCCCGGACTACGCGATCAGTTCAAACAAGTTACATTCGTCCCGTGCGAGGTGTTCGTGCCTCCTACGGGGTCATTTCGGGGATTATTTGGGTTTTCACCCTTTAAAGGGTTTTTTTCAAGTCTAAGTGTTGATTTCTACAAATTATCATTATATTCACAAACTGGGAGACCCGGGACTATGCAATCAGTTACTACAAGTTACATTCGTCCAGTACGAGGTGTTCGTGCATCGTTTGGGGTTGGTTTGGGTTTTTACCCTTTAACGGTTTTGTTTTAAAGTTTAAGTGTTGATTTTGTTGATTTTTGCAAATTATCGTCGTATTCTCAAATTGGGAGACCCTGGACTACGCGGTTAGTTCCAACAAGTTACATTGGTCTCGTGCGAGGTGTCCGTGCCTCCTACGGGGTCATTTGGGGTGTGGTTTGGGTTTTCACCCTTAAACGGCTTGTTTTTAGGTGTAAGTGTTGATTTTTCCAAATCATCATCACATTCACAAACTGGGAAACCCGGGACTGTTCTGTCAGTTACAACAAGTTACATTGGTCCCGTACGAGGTGTTCGTGCCTCCTACGGGGTCATTTGGGGGTTGGTTTGGGTTTTCACCCTTTAACGGCTTGTTTTTAAGTTTAAGTGTTTATTTTGTTGGTTTTTGCAAATTATCATCATATTCTCGAATCGAGAGACCCGGGACTACGCGGTCAGTACCAACAAGTTACATTGGTCCCGTACGAGGTGTTCGTGCCTCCTACGGGATCGTTTGGGGGCTGGTTTCGGTTTTCACCCTGTAATAACTTATTTTTAAGCTTAAGTGTTGATTTTGATGATTTTTGCAAACTATCATCATATTCTCAAATTGGGAGACCCCTAACTACGCGATCAGTTCCAACAAGTAACATTGGTCCCATGCGAGATGTCCGTGCCTCCTACGGGGTCGTTTGGGGGATTGTTTGGGTTTTTAACCTTTATCGACTTGTTTTTAACTCTAAGTTATGCTCTTTGCAAATTATCATCATATTCACAAACCGGGAGACCCGGGACTACGTAGTCAGTTTCTACAAGTTAAATTGGTCCCGTACGAGGTGTTCGTTCCTCTTATGGGGTCGTTTTGGGTTGGTTTGGGTTTTCAATCTTTAACGGCTTTTTTTTAAGTTTTAGTGTTGTTTTTGTTGATTTTTGCAAATTATCGTCATATTCTCAAATTGGGAGACCCCGGACTGCGCGGTTAGTTCCAACAAGTTACATTGGTCCCGTGCGAGGTGTTCGTGCCTCCTACGGGTCGTTTGGGGGGTGGTTTGGGTTTTCACCCTTTAAAGGCTTATTTTTAAGTGTAAGTGTTGATTTTTGCAAATAATCATCATATTCAAAAATAGGGAGACCCGGGACAACGCTGTCAGTTACTACAAGTTACGTCGGTGCCGTACGAGGTGTTCGTGCCTCCTACGTGGTCGTTTGGGTTTTCACCCTTTAAAGGTTTGTTTTTAAGTCTAAGTGTTAATTTTTGCAAATTATCATCATATTCACAAACTGGGAGACCCGGGACTATGCGAGCAGTTCTTCCAAGTTACATTGGTCGCGTGCGAGGTGTTCGTACCTCCTACGGTGTCGTTTCTTGGCTGGTTTGGGTTTTCACCCTTTAACGGCCTGTTTTTAAGTCTAAGTGTCATTTTTGCAAATTTTCATCATATTCTCATATTGTGAGACCTGGGACTATGCGGTTAGTTCCTACAAGTTACATTAGTCCCGTGCGAGGTGTTCGTGTCTCCTACGGGGTCGTTTGGTGGCTGGTTTGAGTTTTCACCCTTTAACGGCTTGTTTTTAAGTTTGAGTGTTGATTTTTGTAAATTATCATCATATTCTAAATCCGGGAGACCTGGGACAACGCGGTCAGTTCTTGCAAGTTACATTGGTCCCGTGCGAGGTGTTCGTACCTCTTACGGGGTCTTTTGTGGGCAGGTTTGGGTTTTCACCCTTTAACGGCTTGTTTTTATGTCTAAGTGTTGATTTTTGCAAATTATCGTCATATTCTCAAATTGGGTGACCTCGGACTACGCGATCAGTTCAAACAAGTTACATTGGTCCCGTGCGAGGTGTTCGTACCTCCTATGGGGTCATTTCGGGGGTTATTTGGGTTTTCACCCTTTAAAGGCTTTTTTTCAAGTCTAAGTGTTGATTTCTACAAATTATCATCATATTCACAAACAGGGAGACCCGAAACTATGCGGTCAGTTACTACAAGTTACATTGGTCCAGTACGAGGTGTTTATGCCTCCTATGGGGTCGTTTGGGGGCTGGTTTGGGATTTCACCCTTTAACGGTTTTGTTTTTAAGTTTAAGTGTTGATTTTGTTGATTTTTGCAAATTATCGTCATATTCTCAAATTGGGAGACCCTGGACTACGCGGTTGGTTCCAACAAGTTACATTAGTCTCGTGCGAGGTGTTCGTGCCTCCTACGGGGTCGTTTGGGGAGTGGTTTGGGTTTTCACCCTTTAACAGCTTGTTTTTAAGTGTAAATGTTGATTTTTGCAAATCATCATCATATTCACAAACTGGGAGACCCGGGACTGCGCGGTCAGTTACAACAAGTTACACTAGTCCCGTACGAGGTGTTCGTGCCTCCTACGGGATCATTTGGGGGTTGGTTTGGGTTTTCACCCTTTAACGGCTTGTTTTTAAGTTTAAGTGTTGATTTTTACAAATTATCATCAAATTCTCGAATCGAGAGACCCGGGACTACGCGATCAGTTCCAACAAGTTACATTGGTCCCGTGCGAGGTGTTCGTTCCACTTACGGGGTCGTTTAGGGGCTGGTTTGGGTTTTCACACTTTAACGACTTGTTTTCAACTTAAAGTGTTGATTTTGTTGATTTTTGCAAATTATCGTCATATTCTCAAATTGGGAGACCCCGGACTGCGCGGTTAGTTCCAACAAGTTACATTGGTCCCGTGCGAGGTGTTCGTGCCTCCTACGGGTCGTTTGGGGGGTGGTTTGGGTTTTCACCCTTTAAAGGCTTATTTTTAAGTGTAAGTGTTGATTTTTGCAAATAATCATCATATTCAAAAATAGGGAGACCCGGGACAACGCTGTCAGTTACTACAAGTTACGTCGGTCCCGTACGAGGTGTTCGTGCCTCCTACGTGGTCGTTTGGGGGTTGGTTTGGGTTTTCACCCTTTAAAGGTTTGTTTTTAAGTCTAAGTGTTAATTTTTTCAAATTATCATCATATTCACAAATCGGGAGACCTGGGATTACGCGGTCAAGTCCTACAAGTTACATTGGTCCCGTGCGAGGTGTTCGTGTCTCCTACGGGGTCGTTTGGTGGCTGGTTTGAGTTTTCACCCTTTAACGGATTGTTTTTATGTTTGAGTGTTGATTTTTGTAAATTATCATCATATTCTAAATTCGGGAGACCCGGGACAACGCGGTTAGTTCCTACAAGTTACATTGGTCCCATGTGAGGTGTTCGTGCCTCTTACGGGGTCTTTTGGGGGCAGGTTTGGGTTTTCACCCTTTAACGACTAGTTTTTAAGTCTAAGTGTAAATTTTGTTCATTTTTGCAAATTATCCTCGTATTCTCGAATCGGGAGACCCGCGACTATGCGGTCAGTTCCTATAAGTTATACTTGTCCCGTGCGAGGTGTTCGTGCCTCCTACGGGGTTGTTTGGGGGGTGGTTTGGGTTTTCACCCTTTAACGGCTTATTTTTAAGTCTAAGTGTTGATTTTTGCAAATTATCATCATATTCACAAACTGGGAATCCCGGGACTACGTGGTCAGTCACTAGAAGTTAAATTGGTCCCGTACGAGGTGTTCTTGCCTCCTATGGGGTCGTTTGGGGGCTAGTTTGGGTTTTCACCCTTTAACAGCCTATTTTTAAGCCTAAGTGTGATTTTTGAATATTTTCGTCGGATTCTCAAATTGGGAGACCCCGGACTACGCGGTCAGTTCCAACAAGTTACATTGGTCCCGTGCGAGGTGTTCGTGCCACCTACTGGGTCGTTTGGAGGGTGGTTTGGGTTTTCAACCTTTAACGACTTGTTTTTAACTCTAAGTGCTAATTTTTCCAAATTATCATCATATTCACAAACTAGGTGACCCGGGACTACGCTGTCAGTTACTACAAGTTACGTTGGTCCCGTACGAGGTGTTCGTGCCTCCTACGGGGTCATTTGGGGTTTGGTTTTGGTTTTCACCCTTTCACGACTTGTTTTTATGTTTGAATGTTGATTTTGTTAATTTTTGCAAATTATCATCATATTCTCCAATTGCGAGACCCGGGACTACGCGGTCAGTTCCAGCAAGTTATATTGGTCTCGTGCGAGGGGTTCGTGCCTCCTACGTGGTCGTTTGGGGGTTGGTTTGGGTTTTCACCGTTTAAAGGTTAGTTTTTAAGTCTAAATGTTAATTTTTGCAAATTATCATCATATTCACAAACTGGGAGACCCGGGACTATGCGAGCAGTTCTTCCAAGTTACATTGGTCCCGTGCGAGGTGTTCGTACCTCCTACGGGGTCGTTTCTTGCCTGGTTTGGGTTTTCACCCTTTAACGTCCTGTTTTTAAGTCTAAGTGTCATTTTTGCAAATTTTCATCATATTCTCATATTGTGAGACCTGGAACTATGCGGTTAGTTCCTACAAGTTACATTAGTCCCGAGCGAGGTGTTCGTGTCTCCTACGGGGTCATTTGGTGGTTGGTTTGAGTTTTCACCCTTTAACGGCTTGTTTTTATGTTTGAGTGTTGATTTTTGTAAATTATCATCATATTCTAAATCTGGGAGACCTGGGACAACGCGGTCAGTTCCTGCAAGTTACATTGGTCCCGTGCGAGGTGTTCGTGCCTCTTACGGGGTCTTTTGTGGGAAGGTTTGGGTTTTCACCCTTTAACGGCTTGTTTTTAAGTCTAAGTGTTGATTTTTGCAAATTATCGTCATATTCTCAAATTGGGTGGCCTCGGACTACGCGATCAGTTCAAACAACATACATTGGTCCCGTGCGAGGTGTTCGTACCTCCTATGGGGTCATTTCAGGGGTTATTTGGGTTTTCACCCTTTAAAGGCTTTTTTTCAAGTCTAAGTGTTGATTTCTACAAATTATCATCATATTCACAAACTGGGAGACCCGAAACTATGCGGTCAGTTACTACAAGTTACATTGGTCCAGTACGAGGTGTTTATGCCTCCTATGGGGTCGTTTGGGGGCTGGTTTGGGATTTCACCCTTTAACGGTTTTGTTTTTAAGTTTAAGTGTTGATTTTGTTGATTTTTGCAAATTATCGTCGTATTCTCAAATTGGGAGACCCTGGACTACGCGGTTAGTTCCAACAAGTTACATTAGTCTCGTGCGTGGTGTTCGTGCCTCCTACGGGGTCGTTTGGGGGGTGGTTTGGGTTTTCACCCTTTAACAGCTTGTTTTTAAGTGTAAATGTTGATTTTTGCAAATCATCATCATATTCACAAACTGGAAGGCCCGGGACTGCGCGGTCAGTTACAACAAGTTACACTAGTCCCGTACGAGGTGTTCGTGCCTCCTATGGGATCATTTGGGGGTTGGTTTGGGTTTTCACCCTTTAACGGCTTGTTTTTAAGTTTAAGTGTTGATTTTTGCAAATTATCATCAAATTCTCGAATCTAGAGACCCGGGACTACGCGATCAGTTCCAACAAGTTACATTGGTCCCGTGCGAGGTGTTCGTTCCACTTACGGGGTCGTTTAGGGGCTGGTTTGGGTTTTCACACTCTAACGACTTGTTTTCAACTTAAAGTGTTGATTTTGTTTATTTTTGCAAATTATCATCATATTCTCAAATTGGGAGACCCCGAACTACGCGGTCAGTTCCAACAAGTAACATTGGTCCCATGCGAGGTGTCCGTGCCTCCTACGGGGTCGTTTGGGAGGTGGTTTGGGTTTTCAACCTTTAACGGCTTATTTTTAAGTCTAAGTGTTGGTTTTTGTAAATTATCATCATATTCACAAACCGGGAGACCCGAGACTACGCAGTCAGTTACTACAAGTTAAATTAGTCCCGAACGAGGTGTTCGTTCCTCTTACGTGGTGGTTTTTGGTTGGTTTGGGTTTTCACCCTTTAACGGCTTATTTTTAAGTTTAAGTTTTGTTTTTTTTGTTTTTTGCAAATTATCATCAAATTCTCGAATCGAGAGACCCGGGACTTCGCGATCTGTTCCAACAAGTTACATTGGTCCCGTGCGAGGTGTTCGTTCCACTTACGGGGTCGTTTAGGGGTTGGTTTGGGTTTTCACCCTTTAACAAGTTGTTTTCAACTTTAAGTGTTGATTTTGTTGATTTTTGCAAATTATGATCATATTCTCAAATTGGGAGACCCCGAACTACGCTGTCAGTTCCAACAAGTAACATTGGTCACATGCGAGGTGTCCGTGCCTCCTACGGGGTCATTTGGGGGGTGGTTTGGGTTTTCAACCTTTAACGGCTTGTTTTTAAGTCTAAGTGTTGCTTTTTGCAAATTATCATAAAATTCACAAACCGGGAGACGCGGGACTACGCAGTCAGTTACTACAAGTTAAATTGGTTCCGTACGAGGTGTTCGTTCCTCTTACGGGGTCATTTTAGGTAGGTTTGGCTTTTCACCCTTTAACGGCTTATTTTTAAGTTTAAGTGTTGTTTTTGTTGTTTTTTGCAAATTATCGTCATATTCTCAAATTGGGAGACCCCGGACTACGCGGTCAGTTCCAACAAGTTACATTGGTCCCGTGAGAGGTGTCCGTGCCTCCTACGGGGTCGTTTGGGGGGTGGTTTGGGTTTTCACCCTTTAAATGCTTGTTTTTAAGTGTAAGTGTTGATTTTTGCAAATAATCATCATATTCACAAACTGGGTGACCCGGGACTACGCTGTCAGTTACTACAAGTTACGTTGGTCCCGTACGAGGTGTTCGTGCCACCTACGGGGTCATTTGGGGTTTGGTTTTGGTTTTCACCCTTTAATGACTTGTTTTTAAGTTTAAGTGTTGATTTTGTTGATTTTTGCAAATTATCATCATATTCTCCAATCGGGAGACTCGGGACTACGCGGTCAGGTCCAGCAAGTTACATTGGTCTCCTGCGAGGTGTTCGTGCCTCCTACGTGATCGTTTGGGGGTTTGTTTCGGTTTTCACCATTTAAAGGTTTGTTTTTAAGTCTAAGTGTTAATTTTTGCAAATTATCTTCATATTCACAAACTGGGAGACCCGGGACTATGCGAGCAGTTCCTCCAAGTTACATTGGTCCCGTACGAGGTGTTCGTGTCTCCTACGGGGTCGTTTGGTGGCTGGTTTCAGTTTTCACCCTTTAACGGCTTGTTTTTAAGTTTGAGTGTTGATTTTTGTAAATTATCATAATATTCTAAATCCGGGAGACCCGGGACAATGCGGTCAGTTCCTGCAAGTTACTTTGGTCCCGTGCGAGGTGTTCGTGCCTCTTATGGGGTCTTTTGGGGGCAGGTTTGGGTTTTCACCCTTTAACGGCTTGTTTTTAAGTCTAAGTGTTAAATTTGTTGATTTTAGGAAATTATCATCATATTCTCGAATCGGGAGACCCGCGACTACGCGGTCAGTTCCTATAAGTTATATTTGTCCCCTGCGAGGTGTTCGTGCCTCCTACGGGGTCGTTTGGGGGGTGGTTTGGGTTTTCACCCATTAACGGTTTATTTTTAAGTCTAAGTGTTGATTTTTGCAAATTATCATCGTATTCACAAACTGGGAGAGCTGGGACTACGTGGTCAGTCACTAGAAGTTAAATTGCTCACGTACGAGATGTTCGTGCCTCATATGGGGTCGTTTGGGGGCTAGTTTTGGTTTTCACCCTTTAACGGCCTGTTTTTAAGTCTAAGTGTCATTTTTGCAAATTTTCATCATATTCTCATATTGTGAGACCTGGGACTATGCGGTTAGTTCCTACAAGTTACATTAGTCCCGAGCGAGGTGTTCGTGTCTCCTACGGGGTCATTTGGTGGTTGGTTTGAGTTTTCACCCTTTAACGGCTTGTTTTTAAGTTTGAGTGTTGATTTTTGTAAGTTATCATCATATTCTAAATCCGGGAGACCTGGGACAACGCGGTCAGTTCCTGCAAGTTACATTGGTCCCGTGCGAGGTGTTCGTGCCTCTTACGGGGTCTTTTTTGGGCAGGTTTGGGTTTTCACCCTTTAACGGCTTGTTTTTAAGTCTAAGTGTTGATTTTTGCAAATTATCGTCATATTCTCAAATTGGGTGACCCCGGACTACGCGATCAGTTCAAACAAGTTACATTGGTCCCGTGCGAGGTGTTCGTACCTCCTATGGGGTCATTTTGGGGGTTATTTGGGTTTTCACCCTTTAAAGGCTTTTTTTCAAGTCTAAGTGTTGATTTCTACAAATTATCATCATATTCACAAACTGGGAGACCCGAAACTATGCGGTCAGTTACTACAAGTTACATTGGTCCAGTACGAGGTGTTTATGCCTCCTATGGGGTCGTTTGGGGGCTGGTTTGGGATTTCACCCTTTAACGGTTTTGTTTTTAAGTTTAAGTGTTGATTTTGTTGATTTTTGCAAATTATCGTCGTATTCTCAAATTGGGAAACCCTGGACTACGCGGTTAGTTCCAACAAGTTACATTAGTCTCGTGCGAGGTGTTCGTGCCTCCTACGGGGTCGTTTGGGGGGTGGTTTGGGTTTTCACCCTTTAACGGCTTGTTTTTAAGTGTAAGTGTTGATTTTTGCAAATCATCATCATATTCACAAACTGGGAGACCCGGGACTGCGCGGTCAGTTACAACAAGTTACACTAGTCCCGTACGAGGTGTTCGTGCCTCCTACGGGATCATTTGGGGGTTGGTTTGGGTTTTCACCCTTTAACGGCTTGTTTTTAAGTTTAAGTGTTGATTTTTGCAAATTATCATCAAATTCTCGAATCGAGAGACCCGGGACTACGCGATCAGTTCCAACAAGTTACATTGGTCACATGAGAGGTGTTCGTTCCACTTACGGGGTCGTTTAGGGGCTGGTTTGGGTTTTCACACTTTAACGACTTGTTTTCAACTTAAAGTGTTGATTTTGTTGATTTTTGCAAATTATCATCATATTCTCAAATTGGGAGACCCCGAACTACGCAGTGAGTTCCAACAAGTACATTGGTCACATGCGAGGTGTCCGTGCCTCCTACGGGGTCGTTTGGGGGGTGGTTTGGGTTTTCAACCTTTAACGGCTTGTTTTTAAGTCTAAGTGTTGCTTTTTGCAAATTATCATAAAATTCACAAACCGGGAGACCCGGGACTACGCAGTCAGTTACTACAAGTTAAATTGGTTACGTACGAGGTGTTCGTTCCTCTTACGGGGTCGTTTTGGGTTGGTTTGGATTTTCACCCTTTAACGGCTTATTTTTAAGTTTAAGTGTTGTTTTTGTTGTTTTTTGCAAATTATCATCATATTCTCAAATTGGGAGACCCCGGACTGCGCGGTCAGTTCCAACAAGTTACATTGGTCCCGTGAGAAGTGTCCGTGCCTCCTACGGGGTCGTTTGGGGGGTGGTTTGGGTTTTCACCCTCTAAATGCTTGTTTTTAAGTGTAAGTGTTGATTTTTGCAAATAATCATCATATTCACAAACTGGGTGACCCGGGACTACGCTGTCAGTTACTACAAGTTACGTTGATCCCGTACGAGGAGTTCGTGCCTCCTACGGGGTCATTTGGGGTTTGGTTTTGGTTTTCACCCTTTAATGACTTGTTTTTAAGTTTAAGCGTTTATTTTGTTGATTTTTGCAAATTATCATCATATTCTCCAATCGGGAGACCCGGGACTACGCGGTCAGGTCCAACAAGTTACATTGGTCTCGTGCGAGGTGTTCGTGCCTCCTACGTGATCGTTTGGGGGTTGGTTTGGGTTTTCACCATTTAAAGGTTTGTTTTTAAGTCTAAGTGTTAATTTTTGCAAATTATCGTCATATTCACAAACTGGGAGACCCGGGACTATGCGAGCAGGTCCTCCAAGTTACATTGGTCCCGTACGAGGTGTTCGTGTCTCCTACGGGGTCGTTTGGTGGCTGGTTTCAGTTTTCACCCTTTAACGGCTTGTTTTTAAGTTTGAGTGTTGATTTTTGTAAATTATCATCATATTCTAAATTCGGGAGACCCGGGACAATGCGGTCAGTTCCTGCAAGTTACATTGGTCCTGTGCGAGGTGTTCGTGCCTCTTATGGGGTCTTTTGGGGGCAGGTTTGGGTTTTCCCCCTTTAACAGCTTGTTTTTAACTCTAAGTGTTAATTTTGTTGATTTTTGGAAATTATCATCATATTCTCGAATCAGGAGACCCGCGACTACGCGGTCAGTTCCTATAAGTTATATTTTTCCCCTGCGAGGTGTGCGTGCCTCCTATTGGGTCGTTTGGGGGGTGGTTTGGGTTTTCACCCATTAACGGCTTATTTTTAAGTCTAAGTGTTGATTTTTGCAAATTATCATCATATTCACAAACTGGGAGACCTGAGACTACGTGGTCAGTCACTAGAAGTTAAATTGCTCACGTACGAGATGTTCGTGCCTCATATGGGGTCGTTTGGGGGCTAGTTTGGGTTTTCACCCTTTAACGGCCTGTTTTTAAGTCTAAGTGTCATTTTTGCAAATTTTCATCATATTCTCATATTGTGAGACCTGGGACTATGCGGTTAGTTCCTACAAGTTACATTAGTCCCGAGCGAGGTGTTCGTGTCTCCTACGGGGTCATTTGGTGGTTGGTTTGAGTTTTCACCCTTTAACGGCTTGTTTTTAAGTTTGAGTGTTGATTTTTGTAAATTATCATCATATTCTAAATCCGGGAGACCTGGGACAACGCGGTCAGTTCCTGCAAGTTACATTGGTCCCGTGCGAGGTGTTCGTGCCTCTTACGGGGTCTTTTGTGGTCAGGTTTGGGTTTTCACCCTTTAACGGCTTGTTTTTAAGTCTAAGTGTTGATTTTTGCAAATTATCGTCATATTCTCAAATTGGGTGACCCCGGACTACGCGATCAGTTCAAACAAGTTACATTGGTCCCGTGCGAGGTGTTCGTACCTCCTATGGGGTCATTTCGGGGGTTATTTGGGTTTTCACCCTTTAAAGGCTTTTTTCAAGTCTAAGTGTTGATTTCTACAAATTATCATCATATTCACAAACTGGGAGACCCGAAACTATGCGGTCAGTTACTACAGGTTACATTGGTCCAGTACGAGGTGATTATGCCTCCTATGGAGTCGTTTGGGGGCTGGTTTGGGATTTCACCCTTTAACGGTTTTGTTTTTAAGTTTAAGTGTTGATTTTGTTGATTTTTGCAAATTATCGTCGTATTCTCAAATTGGGAGACCCTGGACTACGCGGTTAGTTCCAACAAGTTACATTAGTCTCGTGCGAGGTGTTCGTGCCTCCTACGGGGTCGTTTGGGGGGTGGTATGGGCTTTCACCCTTTAACGGCTTGTTTTTAAGTGTAAGTGTTGATTTTTGCAAATCATCATCATATTCACAAACTGGGAGACCCGGGACTGCGCGGTCAGTTACAACAAGTTACACTAGTCCCGTACGAGGTGTTCGTGCCTCCTACGGGATCATTTGGGGGTTGGTTTGGGTTTTCACCCTTTAACGGCTTGTTTTTAAGTTTAAGTGTTGATTTTTGCAAATTATCATCAAATTCTCGAATCGAGAGACCCGGGACTACGCGATCAGTTCCAACAAGTTACATTGGTCACATGAGAGGTGTTCGTTCCACTTACGGGGTCGTTTAGGGGCTGGTTTGGGTTTTCACACTTTAACGACTTGTTTTCAACTTAAAGTGTTGATTTTGTTGATTTTTGCAAATTATCATCATATTCTCAAATTGGGAGACCCCGAACTACGCAGTGAGTTCCAACAAGTACATTGGTCACATGCGAGGTGTCCGTGCCTCCTACGGGGTCGTTTGGGGGGTGGTTTGGGTTTTCAACCTTTAACGGCTTGTTTTTAAGTCTAAGTGTTGCTTTTTGCAAATTATCATAAAATTCACAAACCGGGAGACCCGGGACTACGCAGTCAGTTACTACAAGTTAAATTGGTTACGTACGAGGTGTTCGTTCCTCTTACGGGGTCGTTTTGGGTTGGTTTGGATTTTCACCCTTTAACGGCTTATTTTTAAGTTTAAGTGTTGTTTTTGTTGTTTTTTGCAAATTATCATCATATTCTCAAATTGGGAGACCCCGGACTGCGCGGTCAGTTCCAACAAGTTACATTGGTCCCGTGAGAAGTGTCCGTGCCTCCTACGGGGTCGTTTGGGGGGTGGTTTGGGTTTTCACCCTCTAAATGCTTGTTTTTAAGTGTAAGTGTTGATTTTTGCAAATAATCATCATATTCACAAACTGGGTGACCCGGGACTACGCTGTCAGTTACTACAAGTTACGTTGATCCCGTACGAGGAGTTCGTGCCTCCTACGGGGTCATTTGGGGTTTGGTTTTGGTTTTCACCCTTTAATGACTTGTTTTTAAGTTTAAGCGTTTATTTTGTTGATTTTTGCAAATTATCATCATATTCTCCAATCGGGAGACCCGGGACTACGCGGTCAGGTCCAACAAGTTACATTGGTCTCGTGCGAGGTGTTCGTGCCTCCTACGTGATCGTTTGGGGGTTGGTTTGGGTTTTCACCATTTAAAGGTTTGTTTTTAAGTCTAAGTGTTAATTTTTGCAAATTATCGTCATATTCACAAACTGGGAGACCCGGGACTATGCGAGCAGGTCCTCCAAGTTACATTGGTCCCGTACGAGGTGTTCGTGTCTCCTACGGGGTCGTTTGGTGGCTGGTTTCAGTTTTCACCCTTTAACGGCTTGTTTTTAAGTTTGAGTGTTGATTTTTGTAAATTATCATCATATTCTAAATTCGGGAGACCCGGGACAATGCGGTCAGTTCCTGCAAGTTACATTGGTCCTGTGCGAGGTGTTCGTGCCTCTTATGGGGTCTTTTGGGGGCAGGTTTGGGTTTTCCCCCTTTAACAGCTTGTTTTTAACTCTAAGTGTTAATTTTGTTGATTTTTGGAAATTATCATCATATTCTCGAATCAGGAGACCCGCGACTACGCGGTCAGTTCCTATAAGTTATATTTTTCCCCTGCGAGGTGTGCGTGCCTCCTATTGGGTCGTTTGGGGGGTGGTTTGGGTTTTCACCCATTAACGGCTTATTTTTAAGTCTAAGTGTTGATTTTTGCAAATTATCATCATATTCACAAACTGGGAGACCTGAGACTACGTGGTCAGTCACTAGAAGTTAAATTGCTCACGTACGAGATGTTCGTGCCTCATATGGGGTCGTTTGGGGGCTAGTTTGGGTTTTCACCCTTTAACGGCCTGTTTTTAAGTCTAAGTGTCATTTTTGCAAATTTTCATCATATTCTCATATTGTGAGACCTGGGACTATGCGGTTAGTTCCTACAAGTTACATTAGTCCCGAGCGAGGTGTTCGTGTCTCCTACGGGGTCATTTGGTGGTTGGTTTGAGTTTTCACCCTTTAACGGCTTGTTTTTAAGTTTGAGTGTTGATTTTTGTAAATTATCATCATATTCTAAATCCGGGAGACCTGGGACAACGCGGTCAGTTCCTGCAAGTTACATTGGTCCCGTGCGAGGTGTTCGTGCCTCTTACGGGGTCTTTTGTGGTCAGGTTTGGGTTTTCACCCTTTAACGGCTTGTTTTTAAGTCTAAGTGTTGATTTTTGCAAATTATCGTCATATTCTCAAATTGGGTGACCCCGGACTACGCGATCAGTTCAAACAAGTTACATTGGTCCCGTGCGAGGTGTTCGTACCTCCTATGGGGTCATTTCGGGGGTTATTTGGGTTTTCACCCTTTAAAGGCTTTTTTCAAGTCTAAGTGTTGATTTCTACAAATTATCATCATATTCACAAACTGGGAGACCCGAAACTATGCGGTCAGTTACTACAGGTTACATTGGTCCAGTACGAGGTGATTATGCCTCCTATGGAGTCGTTTGGGGGCTGGTTTGGGATTTCACCCTTTAACGGTTTTGTTTTTAAGTTTAAGTGTTGATTTTGTTGATTTTTGCAAATTATCGTCGTATTCTCAAATTGGGAGACCCTGGACTACGCGGTTAGTTCCAACAAGTTACATTAGTCTCGTGCGAGGTGTTCGTGCCTCCTACGGGGTCGTTTGGGGGGTGGTATGGGCTTTCACCCTTTAACGGCTTGTTTTTAAGTGTAAGTGTTGATTTTTGCAAATCATCATCATATTCACAAACTGGGAGACCCGGGACTGCGCGGTCAGTTACAACAAGTTACACTAGTCCCGTACGAGGTGTTCGTGCCTCCTACGGGATCATTTGGGGGTTGGTTTGGGTTTTCACCCTTTAACGGCTTGTTTTTAAGTTTAAGTGTTGATTTTTGCAAATTATCATCAAATTCTCGAATCGAGAGACCCGGGACTACGCGATCAGTTCCAACAAGTTACATTGGTCACATGAGAGGTGTTCGTTCCACTTACGGGGTCGTTTAGGGGCTGGTTTGGGTTTTCACACTTTAACGACTTGTTTTCAACTTAAAGTGTTGATTTTGTTGATTTTTGCAAATTATCATCATATTCTCAAATTGGGAGACCCCGAACTACGCAGTCAGTTCCAACAAGTACATTGGTCACATGCGAGGTGTCCGTGCCTCCTACGGGGTCGTTTGGGGGGTGGTTTGGGTTTTCAACCTTTAACGGCTTGTTTTTAAGTCTAAGTGTTGCTTTTTGCAAATTATCATAAAATTCACAAACCGGGAGACCCGGGACTACGCAGTCAGTTACTACAAGTTAAATTGGTTACGTACGAGGTGTTCGTTCCTCTTACGGGGTCGTTTTGGGTTGGTTTGGATTTTCACCCTTTAACGGCTTATTTTTAAGTTTAAGTGTTGTTTTTGTTGTTTTTTGCAAATTATCATCATATTCTCAAATTGGGAGACCCCGGACTGCGCGGTCAGTTCCAACAAGTTACATTGGTCCCGTGAGAAGTGTCCGTGCCTCCTACGGGGTCGTTTGGGGGGTGGTTTGGGTTTTCACCCTCTAAATGCTTGTTTTTAAGTGTAAGTGTTGATTTTTGCAAATAATCATCATATTCACAAACTGGGTGACCCGGGACTACGCTGTCACTTACTACAAGTTACGTTGATCCCGTACGAGGAGTTCGTGTCTCCTACGGGGTCATTTGGGGTTTGGTTTTGGTTTTCACCCTTTAATGACTTGTTTTTAAGTTTAAGCATTTATTTTGTTGATTTTTGCAAATTATCATCATATTCTCCAATCGGGAGACCCGGGACTACGCGGTCAGGTCCAGCAAGTTACATTGGTCTCGTGCGAGGTGTTCGTGCCTCCTACGTGATCGTTTGGGGGTTGGTTTGGGTTTTCACCATTTAAAGGTTTGTTTTTAAGTCTAAGTGTTAATTTTTGCAAATCATCATCATATTCACAAACTGGGAGACCCGGGACTGCGCGGTCAGTTACAACAAGTTACACTAGTCTCGTACGAGGTGTTCGTGCCTCCTACGGGATCATTTGGGGGTTGGTTTGGGTTTTCACCCTTTAACGGCTTGTTTTTAAGTTTAAGTGTTGATTTTTGCAAATTATCATCAAATTCTCGAATCGAGAGACCCGGGACTACGCGATCAGTTCCAACAAGTTACATTGGTCACATGAGAGGTGTTCGTTCCACTTACGGGGTCATTTAGGGGCTGGTTTGGGTTTTCACACTTTAACGACTTGTTTTCAACTTAAAGTGTTGATTTTGTTGATTTTTGCAAATTATCATCATATTCTCAAATTGGGAGACCCCGAACTACGCAGTCAGTTCCAACAAGTACATTGGTCACATGCGAGGTGTCCGTGCCTCCTACGGGGTCGTTTGGGGGGTGGTTTGGGTTTTCACCCTTTAACGGCTTGTTTTTAAGTCTAAGTGTTGCTTTTTGCAAATTATCATAAAATTCACAAACCGGGAGACCCGGGACTACGCAGTCAGTTACTACAAGTTAAATTGGTTTCCTACGAGGTGTTCGTTCCTCTTACGGGGTCGTTTTGGGTTGGTTTGGATTTTCACCCTTTAACGGCTTATTTTTAAGTTTAAGTGTTGTTTTTGTTGTTTTTTGCAAATTATCATCATATTCTCAAATTGGGAGACCCCGGACTGCGCGGTCAGTTCCAACAAGTTACATTGGTCCCGTGAGAAGTGTCCGTGCCTCCTATGGGGTCGTTTGGGGGGTGGTTTGGGTTTTCACCCTTTAAATGCTTGTTTTTAAGTGTAAGTGTTGATTTTTGCAAATAATCATCATATTCACAAACTGGGTGACCCGGGACTACGCTGTCAGTTACTACAAGTTACGTTGGTCCTGTACGAGGAGTTCGTGCCTCCTACGGGGTCATTTGGGGTTTGGTTTTGGTTTTCACCCTTTAATGACTTGTTTTTAAGTTTAAGCGTTGATTTTGTTGATTTTTGCAAATTATCATCATATTCTCCAATCGGGAGACCCGGGACTACGCGGTCAGGTCCAGCAAGTTACATTGGTCTCGTGCGAGGTGTTCGTGCCTCCTACGTGATCGTTTGGGGGTTGGTTTGGGTTTTCACCATTTAAAGGTTTGTTTTAAAGTCTAAGTGTTAATTTTTGCAAATTATCGTCATATTCACAAACTAGGAGACCCGGGACTATGCGAGCAGTTCCTCCAAGTTACATTATTCCCGTACGAGGTGTTCGTGTCTCCTACGGGGTCGTTTGGTGGCTGGTTTGAGTTTTCACCCTTTAACGGCTTGTTTTTAAGTTTGAGTGTTGATTTTTGTAAATTATCATCATATTCTAAATTCAGGAGATCCGGGACAATGCGGTCAGTTCCTGCAAGTTACATTGGTCCCGTGCGAGGTGTTCGTGCCTCTTATGGGGTCTTTTGGGGGCAGGTTTGGGTTTTCACCCTTTAACGGCTTGTTTTTAAGTCTAAGTGTTAATTTTGTTGATTTTTGGAAATTATCATCATATTCTCGAATCGGGAGACCCGCGACTACGCGGTCAGTTCCTATAAGTTATATTTGTCCCCTGCGAGGTGTTCGTGCCTCCTACGGGGTCGTTTGGGGGGTGGTTTGGGTTATCACCCTTTAACGGCTTATTTTTAAGTCTAAGTGTTGGTTTTTGCAAATTATCATCATATTCACAAACTGGGAGAGCTGGGACTACGTGGTCAGTCACTAGAAGTTAAATTGCTCACGTACGAGATGTTCGTGCCTCATATGGGGTCGTTTGGATGCTAGTTTGGGTTTTCACCCTTTAACGACCTGTTTTTAAGTCTAAGTTTTATTTTTGAAAATTATCGTCGGATTCTCAAATTGGGAGACCCCGGACTACGCGGTCAGTTCCAACAAGTTACATTGGTCCTGTGCGAGGTGTTCGTGCCACCTACTGGGTCGTTTGGGGGTGGTTTGGGTTTTCAACCTTTAACGACTTGTTTTTAAGTCTAAGTGCTGATTTTTGCAAATTATCATCATATTCAAAAACAGGGAGACCTGGGACTACGCGGTCAGTTATTACAAGTTACATTGGTTCCGTACGAGGTGTTCGTGCCTCCTACAGGGTTATTTGCGGGCTGGTTTGGGTTTTCACCCTTTAACGGCTTGTTTTTAAGTTTAAGTGTTGATTTTGTTGATTTTTGCAAATTATAGTCATATTCTCAAATTGGGTGACCCCGGACTACGCGATCAGTTCAAACAAGTTACATTGGTCCCGTGCGAGGTGTTCGTGCCTCCTACGGGGTCATTTCGGGGGTTATTTGGGTTTTCACCCTTTAAAGGGTTTTTTCAAGTCTAAGTGTTGATTTCTACAAATTATCATTATATTCACAAACTGGGAGACCCGGGACTATGCAATCAGTTACTACAAGTTACATTCGTCCAGTACGAGGTGTTCGTGCGTCCTTTGGGGGTTGGTTTGGGTTTTTACCCTTTAATGGTTTTGTTTTAAAGTTTAAGTGTTGATTTTGTTGATTTTTGCAAATTATCGTCGTATTCTCAAATTAGGAGACCCTGGACTACGCAGTTAGTTCCAACAAGTTACATTGGTCTCGTACGAGGTGTTCATGCCTCCTACGGGGTCGTTTGGGGGGTGCTTTGGGTTTTCACCCTTTAACGGCTTATTTTTAAGTGTAAGTGTTGATTTTTCCAAATCATCGTCATATTCACAAACTGGGAAACCCGGGACTGTGCGGTCAGTTACAACAAGTTACATTGGTCCCGTACGAGGTGTTCTTGCCTCCTACGGGGTCATTTGGGGGTTGGTTTGGGTTTTCACCCTTTAACGGCTTGTTTTTAAGTTTAAGTGTTTATTTTGTTGGTTTTTGAAAATTATCATCATATTCTCGAATCGAGAGACCCGGGACTACGCGGTCAGTACCAACAAGTTACATTGGTCCCGTATGAGGTGTTCGTGCCTCCTACGGGATCGTTTGGGGGCTGGTTTCGGTTTTCACCCTGTAATAACTTATTTTTAAGTTTAAGTGTTGATTTTGATGATTTTTGCAAATTATCATCATAATCTCAAATTGGGAGACCCCGAACTACGCGATCAGTTCCAACAAGTAACATTGGTCCCATGCGAGATGTTCGTGCCTCCTACGGGGTCGTTTGGGGGGTTGTTTGGGTTTTCAACCTTTATCGACTTGTTTTTAAGTCTAAGTTATGCTCTTTGCAAATTATCATCATATTCACAAACCGGGAGACCCGGGACTACGTAGTCAGTTACTACAAGTTAAATTGGTTCCGTACGAGGTGTTCGTTCCTCTTATGGGGTCGTTTTGGGTTGGTTTGGTTTTCAACCTTTAACGGCTTATTTTTAAGTTTAAGTGTTGATTTTGTTGATTTTTGCAAATTATCGTCATATTCTCAAATCGGGAGACCCAGGACTACGCGCTCAGTTCCAACAAGTTACATTGGTCTCGTGCGAGGTGTTCGTGTCTCCTACTTGGTCGTTTGGAGGCTGGTTTGGGTTTTCACCCCTTAAAGGTTTGTTTTTAAGTCTAAGTGTTAATTTTTGCAAATTATCATCATATTCACAAACTGGGAGACCCGGGACTATGAGGGCAGTTCTTCCAAGTTATATTGGTCCCGTGAGAGGTGTTCGTGACTCCTACGGGGTTGTTTGTGGGCTGGTTTCGGTTTTCACCCTTTAACGGCATGTTTTGAAATCTAAGTGTCATTTTTGCAAATTTTCGTCATTTTCTCAAATCGTGAGACCTGGGACTACACGATTAGTTCCTACAAGTTACATTAGTCCCGTGCGAGGTGTTCGTGCCTCCTACGGAGTCGTTTGGTGGCTGGTTTGGGTTTTCACCCTTCAACGGCTTGTTTTTAAGTTTGGGTGTCGATTTTTGTAAATTATCATCATATTCTAAATCCGGGAGACCTGGGACAACGCGGTCAGTTCCTGCAAGTTACATTGGTCCCGTGCGAGGTGTTCGTGCCTCTTATGGGGTCTTTTGGGGACAGGTTTGGGTTTTCACCCTTTAACGACTTATTTTTAAGTCTAAGTGTTGATTTTTGCAAATTATCATTATATTCACAAACCGGGAGACCCGAGACTACGCGGTCAGTTACTACGAGTTAAATTGGTCCCGTACGAGGTGTTCGTGCCACTTACGGGGTCGTTTGGGGTCTAGTTTAGGTTTTCACATTTTAACGGCCTGTTTTTAAGTATAAGTGTGATTTTTGCAAATTATCGTCGTATTCTCAAATTGGGAGACCCCGGACTATGCGATCAGTTACAACAAGTTACATTGGTCCCGTACGAGGTGTTCTTGCCTCCTACGGGGTCGTTTGGGGGCAGGTTTGGGTTTTCACTCTTTAACGGCTTGTTTTTAAGTTTAAGTGTTGATTTTCTTTATTGTTACAAATTATAGTCATATTCTCAAATTGGGAGACCCCGGACTACGCGATCAGTTCCAACAAGTTACATTGGTCCCGTGCGAGGTGTCCGTGCCTCCTACTGGGTCGTTTGGGGTTGGTTTGGGTTTTCACCCTCTAACGACTTGTTTTTAAGTCTAAGTGTTTATTTTTTCAAATTATCATCATATTCAAAAACTGGGAGACCCAGGACTACGCGGTCAGTTACTACAAGTTACATTGGTCCCGTACGAGGTGTTCGTTCCTCCTACGGGGTCGTTTGGGGGCAGGTTTGGGTTTTCACCCTTTAACGGCTTGTTTTTAAGTTTAAGTGTTGATTTTGTTTATTGTTGCAAATTATAGTCATATTCTCTAATTGGGAGACTGCGGACTACGCGGTCAGTTCCAACAAGTTACATTGGTCCCGTGCGAGGTGCTCGTGCCTCTTACGGGATCGTTTGGGGGGTGGTTTCGGTTTTCACCCTTTAACGGCTTGTTTTTAAGTGTAGGTGTTGATTTTTGCAAATTATTATCATATTCACAAACTAGGAGACTCGGGACTACGCGGTCAGTTACAACAAGTTTCATTCGTCCCGTACGAGGTGTTCGTGCCTCATACGGGGTCGTTTGGGGGTTGGTTCTTGTTTTCACCATTTAACGACTTGTTTTAACTTTAAGTGTTAATTTTGTAGATTTTTGCAAATTATCGTCATATTCTCAAATTAGGAGACCCCAAACTACGTGGTCAGTTCCAACAAGTAACATTGGTCCCATGCGAGGTGTTCGTGCCTCCTACGGGGTAATTTGAAGGGTGGTTTGGGTTTTCACCCTTTAACGGCTTGTTTTAAAGTCTAAGAGTTATTTTTTGTAAATTATCATCATATTCACAAACTGGGAGACCCGGGACTACGCGGTCAGTTCCAACAAGTTACATTGGTCCCGTGAGAGGTGTTCGTGTCTCCTACGGGGTCGTTTGGGGGCTGGTTTGGATTTTCACCCTTTAACGGCTTGTTTTTAAGTTTAAGTGTTGATTTTGTTGATTTTTGCAAATTATCGTCATATTCTCAAATTGGGAGACCCAGGACTACGCGATCAGTTCCAAAAGTTACATTGCTCCCGTGCGAGGTGTTCGTGCCTCCCACGTGGTCGTTTGGGGGTTGGTTTTGGTTTTCACCCTTTAAAGGCTTGTTTTTAAGTCTAAATGTTAATTTTTGCAAATTATCGTCATATTAACAAACTGGGAGACTCGGGACTACGTGGTCAGTTCCTCCAAGTTACATCGGTCCCGTGTGAGGTGTTCGTGCCTCCTACGTGGACGTGTTTGAGTTTTCACCCTTTAACGACTTGTTTTTAAGTCTAAGTGTGATTTTTGCAAATTATTGTCATATTCTCAAATTGTGATATCTGGGACTACGCGGTCAGTTCCTACAAGTTACATTAGTTCCGTACGAGGTGTTCGTGCCTCCTATGGGGTCGTTTGGTGGCTGGTTTGGATTTTCTCCCTTTAACGGGTTATTTTTAAGTCTAAGTGTTAATTTTATTGATTTTTACAAATTATCGTAATATTCTCGACTCGGGAGACCCGGGTCTCTCAGTTTGAGAATATGGCGATAATTTGCAAAAATCACACTAGACTTAAAAACAAGTCGTTAAAGGGTGAAAACCCAAACCGGCCCCCAAAAGACCCCGTATGAGGCACGAACACCACGCATGGAACCAATGTAACTTGTAGGAACTGACTGCGTTGTCCCGCGTCTCCCGGATTTAGAATATGAAGATAATTTACAAAAATCAACACTTAAACTTAAAAACAAGTTGTTAATGGGTTAACACCCAAACAGCCACCAAACGACCCCGTAGGAGGCACGAACACCTCGTACGGGACTAATGTAACTTGTAGAAACGGACCGTGTAGTCCTAGGTCTCCCGATTTCCGAATATAACTATAATTTACAAAAATTAACACTTAGACTTAAAAACAAGCCTTTAAAGGGTGAAAACCCGAACCAGCCCCCAAACAACTGCGTAGGACACACGAACATCTCGAACGGAACCAATGTAACTTGTAGGAATTGACCGTATTGTCCCAGGTCTCCCGATTCGAGAATATGATGACAATTTGCAAAAATAAACAAAATCAACACTTCAACTTAAAAACAAGTCGTTAAAGGGTGAAAACCCAAAGCAGCCACCAAATCATCCTGTAGGAGGCACGAGCAGCTCGTACAGGACCAATGTAACTTGTACAAACTGACGACGTAGTCCCGGGACTCCCAGTTTGTGAATATGATGATAATTTGCAAAAATCAACTCTTAGACTTAAAAACAAGCCGTTAAAGGGTGAAAACCCAAACCACCCCCAAAATGACCCTGTAGGTGGCACGAACACCTCGCACGAGACCAATGTAACCTTCTTGGAACTGACCGCGTAGTCTGGGGTCTCCCGATTTGAGAATATGATGATAATTTGCAAAAATCAACACTAAAACTTAAAAACAAGTCGTTAAAGGGTGAAAACCCAAACCACCCTAAAACGACCCCGTAAGAGGCACGAACACCTTGCATCGGACCAATGTAACTTGCAAAAATCAACACTTACACTTAAAAACAAGCATTTAAAGGGTGAAAACCCAAACCACCCCCCAAACGACCCCGTAGGAGGCACGAACACCTTGCACGGGACCAATGTAACTTATTGGAACTGATCGCGTAGTCCCGAGTCTCTAGGTTTGAGAATATGGCGATAATTTGTGAAAATCACACTAGACTTAAAAACAAGCCGTTAAAGGGTGAAAACCTAACCCATCCCCCAAAAGACCCCATAAGAGGCACGAACACCTCGCATTAAACCAATGTAACTTGTAGGAACTGATCGCGTTGTCCCGGATTTTGAATATGACGATAATTTACAAAAATCAACACCTAAACTTAAAAACAAGTTGTTAAAGGATGAAAACCCAAACCAGCCACCAAACGACCCCGTAGGATGCACGAACACCTCGCACGGGACTAATGTAACTTGTAGGACTTGACCGCGTAATCCCAGGTCTCCCGATTTTAGAATATGACGATAATTTCTATAAATTAACACTTAGACTTAAAAACATGCCTTTAAATGGTGAAAACCCAAACCAGCCCCCAAACGACCACGTAGGAGGCACGGACATCTCGCACGAAACCAATGTAACTTATAGGAACTGACCGCGTAGTCCCAGGTCTCCCGATTCGAGAATATGATGATAATTTGCAAAAATGAACAAAATCAACACTTTAACTTAAAAACAAGACGTTACAGGGTGAAAACCCAAAGCATCCACCAAATGACCCCGTAGGAGGCACGAACACCTCGTACGGGACCAATGTAACTTGTAGGAACTGATCGCTTAGTCCCGGGTCTCCCAGTTTGTGAATATGATGATAATTTGCAAAAAATAAACACTTAGACTTAAAAACAAGCCGTTAAAGGGTGACAACCCAAACCACCCCCCAAATGTCCCCGTAGGAGGCACGAACACCTCGCACGGAACCAATCTAACTTGTTGGAACTGACCGCGTAGTCCCGGGTCTCCTAATTAGTGAATATGATGATAATTGGCAAAAATAACACTTAAACTTCAAAACAAGCCGTTAAAGGGTGAAAATCCAAACTAGCTACCAAACCACCCCGTAAGAAGCACGAACACCTCGTACGGGACCAATGTAACTTGAAGGAACTGACCGCGCAGTCCTGGGTCTCCCGGTTTGAGAATATTGTGATAACTTGCAAAAATCACAATTAGACGTAAAAAGAAGTTGTTAAAGGGTGAAAACCCAAACCAACCCCAAACGACCCCGTAAGAGGCACAAACACCTCGTACGGGATCCATGTAACTTGTAGGAACTGACCGCGTAATCCCGGGTCTCCCGGTTTGTGAATATGACGATAATTTTCAAAAATCAACACTTAGACTTAAAAACAAGCAGTTAAAGGGAAAAAACCCAAACCACCCCCCAAACGACCCCGTAGGAGGCACGAACACCTCGCACGGGACCAATGTAACTTGTTGGAACTGACCGCGTAGTCTAGGGTCTCCCGATTTGAGAATATGACGATAATTTGCAAAAATCAACACTTAAAGTAAAAAACAAGTCGTTAAAGGGTGAAAACCCAAACTACCCCCCAAATGACCCCGTTGGAAGCACGAACACCTCACACGGAACCAATGTAACTTGTTGGAACTGACCGCGTAGTCCCGGGTCTTCCAATTAGTGAATATGACGATAATTGGCAAAAATAACACTTAAACTTGAAAACAAGATGTTAAAGGGTGAAAATCAAAACCAGCCCCCAAACCCCCCGTAAGAAGCACGAACACCTCGTACGGGACCAATGTAACTTGAAGGAACTGACCGCGCACTCTCGGGTCTCTCAGTTTGAGAATATGGTGATAACTTGCAAAAATCACAATTAGACTTAAAAACAAGCCGTTAAAGGGTGAAAATCCAAACCAACCCCCAAACGACCCCATAAGAGGCACAAACACCTCGTACGGGACCAATGTAACTTGTAGGAACTGACCGCGTAGTCCCAGGTCTCCCGATTTGAGAATATGACGATAATTTGCAAAAATCAACAAAATCAACACTTAAAGTTAAAAACAAGCCATTAAAGGGTGAAAACACAAACCAACCCCCAAACGACCCCGTAAGAGGCACAAACACCTCGTACGGGACAAATGTAACTTGTAGGAACTGACCGCGTAATCTCGGGTCTCACGGTTTTTGAATATGACGATAATTTCCGAAAATCAACACTTAGACTTAAAAATAAGCCGTTAAAGGGCAAAAACCCAAACCACCCCACAAACGACCCCGTAGGAGGCACGAACACCTCGCACAGGACCAATGTAACTTGTTGGAACTGATTGCGTAGTCCCGGGTCTCGAGGTTTGAGAATATGGCAATAATTTGTGAAAATCACAATAGACTTAAAAACAAGCCGTTAAAGGGTGAAAACCCAAACCAACCCCCAAAACAACCTGTAAGAGGCACAAACACCTCGCATGGAACCAATGTAACTTGTAGGAACTGACGGCATTGTCCCGCGTCTCCCGGATTTAGAATATGACGATGATTTACAAAAATCAACACTAAACTTAAAAACAAGCTGTTAAAGGGTGAAAACCGAAACCAGCCACCAAACGATCCCGTAGGAGGCACGAACACCTCGCACGAGACTAATGTAACTTGTAGGAACGGACTGCGTAGTCCCAGGTCTCCCGATTTGAGAATATGACGATAATTTGCAAAAATTAACACTTAGACTGAAAAACAAGCCTTTAAATGGTGAAAACCCAAACCAACCCCCAAACGATCATGTAGGAGGCACGAACATCTCGCACGGAACCATTGTAACTTATAGGAACTGACCGCGTTGTCCCAGATCACCCGATTCGAGAATATGATGATAATTTGCAAAAATTAACAAAATCAACACTTAAACTTAAAAACAAGTCGTTAAAGGGTGAAAACCCAAAGCAGCCACCAAATGACCCCGTAGGAGGTACGAAGACCTCGTACAGGACCAATGTAACTTGTACGAACAACCCGCGTAGTCCCGGGTCTCCCAATTTGTGAATATGATGATAATTTGCAAAAATCAACACTTAGACTTAAAAACAAGCCGTTAAAGGGGGAAAACCCAGACCACCCCCCAAACGACCCCGTAGGAAGCACGAACACCTCGCACGGGACCAATGTAACTTGTAGGAACTGATCGCTTAGTCCCGGGTCTCACAGTTTGTGAATATGATGATAATTTGCAAAAATCAACACTTAGACTTAAAAACAAGCCGTTAAAGGGTGAAAACCCAAACCACCTCCCAAATGACCCCGTAGGAGGCACGGACACCTCGTACGGAACCAATGTAACTTATTGGAACTGACTGCGTAATCCCGGGTCTCCCGATTAGTGAATATGACGATCATGGCAAAAATAACACTTAATTTTATAACAAGCCGTTAAAGGGTGAAAATCCAAACCAGTCCCCCCCCCCCCCCCGTATGAAGCACGAACACCTCGTACGGGACCAAAGTAACTTGAAGGAACTGACCGCGCAATTCCGGGTCTCCCGGTTTTGTGAATATGGTGATAACTTGCAAAAATCACAATTAGACTTAAAAACAAGCCGTTAAAGGGTGAAAACCCAAACCAACCACCAAACGACCCCGTAGGAGGCACAAACACCTCGTACGGGACAAATGTAACTTGTAGGAACTGACCGCGTAATCCCGGGTCTCCTGGTTTGTGAATTTGACGATAATTAGCAAAAATCAACACTTAGACTTGCAAAAAAGCCGTTCAAGGGCGAAAATAAAAACCACCCGCCAAACGACCCCGTAGGAGGCACGAACACCTCGTACAGGACCAATGTAACTTGTTGGAACTGATCGCGTAGTCTCGGGTCTCCCAGTTTGTGAATATGATGATGATTTGCAAAAATAAACACTAAGACTTAAAAAAAAGCCATTAAAGGGCGAAAACGCAAACCACCCCCCAAACGACCCTATAGGAGGCACGAACACCTCGCACGGGACCAATGTTACTTGTTGGAACTGATCGCGTAGTCCCGGGTCTCCCGGTTTGAGAATATGGCAATAATTTGTGAAAATCACACTAGACTTAAAAATAAGCCATTAAAGGGTGAAAACCCAAACCAACCGGCCCCGTAAGAGGCACAAACACCTCGTACGGGACCCATGTAACTTGTAGGAACTGACCGCGTAATCCCGGGTCTCCCGGTTTGTGAATATGACGATAATTTGTAAAAATCAACACTTAGACTTAAAAACAAGCCGTTAAAGGGCGAAAACCCAAACCACCCCCCAAACGACCCCGTAGGAGGCACGAACACATCGCACGGGACCAATGTAACTTGAAGGAACTGACCGCGCAGTCCTGGGTCTCCCGGTTTGAGAATATTGTGATAACTTGCAAAAATCACAATTAGACTTAAAAACAAGCTGTTAAAGGGTGAAAACCCAAACCAACCCCAAACGACCCCGTAAGAGGCACAAACACCTCATACGGGACCCATGTAACTTGTAGGAACTGGCCGCGTAATCTCGGGTCTCCCGATTTGTGAATATGACGCTAATTTGCAAAAATCAACACTTAGACTTAAAAACAAGCCGTTAAAGGGCGAAAACCCAAACCACCCCCCAAACGACCCCGTAGGAGGTACGAACACCTCGCACGGGACCAATGTAACTTGTTGGAACTAATCGTGTAGTCCTGGGTCTCCCAGTTTGATAATATGGCGATAATTTGCGAAAATCACACTAGACTTAAAAACAAGTCGTTAAAGGGTGAAAACCCAAACTAGCCCCCAAAAGACCCCGTAAGAGGTACGAACACCTCTCACAGAACAAATGTAACTTGAAGGAACTGACCGCGTTGTCCCGCGTCTCCCAGATTTAGAATATGATGATAATTTACAAAAATCAACACTTAAACTTAAAAATAAACTCTTAAAGGGTGAAAACCCATACCATCCACCAAACAACCCCGTAGGAGGCACGAACACCTCAGACGGGAGTAATGTAAGTTGTAGGAACTGACCGCGTAGTCCCAGGTCTCCTGATTTGAGAATATGACGATAATTTGCAAAAATTAACACTTAAACTTAAAAATAAGCCTTTAAAGGGTGAAAACCCAAACCAGCCCCCAAACGACAACGTAGGAGACACGGACATCTCGTACGGAACCAATGTAACTTATAGGGATTGACCGCGTAGTCCCAGGTCTCCCGATTCGAGAATATGATGATAATTTGTAAAAATAAACAAAATCAACACTTAAACTTAAAAACAAGTCGTTAAAGGGTGAAAACCCAAAGAAGCCACCAAATGATCCCTTAGGAGGCATGAACACCTCGTACATGACCAATGTAACTTGTACAAACTGACTGCGTAGTCCCGGGTCTCCCACTGTATGAATATGATGATAATTTGCAAAAATCACCACTTAGACTTAAAAACCATCTGTTAAAGGGTGAAAACCCAAACCACCCCCCAAACCACCCCGTAAGAGGCACGAACACCTCGCATGGGACCAATGTAACCTTGTTGGAACTGACCGCGTAGTCTAGGGTCTCCCGATTTGAGAATATGACGAAAATTTGCAAAAATCAACACTTAAACTTAAAAACAAGCCGTTAAAGGGTGAAAACCCAAACTACCCCCCAAATGACCCCGTTGGAAGCACGAACACCTCGCACGGAACCAATGTAATTTGTTGGAACTGACCGCGTAGTCCCGGGTCTTCCAATTAGTGAATATGACGATAATTGGCAAAAATAACACTTAAACTTGAAAACAAGCTGTTAAAGGGTGAAAATCCAAACCAGCCCCCAAACCCCCCGTAAGAAGCACGAACACCTCGTACGGGACCAATGTAACTTGAAGGAACTGACCGCGCACTCTCGGGTCTCTCAGTTTGAGAATATGGTGATAACTTACAAAAATCACAATTAGACTTAAAAACAAGTCGTTAAAGGGTGAAAATCGAAACCAACCCTCAAACGACCCCGTAAGAGGCACAAACACCTCGTATGGGACCAATGTAACTTGTAGGAACTGACCGCGTAGTCCCAGGTCTCCCGATTCGAGAATATGACGATAATTTGAAAAAATCAACAAAATCAACACTTAAACTTAAAAACAAGCCATTAAAGGGTGAAAACACAAACCAACCCCCAAACGACCCCGTAAGAGGCACAAACACCTCGTACGGGACCAATGTAACTTGTAGGAACTGACCGCGTAATCCCGGGTCTCCCGGTTTGTGAATATGACGATAATTTCGGAAAATCAACACTTAGACTTAAAAATAATCCGTTAAAGGGCAAAAACCCAAACCACCCCACAAACGACCCCGTAGGAGGCACGAACACCTCGCACGGGACCAATGTAACTTGTTGGAACTGATCGCGTAGTCCCGGGTCTCGAGGTTTGAGAATATGGCAATAATTTGTGAAAATCAAAATAGACTTAAAAACAAGCCGTTAAAAGGTGAAAACCCAAACCAACCCCCAAAACACCCTGTAAGAGGCACAAACACCTCGCATGGAACCAATGTAACTTGTAGGAACTGACCGCATTGTCCCGCGTCTCCCGGATTTAGAATATGACGATAATTTACAAAAATCAACACTTAAACTTAAAAACAAGCTGTTAAAGGGTGAAAACCGAAACCAGCCACCAAACGACCCCGTAGGAGGCACGAACACCTCGCACGGGACTAATGTAACTTGTAGGAACGGACTGCGTAGTCCCAGGTCTCCCGATTTGAGAATATGACGATAATTTGCAAAAATTAACACTTAGACTGAAAACCAAGCCTTTAAATGGTGAAAACCCAAACCAGCCCCCAAACGATCACGTAGGAGGCACGGACATCTCGCACGGAACCATTGTAACTTATAGGAACTGACCGCGTTGTCCCCGATTACCCGATTCGAGAATATGATGATAATTTGCAAAAATTAACAAAATCAACACTTAAACTTAAAAACAAGTCGTTAAAGGGTGAAAATCCAAAGCAGCCACCAAATGACCCCGTAGGAGGCACGGAGACCTCGTACAGGACCAATGTAACTTGTACGAACAACCCGCGTAGTCCCGGTTCTCCCAATTTGTGAATATGATGATAATTTGCAAAAATCAACACTTAGACTTAAAAACAAGCCGTTAAAGGGTGAAAACCCAGACCACCCCCCAAACGACCCCGTAGGAAGCACGAACACCTCGCACGGGACCAATGTAACTTGTAGGAACTGATCGCTTAGTCCCGGGTCTCACAGTTTGTGAATATGATGATAATTTGCAAAAATCAACACTTAGACTTAAAAACAAGCCGTTAAAGGGTGAAAACCCAAACCACCTCCCAAATGACTCCGTAGGAGGCACGGACACCTCGCACGGAACCAATGTAACTTATTGGAACTGACTGCGTAATCCCGGGTCTCCCGATTAGTGAATATGACGATCATGGCAAAAATAACACTTAATTTTATAACAAGCCGTTAAAGGGTGAAAATCCAAACCAGTCCCCAACCCCCCCCCCCCCCCCCGTATGAACCACGAACACCTCGTACGGGACCAAAGTAACTTGAAGGCACTGACCGCACAATTCCGGGTCTCCCGATTTTGTGAATATGACAATAAATCAAAAAAATCAACACTTAAACTTAAAAACAAGCTGTTAAAGGGTGAAAACCCAAAGCAGCCCCCAAATGACCACGTAAGAGGTACAAACACCTCGTATGAGACCAATGTAACTTGTAGGAACTGACCGCGTAATCCTGGGTCTCCCGGTTTGTGAATTCGACGATAATTTGTAAAAATCAACACAAAGACTTAAAAAAAGCCGTTAAAGGGCGAAAACCCAAACCACCCCGTAGGAGGCACGAACACCTCGCACGGGACCAATGTTACATGTTGGAACTGATCGCGTTGTCCCGGGTCTCCTAGTTTGAGAATATGGCAATAATTTGTGAAAATCACACTAGACTTAAAAACAAGCCGTTAAAGGGTGAAAACCCAAACCAACCCCCAAAAGACCCCGTAAGAGGCACACACACCTCGCATGGAACCAATGTAACTTGTAGGAACTGACTGCATTGTCCCGCGTCTCCCGGATTTAGAATATGATGATAATTTACAAAAATCAACACTCACACTTAAAAACAAGCTGTTAAAGGCTGAAAACCAAAACCAGCCACCAAACGACCCCGTAGGAGGCACGAACAGCTCGCACGGGACTAATGTAACTTTTTGGAACTGACCGCGTAGTACCAGGTCTCCCGATTTGAGAATATGATGATAATTTGCAAAAATTAACACTTAGACTTAAAAACAAGCCTTTAAATGGTGAAAACCCAAACCATCCCCCAAACGACCACGTAGGAGACACGTACATCTCGCACGGATCCATTGTAACTTATAGGAACTGATCGCGTTGTCCCAGATCACCCGATTCGAGAATATGATGATAATTTGCAAAAATGAACAAAATCAACACTTAAACTTAAAACAAGCCGTTACAGGGTGAAAACCCAAAGCAGCCACCAAATGACCCCGTAGGAGGCACGAAGACCTCGTACAGGACCAATGTAACTTGTACAAACAAACCCCGTAGTCCCGGGTCTCCCAATTTGTGAATATGATGATAATTTTCAAAAATCAACACTTAGAGTTAAAAACAAGCCGTTAAAGGGTGAAAACCCAGACCACCCCCCAAACGACCCCGTAGGAAGCACGAACACCTCGCACGGGACCAATGTAACTTGTAGGAACTGATCGCTTAGTCCCGGGTCTCACAGTTTGTGAATATGATGATAATTTGCGAAAATCAACACTTAGACTTAAAAACAAGCCGTTAAAGGGTGAAAACCCAAACCACCTCCCAAATGACCCCGTAGGAGGCACGGACACCTCGCACGGAACCAATGTATCTTGTTGGAACTGACTGGGTAATCCCGGGTCTCCCGATTAGTGAATATGACGATCATGGAAAAAATAACACTTAAACTTTATAACAAGCCGTTAAAGGGTTAAAATCCAAACCCGTCCCCCCCCCCCCCCCCGTATGAAGCACGAACACCTCGTACGGGACCAAAGTAACTTGAAGGAACAGACCGCGCAATCCCGGGTATCCCGGTTTTGTGAATATGGTGATAACTTGCAAAAATCACAATTAGACTTAAAAACAAGCCGTTAAAGGGTGAAAATCCAAACCAACCCCCAAACGACCCCGTTAGAGGCACAAACACTTCGTACGGGACCAATGTAACTTGTAGGAGCTGACCGCGTAATCCCGGGTCTCCTGGTTTATGAATTTGACGAAAAATCAACACTTAGACTTGAAAAAAAGCCGTTCAAGGGCGAAAACCCAAACCACCCGCCAAACGACCCCATAGGAGGCACGAACACCTCGCACGGGACCAATGTAACTTGTTGGAACTGATCGCAGAGTCCCGGGTCTCTCGGTGTGAGAATATGGCGATAATTCGTGAAAATCATACTAGACTTAAAAACAAGTCGTTAAAGGGTGAAAACCCAAACCAGCCCCCAAAAGACCCTGTAAGAGGCACGAGCACCTCGCATGGAACCAATGTAACTTGTAGGAACTGACCGCATTATCCCGCATTTCCCGAATTTAGAAGATGACGATAATTCACAAAAATCAACACTTAAACTTAAAAACAAGCTGTTAAAGGGTGAAAACCCAAACCAGCCACCAAACGACCCCGTAGGAGGCACGAACACCTCGCACGAGACTAATGTAACCTGTAGGAACTCACCGCGTTGTCCCAGGTCTCCCAATTTGAGAATATGATGATAATTTGCAAAAATTAACAAAATCAACTTTTAAACTGAAAAACAAGCCGTTAAAGGGCAAAAACCCAAAGCAGCTCCCAAATGACCCTGTAGGAGGCACGAACACCTCGTAGAGGACCAATGTAACTTGTTGGAACTGATCGCCTAGTCCCGGGTCACTAGGTTTGAGAATATGGCAATAATTTCTGAAAATCACACTAGACTTAAAAACAAGCCCTTAAAGGGTGAAAACCCAAACCAACCCCCAAAAGACCCCGTAAGAGGCACACACACCTCAAATGGAACCAATGTAACTTGTAGGAACTGACCGCATTGTCCCGCGTCTCCCGGATTTAGAATATGATGATAATTTACAAAAATCAACACTAAAACTTAAAAACAAGTTGTTAAAGGGTGAAAACCCAAACCAGCCACCAAACGACCCCGTAGGAGGCACGAACACCTCGCACGGGTCTAATGTAACTTGTTGGAACTGACCACGTAGTACCAGGTCTCCCGATTTGAGAATATGACGATAATTTGCAAAAATTAACACTTAGACTTAAAAACAAGCCTTTAAATGGTGAAAACCCAAACCAGCCCCCAAACGACCACGTAGGAGGCACGAACATCTCGCACGAAACCATTGTAACTTATAGGAACTGACCGCGTTGTCCCAGATCACCCGATTCGAGAATATGATGATAATTTGCAAAAATGAACAAAATCAATACTTAAACTTAAAAACAAGCCGTTAAAGGGTGAAAACTCAAAGCAGCCATCAAATGACCTCGTAGGAGGCACGAAGACCTCGTACAGGACCAATGTAACTTGTACGAACAGTCTGCGTAGTCCCGGGTCTCCCAATTTGTGAATATGATGATAATTTTCAAAAATCAACACTTAGACTTAAAAACAAGTCGTTAAAGGGTGAAAACCCAGACCACCCCCCATCGACCCCGTAGGAAGCACGAACACCTCGTATGGGACCAATGTAACTTGTAGGAACTGACCGCTTAGTCCCGGGTCTCCCAGTTTGTGAATATGATGATAATTTGCAAAAATCAACACATAGACTTAAAAATAAGTCGTTAAAGGGCGAAAACCCAAACCACCCCCCAAATGACTCCGTAGGAGGCACGGACACCTCACACGGAACCAATTTATCTTGTTGGAACTGACCGCGTAGTTTCGGGTCTCCCGATTAGTGAATATGACGTTAATGGCAAAAATAACACTTAAACTTGAAAACAAGCCGTTAAAGGGTGAAAATCCAAACCAGTCCCCCCCCCATATAAAGCACAAACAGCTCGTATGGGACCAAAGTAACTTGAAGGAACTGACCACGCAGTCCCGGGTCTCCCGGTTTTGTGAATATGGTGATAACTTGCAAAAATTACAACTAGACTTAAAAACAAGCCGTTAAAGGGTGAAAACCCAAACCAACCCCAAAACGACCCCATAAGAGGCACAAACAACTCGTACGGGACCAATGTAACTTGTAGGAACTGAGCGCGTAATCCCGGGTCTCCTTGTTTGTGAATTTGACGATAATTTGCAAAATTCAACACTTAGACTTGAAAAAAGGCCGTTAAAGGGCGAAAACCCAAACCAACTGCCAAACGACCCCGTAGGAGGCACGAACACCTCGCACGGGACCAATGTAACTTGTTGGAACTAATCGCTTAGTCCCGGGTCTCTCGGTTTGAGAATATGGCGATAATTTGCAAAAATCACACTAGACTTAAAAACAAGTCGTTAAAGGGTGAAAACCCAAACCAGCCCCCAAAAGACCCCGTAAGAGGCACGAACAGCTCGCATGGAACCAATGTAACTTGTAGGAACTGACCGCATTGTCCCGCATCTCTCGGATTTAGAATATGGCGATAATTCACAAAAATCAACACTTAAACTCAAAAACAAGCTGTTAAAGGATGAAAACCCAAACCAGCCACCAAACGACCCCGTAGGAGGCACGAACACCTCGCACGGGACTAATGTAACTTGTAGTAACTCACCGCGTAGTCCCAGGTCTCCCAATTTGAGAATATGATGATAATTTGCAAAAATTAATAAAATCAACATTTAAACTAAAAAACAAGCCGTTAAAGGGGGAAAACCCAAAGAAGCCCCCAAATGCCCCCGTAGGAGGCACGAACACCTCGTACAGGAACAATGTAACTTGTACAAACTGACCGTGTACTCCCGGCTCTCCCAGTTTTTGAATACGATGATAATTTGCAAAAATCAACACTTAGACTTAAAAACAAGTTGTTAAAGGGTGAAAACCCAAACCAACCCCCAAACGACCCCGTAAGAGGCACAAACACCTCATACGGGACCAATGTAACTTGTAGGAACTGACCGCATAATCCTGGGTCTCCCGATTTTTGAATGCGATAATAATTTTCAAAAATCAACATTTAGACTTAAAAAAAACCGTTAAAGGGCAAAAACCTAAACCACCCCCCAAACGACCCCGTAGGAGGCACGAACACCTCGCACGAGACCAATGTAACTTGTTGGAACTTATCGTGTAGTCCCGGGTCTCCCGGTTTGAGAATATGGCAATAATTTGCAAAAAACCCACTAGTCTTAAAAACAAGCCGTTAAAGAGTGAGAACCCAAACCAGCCCCAAAAGACCCTGAAAGAGGCACGAACACCTCGTATGGAACCAATGTAATTTGTAGGAACTGACCGCGTTGTCTCGCGTCTCCCGGATTTAGAATATGACGATAATTTAATAAAATCAACACTTAAACTTAAACACAAGCTATTAAAGGATGAAAACCCAAACCAGCCACCAAACGACCCCGTAGGAGGCACGAACACCTCGCATGGGACTAATGTAACTTGTAGGAACTGACCGTGTAGTCCCAGGTCTCCCGATTTGAGAATATAACGATAATATGAAAAAATTAACACTTAGACTTAAAAACAAGCCTTTAAATGGTGAAAACCGAAACCAGCCCCCAAACGACCACGTAGGAGGCACGAACATCTCGCACGGAACCAATGTAACTTGTAGGAACTGACCGCGGAGTCCCAGGTCTCTCGATTCGAGAATATGATGATAATTTGCAAAAATGAACAAAATCAACACTTCAACTTAAAAACAAGCCGTTAAAGGGTGAAAACCCAAAGCAGCCACCAAATGACCCTGTAGGAGGCACGAACACCTCGCATGGGACCAATGTAACCTTATTGGATCTGACCGCATAGTCCGGGGTCTCCTAATTTGAGAATATGACGATAATTTGTAAAAATCAACACTTCAACTTAAAAACAAGCCGTTAAAGGGTGAAAACCCAAACCAGTCCCAAAACGACCCCGTAAGAGGTACGAACACCTCTCACGGGACCAATGTAATTTGTAGGAACTGATCGCGTAGTCTCGGGTCTCCCGGTTTGTGAATATGATGATAATTTACAAAAATTAACACTTAGTCTTAAAAACAAGCCTTTAAATGGTGAAAACCCAAACCAGCCCCCAAACGACCATGTAGGAGGCACGAACATCTCGCACGGGACCAATGTAACTTGTAGGAACTGACCGCGTAGTCCCAGGTCTCCCGATTAGAGAATATGATGATAATTTGCAAAAATCAACAAAATCAACACTTAAACTTAAAAAAAGGCCGTTAAAGGGTGAAAACCCAAAGCAACCCCCAAATGACCCCGTAGGAGGCACAAACACCTCGTGTAGGGCCAATGTAACTTGTACGAACTGATCGTGTACTCCTGGGTCTCCCAGTTGGTGAATATGATGATAATTTGCAATAATCAATACTTAGACTTAAAAACACGCCGTTTAAGGGTGAAAACCCAAACCATCCACTAAACGACCCATAGGAGGAACGAACACCTCGCATGGGACCAATGTAACTTGAAGGAACTGACCGCATAGTCCCGGGTCTCCCGATTTGTGAATATGATGATAATTTGCAAAAATTAATACTTAGCCTTAAAAACAAGCCTTTAAAGGGTGGAAACCCAAACCACCCGCCAAATGACCCCGTAGGAGGCACGAACACCTCGCACGGAATCAATTTAACTTGTTGGAACTGACCGCGTAGTCCCGGGTCACCCGATTAGTGAATATGAAGATAATTGGCAAAAATAACACTTAAACTTGAAATCAAGCCGTTAAAGGGTGAAAATCCAAACCAGCTACCAAGCCACCCCGTAAGAAGAACGAACACCTCGTATGGGACCAATGTAACTTGAAGGAACTGACCGCGCAGTCCTGGGTCTCCCGGTTTGAGAATATGGGGGTAACTTGCAAAAATCATAATTACACTTAAAAACAAGCCGTTAAAGGGTGAAAACCCAAAGTAGCCCCCAAACGACCCCGTAGGAGGCACGAACACCTCGTACGGGACCAATTTAACTTGTAGTAACTGACCGCGTAGTCTTGGGTCTCCCAATTTCTGAATATGATGATAATTTTTAAAAATAAACACTTAGACTTAAAAACAAGCTGTTAAAGGGTGAAAACGAAAACCACCACCCAAATGACCCCGTAGTAGCCACGGACACCTTGCACGGGACCAATGTAACTTGTAGGAACTGACTGCGTAGTCCTGGGTCTGACAATTGAAGAATATGACCATAATTTGCAAAAATAAACAAAATGAACTATTAGACTTAAAAACAAGCCGTTAAAGCGGGAAACCAGGAACCATCCCCCAAAAGACCCCGTAAGAGGCACGAACACCTCGCACGGGACCAATGTAACCTGTAGGAACTGACCGCGTTGTCTCAGGTCTTTCGGATTTAGAATATGATGATAATTTATAAAAATCAACACTAAAACTTAAAAACAAGAAGTTAAATGGTGAAAACCGAAACCAGTCCCCAAACAACCCCGTAGGAGGCACGAACACCTCGCACGGGACCAATGTAACTTGAAGGAACTGACTGCATAGTCCCGGGTCTCCCGGTTTGTAAATCGGACGATAATTTGAAAAAATTAATATTTCTACTTAAAAACAAGACTTTAAATGGGGAAAACCCAAACCATCCCCCAAACGACCACGTAGGAGCCACGAACACCTCGCACGGGACCAACGTAACTTGTTGGAACTGACCGCATAGTCCCGGGTCTCCCGATTTGAGGATATGACGATAATTTGAAAAAATTAACAAAATCAACACTTAAACTTAAAAACAAGCCATTAAAGGGTGAAAACCCAAACCACCCCCCAAACGACCCCGTAGGAGGAACGAACACCTCGCACAAGACCAATGTAACTTGTTGGAACTGATCGCGTAGTCCGGGGACTCCCAATTTGAGAATATGATGATAATTTGCAAAAATTAAGAAATCAACACTTAAACATAAAACCAAGCGGTAAAATGGTGAAAACCAAACCACCCCACAAAGAACCCCGTAGGAGGCACGAACACCTCGTATGGGACCAATGTAACTTGTTGCAACTGACCGCGTAGTCTCGGGTCTTCCAGTTTGTGAAAATGATGATAATTTGCAAAAATAAACACTTAGACTTAAAAACAAGTCGTTAAAGGGTGAAAACCCAGTCCACCCCCCAAACGACCCCGTAGGAGGCACGAACACCTCGCATGGGACCAATGTAACTTGTTGGAACTAATCGCGTAGTTCGGGGTCTCCTAATTTGAGAATATGAGGATAATTTGTAAAAATCACACTTAGACTTAAAAACAAGACGTTAAAGGGTGAAAACCCAAACTAGCCCCCAAACGACCCGGTAGGAGGCACGAACACCTCGTACGGGACCAATTTAACTTGTAGTAACTGACCGCGCAGTCTTGGGTCTCCCAGTTTGTGAATATGATGATAATTGTAAAAATCAACACTTTGACTTAAAAACAAGCCGTTAAAGGGTGAAACCCCAAACCACCCCCCAAACGACCCCGTAGTAGGAACGAACACCTCGCACGGGACCAATGTAACTTGTAGGAACTGACTGCGTAGTCCTGGGTCTCACGATTCAAGAATATGACGATAATTTGCAAAAATTAACAAAATCAACTCTTAGAGTTAAAAACAAGTCGTTAAAGGGTGAAAACCAAACCAGCCCCCAAAAGACCCCGTAAGAGGCACGAACACCTCGCACGGGACTAATGTAACTTGTAGGAACTGACCGCATTGTCCCAGGTCTCCCGGATTTAGAATATGATGATAATTTATAAAAATCAACACTAAAACTTAAAAACAAGCAGTTAAAGGGTGCAAACCAAACCAGCCCCCAAACGACCACGTAGGAGGCACGAACACCTCGCACGGGATCAATGTAACTTGTTGGAACTGACCGCGTAGTCCCGGGTCTCCCATTTCGAGAATACGATGATAATTTCTAAAAATCAACCAAATCAACACTTAAATTTAAAAATAACCTGTTAAAGGGTGAAAACATAAACCAACTCCCAAACGACCCCCGTAGGAGGCACGAACACCTCGTACGGGACCAATGTAACTTGTAGTAACTGACCGCGTAGTCTCGGGTCTCCCAGTTTGTGAATATGATGATAATTTGCAAACATCAACACTTACACTTAAAAACAATCCGTTAAAGGGTGAAACCAAAAACACCCCGTAGGAGGCACGAACACCTCGCACGGGACCAATGTAACTTGTTTGAACTGACCGCGTAGTCCGGGGTCTCCCAATTTGAGAATATCACGATAATTTTCAAAAATCAACAAAATCAACACTTAAACTTAAAAAAAGCTATTAAAGGGTGAAAACCCAAACCAGCCCCCAAACGACCCCGTAAGAGGCACGAACACCTCGCACGGGACCAATGTAACTTGTAGGAACTGACCGCATAGTCCCGGGTCTCCCGATTTGAAAATATGATGATAATTTGCAATAATCAACACTTAGACTTAAAAACAAGCCGTTAAAGGGTGAAAACCCAAACCATCCCCCAAACGACCCCGTAGGAGGCACGAACACCTCGTACGGGACCAATGTAACTTGTAGTAGCTGACCGCGCAGTCCCGGGTCTCCCAGTTTGTGAATATGATGATAATTCCCAAAAATCAACACTTAAACTAAAAAAAGGTCATTAAAGGGTTAAAACCCAAACCAGTCCCCAAACGACCCTGTAGGAGGCACGAACACCTCGTACGGGACCAATGTAACTTGTTCGAACTGACCGCGTAGCCCGGGGTCTCCCAATTTGAGAATATGATGATAATTTGCTAAAATTAACAAAATCAACACTTGAACTTAAAAACAAGCCGTTAAAGGGTGAAAACCCAAACCATCCAGCAAACGACCCAGTTGGAGGCACGAACACCTCATACGGGACCAATGTATCTTTTAGTGACTGACTGTGTAGTCTCGGGTCTCCCAGTTTGTGAATATGATGATAATTTGCAAAAATTAATACATGGATTTATAAACAAGTCGTTGAAGGGTAAAAACCCAATCCACCCCCCAAACGACCCCGTAGGAGGCACGAACAAGTCGGACGGGACCAATGTAACTGGTTGGAACTGATCGCGTAGTCCGGGGTCTCCCAATTTCAGAATATGACGATAATTTGCAAAAATCACACTTAGAATGAAAAACAAGCCGTTAAAGGAAACCCAAACTAGCCCTCAAACGACCACGTAGGAGGCACGAACACTGAGTACAGGACAAATGTAACTTGGACGAACTGAACGCATAGTTCCGGGTCTCCCAGTTTGTGAATATGATGATAATTTGCAAAAATCAACTCTTAGACATAAAAATACGCCGTTAAAGAGTGAAAACTAAAACCACCTCCCAAACGACCCCGTAGTAGGCATGAACACCTCGCACGAAACCAATGTCACTTGTAGAAACTGACTGCGTAGTCTTGGGTCTCCCGATTCAAGAATATGACGATAATTTGCAAAAATCAACAAAATCAACTCTTACACTTAAAAGCAAGCCGTTAAAGGGTGAAAACCAAAACCAGACCCCAAAAGACACCGTAAGAGGCACGAACACCTCGCATGGAACCAATGTAACTTGTAGGAACTGACCGCGTTGTCCCGCGTCTCTCGGATTTAGAATATGACGATAATTTACAAAAATTAACACTTAAACTTAAAAACAAGCTATTAAAGGGTGAAAACCCAAACCAGCCACCAAACGACCCCGTAGGAGGCACTAACACCTTGCACGGGACTAATGTAACTTGTAGGACCTGACCTCATAGTCCCAGGTCTCCCGATTTGAGAATATGACGATAATTTGCAAAAACTAACACTTAGACTTAAAAACAAGCCTTTAAATGGTGAAAACCCAAACCAGGCACCAAACGACCCCGTAGGAGGCACGGACATCTCGCACGGAAGCAATGTAACTTGTAGGAACTGACTGCGTACTCCCAAGTCTCCCGATTCGAGAATATGATGATAATTTGACAAAATTAACAAAATCAACACTTTAACTTAAAAACAAGCCGTTAAAGGGTGAAAACCCAAAGCAGCCACCAAATGACCCCGTAGGAGGCATGAACACCTCGTACAGGACCAATGTAACTTGTACGAACAGACCGCGTAGTCCCGGGTCTCCCAATTTGTGAATATGATGATAATTTGCAAAAATCAACACTTAGACTTAAAAATAAGCCGTTAAAGGGTGAAAACCCAAACGACCCCGTAGGAGACACGAACACCTCGCACGGGACCAATGTAACCTTGTTGGAACTGACTGCGTAGTTCGGGGTCTCCCGATTTGAGAATGTGATGATAATTTTCAAAAATCAACACTTAAACTTAAAAACAAGCCGTTAAAGGGTGAAAACCCAAACCAGCCCCAAAATGACCCCGTGAGAGGCACGAACATCTCGCACGGGCCCAATGTAACTTGTTGGAACTGATCGCTTAGTCCCGGGTCTCCCAGTTTGTGAATATGATGATAATTTGCAAAAATCAACACTTAGACTTAAAAACAAGCCGTTAAAGGGTGAAAACCCAAACCACCCCCTTAGGAGGCACGAACACCTCGCATGGAACCAATGTAACTTAGTGGAACTGACCGCGTACTCCCGGGTCTCCCGATTAGTGAATATGATGATAATTGGCAAAAATAATACTTAAACATGAAAACAAGCCGTTAAAGGGTGAAAATCCAAAGTAGTCTCCAAACCCCCCCGTAAGAAGCACGAACACGTCGTACGGGGACCAATGTAACTTGAAGGAACTGACCGCGCAGTCCTGGGTCTCCCAGTTTGAGAATATGGTGAACTTGCAAAAATCACAATTAGACTGAAAAACAAGCCGTTAAAGGGTGAAACCAAAACCAACCCCCAAACGACCCCGTAAGAGGCACAAAGACCTCATACGGGACCAATGTAACTTGTAGAAACTGATCGCGTAATCTCGGGTCTCCCGATTTGTGAATACGATGATAATTTGCTAAAATCAACACTTAGACTTAAAAAAAAGCCGTTAAAGGGGGAAAACCTAAACCACTGCCCAAACGACCCCGTAGGAGGCACGAACACCTCGCACGGGACCAATGTAACTTGTTGGAACTGATCGTGTAGTCCAGGGTCTCCCCGTTTGAGAATATGGCAATAATTTACGAAAATCACAGTAGACTTAAAAACAAGTCGTTAAAGGGGGGAAACCCAAACCAGCCCCAAAAGACCCTGTAAGAGGCACGAACACCTTGTATGGAACCAATGTAACTTATAGGAACTGACTGCGTTGTCCCGCATCTCCCGAATTTAGAATATGATGATAATTTACAAAAATCAACACTTAAACTTAAAAACAAGCTATTAAAGGGTGAAAACCCAAACCAGCCACCAAACTACCCCATAGGAGGCACAAACACCTCGCATGGGACTAATGTAACTTATAGGAACTGGTCGCGTAGTCCTAGGTCTCCCGATTTGAGAATATGACGATAATTTGAAAAAATTAACACTTAGACTTAAAAACAAGCCATTAAATGGTGAAAACCAAAACCAGCCCCCAAACGACCACGTAGGAGGCACGGACTTCTCGCACGGGACCAATGTAACTTGTAGGAAGTGATCGCGTAGTCCCAGGTCTCCCGATTCGAGAATATGATGATAATTTTTTAAAATCAACAAAATCAACACTTAAACTTAAAAACAAGCCATTAAAGGGTGAAAACCCAAAGCAGCCCCCAAATGACCCCGTAGGAGGCACAAACACCTCGTGTAGGACAAATGTAACTTGGAGGAACTAACCGTGTACTCCTGGGTCTCCCAGTTTGTGAATATGATGATAATTTGCAATAATCAACACTTAGACTTAAAAACACGCCGTTAAAGAGTGAAAACCAAAAACCATCCCCCAAACGACCCCGTAGGAGGCACGAACACCTCGCATGGGACCAATGAAACTTGGAGGAACTGACCGCGTAGTCCCAGGTCTCCCGATTTGTGAATATGATGATAATTTACAAAAATTAACACTTTGACTTAAAAACAAGCCTTTAAAGGGTGAAAACCCAAACCAGTCCCCAAATGACCCCGTAGGAGGCACGAACACCTCACACGGGACCAATGAAACTTGAAGGAACAAACCGCATAGTCCCGGGTCTTCTGATTTGTAAATCTGACGATAATTTACAAAAATTAACATTTCGACTTAAAAACAAGACTTTAAAGGGTGAAAACCCAAACGAACCCCCAAACGACCACGTAGGAGCCACGAACACCTCGCACGGGACCAATGTAACTTGTTGGAACTGACCGCATAGTCCCGGGTCTCCCGATTCGAGAATATGACGATAATTTGAAAAAATTAAAAAAATCAACACTTAAACTTAAAAACAAGCCGTTAATGGGTGAAAACCCAAACGACCCCGTAGGAGGCACGAACACCTCGCACGGGACTAATGTAACTTGTTGGAACTGATCGCATAGTCCGGGGTCTCCCAATTTGAGAATATGATAATAATTTGCAAAAATTAACAAATCAACACTTAAACGTCAAACCAAGCGGTTAAATGGTGAAAACCAAACCAGCCCCCAAACGACCCCGTAGGAGGCACGAACACCTCGTACGGGACCAATGTATCTTTTAGTAACTGACCGCGTACTCCCGGGTCTCCCAGTTTCTGAATATGATGATAATTTGCAAAAATCAACACTTAGACTTAAAAACAAGTCGTTAAAGGGTGAAAACCCAATCCACCCCCCAAACGACCCCGTAGGAGGCACGAACACCTTGCATGGTACCAATGTAACTTATTGGAACTGATCGCGTAGTTCGGGGTCTCCTAATTTGAGAATATGACGATAATTTTCAAAAATCACACTTAGACTTAAAAACAAGCTGTTAAAGCTTGAACAGCCAAACTAGCCCCCAAACGACCCCGTAGGAGGCACGAACACCTCGTACGGGACCAACTTAACTTGTAGTTACTGACTGCGTAGTCTTGAGTCTCCCAGTTTGTTAATATGATGATAATTTGCAAAAATCAACACTTAGACTTAAAAACAATCCGTTAAAGGGTGAAAACCCAAACCACCCCCCAAATGACCCCGTAGTAGGCACGAACACCTCGCACGGGACCAATGTAACTTGTAGGAACTAACTGCGTAGTCCTGGGTCTCACGATTCAAGAATATGACGATAATTTGCAAAAATCAACAAAATAAACTCTTAGACATAAAAACAAGCCGTTAAAGGGTGAAAACCCAAACCAGCCCCCAAAAGACCCCGTAAGAGGCACGAACACCTCGCACGGGACCAATGTAACTTGTAGGAACTGACCGCATCGTCCCGGGTCTCCCGATTTAGAATATGATGATAATTTATAAAAATCAACACTAAACTTAAAAACAAGCATTTAAAGGGTGAAAACCCTAACTAGCCTCCAAACGACCACGTAGGAGGCACGAACACCTCGCACGGGACCAATGTAACTTGTTGGAACTGATCGCATAGTCCCGGGTCTCCCGATTCGAGAATATGACGATAATTTGTAAAAATCAACAAAATCAACACTTAAATTTAAAAATAACCTGTTGAAGGGTGAAAACCCAAACCAGCCCCCAAAAGATCCCGTAAGAAGCACGAACACCTCGCACGGGACCAATGTAACTTGTAGGAACTGACCGCATTGTCCCGGGTCTCCCGATTTAGAATATGATGATAATTTATAAAAATCAACACTAAACTTAAAAACAAGCATTTAAAGGGTGAAAACAAAAACTAGCCTCCAAACGACCACATAAGAGGCATGAACACCTCGCACGGGACCAATGTAACTTGTTGGAACTGACCGCATAGTCCCGGGTCTCCCGATTGGAGAATATGACGATAATTTGCAAAAATCAACAAAATCAACACTTAAATTTAAAAATAACCCGTTGAAGGGTGAAAACCCAAATCAACCCCCAAACGAACACCTCCTACGGGACAAATGTAACTTATAGTAACTGACCGAATAGTGCGGGGTCTCCCAGTTTGTGAGTATGATGATAGTTTTCAAAAATAAACACTTACACTTAAAAACAAGCAATTAAAGGGTGAAAACCCAAACCAGCCCCCAAACGAACTCGTAAGAGGAACGAACACCTCATACGGGACCAATGTAACTTGTTGTAATTGACCGCGTAGTCCCGGGTCTCCCAGTTTGTGAATATGATGATAATTTGCAAAAATAAACACTTAGACTTAAAAATAAGCCGTTAAAGGGTGAAAACCCAAACCACTCCCAAATGACCCCGTAGGAGGCACGAACACCTCGCACGGGACTAATGTAACTTGTTCGAACTGACCGTGTAGTCCGGGGTCTCCTAATTTGAGAATATGATGATAATTTGCAAAAATCAACGAAATAAAGAATTAAACTTAAAAACAAGACATTAAAGGGTGAAAACCCAAACTAGCACCCAAACGACCCCGTAGGAGGCACGAACAACTCGTACCGGACCAATGTAAATTCTAGTTTCTCCCAGTTTGTGAATATGATGATAATTCACAAAAATCAACACATATACTAAAAAACAAGGGTATGAAGGGTGAAAACCCAAACCACCCCGTAGGAGGCATGAACACCTCGCACAGGACCAATGTAACATTTTGGAACTAACTGCATAGTTCGGGGTCTCCCAATTCGAGAATATGACGATAATTTGCAAAAATCACACTTAGACTTAAAAATAAGCCGTTAAAGGGTAAAAACCCAAACCTGCCCCCAAACGACCTCGTAGGAGGTACGAACACCTCGTACGGGACCAATTAAACTTGAAGTAACTGATCGTGTAGTCCCGGTTCCTCCAATTTGTGAATATGATGATAATTTGAAAAAATCAACACTTAGACTTAAAAATAACCCGTTAAAGGGTGAAAACCCCAACCACCCCACAAACGACCCCATAGGAGGCACGAACACCTCGCAAGGGACAATGTAACTTGTTGGAACTGACTGCGTAGTCCCGGGTCTCCTGATTAGTGAATATGATGATAATTGGCAAAAATAACACTTAGACTTGAAAACAAGCCGTTAAAGGGTGAAAATCCAAACCATCCCCCAAACGACCCCGTAAGAGGAGCGAACACCTCGTACAGGACCAGTGTAACTTGTAGGAACTGATCGCGCAGTCCCGGGTCTTCCAGTTTGAGAATATGGTGATAACTTGCAAAAATCACAATTAGACTTAAAAACATGCCGTTAAAGGGTGAAAACAAAAACCAACCCCCTAAGAAACTTGTAGGAACTGATCGTGTAATCCCGTGTCTCCTGGTTTGTGAATATGATGATAATTTACAAAAATCAACACTTAGCCTTGGGTCTCCCGAATTGTGAATATGACAATAACTTGCAAAAATCAACACTTAGACTTAAAAACAAGCCGTTAAAGGGTGAAAACCCAAACCACCCCACAAACGACCCCTTAGAAGGCACGAACACCTCCCACTGGACCAAAGTAACTTGTTGGAACTGACCGCTTAGTCCCGGGTCTCCTGATTTGAGAATATGGCGATAATTTGCAAAAATCACACTTAGACTTAAAGACAAGCCATTAAAGGGTGAAAACCCAAACCAACCCCCAAACGACCCCGTGGGAGGCACGAACACCTCGTACGGGCCCAATGTAACTTGTAGGAACTGATCATATAGTCCCGGGTCTCCCGCTTTGTGAATATGACGATAATTTGCAAAACTAACACTTAGACTAAAAAACCAGCCTTTAAATGGTGAAATCCCAAACCAGCTCCCAAACGACCATGTAGGAGGCACGAACATCTCACATGGGACCAATGTAACTTGTAGTAACTGACCGCGTAACCTCGGGTCCCCCAGTTTGTGAATATGATGATAATTTGCAAAAATCAACACTCAGGCTTAAAAATAAGCCGTTAAAGGGTGAAAACCCAAACCACCTCCCAAACAACCCCGTAAGAGGCACGAACACCTCGCACTGGACCAATGTAACTTGTTGGAACTGACCGCATAGTCCGGGGTCTCCCAATTTGAGAATATGATGATAATTTGCAAAGATCACAATTAGACTTCAAAACAAGCCGTTAAAGCATGAAAACCCAAACCAGCTCCTAAACGACCCCGTAAGAGGCACGAACACCTCGCACGGGACCAATGTAACTTGTAGCAACTGATCGCGTAGTCCTGGTTTCCCCGGTTTGAGAATATTATGATAATTTGCAAAAATAAGCACTTAGACTTAAACACAAGCCCTTAAAGGGCGAAAACCCAAACCACTGCCGAAACAACCCCGTAGGAGGCACGAACACCTCGTACTGGACCAATGTAACTTATTATAACTGGCCGTTTAGTCTCGGGTCTTCCAGTTTGTGAATATGATGATAATTTGCAAAAATCAACACTTAGACTTAAAAATAAGCCGTTAAAGGGTGAAACCCCAAACCACCCCCCAAACGACCCCGTAGGGGTCACGAACACCACGCACGGGGCAATGTAACTTGTTGGAACTAACCGCGTAGTCATTGGTCTCCCAATTTGGGAATATGACGATAATTTGCAAAAATCAACAAAATCAACACTTAATCTTAAAAACAAGCCGTTAAATGGTGAAACCCCAAACTAGTAGGCACGAACACCTCGTACGGGACCAATGTAACTTGTAGTAACTGAACGCGTAGTCCTGGGTCTCCCAGTTGGTGAGTATGATGATAATTTGCAAAAATTAACACTTAGACTTAAAAACAAGTCGTTAAAGGGTGAAAACCCAAACCAGCCCCCAAACGACCCCGTAAGAGGCACGAACACCTCGTACGGGAGCAATGTAACTTGTAGGACCTGACCGCGTAGTCTCGGGTCTCCCGATTAGTGAATATGACGATAATTGGCAAAAATAACACTTAGACTTGAAAATAAGTCGTTAAAGGGTAAAAATCCAAACCAGCCTCCAAACGACCCCGTAAGAGGCACGAACACCTCGTACGGGACAAATGTAACTTGTAGGAACTAACCGCGCAGTCCCTGCTCTCCTGGTCTGAGAATATGGGGATAACTTGCAAAAATTACAATTAGACTTAAAAACAAGCCGTTAATGGGTGAAAACCCAAACCAACCCCCAAACACCTCGTAAGAGGCACAAACACCTCGTACGGGAAGAATGTAACTTGTAGGAACTGACCGCGTAATCTCGGGTCTCTCGATTTGTGAATATGATGATAATTTGCAAAAATCCACACTTAAACTTAAAAACAAGCCGTTAAAGGGAGAAAACCCAAACCGCCCCCCAAACAATCCTGTAGGAGGCACGGACGCCTCGCACGGGACAAATGTAACTTGTTGGAACTGATCGTGTAGTCCCGTGTCTCCCGGTTTGAGAATATGGCGATAATTTACAAAAATCACACTAGACTTAAAAACAAGTCATTAAAGGGTGAAAACCCAAACCAGCCCCCAAAAGACCCCGTGAGAGGCACGAACACCCCGTACGGAACAAATGTAACTTGTAGGAACACACCGCGTTGTCCCGCGTCTCCCAGATTTAGAATATGACGATAATTTACAAAATTCAACACTTAAACTTAAAAACCAGCCGTTAAAATGTGAAAACTCAAACCAGCCACCAAAATACCCTGTAGGAGGCACGAACACCTCGCACGGGACTAATGTAATTTATAGAACATGACCGCGTAGTCCCAGGTCTCTCAATTTCAGAATATGACAATAATTTGTAAAAATCACACTTATACTTAAAAACAAGCCATTAAAGGGTGAAAACCCAAACCAACCCCGAAACGACCCCGGAGGAGGCACAAACACCTCGTACGGGACAAATGTAATTTACAGGAACTGATCACGTAGTATCGGTTCTCCCGATATGTGAATATGACGATAATTTGCAAAATTAGCACTTAGACTTAAAACCAAGACTGTAAAAGGTGAAAACCCAAACCAGCCCCCAAACGAGCACGTAGGAGGCTCGAACATTTCGCAAAGGACCAATGTAACTTGTACGAACTAACCGCGTAGTCCCAAGTCTCCCAATTCGAGAATATGATGATAATTTGCGAAAACGAACAAAATCAACACTTAAACTTAAAAACAAGCCGTTAAAGGGTGAAAATCCAAAGCAGCCCCCAAACGACCCCGTAGATGGAACGGACATCTCGTACAGGACCAATGTAACTTGGACAAACTGACCACATAGTCCCGGGTCTCCCAATTTGTGAATATGATGGTAATTTGCAAAAATCAACACTTAGACTTAAAAACAAGCCGTTAAAGGGTGAAAACCCAAACCACCGCCCCAAATGAAGCCGTAGGAGGCACAAACACCTCACACGGGACCAATGTAACCTTGTTGGAACTGTCCGCGTAGTCCGGGGTTTCCCGATTTGAGAATATGACGATAATTTGAAAAAATCAACAAATTCAACACTTAAAGTTAAAAACAAGCCATTAAAGGTTGAAAACCCAAACCTGCCCCAAAACGACCCTGTAAGAGGCACGAACACCTCGCACGGGACCAATGTAACTTATAGGAACTGATCGCGTAGTACCGGGTCTCCCGGTTTGTGAATATGATGATAATTTGCAAAAATTAACACTTATACTTAAAAATAAGCCTTTAAATGGTGAAAACCCAAACCAGCCCCCAAACGACCACGTAGGAGGCACGAACATCTTGTACGGAACCAATGTAACTTGTTGTAACTAACCGCGTAGTCCCGGGTCTCGAGTTTGTGAATATGATAATAATTTGAAAAAATCAACACTTTGACTTAAAAACAAACCATTAAAGGGTGAAAACCCAAACCACCCCCCAAACGACCCCGTAGGAGGCACGAACACCTCGCATGGGACCAATGTAACTTGTTGGAACTGACCGCGTAGTCCGTGGTCTCCCAATTTGAGAATATGACTATAATTTGCAAAAATCAACAAAATAAAAACTTAAACTTGAAAACAAGCCGTTAAATGGTGAAAACCCAAACCAACCCCCAAACGACCCCGTAGGAGGCACGAACACCTCGTACGGGACCAATGTAACTTGTAGTAACTGATCGCGTAGTCCCGGGTCTCCCAGTTTGTGAATATGATGATAATTTACAAAAATCAACACTTAGACTTAAAAATAAGTCGTTAAAGGGTGAAAACCCAAATAACCCCCCAAATGACCCCGTAGGACGCACGAACACCTCGCACGGGACGAATGTAACTTGTTGGAACTGACCGCATAGTCCCGGGACTCCCGAATATTGAATATGATGATAATTGGCAAAAATAAAACTTAGACTTGAAAACAAGTCGTTAAAGGGTGAAAATCCAAACGAGCCGCCAAATGACCCCTTTAAGAGACACGAACACCTCGTACGGGACCAATATAACTTGTAGGAACTGACCGCGCAGTTTCGGCTCTCCCGGTTTGAGAATATGTGGATAACTTGGAAAAATTACAATTATACTTTAAAACAAGCCGTTAAAGGGTGAAAACCCAAACTAACCCCTAAACGACCCCATAAGAGGTACAAACACCCCGTACGGTGCCAATGAAACTTGTAGGAATTGACCGCGTAATCCCGGGTCTCCCGATTTGTGAATATGACGATAATTTGCAAAAATCAACACTTAGTCATAAAAACAAGCCGTTCAAGGGCGAAAACATAAACCACCCCCAAAACAACCCCGTAGGAGGCACGAACACCTCGCACGGGGCCAATGTAACTTTTTGGAACTGATCGCGTTATCCCGGGTCTCCCGGCTTGAGAATATGATGATAATTTGAAAAATCACACTAGACTTAAAAACAAGCCGTTAATGGGTGAAAACCAAAACAAGCCCCCAAAAGTCCCCGTAAGAGGCACGAACACCTCGCACGGGACCAATGTAACTTGTAGGAACTGACCACTCAGTCCCAGCTCTCCCGGTTTGAGAATACGGGGATAACTTGCAAAGATTACAATTAGACTTAAAAACAAGCCGTTAAAGGGTGAAAACCCAAACCACCCCCCAAAACCGCGTAAGAGGCACAAACACCTCGTACGGGCCCAATGTAACTTATAGGAACTGACCGTGTAATCCCTTGTCTCCCGGTTTGTGAATATGACGATAATTTTCCAAAATCAACACTTAGACTTAAAAACAAGCCGTTAAAGGGAGAAAACCCAAACCACCCCCACAACAACCCCGTAGGAGGCACGAACACCTCGTACGGGACCAATGTAACTTATTGGAACTGATCGCGTAGTCCTGGGTCTCCCGATTTGAGAATATGGCGATAATTTGCAAAAATCACACTAGACTTAAAAACAAGTCGTTAAAGGGTGAAAACCCAAACCAGCCCCCAAAAGACCCCATAAGAAGCATGAACACCTCGCACGGAACCAGTGTAACTTGTAGGAACTGACCGCGTTGTCCCGCGTCTCCCAGATTTAGAATATGACGATAAATTACAAAAATCAACACTTAAACATAAAAACAAGCCGTTAAAATGTGAAAATATCTAACCAGCCACCAAACGACCCCGTAGGAGGCACGAACACCTCGCACGGGACTAATGTAATTTCCAGACACTGTAAGAGGCACGAACACCTCGCACGGGACCAATGTAACTTGTAGGAACTGATCGCGTAGTCCCGGGTCTCTCGGTTTGAGAATACGATGATAATTTGTAAAAATCAGCATTTAGACTTAAAAATAAGCCGTTAAACGGCGAAAACCCAAACCACCCTCCAAACAACCCCGTAGGAGGCACGAACACCTCGTACGGGACCAATGTAACTTGTTGTAACTGACCGCGTAGTCTCGGGTCTTCCAGTTTGTGAATATGATGATAATTTGAAAAAATCAACACTTAGACATAAAAACAAGTCATTAAAGGGTGAAAACCCAAACCACCCCCCAAACGACCCCGTAGGAGGCACGAACAACACGCACGGGACCAATGTAACTTATTGGAACTAACTGCGTCGTCCGGGGTCTCCCAATTTGGGAATATGAAGATAATTTGCAAAAATCAACAAAATCAACACTTAAACTTAAAAACAAGCCGTTAAATGGTGAAAACCTAAACCAGCAGGCACGAACACCTCGTATGGGACCAATGTAACTTGTAGTAACTGAACGCGTAGTCTGGAGTCTCCCAGTTCGTGAATATGATCATAATTTGCAAAAAGCAACACTTAGACTTAAAAACAAGTCGTTAAAGGGTGAAAACTCAAACCACCCTCAAATGACCCCGTAGCAGGCACGAACACCTCGCACGGGACCAATGTAACTTGTTGGAACTGACCGCGTAGTCCCGGGTCTCCCTATTTGAGAATTTGACGATAATTTGTAAAAATCACAATTGGACTTAAAAATAAGCCGTTAAAGGGTGAAAACCCAAACCAACCCCCAAACGACCCCGTAGGAGGCACGAACACCTCGTACGGGACCAATTTAACGTGTAGTAACTAACCGCGTAGTCCCAGGTCTCCCAATTTCTAAATATCATGATAATTTGCAAAAATCAACTCTTAGACTTAAAAATAAGCCGTTAAAGGGTGAAAACCCAAACAACCCCCTAAACGACCCCGTAGGAGGCACGAACACCTCGCACGGGACCAATGTAACTTATTGGAACGGACCGCGTATTCTCGGGTCTCCCGATTAGTGAATATGAGGATAATTTGCAAAAATAACACTTAGACTTGAAAATAAGCCATTAAAGGGTAAAAATCCAAACCAGCCTCCAAACGACCCCGTAAGAGGCAAGAACACCTCGTACGGGACCAATGTAACTTGTAGGAACTAACCACACAGTCCCAGCTCTCCCGGTTTGAGAATCTAGGGATAACTTGCAAAAATTATAATTAGACTTAAAAACAAGCCGTTAATGGGTGAAAACCCAAACCAACCCCCAAACAACCTCGTAAGAGGCACAAACACCCCGTACGGGACAAATGTATTTTGTAGGAACTGATCGTGTAATCCCGGGTCTCTCGGTTTTTGAATTTGATGATAATTTGCAATAATCCTCACTTAGATTTAAAAATAAGCCGTTAAAGGGCGAAAACCCAAACCACCCCACAAAGAACCCCGTAGGAGGCACGAACACCTCGTACGGGAACAATGTAACTTGTTGTAACTGACCGCGTAGTCTCGGGTCTTCCAGTTTGTGAATATGATGATAATTTGCAAAAATCAACACTTAGACTTAAAACCAAGCCATTAAAGGGTGAAAACCCAAACCACCCCTCAAACGACCCCGTAGGAGGCACGAGCACCATGCACGGGACCAATGTAACTTATTGGAACTAACCGCGTAGTCGGGGTCTCCCATTTTGGGAATATGACGATAATTTGCAAAAATCAACAAAATCAACACTTGAACTTAAAATCAAGATGTTAAATGGTGAAAACCCAAACCAGCAGGCATGGACACTTCGTACATGACCAATGTAACTTGTTATAACTGAACGCATAGTCCCGGGTCTCCCAGTTTGTGAATATGATGATAATTTGCAAAAATCAACACCTAGACTTAAAAATAAGTCGTTAAAGGGTGAAAACTCAAACCACCCCCAAACGACCCCGTAGGAGGCAAGAACACCTCTCACGGGACCAATGTAACTTATTGGAACTGACCGCGTAGTCTCGGGTCTCCCTGTTTGTGAATATGATGATAATTTACAAAAAAACAACTCTTAGACTTTAAAACAAGCCGTTAAAGGGTGAAAAGCCAAACCAGCCCCCAAACGACCCCGTAGGAGGCACGAACACCTCGCACGGGACCAATGTAACTTGTTGGAACTGACCGCGTAGTCTCGGGTCTCGCGATTAGAGAATATGATGATAATTATAAAAAAACACTTATACTTGAAAATAAGCCGTTAAAGGGTAAAAATCCAAACTAGCCTCCAAACGACCCCGTAAGAGGCACGAACACCTCGTACAGGACCAATGTAACTTGTGGGAATTGACCGCGCAGTCCCAGCTCTCCCGGTTTGGGAATTTGGGGATAACTTGCAAAAATTACAATTAGACTTAAAAACAAACCGTTAAAGGGGGAAAACCCAAACCAACCCCCAAACAAACTCGTAAGAGGCACAAACACCTCGTACGGGACCAATGTAACTTGTAGGAACTGGCCGCGTAATCCTGGGTCTCCTGATTAGTGAATATGACAATAATTGGCAAAAATAAAACTTAGACTTGAAAACAAGTTGTTAAAGGGTGAAAACCCAAACCACCTCCCAAACAACCCCGTAGGAGGCACGAACCCCTCGCACGGGACCAATGTAACTTGTTGGAACTGATCGCGTAGTCCCGGGTCTCCCGGTTTGAGAATATGGTGATAATTTGCAAAAATCGCACTAGACTAAAAAACAAGTCGTTAAAGGGTGAAAACCCAAACCAGCCCCCAAAAGATCCCGTAAGAGGCACGAACACCTCGCACGGAACAAATGTAACTTGTAGGAACTGACCGCGTTGTCCCGCATCTCCCAGATTTAGAATATGAGGATAATTTACAAAAATCAGCACTTAAACTTAAAAATAAGCCGTTAAAATATGAAAATCCAAACCAACCACCAAACTACCACGTAGGAGGCACGAACACCTCGCACGAGACTAATGTAACTTGTAGAAACTGACCGCGTAGTCCCAGGTCTCCCAATTTCAAAATGTGACAATAATTTGCAAAATTCACACTTATACTTAAAAACAAGCCATTAAAGGGTGAAAACCCAAACCAGCCCCCAAACGACCCCGTAGGAGGCACGAACACCTCGCACGGGACGAATGTAACTTGTAGGAACTGATCACGTAGTCCCGGGTCTCCCGGTTTGCGAATATGATGATAATTTGTTAAATTAACACTTAGACTTTAAAACAAGCCTTTAAATGGTGAAAACCCAAACCAGCCCCCAAACGACCACCTAGAAGGCACGAACATTTCGCACGGGACCAATGTAACTTGTCAGAACTGACCGCATAGTCCCAGGTCTCCCGATTCGAGAATATGATGATAATTTGCAAAAATGAACAAAATCAACACTTAAACTTAAAAAAAGCCGTTAAATGGTGAAAACCCAAATCAGCCCCCAAACGACCCCGTAGAAGGTACAAACACCTCGTACAGGACCAATGTAACTTGTACGAACTGACCGCGTAGTCCCGGGTCTCCCAGTTTTTGAATATGATGATAAATTGCAAAAATCAACACTTACACTTAAAAATAAGCCGTTAAAGGGTGAAAACCCAAACCACCACCCAAATGACCCCGTAGGAGGCATGAACACCTCGCACGGGACCAATGTAACTTGTAGGAACTGATTGCGTAGTCCCGGGTCTCTCGGTTTGTGAATATGACGATAATTTGCAAAAATTAAAACTTAAACTTGAAAACAAGCCGTTAAATGGTGAAAACCCAAACCAGCCCCCAAACGACCCCGTAGGAGGCACGAACACCTCGTACGGAACCAATGTAGCTTGTAGTAACTGACCGCAAAGTCCCGGGTCTCCCAGTTTGTGAATATGATGATAATTTGCAAAAATCAACAATTTGACTTAAAAACAAGCCGTTAAAGGGTGAAAACCCAAACAACCCCCCAAACGACCCCGTAGGAGGCACGAACACCTCGCACGGGACGAATGTAACTTGTTGGAACTGACCGCACAGTCCCGGGACTCCCGATTAGTGAATATGACGATAATTGGCAAAAATAAATTTTAGACTTGAAAACAAGTCGTTAAAGGGTGAAAATCCAAACCAGCCGTCAAACGACCCCGTTAGAAGCACGAACACCTCGTACGCGACCAATGAAACTTGTAAGAACTGACCGCGTAATCCCGGGTCTCCCGATTTGTGAATATGATGATAATTTGCAAAAATCAACACTTTGACTTAAAAATAAGCAGTTAAAGGGCAAAAACCCAAACACCCCCCAAACAACCCCGTAGGAGGAACGAACACCTCGCACGGGGCCCATGTAACTTTTTGGAACTGGTCGCGTTGTCCCGGTTCTCTCGGCTTCAGAATATGGTGATAATTTACAACAATCACACTAGACTTAAAAACAAGCCGTTAAAAGGTGAAAACCCAAACAAGCCCCCAAAAGACCACGTAAGAGGCACGAACACCTCGCACGGGACCAATGTAACTTGTTGGAACTGACCGCGTAGTCCGGGGTCTCCCAATTTGAGAATATGATGGTAATTTGCAAAAATCAACAAAATCAACACTTAAACTTAAAAACAAGTCGTTAAATGGGGAAAACCCAAACCAACCCCAAAACAACCCCGTAAGAGGCACGAACACCTCGCACGGGACCAATGTAACTTGTAGTAACACACCGCGTAGTCTCAGGTCTCACGGTTTGTGAATATGACGATAATTTGCAAAAATCAATACTTAGACTTAAAAACAAGCATTTAAATGGTAAAAATGCAAACCACCCCCCAAACGACCCCGTAGGAGGCACGAACAACTAGCACAGGAACAATGTAAATTGTTGTAACTGATCGCGTAGTCCCGGGTCTCCAGGTTATGAATATGATGTTAATTTGATAAAATCAACACTTACACTTAGGAGGCACGAACACCTCGCATGGGGCCCATGTAACTTTTTGGAACTGGTCGCGTTGTCCCGGTTCTCTCGGCTTGAGAATATGGTGATAATTTGCAACAATCACACTAGACTTTAAAACAAGCCGTTAAAGGGTGAAAACCCAAACCACCCCCCAAACGACCCCTTAGGAGGCACGAACACCTCTCACGGGACCAAGGTAACTTGTTGTAAATGACCGCGTAGTTCGGGGTCTCCCCATTTCAGAATATGACGATAATTTGCAAAAATCAACAAAATCAAAACTTAAACTTGAAGACAAGCCGTTAAATGGTGAAAACCCAAACCAGCGCCCAAACGACCCCGTAGGAGGCACGAGCACCTCATACGGGACCAATGTAACTTGTAGTAACTGACCGCGTAGTCTCGGGTCTCCCAGTTTGTGAATATGATGATAATTTGCAAATATCAACACTTAGACTTAAAAACAAGTCGTTAAAGGGGGAAAACCCAAACCACCCCCGAAACGACCCCGTTTGAGGCACGAACAGCACGCACGGGACCAATGTAACTTGTTGGAACTGACCGCGTAGTCCGGGGTCTCCCAGTTTCTGTATATGATGGCAATTTGCACAAATCCACACTTAGACTTAAAAACAAGTTGTTAATGGGTGAAAACCTAAACAACCCCCAAAACGACCCCGTAGGAGGCACGAACACCTCGCACAGGGCTAATGTAACTTGTTGGAACTGACCGCGCAGTCCCGGGTCTCCTGATTAGTGAATATGACGATAATTGGCAAAAATAAAACTTAGACTTGAAAACAAGTGGTTAAAGGGTGAAAATCCAAACCAGCCGCCAAATGACCCCGTAAGAGGCACGAACACCTCGTACGGGACCAATGTAACTTGAAGGAACTGACCACGCAGACTCGGCTCTCCCGGTTTGAGAATATGGGGATAACTTGCAAAAATTAAAATTAGACTTAAAAGCAAGCCGTTAAAGGGTGAAAACCCAAACCAACCCCCAAACGACCCCGTAAGAGGTACAAACACCTCGTACGGGACCAATGTAACTTGTAGGAACTGACCGCATAATCCCGGGTCTCCCGGTTTGTGAATATGACGATAATTTGCAAAAATCAACACTTAGACTTAAAAACTAGCCGTTAAAGGGCGAAAACTCAAACCACCCCCCAAACAACCCCGTAGGAGGCACGAACACCTCGCACGGGACCAATGTAACTTGTTGGAACTGATCGCGTTGTCCCGGGTCTCCCGGTTTGAGAATATGGCGATAATTTGCAAAAATCACACTAGACTTAAAAACAAGCCGTTAAAGGGTGAGAACACAAACAAGCCCCCAAAAGACCCCGTAAGAGGCACGAACACCTCGCACGGGACCAATGTAATTTGTTGGAACTGATCGCTTAGTCCGGGGTCTCCCAATTTGAGAATATGACGATAATTTGCAAAAATCAACGAAATCAACACTTAAACTTAAAAACAAGCCGTTAAATGGTGAAAACCCAAACCAACCCCCAAACGACCCCGTAGGAGGCACGGACACCTCGTACGGGACCAATGTATCTGGTAGTAACAGACCGCGTAGTCCCGGGTCTCCCAGTTTGTGAATATGATGATAATTTGCAAAAATCAACACTTAGACTTAAAAACAAGTCGTCAAAGGGTGAAAACCAAAACCACCCCCCAAACGACCCCGTAGGAGGCACGAACACCTCAACCGGGACCAATGTAACTTGTTGGAACTGACAGCGTAGTCCGGGGTCTCCTAATTTGATAATATGACGATAATTTGCTAAAATCACACTTAAACTTAAAAACAAGCCGTTAAAGGGTGAAAACCCAAACCAGCCCCCAAACGACCCCGTAGGAGGCACGAACACCTCGTACAGGACCAATTTAACTTGTAGTAAATGACCGCGTAATCCAAGGTCTCCCAATTTGTGAATATGATTGTAATTTGCAGAAATCAACACTTAGACTTATAAACAAGCCGTTAAAGGGTGAAAACCCAAAAAACCCCAAACGACCTCGTAGGAGGCACGAACACCTCGTACGGGACCAATGAAACTTGTTGGAACTGACCGCGCAGTCCCGGGTCTCCTGATTAGTGAATATGACGATAATTGGCAAAAATAAAACTTAGACTTGAAAACAAGTTGTTAAAGGGTGAAAATCCAAACCACCCCCCAAATAACCCCGTAGGAGGCACGAACCCCTCGTACAGGACCAAGGTAACTTGTTGGAAATGATCGCGTAGTCCCGGGTCTCCCGGTTTGAGAATATGGCAATAATTTGCGAAAATCACACTAGACTAAAAAAACAAGTCGTTAAAGGGTGAAAACCAAAACCAACCCCCAAAAGACCCCGTAAGTGGCACGAACACCTCGCACGGAACAAATGTAACTTGTAGGAACTGAGCGCGTAGTCCCGGGTCTCCCAGTTTGTGAATATGATGATAATTTGTAAAAATCAACACTCAGACTTGAAAACAAGTCGTTAAAGGGTGAAAACCCAAACCATCCCCCAAACGACCGCGTAGGAGGCACGAACACCTCGCACGGGACAAATGTAACTTGTTGGAACTGACCGCGTAGTTCGGGGTCTCCCAATTTGAGAATATGACGATAATTTTCAAAAATCATACTTAGACTGAAAAACAAGCTGTTAAAGGGTGAAAACCGAAACCAGCCCCCAAACGACCCCGTATGAGGCACGAACACCTCGTACGGGACCAATTTGTCTTGTACTAACTAACCGCATAGTCCCGGGTCTCCCAATTTGTGAATATGATGATAATTTGCAAAAATCAACACTTAGACTTAAAAACAACCCGTTAAAGGGTGAAAACCCAAACCATCCCCCAAACGACCCCGTATGAGGCACGAACACCTCGAACGGGAGCAATGTAACTTGTTGGAACTGACCGCATAGTCCTGGGTCTCTCGATTAGTGAATATGACGACAATTGGCAAAAATAATAAGTAGACTTGAAAACAAGCCATTAAACGGTGAAAATCCAAACGAGCCCCCAAATGACCCCGTAAGAGGCACGGACACCTCATACATGACCAATGAAACTTGTAGGAACTGACCGCGCTGTCCCGACTCTCCCAGGTAGAGAATATGGTGATAACTTGCAAAAATTACAATTAGACTTAAAAACAAGCCGTTAAGGGGTAAAAACCCAAACCAACCCCCAAAAGACCCCGTAAGAGGCAAAAACACCTCGTACGGGACCAAAGTAACTTGTAGGAATTGACCGCATAGTCCCAGGTCTCCCGATTTGAGAATATGACAATAATTTGCAAAAATCACACTTAGACTAAAAAACAAGCCATTAAAGGGTGAAAACCCAAACCAGACCCCAAACGACCCCGTAGGACGCACGAACACCTCGCACGGGACCAATGAAACTAGTAAGAACTCATCACGTAGTCCCGGGTCTCCCTGTTTGTGAATATTATGATAATTTGCAAAAATTAACACTTACACTTAAAAACAAGCCTTTAAATGGTGAAAACCCAAACCAGCCCCCACACGACCACGTAGGAGGCACGAACATCTCGCACGGGACCAATGTAACTTGTAAGAGCTGACCGCGTAGTCCCAGGTCTCCCGATTCGAGAATATGATGATAAATTGCAAAAATGAACAAAATAAACACTTAAACTTGAAAACAAGCCGTTAAAGGGTGAAAACCCAAAGCAGTGCCCAAACGACCCCGTAGGAGGTACGAACACTTCGTACAGGACAAATGTAACTTGTACGTACTGACCGCATAGTCCCGGGTCTCCCAGTTTGTGAATATGATGATAATTTGCAAAAATCAACACTTAGACTTAAAAACTAGCCGTTAAAGGGTGAAAACCCAAACCACCCCCCAAACGATCCAGTAGGAGGCACGAACACATCGCACGGGACGAATGTAACCATGTTGGAATTGATCGCGTAGTCCGGGGTCTCCCAATTTGAGAATATGATGATAATTTGCAAAAATCAACAAAATCAACACTCAAACATAAAAACAATCCATTAAAGGGTGAAAACCCAAACCAGCCCCAAAACGACCCCATAAGAGGCACAAACACCTCGCACGGGACCAATGTAACTTGTAGGAACTGATCATGTTTTCCCGGGTCTGCCGGTTGGTGAATATGATGATAATTCACAAAAATTAACACATAGACTTAAAAACAAGCCTTTAAATGGTGAAAACCCAAACCAGCCCCCAAATGACCACGTAGGAGGCATGGACATCTCGCACGGGACCAATGTAACTTGTAGGAACTGACCGCATAGTCCCAGGTCACCCGATTCGAAAATATGATGATAATTTACAAAAATCAACAAAATCAACACTTAAACTTAAAAACAAGCCATTAAAGGGTGAAAACCGAAAGCAACCCCCAAATGACCCCGTAGGAGGCACGAACACCTCATACAGGACCAATGTAACTTGTGTGAACTGACCATGTAGTACCGGGTCTCCCAGTTTGTGAATATGATGATAATTTGCAAAAATCAACACTTAGACTTAAAAACAAGTCGTTAAAGTATGAAAACCCAAACTAACCCCCAAACGACCCAGTAGGAGGCACGAACACCACGTACGGGACCAATGTAACTTGTAGTAACTAACCTCGTAGTCCTGAGTCTCCCAGTTTGTGAATATGATGATAATTCGCAAAAATCAACACTTAGACTTAAAAACAAGCCGTTAAAGGGTGAAAACCCAAACTAACCCCCAAATGACCCCGTAGGAGGCACGAACACCTCGCACGGGAGCAATGTAACTTGGAGGAACTAACCGCGTAGTCCCAGGTCTCCCGGTTTGTGAATATGACGATAATATGCAAAAATTAAAACCTAGACTTGAAATCATGATTTTAAGGGGTGAAAACCCAAACCAGCCCCCAAATGACCACGTAGGAGGCACGAACACCCCTTACGGGACCAATGTAACTTATTGGAGCTGACCGCATATTCTGGGGTCTCCTGATTCGAGAATATGATGACAATTTGAAAAAATCAACAAAATCAACACTTAAACTTAAAAACAAGCCGTTAAAGGATGAAAACCCAAACTAACCCCCAAACGACCCAGTAGGAGGCACGAACACCACGTACTTGACCAATGTAACTTGTAGTAACTAACCGCGTAGTCCTGAGTCTCCCAGTTTGTGAATATGATGATAATTCGCAAAAATCAACACTTAGACTTAAAAACAAGTCGTTAAAGGGTGAAAACCCAAACCACCCCCGAAACGACCCCGTAGGAGGCACGAACACCTCGCACGGGACCAATGTAACTTGTTGTAACTGACCGCGTAGTCCGTGGTCTCCCAATTTGATAATATGATGGTAATTTGCAAAAATCACACTTAGACTTAAAAACAAGCCGTTAAAGTATGAAAACCCAAACTAACCCCCAAACGACCCAGTAGGAGGCACGAACACCACGTACGGGACCAATGTAACTTGTAGTAACTAACCTCGTAGTCCTGAGTCTCCCAGTTTGTGAATATGATGATAATTCACAAAAATCAACACTTAGACTTAAAAACAAGCCGTTAAAGTGTGAAAACCCAAACTAGCCCCCAAACGACCCCGTAGGAGGCACGAACACCTCGCACGGGAGCAATGTAACTTGGAGGAACTGACCGCGTAGTCCCAGGTCTCCCGGTTTGTGAATGTGACGATAATTTGCAAAAATTAAAACTTAGACTTGAAATCATGATTTTAAGGGGTGAAAACCCAAACCAGCCCCCAAATGACCACGTAGGAGGCACGAACACCCCTTACGGGACCAATGTAACTTATTGGAGCTGACCGCATATTCTGGGGTCTCCTGATTTGAGAATATGATGACAATTTGAAAAAATCAACAAAATCAACACTTAAACTTAAAAACAAGCCGTTAAAGGATGAAAACCCAAACTAACCTCCAAACGACCCAGTAGGAGGCACGAACACCACGTACTTGACCAATGTAACTTGTAGTAACTAACCGCGTAGTCCTGAGTCTCCCAGTTTGTGAATATGATGATAATTCGCAAAAATCAACACTTAGACTTAAAACAAGTCGTTAAAGTTGAAAACCCAAACCACCCCCGAAACGACCCCGTAGGAGGCACGAACACCTCGCACGGGACCAATGTAACTTGTTGTAACTGACCGCGTAGTCCGTGGTCTCCCAATTTGATAATATGATGGTAATTTGCAAAAATCACACTTAGACTTAAAAACAAGCCGTTAAAGTATGAAAACCCAAACTAACCCCCAAACGACCCAGTAGGAGGCACGAACACCACGTACGAGACCAATGTAACTTGTAGTAACTAACCTCGTTGTCCTGAGTCTCCCAGTTTGTGAATATGATGATAATTCGCAAAAATCAACACTTAGACTTAAAAACAAGCCGTTAAAGGGTGAAAACCCAAACTAGCCCCCAAACGACCCCGTAGGAGGCACGAACACCTCGCACGGGAGCAACGTAACTTGGAGGAACTGACCGCGTAGTCCTAGGTCTCCCGGTTTGTGAATGTGACGATAATTTGCAAAAATTAAAACTTAGACTTGAAATCATGATTTTAAGGGGTGAAAACCCAAACCAGCCCCCAAATGACCACGTAGGAGGCACGAACACCCTGCACGTGACCAATGTAACTTATTGGAGCTGACCGCATAGTCTGGGGTCTCCTGATTCGAGAATATGATGACAATTTGCAAAAATCAACAAAATCAACACTTAAACTTAAAAACAAGCTGTTAAAGGATGAAAACCCAAACTAACCACCAAACGACCCAGTAGGAGGCACGAACACCACGTACAGGACCAATGTCACTTGTAGTAACTAACCGCGTAGTCCTGAGTCTCCCAGTTTGTGAATATGATGATAATTCGTAAAATCAACACTTATACTTAAAAACAAGTCGTTAAAGGGTGAAAACCCAAACCACCCCCCAAACGACCCCGTAAGAGGTACAAACACCTCGTACGGGACCAATGAAACTTGTAAGAACTGACCGCGTAATCCCGGGTCTCCCGATTTGTGAATATGACGATAATTTGCAAAAATTAAGACTAAGACTTGAAATCATGATTTTAAGGGGTGAAAACCCAAACCAGCCCCCAAATGACCACGTAGGAGGCACGAACACCCCTTACGGGACCAATGTAACTTATTGGAGCTCACCGCATATTCTGGGGTCTCCTGATTCGAGAATATGATGACAATTTGAAAAAATCAACAAAATCAACACTTAAACTTAAAAACAAGCCGTTAAAGGATGAAAACCCAAACTAACCCCCAAACGACCCAGTAGGAGGCACGAACACCACGTACTTGACCAATGTAACTTGTAGTAACTAACCGCGTAGTCCTGAGTCTCCCAGTTTGTGAATATGATGATAATTCGCAAAAATCAACACTTAGACTTAAAAACAAGTCGTTAAAGGGTGAAAACCCAAACCACCCCCGAAACGACCCCATAGGAGGCACGAACACCTCGCACGGGACCAATGTAACTTGTTTTAACTGACCGCGTAGTCCGTGGTCTCCCAATTTGATAATATGATGGTAATTTGCAAAAATCACACTTAGACTTAAAAACAAGCCGTTAAAGTATGAAAACCCAAACTAACCCCCAAACGACCCAGTAGGAGGCACGAACACCACGTACGGGACCAATGTAACTTGTAGTAACTAACCTCGTAGTCCTGAGTCTCCCAGTTTGTGAATATGATGATAATTCGCAAAAATCAACACTTAGACTTAAAAACAAGCCGTTAAAGGGTGAAAACCCAAACTAGCCCCCAAACGACCCCGTAGGAGGCACGAACACCTCGCACGGGAGCAATGTAACTTGGAGGAACTGACCGCGTAGTCCCAGGTCTCCCGGTTTGTGAATGTGACGATAATTTGCAAAAATTAAAACTTAGACTTGAAATCATGATTTTAAGGGGTGAAAACCCAAACCAGCCCCCAAATGACCACGTAGGAGGCACGAACACCCCTTACGGGACCAATGTAACTTACTGGAGCTGACCGCATATTCTGGGGTCTCCTGATTCGAGAATATGATGACAATTTGAAAAAATCAACAAAATCAACACTTAAACTTAAAAACAAGCCGTTAAAGGATGAAAACCCAAACTAACCCCCAAACGACCCAATAGGAGGCACGAACACCACGTACTTGACCAATGTAACTTGTAGTAACTAACCGCGTAGTCCTGAGTCTCCCAGTTTGTGAATATGATGATAATTCGCAAAAATCAACACTTGGACTTAAAAACAAGTCGTTAAAGTTGAAAACCCAAACCACCCCCGAAACGACCCCGTAGGAGGCACGAACACCTCGCACGGGACCAATGTAACTTGTTGTAACTGACCGCGTAGTCCGTGGTCTCCCAATTTGATAATATGATGGTAATTTGCAAAAATCACACTTAGACTTAAAAACAAGCCGTTAAAGTATGAAAACCCAAACTAACCCCCAAACGACCCAGTAGGAGGCACGAACACCACGTACGGGACCAATGTAACTTGTAGTAACTAACCTCGTAGTCCTGAGTCTCCCAGTTTGTGAATATGATGATAATTCACAAAAATCAACACTTAGACTTAAAAACAAGCCGTTAAAGGGTGAAAACCCAAACTAGCCCCCAAACGACCCCGTAGGAGGCACGAACACCTCGCACGGGAGCAATGTAACTTGGAGGAACTGACCGCGTAGTCCCAGGTCTCCCGGTTTGTGAATGTGACGATAATTTGCAAAAATTAAAACTTAGACTTGAAATCATGATTTTAAGGGGTAAAAACCCAAACCAGCCCCCAAATGACCACGTAGGAGGCACGAACACCCTGCACGTGACCAATGTAACTTATTGGAGCTGACCGCATAGTCTGGGGTCTCCTGATTCGAGAATATGATGACAATTTGCAAAAATCAACAAAATCAACACTTAAACTTAAAAACAAGCTGTTAAAGGATGAAAACCCAAACTAACCACCAAACGACCCAGTAGGAGGCACGAACACCACGTACAGGACCAATGTCACTTGTAGTAACTAACCGCGTAGTCCTGAGTCTCCCAGTTTGTGAATATGATGATAATTCGCAAAATCAACACTTATACTTAAAAACAAGTCGTTAAAGGGTGAAAACCCAAACCACCACCCAAACGACCCCGTAAGAGGTACAAACACCTCGTACGGGACCAATGAAACTTGTAAGAACTGACCGCGTAATCCCGGGTCTCCCGATTTGTGAATATGACGATAATTTGCAAAAATTAAGACTTAGACTTGAAATCATGATTTTAAGGGGTGAAAACCCAAACCAGCCCCCAAATGACCACGTAGGAGGCACGAACACCCCTACGGGACCAATGTAACTTATTGGAGCTCACCGCATATTCTGGGGTCTCCTGATTCGAGAATATGATGACAATTTGAAAAAATCAACAAAATCAACACTTAAACTTAAAAACAAGCCGTTAAAGGATGAAAACCCAAACTAACCCCCAAACGACCCAGTAGGAGGCACGAACACCACGTACTTGACCAATGTAACTTGTAGTAACTAACCGCGTAGTCCTGAGTCTCCCAGTTTGTGAATATGATGATAATTCGCAAAAATCAACACTTAGACTTAAAAACAAGTCGTTAAAGTTGAAAACCCAAACCACCCCCGAAACGACCCCGTAGGAGGCACGAACACCTCGCACGGGACCAATGTAACTTGTTGTAACTGACCGCGTAGTCCGTGGTCTCCCAATTTGATAATATGATGGTAATTTGCAAAAATCACACTTAGACTTAAAAACAAGCCGTTAAAGTATGAAAACCCAAACTAACCCCCAAACGACCCAGTAGGAGGCACGAACACCACGTACGGGACCAATGTAACTTGTAGTAACTAACCTCGTAGTCCTGAGACTCCCAGTTTGTGAATATGATGATACTTCACAAAAATCAACACTTAGACTTAAAAACAAGCCGTTAAAGGGTGAAAACCCAAACTAGCCCCCAAACGACCCCGTAGGAGGCACGAACACCTCGCACGGGAGCAATGTAACTTGGAGGAACTGACCGCGTAGTCCCAGGTCTCCCGGTTTGTGAATGTGACGATAATTTGCAAAAATTAAAACTTAGACTTGAAATCATGATTTTAAGGGGTAAAAACCCAAACCAGCCCCCAAATGACCACGTAGGAGGCACGAACACCCTGCACGTGACCAATGTAACTTATTGGAGCTGACCGCATAGTCTGGGGTCTCCTGATTCGAGAATATGATGACAATTTGCAAAAATCAACAAAATCAACACTTAAACTTAAAAACAAGCTGTTAAAGGATGAAAACCCAAACTAACCACCAAACGACCCAGTAGGAGGCACGAACACCACGTACAGGACCAATGTCACTTGTAGTAACTAACCGCGTAGTCCTGAGTCTCCCAGTTTGTGAATATGATGATAATTCGCAAAATCAACACTTATACTTAAAAACAAGTCGTTAAAGGGTGAAAACCCAAACCACCCCCCAAACGACCCCGTAAGAGGTACAAACACCTCGTACGGGACCAATGAAACTTGTAAGAACTGACCGCGTAATCCCGGGTCTCCCGATTTGTGAATATGACGATAATTTGCAAAAATTAAGACTTAGACTTGAAATCATGATTTTAAGGGGTGAAAACCCAAACCAGCCCCCAAATGACCACGTAGGAGGCACGAACACCCCTACGGGACCAATGTAACTTATTGGAGCTCACCGCATATTCTGGGGTCTCCTGATTCGAGAATATGATGACAATTTGAAAAAATCAACAAAATCAACACTTAAACTTAAAAACAAGCCGTTAAAGGATGAAAACCCAAACTAACCCCCAGACGACCCAGTAGGAGGCACGAACACCACGTACTTGACCAATGTAACTTGTAGTAACTAACCGCGTAGTCCTGAGTCTCCCAGTTTGTGAATATGATGATAATTCGCAAAAATCAACACTTAGACTTAAAAACAAGTCGTTAAAGGGTGAAAACCCAAACCACCCCCGAAACGACCCCATAGGAGGCACGAACACCTCGCACGGGACCAATGTAACTTGTTTTAACTGACCGCGTAGTCCGTGGTCTCCCAATTTGATAATATGATGGTAATTTGCAAAAATCACACTTAGACTTAAAAACAAGCCGTTAAAGTATAAAAACCCAAACTAACCCCCAAACGACCCAGTAGGAGGCACGAACACCACGTACGGGACCAATGTAACTTGTAGTAACTAACCTCGTAGTCCTGAGTCTCCCAGTTTGTGAATATGATGATAATTCGCAAAAATCAACACTTAGACTTAAAAACAAGCCGTTAAAGGGTGAAAACCCAAACTAGCCCCCAAACGACCCCGTAGGAGGCACGAACACCTCGCACGGGAGCAATGTAACTTGGAGGAACTGACCGCGTAGTCCCAGGTCTCCCGGTTTGTGAATGTGACGATAATTTGCAAAAATTAAAACTTAGACTTGAAATCATGATTTTAAGGGGTGAAAACCCAAACCAGCCCCCAAATGACCACGTAGGAAGCACGAACACCCCTTACGGGACCAATGTAACTTATTGGAGCTCACCGCATATTCTGGGGTCTCCTGATTCGAGAATATGATGACAATTTGAAAAAATCAACAAAATCAACACTTAAACTTAAAAACAAGCCGTTAAAGGATGAAAACCCAAACTAACCCCCAAACGACCCAGTAGGAGGCACGAACACCACGTACTTGACCAATGTAACTTGTAGTAACTAACCGCGTAGTCCTGAGTCTCCCAGTTTGTGAATATGATGATAATTCGCAAAAATCAACACTTAGACTTAAAAACAAGTCGTTAAAGGGTGAAAACCCAAACCACCCCCGAAACGACCCCATAGGAGGCACGAACACCTCGCACGGGACCAATGTAACTTGTTTTAACTGACCGCGTAGTCCGTGGTCTCCCAATTTGATAATATGATGGTAATTTGCAAAAATCACACTTAGACTTGAAAACAAGCCGTTAAAGTATGAAAACCCAAACTAACCCCCAAACGACCCAGTAGGAGGCACGAACACCACGTACGGGACCAATGTAACTTGTAGTAACTAACCTCGTAGTCCTGAGTCTCCCAGTTTGTGAATATGATGATAATTCGCAAAAATCAACACTTAGACTTAAAAACAAGCCGTTAAAGGGTGAAAACCCAAACTAGCCCCCAAACGACCCCGTAGGAGGCACGAACACCTCGCACGGGAGCAATGTAACTTGGAGGAACTGACCGCGTAGTCCCAGGTCTCCCGGTTTGTGAATGTGACGATAATTTGCAAAAATTAAAACTTAGACTTGAAATCATGATTTTAAGGGGTGAAAACCCAAACCAGCCCCCAAATGACCACGTAGGAGGCACGAACACCCTGCACGTGACCAATGTAACTTATTGGAGCTGACCGCATAGTCTGGGGTCTCCTGATTCGAGAATATGATGACAATTTGCAAAAATCAACAAAATCAACACTTAAACTTAAAAACAAGCTGTTAAAGGATGAAAACCCAAACTAACCACCAAACGACCCAGTAGGAGGCACGAACACCACGTACAGGACCAATGTCACTTGTAGTAACTAACCGCGTAGTCCTGAGTCTCCCAGTTTGTGAATATGATGATAATTCGTAAAATCAACACTTATACTTAAAAACAAGTCGTTAAAGGGTGAAAACCCAAACCACCCCCCAAACGACCCCGTAAGAGGTACAAACACCTCGTACGGGACCAATGAAACTTGTAAGAACTGACCGCGTAATCCCGGGTCTCCCGATTTGTGAATATGACGATAATTTGCAAAAATTAAGACTTAGACTTGAAATCATGATTTTAAGGGGTGAAAACCCAAACCAGCCCCCAAATGACCACGTAGGAGGCACGAACACCCTACACGTGACCAATGTAACTTATTGGAGCTGACCGCATAGTCTGGGGTCTCCGGATTCGAGAATATGATGACAATTTGCAAAAATCAACAAAATCAACACTTAAACTTAAAAACAAGCTGTTAAAGGATGAAAACCCAAACTAACCACCAAACGACCCAGTAGGAGGCACGAACACCACGTACAGGACCAATGTCACTTGTAGTAACTAACCGCGTAGTCCTGAGTCTCCCAGTTTGTGAATATGATTATAATTCGCAAAATCAACACTTATACTTAAAAACAAGTCGTTAAAGGGTGAAAACCCAAACCACCCCCCAAACGACCCCGTAAGAGGTACAAACACCTCGTACGGGACCAATGAAACTTGTAAGAACTGACCGCGTAATCCCGGGTCTCCCGATTTGTGAATATGACGATAATTTGCAAAAATTAAGACTTAGACTTGAAATCATGATTTTAAGGGGTGAAAACCCAAACCAGCCCCCAAATGACCACGTAGGAGGCACGAACACCCCTTACGGGACCAATGTAACTTATTGGAGCTCACCGCATATTCTGGGGTCTCCTGATTCGAGAATATGATGACAATTTGAAAAAATCAACAAAATCAACACTTAAACTTAAAAACAAGCCGTTAAAGGATGAAAACCCAAACTAACCCCCAAACGACCCAGTAGGAGGCACGAACACCACGTACTTGACCAATGTAACTTGTAGTAACTAACCGCGTAGTCCTGAGTCTCCCAGTTTGTGAATATGATGATAATTCGCAAAAATCAACACTTAGACTTAAAAACAAGTCGTTAAAGGGTGAAAACCCAAACCACCCCCGAAACGACCCCATAGGAGGCACGAACACCTCGCACGGGACCAATGTAACTTGTTTTAACTGACCGCGTAGTCCGTGGTCTCCCAATTTGATAATATGATGGTAATTTGCAAAAATCACACTTAGACTTAAAAACAAGCCGTTAAAGTATGAAAACCCAAACTAACCCCCAAACGACCCAGTAGGAGGCACGAACACCACGTACGGGACCAATGTAACTTGTAGTAACTAACCTCGTAGTCCTGAGTCTCCCAGTTTGTGAATATGATGATAATTCACAAAAATCAACACTTAGACTTAAAAACAAGCCGTTAAAGGGTGAAAACCCAAACTAGCCCCCAAACGACCCCGTAGGAGGCACGAACACCTCGCACGGGAGCAATGTAACTTGGAGGAACTGACCGCGTAGTCCCAGGTCTCCCGGTTTGTGAATGTGACGATAATTTGCAAAAATTAAAACTTAGACTTGAAATCATGATTTTAAGGGGTGAAAACCCAAACCAGCCCCCAAATGACCACGTAGGAGGCACGAACACCCCTTACGGGACCAATGTAACTTATTGGAGCTGACCGCATATTCTGGGGTCTCCTGATTCGAGAATATGATGACAATTTGAAAAAATCAACAAAATCAACACTTAAACTTAAAAACAAGCCGTTAAAGGATGAAAACCCAAACTAACCCCCAAACGACCCAGTAGGAGGCACGAACACCACGTACTTGACCAATGTAACTTGTAGTAACTAACCGCGTAGTCCTGAGTCTCCCAGTTTGTGAATATGATGATAATTCGCAAAAATCAACACTTAGACTTAAAAACAAGTCGTTAAAGTTGAAAACCCAAACCACCCCCGAAACGACCCCGTAGGAGGCACGAACACCTCGCACGGGACCAATGTAACTTGTTGTAACTGACCGCGTAGTCCGTGGTCTCCCAATTTGATAATATGATGGTAATTTGCAAAAATCACACTTAGACTTAAAAACAAGCCGTTAAAGTATGAAAACCCAAACTAACCCCCAAACGACCCAGTAGGAGGCACGAACACCACGTACGGAACCAATGTAACTTGTAGTAACTAACCTCGTAGTCCTGAGTCTCCCAGTTTGTGAATATGATGATAATTCGCAAAAATCAACACTTAGACTTAAAAACAAGCCGTTAAAGGGTGAAAACCCAAACTAGCCCCCAAACGACCCCGTAGGAGGCACGAACACCTCGCACGGGAGCAATGTAACTTGGAGTAACTGACCGCGTAGTCCCAGGTCTCCCGGTTTGTGAATGTGACGATAATTTGCAAAAATTAAAACTTAGACTTGAAATCATGATTTTAAGGGGTGAAAACCCAAACTAGCCCCCAAATGACCACGTAGGAGGCACGAACACCCTGCACGTGACCAATGTAACTTATTGGAGCTGACCGCATAGTCTGGGGTCTCCTGATTCGAGAATATGATGACAATTTGCAAAAATCAACAAAATCAACACTTAAACTTAAAAACAAGCTGTTAAAGGATGAAAACCCAAACTAACCACCAAACGACCCAGTAGGAGGCACGAACACCACGTACAGGACCAATGTCACTTGTAGTAACTAACCGCGTAGTCCTGAGTCTCCCAGTTTGTGAATATGATGATAATTCGCAAAATCAACACTTATACTTAAAAACAAGTCGTTAAAGGGTGAAAACCCAAACCACCCCCCAAACGACCCCGTAAGAGGTACAAACACCTCGTACGGGACCAATGAAACTTGTAAGAACTGACCGCGTAATCCCGGGTCTCCCGATTTGTGAATATGACGATAATTTGCAAAAATTAAGACTTAGACTTGAAATAATGATTTTAAGGGGTGAAAACCCAAACCAGCCCCCAAATGACCACGTAGGAGGCACGAACACCCCTTACGGGACCAATGTAACTTATTGGAGCTCACCGCATATTCTGGGGTCTCCTGATTCGAGAATATGATGACAATTTGAAAAAATCAACAAAATCAACACTTAAACTTAAAAACAAGCCGTTAAAGGATGAAAACCCAAACTAACCCCCAAACGACCCAGTAGGAGGCACGAACACCACGTACTTGACCAATGTAACTTGTAGTAACTAACCGCGTAGTCCTGAGTCTCCCAGTTTGTGAATATGATGATAATTCGCAAAAATCAACACTTAGACTTAAAAACAAGTCGTTAAAGGGTGAAAACCCAAACCACCCCCGAAACGACCCCATAGGAGGCACGAACACCTCGCACGGGACCAATGTAACTTGTTTTAACTGACCGCGTAGTCCGTGGTCTCCCAATTTGATAATATGATGGTAATTTGCAAAAATCACACTTAGACTTAAAAACAAGCCGTTAAAGTATGAAAACCCAAACTAACCCCCAAACGACCCAATAGGAGGCACGAACACCACGTACGGGACCAATGTAACTTGTAGTAACTAACCTCGTAGTCCTGAGTCTCCCAGTTTGTGAATATGATGATAATTCGCAAAAATCAACACTTAGACTTAAAAACAAGCCGTTAAAGGGTGAAAACCCAAACTAGCCCCCAAACGACCCCGTAGGAGGCACGAACACCTCGCACGGGAGCAATGTAACTTGGAGGAACTGACCGCGTAGTCCCAGGTCTCCCGGTTTGTGAATGTGACGATAATTTGCAAAAATTAAAACTTAGACTTGAAATCATGATTTTAAGGGGTGAAAACCCAAACCAGCCCCCAAATGACCACGTAGGAGGCACGAACACCCCTTACGGGACCAATGTAACTTATTGGAGCTGACCGCATATTCTGGGGTCTCCTGATTCGAGAATATGATGACAATTTGAAAAAATCAACAAAATCAACACTTAAACTTAAAAACAAGCCGTTAAAGGATGAAAACCCAAACTAACCCCCAAACGACCCAGTAGGAGGCACGAACACCACGTACTTGACCAATGTAACTTGTAGTAACTAACCGCGTAGTCCTGAGTCTCCCAGTTTGTGAATATGATGATAATTCGCAAAAATCAACACTTAGACTTAAAAACAAGTCGTTAAAGTTGAAAACCCAAACCACCCCCGAAACGACCCCGTAGGAGGCACGAACACCTCGCACGGGACCAATGTAACTTGTTGTAACTGACCGCGTAGTCCGTGGTCTCCCAATTTGATAATATGATGGTAATTTGCAAAAATCACACTTAGAGTTAAAAACAAGCCGTTAAAGTATGAAAACCCAAACTAACCCCCAAACGACCCAGTAGGAGGCACGAACACCACGTACGGGACCAATGTAACTTGTAGTAACTAACCTCGTAGTCCTGAGTCACCCAGTTTGTGAATATGATGATAATTCGCAAAAATCAACACTTAGACTTAAAAACAAGCCGTTAAAGGGTGAAAACCCAAACTAGCCCCCAAACGACCCCGTAGGAGGCACGAACACCTCGCACGGGAGCAATGTAACTTGGAGGAACTGACCGCGTAATCCCAGGTCTCCCGGTTTGTGAATGTGACGATAATTTGCAAAAATTTAAACTTAGACTTGAAATCATGATTTTAAGGGGTGAAAACCCAAACCAGCCCCCAAATGACCACGTAGGAGGCACGAACACCCTGCACGTGACCAATGTAACTTATTGGAGCTGACCGCATAGTCTGGGGTCTCCTGATTCGAGAATATGATGACAATTTGCAAAAATCAACAAAATCAACACTTAAACTTAAAAACAAACTGTTAAAGGATGAAAACCCAAACTAACCACCAAACGACCCAGTAGGAGGCACGAACACCACGTACAGGACCAATGTCACTTGTAGTAACTAACCGCGTAGTCCTGAGTCTCCCAGTTTGTGAATATGATGATAATTCGCAAAATCAACACTTATACTTAAAAACAAGTCGTTAAAGGGTGAAAACCCAAACCACCCCCCAAACGACCCCGTAAGAGGTACAAACACCTCGTACGGGACCAATGAAACTTGTAAGAACTGACCGCGTAATCCCGGGTCTCCCGATTTGTGAATATGACGATAATTTGCAAAAATCAACACTTAGACTTAAAAACAAGCAGTTAAAGGGAAAAAACCCAAACACCCCCCAAACAACCCCGTAGGAGGCACAAACACCTCGCACGGGGCCCATGTAACTTTTTGGAACTGGTCGCGTTGTCCCGGTTCTCTCGGCTTGAGAATATGGTGATAATTTGCAACAATCACACTAGAGTTAAAAACAAGCCGTTAAAAGGTGAAAACCCAAACAAGCCCCCAAAAGACCACGTAAGAGGCACGAACACCTCGCACGGGACCAATGTAACTTGTTGGAACTGACCGCGTAGTTCGGGGTCTCCCAATTTGAGAATATGATGGTAATTTGCAAAAATCAACAAAATCAACACTTAAACTTAAAAACAAGTCGTTAAATGGGGAAAACCCAAACCAACCCCAAAACGACCCCGTAAGAGGCACGAACACCTCGCACGGGACCAATGTAACTTGTAGTAACACACCGCGTAGTCTCAGGTCTCACGGTTTGTGAATATGACGATAATTTGCAAAAATCAACACTTAGACTTAAAAACAAGCCTTTAAATGGTAAAAACGCAAACCACCCCCCAAACGACCCGTAGGAGGCACGAACAACTAGCACAGGAACAATGTAAATTGTTGTAACTGATCGCGTAGTCCCGGGTCTCCAGTTTGTGAATATGATGGTAATTTGATAAAATCAACACTTACACTTAGGAGGCACGAACACCTCGCACGGGGCCCATGTAACTTTTTGGAACTGGTCGCGTTGTCCCGGTTCTCTCGGCTTGAGAATATGGTGATAATTTGCAACAATCACACTAGACTTTAAAACAAGCCGTTAAAGGGTGGAAACCCAAACCACCCCCCAAACGACCCCTTAGGAGGCACGAACACCTCTCACGGGACCAATGTAACTTGTTGGAAATGACCGCGTAGTTCGGGGTCTCCCCATTTCAGAATATGATGATAATTTGCAAAAATCAACAAAATCAAAACTTAAACTTGAAAACAAGCCGTTAAATGGTGAAAACCCAAACCAGCGCCCAAACGACCCCGTAGGAGGCACGAGCACCTCATACGGGACCAATGTAACTTATAGTAACTGACCGCGTAGTCTCGGGTCTCCCAGTTTGTGAATATGATGATAATTTGCAAATATCAACACTTAGACTTAAAAACAAGTCGTTAAAGGAGGAAAACCTAAACCACCCCCCGAAACGACCCCGTTTGAGGCACGAACAGCTCGCACGGGACCAATGTAACTTGTTGGAACTGACCGCGTAGTCCGGGGTCTCCCAGTTTCTGAATATGATGGCAATTTGCACAAATCAACACTTAGACTTAAAAACAAGTTGTTAAAGGGTGAAAACCTAAACAACCCCCAAAACGACCCCGTAGGAGGCACGAACACCTCGCACGGGGTTAATGTAACTTGTTGGAACTGACCGCGCAGTCCCGGGTCTCCTGATTAGTGAATATGACGATAATTGGCAAAAATAAAACTTAGACTTGAAAACAAGTGGTTAAAGGGTGAAAATCCAAACCAGCCGCCAAATGACCCCGTAAGAGGCACGAACACCTCGTACGGGACCAATGTAACTTGAAGGAACTGACCGCGCAGACTCGGCTCTCCCCGTTTGAGAATATGGGGGTAACTTGCAAAAATTAAAATTAGACTTAAAAGCAAGCCGTTAAAGGGTGAAAACCCAAACCAACCCCCAAACGACCCCGTAAGAGGTACAAACACCTCGTACGGGACCAATGTAACTTGTAGGAACTTACCACATAGTTCCGGGTCTCCCGGTTTATGAATATAACAATAATTTGCAAAAATCAACAATTAAACTTAAAAACAAGCCGTTGAAGGGTGAAAACCCAAACTAACCCCCAAACGACCCAGTAGGAGGCACGAACACCACGTACAGGACCAATGTCACTTGTAGTAACTAACCGCGTAGTCCTGAGTCTCCCAGTTTGTGAATATGATGATAATTCGCAAAATCAACACTTATACTTAAAAACAAGTCGTTAAAGGGTGAAAACCCAAACCACCCCCCAAACGACCCCGTAAGATGTACAAACACCTCGTACGGGACCAATGAAACTTGTAAGAACTGACCGCGTAATCCCGGGTCTCCCGATTTGTGAATATGACGATAATTTGCAAAAATCAACACTTAGACTTAAAAACAAGCAGTTAAAGGGAAAAAACCCAAACACCCCCCAAACAACCCCGTAGGAGGCACGAACACCTCGCACGGGGCCCATGTAACTTTTTGGAACTGGTCGCGTTGTCCCGGTTCTCTCGGCTTGAGAATATGGTGATAATTTGCAACAATCACACTAGACTTAAAAACAAGCCGTTAAAAGGTGAAAACCCAAACAAGCCCCCAAAAGACCACGTAAGAGGCACGAACACCTCGCACGGGACCAATGTAACTTGTTGGAACTGACCGCGTAGTTCGGGGTCTCCCAATTTGAGAATATGATGGTAATTTGCAAAAATCAACAAAATCAACACTTAAACTTAAAAACAAGTCGTTAAATGGGGAAAACCCAAACCAACCCCAAAACGACCCCGTAAGAGGCACGAACACCTCGTACGGGACCAATGTAACTTGTAGTAACACACCGCGTAGTCTCAGGTCTCACGGTTTGTGAATATGACGATAATTTGCAAAAATCAACACTTAGACTTAAAAACAAGCATTTAAATGGTAAAAACGCAAACCACCCCCCAAACGACCCCGTAGGAGGCACGAACAACTAGCACAGGAACAATGTAAATTGTTGTAACTGATCGCGTAGTCCCGGGTCTCCAGTTTGTGAATATGATGTTAATTTGATAAAATCAACACTTACACTTAGGAGGCACGAACACCTCGCACGGGGCCCATGTAACTTTTTGGAACTGGTCGCGTTGTCCCTGTTCTCTCGGCTTGAGAATATGGTGATAATTTGCAACAATCACACTAGACTTTAAAACAAGCCGTTAAAGGGTGAAAACCCAAACCACCCCGCAAACGACCCCTTAGGAGGCACGAACACCTCTCACGGGACCAATGTAACTTGTTGGAAATGACCGCGTAGTTCGGGGTCTCCCCATTTCGGAATATGACGATAATTTGCAAAAATTAACAAAATCAAAACTTAAACTTGAAAATAAGTCGTTAAATGGTGAAAACCCAAACCAGCGCCCAAACGACCCCGTAGGAGGCACGAGCACCTCATACGGGACCAATGTAACTTGTAGTAACTGACCGCGTAGTCTCGGGTCTCCCAGTTTGTGATTATGATGATAATTTGCAAATATCAACACTTAGACTTAAAAACAAGTCGTTAATGGGGGAAAACCCAAACCACCCCCGAAACGACCCCGTTTGAGGCACGAACAGCTCGCACGGGACCAATGTAACTTGTTGGAACTGACCGAGTAGTCCGGGGTCTCCCAGTTTCTGAATATGATGGCAATTAGCACAAATCAACACTTAGACTTAAAAACAAGTTGTTAAAGGGTGAAAACCTAAACAACCCCCAAAACGACCCCGTAGGAGGCACGAACACCTCGCACGGGGCTAATGTAACTTGTTGGAACTGACCGCGCAGTCCCGGGTCTCCTGATTAGTGAATATGACGATAATTGGCAAAAATAAAACTTAGACTTGAAAACAAGTGGTTAAAGGGTGAAAATCCAAACCAGCCGCCAAATGACCCCGTAAGAGGCACGAACACCTCGTACGGGACCAATGTAACTTGAAGGAACTGACCGCGCAGACTCGGCTCTCCCGGTTTGATAATATGGGGATAACTTGCAAAAATTAAAATTAGACTTAAAAGCAAGCCGTTAAAGGGTGAAAACCCAAACCAACCCCCAAACGACCCCGTAAGAGGTACAAACACCTCGTACGGGACCAATGTAACTTGTAGTAACTGACCGCATAATCCCGGGTCTCCCGGTTTGTGAATATGATGATAATTTGCAAAAATCAACACTTAGACTTAAAAACTAGCCGTTAAAGGCCGAAAACTCAAACCACCCCCCAAACAACCTCGTAGGAGGCACGAACACCTCGCACGGGACCAATGTAACTTGTTGGAACTGATCGCGTTGTCCTGGGTCTCCCGGCTTGAGAATATGGCGATAATTTGCAAAAATCACACTAGACTTAAAAACAAGCCGTTAAAGGGTGAGAACACAAACAAGCCCCCAAAAGACCCCGTAAGAGGCACGAACACCTCGCACGGGACCAATGTAATTTGTTGGAACTGATCGCGTAGTCCGGGGTCTCCCAATTTGAGAATATGACGATAATTTGCAAAAATCAACGAAATCAACACTTAAACTTAAAAACAAGCCGTTAAATGGTGAAAACCCAAACAAACCCCCAAACGACCCCGTAGGAGGCACGGACACCTCGTACGGGACCAATGTATCTGGTAGTAACAGACCGCGTAGTCCCTGGTCTCCCAGTTTGTGAATATGATGATAATTTGCAAAAATCAACACTTAGACTTAAAAACAAGTAGTTAAAGGGTGAAAACCAAAACCACCCCCCAAACGACCCCGTAGGAGGCACGAACACCTCAACCGGGACCAATGTAACTTGTTGGAACTGACAGCGTAGTCCGGGGTCTCCTAATTTGAGAATATGATGATAATTTGCTAAAATCACACTTAAACTTAAAAACAAGCCGTTAAAAGGTGAAAACCCAAACCAGCCCCCAAACGACCCCGTAGGAGGCACGAACACCTCGTACATGACCAATTTAACTTGTAGTAAATGACCGCGTAGTCCAAGGTCTCCCAATTTGTGAATATGATGGTAATTTGCACAAATCAACACTTAGACTTAAAAACAAGCCGTTAAAGGGTGAAAACCCAAAAAAACCCAAACGACCTCGTAGGAGGCACGAACACCTCGCACGGGACCCATGTAACTTGTTGGAACTGACCGCGCAGTCCCGGGTCTCCTGATTAGTGAATATGACGATAATTGGCAAAAATAAAACTTAGAATTGAAAACAAGTTGTTAAAGGGTGAAAATCCAAACCACCCCCCAAATAACCCCGTAGGAGGCACGAACCCCTCGCACAGGACCAAGGTAACTTGTTGGAACTGATCGCGTAGTCCCGGGTCTCCCGGTTTGAGAATATGGCAATAATTTGCTAAAATCACACTAGACTAAAAAAACAAGTCGTTAAAGGGTGAAAACCAAAACCAACCCCCAAAAGACCCCGTAAGTGGCACGAACACCTCGCACGGAACAAATGTAACTTGTAGGAACTGAGCGCATAGTCCCGGGTCTCCCAGTTTGTGAATATGATGATAATTTGTAAAAATCAACACTCAGACTTGAAAACAAGTCGTTAAAGGGTGAGAACCCAAACCACCCCCAAACGACCCCGTAGGAGGCCCGAACACCTCGCACGGGACCAATGTAACTTGTTGGAACTGACCGCGTAGTTCGGGGTCTCCCAATTTGAGAATATGACAATAATTTTCAAAAATCATACTTAGACTTAAAAACAAGCTGTTAAAGGGTGAAAACCGAAACCAGCCCCCAAACGACCCCGTGTGAGGCACGAAAACCTCGTACGGGACCAATTTGTCTTGTACTAACTAACCGCATAGTCCCGGGTCTCCCAATTTGTGAATATGATGATAATTTGAAAAAATCAACACTTAGACTTAAAAACAAGCCGTTAAAGGATGAAAACCCAAACCATCCCCCAAACGACCCCGTATGAGGCACGAACACCTCGAACGGGACCAATGTAACTTGTTGGAACTGACCGCCTAGTCCTGGGTCTCTCGATTAGTGAATATGACGACAATTGGCAAAAATAATACTTTGACTTGAAAACAAGCCATTAAACGGTGAAAATCCAAACGAGCCCCCAAATGACCCAGTAAGAGGCACGGACACCTCATACATGACCAATGAAACTTGTAGGAACTGACCGCGCAGTCCCGACTCTCCCAGGTAGAGAATATGGTGATAACTTGCAAAAATTACAATTTGACTTAAAAACAAGCCGTTAAGGGGTAAAAACCCAAACCAACCCCCAAAAGACCCTGTAAGAGGCAAAAACACCTCGTACGGGACCAACGTAACTTGTAGGAATTGACCGCATAGTCCCAGGTCTCCCGATTTGAGAATATGACAATAATTTGCAAAAATCACACTTAGACTAAAAAACAAGCCATTAAAGGGTGAAAACCCAAACCAGACCCCAAACGACCCCGTAGGACGCACGAACACCTCGCACGGGACCAATGTAACTTGTAAGAACTCATCACGTAGTCCCGGGTCTCCCTGTTTGTGAATATTATGATAATTTGCAAAAATTAACACTTACACTTAAAAACAAGCCTTTAAATGGTGAAAACCCAAACCAGCCCCCACACGACCACGTAGGAGGCACGAACATCTCGCACGGGACCAATGTAACTTGTAAGAGCTGACCGCGTAGTCCCAGGTCTCCCGATTCGAGAATATGATGATAAATTGCAAAAATGAACAAAATAAACACTTAAACTTGAAAACAAGCCGTTAAAGGGTGAAAACCCAAAGCAGTGCCCAAACGACCCCGTAGGAGGTACGAACACTTCGTACAGGACAAATGTAACTTCTACGTACTGACCGCATAGTCCCGGGTCTCCCAGTTTGTGAATATGATGATAATTTGCAAAAATCAACACTTAGACTTAAAAATTAGCCGTTAAAGGGTGAAAACCCAAACCACCCCCCAAACGATCCAGTAGGAGGCACGAACACATCGCACGGGACGAATGTAACCATGTTGGAATTGATCGCGTAGTCCGGGGTCTCCCAATTTGAGAATATGATGATAATTTGCAAAAATCAACAAAATCAACACTCAAACATAAAAACAATCCGTTAAAGGGTGAAAACCCAAACCAGCCCCAAAACGACCCCATAAGAGGCACAAACACCTCGCACGGGACCAATGTAACTTGTAGGAACTGATCATGTTTTCCCGGGTCTGCCGGTTGGTGAATATGATGATAATTCACAAAAATTAACACATAGACTTAAAAACAAGCCTTTAAATGGTGAAAACCCAAACCAGCCCCCAAACGACCACGTAGGAGGCACGGACATCTCGCACGGGACCAATGTAACGTGTAGGAACTGACCGCATAGTCCCAGGTCTCCCGATTCGAGAATATGATTATAATTTACAAAAATCAACAAAATCAACACTTAAACTTAAAAACAAGCCATTAAAGGGTGAAAACCGAAAGCAACCCCAAATGACCCCGTAGGAGGCACGAACACCTCATATACGACCAATGTAACTTGTGTGAACTGACCATGTAGTATCGGGTCTCCCAGTTTGTGAATATGATGATAATTTGCAAAAATCAATACTTAGACTTAAAAACAAGCCGTTAAAGGGTGAAAACCCAAACTAGCCCCCAAACGACCCCGTAGGAGGCACGAACACCTCGCACGGGAGCAATGTAACTTGGAGGAACTGACCGCGTAGTCCCAGGTCTCCCGGTTTGTGAATATGACGATAATTTGCAAAAATTAAAACTTAGACTTGAAATCATGATTTTAAGGGGTGAAAACCCAAACCAGCCCCCAAATGACCACGTAGGAGGCACGAACACCCCGCACAGGACCAATGTAACTTATTGGAGCTGACCGCATAGTCTCGGGTCTCCTGATTCGAGAATATGATGACAATTTGCAATAATCAACAAAATCAACACTTAAACTTAAAAACAAGTCGTTAAAGTATGAAAACGCAAACTAACCCCCAAACGACCCAGTAGGAGGCACGAACACCACGTACGGGACCAATGTAACTTGTAGTAACTAACCTCGTAGTCCTGAGTCTCCCAGTTTGTGAATATGACGATAATTCACAAAAATCAACACTTAGACTTAAAAACAAGCCGTTAAAGGGTGAAAACCCAAACTAGCCCCCAAACGACCCCGTAGGAGGCACGAACACCTCGCACGGGAGAAATGTAACTTGGAGGAACTGACCGCGTAGTCCCAGGTCTCCCGGTTTGTGAATGTGATGATAATTTGCAAAAATTAAAACTTAGACTTGAAATCATGATTTTAAGGGGTGAAAACCCAAACCAGCCCCCAAATGACCACGTAGGAGGCACGAACACCCCGCACGGGACCAATGTAACTTATTGGAGCTGACCGCATAGTCTGGGGTCTCCTGATTCGAGAATATGATGACAATTTGGAAAAATCAACAAAATCAACACTTAAACTTAAAAACAAGCCGTTAAAGGATGAAAACCCAAACTAACCCCCAAACGACCCAGTAGGAGGCACGAACACCACGTACGGGACCAATGTAACTTGTAGTAACTAACCTCGTAGTCCTGAGTCTCCCAGTTTGTGAATATGATGATAATTCGCAAAAATCAACACTTAGACTTAAAAACAAGCCGTTAAAGGGTGAAAACCCAAACTAGCCCCCAAACGACCCCGTAGGAGGCACGAACACCTCGCACGGGAGAAATGTAACTTGGAGGAACTGACCGCGTAGTCCCAGGTCTCCCGGTTTGTGAATGTGACGATAATTTGCAAAAATTAAAACTTAGACTTGAAATCATGATTTTAAGGGGTGAAAACCCAAACCAGCCCCCAAATGACCACGTAGGAGGCACGAACACCCCGCACGGGACCAATGTAACTTATTGGAGCTGACCGCATAGTCTGGGGTCTCCTGATTCGAGAATATGATGACAATTTGCAAAAATCATCAAAATAAACACTTAAACTTAAAAACAAGCCGTTAAAGGATGAAAACCCAAACTAACCCCCAAACGACCCAGTAGGAGGCACGAACACCACGTACTTGACCAATGTAACTTGTAGTAACTAACCGCGTAGTCCTGAGTCTCCCAGTTTTTGAATATGATGATTATTCGCAAAAATCAACACTTATACTTAAAAACAAGTCGTTAAAGGGTGAAAACCCAAACCACCCACCAAACGACCCCGTAGGAGGCACGAACACCTCGCACGGGACCAATGTATCTTGTTGGAACTGATCGCGTAGTCCCGGGTCTCCCGATTAGTGAATATGATAATAATTGGCAAAAATAACACTTAGACATAAAAACAAGCCGTTAAAGGGTGAAAACCCAAACCAGCCCCTAGCAGACCCCCTAAGCAGCAAGAACACCTCGTATGGGACCAATGTAACTTGTAGGAACGGACCGTGTAGCCCCAGGTCTCCCAATTTGAGAATAATATTGTAACTTGCAAGCATCAGTATCAGACTTAAAAACAAGTCGTTAAAGGGTGAAAACCCAAAACCAACCCCCAAACGATGCTGTAAGAGGCGCAAACACCTCGTACGGGACCAATGTAACTTGTAGGAACTGACTGCGTAATCTCGGGTCTCCTGGTTTGTGAATAACACGATAATTTGCAAAACTCAACACTTAGACTTAAAAACAAGTCGTTAAAGGGAAAAAACCCAAACGACCCCGTAGGAGACACGAACACCTCGCACGGGACCAATGTAACTTGTTGGAACTAACCGCGTAGTCCCGGATCTCTCGGTTTGAGAATATGGCGACGATTTGCAAAAATCACACTAGACATAAAAATAAGCCGTTAGAGGGTGAAAACTCAAACCAGCCCCCAAAAGATCTCATAAGAGGTACGAACACCTCGCACGGGACCAATGTAACTTGTAGGAACTTACCGCGTTGTCCCGCGTCTCTCGGATTTAGAATATGGCGATAATTTACAAAAATCAACACTCAAACTTAAAAACAAGCAGTTAAAGGGTGAAAACCCAAACCAGCCACCGAACGACCCCGTAGGAGGCACAGACACCTCGCACGGGACCAATGTAAGTTATAGGAACTCATCACGTAGTCCCGGGTCTCCCGGTTTGTGAATATTACGATAATTTGCAAAAATTAACACTTACACTTAAAAACAAGCCTTTAAATGGTGAAAACCCAAACCAGCCCCCACACGACCACGTAGGAGGCACAAACATCTCGCACGGGACCAATGAAACTTGTAGGAGGTGATCGCGTAGTCCCAAGTCTCCCGATTTGAGAATGTGATGATAAGTTGCAAAAATCAACAAAATCAACACTTAAACTTAAAAACAAGCCGTTAAATGGTGAAAACCCAAAACAACCCCCAAACGACCCCGTAGGAGGTACAAACACTTCGTATAGGAAAAATGTAACTTGTACGAACTCACCGCATAGTCCCGGGTCTCCTAGTTTGTGAATATGATGATAATTTGCAAAAATTAACACTTAGACTTAAAAATAAGTCGTTAAAGGATGAAAACCCAAACCACCCCCCAAACGATCCCGTAGGAGGTACGAACACCTCACACGGGATGAATGTAACCTTGTTGGAACTGATTGCGTAGTCCGGGGTCTCCCAATTTGAGAATATGATGATAATTTGCAGAAATCAACAAAATCAACACTTAAACATAAAAACAAGCCGTTAAAGGGTGAAAACCCAAAGCAGCGCCCAAACGACCCCGTAGAAGGCACGAACACATCGTACAGGACCAATGTAACATGTACGAACTGATCGCGTAGTCCCAGATCTCCCAGTTTGTGAATATGATGATAATTTGCAAAAATAAACAGTTACACTTATAAACAAGTCGTTAAAGGTTGAAAACCCAAACCACCACCCAAACGACCCCGTAGGAGGCACGAACACCTTGTACATGACCAATGTAACCTTGTTGGAACTGACCGCGTAGTCCGGGGTCTCTCGATTTGAGAATATGATGATAATTTGCAAAAAATCAACAAAATCAACACTTAAACATAAAAACAAGTTATTAAAGGTGAAAACCCAAACCAGCCCCAAAACAACCCCGTAAGATGCACGAACACCGCGTACGGGACCAATGTAACTTGTAGGAACTGATCGCGTAGTCTCGTGTCTCCTGGTTTGTGAATATGATGATCATTTGCAAAAATTAACACTTAGACTTAAAAAAAGCCTTTAAAGGGTGAAAACCCAAACCAGCCCCCAAACGACCACGTAGGAGGTACGAACATCTCGCACGGGACCAATGTAACTTGTAGGAACTGACCGCGTAGTCCCAGGTCACCCGATTCGAGAATATAATGATAATTGGCTAAAATCTACAAAATCAACACTTAAACTTAAAAACAAGTCGTTAAAGGGTGAAAACCCAAACCAGCCCCAAAACGACACCGTAAGAGGCCCGAACACCCCGCTCGGGACCAATGTAACTTGTTGGAACTGACCGCGTAGTCCCAGGTCTCCCGATTAGTGAATCTGAGAATAATTGGCAAAAATAACACTTAGACATAAAAATAAGCCGTTAAAGGGTGAAAACCTAAACCAGCCCCTAAAAGACACCGTAAGAGGCATGAACACCTCGTATGGGACCAATGTAACTTGTAGGAACTGACAGCGTAGTCTCGGGTCTCCCGATTCGAGAATATGATGATAATTTGGAAAAATCACACTTAGACTTAAAAACAAGCCGTTAAAGGGTTAAAAACCAGACCAGCCCCAAAACAACCTAGTAGGAGGCACAAACACCTCGCACAGGACCAATGCAACTTGTAGGAACTGAACCGCGTAGTCCCGGGTCTAGCGGTTTGAGAATATGATGATAATTTGTAAAAATTAACAAAATCAACACTTAAACATAAAAACAAGCCATTAAAGGTTGAATACCCAAACCCGAACCCAAATGACCCCGTAGGAGGCACGAACACCTCGTACGGGACCAAAGTAACTTGTAGGAACTGACCGTGTAGTCTCGGGTGTCTCGGTTTGTGAATATGATGATATTTTGCAAAAATAACACTTAGACATAAAAATAAGCCGTTAAAGGGTGAAAACCTAAACCAGCCCCTAAAAGACACCGTAAGAGGCATGAACACCTCGTATGGGACCAATGTAACTTGTAGGAACTGACAGCGTAGTATCGGGTCTCCCGATTCGAGAATATGATGATAATTTGGAAAAATCACACTTAGACTTAAAAACAAGCCGTTAAAGGGTTAAAAACCAGACCAGCCCCAAAACAACCTAGTAGGAGGCACAAACACCTCGCACAGGACCAATGCAACTTGTAGGAACTGAACCGCGTAGTCCCGGGTCTAGCGGTTTGAGAATATGATGATAATTTGTAAAAATTAACAAAATCAACACTTAAACATAAAAACAAACCATTAAAGGTTGAATACCCAAACCCGCACCCAAATGACCCCGTAGGAGGCACGAACACCTCGTACGGGACCAAAGTAACTTGTAGGAACTGACCGTGTAGTCTCGGGTGTCTCGGTTTGTGAATATGATGATATTTTGCAAAAATCAACACTTATACATAAAAATAAGCCGTTAAAGGGTGAAAACCCAGACCAGCCCCCAAACGACCCAGTAGGAGGCACAATAACCTCGCACGGGACCAATGTAACTTGTAGGAACTGGCCGCTTTGTCCCGGGTGTCCCGGATTTAGAATATGATGATAATTTACAAAAATCAACACTCAAACTTAAAAACAAGTCGTTAAATAGTGAAAACCCAAACCAGCCACCAAACGACCCCGTGGGAGGCACGAACACCTCGCGCGGGACTAATGTAACTTGTAGGAACTGATTGCGTAGTCCCAGGTCTCACGATTTGAGAATATGATGATAATTTGCAAAAATACACTTAGACTTAAAAACAAGACGTTAAAGGGTGAATACCCAAACCAGCGCCAAAATGACCCCGTAGGAGGCACGAACACCTCGCACGGGACCAATGTAACTTGGAGGAACTGACCGCATAGTCCCGACTCTCCTGGTTTGTGAATATGATGATAATTTTCAAAAATTAACACTTAGACTTAAAAACAAGCCTTTAAAGGGTGAAAACCCAAACGAGCCCCCAAACAACCATGTAGGAGGCACAAACACCTCGTACGGGACCATTGTAACTTGTTTGAACTGACCGCGTAGTCTCAGGTCTCCTAATTCGAGAATATGACGGTAATTTGCAAAAATGAACCAAATCAACACCTAAACTTAAAAACAAGCCGTTAAAGGGTGAAAACCCAAACCAACCCCCAAATGACCCCGTAGGAGGCGCGAACACCTCGTACGGGACCAATGTAACTTGAAGTAACTGACCGCGTAGTCCCGGGTCTCCCAGCTTGTGAATATGATGATAATTTGCAAAAATCAACACTTACACTTAAAAATAAGTCGTTAAAGGGTGAAAACCCAAACCACCACCCAAACGACCCCGTAGGAGGCACGAACACCTCGTACGGGACCAATGTAACTTGTTGGAACTGACCGCGTAGTCCGGGGTCCCCCAATTAGAGAATATGACGACAATTTGCAAAAATAAAAAAAATCAACACTTAAACATCAAAACAAGCCGTTAAAGGGTGAAAACCCAAACCAAACCCCAAACGCCTCGTAAGAGGCACGAACACCTCGCACGGGACCAATGAAACTAGTAGGAACTGACTGCGTAGTCTCGGGTCTCCCAATTTGAGAATATGACAATAATTTTCAAAAATCAACACTTCAACTTAAAAACAAGTCGTTAAACGGTGAAAACCCAAACCATCCCCCCAACGACCCCGTAGGAGGTACGAACATCTCTCACGGGACCAATGTAAATTGTAGGGACTGATCGTGTAGTCCCAGGTCTCTCGATTCGAGAATATGATGATAATTTGCAAAAATCAACAAAATCAACACTTAAACTTAAAAACAAGCCGTTAAAGGGTGAAAACCCAAACCAGCCCCTAAAAGACCCCATAAGAGGCCCGAACACCTCACACGGGACCAATGTAACTTGTAGGATCTAATCGCGTAGTCTCGTGTCTCCCAATATGTGAATATGACGATAATTTGCAAAAATTTACACTTAGACTTAAAAAGAGCCTTTAAATGGTGAAAACCCAAACCAGCCCCCAAACGACCATGTAGGAGGTACGAACATCTCGCACGGGACCAATGTAACTTGTAGGTACGGACCGCGTAATCCCAGGTCTCATAATTCGATAATATGATGATAATTTGAAAAAATCAACGAAATCAACACTTAAACTTAAAAACAAGTGGTTAAAGGGGGAAAACCCAAAGCAGCCCCCAAATGACACCGTAGGAGGCACGAAAACCTCGTACAGGAACAATGTCACTTGTACGAACTGACCGTGTAGTCCTAGGTCTCCCAGTTTGTGAATATGATGATAATTTTCAAAAATCAACACTTAGACTTAATAACAAGCCATTAAAGGGTGAAAACCCAAACCACCCCCCAAATAACCCCGTAGGAGGCACGAACACCTCGTACGGGACCAATCTAACCTGGTTGGAACTGACCGCGTAGTCCGGGGTCTCCCGATTTGAGAATATGATGATAATTTGCAAAAATCAAAAAAATCAACACTTAAACTTAAAAACAAGCCGTTAAAGGTTGAAAACCCATACCAGCCCCTAAACGACCCTATAAGAGGTACAAACACCTCGCATGGGACCAATGTAACTTGTAGGAACTGACCGCGTTGTCCCGGATTTAGAATATGACGATAATTTACAAAAATTAACACTAAAACTTAAAAATAAGCCGTTAAAGGGTGAAAACCCAAACCAGCCACCAAACGACCCCGTGGGAGGCAAGAACACCTCGTACGTGACTAATGTAACTCGTAGGAACTGATCGCGTAGTCCCAGGTCTCACGATTTGAGATTATGATGATAATTTGCAAAAATACACTTAGACTTAAAAACAAGACGTTAAAGGGTGAATACCCAAACCAGCCCCCAAACGACCCCGTAGAAGGCACGAACACCTCGCACGGGACCAATATAACTTGGAGGAACTGATCGCATAGTCCCGAGTCTTCCGATTTGTGAATATGATGATAATTTTTGAAAATTAACACTTAGACTTAAAAACAAGCCTTTAAAGGGTGAAAACCCAAACCAGGCCCCAAACGACCACATGGAGGCACGAACACCTCGCACGGGACCAATGTAACTTGTTTGAAGTGATTGCGTAGTCTCGGGTCTCCCAGTTCGAGAATATGACGGTAATTTGCAAAAATCAACAAAATCAAGACTTAAACTTAAAAACAAGCCATTAAAGGGTGAAAAACCAAACCAACCCCCAAACGACCCCGTAGGAGGCAAGAACACCTTTTACGGGACTAATGTAACTTGAAGTAACTGACCGCGTAGTTCGAGGTCTCCCGATTTCAGAATATGACAATAATTTGCAAAAATCAACACTTACACTTAAAAATAAGTCGTGAAAGCGTGAAAACCCAAACCACCAATCAAACGACCCCGTAGGAGGCACGAACACCTCGCACGGGTCCAATGTAACTTATTGGAACTGACCGCGTAGTCCAGGGTCTCCCAATTTGAGAATATGATGATAATTTGCGAAAATCAAAAAAATCAACACTTAAACTTAAAAACAAGCCGTTAAAGGGTGAAAACCCAAACGACCCCGTAAGTGGCACGAACACCTCGCACGGGACCAATGTAACTTCTAGGAACTGACCGCGTAGTCTCAGGTCTCCCAATTTGAGAATATGACAATAATTTTCAAAAATAAACACTTAAAATTAAAAACAAGCCGCTAAAGGGTGAAAACCCAAAGCAGCCCCCAAACGACCCCGTAGGAGGCACGAACACCTCCTACATGACCAATGTAACTTGTATGAACTGACCGCATAGTCCCGGATCTCCCAGTTTCTGAATATGATGATTATTTGCAAAAATCAACACTTAGACTTAAAAACAAGCTGTTAAAGGGTGAAAGCCCAAACCACCCCCCAAATGACCCCGTAGGAGGCACGAACACCTCGCATAGCACCAATGTAACCTTGTTGGAACTGCCCGTGTAGTTCGGGGTCTCCCGATTTGAGAATATGTCGAAAATTTGCAAAAATCAACAAATTCAACACTTAAAGTTAAAAACAAGTCGTTAAAGGGTGAAAACCCAAACCTACCCCAAAACGACCTTGAAAGAGGCACGAGCATCTCGCATGGGACCAATGTAAGTTGTAGGAACTGATCGTGTAGTCCCGGGTCTCCCGATTTGTGAATATGATGATAATTTGTAAAACTTAACACTTAGACTTAAAAACAAGACTTTAAATGGTGAAAACCCAAACTTGCCCCCAAACGACCACTTAGAAGGCACGAACATCTTGCACGGAACCAATGTAACTTGTAGGAACTGTCCACGTAGTCCGGGGTCTCCCAATTTGAGAATATGACGATAATTTGCAAAAATCACACTTAGACTTAAAAACAAGCCGTTAAAGGGTGAAAACCCGAACCACCCCCCAAACGACCCCGTAGGAGGCACGAACACCAGGCACGGGACCAATGTAACTTGTTGGAACTGAGCGCGTTGTTTGGGGTCTCCCGATTTGACAATATGATGATAATTTGCAAAAATCAACAAAATCAACACTTAAATTTAAAAACAAGTCGTTAAATGGTGGAAACCCAAACCAGCCCCCAAACGACCCCGTAGGAGGCTCGAACACCTCGCACGGGCGAATGTAACTTCTAGGAACTGATCACATAGTCCCGAGTCTCTCGGTTTGTGAATAAGACGATAATTTGCAAAATTAACACTTAGACTTAAAAACAAGCCTTTAAATGGTGAAAACCCAAACCTGCCACAAAACGACCACGTCGGAGGCACGAATATTTCGCACGGGACCAATGTAACTTGTACCAACAGACCGCGTAGTCCCGGGTCTCCCAGTTTGTGAATATGATGATAATTTGCAAAAATCAACACTTAGACTTAAAAACAAGCCATTAAAGGGTGAAAACACAAACCACCCCCCAAACGACCCCGTAGGAGGCATGAACACCTCGCACGGGACCAATGTAACCTTGTTGAAACTGACCGCGTAGTCCAGGGTCTCCCGATTTGAGAATATGACGATAATTTGCAAAAATAAAAAAAATCAACACTTAAAGTTAAAAACAAGCCGTTAGAGGGTGAAAGCCCAAACAAACCCCTAAACGACCCCGTAAGAGGCACGAACACCTCGCACGGGACCAATGTAACTTGTAGGAACTGATCGCGTAGTCCCGGGTCTCTCGGTTTGAGAATATGATGATAATTTCTAAAAATCAGCATTTAGACTTAAAAATAAGTCGTTAAAGAGCGAAAACCCAAACCACCCTCCAAACAACCCCGTAGGAGGCACGGACACCTCGTACCGGACCAATGTAACTTGTTATAACTGACCGCGTAGTCTCGGGTCTTCCAGTTTGTGAATATGATGATAATTTGAAAAAATCAACACTTAGACATAAAATCAAGTCGTTAAAGGGTGAAAACCCAAACCACCCCCCAAACGACCCCGTAGGAGGCACGAACAACACGCACGGGACCAATGTAACTTATTGGAACTAACTGCGTCGTCCGGGGTCTCCCAATTTGGGAATATGAAGATAATTTGCAAAAATCAACAAAATCAACACTTAAACTTAAAAACAAGCTGTTAAATGGTGAAAACCTAAACCAGCAGGCACGAACACCTCGTATGGGACCAATCTAACTTGTAGTAACTGAACGCGTAGTCCGGAGTCTCCCAGTTCGTGAATATGATCATAATTTGCAAAAAGCAACACTTAGACTTAAAAACAAGTCGTTAAAGGGTGAAAACTCAAACCACCCTCAAATGACCCCGTAGCAGGCACGAACACCTCGCACGGGACCAATGTAACTTGTTGGAACTGACCGCGTAGTCCCGGGTCTCCCAATTTGAGAATTTGACGATAATTTGTAAAAATCACAATTAGACTTAAAAATAAGCCGTTAAAGGGTGAAAACCCAAACCAACCCCCAAACGACCCCGTAGTAGGCACGAACACCTCGTACGGGACCAATTTAATGTGTAGTAACTGACCGCGTAGTCCCAGATCTCCCAATTTCTAAATATCATGATAATTTGCAAAAATCAACTCTTAGACTTAAAAACAAGCCGTTAAAGGGTGAAAACCCAAACAACCCCCCAAACGACCCCGTAGGAGGCACGAACACCTCGCACGGGACCAATGTAACTTGTTGGAACTGACTGCGTAGTCTCGGGTCTCCCGATTAGTGAATATGAGGATAATTTGCAAAAATAACACTTAGACTTGAAAATAAGCCATTAAAGGGTAAAAATCCAAACCAGCCTCCAAACGACCCCGTAAGAGGCAAGAACACCTCGTACGGGACCAATGTAACTTGTAGGAACTAACCGCACAGTACCAGCTCTCCCGATTTGAGAATATGGGGATAACTTGCAAAAATTATAATTAGAGTTAAAAACAAGCCGTTAAAGGGTGAAAACCCAAACCAACCCACAAACAACCTCGTGAGGGGCACAAACACCTCGTACGGGACAAATGTAACTTGTAGGAACTGATCGTGTAATCCCGGGTCTCTCGGTTTTTGAATTTGATGATAATTTGCAATAATCCTCACTTAGATTTAAAAATAAGCCGTTAAAGGGCGAAAACCCAAACCACCCCACAAAGAACCCCGTAGGAGGCACGAACAACTCGTACGGGAACAATGTAACTTGTTGTAACTGACCGCGTAGTCTCGGGTCTTCCAGTTTGTGAATATGATGATAATTTACAAAAATCAACACTTAAACTTAAAAACAAGCCGTTAAAGGGTGAAAACCCAAACCACCCCCCAAACGACCCCGTAGGAGGCACGAGCACCACGCACGGGACCAATGTAACTTGTTGGAACTAACCGCGTAGTCGGGGTCTCCCATTTTGGGAATATGACGATAATTTGCAAAAAACAACAAAATCAACACTTGAACTTAAAATCAAGATGTTAAATGGTGAAAACCCAAACCAGCAGGCACGAACACTTCGTACATGACCAATGTAACTTGTTATAACTTAACGCATAGTCCCGGGTCTCCCAGTTTGTGAATATGATGATAATTTGCAAAAATCAACACCTACACTTAAAAATAAGTCGTTAAAGGGTGAAAACTCAAATGACCCCCAAATGACCCCGTCGGAGGCACGAACACCTCTCACGGGACCAATGTAACTTGTTGGAACTGACCGCGTAGTCCCGGGTCTCCCAGTATGTGAATATGATGATAATTTACAAAAAACAACTCTTAGACTTTAAAAGAAGTCGTTAAAGGGTGAAAACCCAAACCAGCCCCCAAACGACCCCGTAGGAGGCACGAACACCTCGCACGGGACCAATGTAACTTGTTGGAACTGACCGCGTAGTCTCGGGTCTCCCGATTAGAGAATATGACGATAATTATAACAAAAAACACTTAGACTTGAAAATAAGTCGTTAAAGGGTAAAAATCCAAACTAGCCTCCAAACGACCCCGTAAGAGGCACGAACACCTCGTACAGGACCAATGTAACTTGTGGGAATTGACCGCGCAGTCCCAGCGCTCCCGGTTTGGGAATTTGGGGATAACTTGCAAAAATTACAATTAGACTTAGAAACAAACCGTTAAAGGGGGAAAACCCAAACCAACCACCAAACAACCTCGTAAGAGGCACAAACACCTCGTACGGGGCCAATGTAACTTGTAGGAACTGGCCGCGTAATCCCGGGTCTCCTGATTAGTGAATATGACAATAATTGGCAAAAATAAAACTTAGACTTGAAAACAAGTTGTTAAAGGGTGAAAACCCAAACCACCTCCTAAACAACCCCGTATGAGGCACGAACCCCTCGTACGGGACCAATGTAACTTGTTGGAACTGATCGCGTAGTCCCGGGTCTCCCGGTTTGAGAATATGGTGATAATTTGCAAAAATCGCACTAGACTAAAAAACAAGTCGTTAAAGGGTGAAAACCCAAACCAGCCCCCGAAAGACCCCGTAAGAGGCACGAACACCTCGCACGGAACAAATGTAACTTGTAGGAACTGACCGCGTTGTCCCGCATCTCCCAAATTTAGAATATGAGGATAATTTACAAAAATCAGCACTTAAACTTAAAAATAAGCCGTTAAAATGTGAAAATCCAAACCAGCCACCAAACTACCTCGTAGGAGGCACGAACACCTCGCACGAGACTAATGTAACTTGTAGAAACTGACCGCGTAGTCCCAGGTCTCCTAATTTCAAAATATGACAATAATTTGCAAAATTCACACTTATACTTAAAAACAAGCCATTAAAGGGTGAAAACCCAAACCAGCCCCCAAACGACCCCGTAGGAGGCACGAACACCTCGCACGGGACGAAAGTAACTTGTAGGAACTGATCACGTAGTCTCGGGTCTCCCGGTTTGTGAATATGATGATAATTTGTTAAATTAACACTTAGACTTAAAAACAAGCATTTAAATGGTGAAAACCCAAACCAGCCCCCAAACGACCACCTAGAAGGCACGAACATTTCGCACGGGACCAATGTAACTTGTCAAAACTGACCGCATAGTCCCAGGTCTCCCGATTCGAGAATATGATGATAATTTTCAAAAATGAACAAAATCATCACTTAAACTTAAAAAAAGTCGTTAAATGGTGAAAACCCAAATCAGCCCCCAAACGACCCCGTAGAAGGTACAAACACCTCGTACAGGACCAATGTAACTTGTACGAACTGACCGCGTAGTCCCGGGTCGCCCAGTTTGTGAATATGATGATAAATTGCAAAAATCAACACTTACACTTAAAAACAAGCCGTTAAAGGGTGAAAACCCAAACCACCACCCAAATGACCCCGTAGGAGGCATGAACACCTCGCACGGGACCAATGTAACTTGTAGGAACTGATTGCGTAGTCCCGGGTCTCTCGGTTTGTGAATATGATGATAATTTGCAAAAATTAAAACTTAAACTTGAAAACAAGCCGTTAAATGGTGAAAACCCAAACCAGCCCCCAAACGACCCTGTAGGAGGCACGAACACCTCATACGGAACCAATGTAGCTTGTAGTAACTGACCGCAAAGTCCCGGGTCTCCCACTTTGTGAATTTGATGATGATTTGCAAAAATCAACAATTTGACTTAAAAACAAGCCGTTAAAGGGTGAAAACCCAAACAACCCCCCAGACGACCCCGTAGGAGACACGAACACCTCGCACGGGACGAATGTAACTTATTGGAACTGACCGCACAGTCCCGGGACTCCCGATTAGTGAATATGGCGATAATTGGCAAAAATAAATTTTAGACTTGAAAACAAGTCGTTAAAGGGTGAAAATCCAAACCAGCCGTCAAACGACCCCGTTAGAAGCACGAACACCTTGTATGGGACCAATGTTACTTGTAGCAACTGATCGCGCAGTCTGAGCTCTCCCGTTTTGAAAATATGGGGATAACTTGCAAAAATTACAATTAGACTTTAAAACAAGCCGTTAAAGGGTGAAAACCGAAACCAACCCCCAAACGGCCCCGTAAGAGGTACAAACACCTCGTACGCGACCAATGAAACTTGTAAGAACTGACCACGTAATCTCGGGTCTCCCGATTTGTGAATATGACGATAATTTGCAAAAATCAACACTTAGACTTGAAAACAAGCAGTTAAAGGGCAAAAACCCAAACCACCCCCCAAACAACCCCGTAGGAGGCATGAACACCTCGCACGGGGCCCATGTAACTTTTTGGAACTGGTCGCATTGTCCCGGTTCTCTCGGCTTGAGAATAGGGTGATAATTTGCAACAATCACACTAGACTTAAAAAAAAGCTGTTAAAAGGTGAAAACCCAAACAAGCCCCGAAAAGACCACGTAAGAGGCACGAACACCTCGCACGAGACCAATGTAACTTGTTGGAACTGACCGCGTAGTCCGGGGTCTCCCAATTTGAGAATATGATGGTAATTTGCAAAAATCAACAAAATCAACACTTAAACTTAAAAACAAGTCGTTAAATGGGGAAAACCCAAACTAACCCCAAAACGACCCCGTAAGAGGCACGAACACCTCGCACGGGACCAATGTAAGTTGTAGTAACACACCGCGTAGTCTCAGGTCTCACGGTTTGTGAATATGACGATAATTTGCAAAAATCAACACTTAGACTTAAAAAAAAGCATTTAAATTGTAAAAACCGAAACCACCCCCCAATCGACCCCGTAGGAGGCACGGACAACTAGCACAGGAACAATGTAAATTGTTGTAACTGATCGCGTAGTCCCGGGTCTCCAGTTTGTGAATATGATGTTAATTTGATAAAATCAACACTTACACTTAAAAACAAGCCGTTAAAGGGTGAAAACCCAAACCACCCCCCAAACGACCCCTTAGGAGGCACGAACACCTCTCACGGGACAAATGTAACTTATTGGAAATGACCGCGTAGTCCGGGGTCTCCCCATTTGAGAATATGACGATAATTTGCAAAAATGAACAAAATCAAAACTTAAACTTGAAAACAAGCCGTTAAATGGTGAAAACCCAAACCAACGCCCAAACGACCCCGTAGGAGGCACGAGCACCTCATACGGGACCAATGTAACTTGTAGTAACTGACCGCGTAGTCTCGGGTCTCCCAGTTTGTGAATATGATGATAATTTGCAAATATCAACACTTAGACATAAAAACAAGTCGTTAAAGGGGGAAAACCCAAACCACCCCCGAAACGACCCCGTTTGAGGCACGAACAGCTCGCACGGGACCAATGTAACTTGTTGGAACTGACCGCGTAGTCCGGGGTCTCCCAATTTGAGAATATGACCATAATTTGCAAAAATCACACTTAGACTTAAAAACAAATCGTTAAAGGGTGAAAACCCAAACCAGCCCCAAACGACCCCGTAGGAGGCACAAACACCTCGTACGGGACCAATTTAACTTGTAGTAACTAACCGCGTAGTCTCGGGTCTCCCAGTTTGTGAATATGATGATAATTTGAAAAAATCAACACATGCACTTAAAAACAAGCCGTTAAAGGGTGAAAACCCAAACCACCCCCCAAACGACCCCGTAGGAGGCCCGAACACCTCGGACGGGACCAATGTAACTTGTTGGAACTAACCGCATAGTCCGGGGTCTCCCAATTTTAGAATATGACAATAATTTGCAAAAATCACACTTAGACTTAAAAACAAATCGTTAAAGGGTGAAAACCCAAACCAGCCCCCAAATGACACCGTAGGAGGCAATAAAACCTCGTACAGGAACAATGTCACTTGTACGAACTGACCGTGTAGTCCTGGGTCTCCCAGTTTGTGAATATGACGATAATTTGCAAAAATCAACACTTAGACTTAAAAACTAGCCGTTAAAGGGCGAAAACTCAAACCACCCCCCAAACAACCCCGTAGGAGGCACGAACACCTCGCACGGGACCAATGTAACTTGTTGGAACTGATCGCGTTGTCCCGGGTCTCCCGGCTTGATAATATGGCGATAATTTACGAAAATCACACTAGACTTAAAAATAAGCCGTTAAAGGGTGAGAACACAAACAAGCCCCCAAAAGACCCCGTAAGAGGCACTAACACCTCGCACGGGACCAATGTAATTTGTTGGAACTGATCGCGTAGTTCGGGGTCTCCCAATTTGAGAATATGACGATAATTTGCAAAAATCAACGAAATCAACACTTAAACTTAAAAACAAGCCGTTAAATGGTGAAAACCCAAACCAACCCCCAAACGACCCCGTAGGAGGCATGGACACCTCGTACGTGACCAATGTATCTGGTAGTAACAGACCGCGTAGTCCCGGGTCTCCCAGTTTGTGAATATGATGATAATTTGCAAAAATCAACACTTAGACTTAAAAACAAGTCATTAAAGGGTGAAAACCAAATCCACCCCCCAAATGACCCCGTAGGAGGCACGAACACCTCAACCGGGACCAATGTAACTTGTTGGAACTGACAGCGTAGTCCGGGGTCTCCTAATTTGAGAATATGACGATAATTTGCTAAAATCAACAAAATCAAAACATAAACTTAAAAATAAGTCGTTAAAGGGTGAAAACCCAAACCAGCCCCCAAACGACCCCGTAGGAGGCACGAACACCTCGTACGGGACCAATTTAACTTGTAGTAAATGACTGCGTAGTCCAAGGTCTCCCAATTTGTGAATATGATGGTAATTTGCACAAATCAACACTTAGACTTAAAAACAAGCCGTTAAAGGGTGAAAACCCAAAAAAAACCCAAACGACCTCGTAGGAGGCACGAACACCTCGCACGGGACCAATGTAACTTGTTGGAACTGACCGCGCAGTCCCGGGTCTCCTGATTAGTGAATATGACGATAATTGGCAAAAATAAAACTTAAACTTGACAACAAGTTGTTAAAGGGTGAAAATCCAAACCACCCCCCAAATAACCCCGTAGGAGGCACGAACCCCTCGCACAGGACCAAGGTAACTTGTTGGAACTGATCGCGTAGTCCCGGGTCTCCCGGTTTGAGAATATGGCAATAATTTGCAAAAATCACACTAGACTAAAAAAACAAGTCGTTAAAGGGTGAAAACCAAAACCAACCCCCAAAAGACCCCGTAAGTGACACGAACACCTCGCACGGAAGAAATGTAACTTGTAGGAACTGAGCGCGTAGTCCCGGGTCTCCCAGTTTGTGAATATGATGATAATTTTCAAAAATCATACTTAGACTTAAAAACAAGCTGTTAAAGGGTGAAAACCGAAACCAGCACCCAAACGACCCCGTATGAGGCACGAACACCTCGTACGGGACCAATTTATCTTGTACTAACTAACCGCATAATCCCGGGTCTCCCAATTTGTGAATATGATGATAATTTGCAAAAATCAACACTTAGACTTAAAAACAAGCCGTTAAAGGGTGAAAACCCAAACCATCCCCCAAACGACCCCGTATGAGGCACGAACACCTTGAACGGGACCAATGTAACTTGTTGGAACTGACCGCATAGTCCCGGGTCTCTCGATTAGTGAATATGACGATAATTGGCAAAAAAAATACTTAGACTTGAAAACAAGCCATTAAACGGTGAAAATCCAAACGAGCCCCCAAATGACCCCGTAAGAGGAACGGACACCTCATACATGACCACTGAAACTTGTAGGAACTGACCGCGCAGTCCCGACTCTCCCAGGTAGAGAATATGGTGATAACTTGCAAAAATCACAATTACACTTAAAAACAAGCCGTTAAGATGTAAAAACCCAAACCAACCCCCAAAAGACCCCGTAAGAGGCAAAAACACCTCGTACGGGACCAATGTAACTTGTAGGAATTGATCGCATAGTCCCAGGTCTCCCGATTTGAGAATATGACAATAATTTGCAAAACTCACACTTAGACTAAAAAACAAGCCATTAAAGGGTGAAAACCCAAACCAGACCCCAAACGACCCCGTAGGACGCACGAACACCTCGCACGGGACCAATGTAACTTGTAAGAACTCATCACGTAGTCCCGGGTCTCCCTGTTTGTGAATATTATGATAATTTGCAAAAATTAACACTTACACTTAAAAACAAGCCTTTAAATGGTGAAAACCCAAACCAGCCCCCACACGACCACGTAGGAGGCACGAACATCTCGCACGGGACCAATGTAACTTGTAAGAGCTGACCGCGTAGTCCCAGGTCTCCCGATTCGAGAATATGATGATAAATTGCAAAAATGAACAAAATAAACACTTAAACTTGAAAACAAGCCGTTAAAGGGTGAAAACCCAAAGCAGCGCCCAAACGACCCCGTAGGAGGTACGAACACTTCGTACAGGACAAATGTAACTTGTACGTACTGACCGCATAGTCCCGGGTCTCCCAGTTTGTGAATATGATGATAATTTGCAAAACTCAACACTTAGACTTAAAAATTAGCCGTTAAAGGGTGAAAACCCAAACCACCCCCCAAACGATCCAGTAGGAGGCACGAACACATCGCACGGGACGAATGTAACCTTGTTGGAATTGATCGCGTAGTCCGGGGTCTCCCAATTTGAGAATATGATGATAATTTGTGAAAATCAACAAAATCAACACTCAAACATAAAAACAATCAGTTAAAGGGTGAAAACCCAAACCAGCACCAAAACGACCCCATAAGAGGCACGAACACCTCGCACGGGACCAATGTAACTTGTAGGAACTGATCATGTTTTCTCGGGTCTCCCGGTTTGTGAATATGATGATAATTCACAAAAATTAACACATAGACTTAACAACAAGCCTTTAAATGGTGAAAACCCAAACCAGCCCCCAAACGACCACGTAGGTGGCACGGACATCTCGCACGGGACCAATGTAACTTGTAGGAACTGACCGCATAGTCCCAGGTCTCCCGATTCGAGAATATGATGATAATTTACAAAAATCAACAAAATGAACACTTAATCTTAAAAACAAGCCATTAAAGGGTGAAAACCGAAAGCAACCCCCAAATGACCCCGTAGGAGGCACGAACACCTCATACAGGACCAATGTAACTTGTGTGAACTGACCATGTAGTACCGGGTCTCCCAGTTTTTGAATATGATGATAATTTGCAAAAATCAACACTTAGACTTAAAAACAAGCCGTTAAAGGGTGAAAACCCAAACTAGCCCCCAAACGACCCCGTAGGAGGCGCGGACGCCTCGCACGGGAGCAATGTAACTTGGAGGAACTGACCGCGTAGTCCCAGGTCTCCCGGTTTGTGAATATGACGATAATTTGCAAAAATTAAAACTTAGACTTGAAATCATGATTTTAAGGGGTGAAAACCCAAACCAGCCCCCAAATGACCGCGTAGGAGGCACGAACACCCCGCACAGGACCAATGTAACTTATTGGAGCTGACCGCATAGTCTCGGGTCTCCTGATTTGAGAATATGATGACAATTTGCAAAAATCAACAAAATCAACACTTAAACTTAAAAACAAGCCGTTAAAGGATGAAAACCCAAACTAACCCCCAAACGACCCAGTAGGAGGCACGAACACCACGTACGGGACCAATGTAACTTGTAGTAACTAACCGCGTAGTCCTGAGTCTCCCAGTTTGTGAATATGATGATAATTCACAAAAATCAACACTTAGACTTAAAAACAAGTCGTTAAAGGGTGAAAACCCAAACCACCCCCGAAACGACCCCGTAGGAGGCACGAACACCTCGCACGGGACCAATGTAACTTGTTGTAACTGACCGCGTAGTCCGTGGTCTCCCAATTTGATAATATGATGGTAATTTGCAAAAATCACACTTAGACTTAAAAAAAGCCGTTAAAGGGTGAAAACCCAAACCAACCCCCAAACGACCCCGTAGGAGGCACGAACACCGAGTAACGGGACCAATTTAACTTGTAGTAACTGATCGCGTAGTCCTGGGTCTCCCAGTTTGTGAATATGATGATAATTTGAAAAAATCAACACTTAGACTTAAAAATAAGTCGTTAAAGGGTGAAAACCCAAACCACCCCCCAAACGACCCCGTAGGAGGCACGAACACCTCGCACGGGACCAATGTAACTTGTTGGAACTGACCGCGTAGTCTCGGGTCTCCCGATTAGTGAATATGATAATAATTGGCAAAAATAACACTTAGACATCAAAACAAGCCGTTAAAGGGTGAAAACCCAAACCAGCCCCTAGCAGACCCCGTAAGAGGCACGAACAGCTCGTATGGGACCAATGTAACTTGTAGGAACGGACCGTGTAGCCCCGGGTCTCCCAATTTGAGAATAATATTGTAACTTGCAAGCATCAGAATCAGACTTAAAAACAAGTCATTAAAGGGTGAAAACCCAAAACCAACCCCCAAACGATGCCGTACGAACTCACCGCATAGTCCCTGGTCTCCTAGTTTGTGAATACGATGATAATTTGCAAAAATTAACACTTAGACTTAAAAATAAGTCGTTAAAGGGTGAAAACTCAAACCACCCCCCAAACAATCCCTTAGGAGGTACGAACACCTCACACGGGATGAATGTAACCTTATTGGAACTGATTGCGTAGTCCGGGGTCTCCCAATTTGAGAATATGATGATAATTTGCAGAAATCAACAAAATCAACACTTAAACATAAAAACAAGCCGTTAAAGGGTGAAAACCCAAAGCAGCGCCCAAACGACCCCGTAGGAGGCACGAACACCTCGTACAGGACCAATGTGACATGTACGAACTGATCGCGTAGTCCCAGATCTCCCAGTTTGTGAATATGATGATAATTTGCAAAAATAAACAGTTACACTTAAAAACAAGTGGTTAAAGGTTGAAAACCCAAACCACCACCCAAACGACCCCGTAGGAGGCACGAACACCTTGCACATGACCAATGTAACCTTGTTGGAACTGACCGCGTAGTCTGGGGTCTCTCGATTTGAGAATATGATGATAATTTGCAAAAATCAACAAAATCAACAAAATCAACACTTAAACTTAAAAACAAGTCATTAAAGGTGAAAACCCAAACCAGCCCCAAAACAACCCCGTAAGATGCACGAACACCTCGTACGGGACCAATGTAACTTGTAGGAACTGATCGCGTAGTCTCGTGTCTCCTGGTTTGTGAATATGATGATCATTTGTAAAAATTAACACTTAGACTTAAAAAAATCCTTTAAAGGGTGAAAACCCAAACCAGCCCCTAAACGACAACGTAGGAGGTACGAACATCTCGCATGGGACCAATGTAACTTGTAGGAACTGACCGCGTAGTCCCAGGTCACCCGATTCGAGAATATAATGATAATTGGCTAAAATCTACAAAATCAACACTTAAACTTAAAAACAAGCCGTTAAAGGGTGAAAACCCAAACCCGCCCCAAAACGACACCGTAAGAGGCCCGAACACCTCGCTCGGGACCAATTTAACTTGTTGGAACTGACCGCGTAGTCCCAGGTCTCCCAATTAGTGAATATGAGAATAATTGGCAAAAATAACACTTAGACATAAAAATAAGCCGTTAAAGGGTGAAAACCTAAACCAGTCCCTAAAAGACACCGTAAGAGGCATGAACACCTCGTATGGGACCAATGTAACTTGTAGGAACTGACCGCGTAGTCTCGGGTCTCCCGATTCGAGAATATGACGATAATTTGGAAAAATCACACTTAGACTTAAAAACAAGCCGTTAAAGGGTTAAAAACCAGACCATCCCCAAAACAACCTAGTAGGAGGCACAAACACCTCGCACGGGACCAATGCAACTTGTAGGAACTGAACCGTGTAGTCCCGGGTCTAGCGGTTTGAGAATATGATGATAATTTGTAGAAATTAACAAAATCAACACTTAAACATAAAAACAAGCCATTAAAGGTTAAATACCCAAACCAGCACCCAAATGACCCCGTAGGAGGCACGAACACCTCGTACGGGACCAAAGTAACTTGTAGGAACTGACCGTGTAGTCTCGGGTGTCTCGGTTTGTGAATATGATGATATTTTGCAAAAATCAACACTTAGACTTAAGAATAAGCCGTTAAAGGGTGAAAACCCAGACCAGCCCCCAAACGACCAAGTAGGAGGCATAATAACCTCGCACGGGACCAATGTAACTTGTAGGAACTTGCCGCGTTGTCCCGGGTCTCTATCGGATTTAGAATATGATGATAATTTACAAAAATCAACACTTAGACTTAAAAACAAGTCGTTAAAGGGTGAAAACCAAAACCAGCCACCAAACGACCCCGTGGGAGGCACGAACACCTCGCGCGGGACTAATGTAACTCGTAGGAACTGATTGTGTAGTCCCAGGTCTCACGATTTGAGAATATGATGATAATTTGCAAAAATACACTTAGACTTAAAAACAAGACGTTAAAGGGTGAATACCCAAACCAGCGCCAAAATGACCCCGTAGGAGGCACGAACACATCGCACGGGACCAATGTAACTTAGAGGAACTGACCGCATACTCTTGACTCTCATGGTTTGTGAATATGATGATAATTTTCAAAAATTAACACTTAGACTTAAAAACAAGCCTTTAAAGGGTGAAAACCCAAACGAGCCCCCAAACAACCACGTAGGAGGCACAAACACCTCGCACGGGACCATTGTAACTTGTTTGAACTGACCGCGTAGTCTCAGGTCTCCTAATTCGAGAATATGACGGTAATTAGCAAAAATGAACAAAATCAACACCTAAACTTAAAAACAAGCCGTTAAAGGGTGAAAACCCAAACCAACCCCCAAATGACCCCGTAGGAGGCGCGAACACCTCGTACGGGACCAATGTAACTTGAAGTAACTCACCGCGTAGTCCCGGGTCTCCCAGCTTGTGAATATGATGATAATTTGCAAAAATCAACACTTACACTTAAAAATAAGTCGTTAAAGGGTGAAAACCCAAACCACCACCCAAACAACCCCGTAGGAGGCACGAACACCTCGTACGGGACCAATGTAACTTGTTGGAACTGACCGCGCATTCCGGGGTCCCCCAATTTGAGAATATGACGACAATTTGCAAAAATAAAAAAAATCAACACTTAAACATAAAAACAAGCCGTTAAAGGGTGAAAACCCAAACCAACCCCCAAACGCCTCGTAAGAGGCACGAACACCTCGCACGGGACCAATGTAACTAGTAGGAACTGACTGCGTAGTCTCGGGTCTCCCAATTTGAGAATATGACAATAATTTTCAAAAATCAACACTTAAACTTAAAAACAAGTCGTTAAACGGTGAAAACCCAAACCATCCCCCCAACGACCCCGTAGGAGGCACGAACACCTCGCACGAATGTCACCTTGTTGGAACTGACAGCGTAGTCTGGGGTCTCCTGATTTGAGAATATGACGATAATTTGCAAAAATCAACAAAATCAACAGTTAAACATAAAAACAAGCCGTTAAAGGGTGAAAACCCAAACCAGCCCCAAAACGACCCCGTAAGAGGCACGAACACCTCGCACGGGACCAATGTAACTTGTAGGAACTGATCGCGTAGTCTCGTGTCTCCCGGTTTGTGAATATGACGATAATTTGCAAACATTAACACTTAGTATTAAAAAAAGCCTTAAAATGGTGAAAACCCAAACCAGCCTACAAACGACCACGTAGGAGGTACGAACATCTCTCACGGGACCAATGTAAATTGTAGGGACTGATCGTGTAGTCCCAGGTCTCTCGATTCGAGAATATGATGATAATTTGAAAAAATCAACAAAATCAACACTTAAACTTAAAAACAAGCCGTTAAAGGGTGAAAACCCAAACCAGCCCCTAAAAGACCCCGTAAGAGGCCCGAACACCTCGCACCGGACCAATGTAACTTGTAGGATCTAATCGCGTAGTCTCGTGTCTCCCAATATGTGAATATGACGATAATTTGTAAAAATTTACACTTACACTTAAAAAGAGCCTTTAAATGGTGAAAACCCAAACCAGCCCACAAACGACCATGTAGGAGGTACGAACATCTCGCACGGGACCAATGTAACTTGTAGGTACTGACCGCGTAATCCCAGGTCTCTCAATTCGATAATATGATGATAATTTGAAAAAATCAACAAAATCAACACTTAAACTTGAAAACAAGTTGTTAAAGGGGGAAAACCCAAAGCAGCCCCCAAATGACACCGTAGGAGGCACGAAAACCTCGTACAGGAACAATGTCACTTGTACGAACTGACCGTGTAGTCCTGGGTCTCCCAGTTTGTGAATATGATGATAATTTTCAAAAATCAACACTTAGACTTAAAAACAAGCCATTAAAGGGTGAAAACCCAAACCACCCCCCAAATAACCCCGTAGGAGGCACGAACACCTCGTACGGGACCAATCTAACCTGGTTGGAACTGACCGCATAGTCCGGGGTCTCCTGATTTGAGAATATGATGATAATTTGCAAAAATAAAAAAAATCAACAATTAAACTTAAAAACAAGCCGTTAAAGGTTTAAAACCCATACCAGCCCCCAAACGACCCTATATGAGGTACAAACGCCTCGCATGGGACCAATGTAACTTGTAGGAACTGACCGCGTCATCCCGGGCGTCCCGGATTTAGAATATGACGATAATTTACAAAAATTAACACTAAAACTTAAAAATAAGCCGTTAAATGGTGAAAACCCAAACCAGCCACCAAACGACCCCGTGGGAGGCAAGAACACCTCGTACGTGACTAATGTAACTCGTAGGAACTGATCGCGTAGTTCCAGGTCTCACGATTTGAGATTATGATGATAATTTGCAAAAATACACTTAGACATAAAAACAAGACGTTAAAGGGTGAATACCCAAACCAGCCCAAAAACGACCCCGTCAGAGGCACGAACACCTCGCACGGGACCAATGTAACTTGGAGGAACTGACCGCATAGTCCCGAGTCTCCCAATTTGTGAATATGATTATAATTTTTGAAAATTAACACTTGGACTTAAAAACAAGCCTTTAAAGGGTGAAAACCCAAACCAGACCCCAAACGACCACATGGAGGCACGAACACCTCGCACGGAACCAATGTAACTTGTTTGAAGTGATTGCGTAGCCTCGGGTCACCCAGTTCGAGAATATGACGGTAATTTGCAAAAATCAACAAAATCAACACTTCAACTTAAAAACAAGCCATTAAAGGGTGAAAACCCAAACCAACCCCCAAACGACCCCGTAGGAGGCAAGAACACCTCGTACGGGACTAATGTAACTTGAAGTAACTGACCGCGTAGTTCTAGGTCTCCCGATTTCAGAATATGACAATAATTTGCAAAAATCAACACTTACACTTAAAAATAAGTCGTTAAAGGGTGAAAACCCAAACCACCAATCAAACGACCCCGTAGGAGGTACGAACACCTCGCACGGGTCCAATGTAACTTGTTGGAACTGACCGCGTATTCCGGGGTCCCCCAATTTGAGAATATGATGATAATTTGCAAAAATCAAAAAAATCAACACTTAAACTTAAAAACAAGCCGTTAAAGGGTGAAAACCCAAACGACCCCGTAAGTGGCACGAACACCTCGCACGGGACCAATGTAAGTTCTAGGAACTGACCGCGTAGTCTCAAGTCTCCCAATTTGAGAATATGACAATAATTTTAAAAAATAAACACTTAAAATTAAAAACAAGCCGCTAAAGGTTGAAAACCCAAAGCAACCCCCAAACGACCCCGTAGGAGGCACGAACACCTCCTACATGACCAATGTAACTTGTATGAACTGACCACATAGTCCCGGATCTCCCAGTTTCTGAATATGATGATTATTTGCAAAAATCAACACTTAGACTTAAAAACAAGCTGTTAAAGGGTGAACACCCAAACCACGCCCCAAATGACCCCGTAGGAGGCACGAACACCTCGCACAGCGCCAATGTAACCTTGTTGGAAATGCCCGTGTAGTTCGGGGTCTCCCGATTTGAGAATATGACAAAAATTTGCGAAAATCAACAAATTCAACACTTAAAGTTAAAAACAAGCCGTTAAAGGGTGAAAACCCAAACCTACCCCAAAACGACCTTGAAAGAAGCACGAACACCTCGCATGGGACCAATGTAAGTTGTAGGAACTGATCGTGTAGTCCCGGGTCTCCCGGTTTGTGAATATGATGATAATTTGTAAAACTTAACACTTAGACTTAAAAACAAGACTTTAAATGGTGAAAACCCAAACTTGCCCCCAAACGACCACTTAGAAGGCACGAACATCTTGCACGGGACCAATGTAACTTATAGGAACTGACCACGTAGTCCGGGGTCTCCCAATTTGAGAATATGACGATAATTTGCAAAAATCACACATAGACTTAAAAACAAGCCGTTAAAGGGTGAAAACCCGAACCACCACCTAAACGACCCCGTAGGAGGCACGAACACCTCGCACGGGACCAATGTAACTTGTTGGAACTGAGCGCGTTGTCCGGGGTCTCCCGATTTGACAATATGACGATAATTTGCAAAAATCAACAAAATCAACACTTAAATTTAAAAACAAGTCGTTAAATGGTGAAAACCCAAACCAGCCCCCAAACGACCCCGTATGAGGCATGAACACCTCGTACGGGACCAATGTAAATTGTAGTAACCGACCACGTAGTCCCGGGTCTCCCAGTTTGTGAATATGATGATAATTTGCAAAAATCAACACTTAGACTTAAAAACAAGTCGTTAAATGGTGAAAACCCAAACCACCCCCCAAACGACCCCGTAGGAAGAACGAACACCTCACACGGGACCAATCTAACTTGTTAATACTGACCGCGTAGTCCGAGGTCTCCCAATTTTAGAATATGACGATAATTTGCAAAAATCACACTTAGACTTAAAAACAAGCCGTTAAAGGGTGAAAACCGAAACCGGCCCCCAAACGAACCCGTAGGAGGCACGAACACCTCGTACGGGACCAATTTAACGTGTAGTAACTGACCGCGTAGTCCCAGGTCTCCCAGTTTCTAAATATCATGATAATTTGCAAAAATCAACTCTTAGACTTAAAAACAAGCCGTTGAAGGGTGAAAACCCAAACAATCCCCCAAACGACCCCGTATGAGGCACGAACACCTCGAATGGGACCAATGTAACTTGTAAGAACTGACCGCGTAGTCTCAGGTCTCCCGATTAGTGAATATGACGATAATTGGCAAAAATAATACTTAGACTTGAAAACAAGCCATTAAACGGTGAAAATCCAAACGACCCCCCAAATGACCCGGTAAGAGGCACGAACACCTCGTACGTGACCAATGTAACTTGTTGGAATTGACAGCGCAGTCCCGACTCTCCCAGTTTGAGAATATTGTGATAACTTACAAAAATCATAATTAGACATAAAAACAAGCCGTTAAGGGGTGAAATCCCAAACCAACCCCCAAAAGACCCCGTAAGAGGCAAAAACACCTCGTACGGGACCAATGTGACTTGTAGGAACTGCTCGCATAGTCCCAGGTCTCTCGATTTGAGAATATGATGATAATTTGCAAAAATCACACTTAGACTAAAAAACAAGCCATTAAAGGGTGAAAACCAAACCAGAGCACAAACGACCCCGTAGGAGGCACGCACACCTCGCACGGGACCAATGTAACTTTGTAGGAACTCATCACGTAGTCCCGAGTCTCCCGATTTGTGAATATGATGATAATTTTTGAAAATTAACACTTAGACTTAAATACAAGCCTTTAAAGGGTGAAAACCCAAACCAGGCCCTAAACGACCACATGGAGGCACGAACACCTCGCACGGGACCAATGTAACTTGTTTGAAGTGATTGCGTAGTCTCGCGTCTCCCAATTCGAGAATATGACGGTAATTTGCAAAAATCAACAAAATCAACACTTAAACTTAAAAACAAGCCATTAAAGGGTGAAAACCCAAACCAACCCCCAAACGACCCCGTAGGAGGCAAGAACGCCTCATACGGGACTAATGTAACTTGAAGTAACTGACCGCGTAGTTCGAGGTCTCCCGATTTCAGAATATGACAATAATTTGCAAAAATCAACACTTACACTTAAAAATAAGTCGTTAAAGGGTGAAAACCCAAACCACCAATCAAACGACTCCGTAGGAGGCACGAACACCTCGCACGGGTCCAATGTAACTTGTTGGAACTGACCGCGTAGTCCAGGGTCTCCCAATTTGAGAATATGATGATAATTTGCAAAAATCAAAAAAATCAACACTTAAACTTAAAAACAAGCCGTTAAAGGGTGAAAACCCAAACGACCCCGTAAGTGGCACGAACACCTCGCACGGGACCAATGTAACTTCTAGGAACTGACCGCGTAGTCTCAGGTCTCCCAATTTGAGAATATGACAATAATTTTCAAAAATAAACACTTAAAATTAAAAACAAGCTGCTAAAGGGTGAAAACCCAAAGCAGCCCCCAAACGACCCCGTAGGAGGCACGAACACCTCCTACATGACCAATGTAACTTGGATGAACTGACCGCATAGTCTCGGATCTCCCAGTTTGTGAATATGATGATTATTTGCAAAAATCAACACTTAAACTTAAAATCAAGCTGTTATAGGGTGAAAACCCAAACCACCCCCCAAATGACCCCGTAAGAGGCACGAACACCTCGCACAGCACCAATGTAACCTTGTTGGAACTGCCCGTGTAGTTCGGGGTCTCCCGATTTGAGAATATGACGAAAATTTGCAAAAATCAACAAAATCAACACTTAAAGTTAAAAACAAGTCGTTAAAGGGTGAAAACCCAAACCTACCCCAAAACGACCTTGAAAGAGGCACGAACACCTCGCATGTGACCAATGTAAGTTGTAGGAACTGATCGTGTAGTCCCGGGTCTCCCGGTTTGTGAATACGATGAGAATGTGTAAAACTTAACACTTAGACTTAAAAACAATACTTTAAATGGTGAAAACCCAAACTTGCCCCCAAACGACCACTTAGAAGGCACGAACATCTTGCACGGGACCAATGTAACTTGTAGGAACTGACCAGGTAGTCCGGGGTCTCCCAATTTGAGAATATGACAATAATTTGCAAAAATCACATTTAGACTTAAAAACAAGCCGTTAAAGGGTGAAAACCCGAACCACCCCCCAAACGACCCCGTAGGAGGCACGAACACCTCGCACGGGACCAATGTAACTTGTTGGAACTGAGCGCGTTGTCCGGGGTCTCCCGATTTGACAATATGACGATAATTTGCAAAAATCAACAAAATCAACACTTAAATTTAAAAACAAGTCGTTAAATGGTGAAAACCCAAACCAGCCACCAAACGACCCCATATGAGGCATGAACACCTCGTACGGGACCAATGTAAATTGTAGTAACTGACCACGTAGTCCCGGGTCTCCCAGTTTGTGAATATGATGATAATTTGCAAAAATCAACACTTAGACTTAAAAACAAGTCGTTAAAGGGTGAAAACCCAAACCACCCCCCAAACGACCCCGTAGGAAGCACGAACACCTCGCACGGGACCAATCCAACTTGTTAAAACTGACCGCGTAGTCCGAGGTCTCCCAATTTGAGAATATGACGATAATTTGCAAAAATCACAATTAGACTTAAAAACTAGTCGTTAAAGGGTGAAAACTGAAACCAGCCCCCAAACGACCCCGTAGGAGGCACGAACACCTCGTACGGGACCAATTTAACGTGTAGTAACTGACCGCGTAGTCCCAGGTCTCCCAATTTCTAAATATCATGATAATTTGCAAAAATCAACTATTAGACTTAAAAACAAGCCGTTAAAGGCTGAAAACCCAAACAATCCCCCAAACGACCCGGTATGAGGCACGGACACCTCGAACGGGACCAATGTAACTTGTTAGAACTGACCGCGTAGTCTCGGGTCTCCCGATTAGTGAATATGACGATAATTGGCAAAAATAATACTTAGACTTGAAAACAAGCCGTTGAACGGTGAAAATCCAAACGACCCCCCAAATGACCCGGTAAGAGGCACGAACACCTCGTACGTGACCAATGTAACTTGTTAGAATTGACCGCGCAGTCCCGACTCTCCCAGTTTGAGAATATGGTGTTAACTTACAAAAATCATAATTAGACATAAAAACAAGCCGTTAAGGGGTGAAATCCCAAACCAACCCCCAAAAGACCCCGTAAGAGGCAAAAACACCTCGTACGGGACCAATGTGACTTGTAGGAACTGATCGCATAGTCCCAGGTCTCTCGATTTGAGAATATGATGATAATTTACAAAAATCACACTTAGACTAAAAAAGAAGACATTAAAGGGTGAAAACCAAACCAGAGGCCAAACGACCCCATAGGAGGCACGCACACCTCGCACGGGACCAATGTAATTTGTAGGAACTCATCACGTAGTCCCGGGTCTCCCGGTTTGGGAATATTATGATAGTTTCAGAAACTTAACAATTACACTTAAAAACAAACCTTTAAATGGTGAAAAACCAAACCATCCCTCACACGACCACGTAGGAGGCACGAACAACTCGCACGGGACTAATGTAACTTGTAGGAACTGACCGCGTAGTCCCGGGTCTCCCGATTCGAGAATATGATGATAAATTGCAAAAATGAAAAAAATCAACACTTTAACTTGAAAACAAGCCGTTAAAGGGTGAAAACTCAAAGCAGCCCCCAAACGACCCCATAGGAGGTACGAACACTTCGTACAGGAAAAATGTAACTTGTACGAACTGACCGCATAGTCCTGGGTCTCCCAGTTTCTGAATATGATGATAATTTGCAAAAATTAACACTTAGACTTAAAAATAAGCCGTTAAAGAGTGAAAACCCAAACGATCCCGTAGGAGGCACGAACACCTCGCACGGGACCAATGTAACCTTGTTGGAACTGATCGCGTAGTCCGAGGTCTCTAAATTTGAGAATATGATGATAATTTGCAAAAATCAACAAAATCAACACTCAAACATAAAAATAAGTCGTTAAAGGGTGAAAACCCAAAGCAGCCCCAAAACGACCCCGTAAGAGGCACGAACACCTCGCATGGGACAAATGTAACTTGTAGGAACTGATCACGTTGTCCCGGGTCTCTCGGTTTGTGAATATGATGATAATTTTCAAAAATTAACACATAGACTTAAAAACAGGCCTATAAATGGTGAAAACCCAAACCAGCCCCCAAACGACCACGTAGGAGGCACGAACATCTCGCACGGGACCAATGTAACTTGTAGGAACTGACCGCGTAGTCCCAGGTCTCCCGATTCGAGAATATGATGATAATTTATAAAAATCAACAAAATCAACACTTAAACTTAAAAACAAGTCGTTAAAGGGTGAAAACCGAAAACACCCCCCGAATGACCCCGTAGGAGGCACGAACACCTCGCACGGGACCAATGTAACTTGGAGGAACTGGCCGTGTAGTCCCGGGTCTCCCGGATTGTGAATATGATGATAATTTGCAAAAATTAACACTTAGACTTGAAAACATGATTTTTAGGGGTGAAAACCCAAACCAGCCCCCAAACGACCACGTAGGAGGCACGAACACTTCGTACATGACAGATGTAACTTGTACGAACTGACCGCATAGTCCCGGGTCTCCCAATTTGTGAATATGATGATAATTTTCAAAATTCAACACTTAGACTGAAAAATAAGCCATTAAAGGGTGAAAACCCAAACCACCCCCCAAACGATCCAGTAGGAGGAACGAACACCTCGCACGGGACGAATGTAACCTTATTGGAACTGATCGCGTAGTCCGAGGTCTCCCAATTTGAGAATATGATGATAATTTGCAAAAATCAACAAAATCAACACTCAAACATAAAAACAAGCCGTTAAAGGGTGAAAACCCATTCCAGCCCCAAAATGACCCCGTAAGAGGCACGAACACCTCGCACGGGACCAATGTAACTTGTAGGAACTGATCACGTTGTCCCGGATCTCCCGGTTTGTGAATATGATGATAATTTACTAAAATTAACACATAGACTTAAAAATAAGCATTTAAATGGTGAAAACTCAAACCAGCCCCCAAATGACCACATAGTAGGCTCGAACATCTCGCACGGGACTAATGTAACTTGTAGGAACTGACCGCGTAGTCCTAGGTCTCCCGATTCGAGAATATGATGATAATTTACAAAAATCAACAAAATCAACACTTAAACTTAAAAACAAGCCGTTAAAGGGTGAAAACCGAAAGCAGCCCCCGAATGACCCCGTAGGAGGCACGAACACCTCATACAGGACCAATGTAACTTGTACGAACTGACCGTGTAGTACCGGGTCTCCCAATTTGTGTATATGATGATAATTTGCAAAAATCAACACTTAGACTTAAAAACAAGCCGTTAAAGGGCAAATACCCAAATGACCCCGTAGGAGGCACGAACACCTCGCACGGGACCAATGTAACTTGGAGGAACCGACCGCGTAGTCCTGGGTCTCCCGAATTGTGAATATGACGATAATTTGTAAAAATTAACACTTAGACTTAAAAATATGATTTTAAGGGGTGAAAACCCAAACCATCCCCCAAACGACCACATAGGAGGCATGAACACCTCGCACGGGACCAATGTAGCTTATTGGAACGAACCGCATAGTCTCGGGTCTCCCGATTCGAGAATATGATGAAAATTTGCAAAAATTAACAAAATCAACACTTAAACTTAAAAACAAGCCGTTAAAGGATGAAAATCGAAACCAACCCCCAAACGACCCAGTAGGAGACACGGACAACACGTACGGGACCAATATAACTTGTAGTAACTGACCGCGTAGTCCCGAGTCTCCCAGTTTCTGCATATGATGATAATTCGCAAAAATCAACACTTAGACTTAAAAACAAGTCGTTAAAGGGTGAAAATCAAAACCACCCCCGAAACGCCCCCGTAGGAGGCACAAACACCTCGCACGAGACCAATGTAACTTGTTGTAACTGACCGCGTAGTCCGGGGTCTCCCAATTTGATAATATGACGGTAATTTGCAAAAATCACACTTAGACTTAAAAAAAGTCATTAAAGGGTGAAAACCGAAACCGGCCCCCAAACGAACCCATAGGAGGCACGAACACCTCGTACGGGACCAATTTAACGTGTAGTAACTGACCGCGTAGTCCCAGGTCTCCCAGTTTCTAAATATCATTATAATTTGCAAAAATCAACTCTTAGACTTAAAAACAAGCCGTTGAAGGGTGAAAACCCAAACAATCCCCCAAACGACCCCGTATGAGGCACGAACACCTCGAACGGGACCAGTGTAACTTGTTAGAACTGACCTCGTAGTCTCGGGTCTCCCGATTAGTGAATATGACGATAATTGGCAAAAATAATACTTAGACTTGAAAACAAGCCATTAAACGGTGAAAATCCAAATGACCCGGTAAGAGGCACGAACACCTCGTACGTGACCAATGTAACTTGTTGGAATTGACCGCGCAGTCCCGACTCTCCCAGTTTGAGAATATTGTGATAACTTACAAAAATCATAATTAGACATAAAAACAAGCCGTTAAGGGGTGAAATCCCAAACCAACCCCCAAAAGACCCCGTAAGAGGCAAAAACACCTCGTACGGGACCAATGTGACTTGTAGGAACTGCTCGCATAGTCCCAGGTCTCTCGATTTGAGAATATGATCATAATTTGCAAAAATCACACTTAGACTAAAAAACAAGCCATTAAAGGGTGAAAACCAAACCAGAGCCCAAACGACCCCGTAGGAGGCACGCACACCTCGCACGGGACCAATCTAACTTTGTAGGAACTCATCACGTAGTCCCGAGTCTCCCGATTTGTGAATATGATGATAATTTTTGAAAATTAACACTTAGACTTAAAAACAAGCCTTTAAAGGGTGAAAACCCAAACCAGGCCCTAAACGACCACATGGAGGCACGAACACCTCGCACGGGACCAATGTAACTTGTTTGAAGTGATTGCGTAGTCTCGGGTCTCCCAATTCGAGAATATGACGGTAATTTGTAAAAATCAACAAAATCAACACTTAAACTTAAAAACAAGCCATTAAAGGGTGAAAACCCAAACCAACCCCCAAACGACCCCGTAGGAGGCAAGAACGCCTCATACGGGACTAATGTAACTTGAAGTAACTGACCGCGTAGTTCGAGGTCTCCCGATTTCAGAATATGACAATAATTTGCAAAAATCAACACTTACACTTAAAAATAAGTCGTTAAAGGGTGAAAACCCAAACCACCAATCAAACGACCCCGTAGGAGGCACGAACACCTCGCACGGGTCCAATGTAACTTGTTGGAACTGACCGCGTAGTCCAGGGTCTCCCAATTTGAGAATATGATGATAATTTGCAAAAATCAAAAAAATCAACACTTAAACTTAAAAACAAGCCGTTAAAGGGTGAAAACCCAAACGACCCCGTAAGTGGCACGAACACCTCGCATGGGACCAATGTAACTTCTAGGAACTGACCGCGTAGTCTCAGGTCTCCCAATTTGAGAATATGACAATAATTTTCAAAAATAAACACTTAAAATTAAAAACAAGCCGCTAAAGGGTGAAAACCCAAAGCATCCCCCAAACGACCCCGTAGGAGGCACGGACACCTCCTACATGACCAATGTAACTTGGATGAACTGACCGCATAGTCCCGAATCTCCCAGTTTGTGAATATGATGATTATTTGGAAAAATCAACACTTAAACTTAAAATCAAGCTGTTATAGGGTGAAAACCCAAACCACCCCCCAAATGACCCCGTAGGAGGCACGAACACCTCGCACAGCACCAATGTAACCTTGTTGGAACTGCCCGTGTAGTTCGGGGTCTCCCGATTTGAGAATATGACGAAAATTTGCAAAAATCAACAAAATCAACACTTAAAGTTAAAAACAAGTCGTTAAAGGGTGAAAACCCAAACCTACCCCAAAACGACCTTGAAAGAGGCACGAACACCTCGCATGTGACCAATGTAAGTTGTAGGAACTGATCGTGTAGTCCTGGGTCTCCCGGTTTGTGAATATGATGAGAATGTGTAAAACTTAACACTTAGACTTAAAAACAAGACTTTAAATGGTGAAAACCCAAACTTGCCCCCAAACGACCACTTAGAAGGCACGAACATCTTGCACGGGACCAATGTAACTTGTAGGAACTGACCAGGTAGTCCGGGGTCTCCCAATTTGAGAATATGACGATAATTTGCAAAAATCACATTTAGACTTAAAAACAAGCCATTAAAGGGTGAAAACCCGAACCACCCCCCAAACGACCCCGTAGGAGGCACGAACACCTCGCACGGGACCAATGTAACTTGTTGGAACTGAGCGCGTTGTCCGGGGTCTCCCGATTTGACAATATGACGATAATTTGCAAAAATCAACAAAATCAACACTTAAATTTAAAAACAAGTCGTTAAATGGTGAAAACCCAAAACAGCCACCAAACGACCCCATATGAGGCATGAACACCTCGTACGGGACCAATGTAAATTGTAGTAACTGACCACGTAGTCCCGGGTCTCCCAGTTTGTGAATATGATGATAATTTGCAAAAATCAACACTTAGACTTAAAAACAAGTCGTTAAAGGGTGAAAACCCAAACCACCCCCCAAACGACCCCGTAGGAAGCACGAACACCTTGCACGAGACCAATCCAACTTGTTAAAACTGACCGCGTAGTCCGAGGTCTCCAAATTTGAGAATATGACGATAATTTGCAAAAATCACAATTAGACTTAAAAACTACCCGTTAAAGGGTGAAAACTGAAACCAGCCCCCAAACGACCCCGTAGGAGGCACGAACACCTCGTACGGGATCAATTTAACGTGTAGTAACTGACCGCGTAGTCCCAGGTCTCCCAGTTTCTAAATATCATGATAATTTGCAAAAATCAACTCTTAGACTTAAAAACAAGCCGTAAAAAGGCTGAAAACCCAAACAATCCCCCAAACGACCCGGTATGAGGCACGGACACCTCGAACGGGACCAATGTAACTTGTTAGAACTGACCGCGTAGTCTCGGGTCTCCCGATTAGTGAATATGACGATAATTGGCAAAAATAATACTTAGACTTGAAAACAAGCCGTTGAACGGTGAAAATCCAAACGACCCCCCAAATGACCCGGTAAGAGGCACGAACACCTCGTACGTGACCAATGTAACTTGTTAGAATTGACCGCGCAGTCCCGACTCTCCCAGTTTGAGAATATGGTGTTAACTTACAAAAATCATAATTAGACATAAAAACAAGCCGTTAAGGGGTGAAATCCCAAACCAACCCCCAAAAGACCCCGTAAGAGGCAAAAACACCTCGTACGGGACCAATGTGACTTGTAGGAACTGTTCGCATAGTCCCAGGTCTCTCGATTTGAGAATATGATGATAATTTGCAAAAATCACACTTAGACTAAAAAACAAGCCATTAAAGGGTGAAAACCAAACTAGAGGCCAAACGACCCCGTAGGAGGCACGCACACCTCGCACGGGACCAATGTAACTTTGTAGGAACTCATCACGTAGTCCCGGGTCTCCCGGTTTGGGAATATTATGACAGTTTCAGAAACTTAACACTTACACTTAAAAACAAACCTTTAAATGGTGAAAAACCAAACCATCCCCCACACGACCACGTAGGAGGCACGGACAACTCGCACGGGACTAATGTAACTTGTAGGAACTGACCGCGTTGTCCCAGGTCTCCCGATTCGAGAATATGATGATAAATTGCAAAAATGAAAAAAAACAACACTTTAACTTGAAAACAAGCCGTTAAAGGGTGAAAACTCAAAGCAGCCCCCAAACGACCCCATAGCAGGTACGAACACTTCGTACAGGAAAAATGTAACTTGTACGAACTGACCGCATAGTCCTGGGTCTCCCAGTTTCTGAATATGATGATAATTTGCAAAAATTAACACTTAGACTTAAAAATAAGCCGTTAAAGAGTGAAAACCCAAACGATCCCGTAGGAGGCACGAACACCTCGCACGGGACCAATGTAACCTTGTTGGAACTGATCGCGTAGTCCGGGGTCTCTAAATTTGAGAATATGATGATAATTTGCAAAAATCAACAAAATCAACACTCAAACATAAAAATAAGTCGTTAAAGGGTGAAAACCCAAACCAGCCCCAAAACGACCCCGTAAGAGGCACGAACACCTCGCATGGGACAAATGTAACTTGTAGGAACTGATCACGTTGTCCCGGGTCTCTCGGTTTGTGAATATGATGATAATTTTCAAAAATTAACACAGACTTAAAAACATGCCTATAATTGGTGAAAACCCAAACCAGCCCCCAAACGACCACGTAGGAGGCACGAACATCTCGCACGGGACCAATGTAACTTGTAGGAACTGACCGCGTAGTCCCAGGCCTCCCGATTCGAGAATATGATGATAATTTATAAAAATCAACAAAATCAACACTTAAACTTAAAAACAAGTCGCTAAAGGGTGAAAACCGAAAACACCCCCCGAATGACCCCGTAGGAGGCACGAACACCTCGCACGGGACCAATGTAACTTAGAGGAACTGGCCGTGTAGTCCCGGGTCTCTCGGATTGTGAATATGACGATAATTTGCAAAAATTAACACTTAGACTTGAAAACATGATTTTTAGGGGTGAAAACCCAAACCACCCCCCAAACGACCACGTAGGAGGCACGAACACTTCGTACATGACAGATGTAACTTGTACGAACTGACCGCATAGTCCCGCGTCTCCCAATTTGTGAATATGATGATAATTTTCAAAATTCAACACTTAGACTGAAAAATAAGCCATTAAAGGGTGAAAACCCAAACCACCCCCCAAACGATCCAGTAGGAGGAACGAACACCTCGCACGGGACGAATGTAACCTTATTGGAACTGATCGCGTAGTCCGAGGTCTCCCAATTTGAGAATATGATGATAATTTGCAAAAATCAACAAAATCAACACTCAAACATAAAAACAAGCCGTTAAAGGGTGAAAACCCATTCCAGCCCCAAAATGACCCCATAAGAGGCACGAACACCTCGCACGGGACCAATGTAACTTGTAGGAACTGATCACGTTGTCCCGGGTCTCCCGGTTTGTGAATATGATGATAATTTACTAAAATTAACACATAGACTTAAAAATAAGCATTTAAATGGTGAAAACTCAAACCAGCCCCCAAATGACCACGTAGTAGGCTCGAACATCTCGCACGGGACTAATGTAACTTGTAGGAACTGACCGCGTAGTCCTAGGTCTCCCGATTCGAGAATATGATGATAATTTACAAAAATCAACAAAATCAACACTTAAACTTAAAAACAAGCCGTTAAAGAGTGAAAACCGAAAGCAGCCCCCGAATGACTCCGTAGGAGGCACGAACACCTCATACAGGACCAATGTAACTTGTACGAACTGACCGTGTAGTACCGGGTCTCCCAATTTGTGTATATGATGATAATTTGCAAAAATCAACACTTAGACTTAAAAACAAGCCGTTAAAGGGCAAAAACCCAAATGACCCCCCAAATGACCCCGTAGGAGGCACGAACACCTCGCACGGGACCAATGTAACTTGGAGGAACCGACCGCGTAGTCCTGGGTCTCCCGAATTGTGAATATGACGATAATTTGTAAAAATTAACACTTAGACTTAAAAATATGATTTTAAGGGGTGAAAACCCAAACCATCCCCCAAACGACCACATAGGAGGCATGAACACCTCGCACGGGACCAATGTAGCTTATTGGAACGAACCGCATAGTCTCGGGTCTCCCGATTCGAGAATATGATGACAATTTGCAAAAATCAACAAAATCAACACTTAAACTTAAAAACAAGCCGTTAAAGGATGAAAACCGAAACCAACCCCCAAACGACCCTGTAGGAGACACGGACAACACGTACGGGACCAATATAACTTGGAGTAACTGACCGCGTAGTCCCGAGTCTCCCAGTTTCTGAATATGATGATAATTCGCAAAAATCAACACTTAGACTTAAAAACAAGTCGTTAAAGGGTGAAAACCCAAACCACCCCCGAAACGCCCCCGTAGGAGGCACAAACACCTCGCACGAGACCAATGTAACTTGTTGTAACTGACCGTGTAGTCCGGGGTCTCCCAATTTGATAATATGACGGTAATTTGCAAAAATCACACTTAGACTTAAAAAAAGTCATTAAAGGGTGAAAACCCAAACCAGCCCCAAACCACCCCGTAGGAGGCACAAACATCGAGTAACGGGACTAATTTAACTTGTAGTAACTCACCGCGTAGCCCCGGGTCTCCCAGTTTGTGAATATGAGGATAATTTGAAAAAATCAACACTTAGACTTAAAAACAAGCAGTTAAAGGGTGAAAACCCAAACAACCCCCCAAACGACCCCGTAGGAGGCACGAACACCTCGCACGGGACCAATGTAACTTGTTGGAACTGACCACGTAGTCCCGGGTCTCTCGATTAGTGAATATGACAATAATTGGCAAAAATAACACTTAGACATAAAAACAAGTCGTTAAAGTGTGAATAACCAAACCAGCCCCTAAAAGACGCCGTAAGAGGCACGGACACCTCGTACGGGACCAATGTAACTTGTACGAACATACCGCCTAGCCCCGGGTCTCCCAGTTTGAGAATATTATTGTAACTTGCAAAAATCAGAATTTGACTTAAAAATAAGACGTTAAGGGGTGAAAACCCGAAACCAACCCCCAAACGATGACGTAAGAGACACAAACACCTCGTACGGGACCAATGTAACTTGTAGGAACTGACCGCGTAATCCCGGGTCTCCCGGTTTGTGAATATGATGATAATTTGCAAAAATAAACACTTAGACTTAAAAACAAGCCGTTAAAGGGTGAAAACCCAAACGACCCCGTAGGAGGTACGAACACCTCGTACGGGACCAAAGTAACTTGTAGGAACTGACCGCGTAGTCTCGGGTCTCTCGATTGGTGAATATGATGATATTTTGCAAAAATCAACACTTAGACTTAAAAACAAGCTGTTAAAGGGTGAAAACCCAGACCAGCCCCCAAACGACCCTCTAGGAGGCACAATAACCTCGTACGGACCCAATGTAACTTGTAGGAACTGACCGGGTTGTCCCGGGTCTCTCGGATTTAGAATATGACGATAATTTACAAAAATCAACACTCAAACTTAAAAACAAGCCGGTAAAGGGTGAAAACCCAAACCAGCCACCAAACGACCTCGTGGGAGGCACGAAAACCTCGTATGGCAGTAATGTAACTCATAGGAACTGACCGCATAGTCCCAGGTCTCCCGATTTGAGAATATGATGATAATTTGCAAAAATCACACTTAGACTAAAAAACAAGCCATTAAAGGGTGAAAACCGAAACCAGACCCCAAACGACCCCGTAGGAGGCACGAACACCTCGCACGGGACAAATGTAACTTATAGGAACTCATCACGTAGTCCCGGGTCTCTCGGTTTGTGAATATTACAATAATTTGCAAAAATTAACACTTAAACTTGAAAACAAGCCTTTAAATGGTGAAAAAACCAAACCAGCCCCCACACGACCACGTAGGAGGCACGAACATCTCGCACGGGACCAATGAAACTTGTAGGAGCTGACCGCGTAGTCGCAGGTCTCCCGATTAGAGAATATGATGATAAATTGCAAAAATGAACAAAATCAACATATAAACTTGAAAACAAGCCGTTAAAGGGTGAAAACCCAAAGCAGCCTCCAAACGACCCCGTAGGAGGCACGAACACTTCGTACAGGAGAAATGTAACTTATACGAACTGACCGCATAGTCCCGGGTCTCCCAGTTTGTGAATATGATGATAATTTGCAAAAATCAACACTTAGACTTAAAAATAAGCCGTTAAAAGGTTAAAACCCAAACCACCCCCCAAACGATCCTGTAGGAGGCACGAACACCTCGCACGGGACGAATGTAACCTTGTTGGAACTGATCGCATAGCTCGGGGTCTCCCAATTTGAGAATATGATGATAATTTGCAAAAATCAAGAAAATCAACACCCAAACATAAAAAAAAAAAGCCGTTAAAGGGTGAAAACCAAAACCAGCCCCAAAACGACCCCGTAAGAGGCACGAACACCTCGCACGGGACCAATGTAACTTGTAGGAACTGATATCGTTGTCCCGGGTCTCCCGGTTTGTGAATATGATCATAATTTACAAAAATTAACACATAGACTTAAAAACAAGCATTTAAATGGTGAAAACACAAACCAGCCGCCAAGCGGCCACGTAGGAGGCACGAACATCTCGCACAGGACCAATGTAACTTGCAGGAACTGACCGCGTAGTCCCAGGTCTCCCGATTCGAGAATATGATGACAATTTACAAAAATCAATAAAATCAACACTTAAACTTAAAAACAAGCCGTTAAAAGGTGAAAACCGAAAGCAGCCCCCGATTGACCCCGTAGGAGGCACGCACACCTCATACAGGACCAATGTAACTTGTACAAACTGACCGTGTAGTATCGGGTCTCCCGGTTTGTGAATATGACGATAATTTGCAAAAATCAACAATTAGACTTAAAAACAAGCCGTTAAAGGGCAAAAACCCAAACGACCCCGTAGGAGACACGAACACCTCGCACGGGATCAATGTAACTTGTTGGAACTGACCGCGTAGTCCCGGGTCTCTCGGTTTGAGAATATGGATATAATTTGCAAAAATCACACTCGACATAAAAACAAGTCGTTAAAGGGTGAAACCTCAAACCAGCCCCTAAAAGATCCCGTAAGAGGTACGAACACCTCGCATGGGACCAATGCAACTTGTAGGAACTTACCGCGTTGTCCCGCGTCTCTCGAATTTAGAATATGACGATAATTTACAAAAATCAACACTTAAACTTAAAAACAAGCCGTTAAAGGGTGAAAACCCAAACCAGCCACCAAAGGACCCCGTAGGAGGCACAGACATCTCGCATGGGACTAATGTAACTTGTAGGAATAGACCGCATAGTCCCAGGTCTCCCAATTTTCAGAATATGACGATAATTTGCAAAAATCACACTTAGACTAAAAAAACAAGCCATTAAAGGGTGAAAACCCAAACCAGACCCCAAACGACCCCGTAGGAGGCACGGACACCTCGCACGGGACCAATGTAACTTGTAGGAACTCATGACGTAGTCCCGGGTCTCCCGGTTTGTGAATATTACGATAATTTGCAAAAATTAACACTTACACTTGAAAACAAGCCTTTAAATGGTGAAAACCCAATCCAGCCCCCACACGACCACGTACGAGGCACGAACATCTCGCACGGGACTAATGAAACTTGTAGGAGCTGACCGCGTAGTCGCAGGTCTCCCGATTCGAGAATATGATGATAAATTGCAAAAATGAACAAAATCAACACATAAACTTGAAAACAAGCCGTTAAAGGGTGAAAACCCAAAGCAGCCCCCAAACGACCCCGTAGGAGGCATGAACACTTCGTACAGGACAAATGTAACTTGTACGAACTGACCGCATAGTCCCGGGGGTCCCAATTTGTGAATATGATGATAATTTGCAAAAATCAACACTTAGACTTAAAAATAAGTCATTAAAGGGTGAAAACCCAATCCACCCCCCAAACGACCCCGTAGGAGGCACGAACACCTCGCATGGTACCAATTTAACTTGTTGGAACTGATCGCGTAGTTCGGGGTCTCCTAATTTGAGAATATGACGATAATTTTCAAAAATCACACTTAGACTTAAAATAAAGCCGTTAAGGGTGAAAACCCAAACTAGCCCCCAAACGACCCCGTAGGAGACACGGACAACTCGTACGGGACCAATTTAACTTGTAGTTACTGACCGAGTAGTCTTGGGTCTCCCAGTTTGTGAATATGGTAATAATTTGCAAAAATCAACACTTAGACTTAAAAACAAGCCGTTAAAGGGTGAAAACCCAAACGACCCCGTAGGAGGCACGAACACCTCGCACGGGACTAATGCAACTTGTTGGAATTGACCGCGTAGCCCCGGGTCTCTCGGTTTGAGAATATGGTGATAATTTGCAAAAATCACACTAGACATAAAAACAAGCCGTTAAAGGGTGAAAACTCAAACCAGCACCCAAAAGAACCTGTAAGAGTTACGAACACCTCGCATGGGACCAATGTAACTTGTAGAAACTTACTGCGTTGTCCCGTATCTCTCGGATTTAGAATATGACGATAATTTACAAAAATCAACACTTAAACTTAAAAACAAGCCGTTAAAGTGTGAGAACCCAAACTAGCCACCAAATGACCCCGTAGGAGGCACAGACACCTCGCAAGGGACTAATGTAACTTGTAGGAACTGACCGCATAGTCCCAGGTCTCCCGATTTGAGAATATGATGATAATTTGCAAAAATCACACTTAGACTAAAAAATAAGCCATTAAAGGATGAAAACCCAAACCAGTCCCCAAACGACCCCGTAGGAGGCACGGACACCTCGCACGGGACCAATGTAACTTGTAGGAACTCATCACGTATTCCCAGGTCTCCCGGTTTGTGAATATTATGATAATTTGCAAAAATTAACACTTACACTTGAAAACAAGCCTTTAAATTGTGAAAATCAAACTAGCCCCCACACGACCACGTAGGAGGCACGAACATCTCGGAGGGGACCAATGTAACTTGTAGGAGCCGATCGCGTAGTCCCAGGTCTCCCGATTCGAGAATACTATGATAAATTGCAAAAATGAATAAAATCAACACATATACTTGAAAACAAGCCGTTAAAGGGTGAAAACCCAAAGCAGCCCCCAAACGACCCCGTAGGAGGCACGAACACTTCGTACAGGAAAAATGTAACTTGTACGAACTGACCGCATAGTCCCGGGTCTCCCAGTTTGTGAATATGATGATAATTTGCAAAAATCAACACTTAGACTTAAAAATAAACCGTTAAAGGGTGCCAACCCAAACCACCCCCCACACGATCCCATAGGAGGCACGAACACCTCGCATGGGACGAATGTAACCTTGTTGGAACTGATCGCGTAGTCTGGGGTCTCCCAATTTGAGAATATGATGATAATTTGCAAAAATCAACAAAATCAACACTCAAACATAAAAGCAAGCCGTTAAAGGGTGAAAACTCAAAACGACCCCGTAAGAGGCACGAAGACCTCGTACGGGACCAATGTAACTTGTAGGAACTGATCACGTTATCCCGAGTCTCCCGGTTTGTGAAGATGATGATAATTTGCAAAAATCAACACATAGACTTAAAAACAAGCCTTTAAATGGTGAAAACCCAAACCATCCCCCACACGACGACGTAGGAGGCACGAATATCTCGCACGGGACCAATGTAACTTGTAGAAACTGATCGCGTAGTCCCAGGTCTCCCGATTCGAGAATTTGATGATAGTTTACAAAAATCAACACTTAAACTTAAAAACAAGCCGTTAAAGGGTGAAAACCGAAAGCAGCCCCCAAATGACCCTGTAGGAGGCACGAACACCTCATACAGGACCAATGTAACTTGTACGAACTGACCGTGTAGTATCGGGTCTCCCAGTTTTTGAATATGATGATAATTTGCAAAAATGAACACTTAGACTTAAAAACAAGCCGTTAAAGGGCGAAAACCCAAACTAGCCCCCAAACGACCCCGTAGGAGGCACGAACAGCTCGCACGGGACCAATGTAACTTGGAGGAACTGACCGCGTAGTCCCGGGTCTCCTGATTTGTGAATATGACCATAATTTGTAAAAATTAACACTTAAACTTAAAAACATGATTTTAAGGGGTGAAAACAAAAACCAACCCCCAAACGACCACGTAGGAGGCACGAACACCTCGCACGAGACCAATGTAACTTATTGGAACTGACCGCATAGTCCCGGGTCTCCCGGTTCGAGAATATGATGAAAATTTGCAAAAATCAACAAAATCAACACTTAAACTTAAAAACAAGCCGTTAAAGGATGAAAACCCAAACCAACCCCCAAACGACCTAGTAGGAGGCACGAACACCACGTACGGGACCAATGTAACTTGTAGTAACTGACCGCGTAGTCCCGAGTCTCCCAGTTTGTGAATATGATTATAATTCACAAAAATCAACACTTAGACTTAAAAACAAGTCATTAAAGGGTGAAAACCCAAACCACCCCCGAAACGACCATGTAGGAGGCACGAACACCTCGCACGGGACCAGTGTAACTTGTTGTAACTGACCGCGTAGTTCGGGGTCTCCCAATTTGATAATATGACGGTAATTTGCAAAAATCACACTTAGACTTAAAAAAAAAACCGTTAAAGGGTGAAAACCAAAACCATCCCCCAAACGACCCCGTAGGAGGCACGAACACCGAGTAACGGGACCAATTTAACTTGTAGTAATTGATCGCGTAGTCCCGGGTCTCCCAGTTTGTGAATATGATGATAATTTGAAAAAATCAACACTTAGACTTAAAAACAAGCCGTTAAAGGGTGAAAACCCAAACCACCCCCCAAACCACCCCGTAGGAGGCACGAACACCTCGCACGGGACCAATGTAACTTGTTGGAACTGACCACGTAGTCCCGGGTCTCCCGATTAGTGAATATGACAATAATTAGAAAAAATAACACTTAGACATAAAAATAAGCCGTTAAAGGGTGAAAACCCAAACCAACACCTAAAAGACCCCGTAAGAGGCACGGACAACTCGTACGGGACCAATGTAACATGCAGGAACGGACCGCGTAGCCCCGGGTCTCCCAGTTTGTGAATATTATTGTAACTTGAAAAAATCATAATTAGACTTAAAAACAAGCCGTTAAGGGATGAAAACCCAAAACCAAGCCCTAAGCGACGCCGTAAGAGGCACAAACACCTCGTACGGGACCAATGTAACTTGTAGGAAGTGACCGCGTAATCCCGGGTCTCCCGGTTTGTGAATATGATGATAATTTGCAAAAATCAACACTTAGACTTAAAAACAAACCGTTAAAGGGCGAAAACCCAAATGACCTCGTAGGAGGCACGAACACCTCGCACGGGACCAATGTAACTTGTTGGAACTGGTCGCGTAGTCCCCGATCTCTCGGTTTGAGACTATGGTGATAATTTGCAAAAATCACACTAGACATAAAAATAATCTGTCAAAGGGAGAAACCTCAAACCAGCCCCCAAAAGATCCCGTAAGAGGTATGAAAACCTCGCATGGGACCAATGTAACTTGTAGGAACTTACCGCGTTGTCCCGCGTCTCTCAGATTTTGAATATGACGATAATTTAAAAAAATCAACAGTTAAACTTAAAAACAAGCCGTTAAAGGGTGAAAACCCAAACTAGCCACCAAATGACCCCGTAGGAGGCACAGACACCTCGCAAGGGACTAATGTAACTTGTAGGAACTGATCGCATAGTCCCAGGTCTCCCGATTTGAGAATATGACGATAATTTGCGAAAATCACACTTAGACTAAAAAATAAGCCATTAAAGGGTGAAAACCCAAACCAGTCCCCAAACGACCCCGTAGGAGGCACGAACACCTCGCACGGGACCAATGTAACTTGTAGGAACTCATCACGTATTCCCGGGTCTCCCGGTTTGTGAATATTACGATAATTTGCAAAAATTAACACTTACACTTGAAAAGAAGCCTTTAAATGGTGAAAACCCAAACCAGCCCCCACACGACCACGTAGGAGGCACGAACATCTCGCACGGGACCAATGTAACTTGTAGGAGCTGATCACGTAGTCCCAGGTCTCCCGATTCGAGAATATGATGATAAATTGCAAAAATGAACAAAATCAACACATAAACTTGAAAACAAGCCGTTAAAGGGTGAAAACCCAAAGCAGCCCCCAAACGACACTACAGGAGGCACGAACACTTCGTACATGACAGATGTAACTTGTACGAACTGACCGCATAGTCCCGGGTCTCCCAGTTTGTGAATATGATGATAATTTGCAAAAATCAACACTTAAACTTAAAAATAAGCCGTTAAAGGGTGAAAACCCAAACCACCCCCCAAACGACCACGTAGGAGGCACAAACATCTCGCACGGGACCAATGTAACTTGTAAGAACTGACCGCGTAGTTCAAGGTCTCTCAATTCGAGAATATGATGATAATTTGCAAAAATCAACACTTAAACATAAAAACAAGCCGTTAAAAGGTGAAAACCCAAAGCAGCGCCCAAACGACCCTGTAGGAGGCACGAACACCTCGTACAGGACCAATGTAACATGTACGAACTGATCGCGTAGTCCCAGGTCTCCTAGTTTGTGAATATGATGATAATTTGCAAAAATAAATAGTTAGACTTAAAAACAAGTCATTAAAGGGTGAAAACCCAAACCACCCACCAAACGAGCCCGTAGGAGGCACGGACACCTCGCACAGGACCAATGTAACCTTTTTGGAACTGACCACGTAGTCCGGGGTCTCTCAATTTGACAATATGATGATAATTTGCAAAAATCAACAAAATCAACACTTAAACTTAAAAACAAGCCGTTAAAGGGTGAAAACCCAAACCAGTCCCAAAATGACACCATAAGAGGCGCGAACACCTCGTACGGGACGAATGTAACTTGTTGAAACTGACTGCATAGTCCTGGGTCTCCCGATTAGTGAATATGACAATAATTGGCAAAAATAACACTTAGACATAAAAACAAGCCGTTAAAGGGTGAAAACCCAAACCAGCTCCTAAAAGACCCCGTAAGAGGCACGAACATCTCGTACGGGACCGTTTGGGGGGTGATTTGGGTTTTCACCCTTTAACGGCTTGTTTTTAAGTCTAAATGTTGATTCCTACAAATTAACATCATATTCAAAAATTGGGAGACCCGGGACTACGCGGTCAGTTACTACTAGTTACATTGGTCCCGTACGAGGTGTTCGTGCCTCCTATGGGGTCGTTTGGGGGCTGGTTTCGGTTTTCACCCTTTAACGGTTTTGTTTTTAAGTTTGACTATTAATTTTGTTGATTTTTTCAAATTATCATCATGTTCTCAAATTGGGAGACCCCGGACTACGCAGTTAGTTCTAAAAAGTTACATTGGTCCCGTGTGAGGTGTTCGTGCCTCCTACGGGGTCAATTGGGGGGTGGTTTTTGTTTTCACCCTTTAACGACTTATTTTTAAGTGTAAGTGTTGATTTTTGCAAATTATTGTCATATTCACAAACTGGGAGACCCGGGACTACGCGGTCAGTTACTACAAGTCACATTGATCCCGTATGAGTTGTTCGTGCCTCCTACGAGGTCGTTTGGGGGTTGGTTTTGGTTTTCACCCTTTAACGGCTTGTTTTTAAGTTTAAGTGTTGATTTTGTTGATTTTTACAAATTTACATCATATTCTCGAATCGGGAGACCCGGGACTACGCGGTTAGTTCCTAGAAGTTACATTGGTCCCGTACGAGGTGTTTGTGCCTCCTACTGGGTCGTTTGGGGGTTGGTTTGGGTTTTCACCCTTTAACGGATTGTTTTTAAGTTTAAGTGGTGATTTTGTGATTTTCACAAATTATAATCATATTTTTGAATCGGGAGACCCGGGACTACGCGGTTAGTTCCTACAAGTTACATTGGTCCCGTAGGAGGTGTTCGTGCCTCCTACAGGGTCGTTTAAGGGCTGGTTTGGGTTTTCACCCTTTAACGGCTTGTTTTTTGTAACACCCCGCCTAATTAAATACCGGGTGGCGAGTCCCATACCAAATTAAAAAAGAATATACAGTTGGCTCATTCTTAGCATCACTGTCGAAAACATTTACAACTCACCCAATACTTAATTAAGCTGGTGTTATAAACTTTTCAAATTTTGATTCAATAAAATTCATTTCCAGTTTAAGAATAACACAACACATTTTATTCTACAACACTGATAACCAAATTGATAACACAAAAGAATTTAAATGCAGTTGGAATAAACATTCCCAAATAATATAAATCCATTACAATAATCCCAACAATATCAAATGTATTAAAAAGACACGAATACAATAGTATTTGACTCCGATAGAAAATGATAACTGAATCCTTTGGGCGACATGCCCTACTAAGAGAATATTGTGAATCAAAAAGATGATAGGCATCTAAGCAAAACTCCATAAATTCATAGCCTGTCATAATCCGCTAAGGTTGGCGTCCCTGTTGCTGGACACCTGATATAGAAGATACAATAGAAAAGAAAATATGCAAGGAAACGGGTCTGAGCCCGAATGTGTAGAGGATTTTTAAAACAGCAAGTATTTAACAAGTGCAATAAAGCATTTATTATGTACATGTTAGATCCAACTCTCACTTGTTATTCTCACCTCTCAACTAGAGTGCACACTTAACGTTTCCTATTAACTTCCTAGTTAATGGTTCCTCTTTTCTAGTCTCTATATTATAATTCCATTCCCATATCATAACCCCCGTATGTCCCATACCATACGTCACATTATTAATCATTTACATTTCTCATCGTTTCTCATTAACATGAATCATTCTCATTAATATGAATTAAGCTTTTCAATTCTATAAGCATAGACATTCATTAACTTAATTCCATTATTTTCTCAATTAGCCTTTATCTACAATTATCACACAGTAGATGACTTAACCACAATATAACCATTCAATCATTTAATTCATTATATATATATTCATATATAATACGGCACCCCGAGTCACAGCTGCGGTGCAATGCATTACTCTGCTATCATGTCCCATCATCGCTAGTCGCCGAATAGTGGACAAAAGGTTCGGTAAGGATTCCTCGAACCAAAAATAACAACACAAACATTGGAGGCGAACATAGTTCTCGTATCCATGGGTCACGCACATACCTACGTACCCACAGTCAGCGGACTTATCAACTCCCCGATAAGTCTTTCATAGACCTATGTTCCCGAGCGACAAATCTAAGATCCCATGGATTCATCAGGATATGACTGCCCTCACGCGCAAACCTCCCACCGATAGCAAGTAAGCTAGGCATGTCATACACATAAATCATCAATCAATTAAATAGGCATTATCATACCTAAAATATAATATCAATAAGGTAATATCACTACCCTAAGATAATTCCCATACGTAGCATTATATCTCTTTTAAATTCCACGTATTAAAATATCATATCTTTACTTCATAATTTAATTATCCTCGCATCCTATAACATCTCTCCACTCCCGACGTCGTTAAGGTTCATGCGCGGAGCGTCTCGCAAAGCGAAATCCAAACAAGGAACCCCTCCAATACACTACTACTTAACTTTGTCGATCGAGGAGGTTCGTCAACTTCAAATATGCGATCGGAATAACCTCATCCCCTCTTTCAACCAAATGTGTTCTAAACTCCCATCTCTATCCAGGAGCCATACCACTACGCTCTTGTACTACACTCAGCCCATGCGAAATCAATAATGAGCTTAAACTCAGTCCTCGATGTTTAAATTGTAACCCTAAGGCTACCCAGGTGTTATATTAAATCTCCCCTACTTGAACTATCCTTAATCCTCATACAAACAGATTAGAATCCAACACATGAATCTAGCAACCGAAATCTCTTTAACTTTAATTATCATAATTCTAATCAATTAAATCCCAATCAAATTAATTCAAATCTTAACTAGGGCTTACTGATCTTCTCTAAGTCCCATAATATTTATTAATAATCATCAAAGATCTACAAAAGTTTTGGGATAAGAACCAACATTAAAAAGAAACAACATCATGAATTCTCATATTTTAAATACTCAGAAAAATTAGATCCAAAAATTATTCAAATCATCAATCCGACTTCAGATTTGGATTCTACACGAAAAATTGAGTCAGGTATGTGTTTTGAGTTTTTCTTAAATCTCATCCAAATGCACTCAAAAAGAAGATATAAACATTCCAAATTGGCTTTTCTCATTCCACTCGTTTTTGCCTCTTTTTCGAGAAAATTATCAACATATTATCTTCAAGAACACTAAATTATTTTAAGAATTTCTTCCACAGATTGATGAATATTTATTGGATTACTAACTACCTACAACATGAGTTTAATTCCTATATATTTTTAGATTCCAAAAATGCATTAACAACTATATCCTTTCATCTTCCAAGCATGAAAATCATCTCTTTTTATAACTATCCTAACATGGACAATATACGAACTTAAATTGCAAATATCAAACACTTGCCTCTAATGAAGATCTGTGTAATACCCCACATTTTTTTTATTGAATTAAAATTGAACTAATTGAAGAAAAAAATAATTATGGCAGTATACATATTCGAAATGTTTGGAAATGAAAATTGAAAATGAATTAACTGAGATACGAATGTGCGACTTAAATATTAGAAGCGAATTAACGCGTAAAAGGATCTAGAGGGTTAAATTTGGCGCAATGGCATTTTTGTAAATAAACTAACCCTAGGTATAAATAGAAAGGAAGAGAAGAAGTCTTCATTCTTTCATTCGAAATGGAGGCTAGGGTTTGGTAGAGAGAGAGAGTAAGAAGAGAAGAAGCTAAGAGGATTTCAATTTCTCCATACAATCCAAGGCAAGTTAATAACCTATATGTGTATATTTTGTATCTATAATGAAATTTCACATGAACATGTATTTGGATCCCTAAATTAATATGAAATTAATGTTAAAAATGATATGCAATGTATTAGGATCATCCTCCATATAGATTAAAATGCGATAACATCATTATAGGGATTGAATTGTTGAACAAACTCTTGAATTTGAGAAGTCTATGAAATTGAGTAAATCGTCTTATTAAAAATTGTTTTGAGCTATTTTAATTCCGAGAATTTATATTTCGTCCACGGTGCCCGGTAGAAAATCATATTCTGGACAACTTTGTAGTTTTAAGTTTTTTCAAAAACGGATCGGAAAATCCTCGAATATGCGTTTTAAAATTCTGCGCAGAAAGTTATCGTGAACAGGTCCGAACTGTATATGTTAATTTCGGGTCTGTTTTAAGCAGGCTATGGTAGCGTGCACACGTGTCCTTATAGAAAATCACATTCCGAACAACTTTGTAGTTTTAAGTTTTCCCAAAAACGGATCGGAAAAGCCTCAAATCGGCGTTTTAAAATTCTGGGCAGAATGTTGTCGAAAACAGGGGCGAATATTATATGTTAGTTTCGGGTCTGTTTTAGGCCGGCTATGGTAGCGTGCTCGCGTGTCCTTATAGAAAATCACGTTCCGAACAACTTTGTAGTTTTAAGTTTTCCCAAAAACGGATTGGAAGAGCCTTGAAACTGCATTTTAAATTCTGGGCAGCATGTTGTTGAAATAAAAGTGATAATATTTTTCATGTTGTTAGTAAGATAATTATGGTGTTGTGCCTAATATCCTAACTTGATCACACACTTAAGGTTATTAGGGATATATAACCTTGAAATGATTTGGTGTTGAATTAGTAAATTAATGATGTAAATTATGTTATATTATAAATAATGACTATTGTATAACTCGAGTAAGAGACTTGGCACGATTGTATATATACATAAGTGTGAAATTGTTTTACATGTACATTGTCGAGTATACACTAGACTAGTCCTCCGGTCGATGTAGGCACATGTTGAATGCGATTATTTGTGATTGATCCGGTTAGGTTCCGCTCGAGTGCCGTGTCGGAGATAAACCACCGGAACCGGACACGTGGTTGTAATGCGGGTCAGATAGAAAGACCTTGAAACGCCATGTGATTTACGACTTAGTATGATTGCCCTTGCCACGTAATATTGGGAAATATTCGTGTGTAGGCCTAGTGTTACGACTTGTTTCCCGGGTAACGATAGTGACCCGATATGACTTGTGTGAGATATTATGCTTGTGTATTAAAATAATATCTCGAATCGATGCATTTGATATTATACTTGAAGGAAATATTTTGATACGTTAAATACTGAAATGAGATTAATAATGATTAATCAAGATACGATATGAGACTACACGTTACTCTAGTTTGGGTTGGGTAGTCCCGACATAGGAACATTGGTTGGGTAATTGCATAATTTAATTACTAGAGACGAGTAATGACTAGTGTGCTTTCATTATAAGTACATCTTATAATCTTATAGCTTGTTTTCTTGCTTTGACGCTCGTCTATCTTGCTTCTTGCTCCCCTCCTATGTATGTATTATACAGGTCCTCGCCCCGTTGGACAGTAGATCGTGGAGCTGGATGACCTCGCATCTATTCTTAGGATCTTGTAGTGGTGGACGCTGGTCCATATCCTATTTTGTCACTCTTCCTTAGAGTGTGGTATCAGAGATTTCTCATTGTTAGGGATTTGATAGTGTTGAGAGGTTTACATTACACTCTTTACCTAATTTATCTTTGGGCCCGTATGTTTGGTCATTTTATATTCAGTACTGCTATTACTTGTGGATCCTATACTTGCTATGATGTGATTTGGTTACACGTATGGGAGTGTACATATTTACTTTACTGCGTTTATTTAAATTATGTTTCTAATGCCAACATATTGAAGCTCCGCTTTAATTTAATTGTGCGTAGCTAACCGAATTAGATATAAAAAGCAGGGTTGCCACAATCTGATCCTTTGGAGTTGAATAACACAGGTGGTAATGGTGGTGGTGACCTTTGACCTTTTGTTCTCCTCCTTCCCAAGAAAACTTCTTTTTCTTTCCAAGCAACCTTCCACTCTCTCTAAGAAGATGACTTTTCAATTTTGTGTAGAAGATATGAAATGAACCTACATACACTAGTCTCCAAATACTTATAATAAGACAAAACCCGAAATCACTATTCATCCCCCTTATAAAAATAACCAAAATGCCCTTTTGGGTTGTCTTTTCATTTCCAAATGAACCGAGACTCAAAATTAACATCCAAATAGACTTTACTGACTATTTCGAACCTTTCGGACGCAACGACGCAGTCGAAATGACTATAAGGTCGATAGAAAATAAATTTCCTTTTTAATTTAATAAATTAGTCCCGACACGTCCCATACCGCGTCTGACTAAAAATTCAAATTACCGAATTTATATCATACCGTCATATCAATGACATCACATTCATATATTACCTAAATATCTTTAAATAATATTCAGAATCATCCATTTTAATATCCACAATTCAGATAAAACCCAAATGAATTAATTTATAATAAGATCCAATTAATCCATTAATTTAAAATATAACCCATTTTAAAAGTAATTAAAATTACGGGGTATTACATTTTTAAGTTTAAGTGTTGATTTTGTTGATTTTTGCAAATTATCATCATATTCTCAAATTGTGTGACCCTGGACTACGCGATCATTTCCAACAAGTTACATTGGTCCCGTGCGAGGTGTTCGTGCCTCCTACGGGGTAGTTTGGGGGGTGGTTTGGGTTTTCACCCTTTAACGGCTTGTTTTTAAGGCTAAGTGGTGATTTTTGCAAATTATCATCATATTCACAAACTGGGAGACCCGGGACTATGCGGTCAGTTACTATAAGTTACATTGGTCCCGTACGAGGTGTTCGTGCCTCCTACGGGGTCCTTTGGCGACTGTTTGGGTTTTCACCCTTTAACGACTTGTTTTTAAGTTTAAGTGTTAATTTTGTTGATTTTTGCAAATTATCGTCATATTGTCAAATTGGGAGACCCCGGACTACGCGGTTAGTTCCAACAAGTTACATTGGTCCCGTCCGAGGTGTTCGTGTCTCCTACGGGGTCGTTTGGGGGGGTGGTTTGGGTTTTCACCCTTTAACGGCTTGTTTTTAAGTTTAAGTGTTAATTTTTGCAAATTATCACCATATTCACAAACTAGGAGACCCGGGACTACGCGATCAGTTACTACTAGTTACATTGGTCCCGTACGAGGTGTTCGTGCCTCCTACGGGGTCATTTGGGGGTAGGTTTGGGTTTTCACCCTTTAACGGATTGTTTTTAAGTTTAACTCTTGATTTTGTTGATTTTTGCAAATTATCATTATATTCTCGAATCGGGAGACCCAGGACTACGCAGTCAGTTCCAACAGGTTACATTGGTCCCGTGCCAGGTGTTCGTGCCTCCTAGGGGGTCATTTGGGGAGTGGTTTGGGTGTTCACCCTTTAACAACTTCTTTTTAAGTGTAAGTGTTGATTTTTTTAAACTATCATCATATTCACAAACTGGGAGACCCGGGACTACGCGGTCAGTTACAACAAGTTACATTGGTCCCGTACGAGGTGTTCGTGCCTCCTACGGTCATTTGTGGGTTGGTTTGGGTTTTCACCCTTTAACGCCTTATTTTTAAGTTTAAGTGTTAATTTTGTTGATTTTTACAAATTAAGATCATATTCTCGAATTGGGAGACCCGGGACTACGTAGTTAGTTCCTCCAAGTTACATTGGTCCCGTACGAGGTGTTCGTGCCTCCTACGGGATCGTTTTGGGGATGGTTTGGGCTTTGACCCTTTAACGACTTGTTTTTAAGTCTAAGTACTGATTTCTACATATTATCATCATATTCACAAACTGGGAGACCCAGGACTAGGCGGTGAGTTACTACTAGTTACATTGGTCCCGTACGAGGTGTCCGTGCCTCCTATGGGGTCGTTCGGGGGCTGGTTTGGGTTTTCACCCTTTAACTGTTTTGTTTTTAAGTTTAACTATTGATTTTGTTGATTTTTGCAAATTATCATCATGTTCTCAAATTTGGAGACCCCGGACTACGCAGTTAGTTCTAGCAAGTTACATTGGTCCCGTGAGAGGTGTTCGTGCCTCCTACGGGGTCGATTGGGGAGTGATTTGGGTTTTCACCCTTTAACGACTTATTTTTAAGTGTAAGTGTTGATTTTTGCTAATTATCATCATATTCACAAACTGGGGGACCCGGGACTACGCGATCAGTTACTACAAGTCACATTCATCCCGTACAAGGTGTTCGTGCCTCCTACGAGGTCGTTTGGGGGTTGGTTTTAGTTTTCACCCTTTAACGGCTTGTTTTAAAGTTTAAGTGTTGATTTTGTATATTTTTACAAATTTACGTCATATTCTCTCATCGGGAGACCCGGGACAACGCGGTTAGTTCCTACAAGTTACATTGGTCCCGTACGAGGTGTTCGTGCCTCCTACGGGGTCGTTTGGGAGCTGGTTTGAGTTTTCACCCTTTAACGGCTTGTTTTTAAGTCTACATATTGATTTTGTTGATTTTTACAAATTATTGTCATATTCTCCAATCGGAGACCCGGGACTACGCGGTTAGTTCCTACAAGTAACATTGGTCCCGTAGGAGGTGTTCGTGCCTCCTACAGGGTCGTTTAAGGGTTGGTTTGGGTTTTCACCCTTTAACGGCTTGTTTTTAAGTTTAAGTGTTGATTTTGTTGATTTTTGCAAATTATAATCATATTCTCAAATTATGTGACCCCGGACTACGCGATTAGTTCCAACAAGTTACATTGGTCCCATGCGAGGTATTCGTGCCACCTACAGGTTCGTTTGGAGGGTGATTTATGTTTTCACCCTTTAACGGCTTGTTTTTAAGTCTAAATGTTGATTTCTACAAATTATCATCATATTCAAAAATTGGGAGACCCGGGACTACGCGGTCAGTTACTACTAGTTACATTGGTTCCGTACGAGGTCTTCGTGCCTCCTACGGGGTCGTTTTGGGGTTGGTTTGGGTTTTCACCCTTTAACGGTTTTGTTTTTAAGTTTAACTATTGATTTTATTGATTTTTTCTAATTATCATCATGTTCTCAAATTGGGAGACCCCGGACTACGACGTTAGTTCTAACAAGTTACATTGATCCCGTGCGAGGTGTTCGTGCCTCCTACGGGGTCGATTGGGGGGTGGTTTGGGTTTTCACCGTTTAACGGCTGGTTTTTAAGTGTAAGTGTTGATTTTTGCAAATTATCATCATATTCACAAACTGGGAGACCCGGGACTACGCGATCAGTTATTACAAGTCACATTGATCCCGTACGAGGTGTTCATGCCTCCTACGAGGTCGTTTGGGGGTTGGTTTTGATTTTCACCCATTAACGGCTTGTTTTTAAGTTTATGTGTTGATTTTGTTGATTTTTACAAATTATCATCATATTCTCGAATTGGGAGACCCCGGACTATGCGGTTAGTTCCAACAAGTTACATTGGCCCCGTATGAGGTGTTCGTGCCTCCTACGTGGTCGTTTCGAGGGTGGTTTCAGTTTTCACCATTTAACGGCTTGTTTTTAATTGTAAGTGTTGATTTTTGCAAATTATCATCATATTCACAAATGGGGAGACCCGGGACTACGCGATCAGTTACAACAAGTTACATTGGTCCCGTACGAGGTGTTCGTGCCTCCTACGGGGTCATTTGGGGGTAGGTTTGGGTTTTCACCCTTTAACGGCTTGTTTTTAAGTCTACAGATTGATTTTGTTGATTTTTACAAATTAACGTCATATTCTCGAATCGGAGACCCGAGACTACGTGGTTAGTTCCTACAAGTTACATTGGTCCCGTAGGAGGTGTTCGTGCCTCCTACGGGGTCGTTTGGGGCTGGTTTGGGTTTGTACCCTTTAAAGGTTTGTTTTTAAGTCTAAGTATTAATTTTTGCAAATTATCATCATATTCGAAAAAACCGGGAGACCCGGGACTACGCGGTTAGTTCCTACAAGTAACATTGGACTCGTAGGAGGTGTTCGTGCCTCCTATAGGGTTGTTTGAGGGCTGGTTTGGGTTTTCACCCTTTAACGGCTTGTTTTTAAGTTTAAGTGTTGATTTTGTTGATTTTTGCAAATTATCAGCATATTCTCAAATTGTGTGACCCCGGACTACGCGATCAGTTCCAACAAGTTACATTGGTCCCGTGCGAGGTGTTTGTGCCTCCTATGGGGTCGTTTGGAGGGTGGTTTGGGTTTTCCGCCTTTAACGGCTTATTTTTAAGGCTAAGTGTTGATTTTTTTAAATTATCATCATATTGACAAACTGGAAGACCCAGGACTATGCGGTCAGTTACTACAAGTTACATTGGTCCAGTAGGAGGTGTTCGTGCCTCCTACGGGGTCGTTTGGTGGCTGGTTTGGGTTTTCACCCTTTAACGGCTTGTTTTTAAGTTTAAGTGTTTATTTTATTGATTTTTACAAATTATCGTCATATTCTCAAATTGGGAGACCCCGGACTACGCGGTTAGTTCCAGCAAGTTACATTGGTCGTGTCCGAGGTGTTCGTGCCGCCTACGGGGTCGTTGGGTGGTGGTTTGGGTGTTCACCCTTTAACGACTTTTTTTTTAAGTCTACGTATTGATTTTCTTGATTTTTACAAATTATTGTCATATTCTCTAATCGGAGACCCGGGACTACGCGGTTAGTTCCTACAAGTAACATTGGTCCCGTAGGAGGTGTTCGTGCCTCCTACAGGGTCGTTTAAGGGCTGGTTTCGGTTTTCACCCTTTAACGGCTTATTTTTAAGTTTAACTGTTGATTTTGTCGATTTTTGCAAATTATCATCATATTCTCAAATTGTGTGACCCCGGACTACGCGATCAGTTCCAACAAGTTACATTGGTCCCGTGCGAGGTGTTCATGCCTCCTATGGGGTCGTTTGGAGGGTGGTTTGGGTTTTCCGCCTTTAACGGCTTATTTTTAAGGCTGTGTGTTGATTTTTTCAAATTATCATCATATTGACAAACTGGAAGACCCAGGACTATGCGGTCAGTTACTAGAAGTTACATTGGTCCAGTAGGAGGTGTTCTCGCCTCCTACGGGGTCGTTTGGTGGCTGGTTTGGGTTTTCACCCTTTAATGACTAGTTTTTAAGTTGAAGTGTTGATTTTGTTGATTTTTGCAAATTAACGTCATATTCTCAAATTGGGAGACCCCGGACTACGCGGTTAGTTCCAGCAAGTTACATTGGTCGTGTGCGAGGTGTTCGTGCCGCCTACGGGGTCGTTTGGGTGGTGGTTTGGGTGTTCACCCTTTAACGGCTTATTTTTAAGTCTACGTATTGATTTTGTCGATTTTTATAAATTATTGTCATATTCTCTAATCGGAGACCCGGGACTACGCGGTTAGTTACTACAAGTAACATTGATCCCGTAGGAGGTGTTCGTGCCTCCTACAGGGTCGTTTAAGGGCTGGTTTGGGTTTTCACCCTTTAACGACTTGTTTTTAAGTTTAAGCGTTGATTTTGTTGATTTTTGCAAATTATCATCGTATTCTCAAATTGTGTGACCCCGGACTACGCGATCAGTTCCAACAAGTTACATTGGTCTCGTGCGAGGTGTTCGTGCCTCCTACAGGGTAGTTTGGGGGTGGTTTGGGTTTTCACCCTTTAACGACTTGTTTTTAATTCTAAGTGGTGATTTTTGCAAATTATCATCATATTCAGAAACTGGGAGACCCAGGACTATGCGATCAGTTACTACAAGTTACATTGGTCCCGTACGAGGTGTTCGTACCTCCTACGGGGTCGTTTGGCGGATGGTTTGGGTTTTCACCCTTTAACGACTTGTTTTTAAGATTACGTGTTGATTTTGTTGATTTTTGCAAATTATCGTCATATTGTCAAATTGGGAGACCCCGTACTATGAGGTTAGTTCCAACAAGTCACATTGGTCCCATCCGAGGTGTTCGTGCCTCCTACGGGGTCGTTTGGGGGGTGGTTTGGGTTTTCACCCTTTAACGGCTTGTTTTTAAGTGTAAGTGTTGATTTTTGCAAATAATCATCATATACACAAACTGGGAAACTCGGGACTACGCAGTCAGTTACTACAAGTTACATTGGTCCCGTACGAGGTGTTCGTGCCTCCTACGGGGTCATTTGGGGGTTTGTTTGGGTTTTCACCCTTTAACGGATTGTTTTTAAGTTTAACTGTTGATTTTGTTGATTTTTGCAAATTATCATCATATTCTCGAATCGGGAGACCTAGGACTACGTGGTTAGTTCCAACAAGTTACATTGGTCCCGTATGAGGTGTTCGTGCCTCCTACGGTCATTTTGGGGTTGGTTTGGGTTTTCACCCTTTAACGGCTTGTTTTTAAGTTTAAATGTTGATTTTGTTGATTTTTACAAATTAAGATCATATTCTCGAATCGGGAGACCCGGGACTTCGCAGTTAGTTCCTACGAGTTACATTGGTCCCGTACGAGGTGTTCGTGCCTCCTACGGGATCGTTTTGGGGATGGTTTGGGGTTTCACCCTTTAACGACTTGTTTTTAAGTCTAAGTATTGATTTTTGCAAATTATCATCATATTCACAAACTGGGAGACCCAGGACTAGGCGGTCAGTTATTACTAGTTACATTGGTCCCGTACGAGGTGTCCGTGCCTCCTACGGGGTCGTTTGGGGGCTGGTTTGGGTTTTCACCCTTTAACTGTTTTTTTTTTTAAGTTTAACTATTGATTTTGTTGATTTTTGCAAATTATCATCATGTTCTCAAATTGGGAGACCCCGGACTACGCAGTTAGTTCTAACAAGTTACATTGGTCCCGTACGAGGTGTTCGTGCCTCCTACGGGGTCGATTGGGGGGCGGTTTGGGTCTTTAACGACTTATTTTTAAGTGTAAGTGTTGATTTTTGCTAATTATCATCATATTCACAAACTGGGAGACCCGGGAGTACGCGATCAGTTACTACAAGTCACATTGATCCCGTACGAGGTGTTCGTGCCTCCTACGAGGTCGTTTGGGGGTTGATTTTAGTTTTCACCCTTTAACAGCTTGTTTAAAAGTTGAAGGTCTGATTTTTAAAAATTTACGTCATATTCTCGAATCGGGAGACCCGGGACTACGCGGTTAGTTCCTACAAGTTACATTGGTCCCGTACGAGGTGTCTGTGCCTCCTACGGGGTCGTTTGGGGGTCGGTTTGGGTTTTCACCCTTTAACGGCTTATTTTTAAGTCTACAGATTGATTTTGTTGATTTTTACAAATTAACGTCATATTCTCGAATCGAAGACCCGGGACTACGCGATTAGTTCCTTCAAGTTACATTGGTCCCGTAGGAGGTGTTCGTGCCTCCTACGGGGTCATTTGGGGGTTGGTTTGGATTTTCAGCCTTTAATGGATTGTTTTTAAGTTTAAGTGTTGATTTTGTTGATTTTTGCAAATTATCATCATATTCTTGAATCGGGAGACTCGGGACTACGCGGTCAGTTTCAACAAGTTACATTGGTCCCGTGCGAGGTGTTCGTGCCTCCTACGGGGTCGTTTGGGGGTGGTTTGGGTTTTCACCCTTTAACTGCTTGTTTTTAAGTGTAAGTGTTGATTTTTGCAAATTATCAACATATTCACAAACTGGGAGACCTGGGACTACGCGGTTAGTTCCAACAAGTTACATTGGTCCCGTACGAGGTGTTCGTGCCTCCTACAGGGTCGTTTGGGGGGTGGTTTGGGTTTTCACCCTTTAACGGCTGGTTTTTAAGTGTTAGTGTCGATTTTTGCAAATTATCATCAAATTCACAAACTGGGAGACCTGGGACTACACGGTCAGTTACTACAACTTACATTGGTCCCGTACGAGGTGTTGGTGCCTCCTACGGGGTCATTTGGGGGTTGGTTTGGGTTTTCACCCTTTAACGACATGTTTTTAAGTTTAAGTGTTGATTTTGTTGATTTTTACAAATTATCGTCATATTATCGAATTGGGAGACCCCCGACTATGCGGTTAGTTCCAACAAGTTACATTGGTCCCGTATGAGGTGTCCGTGCCTCCTACGGGGTCGTTTCGGTGGTGGTTTGGGTTTTCACCCTTTAACGGCTTGCTTTTAATTGTAAGTGTTGATTTTTCCAAATTATCATCATATTCACAAACTGGGAGCCCCGGGACTACGCGGTCAGTTACTACAAGTTACATTGGTCCCGTACGAGGTGTTCGTGCCTCCTACGTGGTCGTTTGGGGCTGGTTTGGGTTTTCACCCTTTAAAGGTTTATTTTTAAGTCTAACTGTTAATTTTTGCAAATTATCATCATATTCAAAAACTGGGAGACCCGAGACTACGCGGTCAGTTCCTCCAAGTTATATTGGTCCCGTAGGAGGTGTTCGTGCCTCCTATAGGGTTGTTTGAGGGTTGGTTTGGATTTTCACCCTTTAACGGCTTGTTTTTAAGTTTAAGTGTTGATTTTGTTGATTTTTGCAAATTATCATCATATTCTCAAATTGTGTGACCCCGGACTACGCGATCAGTTCCAACAAGTTACATTGCTCCCGTGCGAGGTGTTTGTGCCTCCTACGGGGTCGTTTGGAGGGTGGTTTGGGTTTTCCGCCTTTAACGGCTTATTTTTAAGGCTAAGTGTTGATTTTTTCAAATTATCATCATATTCTCAAACTGGAAGACCCAGGACTATGCGGTCAGTTACTACAAGTTACAATGGTCCAGTAGGAGCTGTTCGTGCCTCCTACGGGGTCGTTTGGTGGCTGGTTTGGGTTTTCACCTTTTAATGACTAGTTTTTAAGTTGAAGTGTTGATTTTTGCAAATTATCATCATATTCTCAAATTGGGAGACCCCGGACTATGCGGTTAGTTCCAGCAAGTTACATTGGTCGTGTGCGAGGTGTTCGTGCCGCCTACGGGGTGGTTTGGGGGGTGGTTTGGGTGTTCACCCTTTAACGGCTTGTTTTTAAGTGTAAGTGTTGATTTTTTCAAATTATCATTATATTCACAAACTGGGAGACCCCGGACTACGCGGTCAGTTACAACAAGTTACATTTGTCCCGTAAGAGGTGTTCGTGCCTCCTACGGGATCGTTTTGGGGATGGTTTGGGCTTTGACCCTTTAACGGCTTATTTTTAATTCTAAGTGGTGATTTTTGCAAATTATCATCATATTCAGAAACTGGGAGACCCAGGACTATGCGATCAGTTACTACAAGTTACATTGGTCCCGTACGAGGTGTTCGTACCTCCTACGGGGTCGTTTGGCGGATGGTTTGGGTTTTCACCCTTTAACGACTTGTTTTTAAGATTACGTGTTGATTTTGTTGATTTTTGCAAATTGTCGTCATATTGTCAAATTGGGAGACCCCGTACTATGAGGTTAGTTCCAACAAGTCACATTGGTCCCATCCGAGGTGTTCGTGCCTCCTACGGGGTCGTTTGGGGGGTGGTTTGGGTTTTCACCCTTTAACGGCTTGTTTTTAAGTGTAAGTGTTGATTTTTGCAAATAATCATCATATACACAAGCTGGGAAACCCGGGACTACGCAGTCAGTTACTACAAGTTACATTGGTCCCGTACGAGGTGTTCGTTCCTCCTACGGGGTCATTTGGGGGTTTGTTTGGGTTTTCACCCTTTAACGGATTGTTTTTAAGTTTAACTGTTGATTTTGTTGATTTTTGCAAATTATCATCATATTCTCGAATCGGGAGACCTAGGACTACGTGGTTAGTTCCAACAAGTTACATTGGTCCCGTATGAGGTGTTCGTGCCTCCTACGGTCATTTTGGGGTTGGTTTGGGTTTTCACCCTTTAACGGCTTGTTTTTAAGTTTAAATGTTGATTTTGTTGATTTTTACAAATTAAGATCATATTCTCGAATCGGGAGACCCGGGACTTCGCAGTTAGTTCCTACGAGTTACATTGGTCCCGTACGAGGTGTTCGTGCCTCCTACGGGATCGTTTTGGGGATGGTTTGGGGTTTCACCCTTTAACGACTTGTTTTTAAGTCTAAGTATTGATTTTTGCAAATTATCATCATATTCACAAACTGGGAGACCCAGGACTAGGCGGTCAGTTATTACTAGTTACATTGGTCCCGTACGAGGTGTCCGTGCCTCCTACGGGGTCGTTTGGGGGCTGGTTTGGGTTTTCACCCTTTAACTGTTTTTTTTTTTAAGTTTAACTATTGATTTTGTTGATTTTTGCAAATTATCATCATGTTCTCAAATTGGGAGACCCCGGACTACGCAGTTAGTTCTAACAAGTTACATTGGTCCCGTACGAGGTGTTCGTGCCTCCTACGGGGTCGATTGGGGGGCGGTTTGGGTCTTTAACGACTTGTTTTTAAGTGTAAGTGTTGATTTTTGCTAATTATCATCATATTCACAAACTGGGAGACCCGGGAGTACGCGATCAGTTACTACAAGTCACATTGATCCCGTACGAGGTGTTCGTGCCTCCTACGAGGTCGTTTGGGGGTTGATTTTAGTTTTCACCCTTTAACAGCTTGTTTAAAAGTTGAAGGTCTAATTTTTAAAAATTTACGTCATATTCTCGAATCGGGAGACCCGGGACTACGCGGTTAGTTCCTACAAGTTACATTGGTCCCGTACGAAGTGTCTGTGCCTCCTACGGGGTCGTTTGGGGGTCGGTTTGGGTTTTCACCCTTTAACGGCTTATTTTTAAGTCTACAGATTGATTTTGTTGATTTTTACAAATTAACGTCATATTCTCGAATCGAAGACCCGGGACTACGCGGTTAGTTCCTTCAAGTTACATTGGTCCCGTAGGAGGTGTTCGTGCCTCCTACGGGGTCATTTGGGGGTTGGTTTGGGTTTTCAGCCTTTAATGGATTGTTTTTAAGTTTAAGTGTTGATTTTGTTGATTTTTGCAAATTATCATCATATTCTCGAATCGGGAGACTTGGGACTACGCGGTCAGTTTCAACAAGTTACATTGGTCCCGTGCGAGGTGTTCGTGCCTCCTACGGGGTCGTTTGGGGGTGGTTTGGGTTTTCACCCTTTAACTGCTTGTTTTTAAGTGTAAGTGTTGATTTTTGCAAATTATCAACATATTCACAAACTGGGAGACCTGGGACTACGCGGTTAGTTCCAACAAGTTACATTGGTCCCGTACGAGGTGTTCGTGCCTCCTACAGGGTCGTTTGGGGGGTGGTTTGGGTTTTCACCCTTTAACGGCTGGTTTTTAAGTGTTAGTGTCGATTTTTGCAAATTATCATCAAATTCACAAACTGGGAGACCTGGGACTACACGGTCAGTTACTACAACTTACATTGGTCCCGTACGAGGTGTTGGTGCCTCCTACGGGGTCATTTGGGGGTTGGTTTGGGTTTTCACCCTTTAACGACATGTTTTTAAGTTTAAGTGTTGATTTTGTTGATTTTCACAAATTATCATCATATTATCGAATTGGGAGACCCCCGACTATGCGGTTAGTTCCAACAAGTTACATTGGTCCCGTATGAGGTGTCCGTGCCTCATACGGGGTCGTTTCGGTGGTGGTTTGGGTTTTCACCCTTTAACGGCTTGCTTTTAATTGTAAGTGTTGATTTTTCCAAATTATCATCATATTCACAAACTGGGAGCCCCGGGACTACGCGATCAGTTACTACAAGTTACATTGGTCCCGTACGAGGTGTTCGTGCCTCCTACGTGGTCGTTTGGGGCTGGTTTTGGTTTTCACCCTTTAAAGGTTTGTTTTTAAGTCTAACTGTTAATTTTTGCAAATTATCATCATATTCAAAAACTGGGAGACCCGAGACTACGCGGTCAGTTCCTCCAAGTTATATTGGTCCCGTAGGAGGTGTTCGTGCCTCCTATAGGGTTGTTTGAGGGTTGGTTTGGATTTTCACCCTTTAACGGCTTGTTTTTAAGTTTAAGTGTTGATTTTGTTGATTTTTGCAAATTATCATCATATTCTCAAATTGTGTGACCCCGGACTACGCGATCAGTTCCAACAAGTTACATTGCTCCCGTGCGAGGTGTTTGTGCCTCCTACGGGGTCGTTTGGAGGGTGGTTTGGGTTTTCCGCCTTTAACGGCTTATTTTTAAGGCTAAGTGTTGATTTTTTCAAATTATCATCATATTCTCAAACTGGAAGACCCAGGACTATGCGGTCAGTTACTACAAGTTTCAATGGTCCAGTAGGAGCTGTTCGTGCCTCCTACGGGGTCGTTTGGTGGCTGGTTTGGGTTTTCACCTTTTAATGACTAGTTTTTAAGTTGAAGTGTTGATTTTTGCAAATTATCGTCATATTCTCAAATTGGGAGACCCCGGACTATGCGGTTAGTTCCAGCAAGTTACATTGGTCGTGTGCGAGGTGTTCGTGCCGCCTACGGGGTGGTTTGGGTGGTGGTTTGGGTGTTCACCCTTTAACGGCTTGTTTTTAAGTGTAAGTGTTGATTTTTTCAAATTATCATTATATTCACAAACTGGGAGACCCCGGACTACGCGGTCAGTTACAACAAGTTACATTTGTCCCGTAAGAGGTGTTCGTGCCTCCTACGGGATCGTTTTGGGGATGGTTTGGGCTTTGACCCTTTAACGGCTTATTTTTAAGTCTAAGTATTAATTTTTGTAAATTATCATCATATTCACAAACTGGGAGACCCAGGACTAGGCGGTCAGTTACTACTAGTTACATTGGTCCCGTACGAGGTGTTCGTACCTCCTACGGGGTCGTTTGGGGGCTGGTTTGGATTTTCATCCTTTAACGGTTTTGTTTTTATGTTTACCTATTGATTTTATTGATTTTTGCAAATTATCATCATGTTCTCAAATTGGGAGACCCCGGACTACGCAGTTAGTTCTAACAAGTTACATTGGTCCCGTGCGAGGTGTTCGTGCCTCCTACGGGGTCGATTGGGGGGTGGTTTGGGTTTTCACCCTTTAACGACTTATTTTTAAGTGTAAGTATTGATTTTGAAAAATTATCATCATATTCACAAACTGGGAGACCCGGGACTACGCGGTCAGTTACTACAAGTCACATTCATCCCGTACAAGGTGTTCATGCCTCCTACGAGGTCGTTTGAGGGTTGGTTTTAGTTTTCACCCTTTAACGACTTGTTTTAAAGTTTAAGTGTTGATTTTCACAAATTTACGTCATATTTTCAAATCGGGAGACCCGGGACTACGCGGTTAGTTCCTACAAGTCACATTGGTCCCATCCGAGGTGTTCGTGCCTCCTACGGGGTCGTTTGGGGGGTGGTTTGGGTTTTCACCCTTTAACGGCTTGTTTTTAAGTGTAAGTGTTGATTTTTGCAAATAATCATCATATTCACAAACTGGGAAACCCGGGACTACGCAGTCAGTTACTACAAGTTACATTGGTCCCGTACGAGGTGTTCGTGCCTCCTAAGGGGTCATTTGGGGGTTTGTTTGGGTTTTCACCCTTTAACGGATTGTTTTTAAGTTTAACTGTTGATTTTGTTGATTTTTGCAAATTATCATCATATTCTCGAATCGGGAGACCTAGGACTACGTGGTTAGTTACAACAAGTTACATTGGTCCCGTACGAGGTGTTCGTGCCTCCTACGGTCATTTTGGGGTTGGTTTGGGTTTTCACCCTTTAACGACTTGTTTTTAAGTTTAAATGTTGATTTTGTTGATTTTTACAAATTAAGATCATATTCTCGAATCGGGAGACCTGGGACTTTGCAGTTAGTTCCTACGAGTTACATTGGTCCCGTACGAGGTGTTCGTGCCTCTTACGGGATCATTTTGGGGATGGTTTGGGGTTTCACCATTTAATGACTTGTTTTTAAGTCTAAGTATTGATTTTTGCAAATTATCATCATATTCACAAACTGGGAGACCCAGGACTAGGCGGTCAGTTATTACTAGTTACATTGGTCCCGTACGAGGTGTTCGTGCCTCCTACGGGGTCATTTGGGGACTGGTTTGGGTTTTCACCCTTTAACTGTTTTGTTTTTAAGTTTAACTATTGATTTTGTTGATTTTTGCAAATTATCATCATGTTCTCAAATTGGGAAACCCCGGACTACGCAGTTAGTTCTAACAAGTTACACTGGTCCCGTGCGAGGTGTTCGTGCCTCCTACGGGGTCGATTGGGGGGCGGTTTGGGTCTTTAACGACTTATTTTTAAGTGTAAGTGTTGATTTTTGCTAATTATCATCATATTCACAAACTGAGAGACCCGGGACTACGCGATCAGTTACTACAAGTCACATTGATCCCGTACGAAGTGTCCGTGCCTCCTACGAGGTCGTTTGGGGGTTGGTTTTAGTTTTCACCCTTTAACGGCTTGTTTAAAAGTTGAAGTGTTGATTTTTAAAAATTTACGTCATATTCTCGAATCGGGAGACCCGGGACTAAGCGGTTAGTTCCTACAAGTTACATTGGTCCCGTACGAGGTGTCTGTGCCTCCTACAGGGTCATTTGGGGGTCGGTTTGGGTTTTCACCCTTTAACGGCTTGTTTTTAAGTCTACAGATTGATTTTGTTGATTTTTACAAATTAACGTCATATTCTCGAATCGGAGACCCGGGACTACGTGGTTAGTTCCTACAAGTTACATTGGTCCCGTAGGAGGTGTTCGTGCCTCCTACGGGGTCATTTGGGGGTTGGTTTGGGTTTTCAGCCTTTACTGGATTGTTTTTAAGTTTAAGTGTTGATTTTGTTGATTTTTGCAAATTATCATCATATTCTCGAATCGGGAGACTCGGGACTACGCGGTCAGTTTCAACAAGTTACATTGGTCTTGTGCGAGGTGTTCGTGCCTCCTACGGGGTCGTTTGGGGGTGGTTTGGGTTTTCACCCTTTAACTGCTTGTTTTTAAGTGTAAGTGTTGATTTTTGCAAATTATCATCATATTCACAAACTGGGAGACCTGGGACTACGCGATCAGGTCCAACAAGTTACATTGGTCCCGTGCGAGGTGTTCGTGCCTCCTACGGGGTCGATTGGGGGGTGGTTTGGGTTTTCACCCTTTAACGACTTATTTTTAAGTGTAAGTATTGATTTTGGAAAATTATCATCATATTCAGAAACTGGGAGACCCGGGACTACGCGGTCAGTTACTACAAGTCACATTCATCCCGTACAAGGTGTTCATGCCTCCTACGAGGTCGTTTGAGGGTTGGTTTTAGTTTTCACCCTTTAACGGCTTGTTTTAAAGTTTAAGTGTTGATTTTGTTGATTTTTACAAATTTACGTCATATTTTCAAATCGGGAGACCCGGGACTACGCGGTTAGTTCCTACAAGTCACATTGGTCCCATCCGAGGTGTTCGTGCCTCCTACGGGGTCGTTTGGGGGGTGGTTTGGGTTTTCACCCTTTAACGGCTTGTTTTTAAGTGTAAGTGTTGATTTTTGCAAATAATCATCATATTCACAAACTGGGAAACCCGGGACTACGCAGTCAGTTACTACAAGTTACATTGGTCCCGTACGAGGTGTTCGTGCCTCCTACGGGGTCATTTGGGGGTTTGTTTGGGTTTTCACCCTTTAACGGATTGTTTTTAAGTTTAACTGTTGATTTTGTTGATTTTTGCAAATTATCATCATATTCTCGAATCGGGAGACCTAAGACTACGTGGTTAGTTCCAACAAGTTACATCGGTCCCGTACGAGGTGTTCGTGCCTCCTACGGTCATTTTGGGGTTGGTTTGGGTTTTCACCCTTTAACGGCTTGTTTTTAAGTTTAAATGTTGATTTTGTTGATTTTTACAAATTAAGATCATATTCTCGAATCGAGAGACCCGGGACTTCGCAGTTAGTTCCTACAAGTTACATTGGTCCCGTACGAGGTGTTCGTACCTCGTACGGGATCATTTTGGGGATGGTTTGGGGTTTCACCCTTTAACGGCTTGTTTTTAAGTCTAAGTATTGATTTTTGCAAATTATCATCATATTCACAAACTGGGAGACCCAGGACTAGGCGGTCAGTTATTACTAGTTACATTGGTCCCGTACGAGGTGTTCGTGCCTCCTACGGGGTCATTTGGGGGCTGGTTTGGGTTTTCACCCTTTAACGGTTTTGTTTTTAAGTTTAACTATTGATTTTGTTGATTTTTGCAAATTATCATCATGTTCTCAAATTGGGAGACCCCGGACTACGCAGTTAGTTCTAACAAGTTACATTGGTCCCGTGCGAGGTGTTCGTGCCTCCTACGGGGTCGATTGGGGGGCGGTTTGGGTCTTTAACGACTTATTTTTAAGTGTAAGTGTTGATTTTTGCTAAGTATCATCATATTCACAAACGGAGAGACCCGGGACTACGCGATTAGTTACTACAAGTCACATTGATCCCGTACGAAGTGTCCGTGCCTCCTACGAGGTCGTTTGGGGGTTGGTTTTAGTTTTCACCCTTTAACGGCTTGTTTAAAAGTTGAAGTGTTGATTTTTAAAAATTTACGTCATATTCTCGAATCGGGAGACCCGGGACTACGCGGTTAGTTCCTACAAGTTACATTGGTCCCGTACGAGGTGTCTGTGCCTCCTACGGGGTCGTTTGGGGGTCGGTTTGGGTTTTCACCCTTTAACGGCTTGTTTTTAAGTCTACAGATTGATTTTGTTGATTTTTACAAATTAACGTCATATTCTCGAATCGGAGACCCGGGACTACGTGGTTAGTTCCTACAAGTTACATTGGTCCCGTAGGAGGTGTTCGTGCCTCCTACGGGGTCATTTGGGGGTTGGTTTGGGTTTTCAGCCTTTAATGGATTGTTTTTAAGTTTAAGTGTTGATTTTGTTGATTTTTGCAAATTATCATCATATTCTCGAATCGGGAGACTCGGGACTACGCGGTCAGTTTCAACAAGTTACATTGGTCCCGTGCGAGGTGTTCGTGCCTCCTACGGGGTTGTTTGGGGGTGGTTTGGGTTTTCACCCTTTAACTGCTTGTTTTTAAGTGTAAGTGTTGATTTTTGCAAATTATCATCATATTCACAAACTGGGAGACCTGGGACTACGCGATCAGGTCCAACAAGTTACATTGGTCCCGTGTGAGGTGTTCGTGCCTCCTACGGGGTCGTTTGGGGGGTGGTTTGGGTTTTCACCCTTTAACGGATTGTTTTCATGTTTAAGAGTTTATTTGATTGATTTTTAGAAATTATCATCATATTCTCGAATTGGGAGACCCGGGACTACGCGGTCTGTTCCAACAAGTTACATTGGTCCCGTGTGAGGTATTCGTGCCTCCTACGCGGGCGTTTGGGAGGTGATTTCTGTTTTCACCTTTAATGGCTTATTTTTACGTCTAAATATTGATTTCTACAAATTATCATCATATTAAAAAATCAGGAGACCCGGGACTACGCGGTCAGTTACTACAAGTTACATTGGTCCCGTAAGAGGTGTTCGTGCCTCCTATGGGGTCGTTTGGGGTCTAGTTTGCGTTTTCACCCTTTAACGGTTTTGTTTTTAAGTTTAACTATTAATTTTGTTGATTTTTTCAAATTATCGTCATGTTCTCAAATTGGGAGACCCCGAACTACACAGTTAGTTCTAACAAGTTACATTGGTCCCTTGCGAGGTTTTCAAATTGGGAGACCCCGGACTACACGTCATGTTCTCAAATTGGGAGACCCCGGACTATGACGTTAGTTCTAACAAGTTACATTGATCCCATGCGAGGTGTTCGTGCCTCCTACGGGGTCAATTGGGGGGTGGTTTGGGTTTTCAGCCTTTAACGACTTATTTTTAAGTGTAAGTGTTGATTTTTGCAAATTATCATCATATTCACAAACTGGGAGACCCGGGACTACGCGGTCAGTTACTATAAGTCACATTGATCCCGTAAGAGGTGTTCGTGCCTCTTACGGGGTCGTTTGGGGGTTGGTTTGGGTTTTCACCCTTTAACGGCTTGTTTTTAAGTTTAAGTGTTGATTTTGTTGATTTTTACAAATTTACGTCATATTCGCGAATCGGGAGACCCGGGACAACGCGGTTAGTTCCCACAAGTTACATTGGTCACGCACGAGGTGTTCGTGCCTCCTATAGGGTCGTTTGAGGCCTAGTTTGGGTTTTCACCCTTTAACGGCTTGTTTTTAAGTTTAAGTGTTGATTTTGTTGACTTTTGCAAATTATCATCATATTCTCAAATTGTGTGACCCCGGACTACGCGATCAGTTCCTAAAACTTACATTGGTCCCGTGCGAGGTGTCCGTGCCTCCTACGAGGTCGTTTGGGGGGGGGCGTTTGTGTTTTCACCCTTTAATGGCTTGTTTTTAAGGCTAAGTGGTGACTTTTGCAAATTATCATAATATTCACAAACTGGGAGACCCAGTACTATGCGGTCTGTTACTACAAGATACATTGGTCTCGTACGAGGTGTTCGTGCCTCCCACGGGGTCGTTTGGCGGCTGGTTTGGGTTTTCACCCTTTAACGACTTGTTTTTAAGTTTAAGTGTTGATTTTGTTGATTTTTGCAAATTATCGTCATATTCTCAAATTGGGAGACCCCGGACTACGCGGTTAGTTCCAACAAGTTACATTGGTCCCATACGAGGTGTTCGTGCCTCCTACAGGGTCGTTTGGGGGGTGGTTTGGGTTTTCACCCTTTAACGGCTGGTTTTTAAGTGTTAGTGTCGATTTTTTCAAATTATCATCATATTCACAAACTGGGAGACCTGGGACTACACGGTCAGTTACTACAACTTACATTGGTCCCGTACGAGGTGTTGGTGCCTCCTACGGGGTCATTTGGGGGTTGGTTTGGGTTTTCACCCTTTAACGACTTGTTTTTAAGTTTAAGTGTTGATTTTGTTGATTTTTACAAATTATCGTCATATTATCGAATTGGGAGACCCCCGACTATGCGGTTAGTTCCAAGAAGTTACATTGGTCCCGTATGAGGTGTCCGTGCCTCCTACGGGGTCGTTTCGGGGGTGGTTTGGGTTTTCACCCTTTAACGGCTTGCTTTTAATTGTAAGTGTTGATTTTTCCAAATTATCATCATATTCACAAACTGGGAGCCCCGGGACTACGCGGTCAGTTACTACAAGTTACATTGGTCCCGTACGAGGTGTTCGTGCCTCCTACGTGGTCGTTTGGGGCTGGTTTGGGTTTTCACCCTTTAAAGGTTTGTTTTTAAGTCTAACTGTTAATTTTTGCAAATTATCATCATATTCAAAAACCGGGAGACCCGAGACTACGCGGTCAGTTCCTCCAAGTTATATTGGTCCCGTAGGACGTGTTCGTGCCTCGTATAGGGTTGTTTGAGGGCTGGTTTGGATTTTCACCCTTTAAAGGCTTGTTTTTAAGTTTAAGTGTTGATTTTGTTGATTTTTGCAAATTATCATCATATTCTCAAATTGTGTGACCCCGGACTACGCGATGAGTTCCAACAAGTTACATTGGGCCCGTGCGAGGTGTTCGTGCCTCCTACGGGGTCGTTTGGAGGGTGGTTTGGGTTTTCAGCCTTTAACGGCTTATTTTTAATGCTAAGTGTTGATTTTTTCAAATTATCATCATATTCACAAACTGGAAGACCCAGGACTATGCGGTCAGTTACTACAAGTTTCAATGGTCCAGTAGGAGGTGTTCGTGCCTCCTACGGGGTCGTTTGGTGGCTGGTTTGGGTTTTCACCCTTTAATGACTAGTTTTTAAGTTGAAGTGTTGATTTTTGCAAATTATCGTCATATTCTCAAATTGGGAGACCCCGGACTACGCGGTTAGTTCCAGCAAGTTACATTGGTCGTGTGCGAGGTGTTCGTGCCGCCTACGGGGTGGTTTGGGGGGTAGTTTGGGTGTTCACCCTTTAACGGCTTGTTTTAAAGTGTAAGTGTTGATTTTTTCAAATTATCATTATATTCACAAACTGGGAGACCCCGGACTACGCGGTCAGTTACAAAAAGTTACATTTGTCCCGTACGAGGTGTTCGTGCCTCCTACGGGATCGTTTTGGGGATGGTTTGGGCCTTGACCCTTTAACGGCTTATTTTTAAGTCTAAGTATTAATTTTTGTAAATTATCATCTAATTCACAAACTGGGAGACCCAGGACTAGGCGGTCAGTTACTACTAGTTACATTGGTCCCGTACGAGGTGCTCGTGCCTCCTACGGGGTCGTTTGGGGGTTGGTTTGGGTATTCACCCTTTAACAGTTTTGTTTTTAAGTTTTACTATTGATTTCGCAAATTATCGTCATGTTCTCAAATTGTGAGACCCCGGACTACGCAATTAGTTCTAACAAGTTACATTGGTCCCGTGCGAGGTGTTCGTGCCTCCTACGGAGTCGGTTGGGGGGTGGTTTGGGTTTTCACCCTTTAACAACTTATTTTTAAGTGTAAGTGTTGATTTTGGTAAATTATCATCATATTCACAAACTGGGAGACCCGGGACTACGCGGTCTGTTACTACAAGTCACATTGATCCCGTACAAGGTGTTCATGCCTCCTACGAGGTCGTTTGAGGGTTGGTTTTAGTTTTCACCCTTTAACGGCTTGTTTTAAAGTTTAAGTGTTGATTTTGTTGATTTTTCCAAATTTACATCATATTCTCAAATCGGGAGACCCAGGACTACGCGGTTACGGACTACACGATTAGTTCTAACAACTTACATTGGTCCCGTACGAGGTGTTGGTGCCTCCTACGGGGTCATTTGGGGGTTGGTTTGGGTTTTCACCCTTTAACGACTTGTTTTTAAGTTTAAGTGTTGATTTTGTTGATTTTTACAAATTATCGTCATATTATCGAATTGGGAGACCCCCGACTATGCGGTTAGTTCCAAGAAGTTACATTGGTCCCGTATGAGGTGTCCGTGCCTCCTACGGGGTCGTTTCGGGGGTGGTTTGGGTTTTCACCCTTTAACGGCTTGCTTTTAATTGTTAGTGTTGATTTTTCCAAATTATCATCATATTCACAAACTGGGAGCCCCGGGACTACGCGGTCAGTTACTACAAGTTACATTGGTCCCGTACGAGGTGTTCGTGCCTCCTACGTGGTCGTTTGGGGCTGGTTTGTGTTTTCACCCTTTAAAGGTTTGTTTTTAAGTCTAACTGTTAATTTTTGCAAATTATCATCATATTCAAAAACCGGGAGACCCGAGACTACGCGGTCAGTTCCTCCAAGTTATATTGGTCCCGTAGGACGTGTTCGTGCCTCGTATAGGGTTGTTTGAGGGCTGGTTTGGATTTTCACCCTTTAACGGCTTGTTTTTAAGTTTAAGTGTTGATTTTGTTGATTTTTGCAAATTATCATCATATTCTCAAATTGTGTGACCCCGGACTACGCGATGAGTTCCAACAAGTTACATTGGGCCCGTGCGAGGTGTTCGTGCCTCCTACGGGGTCGTTTGGAGGGTGGTTTGGGTTTTCAGCCTTTAACGGCTTATTTTTAATGCTAAGTGTTGATTTTTTCAAATTATCATCATATTCACAAACTGGAAGACCCAGGACTATGCGGTCAGTTACTACAAGTTTCAATGGTCCAGTAGGAGGTGTTCGTGCCTCCTACGGGGTCGTTTGGTGGCTGGTTTGGGTTTTCACCCTTTAATGACTAGTTTTTAAGTTGAAGTGTTGATTTTTGCAAATTATCATCATATTCTCAAATTGGGAGACCCCGGACTACGTGGTTAGTTCCAGCAAGTTACATTGGTCGTGTGCGAGGTGTTCGTGCCGCCTACGGGGTGGTTTGGGGGGTAGTTTGGGTGTTCACCCTTTAACGGCTTGTTTTAAAGTGTAAGTGTTGATTTTTTCAAATTATCATTATATTCACAAACTGGGAGACCCCGGACTACGCGGTCAGTTACAAAAAGTTACATTTGTCCCGTACGAGGTGTTCGTGCCTCCTACGGGATCGTTTTGGGGATGGTTTGGGCCTTGACCCTTTAACGGCTTATTTTTAAGTCTAAGTATTAATTTTTGTAAATTATCATCATATTCACAAACTGGGAGACCCAGGACTAGGCGGTCAGTTACTACTAGTTACATTGGTCCCGTACGAGGTGCTCGTGCCTCCTACGGGGTCGTTTGGGGGCTGGTTTGGGTATTCACCCTTTAACAGTTTTGTTTTTAAGTTTTACTATTGATTTCGTTGATTTTGCAAATTATCATCATGTTCTCAAATTGTGAGACCCCGGACTACGCAATTAGTTCTAACAAGTTACATTGGTCCCGTGCGAGGTGTTCGTGCCTCCTACGGAGTCGGTTGGGGGGTGGTTTGGGTTTTCACCCTTTAACGACTTATTTTTAAGTGTAAGTGTTGATTTTGGTAAATTATCATCATATTCACAAACTGGGAGACCCGGGACTACGCGGTCTGTTACTACAAGTCACATTGATCCCGTACAAGGTGTTCATGCCTCCTACGAGGTCGTTTGAGGGTTGGTTTTAGTTTTCACCCTTTAACGGCTTGTTTTAAAGTTTAAGTGTTGATTTTGTTGATTTTTCCAAATTTACATCATATTCTCAAATCGGGAGACCCAGGACTACGCGGTTACGGACTACACGATTAGTTCTAACAAGTTACATTGGTCCCGTGCGAGGTGTTCGTGCCTCCTACGGGGTCGTTTGGGGGGTGGTTTGGGTTTTCACCCTTTAACGGCTTGTTTTTAAGGCCAAGTGGTGATTTTTGCAAATTATCATCATATTAACAAAATGGGAGACCCAGGACTATGCGGTCAGTTACTACAAGTTACATTGGTCCCGTACGAGGTGTTCGTGCCTCCTACGGGGTCATTTGGCGGCTGGTTTGGGTTTTCATCCTTTAAGAACATGATTTTAAGATTAAGTGTTGATTTTGTTGATTTTTGCAAATTATCGTCATATTCTCAAATTGGGAGACCCCGGACTACGCGGTTAGTTCCAACAAGTTAAATTGGTCCCGTGCGAGGTGTACGTGCCTCCTACGGGGTCATTTGGGGGGTGGTTTAGGTTTTCACCCTTTAACGGCTTGTTTTTAAGTGTAAGTATTGTTTTTTGCAAATTATCATCATATTCACAAACTGGGAGACCCGGGACTACATGGTCAGTTACTACAACTTACGTTGGTCCCGTACGAGGTGTTCGTGCCTCCTACGGGGTCATTTGGGGGTTGGTTTGGGTTTTAACCCTTTAACGGCTTATTTTTAAGTTTAATTGTTGATTTTGTTGATTTTTACAAATTATCGTCATATTCTCGAATCGGGAGATCCGGGACTACGCGGTCAGTTCCAACAAGTTACATTGGTCCCGTGCGAGGTGTTCGTACCTCCTACGTGGTCGTTTGGGGGCTGGTTTGGGTTTTCACCCTATAAAGGTTTCTCTTTTAGTCTAGGTGTTAATTTTTGCAAATTATAATCATATTAACAAACCGGGAGACCCGAGACTACGCGGTCAGTTCCTCCAAGTTACATTGGTCCCGTAGGAGGTGCTCGTGCCTCCTACAGGGTCGTTTGAGGGCTGGTTTGGATTTTCACCCTTTAACGGCTTGTTTTTAAGTTTAAGTGTTTATTTTGTTGATTTTTGCAAATTATCATCATATTATCAAATTGTGTGACCCCGAACTACGCGATCAGGTCCAACAAGTTACATTGTTCCCGTGCGAGGTGTTCGCGCCTCCTACGGGGTCGTTTTGGGCGTGGTTTGGGTTTTCACCCTTTAACGGCTTGTTTTTAAGGCTAAGTGTTGATTTTTGCAAATTATCATCATATTCACAAACTGGGAGACCAACACTATGCGGTCAGTTACTACAAGTTACATTGGTCCCGTACGAGGCGTTCGTGCCTCCTACGGGGTCGTTTATCGGCTGGTTTGGGTTATCACCCTTTAACGACTTGTTTTTAAGTTTAAGTGTTTATTTTGTTGATTTTTGCAAATTATCGTCATATTCTTAAATTGGGAGACCCCGGACAACGCGGTTAGTTCTAACAAGTTACATTGGTCCCGTGCGAGGTGTTCGTGCCTCCTACGGGGTCGTTTCGGGGGTGGTTTGGGTTTTCACCCTTTAACGGCTTGTTTTTAAGTGTATGTGTTGATTTTTGCAAATTATCATCATATTCACAAACTGGGAGACCCGGGACTACGCGGTCAGTTACTATAAGTTACATTGGTCTCGTACGAGGTGTTCGTGACTCCTACGGGGTCGTTAGGGGGTTGTTTTTGGTTTTCACCCTTTAACGGCTTGTTTTTAAGTTTAAGTGTTGATTTTGTTGATTTTTACAAATTATCGTCATATTCTCGAATCGGGAGAATCGGGACTATGCGGTCAGTTCCAACAAGTTACATTGGTCCCGCGCGAGTTGTCCGTGCCTCTTACGTGGTCGTTTGGGGCTGGTTTGGGTTTTCACCCTTTGAAGGTTTGTTTTTAAGTCTAAGTGTTAATTTTTGCAAATTATCATCATATTCACAAACCGGGAGACCCGAGACTACCCGATCAGTTGCTGCAAGTTTCATTGGTCCTGTAGGAGGTTTCGTGCCTCCTACAGGGATGTTTGAGTGCTGGCTTGGATTTTCACCCTTTAACGGCTTGTTTTTAAGTTTAACTCTTGATTTTGTTGAATTTTGCAAATTATCATCATATTCTCAAATTGTGTGACCCCGGACTACGCGATCAGTTCCAACAAGTTACATTGGTCCCGTGCGAGGTGTCCGTGCCTCCTACGGGGTCGTTTGGAGGGTGGTTTGGGTTTTCACCCTTTAACGTATTGTTTTTAAGGCTAAGTGTTGATTTTTGCAAATTATCATCATACTCACAAACTGGGAGACCCAGGACTATACGGTTAGTTACTACAAGTTACATTGGTCCCGTACGAGGTGTTCGTGCCTCCTACGGGGTCATTTTGGTTGCTCGTTTGGGTTTTCACCCTTTAACGACTTGTTTTTAGGTTTAAGTGTTGATTTTGTTGATTTTTGCAAATTATGTCATATTCTCAAATTGGGAGACCCCGGACTACGCGGTTAGTTCCAACAAGTTACTTTGGTCCCGTGCGAGGTGTTCGTGCCGCCTACGGGGTCGTTTGGGGGGTGGTTCGGGTTTTCACCCTTTAACGGCTTTATTTTTAAGTTTAAGTGTTGATTTTGTTGATTTTTACAAATTATCATCATATTCACAAACTGGGAGACCCGGGACTACGCGGTCAGTTACAACAAGTTACATTGGTCCCGTACGAGGTGTTCGTGCCTCCTACGGGCTCATTTGGGAGATGGTTTGGGTTTTCACCCTTTAACGGCTTGTTTTTAAGTTTAAGTGTTGATTTTGTTGATTTTTACAAATTAACGTCATATTCTCTAATCGGGAGACCCGAGACTACGCAATTAGTTCTTACAAGTTACATTGGTCCCGTACGAGGTGTTCATGCCTCCTACGGGATCGTTTGGGGGCTGGTTTGGGTTTTCACCCTTTAACGGCTTGTTTTTGAGGCTAAGTGTTTATTTTGGCAAATTATCATCATATTTACAAACTGGGAGACCCAGGACTATGCGTTCAGTTACTACAAGTTACGTTGGTCCCGTACGAGGTGTTCGTGTCTCCTACGAGGTCGTTTGGCAGCTGGTTTGGTTTTTCACCCTTTAACGGGTTGTTTTTATGTTTAAGTGTTGATTTTGTTAATTTTTGAAAATTATCGTCATATTCTCAAATTAGGAGACCCGTACTACGCGGTCTGTTCCAACAAGTTACATTGGTCCTGTGCGAGGTGTTCGTGCCTCCTACGGGGTCATTTGGGGGGTGATTTGGGTTTTCACCCTTTAATGGCTTATTTTTTAGTCTAAGTATTAATTTCTAGAAATTATCATCATATTCACAAACTGGGAGACCCGGGACTATGCGGTCAGTTACTACAAGTTACATTGGTCCAGTACAAGGTGTTCGTGCCTCCTACGGGGTCGTTTGGGGGCTGGTTTGGGTTTTGACCCTTTAACGGATTTGTTTTTAAGTTTAAGTGTTGATTTTGTTGATTTTTGCAAATTATCATCGTATTCACAAACTGGGAGACCCGGGACTACACGATCAGTTACAACAAGTTACATTGGTCCGGTACGAGGTGTTCGTGCCTCTTACGGGGTCATTTGGGGGTTGTTTGGGTTTTCACCCTTTAACGGCTTGTTTTTAAGTTTACGTGTTGATTTTGTTGATTTTTACAAATTAACGTCATATTCTCAAATCGGGAGACCCGGGACAACGCGATTAGTTCCTACAAGTTACATTGGTCCCGTACGAGGTGTTCGTGCCTCCTATAGGATCGTTTGGGGCTGGTTTGGGTATTCACTCTTTAACAACTCGTTTTTAAGTCCAAGTATTGATTTTGTTGATTTTTACAAATTAACATCATATTCTCAGATCGGGAGACCCGGGACTACGCCGTTAGTTCCTACAAGTTACATTGGTCCCGTACGAGGTCTTCATGCCTCCTACAGGGTCGTTTGGGGGCTGGTTTGGGCTTTCACACTTTAACGGCTTGTTTTTAAGTTTAAGTGTTGATTTTGTTTATTTTTCTAAATTATCGTCATATTCTCAAATTGTGTGACCCCGAACTACGCGATCAGTTCCAACAAGTTACATTGGTCCCATGCGAGGTGTTCGTGCCGCCTACGGGGTCGTTTGGGGGGTGGTTTTGGTTTTCACCCTTTAACGTCTTGCTTTTAAGTGTAAGTGTTGATTTTTGAAAATTATCATCATATTCACAAACTGGGAGAATCGGGACTTTGCGGTCAGTTAATACAAGTTACATTGGTCCCGTACGAGGTGTTTGTGCCTCCTACGAGGTCAGTTGGGGGTTGGTTTGGGTTTTCACCCTTTAACGGCTTTGTTTTTAAGTTTAAGTGTTGATTTTGTTGATTTTTGCAAATTATCATCATATTCGCAAACTGGGAGACCCGGGACTACGCGATTAGTTCCTACAAGTTACATTGGTCCCGTAGGAGGTGTTCGTGCCTCCTATAGGGTCATTTGAGTGCTGGTTTGGGTTTTAACCTTTTAACGGATTGTTTTTAAGTTTAAGTGTTGATTTTGTTGATTTTTGCAAATTATGATCATATTCTCAAATTGTGTGACCCGGGACTACACGGTCAGTTCCACCAAGATACATTGGTCCCGTACGAGGTGTTCGTGCCTCCTACGGGGTCGTTTGGGTGGTGGTTTGGGTTATCACCCTTTAATGGCTTATTTTTAAGGCTAAGTGTTGAATTTTGAAAATTATCATCACATTCACAAACTGGGAGACCCAGGACAATGCGGTCAGTTAGTACAAGTTACATTGGTCCCGTACGAGGTGTTCGTGCCTCCTACGGGGTCGTTTGGCGGATGGTTTATGTTTTCACCCTTTAACGAGTTATTTTTAAGTTGAAGTGTTGATATTGTTAATTTTTTAAAATTATCGTCATATTCTCAAATTGGGAGACCCCGGACTACGCGATCTGTTCCAACAAGTTACATTGGTCCCGTGCGAGGTGTTCGAGCCTCCTACGGGGTCATTTGCGGGGTGATTTGGGTTTTCACCCTTTAATGGCTTGTTTTTTAGTCTAAGTACTAATTTCTACAAATTATCATCATATTCACAAACTGGGAGACACGGGACTACGCGGTCCGTTACTACAAGTTACATTGGTCCAGTACGAGGTGTTCGTGCCTCCTACGGGGTCGTTTGGGGGTTGGTTTGGGTTTTCACCCTTTAACGGTTTTGTTTTTAAGTTTAAGTGTTGATTTTGTTGATTTTTGCAAATTATCATCATATTCACAAACTGGAAGACCCGGGACTATGCGGTCAGTTACAACTAGTTACATTGGTCCGGTACGAGGCGTTCGTGCCTCCTACGGGGTCATTTGGGGGTTGGTTTGGGTTTTCACCCTTTAACGGCTTGTTTTTAAGTTTAAGTGCAGATTTTGTTGATTTTTACAAATTAACGTCATATTCACGAATCGGGAGACCCGGGAAAACGCGGTTAGTTCCTACAAGTTACATTGGTCCCGTACGAGGTGTTCGTGCCTCCTACAGGATCGTTTGGGGGTTGGTTTGGGTTTTCACCCTTTAACGGCTTGTTTTTGAAGTCAAAGTATTGATTTTGTTGACTTTTACAAATTAACATCGTATTCTCGAATCGGGAGACCCGGGACTACGCGATTAGTTCCTACAAGTTATATTGGTCCCGTATGAGGTGTTCGTGCCTCCTACAGGGTCGTTTGGGGGCTGGTTTGGGTTTTCACCCTTTAACGGGTTGTTTTTAAGTTTAAGTGTTGATTTTATTGATTTTTACAAATTATCGTCATATTCTCACATAATGTGACCCCGAACTACGCGATCAGTTCCAACAAGTTACATTGGTCCCATGCGAGGTGTTCGTGCCTCCTACGGGATCGTATGGGGGTGGTTTGGTTTTTCACCCTTTAACCGCTTGTTTTTAAGGCTATGTGTTGATTTTTGCATATTATAATCATATTCACAAACTGGGAGACCCAGGACTACGCGGTCAGTTACTATAAGTTACATTGGTCCCGTACGAGCTTTTCGTGCCTCCTACGGGGTCGTTTGGGGGCTGGTTTGCATTATCACCCTTTAACGACTTGTTTTTAATTTTAAGTGTTGATTTTTGCAAATTATCATCATATTCTAAAATTGGGAGACCCCCGACTACGCGGCTATTTCCAACAAGTTACATTGGTCTCGTGCGAGGGGTTCGTGCCTCCTACGGGGTCGTTTGGGGAGTGGTTTGGGTTTTCACCCTTTAATGACTTGTTTTTAAATTTTAAGTGTTGATTTTGTTGATTTTTGCAAATTATCGTCATATTCTCAAATTAGGAGACCCCGGACTACGCGGTTATTTCCAAAAAATTACATTGGTCTCGTGCGAGGTGTTCGTGCCTCCTATAGGGTCGTTTGGGGGCTGTTTTGGGTTTTCACACTTTAACGACTTGTTTTTAAGTTTAAGTGTTGATTTTGTTGATTTTTGCAAATTATCGTCATATTCTCAAATTGTGTGACCCCAGACTACGCGATCAGTTCCAACAAGTTACATTGGTCCCATCCGAGGTGTTCGTGCCTCCTACGGGTTGGTTTGGGGAGTGGTTTGAGTTTTCACCCTTTAACGGCTTGTTTTTAAGGCTTAGTGTTGATTTTTGAAAATTATCATCATATTCACAAACTGGGAGACCCAGGACTACGCGGTCAGTTACTATAAGTTACACTTGTCCCGTACGAGGTGTCGTGCCTCCTACGGGGTCGTTTGGGGGCTCGTTTGGGTTTTCACCCTTTAACTTTTTTTTAGGTTTAAGTGTTCATTTTGTTGATTTTTGCAAATTATCGTTCTATTCTCAAATTGGGAGATCCCGAACTACATGGTTATTTCCAACAAGTTACATTGGTCTCGTGCGAGGTGTTCGTGCCTCCTACGGGGTCGTTTGGGGGCGGTTTGGGTTTTCACCCTTTAACGACTTATTTTTAAGTGTAAGTATTGATTTTTGCAAATTATCATCATATTCACAAATTGGGAGGCCCGGGACTACGCGATCAGTTACTACAAGTTACATTGGTCCCGTACGAGGTGTTCGTGCCTCCTATGGGGTCTTTTGGGGGTTGATTTGGGTTGTTACCCTTTAACGGTTTTGTTTTTAAGTTTACTATTGATTTTGTTGATTTTTGAAAATTATCATTATATTCTCAAATTGGGAGACCCCGGACTACGCAGTTAGTTCTAACAAGTTACATTGGTCCCGTGCGAGGTGTTCGTGCCTCCAACGGGGTCGATTGGGGGGTGGTTTGTGTTTTAACCCTTTAATGGCTTATTTTTAAGTGTAAGTGTTGATTTTTGCAAATTATCATCATATTCACAAACTAGGAGACCCGGGACTACGCGGTCAGTTACTACAAGTCACATTGTTCCCGTACGAGGTGGTCGTGCCTCATACGGGGTCGTTTGGGGGCTGGTTTGGGTTTTCACCCTCTAACGGCTTGTTTTTAAGTCTAAGTATTGATTTTGTTTTTTTTTACAAATTAGCGTCATATTCTCGAATCGGGAGACCCAGGGTCTACGCGGTTTGTTCCTACAAGTTACATTGGTCCCGTAGGAGGTGTTCGTGCCTCCTATAGGGTCGTTTGAGGGCTGGTTTGGGTTTTCACCCTTTAACGGCTTATTTTTAAGTTTAAGTGTTGATTTTGTTTATTTTTACAAATTATCATCATATTCTCAAATTGTGTGACCCCGGACTACGCGATCAGTTCCAACAAGTTGCATTGGTCCCGTGAGAGGTCTTCGTGCCTCCTACGCGGTCGTTTGGGGGGTGGTTTGGGTATTCACCCTTTAACAGCTTGTTTTTAAGGCTACGTGTTGACTTTTGCAAATTATCATCATATTCACAAACTAGGAGACCCAGGACTATGCGGTCAATTACTACAAGTTACATTGGTCCCGTACGAGGTGTTCGTGCCTCCTAAGGGGTCGTTTGGTGGCAGGTTTGGGTTTTCACCCTTTAACGACTTGTTTTTAAGTTTTAGTGTTGATTTTTTTGATTTTTGAAAATTATCATCATATTCTCAAATTGGGAGTCCCCGGACTACGCGGTTAGGTCCAACAAGGTACATTGGTCCCGTGCGAGGTGTCCGTGCCTCGTACGGGGTCGTTTGGGGGGTGGTTTTGGTTTTCACCTTTTAACGTTTGATTTTAAGTCTAAGTGTTAATTTTTGCAAATTATCATCATATTCACCAACTGGGAGACCCGGGACTTCGCGGTCAGTTACTACAAGTTACATGGGTCCCGTACGAGGTGTTCGTGCCTCCTACGGGGTCGTTTGGGGGTTGGTTTGAGGTTTCACCCTTCAACGGCATGTTTCTAAGTTTAAGTGTTGATTTTGTTGATTTTTACAAATTATTTTCATATTCTCGAATCGGGAGACCCGACCGGGACTACGCGGTCAGTTCCAACAAGTTACATTGGTCCCGTGCGTGGTGTTCGTGCCTCCTACGTGGTCGTTTGGGGGCTGGTTTGGGTTTTCACCCTTTAAACATTTGTTAATTTTTGCAAATTATCATCTTATTCACAAACAGTGAGACCCAAGACCACGCGGTCGGTTCCTCTAAGTTACATTGGTCCCGTAGGAGGTGTTCGTGTCTCCTACAAGGTCGTTTGAGGGCTGGTTTGGTTTTTCACCCTTTAACGGCTTGTTTTTAAGTTTAAGTGTTGATTTTGTTGATTTTTGCAAATTATCGTCATATCCTCAAATTGTGTGACCCCGGACTGCGCGATAAGTTCCAGCAAGTTACATTGGTCCCGTGCGAGGTGTTCGTGCCTCCTACGGGGTCGTTTAGGGGGTGGTTTTGGCTTTCACCCTTTAACGGCTTGTTTTTAAGTGTCAGTGTTGATTTTTGCAAATTATCATGATATTCACAAAATGGGAGACCCGAGACTACGCCGTCAGTTACTACAAGTTACATTGGTACCGTACGAGATGTTCGTGCCTCCTACGGGTTCGTTTGGGGGTTGGTTTGGGTTTTCACGCTTTAACGGCTTGTTTTTAAGTTTATTTTTGATTTTATTGATTTTTCAAATTATCGCCATATTCTCAAATCGGGAGTCCCGGGACTACGCGGTCAGTTCTAACAAGTTACATTGGTCCCGTGCGAGGTGTTCGTGCCTCCTACGTGGTCGTTTGGGGGCTGGTTTGGGTTTTCACCCTTTAAAGGTTTGTTTTCAAGTCTAAGTGTTAATTTTTGAAAATTATCATCATATTCACAAATCGGGAGACCCGGACTACGCGGTCAGTTCCTCCAAGTTACATTGGTCCCATAGGAGGTGTTCGTGCCTCCTACAGGGTTGTTTGAGGGCAGGTTTGGGTTTTCACCCTTTAACGGCATGTTTTTAAGTTTATGTGTTGATTTTGTTGATTTTTGGAAATTATCGTCATATTCTCAAATTGTGTGACCCCGAACTACGCGATCAGTTCCAACATGTTACATAGGTCCCGTGCGAGGCGTTCGTGCCTCCTACGGGGACGTTTGGGGGGTGGTTTGGGTTTTCACTCTTTAACGCTTTCTTTTTAAGTGTAAGTGTTGATTTTTGCAAATTATCATCATATTCACAAACTGGGAGACCCGACACTTCGCGGTCAGTTACTACAAGTTATATTGGTCCCGTACGAGGTGTGCGTGCCTCCTACGAGGTCGTTTGGAGGTTGGTTTAGGTTTTCACCCTTTAATGACTTCTTTTTAAGTTTAAGTGTTGATTTTGTTGATTTTTACAAATTATAGTCATATTTTCGAATCGGGAGACCCGGGACTACGCGATCAGTTCCAACAAGTTACATTGGTCCTGTGTGAGGTGTTCATGCCTCCTACGTGGTCGTTTGGGGGTTGGTTTGGGTTTTCACCCTTTAACGACTTGTTTTTAAGTGTAAGTGTTGTTTTTTGTAAACTTTTGGAAACTATCGTCATATCCTCAAATTGTGTGACCCCGGACTACGCGATCAGTTCCAACAAGTTACATTGGTCCTGTGTGAAGTGTCCGTGCCTCCTACGGGGATGTTTGCGGGGTGGTTTGGGTTTTCACCCTTTAACGGCTTGTTTTTAAGGCTAAGTGCTGATTTTTGCAAAATATCAGCATATTCACAAACTGGGAGACCTAGGACTATGCTGTTAGTTACTAGAAGTTACATTGGACCCGTACGAGGTGTTCTTGCCTCCTACGGGGTCGTTTGGGGGTTGGTTTGGGTTTTCATCCTTTAACGACTGGTTTTTAAGTTTAAGTGTTGATTTGGTTGATTTTTGCAAATTATCATCATATTCTCAAATTGGGAAACCCCGGACTACGCGGTTAGTTCCAACAAGTTACATTGGTCCCGTGCGAGGTGTTCGCCCCTCCTACGGGGTCGTTTGGGGGGTGGTTTGGGTTTTCACCCTTTAACGGCTTGTTTTTAAGTGTAACTGTTGATTTTTGTAAATTATCATCATATTCACAAACTGGGAGACCCTGTACTACCCTGTCAGTTCCAACAAATTACATTGGTCCAGTGCGAGGTGTTCGTGCCTCCTACGGGGTCGTTTTGGGGGCTGGTTTGGGTTTTCACCCTTTAATGGCTTGTTTTTTAGTGTAAGTGTTGATTTTGTTGATTTTTGTAAATTATCATCATATTCTTGAATTCGGAGACCCGGGACTACGCGGTCAGTTCCTACAAGTTACAGTGGTCCCGTGCGAGTTGTTCGTGCCTCCTTCGTGGTCGTTTGGGGGCTGGTTTGGGTTTTCGCCCTTTAAAGGCTTGTTTTTAAGTCAAAGTGTTAATTTTTGCAAATTATCGTCATATTCACAAATCGGGAGATCCAGGACTACGCGGTCAGTTCCTCCAAGTTACATTAGCCCCGGGCGAGGTGTCCGTGCCTCCTACGGGGTCGTTTGGGGGCTGGTTTGGGGTTTCAGCCATTAACGGCATGTTTTTAAGTCTAAGTGGGATTTTTACAAATTATCGTCATATTCTCAAATTGGGAGACCTGGGACTACGCGATCAGTTCCTACAAGTTACATTAGTCCCGTGTGAGGTGTCCGTGCCTCCTACGGGGTCATTTGGTGGCTGGGTTGGGTTTTCACCCTTTAACGACTTCTTTTTAAGTTTAAGTGTTGATTTTCTAAATTATCGTCATATTCTAAATTCGAGAGACCCGGGACAATGCGATGAGTTCCTACAAGTTTATTGGTCCCGTGCGAGGTGGTCGAGCCTCTTACGGGGTCTTTTGGCGGCTGGTTTGGGTTTTCATCCTTTAACGGCTTGTTTTTAAGTGTATGTGTTGATTTTTGCAAATTATCATCATATTCACAAACTGGGAGACCCGGGACTACGCGGTCAGTTACTATAAGTTACATTGGTCTCGTACGAGGTGTTCGTGACTCCTACGGGGTCGTTAGGGGGTTGTTTTTGGTTTTCACCCTTTAACGGCTTGTTTTTAAGTTTAAGTGTTGATTTTGTTGATTTTTACAAATTATCGTCATATTCTCGAATCGGGAGAATCGGGACTATGCGGTCAGTTCCAACAAGTTACATTGGTCCCGCGCGAGTTGTCCGTGCCTCTTACGTGGTCGTTTGGGGCTGGTTTGGGTTTTCACCCTTTGAAGGTTTGTTTTTAAGTCTAAGTGTTAATTTTTGCAAATTATCATCATATTCACAAACCGGGAGACCCGAGACTACGCGATCAGTTGCTGCAAGTTTCATTGGTCCTGTAGGAGGTTTCGTGCCTCCTACAGGGATGTTTGAGTGCTGGCTTGGATTTTCACCCTTTAACGGCTTGTTTTTAAGTTTAACTCTTGATTTTGTTGAATTTTGCAAATTATCATCATATTCTCAAATTGTGTGACCCCGGACTACGCGATCAGTTCCAACAAGTTACATTGGTCCCGTGCGAGGTGTCCGTGCCTCCTACGGGGTCGTTTGGAGGGTGGTTTGGGTTTTCACCCTTTAACGTATTGTTTTTAAGGCTAAGTGTTGATTTTTGCAAATTATCATCATACTCACAAACTGGGAGACCCAGGACTATACGGTTAGTTACTACAAGTTACATTGGTCCCGTACGAGGTGTTCGTGCCTCCTACGGGGTCATTTTGGTTGCTCGTTTGGGTTTTCACCCTTTAACGACTTGTTTTTAGGTTTAAGTGTTGATTTTGTTGATTTTTGCAAATTATGTCATATTCTCAAATTGGGAGACCCCGGACTACGCGGTTAGTTCCAACAAGTTACTTTGGTCCCGTGCGAGGTGTTCGTGCCGCCTACGGGGTCGTTTGGGGGGTGGTTCGGGTTTTCACCCTTTAACGGCTTTATTTTTAAGTTTAAGTGTTGATTTTGTTGATTTTTACAAATTATCATCATATTCACAAACTGGGAGACCCAGGACTACGCGGTCAGTTACAACAAGTTACATTGGTCCCGTACGAGGTGTTCGTGCCTCCTACGGGCTCATTTGGGAGATGGTTTGGGTTTTCACCCTTTAACGGCTTGTTTTTAAGTTTAAGTGTTGATTTTGTTGATTTTTACAAATTAACGTCATATTCTCTAATCGGGAGACCCGAGACTACGCAATTAGTTCTTACAAGTTACATTGGTCCCGTACGAGGTGTTCATGCCTCCTACGGGATCGTTTGGGGGCTGGTTTGGGTTTTCACCCTTTAACGGCTTGTTTTTGAGGCTAAGTGTTGATTTTGGCAAATTATCATCATATTTACAAACTGGGAGACCCAGGACTATGCGTTCAGTTACTACAAGTTACGTTGGTCCCGTACGAGGTGTTCGTGTCTCCTACGAGGTCGTTTGGCAGCTGGTTTGGTTTTTCACCCTTTAACGGGTTGTTTTTATGTTTAAGTGTTGATTTTGTTAATTTTTGAAAATTATCGTCATATTCTCAAATTAGGAGACCCGTACTACGCGGTCTGTTCCAACAAGTTACATTGGTCCTGTGCGAGGTGTTCGTGCCTCCTACGGGGTCATTTGGGGGGTGATTTGGGTTTTCACCCTTTAATGGCTTATATTTTAGTCTAAGTATTAATTTCTAGAAATTATCATCATATTCACAAACTGGGAGACCCGGGACTATGCGGTCAGTTACTACAAGTTACATTGGTCCAGTACAAGGTGTTCGTGCCTCCTACGGGGTCGTTTGGGGGCTGGTTTGGGTTTTGACCCTTTAACGGATTTGTTTTTAAGTTTAAGTGTTGATTTTGTTGATTTTTGCAAATTATCATCGTATTCACAAACTGGGAGACCCGGGACTACACGATCAGTTACAACAAGTTACATTGGTCCGGTACGAGGTGTTCGTGCCTCTTACGGGGTCATTTGGGGGTTGTTTGGGTTTTCACCCTTTAACGGCTTGTTTTTAAGTTTAAGTGTTGATTTTGTTGATTTTTACAAATTAACGTCATATTCTCAAATCGGGAGACCCGGGACAACGCGATTAGTTCCTACAAGTTACATTGGTCCCGTACGAGGTGTTCGTGCCTCCTATAGGATCGTTTGGGGCTGGTTTGGGTATTCACTCTTTAACAACTCGTTTTTAAGTCCAAGTATTGATTTTGTTGATTTTTACAAATTAACATCATATTCTCAGATCGGGAGACCCGGGACTACGCCGTTAGTTCCTACAAGTTACATTGGTCCCGTACGAGGTCTTCATGCCTCCTACAGGGTCGTTTGGGGGCTGGTTTGGGCTTTCACACTTTAACGGCTTGTTTTTAAGTTTAAGTGTTGATTTTGTTTATTTTTCTAAATTATCGTCATATTCTCAAATTGTGTGACCCCGAACTACGCGATCAGTTCCAACAAGTTACATTGGTCCCATGCGAGGTGTTCGTGCCGCCTACGGGGTCGTTTGGGGGGTGGTTTTGGTTTTCACCCTTTAACGTCTTGCTTTTAAGTGTAAGTGTTGATTTTTGAAAATTATCATCATATTCACAAACTGGGAGAATCGGGACTTTGCGGTCAGTTAATACAAGTTACATTGGTCCCGTACGAGGTGTTTGTGCCTCCTACGAGGTCAGTTGGGGGTTGGTTTGGGTTTTCACCCTTTAACGGCTTTGTTTTTAAGTTTAAGTGTTGATTTTGTTGATTTTTGCAAATTATCATCATATTCGCAAACTGGGAGACCCGGGACTACGCGATTAGTTCCTACAAGTTACATTGGTCCCGTAGGAGGTGTTCGTGCCTCCTATAGGGTCATTTGAGTGCTGGTTTGGGTTTTCACCTTTTAACGGATTGTTTTTAAGTTTAAGTGTTGATTTTGTTGATTTTTGCAAATTATGATCATATTCTCAAATTGTGTGACCCGGGACTACACGGTCAGTTCCACCAAGATACATTGGTCCCGTACGAGGTGTTCGTGCCTCCTACGGGGTCGTTTGGGTGGTGGTTTGGGTTATCACCCTTTAATGGCTTATTTTTAAGGCTAAGTGTTGAATTTTGAAAATTATCATCACATTCACAAACTGGGAGACCCAGGACAATGCGGTCAGTTAGTACAAGTTACATTGGTCCCGTACGAGGTGTTCGTGCCTCCTACGGGGTCGTTTGGCGGATGGTTTATGTTTTCACCCTTTAACGAGTTGTTTTTAAGTTGAAGTGTTGATATTGTTAATTTTTTAAAATTATCGTCATATTCTCAAATTGGGAGACCCCGGACTACGCGATCTGTTCCAACAAGTTACATTGGTCCCGTGCGAGGTGTTCGAGCCTCCTACGGGGTCATTTGCGGGGTGATTTGGGTTTTCACCCTTTAATGGCTTGTTTTTTAGTCTAAGTACTAATTTCTACAAATTATCATCATATTCACAAACTGGGAGACACGGGACTACGCGGTCCGTTACTACAAGTTACATTGGTCCAGTACGAGGTGTTCGTGCCTCCTACGGGGTCGTTTGGGGGTTGGTTTGGGTTTTCACCCTTTAACGGTTTTGTTTTTAAGTTTAAGTGTTGATTTTGTTGATTTTTGCAAATTATCATCATATTCACAAACTGGAAGACTCGGGACTATGCGGTCAGTTACAACTAGTTACATTGGTCCGGTACGAGGCGTTCGTGCCTCCTACGGGGTCATTTGGGGGTTGGCTTGGGTTTTCACCCTTTAACGGCTTGTTTTTAAGTTTAAGTGCAGATTTTGTTGATTTTTACAAATTAACGTCATATTCACGAATCGGGAGACCCGGGAAAACGCGGTTAGTTCCTACAAGTTACATTGGTCCCGTACGAGGTGTTCGTGCCTCCTACAGGATCGTTTGGGGGTTGGTTTGGGTTTTCACCCTTTAACGGCTTGTTTTTGAAGTCAAAGTATTGATTTTGTTGACTTTTACAAATTAACATCGTATTCTCGAATCGGGAGACCCGGGACTACGCGATTAGTTCCTACAAGTTATATTGGTCCCGTATGAGGTGTTCGTGCCTCCTACAGGGTCGTTTGGGGGCTGGTTTGGGTTTTCACCCTTTAACGGGTTGTTTTTAAGTTTAAGTGTTGATTTTATTGATTTTTACAAATTATCGTCATATTCTCACATAATGTGACCCCGAACTACGCGATCAGTTCCAACAAGTTACATTGGTCCCATGCGAGGTGTTCGTGCCTCCTACGGGATCGTATGGGGGTGGTTTGGTTTTTCACCCTTTAACCGCTTGTTTTTAAGGCTATGTGTTGATTTTTGCATATTATAATCATATTCACAAACTGGGAGACCCAGGACTACGCGGTCAGTTACTATAAGTTACATTGGTCCCGTACGAGCTTTTCGTGCCTCCTACGGGGTCGTTTGGGGGCTGGTTTGCATTATCACCCTTTAACGACTTGTTTTTAATTTTAAGTGTTGATTTTTGCAAATTATCATCATATTCTAAAATTGGGAGACCCCCGACTACGCGGCTATTTCCAACAAGTTACATTGGTCTCGTGCGAGGGGTTCGTGCCTCCTACGGGGTCGTTTGGGGAGTGGTTTGGGTTTTCACCCTTTAATGACTTGTTTTTAAATTTTAAGTGTTGATTTTGTTGATTTTTGCAAATTATCGTCATATTCTCAAAGTAGGAGACCCCGGACTACGCGGTTATTTCCAAAAAATTACATTGGTCTCGTGCGAGGTGTTCGTGCCTCCTATAGGGTCGTTTGGGGGCTGTTTTGGGTTTTCACACTTTAACGACTTGTTTTTAAGTTTAAGTGTTGATTTTGTTGATTTTTGCAAATTATCGTCATATTCTCAAATTGTGTGACCCCAGACTACGCGATCAGTTCCAACAAGTTACATTGGTCCCATCCGAGGTGTTCGTGCCTCCTACGGGTTGGTTTGGGGAGTGGTTTGAGTTTTCACCCTTTAACGGCTTGTTTTTAAGGCTGAGTGTTGATTTTTGAAAATTATCATCATATTCACAAACTGGGAGACCCAGGACTACGCGGTCAGTTACTATAAGTTACACTTGTCCAGTACGAGGTGTCGTGCCTCCTACGGGGTCGTTTGGGGGCTCGTTTGGGTTTTCACCCTTTAACTTTTTTTTAGGTTTAAGTGTTCATTTTGTTGATTTTTGCAAATTATCGTTATATTCTCAAATTGGGAGATCCCGAACTACGTGGTTATTTCCAACAAGTTACATTGGTCTCGTGCGAGGTGTTCGTGCCTCCTACGGGGTCGTTTGGGGGCGGTTTGGGTTTTCACCCTTTAACGGCTTATTTTTAAGTGTAAGTATTGATTTTTGCAAATTATCATCATATTCACAAACTGGGAGGCCCGGGACTACGCGATCAGTTACTACAAGTTACATTGGTCCCGTACGAGGTGTTCGTGCCTCCTATGGGGTCTTTTGGGGGTTGATTTGGGTTGTTACCCTTTAACGGTTTTGTTTTTAAGTTTACTATTGATTTTGTTGATTTTTGAAAATTATCATTATATTCTCAAATTGGGAGACCCCGGACTACGCAGTTAGTTCTAACAAGTTACATTGGTCCCGTGCGAGGTGTTCGTGCCTCCAACGGGGTCGATTGGGGGGTGGTTTGTGTTTTAACCCTTTAATGGCTTATTTTTAAGTGTAAGTGTTGATTTTTGCAAATTATCATCATATTCACAAACTAGGAGACCCGGGACTACGCGGTCAGTTACTACAAGTCACATTGTTCCCGTACGAGGTGGTCGTGCCTCATACGGGGTCGTTTGGGGGCTGGTTTGGGTTTTCACCCTCTAACGGCTTGTTTTTAAGTCTAAGTATTGATTTTGTTTTTTTTTACAAATTAGCGTCATATTCTCGAATCGGGAGACCCAGGGTCTACGCGGTTAGTTCCTACAAGTTACATTGGTCCCGTAGGAGGTGTTCGTGCCTCCTATAGGGTCGTTTGAGGGCTGGTTTGGGTTTTCACCCTTTAACGGCTTATTTTTAAGTTTAAGTGTTGATTTTGTTTATTTTTACAAATTATCATCATATTCTCAAATTGTGTGACCCCGGACTACGCGATCAGTTCCAACAAGTTGCATTGGTCCCGTGAGAGGTCTTCGTGCCTCCTACGCGGTCGTTTGGGGGGTGGTTTGGGTATTCACCCTTTAACAGCTTGTTTTTAAGGCTACGTGTTGACTTTTGCAAATTATCATCATATTCACAAACTAGGAGACCCAGGACTATGCGGTCAATTACTACAAGTTACATTGGTCCCGTACGAGGTGTTCGTGCCTCCTAAGGGGTCGTTTGGTGGCAGGTTTGGGTTTTCACCCTTTAACGACTTGTTTTTAAGTTTTAGTGTTGATTTTTTTGATTTTTGAAAATTATCATCATATTCTCAAATTGGGAGTCCCCGGACTACGCGGTTAGGTCCAACAAGGTACATTGGTCCCGTGCGAGGTGTCCGTGCCTCGTACGGGGTCGTTTGGGGGGTGGTTTTGGTTTTCACCTTTTAACGTTTGATTTTAAGTCTAAGTGTTAATTTTTGCAAATTATCATCATATTCACCAACTGGGAGACCCGGGACTTCGCGGTCAGTTACTACAAGTTACCTGGGTCCCGTACGAGGTGTTCGTGCCTCCTACGGGGTCGTTTGGGGGTTGGTTTGAGGTTTCACCCTTCAACGGCATGTTTCTAAGTTTAAGTGTTGATTTTGTTGATTTTTACAAATTATTGTCATATTCTCGAATCGGGAGACCCGACCGGGACTACGCGGTCAGTTCCAACAAGTTACATTGGTCCCGTGCGTGGTGTTCGTGCCTCCTACGTGGTCGTTTGGGGGCTGGTTTGGGTTTTCACCCTTTAAACATTTGTTAATTTTTGCAAATTATCATCTTATTCACAAACAGTGAGACCCAAGACCACGCGGTCGGTTCCTCTAAGTTACATTGGTCCCGTAGGAGGTGTTCGTGTCTCCTACAAGGTCGTTTGAGGGCTGGTTTGGTTTTTCACCCTTTAACGGCTTGTTTTTAAGTTTAAGTGTTGATTTTGTTGATTTTTGCAAATTATCGTCATATCCTCAAATTGTGTGACCCCGGACTGCGCGATCAGTTCCAGCAAGTTACATTGGTCCCGTGCGAGGTGTTCGTGCCTCCTACGGGGTCGTTTAGGGGGTGGTTTTGGCTTTCACCCTTTAACGGCTTGTTTTTAAGTGTCAGTGTTGATTTTTGCAAATTATCATGATATTCACAAAATGGGAGACCCGAGACTACGCCGTCAGTTACTACAAGTTACATTGGTACCGTACGAGATGTTCGTGCCTCCTACGGGTTCGTTTGGGGGTTGGTTTGGGTTTTCACGCTTTAACGGCTTGTTTTTAAGTTTATTTTTGATTTTATTGATTTTTCAAATTATCGCCATATTCTCAAATCGGGAGTCCCGGGACTACGCGGTCAGTTCTAACAAGTTACATTGGTCCCGTGCGAGGTGTTCGTGCCTCCTACGTGGTCGTTTGGGGGCTGGTTTGGGTTTTCACCCTTTAAAGGTTTGTTTTCAAGTCTAAGTGTTAATTTTTGAAAATTATCATCATATTCACAAATCGGGAGACCCGGACTACGCGGTCAGTTCCTCCAAGTTACATTGGTCCCGTAGGAGGTGTTCGTGCCTCCTACAGGGTTGTTTGAGGGCAGGTTTGGGTTTTCACCCTTTAACGGCATTTTTTTAAGTTTATGTGTTGATTTTGTTGATTTTTGGAAATTATCGTCATATTCTCAAATTGTGTGACCCCGAACTACGCGATCAGTTCCAACATGTTACATAGGTCCCGTGCGAGGCGTTCGTGCCTCCTACGGGGACGTTTGGGGGGTGGTTTGGGTTTTCACTCTTTAACGCTTTCTTTTTAAGTGTAAGTGTTGATTTTTGCAAATTATCATCATATTCACAAACTGGGAGACCCGACACTTCGCGGTCAGTTACTACAAGTTATATTGGTCCCGTACGAGGTGTGCGTGCCTCCTACGAGGTCGTTTGGAGGTTGGTTTAGGTTTTCACCCTTTAATGACTTCTTTTTAAGTTTAAGTGTTGATTTTGTTGATTTTTACAAATTATAGTCATATTTTCGAATCGGGAGACCCGGGACTACGCGATCAGTTCCAACAAGTTACATTGGTCCTGTGTGAGGTGTTCATGCCTCCTACGTGGTCGTTTGGGGGTTGGTTTGGGTTTTCACCCTTTAACGACTTGTTTTTAAGTGTAAGTGTTGTTTTTTGTAAACTTTTGGAAACTATCGTCATATCCTCAAATTGTGTGACCCCGGACTACGCGATCAGTTCCAACAAGTTACATTGGTCCTGTGTGAGGTGTCCGTGCCTCCTACGGGGATGTTTGCGGGGTGGTTTGGGTTTTCACCCTTTAACGGCTTGTTTTTAAGGCTAAGTGCTGATTTTTGCAAAATATCAGCATATTCACAAACTGGGAGACCTAGGACTATGCTGTTAGTTACTAGAAGTTACATTGGACCCGTACGAGGTGTTCTTGCCTCCTACGGGGTCGTTTGGGGGTTGGTTTGGGTTTTCATCCTTTAACGACTGGTTTTTAAGTTTAAGTGTTGATTTGGTTGATTTTTGCAAATTATCATCATATTCTCAAATTGGGAAACCCCGGACTACGCGGTTAGTTCCAACAAGTTACATTGGTCCCGTGCGAGGTGTTCGCCCCTCCTACGGGGTCGTTTGGGGGGTGGTTTGGGTTTTCACCCTTTAACGGCTTGTTTTTAAGTGTAACTGTTGATTTTTGTAAATTATCATCATATTCACAAACTGGGAGACCCTGTACTACCCTGTCAGTTCCAACAAATTACATTGGTCCAGTGCGAGGTGTTCGTGCCTCCTACGGGGTCGTTTTGGGGGCTGGTTTGGGTTTTCACCCTTTAATGGCTTGTTTTTTAGTGTAAGTGTTGATTTTGTTGATTTTTGTAAATTATCATCATATTCTTGAATCCGGAGACCCGGGACTACGCGGTCAGTTCCTACAAGTTACAGTGGTCCCGTGCGAGTTGTTCGTGCCTCCTTCGTGGTCGTTTGGGGGCTGGTTTGGGTTTTCGCCCTTTAAAGGCTTGTTTTTAAGTCAAAGTGTTAATTTTTGCAAATTATCGTCATATTCACAAATCGGGAGATCCAGGACTACGCGGTCAGTTCCTCCAAGTTACATTAGCCCCGGGCGAGGTGTCCGTGCCTCCTACGGGGTCGTTTGGGGGCTGGTTTGGGGTTTCAGCCATTAACGGCATGTTTTTAAGTCTAAGTGGGATTTTTACAAATTATCGTCATATTCTCAAATTGGGAGACCTGGGACTACGCGATCAGTTCCTACAAGTTACATTAGTCCCGTGTGAGGTGTCCGTGCCTCCTACGGGGTCATTTGGTGGCTGGGTTGGGTTTTCACCCTTTAACGACTTCTTTTTAAGTTTAAGTGTTGATTTTCTAAATTATCGTCATATTCTAAATTCGAGAGACCCGGGACAATGCGATGAGTTCCTACAAGTTTATTGGTCCCGTGCGAGGTGGTCGAGCCTCTTACACCTCTAAGTATTGATTTTTTTTTTTTTTCACAAATTAACGTCATATTCTCGAATCGGGAGACCCGAGACTACGCGATCAGTTCCTGCAAGTTACATTGGTCCCGTACGAGGTGTGCGTGCCTCCTACGGGGTTATTTTGGGGCTAGTTTGGGTTTTCACCCTTTAACGAGTTATTTTTAAGTTTAAGTGTTGATTTAGTTAATTTTTGCAGGTTATCGTCATATTCTCAAATTGGTTGACCCCAAACTATGCGATGAGTTCCAACAAGTTACATTGGTTCCGTGCGAGGTGTTCATGCCTCCTACGGGGTCGTTTTGTGTTTTCACCCTTTAACGACTTATTTTTAAGTCTAAGTGTTGATTTTTGCAAATTATCATCATATTCAAAAACTGGGAGACACGTGACTAAGCGATCAGTTACTACAAGTTACATTGGTCCCATACGAGGTGTTCGTGCCTCCTAAGGGGTCATTTGGGGTTGGTTTGGGTTTTCACCCTTTAACGACTTGTTTTTAAGTCTAAGTGTTGATTTTTGCTAATTATCGTCATATTCTCAAACCGGGAGACCCAGGACTATGCGGTCAGTTCCAAAAAGTTACATTGGTCCCGTGCGAGGTGTTCGTGCCTCCTACAGGGTCGTTTGGGGGGTGGTTTGGGTTTTCACCCTTTAACGGCTTGTTTTTAAGCCTAAATATTGATTTTTTCAAATTATCATCATATTCACAAACTGGGAGACCGAGACTATGCGGTTAGTTACTACAAGTAACATCGGTCTTGTACGAGGTGTTCTGCCTCTTACGTGGTCGTTTGAGGATTGGTTTGGGCTTACACCCTTTAACGGCTTGTTTTTAAGTTTAAGTGTTGATTTTGTTTATTTTTCCAAATTATCGTCATATTCTTGAATTGAGAGACCCGAGACTACGCGGTCAGTTCCTATAAGTTACATGGGTCTCGTGCGAGCTGTCCGTGCCTCCTACGTGGTCGTTTGGGGGCTGGTTTGGGTTTTCACCCTTTAAAGGCTTGTTTTTAAGTATAAGTGTTAATTTTTGCAAATTATCGTCATATTCACGAACCGGGAGACCCGACACTACGCGGTCAGTTCCTCCAAGTTACATTGGTCCCGTGCGAGGTGTTTGTGACTCCTACGGGGTCGTTTGGGGGCTGGTTTGGGTTTTCGCCCTTTAACGACTTGTTTTTTAGTCTAAGTGTGATTTTTTGCAAATTATCGTCATATTCTCAAATCGGGAGACCAGGGACTACACAGTCATTTCCTACAAGTTGCTTAGTCCCGTGCGAGGTGTTCGTGTCTCGTACGGGGTCATTTTGTGTCTGGTTTGGGTTTTCACCCTTTAACGGCTTGTTTTTAAGTTTAACTGATGATTTTGGTAAATTATCATCATATTATAAATCCGGGAGACTCGGGACAATGCGGTCAGTTCCTAACTGTTACATTGGTCCCGTGTGAGGTGTTCGTGCCTCTTACGGGGTCTTTTGGGGGCTGGTTTGGGTTTTCACCCTTTAATGGCTTGTTTTTAAGTCTAAGTGTGATTTCTGCAACTTATCGCCATATTCTCAAACCGGGAGACCCGCGACTGCATGGTCAGTTCCTACAAGTTACATTGGTCCCGTACAAGGAGTTCGTGCTTTATACGGGGTCGTTTGGGGGCTGGTTTGGATTTTCACCCTTTAATGGCTTGTTTTCAAGTCTAAGTGTTATTTTTGCCAATTATCATCATATTCACAAATCGGGAGACCCGGGACTACACGGTCAGTTCCAACAAGTTACATTGGTCCCGTGCAAGGTGTTCATGCCTCCTAAGGGGTCGTTTGGGGGGTGGTTTCGGTTTTCACCCTTTAACGGCTTATTTTTAAGTCTAAGTGGTGACTTTTGCAAATTATTGTCATAATCACAACCCGGGAGACCCGGGACTATATGGTCAGTTCCTATAAGTTACATTGGTCCCGTACGAGGTATTCGTGACTCCTACGGGGTCGTTTTGGGGGTTGGTTTAGGTTTTCACCCTTTAACGGCTTATTTTTAAGTTTAAGTGTTGATTTTGTTGATTTTTGAAAATCTCTATATACTATAAAATGCAAAACAAGGCATTTATGAGCATTTAAGACTCCTCCTCATTGAGAGTGTCCACGTGGCACTCTATATTTTATATTTCTATAAAATACTATACAAGCAATTTAATAGATGCATTGAACTATTGAGTTTTCTCTCTCTCTCCTTCAATTTAATCCAACTACGAAACTAAGTCAAAAGCAATTAAAAAACAGTTTATATAATAACGTTGAAAAATACTATTTTTTTAACGTTTTTAACATTTTATATGAAAACTGTTCATATAAAAAGTTGTTTTTAATAGTTGATAAAAACTTTTTTTTTAACATTTTTTATGTCTTTTTATAAAAAAAAATTGATTTTATAAAAAACAGTTAAAAAGAGTTTATTAGAAAACCTTTTGATGTTTATAACTGTTTAAAAAAAAGGGTTTTTGTATAAGCAATTTTTTAACGTATATAAAAAACACTAAAAAAATAGTGTTTTTTTAACCTTTTTAAAAAATAGTGTTTTTATATAAACTATAAGAGCTTTTCTCTCTCTTATTCTTACTTTCTCTCTTTTTTGGATTATTTTTTTAACACTTTTTTTAAACGTTAAAAAAAAATTGTTTTTTACAAACATCAAAAAACAATTTATATAAAATCAATGTTTTTTAAAAAAATCAGTTTATAATCGTTAAACGGTTTTTTTATAAACAATTTTTTCTACTTTTTTTATAAAATTATTTTTTTACGTAAAACATTCAAAAACAGTTGATATAAAAATGTTAAAAATACTATTTTTCATAAATGTTAAAAAACTGTTTATATAAACCACTATTTTTTTAAGGAAAAAACACTGTTTTTAAAAAACGTTACAAAACACTGAATTTTTAACTGTTTTTTATAAACATTCAAAAACAGTTTTATAATTCTCTTTAAAAAAATGTTGTTTTTATATAAACCATTTTTTAATATTTTTTTAAAAGAGTTCTTTTTTTTTTAAGAACAGTGTTTTTACATAATTTTTTTTAACGTTTATACAAAAAACTGTTAAAAAACAGTGTTTTTAATGTTTTTATATTAAGTGTTTTTTACGTTTTTAATTTATTCATATAAAGAATTGGTTTTATGAAAAAAGTTGAAAACAATTTACAAAAAAACTTTTGACATTCATAAACTGTTTTTTATAAGATTGTTTTTATATAAAGTTTTTTCAACATTTATAAAAATAGTTAAAAACAATATTTTTTAATGTTTGTAAAAAAAAGTGCTAAAAAAAGTTTATAAAAAAAACTTTTGATTTTGTAAAACTTTTTGATTTAAAAAAAAAATACTTAATAAAAAAAGTGTATAAAACTTTTTCATTTTATAAAACTTTATCATTTTATAAAAAAGTGTTAGTAAAAAAACTTTTACTATTTAAAACAATAAGATATAATGTGAAATTTGTTTTAATACACTAATAAATACTTATACTAATGGGTAAAATAGTCTTTTTGATTGGAAAATGAGTCAACTGACCATCAAACTAGCTAACTAACGTTTTTTGTCGATTTTGAATTCCAAACGAGTAGAATGTAAACAAATGGAATAAAACTCTAAATAACTATTGGACCCCAAATAGTAAAAAATCCTTACAAAATTGACAAGGAACCATAGAATAGACTGTGATTTTGTTTAAGTAGAATGTGTTATGTGAAGATTGAAATAGTGTTTTTCTTAAGATAATTTCGATTGAATCTTTATATAGAAATGTGAGTTTAATTAGTTAGAAGCATATGATGTGAATTTAGTTAGTTAGAAGCATATGGTGTATGTTGCTCTATTTTAAAGGAAGTGAGGTATACTTCCATGTTTAATAACATTGTTTTTTAAATAAAATATATGATATTCCTTTTTGGATTTTTCTCTTTTTATATTGTGATTGCACAATTATTTTTGTGCTTTGTTATAAGGTTTGATATTTTTATTTTGACTCATTTTCAGATTTTTTTAAACAAATTATACCCTTTATGCTTTATTTTCTTAACACACAAGTTCTAATTGTTTGTCATTTCTGTCTATCATATCCATGATACTATTCATTATATTTTTTAAAAATTAGGGGTTAAAGTATAATTTATGTAAAGTTGATTAAGTGCCTAAGTAAAATATTTTGAAATATATATATATATATATATATGATAGTAATTATCGTGATTATATATGAGTGTCCATTTTCTCTCCATCTATTATCAATTAATACTTATGTAATGTGTCAAATAAACATAAAAATATAATTATGTCTTAAATAAAAAAAGTATCTCGGTGTTTAGTGTATACTAATCATAGAACTACCATCTGTACTAAAAAATATAAATATATAGTTAATTTGTAATTTTAAAATAAAGGCATGTTCATATGTCCCAAATTTTTTATTCATTTTTTCATCTCATATTAACATTAGTTTAAATGTAATGATAATATTATTTATGTGGCATATATTTTATGAATAAAATTATACTACGCTCGCGCATCGCGCGAGGTTTAAAACTAGTTATCATAATATTCTCAAATCGGGAGACCCAAGACTACGCGTTCAGTTCCAACAAATTACATTGGTCCCGTGCGAGGTGTTTGTGCCTCCTACGTGGTCATTTGAGGGGTGGTTTGGGTTTTCACCCTTTAACGGATTGTTTTTAAGTCTAATTGTTGATTTTTTTAAACTATCATCATATTCACAAACTGGGAGACTCCAGACTACGCGGTCAGTTCCTACAAGATACAATCGTCCCGTACGAGGTGTTCGTGCCTCCTACGGGGTCGTTTGGGGGCTGGTTTGGGTTTTCGCCCTTTAACGGCTTATTTTTAAGTTTAAGTGTTTATTTTGTTGATTTTCGCAAATTATCATCATATTCTCGAATCGGGAGACCCGGGAATACGCGGTCTGTTCCTACTAGTTACATTTGTCCCGTGCGAGGTGTACGTACCTCCTACGGGGTCGTTTGGGGGCTGGTTTGGGTTTTCACCATTTAACGGCTTATTTTCAAGTCCAAGTGTTGATTTTTCTAAATTAACATCATATTCACAAACCGGGAGACCCGGGACTATGCGGTCAGTTCCTACAAGTTACATTGGTCCAGTAAGAGGTGTTCGTGCCTCCTACGGGGTCGTTTTGGGGGTTGGTTTAGGTTTTTACCCTTTAACGGTTTTTTTTAAGTTTAAGTGTTAGTTTATGTAAATTATCATCATATTCACAAATTGGGAGACCCAGGACTATGCGGTCAGTTCCTACAAGTTACATTGGTCCCGTACGAGGTGTTCATGCCTCTTACGGGGTCGTTTGGGGGCTGGTTTTGGATTTCCACCATTTAACAGCTTGTTTTCAAGTCTCGGTTTTGATTTTTGCAAATTATAATCATATTCTAAATCTGGGAGACCCGGGAAAACGCGATCAGTTCCTACAAGTTACATTGTTCTCGTGCGAGGTGTTTGTGCCTCTTACAGGGTCTTTTGGGGGTTGGTTAGTGTTTTCACCCTTTAATGGCTTGTTTTTCAGTCTAAGTGTGATTTTTGCAAATTATCGTCGTATTCTCAAATTGGGAGACCCCGGACTACGCGATTATTTCCAACAAGTTACATTGGTCTCGTGCGAGGTGTTCGTGCCTCCTACGGGGTCGTTTGGGGGCTGATTTCGGTTTTCACTCTTTAACGGCTTGTTTTTAAGTCTAAGTATTGATTTTATTAATTTTTACAAATTAACATCACATTCTCAAATCGGGAGACCCGGGACTACGCGGTTAGTTCCTACAAGTTACGTTGGTCCCGTACGAGGTGTTCGTGCCTCCTATAGGGTCGTTTGGGGGCTGGTTTTGGTTTTCACACTTTGACGGCTTGTTTTTAAGTTTAAGTATTGATTTTGTTTATTTTTGCCAATTATCGTCATATTCTCAAATTATGTGACCCCGGACTACGCGATCAGTTCCAACAAGTTACATTGGTCCCGTGCGAGGTGTTCGTGCCGCCTATGGGGTCGTTTGGGGGGTGGTTTGGGTTTTCACCCTTTAACGGCTTATTTTTAAGTGTAAGTGTTGATTTTTGAAAATTATCATCATATTCACAAACTAGGAGAACCGGGACTACGCGGTCAGTTAATACAAGTTACATTGGTCCCGTACGAGGTGTTCATGCCTCCTACGGGGTCATTTGGGGGTTGGTTTGGGTTTTCACCCTTTAACGGCTTTATTTTTAAGTTTAAGTGTTGATTTTGTTGATTTTTGCAAATTATCATCATATTCGCAAACTGGGAGCCCCGAAACTACGCGGTTAGTTCCTTCAAGTTACATTGGTCCCGTTGGAGGTGTTCGTGCCTCCTATAGGGTCGTTTGAGGGCTAGTTTGGGTTTTCACCCTTTAACGGCTTGTTTTTAAGTTTAAGTGTTGATTTTGTTGATTTTTGCAAATTATCATCATATTCTCAAATTGTGTGACCCGGGACTACGCGGTCAGTTCCAACAAGTTACATTGGTTCCGTACGAGGTGTTCGTGCCTCCTACGGGGTGATTTTGGGGGTGGTTTTGGTTTTCACCATTTAACGGCTTTTTTTCAAGTCCAAGTGTTGATTTTTGTAAATTATCATCATATTCACAAACCGAGAGACCCGGGACTACGCGGTTAGTTCCTAGAAGTTACATTGGTCCCGTGCGAGGTGTTCGTGCCTCCTACGGGGTCATTTGGGGGGTCATTTGGGTTTTTACCCTTTAATGGCTTGTTTTTTAGTCTAAGTATTAATTTCTACAAATTATCATCATATTCACAAACTGGGAGACCCGAGACTACGCGGTCAGTTACTACAAGTTACATTGGTCCAGTACGAGGTGTCCGTGCCTCCTACGGGGTCGTTTGGGGGGTGGTTTGGGTTTTCACCCTCTAACGGTTTTGTTTTTAAGTTTAAGTGTTGATTTTGTTGATTTTTGCAAATTATCATCATATTCACAAATTGGGAGACCCGGGACAACGCGGTTAGTTCCTACAAGTTACATTGGTCCCGTACGAGGTGTCTGTGCCTCCTACAGGATCGTTTGGGGGCTGCTTTGGGTTTTCACCCTTTAACGGCTTGTTTTTAAGTCTAAGTATTGATTTTGTTGATTTTTACAAATTAACGTCATATTCTCGAATCGGGAGACCCGGGACTACGCGGTTAGTTCCTACAAGTTACATTGGTCCCGTATGAGGTGTTCGTGCCTCCTACAGGGTCGTTTGGGGGCTGGTTTCGGTTTTCACACTATTACGGCTTGTTTTTAAGTTTAAGTGTTGATTTTCTTGATTTTTGCACATTATCGTCATATTCTCAAATTATGTGACCCCGGACTACACGATCAGTTCCAACAAGTTACATTGGTCCCATGCGAGGTGTTCGTGCCTCCTACGGGGTCGTTTGGGGGGTGGTTTGGGTTTTCACCCTTCAACGGCTTATTTTTAATGCTAAGTGTTGATTTTTGCAAATTATCATCATATTCACAAACTGGGAGACCCAAGACTACGAGGTCAGTTACTATAAGTTACATTGGTCCCGTACGAGGTGTTTGTGCCTCCTACGGGGTCGTTTGGGGGCTGGTTTGGGTTTTCACCCTTTAACGACTTTTTTTTAAGTTTAAGTGTTGATTTTGTTGATTTTTGCAAATTATCGTCATATCCCTCAAATTAGGAGACCCTGGACTACGCGTTTATTTCCAAAAAATTACATTGGTCTCGTGCGAGGTGTTTATGCCTAATACAGGGTTTTTTGGGGGCTGGTTTGGGTTCTCACACTTTAACGACTTGTTTTTAAGTTTAAGTGTTGATATTTTTTTATTTTTACAAATTAACATCATATTCTCGAATCAGGAGACCCGAGACTACACGGTTAGTTCCTACAAGTTACATTGGTCCCGTGCGTGGTGTTCGTGCCTCCTACGGGGTCGATTGGGGGGCGACTTGGGTTTTCACCCTTTAACGACATATTTTTAAGTGTAAGTGTTGATTTTTGCAAATTATCATCATATTCACAAACTGGGAGACCCGGGACTACGCGGTCAGTTACTATAAGTCACATTGGTCCCGTACGAGGTGTTCGTGCCTCCTACTGGGGTCGTTTGGTGGTTGGTATGGGTTTTCACCCTTTAACGGCTTGTTTTTAAGTTTAAGTGTTGATTTTGTTGATTTTTACAAATTAACGTCATATTCTCGTATCGGGAGACCCCCGGGACTACGCGGTTAGTTCCTACAAGTTACATTTGTCCCGTACGAGGTGTTCGCGCCTCCTACGGGGTCGTTTGGGAGCTGGTTTGAGTTTTCACCCTCTAACGGCTTTTTTTTAAGTCTAAGTATTGATTTTGTTAAATATTACAAATTAACGTCATATTCTCGAATCAGGAGACCCGGGACTACGCGGTTAGTTCCTACAAGTTACATTGGTCCCGTAGGAGGTGTTCGTGCCTCCTATAGGGTCGTTTGAGGGCTGGTTTGGGTTTGCACCTTTTAATGGCTTGTTTTTAAGTTTAAGTGTTGATTTTGTTGATTTTTACAAATTATCATCATATTCTCAAATTGTGTGACCCCCGGACTACGCGATGAGTTCTAACAAGTTGCATTGGTCCCGTGCGAGGTGTTCGTGCCTCCTACGGTGTCGTTTGGGGGGTGGTTTGGGTTTTCACCCTTTAAGGGCTTGTTTTTAAGGCTAAGTGTTGACTTTTACAAATTATCATCATATTCACAAACTGGGAGATCCAGGACTATGCGGTCAGTTACTACAAGTTACATTGCTCCACTACGAGGTGTTCGTGCCTCCTACGGGGACGTTTGGTGGCAGGTTTGGGTTTTCACCCTTTAACGACTTGTTTTTATGTTTAAGTGTTGATTTCATTGATTTTTTCAAATAATCATCATATTCTCAAATTGGGAGACCCCGAACTACGCGGTTAGTTCCAACATGGTACATTGGTCCCGTGCGAGGTGTTTGTGCCTGCTACGGGGTCGTTTGGGGGGTGGTTTTCGTTTTCACCTTTTAACGGCTTGTTTTCAAGTGTAAGTGTTGATTTTTGCAAATTATCATCATATTCGCAAATTGGGAGACCCGGGACTTCGCTGTCAGTTACTATAAGATACATTGGTCCCGTACGAGGTGTTCGTACCTCCTACGGGGTCGTTTGGGGGTTGGTTTGGGTTTTCACCCTTTAACGTCTTGTTTCTAAGTTTAAGTGTTGATTTTGTTGATTTTTACAAATTATCATCATATTCTCGAATCGGGAGACCCGACCGGGACTACGCGGTCCGTTCCAACAAGTTACATTGGTCCCGTGCGAGGAGTTCGTGCCTCCTACGTTGTCGTTTGGTGGCTGGTTTGGGTTTTCACCCTTTAAACGTTTGTTTTTAAGTCTAAGTGTTAATTTTTGTAAATTATCATCATATTCACAAACAGTGACACCCAAGACCATGCGGTCTGTTCCTCCAAGTTACATTGGTTCCATGGGAGATGTTCGTGCCTCCTACAAGGTCGTTTGAGGGTTAGTTTGGGTTTTCACCCTTTAACGACTTGTTTTTAAGTTTAAGTGTTGATTTTGTTAATTTTTGCAAATTATCGTCATATCCTCAAATTGTGTGACCCCGGACTACGCGATCAGTTCCAACAAGTTACACTGGTCCCGTACAAGGTGTTCATGCCTCAAACGGGGTTGTTTGGGGGGTGGTTTGGGTTTTCACCCTTTAACGACTTGTTTTTAAGTTTAAGTGTTGATTTTGTTGATTTTTGCAAATTATCATCATATTCTCGAATCGGGAGACCCAGGACTACACGGTCAGTTCCAACAAGTTACATTGGTCCCGTGCGAGGTGTCCGTGCCCCCTACGGGGTCATTTGGGGGGCGATATGGGTTTTCACCCTTTAACGGCCCAATAAGTCTAAATGTTGATTTCTACAAATTATCATCATATTCAAAAATTGGGAGAGCCGGGACTACGCGGTCAGTTACTACAAGTTACATTGGTCCCGTACGAGGTGTTCGTGCCTCCTATAGGGTCGTTTGGGGGCTGGTTTGGGTTTTCACCCTTTAACGATTTTGTTTTTATGTTAAACTATTGATTTTGTTGATTTTTGAAAATTATCATCATATTCTCAAATTGGGAGACCCCGGACTACGCAGTTAGTTCTAACAAGTTACATTGGTCCCGTGCGTGGTGTTCGTGCCTCCTACGGGGTCGACTGGGGGGTGGTTTGGGTTTTCACCCTTTAACGGCTTATTTTTAAGTGTAAGTGTTGATTTTTGTAAATTATTGTCATATTCACAAATTGGGAGACCCGGGACTACGCGGTCAGTTACTACAAGTCACATTGGTCCCGTACGAGGTGTTCGTGCCTCCTACGGGGTCGTTTGGGGGTTGGTATGGGTTTTCGACCTTTAACGGCTTGGTTTTAAGTTTAAGTGTTGATTTTGTTGATTTTTACAAATTAACGTCATATTCTCAAATTGGGAGACCCTGGACTATGCAGTTAGTCCTAACAAGTTACATTGGTCCCGTGCGAGGTGTTCGTGCCTCCTACGGTGTCGCTTGGGGGCTGGTTTGGGTGTTCACCCTGTAACGTCTTGTTTTTAAGTCTAAGTATTGATTTTTGCAAATTATCATCATATTCACAAACTAGGAGACCCGAGACTATGCGGTCAGTTACTACAAGTCACATTGGTCCCGTACGAGGTGTTCGTGCCTCCTACGGGGTCGTTTGGGGGTTGGTATGGGTTTTCACCCTTTAACGGCTTATTTTTAAGTTTAAGTGTTGATTTTATTGATTTTTACAAATTAACGTCATATTCTCGAATCGGGAGACCCGAGACTATGCAGTTAGTTCCTACAAGTTACATTGGTCCCGTACGAGGTGTTCGTGCCTCCTACAGGGTCGTTTGGGAGCTGGTTTGAGTTTTCACCCTCTAACAGCTTTTTTTTAAGTCTAAGTATTGATTTTGTTAATTTTTACAAATTAACATCATATTCTCGAATCGGGAGGCCCGGGACTACGCGGTTAGTTCCTACAAGTTACATTGGTTCCGTAGGAGGTTTTCGTTCCTCCTATAGAGTCGTTTGACGGCTGGTTTGGGTTTTCACCTTTTAATGGCTTGTTTTTAAGTTAAATGTTGATTTTGTTGATTTTTGGAAATTATCATCATATTCTCAAATTGTGTGACCCCGAACTACGCGATCAGTTCCAACAAGTTGCATTGGTCCCGTGCGAGTTGTTCGTGCCTCCTACGGGGTCATTTGGGAGGTGGTTTGGGTTTTCACCCTTTAACGACTTGTTTTTAAGGCTAATTATTGACTTTTGTAAATTATCATCATATTCACAAACTGGGAGATCGAGGACTATGCGGTCAGTTACTACAAGTTACATTGGTCACGTACGAGGTGTTCGTGCCTCCTATAGGGTCGTTTGGGGGATGGTTTGGGTTTTCACCCTTTAACGGTTTTATTTTTATGTTTAACTATTGATTTTGTTGATTTTTTAAAATTATCTTCATATTCTCAAATTGGGAGACCCCGGACTACGCAGTTAGTTCTAACAAGTTACATTGGTCCGGTGCGTGGTGTTCGTGCCTCCTACGGGGTCGATTGGGGTGTGGTTTGGGTTTTCACCCTTTAGCGGCTTATTTTTAAGTGTAAGTGTTGATTTTTGTAAATTATCATCATATTCACAAATGGGAGACCCGGGACTACGCGGTAAGTTACTACAAGTCACATTGGTCCCGTACGAGGAGTTCGTGCCTCCTACGGGGTCGTTTGGGGGTTGGTATGGGTTTTCACCCTTTAACGGCTTGTTTTTAAGTTTAAGTGTTGATTTTATTGATTTTTACAAATTAACGTCATATTCTCAAATTGGGAGACCTTGGACTACGCAGTTAGTTCTAACAAGTTACATTGGTCCCGTGCGAGGTGTTCGTGCCTCCTACGGTGTCGTTTGGGGGCTGGTTTGGGTTTTCACCCTCTAACGGCTTGTTTTCAAGTCTAAGTATTGATTTTTCCAAATTATCATCATATTCACAAACTGGGAGACCCGAGACTACGCGGTCAGTTACTACAAGTCACATTGGTCCCGTACGAGGTGTTCGTGCCTCCTACGGGGTCGTTTGGGGGTTAGTATGGGTTTTCGCCCTTTAACGGCTTGTTTTTAAGTTTAAGTCTTGATTTTGTTGATTTTTACAAATTAACGTCATATTCTCAAATTGGGAGACCCTGGACTACGCAGTTAGTTCTAACAAGTTACATTGGTCCCGTGCGAGGTGTTCGTGCCTCCTACGGTGTCGTTTGGGGGCTGGTTTGGGTTTTCACCCTGTAACTTCTTGTTTTTAAGTCTAAGTATTGATTTTTGCAAATTATCACCATATTCACAAACTTGGAGACCCGAGACTATGAGGTCAGTTACTACAAGTCACGTTGGTCCCGTACGAGGTGTTCGTGCCTCCTACGGGGTCGTTTGGGGGTTGGTATGGGTTTTCACCCTTTAACGGCTTATTTTTAAGTTTAAGTGTTGATTTTGTTTATTTTTACAAATTAACGTCATATTATCGAATCGGGAGACCGGGGACAACGCGGTTAGTTCCTACAAGTTACATTGGTCCCGTACGAGGTGTTCGTGCCTCCTACGGGGTCGTTTGGGAGCTGGTTTGAGTTTTCACCCTCTAACAGCTTTTTTTAAGTCTAAGTATTGATTTTGTTAGTTTTTACAAATTAACGACATATTCTCGAATCGGGAGACCCGGTACTACGCGGTTTGTTCCTACAAGTTACATTGGTCCCGTAGGAGGTGTTCGTGCCTCCTATAGGGTCGTTTGAGGGCTGGTTTGGGTTTTCACCTTTTAATGGCTTGTTTTTAAGTCTAAGTGTTAATTTTGTTAATTTTTGCAAATAATCATCATATTCTCAAATTGTGTGACCCCGGACTACGCGGTCAGTTCCAAAAAGTTGCATTGGTCCCGTGCGAGGTGTTCGTGCCTCCTACGGGGTCGTTTGGGGGGTGGTTTGGGTTTTCACCCTTTAACGGTTTTGTTTTTATGTTAAACTATTGATTTTGTTGATTTTTGAAAATTATCATCATATTCTCAAATTGGGAGACCCCGGACTACGCAGTTAGTTCTAACAAGTTACATTGGTCCCGTGCGTGGTGTTCGTGCCTCCTACGGGGTCGACTGGGGGGTGGTTTGGGTTTTCACCCTTTAACGGCTTATTTTTAAGTGTAAGTGTTGATTTTTGTAAATTATTGTCATATTCACAAATTGGGAGACCCGGGACTACGCAGTCAGTTACTACAAGTCACATTGGTCCCGTACGAGGTGTTCGTGCCTCCTACGGGGTCGTTTGGGGGTTGGTATGGGTTTTCACCCTTTAACGGCTTGTTTTTAAGTTTAAGTGTTGATTTTGTTGATTTTTACAAATTAACGTCATATTCTCAAATTGGGAGACCCTGGACTATGCAGTTAGTCCTAACAAGTTACATTGGTCCCGTGCGAGGTGTTCGTGCCTCCTACGGTGTCGCTTGGGGGCTGGTTTGGGTGTTCACCCTGTAACGTCTTATTTTTAAGTCTAAGTATTGATTTTTGCAAATTATCATCATATTCACAAACTTGGAGACCCGAGACTATGCGGTCAGTTACTACAAGTCACATTGGTCCCGTACGAGGTGTTCGTGCCTCCTACGGGGTCGTTTGGGGGTTGGTATGGGTTTTCACCCTTTAACGGCTTATTTTTAAGTTTAAGTGTTGATTTTATTGATTTTTATAAATTAACGTCATATTCTCGAATCGGGAGACCCGAGACTATGCGGTTAGTTCCTACAAGTTACATTGGTCCCGTACGAGGTGTTCGTGCCTCCTACAGGGTCGTTTGGGAGCTGGTTTGAGTTTTCACCCTCTAACAGCTTTTTTTTAAGTCTAAGTATTGATTTTGTTAATTTTTACAAATTAACATCATATTCTCGAATCGGGGGGCCCGGGACTACGCGGTTAGTTCCTACAAGTTACATTGGTCCCGTAGGAGGTTTTCGTTCCTCCTATAGGGTCGTTTGACGGCTGGTTTGGGTTTTCACCTTTTAATGGCTTGTTTTTAAGTTAACTGTTGATTTTGTTGATTTTTGGAAATTATCATCATATTCTCAAATTGTGTGACCCCGAACTACGCGATCAGTTCCAACAAGTTGCATTGGTCCCGTGCGAGTTGTTCGTGCCTCCTACGGGGTCGTTTGGGGGGTGGTTTGGGTTTTCACCCTTTAACGACTTGTTTTTAAGGCTAATTATTGACTTTTGTAAATTATCATCATATTCACAAACTGGGAGATCGAGGACTATGCGGTCAGTTACAACAAGTTACATTGGTCACGTACGAGGTGTTCGTGCCTCCTATAGGGTCGTTTGGGGGATGGTTTGGGTTTTCACCCTTTAACGATTTTATTTTTATGTTTAACTATTGATTTTGTTGATTTTTTAAAATTATCTTCATATTCTCAAATTGGGAGACCCCGGACTACACAGTTAGTTCTAACAAGTTACATTGGTCCCGTGCGTGGTGTTCGTGCCTCCTACGGGGTCGATTGGGGTGTGGTTTGGGTTTTCACCCTTTAGCGGCTTATTTTTAAGTGTAAGTGTTGATTTTTGTAAATTATCATCATATTCACAAATTGGGAGACCCGGGACTACGCGGTAAGTTACTACAAGTCACATTGGTCCCGTACGAGGAGTTCGTGCCTCCTACGGGGTCGTTTGGGGGTTGGTATGGGTTTTCACCCTTTAACGGCTTGTTTTTAAGTTTAAGTGTTGATTTTATTGATTTTTACAAATTAACGTCATATTCTCAAATTGGGAGACCTTGGACTACGCAGTTAGCTCTAACAAGTTACATTGGTCCCGTGCGAGGTGTTCGTGCCTCCTACGGCGTCGTTTGGGGGCTGGTTTGGGTTTTCACCCTCTAGCGGCTTGTTTTCAAGTCTAAGTATTGATTTTTCCAAATTATCATCATATTCACAAACTGGGAGACCCGAGACTACGCGGTCAGTTACTACAAGTCACATTGGTCCCGTACGAGGTGTTCGTGCCTCCTACGGGGTCGTTTGGGGGTTGGTATGGGTTTTCACCCTTTAACGGCTTGTTTTTAAGTTTAAGTGTTGATTTTGTTGATTTTTACAAATTAACGTCATATTCTCAAATTGGGAGACCCTGGACTACGCAGTTAGTTCTAACAAGTTACATTGGTCCCGTGCGAGGTGTTCGTGCCTCCTACGGTGTCGTTTGGGGGCTGGTTTGGGTTTTCACCCTGTAACTTCTTGTTTTTAAGTCTAAGTATTGATTTTTGCAAATTATCATCATATTCACAAACTGGGAGACCCGAGACTATGAGGTCAGTTACTACAAGTCACATTGGTCCCGTACGAGGTGTTCGTGCCTCCTACGAGGTCGTTTGGGGGTTGGTATGGGTTTTCACCCTTTAACGGCTTATTTTTAAGTTTAAGTGTTGATTTTGTTTATTTTTACAAATTAACGTCATATTCTCAAATCGGCAGACCCGGGACAACGCGGTTAGTTCCTACAAGTTACATTGGTCCCGTACGAGGTGTTCGTGCCTCCTACGGGGTCGTTTGGGAGCTGGTTTGAGTTTTCACCCTCTAACAGCTTTTTTTTTAGTCTAAGTATTGATTTTGTTAGTTTTTACAAATTAACGACATATTCTCGAATCGGGAGACCCGGGACTACGCGGTTTGTTCCTACAAGTTACATTGGTCCCGTAGGAGGTGTTCGTGCCTCCTATAGGGTCGTTTGAGGGATGGTTTGGGTTTTCAGCTTTTAATGGCTTGTTTTTAAGTTAAATGTTGATTTTGTTGATTTTTGCAAATTATCATCATATTCTCAAATTGTGTGACCCCGGACTACGCGATCAGTTCCAACAAGTTGCATTGGTCCCGTGCGAGGTGTTCGTGCCTCCTACGGGGTCATTTGGGGGGTGGTTTTGGTTTTCACCCTTTAACGACTTGTTTTTAAGGCTAAGTGTTGACTTTTGCGAATTTTCATCATATTCACAAACTGGGAGATCGAGGACTATGCGGTCAGTTACTACAAGTTACATTGGTCCCGTACGAGGTGTTCGTGCCTCCTATGGGGTCGTTTGGGGGCTGGTTTGGTTTTCACCCTTTAACGGTTTTGTTTTTATGTTAAACTATTGATTTTGTTGATTTTTGAAAATTATCATCATATTCTCAAATTGGGAGACCCCGGACTACGCAGTTAGTTCTAACAAGTTACATTGGTCCCGTGCGTGGTGTTCGTGCCTCCTACGGGGTCGATTGGGGGGTGGTTTGGGTTTTCACCCTTTAACGGCTTATTTTTAAGTGTAAGTGTTCATTTTTGCAAATTATTGTCATATTCACAAATTGGGAGACCCGGGACTACGCGGTCAGTTACTACAAGTCACATTGGTCCCGTACGAGGTGTTCGTGCCTCCTACGGGGTCGTTTGGGGGTTGGTATGGGTTTTCACCCTTTAACGGCTTATTTTTAAGTTTAAGTGTTGATTTTATTGATTTTTACAAATTAACGTCATATTCTCGAATCGGGAGACCCGAGACTACGCGGTTAGTTCCTACAAGTTACATTGGTCCCGTACGAGGTGTTCGTGCCTCCTACAGGGTCGTTTGGGAGCTGGTTTGAGTTTTCACCCTCTAACAGCTTTTTTTTAATTCTAAGTATTGATTTTGTTAATTTTTACAAATTAACATCATATTCTCGAATCGGGAGGCCCGGGACTACGCGGTTAGTTCCTACAAGTTACATTGGTCCCGTAGGAGGTGTTCGTGCCTCCTATAGGGTCGTTTGAGGGCTGGTTTGGGTTTTCACCTTTTAATGGCTTGTTTTTAAGTTAAATGTTGATTTTGTTGATTTTTGGAAATTATCATCATATTCTCAAATTGTGTGACCCCGGACTACGCGATCAGTTCCAACAAGTTGCATTGGTCCCGTGCGAGGTGTCCGTGCCTCCTACGGGGTCGTTTGGTGGGTGGTTTGGGTTTTCACCCTTTAACGACTTGTTTTTAAGGCTAATTGTTGACTTTTGTAAATTATCATCATATTCACAAACTGGGAGATCGAGGACTATGCGGTCAGTTACTAAAAGTTACATTGGTCACGTACGAGGAGTTCGTGCCTCCTATAGGGTCCTTTGGGGGTTGGTTTGGGTTTTCACCCTTTAACGGTTTTATTTTTATCTTTAACTATTGATTTTGTTGATTTTTGAAAATTATCGTCATATTCTCAAATTGGGAGACCCCGGACTACGCAGTTCGTTCTAACAAGTTACATTGGTCCCGTTCGTGGTGTTCGTGCCTCCTACGGGGTCGATTGGGGGGTGGTTTGGGTTTTCACCCTTTAGCGGCTTATTTTTAAGTGTAAGTGTTGATTTTTGCAAATTATCATCATATTCACAAATTGGGAGACCCGGGACTACGCGGTAAGTTACTACAAGTCACATTGGTCCCGTACGAGGTGTTCGTGCCTCCTACGGGGTCGTTTGGGGGTTGGTATGGTTTTTCACCCTTTAACGGCTTGTTTTTAAGTTTAAGTGTTGATTTTGTTGATTTTTACAAATTAACGTCATATTCTCAAATTGGGAGACCCTGGACTACGCAATTAGTTCTATCAAGTGACATTGGTCCCGTGCGAGGTGTTCGTGCCTCCTACGGTGTCGTTTGGGGGCTGGTTTGGGTTTTCACCCTCTAACGGCTTATTTTTTAGTCTAAGTATTGATATTTGCAAATTATCATCATGTTCACAAACTGGGAGACCCGAGACTACGCGGTCAGTTACTACAAGTCACATTGGTCCCGTTCGAGGTGTTCGTGCCTCCTACGGGGTCGTTTGGGGGTTGGTATGGGTTTTCACCCTTTAACGGCTTATTTTTAAGTTTAAGTGTTGATTTTGTTGATTTTGACAAATTAACAACATATTCTCGAATCGGGAGACCCGGGACTACGCGGTTAGTTCCTACAAGTAACATTGGTCCCGTAGGAGGTGTTCGTGCCTCCTATAGGGTCGTTTGAGGGCTGGTTTGGGTTTTCACCTTTAAGGGCTTGTTTTAAGTTTAAGTGTTGATTTTGTTGATTTTTGCAAATTATCATCATATTCTCAAATTCTGTGACCCCGGACTACGCGATCAGTTCCAACAAGTTGCATTGGTCCCATGCGAGGTGTTCGTGCCTCCTACGGGGTCGTTTGGGGGGTGGTTTGGGTTTTCACCCTTTAACGGCTTGTTTTTATGGCTAAGTGTTGACTTTTGCAAATTATCATCATATTCACAAACTGGGAGATCCAGGAAAATGCGGTCAGTTACTAAAAGTTACATTGGTCCCCTACGAGGTGTTCGTGCCTCCTACGGGGTCGTTTGGTGGCAGGTTTGGGTTTTCACCCTTTAACGACTTGTTTTTAAGTTTAAGTGTTGATTTTGTTGGTTTTTGCAAATAATCGTCATATTCTCAAATTGGGAGACCCTGAACTACGCGGTTAGTTCCAACAAGTTACATTCGTCCCGTGCGAGGGGTTCGTGCCTCCTACGGGGTCGTTTGGCGGGTGTTTTTGGTTTTCACCTTTTAACGGCTTGTTTTCAAGTGTAAGTGTTGATCTTTGCAAATTATCATCATATTCACAAACTGGGAGACCCGGGACTTCGTGGTCAGTTACTACAAGATACATTGGTCCCGTACGAGGTGTTCGTGCCTCCTACGGGGTCGTTTGGTGGTTGGTTTGGGTTTTCACCCTTTAACGGCTTTTTTTTAAGTTTAAGTGTTGATTTTGTTGATTTTTACAAATTATCGTCATATTCTCGAATCGGGAGACCCGACCGGGACTACGCGGTCAGTTCCAACAAGTTACATTGGTCCCGTGCGAGGTGTTCGTGCCTCCTACGTGGTCGTTTGGGGGCTGGTTTGGGTTTTCACCCTTTGAACGTTTGTTTTTAAGTCTAAGTGTTAATTTTTGTAAATTATCATCATATTCACAAACAGTGAGACCCAAGACCATGCGGTCAGTTCCTCCAAGTTACATTGGTCCCATGGGAGATGTTCATGCCTCCTACAAGGTCGTTTGAGGGCTACTTTGTGTTTTCACCCTTTAAGGGCTTGTTTTTAAGTTTAAGTGTTGATTTTTGCAAATTATCGTCATATCCTCAAATTGTGTGACCCCGGACTATGCGATCAGTTCCAACAAGTTACACTGGTCCCGTACGAGGTGCTCATGCCTCCTACGGGGTTGTTTCGGGTGTGGTTTGGGTTTTCACCCTTTAACGGCTTGTTTTTAAGGCTAAGTGTTGATTTTTGCAAATTATCATCATATTCACAAACTGGGAGACGCATGACTATGCGGTCAGTTACAACAAGTTACATTGGTCTCGTACGAGGTATTCGTGCCTCGTACGGGGTCGTTTGGCGACTGGTTTGGATTTTCACCCTTTAACTAGTTGTTTTTAAGTTTAAGTGTTGATTTTGTTAATTTTTGCAAATTATCATCATATTCTCAAATTGGCAGACCCCGGACTACGCGGTTAGTTCCAACAAGTTACATTGGTCCCGTGCGAGGTGTTCGTACCTCCTACGGGGTCGTTTGGGGGGTGGTCTTAGTTTTCACCCTTTAACGGCTTGTTTTTAAGTCTAATTGTTATTTTTTGCAAATTATCATCATATTTACAAACTAGGAGACCCGGGACTACGCGGCCAGTTTCTACAAGTTACATTGGTCCCATACGAGGTGTTCGTGCCTCCTACGAGGTTGTTTGGGGGTTGGTTTGGGTTTTCACCCTTTAATGACTTGTTTTTAAGTTTAAGTATTGATTTTGTTGATTTTTACAAATTATCGTCATATTCTCAAATCGGGAGACCCAGGACTACGCGGTCAGTTTCAACAAGTTACATTGGTCCCGTGCGAGGTGTTCGTGCCTCCTACGTGGTCGTTTGGGGGCTGGTTTGGGTTTTCACCCTTTAAAGGTTTGTTTTTAAATCTAAGTGTTAATTTTTGGAAATTATCATCATATTCACAAATCGGGAAACCCTGACTACGCGGTCAGTTCCTCCAAGTTACATTGGTCCCGTAGGAGGTGTTCGTGCCTCCTACAGGGTCGTTAGAGGGCTGGTTTGGGTTTTCACCCTTTAACGGCTTCTTTTTAAGTTTATGTGTTGATTTTGTTGATTTTTGCAAATTATCGTCATATTCTCAAATTGTGTGACCCCGAACTACGCGATTAGTTCCAACATGTTACATTGGTCCCGTGCGAGGTGTTCGTGCCTCCTACGGGGTCGTTTGGGTTTTCACCCTTTAACGACTTCTTTTTAAGTGTAAGTGTTGATTTTTGCAAATTATCATCATATTCATAAACTGGGAGACCCGGGACTTCGCGGCTAGTTTCTACAAGTTACATTGGTCCCGTACGAGGTGTTCGTGCCTCCTACGAGGTTGTTTGGGGTTGGTTTGGGTTTTCACCCTTTAATGACTTGTTTTTAAGTTTAAGTGTTGATTTCGTTGATTTTTATAAATTATTATCATATTCTCGAATCGGGAGACCTGGGACTACGCGATCAGTTCCAACAAGTTACGTTGGTCCCGTGCGAGGTGTTCATGCCTCCTACGTGGTCGTTTGGGGGATGGTTTGGGTTTTCACCCTTTAAATGTTTATTTTTAAGTATAAGTGTTAATTTTTGCAAATTATCATCATATTCAGCAACCGGGAGACTCGAGACTACGCGGTCCGTTCCTCCAAGTTACATTGGTCCCGTAGGAGGTGTTCGTGCCTCCTATAGGGTCGTTTGAGGGCTAGTATGGGTTTTCACCCTTTAACGGCTTGTTCGTGCCTCCTACGGGGTCGTTTGGGTTTTCACCCTTTAACGACTTGTTTTTAAGTGTAAGTGTTGATTTTTGCAGATTATTATCATATTCACAAACTGGGAGACCCGGGACTACGCGGTCAGTTCCAACAAGTTACATTGGTCTAGTGGGAGGTGTTCGTGCCTCCTACGGGGTCGTTTTGGGGGTTGGTTTGGGTTTTCACCCTTTAATGGCTTGTTTTTTAGTGTAAGTGTTGATTTTGTTGATTTTTGCAAATTATCATCATATTCTTGAATCGGGAGACCCGGGACTACGCGGTCAGTTCCTAGAAGTTACAGTGGTCCCGTGCGAGTTGTTCGTGCCTCCGACGTGGTCGTTTGGGGGCTGGTTTGGGTTTTCGCCCTTTAAAGGCTTGTTTTTAAGTCAAAGTGTTAATTTTTAAAAATTACCGTCATATTCACAAACCTATAGATCCAGGACTACGCAGTCAGTTCCTCCAAGTTACATAAGTCCCGGGCGAGGTGTTCGTGCCTCCTACGGGGTCGTTTGGCGGCTTGTTTGGGGTTTCAGCCTTTAACGGCATGTTTTTTAGTCTAAGTGTGATTTTTACAAATTATCGTAATATTCTCAAATTGGGAGACCTGGGACTACGCGATTAGTTCCTACAAGTAACATTAGTCCCGTGCGAGGTGCTCGTGCCTCCTACGGGGTCGTTTGGTGGCTGGTTTGGGTTTTCACCCTTTAACAACTTCTTTTTAAGCTTATGTGCTGATTTTTTAAATTATCGTCATATTCTAAATTCGAGAGACCCGGGACAACGAGATCAGTTCCTACAAGTTACATTGGTCCCGTGCGAGGTGTTCGTGCCTCTTACGGGGTCTTTTGGCAGTTGGTTTGGGTTTTCATCCTTTAACGACTTGTTTTTAAGTCTAAGTATTGATTTCGTTGATTTTTACAAATTAACGTCATATTCTCGAATCAGGAGACACGGGACAATGCGGTCAGTTCCTACAAGTTACATTGGTCCCGTACGAGGTGTGCGTGCCTACTACGGGGTTATTTTTGGGCTAGTTTGGGTTTTCACCCTTTAACGAGTTGTTTTTATGTTTAAGTGCTGATTTAGTTAATTTTTGCAGGTTATCGTCATATTCTCAATTTGGTTGACCCCGAACTACGCGATCAGTTCCAACAAGTTACATTGGTCCCGTGCGAGGTGTTGGTGCCTCCTACGGGGTCGTTTTGGGTTTTCACCCTTTAACGGCTTATTTTTAAGTCTAAGTGTTGATTTTTGCAAATTATCATCATATTCAATAACTGGGAGACACAGGAATACGAGATCAGTTACTACAAGTTACATTGGACCCGTACGAGGTGTTCGTGCCTCCTAAGGGGTCATTTGGGGGTTGGTTATGGTTTTCACCCTTTAACGACTTGTTTTTAAGTCTAAGTGTTGATTTTTGCAAATTATCGTCGTATTCTCAAGCCGGGAGACCCGGGACTACGCGGTCAGTTCCAACAAGTTACATTGGTCCCGTGTGAGGTGTTCGTAACTCCTACAGGGTCGTTTGGGTGGTGGTTTGGGTTTTCACCCTTTAACGGCTTGTTTTTAAGTCTAAATGTTGATTTTTTCAAATTATCATCATATTTACAAATTGGGAGACCCGAGACTACGCGGTCAGTTACTACAAGTAACATCGGTCCTCTACGCGGCATTCGTGCCTCCTACGGGGTCGTTTGGGGGCTAGTTTGGGTTTACACCCTTTAACGACTTGTTTTTAAGTTTAAGTGTTGATTTTATTGATTTTTTAAAATTATCGTCATATTCTTGAATCGAGAGACCCGAGACTACGTGGTCAGTTCATATAAGTTACATGGGTCTCGTGCGAGGTGTTCGTGCCTCCTACGTGGTCGTTTGGGGGCTGGTTTGGGTTTTCACCCTTTATAGGCTTGTTTTTAAGTATAAGTATTAATTTTTGCAAATTATTATAATATTCATGAACCGGGAGACCCGACACTACGCGGTCAGTTCCTCCAAGTTACATTGGTCCCGTGCGAGGTGTTTGTGCCTCCTACGGGGTCATTTGGGGGCTGGTTTGGGTTTTCACCCTTTAATGACTTGTTTTTTAGTCTAAGTGTGATTTTTTGCAAATTATCGTTATATTTAAATCGGGAGACCAGGGACTATGCGGTCTTTCCCTACAAGTTGCTTAGTCCCGTGCGAGGTGTTCGTGTCTCCTACGGGGTCATTTTGGGACTCGTTTGGGTTTTCACCCATTAACGGCTTGTTTTTAAGTTTAAGTGTTGATTTTTGTAAATTATTGTTATATTCTAAATCCGGGAGAGTCGGGAAAATGCGGTCAGTTCCTAACAGTTACATTGGTCCCGTGCGAGGTGTTCGTGCCTCTTACTGGGTCTTTTGGGGGATGGTTTGGCCTTTCCCCCTTTAATGGCTTGTTTTTAAGTCTAAGTGTTGATTTTGTTAATTTTTGCAAATTATCATCATATTCTCGAATTGGGAGACCTGGGTCTACGCGGTCAGTTCCAACATTTTACATTGGTCCCGTACGAGGTGTTCGTGCTCCTACGGGGTCGTTTGGGGGGTGGTTTGAGTTTTGTCCCTTTAACGGCTTGTTTTTAAGTCTAAGTGTTGATTTTCGCAAATTATCATCATATTCACAAATTGGGAGACCCGAGATTACGTGGTCAGTTCTTACAAGCTACATTTGTCCCATACAAGGTGTTCATGCCTCTTACGGGGTCGTTTGAGGGCTGGTTTGGGTTTTCACCCTTTAACGGCATGTTTTTAAGTTTATGTGCTGATTTTGTTGATTTTTGGAAATTATCGTCATATTCTTAAATTGTGTGACCCCGAACTACGCGATAAGTTCCAACATGTTACATTGGTCCCGTGCGAGGTGTTCGTGCCTCCTACGGCGACGTTTGGGGGGTGGTTTGGGTTTTCACTCTTTAACGACTTCTTTTTAAGTGTAAGTGTTGATTTTTGCAAATTATCATCATATTCACAAACTGGGAGACCCGACACTTCGCGGTCAGTTACTACAAGTTACATTGGTCCCGTACGAGGTGTTCGTGCCTCCTACGAGGTCGTTTGGGGGTTGGTTTAGGTTTTCACCCTTTAATGACTTGTTTTTAAGTTTAAGTGTTGATTTTGTTGATTTTTACAAATTATCATCATATTTTCGAATCGGGAGACCCGGAACTACGCGATGAGTTCCAACAAGTTACATTGGTCCTGTGTGAGGTGTTCATGCCTCCTACGTGGTCGTTTGGGGGTTGGTTTGGGTTTTCACCCTTTAACGGCTTGTTTTTAAGTGTAACTGTTGTTTTTTGTAATTTTTTGGAAATTATCGTCATATCCTCAAATTGTGTGACCCCGGACTACGCGATCAGTTCCAACAAGTTACATTGGTCCTGTGTGAGGTGTCCGTGCCTCCTACGGGGTTGTTTGCGGGGTGGTTTGGGTTTTCACCCTTTAACGGCTTGTTTTTAAGGCTATGTGCTGATTTTTGCAAATTATCATCATATTCACAAACTGGGAGACCTAGGACTATGCTGTCAGTTACTACAAGTTACATTGGACCCGTACGAGGTGTTCTTGCCTCCTACGGGGTCGTTTGGGGGTTGGTTTAGGTTTTCACCCTTTAACGACTGGTTTTTAAGTTTAAGTGTTGATTTGGTTGATTTTTGCAAATTATCGTCATATTCTCAAATTGGGAAACCCCGGACTACGCGGTTAGTTCCAACAAGTTACATTGGTCCCGTGCGAGGTGTTCGCGCCTCCTACGGGGTCGTTTGGGGGGTGGTTTGGGTTTTCACCCTTTAACGGCTTGTTTTTAAGTGTAACTGTTGATTTTTGTAAATTATCATCATATTCACAAACTGGGAGACCCGGGACTACGCTGTCAGTTCCAACAAATTACATTGGTCCAGTGCGAGGTGTTCGTGCCTCCTACGGGGTCGTTTTTGGGGCTGGTTTGTGTTTTCACCCTTTAATGGCTTGTTTTTTAGTGTAAGTGTTGATTTTGTTGATTTTTGTAAATTAGCATCATATTCTTGAATCGGGAGACCCGGGACTACGCGGTCAGTTCCTACAAGTTACAGTGGTCCCGTGCGAGTTGTTCGTGCCTCCTACGTGGTCGTTTGGATTTTCGCCCTTTAAAGGCTTGTTTTTAAGTCAAAGTGTTAATTTTTGCAAATTACCGTCATATTCACAAACCTATAGATCCAGGACTACGCAGTCAGTTCCTCCAAGTTACATAAGTCCCGGGCGAGGTGTTCGTGCCTCCTACGGGGTCGTTTGGCGGCTTGTTTGGGGTTTCAGCCTTTAACGGCATGTTTTTTAGTCTAAGTGTGATTTTTACAAATTATCGTAATATTCTCAAATTGGGAGACCTGGGACTACGCGATTAGTTCCTACAAGTAACATTAGTCCCGTGCGAGGTGTTCGTGCCTCCTACGGGGTCGTTTGGTGGCTTGTTTGGGTTTTCACCCTTTAACAACTTCTTTTTAAGCTTATGTGCTGATTTTTTAAATTATCATCATATTCTAAATTCGAGAGACCCGGGACAACGCGATCAGTTCCTACAAGTTCATTGGTCCCGTGCGAGGTGGTCGTGCCTCTTACGGGGTCTTTTGGCGGCTGGTTTGGGTTTTCATCCTTTAACAGCTTGTTTAAAAGTCTAAGTATTGATTTTTTTTTATTTTCACAAATTAACGTCATATTCTCGAATTGGGAGACCCGAGACTACGCGATCAGTTCCTATAAGTTACATTGGTCCCGTACGAGGTGTGCGTGCCTCCTACGGGGTTATTTTGGGGCTAGTTTGGGTTTTCACCCTTTAAGTGTTGATTTAGTTAATTTTTGCAGGTTATCCTCATATTCTCAAATTGGTTGACCCCAAACTACGCGATCAGTTCCAACAAGTTACATTGGTTCCGTGCGAGGTGTTCGTGCCTCCTACGGGGTCGTTTTGTGTTTTCACCCTTTAACGACTTATTTTTAAGTCTAAGTGTTTATTTTTGCAAATTATCATCATATTCAAAAACTGGGAGACACGGGACTACGCGATCAGTTACTACAAGTTACATTGGTCCCGTACGAGGTGTTCGTGCCTCCTAAGGGGTCATTTGGGGTTGGTTTGGGTTTTCACCCTTTAACGACTTGTTTTTAAGTCTAAGTGTTGATTTTTGCTAACTATCGTCATATTCTCAAACCGGGAGACCCAGGACTATGTGGTCAGTTCCAACAAGTTACATTGGTCCCGTGCGAGGTGTTCGTGCCTCCTACGGGGTCGTTTGGGGGGTGGTTTTGGTTTTCACCCTTTAACGGTTTATTTTGAAGCCTAAATGTTGATTTTTTCAAATTATCATCATATTCACAAACTGGGAGACCCGAGACTATGCGGTCAGTTACTACAAGTAACATCGGTCTTGTACGAGGTGTTCTGCCTCTTACGGGGTCGTTTGAGGATTGGTTTGGGTTTACACCCTTTAACGGCTTGTTTTTAAGTTTAAGTGTTGATTTTGTTTATTTTTGCAAATTATCGTCATATTCTTGAATCGAGAGACCCGAGACTACGCGGTCAGTTCCTATAAGTTACATGGGTCTCGTGCGAGTTGTTCGTGCCTCCTACGTGGTCGTTTGGGGGCTGGTTTGGGTTTTCACCCTTTAAAGGCTTGTTTTTAAGTATAAGTGTTAATTTTTACAAATTATCATCATATTCACGAACCGGGAGACCCGACACTACACGGTCAGTTCCTCCAAGTTACATTGGTCCCGTGCGAGGTGTTTGTGCCTCCTACGGGGTCGTTTGGGGGTTGGTTTGGGTTTTCACCCTTTAACGACTTGTTTTTTAGTCTAAGTGTGATTTTTTGCAAATTATCGTCATATTCTCAAATCGGGAGACCAGGGACTACAGAGTCATTTCCTACAAGTTGCTTAGTCCCGTGCGAGGTGTTCGTGTCTCCTACGGGGTCATTTTGTGTCTGGTTTGGGTTTTCACCCTTTAGCGGCTTGTTTTTAAGTTTAACCGTTGATTTTGGTAAATTATCATCATATTATAAATTCGGGAGACTCGGGACAATGCGGTCAGTTCCTAACTGTTACATTGGTCCTGTGTGAGGTGTCCGTGCCTCTTACGGGATCTTTTGGGGGCTGGTTTGGGTTTTCACCCTTTAATGGCTTGTTTTTAAGTCTAAGTGTGATTTCTGCAACTTATCGCCATATTCTCAAACCGGGAGACCCGCGACTGCACGGTCAGTTCCTACAAGTTACATTGGTCCCGTACAAGGAGTTCGTGCTTCATACGGGGTCGTTTGGGGGCTGGTTTGGATTTTCACCCTTTAATGGCTTGTTTTCAAGTCTAAGTGTTATTTTTGCCAATTATCATCATATTCACAAATCGGGAGACCCGGGACTACACGGTCAGTTCCAACAAGTTACATTGGTCCCGTGCAAGGTGTTCATGCCTCCTAAGTGGTCGTTTGGGGGGTGGTTTGGGTTTTCACCCTTTAACGGCTTATTTTTAAGTCTAAGTGGTGACTTTTGCAAATTATTGTCATAATCACAACCCGGGAGATCCAGGACTATATGGTCAGTTCCTATAAGTTACATTGGTCCCGTACGAGGTATTCGTGACTCCTACGGGGTCGTTTTGGGGGTTGGTTTAGGTTTTCACCCTTTAACGGCTTATTTTTAAGTTTAAGTGTTGATTTTGTTGATTTTTGAAAATTATCATAATATTCTCAAACCGGGAGACCCAAGACTACGCGTTCAGTTCCAACAAATTACATTGGTCCCATGCGAGGTGTTCATGCCTCCTACGTGGTCATTTGGGGGGGGGTTTGGGTTTTCACCCTTTAACGGATTGTTTTTAAGTCTAATTGTTGATTTTTTCAAATTATCATCATATTCACAAACTGGGAGACTCCAGACTACGCGGTGAGTTCCTACAAGATACAATCGTCCCGTACGAGGTGTCCGTGCCTCCTACTGGGTCGTTTGGGGGCTGGTTTGGGTTTTCACCCTTTAACGGCTTATTTTTAAGTTTAAGTGTTTACTTTGTTGATTTTTGCAAATTATCATCATATTCTCGAATCGGGAGACCCGGGAATACGCGGTTTGTTCCTACTGTTACATTTGTCCCATGCGAGGTGTACGTACCTCCTACGGGGTCGTTTGGGGGGTGGTTTGGGTTTTCACCATTTAACGGCTTGTTTTCAAGTCAAAGTGTTGATTTTTGTAAATCAACATCATATTCACAAACCGGGAGACCCGGGACTACGCGGTCAGTTCCTACAAGTTACATTGGTCCAGTAAGAGGTGTTCGTGCCTCCTACGGGGTCGTTTTGGGGGTTGGTTTAGGTTTTCACCCTTTAATGGCTTTTTTTAAGTTTAACTGTTAGTTATTGTAAATTATCATCATATTCACAAATTGGGAGACCCAGGACTATGCGGTCAGTTCCTACAAGTTACATTGGTCCCGTACGAGGTGTTCATGCCTCTTACGGGGTCGTTTGGGGGCTGGTTTTGGATTTCCACCATTTAACGGCTTATTTTCAAGTCTCGGTTTTGATTTTTGTAAATTATAATCATATTCTAAATCTGGGAGACCAGGGACAACGCGATCATTTCCTACAAGTTACATTGTTCTCGTGCGAGGTGTTTGTTCCTCTTACAGGGTCTTTTGGGGGCTGGTTTGTGTTTTCACCCTTTAATGGCTTGTTTTTCAGTCTAAGTGTGATTTTTGCAAATTATCGTCGTATTCTCAAATTGGGAGACCCCGGACTACGCGATTATTTCCAACAAGTTACATTGGTCTCGTGCGAGGTGTTCGTGCCTCCTACGGGGTCGTTTGGGGGCTGATTTCGGTTTTCACTCTTTAACGGCTTGTTTTTAAGTCTAAGTATTGATTTTATTAATTTTTTACAAATTAACATCACATTCTCGAATCGGGAGACCTGGGACTACACGGTTAGTTCCTACAAGTTACGTTGGTCCCGTACGAGGTGTTCGTGCCTCCTATAGGGTCGTTTGGGGGCTGGTTTATGTTTTCACACTTTGACGGTTTGTTTTTAAGTTTAAGTATTGATTTTGTTTATTTTTGCAAATTATCATCATATTCTCAAATTATGTGACCCCGGACTACGCGATCAGTTCCAACAAGTTACATTGGTCCCGTGCGAGGTGTTCGTGCCACCTACGGGGTCGTTTGGGGGGTGGTTTGGGTTTTCACCCTTTAACGGCTTATTTTTAAGTGTAAGTGTTGATTTTTGAAAATTATCATCATATTCACAAACTGGGAGAACCGGGACTACGCGGTCAGTTAATACAAGTTACATTGGTCCCGTAAGAGGTGTTCGTGCCTCCTACGGGGTCATTTGGGGGTTCGTTTGGGTTTTCACCCTTTAACGGCTTTGTTTTTAAGGTTAAGTGTTGATTTTGTTGATTTTTCCAAATTATCATCATATTCGCAAACTGGGAGACCCGAAACTACGCGGTTAGTTCCTACAAACTACATTGGTCCCGTTGGAGGTGTTCGTGCCTCCTATAGGGTCGTTTGAGGGCTGGTTTGGGTTTTCACCCTGTAAAGGCTTGTTTTTAAGTTTAAGTGTTGATTTTGTTGATTTTTGCAAATTATCATCATATTCTCAAATTGTGTGACCCTGGATTACGCGGTCAGTTCCAACAAGTTACATTGGTTCCGTACGAGGTGTTCGTGCCTCCTACGGGGTGGTTTTGGGGGTGGTTTGGGTTTTCACCATTTAACGGCTTTTTTTCAAGTTCAAGTGTTGATTTTTGTAAATTATCATCATATTCACAAACCGAGAGACCCGGGACTACGCGGTCAGTTCCTAGAAGTTACATTGGTCCCGTGCGAGGTGTTCGTGCCTCCTACGGGGTAATTTGGGGGGTGATTTGGGTTTTCACCCTTTAATGGCTTGTTTTTTAGTCTAAGTATTAATTTCTACAAATTATCATCATATTCACAAACTGGGAGACCCGGGACTACGCGGTCAGTTACTACAAGTTACATTGGTCCAGTACGAGGTGTTCGTGCCTCCTACGGGGTCGTTTGGGGGGTGGTTTGGGTTTTCACCCTCTAATGGTTTTGTTTTTAAGTTTAAGTGTTGATTTTGCTGATTTTTGCAAATTATCATCATATTCACAAATTGGGAGACCCGGGACAACGCGGTTAGTTCCTACAAGTTACATTGGTCCCGTACTAGGTGTTCGTGCCTCCTACAGGATCATTTGGGGGCTGCTTTGGGTTTTCACCCTTTAACGGCTTGTTTTTAAGTCTATGTATTGATTTTGTTGATTTTTACAAATTAACATCATATTCTCGAATCGGGAGACCCGGGACTACGATGTCAGTTCCTACGAGTTACATTGGTCCCGTATGAGGTGTTCGTGCCTCCTACAGGGTCGTTTGGGGGCTGGTTTCGGTTTTCACACTATTACGGCTTGTTTTTAAGTTTAAGTATTGATTTTGTTGATTTTTGCACATTATCGTCATATTCTCAAATTGTGTGACCCCGGACTACGCGATCAGTTCCAACAAGTTACATTGGTCCCATGCGAGGTGTTCGTGCCTCCTACGGGGTCGTTTGGGGGGTGGTTTGGGTTTTCACCCTTCAACGGCTTATTTTTAAGGCTAAGTGTTGATTTTTGCAAATTATCATCATATTCACAAACTGGGAGACCCAAGACTACGCGGTCAGTTACTATAAGTTACATTGGTCTCATACGAGGTGTTTGTGGCCGCTACGGGGTCGTTTGGGGGCTGGTTTGGGTTTTCACCCTTTAACGACTTATTTTTAAGTTTAAGTGTTGATTTTGTTGATTTTTGCAAATTATCGTCATATCCCTCAAATTAGGAGACCCTGGACTACGCGGTTATTTCCAAAAAATTACATTGGTCTCGTGCGAGGTGTTCGTGCCTAATACAGGGTCTTTTGGGGGCTGGTTTGGGTTCTCACACTTTAACGACTTGTTTTTAAGTTTAAGTGTTGATTTTTTTTTATTTTTGCAAATTAACGTCATATTCTCGAATCGGGAGACCCGAGACTACGCGGTTAGTTCCTACAAGTTACATTGGTCCCGTGCGTGGTGTTCGTGCCTCCTACGGGGTCGATTGGGGGGTGGTTTGGGTTTTCACCCTTTAACGTCTTATTTTTAAGTGTAAGTGTTGATTTTTGCAAATTAACATCATATTCACAAACTGGGAGACCCGGGACTACGCGGTCAGTTACTACGAGTCACATTGGTCCCGTACGAGGTGTTCGTGCCTCCTACGGGGTCGTTTGGTGGTTGGTATGGGTTTTCACCCTTTAACGGCTTGTTTTTAAGTTTAAGTGTTGATTTTGTTGATTTTTACAAATTAACATCCTATTCTCAAATTGGGAGACCCTGGACTACGCAGTTAGTTCTAAGAAGTTACATTGGTCCCGTGCGAGGTGTTCGTGCCTCCTACGGTGTCGTTTGGGAGATGGTTTTGGTTTTCACCCTCAAATGACTTGTTTTTAATTCTAAGTATTGATTTTTGCAGATTATCATCATATTCACAAACTGGGAGACCCGAGACTACGCGATCAGTTACTACAAGTCACATTGCTTCCTTATGAGGTGTCCGTGCCTCCTACGGGGTCGTTTGTGGGTTGGTATGGGTTTTCACCCTTTAATGGCTTATTTTTAAGTTCAAGTGTTGATTTTGTTGATTTTACAAATTAACGTCATATTCTCGAATCGGGAGACCTGGGACTACGCGGTTAGTTCCTACAAGTTACATTGGTCCCGTACGAGGTGTTCGTGCCTCCTACGGGGTCGTTTGGGAGCTGGTTTGAGTTTTCACCATTTAACGGCTTTTTTTTAAGTCTAAGTAGTGATTTTGTTAAATATTACAAATTAACGTCATATTCTCCAATCAGGAGACCCGGGACTACGCGGTTAGTTCCTACAAGTTACATTGGTCCCGTAGGAAGTGTTCGTGCCTCCTATAGGGTCGATTGAGGGCTGGTTTGGGTTTGCACCTTTTAATGGCTTGTTTTTAAGTTTAAGTGTTGATTTTGTTGATTTTTACAAATTATCATCATATTCTCAAATTGTGTGACCCCCGGACTACGCGATGAGTTCTAACAAGTTGCATTGGTCCCGTGCGAGGTGTTCGTGCCTCCTACGGGGTCGTTTGGGGGGTGGTTTGGGTTTTCACCCTTTAAGGGCTTGTTTTTAAGGCAAAGTGTTGACTTTTACAAATTATCATCATATTCACAAACTGGGAGATCCAGGACTATGCGGTCAGTTACTAAAAGTTACATTGGTCCCCTACGAGGTGTTCGTGCCTCCTACGGGGTCGTTTCGTTGCAATTTTGGGTTTTCACCCTTTAACGACTTGTTTTTAAGTTTAAGTGTTGATTTCATTGATTTTTTCAAATAATCATCATATTATCAAATTGGGAGACCCCGAACTACGCGGTTAGTTCCAACATGGTACATTGGTCCCGTGCGAGGTGTTCGTGCCTCCTACGGGGTCGTTTGGGGGGTGGTTTTCGTTTTCACCTTTTAACGGCTTGTTTTCAAGTGTAAGTGTTGATTTTTGCAAATTATCATCATATTCACAAACTGGGAGACCTGGGACTTCGCGGTCAGTTACTACAAGATACATTGGTCCCGTACGAGGTGTTCGTGCCTCCTACAGGGTCGTTTGGGGGTTGGTTTGGGTTTTCACCCTTTAACGGCTTGTTTCTAATTTTAAGTGTTGATTTTGTTGATTTTTACAAATTATCGTCATATTCTCGAATCGGGAGTCCCGACCGGGACTACGCGGTCAGTTCCAACAAGTTACATTGGTCCCGTGCGAGGAGTTCGTGCCTCCTACGTGGTCGTTTGGGGGCTGGTTTGGGTTTTCACCCTTTAAACGTTTATGTTTAAGTCTAAGTGTTAATTTTTGTAAATTATCATCATATTCACAAACAGTGACACCCAAGACCATGCGGTCAGTTCCTCTAAGTTACATTGGTTCCATGGGAGATGTTCGTGCCTCCTACAAGGTCGTTTGAGGGCTAGTTTGGGTTTTCACCCTTTAACGACTTGTTTTTAAGTTTAAGTGTTGATTTTTGCAAATTATCGTCATATCCTCAAATTGTGTGACCCCGGACTACGCGATCAGTTCCAACAAGTTACACTAGTCCCGTGCGAGGTGTTCATGCCTCATACGGGGTTGTTTGGGGGGTGGTTTGGGTTTTCACCCTTTAACGACTTGTTTTTAAGTTTAAGTGTTGATTTTGTTGATTTTTGCAAATTATCATCATATTCTCGAATCGGTAGACCCGGGACTACACGGTCAGTTCCAACAAGTTACATTGGTCCCGTGCGAGGTGTCCGTGCCCCCTACGGGGTCAATTGGGGGGCGATATGGGTTTTCACCCTTTAACGGCCCAATAAGTCTAAATGTTGATTTCTACAAATTATCATCATATTCAAAAATTGGGAGAGCTGCGACTACGCGGTCAGTTACTACAAGTTACATTGGTCCCGTACGAGGTGTTCGTTCCTGCTATAGCGTCGTTTGGGGGCTGGTTTGGGTTTTCACCCTTTAACGATTTTGTTTTTATGTTTAACTATTGATTTTGTTGATTTTTGAAAATTATCGTCATATTCTCAAATTGGGAGACCCCGGACTACGCAGTTACTTCTAACAAGTTACATTGGTCCCGTGCCTTGTGTTCGTGCCTCCTACGGGGTCGATTGGGGGATGGTGTGGGTTATCACCCTTTAACGGCTTATTTTTAAGTATAAGTGTGGATTTTTGCAAATTATCATCATATTCACAAATTGGGAGACCCGACACTACGCGGTCAGTTACTACAAGTCACATTGGTCCCGTACGAGGTGTTCGTGCCTCCTACGGGGTCATTTGGGGGTTGGTATGGGTTTCCACCCTTTAACGGCTTGTTTTTAAGTTTAAGTGTTGATTTTGTTTATTTTTACAAATTAACGTCATATTCTCAAATTGGGAGACCCTGGACTACGCAGTTAGTTCCAACAAGTTACATTGGTCCCGTGCGAGGTGTTCGTGCCTCCTACGGTGTCGTTTGGGAGCTGGTTTGGGTTTTCACCCTCTAACGGCTTGTTTTTAAGTCTAAGTATTGATTTTTGCAAATTATCATCATATTCACAAACTGGGAGACCCGAGACTACGCGGTCAGTTACTACAAGTCACATTGGTCCCGTACGAGGTGTTCGTGCCTCCTATGGGGTCGTTTGGCGGTTGGTATGGGTTTTCATCCTTTAACGGCTTATTTTTAAGTTTAAGTGTTGATTTTGTTGATTTTTACAAATTAACATCATATTCTCGAATCGGGAGAACCGGGACTACGCGGTTAGTTCCTACAAGTAACATTGGTCCCGTAGGAGGTGTTCGTGCCTCCTATAGGGTCGTTTGAGGGCTGGTTTGGGTTTTCACATTTTAATGGCTTGTTTTTAAGTTTAAGTGTTGATTTTGTTGACTTTTGCAAATTATCATCATATTCTCAAATTGTGTGACCCCGGACTACGCGATCAGTTCCAACAAGTTGCACTGGTCCTGTGCGAGGTGTTCGTGCCTCCTACGGGGTTGTTTGGGGGGGTGGTTTGGGTTTTCACCCTTTAACGGCTTGTTTTTAAGGCTATGTGTTGACTTTTGCAAATTATCATCATATTCACAAACTGGGAGATCGAGGACTATGCGGTCAGTTACTACAAGTTACATTGGTCCCGTACGAGGTGTTCGTGCCTCCTATAGGGTCGTTTGGGGGCTGGTTTGGGTTTTCACCCTTTAACGGTTTTGTTTTTATGTTAAACTATTAATTTTGTTGATTTTTGAAAATTATCATCATATTCTCAAATTGGGAGACCCCGGACTACGCAGTTAGTTCTAACAAGTTACATTGGTCCCGTGCGTGGTGTTCGTGCCTCCTACGGGGTCGATTGGGGGGTGGTTTGGGTTTTCACCCTTTAACGGCTTATTTTTAAGTGTAAGTGTTGATTTTTACAAATTATCATCATATTCACAAATTGGGAGACCCGGGACTATGCGGTCAGTTACTACAAGTCACAATGGTCCCGTACGAGGTGTTCGTGCCTCCTACGGGGTCGTTTGGGGGTTGGTATGGGTTTTCACCCTTTAACGGCTTGTTTTTAAGTTTAAGTGTTGATTTTGTTTATTTTTACAAATTAACGTCATATTCTCAAATTGGGAGACCCTGGACTACGCAGTTAGTTCCAACAAGTTACATTGGTCCCGTGCGAGGTGTTCGTGCCTCCTACGGTGTCGTTTGGGGGCTGGTCCGGGTTTTCACCCTCTAACGGCTTGTTTTTAAGTCTAAGTATTTATTTTTGCAAATTATCATCATATTCACAAACTGGGAGACCCGAGACTACGCGGTCAGTTACTACAAGTCACATTGGTCCCGTACGAGGTGTTCGTGCCTCCTATGGGGTCGTTTGGCGGTTGGTATGGGTTTTCATCCTTTAACGGCTTATTTTTAAGTTTAAGTGTTGATTTTGTTGATTTTTACAAATTAACGTCATATTCTCGAATCGGGAGACCCGAGACTACGCGGTTAGTTCCTACAAGTTACATTGGTCCCGTACGAGGTGTTCGTGCCTCCTACGGGGTCGTTTGGGAGCTGGTTTGAGTTTTCACCCTCTAACAGCTTTTTTTTAAGTCTAAGTATTGATTTTGTTAATTTTTACAAATTAACATCATATTCTCGAATCGGGAGACCCGGGACTACGCGGTTAGTTCCTACAAGTTAAATTGGTCCCGTAGGAGGTGTTCGTGCATCCTATAGGGTCGTTTGAGGGCTGGTTTGGGTTTTCACCTTTTAATGGCTTATTTTTAAGTTTAAGTGTTGATTTTGTTGATTTTTGGAAATTATCATCATATTCTAAAATTGTGTGACTCCGGACTACGCGATCAGTTCCAACAAGTTGCATTGGTCCCGTGCGTGGTGTTCGTGCCTCCTACGAGGTCGTTTGGGGGGTGGTTTGGGTTTACACCCTTTAACGACTTATTTTTAAGGCTAAGTGTTGAATTTTGCAAATTTTCATCATATTCACAAACTGGGAGATCGAGGACTATGCGGTTAGTTACTACAAGTTACATTGGTCACGTACGAGGTGTTCGTGCCTCCTATAGGGTCGTTTCGGGGCTGGTTTGGGTTTTCACCCTTTAACGGTTTTATTTTTATGTTTAACTATTGATTTTGTTGATTTTTTAAAATTATCGTCATATTCTCAAATTGGGAGACCCCGGACTACGCAGTTAGTTCTAACAAGTTACATTGGTCCCGTGCGTGGTGTTCGTGCCTCCTACGGGGTCGATTGGGGGGTGGTTTGGGTTTTCACCCTTTAGCGGCTTATTTTTAAGTGTAAGTGTTGATTTTTGCAAATTATCATCATATTCACAAATAGGGAGACCCGGGACTACGCGATAAGTTACTACAAGTCACATTGGTCCCGTACGAGGTGTTCGTGCCTCCTACGGGGTCGTTTGGGGGTTGGTATGGGTTTTCACCCTTTAACGGCTTGTTTTTAAGTTTAAGTGTTGATTTTATTGATTTTTACAAATTAACGTCATATTCTCAAATTGGGAGACCCTGGACTACGCAGTTAGTTCTAACAAGTTACATTGGTCCCGTGCGAGGTGTTCGTGCCTCCTACGGTGTCGTTTGGGGGCTGGTTTGGGTTTTCACCCTCTAACGGCTTGTTTTCAAGTCTAAGTATTGATTTTTGCAAATTATCATCATATTCACAAACTGGGAGACCCGAGATTACGCGGTCAGTTACTACAATTCACATTGGTCCCGTACGAGGTGTCCGTGCCTCCTACGGGGTCGTTTGGGGGTTGGTATGGGTTTTCACCCTTTAACGGCTTGTTTTTAAGTTTAAGTGTTGATTTTGTTGATTTTTACAAATTAACGTCATATTCTCAAATTGGGAGACCCTGGACTACGCAGTTAGTTCTAACAAGTTACATTGGTCCCGTGCGAGGTGTTCGTGCCTCCTACGGTGTCGTTTGGGGGCTGGTTTGGGTTTTTACCCTGTAACGTCTTGTTTTTAAGTCTAAGTATTGATTTTTGCAAATTATCATCATATTCACAAATTGGGAGACCCGAGACTATGAGGTCAGTTACTACAAGTCACATTGGTCCCGTACGAGGTGTTCGTGCCTCCTACGGGGTCGTTTGGGGGTTGGTATGGGTTTTCACCCTTTAACGGCTTATTTTTAAGTTTAAGTGTTGATTTTGTTTATTTTTACAAATTAACGTCATATTCTCGAATCGGGAGACCCGGGACAACGCGATTAGTTCCTACAAGTTACATTGGTCCCGTACGAGGTGTTCGTGCCTCCTACGGGGTCGTTTGGGAGCTGGTTTGAGTTTTCACCCTCTAACAGCTTTTTTTTAAGTCTAAGTATTGATTTTGTTAGTTTTTACAAATTAACGACATATTCTCGAATCAGGAGACCCCGGACTACGCGGTTAGTTCCTACATGTTACATTGGTCTCGTAGGAGGTGTTCGTGCCTCCTATAGGGTCGTTTGAGGGCTGGTTTGGGTTTTCACCTTTTAATGGCTTGTTTTTAAGTTTAAGTGATAATTTTGTTAATTTTTGCAAATTATCATCATATTCTCAAATTGTGTGACCCCGGACTACGCGATCAGTTCCAACAAGTTGCATTGGTCCCGTGCGAGGTGTTCGTGCCTCCTACGGGGTCGTTTGGGAGGTGGTTTGGGTTTTCACCCTTTAACGACTTGTTTTTAAGGCTAAGTGTTGACTTTTGCAAATTATCATCATATTCACAAACTGGGAGATCGAGGATTATGCGGTCAGTTACTACAAGTTACATTGGTCCCGTACGAGGTGTTCGTGCCTCCTATAGGGTCGTTTGGGGGCTGGTTTGGGTTTTAACCCTTTAACGGTTTTGTTTTTATGTTAAACTATTGATTTTGTTGATTTTTGAAAATTATCATCATATTCTCAAATTGGGAGACCCCGAACTACGCAGTTAGTTCTAACAAGTTACATTGGTCCCGTGCGTGGTGTTCGTGCCTCCTACGGGGTCGATTGGGGGGTGGTTTGGGTTTTCACCCTTTAACGGCTTATTTTTAAGTGTAAGTGTCGATTTTTGCAAATTATCATCATATTCACAAATTGGGAGACCCGGCACTACGCGGTCAGTTACTACAAGTCACATTGGTCCCGTACGAGGTGTTCGTGCCTCCTACGGGGTCGTTTGGGGGTTGGTATGGGTTTTCACCCTTTAACGGCTTGTTTTTAAGTTTAAGTGTTGATTTTGTTGATTTTTACAAATTAACGTCATATTCTCAAATTGGGAGACCCTGGACTATGCAGTTAGTTCTAACAAATTTAATTGGTTCCGTGCGAGGTGTTCGTGCCTCCTACGGTGTCGTTTGGGGGTTGGTTTGGGTTTTCACCCTGTAACGTCTTGTTTTTAAGTCTAAGTATTGATTTTTGCAAATTATCATCATATTCACAAACTGGGAGACCCGAGACTATGCGGTCAGTTACTACAAGTCACATTGGTCCCATACGAGGTGTTCGTGCCTCCTACGGGGTCGTTTGGGGGTTGGTATGGGTTTTCACCCTTTAACGGCTTATTTTTAAGTTTAAGTGTTGATTTTGTTGATTTTTACAAATTAACGTCATATTCTCGAATCGGGAGACCCGAGACTACGCAGTTAGTTCCTACAAGTTACATTGGTCCCGTACGAGGTGTTCGTGCCTCCTACGGGGTCGTTTGGGAGCTGGTTTGAGTTTTCACCCTCTAACAGCTTTTTTTTAAGTCTAAGTATTGATTTTGTTAATTTTTACAAATCAACATCAAATTCTCGAATCGGGAGACCCGGGACTACGCGGTTAGTTCCTACAAGTTACATTGGTCCCGTAGGAGGTGTTCGTGCCTCCTATAGGGTCGTTTGAGGGATGGTTTGGGTTTTCACCTTTTAATGGCTTGTTTTTAAGTTAAATGTTGATTTTGTTGATTTTTGCAAATTATCATCATATTCTCAAATTGTGTGACCCCGGACTACGCGATCAGTTCCAACAAGTTGCATTGGTCCCGTGCGAGGTGTTCGTGCCTCCTACGGGGTCGTTTGGGGGGTGGTTTGGGTTTTCATCCTTTAACGGCTTGTTTTTAAGGCTAATTGTTGACTTTTGCAAATTATCATCATATTCACAAACTGGGAGATCGAGGACTATGCGGTCAGTTACTACAAGTTACATTGGTCACGTACGAGGAGTTCGTGCCTCCTATAGGGTCGTTTGGGGGTTGGTTTGGGTTTTCACCCTTTAACGGTTTTATTTTTATGTTTACCTATTGATTTTGTTGATTTTTGAAAATTATCGTCATATTCTCAAATTGCGAGACCCCGGACTACGCAGTTCGTTCTAACAAGTTACATTGGTCCCGTTCGTGGTGTTCGTGCCTCCTACGGGGTCGATTGGGGGGTGGTTTGGGTTTTCACCCTTTAGCGGCTTATTTTAAGTGTAAGTGTTGATTTTTGCAAATTATCATCATATTCACAAATTGGGAGACCCGGGACTACGCGGTAAGTTACTACAAGTCACATTGATCCCGTACGAGGTGTTCGTGCCTCCTACGGGGTCGTTTGGGGGTTGGTATGGGTTTTCACCCTTTAACGGCTTGTTTTTAAGTTTAAGTGTTGATTTTGTTGATTTCTACAAATTAACGTCATATTCTCAAATTGGGAGACCCTGGACTACGCAGTTAGTTCTAACAAGTTACATTGGTCCCGTGCGAGGTGTTCGTGCCTCCTACGGTGTCGTTTGGGGTCTGGTTTGGGTTTTCACCCTCTAACGGCTTGTTTTTAAGTCTAAGTATTGATATTTGCAAATTATCATCATATTCACAAATTGGGAGACCCGAGACTACACGGTCAGTTACTACAAGTCACATTGGTCCCGTAGGAGGTGTTCGTGCCTCCTACGGGGTCGTTTGGGGGTTGGTATGGGTTTTCACCCTTTAATGGCTTATTTTTAAGTTTAAGTGTTGATTTTGTTGATTTTTACAAATTAACATCATATTCTCGAATCGGGAGACCCGGGACTACGCGGTTAGTTCCTACAAGTTACATTGGTCCCGTAGGAGGTGTTCGTGCCTCCTATAGGGTCGTTTGAGGGATGGTTTGGGTTTTCACCTTTTAATGGCTTGTTTTTAAGTTAAATGTTGATTTTGTTGATTTTTGCAAATTATCATCATATTCTCAAATTGTGTGACCCCGGACTACGCGATCAGTTCCAACAAGTTGCATTGGTCCCGTGCAAGGTGTTCGTGCCTCCTACGGGGTCGTTTGGGGGGTGGTTTGGGTTTTCACCCATTAACGGCTTGTTTTTAAGGCTAATTGTTGACTTTTGCAAATTATCATCATATTCACAAACTGGGAGATCGAGGACTATGCGGTCAGTTACTACAAGTTACATTGGTCACGTACGAGGTGTTCGTGCCTCCTATAGGGTCGTTTGGGGGCTGGTTTGGGTTTTCACCCTTTAACGGTTTTATTTTTATGTTTAACTATTGATTTTGTTGATTTTTTAAAATTATCGTCATATTCTCAAATTGGGAGACCCCGGACTACGCAGTTAGTTCTAACAAGTTACATTGGTCCCGTGCGTGGTGTTCGTGCCTCCTACGGGGTCGATTGGGGGGTGGTTTGGGTTTTCACCCTTTAGCGGCTTATTTTTAAGTGTAAGTGTTGATTTTTGCAAATTATCATCATATTCACAAACTGGGAGATCGAGGACTATGCGGTCAGTTACTACAAGTTACATTGGTCACGTACGAGGAGTTCGTGCCTCCTATAGGGTCGTTTGGGGGTTGGTTTGGGTTTTCACCCTTTAACGGTTTTATTTTTATGTTTACCTATTGATTTTGTTGATTTTTGAAAATTATCGTCATATTCTCAAATTGCGAGACCCCGGACTACGCAGTTCGTTCTAACAAGTTACATTGGTCCCGTTCGTGGTGTTCGTGCCTCCTACGGGGTCGATTGGGGGGTGGTTTGGGTTTTCACCCTTTAGCGGCTTATTTTAAGTCTAAGTGTTGATTTTTGCAAATTATCATCATATTCACAAACTGGGAGACCCGAGATTACGCGGTCAGTTACTACAATTCACATTGGTCCCGTACGAGGTGTCCGTGCCTCCTACGGGGTCGTTTGGGGGTTGGTATGGGTTTTCACCCTTTAACGGCTTGTTTTTAAGTTTAAGTGTTGATTTTGTTGATTTTTACAAATTAACATCATATTCTCGAATCGGGAGACCCGGGACTACGCGGTTAGTTCCTACAAGTTACATTGGTCCCGTAGGAGGTGTTCGTGCCTCCTATAGGGTCGTTTGAGGGATGGTTTGGGTTTTCACCTTTTAATGGCTTGTTTTTAAGTTAAATGTTGATTTTGTTGATTTTTGCAAATTATCATCATATTCTCAAATTGTGTGACCCCGGACTACGCGATCAGTTCCAACAAGTTGCATTGGTCCCGTGCGAGGTGTTCGTGCCTCCTACGGGGTCGTTTGGGGGGTGGTTTGGGTTTTCACCCTTTAACGGCTTGTTTTTAAGGCTAATTGTTGACTTTTGCAAATTATCATCATATTCACAAACTGGGAGATCGAGGACTATGCGGTCAGTTACTACAAGTTACATTGGTCACGTACGAGGAGTTCGTGCCTCCTATAGGGTCGTTTGGGGGTTGGTTTGGGTTTTCACCCTTTAACGGTTTTATTTTTATGTTTACCTATTGATTTTGTTGATTTTTGAAAATTATCGTCATATTCTCAAATTGCGAGACCCCGGACTACGCAGTTCGTTCTAACAAGTTACATTGGTCCCGTTCGTGGTGTTCGTGCCTCCTACGGGGTCGATTGGGGGGTGGTTTGGGTTTTCACCCTTTAGCGGCTTATTTTAAGTGTAAGTGTTGATTTTTGCAAATTATCATCATATTCACAAATTGGGAGACCCGGGACTACGCGGTAAGTTACTACAAGTCACATTGGTCTCGTACGAGGTGTTCGTGCCTCCTACGGGGTCGTTCGGGGGTTGGTATGGGTTTTCACCCTTTAACGGCTTGTTTTTAAGTTTAAGTGTTGATTTTGTTGATTTTTACAAATTAACGTCATATTCTCAAATTGGGAGACCCTGGACTACGCAGTTAGTTCTAACAAGTTACATTGGTCCTGTGCGAGGTGTTCGTGCCTCCTACGGGGTCGTTTGGGGGGTGGTTTGGGTTTTCACCCTGTAACGTCTTGTTTTTAAGTCTAAGTATTGATTTTTGCAAATTATCATCATATTCACAAACTGGGAGACCCGAGACTATGAGGTCAGTTACTACAAGTCACATTGGTCTCGTACGAGGTGTTCGTGCCTCCTACGGGGTCGTTTGGTGGCAGTTTGGGTTTTCACCCTTTAACGACTTGTTTTTAAGTTTAAGTGTTGATTTTGTTGATTTTTGCAAATAATCGTCAAATTCTCAAATTGGGAGACCCCGAACTACGCGATTAGTTCCAAGAAGTTACATTGGTCCCGTGAGAGGGGTTCGTGCCTCCTACGGGGTCGTTTGGTGGGTGTTTTTGGTTTTCACCTTTTAACGGCTTGTTTTCAAGTGTAAGTGTTGATCTTTGCAAATTATCATCATATTCACAAACTGGGAGACCCGGGACTTCTTGGTCAGTTACTACAAGATACATTGGTCCCGTACGAGGTGTTCGTGCCTCTTACGGGGTCGTTTGGGGGTTGGTTTGGGTTTTCACCCTTTAACGGCTTGTTTTTAAGTTTAAGTGTTGATTTTGTTGATTTTTACAAATTATCGTCATATTCTCGAATCGGGAGACCCGACCGGGACTATGCGGTCAGTTCCAACAAGTTACATTGGTCCCGTGCGAGGTGTTCGTGCCTCCTACGTGGTCGTTTGGGGGCTGGTTTGGGTTTTCACCCTTTGAACGTTTGTTTTTAAGTCTAAGTGTTAATTTTTGTAAATTATCATCATATTCACAAACAGTGAGACCCAAGACCATGCGGTCAGTTCCTCCAAGTTACATTGGTCCCATGGGAGATGTTCATGCCTCCTACAAGGTCGTTTGAGGGCTAGTTTGGGTTTTCACCCTTTAACGGCTTGTTTTTAAGTTTAAGTGTTGATTTTGGCAAATTATCGTCATATCCTCAAATTGTCTGACCCCGGACTATGCGATCAGTTCCAACAAGTTACATTGGTCCCGTGCGAGGTGTTCATGCCTCCTACGGGGTTGTTTCGGGGGTGGTTTGGGTTTTCACCCTTTAACGGCTTGTTTTTAAGGCTAAGTGTTGATTTTTGCAAATTATCATCATATTCACAAACTGGGAGATGCATGACTATGCGGTCAGTTACTACAAGTACATTGGTCTCGTACGAGGTGTTCGTGCCTCGTACGGGGTCGTTTGGCGACTGGTTTGGGTTTTCACCCTTTAACTAGTTATTTTTAAGTTTAAGTGTTGATTTTGTTGATTTTTGCAAATTATCATCATATTCTCAAATTGGCAGACCCCGAACTACGCGGTTAGTTCCACAAAGTTACATTGGTCCCGTGCGAGGTGTTCGTACCTCCTACGGGGTCATTTGGGGGGTGGTCTCAGTTTTCACCCTTTAACGGCTTGTTTTTAAGTCTAAGTGTTAATTTTTGCAAATTATCATCATATTTACAAACTAGGAGACCGGGACCACGCGGCCAGTTTCTACAAATTACATTGGTCCCATACGAGGTGTTCGTGCCTCCTACGAGGTTGTTTGGGGGTTGGTTTGGGTTTTCACCATTTAATGACTTGTTTTTAAGTTTAAGTGTTGATTTTGTTGATTTTTACAAATTATCATCATATTCTCAAATCGGGAGACCCAGGACTACGCGGTCAGTTTCAACAAGTTACATTGGTCCCGTGCGAGGTGTTCATGCCTCCTACGTGGTCGTTTGGGGGCTGGTTTGGGTTTTCACCCTTTAAAGGTTTGTTTTTATATCTAAGTGTTAATTTTTGGAAATTATCATCATATTCACTAATCGGGAGACCCTGACTACGCGGTCAGTTCCTCCAAGTTACATTGGTCCCGTAGGAGGTGTTCGTGCCTCCTACAGGGTCGTTAGAAGGATGGTTTGGGTTTTCACCCTTTAACGGCTTATTTTTAAGTTTATGTGTTGATTTTGTCGATTTTTGCAAATTATCGTCATATTCTCAAATTGTGTGACCCCGAACTACACGATTAGTTCCAACATGTTACACTGGTCCCGTGCGAGGTGTTCGTGCCTCCTACAGGGTCGTTTGGGTTTTCACCCTTTAACGACTTCTTTTTAAGTGTAAGTGTTGATTTTTGCAAATTATCATCATATTCATAAACTGGGAGACCCGGGACTTCGCGGCCAGTTTCTACAAGTTACATTGGTCCCGTACGAGGTGTTCGTGCCTCCTACGAGGTTGTTTGGGGGTTGGTTTGGGTTTTCACCCTTTAATGACTTGTTTTTAAGTTGAAGTGTTGATTTCGTTGATTTTTATAAATTATTATCATATTCTCGAATCGGGAGACCTGGGACTACGCGATCAGTTCCAACAAGTTACGTTGGTCCCGTGCGAGGTGTTCATGCCTCCTACGTGGTCGTTTGGGGGATGGTTTGGGTTTTCACCCTTTAAATGTTTATTTTTAAGTATAAGTGTTAATTTTTGCAAATTATCATCATATTCAGCAACCGGGAGACCCGAGACTACGCGGTCCGTTCCTCCAAGTTACATTGGTCTCGTAGGAGGTGTTCATGCCTCCTATAGGGTCGTTTGAGGGCTAGTATGGGTTTTCACCCTTTAACGGCTTGTTTTTAAGTTTAAGTGTTGATTTTGATGATTTTTGCAAATTATCATCATATCCTCAAATTGTGTGACCCCAAACTACGAGATCAGTTCCAACAAGTTACATTTGTCCTGTGTGAGGTGTTCGTGCCTCCTACGGGGTTATTTGGGGGGTGGTTTGGGTTTTCACCCTTTAACGGCTTGTTTTTAAGGCTAAGTGTTGATTTTTGCAAATTATCATCATATTCACAAACTGGGAGACCCAGGACTACGCGGTCAGGTACTACAAGTTACACTTGAGCCGTACGAGGTGTTCTTGCCTCGTACGGGGTCGTTTGGCGGCTAGTTTGGGTTTTCACCCTTTAACGACTTGTTTTTAAGTTTAAGTGTTGATTTTGTTGATTTTTGCAAATTATCGTCATATTCTCAAATTGGGAAACCCCGGACTATGCGGTTAGCTCCAACAAGTTACATTGGTCCCGTGCGAGGTGTTCGTGCCTCCTAAGGGGTTATTTGGGGGGTGGTTTGGGTTTTCACCCTTTAACGACTTGTTTTTAAGGCTACGTGTTGATTTTTGCAAATTATCATCATATTCACAAACTGGGAGACCCAGGACTACGCGGTCAGGTACTACAAGTTACATTGGACCCGTACGAGGTGTTCTTGCCTCGTACGGGGTCGTTTGACGGCTAGTTTAGGTTTTCATCCTTTAACGACTTGTTTTTAAGTCTAAGTATTGATTTTGTTGATTTTAACAAATTAACGTCATATTCTCGAATCGGGAGACACGGGACAACGCGGTCAGTTCCTATAAGTTACATTGGTCCCGTACGAGGTGTGCGTGCCTGCTACGGGGTTATTTTTGGCCTAGTTTGGGTTTTCACCCTTTAATGAGTTGTTTTTATGTTTAAGTGTTGATTTAGTTAATTTTTGCTGGTTATCGTCATATTCTCAATTAGGTTGACCCTGAACTACGCGATCAGTTCCAACAAGTTACATTGGTCCCGTGCGAGGTGTTCGTGCCTCCTACGGGGTCGTTTTGGGTTTTCACCCTTTAACGGCTTATTTTTAAGTCTAAGTGTTGATTTTTGCAAATTATCATCATATTCAAAAACTGGGAGACACGGGAATACGTGATCAGTTACTACAAGTTACATTGGTCCCGTACGAGATGTTCGTGCCTCCTAAGGGGTCATTTGTGGGTTGGTTATGGTTTTCACCCTTTAACGACTTGTTTTTAAGTCTAAGTGTTGATTTTTACAAATTATCGTCATATTCTCAAGCCGGGAGACCCGTGTGAGGTGTTCGTAACTCCTACAGGATCGTTTGGGGGGTGGTTTGGGTTTTCACCCTTTAACGACTTGTTTTTAAGTCTAAATGTTGATTTTTTCAAATTATCATCATATTTACAAACTGAGAGACCCGAGACTACGCGGTTAGTTACTACAAGTAACATCGGTCCTCTGCGCGGCGTTCGTGCCTCTTACGGGGTCGTTTGGGGGCTGGTTTGGGTTTACACCCTTTAACGACTTGTTTTTAAGTTTAAGTGTTGATTTTATTGATTTTTTAAAATTATCGTCATATTCTTGAATCGAGAGACCCGAGACTACGTGGTCAGTTCATATAAGTTACAAGGGTCTCGTGCGAGGTGTTCGTGCCTCCTACGTGGTCGTTTGGGGGCTGGTTTGGGTTTTCACCCTTTATAGGCTTGTTTTTAAGTATAAGTGTTAATTTTTGCAAATTATCATCATATTCACGAACCGGGAGACCCAACACTACGCGGTCAGTTCCTCCAAGTTACATTGGTCCCGTGCGAGGTGTTTGTGCCTCCTACGGGGTCGTTTGGGGGCTGGTTTGGGTTTTCACCCTTTAATGACTTATTTTTTAGTCTAAGTGTGATTTTTTGCAAATTATCGTCATATTCTCAAATCGGGAGACCAGGGACTATGCGGTCTTTCCCTACAAGTTGCTTAGTCCCGTGCGAGGTGTTCATGTCTCCTACGGGGTCATTTTGTGACTGGTTTGGGTTTTCACCCATTAACGGCTTGTTTTTAAGTTTAAGTGTTGATTTTTGTAAATTATTGTCATATTCTAAATCCGGGAGAGTCGGGACAACGCGGTCAGTTCCTAACAGTTACATTGGTCCCGTGCGAGGTGTTCGTGCCTCTTACGGGGTCTTTTGGGGGCTGGTTTGGGTTTTCACCCTTTAACGGCTTGTTTTTAAGTCTAAGTGCTGATTTTGTTGATTTCTGCAAATTATCATCATATTCTCGAATCGGGAGACCCGGGACTACGCGGTCAGTTCCAACAAGTTAAATTGGTCCCGTGCTAGGTGTTCGTGCTCCTACGGGGTTGTTTGGGGGGTGGTTTGAGTTTTGTCCCTTTAACGGATTGTTTTTAAGTCTAAGTGTTGATTTTCGCAAATTTTCATCATATTCACAAAATTGGGAGACCCGAGATTACGTGGTCAGTTCTTACAAGCTACCTTTGTCCCATACAAGGTGTTCATGCCTCTTACGGGGTCGTTTGGGGGCTGGTTTGGGTTTTCACCCTTTAACGACTTGTTTTTAAGTCTAAGTGTGATTTCTACAACTTATCGCCATATTCTCAAACCGGGAGACCCGCGACTGCACGGTCAGTTCCTACAAGTTACATTGGTCCCGTACAAGGAGTTCGTGCTACATACGGGGTCGTTTGGGGGCTGGTTTGGATTTTCACCCTTTAACGGCTTGCTTTCAAGTCTAAGTGTTATTTTTGCCAATTATCATCATATTCACAAATCGGGAGACCCGGGACTACGCGGTCAGTTCCAACAAGTTACATTGGTCCCGTGCGAGGTGTTCATGCCTCCTGAGGGGTCGTTTGGGGGGTGGTTTGGGTTTTCACCCTTTAACGGCTTGTTTTTAAGTTTAAGTGTTGATTTGGTTGATTATTACAAATTAACATCATATTCTCGAATCGGGAGACCCGAGACTACGCGGTTAGTTCCTACAAGTTACATTGGTCCCGTACGAGGTGTTCGTGCCTCCTACGGGGTCGTTTGGGAGCTGGTTTGAGTTTTCACCATCTAACGGCTTATTTTTTAGTCTAAGTATTGATATTTGCAAATTATCATCATATTCACAAACTGGGAGACCCGAGACTACGCGGTCAGTTACTACAAGTCACATTTGTCCCGTACGAGGTGTTCGTGCCTCCTACGGGGTCGTTTGGGGGTTGGTATGGGTTTTCACCCTTTAACGGCTTATTTTTAAGTTTAAGTGTTGATTTTGTTGATTTTTACAAATTAACGTCATATTCTCGAATCGGGAGACCCGAGACTACGCGGTTAGTTCCTACAAGTTACATTGGTCCCGTACGAGATGTTCGTGCCTCCTACGGGGTCGTTTGGGAGCTGGTTTGAGTTTTGACCCTCTAACAGCTTTTTTTAAGTCTAAGTATTGATTTTGTTAATTTTTACAAATTAACATTAAATTCTCGAATCGGGAGACCCGGGACTACGCGGTTAGTTCCTACAAGTTACATTGGTCCCGTAGGAGGTGTTCGTGCCTCCTATAGGGTCGTTTGAGGGATGGTTTGGGTTTTCACCTTTTAATGGCTTGTTTTTAAGTTAAATGTTGATTTTGTTGATTTTTGCAAATTATCATCATATTCTCAAATTGTGTGACCCCGGACTACGCGATCAGTTCCAACAAGTTGCATTGGTCCCGTGCGAGGTGTTCGTGCCTCCTACGGGGTCGTTTGGGGGGTGGTTTGGGTTTTCACCCTTTAACGGCTTGTTTTTAAGGCTAATTGTTGACTTTTGCAAATTATCATCATATTCACAAACTGGGAGATCGAGGACTATGCGGTCAGTTACTACAAGTTACATTGGTCACGTACGAGGAGTTCGTGCCTCCTATAGGGTCGTTTGGGTTTTCACCCTTTAACGGTTTTATTTTTATGTTTACCTATTGATTTTGTTGATTTTTGAAAATTATCGTCATATTCTCAAATTGGGAGACCCCGGACTACGCAGTTCGTTCTAACAAGTTACATTGGTCCCGTTCGTGGTGTTCGTGCCTCCTACGGGGTCGATTGGGGGGTGGTTTGGGTTTTCACCCTTTAGCGGCTTATTTTAAGTGTAAGTGTTGATTTTTGCAAATTATCATCATATTCACAAATTGGGAGACCCGGGACTACGCGGTAAGTTACTACAAGTCACATTGGTCCCGTACGAGGTGTTCGTGCCTCCTTCGGGGTCGTTTGGTGGTTGGTATGGGTTTTCACCCTTTAACGGCTTGTTTTTAAGTTTAAGTGTTGATTTTGTTGATTTTTACAAATTAACGTCATATTCTCAAATTGGGAGACCCTGGACTACGCAGTTAGTTCTAACAAGTTACATTGGTCCCGTGCGAGGTGTTCGTGCCTCCTACGGTGTCGTTTGGGGGCTGGTTTGGGTTTTCACCCTGTAACGTCTTGTTTTTAAGTCTAAGTATTGATTTTTGCAAATTATCATCATATTCACAAACTGGGAAACCCGAGACTATGAGGTCAGTTACTACAAGTCACATTGGTCCCGTACGAGGTGTTCGTGCCTCCTACGGGGTCGTTTGGGGGTTGGTATGGGTTTTCACCCTTTAACGGCTTATTTTTAAGTTTAAGTGTTGATTTTGTTTATTGTTACAAATTAACGTCATATTCTCGAATCGGGAGACCCGGGACAACGCGGTTAGTTCCTACAAGTTACATTGGTCCCGTACGAGCTGTTCGTGCCTCCTACGGGGTCGTTTGGGAGCTGGTTTGAGTTTTCACCCTCTAACAGCTTTTTTTTAAGTCTAAGTATTGATTTTGTTAGTTTTTACAAATTAACGACATATTCTCGAATCAGGAGACCCGGTACTACGCGGTTAGTTCCTACAAGTTACATTGGTCCCATAGGAGGTGTTCGTGCCTCCTATAGGGTCGTTTGAGGGCTGGTTTGGGTTTTCACCTTTTAATGGCTTGTTTTTAAGTTTAAGTGATAATTTTGTTAATTTTTGCAAATTATCATCATATTCTCAAATTGTGTGACCCCGGACTACGCGATCAGTTCCAACAAGTTGCATTGGTCCCGTGCGAGGTGTTCGTGCCTCCTACGGGGTCGTTTGGGGGGTGGTTTGGGTTTTCACCCTTTAACGACTTGTTTTTAAGGCTAAGTGTTGACTTTTGCAAATTATCATCATATTCACAAACTGGGAGATCGAGGATTATGCGGTCAGTTACTACAAGTTACATTGGTCTCGTACGAGGTGTTCGTGCCTCCTATAGGGTCGTTTGGGGGCTGGTTTGGGTTTTAACCCTTTAACGGTTTTGTTTTTATGTTAAACTATTGATTTTGTTGATTTTTGAAAATTATCATCATATTCTCAAATTGGGAGACCCCGAACTACGCAGTTAGTTCTAACAAGTTACATTGGTCCCGTGCGTGGTGTTCGTGCCTCCTACGGGGTCGATTGGGGGGTGGTTTGGGTTTTCACCCTTTAACGGCTTATTTTTAAGTGTAAGTGTCGATTTTTGCAAATTATCATCATATTCACAAATTGGGAGACCCGGCACTACGCGGTCAGTTACTACAAGTCACATTGGACCCGTACGAGGTGTTCGTGCCTCCTACGGGGTCGTTTGGGGGTTGGTATGGGTTTTCACCCTTTAACGGCTTGTTTTTAAGTTTAAGTGTTGATTTTGTTGATTTTTACAAATTAACGTCATATTCTCAAATTGGGAGACCCTGGACTATGCAGTTAGTTCTAACAAATTACATTGGTCCCGTACGAGGTGTTCGTGCCTCCTACGGTGTCGTTTGGGGGCTGGTTTGGGTTTTCACCCTGTAACGTCTTGTTTTTAAGTCTAAGTATTGATTTTTGCAAATTATCATCATATTCACAAACTGGGAGACCCGAGACTATGCGGTCAGTTACTACAAGTCACATTGGTCCCGTACGAGGTGTTCGTGCCTCCTACGGGGTCGTTTGGGGGTTGGTATGGGTTTTCACCCTTTAACGCCTTATTTTTAAGTTTAAGTGTTGATTTTGTTGATTTTTACAAATTAACGTCATATTCTCGAATCGGGAGACCCGAGACTACGCGGTTAGTTCCTACAAGTTACATTGGTCCCGTACGAGGTGTTCGTGCCTCCTACGGGGTCGTTTGGGAGCTGGTTTGAGTTTTCACCCTCTAACAGCTTTTTTTTAAGTCTAAGTATTGATTTTGTTCATTTTTACAAATTAACATCAAATTCTCGAATCGGGAGACCCGGGACTACGCGGTTAGTTCCTACAAGTTACATTGGTCCCGTAGGAGGTGTTCGTGCCTCCTATAGGGTCGTTTGAGGGATGGTTTGGGTTTTCACCTTTTAATGGCTTGTTTTTAAGTTAAATGTTGATTTTGTTGATTTTTGCAAATTATCATCATATTCTCAAATTGTGTGACCCCGGACTACGCGATCAGTTCCAACAAGTTGCATTGGTCCCGTGCGAGGTGTTCGTGCCTCCTACGGGGTCGTTTGGGGGGTGGTTTGGGTTTTCACCCTTTAACGGCTTGTTTTTAAGGCTAATTGTTGACTTTTTCAAATTATCATCATATTCACAAACTGGGAGATCGAGGACTCTGCGGTCAGTTACTACAAGTTACATTGGTCACGTACGAGGAGTTCGTGCCTCCTATAGGGTCGTTTGGGGGTTGGTTTGGGTTTTCACCCTTTAACGGTTTTATTTTTATGTTTACCTATTGATTTTGTTGATTTTTGAAAATTATCGTCATATTCTCAAATTGCGAGACCCCGGACTACGCAGTTCGTTCTAACAAGTTACATTGGTCCCGTTCGTGGTGTTCGTGCCTCCTACGGGGTCGATTGGGGGGTGGTTTGGGTTTTCACCCTTTAGCGGCTTATTTTAAGTGTAAGTGTTGATTTTTGCAAATTATCATCATATTCACAAATTGGGAGACCGGGGACTACGCGGTAAGTTACTACAAGTCACATTGGTCCCGTACGAGGTGTTCGTGCCTCCTACGGGGTCGTTTGGGGGTTGGTATGGGTTTTCACCCTTTAACGGCTTGTTTTTAAGTTTAAGTGTTGATTTTGTTGATTTTTACAAATTAACGTCATATTCTCAAATTGGGAGACCATGGACTACGCAGTTAGTTCTAACAAGTTACATTGGTCCCGTGGGAGGTGTTCGTGCCTCCTACGGTGTCTTTGGGGTCTGGTTTGGGTTTTCACCCTCTAACGGCTTGTTTTTAAGTCTAAGTATTGATATTTGCAAATTATCATCATATTCACAAATTGGGAGACCCTAGACTACGCGGTCAGTTACTACAAGTCACATTGGTCCCGTAGGAGGTGTTCGTGCCTCCTACGGGGTCGTTTGGGGGTTGGTATGGGTTTTCACCCTTTAACTGCTTATTTTTAAGTTTAAGTGTTGATTTTGTTGATTTTTACAAATTAACATCTTATTCTCGAATCGGGAGACCCGGGACTACGCGGTTAGTTCCTACAAGTAACATTGGTCCCGTAGGAGGTGTTCGTGCCTCCTATAGGGTCGTTTGAGGGCTGGTTTGGGTTTTCACCTTTAAGGGCTTGTTTTAAGTTTAAGTGTTGATTTTGTTGATTTTTGCAAATTATCATCATATTCTCAAATTGTGTGACCCCGGACAACGCGATCAGTTCCAACAAGTTGCATTGGTCCCGTGCGAGGTGTTCGTGCCTCCTACGGGGTCGTTTGGGGGGTGGTTTGGGTTTTCACCCTTTAACGGCTTATTTTTAAGGCTAAGTGTTGACTTTTGCAAATTATCATCATATTCACAAACTGGGAGATCCAGGACAATGCGGTCAGTTACTACAACTTACATTGGTCCCCTACGAGGTGTTCGTGCCTCCTACGGGGTCGTTTGGTGGCAGTTTGGGTTTTCACCCTTTAACGACTTGTTTTTAAGTTTAAGTGTTGATTTTGTTGATTTTTGCAAATAATCGTCAAATTCTCAAATTGGGAGACCCGAACTACGCGATTAGTTCCAAGAAGTTACATTGGTCCCGTGCGAGGGGTTCGTGCCTCCTACGGGGTCGTTTGGGGGGTGTTTTTGGTTTTCACCTTTTAACGGCTTGTTTTCAAGTGTAAGTGTTGATCTTTGCAAATTATCATCATATTCACAAACTGGGAGACCCGGGACTTCTTGGTCAGTTACTACAAGATACATTGGTCCCGTACGAGGTGTTCGTGCCTCCTACGGGGTCGTTTGGGGGTTGGTTTGGATTTTCACCCTTTAACGGCTTGTTTTTAAGTTTAAGTGTTGATTTTGTTGATTTTTACAAATTATCGTCATATTCTCGAATCGGGAGACCCGACCGGGACTATGCGGTCAGTTCCAACAAGTTACATTGGTCCCGTGCGAGGTGTTCGTGCCTCCTACGTGGTCGTTTGGGGGCTGGTTTGGGTTTTCACCCTTTGAACGTTTGTTTTTAAGTCTAAGTGTTAATTTTTGTAAATTATCATCATATTCACAAACAGTGAGACCCAAGACCATGCGGTCAGTTCCTCCAAGTTACATTGGTCCCATGGGAGATGTTCATGCCTCCTACAAGGTCGTTTGAGGGCTAGTTTGGGTTTTCACCCTTTAACGGCTTGTTTTTAAGTTTAAGTGTTGATTTTGGCAAATTATCGTCATATCCTCAAATTGTCTGACCCCGGACTATGCGATCAGTTCCAACAAGTTACATTGGTCCCGTGCGAGGTGTTCATGCCTCCTACGGGGTTGTTTCGGGGGTGGTTTGGGTTTTCACCCTTTAACGGCTTATTTTTAAGGCTAAGTGTTGATTTTTGCAAATTATCATCATATTCACAAACTGGGAGACGCATGACTATGCGGTCAGTTACTACAAGTTACATTGGTCTCGTACGAGGTGTTCGTGCCTCGTACGGGGTCGTTTGGCGACTGGTTTGGGTTTTCACCCTTTAACTAGTTATTTTTAAGTTTAAGTGTTGATTTTGTTGATTTTTGCAAATTATCATCATATTCTCAAATTGGCAGACCCCGAACTACGCGGTTAGTTCCACAAAGTTACATTGGTCCCGTGCGAGGTGTTCGTACCTCCTACGGGGTCGTTTGGGGGGTGGTCTCAGTTTTCACCCTTTAACGGCTTGTTTTTAAGTCTAAGTGTTAATTTTTGCAAATTATCATCATATTTACTAACTAGGAGACCGGGACCACGCGGCCAGTTTCTACAAGTTACATTGGTCCCATACGAGGTGTTCGTGCCTCCTACGAGGTTGTTTGGGGGTTGGTTTGGGTTTTCACCCTTTAATGACTTGTTTTTAAGTTTAAGTGTTGATTTTGTTGATTTTTACAAATTATCATCATATTCTCAAATCGGGAGACCCAGGACTACGCGGTCAGTTTCAACAAGTTGCATTGGTCCCGTGCGAGGTGTTCATGCCTCCTACGTGGTCGTTTGGGGGCTGGTTTGGGTTTTCACCCTTTAAAGGTTTGTTTTTATATCTAAGTGTTAATTTTTGGAAATTATCATCATATTCACTAATCGGGAGACCCTGACTACGCGGTCAGTTCCTCCAAGTTACATTGGTCCCGTAGGAGGTGTTCGTGCCTCCTACAGGGTCGTTAGAAGGATGGTTTGGGTTTTCACCCTTTAACGGCTTATTTTTAAGTTTATGTGTTGATTTTGTCGATTTTTGCAAATTATCGTCATATTCTCAAATTGTGTGACCCCGAACTACACGATTAGTTCCAACATGTTACATTGGTCCCGTGCGAGGTGTTCGTGCCTCCTACGGGGTCGTTTGGGTTTTCACCCTTTAACGACTTCTTTTTAAGTGTAAGTGTTGATTTTTGCAAATTATCATCATATTCATAAACTGGGAGACCCGGGACTTCGCGGCCAGTTTCTACAAGTTACATTGGTCCCGTACGAGGTGTTCGTGCCTCCTACGAGGTTGTTTGGGGGTTGGTTTGGGTTTTCACCCTTTAATGACTTGTTTTTAAGTTGAAGTGTTGATTTCGTTGATTTTTATGAATTATTATCATATTCTCGAATCGGGAGACCTGGGACTACGCGATCAGTTCCAACAAGTTACGTTGGTCCCGTACGAGGTGTTCATGCCTCCTACGTGGTCGTTTGGGGGATGGTTTGGGTTTTCACCCTTTAAATGTTTATTTTTAAGTATAAGTGTTAATTTTTGCAAATTATCATCATATTCAGCAACCGGGAGACCCGAGACTACGCGGTCCGTTCCTCCAAGTTACATTGGTCTCGTAGGAGGTGTTCGTGACTCCTATAGGGTCGTTTGAGGGCTAGTATGGGTTTTCACCCTTTAACGGCTTGTTTTTGAGTTTAAGTGTTGATTTTGATGATTTTTGCAAATTATCATCATATCCTCAAATTGTGTGACCCCAAACTACGCGATCAGTTCCAACAAGTTACATTGGTCCTGTGTGAGGTGTTCGTGCCTCCTACGGGGATATTTGGGGGGTGGTTTGGGTTTTCACCCTTTAACGGCTTGTTTTTAAGGCTAAGTGTTGATTTTTGCAAATTATCATCATATTCACAAACTGGGAGACCCAGGACTACGCGGCCAGGTACTACAAGTTACACTTGACCCGTACGACGTGTTCTTGCCTTGTACGGGGTCGTTTGGCGGCTAGTTTGGGTTTTCACCCTTTAACGACTTGTTTTTAAGTTTAAGTGTTGATTTTGTTGATTTTTGCAAATTATCGTCATATTCTAAAATTGGGAAACCCCGGACTATGCGGTTAGCTCCAACAAGTTACATTGGTCCCGTGCGAGGTGTTCGTGCCTCCTAATGGGTTATTTGGGGGGTGGTTTGGGTTTTCACCCTTTAACGGCTTGTTTTTAAGGCTAAGTGTTGATTTTTGCAAATTATCATCATATTCACAAACTGGGAGACCCAGGACTACGCGGTCAGGTACTACAAGTGACATTGGACCTGTACGAGGTGTTCTTGCCTCGTACGGGGTCGTTTGACGGCTAGTTTGGGTTTTCATCCTTTAACGACTTGTTTTTAAGTCTAAGTATTGATTTTGTTGATTTTTACAAATTAACGTCATATTCTCGAATCGGGAGACACGGGACAACGCGGTCAGTTCCTACAAGTTACATTGGTCCCGTACGAGGTGTGCGTGCCTGCTACGGGGTTATTTTTGGCCTAGTTTGGGTTTTCACCCTTTAACGAGTTGTTTTTATGTTTAAGTGTTGATTTAGTTAATTTTTGCAGGTTATCGTCATATTCTCAATTAGGTTGACCCTGAACTACGCGATCAGTTCCAACAAGTTACATTGGTCCCGTGCGAGGTGTTCGTGCCTCCTACGGGGTCGTTTTGGGTTTTCACCCTTTAACGGCTTATTTTTAAGTCTAAGTGTTGATTTTTGCAAATTATCATCATATTCAAAAACTGGGACACACGGGAATACGTGATCAGTTACTACAAGTTACATTGGTCCCGTACGAGATGTTCGTGCCTCCTAAGGGGTCATTTGTGGGTTGGTTATGGTTTTCACCCTTTAACGACTTGTTTTTAAGTCTAAGTGTTGATTTTTACAAATTATCGTCATATTCTCAAGCCGGGAGACCCGTGTGAGGTGTTCGTAACTCCTACAGGGTGGTTTGGGGGGTGGTTTGGGTTTTCACCCTTTAACGACTTGTTTTTAAGTCTAAATGTTGATTTTTTCAAATTATCATCATATTTACAAACTGAGAGACCCGAGACTACGCGGTTAGTTACTACAAGTAACATCGGTCCTCTGCGCGGCGTTCGTGCCTCTTACGGGGTCGTTTGGGGGCTGGTTTGGGTTTACACCCTTTAACGACTTGTTTTTAAGTTTAAGTGTTGATTTTATTGATTTTTTAAAATTATCGTCATATTCTTGAATCGAGAGACCCGAGACTACGTGGTCAGTTCATATAAGTTACAAGGGTCTCGTGCGAGGTGTTCGTGCCTCCTATGTGGTCGTTTGGGGGCTGGTTTGGGTTTTCACCCTTTATAGTCTTGTTTTTAAGTATAAGTGTTAATTTTTGCAAATTATCATCATATTCACGAACCGGGAGACCCAACACTACGCGGTCAGTTCCTCCAAGTTACATTGGTCCCGTGCGAGGTGTTTGTGCCTCCTACGGGGTCGTTTGGGGGCTGGTTTGGGTTTTCACCCTTTAATGACTTATTTTTTAGTCTAAGTGTGATTTTTTGCAAATTATCGTCATATTCTCAAATCGGGAGACCAGGGACTATGCGGTCTTTCCCTACAAGTTGCTTAGTCCCGTGCGAGGTGTTCGTGTCTCCTACGGGGTCATTTTGTGACTGGTTTGGGTTTTCACCCATTAACGGCTTGTTTTTAAGTTTAAGTGTTGATTTTTGTAAATTATTGTCATATTCTAAATCCGGGAGAGTCGGGACAACGCGGTCAGTTCCTAAAAGTTACATTGGTCCCGTGCGAGGTGTTCGTGCCTCTTACGGGGTCTTTTGGGGGCTGGTTTGGGTTTTCACCCTTTAACGGCTTGTTTTTAAGTCTAAGTGCTGATTTTGTTGATTTCTGCAAATTATCATCATATTCTCGAATCGGGAGACCCGGGACTACGCGGTCAGTTCCAACAAGTTACATTGGTCCCGTGCTAGGTGTTCGTGCTCCTACGGGGTTGTTTGGGGGGTGGTTTGAGTTTTGTCCCTTTAACGGCTTGTTTTTAAGTCTAAGTGTTGATTTTCGCAAATTTTCATCATATTCACAAAATTGGGAGACCCGAGATTACGTGGTCAGTTCTTACAAGCTACCTTTGTCCCATACAAGGTGTTTATGCCTCTTACGGGGTCGTTTGGGGGCTAGTTTGGGTTTTCACCCTTTAACGACTTGTTTTTAAGTCTAAGTGTGATTTCTACAACTTATCGCCATATTCTCAAACCGGGAGACCCGCGACTGCACGGTCAGTTCCTACAAGTTACATTGGTCCCGAACAAGGAGTTCGTGCTTCATACGGGGTCGTTTGGGGGCTGGTTTGGATTTTCACCCTTTAACGGCTTGCTTTCAAGTCTAAGTGTTATTTTTGCCAATTATCATCATATTCACAAATCGGGAGACCCGGGACTACGCGGTCAGTTCCAACAAGTTACATTGGTCCCGTGCGAGGTGTTCATGCCTCCTAAGGGGTCGTTTGGGGGGTGGTTTGGGTTTTCACCCTTTAACGGCTTGTTTTTAAGTCTAAGTGGTGAGTTTTGCAAATTATTGTCATAATCATAACCCGAGAGACCCGGGACTATATGGTCAGTTCCTACAAGTTACATTGGTCCCGTACGAGGTGTTCGTGACTCCTACGGGGTCGTTTTGGTGGTTGGTTTAGGTTTTCACCCTTTAACGCCTTGTTTTTAAGTTTAAGTGTTGATTTTGTTGATTTTTGCAAATTATCATCATATTCTCAAATCGGGAGACCCAGGACTACGCGGTCAGTTCCAACAAGTTACATTGGTCTCGTGCGAGGTGTTCGTGCCTCCTACGTGGTCATTTGGGGGGTTGGTTTGGGTTTTCACCCTTTAACGGATTGTTTTTAAGTCAAAGTGTTGATTTTTTCAAATTATCATCATATTCACAAACTGGGAGACTCCAGACTACGCAGTCAGTTCCTATAAGATACAATGGTCCCTTACGAGGTGTTCGTGCCTCCTACGGGGTCGTTTGGGGGCTGGTTTGGGTTTTCACCCTTTAACGGCTTATTTTTAAGTTTAAGTGTTAGTTTTTTTAAAGTATCGTCATATTCACAAATCGGGAGACCCGGGACTATGCGGTCAGTTTCTACAAGTAACAATGGTCCCGTACAAGGTGTTCGTGCCTCTTACGGGGTCGTTTGGGGGCTGGTTTTGGATTTCCACCCTTTAACGGCTTGTTTTCAAGTCTGAGTTTTGATTTTTGTAAATTATAATCATATTCTAAATCTAGGAGACCCGGGACAACGCGGTCAGTTCCTATAAGTTACATTGGTCCCCTGCGAGGTGGTTGTGCCTCTTACGGGGTCTTTTGGGGGTTGCTTTGTGTTTTCACACTTTAACCACTTGTTTTTAAGTCTAAGTGTTGATTTTTTGCAAATTATCATCATATTCTCGAACCGAGAGTCCCGGGACTACGCGGTCAGTTCCAACAAGTTACATTGGTCCCGTGCGAGGTGTTCGTGCCTCATATGGGGTCGTTTGGGGGGTGGTTTGGGTTTTCACCCTTTTACGGCTTGTTTTTAAGTCTAATTGTTGATTTTTTCAAATTATCATCATATTCACAAGCTGGGAGACCAGAGACTACGCGGTCAGTTACTACAAGTAACATTGGTCCTGTACGAGGTGTTCGTGCCTCCTACGGGCTCGTTTGGGGGTTGGTTTAGGTTTACACCCTTTAACGGCTTGTTTTTAAGTTTAAGTGTTGATTTTGTTTATTTTTGCAAATTATTGTCATATTCTTGAATCGAGACAACCGAGACTACGCGCTCAATTCCTATAAGTTACATGGGTCTCGTGCGAGCTGTTCGTGCCTCCTACCTGGTCGTTTGGGGGCTGGTTTGGGTTTTCACCCTTTAAAGGCTTATTTTTTAGTAAAGTGTTATTTTTTGCAAATTATCGTCACATTCACGAACCGGGAAACCCGACACTACGCGGTCAGTTCCTCCAAGTTACATTGGTCCCGTGCAAGGTGTTTGTGCCTCCTACGGGGTCGTTTGAGGGCTGGTTTGGGTTTTCACCCTTTAACGACTTGTTTTTTAGTCTAAGTGTGATTTTTTGCAAATTATCATCATATTCTCAAATCGGGAAACCAGGGACTACGCGGTCATTTTCGACAAGTTGCATAGTCCCATGCGAGGTGTTTGTGTCTCCTATGGGGTCGTTTGGGGGGTGGTTTGGGTTTTCACCCTTTTACGGCTTGTTTTTAAGTCTAATTGTTGATTTTTTCAAATTATCATCATATTCACAAGCTGGGAGACCAGAGACTACGCGGTCAATTACTACAAGTAACATTGGTCCTGTACGAGGTGTTCGTGCCTCCTACGGGGTCGTTTGGGGGCTGGTTTAGGTTTACACCCTTTAACGACATGTTTTTAAGTTTAAGTGTTGATTTTGTTTATTTTTGCAAATTATCGTCATATTCTTGAATCGAGACACCCGAGACTACGCGCTCAGTTCCTATAAGTTACATGGGTCTCGTGCGAGCTGTTCGTGCCTCCTACGTGGTCGTTTGGGGGTTGGTTTGAGTTTTCACCCTTTAAAGGCTTGTTTTTAAGTATAAGTGTGATTTTTTCCAAATTATCGTCACATTCACGAACCGGGAGACCAGGAACTACGCGGTCATTTTCGACAAGTTGCATTGTCCCGTGCGAGGTGTTCGTGTCTCCTACGGGGTCATTTTGTGAGTGGTTTGGGTTTTCAGTGTTTAACGACTTGTTTTTAAGTTTTAGTGTTGATTTTTGTAAATTATCGTCATATTCTAAATCCGGGAGACTCGGGACAATGCGGTCAGTTCCTAACAGTTACATTGGTCCCCTGCGAGGTGTTCGTGCCTCTTACGGAGTCTTTTGGGGGCTGGTTTGGGTTTTCACCCTTTAACGGCTTGTTTTTAAGTCTAAGTGCTGATTTTGTTAATTTCTGCAAATTATCGTCATATTTTCGAATCGGGAGACCCGGGACTACACGGTCAGTTCCAACAAGTTACATTGGTCCCGTGCTAGGTGTTCGTGCTCCTACGGGGTCGTTTGGGGGGTGGTTTGAGTTTTGTCCCTTTAACGGCTTGTTTTTAAGTCTAAGCGTTGACTTTTGCAAATTATCATCATATTCACAAATTGGGAGACCCGAGATTACGTGGTCAGTTCCTGCAAGCTACATTTGTCCCATACAAGGAGTTCTTGACTCTTACGGGGTCGTTTGGGGGCTGGTTTGCGTTTTCACCCTTTAACGACTTGTTTTTAATTCTAAGTGTGATTTCTCAAACCGAGAGACCTGCGACTGCACGGTCAGGTCATACAAGTTACATTGGTCCCGTACAAGGAGTTCGTGCTTCATACGGGGTTGTTTGGGGGCTGGTTTGGATTTTCACCCTTTAACGGCTTGTTTTCAAGTCTAAGTGTTATTTTTGCCAATTATCATCATACACAAATTGGGAGACCCGGGACTACACGGTCAGTTCCAATAATTTACATTAGTCCCGTGCGAGGTGTTCATGCCTCCTAAGGGGTCATTTGGGTTTTCACCCTTTAACGACTTGTTTTTAAGTCTAAGTGGTGACTTTTGCAAATTATTGTCATAATCACAACCCGGGAGACCCGAGACTATATGGGCGGTTCCGACAAATTACATTGGTCCCGTACGAGGTGTTCGTGACTCCTACGGGGTTGTTTTGGAGGTTGGTTTAGGTTTTCACCCTTTAACGGCTTGTTTTTAAGTTTAAGTGTTGATTTTGTTGATTTTTGCAAATTATCATCATATTCTCAAATCGGAAGACCCAGGACTACGCGGTTAGTTCCAACAAGTTACATTGGTCCCGTGCGAGGTGTTCGTGCCTCCTACGTGGTCATTTGGGGGGCTGGATTGGGTTTTCACCCTTTAACGGATTGTTTTTAAGTCTAAGTGTTGATTTTTTCAAATTATCATCATATTCACAAACTGGGAGACTCTAGACTACGCGGTCGGTTCCTACAAGATACAATGGTCCCGTACGAGGTGTTTGTGCCTCCTACGGGGTCATTTGGGGGCTGGTTTGGGTTTTCACCCTTTAACGACTCATTTTTATGTTTAAGTGTTAGTTTTTGCAAATTATCGTCATATTCACAAATTGGGAGACCCGAGACTATGCAGTCAGTTCCTACAAGTTACATTGGTCCCGTACGAGGTGTTCGTGCCTCTTATGGGGTCATTTGGGGGCTGGTTTTGGATTTCCACCGTTTAACGGCTTGTTTTCAAGTCTGAGCTTTGATTTTTGTAAATTATAATCATATTCGAAATCCGGGAGACCCGGGACAACGCGGTCAGTTCCTACAAGTTACATTGGTCCCGTGCGAGGTGTTTGTGCCTCTTACGGGGTCTTTTGGGGGCTGGTTTGTGTTTTCACCCTTTAATGGCTTATTTTTAAGTCTAAGTGTGATTTTTACAAATTAGCGTCGTATTCTCAATTTGGGAGACCCCGGACTAAGCGGTCAGTTCCAATAAGTTATATTGGTCCCGTACGAGGTGTTTGTGCGTCCTACAGGATCATTTGGGGGGTGGTTTGGGTTTTCACCCTTTAACGGGTTATTTTTAACTTTAATTGTTGATTTTGTTGATTTTTGCAAATTATCATCATATTCTCTAATTGGGAGACCCCGAACAACGCGATCAGTTCCAACAAGTTACATTGGTCCCGTGCGAGGTGTCCTAGCCTCCTACGGGGTCGTTTTGTGTTTTCACCCTTTAACGACATATTTTTAAGTCTAAGTGTTGATTTTTGCAAATTATCATCATATTCACAAACTGGGAGACAGGGGACTACGTGATGAGTTACTACAAGTTACATTGGTCCCGTACGAGGTGTTCGTGCCTCCTAAGGGGTAATTTGGGGGTTGGTTTTGGTTTTCACCCTTTAACGACTTCTTTTTAATTCTAAGTGTTGATTTTTGCAAATTATTGTCATATTCTCAAACCGGGAGACCCGAGACTACGCGGTCGGTTCCAATAAGTTACATTGGTCACGTGCGAGGTGTTCGTGCCTCCTACGGGGTCGTTTGGGTGGTGGTTTGGGTTTTCACCCTTTAACGGCGTGTTTTTAAGCCTAAATGTTGATTTTTTCAAATTATCATCACATTCACAAACTGGGAGACCCAAGACTACGCGGTCAGTTACTACAAGTAACATTGGTCCTGTACGAGGTGTTCGTGCCTCCTACGGGGTCGTTTGAGGGCTGGTTTGGGTTTACACCCTTTAACGGCTTGTTTTTAAGTTTAAGTGTTGATTTTGCTTATTTTTGCAAATTATCATCATATTCTTGAATCGAGAGACCCGAGACTACGCGGTCAGTTCCTATAAGTTACATGGGTTTCGCGCGAGCTGTTCGTGCCACCTACGTGGTCGTTTGGGGGCTGGTTTGGGTTTTCACCCTTTAAAGGCTTGTTTTTAAGTATAAGTGTTAATTTTTTCAAATTATCGTCATATTCATGAACCGGGTGACCCGACACTACGCGGTTAGTTCATCCAAGTTACAATGGTCCCGTGCGAGGTGTTTGTGCCTCCTACGGGGTCGTTTGAGGGCTGATTTGGGTTTTCACCCTTTAACGACTTGTTTTTTAGTCTAAGTGTGATTCTTTGCAAATTATCGTCATATTCTCAAATCGGGAGATCTGGGACTGCGCGGTCATTTCCTACAAGTTGCTTAGTCCCGTGCGAGGTGTTCGTGTCTCCTACGGGTTCATTTTGTGACTGGTTTGGGTTTTCTCCCTTTAACGACTTGTTTTTAAGTCTAAATGTGATTTCTGCAACTTATCACCATATTCTCAAACCGGGAGACCTGGAACTGGACGGTCAGTTCCTACAAGTTACATTAGTCCCGTACAAGGAGTTCGTGCCTCATACGGGGTCGTTTGGGGGCTGGTTTGGATTTTCACCCTTTAACGGCTTGTTTTCAAGTCTAAGTGTTATTTTTTCCAATTATCATCATATTCACAAATCGGGAGACTTGGGACTACACGGTCAGTTCCAACAAGTTACATTGGTCCCGTGCGAGGTGTTCATGCCTCCTAAGGGGTCGTTTGGGGGTGGTTTGGGTTTTCACCGTTTAACGGCTTATTTTTAACTCTAAGTGGTGACTTTTGCAAATTATTTTCATAATCACAACCTGGGAGACCCGGGACTCTGTGGTCAGTTCCTACAAGTTACATTGGTCCCGTACGAGGTGTTCATGACTCCTACGGGGTCGTTTTGGGGGCTGGTTTAGGTTTTCACCCTTTAACGGCTTGTTTTTAAGTTTAAGTGTTGATTTTGTTGATTTTTACAAATTATCATCATATTCTCAAACCGGTAGACCCAAGACTACGCGGTCAGTTCCAACTAGTTACATTGGTCCCGTGCGAGGTGTTTGTGCCTCGTACGTGGTCATTTGGGGGGGTGGTTTGGGTTTTCACCCATTAACGGATTGTTTTTAAGTGTAAGTGTTGATTTTTTCAAATTATCATCATATTCACAAGCTGGGAGACCAGAGACTACGCGGTCAATTACTACAAGTAACATTGGTCCTGTACGAGGTGTTCGTGTCTCCTACGGGGTCGTTTGGGGGCTGGTTTAGGTTTACACCCTTTAACGACTTGTTTTTAAGTTTAAGTGTTGATTTTGTTTATTTTTGCAAATTATCGTCATATTCTTGAATCGAGACACCCGAGACTACGCGCTCAGTTCCTATAAGTTACATGGGTCTCGTGCGAGCTGTTCGTGCCTCCTACTTGGTCGTTTGGGGGTTGGTTTGAGTTTTCACCCTTTAAAGGCTTGTTTTTAAGTATAAGTGTGATTTTTTCCAAATTATCGTCACATTCACGAACCGGGAGACCAGGAACTACGCGGTCATTTTCGACAAGTTGCATTGTCCCGTGCGAGGTGTTCGTGTCTCCTACGGGGTCATTTTGTGAGTGGTTTGGGTTTTCAGTGTTTAACGACTTGTTTTTAAGTTTTAGTGTTGATTTTTGTAAATTATCGTCATATTCTAAATCCGGGAGACTCGGGACAATGCGGTCAGTTCCTAACAGTTACATTGGTCCCCTGCGAGGTGTTCGTGCCTCTTACGGAGTCTTTTGGGGGCTGGTTTGGGTTTTCACCCTTTAACGTCTTGTTTTTAAGTCTAAGTGCTGATTTTGTTAATTTCTGCAAATTATCGTCATATTTTCGAATCGGGAGACCCGGGACTACACGGTCAGTTCCAACAAGTTACATTGGTCCCGTGCTAGGTGTTCGTGCTCCTACGGGGTCGTTTGGGGGGTGGTTTGAGTTTTGTCCCTTTAACGGCTTGTTTTTAAGTCTAAGCATTGACTTTTGCAAATTATCATCATATTCACAAATTGGGAGACCCGAGATTACGTGGTCAGTTCCTGCAAGCTACATTTGTCCCATACAAGGAGTTCTTGACTCTTACGGGGTCGTTTGGGGGCTGGTTTGCGTTTTCACCCTTTAACGACTTGTTTTTAATTCTAAGTGTGATTTCTACAACTTATCGCCATATTCTCAAACCGAGAGACCTGCGACTGCACGGTCAGGTCATACAAGTTACATTGGTCCCGTACAAGGAGTTCGTGCTTCATACGGGGTTGTTTGGGGGCTGGTTTGGATTTTCACCCTTTAACGGCTTGTTTTCAAGTCTAAGTGTTATTTTTGCCAATTATCATCATACACAAATTGGGAGACCCGGGACTACACGGTCAGTTCCAATAATTTACATTAGTCCCGTGCGAGGTGTTCATGCCTCCTAAGGGGTCATTTGGGTTTTCACCCTTTAACGGCTTGTTTTTAAGTCTAAGTGGTGACTTTTGCAAATTATTGTCATAATCACAACCCGGGAGACCCGAGACTATATGGGCGGTTCCGACAAATTACATTGGTCCCGTACGAGGTGTTCGTGACTCCTACGGGGTTGTTTTGGAGGTTGGTTTAGGTTTTCACCCTTTAACGGCTTGTTTTTAAGTTTAAGTGTTGATTTTGTTGATTTTTGCAAATTATCATCATATTCTCAAATCGGGAGACCCAGGACTACGCGGTTAGTTCCAACAAGTTACATTGGTCCCGTGCGAGGTGTTCGTGCCTCCTACGTGGTCATTTGGGGGGCTGGATTGGGTTTTCAACCTTTAACGGATTGTTTTTAAGTCTAAGTGTTGATTTTTTCAAATTATCATCATATTCACAAACTGGGAGACTCTAGACTACGCGGTCGGTTCCTACAAGATACAATGGTCCCGTACGAGGTGTTTGTGCCTCCTACGGGGTCATTTGGGGGCTGGTTTGGGTTTTCACCCTTTAACGACTCATTTTTATGTTTAAGTGTTAGTTTTTGCAAATTATCGTCATATTCACAAATTGGGAGACCCGAGACTATGCAGTCAGTTCCTACAAGTTACATTGGTCCCGTACGAGGTGTTCGTGCCTCTTATGGGGTCATTTGGGGGCTGGTTTTGGATTTCCACCGTTTAACGGCTTGTTTTCAAGTCTGAGCTTTGATTTTTGTAAATTATAATCATATTCGAAATCCGGGAGACCCGGGACAACGCGGTCAGTTCCTACAAGTTACATTGGTCCCGTGCGAGGTGTTTGTGCCTCTTACGGGGTCTTTTGGGGGCTGGTTTGTGTTTTCACCCTTTAATGGCTTATTTTTAAGTCTAAGTGTGATTTTTACAAATTAGCCTCGTATTCTCAATTTGGGAGACCCCGGACTAAGCGGTCAGTTCCAATAAGTTATATTGGTCCCGTACGAGGTGTTTGTGCGTCCTACAGGATCATTTGGGGGGTGGTTTGGGTTTTCACCCTTTAACGGGTTATTTTTAACTTTAATTGTTGATTTTGTTGATTTTTGCAAATTATCATCATATTCTCTAATTGGGAGACCCCGAACAACGCGATCAGTTCCAACAAGTTACATTGGTCCCGTGCGAGGTGTCCTAGCCTCCTACAGGGTCGTTTTGTGTTTTCACCCTTTAACGACATATTTTTAAGTCTAAGTGTTGATTTTTGCAAATTATCATCATATTCACAAACTGGGAGACAGGGGACTACGTGATGAGTTACTACAAGTTACATTGGTCCCGTACGAGGTGTTCGTGCCTCCTAAGGGGTAATTTGGGGGTTGGTTTTGGTTTTCACCCTTTAACGACTTCTTTTTAATTCTAAGTGTTGATTTTTGCAAATTATTGTCATATTCTCAAACCGGGAGACCCGAGACTACGCGGTCAGTTCCAATAAGTTACATTGGTCACGTGCGAGGTGTTCGTGCCTCCTACGGGGTCGTTTGGGTGGTGGTTTGGGTTTTCACCCTTTAACGGCGTGTTTTTAAGCCTAAATGTTGATTTTTTCAAATTATCATCACATTCACAAACTGGGAGACCCAAGACTACGCGGTCAGTTACTACAAGTAACATTGGTCTTGTACGAGGTGTTCGTGCCTCCTACGGGGTCGTTTGAGGGCTGGTTTGGGTTTACACCCTTTAACGGCTTGTTTTTAAGTTTAAGTGTTGATTTTGCTTATTTTTGCAAATTATCATCATATTCTTGAATCGAGAGACCCGAGACTACGCGGTCAGTTCCTATAAGTTACATGGGTTTCGCGCGAGCTGTTCGTGCCACCTACGTGGTCGTTTGGGGGCTGGTTTGGGTTTTCACCCTTTAAAGGCTTGTTTTTAAGTATAAGTGTTAATTTTTTCAAATTATCGTCATATTCATGAACCGGGTGACCCGACACTACGCGGTTAGTTCATCCAAGTTACAATGGTCCCGTGCGAGGTGTTTGTGCCTCCTACGGGGTCGTTTGAGGGCTGATTTGGGTTTTCACCCTTTAACGACTTGTTTTTTAGTCTAAGTGTGATTCTTTGCAAATTATCGTCATATTCTCAAATCGGGAGATCTGGGACTGCGCGGTCATTTCCTACAAGTTGCTTAGTCCCGTGCGAGGTGTTCGTGTCTCCTACGGGTTCATTTTGTGACTGGTTTGGGTTTTCTCCCTTTAACGACTTGTTTTTAAGTCTAAATGTGATTTCTGCAACTTATCACCATATTCTCAAACCGGGAGACCTGGAACTGGACGGTCAGTTCCTACAAGTTACATTAGTCCCGTACAAGGAGTTCGTGCCTCATACGGGGTCGTTTGGGGGCTGGTTTGGATTTTCACCCTTTAACGGCTTGTTTTCAAGTCTAAGTGTTATTTTTTCCAATTATCATCATATTCACAAATCGGGAGACTCGGGACTACACGGTCAGTTCCAACAAGTTACATTGGTCCCGTGCGAGGTGTTCATGCCTCCTAAGGGGTCGTTTGGGGGTGGTTTGGGTTTTCACCGTTTAACGGCTTATTTTTAACTCTAAGTGGTGACTTTTGCAAATTATTTTCATAATCACAACCTGGGAGACCCGGGACTCTGTGGTCAGTTCCTACAAGTTACATTGGTCCCGTACGAGGTGTTCATGACTCCTACGGGGTCGTTTTGGGGGCTGGTTTAGGTTTTCACCCTTTAACGGCTTGTTTTTAAGTTTAAGTGTTGATTTTGTTGATTTTTACAAATTATCATCATATTCTCAAACCGGTAGACCCAAGACTACGCGGTCAGTTCCAACTAGTTACATTGGTCCCGTGCGAGGTGTTTGTGCCTCGTACGTGGTCATTTGGGGGGGTGGTTTGGGTTTTCACCCATTAACGGATTGTTTTTAAGTGTAAGTGTTGATTTTTTCAAATTATCATCATATTCACAAACTGGGAGACTCCAGACTACGCGGTCAGTTCCTACAAGATATAATGGTCCCGTACGAGGTGTTAGTTTTTGTAAATTATCATCATATTCACAAACCGGGAGACCCGGGACTATGCAGTCAGTTCCTACAAGTTACATTGGTCCCGTACGAGGTGTTCGTGCCTCTTACGGGGTCGTTTGGTGGCTGGTTTTGGATTTCCACCCTTTAACGGATTGTTTTCAAGTATGAGTTTTGATTTTTGTAAATTATAATCATATTCTAAATGTGGGAGACCCGGGACAACGCGGTCAGTTCCTATAAGTTACATTTGTCCCGTGCGAGGTGTTTGTGCCTCTTACGGGGTCTTTTGGGGGCTGGTTTGTGTTTTCACCCTTTAATGGCTTGTTTTTAAGTCTAAGTGTGATTTTTGCAAATTATCATCGTATTCTCAAATTGTGAGACCCCGGACTAAGCGGTCAGTTCCAACAAGTTACATTGGTCCCGTACGAGGTGTTTGTGCCTCCTACGGGGTCATTTGGGAGGTGGTTTGGGTTTTCACCCTTTAACGGGTTGTTTTTAACTTTAACTGTTGATTTTGTTGATTTTTGCAAATTATCATCATATTCTCAAACTGGGAGACCCTGGACTATGCGGTCAGTTCCAACAAGTTACATTGGTCCCGTGCGAGGTGTTCGTGCCTCCTACGGGGTCGTTTGGGTTTTCACCCTTTAACGACTTGTTTTTAAGTGTAAGCATTGATTTTGTTGATTTTTGCAAATTATCGCCATATTCTCAAATCGGGAGACCCGGGACTACGTGGTCAGTTCCAATAAGTTACATTGGTCCCATGCGAGGTGTTCGTGCCTCCTACGTGCTCCTTTGGGGGTTGGTTTTGGTTTTCACTATTTAAAGGCTTGTTTTTAAGTCTAACTGTTAATTTTTTCAAATTATCGTCATATTAACAAACTGGGAGACCTGGGACTATGCGGTCAGTTCCTCCAAGTTACATCGGTCCCGTGCAATGTGTCCGTGCCTCCTACGGGGTCGTTTGGGGGCTAGTTTTTTGTTTTTACCTTTTGACGGATTGTTTTTAAGTTTGAGTGTTGATTTTTTCAAATTATCATCATATTCTAAATCCGGGAGACCTGGGACAACGCGCTCAGTTCCTACAAGTTACATTGGTCCCGTGCGAGGTGTTCGTGCCTCTTACAGGGTCTTTTGGGGGCTGGTTTGGGGTTTCACCCTTTAACGGCTTATTTTTTAGTCTAGGTGTTGATTTTGTTGATTTTTGCAAATTATCGTCATATTCTCGATTCAGGAGACCCGGGACTACGCGGTCAGTTCTTACAAGTTAAATTGGTCCCGTACGAGGTGTTTGTGGCTCCTACGGGGTCGTTTGGAGTTTGGTTTGGGTTTTCACCCTTTAACGACTTGTTTTTAAGTCTAAGTGTTGATTTTTGCAAATTATCATCAAATTAACAAACCGGGAGACCCGGGTTTATGCGGTCAGTTCCTATAAGTTACATTGGTCCTGTACGAGGAGTTCGTGCTTCATACGGGGTCGTTTGGGGGCTGGTTTGTGTTTTCACCCTTTAATGGCTTGTTATAAGTCTAAGTGTTGATTTTTTGAAATTATCATCAGATTCACAAACTGGGAGACCCGGGACTACGTGGTCAGTTCCAACAAGTTACATTGGTCCAGTGCGAGGTGTTCATGCCTCCTACGGGGTCGTTTCGGGGGCTGGTTTGGGTTTTCACCCTTTAATGACTTGTTTTTTAGTGTAAGTGTTGATTTTTCTAATTATCATCATATTCACTAATCGGGAGACTCGTGACTACGCGGTGAGTTCCAACAAGTTACATTGGACCAGTGTGAGGTGGTCGTGCCTCCTACGGGGTCGTTTGGGGGCTGGTTTGGGTTTTCACCCTTTAACGACTTGTTTTTAAGTTTAAGTGTTGATTTTGTTGATTTTTGCTAATTTTAATCATATTCTCAGACTGGGAGACCCCGGAATACGCGGTCAGTGCCAACAAGTTACACTGGTCCCATGCGAGGTGTCCGTGCCTCCTACGGGGTCGTTTGGGTGGTGGTTTGGGTTTTCACCCTTTAAAGGCTTGTTTTTAAGTCTAAGTGTCAATTTTTGCAAATTATCATCATAGCCACAAACTGGGAGACCCAGGACTACGCGGGCAGTTACAACAAGTTACATTGGTCCCATACGAGGTGTTCGTGCCTCCTACAGTGTCGTTTGGGGGCTGGTTCGGGTTTTCACCCTTTAATGGCTTGTTTTTATGTCTATGTGTTGATTTTTGCAAATTATTGTCATATTCTCAAACCGGGAGAGCTGAGACTACGCGATCAATTCCTACAAGTTACATTGGTCTCGTGCGAGGTGTTCGTGCCTCTTACGGGGTAGTTTTGGGGGCTGGTTTGGGTTTTCACCCTTTAACGGCTTGTTTTTATGTTTCAGTGTTGATTTTGTGGATTTTTACAAATTATCATCATATTCTCAAATTGGGAGACCCCGGAATACGCGGCTAGTTCCAACAAGTTACATTGGTCCCGTGCGCGGTGTTCGTGCCTCCTACGGGGTCCGTTGGGGGTGGTTTGGGTTTTCACTCTTTAACAACTTGTTTTTATGTCTAAGTGTTGACTTTTGCAAATTATCATCATATTCAAAAACTAGGAGACCCGAGATTACGCGATCAGTTATTACAAGTTACATTGGTCCCGCACAAGGTGTTCGTGCCTGCTACGGAATCGTTTGGGGGCTGGTTTGGGTTTTCACCCTTTAACGGCATGTTTTTAAGTCTAAGTGTTGATTTTTGCAAATTATCGTCATATTCTCAAACTAGGAGACCCCGGAATACGCGGTCAGTTCCAACAAGTTACATTGGTCCCGTGAGAGGTGTTCGTGCCTCCTACGGGGTCATTTGGGGGGTGATTTGTGTTTTCACCATTTAAGGGCTTGTTTTTAAGTGTAAGTGTTTATTTTTTCAAATTATCATCAAGTTACATTGGTCCCGTACAAGGTGTTCGTGCCTCTTATGGGGTCGTTTGGGGGATGGTTTGGGTTTTCACCCTTTAACGGCCTATTTTTAAGTCTAAGTTCTGATTTTTGCAAATTATCGTGATATTCTCATACCGAGAGACCCGAGAATACGCGGTTAGTTCCTACAAGTTACATTGGTCCCGTGCGAGGTGTTCGTGCCTCCTACGGGGTGGTTTGGGGGGGTTTGGATTTTCATCCTTTAACGACTTATTTTTAAGTCTAAGTTTTGATTTTTGCAAATTATCATCATATTCACAAACTAGGAGACCCGAGACTACGTGGTCAGTTACTACAGGTTACATTGGTCCCGCACGAGGTGTTCGTTCCTGCTACGGGATCTTTTGGGGGCTGGTTTGGGTTTTCACCCTTTAACGGCTTATTTCTAAGTAAGTGTTGATTTTTTCCAATAATCATCATATTTACAAACTGGGAGACCCGGGACTACGCGGTCAGTTACATCAAGTTACATTGGTCCCGTACGAGGTGTTCATGCCTCTTACGGGGTCATTTGGGGGCTGGTTAGGGGTTTCACCCTTTAACGGCCTATTTTTAAGTCTAAGTTCTGATTTTTGCAAATTATCATCATATTCTCAAACCGAGAGACCCAAGAATATGCGGTCAGTTCCTACAAGTTACATTCGTCTCGTGCGAGGTGTTCGTGCCTCTTACGGGGTCGTTTGGGGGTTGGTTTGCGTTTTCACCCTTTAACGGCTTATTTTTATGTTTAAGTGTTGATGTTGTTGATTTTTGCAAATTATCGTCATATTCTCGAATCGGGAGACCCGAGACTCCGCGGTCAATTCCAAAAAGTTAAATTGGTCCCGTGTGAGGTGTTTGTGCCTCCTACGGGGTCGTTTGGGGGTGGTTTGGGTTTTCACCCTCTAACGACTTGTGTTTAAGTCTAAGTGTTGATTTTTGCAAATTATCAACATATTCACAAACTAGGAGACCCGAGACTACGCGGTCAGTTACTACATGTTACATTGGTCCCGCACGAGGTGTTTGTGCCTGCTACGGGATCGTTTGGGGGATGGTTTGGGTTTTCACCCTTTAACGGCATGTTTTTAAGTCTAAGTGTTGATTTTTGCAAATTGTCATCATATTCTCAAATTAAGAGACCCCGGACTACACGGTCAGTTCCAACAAGTTACATTGGTCCCGTGCGAGGTGTTCGTGCCTCCTACGGGGTCATTTGGGAGGTGGTTTTAGTTTTCACCATTTAAGGGCTTGTTTTTGAGTCTAAGTGTTGATTTTTTCAAATTATCATCATATTTACAAACTGGGAGACCCGGGACTACGCGGTCAGTTACATTGGTCCCATACGAGGTGTTCATGCCTCTTACGGGGTCGTTTTGGGGCTGGTTTGGGGTTTCACCCTTTAACGGCCTATTTTTAAGTCTAAGTTCTGATTTTTACAAATTGTTGTCATATTCTCAAATCGAGAGACCCGAGAATACGCGGTCAGTTCCTACAAGTTACATTGTCTCGTGCCAGGTGTTCGTGCCTCTTACGGGGTCGTTTGGGGGTTGGTTTGGGTTTTCACCCTTTAAAGGCTTGTTTTTAACTTTAAGTGTTGATTTTGTTGAAATTAACGTCATATTCACAAATCGGGAGAGCTAGGACTACGTGATACATTCATACAAGTAACATTGGTCCCGTGCGAGGAGTTCGTGCCTCCTACGGGGTCGTTTGGGGGGTGGTTTTGGTTTTCACCCTTTAACGGCTTGTTTTTAAGTCTTAGTGTTAATTTTTGTAAATTATCATCATATTTACAAACTGGGAGACCCGGGACTACGCGGTCAGTTACATTGGTCCCGTACGAGGTGTTCATTCCTCTTACGAGGTCGTTTGGGGGCTGGTTTGGGTTTTCACCCTTTAACGGCCTATATTTAAGTCTAAGTTCTGATTTTTGCAAATTATCATCATATTCTCAAACCGAGAGACCCGAGAATATGCGGTCAGTTCCTACGAGTTACATTTGTCTCGTGCGAGGTGTTCGTGCCTCTTACGGGGTCGTTTGGGCGTTGGTTTGAGTTTTCAGCCTTTAACGGCTTGTTTTTATGTTTAAGTGTTGATGTTGTTAATTTTTGCAAATTATCGTCATATTCTCGAATCGGGAGACCCGGGACTACGTGATACGTTCATACAAGTAACATTGGTCCCGTGCGAGGTGTTCGTGCCTCCTACGGGGTGGTTTGGAGGTGGTTTTGGTTTTCACCCTTTAACGACTTGTTTTTAAGTCTAAGTTTTGATTTTTGCAAATTATCATCATATTCACAAACTAGGAGACCCGAGACTATGCGGTCAGTTACTACAAGTTACATTGGTCCCGCACGAGGTGTTCGTTCCTGCTACGGGATCTTTTGGGGGCTGGTTTGGGTTTTCACCCTTTAACGGCTTATTTCTAAGTAAGTGTTGATTTTTTCCAATTATCAACATATTTACAAACTGGGAGACCCGGGACTACGCGGTCAGTTACATCAAGTTACATTGGTCCCGTACGAGGTGTTCGTGCCTCTTACGGGGTCATTTGGAGGCTGGTTTGGGTTTTCACCCTTTAACGGCCTATTTTTAAGTCTAAGTTCTGATTTTTTCAAATTATCATCTTATTCTCAAACCGAGAGACCCAAGAATATGCGGTCAGTTCCTACAAGTTACATTTGTCTCGTGCGAGGTGTTCGTACCTCTTACGGGGTCGTTTGGGGGTTGGTTTGGGTTTTCACCCTTTAACGGCTTATTTTTAAGTTTAAGTGTTGATGTTGTTGATTTTTGCAAATTATCGTCATATTCTCGAATCGGGAGACCCGAGACTCCGCGGTCAATTCCAAAAAGTTACATTGGTCCCGTGTGAGGTGTTCGTGCCTCCTACGGGGTGGTTTGGGTTTTCACCCTCTAACGACTTGTGTTTAAGTGTAAATGTTGATTTTTGCAAATTATCAACATATTCACAAACTAGGAGACCCTAGACAACGCGGTCAGTTACTACAAGTTACATTGGTCCCGCACGAGGTGTTTGTGCCTGCTACGGGATCGTTTGGGGGCTGGTTTGGGTTTTCAGCCTTTAACGGCATGTTTTTAAGTCTAAGTGTTGATTTTTGCAAATTGTCATCATACTCTCAAATTAGGAGACCCCGGACTACACGGTCAGTTCCAACAAGTTACATTGGTCCCGTGCGAGGTGTTCGTGCCTCCTACGGGGTCATTTGGGGGGTGGTTTTGGGTTTCACCATTTAAGGGCTTGTTTTTGAGTCTAAGTGTTGATTTTTTCAAATTATCATCATATTTACAAACTGGGAGACCCGGGACTACGCGGTCAGTTACATTGGTCCCGTACGAGGTGTTCGTGCCTCTTACGGGGTCGTTTTGGGTTTCACCCTTTAACGACCTATTTTTAAGTCTAAGTTCTGATTTTTGCAAATTATTGTCATATTCTCAAATCGAGAGACCCGAGAATATGCGGTGAGTTCCTACAAGTTACATTTGTCTCGTGCCAGGTGTTCGTGCCTCTTACGGGGGCGTTTGGGGGTTGGTTTGAGTTTTCACCCTTTAAAGGCTTGTTTTTAACTTTAAGTGTTGATTTTTTTGAAATTAATGTCATATTCACAAACCGGGAGACCTAGGACTACGTGATACGTTCATACAAGTAACATTGGTCCCGTGCAAGGAGTTCGTGCCTCCTACGGGGTCGTTTGGGGGTGGTTTTGGTTTTCACCCTTTAACGGCTTGTTTTTAAGTCTAAGTGTTAATTTTTGCAAATTATCATCATATTTACAAACTGGGAGACCCGGGACTACGCGGTCAGTTACATTGGTCCCGTACGAGGTGATCGTTCCTCTTACGGGGTCGTTTGGGGGTTGGTTTGGGCTTTCACCCTTTAACGGGCTATTTTTAAGTCTAATTTCTGATTTTTGCAAATTATCATCATATTCTCAAACCGAGAGACCCGAGAATATGCGGTCAGTTCCTACGAGTTACATTCGTCTCGTGCGAGGTGTTCGTGCCTCTTACGGGGTCGTTTGGGCGTTGGTTTGGGTTTTCACCCTTTAATGGCTTGTTTTTATGTTTAAGTGTTGATGTTGTTAATTTTTGCAAATTATCGTCATATTCTCGAATCGAGAGACTCGGGACTACGCGGTCAATTCCAACAAGTTATATTGGTCCCGTGCGAGGTGTTTGTCCCTCCTACGGGGTCGTTTGGGGGTGGTTTGGGTTTTCACCCTTTAACGACTTGTTTTTAAGTCTAAGTGTTGATTTTTGCAAATTATCATCATATTCAAAAATCTAGGAGACCCTAGAGTACGCGGTCAGTTAAGCAAGTTACATTGGTCCCGCACGAGGTGTTCGTGCCTGCTACGGGATCGTTTGGGGGCTGGTTTGGGTTTTCACCCTTTAACGGAATGTTTTTAAGTATAACTGTTGATTTTTGCAAATTATCATCATATTCTCAAATTAGGAGACCCTGGACTACACAGTCAGTTCCAACAAGTTACATTGGTCCCGTATGAGGTGTTCGTTCCTCCTACGGGGTCATTTGGGGGTGGTTTGGGTTTTCACCATTTAAGGGCTTGTTTTTAAATCTAAGTGTTGATTTTTTCAAATTATCATTATATTTACAAACTGGGAGACCCGGGACTACACGGTCAGTTACATTGGTCCCGTACGAGGTGTTCGTGCCTCTTACTGGGTCGTTTGGGGGCTGGTTTTGGTTTTCACCCTTTACCGGCCTATTTTTAAATCTAAGTTATGATTTTTGCAAATTATCGTCATATTCTGAAAACCGAGAGACCAGAGAATATGCGGTCAGTTCCTACAAGTTACATTTGTCTCGTGCGAGGTGTTCGTGCCTCTTACGGGGTCGTTTGGGGGTTGGTTTGGGTTTTCACCCTTTAAAGGCTTGTTTTTAACTTTAAGTGTTGATTTTGTTGAAATTAACGTCATATTCACAAACCAGGAGACCCAGGACTACGTGATCCGTTCATACAAGTAACATTGTTCCAGTGCGAGGTGTCCGTGCCTCCTACGGGGTCGTTTGGGGGATGGTTTTGGTTTTCACCCTTTAACGGCTTATTTTTAAGTCTAAGTGTTGATTTTTGCAAATTATCATCATATTCACAAACTTGGAGACCCGGGAATACGCGCTCAGTTACAACAAGTTACATTGGTCCTGTACGTGGTGTTCGTGCTTCCTACGGGGTCATTTGGGGGCTGGTTTGGGTTTTCACCCTTTAACGGCTTGTTTTTACATCTAAGTGTTGATTTTTGGAAATTATCATCATATTCGCAAACCGGGAGACCTGTGACTACGCGATCAGTTCCTACAAGTTACATTGATCCCGTGCGAGGTGTTCGTGCCTCTTACGGGGTCGTTTTGGGCTGGTTTGGGTTTTCACATTTTAACTGCTGGTTTTTAAGTTTAAGTGTTATTTTGGTTGATTTTTGCAAATTATCATTATATTCTCAAATTGGGAGACCCCGAACTACGCGGTTAGTTCCAACATGTTACATTGCTCCCGTGCGAGGTGTTCGTGCCTCCTACGTGGTCGTTTGGGAGGTGGTTTGGGTTTTCACCCTTTACCGCCTTGTTTTTAAGTGTAAGTGTTGAGTTTTGCAAATTATCATCATATTCACAATCTGGGAGACCCGGGACTTCGCAGTCAGTTCCAACAAGTTACATTGGTCCCGTGCGAGGTGTTCGTGCCTCCTACGAGTTCGTTTGGCGGGTGGTTTGAGTTGTCACCCTTTAAAGACTTGTTTCTAAGTCTAAGTGTTGATTTTTGCAAATTATCATCAGATTCACAAACTGGGAGACCCGGGACTACGCAGTGAGTTCCTACAAGTTACATTGGTCCGATACGAGGAGTTCATGCCTCCTACGGGGTCATTTTGTGGATGGTTTGGGTTTTCACCCTTTAACGGCTTGTTTTTATGTTTAAGTGTTGATGTTGTTAATTTTGGCAAATTATCGTCATATTCTCGAATCGAGAGACTCGGGACTACGCGGTCAATTCCAACAAGTTATATTGGTCCCATGCGAGGTGTTCGTGCCTCCTACGGGGTTGTTTGGGGGTGGTTTGGGTTTTCACCCTTTAACGACTTGTTTTTAAGTCTAAGTGTTGATTTTTGAAAATTATCATCATATTCAAAAAACTAGGAGACCCGAGACTACACGGTCAGTTACACAAGTTACATTGGTCCCGCATGAGGTGTTCGTGCCTATTACGGGATCATTTGGGGGCGGGTTTGGGTTTTCACCCATTAACGGAATGTTTTTAAGTGTAAGTGTTTATTTTTGCAAATTATCGTCATATTCTCAAATTAGGAGACCCTGGACTACACAGTCAGTTCCAACAAGTTACATTGGTCCCGTATGAGGTGTGCGTGCCTCCTACGGGGTCATTTGGGGGGTGGTTTGGGTTTTCACCATTTAAGGGCTTGTTTTTAAGTCTAAGTGTTGATTTTTTCAAATTATCATCATATTTACAAACTGGGAGACTCGGGACTACGCGGTCAGTTACATTGGTCCCGTACGATGTGTTCGTGCCTCTTACGGGGTCGTTTGGGGGCTGGTTTTGGTTTTCACCCTTTACCGGCCTATTTTTAAGTCTAAGTTATGATTTTTGCAAATTATCGTCATATTCTCAAAACCGAGAGACCCGAGAATATGCGGTCAGTTCCTACAAGTTACATTTGTCTCGTGCGAGGTGTTCATTCCTCTTACGGGGTTGTTTGGGGGTTGGTTTGGGTTTTCACCCTTTAAAGGCTTGTTTTTAACTTTAAGTGTTGATTTTGTTGAAATTAACGTCATATTCACAAACCGGGAGACCCAGGACTACGTGATCCGTTCATACAAGTAACATTGGTCCCGTGCGAGGTGTCCGTGCCTCCTACGGGGTCGTTTGGCGGATGGTTTTGGTTTTCACCCTTTAACGGCTTGTTTTTAAGTCTAAGTGTTGATTTTTGCAAATTATAATCATATTCACAAACTCGGAGACCCGGGAATACGCGGTCAGTTACAACAAGTTACATTGGTCCCGTTCGTGGTGTTCGTGCTTCCTACGGGGTCATTTGGGGGCTGGTTTGGGTTTTCACCCTTTAACTTCTTGTTTTTACATCTAAGTGTTGATTTTTGGAAATTACCATCATATTCGCAAACCGGGAGACCTGGGACTACGCGATCAGTTCCTACAAGTTACATTGGTCCCGTGCGAGGTGTTCGTGCCTCTTACGGGGTCGTTTTAGGTTGGTTTGGGTTTTCACATTTTAACTGCTAGTTTTTAAGTTTAAGTGTTATTTTTGTTGATTTTTGCAAATTATCATCATATTCTCAAATTGGGAGACCCCTAACTACGCGGTTAGTTCCAACAAGTTACATTGCTCCCGTGCGAGGTGTTCGTGCCTCCTACGTGGTCGTTTGGGAGGTGGTGTGGGTTTTCACCCTTTACCGACTCGTTTTTAAGTGTAAGTGTTGATTTTTGCAAATTATCATCATATTCACAATCTGGGATACCTGGGACTTCGCAGTCAGTTCCAACAAGTTACATTGGTCCCGTACGAGGTGTTCGTGCCTCCTACGGGGTCGTTTGGCGGGTGGTTTGAGTTGTAACCCTTTAACGACTTGTTTCTAAGTCTAAGTGTTGATTTTTGCAAATTATCATCAGATTCACCAACTGGGAGACCCGGGACTACGCAGTGAGTTCCTACAAGTTACATTGGTCTGGTACGAGGAGTTCATGCCTCCTACGGGGTCATTTTGGGGATGGTTTGGTTTTTCACTCTTTAATGGCTTCCATTTTAGTGTAACTGTTGATTTTGTTGATTTTAGCAAATTATCATCATATTCTCGAATCGAGAGACCCGGGACTATGCGGTCAGTTCCTAAAAGTTACATTGGTCCCGTGCGAGGTGTCGTTGCCTCTTACGTGGTCGTTTGGGGGATGGTTTGGGTTTTCACCCTTTAAAGGCTTGTTTTTAAGTCTAAGTGTTAATTTTTGCAAATTATCATCATATTCACAAACCGGGAGATCCAGGACTACGCGGTCCGTTCCTCCAAGTTACATTGGTCCCTTGCGAGGTGTTCGTGCCTCTTACGGGGTCGTTTGGGGGCTAATTTAGGTTTTCACCCTTTAACGGCTTATCTTTATGTCTAAGTGTTGATTTTGTTGTTTTTTACAAATTAACATCATATTCTCAAATCGGGAGACCCGAGACTATGCGGTTAGTTCCAACAAGTTAAATGGGTCCCGTATAAGGTGTTCGTGCCTCCTACGGGGTCGTTTGGTTGGTTCTTTGGGTTTTCACCCTTTAACGACCTGTTTATAGGTCTAAGTGTTGACTTTTGCAAATTATCATCATATTCAAAAAACTAGGAGACGCGAGACTACGCGGTCAGTTACTACAAGTTACATTGGTCCCGCACAAGGTGTTCGTGCCTGCTACGGGATCCTTTGGGGGCTGGTTTGGGTTTTCACCCTTTAACGGAATGTTTTTAAGTCTAAGTGTTGATTTCTGCAAATTATCATCATATTCTTAAATTAGGAGACCCCGGACTACACAGTCAGTTCCAACAAGTTACATTGGTCCCGTATGAGGTGTTCGTGCCTCCTACGGGGTCATTTGGGGGGTGGTTTAGGTTTTCACCATTTAAGGGCCTGTTTTTATGTCTAAGAGTTGATTTTTTCAAATTATCATCATATTTACAAACTGGGAGACCCGGGACTACGCGGTCAGTTACATTGGTCCCGTAAGAGGTGTTCGTGCCTCTTACGGGGTCGTTTGGGGGCTGGTTTGGGTTTTTGCCCTTTAAGGGTTTGTTATTAAGTCTAAGTGTCGATTTTTGCAAATTATAGACCCGGGACTACGCGGTCTATTCCTACAAGTTCCATTGGTCACGTGTGAGGTGTCATGCCTCTTACGGGGTTATTTGGGGGCTGGTTTGGGTTTTCACCCTTTAACGACTTATTTTTAAGTTTATGTTCTGATTTTGTTTACTTGAGCAAATTATCGTCATATTCTCAAACTGGTGGACCTCGGAGTACGCGGTAAGTTCCAACAAGTTACATTGGTCCCGTGGGAGGTGTTCGTGCCTCCTACTTGGTCGTTTGGGGGGTGGTTTGGGTTTTCACCCTTTAACGGCTTATTTTTAAGTTTAAGTGTTGATTTTGGTGATTTTTGCAAATTATCGTCATATTCTTGAATCGAGAGACGCAGGACTACGCGGTCTGTTCCTACAAGTTACATTGGTCCCGTGCGAGATGTTCGTGCCTCCTACGTGGTCGTTTGGGGGATGGTTTGGGTTTTCAACCATTAACGGCCTATTTTTAAGTCTAAGTTCTAATTTTTGCAAATTATCATCATATTCTCAAACCGAGAGACCCGAGAATATGCGGTAAGTTCCTACGAGTTACATTTGTCTCGTGCGAGGTGTTCGTGCCTCTTACGGGGTCGTTTGGGCGTTGGTTAGGGTTTTCACCCTTTAACGACTTGTTTTTATGTTTAAGTGTTGATGTTGTTAATTTTTGTAAATTATCGTCATATTCTCGAATCGAGAGACTCGGGACTACGCGGTCAATTCCAACAAGTTATATTGGTCTCGTGCGAGGTGTTCGTGCCTCCTACGGGGTCGTTTGGGGGTGGTTTGGGTTTTCACCCTTTAACGACTTGTTTTTAAGTCTAAGTGTTGATTTTTGCAAATTATCATCATATTCAAAAAACTAGGAGACCCGAGACTACGTGGTCAGTTACACAAGTTACATTGGTCCCGCACGAGGTGTTCGTGCCTACTACGGGATCGTTTGGGGGCTGGTTTGGGTTTTCACCCTTTAACGGAATGTTTTTAAGTACAAGTGTTGACTTTTGCAAATTATCATCATATTCTCAAATTAGGAGACCCTGGACTACACAGTCAGTTCCAACAAGTTACATTGGTCCCGTATGAGGTGTGCGTGCCTCCTACGGGGTCATTTGGGGGGTGGTTTGGGTTTTCACCATTTAAGGGCTTGTTTTTAAGTCTAAGTGTTGATTTTTTCAAATTATCATCATATTTACAAACTGGGACACCCGGGACTACGCGGTCAGTTACATTGGTCCCGTACGATGTGTTCGTGCCTCTTACGGGGTCGTTTGGGGGCTAGTTTTGGTTTTTAACCTTTACCGGCCTATTTTTAAGTCTAAGTTATGATTTTTGCAAATTATCGTCATATTCTCAAAACCGAGAGACCCGAGAATATGCGGTCAGTTCCTACAAGTTATATTTGTCTCATGCGAGGTGTTCGTGCCTCTTACGGGGTCGTTTGGGGGTTGGTTTGGGTTTTCACCTTTTAAAGGCTTGTTTTTAACTTTAAGTGTTGATTTTGTTGAAATTAACGTCATATTCACAAACCGGGAGACCCAGGACTACGTGATCCGTTCATACAAGTAACATTGGTCCCGTGCGAGGTGTCCGTGCCTCCGATGGTGTCGTTTGGGGGATGGTGTTGGTTTTCACCCTTTAACGGCTCATTTTTAAGTCTAAGTGTTGATTTTTGCAAATTATCATCATATTCACCAACTTGGAGACCCGGGAATACGCGGTCAGTTATAACAAGTTACATTGGTCCCGTACGTGGTGTCCGTGCTTCCTTCGGGGTCATTTGGGGGCTGGTTTGGGTTTTCACCCTTTAACTTCTGTTTTTTACATCTACGTGTTGATTTTTGGAAATTGTCATCATATTTGCAAACCGAGAGACCTGGGACTACGCGATCAGTTCTTACAAGTTACATTGGTCCCGTGCGAGGTGTTCGTGCCTCTTACGGGGTCGTTTTGGGCTGGTTTGGGTTTTCACATTTTAACTGCTGGTTTTTAATTTTAAGTGTTATTTTTGTTGATTTTTGCAAATTATCATCATATTCTCAAATTGGGAGACCCCGAACTACGCGGTTAGTTCCAATAAGTTACATTGCTCCCGTACGAGGTGTTCGTGCCTCCTACGTGGTCGTTTGGGAGGTGGTTTGGGTTTTCACCCTTTACCGGCTTGTTTTTAAGTGTAAGTGTTGATTTTTGCAAATTATCATCATATTCACAATCTGGGATACCCGGGACTTCGCAGTCAGTTCCAACAAATTACATTGGTCCCGTGCGGGGTGTTCGTGCCTCCTACGGGGTCGTTTGGCGGGTGGTTTGAGTTGTCACCCTTTAACGACTTGTTTCTAAGTCTAAGTGTTGATTTTTGCAAATTATCATCAGATTCACAAACTGGGAGACCTGGGACTACGCAGTGAGTTCCTACAAGTTACATTGGTCCAGTACGAGGAGTTCATGCCTCCTACGGGGTCATTTTGGGGATGGTTTGGTTTTTCACTCTTTAATGGCTTCCTTTTTAGTGTAAGTGTTGATTTTGTTGATTTTAGCAAATTATCATCATATTCTCGAATCGGGAGACCCGGGACTATGCGGTCAGTTCCTAAAAGTTACATTGGTCCCGTGCGAGGTGTCGTTGCCCCTTACGTGGTCGTTTGGGGGCTGGTTTGGGTTTTCACCCTTTAAAGGCTTTATTTTAAGTCTAAGTGTTAATTGTTGCAAATTATCATCATATTCACAAACCGGGAGATCCAGGACTACGCGGTCTGTTCCTTCAAGTTACATTGGTCCCTTGCGAGGTGTTCGTGCCTCTTACGGGGTCGTTAGGGAGCTAATTTAGGTTTTCACCCTTTAATGGCTTATCTTTAAGCCTAAGTGTTGATTTTGTTGTTTTTTACAAATTAACATCATATTCTCGAATCGGGAGACCCAAGACTTTGCGGTTAGTTCCAACAAGTTACATGGGTCCCGTACAAGGTGTTCGTGCTTCCTACGGGGTCGTTTGGTTGGTGGTTTGGGTTTTCACCCTTTAACGACTTGTTTTTAGGTCTAAGTGTTGACTTTTTCAAATTATCATCATATTCAAAAAACTAGGAGACCCGAGACTACGCGGTCAGTTACTACAAGTTACATTGGTCCCGCACGAGGTGTTCGTGCCTGCTACGAGATCGTTTGGGGGCTGGTTTGGGTTTTCACCCTTTAACGGAATGTTTTTAAGTCTAAGTGTTGATTTATCCAAATTATTATCATATTCTTAAATTAGGAGTCCCTGGACTACACAATCAGTTCCAACAAGTTACATTAGTCTCGTATGAGGTGTTCGTGCCTCCTACGGGGTCATTTGGGGGGTGGTTTGGGTTTTCAGCATTTAAGGGCCTATTTTTACGTCTAAGTGTTGATTTTTTCAAATTATCATCATATTTACAAACTGGGAGACCCGGGACTACGCGGTCAGTTACATTGGTCCCGTAAGAGGTGTTCGTGCCTCTTACGGGGTCGTTTGGGGGCTGGTTTGGGTTTTCGCCCTTTAAGGGCTTGTTATTAAGTCTAAGTGCCGATTTTTGCAAATTATCATCATATTCTCAAAGCAGGAGACCCGGGACTACGCGGTCTGTTCCTACAAGCTCCATGGGTCACGTGTGAGGTGTTCGTGCCTCTTACGGGGTTATTTGGGGGCTGGTTTGGGTTTTCACCCTTTAACGACTTGTTTTTAAGTTTATGTTCTGATTTTGTTTACTTTAGCAAATTATCATCATATTCTCAAACTGGTGGACCTCAGAGTACGTGGTCAGTTCCAACAAGTTACATTGGTCCCGTGCGAGGTGTTCGTGCCTCCTACTTGTTCGTTTGGGGGGTGGTTTGGGTTTTCACTCTTTAATGGCTTATTTTTAAGTTTAAGTGTTGATTTTGATGATTTTTACAAATTATCGTCATATTCTCGAATCGAGAGACCCGGGACTACGCGGTTTGTTCCTACAAGTTACATTGGTCCCGTGAGAGATGTTCGTGCCTCCTACGTGGTCGTTTGGGGGATGGTTTTGGTTTTCAACCTTTAACGGCCTATTTTTAAGTCTAAGTTCTGATTTTTGCAAATTATCATCATATTCTCAAACCGAGAGACCCGAGAATATGCGGTCAGTTCCTACGAGTTACATTTGTCTCGTGCGAGGTGTTCCTGCCTCTTACGGGGTCGTTTGGGGGTTGGTTTGGGTTTTCACCCTTTAACGGCTTGTTTTTATGTTTAAGTGTTGATGTTGTTAATTTTTGCAAATTATCGTCATATTCTCGAATTGAGAGACTCGGGACTACGCGGTCAATTCCAACAAGTTATATTGGTCCCGTGCGAGGTGTTCGTGCCTCCTACGGGTCGTTTGGGGGTGGTTTGGGTTTTCACCCTTTAACGACTTGTTTTTAAGTCTAAGTGTTGATTTTTGCAAATTATCATCATATTCAAAAAACTAGGAGACCCGAGACTACGCGGTCAGTTACACAAGTTACATTGATCCCGCACGAGGTGTTCGTGCCTGCTATGGGATCGTTTGGGGGTTGGTTTGGGTTTTCACCCTTTAACGGAATGTTTTTAAGTATAAGTGTTGATTTTTGCAAATTATCATCATATTCTCAAATTAGGAGACCCCGGAGTACACAGTCAGTTCCAACAAGTTACATTGGTCCCGTATGAGGTGTTCGTGCCTCCTACGGGGTCATTTGGGGGACGGTTTGGGTTTTCACCATTTAAGGGCTTGTTTTTAAGTCTATGTGTTGATTTTTTCAAATTATCATCATATTTACAAACTGGGACACCCGGGACTACGCGGTCAGGTACATTGGTCCCGTACTAGGTGTTCGTGCCTCTTACAGGGTCGTTTGTGGGCTGGTTTGGGTTTTCACCCTTTACCGACCTATTTTTAAGTCTAAGTTATGATTTTTGCAAATTATCGTCATATTCTCAAAACCGAAAGACCCGAGAATATGCGGTCAGTTCCTACAAGTTACATTTGTCTCGTGCGAGGTGTTCGTGCCTCCTACGTGGTCGTTTCGGGGTTGGTTTGGGTTTTCACCCTTTAAAGGCTTATTTTTAACTTTAAGCGTTGATTTTGTTGAAATTAATGTCATATTCACAAACCGGGAGACCCAGGACTACGTGATCCGTTCATACAAGTAACATTGGTCCCGTGCGAGGTGTTCGTGCCTCCTACGGGGTCGTTTGGTGGATGGTTTTGGTTTTCACCCTTTAACGGCTTGTTTTTAAGTCTAAGTGTTGATTTTTGCAAATTATCATCATATTCACAAACTCGGAGACCCAGGAATATGCGGTCAGTTACAACAAGTTACATTGGTCCCGTATGTGGTGTTCGTGCCTCCTACGGGGTCATTTGGGGGCTAGTTTGGGTTTTCACCCTTTAACGGCTTGTTTTTACATCTAAGTGTTAATTTTTACAAATTATCATCATATTCTCAAATCGGGAGACCTGGGACTACGCGATCAGTTCCGACAAGTTACATTGGTCCCGTGCGAGGTGTTCGTGCCTCTTACGGGGTCGTTTTGGGCTTGTTTGGGTTTTCACATTTTAACAGCTGGTTTTTAAGTTTAAGTGTTTTTTTTGTTGATTTTTGCAAATTATCATCATATTCTCAAATTGGGAGACCCCGAACTACGCGGTTAGTTCCAATAAGTTACATTGCTCCCATGCGAGGTGTTCGTGCCTCCTACGTCGTCGTTTGGGAGGTGGTTTCGGTTTTCACCCTTTACCGGCTTGTTTTTAAGTGTAAGTGTTGATTTTTGCAAATTATCATCATTTTCACAATCTAGGAGACTCGGGACTTCGCAGTCAGTTCTAACAAGTTACATTGGTCCCGTGCGAGGTGTTCGTGCCTCCAACGGGGTCGTTTGGGGGGTGGTTTGAGTTGTCACCCTTTAACGGCTTGTTTCTAAGTCTAAGTGTTAATTTTTGTAAATTTTCATGAGATTCACAAACTCGGAGACCCGGGACTACGCAGTCGGTTCCTATAAGTTACATTGGTCCGGTACGAGGACTTCATGCCTCCTACGGGGTCATTTTGGAGATGGTTTGCTTTTTCACCTTTTAATGGCTTCCTTTTTAATGTAAGTGTTGATTTTGTTGATTTTTGCAAATTATCATCATATTCTCGAATCGGGAGACCCGGGACTATGCGGTCAGTTCCTAAAAGTTACATTGGTCCCGTGCGAGGTGTTCGTGCCTCTTACGTGGTCGTTTGGGGGATGGTTTGAGTTTTCACCCTTTAAAGGCTTATTTTTAAGTCTAAGTGTTAATTTTTGCAAATTATCATCATATTCACAAACCGGGAGATCCATGACTACGCGGTTCGTTCCTCCAAGTTACATTGGTCCCTTGCCCGGTGTTCGTGCCTCTTACGGGGTCGTTTGGACGCTGATTTGGGTTTTCACCCTTTAACGGCTTATCTTTAAGCTTAAGTGTTGATTTTATTGATTTCTACAAATTAATGTCATATTCTCGAATCGGGAGACCCGGGACTATGAGGTTAGTTCCAACAAGTTACATGGGTCCCGTACGAGGTGTTCGTGCCTCCTACGGGGTCGTTTGGTTGGTGGTTTGGGTTTTCACCCTTTAACGACTTGTTTTTAAGTCTAAGTGTTGAATTTTGCAAATTATCATCATATTCACAAATTGGAAGAGTCGGACTTACGCGATCAGTTACTGCAAGTTACATTGGTCCTGTACGAGGTGTTCGTGTCTCCTACGGGGTCGTTTGGGGTCTGGTTTGGGTTTTCACCCTTTAACGGCTTATTTTTATGTCTAAGTGTGATTTTGGCAAATTATCGTCATATTCTCAATTTTGGAGACCCCGGACATCGCGGTTAGTTCCCACAAGTTACATTGGTCTCGTGCGAGGTGTTCGTGCCTCCTACGGGGTCGTTTGGAGGGTGGTTTGGCTTTTCACCCTTTAACGGCTTGTTTTGAAGTGTAAGTGTGATTTTTGCAAATTATCATCATATTCACAAACATGGAGACCCGGGACTACGCGGTGAGTTACTACAAGTTACATTGGTCCCGTGCGAGGTGGTCGTGCCTCTTATGGGGTCGTTTGGGGGGTGGTTTGAATTTTGACCCTTTAACTACTTATTTTTAAGTCTAAGTGTTGATTTTTACCAATTATCATCATATTCACAAACTGGGAGACTCGGGACAACGCGGTCAGTTCCTACAAGTTACATTGGTCCCTTGCGAGGTGTTCGTGCCTCTTACGTGGTCTTTTGGGGGCTGGTTTAGGTTTTCACCCTTTAACGACTTGTTTTTAAGTTTAACTGTTGATTTTGTTGATTTTTGCAATTTATCGTCATATGCTCAAATTGGGTGACCCCGGACTACACGATCAGTTTCAACAAGTTACATTGATCCCGTGCGAGGTGTTCGTTCCTCCTACGGGGTCGTTTGAGGGGTGATTTGGGTTGTCACCCTTTAACAGCTTGTTTTTAAGTCTAAGTGTTAATTTCTACAAATTATCATCATATTCACAAACTGGGAGACCCGGGACTACGCAATCAGTTACTACAAGTTACATTTGTCCCGTACGAGGTGTTCGTGCCTCCTACAGGGTCGGTTGGGGGCTGGTTTGGGTTTTCACCCTTTAACGGTTTTGTTTTTAAGTTTAAGTGTTGATTTTGTTGATTTTTGCAAATTATCATCATATTCCCTAATTGGGAGACCCCGGACTACGTAGTTAGTTCTAACAAGTTACATTGGTCCCGTGCGAGGTGTTCGTGCCTCGTATGGGTCATTTGGCGGGTGGTTTGGGTTTTCACCCTTTAACGGCTTGTTTTTAAGTGTAAGTGTTGATTTTTGCAAATTATCAAGATATTAACAAACTGGAAGACCCGGTACCACGCAGTCAGATACTACAAGTTACATTGGTCCCGTACGAGGTGTTCGTGCCTCCTACGGGGTCGTTTGGGGGTTGGTTTCGATTTTCACCCTTTAACGGTTTTGTTTTTAAGTTTAAGTGTTGATTTTGTTGATTTTTGCAAATTATCGTCATATTCTCTAATTGGGAGACCCCGGACTACGTAGTTAGATCTAACAAGTTACATTGGTCCCGTGCGAGGTGTTCGTGCCTCCTATGGGTCATTTGGGGGGTGGTTTGGCTTTTCACCCTTAAACGGTTGGTTTTCAAGTGTAAGTGTTGATTTTTGCAAATTATCATGATATTCACAAACTGGGAGACCCGATACTACGAGGTCATTTACTACAAGTTACATTGGTCCTATACGAGGTGTTCGTGCCTCCTACGGGGTCGTTTGGGGTCTTGTTTTGGTTTTCGCCCTTTAACGGCTTGTTTTTATGTCTAAGTGTGATTTTTGCAAATTATCGTCATATTCTCAAATTTGGAGACCCCGGACTTCGCGGTTATTTCCCACAAGTTACATTGGTCCCGTGCGAGGTGTTCGTGCCTCCTACGGGGTCGTTTGGAGGGTGGTTTGGGTTTTCACCCTTTAACGGCTTGTTTTTAAGTGTAAGTGTGATTTTTGCAAATTATCATCATATTCACAAACATGGAGACCCGGGGCTACGCGGTGAGTTACTACAAGTTACATTGGTCCCGTGCGAGGTGGTCGTGCCTCCTACGGGGTCGTTTGGGGGGTGGTTTGAATTTTTACCCTTTAACTACTTATTTTTAAGTCTAAGTGTTGATTTATACAAATTATCATCATATTTACAAACTGGGAGATCCGGTATTACGTGGTCAGTTACTACAAGTTAAATTGGTCCCGTACGAGGTGTTTTATGCCTCATACGGGGTCGTTTGGGGGCTAGTTTGGATTTTCACGCTTTAACGACTTATTTTTAAGTTTTACTGTTGATTTTGTTAATTTTTGAAAATTATCGTCATATTCTCAAATTGGGTCTCCCCCGACTATGCGATCAGTTCTAACAAGTTACATTGGTCCCGTGCGAGGTGTTCGTGCCTCCTACGTGGTCGTTTGGGGGGTGATTTGGGTTTCACCCTTTAACGGCTTGTTTTTAAGTCTAAGTGTTGATTTCTGCAAATTATCATCATATTCACAAACAGGGAGGCCCGGGACTACGCGGTCAGTTACTACAAGTTACATTGGTCCCGTGCGAGGTGGTCGTGCCTCCTACGGGGTCGTTTGGGGGGTGGTTTGGGTTTTTACCCTTTAACTACTTGTTTTTAAGTGTAAGTGTTGATTTTGCAAATTATCATCATATTCACAAACTGGGAGACCCGGGACAACGCGGTCAGTTCCTACAAGTTACATTGGTCCCTTGCGAGGTGTTCGTGCCTCTTACGTGGTCTTTTGGGGGCTGGTTTGGGTTTTCAACCTTTAACGACTTGTTTTTAAGTCTAAGTATTGATTTTGTTGATTATTACAAATTAACATCATATTCGAGAATCAGGAGACCCGGGACTACACGGTTAGTTCCTACAAGTTACATTTGTCCCGTAAGAGTTGTTCGTGCCTCCTACGGGGTCGTTTGGAGGCTGGTTTGGGTTTTCACCCTTTAACGACTTGTTTCTAAGTCTAAGTGTTGATTTTTGCAAATTATCATGATATTAACAAACTGGAAGACCCGGTACCACGCAGTCAGTTACTACAGGTTACATTGGTCCCATACGAGGTGTTCGTGCCTCCTACGGGGTCGTTTGGGGGGTTGGTTTCGGTTTTCACCCTTTAACGGTTTTGTTTTTAAGTTTAAGTGTTGATTTTGTTGATTTTTGCAAATTATCATCATATTCTCTAATTGGGAGACCCCGGACTACGTAGTTAGATCTAACAAGTTACATTGGTCCCGTGCGAGGTGTTCGTGCCTCCTTTGGGTCATTTGGGGGGTGGTTTGGCTTTTCACCCTTAAACGGTTGGTTTTCAAGTGTAAGTGTTGATTTTTGCAAATTATCATGATATTCACAAACTGGGAGACCCGATACTACGAGGTCAGTTACTACAAGTTACATTGGTCCTGTACGAGGTGTTCGTGCCTCCTACGGGGTCGTTTGGGGTCTGGTTTGGGTTTTTACCCTTTAACGTCTTGGTTTTATGTCTAAGTGTGATTTTTCCGAATTATCGTCATATTCTCAAATTTGGAGACCCCGGACTTCGCGGTTAGTTCCCCCAAGTTACATTGGTCCCGTGCGAGTTGTTCGTGCCTCCTACGGGGTCGTTTGGAGGGTGGTTTGGGTTTTCACCCTTTAACGGCTTGTTTTTAAGTGTAAGTGTGATTTTTGCAAATTATCATCATATTCACAAACATGGAGACCCGGGACTACGCGGTGAGTTACTACAAGTTACATTGGTCCCGTGCAAGGTGGTCGTGCCTCCTACGGGGTCGTTTGGGGGGTGGTTTGAATTTTTACCCTTTAACTACTTATTTTTAAGTCTAAGTGTTGATTTTTACAAATTATCATCATATTCACAAACTGGGAGACCCGGTATGACGTGGTCAGTTACTACAAGTTAAATTGGTCCCGTACGAGGTGTTTGTGCTTCATACGGGGTCGTTTGGGGGCTGGTTTGAATTTTCACGCTTTAACGACTTATTTTTAAGTTTTACTGTTGATTTTGTTAATTTTTGAAAATTATCGTCATATTCTCAAATTGGGTCACCCCGGACTATGCGATCAGTTCCAACAAGTTACATTGGTCCCGTGCGAGGTGTTCGTGCCTCCTACGGGGTCGTTTGGGGGTTGATTTGGGTTTCACCCTTTAACGGCTTGTTTTTAAGTCTAAGTGTTGATTTCTGCAAATTATCATCATATTCACAAACAGGGAGGCCCGGGACTGCGCGGTCAGTTACTACAAGTTACACTGGTCCCGTGCGAGGTGGTCGTGCCTCCTACGGGGTCATTTGGGGGGTGGTTTGGGTTTTTACCCTTTAACTACTTGTTTTTAAGTGTAAGTGTTGATTTTGCAAATTATCATCATATTCACAAACTGGGAGACCCGGGACAACGCGGTCAGTTCCTACAAGTTACATTGGTCCCTTGCGAGGTGTTCGTGCCTCTTACGTGGTCTTTTGGGGGCTGGTTTGGGTTTTCAACCTTTAACGACTTGTTGTTAAGTCTTAGTATTGATTTTGTTAATTATTACAAATTAACATCATATTCTAGAATCAGGAGATCCGAGACTACACGGTTAGTTCCTACAAGTTACATTTGTCCCGTACGAGGTGTTCGTGCCTCCTACGGGGTCGTTTGTGGGCTGGTTTGGGTTTTCACCCTTTAACGACTTGTTTTTAAGTTTAACTGTTGATTTTGTTGAATTTTGCCAATTATCGTCATATTCTCTAATTGGGTGACCCTGGACTACGCTATCAGTTCCAACAAGTTACATTGGTCCCGTGCGAGGTGTTCGTGCCTCCTACTGGGTCGTTTGGGGGGTGATTTGGGTTTTCACCTTTTAACGACTTATTTTTAAGTCTAAGTGTTGATTTTTGCAAATTATGATCGTATTCAAAAATTGGGAGACCCGAGACTACGCGATCAGTTACTACAAGTTACATTGGTCTCGTACGAGGTGTTCGTGCCTACTACGGGGTCGTTTGGGGGCTGGTTAGGGTTTTCACCCTTTTACGGTTTTGTTTTTAAGTTTAAGTGTTGATTTTGTTAATTTTTGCAAATTATCGTCATATTCTCTAATTGAGAGACCTCGGACTACGTAGTTAGTTCTAACAAGTTACATTGGTCCCGTGCGAGGTGTTCGTGCCTCCTATGGGTCATTTGGGTGGTGGTTTGGGTTTTCACCCTTTAACGACTTGTTTTTAAGTGTAAGTGTTGATTTTTGCAAATTATCATGATATTCATAAACTGGGAGACCCGGTACTACGCGTTGAGTTACTACAAGTTACATTGGTCCCATACGAGGTGTTCGTGCTTCCTACGTTGTCGTTTGGGGGTTGGGCTGGGTTTTCACCCTTTAACGGCTTGTTTTTAAGTTTCAGTGGTGATTTTGTTGATTTTTACAAATTAACATCATATAATTGAATCGGGAGACCCAAGACTACGCGGTTAGTTCCTACAATTTACATTGGTCCCGTACGAGGGGTTCGTGGCTCCTACGGGGTCGTTTGGGGGTTGGTTTGAGTTTTCACCCTTTAACGGCTTGTTTTTAAGTCTAAGTATTGATTTTGTGGATTTTTGCAAATTATCGTCATATTCTCAAATTGGGTGACCCCAGACTACGCTATCAGTTCCAACAAGTTACATTGGTCCCGTTCGAGGTGTTCGTGCCTCCTACGGGGTCGTTTGGGGGGTGATTTGGGTTTTCACCGTTTAACGACTTATTTTTAAGTTTAAGTGTTGATTTTGTTGATTTTTGCAAATAAGCATCATATTCTTGAATTGGGAGACCCGGGACTACGCGGTCTGCTCCTAGAAGTTACATTGGTCCCGTGCGAGGTGTTCATGCCTCCTACATGGTCGTTTGGGGGTTGGTTTGCGTATTCACCTTTAAAGGCTTATTATTTAGTCTAAGTGTTAATTTTTGCAATTTATCGTCATATTCACAAACCGGGAGACCCGGGACTGCGCGATCCGTTCATACAAGTAACATCGGTCCCGTGCGAGGTGTTCGTGCCTCCCATGCGGGCGTTTTGCAGCTAGTTTGGGTTTTCACCATTTAATGGCTTGTTTTCAAGTCTAAGTGTGATTTTTAGAAATTATCGTCATAATTTCAAATCGGGAGACTTGGGACTACGCGGTCAGTTCCTACAAGTTACATTTGTCCCATGCGAGGTGTTCACGCCTCCTACGTGGTCGTTTGGGGTCTATTTTGGTTATTCACCCTTTAAAGGCTTGTTTTTAAGTCTAAGTCGAAATTTTTGCAAACTAACATCATATTCACAAACCGGAAGACCCAGGACTACGTGGTCAGTTCGTATAAGTAACATTGGTCCCGTAGGAGGTGTACGTGCCTCCAACGGGGTCGTTTGGGGGCTGGTTTGGATTTTTACCCTTTAACGGCTTGTTTTTCTCGAATCGGGACACTCGACACTACGCGGTCTGTTCCTACAAGTTACATTGGTCCCGTGCGACGTGTTCGTGCCCCCTATGTGGTCATTTGGGGGATGGTTTGGGGTTTCACCCTTTAAAAGCTTGATTTTAAGTCTAAGTGTTAATTTTTGCAAATTATCGTCATATTCACAAACCGGGAGACCCGTGACTATGTGATCCATTCATACAAGTAACATTGGTCCCGTGTGAGGTGGTCGTGCCTCCTACGGGGTCGTTTGGGGGCTGGTTTGGGTTTTCACCCTTTAATTGCTTATTTTTAAGTCTAATTGTGATTTTTGCAAATTATCGTCATATTCTCAAATCGGGAGACTCGGGATTGCACGGTCAGTTCCTACAAGTTACATTGGTCCCATGTGAGGTGTTCGCGCCTCCTACGGGGTCGTTTGGAGGCTGGATTGGGTTTTAGCCCTTTGACGACTTATTTTTAAGTTTAAGTGTTGATTTTTGCAAATTATCGTCATATTCTAAATTCGGGACTCCCGGGAAAACTCGGTCAGTTCCTACAAGTTACATTCGTCCTGTGCGAGGTGTTCGTGCCTCTTAAGGGGTCTTTTGGGGGCTGGTTTGGGTTTTTACCCATTAACGGCTTGTTTTTCTGTCTAAGTGTGATTTTTGCAAAATATTGCCATATTCATAAACCGAGAGACCCAAGACTACGCGGTCAGTTCCAACAAGTTACATTGATCCAGTGCGAGGTGTTCGTGCCTCCTACGGGGTCGTTTGGGGGGTGGTTTGGGTTTTCGCCCTATAACGGATTATTATTAAGTCTAAGTGTTGATTTTAGAAAATTATCGTCATATTCACAAACCGAGAGACCCGGGACTATGCGGTCGGTCCCTACAAGTAACATTGGTCCCGTACGAGGTGTTCGTCACTAATGCGGGGTCGTTTGGGGGTGGTTTGGGTTTTCACCCTTTAACCGCTTATTTTTAAGTTTAACTATTGATTTAGTTGATTTTTGCAAATTATCGTCATATGCTCAAATCAGGAGACCCGAGAGTACGCGGTTAGTTCCTACACGTTACATTGGTCCCATGCGAGGTGTTTGTGCCTCCAACGAGGTCATTTGGGGGTTGGTTTGGGTGTTCACCCTTTAAAGGCTTATTTTTAAGTGTAAGTGTTGATTTTTGCAAATTATCATCCCATCCACCAACTGGGAGACCTGGGGCTATGCGATCAGTTCCTACAAGTTACATTGGTCCCGTACGAGTTGTTTGTGCCTCCGACGAGGTCGTTTCGGAGGTGGTTTGGGTTTTCACCCTTTAACGACTTGTTTTTAAGTTTAAGTGTTGATTTTGATGGTTTTTGCTAATTATCGTCATATTGTCAAACCGGGAGACCCGAGATAACGCGGTCAGTTCCAACAAGTTACATTGGTCCTGTGCGAGGTGTTCGTGCCTACTACGAGGTCATTTGGGGTTTTCACCCATTAATGGCTTGTTTTTAATTCTAAGTGTTGATTTTTGCAAATTATCATCATATTAACAAACTAGGAGACCCGGAACTACGCGGTCAATTCCTACAAGTTACATTGGTCCCGTAAGAGGTGTTCGTGCCTCCTACGGGGTCGTTGGGGGGGGTGGTTTGGGTTTTCACCCTTTGACGGATTGTTGTTAAGTCTAAGTGTTGAATTTTGCAAATTATCGTCATATTCACAAACTGGGAGACCCGGGACTACGCGGTCGGTCCCTACAAGTTACATTGGTGCCGTATGAGGTGTCCGTGACTCCTACGGGGTCATTTGGAGGTTGGTTTGGGTTTTCACCTTTTAACCGCTTGTTTTTAAGTTTAACGGTTGATTTAGTTAATTTTTGCAAATTATCATCATATGCTCAAATGGGGAGACCCGAGAGTACGCGGTCAGTTACTACACGTTACATTGGTCCCATGCGAGGTGTCTGTGCCTCCAACGAGGTCATTTGGGGGCTGGTTTGGGTTTTCACCCTTTAAAGACTTGTTTTTAAGTCTAAGTGTTGATTTTTGCAAATTATCATCACATCCACCAACTGGGAGACCTAGGGCTACGCGATCAGTTCGTACAAGTTACATTGATCCCGTACGAGGTCTTCGTGCCTCTGACGAGGTCGTTTGGGGGCTGGTTTGGGTTTTCACCCTTTAACGACTTGTTTTTAAGTTTAAGTGTTAATTTTGTTGGTTTTTTGAATTATCGTCATATTCTCGAATTGGGAGACCCGGGACTACGCGGTCTATTCCTACAAGTTACATTGGTCCCGTGCGAGGTGTTCGTGCCACCTACGTGGTCATTTGAAGGTTGGTTTGGGTTTTCACCTTTAAAGGCTTATTTTTAAGTGTAAGTGATAATTTTTGCAAATTATCATCATATTGACAAACCGGGAAACCCGGGACTGCGCGATCCGTTCATACAAGTAACATTGGTCCCGTGCGAGGTGTTCGTGCCTCCTATGGGGGCGTTTGGCGGCTGGTTTGGGTTTTCACCCTTTAATGGCTTGTTTTTAAGTCTAAGTGTGAATTTTGCAAATTATCATCTTATTCTCAAATCGGGAGACCCGGGACTGCGTGGTCAGTTCCTACAAGTTACATTGGACCCGTGCGAGGTGTTCGCGCCTCCTACATGGTCGTTTGGGGGCTGTTTTGGTTTTCACCCTTTAAAGGCTTGTTTTTAAGTCTAAGTGGAATTTTTTTCAAATTATCATCATATTCACAAATCGGGAGACCCGAGACAACGCGGTCAGTTCCAACAAGTAACATTGGACTCGTGCGAGGTGTCCGTGCCTCCTACGAGGTCATTCGGGGTTTTCACCCATTAACGGCTTATTTTTATGTCTAAGTGTTGATTTTTGCAAATTATCATCATATTCACAAACTGGGAGACCCGGGACTACGCGGTCAGTTCCTACAAGTTACATTGGTCCCGTAAGAGGTGTGCGTGCCCCCTACGGGGTCGTTTTGGGGTTGGTTTGGATTTTCACCCTTTAACGACTTATTTTTAAGTTTAAGTGTTGATTTTGTTGATTTTTGCAAATAATCATCATATTCTCAAATTGGGAGACCCGGGACTACGCGGTCGGTTCCAACAAGTTACATTGGTCCCGTGCGAGGAGTCCGTGCCTCCTATGTGTTTGTTTGGGGGTTGGTTTGGGTTTTCACCTTTAAAGGCTTATTTTTTAGTCTAAGTGTTAATTTTTGCAAATTATCATCATATTCACAAACCGGGAGACCCAGGACTGTGCGATCCGTTCATACAAGTAACATTGGTCCCGTGCGAGGTGTTCGTGCCTCCTATGGGGGCGTTTGGTAGCTAGTTTGGGTTTTCACCTTTTAATGGCTTATTTTCAAGTCTAAGTGTGATTTTTGGAAATTATCATCATATTCTCAAATCGGGAGACTCAGGACTACGCGGTCAGCTCCTACAAGTTACATCGGTCCCGTGCGAGGTGTTCGCGCCTCCTACGTGGTCGTTTGGGGGCTATTTTGGGTTTTCACCCTTTAAAGGCTTGTTTTTAAGTCTAAGTGGAAATGTTTGCAAATTATCATCATATTCACAAACGGAGAGACCCGGGATGACGCGGTCAGTTCGTATAAGTAACATTGGTCCCGTTGGAGGTGTTCGTGCCTCCTATGGGGTCGTTTGGGGGCTGGTTTTGATTTTCACCCTTTAACGGCTTGTTTTTAAGTTTAAATGTTGATTTCGTTGATTTTTGCAAATTATCGTCATATTCTCGAATCAGGAGACTCGAGACTACGTGGTCTGTTCCTACAAGTAACATTGGTCCCGTGCGAGGTGTTCGTGCCCCCTATGTGGTCATTTGGGGCTGGTTTGGGGTTTCACCCTTTAAAGGCTTGTTTTTAAGTCTAAGTGGAATTTTTTTCAAATTATCATCATATTCACAAACCGGGAGACCCGAGACAACACGGTCAGTTCCAACAAGTAACATTGGACTCGTGCGAGGTGTCCGTGCCTCCTACGAGGTCATTCGGGGTTTTCACCCATTAACGGCTTATTTTTATGGCTAAGTGTTGATTTTTGCAAATTATCATCATATTCACAAACTGGGAGACCCGGGACTACGCGGTCAGTTCCTACAACTTACATTGGTCCCGTAAGAGGTGTCCGTGCCCCCTACGGGGTCGTTTAGGGGTTGGTTTGGATTTTCACCCTTTAACGACTTGTTTTTAAGTTTAAGTGTTGATTTTGTTGATTTTTGCAAATAATCATCATATTCTCGAATTGGGAGACCCGGGACCACGCGGTCGGTTCCAACAAGTTACACTGGTCCCGTGCGAGGAGTCCGTGCCTCCTATGTGTTTGTTTGGGGGTTGGTTTGGGTTTTTACCTTTAAAGGCTTATTTTTTAGTCTAAGTGTTAATTTTTGCAAATTATCATCATATTCACAAACCGGGAGACCCGGGACTGTGCGATCCGTTCATACAAGTAACATTGGTCCCGTGCGAGGTGTTCGTGCCTCCTATGGGGGCATTTGGTAGCTAGTTTGGGTTTTCACCTTTTAATGGCTTATTTTCAAGTCTAAGTGTGATTTTTGGAAATTATCATCATATTCTCAAATCGGGAGACTCAGGACTACGCGGTCAGTTCCTACAAGTTACATTGGTCCCGTGCGAGGTGTTCGCGCCTCCTACGTGGTCGTTTGGGGGCTATTTTGGGTTTTCACCCTCTAAAGGCTTGTTTTTAAGTCTACGTGGAAATTTTTGCAAATTATCATCATATTCACAAACCGAGAGACCCGGGACTACGCGGTCAGTTCGTATAAGTAACATTGGTCCCGTTGGAGGTGTTCGTGCCTCCTACGGGGTCGTTTGGGGGCTGGTTTTGATTTTCACCCTTTAACGGCTTGTTTTTAAGTTTAAATGTTGATTTCGTTGATTTTTGCAAATTATCGTCATATTCTCGAATCGGGAGACTCGAGACTACGTGGTCTGTTCCTACAAGTAACATTGGTCCCGTGAGAGGTGTTCGTGCCCCCTATGTAGTCATTTGGGGATGGTTTGGGGTTTCACCCTTTAAAGGCTTGTTTTTAAGTCTAAGTGTTAATTTTTGCAAATTATCATCATATTCACAAACAGGGAGACCGTGACTACGTGATCCGTTCATACAAGTAACATTGGTCCCGTGCGAGGTGTTTGTGCCTCCTATGGGGTCGTTTGGGGGATGGTTTGGGTTTTCACCATTTAATGCCATATTTTAAATTCTAAGTGTGATTTTTGGAAATTATCATCATGTTCTCAAATGGGGAGACCCGGGACTGCGCGGTCAGTTCCTACAAGTTACATTGGTCCCGTGCGAGGTGTTCACTCCTCCTACGGGGTCGTTTGGAGGCTGGTTTGGATTTTAGCCCTTTAACGGCTTATTTTTGAGTTTAAGTGTTAATTCTTGCAAATTATAGTCATATTCTAAATTCGGGAGACCCGGGACAACACGGTCAGTTCCTACAAGTTACATTCGTCATGTGCAAGGTGTTCGTGCCTCTGAAGGGGTCTTTTGGGGGCTGGTTTGGGTTTTCACCCATTAACGGCTTGTTTTTGTGTCTAAGTGTGATTTTTGTGAAATATTGACATATTCAAAAACCGAGAGACCCGAGACTGCGCGGTCAATTCCAACAAGTTACATTGGTCTAGTGCGAGGTGTTCGTGCCTCCTACGGGATTGTTTGGGGCGTGGTTGGGGTTTTTGCCCTTTAATGGATTGTTGTTAAGTCTAAGTGTTGATTTTTGAATATTATCATCATATTCACAAACCGGGAGACTCGGGACTATACGGTCGGTCCCTACAAGTTACATTGGTCCCGTACGAGGTGTTCGTGACTCCTGCGGGGTTGTTTGGGGGCTGGTTTTGGTTTTCACCCTTTAATCACTTGTTTTTAAGTTTAACTGTTGATTTAGTTGATTTTTGTAAATTATCGTCATATGCTCAAATCAGGAGACCCGAGAGTACGCGGTCAGTTCCTACACGTTACGTTGGTCCCATCCGAGGAGTTTGTGCCTCCAACGAGGTCATTTGGGGGCTAGTTTGGGTTTTCACACTTTAAAATCTTGTTTTTAAGTGTAAGCGTTCATTTTTGCAAATTATCATCACATCCACAAACTGGGAGACCTGGGGCTACGCGATCAGTTCCTACAAGTTACATTGGTCCCGTACGAGGTGTTCGTGCCTCCGACGAGGTTGTTTGGGGGTTGGTTTGGGTTTTCGCCTTTTAACGACATGTTTTTAAGTTTAAGTGTTAATTTTGTTGGTTTTTTGAATTATCGTCATATTCTCAAATTGGGAGTCCCGGGACTACGCGGTCTATTCCTTCAAGTGACATTAGTCCAGTGCGAGGTGTTCGTGCCTCCTACGTGGTCATTTGGAGGTTGGTTTGGGTTTTCACCTTTAAAGGCTTATTTTTAAGTCTAAGTGTTAATTTTTGCAATTTATCATTATATTCACAAACCGGGAAACCCGGGACTGCGCGATCCGTTCATACAAGTAACATTGGTCCCGTGCGAGGTGTTCGTGCCTCCTACGGGGGCGTTTGGCGGCTGGTTTGGGTTTTCACCCTTTAATGGCTTATTGTTAAGTCTAAGTGTGAATTTTGCAAATTATCATCTTATTCTCAAATCGGGAGACCCGGGACTGTGCGGTCAGTTTCTATAAGTTACATTGGTCCCGTGCGAGGTGTTCGCGCCTCCTACATGGTCGTTTCGGGGCTGTTTTAGATTTTCACCCTTTGAAAGCTTTTTTTTAAGTCTAAGTGGAATTTTTTTCAAATTATCATCATATTCACAAACCGTGAGACCCGAGACTACGCAGTCAGTTCGTATAAGCAACATTGGTCCCGTGCGAGGTGTTTGTGCCTCCTACAGGGTTGTTTGGGGGGTGGTTTGGGTTTTCACCCTTTAGCGGCTTGTTTTTATGTCTGTGTTGATTTTTGTAAATTATCATCATATTCACAAACTGGGAGACCCGAGACTACGCGGTCACTTGCTACAAGTTACATTGACCCCGTAAGAGGTGTTCGTACCTCCTACGGGGTCGTTTGGGGGCTGGTTTGGGTTTTCAGCCTTTAACGGCTTGTTTTTAAGTTTAAATGTTGATTTTGTTGATTTTTGCAAATTATCGTCATATTATCAAATCGGGAGACTCGAGACTACGCGATATGTTCCTATAAGTTACATTGTTCCCCTGCAAGGTGTTTGTGCCTCCTATGTGGTCGTTTGGGGGCTGGTTTGGGTTTTCACCCTTTGAAGGCTTATTTTTAAGTCTAAGTGCTAATTTTTGCAAATTATCGTCATATTCACAAACGGAGAGACCTAGGACTACTTGATCTCTTCATACAAGTAACATTGGTCCCGTGCGAGGTGTTCGTACCTCCAATGGGGGCGTTTGGCATTTGCTTTGGGTTTTCACCCTTTAATGGCTTGTTTTTAAGTCTAAGTGTAAATTTTGCAAATTATCGTCACATTCTCAAATCGAGAGACTCGGGACTGCGCGGTCTGTTCCTACCAGTTACATTGGTCACGTGCGAGGTGTTCGCGCCTCCTACGTGGTCGTTTGGGGGCTGTTTTGGGTTTTCACCCTATAAAGGCTTATTTTTAAGTCTAAGTGGAAATTTTTGCAAATTATCACCGTATTCACAAACCGGGAGACCCGGGACTACGCGGTCAGTTCGTATAAGTAACATTGCTCCCGTGCGAGGTGTTCGTGCCTCCTACAGGGTCGTTTGGGGGGTGGTTTGGGTTTTCACCCTTTACTGGCTTGTTTTTATGTCTAAGTGTTGATTTTTGTAAATTATCATCATATTCACAAACTGGGAGACCCGATACTACGCGATCAGTTCCTACAAGTTACATTGGCCCCGTAAGAGGTGTTCGTGCCTCCTACAGGGTCGTTTGGGGGCTGGTTTGGGTTTTCACCCTTTAACGGCTTGTTTTTCAGTTTAAATGTTGATTTTGTTGATTTTTGCAAATTATCGTCATATTCTCAAATCGGGAGACCCGAGACTACGCGGTTTGTTCCTACAAGTTACATTGGTCCCGTGCGAGTGTTTGTGACTCCTATGTGGTCGTTTGGGTTTTCCCCCTTTAAATGCTTATTTTTAAGTCTAAGTGTTAATTTTTGCAAATTATCGTCATATTCACAAACTGAGAGACCCGGGACTACGTGATCCATTCATAGGAGTAACATTGGTCCCGTGCGAGGTGTTCGTGCCTCCTACGGGGTTGTTTGGGGGCTGGTTTGGGTTTTCATCCTTTAATGGCTTGTTTTTAAGTCTAAGTGTGATTTTTGCAAATTATCGTCATATTCCCAAATCGGGAGACCCGGGACTGCGCGGTCAGTTCCTACAAGTTACATTGGTCCCGTACGAGGTGTTCGCGCCTCCTACGAGGTCGTTTTGGGGTTGGTTTGGGTTTTCACCCTTTAACGACTTATTTTTAAGTTGAAGTGTTGATTTTTGCAAATTATCGTCATATTCTAAATTCAGGAGACCCGGGACAATGTGGTCAGTTCCTACAAGTTACATTGGTCTTGTGCGAGGTGTTTGTGCCTCTTAAGGGGTCTTTTTGGGACTGGTTTGGGTTTTCACCCATTAACGGCTTGTTTTTAAGTCTAAGTGTGATTTTTGCAAAATATTGCCATATTCAGAAACCGAGAGACCCGAGACTATGCCATCAGTTCCAAGATGTGACATTGGTCCAGTGCGAGGTGTTTGTGCCTCCTACGGTGTCGTTTGGGGGTTGGTTTGGGTTTTCACCCTTTAAGGGATTGTTGTTAAGTCTAAGTGTTGATTTTTGCTAATTATCATCATAATCACAAACCGGGAGACCCAGGACAACGCGGTCGGTCCCTACAAGTTACATTGGCCCCGTACGAGGTTTTCGTGACTCTTGCGGGGTCGTTTGGGTGCAGGTTTGGGTTTTCACCCTTTGACCGCTTGTTTTTAAGTTTAATGGTTGATTTAGTTAATTTTTTTAAATTATCGTCATATGCTCAAATCGGGAGACCCGAGACTACGCGGTCAGTTCCTACAAGTTACATTGGTCCCGTGCGAGGTGTCCGTGCCTCCAACGTGGTCATTTGGTGGCTGGTTTGGGTTTTCACCCTTTAAAGTCTTATTTTTAAGTCTAAGTGTTGATTTTTTGCAAATTATCATCACATTCACCAACTGGGAGACTTGGGGCTACGCGATCAGTTCTACAAGTTACATTGGTCCCATATGAGGTGTTAGTGCCTCCTACGGGGCCGTTTGGAGGCTTGTTTGGGTTTTCACCCTTTAACGGCTTGTTTTTAAGTCAAAGTGTGATTTTTGCAAATTATCATCATATTTACAAACTGGGAGACTCGGGACGACGTGGTCAGTTCCTACAAGTTACATTAGTCCCTGGCGAGTTGTTTGTGCCTCCTACGTGGTCGTTTAGGGGATGGATTGGGGTTTCACCCTTTAACTGCTTGTTTTTAAGTCTAAGTGTTTATTTTAGCAAATTATCGTCATATTCTCAAATCCTGTAACTTACAGTGGTCCGGTACGAGGTGTTAATGCCTCCTACGGGGTTGTTTTGGGGTTGGTTTGGGTTTTCACCCTTTAATGGCTTGGTTTTTAGTGTAAGTGTTGATTTTGTTGATTTTTGCAAATTATCATCATATCCTCGAATCGGGAGACCCAGGACTACGCGGTCAGTTCCTACAAGTTACATTAGTTCCGTGAGAGGTGTTTGTGCCTCCAACGAGGTCATTTGGGGGCTGGTTTGGGTTTTCACACTTTAAAGGCTTGTTTTTAAGTGTAAGCGTTGATTTTTGCAAATTATAATCACATCCACCAACTGGGAGACCTGGGGCTACGTGATCAGTTCCTACAAGTTACATTGGTCCCGTACGAGGTGTTCGTGCCTCCGACGAGGTCGTTTGGGGGCTGGTTTGGGTTTTCACCTTTTAACGACATGTTTTTAAGTTTAAGTGTTAATTTTGTTGGTTTTTTGAATTATTGTCATATTCTCGAATTGGGAGTCCCGGGACTACGCGGTCTATTCCTTCAAGTTACATTAGTCCCTTGCGAGGTGTTCGTGCCTCCTACGTGGTCAATTGGAGGCTGGTTTGGGTTTTCACCTTTAAAGGCTTATTTTTAAGTCTAAGTGTTAATTTTTGAAATTTATCATTATATTCACAAACTGGGAAACCCGGGACTGCGCGATCCGTTCATACAAGTAACATTGGTCCCGTGCGAGGTGTTCGTGCCTCCTATGGGGGCGTTTGGCGGCTGGTTTGGGTTTTCACCCTTTAATGGCTTGTTGTTAAGTCTAAGTGTGAATTTTGCAAATTATCATCTTATTCTCAAATCGGGAGACTCGGGACTTCGCGGTCAGTTCCTATAAGTTATATTGGTCCCGTGCGAGGTGTTCGCGCCTCCTACATGGTCGTTTGGGGGCTGTTTTAGATTTTCACCCTTTAAAGGCTTATTTTTAAGTCTAAGTGGAAATTTTTTTAAATTATCATCATATTCACAAATCGGGAGACCCGAGACTACGCAGTCAGTTCGTATAAGTAACATTGGTCCCGTGCGAGGTGCTTGTGCCTCCTACAGGGTTGTTTGGGGGTGGTTTGGGTTTTCACCCTTCAGCGGCTTATTTTTATGTCTAAGTGTTGATTTTTGTAAATTATCATCATATTCAAAAACTGGGAGACCCGACACTACGCGATCAGTTCCTACAAGTTACATTGACCCCGTAAAAGGTGCTCGTGCCTCCTACGGGGTCGTTTGGGGGCTGGTTTGGGTTTTCACCCTTTAACGGCTTGTTTTTAAGTTTAAATGTTAATTTTGTTGATTTTTGAAAATTATCGTCATATTCTCAAATCGGGAGACCCGAGACTACGCGGTCTGTTCCTACAAGTTACATTGTTCCCGTGCAAGGTGTTCGTGCCTCCTATGTAGTCGTTTGGGGGCTGGTTTGGGTTTTCACCCTTTAAAGGCTTATTTTTAAGTCTAAGTGTTAATTTTTGCAAATTATCGTCATATTCACAAACCGAGAGACCTCGGACTACGTGATCTGTTCATACAAGTAACATTGGTCCCGTGCGAGGTGTTCGTACCTCCAATGGGGGCGTTTTGCGCCTGCTTTGGGTTTTCACCCTTTAATGGCTTGTTTTTAAGTCTAAGTGTTAATTTTTGGAAATTATCGTCATATTCACAAACTGAGAGACCCGGGACTACGTGATCCATTCATAGAAGTAACATTGGTCCCGTACGAGGTGTTCGTGCCTCCTACGGGGTCGTTTGGGGGATTGTTTGGGTTTTCATCCTTTAATGGCTTGTTTTTAAGTCTAAGTGTGATTTTTGCAAATTATCGTCATATTCTCAAATCGGGAGACCCAGGACAGCGCGGTCAGTTCCTACAAGTTACATTGGTCCCGTGCGAGTTGTTCGTGCCTCCTACGAGGTCGTTTTGGGGTTGGTTTGGGTTTTCACCCTTTAACGACTTATTTTTAAGTCTAAGTGTTGATTTTTGCAAATTATCGTCATATTCTCAAATCCTATAAGTTACAGTGGTCCGGTACGAGTTATTAATCCCTCCTACGGGGTCGTTTTGGGGTTGGTTTGGGTTTTCACCCTTTAATGGCTTGTTTTTTTTAGTGTAAGTGTTGATTTTGTTGATTTTTGCAAATTATCATCATATTCTTGAATCGGGAGACCCGGGACTACGCGGTCAGTTCTTACAAGTTACATTGGTTCTGTGCGAGGTGTTCGTGCCTCTTACGGGGCCGCTTGGGGGCTGGTTTGGGCTTTCACCCTTTAACTTATTGTTTTTAAGATTAAGTGTTAATTTTATTGATTTTTGCTAATTATCATCATATTCTCAAACTGGGAGACCCGGGACAACGCGTTCAGTTCCAACAAGTGACATTGGTCACGTGCGAGGTGTTTGTGCCTCCTACTGGGTCGTTTGGGGGGCGGTTTGGGTTTTCACACTTTAACGGCTTGTTTTTAAGTTTAAGTGTTGATTTTTGCAAATTATCATCACATTCACAAACTGGGAGACCCGGGACTACATGGTTAGTTCCTACAAGTTACATTGGTCCCGTACGACTTGTTTGTGCCTCCTACGGGGTCATTTGGGGGTTTGTATGGGTTTTCACCCTTTAACGGCTTGTTTTTATGTTTAAGTGTTGATTTTGTTGATTTTTGCAAATTATCGTCATATGCTCAAATCGGGAGACCCGAGACTAGGCGGTCAGTTCCTCTAAGTTACATTGGTCCCATGCGAGGTGTCTGTGCCTCCTACGTGGTCGTTTGGGAGCTGTTTTGGATTTTCACCCTTTAAAGGCTTGTTTTTAAGTTTATGTTCTGATTTTGTTTACTTTAGCAAATTATCGGCATATTCTCAAACTGGTGGACCTCGGACAACGCGGCCAGTTCCAACAAGTTACATTGCTCCCGTGCGAGGTGTTTGTGTCTCCTACGGGGTCGTTTGGGCGGCGGTTTGGGTTTTCACCCTTTAACGGCTTGTTTTTAAGTTTAAGTGTTGATTTTTGGAAGTTATCATCATATTAACAAACTGGGAGACCCGGGACTACGTGGTCAGTTCCTACAAGTTACATTGGTCCCGTACGACTTGTTTGTGCCTCCTACGGGGTCATTTGGGGGCTGGTTTGGGTTTTAACCCTTTAACGGCTTGTTTTTATGTTTAAGTGTTGATTTTTGTTGATTTTTACAAATTATCATCATATTCTCGAATCGTGAGACCCGGGACTACGCGATTAGTTCTTACAAGTTACATTGGTCCCGTGCGAGGTGTTCGTGCCTCCTACGTGGTCGTTTGGGGGTTGGTGCGGGTTTTCACCCTTTAAAGACTTGTTTTTAAGTCTTAGTGTTAATTTTTGCAAATTATCATCATATTCACAAACCGGGAGACCCGGGACTACGCGGTCAGTTCCTACAAGTAACGTTGGTCCCGTGCGAGTTGTTCGTGCCTCCTACGGGGTCGTTTGGGGGCTGTTTTGGGTTTTCACCCTTTAACGGCTTGTTTTTAAGTCTAAGTGTTGATTTTTGCAAATTATCGTCATATTCACGAACAGGGAGACCCGGGACTACGCGGTCAGTTCGTATAAGTAACATTGGTCCCGAGTGAGGTGTTCGTGCCTCCTACTGGGTGGTTTGGGGCGTGGTTTGGGTTTTCACCCTTTAGCGGCTTGTTTTTATGTCTAAGTGTTGATTTTTGTAAATTATCATCATATTCACAAACTGGGAGACCCGAGACTACGCGGTCAGTTCCTACAAGTTACATTGGCCCCGTAAGAGGTGTTCGTGCCTCCTACGGGGCCGTTTGGGAGATGGTTTGGGTTTTCACCCTTTAACGGCTTGTTTTTAAGTCAAAGTGTGATTTTTGCAAATTATCATCATATTCACAAACCGCGAGACCCGAGACTACGCGGTCAGTTCCTACAAGTTACATTAGTCCCGTGCGAGTTGTTCGTGCCTCCTACGTGGTCGTTTGGGGGCTGGTTTGGGGTTTCACTCTTTGAGGGCTTGTTTTTAAGTCTAAGTGTTGATTTTTGCAAATTATCATCATATTCTCAAAGTAGGATAACCGGGACTACGCGGTCAGTTCCTACAAGTTCCATTGGTCACCTGTGAGGTGTTCGTGCCTCTTACGGGGTTATTTGGGGGCTGGTTTGGGTTTTCACCCTTTAACGACTTGTTTTTAAGTTTATGTTCTGATTTTTTTTACTTTAGCAAATTATCGGCATATTCTCAAACTCGTGGACCTCGGACAACGCGGTCAGTTCCAACAAGTTACATTGGTCCCGTGCGAGGTGTTTGTGTCTCCTACGGGGTCGTTTGGGCGGTGGTTTGGGTTTTCACCCTTTAACGGCTTGTTTTTAAGTTTAAGTGTTGATTTTTGGAAATTATCATCATATTCACAAACTGGGAGACCCGGGACTACGTGGTCAGTTCCTACAAGTTACATTGGTCCCGTACGACTTGTTTGTGCCTCCTACGGGGTCATTTGGGGGTTGGTTTCGGTTTTCACCCTTTAAAGGCTTGTTTTTAAGTCTTAGTGTTATTTTTTGCAAATTATCATCATATTCACAAACCAGGAGACCCGGGACTACACGGCAAGTTCCTACAAGTAACGTTGGTCCCGTGCAAGGTGTTCGTGCCTCCGACGGGGTCGTTTGGGGGTTGGTTTGGGTTTTCACCCTTAACGGCTTGTTTTTAAGTTTGAGTGTTGATTTTTGCAAATTATCGTCATATTCACGAACAGGGAGACCCAGGACTACGCGGTCGGTTCCTAAAAGTTACATTTGTGCCGTACGAGGTGTTCGTGACTCCTACGGGGTCGTTTGGGGGCTGGTTTGGGTTTTCACCCTTTAATCGCTTGTTTTTAAGTTTAACTGTTGATTTAGTTGATTTTGGAAAATTATCATCATATGTTCAAATCGGGAGACCCGAGACGATGCGGTCAGTTCCTACAAGTTACATTGGTCCCGCACGAGGTGTTCGTGCCTCCAACGGGGTCGTTTGGGGGTTGGTTTAGGTTTTCACCCTTTAATGACTTATTTTTAATTATAAGTGTTGATTTTTGCAAATTATCATCATATTCAGAAATCGGGAGACCCGGAACTACGTTGTCAGTTCCTACAAGTTACATTGGTCCCATACGAGGTGTTCGTGCCTCCTAGAGGGCCATTTGGGTGCTGGTTTGGGTTTTCACCCTTTAAAGGCTTGTTTTTATTCTAAGTGTTGATTTTGGTAAATTATCGTCATATTCTCAAACCGGGAGACCCGGGACTATGCGGTCAGTTCCAATAAGTTACATTAGTCCCATACGAGGTGTTCGTGCCTCCTATAGGGTCGTTTGGAGGCTGGTCTGGGTTTTCACCCTTTAACGGCTTGTTTTTAAGTCTAAGTGTTGATTTTTGCAAATTATCATTATATTCACAAACTGGGAGACCTGGGGCTACGCGATCAGTTCCTACAAGTTACATTGGTCCCGTACGAGGTGTTCGTGCCTCCTACGGGGTCAGTTGGGGGATGGTTTGGGTTTTCACCCTTTAACGGCTTGTTTTTAAATCAAAGTGTGATTTTTGCAAATTATCATCATATTCACAAACCGGGAGACCCGAGACCACGCGGTCAGTTCCTACAAGTTACATTGGTCCCGTGCGAGTTGTCCGTGCCTCCTACGTGGTCGTTTGGGGGCTGGTTTGGGGTTTCACCCTTTGACAGCTTGTTTTTGAGTCTAAGTGTTAATTTTGTTGATTTTTGATAATTCTCGTCATATTCTCAAACCGAGAGCCCCTGGAAAATGCGGTCAGTTCCAAAAAGTTACATTGGTCCCGTGCGAGGTGCTTGTGCCTCCTACGGGGTCGTTTGGCCGGTGGTTTTTATTTTCACCCTCGAACGGCTTGTTTTTAAGTCTAAGTGTTGATTTTAGCAAATTATCATCTTATTAATGAACTGGGAGACCCGAGACTACGTGGTCAGTTCCTACAAGTTACATTGGTCCCGTACGACGTGTTCGTGCCTCCTAAGGGGTCATTTGGGTGTTAGTTTTGGTTTTCACCCTATAACGGCTTGTTTTTAAGTTTAAGTGTTGATTTTTGTAAATTATTGTCATATTCTCGAATCGAGAGACCCGGACTAGGAGGTCAGTTCCTACAAGTTACATTGGTCCGGTGTGAGGTGTTCGTGCCTCCTACGTGGTCGTTTGGGGGCTGGATTGGGTTTACCCCCTGAAAATATTATTTTTAAGTCTAGGTGTTAATTTTTGAAAATTATCGTCATATTCACAAACCGAGAGACCCGAGACTACGTGATTCATTCATACAAGTAATATAGGTCCCGTGCGAGGTGTTGTGCCTCCTACGGGGTCGTTTGGGGGCTGGTTTGGGTTTTCACCCATTAATGGCTTGTTTTTAAGTCTAAGTGTGATTTTTTCAAATTATCATCATATTCACAAAACGGGAGACCTGGGAGTACGCGGTCAGTTCCTACAAGTTACATTGGTCCCGTACGAGGTGTTCATGCCTCCTACGGGGTCGTTTGGGAGCTAGTTTGGGTTTTCACCCTTTAAGGGCTTGTTATTAAGATTAAGTGTTGATTTTGTCATTTTTTGCAAATTATCATCATATTCTCAAACTGGGAGACTCGAGACTACGCGGTAAGTTCCTACAAGTTACATTGGTCTCGTGCGAGGTGTTAGTGTCTCCTACAGGGTCGTTTGGGGGCTGGTCTAGGTTTTCACCCTTTAACGGCTTGTTTTAAAGTCTAAGTGTGATTTTTGCAAATTATTGTCATATTCACAAACCTGGAGACCCGGGACTACGCGGTCAGTTCCTACAATTTACATTGGTCCCGTGCGAGTTGTTCGTGCCTCCTACGTGGTCGTTTGGTGGATGGTTTGGGTTTTCGCCCTTTAAGGGCTTGTTATTAAGTCTAAGTGTCGATTTTTGCAAATTATCATCATATTCTCAAAGAAGGAGACCCGGGACTACGCGATCTGTTCCTACAATTTCCATTGGTCACGTGTGAGGTGTTCGTGCCTCTTACGGGGTTATTTGGGGGCTGGTTTGGGTTTTCACCCTTTAACGACTTGTTTTTAAGTTTATGTTCTGATATTGTTTACTTTAGCAAATTATCGTGATATTCTCAAACTGGTGGACCTCGAACTACGCGGTCATTTCCAACAAGTTACATTGGTCCCGTGCGAGGTGTTCGTGCCTCCAACTAGGTCGTTTGGGGGGTGGTTTGGGTTTTCACCCTTTAACGGCTTATTTTTAAGTTTAAGTGTTGATTTTGATGATTTTTGCAAATTATCGTCATATTCTCGAATTGAGAGACCCAGGACTACGCGGTCTTATCCTACAAGTTACATTGGTCCCGTGCGAGATGTCCGTGCCTCCTACGTGGTCATTTGGGGGATGGTTTGGGTTTTCAACCTTGAAATGCTTTATTTTTAAGTCTAAGTGTTAATTTTTGAAAATTATCCTCATATTCACAAACCGGGAGACCCGGGACTAGGCGGTCAGTTCCTAAAAGTTACATTGGTCCTGTGCGAGGTGTTCGTGCCTCCAACGTAGTCATTTGGGGGCTGGTTTGGGTTTTCACGCTTTAAATGCTTGTTTTTAAGTCTAAGTGTTGATTTTTGCAAATTATCATCATATTCTCAAACTGGGAGACCCGAGGCTACACTTTCAGTTCCTACAAGTTACATTGGTCCCGTACGAGATGTTCGTGCCTCCTACGGGGTCATTTGGGTCTAGTTTTAACGTCTTGTTTTTAAGTCTAAGTGTGATTTTTGTAAATTATCATATTATTCTTAAACCGAGAGACCCGGGACTATCTGATCTATTCCAACAAGTTACATTTGTCCCGTGCGAGGTGTTCGTGCCTCCTACGGGGTCGTTTGGGGGTTGGTTTAGGTTTTCACCCTTTAACGACTTATTCTTAAGTATAAGTGTTGATTTTTGTAAATTATCATCATATTCAGAAATCAGGAGACCCGGAACTACGTTGTCAGTTCCTACAAGTTACATTGGTCCCGTACGAGGTGTTCGTGCCTCCTAGAGGTCCATTTGGGTGCTGGTTTGGGTTTTCACCCTTTAAAGGCTTGTTTTTAGTTTAAGTGTTGATTTTGTCAAATTATCGTCATATTCTCAAACCGGGAGACCCGGGACTATGCGGTCAGTTCCAATAAGTTACATTGGTCCCGTGCGAGGTGTTCGTGCCTCTTACGGGGTCATTTGGGGGCTGGTTTGGGTTTTCACCCTTTAACGTCTTGTTTTTAAGTCTAACTGTGATTTTTGCAAATTATTGTCATATTCAAAAATGGGGAGACCCGGGACTACATGGTCAGTTTCTACAAGTTACATTGGTTCCGTGTGAGTTGTTCGTGCCTCCTACGTGGTCGTTTAGGGGTTGGTTTGGGTTTTCTGCCTTTAACGGATTATTTTTAAGTCTAAGTGTTGATTTTTGCAAATTGTGCCATATTCTCAAACTGGGAGACTCGGGACTACGCTGTTAGTTCCTACATGTTACATTGGTCCCGTGCGAGGTGTCCGTGCCGCTTACGGGGTCGTTTGGGGGCTGGTTTGGGTTTTCACCCTTTAAAGGTTTGTTTTTAAGTTTAAGTGTTGATTTTGATTGTTTTTGCTAATTATCGTCATATTCTCAAACCAAGAGACCCGAGACAACGCGGTCAGTTCCAACAAGTAACATTGGTCCCGTGCGACGTGTTCGTGCCTCCTACGGGATCATTTGTGGTTTTACTCCATTAATTGCTTATTTTTAAGTCTAAGTGTTGATTTTTGTAAATTATCATCATATTCACAAACTGGGAGACCCGAGACTACGCCTTCCGTTCCTACAAGTTACATTGGTCCCGTAAGAGGTGTTCGTGCCTCCGACGGGGTCGTTTAGAGGTTGGTTTGGCTTTTCACCCTTTAACGACTTGTTTTTAAGTTAAAGTGTTGATTTTGTTAATTTTTGCAAATTATCATCATATTCTCGAATTGGGAGACCCGGGACTACGCGGTCTGTTCCTACAAGTTACATTGGTCCCGTGCGAGGTGTTCGTGCCTCCTACGTGGTCGTTTGGGGTTGGTTTGGGTTTTCACCTTTAAAGGCTTATTTTTTAGTCTAAGTGTTAATTTTTACAAATTATCATCATATTCACAAACCGGGAGACCCGGGACTGCGCGATCCGTTCATACAAGTAACATTGGTCCCGTGCGAGGTGGTCGTGCCTCCTATGGGGGCGTTTGGCGGCTGGTTTGGCTTTTCACCCTTTAATGGCTTGTTTTTAAGTCTAAGTGTGATTTTTGCAAATTATCATCATATTCTCAAATCGGGAGACTCGGGACTACATGGTCAGTACCTACAAGTACATTGGTCCCGTGCGAGGTGTTCCCGCCTCCTACGTGGTCGTTTGGGGGCTATTTTGTGTTTTCACCCTTTAAAGTCTTATTTTTAAGTCTAAGTGGAAATTTTTGCAAATTATCATCATATTCACAAACCAGGAGACCCGGGATTATGCGATCAGTTCATATAAGTAACATTGGTCCCATAAGAGGTGTTCGGGCCTCCTACGGGGTCGTTTGGGGGTTGGTTTGGGTTTTCACCCTTTAACGACTTGTTTTTAAGTCTAAATGTTGATTTTGTTGATTTTTCTAAATTATCATCATATTCTCGAATCGGGAGACCCGAGACTACGCGGTCTGTTCCTAGAAGTTACATTGGTCCCGTGCGAGGTGTTCGTGCCTGCTATGTGATCAATTGGGGGCTGGTTTGGGTTTTCACCCTTTAAAGGCTTATTTTTAAGTCTAAGTGTTAATTTTTGCAAATTACCATCATATTCACAAACCGGGAGACCCGGGACAACGTGATCCATTCATACAAGTAACATTGGTCCCGTGAAAAGTGTTCGTGCCTCCTACAGGGTCGTTTGGGGGCTGGTTTGTGTTTTCACCCTTTAATGGCTTGTTATTAAGTTTTAGTGTTGATTTTGTTGATTTTTGCAAATTATCATCATATTCTCAAATCGGGAGAGCCGGGACTGTGCGATCAGGTCCTACAAGTTACATTGGTCCCGTGCGAGGTATTCGCGCCTCATACGGGGTCGTTTGGTGGCTGGTTTGGGTTTTCACCCATTAACGGCTCTTTTTTCAGTTTAAGTGTTGATTTTTACAAATTATCGTCATATTCTAAATTCGGGAGACCCGGGACAATGCGGTCAGTTCCTACAAGTTACATTTGTCCTGTGCGAGGTGTTCGTGCCTCTTAAGGGGTCTTTTGGGGGCTGTTTGGGTTTTCACCCATTAACGGCTTGTTTTTAAGTCTAAGTGTGATTTTTGCAAAATATTGCCATATTCAGAAACCGAGAGACCCGAGACAACGCGGTCAGTTCCAACAAGTTACATTGGTCCAGTGCGAGGTGTTTGTGCCTCCTACGGGGTCGTTTGAGGGGTGGTTTGGGTTTTCTCCCTTTAACGGATTGTTGTTAAGTCTAAGTGTTGATTTTTGCAAATTATAATCATATTCACAAACCGGGAGACCCGAGACTACGCGATCGGTCCCTACAAGTTACATTGGTCCCGTACGAAGTGTTGGTGACTCCTGCGGGATCGTTTGGGGGCAGGATTGGTTTTTCACCCTTTAACCACTTGTTTATAAGTTTAACTGTTGATTTAGTTGATTTTTGAAAATTATCGTCATATGCTCAAATCGGGAGACCCGAGACTACGCGGTCAGTTCCTACAAGTTACATTGGTCCCATGCGAGGTGTCTGTGCCTCCTACGTGATCGTTTGGAGGCTGTTTTGGGTTTTCACCCTTTAAAGGCTTGTTTTTAAGTCTAAGTTGAAATTTTTGCAAATTATCAACATATTCACAAATCGAGAGACCCGAGACTACGCGGTCAGTTCGTATAAGTAACATTGGTCCCGTGCGAGGTGTTCGTGCCTCCTACGGGGTCGTTTGGGGCGTGGTTTGGGTTTTCACCCTTTAGCGGCTTGTTTTTATGTCTAAGTGTTCATTTTTGTAAATTATCATCATATTCACAAACTGGGAGACCCGAGACTACGCGGTCAGTTCTTACAAGTTACATTGGCCCCGTAAGAGGTGTTCGTGCTTCCTACGGGGTCGTTTGGGGCTGGATTGGGTTTTCACCCTTTAACGGCTTGTTTTTAAGTTTAAATGTTGATTTTGTTCATTTTTGCAAATTATCGTCATATTCTCAAATCGAGAGACCCGAGACTACGCGTTCTGTTCCTACAAGTTACATTGGTCCCGTGCGAGGTGTTCGTGCCTCCTATGTGGTCGTTTGGGGGCTGGTTTGGGTTTTCACCCTTTAAAGGCTTGTTTTTAAGTCTAAATGTTAATTTTTGCAAACTATCATCATATTCACAAACCGAGAGACCCGGGACTACGTGATCCGTTCATACAAGTAACATTGGTCCCGTGCGAGGTGTTCGTGCCTCCTACGGGGCCGTTTGGGGGCTGGTTTGGGTTTTCATCCTTTAATGGCTTATTTTTCTGTCTAAGTGTGATTTTTATGTCTAAGTGTGATTTCTGCAAATTATCGTCATATTCTCAAATCGGGAGACCTGGGACTGCGCGATCCGTTCATACAAGTAACATTGGTCCCGTGCGAGGTGGTCGTGCCTCCTATGGGGGCGTTTGGCGGCTGGTTTGGCTTTTCACCCTTTAATGGCTTGTTTTTAAGTCTAAGTGTGATTTTTGCAAATTATCATCATATTCTCAAATCGGGAGACTCGGGACTACGCGGTCAGTTCTTACAAGCTACATTGGCCCCGTAAGAGGTGTTCGTGCTTCCTACGGGGTCGTTTGGGGCTGGATTGGGTTTTCACCCTTTAACGGCTTGTTTTTAAGTTTAAATGTTGATTTTGTTGATTTTTGCAAATTATCGTCATATTCTCAAATCGAGAGACCCGAGACTACGCGTTCTGTTCCTACAAGTTACATTGGTCCCGTGCGAGGTGTTCGTGCCTCCTACGTGATCGTTTGGGGGCTGGTTTGGGTTTTCACCCTTTAAAGGCTTGTTTTTAAGTCTAAGTGGAAATTTTTGCAAATTATCGTCATATTCACAAATCGAGAGACCCGAGACTACGCGGTCAGTTCGTATAAGTAACATTGGTCCCGTGCGAGGTGTTCGTGCCTCCTACGGGGTCGTTTGGGCCGTGGTTTGGGTTTTCACCCTTTAGCGGCTTGTTTTTATGTCTAAGTGTTCATTTTTGTAAATTATCATCATATTCACAAACTGGGAGACCCGAGACTACGCGGTCAGTTCTTACAAGTTACATTGGCCCCGTAAGAGGTGTTTGTGCCTCCTACGGAGTCGTTTGGGGCTGGATTGGGTTTTCACCCTTTAACGGCTTGTTTTTAAGTTTAAATGTTGATTTTGTTGATTTTTGCAAATTATCGTCATATTCTCAAATCGAGAGACCCGAGACTACGCGTTCTGTTCCTACAAGTTACATTGGTCCCGTACGAGGTGTTCGTGCCTCCTATGTGGTCGTTTGGGGGCTGGTTTGGGTTTTCACCCTTTAAAGGCTTGTTCTTAAGTCTAAGTGTTAATTTTTGCAAACTATCATCATATTCACAAACCGAGAGACCCGGGACTACGTGATCAGTTCCTACAAGTTACATTGGTCCCGTGCGAGGTGTTCGCACCTCCTACGAGGTCGTTTGGTGGCTGGTTTGGGTTTTCACCCTTTAACGGCTTTTTTTTCAGTTTAAGTGTTGATTTTTACAAATTATCGTCATATTCTAAATTCGGGAGACCCGGGACAATGCGGTCAGTTCTACAAGTTACATTGGTCCTGTGCGAGGTGTCCGTGCCTCTTAAGGGGTCTTTTGGGGGCTGGTTTGGGTTTTCACCCATTAACGGCTTGTTTTTGAGTCTAAGTGTGATTTTTGCAAAATATTGCCATATTCAGAAACCGAGAGACCCGAGACAACGCGGTCAGTTCCAACAAGTTACATTGGTCCAGTGCGAGGTGTTTGTGCCTCCTACGGGGTCATTTGAGGGGTGGTTTGGGTTTTCGCCCTTTAACGAATTGTTGTTAAGTCTAAGTGTTGATTTTTGCAAATTATCATCATATTCACAAACCGGGAGACCCGGGACTACGCGATCGGTCCCTACAAGTAACATTGGTCCCCTACGAAGTGTTGGTGACTCCTGCGGGGTCGTTTGGGGGCAGGTTTGGGTTTTCACCCTTTGACCGCTTATTTTTAAGTTTAACTTTTGATTTAGTTGATTTTTGCAAATTATCGTCATATGCTCAAATCGAGAGATCCAAGACTACGCGGTCAGTTCCTACAAGTTACATTGGTCCAGTGCGAGGTGTCTGTGCCTCCAACGAGGTCATTTGGGGGATGGTTTGGGTTTTCACCCTTTAAAGGCTTGTTTTTAAGTCTAAGTGTTGATTTTTGCAAATTATCATCACATTAACTAACTGGGAGACTTGGGGCTACGCGATCAGTTCTACAAGTTACATTGGTCCCGTACAAGGTGTCCGTGCCTCCTACGGGGCATTTGGGGGCTGGTTTGGGTTTTCACCCTTTAACGGTTTGTTTTTAAGTCAAAGTGTGATTTTTGCAAATTATCATCATATTCAAAAACTGGGAGACCCAGGACTACGCGGTCAGTTCCTACAAGTTACATTGGTCCCGTGCGAGTTGTTCGTGCCTCCTACGTGGTCGTTTGGGGGCTGGTTTGGGGTTTCACCCTTTAACAGCTTGTTTTTAAGTCTAAGTGTTTATTTTAGCAAATTATTGTCATATTCTCAAATCCGGTAAGTTACATTGGTCCGGTACGAGGTGTTCATGCCTCCCACGGGGTCGTTTTGGGGCTGGTTTGGGTTTTCACCCTTTAATGGCTTATTTTTTGGTGTAAGTGTTGATTTTTTTTTATTTTTTATTTTTTAAAATAAAATTGGGATTTTAAATAAAAGTGTTGATTTTGTTGATTTTTGCAAATTATCATCTTATTCTCGAATTGAGAGACTCGGGACTACGCGGTCAGTTCCTACAAGTTACATTGGTTAAAAACTTTTCGTTAGTGGGAGAAAAGCTGAAATAATCCCCGAACGACCCTGTGAGTGGCGCCAACACCTCTCCTGGGACCAATGTAACTCGTACAAACTGAGGCAAAACATGGCGTTAGTGGGCGAATACCCGAAATAGCCCCTAAACGGCCCCATGAGTGGCACCAACCCGAAATAGTCCCAGTTTGAGAATACGACAATAACTAGCATATTTCTAAACTTAGGCTAAAAAACTTCCCATTAGTTGGTGAAAACCCGAAATAACCCCCGAACGCCCCTTGAGCTGCACCAATACCTCGCACATGACCAATGTAACTTGTACGAACTGACCGTGTGATCACGGGACTGGCGGTTTGAGAATACAACAATAATTTGCATATTTCTAAACTTAGGCTTAAATACTAGGCGTTAGTCGGTGAAAACCCAAAAACAAACCCCGAAAGGCCCCGTGAGTGGCGCCAACACCTCTCCTAGGACCAATGTAACTCATACGAACTGACTGTACGATCACGGGACTCCCAGTTTGAGAATACAATGATAACTCATATGGCGCAAAAGCCGACAAGAAAAATATAAGGAAGTCTGGTGAAGGCCAACTACCCGCACATATCGGTATTCCCCTAACTACAAAATGGATTGGAAGTCCCTCCACCATGGCACAGACTAATGAAGGCATCGCGCCCCGTGCTCCACAAATTAGTTAATCCAGTTCTCCATTGAAGGGCCAAAACTGAAGAAGGGCCTATCAAAGAAATTAGGAGTGCCTGACAGTAGGTACTCATGAGGGGCTGCCAAGCCCAGTCTCTCCAAAAGCCACATGAACAACATGAATGGCTCCCCTATAGAAAGTCAACACGACCTTCCTTCCAGGCATCCAGGCCATTCAAGATCTATGCTATGATAGGATAACCACGCCACTATCGTGTCTACCTGAGGATCTGCCGTCAGGTTACCTGTCACCAGAAAAATTCTAACATCCAGGCCCAAGGCTACAACTCTACCAAGACCAGCATCAGAATAATCCCTTCGGCACATCGAGTTCATAACTACCGGTAGAATGATATTTTCTCCATGAACTAACGGTCAAGCGACCGAGGGGGAGATATGAAGAAACTTTTACAAAGTCACTAGGGGAGAATGAGAAATATCAGGCATAGCTGTCGCTACACGGGGGCTGGAACCCAGTATTGTGGAGAACTCCTCATAGGTGGAACACACCTCGTCTAAGAAGAACCAAAAAATGTGTTCTTCGCGGCACCAGAACTGTATCGTTGATTCTAAAATATTCCACTCTAGGATACGGTTACGCCATAAGGAGACTCGGTGCAACCTAAAAATTTTGTAGTCAACGTTATAGAGGCACATTACCTCTAAACTCTCAAGGTAGGAAAAAAAACTCAAACATTGAGAGAGCCATTTGCAAGGAGAAGAAAGCTACTGAAGAGATAATGTGAAAGATGGTGAAGAAAACAACCCAAAGTCCCTTTTTATACTAAAAGTTCCCATAAAAAGATGAACCATTTAAAACCTCACAAGCTTCTCTGCCCCCACAATACCCAAATTATGCAGAAAGTGCAATCGAAGCCAAAGGATTGATTTGTACTTGACTCTTATGACGATAGGTTGGCCAAGGGGTATGTCGATCAGTAAAAAAATTCTTATTTCCTCTTTTACACATATCAAATATCCAAAAAATAAATTTACATTAAAAGAAGTCAAATCTATGGGTTGTTCATTTTCAGAAAATTATTACTCTCCCTTTTGTGCATAATTTCTAAAAATAAACATTTGTTTTTACTTCGAATCCCTTGATTTTAGTATTCGCAAATAAATGAGAAACCTCAGCAGTAAATTAAAATTCTTATGTAGTAAGTCAATAAATCAAGAAAATACCAAAAAGAAATTCATTTCTCATATATATATACATCTTTTTCTAAAATTATTACATTTCTTGCAGGTACAAAAGAAAAAGAAAAAAGATACACCAAGACACAACCCGAACCCCTTAATCCTTAAAAAAACTAGCCCTCAACCTCCGCGGCACACACTCTTCCCCCTGTGACGAGCAGTAGACCCTCCACTCTTGGAGCCAGAACTCTCCTCAGATGTGGCTGGCGGCACCAGACAGGCACTGGCTGACTTCCTTACGTAGGCTGACAGCGACGCCATCCAGTCCTTAATGTCCCTCAACCAGGTGGTGGGCATAAGGACAGTTTGTAAGAAAAAGGAATAGAGCAAAAAAATCAAGAAAGTTAGTAAAGAGAAAAATAAAGTGAAAAATAAGAAATAAAAGAGAAAGAAAAGAGTATACTTCAGTTCAGAGGGCCTCATTATAAAGACCTGACAACCTTTCCAACGGTGCATGAGGATGGTGGGGCACCGACATCACCCTCTTCGCTGCTCAACCGGAAGTGATAAGAGGGAGAAAAGACCTGAATAAGCAGGTCCTCCTTCGTCGCTGCAGCCGCGCCTCCTCCAGTGCTGTGGGCCGATGCCGCGGGCATGCTGGTACCTCTCCCCAAAGTAGTAGCAAGTAGAGGCATATTCTCCATGTCATATATGTACGAAGGCATCAACCAGTTGGTCATAAAATCCAGATTGTCATAGCCCACCATCATATTAGTGTAGAGTTTATAAGGCTTTCCCTCCATGCCTGCTGCCCTCGCCTCATCCATCATCTCTCTCACTCGTCTAATGTACTCTGGGGACGATGATGGTGGGACCTCCACCTCTCCCTCTGCAATCTGGCCCACCACCCTCTTACCGAGGTACTAGACAAACCCAAACTCGTGCGTTAATAACTGACTCATTTACACATGCACGCCCGTATCCCCCGCGACCCTTGAAGGAAGACTCCCAGAGTAGAATTTCACCTATATACCCAGTGAAGAGTCAGTATCCACTCATAAATAAATATTCCAAAATTTAGAAAGGAGCAAAATTAAAAAAACTAACTTGGTCACTCATCAAGTCGTTCAACGCCTTTTGCATGTCCTTTTAAATCCATGGATTAGTTTGGATGCCTGTTCAACTTACTCCAATGGTATATCCTATAGAAGTCATCCAACCCACTCTCCTTTAAGGACACTAACGCCATGTTGTGCCCTATCACCTCATAGAACCACGTCTGCAAAAAGGAAAACACAAAAAACTAGAAAAATAAATAAAAGAGGACTACAAGAAAATAAAGAGGAAATTAAACCTAAAGATTACCTCCAAAAGGTACATGGGTCCTATGAATGTCTGTCGGCAACACCGACCGAATGCATCCAATGAATCATAAAGGGACCCCATAATTAATATCTTCTAATCATTTAAATGGACAATCGAAATAATCCTCAAATATGGCAAAAACTAAAGATGAACAACGTCACCACTCATCGCCACCACATACCCTCCCACCAAAATCATGATAAATAAACCGGCTTCTTGTCTCCCCTATCGCCTGTCCGTGTCATCAATCCGTCGAGACAACAGAGTCTCCTTCAGCATAAAAATACGAATCGAATCCCCGACATGATTCTACCAACGTTCCCCAAGGCAGCTCGCATCGCCGCCTCTGTGACCTGCAAATTACGGTCCACCATACTTTGATGACCAGCGCAATCCAGCCCCGTAAATTGTTGGGCGTCCAAGGGAGTAACATTCATCTCCCCAAACCTCAAATGGAATGTGTGGGTCGTATTCCACCACCTCTTACCAAGCACACATAACACCGCAGAAGGGCACAATGTCTCGTCCAGGGCGCCCGCTAATGTGCTAAACTCGGTGGAATCCACCATCCACTTCATTGCCTCAGGAAGACAGTCCTAAATATCCATCATACCAATTGTCCTCCAGGACCAGATGCTCGAAGAAGCAACGCCAGTCTACAAGAAACCAAGAAAAACCCTTTATTAGCCCAAGAATAAAAAGAAAAGGAAAAAATGGAAAACACAAAGATAAATACTCACATAGCCGTTAGGGTTATTCACCCTCATCGAATTGTCGTGAAAGGGATAGAACAATAAAATCCTCTCATCAGTCACTGACTCAAAGGAGTCGTAGCAATTCTCATTTCCCAATGCAACTGGCATCGCATCCCGCCACCCCAAATTGGCCCAGTCATCGACAGACAGACACACACACACACACACACTCATTATTAGTGTTACCGGAAGTATCCACTATTTGAGATCTTACAAAAGAAGGAACTTGAAAATTACTTTGAAAGAGAGAAATCAAGAGATTCAATTACTTGGAGGTGTGAAAAATGAGAAAGGGTCGCCTCCTTTTTATAGAAGCCTAGGGGGCATACAGATCGGTAGCCCCTGGTCATGCCTATTGACATTGACCTTTCCCCTTCCTCGAGAAGCCTAGGAGTTCGTGCCCTATGCCGATAGGCACCTCCCTAGGCCTACTTATCGACATTTCCCCAAACATTTCATCCCCAAAATGCCAAAATAATCCAAAAATTGTCTGCAAAATTCCCCACAAAGTTCAAATCATCTTTTCTCCAAGAAAAACTCACAGTGAAGCACTGAACCAATTATGAACTCTCAAAAATACCCAGCTGGATTAATAACACTAACTTTTATCATCACATACTCCCTTACGAAACCAAAGGTGCGCCTGAAACAAAACCCTTTATCTTTCCCTAGCGGAGTCAGAAATCCACGATGCGCCTGAACCAAGACCCTCTACACTTTCCCTAGCGGAGCTATTCCCAGTAATCCACATCTTTAAGCTTTACAGAAATGACCTCGACCCACAAAATTGGTCTCTACATCATTAGGTCCTCAAAATCGACCTCGATCCAAAGAATTGGTCGATACATCTTTAGGTCAATAGATATGACCTAGATCCGCTAAATTAGTCATCCTAACCTTGGGTCAGTAGAATTGACCTCGACCCATAGAATTGGTCATCACAAATTCAGGTCCGCAGAATTGATCTCGACCCCCATAATTGGTCGTTACATCTTTAAGTTCGCAAAATTGACCTCGACCCTCAAAATTGGTCATCACAACTTTAGGTCATCAGAATTGACCTCGACTTGCTAAATTGGTCATCCCAACCTTAGACCCACATAATTGACCTTGAGTCACAGAATTGGTCGCTACATCTTTAAGGTCTACAAAATTGACCTCGTCCCTCATAATCGATCTCTATATCCTTAGGTCCTCATAATCGACAGTCATCTCAATCTTTAGGTCCTTAGAATTAACTTTCACCCGCTGAATTGGTCACCCCAAATATAAGTCCGCTAATCGACCTCAACCCTCATTAGGTTCGCAGAATTGAATTCGACCCTGTGAATAGGTCACCTTCGTTCCCTAGGTCCTCAAAATTGACCACAATCCTCTTCTCCAACATCGATACGGTGTCTATATTTCAATGGAGCTCGCCTATCGAGGGGATCTATAGACACCCCATCCTATTACCCCCCTAAGCACCTCCTTAGGTCCTTAACACTCATTCTCTCACCATAAACCCTAGGTTATACTTCGAGTACTGATTTGGCGGCCACTGGGTGGTCCTGAGCCCTATTTGACTCTAGTCAACTCTCCTACCTGAGAAAATCTCAATAAAACCTCAAAGGTCTCTAAATTCCCTTTCCAACTGTCCATCCCATGCTGGAATCGAACTCACAGTTCGTACGAATGATCCGTTTTACGCTAAAGGTCTAACGGGTACTTTCGACCCATGTTTGACCTTGTTCAAATCTCCAAACTAACTGAAGCTCAATGAAATCTCAAAGTGAACTAGATTACCTTTCCAACGATTCATGCCGTGCGTGAATTGGCCTCACGGTTCGCACGAATGACCTATTTTCCTCTTAAACCCCCCGTCCAGAGCCATCGGGTGCTCCCGAGGCCCGTTTGACTTCAATCAACTCCCTGACTGTAATATCCGTACTTGAATTAAGATACCCTAATCTTAATTTAATCCCTCTTAGAACGTATAAACTCAAGCATATTCAAAAGAAGGATTAAACTACTCTACAAAACCTATAAAATGGCTAAATTAACCAAGTATCCTTGAAGTTTAAAAATTACAAATTAGACACTAAATATTTCAAACTACCATAACTTGACTTATACTTAACCCCTGGACCCCAACTTTATTTCAAATTAACCCTCTAAACTTTAACTAACCAAAAATTATAATATTAGCCCCACAACTTTCTAAAATGATAAATATACTCCTAAACTTTACCAAAAATACACTTTTAAGGCTATATAAGTATATATCTTAACAACCAAGGACTAAAACCTAATTATTTGACATTAGACAAAACCCTACGTCCACCTCAGCCTTCACATAAGAAAATAATGCCAAAATCACATGTTTGATCCATGAAAACGTGTGAGGTACAAGTTACCAAGCAATTAAACTCTCAAAACCTACTCAAATCCACCTCCCTTTTGAACTAATCAGACCCTTGCTCATACTATATAAAATCCCACGAGCTAAGCATTCAAAACTCACCTCTGTAGTGTATTCAAAACTCAAAGTTTTCTCTCAAATTATGTAACCTATCATTTTATGCATTACATTCAATTCTTTCAATTGCAAATGGTTTATGTGTTGATATTATGCTTATATCCATCAAAACAGTTAAACTTCGCATGTAAAACAACCCATAAGTGAAGAAATATATAAAATCCGCTATTAAAGCTTGAGCTTTAATGGTGAACTTCGACATATTGCTTATTACTCAGGGTTAAAGTTATGAAGTCATTCATTAGTACCTTAGGAACTCTAGTGCAATGATCAAAACCCATGAATTTAAACAAGAAGCTTCAATTGCTTGAAAGTGTTTTCTGATTCAGAAAACTCAAAAGTTCGAATTCTTCTCACAAAACCACCTTACGCCTTGAAATCAAAACCAAAATCCTCCTCAACATAGCATAAACCTAACCATGTTCATAAAAATCCCTGACATACTCTTAAAAGCTTTGAATGTTAAGTCAATTTTTTTAAAAACACACAGTTATGGAACTCAATATATACTGCACTTCGATCCATAAAACTCATATATTTATATTCCTTATGAAATTTTAAGTTGTGTTTATTTAGAAATCATCAGGAATGGTTTAGAAATGAAGGGGATATCTCAGGTCAGAGATTTCAAACCCTAAAGTAAAAAATCGAGACGTTGAAGATGAACTATTTGACCAGAATCATTGACCACGCGGGTGGCCAATCAAAATTTTCTCAATTTTTTTTCAATATTTTTATTTTATTTTCTTATTCAAAATGGTATAAGGTAAGGCTGTGATTGGTCAAGCCTAGCCAAAGTTATGGAAAAATAAGATTTTAAGTTTGAAATACTTTTCCTAAATTACAAATTGACCCCTCCTTACTTTTCCAACTTATGAATTTTAACCCCAAACTTTTCCTATAAGTACTTTAAAATATTTCAAGTAAAAAAGTCTTACAACAAAGTTCAAATTTAACCTAAGTCTAAGATTTTAAAGTCCCAAGTTATTTACAATTAAACTCTTAAAACTTTAAAATACACAATTTTTGGTATAAATTGACCAAAACCAACCTGAATTCCAATAATATTCACCAAAACATTTGTATACAGATAATCAAGTATCAGCTCCTCCCTATATACTCTTTTGATCCATAAGCAATTCAAAACTACCGATCAATTAGGTCATTTTACCTCTTTAGTAGTAAATTTTGCGTACTTGTTTAACTGCTATTGATATCATTCTATGATACCCCTATTTGATTCCAAGTATGTGTAGAAATTACCATACTCACATGTTATTATATCACTCATTATTTTAATTTTGTTTCGTCAGATCAAGTTGAACCCTTATTATCTAATGACTGATATCATAACAATTCGTTATAATGATCCAGTTAACCTTGCACTTTTGTGCATTGTTATTCATTGTAAAAGCATTAGTAATAAGTAGGGAGTAGATTGTCATGTTATCCCATGGAATTTTTTTACTTGGCCTATGGTCTCCGATGTTGAGAGCTGAATTTATTGCTACATACGTATGAGTTCCACTTTAATTGTGCGCCTAGACAAGTATTATCCAAAAGTTTTGGATTACTTATTATTTGGTTTTACTGTTGACTTATTTAATTCTATACCCCTTAGTGAACTGGTAAGTATGGGATTATTAGTTCAAACTCCTTTATTTTCTTTAATCTTATTATGAGAAACATTTACATTTGACAAACACTGAATTCTATATACACTCCACCTCTCATCTATATAGATATTTGTTATAAAATTGGTAAAGCTTGCTTAGCATATTTTTGCTAATTCCTTTTTCCTCTAGATGACCTAGGAGAAAGAAGATAGTATCTCTTCCCCTTTTGAGACACATAAGAGTTACTTATTTGCATATGTGGATATTTGGGCGAAGACTAAGCCAAATGGGCGTAAGGAGTGGCACTTTTCTATTTTCCACTTTATAGTTCGAGTTGACAATAAAATGTAATTCACCCCTGCGGTGGTAATGCACTATGTGTACCGTTCTAATAATGAATAAAGTTTTTTTTTCACCTTAACTTTAATTCATTGGTTTATATATACTCTCTTGTACATTCATATCGAAAATTAGGGTGTGACACTGATTTGGGAGTGGCTCAATGAATTCTTGAAGGGATCTGAATTCTCTTTCCAATGGTCCCGATCGTGCATGATTCGGACTTACGGTTTGTATTTTATGCTCGTTTTTCGGAAAAAATTAGTTTCGGACTGCCTATAGGCACCCCAGACCCCCTGTCGGTGTACTTTTTCTTGCCCAAAAAGGCAGGACCTGAGCTGATAGGAAGGCCAGGGGCCATGCTGATCGGCACCCCCTAAACTTAATTTTCACTATAAAAGGGCCTTAACCTCACCCTTGGAGGGGGTCCCCTTCAGCTAGTTAACAAACATTCTCTTCGAAATCAGAGCTTTCCCTTTTCCAAAAAAGTTAATTTTTCGACATTCCCTCACCTCACTTAACTATCCACCTCATCCTACCATATTACCTTCACACCACTTTAAAAATCAGCATACTTACATTCTAAATTCAGTAACAAAGATCTACAAGGAGATCCATTCCTCACCATTTTCCTAGTTTACTCAATTTAGTATTATTACTCACATTATTCTCATTTTATGATATCTTCTAGTTTTGTCCATTTTATTACATAAAATTATCTTCACTTCTTACTATTAGTATTGCGCACAACTTATTTTCACAAAAAAAAATCCAAAAAAGACAAAAATAGGGTTTATTCATAAATTCCAAAAGTAATACTTCCATTTTCTCACACTTTCACATTTGAACACACTTCTCTCTAAAAACACTCAAAAGGAGTCCTACATTTGGATTTATGGGTTGAATCCCACCCCTACGTTATTCTCGAACTACGTGGACTTTGAATCCCTTGGACTACATAGGCGTCTTGGGTCAATCTCGTGATTCGATTCTTTTCTTTTCATTTTATGCCATTTATATTACATTATACCTATTTCGTGAGTCTTGGACTCCTACATAGTTGTGTCTCGTCCGACGTGCACATTCATTATTTCATAATGATTCGTGATTCGATGAACACTTACATCATATGTTTATGACTATTTTTGGGTACACTCCTATGTATGAGTCCGCTCCATCCATTTTATGACGCGAGTCGGATAATTCCATTCTCCAACTATCTATATTATATACTTGTACACAAACATCGCTGAGGAGGAAAAGAGAAGAATAACATCACCCATAAGAGACCAAAATGGCAGAATGTGTGCCTAACACCTTCCCATTCTGTAACTTAGTCCCCGAACCTTAGAATCACTTGGTTTTGTATGCATCAGTTTGATCTTGATGCCATTCTCTCGAGGCAGTGACATTTGAATAGAATGGAGGCTCCATCCCTTCGTGTTATCCCTCTTTGAATATGGTCAATTTTATATCCAAGACTAGACCGCGAAGATGCTGACACGAGTGGCAGAAAGAGGATTCTGATATCCTCGAATCATCCATGCGCGCAAGGATAAAACAAGGGAAGACAGAAAGATAGGGAACCTTTTCCTCCTTCTTCCTCCCCTCGTCCTGACTTTGAGGCTTGGGCCCACGCCTGAGGAATCAGACACGAATGACCAAATATATATATATATATATATATATATATATATAAAGAGAGACTGGAATGGATCAATGTACACAAAAAGGTTTCTGAACACTACACAAAAAAGGCTAAATTGGTACCTTTTAGCCGGTCAACCTTGTCACGGTAATTGACTGTGACAAAAAAACACGTTTTTTTGTCAAGGCCGGGACAAAGTCTTGTCACGGTCATTGACCGTGACAAATACTTATAATATTGTCACGGTCAAGGACCGTGACACGTCCGTGATAATTTGTTCAGTAAAAAAAACCCTACGCTTTTTTTTTTCTTTTTTCCACCGTTTTTGGTTTTCCCTCTTTTTCTCTCTCTAAGCGATTTTGAGCTCTTTCTCTCTAAGGTATGTTTTTTTCCTCTCTTTCTCTTTCATTTCTATATGTGTGTGTATGTGTGTGGTGGTGTGTGATGGGGGGAGGGGGGTAGGCGGTGGTGGGGGTGGGGTGGGGTGTGTGTGTACGTGTGTGTGTGTGCGTGTGTGGTGGGGGGAGGGGAGGGACAGGGGGCTAGGGAGGGGAGGGACAAGGGCTGGGTGGGGGCAGGGGGTGGTGTGTGTGTGTGGTGGGGTGTATGTGTGTGTGTGTGCAGGTGTGTGCGTGTGTGTGTGGTGGGGGGAGGGGGTGGGGTGGTGTGTGTGCGTGTACGTGTGCGTGTGTGGTGGGGAAGGGGGTGTGGTGTGGTGTGTGGTGGTGGTGGTGGTGTGTGTGTGGTGGGGCAATCTCAACAATTGAAACGGAAAATTGATTAATAAAATATATATTGCCCCTTTCATATACAAGTAGGATTGCCCCTCATTAACATATAATTGTTGAGATTAAAAATAACTTTAATTGTATAGCTTTAATAAAATAAATTGTATAGCTTTAATTGTAACTTTAATTGTATAGTTTTATATGAAAGTAAATTAATAATTAGTGCCCATTTCATATGAAAGTAGGATTGCTCCTCATTGTAAATTAGTAAATTAATAATTGTATACTTTAATTGTTAGTTTAATTGATGAAATGAATTAATTGAGTATATGAATTAGAAGGAGTACGGAATACATATTTGTTGTTGCAATTGGATTATAGTGGATCGATGTTGGGTTGGTTAATTTTAGAAGTGGTATGACCACTGGATTAATGTCCATATGGGGGTCGAATTTTTCAACTTTTTTTAAAAAATTACTTTGTATCACGAACAATATATATATAGTATGATAATTAAATGAAACATACTTGAAATTACATATAATGCGCATAGATACTAGCCTTCTAGTTCTTATGCGTACGTATTCAACAGCCCTTAGACCCGTTCGAGAGTCATTACCCCTGTAATGAGATCTCTCAAATTGTCCCGTTTGGACAGTTTGGGACTGCATAATTTCTGTATATCAACAACGAGCCATGGTAAATTGTCCAATACGTGCCAAAGTGTCTAAATAGTAGTGTGGATGACTTGGCTGCTCCTGCCGAATATTAATCCATTTTTTGTGATAACCCGAATTTTAAATAATTTTTCAATTTGTAATAAATATTCCAATTTGTATCGAACCATCCATTTTTAATGCTTTTAATTGATTTTCACTTTATCATTTTCACTCTTGTGTAATGTACGTGTGTGTGGGCAGTAGGGGTGGGGGTGAGGATGTTTCACTCTTGTACATATTATGAGCTAGATGATGTTGTTTTGGAATTCAGAATTGAGGTGTTTAACAGTAACAATTCATTTTTATTTGTAGTAATTGTACACAGTTGTCACCGACTTGTCATGGTCATTGACCCTCATTGTAAATTAGTGTGTGTTTGTGCGCGTGGGGGGGCAGGGGGTGGTGGTGGTGTGTGTGTGTGTGGTGGGGTGAGGGGGTGGTGGGGTGTATGTGTGTGTGTGCATGTGTGTGCGTGTGTGTGTGGTGGATTATAGTGGATCGATGGTGGATTATAGAAGGTGTACGGGATACACATTTGTTGTTGACATTGATGTTGGATTATAGTGGATCGATCTTGGGTTGGTTAGTTTTAAAAGTGGCATGACCACTGGATTATATATATAGTATGATAATTAAATGAAACATACTTGAAATTAAATGAAACATACCTGAACTCACCCTTTAGAGGAGATGGAGGAGATGGGGGGGGGGGGGGGGGGGGGGCTGCGTGTGTGTGTGTGTGAATGTGCGCTGGTGTGTGTGTATGTGCGCGTGTGTGTATATGTGTGTCTAGTGTGCGTGTATATGCGTGTTTGAGCGTAATGTCCATTGTAAACGAATTGATTGGTTATTAATTTTTTAGTAAATTAATATATGATTGTCCCTCATTGTAAATTAGTAAATTAATATATGATTAATTATGAAAGTAGGATTGCCCCTCATTGTAAATTAGTAAATTAATAATTGTATATTATAATTGTTAGTTTATTTGCATGTCTTCTTTTAATTCATTTTGATATGTACTAATAACATTTGTTTACAGCAAATGTCTCCTTCAGGTATTAAGGCGAGGATGATCATGCTTGTTATGATTATGTCATCTTGGCTCGGTGGTAGCGGAGGTGACGAGGGTCCTCGGCCCGTAGGCTCCCCAAATATGGCAGATTAGGGATGGCCATCGAGAACAAGTCGGGCCTATTAGTGAGATCCCCCGAGATGGTAAAGACGATCATCGTCCCGGGGTACATTAGTTGAAAGGAGGTTCCATATGAGCTCAAGTTAGCTGTTTGGGTGACGCTACAGGTAATGTATTTATATTTATATTTATATTCATATGAATATTTCAATTTCGATTTCGATTTCGATTTCGATTTCAATTTCATTTTATATTTATATTTATATTTATTTGCAACTAACATTTTATTTGTTGGACATGAACAATTCAACCTGGATCCAAAGCTACGCGATTCCGTCTTGGAGCAGTTGAGGGAGCAACACAAGACGTGAAAGAAAAATATGCGGACCCGGTACTTTGGGAAGACACGAGAGTCCATTATCTAAAGGAGTGAATCCGTCCCGCCGAAGGAGTCGATCTCATTGGCACAATGGCAAAAGTTCGTTGACAATGAGATCGGGGAGCGATAATTGGCATCTCACCAATCAAGGAGGGAAAACCGGGAAAAAAAGACGGACGTGCACTACTCCGGCCGGACATCTTACGCCGAGGTGGATTATAGGATGATGGTAAGATTTATTTTTTCTATAACTACAAAATATATTATTTTGCATTATTTTACTTTGCGGGGTCGATACTAATTTTACTTTATTTTATTTCAGGGGACAGGGAGTAGCCCTGGGGGTAGGCCACATAGGCTCGATACTTATGTGGCTCTTCGAACGAAGAAGTGGAAGGACAAGGAGGTGTCCCCGAGCGTCGTGACCATGATTGTAAATAATCCGACAGTTTATTTTTTGTTAATTACGTTATAATTTTTTAATTTACTTATTTTACTAATCATGTGCTTTTTGTCGTTTCACGCAAAGCTTAAAGAAGTGCATGAGTCGCAGTCTGATGCCGACAAGACATTTTTATCCATAGACGCACTCAGCCAAGTGCTTGACTCTGATCGCAAGGGGAGGACAAGGGGGTGAGCTCGCGGGTGGCCAAATCTAGGATCATCGGATTGGAGATGAGCAACACCGGGTTGGCTCAAATGGTGGACTCGCATGACGCGAAGCTGTCCCGTTTGGAGGCGACGGTCCAAGATATGTTCTCATTCATGAAGCGTTCGTTGGGCGGTGGAAAATGCAAGGGGAAAGGGAAGGAGAAGGTGGTGGTGGATGGGGTGCGGGAGGACGAGGTGCAGGATGACGAGGATGTGGACCTCGATGCTTCATCGCTGACACGTGCGGACTTTGATGATCCACTTCCCTATTTGGCTCCCTTCGACCGACCAATTTAGACGCTGGGTTGGCCGAGCGTGTTTATACTGGACATATTTGATGGCCAGCGGATAGGGCGGGGGTTGAGGGACCCGAATATCATCCAGGGTGTACTAGTTCATGGGCGTGAGCTTCAAGACATCGAGTCCAAGGTGCTCGTTACGCATGTGATACCCGGGAAGGAGAACTCCCCGTTGTGGTTGTGTGAATAATGCGGCACGATGTATATTAGTTGGTGTGTCAATTTGTATATCGTGTGGACTACTCACCTCCTCGGATTTAACCTTACCCAAGACATGTAGTGACATTATTTGAATTGAATTGTATTGTTTTTTACTTGGTACATTGGAATTGTTTTTAAGTTGGTACATTTGAATTATATTTGGATTATATCGTGATGCATCTTGTTTTTATTTTGAATGTATATTTGCATTATCTCTAGTTTATTTGGATATATGATGTTTGAACAGGTACAACGTTGCTACAACAGGTACAAATATACTGCTGGGCAGTGGCAGTGGTCATACTGCCCAGCGGATTTTTTTCAATTCTGCCTAGAATTGTCACGGTCAATGATCGTGATAATTTTTAAAAAAAGGGCATGAGTTTCTCACGGTTTATAACCGTGACAGAACTTGTCACGGTCAATGACCGTGACACGATCATGATAATTATAATGAGCTTGTCACGGTCAATGACCGTGACAAAAAAAGTTGTCTCACCTAGAATTGTCACGGTCATTGACCTTGACAAGTTGAACTTGTCAAGGTCAATCACCATGATAATTCGGCATATTTGGTGTAGTACACAACTGATATATATATATATACCGAGATAGAGAGAGAGAGAGAGAGAGATACCTGAGCTATGAGGAGTTGTCGTTATGGTTAGTGGAGAGAGATTCTTGGGCTTGCTTTGTGAGTAACAAGAGTTCCGATTTCAATATAATTTCTCTCCCACTAATTTCTAAAAGATAAGCTCATATTTTTAACTTTTTGACGAATATTTTGTGGGGCGTGATCATGTGGTGTGATGTCATGAGAGAAGACCGCTGTATAAAACCACTCCCCTAAAACTTAGGATACATGATGACCCTTTTAATTTAAATTATCATTAAATTAAGAATCATGTACAACTGGTATTTAAAAAAGATAATATAATTTATTTTAATATATGTTTTATATAAAAATGTCATACCAATTTAATTTATTTCTTATTATTTGACATTTTACCGTAATAATGTCACTAAAATAATAATATCGTATTTTTTATGACTATTTTTTTAAATTGTCTTATGGCCAAATTTTAAAAAGGTCATCAAAATGATATTTCTTGTAGTGAATTGAGTGAAGGGAGAGGAAAGAAAGAGAGAAGGCTTTATTTGGTTAGATTTTTCAATAAATCTACGTACATATGGATGCTCATCCCTCTAGACAAAAGTCTGTATTGTCATTACAATAAATTCTCTCTCAGTTATCTCTCTTTCTCACACATACACACTTTTTGACGAAGTAATAATAAAATATGTCGACTTAGATGATACGTACAGATGGTACACTATATTAGCGAGGTGGTGAAGTGTGCACATGAGATCTAAAGGGACTATGAGCTAAGCTACCCATGTGGATCCCGAAAGAGTCCTATATCACCGTGGGCAGTAGTCGCCCTTTGATTACAATCCGGATAAAGAGGGATCCATGAATAATAATGATGAAGGTGACATAGTGAATTCTATTGTATCTCATCTAACCTATAAATTTTAACAATAAACTAACTTATTATTTAACTTATCATGTATTCGGTGGAAGGCATGTCTATAGTTGACTCCACTAATCGATAAAATATAACAATATGGAAGGTAGGTATATGACCGAATCCATTTATCATTTAATAACTGGAGGGTAGGTCTTTGACCCACTCCGTTGACTTGTAAATTTTCCAAATACGCTAACATTTTTATTTAACTTATCATTTATTTTGTGGAGGGAAGGTTTATTATCGACTCCACCTACTTGTGAAATTTAATAATACGTTAATGTTTAGTACATCACAATTTTAATTATGTCTAGAAAAATTACCCTCATTTGTGATGCTCATGATCAAGACACGAGTTAAAAAGTTAACACCATGAGAGTTTCAGGGTAAAGTGAGGCATTTTGAAAAACTTGGGGTGATTTAGTAAAAAAATTAGAGTTGGAAGTGGTGAAACGATAATAGTGGTAAAGTTTGAGAACGTGTAATTAATCCCTTGGTTTTTTCTTTTATGATTTTGGAAAGACAAGCCCGTATACGTGCTAAATGTCAAACCTCGGTTAATGCTACGACATGTAAAAGAAATTTAAATCATTGTTGAAAACCACCAAACTATTCTATTAATCCCACTGAATCATGCAAAATGGGATAACATATATATATATATGTTTTAATTTCATCTTCTATGATTTATTAGGCACTCGTCCCATGTGTTTTTAAAATTGTAATAAGTCCCATAACCACCAAAAACTGCTCACAACTACTCTGTAATTGCCCTCTTTCTTTTCACAGAGAATGACAGTTGTTCTGTAGTGATTACAATAAAACCAATAATAAAAAAATAAAAAATGGGGTGTATGTATATGTATACTAGTAATAATAGGTATACCTTCAAATGAACCTTAAAATCAATCATATGTCACTCATATTCACATAAGTGACATATGATTGATAGGTTTGATTTAGGGGTATACCTAAGACTACTCTCTCTCTCTCTCTCTCTCTCTCTCTCTCTCTCTATATATATATATATATATATATATATATATATATATACTAGGATATGCTCGTGCCTGAAGGGCACGCTAATAATCGCAAAACGATAAATTTTCAAAACACGTAATTGGAAAAAGGCACAAATTTCGTTCCCCAACAAAACAAAATATAATTTTAAAAAAATGGTCATAATATCCTTTGTTTTTAGGAATATCCACCCTGCTTAACAAATAACAAATAGTCCAAAAATATTCAAATAGTCTAAATTCATCAAATAGACTCACATATAACATGAAATATACAATATTCATTAATTGAATTCACATTGTGTCTCAAATTAACAAAGTGTAAATTTAAAAAAAAAATGGGCATAGTCTCCTTTGTTTATTGGACTATCCACCCGGCTTAAGGGGTAACAACCAATCGTACAATATTCAAAAAGTCCAAATTCATCAAACAAATATTTCAACGAACAAACCTCTTTTAAAAAAAATCACATATATAGTAATTGAGGTTGTCCCACGTGTTCCACTGTAATGATTGTCCATAGTTTTCAAAATGCGACTAGATGCAAAACAAAAAATATAGTTAGTCAAATATTATATAAAACATGCTAATTATTAATTATATATCAAAATCACTGTCTCACTAACATGACGCTAGAGAGTTCACAAAAGAGAGACTTTGTAACAAAATACATAGTTTATGGTCATTCGCTATGTGAGACCTTACCCACTAAGGATTTATAATATCTGAGTGATTAAATTTATAGTAACGCATACATCTACACACCAAACAGTGAAAACAATAGAATAACAGTTACATGGAAACATATACATATTACGACAAAGGTTTGTCAATGCTACATTGTCTAATAAGGAGTTAGTTATGCATCTGTTATGAATTAGTTATAGTGTATGTCTAATAAGGAACATGACTAAATTATGCATCAATTATACATCTAATAAGGAACACTACTCACTTATGCATCAGTTATATCATATGTTCTAATAAAACCGTACCAGTTATAACATCAGTTATAACGCATGTTATATCATATGTTCTACTACATCTTTTCTAATACAATTGTACCAGTTATAGCATTGGTTATAGCATGCCCAAGTTATAGCATCTGTTCTAATACACAGTTATATCAAGTATACCTTGATACCTATTGTAATCTATTTCTTGTGTGTGATCAAACTACGAAGAGATATAAACTCTTATAAGGGGGATCACAACTTTGAGGATGTATTCAAATTTTCCCCATTACATAAAGAAGCCTCAATCCATGCACAAAGAAGAGATATAAACTCCCATTATTAATTGGATGGATACATGCACAAAGAAGCCTCAATCTAGTCCTTATTGATTTTAAGACGCTGATACTTACCTAACAATGAGACAAAAAACACATCCTTATGTGGAGTCGAGTGAGTAAAATGGAAGAAGTGTCACAACTTTCAAAAGAGTGAAGAGAACCGGGAAGCTTCTAGATATTATGTAAGTTTGAGCCTGATTCCTTCTTAGTCACCTGAATATTAAAATTATAAAATACAACAAAGTGATTGAAATGTATATGTAGTCATGTAATAGGAATTAAGGCATACTAATTAATGAATAATTAACATAAAAGAACATATCATATATATAGGTACTTGCAGTATGAACACAACCTTTAATAGGTACAATTCATCTTTCACTTAAGCTTGACTCCAAATATACCTGCACCTTAAAGTAGTTTAGTGAGATATATCGAAATCAATTTATTAAAGATAGCACTCTGAGTATCCATATACCAATAAGATATCGTTGTACGACCATCAAGTTTCTTTGAGATTGTACAGCTGTCGCAATACAGGCCCGATGGAACCTTCCCAAGTAACATTTTAGAAATCCTAACCCTGTCAGCAGTAAAATTAGAGGCCATTAGTGCCTGAGGTCATCACGGTCGAAGTATGAATGTGGCCGCCAATTCAATCATTGTAGGATGACATCTAAGAGACTGATATGGACGTAACTAAGTCATTTGAATAAGACTAAAACACACCATAAATTATTTGGCACAAAAGTGATGATTATAAGTAAAAATTAACAATATTGAAAAGTTACAGTAACATTACTACCTTTATCAGTTTTTGAAAAGTTAGTCATTAGGTGAGCAAGCCTAAATAATAGAATTATTAAAATTAGAAAAACACATTACAGAAATAAAAAATAAAAATAACAAAGTAGAAAAACCAACTAATAAAATATCAATTATTTCATAAATAAAAATTGATCAATAATTTAAGGGGAAAAAGAAAAACCAAAATGCATATTCCAGTTGAGAATGATTGGTAATGGTTGTATGCAGCTATAAACTATAAGTGCTTACTTATGACCAATGATGAAATGAGAGACCACTTATTTAAACTTTTAGGGAATCATTTTTTCCCCAAATGGAAAGAAAGACATTAAGTACATTTCAGCTTCTCTGAAATTGTTCCAATATTTCACATGTCGCCTCCATGTTCTGTTGTAATTTAGGAGTCGGAGAAAGGGTAATGGTATCTTCTAGTTGTATCAGAATAGGATTCTGAAGAGGAACAAACTTGGATATGCATTACATGTACTAAGAAAAAATAACAAGGAACGATTTTTCCACCATACATGAAGAATTGCATTTCTCTCACCGCAAGATGGGACATGCAAGCTCATATTCTTACACTAAAACTCAGGTACAACCACCACCTTTGAAGTAGGGAAACAATGAGTACTAAATATCACTCCCCATACATAAATAGAAATCGTAGAATTATTGTGTCGCCATCTGATCATCACACAATGGTGTCACAAATTAAGGCAATAGAGAATCTCGGTAGCTGCATTATTGACTTGCAAAATCTCCTTGTACATATAGGAAGTCTGCCATCCACTTTCAACCTCTTTCATAGTTTGAAAAATCTCGGTAGATGTGAGTTATTTTTTCATACGCACGTGTGTGCGGTGCATCCTTTATGATTCAGAGTTAAAATTTCACATGCCAAAACTCTCAAATTTCCTGCTGAAAAAATGAACGAAATCAAGGCATATGACACTGCAAAAAAACTCAAATTTCCCAACTTTGGAGATCAAAATAGAACAAAAAAAAATTAATTACCTTGGAACAAAAAAATTTGCAATGTTCGTAATCATAAAACGAAAAAGTTTCCAAAGTACATAATTAGCGTATTAACATCATTCCTATTACAACATCAGTGTTCAATGATACAAACCGTATTAGCGTCAAGAAGTAACTTAATAAGTTAATTAAGATGTTTGATCTTCTTAGTGGAATCAATGAAGATTTGGTTCCTCTCCGTATGCTTTAGCTTTAATAATTTCTCAAGTTTATGAGAATCTTAAGGAAAGTGGTCCTCATTTATACAATCCTTCGTATTCAAATTAAAAGAAAATATAACTTTCCTTCACATCATCCTCAAGCTGAAGGGAAAATAGGTTGTTGAAGACCACTTTCATCCTTGAAACAACCAATTCCTTAACGACAGGTGATCTTGAAACAAAATTAACAACAAAAAGGCCTTTTTCAGATAATGAATTTTTAACAGTCAAAAGAACAGTGTTATACTCGTAGTGACTTTCAGGTATGTGGGGATTAGGTCATATATATTTGCAAAAAAACATGATTTATATATATAAATAATAGATTTATAAATAAATAAGGCTTAACCATAAAACAATGAATAATGCTATAGCACACCCACATGTTATTATAAAACTTTACTGATATTACTTACCAACATTGCTTGTTATAACAAAATTACTCACAAACAAAAACCCATGTAATGAAACTAAACCAAAATGTTACTATTGTGTTGTTGCAGCAGCCGTTGCACCTCCAAGTGCCTCTTATAAGGCCATCATTTTAGAAACTCAACATTAACACAAAAACAACAATAATGACAAAAGTACATGCATCTGAAAGTTCGATGTACACTACCTAATACAACCTGATCTTGGCTCTTTTATCTCAACCCCCTAAAATTTATTCATTGTTGAGTTTTCTTCATTACATCTAAAAGCTGAAAAATTCAAAATACATCATTAAGTAAGTAGTTACGACGGTCGATAGGGAAAAAATAAAATTTATTTGGGGCTTGTCACCCATACATTCAAGCATAATTGACATTGGTTCTTTTAATATTAGTTTGTACACCTTTGGCCCCAAAAGTGTCTGAATTACCAAAAAAATGTCTTAAAGAAATATTTTTGACATTTTGGGGGTCAAAAGTGTATAAAGAAAAAATGTACACCATTTATAATGGTCAAACCTCAAATAACACAATTATTAAAAATTAAATAGACCATATGCAAAGAAATTATATTTTCCCATTACAATGGATGTTAATATTATGAATTTAGTTCGTCCCTTACAATAATGAGTACAAAAGATCAACATTATTTTTAACAAAGGTGTCATACTCAGTCAATCCATTCAAAATTGCATCAATATGATCATTAGTGGAAATCACATGACCAAATAAGCCAAAAGATCAACATTATTTTTAATTTTTAAACGATAATCATTAATAGGAAAGGAACCTTTCTTGGTGTTTTACAATTGTGTTTGAATTGAGAGAGCTTCACCTGAGTCCGTGCTGCAAAATATTGACCAAGAGTTAAATTTTCCAACACCTTCACCTGAATCGAACGTGAAATCTTTCCAGCAGCTTCAAGAGTTAAACTTTCTAACAGCTTCACCTGAGTCGGTGGTGCAGAATATTGTTCTGGTGTTCTATAATTGTGTTTAAACTGAGAAGCTGATCTTGTTGCTCCGACTCGAGAAACTCAGAGTTAATCTTCGTGCAACTTTATTTGAATCGGACATGAATCTTTGAGGAACATATATCGATCCATCAAGAAAGTAATGTTTACGTCCTCGAATAGATGTTGAAACATCTTGTTTCCACATTAGATAATTATGATTATCAAACTTTACTGATATTGCATGAGTAAAAGAAATTGGAGTGAATTCTATCGAAGAGGACAAAGTCTTCATTATTGAGATTGAAGAATTTTGCATTAGGGTTCTGATACCATCTTAGGAAACTAAAGAAGATGAAATTAAGTCTATGAAATAATGATTTTCATATAGTAAAACAAATTATAGCTAGAACTGATAAGAAAAAGTTAAAGAAGGAAAAATTTAGTGTACATATTTTTAAACAAAAGATAGAAAATCAGTAATACATGGGTGTGTAATTTATTCAATCATCTAAAATGAATACACATGTTATAGAGAGTAGAGACCATTACCGTTCAGATTATACTCACCTGAAGCACGTGCCCAAATGGATCTCACGTCATGACCTGGAAGCATAAAGTAGGCGGGTCCTTACACCGATCACATCTGCATTGACAAAATCAGTCAAATGGTGCGATGAGTTAAAATGCATATACCAAAACCATAGTATTGGGAGAAAGAGAAAATGTAAATGAAACCTATCTCCATAAATATCATAGACTTAAAATCTTCATCGACCTCTTATTGTGTTGTCGTTGAAGTAGAGAGACTCCACCTAGTACCTACTGCTTCTGGAATTGCTCTGCTAATACTATGGTCTGCATTTAATAGAGGAGCATAGGTGAGGGTTTGAAAGCACAATACCATGAAAATATCATTAAATCACTGAAAATTCCATAAAATCAGTAAAATGTTCCATCATATATTTAAAATATATAAGAAAATCAATTACAAACATGTAAAGCTAAATTCTCATACATAATTCATCAAAGAGAGTAGGTGACTTCAATCAAATCAATGAAAAAATTAAATCCCCATCAATTTAAATCACATGAATATGGACAATGCCTTGTCATACATTACAATACATATTAATGTCTATGTTGATGTAAAAAATTAGATTATCTTTAATTATTCAATCACATATAGAAATAAATAAGACAGAGAATTTTAAAGTGGTTCAGCCTTGAAATAAATGGCCTACGCCCACTATTTTTATTATTGCCGACTGTTTGGAATTCTCGATAATAGGTTTTACCAAGAAATTCCGAGTTCCTTGCTAATGAGGAGGTTACAATGTATTTATAGCCTTGAGGCTGTACAAATGAAAGGACATTGCGTTGTTCTCTAGTAGACCTCTACATCAAGCATTTAATGCGCAGTCATCCTCTTAATTATCCAGATATGAATGCTCTGTACGAGATGCAGCTCGGACTGCCTAAGCTGCTCGGACCGCCTAAGTAGCTCGACATACATGAGTTGTTTGGTACAATAAAGTTCCTCGGAGAACACTTGTTGCTCGGAGCGCTTGAGTTAGTCGGGGAGATTGAGCTCCTCGGAGTCAAGGTGTTGTTCAAAAAATGTTTATGGGTGCCATGTGAATTGACACGTGTCTCCACATAATTAATCCACGTCAGCAGACTAAATTTAGTATCAACAGAAGCCCCCAATGTTTCGTAGTTTGATGTTGAAGAAAAGTATGGAACATTCTGCTGCCTAGACTTTATGGATTTTAGACAAACTTTTGTTGTTTATAACTCCTTTTTTGAGTGCATAGTATCAGGCTTTTAAAGTATTTTGAATTTCCATAACCGCTTCATTTTTCGTGCCTTCTTCTTTTTAGCCGTCGGATACGCAAACGTCCATCCTGGTAATCATTGTTTTTCTCCATTCCCGAGGTAAAGTATTTAAACGCTTCAGAAAATTCGATCGTCTTTTACTTTTTCAAATCTGCATCTTAAAACTTCTTCACTTCTTCTCTATCTTGTGCGTTCATTTCTTCCATTGTTCGTTATCAACCGATTCACCCTTTTCCTGTAAGACCTTCTTCCTTCTCTTTTATTTCCTTTATTCATCATAGTTTACCTTGTTGAGTCGCTTGATAAGTTTTGCTTTGATTTTTCTATTCCTTCATCGGTCATATTGGAAGAACTTTCAGAACCTTCTGACTATTTTTCTTTGGCTGAGGGACATTGGTTCCCCAGTCTCTTTGTGGCCGAATGTGGCTTTTTTTTTTTCCTCCAAACCCTTTATGTTTGGAGTTCTGTCAGTTTTTTGATGTTGTTCCTGCAAAAATAGCGCCAAATACTTGGAGAATAGTCAATGGAGTTCGTAGGTTAAATCAACTTCATGTAACCCGTTTAGGGATTCCGGAGATAATGTACTGTTACAGATGGGTCGTTAGTGATAGTACTTTTTACTTAAAAACTAGGTTTTTGAGTAGGGCATTAGTTGTCAATCTTCCCGATGCCAATAGGGATTATTTTGATTATGGAGTGGTAATGCAAAATTGGCAACATCCTCCATTAAATGGAGACGATGTATATCAAGGTCCTAGATGCCCTCCTTATGGGAATGGGATAGGTTATTTTTATTTTATTTTTGAAATTATGTTTTCTTTGTGTTTGATAAAATGCGTCAATGACATTTTAATTTTTGTTTGTTTGCAGTTGACAGCAAAAGAAAATTCCCCAAAGAGAATGATGTCAATTTGAGACACTTGAAACTTATCTGGAGTTTGCACCAAACCGTTGCTGATGAACACATTAGATCAGACTCTTATTTGTTGCAGTACAAAAGCTATACTTCATCCTTTACTGCTCATCCAGTGGTAGGTGACATCGACCCAGTACCAGCTTCTGAGGGTTCTTCCCCTGAATCAAATATTCCCCTTAGTATCAGAATGAATAGAAGAAAAGCTCCCTCCTTCTTTGACAAATCAGATTCTGCCGATGTGGAGGCAAAGAGAAATAAGCATGATGTCCCAGAGGAAGGGACGAGGAAAATTGATGCACCCCTTCCAGTTGCTGCTACGAAAGTTGCTGAGAAGCCCCCTGTGGCTCCGATCAAGGTTGCTAATGTTTCTCCTCCGAGCGAGATTATCAATATATCACCAACCAAGATAACATCCTTGGTTGAAAATGTTACTGCTCCTACGAGGAAGTCAAAGAAAAGTTCCTCGAATAAACTGGCCGAATCTATCTCTCAGCCTTTAACTGCTGGAAGTGGTGTTCCCACTTTTGTTGCTCCGAGCTCTGCCATGAGCTCGGTGAAGTCTTGGATTATCCCAGATATCCAAGGTATTGAAGACAGTCTTCCTCGTGATAGGGTCATTTCATTGGCTGCTCAACATATTGCCTCAGTAAGTGTTACTAGTTTAAGCTTTCATTTTTTACTGCTACATCTCTGTATTAACTCAAGATTATTTCTTTCTTCAGTTGGTAACATGATTTAAGAGCATTTTGAAGAAGGATGAGGCTATTAAAGCTTGGAGCTCCTCGGGAGGTGTGGAGGAAGCTTTTGTAGGTTTAACTCAGTCCTTAAAGGACTCTCGTCAGAAATATGACGAAGATAAAGTTGCTTGGGAGAAGCAGCAAAAGTCCATCGAGCAAGAGAGAGATCAGGCTGTGGAGATCTCCAAAGGGTTGGACAAAAAGTTGAAGGATTCTGAGCAGAGTAACAAAGTTTTTGAGAAGAGGAACAAGGAGTTAGAGGCTAAGCTCAAAGTGTCTGGAGAGGAAGTTGTTAGACTTCAGAATGTTGAATGTCAGAAGGTGGAAGTGGCAGGGAAGTTGAAGGCTGTTGAGGAGCTTTTTAGAGAAAAGACCTCCTCGGAGAAAGAGAAAAGGAAAAAAGCTGTCAAGAAATCATTCAGTGCTGGTTGGGATAAGGGTTGGAACAAGGGCTTGGCTGCCATGACCTCACAAATGGAGTATGCCAGCCTCAAGTACTTCAGGGATGGATGGGTTACTTCTCTGAAAGAGATAAAGATTGGTGAGAATTCAGAACTGTTCCAGCAACACACCCATGGCCCTCCTCCCTCTCCTAGGGAAGAAGAAGAGGACGAAGCTGCCTCAGAGGAGTCCTCCATGCTGGTCGGAGACCAAGTTCCTCCTGTTCTAGTTGCTCAAACTTTCTATGAGCAACTTCATCTCACCAGTACCTCAGTAAAGCAACTTTCATTATCTTCTGAGCAACCATCCTCCTCATCCCAGCTTCCCGAGGAAGTTGTAAAAAATAAGGAGAAGGTGTAAAGTTGCTCGGGTTCTAATTTTGTTATTCCTTTTGAATGTAACCTTGAGCTTTGTACTTATCTTTATGATGAATAAAAATTTGAACTTTTGGTTGTTCACACTGACTTTTTTCTTCTTATTGCTCAGTCTTTATCTTTATTAATTCTGTTTATGGTTTCTCTTTGCTAGTTTGTGGCCAGGATGGAATTACTATCAGCTCATGATACAGATTTGTTGAAAAAATGCAATGACTACTTCAAAGCTGGTCATGCAAATCTGAATGAGGTTCAAATCATCGATATCCTTGGTCTAGACGCTTCTGAATAAGCAGTCGAGGCCTACCAATATTTTAAGTGCTTGCTCGACCGTACAGTTGCCAACAATGTGGCATATTATGAGATGATTGAAGATATCCAGGGTACCATCGAGGAACTCCAACAATAATACAAGGAATCTTCTGCCCTTTTGCATCAGGGGTATGAGAAAAAAATATTAGCAACTAAATGCTGACAAAAAATATGATAAGTTCATCGCTGCATACGAGAAGAATTAGAAAATTCTAAGGGTTGAGGTCGAGGAGCATAGGCAAATCACGAAACTGCTGGAGCAGGAAAACAATGTTTTAAGAGAAGAGATATCCCAACTGAAATCTGCAGCATCTACCTCGGGAGCCTTGGTCCCTGTCAATGACAAAGGTTTCTCATTCTTGGAGGTAGAGAATGCCAACTTAAGAGATGAGTTGGAGACTTTGAAGAGGACTGGACCTTTTACTTCTGGTCGCGGACGAGCAAGAGCTTCTTGGGAATGAGCAAGGGCTGCTCGGGTTACTATTGAAGAAGCTAGAATACAGACATCCTTGGAGAATCAGGCCTTCCAGTTGATGGCAAAAAATCAAGCATTAACAGAGATGTCTAAGAAGATTCTGAACCTCGACGAGCAGCTTTCTGCACAAAGCTCTGCCTTGGAAAATAAAACAAATATGGTGAGGAATCTTCACGAGCAGCTAGAGAGGTTGACATACCAGTTCCATAAACAGCCCAGAGAGTTTTGGATGGATGGTTACAACGAAGCCCTTTATCATCTCGATGATCGGATTCAGAATTCAAATAACGAGGGTTACAAGCAAGTATTGTTGAACGCACTAGGGGTGTTAAAGTTGGAGAAGGACCATTATCTGTGGGATTACTATGACCCTGGGTTGCTTGAGTTACCCATTCCACCTTTTAAACTTGATATGATCTGGATTCCTGCTCGGGCAATTCCTCAGTGCTTAATCTACAAGTATCTCGGCGACTACAGTTTTCATTCTAATTTTGAGATATCTCGCCCGGAGCACTTCCTTGATCGACCATCTGTGATGAATGTCATGATGCTTCGAGATCTGAACTTCATAAATTCTCCTTATGCCTTAGATGATCCTCCTGCTGGAGTAGAACCTGTTTCAAAGGCAGAGGGAAAGAAACCAATAGAGTAGGATTTTTATGGTTTTTTCTTTTTACAGCATATGTAATCGTTCTCGTTTTGAATGAAAATGTAATCCTTCTCGATTTGAATGAAAAGTTTTGGTCCTTTGTCATTTCATTTTCTTTGCAGAATGTCTTTTCTTGTTGGTTGGTAGGTATATATATGTTTACGACGTATTTATCTTATTGTAGTGATTTTTTAATACTGATCAATAGAACAACTTACATTCCATGGTATTGCTTAACTTAAACAACTATTCCCGACCAACGGGAGTTGGTGGATTTTTATTCCCGACCAACTGGAGTTGGTGGATTTTTTATTCCCGATCAACTGGGGTTGGTGGATTTTTATTCTCGACCAATCGGAGTTGGTGGATTTCTATTCCTGACCAACTAGAGGTGGATATTTATTCCCGACCAACTGGAGTTGGTGGATTTTTATTCCCGACAAACCAGAGTTGGTGGATTTTTTTTCCCGACCAATCGGAGTTGGTGAATTTTTATTACCGACAAACCGGAGTTGGTGGATTTTTACTTTGGACTTTATGAGTAGTGTGTAGCACTAGTATTCCACGAAAAATTTAAATAAAAGGAGATAATTGGGTAAAACATCCAAATCTTTATTCATATTGAAGAAAACTGCATTACATAGGTATTTTAACTACTGATAATATTTGCGTAGATGCTCTGCATTCCATGCGTTCTTAAACTCTTCTCCCTCTAAGGTTTCAATTCGATATGTTCCTGGTCGAACAACCTCTGTTACTCTGTAGGGTCCGTTCCAGTTAGCTTCTAATTTATTGTGCTTTTGAATTACTTTCTTCAGTACATAGTCCCCTTCTTTCAAATCACATTTCTTTACTCTCTTATTGTAGAACAGAGATGTTCGTTATTGGTATGCAACATTCCTGATTGATGCTTATTCTCTAACTTTCTCGAGCATATCCAAGTCTAATCTTCTCACTAAGTCACTAATAAGAGAATTAAAATTCAGTACCCTGTGTGTGGGAAGGCCCAACTCGGCAGGTATAATAGCTTCACTTCCGAATGCCAGCGTGTATGGATATTCTCCTATTGCTGCTCGTGGTGTTGTACGATAAGCCCACAGCACATAATATAGCTCGTTAATCCAATTTGCCTTTTCATCATTCAGCCATTTTTTCAAACCATTCAGCAGCGTTCTGTTTGTCACCTCTGTTTGTCCATTGCTCTGGGGATGGCCTGGTGCAGAGTGGGTTTTCAATATGTTCGACTGATGACAATACGCAGCAAACTCCTCGTTATTAAATTGGGTTCCATGATCTGTGATGAATGCATGGGGAAGACCATATCTATAGATGATATTCTTCCAAATAAATTGGTACACCTTTTCATATGTCATATCAATAAGAGGCTCAGCTTTCACCCACTTAGTAAAGTAATCCACCGCAACCACGAGATATTTAAATCTTCCCCTGGTCGTTGGAAGTGGCCCGACCAAGTCTATTCCCCACATGGGAAATGGCCAAGGGGAAATAATGGGTGTTAACAATGCTTGGGGAGTTCTTCGGATAGAAGAGAAGCGTTGACATTTGTCACATTTTTTGGCATAGGCTATACAATCAGCCCTCATCGTTGGCCAATAGTTTCCTTGCGTCATTATTCTTTGCAAAAGCATCCGACCTGCTACATGGGCTCCACAGGACCCTTCATGGACCTCTTCAATAAAGTCTTTCACCTCGGAGGGATGCACACATCTTTGCAAACCTGCTATAATTCCTCATCTATATAGAATACCATTAATCAATACATAACGAGCAGCTTTAAACTTCAGTTTCTTGCCTGTGAGTTTATCAGTTGGAAAAACCCCTTCTTCAATATATGCCCTGATGGGATCCATCCAAGATGGTCCTAAATCAAGGGTAATAAAGTTCATCATCAGATCTTCGTCTATGCTCCGACTAGCCAAGACTTCTATTGGGATTGTTCTTCTTAGCTCAGTGCATGTTGCTGAGGCTAACCGAGCTAAGGCATCTGCTCTTGCATTCTCTAATCTTAGTATTCTAAATATCTGTACTACAATCAGACTTGATAAAATCTCCATTTCTTTTGCATGATACTTGATCATTAATTCTCTTTTGGCTGCATATACCCCCAGCATTTTATTTATGATCAATTGTGAGCCACTGAATATGATAACCTGCTCAGCCTTCATGGTTTTTGCCAAACTAAGACCAATAATCATTGCTTCATATTCAGCTTCATTGTTAGAAGCTTTAAATTGAATGCGCATAGCATATTCTACATCGATCTCATCTGGGCTGTTTAAAATAATCCCTGCTCCACTACCTGTAGTGTACGAAGAACCATCTACATACAATTTACACACAGGTATCTCATTATCAAACTCTTGGTCGGACATAACTCCTCGGTGGAATATTTGACATTTCCTTATATCCTCCTCCAGCACTTCTTGCTGCTCGTCAACCATCTTCTCTTGCTCGTCTACCGACTGAGGTTGGTCGAATTTTAAGTTTGATAATCCCATGACATCCACAGGCTGGTCGGTATTCAACTTCTTCTCTTCGGAGGTATCTGGATAGGTGAACTCTGCGATAAAATCTGCCACTACTTGCCCTTTAAGTGACGACCTAGGCTCATAAATTATATCGTATTCACCTAATTCTATAGCCCAATACATCAATCTTCCCGATTTCTCTGGTTAGTGCAAAGCTTTCCTTAATGGCATGTCTGTATACACTACTATAGCATGAGCTTAGAAGTATGGGCTCATTCTTCTACTTGCTTCGATCAATGCCAGCGCTAACTTTTTCAACCTTGGATATCTGATCTATGCTCCTCGGAAGGCCTTGCTAGTGTAATAGATTGGTTTTTGTACTCCATCCTCCACTCTTATCAGTGCCGAGCTTACTGCATTTTCTGAGACTGCCAGATACAAATATTATCTTTCTCTCATCAATGGCTTGGATAATAATGGAGGTGCTCCCAGGTATTTCTTCAATTCTTGAAAGGCCTTCTCACATTCCTCGTTCCATTCAAAAGTCTTTCGGAGTGTTTTGAAGAATGGGAGGCATCTATCAGTTGCTCGTGACACAAATCTGTTAAGTGCTGTAACTCGCCCTGTGAGACTTTGCACTTCTTTCTTCATCGTTGGAGATCTTAGCCCCAATAGAGCCTTGATCTTTTCAGGGTTTGCTTTAATACCTCGTTGATTGACAATATACCCGAGAAACATGCCTTCTCGTACTCCGAATGTGCACTTGGTAGGGTTCAACTTCATTTGATATTTATCTAATTGATCAAAGGTCTGGCCTAGGTCAATTAGATGATCAGCAACTTTCTTGCTCTTCGTCAGCATATCATTAACATAAACCTCCATATTGTGACTGATTTGCTCTGCAAACACCTTGTTCATCAGCCGCTAATATATTTCACCTGCATTTTTCAAACCAAAAGGCATAACATTATAACAATAAGTTCCCCTCGGGGTAATAAAAGAGGTACTCTCCCTATCTTCAGGCTTTATTTTAATCTGGTTATAACCAGAATAAGCATCCATGAAACTTAATGGTTCATACCCCGAGGTAGCATCCACCAGTTTATCAATTCGGGGTAAAGGAAAATGATCCTTTGGGCATGCCTTGTTTAGGTCGGTGAAATCTACACACATCCTCCATTTGTTATTCTTCTTCTTTACCATCACCACATTAGCTAGCCAATCAGGATATTTGACACCTTCAATAAAGCAGGCTTTCTGAAGCTTCTCGACCTCTTCTTGTATTACTTGGTTCTTTTCAGGGCTAAATACTCTTCATCTTTGTTTCACTGGCTTCATTTCCTTGTTCACATTGAGCTCGTGACATAGGAAGGCTGGATCTATCCCTGGCATGTCTTCGTGGCTCCATGCGAAAGTTTGTTTTCTATTTTTTAGGAAGACTATTAATTCCTGTTTTAGTGAGGCATCCAACGACGAACCTATTTGTGTTGTTCGTTCCTAGTGCTCGTCGTTCAGAATGACATTTTCAGTAGCTTCCACCACCTGGACTTTTACGAGCTGCGACTCGTCTCTAGGATCTAATGTTTTGATTTCTGCACCCTCATCCACTTGATAGGTAGTAGTCTTTTTCCTAAATTCCTCCAGTTCTTCCTGCTCGGTAGGATAATAGTAGCATTCTCGAGCTACTTTTTGGTCACCCTTCACAATTCCTACTCCAAAATTGGTTGGAAATTTTAGGCATTGATGTACAGTAGATGGTACTGCTTCGAACTTCTTCAAACCTACCCTTCCCATGATGATATTGTAAGCTGATTGGACATTCTTAATCATCATGAAAAAGAGCACTCTTTCTGTTCAACAAGCAGGCCATGTGCCGATGAACATATCCAACTTGATCATCCCAAGTGGAAAAACTTGCTTGCCAGTAAAACCAAGGAGGGGCTTGTGATAAGGTTCCAACTGAGACAACTTTAGATTTAAGCTGTCAAAGCATGAGTAGAACATGATATCGGCCGAGCTACCATTATCCACCAGTACTCTTGATATCATTACTTCCTTCATCCTCATTTTGATCACCAATGGATCATCATGAGGATATAGCAAACCTGCAAGGTCGTTCTTGGAGAAACCGATGACCAGTTTTTCTTTGTTTACCTTCCTCGGGCTATCATCCTCAGCTAGATTTATTCGTTGAATGTATGAACAAGCTTGAGCCTCATTGAGGTAAGATTTCCTCTCTGCAGTAAGGTCTCCACCTCCTGCATCTCCAGCTGTAATAACATTACAATCAAATGATCCAAAACGAATTGAAAATACCTCACGTTCTGGTTGTCTTGGTGTTTTGGGGAGACCGGGGTCGTCTTCTGGATCATCTTTATGATCTCTTTTCTTGTCTTCTTTTGCTCGACAAGGAGATCTAGACCTATGTCTTTCTCGATCGTTTCTCTTTCCATCATTTCTATGATCAACATACTTGGCCAGCTTACCTCGTCTGATGAGTGCTTCAATATCATTCTGAAGAGCTATGCAATTTTTGGTCGTATGACCATGGTCTTTATGGAACTCGCAATATTTGGTCTTATTCCTCTTGTCAAGATCTGTCTTCATTTTCTCTGGACAGTTTAGCTCCTTGTTGTTCTTGATTTCTTCTAGAACGTAGTTTATGTCTACTTTCAAAGGAGTATAATTTCCAAATTTCTTCAACTGTTCCCATGATGGCTTTGCTTTTGACTGCTTGTTACCACCATTGTTCTTATGTTCTTTCTTTTCAGCCTTATCAACCTCCACCTTGGTCTCTTTGGTATCCATATTCTTCTTCGCAGCCATAGCCTCCTCGGCATTCATGATTTTGGCCGCTTTTGCCATCAGTTCTGACATGGTCCTAGGCGGATCTTTGGCCAAAGTGTAGTACAATTTATTGGGCAACAGTCCACTCATTAAAGCAGTAATCGATGTATTTTCCTCATAATCAATAACTTCGATCTTCTCGTTATTCAAACGAGTTATATAATCCTTAGTGCTCTCACCTGTTTTTTGTCTAACACTTAACAAGTGTGCTACTCGTTTAACTGGTTTTTCTCCAAAATAGAAATTTCCAATAAAGAGCTCGGCGAGTTGAAAGAAAGTTGAAATCTTCCCTCGAGGAAGATATTGTACCATATTTGAGCAGATCCGATAAGAGTTCCCGAAAATGCCCTGCATCTCATCTCATATGGCACGGCATAGATATCGGCAACAGCATGGTATTGTTCTATATGAAGGACAGGGTCAGTTTTTCCATCATATTTAGGAGTCACAACAGGTGATTTGAACTTTGATGGTGTGAGAAAATCCACAATTGCCTGGATAAAAGGTGTCCCTTGGACAAAAGTTCTTTGTAGAGGATTCTTTGCCTTAGCCATTTCCCCTAGTCTATCCTCCCACCTTTGAATAGAGCCTTTCCATGCATCATTTCCCTCCTCGGGCCTATTGGTTCGAGCACCTGATTGTGTTTAATTTGCTTCCTGGGATCTTTCATTATGAGCAGTTCGTCGTGATTGGGTAGAACCCTCCCTTAGATCGGATGGTCGTTGAAAGTTCCTCGACACAATCCTAGGAGGACTTTTATTCCTCCTAGAACCCAAATGATCAAAAGGAGAGACTTTACTCAACCTTTCAAGAGTACTTGTTCTTTTTGGATATATAGTGATGTTTTGTTGAGTGTCTGTAGCTCGTACTGAGGAAGTACGCCCAGGCTGATAAGAAGGATCATGAGATCTCTCAGTACGATATGAATCAGTGCGTCTGGATCGAGATTCCTTTGAGAGTAACGTTCGCCTAGAAGGTAACCGGGTATTTCTTTGAACACTTCGTTGTCCTGAATGGGTAGATACCCCACCCTGGACAGTTTGTATGAGTTGTCACATAGTCTCTTGCATGACCGTCTGGCCCTGGGCTAAATTAGCTATTATTCCAGCTAGATCTTGGATATTTGGAGGAGCAGATGGATTCGGGGGTTTTCCAGCATTTCGATTACTGGATTCAGGATTATCAACCATTGGTGATGAATTGTTTTGGTGAAAAACGATAATTACAGTCGTTTCCCACAGACGGCGCCAATCTGTTGATGTAAAAAATTAGATTATCTCTAATTATTCAATCATAGATAGAAATAAACAAGACAAATAATTAAAGTGGTTCATATTTGAAAAAAATGGCCTACGTCCACTATTTTTATTATTGCCGACTGTTTGGAATTCTCGATAACAGGTTTTACCAATAAATTTCGAGTCCCCTGCTAATGAGGAGGTTACAATGTATTTATAGCCTTGAGGCTGTACAAATGAAAGGACAATGCGCTGTTCTCTAGTAGACCTGTACATCAAGCATTTAATGCGCAGTCATCCTCTTAATTATCCGGATATGAATGCTCTTTACGAGATGCAGCTCGGATCGCCTAAGTAGCTCGACATACATGAGTTGTTTGGTACAATAAAGTTCCTCGGAGAACACTTGTTGCTCGGAGCGCCTGAGTTGGTCGGGGAGATTGAGCTCCTCGGAGTCAAGGTGTTGTTCAAAAAATGTTTGCGGGTGCCATGTGAAATGACACGTGTCTCCACATAATTGATCCACGTCAGCAGACTAAATTTAGTATCAACAGTCTATTTGGTGAACTATTTAATCTCGAATTCTTATTGACATAATCTATTACTATCTAAACAGTGCCTTATTCACACTTTCACCATGTGAGAGACTTAGCTAACTATTGATAAATTCAAGTACATTATGAGAGAAATATGAGAAAATTATAATTTGTATATGGTATATATGGAGGTGAAAATATAAATGAAATTGAATATGAAAATCCATAATACTTACTTCACCAAAATTACATCAGCATCAACAATAGTAAAATAATAACATAGTCGCATCAGTCAGAGGTTATGCAACCTGCACTCTATTATTATCTAAATGTTACAAGTTCAGACCCAAATCTTTTATTAATTGTTCCAGTTATGTAAACTAATGATGAATGGAGAGTTAAACGATACAACAAAAGGCCATAATCAATGATTATTAATAAAATGAGAAACTTTTGGTATCCTAATCCTTTTAAGTGGCTTCATGCACCTGTATCGCGCTCAAGCTCATACTGCAACATTCTCAAGTCACCTGATCTCTGGTCATAGTTCTCAGGCCTAATACTTTCAATGTTGCCTCCCTCACATGCTGTAACTTGCTTTTGCACCATGCACATCTCAAGGAACTGGTCACATAAGAATGGTAATGATATTTAGCTACAGATGTGGTAATAAAAAATCCACTCATTCAATATAATGTGGTAATAAAAATTTAAGAAATGAGTACGAAGTATCTCACTTGGTGAAAGTATGAACAAAATAATTTATAAAGGAAAAGAAAAAATCCCATAAATACACATAACCTTAAACCCCTGCATCATAAAACTCTTCTTTGTCACCCAAACTCTTCCTTTCCATGTTCTTGCTCATCTATGAATCTTCATTTTCTTTAGATGGCTCTTCATATATTGTGGTTGGAGTTGAAACCAATGCCCCACCAGATTTTACAATCCCTTTGGGCTCCGTAGTGGCGAGCAAGTCTAAGCTAGGTGAAAATTTCTGGAGAAGTTGAAGAGCCAAAAAAGCATAATATTCAATAAATGAAAAGAAAAAATCCCATATATACACATAACCTTAAATCCCTGCATCATAAAACTCTTCTCTGTCACTGAAATTACTATAAGTGTAATATAAATATAAAGATGCACTAATAATCAAAGGGGAAAGTTAAAATTTCAGAATGGGGAAAATTAAAACTCCAATTGCAAACTAAAGGAAGACAACTCAAACTTCACCTCAAAATCACTTATATTTTAATTCATGTCAATGTGAATATCCTATATGAGACAACGACATTTTAGGAATACATAAGGTTTCACTCCCTTTCTTAGATCTCATTCCAACACACAGAGAGATTTACCGGTCGATTCGGATTGGAGAGGTTTTATTTTGGGTTTCGTGAGATTGGGGATACTCCGACAAAGGGATCCGATGTTGATCGGTCGGGAAATGATGCTGGATTGGTTGGGTAGATACTTGTATAGTGATGAAGAAAGTGGCTAGTAAATACTTTGATCCTGATGAAGACATTGGCAAAAAAACCATGAGTCCATGTATGAAGAATCCTGCTGGGATGGTTCAAATGGTTTAAATAAGGGTGTGACAGTCAAATGTATGCCTAATCCTGCCGGGATGTTAGGTATGCCTAATCTTTGATCTCAAACTACATCGAATTCCTGCTCAGTTGATCTCAAACTAAACCACAATAGAAATTTTAACCTAAACTCCTGGTTAATGTAAACCTCACATTCGAGCCAATGAATGATCTTTACGTGATACTCGAAATTATAATCCAAACAAACTTTTAATCCATCATTGTTCATCATAGTGCTACAAACAAAAACCAACTTATAAGTCTCTATAGATAAATATTATTTACTTCTCAATTCTTCTATTGAACGAATAATATTGTATATAGAATATGGAAAATAAATAAACATTATTGAGTTTTAACATTATTGAGTTTACTTTGATCTAGAATCAACAACAATAACTAAAAAGTGAAATTAGAATACTGTGAAAGCTAAACAACCAGTATGAACATATTTGAAATGATGGAATCGGAAGATGTGTACAAAGATAAAACGAAATGTGAAATCAAAACTACCAAATTTGAAATCAAAACCATACAATTGTGAAATTAAAATTCGTCTATAGACAACAAAAACCATACAATTGCTTTAATCAAGTCCTCTTCACAATACACCTAAAACAGTTTAATCAACGTACGGTTTCACCATCAACAATTTTCCATTTCACATAATATGGGATATTGTAAATTTCATTAGGCATTTAACTCACCTTTGTAGTCCAGCATTTGCTTTCAAGATTGTGGATCACATCAATTGTTCCGGTGTAGTTCCAGTTCTTAACGACATTAGAGGGCCCATCGTCGCATTGTCGACACATCTTATGCAGTAACCTGCCAAGTGAGGTTTTAAAATATATTAGAAAAATTGAGGTTTGGCAAATAATTGTTCCAATTGAATTAGTTGAAGTACCCTCCCACCGGCTTGTCTCCCATAGTCATTTGCCAACTTAACCTTAATTGCTTGAGCATGACTTAAAACCAACACCCTTATACACGTTTATTAAAATATGAAAAAGAACACCCTTGAAAAGATATATCTACTCACACACCTCTCTTTTATAGATGAGGTCCCATGTTAGAGTTTATCTATTAATGACAACTCACAACACATTAAATCAGCCGAAACTAAGTATCATGCATAATAGAAAAATATAGATGTACATGTAGCTCTAGCTCTATATGTATCCACTTTGGAAGAACACATGCATGAACTAAATATACATTTAAATCTATGAACATTCCATTTCATATATACATTTATATATCATGCATGTTATTTCTTTCGAATTTCAGATGTTCAAAATGAGGTATAATACACTAGTTTTCAACATTCAAGTTTTGTGAAATATGTCTTTACCATATGTTAAATGTACATTCGTTTGAGCATTTTGTCGAACACCTGACATGGAGCTGGTTATAAACACCCAAAATGGTCATAAACACATGCAAAAGAAAACGCTCAAAATATGTGAAATGATAACTGCAAATTCTTTAAACAGAAAAAATAAGAAAAATAATCATCACACACACCTACACAAATACTTAACCTTAATTCCTTGAGCATGACTTAAAACCAACACCCTCATACACGTTTATTACAATATGAAAAATAACACCCTTAAAAAGATATATCTACTCACACACCTCTCTTTTATAGATGAGGTCCCATATTAGAGTTTATCTATTAATGACAACTCATAACACATTAAATCAGCAGAAACTATGCTTGATACACAACAAAAAATATAGATGTACATGTAGCTCTAGCTATATCTGTATCCAATTTGGAAGAACACGTGTTTGAACCAAATATACATTAAAATATATGAACATTCAATGTCAGCTATACATTCATATATCATGCATGCTATTTCTTCCTAATTTCAGATGTTCAAAATGATGTATAATACTCCAGTTTTCAACTATCAAATTTTGTGAAATAGATCTTTACCATAGGTTAAATGTACGTTCGTTTGAGCATTTTGTCGAACACCTACCATGGAGATCGTCATAAACACCCAAAATGGTCATAAACACATGCAAAAGAAAACATTCAAAATATGTGAAATGGTAAGTGCAAATTCTTTATACAGAAAAAATAAGAAAAATAATCATCACACACACCTACACAAATATACTCACCACACACACTTACCAAAGGTCGAGAATCAAGATTCACTCAAAGAATCAACAAATCTGAGAGAGAGATGAAGCAAAAATGGAGGTTGAGTTGTTGAGAGGAGGTGGAGTGGAAAATCACAAATGAGTGAGAGGGAAATGATAGGGTTTTGTTTGGGGCTTGGCAAAAATTGAGACTTTGGGAAAGTGAACCGGGGAGAGAAAATATCCTATTTTTGATGTATGACTAATATACCCTTTGTTTTTTAATCACAATGAAATTTTAGAAGGAAAATGAGGGGAAAAGTAAATTTTAGTTGGTTAAAATTGTAAATGTCATATAAATTAAAAAATTAGGTGTGGTGAGTTATAGAGCTTATGGTGTGAATTATGATCTCACCTTCCACTTAGTGCCTTGTTGGCTTCGATCTGAATCGTGAAGTGTCTTCCCATCATATGAATAGTGAAAACACCATTGTAACTTTTTTTTTAATAATTAAAGGAATCATTAAAAACCCATCGCTAAGGGAGTGAACCCGTATACAGGAAGTATACAAAGAAAAATAATACAAGAACAACGAAGAAAATAAATCAACCTACACCTGCCACGTAGACTCCCACATTACAACACTGAGTGGATTTCCTCCATGAGCTGATCCACATCCTGAATCGTGACTGATATCTTCCCCTTAGACTAGTTAATCAGGGTGCTTAAAAATAGATAACGAATCCTTGAGGGCGCCATCTCAATACATTCAAAACATCGAGTATTCCTCTCCTTCCATATCGTCCACATAATATAGTGCGGGACCATATGTCGTACCCGTTTATCTCCCACCCACCCCCAAGGAGGCTTCCACACCTCTAAAAGATCCCTCACTGACGCTGGCATAACCCATACGGTCTTAGTAATGGCTAAAAAAATATCCCACAGCCCTCTCGTCACCCTACAGTGAAGAAGAAGATGGTTGGTCTTCTCCTCTTCCTCCTTACATAACCAACATCGACTGGCCAATTGATATCTTCTCTTCTGCAAACCTTCTGTCGTCAAAATAGCCTGTCTAACAGCCTTCCAAATAAAGAATCTCACCTTAGGAGGCGCCTTCACCTTCCAAATCTTTTTCCAGGGGAATCGGACCCTGTGGTTCCCCTGTCACTCAATATAGCGTAGTATCCCCTAAACGTGAAAACCCCTGATCCACCCCCTTCCACCTCAAAGCATCATCCCTTTCCATCGGACGGGGAGCCGAGCTCAACCAATCAAAGAACAAATCCACCTCTTGTAGTTCCCAGACCCATAGATCCACCTCATCGTTGGCATTCAAATGATCTAACACTGTACCGTCTTAATTCACCCCCAAGTTATAAATACCGGGAAAGAGGTCCTTAATAGTCCCATTCTCGCCCCATTTATCTTTTCAAAATTTAATCTTATTACCTTTCTCTAAAATAAACTCGGTATTTTTAGAATAATCCTCCCATTCCCTCGATATATGCTTCCACATACCCATTCCATGGGCTAAAGACCCCACGCCCGGCCTCCACCCCATCTGTGAAGAACCCCACCTCGCCCTAAATACTCGTCTCCACAATCTATTTTCCTCTCGAGGGAAATGCCACAACCACTTCCCAAGAAGAGCTCTATTAAAATTTCTCAAGTTCCTCACACCCGCCCCGCCCTCCTTAATGGACTTACATACCTCCTCCCATCTAACTAAGCTATGCTTGAAACATCTTCATTGCCTCTCCACAAGAACTCCCTCATGATTTTCTCCATTTTTTTTACGTACATCCGCAGGTAAAGGAAAAATGGACATGTAATAAGTTGGCAAACTAGACAAGCAGCTCTTGATCCGAGTAAGCCTACCCCCTTTAGATAAAAATCAGTTCTTCCATCCCGCTAGCCTCTTCTTCATTCGCTCCAAAACTAGGTCCCAAATCTCCTTTGACTTATACTTGGCTCCAAGAGGCAAACCAAGGTAAGTATTCGGAAAGACCCCTCTCCTGCCGCCCAAAATTCTGACGATCTCTTCCACATTGTCCACTTCCCCAATCGGGATCAACTCACACTTCCCTGCATTAATCCTGAGCCCCGAAACAACCTCAAAACAAATCAGCAGCATCCTTAGTGCACGAATTTGACTACGATCGGCATCAAAGAAAATAATCTTATCATCCGCAAACAATAAATGAGAAACCATAATCATGTTCGTGCTCGGAGACCCAAAATCGAAGCCCCTAATCCACCCAGCAGCGACCACCCTTCCCAGCATCATACTGAATGCCTCCATTACGAGGATGAATAAAAATGGGGATAACAGATCACCTTGATGAAGTCCGCGTGAACTTGGGATAAAACCTTTTGGAACCCCATTAATCATCACAAAAAACCTATCCGTAGTAATACACCTCTTAATCCAACGGCACCACCATTCTCCAAATCCCATCCTTCTTCACAAGTAAAGCAGAAACTTCCAGTTAACATGACCGTATGCCTTCTCAATGTTGATTTTACAAGCCATCCCCGGACAACCACTCTTAGTACTATCCTCCACACACTCATTAGCTACCAAGACCGCTTCTAGAATCTACCTCCCCCCACGAAGGCATTTTAAGACTCCGAAATAAGAGGGTCAATAACCTTCCTCAGCCATGCAGACAACACTTTGGCAAGAAGCTTATAAATACTCCCAATCAAAGTAATAGGCCGGTAGTCTCTAATGTCAATCGAACCCCCTTATTAGATACTAGGGTAATGAACGACGCATTTAACCTCGACAAAAAGTAACCTCGATCATGAAACTCATCAAAAAAATCCATCACACCAGTCATGACTACCTGCCACAATTGCTGAAAAAAAGCCATCATGAAACCATCCGGGCCCGAGGACTTATCCCCACTCATAGACATGAGAAACTGCTCCATTTCATCTTCAGTAAATGGAGCCTCAATAGCATCAACCTCGTGAATCGGGATGCTACCCAACTCCTCCCCATTAATGGATGGCCGCCACACCTCCTCTTCATTAAACAAATCCTCATAGTACTGAGCAATTACCTCCCTCATCCTTCTCTCTTATTAAAACACCACTCCCTCCACTGAGATTTTCCCAATGTGGTTACCCCGCCTGTGTGAGTTTGCCACCGAGCGGAAAAACTTGGTATTCGAGTCTCCTTCCCTCAACCACATTATCCTCGATTTCTGACGCCAACTTATTTCTTCTTGGATTAACCTCTTCCCTATTTCCTCCTTTTTAACCTCTCTCCCCCTTCTTTCCTTCTCAGAGAACCCATCTCTCCCTTTTTTCTCGTTTAACCTCTTCACCTCTTCCAAATACGTCGTTGTGACCTGTCGCACCTGACCAAAAACCTCTCTATTCCACCTTTTGATATCTTCTTTAAGCAAGCCCAAATTTTTTGCCAATCGAAATCTAACATCCCCCTCTACCTCATACCCAGGCCACCAAAACTCACCCGCTCTACAAAATCATACCCCTTGAGCCACATATTCTCAAATCTGAAAGGAATCCTTCCCTCCCTCCACCCTCCACACTCTAAAAGAATAGGCCAATGATCGAAAGTAACCCTGGGTAAGGTGGATTGAATCACCCCAGGGAAGTGTTCCTCCCACCACTGAGAAATCAAAAAACGGTCCAAATGAGATAACGATGGGATGTCCCTAAAACTGGACCAAGTAAATAACCCCCCTTCAAGAGGCAAATAAGTCATCTCCAATTCATCAATAAAATCGGAGAAGTCGGTCATATATCTGCATACTCTACCTCCGCTGCTTATCTCAGCTCCAAATCTCACCACATTGTAGTCCCCCCCATACACGAAGGGGAACCCCACACCCTGCTCACTCCAGCCAACTCCTCCCATAACTCCCATCTAATAGTATCCTCCACTGGCCAGTAGATTCCCGAGAAACTCCAAATAAAATAATCCTCTACATTTTTAAAAAGACATGATAAGGACCAGCTACCCTTGAGGCTCTCCATCACTTCTACCACTGCTGAATTCCACAGAATTACCACCCATCCCGAAATGCCCACTGCATCTAGACTAACCCACTTGATCCCCTGCCCTCCCCAGATTGATCTCACGCAACCTTCATCCATAACACTCATTTCAGTCTCCTGAAGACACAAAATATCGGGCTTCCACCTAGCAATCCCCCCCCCCAACTATACCCCTTTTATTAGTGTCGTTCAACCCCCTCACATTCCACGAAATAATTCGTAGTTTCATTTAATCACAAAAATGCTCTTATGTCCTCCCCCTTTTCCCACCCACACCCCTCTCTACCCCCCTCACACCTTCTTGTATTTTTTTGAATAATTCCCATGTTTCACTCTCCACCCCCTCAACAATCACTCCCGAATCTGTGCTGAAAGATCCTAACAAAACCTCCCTCCACCCCACCGGGTCTTCATCCCAACCTTATTCCTCACATCCCCCATTATTCTCCTCTTGTCTCGAAATCTCTAAGTCCACCCATAGTCTTGAATCATTTAATTCATCAAAATACGAGCCTCCTCCCCTTCCCCACAACCCCTCCTTGTAGACTTCTCGCTTGCAACCACAATAGTCTTGACACTATTCGCTGAGTCCCCCAAGAGTTGCCTACTTATATTTCCCTCCTTAGTACGGCCCGCCTGGGATACTAATTTTCCACAATTCGATTTTCCCACTACTTTTTTTATTGCAATATTTCCTCGAGTTCCTAAACGTCTTGATATTTTTAAGGCCTAACATAGCATTTTCGAGATATACCACTTTTTTACCTTTCTGATTTTCATAGACTATTTCCATCCCCGCCTTTTTTTTAATATCCTTGATGATGCTAAGATTTAGCACCACCGAATAAGTGATATTGAGCTCAAAGAGTAGTGACCATGGAAGCCATAGGGATGTATAAGTGTATAAGTGTGTAGAAGGAGATGAGTATAAGAGGAAATAAGGCAATGATGTATAGTGGTTCAGCCAATTTAGCCTACATCCACTGTGAGTGTGTGATCCACTAAGTATGGGCACCAATGGCCTTGGATACAATGCACATAAGCTCCTCTCTCTCTCTACTATGTTTACAAGCAGAGTTTTAGCTAGGGTTATAGTAATCGATTTTTTCCCTGTAGGGTTGTAGGTGACAAGTATATATAGGTCTTGGGGGGTGTAGTGTACCCCACAAGTATGCATGTTGCATGTGAATGATGATCTAGCCAATCCCCTGTTGACATCTGTAGATGCCAAATGATGACATAATATTCCCTCACGTGAGGGTGTAATTTTGTTATAACGGTCTCCCATGTGCCATGTGAGCCTCACGTGCACTGTTCCACGCGTCTCCCAAACCACGCGCTGTGATGATGTCACCCTTGGCCTTTGATATGAGGCCGAGGGAAAAGTTCCTTTCGGTAATGAGTCTGGCATAATTCTGGCCTCGTACTGTCGTACCCTCGGAGGGTCGTCCGGAGCCTGATGAAGGGTCAGCCCCCTGAGGGGTCGTCTGGAACCTGATGAAGGGTCAGCCCCCTGAGGGGCCGTCCGGAGCCTGATGAAGGGTCAGCCCCCTGAGGGGTCGTCCGGAGCCTGATGAAGGGTCACCCCCCTTGAGGGGTCGTCTGGAACCTGATGAAGGGTCGCCACCCTGAGGGGTCATCCGAAGCCTGATGAAGGGTCAGCCGCCTGAGGGGTCATCTGGAGCCTGATGAAGGGTCGGCCCTCTGAGGGGTCGTCTGGTTGGAGGGTATATATGGGTATATCAATCACCCCCCAACCCTCAGCCATAGATGATACTGAGATGGCTGAGGGATAATGTTGCTTTTGAGACAAGTGTATTGCCTGTTAGATGAGTGACACCTGGGCAAACACTCGTTATTGTTCCGGTTTCCAAGGTGTGGCGGTTGCACACGACCTAGGACTTTGGGCCCTAATGATGCCCTCCTCGTGGGCTGTGATCTGCCTTGGTTAATGGGCCCACTCATTACTAAGGTATTTAAGAGATTTTTGAAACCTTTCCTTCTCTTCTTCTTCTTCGCGCCCAAGCTCTCTCTCTCTAGATTTCCAACAGACAGACCTGCATATTTCGACATTTCAAGTTTGGCACCCTCTTTCTCCTTCCTCAGGTAATCCCTCTACCCTAGTGTCCTCTTTTACTTTCATTTCTTTCTTTTCTTTAGGCTTGTATGGTCGGACTTATGCTGTTTTATATTATTTTTGGCATCTTCTCCGGCGACTGGTTTTTGAGTGTTCTTGAGCTTTCTTGAGTAAAACCCTTGATTTCTTTTGTTTCGATCCAAAAGTCCAACCTGGTCAACTGTAAACTTGTTTGTAGCTAGCTTAGTTAAAATCTCTAAGTGTGGGGTCTTCCCTTTAATGCTTAGGAGGCTTTATAGTTTAGCATCTGAATTCCCATCCTTGAGATAGAAGCTCTTTGCAGAGATCAGACGAATAGAGGAAGAGGAAGAGAGGAGACGAGTGGCCGACCCTAACTGGGTACGACCCATCTTTCCCAGTCCTCTAGCCACAATAAACCATTTGAACCGATTGAGTCTTGTGGGTCATCCTATTATCCAGCCGAGTGTCATTCAAGCGAGATGGACGAGAGAGCATCCTCGTCAACTAGCGCTAGACCTTCTGGTAGAATAGAGATATCTGACCTAAGCCCGGGCCGACAAGCCGAGGGTATGGTCCCCTCCGAGGCTGTCCCTGTGACAACCCTATCTCCACATGCCTTCCAGATGGCCTTTCCCCATGGACCTCTGGCTGATGACGAGGCCGAGGGAGAGGGGACTGAGGACGAGGGCGATGATTTAGATGACCATGTTGATACCTCCCATGCCTCGTCCTATATCTCTTCAGTTAGGGATCGCGACCTCTTACTGTGGAGGCATGCCTATGGAGTTCCCCACAGCATAACTATGAGGGTTCCCTCTGAGGACGAGAGGGTTTTTTAGGGTGAAGAGGGAGAGGTTGCAGTATATGAACAAATGTTCAAGGTAGGTGTCAGACTCCCTTTACATCCGGCCGTCGTAGACATTTGTTCGGCCCTCGGCATTGCCCCCTCTTAACTTCCTCCCAACTCTTGGAGGATGATCCTGGGCTACATCTCCCTATGGAAGAATGCTTTCACTGATGAGCCCTCGGCTAACGTATTCTTGGCCTGCTACAATATCACCTCTTCGTCCAAACAGCCTGGGTACTATCATCTAGGGGCGAGGAGGTCTGAGAAAAAACTTCTCCATGTGGCACAAACCTCCAACCATGATTGGAAGAAGAGATTCTTCTTCGTCTCTGGGGAGTGGGAGTTCTCCACCGAGGCATCTCCTGTAGCCGATGGTCCGAGGGTCCCCCGAAGATGGTCTAACCCGTCAATGAAGGCCAGGTCAGACACCGGACTTAGCCTGGAAGAGAAAGATATTGTTGAATATCTGAGAGGACGAGGGAGAGGGGGTGAACTTCCAAAGTTTGAAGATCTGATGACCCCTCGATTCCTCAAGGAAGCTGGTCTGAAGGTCGGCCCCCTTACAGAACTATGTGAGTTATACTTTTCTTTACTTTTTTCAAGTGTTTCCTTTTTATCTCTGCATTTTTCTCACGTGTCGTACCCTTTTCAGGTCGTCCTGTTGGTGTATCAGACTACCTCTGGGAAATGAATGCTCCCAGTTTACTATCAGGCTTGGCAAAGAAGAAGGGCAAGGAGCCTCAGCAGGCTCCGAGGAAGACAAGGGCCGTGGGGCCGACGGTTGTTGAGCCGACAACCGATAGCCACAAAAGAAAAGAGCCTGAGATTCCTGTTGACCCTCGGCCAGATTCTCGGACAAGGGCAAGGGTCGAAGCATCTAAAGGGACTACTTCTTCGTCAAGCATGGGGGCCTTCTGGTCCCAGAACTTAGCACATCTGAGGGTCGAGCTCTCATCACTCATCGCAAATTTGAGGGCAGCCAAGGCATCAATGTTTTCTGCTCCCTCGGCTGCTGATTATGACTTTATGTTAAAGATGCCTCCAGCCAAAGTGTATGACTATAGTCTGCATGCTCTAGCCCAGGTATTGGTCTTGATTCATTCCTTTAATTTCATTCTTTCACCAACTGTTTCCTCGGCCTCTTGACATCTGTTTATTATCTGTGCAGTCTATATGAGCCTTTACCTCGGCAACTAAATGGATGGCTGAGAATCAGGAGAAATTCCATGAGGCCGAGAGGGCCATCCAGCATGAGGCCGACCTGCAGGCTGACTTAGATACTGCAAAGGCTGAGCTAGAGAGTGCCAGAACTGAACATGCATGAATTATGGATGAGCTGACGAGGCAGCATGATGAGGACCTGAAGGCCAAAGACTTCCTTCTAAAGGAGAAGGTGAAGCCATGACCCATCGGGAGGCCCAGTTTAAGATTGAGCTATCTGAGGCTGTGAAGAAAGTCGAGGCAGACGCTGTGGAAGCCTATAAACTCTCAGATGAGTTCCAAGGCTTCGGCCTTGAGTACTTGGAGAGAGGGATAAGGACGGTTTGTCGGTGGGTCGTCCTCAAGTTCGGCGATGTCGTCTCTTCAGTCCGTCCCTCTCTGGAAGCCGTTCAACTGGACGACCCCTTGATTGCCGAGGCTCTAACCCAGGTGGAATCCCAAGTGCAAGTCAAGGGTGTTAGTACGTCTGAGGATCAGCCAGTTGTGGTCATTGAGGAAACCCCTCTTGTGGATGTGGAGGCCCTGCCTTCTGATATTGTCCCATAGGGTGGCTGTCTGTAGCCCATACCCTCTTGATGTAATTAACATTTTTGTACTCTTATCTTGTATAACACTTGATATTTCATTTATACTATCATCTCCTTTGCTGTCTTCCATGTTTTGCCTTTTGCATTATTTGTGTTGTGAATCTTTGTTAATGCTACTAACCTCTCCCTCGTCTTTCTTGAGGGTGAACGAGGGGTCATCCCCTGCGTTGGACCTCATTATAGCGGAGGATTAACCACCAAATTAACGGTTTTAAACAAAGTAATCCCTCGTCTTTCTTGAGGTCAGTGGTGTGGTCATCCCCTCCACTGGCCCTCATCATTGCCGAGGGTTAAACTTACCAAATTAATGGTTTTTAACAGGGTATTCCCTCGTCTTTCTTGAGGACAATGGCGGGGTCGTCCCCTCCATTGACCCTCATTATAACCGAGGGTTCAACCTACCAAATTAATGGTTTTTAACAAAGTTTTCCCTCGTCTTTCTTGAGGTCAATGGTGGGGTCGTCCCCTCCACTGACCCTCATCATAGTCGAGGGTTCAACTTACCAAATTAATGGTTTTTAACAAAGTTTTCCCTCGTCTTTCTTGAGGTCAGTGGTGGGGTCGTCCCCTCCACTGGCCCTTATCATTGCCGAGGGTTAAACTTACCAAATTAATGGTTTTTAACAGGGTATTCCCTCGTCTTTCTTGAGGACAATGGCGGGGTCGTCCCCTCCATTGACCCTCATTATAGCCGAGGGTTCAACTTACCAAATTAATGGTTTTTAATAGGGTATTCCCTCGTCTTTCTTGAGGTCAATGGTGGGGTCGTCCCCTCCACTGGCCCTCATCATAGCCGAGGGTTCAACTTACCAAATTAATGGTTTTTAACAGGATATTCCCTCGTTTTTTTTAGTACAATAGCGGGGTCGTCCCCTCCATTGACCCTCATTATAGCCGAGGGTTCAACTTACCAAATTAATGGTTTTTAACAAAGTTTTCCCTCATCTTTCTTGAGGTCAATGGTGGGGTCGTCCCCTCCACTGGCCCTCATCATAGCCGAGGGTTCAACTTACCAAATTAATGTTTTTTAACAGGGTATTCCCTCGTCTTTCTTGAGGACAATGGAGGGGTCGTCCCCTCCATTGACCCTCATTATAGCCGAGGGTTCAACTTACCAGATTAATGGTTTTTAACAAAGTTTTCCCTTGTCTTTCTTGAGGTCAATGGTAGGTCGTCCCCTCCACTGGCCCTCATCATAGCCGAGGGTTCAACTTACCAAATTAATGGTTTTTAACAAAGTTTTCCCTCGTCTTTCTTGAGGTCAGTGGTGGGGTCGTCCCCTCCACTGGCCCTCATCATTGCCGAGGGTTAAACTTACCAAATTAATGGTTTTTAACAGGGTATTCCCTCGTCTTTCTTGAGGACAATGGCGGGGTCGTCGCCTCCATTGACCCTCATTATAGCCGAGGGTTCAACTTACCAAATTAATGGTTTTTAACAAAGTTTTCCCTTGTCTTTCTTGAGGTCAATGATGGGATCGTCCCCTCCACTGGCCCTCATCATAGCCGAGGGTTCAACTTACCAAATTAATGGTTTTTAACAGGGTATTCCCTCGTCTTTCTTGAGGATAATGGCGGGGTCGTCCCCTCCATTGACCCTCATTATAGCTGAGGGTAGTTCTCTGTAGATGTTTCCATGCGTACTAGAACTGATGAACACAGGATGAGAGGAAACACTGGTATTTCTCATTAATTTTCCAAGTGTTCTGTCGGAGCAACACCTATTATAATTATGGTCCATCAAGACCTTACAACACTATTGATAGTATTTTTTTAAATGATCTGCATTCCAGGGGTTGGAAAAGGGTTCCCCCTCTAGGTTTTCTAGTCTATAGGTCCCAGGGACGACTTCATCGATGACCCTATACGGTCCATGCCAATTAGGATGGAGCTTGTTGGGCTTTTGCCAAGTCTTTTTGAGGACCAAGTCCCCCACTGCGATTGGCCTCTGTTTCATCCTCTGATTATAAAACCTTGCGGTCCTCTGCTAATAGGCAGACTTCCTTATCTCAGCGTCCTCCCTCCTTTCCTCAATCAGGTCTAAGTCGAGTCTCCTCTCTTCTGTATTTATCTGGGGGTCATACATTTTGACCCTATGAGTAGGAAGCTCAATCTCAGTGGGGATGACGGCTTCTGAGCCATAAGCTAGCATGAATGGGGTCTCTCCGGTAGAGGTCTTCACCGTCGTCCTATATGCCCACAATACGACATATAACTCATCGACCCATCTTCTTTTTGCCTCCTCAAGCCTCTTCTTGATTCCATCTAGGATCATGCTGTTTGTAACTTCTGTTTGCCCATTGGCCTGAGGTCGGCCTGGGGTGGAGAAAAATTGTTTGATACTCACCCTTTCACAGTACTACCGTATAGAGGTATTCTTGAACTGAGTCCCGTTATCCGAGATGAGGGTGTTGGGGAGACCATATCTGCATATAACATTTTTCCAGATGAACTGGAAGGTCTTCTGCTCTGTAATTGTCACCAATGGTTCAGCCTCCACCCATTTTGAGAAATAGTCAATAGCTACGATGAGGAATCGATAGTTATTGACTGCTCTTGGTAAGGGTCCTACGAGGTCGATCCCCCACACTGCAAATGGCTATGGGGATGTAATGGAGGTAAGAGGCTGATGGGGTTGGTGAGGGATGGTGGCAAATCTCTGGCATTTATCGCACTTTATACATATGCCCCGACGTCTTTCCCCAAGGTCGGCTCACCCTCTTGGCTAAGGATCTACCCCCGATGTGGCTTGAGCACGATCCTTAGTGCACCTCTTGAAAAATGGAAGGGACTTATGAGGGATGCACACACCTAAGTAGGGGGAGAAAAAACCCCTTTTTGTACAAAGTGTCTCCGATGACAGTGAATTTTGCAGCCCTGTATCTCAGCTTCTTCCTTTCTTGCTTTGCTTCTGGCATCTATCCCTCTTTAATGTATCTGATCAGAGGGTCCATCCTCGAAGCATCCTGAGAAACATTCAGGCAATTGCTAAGTGTTCCCTCAGCATCTTCGATAGTTGGTCGAAGCAAAATTTCCACTGGGACCGTCCTCCTGATGTCTGTCCTGGTCGCCGAGGCCAACCTAGAAAGGGCATCAGCTCGACCATTGTCGAGCCTAGGTATCCTCTTTAATTTCACTTCTCTGAAGCCTTTCAGTAATGACCTCACCTTCTCAAGGTACCTAGCCATCCTCTCATCCTTATCCTCGTAGGCTCCTAGTATCTGATTCACTACTAGCCTCGAATCACTGTGAACCAAAATCTGGCCGATACTAAGTGATCTGGCCAAGGAGAGGCCTGCTATCAAGGCCTCATACTCGACCTCGTTGTTGTAATCTTTATATACAATTTGTGTAATTAATTACTTAAACAAAAAATATTCATTAAATATTGATCTTTCTAATTTTTACTAATTTTTATATTTTTATTCTTCATTTCAATGGTATAAAACCAACCATCATGGTAGACTCTTTGTTATACTCAAGCATGAATTATATGTCAATAATGGTGCATTGACATAAATGTAATTCATTCAACAAATGTATTTCATACTTGTAAAAGCAGATGTTATACCAATTTGAGATTTCACAACATTTCAATATAGTTAACTTATTTAACTAGATTTCAATCTTAAACAAACCAAATTCTAATTTTATTCACTAATAAAATATAATTCACAACTTACAAACTTACAAGTAAAACATTGCAATGAATTCCCGTAATAACTCATAAAGATTGTACCCTTCAATCAACAATGACTCCCCCGATAACCACATGAACTGCAGTTCCTCCTTTAGCGGTGAATACCCTCAAGTATCCCCAAGATCAGCAGTAGAGATAGCACTCCATAAGAACGACTTCATTACAGAAGTGTTTGGGTTCCAAAGAATATTCACAAAATTATATGGGATTGTTCTGGTAAATGTAAAAAGTATTTTTGCCCTAAAAAGCGAAGACTATTTTTCAGTTGTTCTGCAGTTTGCGTAAAATAAAATTCTTAATCAAAAAGCTTCACGAAATAGGTTTTTACGGACAAACAAAAAATTTGAGGTAGGGAAATCGCATTTGAACGAGATCATAAGGTCGTTCGAATGACATTGTGATATCGTTACATGTGGCTTTGAACGACCCATCAAATTATCCTTAAATATCAAAGAAGTATGTTATCGTTTAATCCATATGAAATCCGGGGCTACAACGACCCTTCGAATGAGATGTTAATGTCGTTTGAACGACATAGCCATGTCATTTTAAGGACAAAAATGATATTTTAAAGATCTCCTATAGGTATCTCAGAAAACATTTTAAGTTTGAAAAAATGCCTCATTTTGTAATAAACATTTTATAAAAAGTTATTCAATACTTAGTAAAAAATCTAAGTACGACAAACTAAATCCATACTAAAGTATACCTCATGTTGTGTAGATTTTGAAGATGCTCGATATTCAGATCTGTCTTCTTGAATGTGATAGCATGAGTTGCTTTGACGGTTGAAACGGGATACACCATATACAATCAAAACTAGGAAGTAGGGACAAGATGAAAAATATATCCTTAAAAATTTCCCCCTATGGCTATTCCAATACAAAATAAAAATATTTCAATTATCAACAAATGTCCTATACAAATCTAATACCCTCCCATGAACCCAAAAGTGTAAAGATTCTAAACATGTAAGTCTTCAGAAATCACCAACTTTCTAATCTTCAAATCTCTTTTTCTTGATCTTTGTTTTGTGTGATTTTCAAATGCTCATCAAAGTCCTACTCACAATAAACATAGAAATATCTTCAGGATGTATCAAGCTTGAAATGAGATGATAAATCATAAAACAAATCATTTCAATTCAATTCTCCCCCACTTTATTTTTCTGAAATAGACGGGGAAAAGAATAAAAATAAGAATTTGGAGTGTTGTGATAAGTATAAAAAATCTTCTCAAACATATATCAAATATGCTCATCAAATGATAAATTTAAAAGGCTCTACAACTATTTTTTATTCTTCAAAATTTTCTAATAAAATACAATAATAAATCACACTGATAAGCACCCAAAAGTGTTTAAATAAAACCCTAAATAGATTATTTTTAATTCCTAATTCTCGACAAAACGTGTCTTATGATCTTATATGTATATTTGTAGGTCATGCGCCATTTGCAGATTCAAAAGCATTAAATCAAGGCAAAATACGACGAAGATGTGGTTAAATGATCTAAACCTAATCCCCGTACCTATTAACCAATTCGGCAGAAACCCGAAACCTACACTAACCAACTACGGCCAGCCTATATTTGACCCGTGGTAACCCAAACCGAGACCCAGTTCCATCTTCTACCTCCAACCCGGGTCAATACCCACAAACCCACCACCCAACTACATCATACCCATTTCCCACTGCTTCACCCACAAAGACAAAACACGATTTGGCCAAACCAAAAGACAAATACCCACATGTGTTTAAAAAGCCACATGTTAAAAGACTTCTCCCCACATTCCCAAAATAATCCACTTCACACATGCACCTTTTAAAACCCCAAAATATCCCCATGTGCAAATAAGATTTTTAACCACCACTCATCACCTCACACTCCATTCACACCATTGTCCTTTCAATTACACGCCTTAGCCCTATTTTTTCATGATATAAAAGAAGCAACGGAGGCTCATTTGAAAAAAAGGAAGCTGGAAAGAAAAGAAAACCTAGAGAGAAGAATAGGGAGTAACATCTTTGTAAATATTTTTCTATTTCTATTATTTTTCTTTAGAGATTTTATGACGATTAAAAGTGTGAGAGTTTGGATTGTATTGAAAAGTTTAGCATTCAACTTGCAATTCGAGGAGACTCAATTCTAAGATTTGTTCACTTATCTCTACTTTTTTTTTTCTTGCTTAGTTTGTTGGTAATATTAGATTTGTTATATTTCATCACCGCGTTAGGCTAGAAACCCTTTCAAGGGGTGGGGTGATTCCACTATTTGATGTTAATCCAATTTTAATTAGCTTATTTAAATTAAATGTCCTTTTGATGATTAACTTTGCACTCTTTCATTTTAATTTACGCCTTGAGAGAGGGTAGATGATTTTCGATAGAAAATCGAATTTCTAGTCTTATTTCCCATTTTAGAAATGTGAATTTATTTCTTTGAAATTCAACTCTATGCTACTTTTCGTGATTTAAACTAATTTAACAAATCGATCCTAGCGAGTGATTTATTAACTGATGTTTGGATCTACTTTTAAAGAGTTGTAGGAGTGTTGAGTTTAATTTTTTTTAAATGTTATTATTAAAATTACATTTGCAATGAGAGTTGATTTGTTATTTTGATACTAACTTGCGATAATTACTTTTATTGAATTAATTATTTTTTTTATTAACTAGAATATATGGTTTCATCATATCCCTTGTTAGTCCTCACTTTCATTTCCTCACTCATCTCATATTTTACATTTTATTTAGTTATATTTAACTTATTTTTCATCACACTTTTTAGTTAGTCTTTAGATCTTTGATTTAGTATAGTCTTATTTCACCCTCATCACAAAATTGTTTTAATATGAAAAAAGCTAAAAAAAAGTTAAAAAAAGTATAAACATCTACAAAGAAATCAAATAAAAAATGAATTACATCTTTCTCTTATCGTATGTTTCATCCTTAGATTAGTATTGACACCCTTACTTACCTCTACGCTGTAGTTTTATTATATTTTTGAAGGTACTTAAAGGTTCTGATTAACTTGGCTTGCAACAACGACAAATACGCAAAAAGCATGTTATCACACACCATTAATTAACACTAAGATAACCAAATCGTGAAAATGGAATGAATGGGTGTGAACAAATTCGATAGGAACATCAACTCAAATAATCATAACATATGTGCACGATGAATATGGATACTCCGAACGAATTAACTCAAAATCATCCTTAGGTGTAAAAATTATTACATTCAAATGATATTGAATTAATATCATCAAAAAATCAAAGTCTAAGATGATTTCCACACCAATGACGTTCAAAACTATGTAATAAGTTTTTAAGACTTTGTCAGGACGTGCAAACCCGTTCATTACTAGCCAAAGTCCCTCAAAAGATAAACATGATCTTATTTTCTATTTTTCTTTTGGAAGATCGATCAAACTAAACTTTTTGGCCCCCTTTTGGCATGTTTTTCTTTTTATAGGCTTAATTTTTTACTGGTCTATTTTCAAACAGTGGCATTACCGACGAGTTCACTTGCCTCTCGCAACCTTTTTTCGTGTGCACTCATCATTTTTTCAATAATCAACAAACTCTCACGGCCAATGGTTCTTACATGCACTACTTTCTTGATCTCATTTTATCGCATTTGGTTGATTTTAAAGACACGACTCAGATTAAAACACTTTAACCAACATGTGATAGACAAGTACAAAAATCAAATAAATTCGTACATGCGTGGATTAAAGGAGACTATGAGTCAAACCCGTAAAAAGTAATAAAAATATCATCTTAATGATTCCAAATATTATAAAGCACATAAATTAAATGACGTAGCATCTCAAAACACTATCATTGATAATAGAATGATGTGATGACTTGCTCATCCAAAATGTCCATCCATAAACGGTGTAAAACAAACTACAAAAATCTTTTTGTATTTTTCGAAAAATGTATCACATGGAAAATAAGTACAATGGTAGTACATACTATAAATAGGCATAAAATATGAACATGAAAATCGTCATATGCTAGAAAACAAGTCTAAACCTCAATCATTAGGTCCAGAGGAGTTTGTAAAATGTGGTGACATCATATGAAAAACATCCATCAAATCATGTAAATTTTTGACCAAATACTCAACTTGCTCTAAAAAATGCTCAAAATCTCTCATGTCATGTATGGGAGAATGTGGAGTAACATGTGTGGGAGTGCGTGTGAGAACACGTGTATTAGAATAATGAGGTAAATGCCTATGAGACATACTACTCAACTTAAAAAAAATTCCCTAAGATGTCCTATTTTCTTACAATGGGAATAAACATACATGGGCTTAGGAACATCTCTCTCAAAACGTCTACGATACTCTCTCCTATATGGGGAAACGGACGCCTATGTGAATTAGGTTAAGAGACATAAGTATCAATTACAAACCTGGGAACCGGCTTGGATGTAAAATAGGAACCCTAAAATAATTTGCACCATTAGCAACAATATTTAGCAACGCAAGCTATTTTTATTGCCAAAGATACCCTTTTGGCAACAAAATCTTAATTATATTGCCAAGAGCCCATATTGCATTGTACTTTTGGCAACATAAAATTAAACTTGTTGCCAAAGGTTAAAATTTGAAGCAGGAAGCTAGCAATATAAAGGGGGGGGTGAAATTTTAACTTTTAGCATCATATTTGTTTGATGCTAAGCATGACCTAACTTTTGGCAACATAGGAGCGTGTTGAGAAAAATATCCCACTTTTGGCAACAAAGAAAATTATGATGCCAAAAGTATTTTATTTCATTTCTTACTTATTTTTATTATGTGTTAAAGTAAATAAAGGCCCTAACTCAGCTCAGCCCTAAAAAATACCATATTTTCCTCTCTCCCTCACCTCACTCCCGTTGCCCCCGACCCTATGCCCCTTTCACGGCCTGACCTATTCTCCTCTTCTGAAGATGACACGGATGTTGAAATTGGTGATAATGAAGATGACGATGACGATTTCCCTAAATTAGTAGAAGACTATTGTAAGGGGACTTATACGGGGCGTGATTGAGAGGATTTTGGGACAGGCGAAGCATATGATAACACCAAAACAAAAGATGTGCAAAATATCGAAAAAATACTAAAGGCTACCCAACGTGATGTGTACCCGGTCTGTAAAACATATACGCTATTGAAATTTGTGCTTACAATGTTTCATTTGAAGGTTGTGGGTAAATGGAGCAATAAGTCATTTGACATGTTGATGGATGTATCAGTGGATCTTCTGCCTGCAGAGAATTTGGTTTCGAAATTGATTTATGAAGCCAAAAAGCTGCTACGTGAATTGGGCTTAGGATATGAGACAATCCATGCATGCCAACATGATTGTGCTCTCTTTTGGAAGGATAATGCTTCTCTTGATAATTGTCCGATATGTGCGGAGTCTAGCTACAAGACCAATTTTGGCAATGGTAAGCTACTTTCCATTGACACCCAGGTTGCAAAGATTATTTATGTCAAGGAAGACGGCTACAGGCATGAGATGGCACAGTGATAAGTGCGTGGATGATGGGATATTGAGGCATCCGACTGATAGTGAGGAGTGTAAGGACTTTGATCGATGTTATCTTGATTTTTCTAAGGATCCCCGTAATGTGAGGCTAGGCCTCGTCACCGATGGGTTCAACCCTTTTGGGAACATGAGCACATATTATGGCATGTGGCCTATGGTAATGATGCCATATAACATGGAACCCTATAACTGCATGAAGGATCCATTTTTCATGATGACTTTACTTATTCCTGGGCCTAATGCCCCAAGTAAAGAAATTGATGTTTACATGTGACCATTGATCGATGAGTTGAACGAGTTGTGGGAAAATTGTGTACTCAATTATGATGCGTCTACTCAATAAACATTTCGAATGCATGAAACTATAATGTGGGCGATAAATGATTTTCCTTCCTATGGTAACTTATCCAGGAGGAGTACGAAAGATTATGTTGCTTGGTGTTATTATGTTCGGGGTGGTTTGGAGCTGCGATTTCTTATAGTGTAGGGGAGTGATATTATCGTCGTCATTTTAGTTTGCATGGATTTTTTAACATCTTTTGGTGTGTTACTGTATTAGTTTAGATCATGTTTACATATTTTGCTATGTTCTTATTTGGGAGGCATTTATTTCATACCTTTATACTTGAATTGTGATGAAATATTATTTTGTAATTCATATTTATGGGATTTGATTAAAAACTGTGGAACTTTGTATTACTTATGATTGTATGAAAAATGCGTAATGTTATTTTGGATTATAAGATTGCACATTTGATGAAAAAAGTGCAGGTTTAAAAGTGCTTCCAATTACGAAAAAAATAATAGGTAATAAATAAAAATATTGTACTTTTGGCAACATAATTTTTTGTCTTCAAAAGATATCATCTACATCTATAACTTTGGATATGGAAACACATATTTGGTTGCCAAAGGTACGGCATTTGGCAACACAAGAGTTGTGTTGCGAAAGCTACGACTTTTGGCAACACAAGAGCTGTGTTGCCAAAAGGCTATACCTTTGGCACCGCAACTCTTGTGTTGCCAAAAGCCATACCTTTTGGCAACGCAGCTCTTGTCTTGCCAACGATATTTCTTTTGGCAACATAAGACTTGTGCTGCCAAATGTGTAGCCTTTTGGCAACACAACTCTTATGTTGCTAAAAGCTATACCTTTTGGCAACACAACTATTTTTGTCCCCGTTGAGTGACTTTTGGCAACACAAATAATATTTTTTATTATAAATTTGACAAATTATAAAATACTTTTGGCAACACAATTGTGTGTTTATAAAAGTATACCTTCAACAACACAAGCCTGTTGTGTTGACAAAGGGTTTCCTAGACAGACAATAGGCAACAAGCTAGCAACATAATAAAATATGTTGCCAGTACCTTTTAGGAACATATTTCTAACTTTAGCAACATAATTTGTATGTTGCTAATGGTTTAAATTCTTTTAGTGGAAGTAGACGCACCGTCATAATATATTCCTAATCTCTCAACATTACCCAAAGGGAGACCAAGGAACATCTTTCTAACCTTGATGTTTCCTCTATAGTTACCATGACCTCCCGTGTATGTTCGATATCTCTCTCGAGCTGGGATACACGGGATTCAAGGTCCTCACGAGTCTCCAATGAAGATTGAATATCTCTCGTAAGACTAACCATCGTGTTGGTCAATTCACTTTTTTCCCAACCTACGACGATCAACTGCTCACATAAAGAAACTCTCACCTTCTCGAGTTGACTCGCTGACGCATCACACGCCCTCAAAACTTCTATCCCTCTCTCCAAATCTAACACCTTAAGACCTAACTCTATATTCAACTTTTTGGTTTTCAACGTCTCGGTGTAAAGATCTCTTAACTCTTTTTGGATATCCCCTTCACCCTCACTTGCAATCTCATCCTCACACTCATTATCTCTTGAATGGCTCAAAATAACATCAAGGATCTCATGTTTGCAAGTGTTCTCATCGTCATGGGATAACTAGATGTGCTCATGTGACTAGCCATAAAAGAAATGCACATTTTATTTGGCGATTAATTCCCAAAATAATCTAACTCGATGTCATTATCACTAAGAGTGGTCATGTTAGTAATCTTCTTTCCCTTTCTTTTTAGCATAGTGGGACACTCCAATGCCTTATGCCATTTTCCCTTGCACTCATAACATCTCGTATCTTCCTCTTTCTCACCATTATCTTAACCTCATCTTTCTTTTTGTTTTTCCCAAAAATCTTTTTATTGGAAGAATTTTCTTTGGCCAAGTCATAGATATCTACATTCCCCTTAGAATTAGACTCACAATATAGTTGACTTATTTAACTAGATGTCAATCTCAAAAAAACCAAATTCAAATTTTATTAAACCTAAAGCATGCATCTATGTGATTGAAATCATTAAATCATATAAGCATGCAACTAAACAATTTCAGGAAAAATCTCCGCACGACAAAACCATTATTTCATTAATAAAATGTAAATCTCAACTTATAAATGAAACACTACAATGAATTCTCGCATGAACCCATAAAGACCACAATCTTCCGTCAGTAATGACTCCCTCGAGAATCCCATAAACTGTGGTTCCTCCTTCAGTAGTGTATTCCCTCGAGTATCCCAAAGATCGGCAGTAGAGATAACACTCCACAAGAATGACTTCATTACATAAGTGTTTGAGTTCCAAAGAAGATTCACAAAAGTATATGGGATTATTATGGTGAATCTAAAAAGTGGTTTTGCCCTAAAAAGTGAAGACTATTTTGCACTTGTTCTGCATTTTGTGTAAATTAAAATTTATAATCATAAACCTTCACAAAACAGGTTATTATAGGTAAACAAAAAATTCAAACCACCCTTAGAACGAGATGCTAATGTAGTTCGAACGCCATAAACGATTTTTAAAGCAGACCTATAAGTATCTCAAAAAACATTTCAAATCTGAAAAATGCCTTATTTTGTAAAAAAAAATATAAAAAGCACCCAATACTTAGTAAAAAATATATGTAACACAAACTAAATCCATACCAAAGTATACCTCATGTTGCATAGATGTTGAACATACTCGATATTCGGATTCGTCTTCTTAAATGTGTGAACGTGAATTGCTTTGACAGTTGGAATGAGATATGCAATATACGGTGTAAGCTAGGAACTAGGGACAAGATGAAAAATATTTCCTTACAAATCTTCCCCTATGGCTATTCCAATACGAAATAAAAATATCCGCATTATCAATAAATGTTCTATACAAATCTAATACCCTCCCATGAACCCAAAAGGAGAAAGATACTAAATATACAAGTCTTCAAAAATATACAACTTTTAAATCTCTTGCTATTGATCTTTTTTATGTGGTTTTTGAATGCTCATCAAAATCCTAAACACAATAAACAAATAAATACCTTCATGACGTGTCGAGTTTGAAATGAGAAAGTAAATCATAAATCAAATCAATTCAATTCTCCACCATAATTCAAATTCTCACTGGCCCGTAATTCATAATTCATTCTCACCCTTTTTATTTGTCCAAAATATATAAGGAAAGGAATAAAAATAAGAAATTAGAGTGTCACGACAAGCATAGAAAATCGCCACAAACATATATCATATAAGCTCATGCAAGGATAAACTCAAAAGGCTCCACGGACTATTTTTTATTCTTCAAATTTTTCAAATAAAATACAACAATAAATTTCCCATGAATTAACATAAAGTTAACCAAATCGTGGAAATGGAATGAACGGGTGTGAACAATTTCGATAGGAAAATCAACTCAAACAATCATAACATATGTGCATGATGAATATAAATACTCTTAATGAATGAACTCAAAATCGTCCTTAGGTGTAAAAATTATTGAATTCAAATGGTATTGACTTAATCTAACAACAAATCAAAGTATAAAATAACTTCCACACCAATAGCGTTTAAATCTATGTAATGCTTTTTCAAGACTTTGTTAGGACGTGCAAACCCGTTGATTTCCATACAAACTCCCTCAAAAGATAATCATGATCTTATTTTATATTTTTTCTTTTGGAAGATCAATCAAACTAAACTGTTTGGACCATTTTTGGCATATTTTTCTTTTTAGTGCCTTAATTTTTTCTTGGGCTATTTTCAAACGATGGCTTTCATGATGAGTTCACTTGCCTCTCACAGCCCTTTCCTATGTATACTTGTCATTTTTCAATAATAAACAATTCTGATGGGCAACGATTCTTATATGAACTACTTCCATTGTCTAGTTTTATCGTATTTGGTTCATTTCAAAGATAGGATTAAGATGAAAACACTTTGACCAACATGTGATAGATAAGTAAAAAAATAAAATAAATCCGTGCATGTGCTCATTAAAGGAGACTATGAGTCCAACATGTAAAAAGTAATCACAAATCTCATCGTAATGACTCCAAACATTATAAAGCACATAAATGAAATGACGTAGCGTCTCAAACACTATCAAATAGTCACATGGATAATGAAAAGATGTGGTGACTTGGTCATCCTAAATGTCCATCCATAAACAGTGTAAAACAAACTACAAAAATCTTTTTGTGTTTTTCAAAAAAATTTATCAAAAATAAAATATATTTGGCTTTTTTAATTTTTCCTCAAAAAATAGAAAATCTTTTTTGTATTTTTCCAAAAAATTTGAAAAAACAAAAAAAAATTGGATTTTTCGAAAAATATATCAAAATGAAAAATAAGTACAATGTTAGTACATACTAGCAATAAGCATAAAATATTGACATGAACATTATCCTATGCTAGCAAACAAGTCTAAACCTTTGAAAAACATCCATCAAATTAGGTCCGGGGGAGTTTTTCCGAAGGTTGTGACATCCTTTGAAAAGCATCCATCAAATCAAGTAAAGTTTTGACCAAATACTTAACTTGCTCTCGAAACTGCTCAAAATCTCTCATGTGATATGAGGTTGAATGTGGAGTAACATGTGTGGGAGTTCATGTGGGAACACATGTAGTATCATAACAAAGTAAATACCTATGAGACACACCACCCAACTTATAGAAAAATTTCGTAAGATGTCCTTTTTTCTTACAATGGGAACAAACATACACGAGCCTAGGAATATCTCTCTCAAAACGTCTAGGGTGCACTCTCCTATGGGGAAACAGACTCCTAGGTGGGTTAAGTTAAGATCCGTGAGGATTGATCACAAGCTCGAGAACTGGCTCGAGTTCAACATGGGAAGTAGACGCATCGTCATAACTTATTCCTAATCTCTCAACATTACTGAAAGCGGGATCGAGGAGCAACTTTTCAACCTTCTTAGATGTGTCCATTATAGTGACCTTGACCTCCCAGGCACATTCAATATCTCTCTTGAGTTGGGACACACGGTCATCAAGGTTTTCATGAGTCTGTAATTAAAATTTAAGGTCTCCCATAAGACTAGTCACTGCGTTAGTAAATTCACTTTTTTCTTGGCCTAAGACGATCAACTACTCACATAATGAAACTCTCACCTTCTCTAGTTGACTCATCGATGCCTCACACACCCTCAAAACATCTTTCTCTCTCTCCAAATCTAACACCTTAAGACCAATGTCTCGGTTTACAAATATCCCAATGCTTTTTGGAGATCCCCTTCACCCTCACTTGTGATCTCATCCTCACACTCACTATATCTCGAATGGTTCGAAACATCATCGTGGCTCTCATGTTTAAAATTTTCTTCATCGTTGTGGGACAAACTAGATGTGCTCACGTGACTAGCCATGAAAGCAACACACTTTTCATGTAGTGAATTATTCTCGAAATCATCCAACTCGATGTCATTATCACTAAGTGTCGCCGTGTTAGCAATATTATTTCCCTTTGTCTTTAGCATAGTGGGACACTTAAATGCCTTGTTCCCTTTGCCCTCACACTTATAACATCTCACCTTTTCCTCTTTATCAGCGCTATCCTTGACCTCGTCTTTCTTTTTGTTTTATAAAAAAAATGTTATTGGAAGAATTTTCTTTGGAAATTTTGAGAAACTTTTTAAAAAATTTAGAAAAAAGGCCAAGTCATTGATATCTACCTCACCCTTGGAATTATACTCACAAACTCTCTCTTTTTTCTTTTTCTTAACCTGAATCTTTAAATCTATCCCTTTATCCTTAGGCTTTATTATTTTGGAATACATGTCAATCTCATAAGTTTGAAGGTCTTCTATGAGTTCTTCTAACCTTAGTGAATCTAATACACCCAGAGAATTCAAAACAGTGACCGTAGGAATAAATCGGGAAGCGAGTGACCTCAAAATCTCTTTCACAACTCTCGAATCATCAATTTTCTCACCCAACTTAAAACTCGTGTTAATAGTATTCGATAACCTAGCCTAAAACTTGTCAAAACACTCAGACTCTAACATAGTGATAGTCTCAAACTGGGTCGTCAAATTTTGCAATTTTGATACCTTAACCACGATGGTACCCTCATGTGTCAACTAAAGGATATCACATGTCTCTTTTGACATGGGGCATATCATAAAAAGTCATAACTCGTCGGGTGTGATGGCTCAAGAAATATCACTAAGGCCTCGAGAGTTATAGGTACTCCACTTAAACTTATCATCAGCCCAACCAGACACGGGTTTGGTATTAATGACATTATTAACGATGACAGTAGGAGAGTCCACCCTCTTTCACATATGAGACAAACTCTTTCACTAATTTCTTTTAAACAAGATTTCATGCGGGCTTTCCAATAAGCATAATTTACGACATTAAAGACGAGCATCCACTTATATAAGTTATCCATAATAAAAATTGTAATATTTAAAAAATATATTTTTCGAAACATTTGATATCACAAAAAAAATTGTGAAAAAAGGATCTCACGATAGTTTGGTGAAACCTTCTCTGATACTAATTTGTAAAAGCGGATGTGATACCAATTTGAGATTTTGTAATATTTTAGTATAAATGACTTATTTAACTAGATGTCAATCTCAAACAAACCAAATTCTAATTTTATTAAACCCTGAACATGCATCTATGTGATTGAAAGCATTAAATCATATAAGCATGGAACCAAACAATTTCAGAAAAAATTCCCAAAGGGAAAAACCTTTATTTCACTAATAAAATGTAGATCGCAACTTAGAAACCTACAAGTGAAACACTACAATGAATTTTCGCAAGAAGCCATAAAGACCGTAGCCTTCAGTTACCAATGATCCTTTCAGAATCACATGAACCGCAGTTCCTCCTTCAGAAGTGGATACCCTCGAGTATCCCCAAGATCAGTAGTAGAGACAACACTCCACAAGAAGGAACTCATTACATAAATGTTTGGGTTCCAAAGAAGATTCACAAAGTATATGGGATTGTTTTGGTGAATCTAAAAAGTGTTTTTCCCTTAAAAATGAAGACTATTTTGCAGTTGTTTTGTAGTTTGCGTAAAATAAAAGTCTTAGTCAAAAAGCTTCATGAAACAAGTTTTTATAGGCAAACAAAAATTGGAGGCGGTGGAATTTTGTTTGAACGATATCATCAGGTCGTTAGTATCACATTATGATGTCATTAAATGTGGCTTCGAACAACCCATCAAATGATCCTAAAATATCAAAATAGTACACTTTCATTTGATCCATATGAGATCCTCGGCTATAAAAGACACTTCTAAAGATATGCTAATGTCATTTAAACGACATGGCCATGTAGTTTGAATGATAGAAACTATTTTTTAAATCTCGCCTATTGGTATCTAAAAAAACATTTTAAGTTTGAAAATACGCCTTATTTTGTAAAAAAACATTTTATAAAAAGTATCTTAATACTTAGTAAAAAAATCTAAGTAACACAAACTAAATCCATACCAAAGTATATCTCTTGTTTCATTGATGTTGACGATGCTCAATTTTCGGATTCTTCTTGTTGAGCGTGTGAATGTGGATTGCTTTGATGGTTGGAATGGGATACTCCATATACGATTAAATTAGGGCCAGGATGGAAAATATGTCCTTACAGTAATTCGACATTTACTTCAAGTGATATACTTCTATCTTATTACTAATACGATTGTCATTGTATTATATTTAATTAGATTTAAATTTCTTCTAATCAATATCTACTTCATCTTAATGTAGGATTTAAATTAGGAAACAGGATTTCGCAACACTAATAAAAATTCCTCAAAGCTCAGTGAATGAATTTATTTAGATTTCAATGCTCACATCTCTTTGTCATTAACTTTTTAGTTCCTACTATCTTTGTGTATCCTCATGTTATACGTTAGCTCGATGAAGGTTCTCCATGGATTTTGTACATGCATATATCACATCCCATATTTGATTCTTTAGGATTTCTTTATTTTGTTGAGTTTTTTTCAACTTGAATACATGCATATATCACATCCCACATTTGATTATTTACGATTTGTTTGTTTTGTTAAGTTTTTTTTTTCAACTTGAATTTGAGGATATACATGGAAAAATTATTTTTATTCTAGGTGGATATCCAAATTTTTAGATTTCAAAAGAGGTAAGTTTATTTCAGGGATTTTCTTCGAGCTTTAATACGAGTAAAGTTTTTGGTTAGCTATTGGGATGTCTTTAGGTCTCTTTTATACATAACTATATAGTTTTTTAAGTAGTTTTTTCATAATTAATAGTCATGTATATATATATATAACATGCACTGGTCATTGGATATCTTTAAATTTAGTGAGAGAAGATTTTTGAAGTAGGAATACTACAATTAGCTTTCAAAGATATCACACCCCTCATAAAAAATGTCTCACCTCAACTGCTTGTAACACCCTATGATTTTTAGCCGTAAAAAAAATCATTGTTAAATTAAAAATTTCAGAAAAATAATTTTTATAATTTATTTAATGTTGGTATGTAAAATTGTTAGTTTATATATATATATATATAAATAAATAAGAATTTAAGTGGAATTTAAATGGGATTTAAATTATATTTTTCTAAAGTTTTTATATTAAAACGTGGGGAACTTAGAGTAGCAGGCTGATCGAATAGGTTCGGCCCTTGGGGAGAACCATTTTGCACGACAGTTGATCAAAGATTGCATTCTTTTTCCTAGAGTCTGGTTGGGACTCAAATTCTTTTCTTTTTCCAAGAGTTTGGTTCAGAATCCCAAAATATCATCTCCTCTCTTATACCAAGCCTAAACCCCACTAATCACAAGTTTCCACACAATTTTTGAAGATCTAAATCAAGTTTTCTTAAGAACAACTAAGAACGTGTCTTTGATATTTTTTTGAGAGGAACGCAACCGTGTAATAATATCTTCAAGATGACTTCTTCATAAATACTTATCTTGTTCCCCTTAAGTGTCATGCATTTTAGATATTGCCTAAACTTTAATAAATGATGTTTTTCATGAAATAAATTATGAAGACTGATTAGGGAAAGTGAAATTAATTATGAGGCTTATGTTATTCAAATTTGAAAATATAATGAAGACGTGACACAATCTCATGCTTAGATTAGAGATTTCGATAGAGTTGTGGGGCGTTTCGCGTATTACAACTAAAAACATGAAATTGTCATAATATTTTGACTCGAATAATTACGATATTGATGTGTAGGTTATATAATGGAATTATTATGGTGTAATATTGTGAATACCTTTGTTAATGTGGAATTATATATTGATCGGTACAATATCACTATGCACATTAAATGCATAGTTATCCTTTGATCTTCCTGGTTGGTATGCCGACCAACTCTCCTCGGGTGCCGACTATCTCTCCTCGGGTGCCGACCAACTCTCCTCAGGTACCGACCAACTCTCCTCGGGTGTTGATCAACTCTCCTCGGGTGCCGAATATTGCCACGTAGGATGCCATGTGTCCTTTTCTGATTGGTCCTCGTAGATGGAGAATTTTTTTCGTCAACAGAAGCCCCCAATGCTCCATGCTCGATGGTTTACTGAAAGGATGGAGTATTTATTCTGCAGCGTTGCTCGGTGTTCGTGAAATTCTTGATCTAGCTTCTTGATTTGTTCAACATAAAGTGCACTATCTCCTGGATGACATATAATGCAGGCTGATCGATGGTTGCTAATATCTATTTTGAGGAACTCCGTTCGTCAAGTGAACGTGTGCTATGTATCATCCCTGGGAATTTGGATGCAGCCATGCCATAGTATGTAGCTTGTATCTTATCATAATCTTCAAGTATGTTGATTGGTTTGCTAGCCGACCAACTGCCTCCTGTGCCGATAAACTGAGTGCTAACTTCACGTGCTTGATTCTTCTGATTTATGGTCCTCTAAATACCTTGTCGAGTAACATTCTAGCTTTTGAACCCAATTCTTCAATGTACCAAGCTAGTGGTGGACTTCAAAACATTTTCATACAATTTCTTTGGTCGGGATAGTAGTAGTAAAGATCTCAGTGCTGTAAATGCTGAATCTGACTCCTGAATGTGCATAATAACTCCTGACTATGCCTCTTGAACTTCAATATGCCTCCTGAACTTCAATATACCTCCTAAACTTCAATATCAAAACTAATTCCTGAGCAAGAAAAATAACTCCTGAATAATGATTGGTCGGGGCCCCGACCGTGTGAGTTTGTGGAGTTGAATTTGATGCTCGACTGCATGATGTTATGAGAATGTGCCACCGAATGAACAACTATATCTATAATAGAATCCCCCAAGTGTGGAATATAAACTTTGAATGAGATTTATCGACCAACCGGAGTTGGATTTTTTCTACCAACCGGAGTTGGATTTTCTCTACCAACCGGAGTTGGATTTTATTGACCAACCGGAGTTGGATTTATTGACCAACCGGAGTTGGATTTTATCTACCAACCGGAGTTGGATTTTATCTACCAACCGGAGTTGGTGGTAATTGATAATAAATGCTAGAGACTTTCTCGGAGCTGACCAAGAGATTGTTGGGAATCAGATATAATAAATGTTGGAGACCTCCTCGGAGCTGACCAACAGATTGTTGGGAATAAGATATAATAAATGCTGGAGACCTCCTCGGAGCTGACCAACAGATTGTTGGGAATAAGATAATATAAATGGTGGAGGCCTCCTCGGCGCTGACCAACAGATTGTTGAGAATAAAATATAATAAATGCTGGACACCTCCTCGGCGATGACCAACAGATTGTTGGGAATAAGATATAATAAATGCTGGAGGCCTCCTCAGAGTTGAATATATATAGAGAGAAGAAATTTTTCGAGCTCCATGCTGAGATAAATATAAAATATGCATAGACATAAAGAATTATTTAGAATAATAATAATCTGTCTTGCTGATCTGTCGAGGAAAAATTGCATAATGCCGAATAAGGATAATAGTTTCCACAATATAAGAATATGGCCGAGAACTTTGCTGAGCCTGAATATTAATAAGAATTACCCCGACCAACTATCCGTTGGTGGTAAAATATAATAAATGTTGTAGTTCTCTTCGAAATTGAATAAGTATCTCGTCGAGGCAAAAATTTTCATAATGCCGAACAAGAATAATATTTTCCAGTAAATGAGAAAATGGCCGAGTACTTTGTCGGGCCTGAATATAAATAAGAATGACCCCGACAAACTATCCATTGGGGGTGAAATATAACAAATGTTGTAGATCTCCTCGGAGCTGAATATGATAATAAGTATCTCGTCGAGCTCCATGATGAGATGAATATAAAATATGAATCCCAATATATATATATAGAATAATTTGTGCTTGAGCAGATATCTGAGCAATAATAAAATCAATAGTTCCTCGCTGAGGTGAAATTTCATATTGCCGAGCTATGATAATATTTTTCGGAAGAGTAAGATTGTTTTCGAGCATTCGTCGACACTGAATCTTGTACCTGTAAAAATTAATAACTTGCCCTACCATATGTGTAGGTTGAATTGATTAGTTATCATGAGAATAATTTACTCATCCAATCAACATATGATATGTATATGCTTGAGAAATAAAAATATCAATTTCAAAAAATGAAATAATATATGTTGGCTGATATGTCGAGGCAAAATTGCCTGATGTCGAGCAATAATAGTTTCCAAAGGTTTAAGATTGTGGCTGAGCTTTCGTCGGGATTGAATCTCGTCCCTATGAAATTTTAATAAGCTTCCCGAGCACCTGTCGAGACTAGATCAAATAATTATTGTCATGAGAATAATTATTTAGTCAAACAATATGTGATGTGTATCAGCATAAGGCAATAAAAATTTCAAAATATGAAATAATATGTTTTGTGCCAAATGTGTGTCATATGAGCAGATTTTTATCGAATAGATGCCATAAGTAGGGCATAATTATTTAATCTAAATTTTTTTGCAAAATTAACTGAATTCCAAGAAATACTTAATATAAGTTAGTTTTCTAAAATTATTTTAGCATAGACATGTGAAATATAGGGAGTTTTTTTTATTTTTATTTTTTTTAAAAAGCTTTTGACACCGAATGATGATTTTAATTAAGTCATAAAGGTTTGACACCCAGAAGCATCAAAGTAATTGAGTCCACTTTTTCTTCCTGGTTGTCGACCAACACATTTGAAACAAGGATCCTCCAAGATTTTATTTCTATTTCGGCCGATCAATGCTAATGGTCTAAGTGATACTCCTCTGCATTTGGTACTATAGTCCAGTGATTGCTGACCACCGTCGATGAGTTTTTCTTCTTTTCATAGGAGCTCCGACCAACAATAGACGGTCTGGGTCTATGACCGACCAATAATGATTGTGCCGACCAAGAAATAGTAAGCCGGGGGGGGGGGGGGCTTTAATTTATGAGATATCTCCAAATTGTACAACTATTGAATCGTCGACCAAGAAATAATGGTCTTATGATGCTACCGACTAAGAAAATGGGTGTGCTGATAATTGACTTTGCCGACCAGCTCCATATAAAGCCGACCAACAAATAGTAGGTCGGGAAGCTTTTCAGCCAATGAAACCTATATTCGATCAACAATGAGTTTCGCCGACCTACAAGGCTGATTCCCAGAAATTTTATCGATGTTTTCTTTTTGACCGCCCACCATCCAAAGATATTGGATGCCGATCAACATAATCCTCATCAGCTCGAAGAACTAATCAATAATTAGTGGTCTCCGACCAACAGAGGTACTGTCGACCAACATTATATGGTGCCGACCAAGAATAGGTGTTGTCGAGCTATACCAATGTTACTAATGGATCTTTACACCTTACCACCGACCAATAAAAAGGGTCCGTTGAAATTGTCAACCAAGAATAGGTACTTTCTCGCTGAAAATAGATGTCTCCGATCAGTGATCGGCCAATAATAGGTGTCGTCAGCTGTCGCCGACCAAGAATAAGGTTGCCGACCAGTGTTATAGGTGACGTCGACCAACTAACGATGTACTACATCGATTAATTTGTCGATCTATAATATGTTCTGTCGACCAGCTATAACTAACCTGCCGCCGACCAGCATTAGCGATACCTTCCTCCGACCAACTTGTACCAATATCAGGTAAATAAAACTCCAGTAGTTTGAGCATATTGGTTCTAAGAATTAAATCCCTTTTCTTGAAGAAATTTTCAGAGGACTTATGATAAAGACGGCTGGTCGCCGATCATAGTTATATTCGGTACTGGGTTCAGAGTGGATCACCAGCTCTGTCTCTATGATCCGTCATCTAAATAAGGCCTGGTGTTGCTACCGTAATCGGATAGAGAGAGAGAGAATTTGGAATCTCATATGATTTTAAGAAGTCAAAAGGCTTCAACAGTATATTTATACAGTTTTTAATAAAGAAAATTTGGGGATAGACGACCCCATTTTGATTTCAACCGTGGTTATTCTATGAATGATATCCCCAAGAGAGCGACGATTATATTTCCTCCTTTTTGCAGAGATAAAGTGACGGTAAACCATTGTATCAAATTATTATAGATTTCATCTTTAATGAAAATTATTAAAAATAGGCATCGTACATATTGATAAATGGACAAAACAAAACTGTGTATACATTTTATCACATGAATAAAACGATGTGTTAACATCTTAGGCATCAAATCTCTTGGCAAACATATAAAATATAGGAATCAACATATTTGATGTAATCCATTAAATAATCATATTTGTCCTACTTTCAAGGATTCATACAAAACTTATAATCATGATATGCAATATTTTGCAGATAAAAATTGGACAATTAATTTATGTATATAAACCTAAAATCATGATTGAATCAAAATATGTATGTATAATTGATTATACGTAGAGAAAATAAAAACTTAGCTTTTGATGGAGAACAATGCTTGTAACACTTTCCCACAGACGGCGCCAATCTGTTGAAGACAGAAAATGGCCACTGCCATTTTATTGGCGTCAACAGCAGATAAATGACGAGGATGAGATTGAAGATGAAAATAAACATTCACATCAAACATATAAGAGACAAGGGTTTTTAAAGTGGTTCGGCTATGAATAAAGCCTACGTCCACTGTTATTTTATTCCCAGGGGTTTACAATAGCACAATATGGTGTGGAGAGAGAAAGGATGTGTATCTTGTGTATGGTGTTTCTTAGTTGTCCCCTCTTTTGGCTAAGGGAATATATGTATTTATAGTGATGGGAGATAAAGAGATTCATTGTATGTAGACATTTATGTCTACATTCAATGAATCTAATTGTTGTCCTTCTATGATGGTTGATCTTCCTTGAATTGCTTGGTATGCTATATGTTGTCATCTATTAATACAGTAGAAATATACATTAAGGCTAATTAAATGCGTTGTAATCTGCATTTAATGCACATTAAATGCATAGTTATCCTTTGATCTTCCTGGTTGGTATGCCGACCAACTCTCCTCGGGTGCCGACTATCTCTCCTCGGGTGCCGACCAACTCTCCTCGGGTACCGACCAACTCTCCTCGGGTGTTGATCAACTCTCCTCGGGTGCCGAATATTGCCACATAGGATGCCATGTGTCCTTTTCTGATTGGTCCTCGTAGATGGAGAATTTTTTGCGTCAACAATGACATTTGACAACTTATGTGACGTTTGGTAGAACTTGTTTGATTACATAATTAAACGGGCGTAATTTAGATGATATTTCAATTTGAGAATTCCAGCTATAAATTAAAAATATGATTTATGTTAATGTTTCTTGTGTTAATATTTCGACACCACGGGGACCTTGGAATCTGGGGGGTAGTTATGATTTTGCCCTTATTTCTTTGGTTTCTTTCTAGGTATAGGACTATTAGGTAGGCCTTATTGTTGTTAATACTTTATAGGTTTGGGACTAGTGAGTGTAGGTTCGTACGATTGGGTATTTCTAGTGTGGGGGCTAGGTAGTATGTCGTTTCTTTGTTCCATTAGCGTAGGTGAAGGAGTAGGTAGTAATTATTGGTAGGCTTTTCTCCTAAGTAGTAGACTAGGAAATAGTTGTGGTTTTAGTGATCTTTAGGTATGGGACTGGGGATGGTTTAGGCTGGGTTACCCTAATAAAGGGTGAGGATAATAGAGAACTATGAAAACTTGATATTAAATTGATAATTAATGCCTAAGATAAGGAACGGGTAATAAATGAATTTGCGTCTCGAGTACGTGCGGGGATAACGATAATTGGGTTGACTGGATATCGCGATGTGGGTATCTGTAGGCATCATGAGTATGTGCAGGGCTAACGAAATTGAGCAAACTAGATATAGTGACGTGTCTTGCGTGGAACCTCACAGAATGTGCAATGCTAACAAAATTGGGCGAACTAGCTATAGTGTGGGAATGTTTGTGGTGTAAAATTATTGGCACCTTAGGAGTATGTGCAGGACTCGTAATAGGGTGAACTAGCTATAATGGTATCGCATTAATAAAATTGGTTACATTAATTCAATAAATAATTGTAAGTTTATAATGAAATGTTGTAATAATATGATTGGACTTGAATAGTAGGGTGCTTTAGTTATGTTCATAGTTAGCATTTTGTTACTTTACTCCCATTCTTATACCGCGTAATTTAAAAGATTATACTGTGATACTTATCATTTATGATGCTTATGTTTGGGTTTAAGGATCCTAATTGGGAGGAGTATATTGTATTCATCCATTGGGCTCTTACCCATTGAGTTGACTAAGATTTCAAGTGTAGCTGGTGGAGGAGCTGCACAGGATGGATTGTAGACAGTGGAGTGTGACTGGATGTTTATCTTTATTTCTTTATTAGTTTAGATTTCATTCCATCATTTTACTTATGGGACGATTATTTATGGATTTTGGTGGGCCATTCCGTTCCAAAGTTGTTTATGGTTTTCAGTCAGAGATTTTTGTTGGATTCTTTAATTTGAATATTTATTTATCATCTGGAGCTGGATTTTATTTTGGAGTTAGCATGGTGATAGATTTTATTGTATATATGATTATATTCTTTCAATCAAATTGAATTACATCTTGTGGAAATAATATTTTTATTATCTCGAATATATGTCACATGCTGAGAATAGTATTTTATTGGTGACGTTTGACGTAGATTGGCAGCGACGGCTAGCCAGCTCACTTTGTAGGATGCTCTAGGGTGTCACGGATGGTATCAGAGCTAGGTTCTTTGGTCTCATAGTTTTTGAGTCCATTTAGCTTCTTGATTAACTATCTTTGATTGATTTTAATGATTTGTACTCTTTAGTTTTCCTTATTCTAATGTTGTTGTTCCTGTCTTTTCAAATGGTAAGGAGATCTAGAGATCGAAGAGAAGGTTTGATTTCTGGCTTTTTTTTTTAAATGAATTTTCTATCATCCCTCTTTTAATTTTTTTGGAGTACCCTTGTTCGAACCTAAAATTTTGCTTTTTATCATAGATTAAATAATACCTCTTATGATTTACTTTCACTATGAATGTCTAAACTCGACAAATTTGGACTATCATATTATACGATCAAAATTTGAAGAGTAACAACATTCTTAAGTGAGCCTTAGAGAATCACTACTAAAGACTTAAAACCCTTGAGATTTGAGATACTCACCTTTTTATGATTTTTACGTAGTTTCCGAGTCACAAGCGAACTCAATTTTCTTTGGGTACCGCACTTAGTCGTTCCTAGTCTCATTGTTATTCGATTTTGGCAGAACCAGTGAGAATGACATCACTTTCAAGTTATGAGAAAAACATCTCTTGTAGTTTGTTTCGATCACTAAACCATTTTTGTATACATCATATCAATTATCTATATGATATTATTCGTATATGATTTCCCATCACTAGCATCATTTTTTAGAAAAAGAGTGTTTGAAATTGTCATTGTAAAAATTGTCTTCATTTGTCTTACGAAAAGAAAAATGCACCGCAAGGAAAAAAAAAGAGGAAAATGATAAAATGTAGAAAAATAGAAAAACAAATAAAAAAAAAGAAAAAGAAAAGAAAAGAAAAGAAAAAATAATAATAAAAAAAGAAAGCATGCGATCATAGTTTTATAAAGTGAGAACACTAGTTATTGAAATTATGTTCCACTCTTCTCAAAAAACCCTACCATCATAGCATCCATCTTTTTCATTTCATTTTCCCCTCATGTCTAACATAAAGGCCACTTTCACCCTTACTGAGGTGCTAGGGCAAATGAGAAGTCTATGAAGCACCTTATACCTTTGACTTACTTAAGTCAATATTGTATAAGTGCTCAACTAATTTGGAAATAGTGAAAAAATTGGTTGTCTAACCTAGAATCCAAAGAACCTCAGAATTATTCTCTCTAATCCTCTTCAATGATCCAAACAAGGTATAATTGAATCACACTACACACATTAGAAGTGCATACATGTGTATATATTGCTTAAAATTGATTGTGTGTTAAATTCCCCTTAAAATGTTGTTTTAATAATTTTTTGGGAATTTTTAAACATTTTTAAACATTTTCAAAATAATGTTTTCTTAATTAAAAGTGTGTTTATAAACTTTGTGGGGTTAAAATGCTATTATGAAAAATATGTTTTTCATTGAAATGTTTGATTGGGTAGAATATTAAAGCGCTAGAGACTTCAGGGTGTTGCCTGTAATTACTTTTGACGCGCGTTTGCAAGCCTATAGAATGTCAACACTTGTCACGTTCCTGATATCTCACTTTGTGTTTGTTTTGTGAGAGAACTGTCTGGTGTATTGTGGATCGTTAGATCAAACCTTATCTATGGCCTGCATGCGTTTTAAGTCTATCCATGTGCTATTACATTGGACCAATCACATTCAGTTTAACCACCGCTATATTTACACCGTTAGATCAAGTCAATATAAGGAAGACTGGATCTCAACCATTGATTTCGATCATCAATCCAGAACCTTCTTTGGCTCCTATATAAACCCTCCTATTCTCAACCTTTGGAAACTTTTGGCAGTCGTCCAAATTGAGTGAAAAAAAGAGAGAAGAGAGAAGTGAGAGAGAAGAGAGAAAAAAGAAAAGAGAGAAGAGAGAGAAAGAGAAAATGTGTTAGAGAAACCCTAACCCTAACCCTAAACAAACTTCAAATCATCTTCAAACCTTCGTATATACAAAACCCCAAACACAACCTTGAGTGTTTGAGAGAGAGTGGTGTTACTGGTTTGTTCATTTGAAGCTGTAACCTCTTGATCTGTGATCTTATTACCAACTTAAACATTTTTATGAAGATATGTATTTCTTTATCATAGAAATCTTAGATCTACACTTTGCATGTTATATTTCACTAGATCTGCATATTTCTTTCTCGTTTTAAGAAAATATTTGTTGATTCAGATCTGTAAATATTTAATGGTTTATGTTCTTATGAAACTTAACCTTGACCTAGTTGGATTCACACTTGGAGATCTTCAATCTCAAAAATATTTTTAAAATAGAGATTGACTAAGATCTTGACCGATTTTGAAGCAAGATATCCGTGGAATCTGGGATAAATTAAAGGTCAAAAAGGTTTTAAGTTTTGTAACAAAGAAAGAAAAGAAAATCATAGCATATAGTCTTTATATGTAATTTTCTAGGACTGTCTGTAAAAACTAAGTGTGTGTGAGTTCATGCATGTTGATAGGAATCACATCACAAACACTTGACACACTACTACACTGAAAGTGTTGTGAATAAGATCAAACATTATTGAGTCGACGCAAGGAAAGCTAAAGCAAAGGAGAAGTTATCAAACTGGAAGAACATCATCAACAATCAGATCTAAGAGAAGTTAGAAGGACACCAAGTGGGGTATATTCCTAAACTTAGAATAGGCTGAGTTGTGTGCATGTATGTTGTATTGTTTGTAACTGCTATTTGTTTTTAGTGGATTTTTACTTTTGTGACTTAGAAGTCACCGTGGATGTTTCCTCTATTGGGAGAGGTTTTACCACGTTAAAAACTGTGTGTTCTGATTATCTTCATCTACTCATCTCATTCTATAGTGTGCTGATTTTTGGAAACTATCTTAGTTTTAAAACTGATTACAAAATCTTGGTTATTCTCGTACATAGGTTTTTCTTAAACACATCTTGTTGTTTATCATTTTTATTTTCAAAAGAAAAGGGTTTCTTCAATAAACATCTCGGAGTTGCTTATACAGTTTAATCTTGTATTAAACGGCATTAGCAACGTTTTTCAATTGGTATCAGAGCCCTGCAAACTTTTATTTCAAAAAGATCTTGTGTTTCTGAAATCATTTTCTGAAAAATCCTAACTATGGACGAGAAGAATGAAAGGTTTGGTAATCTGTCCAGACCTCCACTCTTTGATGGAAACAACTTTGCTTACTGGAAAGTAAGAATGGTTGCCTTCATCCAAAGGACTTTAGGAGATGATGTCTGGGACATTATTGAAAATGGATATACTTATCCTACTAAACCAACCACTGAAGGAAGTGATGAGAGGGTAAAGAAAATCTTAAGTGAGTTTTCCCAAGAAGAGAAAACTATTTCTCGTAATAACAATAAAGGCAAGAATGCCATTGTTATGTCTATTAATGAGTATGAGTTCAAGAGAATCTCATCTTGTGCCACTTCTAAGGAAGCTTGGGACACATTAATCACTGCCCATGAAGGAGACTCAAGAGTTAAAGCTGCTAAAACTCAAATGCTTACCCAGCAGTACAACTCTTTGATTATGTCTGACTCTGAGTCTTTTGACGACTTTTACATGAACCTAACTGATATAGTTACCAAGTTGCATGCTAATGGTATAACATATGATAGGAATGAGATTGTTTCTAAAATCCTAAGATCATTACCACAAAAGTTTGATAGCAAGAGGTATGATATTGAGGAAATGAGTGATCAAAACCTCACCCCTGAGTTACTCAGTAGCAAACTTAGGACTGTGGAAATGGAATTAGACTTTAAGAAACAATTAAATCATTCTCAAAGAAAACAGCCCAACTCTAACTTGAGTTTTTCCTCTAAGATATCTAAACTTGAGACTAATTTGATCAACTCTGACTCTGATGAGGAGTGTGATATAGACAAACTAGATAATCAGATTGCCTTAATGTCAAAACAATTTAAGAAAATTGTTAAATTTAGAAACAAACAGGCATCTAAACAAGGCAAGCCTAATTATCCAACTGTGTCTAATCCCAAACCTCATGAGAGAGGTCTTGACAAACCTCCTAAGGACAACAACTTCAGATCTAACAGAGACCTTAAAAAGATTGAATGTTTTAGATGTGGGAAACTAGGTCACATTGCTCACGATTGCAGAGTTAATCTGAATAAGACCAACACACACAATAGAGCCAATGTCTGTAAAACTTGGGATGATTCAAGTGACTCTGATGAAGAGGAACTTGAGTCATCAAATGTACTTGACCCTTGCATGTCCTTTTATGCTAAGATCATTTACAAAGATGATATGCATGTGTGTGATAATGATACTTCTACTCCTGCTTTTGTGAATACTGCTTTGATTGGCCTAGATGCCTTGTTATCTGAAAATGTTGCTAGCTCTAGTTCCGTGTGTGTGAGTCAAAGTGATCTCGATAACGACGATGTAAATGGGTGCGTGAGTACTAAAACTGAATTGTTAGGGGTCACTGCACACACTTCACTTAGCGACTCAGACACAGATGACCTCCCAGATATTCATACTTTGTATGCTAAAACTCTTAAAAAAGGCACTAGACTAGAGAAGACTGTTAGAGACCTGACTAAGAAATTAGATGATCTAAGCCTTATTGTGAACCTGAATGCCGAAGAGTACACTAACCAGTGTCTGTCTAATCAATCTGAAATTGAAACTTTTGATCAAAAATTAAAAGAGTTGACTAAAACTAATGAAACCCTGGAAATGAAATACAAGGGAACATTATTAGAACTGGAGGAAGCAAAAACAAAGACAACAACTGTTTTCAAAAAAAATTCTAAGTTTGAAAATAATTCAAATTGTTTCACTGACTTTGTTGTAAACTCCAAGACCAATTCTGATGATAGAACCGGTATTGGATTCTTCCCTAAGAATAAACCCCAAACTACAAATCTTTAACCTATTAAGTTTGTGTCTGGGGGCAAAAGACCAATCGAAACATGTCCAGATTTTCATTTTATTAAAAAAGAATTTGATCAAAAGCAACAACAGAAAGACATTGGAGAGTCTAGTAATTCTAAGGCTGACAGTACACTTGAGACTAAATACGTCTGTCCTTTGATCAGAAAGGTTGAATCTACCTTTAAAACCATACCTCCTAGGAATAGGACTTCTGAACAGAATGTTGTTAAACCCATCTTTAGAAGTTTTCCTAAGGAAGTACATCCCTCAAGCAATCAATATTGCTCATACTGTGACGTTTATGGTCATTCCTTTGAAGGTTGTTATGCTAGGCGTCTAAACACCCCTGTGTACAACACTCCTGTTTACAAGAACTTTAACTATTCTAGGCAAAATCGTAACCATTATGTCCTTCCAAGACAACCTGACAAGAACTCTAACTACAGGAATAGAAAGACCAAAACTAAGAGTTCATTTAAGAGAAAGGGTCCCAGAAACTTTCCTAAACCAAAAGCTCAACTTTTCCACAATAATCAGTTTGTTGCTCCAAATGTTTTTTGACAAAAAACTACTTCTCGAAAATTTTATCAAATGAGGGCAAACTTGCGCAAAATTAAAACTAGAGCTATTTGGGTTAGAAAAGATGATCTTTTACCCCAAATGAAGTGTAACATTGTTATCACTGCCTTAAAAGCTGAACACACTTCATATGGTTGGTATTTAGATTCAGGATGCTCCAAACATATGACAGGAGATGAAACCAAACTCTTAAACAAAACCAGATTTGCTGGAGGCAAAGTAGTATTTGGTGACGGAGTTTCATCCCAGATCATAGGTAAAGGAACCCTAAAAGAAGAGGGAATGCCTGTTTTGGAAAATGTACTTTTAGTTAAAGACCTTAAAGCCAACCTCCTAAGTATATCACAATTTTGTGACTCTGACCATACAGTTACCTTTTCAAAGAACAATTCTAAAATTCTAAATGATAAAGGTGAATGCATTATTACCGGATTTAGAACACCTGACAACTACTATACTGTCAAGACTAGTTCTGAAACCTGTAACATTGTCAGAATGGATGACAATGAAATCTGGCATAATCGTATGGGTCACTTAAGTTATGATATCCTTGGTAGATTGTCTAGTCAAGAGATTGTTAGAGGTATTCCTAAAATTAAGCCTATTTCCAGTGTTATCTATGGTCATTGCCAGGAAGGAAAAATAGTTAAGACTTCGCATAAAAAGGTTAAAGACATCCTCACCTCTAGACCTTTAGATCTCATCCATATGGACCTTATTGGTCTCTCTAGAACTGTTAGTCTTTGTGGACACAGTTATATCCTAGTCATGGTTGATGATTTTACACGATTCACTTGGGTTGCCTTCTTGAAACATAAATATGACACGTTTCAGAAATTCTTGAAAATTTTACTAAGAATTAAAAATGAGAAGGACACACAAGTCAATCGCATTCGTAGTGATAGAGGGGGAGAGTTCATAGACACAGGAATAGTTGAATATTGTGACTACAACGATTACAAACACGAATTCAGTTCCCCTAAGACTCCTCAGCAGAACGGTGTTGCCGAAAGGAAAAACCGAACTCTTCAAGAGATGGTGCGTGTCATGTTGCATGCCAAATCTCTACCTAAGTACTTTTGGGTAGAATCTATTAGAACTGCATGTCATGTCATTAATCGAGTTTACCTTAGGAAAAACACTAAACAAACCTCTTATGAGTTGTGGTACTGTAAGAAGCCTAATCTGAAATATCTAAGAACTTTCGGATGTCAGTGTTATGTCTGTAAAGACAGAGAACATCTGTCCAAATTCGAGACGCGTGGAGATAAAGCCATATTCTTAGGATACTCCTCAAACAGTCGTGCTTATCGTATATACAATCTGCGTACTAAGACTCTTATGGAGTTGATAAATGTAATTGTAAGCGATACTATTGTCAAAAATAAGATATCTGAATCACCTATTGTGGTTGAATCTGAAAATGATTTCAAAACTGATTCACCAGAAATAGATGACTCATTACCTATTGAGAGTCCAGAAGTACCTGGTTGGGTCTCTAAAGATCATCCCATTGATAACGTGGTCAGTAATCCTAATGAGACAGTCCGTACTAGATCCCAGTTAAGAAATTATGCTAATTATGCATGTTTCGTCTCCCTTGTGGAACCGAAAAATGTTAATGAAGCATTGAATGACACACACTGGATTTCTGCTATGCAGGAAGAACTTTTACAATTTGTCATTCACGATGTCTGGTATCTTGTACCGCGGCCTCAAAACAAAAATGTTATTGGCACACGTTGGATCTTTAAGAACAAATCTGACGAAAATGGGGTAATCCTTAGAAACAAAGCTAGACTAGTTGCTCAAGGTTACTCACAAATAGAAGGGATAGATTTTAGCGAGACATTTGCCCCGGTCACTCGTCTTGAATCTGTTCGACTTCTTTTCGCCATAGCGTGTCACTTAAAATTTATACTTTATCAAATGGATGTCAAGTCTGCCTTCCTCAATGGAATTCTGTCCGAAGAAACGTATGTAGAACAACCCAAAGGGTTCATTGACCCAAAATACCCAGACCATGTCTTTCGTCTAAAAAAGGCTTTGTATGGCTTAAAACAAGCTCCTAGAGCTTGGTATGAACGTCTATCCAACTTTTTGTTGGATAAGGGTTTTAAGAGAGGAGGAAATGACCAGACCCTCTTTGTCAAACATTTTGACAAAAACATTATTATAGCCCAAGTCTATGTAGACAACATCATCTTTGGGTCTACTTCAACATCTGGAGTTAAATCTTTTTCTGCTATTATGCATAAGGAGTTTCACATGTCCCTTATGGGGGAGCTACAACTTTTCTTAGGATTTCAAGTGAAACAGAATTGTGATGGATTATTTGTCTCTCAAACTAAGTATGCCTTAGATCTTGTTAAGAAATTTGGTTTAGATAATGCTAAAGTTGCCAAAACGCCAATGAGTACTACTGTTAAATTATGTAAAGATGAAAATGGGAAGTCAGTTGATTCCACACTTTATCGTAGTATGATTGGTAGCCTACTCTATTTAACTGCCTCACGACCAGATATAATGTATGTTGTATGTATGTGTGCTCGTTACCAGAATAACCCTAAAGAGAGCCATTTATCTTGTGTAAAACATATATTAAAGTACATGAAGGGCACTCTTAATCTTGGACTGAGGTACACTAATGATACCTGCAGTACCATCATAGGGTATACTGATGCTGATTGGGCCGGTTGTACTGCCGATAGTAAAAGTACATCAGGTGCCTGTTATTATGTCGGCAATAATTTAGTAGGTTGGAGTAGCAAAAAACAGAATTGCACATCTTTATCTACGGCTGAGTCCGAATATATAGCAGCCGGAAGTTGCTGTGCTCAATTGTTATGGAACAAACAAATGTTAAGCGACTATGGGATTAACGAAGATCAGTTACAATTGTATTGTGACAATTGAAGCGCTATTAACATATCTAAAAACCCGGTTCAACACTCGCGAACTAAGCATATTAAAATAAGACATCATTTTATACGCGAACTTGTTGAGACTAAGGAGTTAGAAATTCATTACCTACCTATTGATCTGCAACTTGAAGACATGTTCACTAAACCTCTAGACTACAACAGATTTCTGTATTTGTGTAATTCTATAGGTATGGTATGTGCTGATTAAACTCTTAAGACCATAATTTTTTACCCTTTGTCCATTTGAGACAAAATGGGGGAGAAATTTGAGTCTTACGGGTTCAATGTTTTGTTCACATTTCATCTAAACTGCTTGATCTTAGTGTGCATATTTGCAGGAACCTCTTCTACTAATGTTCTACCATTTCTAGTGTACAAAGTTGTAAATAGTTGAGTTATGTAATTTTTGACTTTCTAGGAAATGGGTAGATAGTATCTTTTGTATAGGACTAGGTTTTATTTTCTTTTGGTTCCCTAAGAGTTTAAGCTAACTCAAAAGAGATTTTGTCTCATATTTCCAAAGGGGGAGATTGAAGCACCTTATACCTTTGACTTACTTAAGTCTATATTGTATAAGTTCTCAACTAATTTGGAAATAGTGACAAAATTGGTTGTCTAACCTAGAATCCAAAGAACCTCAGAATTATTCTCTCTAATCCTCTTCAATGATCCAAACAAGGTATAATTGAATCACACTACAGACATTAGAAGTGCATACATGTGTATATATTTCTTAAAATTGATTGTGTGTTAAATTCCCCTTAAAATGTTGTTTTAATAATTTTTTGGGAATTTTTAAACATTTTTAAACATTTTCAAAATAATGTTTTCTTAATTAAAAGTGTGTTTATAAACTTTGTGGGGTTAAAATGCTATTATGAAAAATATGTTTTTCATTGAAATGTTTGATTGTGTAGAATATTAAAGCGCTAGAGACTTCAGGGTGTTGCCTGTAATTACTTTTGACGCGCGTTTGCAAGCCTCTAGAATGTCAACACTTGTCACGTTCCTGATATCTCACTTTGTGTTTGTTTTGTGAGAGAACTGTCTGGTGTATTTTGGATCGTTAGATCAAACCTTATCTATGGCCTGCATGCGTTTTAAGTCTATCCATGTGCTATTACTTTTGACCAATCACATTCAGTTTAACCACCGCTTTATTTACACCGTTGGATCAAGTCAATATAAGGAAGACTGGATCTCAACCATTGATTTCGATCAGCAATCCAGAACCTTCTTTGGCTCCTATACAAACCCTCCTATTCTCAACCTTTGAAAACTTTTGGCAGTCGTCCAAATTGAGAGAAAAAAAGAGAGAAGAGAGAAGTGAGAGAGAAGAGATAAAAAGAAAAGAGAGAAGAGAGAGAAATGGAAATGAGTTAGAGAAACCCTAACCCTAACCCTAAACAAACTTCAAATCATCTTCAAACCTTCGTATATACAAAACCCCAAACACAACCTTGAGTGTTTGAGAGAGAGTGGTGTTACTGGTTTGTTCATTTGAAGTTGTAACCTCTTGATCTATGATCTTATTACCAACTTAAACATTTTTGTGAAGATCTGTATTTCTTTATCATAGAAATCTTAGATCTACACTTTGCATGTTATATTTCACTAGATCTGCATATTTCTTTCTCGTTTTAAGAAAATATTTGTTGATTCAGATCTGTAAATATTTAATGGTTTCTGTTCTTATGAAACTCAACCTTGACCTAGTTGGATTCACACTTGGAGATCTTCAATCTCAAAAATATTTTTAAAACAGAGATTGATTAAGATCTTGACCGATTTTGATGCAAGATATCCGTGGAATCTAGGATAAATTAAAGGTAAAAAAGGTTTTAAGTTCTGTAAGAAAGAAATAAAAGAAAATCACAGCATATAGTCTTTATATGTAATTTTCTAGGACTGTCTGTAAAAACTAAGTGTGTGTGAGTTCATGCATGTTGATAGGAATCACATCACAAACACTTGACACACTACTACACTGAAAGTGTTGTGAATAAGATCAAAGATTATTGAGTCGACGCAAGGAAAGCTAAAGCAAAGGAGAAGTTATCAAACTGGAAGAACATCATCAACAATCAGATCTAAGAGAAGTTAGAAGGACACCAAGTGGGGTATATTCCTAAACTTAGAATAGGCTGAGTTGTGTGCATGTATGTTGTATTGTTTGTAACTGCTATTTGTTTTTAGTGGATTTTTACTTTTGTGACTTAGAAGTCACCGTGGATGTTTCCTCTATTGGGAGAGGTTTTACCACGTTAAAAACTGTGTGTTCTGATTATCTTCATCTACTCATCTCATTCTATAGTGTGCTGATTTTTTGAAACTATCTTAGTTTTAAAACTGATTACAAAATCTTGGTTATTCTCGTACATAAGTTTTTCTTAAACACATCTTGTTGTTTATCATTTTTATTTTCAAAAGAAAAGGGTTTCTTCAACAAACATCTCGGAGTTTCTTATACAGTTTAATCTTGTATTAAACGGCATTAGCAACGTTTTTCAGTCTATATGGTGAATAACTCAACATTCTCAACATAATGGTTAGAATTTGTTTATGAGATCAAATTCCGTTCATGTATCCGTTAATTATTATAAATGTGTGAAACATTTGATCTTGTTTACATTTACTCACCTCCTCACACACTAAAGTAGATACACTTACCCGGTTTTTAGAGAGTTCAATTCAGAGAGATATATCTAGTGAGAATTGATATCAAAGTGTTGATTATATTAAGGTGATCTAAGACTTACTCTTATCGTATTTAATATTGGTTCACACAACACATGCTGAGTTTAGAAAGGATAACTCTTTTGGTATTAAGAAAATTTTTGCCACACTTTGATACTTGAACATCGTATTCCTTGATGACTTTTTAGTTGGGTCGTAAAGATTTTCATCACCAAATAAGAAATTTCCACTTAATAAATCATTTTTGATAAAATTTTGAATTTTGTGGTTAAATTCACTACAAACCCTCACACTCGTCCTGTAGGGAAACCTATAGGTTTAGCGATTTGTTGCACATGCTTAGTGCAATCGCCAGTGCCTGTGAAAGTAGCTCACTTTTAGTCACTTATCTCCATTCTTGTCTATTTTTGCTAGAGGAGTAGCAGTATTCTGTTCGGGGTGGTGTGATAAGCACCCAAAAGTGTTTAATTTATGCCCCAAATAGATGCATATTAATCGCTCATTCTCGATGAAATTGGTCTTATATTCATATTTGTCTATGTTGTAGGTCAATATGCAGTCGCAGTATTAAATTGTACTAAAGCAAAGTAATTACGATAAAGTAGTGATCAAAAGCATTCAATGAAGAAAATCAAAATGACAGTGAAGTCAAAAGTCCCTTTTCCAGCTTATCTAGATCAATATCGATGCCTTAAACGCAATCCAATACCAAGCCTAAGCCTAAATAGATCCCAAGCTATTACTTAAGCCACGTATGTGTTTAGTTTGTATTTCTTTTAGATTTTTATTTGAGTCGTGCACAGTTTTATTTTTATTATTAGTTTATATTTTATTTATCTCAGAATAGTTGCAAATATTAAGGTCCGTGTATTATATGTCGGGAGTTTTTATATTTTATGTAAATATAATAGGTGTGCAAATTTTATTATTATTTTCATTATTTTATTTTGTTTTTAGTTTTATTATAATTATTTTATTTTATTTGAGTCTTTTATTAATTTATAAGTTTGGAATTTAAGTTTTAGTTTTAATAGATTCTATTTTTTTTTTGTTATTTATATATTTTATATTTTTAGCTGAGTCGTAAATATTTAGTTTAGTTTAGTTTATTTAGGTAAGTATAAATTAAACAAACACACACACACACACACTAAATCCATGCATAACTTATACACCTAAACATCTCACCCACTCACACCCTACTACCATACATACTAAATAACCCGCACAACCCATTTCAAAAACCAGGAAAAGAAATCATATTTGGTATCTCTCTCTCTCTCTCTCTCTCTCTCTCTCTCCGCCTCTCCTCTATAACCACCAATCTTACATATTAAACCCTCTTCTAGTGGCAGAGCAAGGAATAATTGGAGGCCTAGGCACTAAAGGAAAATTTTAAGGGTTCGGGGATGGGAGCCCCTATTTTTTTATGAGTACTTATAATAATGTTTAAACTGTATAGAAAATAAGATAAAAATAGATGAATTACAATGATTTAAGAAATAAAACATCATTACAAAATATACTAATTAATGTAAGTTCATCGAAAATTGATCGTTGTCACTACATTCTACAAAATTCCTCTATGATTTTTCATTTTCTGAAAATGATTCACAATTACACAATTGGAAATTACATCGAACACATCCTTTTCAATGTATGTTGCAAGTATCACTCAACCAAAAATTTCCCATGCGGTTTCGAAGATCAATCTTGATGATATTCATAGTAGAGAAAGCCCTTTCTACTGAAGTAGTGGGAATCAGAAGAATTAATGACAATTTCAAAAGCCTGTAGACCAATCCATATGCTAGATGGTTTCCTTTCTCAACCATCTTCTTATCCAATCAACTTATTCCTTCCACTTCATCAAAGTGCTTATTTGACTAAACATTAAATTCAAAATTCTCAAGTTCATTCTGAAGTTCAATACGTTCTTCCTCCATAAAATCTTCAGTATAAAACTCAGAGAGACGAACTAACAAATTTACATCAAAAGAATAAAATAGAAATTTATGATTAAATGCGGTCATTCGTATAAGCAATTCATAATTCACCTCATTAAAATGGTGGTTAAGATCCACAAGTTTCTTATCCACACATTGGTAAAATATTTCCAATTTATAATGATGAAAATTTACTACCACTGTACCTCTCCTTACTCTCCCTAAAAGACAAATATTATCTTCCATGTTGGGAACCACAATCTCATGTTTAGTACAAAAGGAAGATACTTCCATACATAACTTACCCCACCCCTCATCCCACATTGTGTGGAAACGATCCTTGGCAACTCTCACACAGTCCATTAAATTTACAATATCTTGATCCTTTTTATCAATAACTTAATAAGTATATTAGTTATTGAAAGTACATTATCATCAAGTGCATATTAAACACAAAACCAAAAGTTTGCGTCTTCATTTGCAAGTCCACTACTTCACCTCTTCTATCAGCACCATTATCTCCTAATTCATCTAAAACATTCACCAAGGACCCAAATATAACCATCAAATTAATGAAAGTCCCATAATGTTAATTCCATTGTGTATCTCCAAGTCATTTCATGGAAGTTTCTTGATTTAACCCTCTACCACTTGACATCTTATCGATTTCTAACTAATTGAAAATTCACTCAACCTCTTTCTCTCATAAAATGTCCCGTCTCTAATAAACATATTCACTATCATATTCACACTAAAAAGGAACTCATCAATGTTCTTAAGATCTTGTACGACTTTTCCCAGTGCCAATTGATTTTGGTGTGCGAAATAGTGTACATAGTATGTTGACTTGTTATCCCTCAAAATAAGTTGTTTTAGCCCGTTACAGGTCCTTTGCATATTACTTGCCCTATCATAACCTTGACCCCGTAAAATTTTTATACTCAAGTTGTATTTTTTGAAAAATTGATCTAGCGAGGCTTTTAATGACAAAGACGTAGTGCCAAGAACATGGACCATGCCCATAAATCCTTTAATCACCAAACCCCTTGTATCATCATAACGCACAATAATATCCATTTATTCTTTAATTGACATGTCTCTTGCTTCATCAATTAATATCACAAATAAATCCCCCCCAAAGATCATTTAATATTTCTTTATTAACCGCAATAGCAAATGCATTTACAATATCTTTTTGAATATCAGGATATGTCAATTTTACATTTTTAGGATCATTGTTAAGTATAAAATTATTAAAAAATGCCTCCCTACGAGCAAGAAATTCCAAGAGTTCAAGAAAGTTACCTTTATTCATCGAGTTTTCTGATTCATCATGAGAACGTAAAAATAACCTTTGTCTCAACAAAAATCGAACCACATCAATTGTGACAACTAACCTTCGGTGGAACTCAACTCGGCACTCCTTTGATTGCTTATGAATTATTGTCCCGATATGTTGATCTTGATGAAAAAAATTACGACTTTTCATATACGCCTTGTGATGACTAATACTACTGGCATGCTCATTTAGCCTCTGTTTTCACTTCCAATTAATAAATCCACTCCTAACAAATACATCATTTTTATTTCTCTCCAGATACTCATCAAAAAATAAGTAATAAACCAAACTAAAAGTGGGGTTCTACTTCACACTATATTCCAACCAACTAGGAAATTCAACAAACAAAACAGTGTTGAAATGACGAACCTTGTTTTGAATATTTGTTTTAGGAAATGTATGCAAATATGGTTGGCAAGGATCCAATTGCAAGTATGTTCGTCTAACTTTATCTTCATCATTAACATGATAATATGAAATGCCTGACCATAAAATTGGATCGAAAGGAAGATTTGACAAGTCAATATTAATCTGGCTTCGACTGATTCTATATGGGCTAGGCTCGTTTTGAACAACATTGGTGTCAATTAGAGTGGACATCGGCACTTCGACTGAGTCTTTGTGAGACCTTTTAAAAAATCTCTCCATAAGTGAATAAACAAAATTCAACAATATTTATTTCAACAACTTAAATTTCAACAACTTCATGCCCAAAAAAAATTACTACAAACCAATAACAACATTTATACAAAAAATAAGCACATTCTCATAATTTCAACAAACTCTGACAATGAATATTTTTTACACAAAATGTAAGAAAACCCTAACAATGGATATTTACTAAAAAAGGTGGGAAATATGATGAATGATAAATATATAAACCTTTGATAAAATGGAGATATATTGAAGAACATACCTTGATTTGGTGTAAAGATTTAGTTTAACTTAACAAATAGGAAAAGAAGAAGAGAAATAGGGAGAGTAAAGGAAAGAGTGAAAATGGGTAAAAATTTAGGGATTCTTTTTTCAGGGTGAAAGATAAGGATTTTGTTCTCAATTTTCCCCCTTTAATGTCTTTACTAATATGTATACATATATAAAAAAAATTGGGAATTAACTTTTGTGTCCTATGCCCGTGCCCAGGTCAGGAGCATTGTGGCTCTACCACTACCCACTTCCACCTACCTTTATTCCGGAGAACTCACACCCCAACTAAATTTGGCGACTTCCCATTACTCTGGCCAGACCACCACATTGCAAGCATCACAAGTTGCCTATACCCATCGTCCCTTTACTAAACCAAACCCATCCCGACTGCCACCCTTTAACCAAACCATCCCAGCATCCTCTCCTCCATATGCGAATAAACTAAAAACCCACAAACCCACCTGCCAAACCAAAACTCACGTGTAAAAGTAAAGAAAAAACAAATGTACCTTTGACTTAGCCAAAAAAAACATATCTAAAATATCTCCCCAACAAAATCCACTTTGTGGCTTATAAAAATAGGGGCACCATCTCATTTGAAAGACATTAATCTAGACTTGCATTCTCTACAAAAAAAAAATATGGTCTAGAGTGAACAAAAAAAGGGTTAAAAAACCACAAAACAAATTAGTGTAGGCTTAGAAACTTGTTTTGGAATTTTTTTTATTTTATTTTAATCAAGTGAGACTATTTGTGAGAGGAAATTCGACGCACCTGAAAAAATAAATTTGTCGAGGTGACTTGTTATGTGTTGTATTTCTAACTCTCTTTTTCCATTTTACATCACTCATTGATATTTTATTGATTATTCTGAATGCTAATGTAAGAATGTTTGGTTAAATACCCCGTTCAAGGGGTGGGATGACACCGTATGTGATGTTTGTTTAATTAATTTATTTATTTGATTGTTATATTTTTGAATTGTCACAAATTAATTTATGCCTCGAGAGAGGGTAAATCAATTTCATTATTTATTTAATGTTTAATCTTGGAATCGAACTAGAGATAGGTTTTTCCTAATTATGGCATTGAGCTGAAAGTGTTAATCAGTGTTGCGATTCAAGGATTTCTATAATTTTTAATAAATTGATCTTAACGGGTGATTTTTTAAAGAGATTATAACTCTAATTTTTTTAGTGTTATGGGATTTTTAAATTAATTCTAAAAAATTAATTATTAAATTTATAGTTGTAACGAGAGTTAAATTATAACTTTAATATTATCTCAAAATATTTCAAATAAATAAATTAGTAAATTAAAATAGTGAATCATACGGCGTAATTCCATTTGTTGTACCATTCTCACACTTATAAAACTCGATTACGTTTCACTTTTCTTTTCAATAGTCTATTTAGTCACTTATAATTTTTGGCATTTTTTATTCTCCCTCGAAATTGTTTATATATATATATATATAAAGTTTTCATAAAAAAATGAAATTGCGATCATTCACACTATTTGTTTCTTCACCTTGAAGGTTGGATTGATACCCGTACCTACCATAATACAAGTTGTTTAACAAATTTTGTAAGTAATTCAAGGGATTTTGAGACTTGGCTTTTGACGACAACGACACATGTAAAAAGCAAGTTACTCAGATTATGTGCCATTTATAGTTAGCTACAAGTGAATATTGAGGGACAGATAGACTGACTTTATACCTTTGGAAGCTACCTAGTTTACACATCATATGACAAATAAGGATGAGTTAGTTACATCATAAATAGAGTGGGCAGGAGTACATATTTACCGCATGCTCAGGTGTCACTAGTGTGACTAGTGGGCCTTTCTTACAAGTATAAGAAGATAGGGGAATAATACAAACTGGGTCAACAAGGTAGGTTATTTAATTGCATGATAAAACTATCAGTTAACAAGTGAAACATGAGGCTGATCATAGAGGTATCTGAGCCAAACATACTTTGTAACCAGGATGAAATCTTTTTCCACTCTAATCGCGGGTTTATGTATTTCCACAAAGGCTCCATGTTGCCTATTTTATTTATGATGTAACAAAATCCCCTAGGACTTCATGCATGAGTGGAATTTTATTGCAACTTATCTAGATTATTGTTGGTCTTGAATGATTATTACATGAAACAAACAGACGGAGTCTTAATTCTGCTTGATGAACCAAAATTCTGATCATCTCATTATCTATTCGTCTTAGTCCGAGAAGGTGGACTTTGAGTATTTTAGTTTTCAAGGGCATGTGATAGGCCAGGGGAAACGATGTTAGGGTAATGATTAAATGTGCATATGGGAGCATGTACTCTACACTACAGGTCGACTTTTAGTTCTTACGTCATTCAATGAAGTGACCCTTTACATCCAAACCTAACTTATTTAAAGGGTCATGTACCTTAACTTACATTCACCTTGTTCAAATTACGTAAGTGCTCTTCTTTGAGAGAGAAAGAGAACCCAGTTACATTAAGAAAGTTCATTCCTCCATATCTCGAGAACTTCATCTTCCTCTCTGTCTTATTCCTCCCTAGTGCAGTCCTTAGCTTTCATTTTTTACTTCATTTTTCAGTGTAGCAGGTATGCATGCTTTTGCTTTCCAAGGGTTTTTCCCTTCATTTTTTGGAATTTTCATGGGTAGTATCCATTAAATTTTCTATTAGGTTCAATTTGTTAAGTAATGTGTTGGAAATTTGAGCTTTTGGATAGATATTGAGTTGGTTGTCTTAGGACTTAAAAGTTTCTTAGAGATTGTTTCATCATTTTTCTTCCTCTTATTCAGCCTACAATTCCATTTTTTTATGCTAAAAAGATTAGTTATTGCATTAATGAGCCCCCCCTGATGTTCAATGTCTATTTGAGATATTAGCAGAGTTAGAGCCCACTTGTTTGGGTATTACTGCTAGGAGGTTTCCACATTCTTTGCATGTGATCCAGCCCGATGAGTAACTAGGTCACCCCAAATATATCCCAAAATATCCTCTTGTAGTGATTAAGCTCCATTCTTTACTGAACCTCCCTTTGCGTACCCTAATGTATACGATTAAGGTGTAGGTAGCTCAGTGCCACCCCAAGAGGGTCTATACTTAAAGAATAGGGAATCCATGTCTACCATAAACTTAGAGTCTTCTTCTGAAGAGGTGAGGTCTAATAGAGATGACACTGTCAGGACTGATAGTGTGGGACCATTTTCCTCCACCTCTCTTGTATACCCGGCCCTTGATGAGGGAACAAATAATGAGGATTGGGTTTTTGTTAACTTCTTTAATTCTTTTGATCCTTCCACCACTGATGCAAGGTGGTATGCCAGTGATATTCTGAAAAATGAGCTGGAATTACTTAAGGAAAAATATACTATCCCCACTAGCATCCAAACCATTATTCCACCCTTGAAAAGAGAGTATACAGAAATTCAAATGATGATAAGGTTTTCCTCCCTCTTTGGACTCTGTGAGTGGGACTTAGATTGCCTTTCCACTCCATTATTAGGTCCATCCTCAGCAGATGTGTTGTCACATTGACCCATCTTCCTCCGAACACATATAGATATGTCCCAAGGGTAATGATGTTTTAGAAAATCAGTATTGTATTTGATCTTACAAGTAATATTTTTGGATACATCCATTGGTTAAAGGACAAAGCCAAAGGCCCTCGATTATTATTATTATTATTATTATTATTATTATTATTATTATTATTATTATTATTATTATTATTATTATTATTATTATTATTATTATTATTATTATTATTATTATTATTTTTCTCCTAAAAAGCTCTTCGATTGGAGGTTAATGAAGGTAGTTTAGAAGAGTAACCACATCTAGAAAGGTCAGTATGTGCTTACTAAGAGTGGTTGGGAATTTAGGAGTCACGAGTAAGATAGATCTTGTAAGTTTCCTCGAGAATGGAACGGGTCGAACAAATCAGGTAAACTTTTAAGAAGTTACATAATCTTATCGTCTGCATATGATATTTTTTATACTAACCCTTTTCTTTCATTTTTCAGTGAATAAGACCCCAGGATTACCTACATCAATGATTGACCTGATTGAGTCATATTGTGTGAAGAGTTTCCCAAAGTTTGTGGATTTGTTTTGTATGGAGAAGTTTAATTCCACTAGGTATCACACCCTACTAGATATAATTCCTCCTGTGGAAGTTGAGGTTCGTTCGAAAGATTACGTTTTCTTTAAGAATATTCTAGGCACAACCAATAATTTTGAGGATAAAGATGAGGATGATTATGATAGAGGTACCAATGTCCTTTATTCTCGACATGTCCTTATCTACTTTTTCTCAGTTTGCTAACATTTTTTCTCATCTAGCTCTATCTCTAGATACCTCTGAGCCCCCATTTGAGTCACCATTTGGAATGGATCCTTGATTGATTGATCGCAAAGCGATGAAGCTTGATTGGAAAAAGAAGATGGAAGCAAAGAAAAATAGGTTTAATGTTGAGAAGAGGAAAGCTAAAGAAAAGAATAAAATGGTCGAGGAAGAGTGAATTTAGGCCAAGGAGAATTTTTAGAAGAGGACTGAGGAGGCCGCTCACTCTCTGGCTAAGTTAAAGGGGGAAAAAACCTATGTATTCTCAAGAACCTATTATGGTTGAGAAGCATCCTTTGGATCAGTCAGAACACCCCAGGTGTTGAGGACCGCGAAAGCCAGGACCATTTGTAGGTCAGTGAGCGACTATGGTTTTGCCTCCCATTACGAGGAAAAGTGGAGGAGTATAAGTTTGATCCTACACATAGGATTTCTTTCAATATGTTACCTAGTTTTAGGACTTAAAATAATATTGATTATGGATAAGGACAACAAACATTTCGTTTCCATTTTTAGTCCCCATTTTCAAATTAAAGGGACACTTGGCATGCTGTGATTGGTTAACGTTTTATGAATATGGGTTCAAGCAAGCGACTTTATTAAAAAATAGGGACTAAAACTATAAATAAAATGTTTGTTGTCCTATTTCCAAAATACATATTACAATAGGTCCTAAATTTACAAAGCCCCTTCTTTCAATGGGTTAAAGGATGACCGTGAGTCCATATTACACCATGCCAATAACAGTACTGGTCTTTTAGGATACCATGGATACAAAAAGGACTTAGAGTTCTCGAGGGGATATGATCCTGACTAGTTGTGGAGACTGATTCAACATAAAATCTTTGTTGTATGCCTTTTTACTATCTCTCCATTTTATGTTATTGAGTTTTTCCTTAATTTACATCTTCGTTTATCTTGGTAGACTACTGATGCTTCCACTATATTATAAGAAAAGGCCGTGGCAAAAAATTATGCTTACGAGGAGCTATCTAAGGAGAATAGGAAGTTGAAGGATGAATTAGATCAGGTGCTTGAGGATGTTAAGAATTTCGGTGAGGAGCTACATAAATGTGATGACCAGCTAATGGCCAAGACAATGGATCTTAGCTAGGTGGAGGAGAAGAATGCCAAGCTTCGAGATAAATAAGCAACTGGTTATGCTAGGTTAAAGATCTTGAAGGATGGTCTAGCTAAAGATAAAAAAAAGAGATGTCAATAGTAAATAAGGATATAAAGGAGTCTAACTAGTCCAACATTCAGCAATCTCAGGATATCCATAAGGCTTAAGAGGATTTAGCTAATGCTAAAGAAGCAGGGGTGTCCAAGTATAAATGCTCGGGATATTATAATGTGGACCACATTGCTTACTTCATGGATGGGTATGAAGAATTAAATAAGAGATTAATGACCCACTATCCTGACATTAATAAGGTGGTGAGCACCTGGCAGGATGATGATGATGAGACCATTGCCTTAATAGATGAGCAGGTGTCGGCCATTGACGAACCTATTAGTGAGGATATACCTGCTCCTTTTTTATCTACAGGCTCCTTCTGGAAACAGTAATAAGACTCTGCTACTTGATCTTCCTAAACATATTTTTTATATTTGGTTATTTTGGGGTTTTAAATGTAACAAATAACTTTTTTCTTTGCATCTGTTATTCTTTTTTGTAAGGATATGCTTCATAAATGATATAAATGATAGTTTAATTTTATTATATAAATAATATCTTATGCACCGTGGTTAGTGGATCGATAACTTTACTAATTCTGATCATAGGTAAATCTTGAATGTGTTTGAACCTAGGTTCTACCAGTGATTGTTAATTTCTAGGAAAAATACATGTCAATCACCAGATACCTTAGTCACGTATACTGTTTTAAAAGTGGCCATCCTTGCATTAGATTATGGTCGGATCTTAGTTGCCCATAAATCAAGGAATCCTTTGACTTTTGTAGGAATATTTCTTGTTTGTGATCTTTCGTATGATGAAATAGTGAAGAAGTTTTATTTTATGTTGTGACTTATTTGTTCAACGAACTCATACAAGATTTATATTCGTGATTTGTTTGTTCAACGAAGTCATAAAGGAGGTTTGTCCTCTCATTTTTGACATGTTTGTTCTACAAATTCACACTCGAGGTTAACATTATTAGTCATGTTTGCAATATATTGTATCGAGGCTATACATGAGTTCATTTTAGTGTTGAGTGTTTATATGTATATATGAATATCCCATGCTTGAAAAATAAAAAAAATGACAAGAATAACTGATATTTTATTCATGGAAAATAGGAAATACATGATAACGAGAAGGGTATATTTCGTTTCATTTACATCATTGATAATATTTCCTCAGATGTTCATTATTGAACTATTTGTATTTAAGAGTCTTAAAGCGATAAGTTCCTGGACTCACAACACTGGAAATGTGGTAAGGACCATCCCAGTTGGGCTCTAGTTTGTTTCATTTCTGGATAACCTTTTTCAAAATATAATCACCTTCTTTCAGGCTTCTTGACCTTACTCAGTGATTGTGGAAATGAGCACTTCTCTACTAATAAGCAACAACTCTCAACATTGCATTTTTTCTTACTTCCTCCATGAGATCAAGATCTAGCCTTAGCCTTAGGTCTTTTCTTGGGAATTAAAATTAAGTACGTGGTGGCCGAGAAAGCCGATCTCCATTGGGACAACGACCACTATTCCAAAGGTTATCATATGGGGATTTTTTCTTGTGGCAGTCCTAGGAGTGGTATTATAAACCCATAGTATGCTTTGTAATTCATTTATCTAGTCCCCTTTTGTATCACCCAGCCTTTTTTTTATTCCGCCCACTAAGGTTTTGTTAATGGTCTCAATTTTTCCATTGCACTGCAAACATCATGGGGCAGAATGAAGCTTCCAAATCCTCAAACGGATCCATTAGTCCTCAAACTCTTAATTTCCAAACTGAGTTTTGTGGTCAATAGTGTACGCATAGGGAATTACGTAATGATAAATAACGTTTTCTAGATAAATTGTAAGACTCTCTCATATAAAATTTTCACCAAATGCTCTGCTTTTACTCATTTGGTGAAGTAATAAATAGAGATCACTAGGTATTTGAACTTTCCCTTTATTTTAGGTAACATATCGACTAGATCAATCCTCAAGATTACAAATGGACAAGGGATGTGATTAACGTCATAGGAGCTTCTGGAGTGTGGTGGATCTTAGCAAACTTTTGGCATTTGTTAAACTTTTTGGCATAGTTTGTGCAGTCTTCTATCGTGGTTGGCCAGTAGTATCCTTATGTAGTTACTTGCTTCACTAATTGCATTCCTGTTAAATGTGCCCCGCTACACCCTTCATGTACATCATTTATTAGTTTTTTACTTTTGTAGTGTGAATGCATCATAATAGAGAGATAGCCTACCCTTTTTCTGTACAATACTCATGCCTCTAACACATAACTGGTGACTCTATATCGCATCTTTGTCTCTTCTTTTGGGTCAAATGGAATTGTGCTCATCATAATGTATGCTCGTATGGGGTCCATCCATAAGGGACTGAGATTCAAATCTATGACACTGGTTATTTCCTCGTTTGTGTTGCGGTGAGTAAGTATTTCAATTGGTATTGTTCTTCGTAATTCTATTCGGGTGGCTAAATCCAATCTCGCCATTGTGTCTTCCTTAACATTATCTATTCTAGGGATTTTCAATACCTTTATCCCTGGAAATTTGGTCAAACAACACTTCATCTTGGCTTGATACTTGATAATAGACTCTTTTCTAGCTTCATAAAGCTCGAGTAACTTCTTAACCACTAGTTGTGAGTCACTATGCACTAAAATTTTCTCGGTGCCAAATGACGTGTCTAATTCAAAACCTGTTATCAGTGCTTCATACGTAGCCTCGTTACTAGAGGCTTTGAACTAAAAATGAAGTGCATACTCCATATCTATTTCGTTCGAAGTGGTGATGATGAGACCCCGTCCACTGATCATCATACAAGATGATCCATCTGTGAATAGTTTCTAGATGGTACTTTTTTTTATTAAACTCTCCTACTATAAATTCTCGTAATTTAAATAACTTTTTTAACTCCTCGTGGTCATATGTGAGGTATTCACGGCTTATGGTAGGTTCTTGGACATTTACTTAAGGATTCGTGGTTAGATCAATTTTCTTATTCCTTTCACAATGTGAGATTTCTCCCAAAGGAGTATTCTTTGCCTTTAATGTTGAGCTATCTAAAGGAGTCTTTTGGGCAGGTTTCTCTTCGTACATGAATTCAACTATAAAATCTTCCATGGCTTAGCCTTTTATAGCTATTCTGGACTCGTACTAGATGTCATACTCTCCTAACTTCACTACTAACGACATCAGTCATGTTGACTTTTTTAGATTATGTACAATTTGCTATAAGGGAAGATTTGTGTAAATAACAACAGTATGGGCTTGGAAGTATGACTTCATCTTTCTCGAAGCTTCAATTAGCACAAGGGATACTTTCTTCATCTTTGGATAGATAATTTCTTCCCCTCTGCATGCTTTTCTAGTATAGTATACTGGCCTATATATTCCATCCTTCTATTTTACCAGAGCTGAGATGTAAATAGATTATGATACCGTCAAGTATAAGTAGAGTTTTTCTTAAAATATTAGTCTCGACAAGTGAAGGGCTGACCCCAAATATCATTTCAATTCCAGGAATTCATTATCATATTCATCGTTCCATTACGAGTTTTTCTTAAAAATTTAAAGAAAGGGAGATATTTATCAGTGGCTCTAAAGACAAACTTATTGAGCGTGGTAACGGGTCCTGTCAGCCTATTGAGCGTGGTAACGGGTCCTGTCAGCCTATACATCTCTTTTGTGAGCATATCATCCATATATGCTTCCATATTTTTGATGATCTGATCTTCGAACACCTTGTTCACTAGCCTCTGGTAAGTCGGCATTGCAGTAGTAGGTACTTATACTGGTGATCAAGGTTGTTTTTCTTCTTTCTGGTGATTTCATTCTAATATTTTTCTATCAAGAATAAACATCCATGAAGTTAAGCATCTCATGACCAGAAGTGGCATAAACTAACTGGTCAATTCTAGGCAAGTGATAATGATCCTTAGTACATGCCTTGTTCAAGTCAGTAAAATCCAAACAAATCCTCCACTTGTTGTTCTTACTACGCACCATAACCCCATTAGAGGCCACCTAGGATAATTAACATCCTCAATGAAGTTTACTTTATGTATCTTCTAAACTTCCTCCTCGACTACCATATTCTTTTCATCATCGAAGGATCATCTCTTCTATTTGACCGATTTATCACCCTCTATTATGATCAGGTCATGGCATATGAATTTTGAGTCGATTCCGAGCATATCTTCATGGCTCCAAGAAAATATGCTTTCTCGTTACTGAAGGAAATTGAGCAAATTCTTCTTTAGGTTTTCGTCAAGGGACGATCTGATTTGGATGGTCTTCTTCGATTTCATCTACCACCTATACCTCAGCCAACTTTTCTTCATCTTAGGAATCAATCGTGTCAATCTGGTAAGTAATGGTAACCTTTTTCTTCTCTTCTTGGACAACCGAAGTGTAGTAATAATATCAAGCCTCCCCTTAGTTCCCCTTAACCACACCTTCGACATAATCGGTTAGAAACTTCAAGCATTAATGAATTATTAAGAGCACTACCTCGAATTTCTTCAGACCCTCTCCCCAAGATGACATTATAAGATGATAGAACATTTTTTTCTTAGACAAAGAAATGAACTATTTATGTTCGGCATGTTAGCAAACACTACAAGAAAAAAACCTTTTATGACTTTTTTTTAGTGTCATAAAATGCCTTTTGTGACCGTTTATTTTTCAGTCAAAATTGTCATAAATCTGGGTGTCATAATTGATACCCATAAAAACTGTCATATTAGGTTGACGATTATATATAATTATTTTTTTCAAAATAGTCATTTATTCGACGAAATCAATCATAATACAAGGTGTCATATTTAATTTAACCAGCGTCATAATAAACAATTATCAAATATTTCAAAATCATATATAAAATATTTCATCACACTAGGGTTTAATACAAATGAACATAAAATAAAAAAATTAATAACCAATATTAATGTCATAGTTGACAAATAAATCTAAACTCATACCAAATTTCATAATAACATAAAAACAACCTTGAATTTTTTTGTATTCGAAGTCCCATATATCAAAAATGAACCAAACCAAGTCATTTGTCAATATAAAAAAAAATAGTTGGACAAAAATAGATATACCCACCATCTACATTATTCACAAAAAAATAATTACGTACTATCATAGCAGGATATACCCCTATGTACATCAATAAAAAAATGTCTCCAAAAATCGCCCATAAAATGTGTCAGTCTTCCTTTGGCTTTGGCAAAATTGTGTCGAAACCTTTGTAAAGCCTTGTCCCAGTAATTCAATTAAATTATATATGAAGAGGAGTGAAGATGATTACGAGATATTGTGGCCAAGAATTTAATAAATTAAATTATGGAATCAGGGTCGTTTGAATGACTGTAAGGGTCATTACAATGACATCCTTATGTTGTTAGAAGCGAGATGGGTGTCGCGAGAAGCAAGACATCAAACGACTTGGCACTGCTTTACAATGGCAGGTGGCCCTATACAAACTTTGAATGACTTCTCCATCTCGTGTGGTTAGAAGAAGACGGTTAGGTGAGTGCCTCGCTTAGACTAAGTAATGCCCATGGGAGTTTGGAATATTGATCATGATATGTTAAATCAAATAATAACCTCAGTGTAATAAGTTCGTGACGTCACCACTAGATATTGTACAAGGTCAATGTAGACTACAGATTGAGGTACCCATAAATTGGGATTGTTTATGTATGCTAAGGATGTGAAAGGTGGGGCCTTGTGTTGGACAGGAAGTCTAAGGGTCTATTAAAAATGCCTACATATTGAACTACAAAAAATATTACACATGCGCAAAGTCCTATAAAGAGGAATAAGGATTTACCTTTGAGATCTATTTGATTTGATCTTGTTTTAGCAAAAACCATATGGGATAATAGTTGATCAAGAATGCAAGCCCGATTCACCTCACGGTAATCTATTGTATTCCTGATATGGACAGTCACGAGCAGAGTGTGGGCTCTTCCTTTGTGACCACCTTTTCTTTTCCTATTTCCTCTCTCTTGTCTGACTTTCTCACAAGTCCGAATTTGGGTCTTTTGAATATCAAAGAGTGACGGATAGCATAAGACAGAATGATCCTTAGGTGCATATATAGTTTATAGTAGGAACCCTAAGGAGAGATAAGCATGTGGCTCCGAATGGTCCGAAGAAAACCTAATCCTTCCTGAATCCTAATCTCAGTCCCTTAATTACAATTAATAACCACTAAATAATTATAATTGTAATTTTACTCCTTAACTCAAAATTAAATTTCGAGATCCTCATTATTAATTATTTAATTCTCCACACATTAAGGTTACAGATACCCGTTAATAAAATAAATTATTGATAATTTGTTTGAGTGATTCTTTAAGTCCTTGAGTAATCAAACTTAACTTATGTGTAGTGTTAGATTAGCATAATCCACCTACAGAGTTGGACACATACAAAACTTATAAGCATCTCAAGGGCGAATCACCAGCCTATATACCGAGAGGTGGTTTCCATTCATAAAATACTTTCATCATACAATAATCATCATTAACCAATCTATCAATATTATTGATCCAATAATGAATCTCGCCAAAAAGTTCAAAGGAATAAATAACTAGTGTATGTGTCCATCAATCATACCCGGATCAAGAGCCTTAAGTAGATCTAATAATCACGAGGTTTACATTTTCTTATAAAATCAGTATAAGACAATCACCTAAAGGTAGTCCCATTAAATACACATAAAGTGTACTAGTATAATAAGTTAAAACCATATTGTTGCTCATAATAAAGATAGACCTACTAAAATATTGTGCTACAACCCTAACTGATGGCGTGTCTAATTCCATATAACATTGTGAATGATAAAACTTATATTCTACAAGAACTGGTTATCTAGTCTTCTGTGTATAAGTCATACTTTACACACCATAACACCTACTGAGCAAAATAAAAGACATCGATAATATATAAAATAATGCAAACATTATGTCCATACATGATTCTCATTAAAACAAGAAAAACTGCTTTTATTTTAATGATAAAGACATAACTAAAACTATTATGTAAAGCATGGTTTTAGTCTACTTCTCTAACACCTTTCTCCCAAGGAGGGAAATCGGGTGTTGTCTTCCTAAAAAACTATCGATCCATAAATTGGCTTTGTGTTGAAATAATGAACAACTGTGATTCAATTAGCCCCTTCTAGTGATCCAAGCTAGGGTATATGACTAGGATTCAGGATAAATGATAACCCTAGGACTGAGTGTCATGACTTCAAGTACGCAATGTAGGATCGCTTTCGTAAAGCATAGTCGAACGTCTATGGGAATTTGTTTTCAGTATAGTTCCTTGTTCCTTCTGACTCTATTGTGTTCCTTTTGGTTTCAATAATTGGGAATCAGTATTCTACCCTATAAGGTGACTCGAATTAGTGTCATGTCAGGGTGCGACATGGTTGGGATTAGGAGAACACGTTGGACATGGTTTGGTCAAGACAACTCGGTAAATGGGTGCACCCATCTGAGGTATTCTTGCAGTTGAATAAAGTTCTGCATACACATAACCACATTTTTTACCAGATGATTTGGTCATAGTATTAATCTCTGTTAGGACTAGCGGACTTTTGACTGGACGACTTTATAGTGAGTGGCTCGGGTTGAAAAGAGAAGGATGGTGACTTGAGAATGCAGTATAATGTTGGAAATCGAGGAAAACTTGGCATACGATGTTGCTTTGCCATGACGAGTGGATTAGAGTGAGACTCTATCTAGTACACAAGGATGAGACACCTAGGGTAGTATTACGTTCATTAGAGTGATGTAGCAAAAGGTGTAAATCAGGAATATGATGATGACTTGATGAGAATATTCCTCATTTGAGTGAGAGAATATCATAGGGTGGTTATCGATAAGCTCAAGTGAGTTGGGTAGTTATAATAGCCTAAAATTTCTGGAATGCATGATGTACGGTCCTAAGCGAAAATTGATTTTAATGATGAGTGCGATGGTTAATTGCATTATGATTCACATTAGGTGAGTGTTGACCACTAGAAAAAGGGTTTTCTCGTAGAGGCTCCAGTACGGCTTATGCACTAGCATAGGTGGTGCTAGAAATGGTTTGGACTTAAACATAAGGCAAGTGGAGACTCGGAGTTGATTATGTAAAATTATGGTTAACAAAATAGTGAGCGTTAGAGAATGTTGCATATTGAGTATTTGGTAACCTTACGGTGGAGGACTTCAATGATTGTCTTGGATGATTTCTAGGACTTATAATAAAAATTGGTGAACCCCATAAGCTTAAGGAATAATGGATTGAGAATTTCGTGGACAAAATTCCCTAAGGAGGTAAGTTTGTAATACCTTGTCCTAGCAATTTAATTAAATTATACATTAATATGAGTACAGATTATTCTGTGGGAATTGTGGGCCAAGAATCTCATAAATTAAAGTATGGAATTAGGGTCGTTCGAACGAATATTAAGGATCGTTCTAATGACATCCTTATGTGTTTTAGAAGCAATATGGATGTCGTGAGAATTAGGGAATCGAACGACATGTCACTGCTTTACAATGGCGGGTAACGCGATCCAAACTTTGAACGAGATGGTGAAGTCATTCAAACAACTTGGGCTTTTCGTTCGAATGACATAAATTGATTTTTTTTTAATCAGGTTGCCCTTGTGCACTATCACATTCCTGGCTATTGATATGATGTGTTGTCAAGCCCAGAACAACCCAGATTGGCCAAAATGGGGATTTAAGGTTTTGGGGTGTTTTATTAAGAGTTTTTTGTCCATTTTATTGGGAGAAAACTGCAAGAAGAGAAAAAGGGAAGATGGTAGTCTTCTACCAACAGAGGGCTTCTCCCACCACTCTTCCACCATTCTTCCACCATCTTACCACCATGAAACACCACTTTCATTATATATCCCACCATATTTGAAGTGTTTACACCCATTTCCACCATTATGGATGAAGAGATATAAAATTTGGAGAAGTATTAGGGGATTTTTGAAGAAGATGATGAGGGCTTCCACGGAGTTTGAAGTGGGTCTTGCTTAGAAGCTTAGATGGAGCACATTTTTGAGCATTTTTGGAGGGTGCATTTGATAACCCTTTGAGGTCACCTTTGTAGGTAGGGGTTGCTCTTTCTACACCAACATTTTTACCACCATTAGAACTATTAGAGGTGGAAAAACCTTACTCTTAGTATAAGACTCTATTTTGCATATTTGTAGTTTTATAGTTAGATTACATGAATATGGTGCATTTGATTAAATGAGGTAATTGATGTGTAGAAAATAATAAACATTTTTACGAAATAAAAGTGTTCGTAAAATGTTATTTTTTTTAAAATAAAGAATGAGTAAATATTTCAAAGTTTTGAAATATTAAAAGTTGATATTTTATGAAAATGGTAAATTTTCTAGAAAGATTGGTGTTAAACATTTTTTGAATTTAAATGCGTGGAAATGATTATTTTCCTTGTTAAATATTAGTGAGATAATGCTTAAAATGTTCTTACAAAAATGAAGATTTAATGAAAAAAATGATATTTTGTGGTATAAAAGAAATTAAATGTCTTTTGTGCATTAAAAATGTAATTGTGCAAGTATGATGAATTTAAATAATGAAAAATGTCCTTATTAAACCACTTAGAAGGATTTTAAGATTTAAAAACCTTCTCCTCAAACATATAAACATGTAGTAGTTTTGAACTAAGCTTATAATTAAGTTTAAAAGAATAAGTTGGGTTTAAACAGGGAATGATTAAAAATGCAAAATTCTTGTCTTCAAATGTGTGCAATAAGGGTTAAAAATGTGATAAATAGATAAGACTATATGTAAAATAATAAAAATGGTATTTCCGTATAAAATTAGTCTTAACTGTAATTGGATTTCTTGAATGAATAAAGTAAAGAAATGGTTTCGAAAATTATTAATAAAGTTATTAAATAAGTGTAAATGGATAAAGATGGGAAAGTTAGTGTGTATAACTTAGTAATACTGTAAACAATTAACAATTATGAAATTGAAAAGGAATTAGAGGTAAAAGTGTTTCTAATTAAGAAGAATATTACTCTATGATGAAAAAGGGTGTTAAGGTGTTAAAATACTTAAGAAGTTAGTGATATACCCGTTTATATCCTCGGCCTGGCAGAAGATTACCTCCAAAACGGACGACCCTATAAGAGGCCGACCCTTTACCAGGCTCCAGATGACCCTACGAGGGGCCGACCCTTTACCAGGATCCAGACGACCCTACGAGGGGCCGACCCTTTACCAGGATCCAGACGACCCTACGAGGGGCCGACCCTTTACAGGGCTCCAAACGACCCTACGAGGGTACGATAGTACGAGGCCAAAATTGGTCCAGACACTGTCGGAAGGAACTTTGCCATCGGCCTCGGCCTATAGGCCGAGGGTGACATCATTACAGCGCGTGGTTTGGGAGACGTGTGGAACAGTGCTCGTGAGGCTCATACGGCACGTGGGAGACCGTTATAACAAAATCACACCCTCACGTGAGGGAATATTATGTCATCATTTGGCATCTACAGGTGTCAATAGGGGGTTGGCTAAATCATCATTCACATGCACCATGTATACTTGGGGGGTACACTACACCCCCCAAGACTTATATATACTTGTCAGCTACAGCCCTACAGGGGATGAGATTATTGTAACCCTAGCACAAACTCTGCTTGTACACACAGTAGAGAGAGAAAGTAAGCTTATGTGCATTGTATCCAAGGCCATTAGTGCCCATATGTAGAGGATCACACACTCACAGTGGATGTAGGCCAAATTGGCTGAACCACTATACATCATTGTCTTATTTCCTCTTATACTCATCTCCTTCTACACACTTATACACTTATGCATCTCTATGGCTGCCATGGTTACTACTGTTTGAGCTCATTATCACTTATCCGGTGGTGCTAAATCTTAGCATCATCAGTTAGGATGAATAACGTAATAGTGTTTGTAAGTAATTAAAACTTGTGGAAATGAAAAAAAAGGTGATTTTGAAAATAAATGGGTAAAATAGTAATTTTACTTAAAGTGAAACATTTTTATGAAATAAAAATGTTGAAAAAGGTGTTACACAAAATGGTCCTAAATGAAAATAATTTTTGAAATAAAATCAAGATGAAAGTGTAAAGGACATGAAACGATAATTTCAAAGTATAACACAAGTTAGGGTGTAACCTCGGGTTTGGCTTCGGCCGAGTAAAAAGGAAAAGTAGGGTAATATAGACATTTGTTAAATGTTAAAACATATTAAAAGAAATTATAATTACACCGAGATAATTAAGAACGGTCTGGATCCCTAGGTGAAAAACCAAAAAGCCACTAGCCAGAGCATATAGTGCCCATAGTTGGCGGTGTGGAGCTTGTTAAAGTATGCAATATTTGGAAGATTTTGAGAAAAGATAAAGGAATAAGGAACATGTCAAGAAATGGGTTGTGCTGTAAAATGTGTTAATACAACCTAACTTAAATGAATTAATAATTGTTCCAGTAAAGGTTGTTGAAACACGAGTAAGCCCCTAATTTTAAAATCTTCTTACTTCAAAAAGGGTAATTTCCTTTTATAGATATGCGGAAGCGTTGATGATTCAATTAAACAACAAATTTTAATTTCTTTTCAAATAAAAATTAAACCAAGTGAAATAAAATTAAATCCAAACAAACTCTAATTTCACTTAAACCAACTTAATTCAACCCAAGTCCTAGAAATTTGCCTAAGTCATATTTTCAATATTTCTAAATTAGGCCAAACCAAATTTTATCAAATTAAATTAACTTAAACATGACCCAAATTAATTTAGCACCAAATTAAACATAAGTAGTGATTAAACCAATTTTTATTTTTTTACCTAAGCATGCATTCTAGGTGAATTTTGCGAAAGATGAAATAAACAATGAATCACTATGCCACGATGTACGAGAAAAAACCCACAATAGGAAAAAAAAAAAACTCGTAGGACCCTAGCCTTAAGTCCACTAAGTATGGTTTTACAATAACAAGACAGATGACTTATTTCCTCGACTCGACCACTTTCAAGCCTTGACGCGTCTTCTTGTAAACACCTCCGCCTAGTCGACAACCCCGGAGCTTCTCCGGAACCTTGGACTTCACCAATGAGACATAGGTACACCGTCAACCACGCATGGTGCCTTTCACAATGTGAGAATGCCACAGCAAAATAGACTTCTTCTTCTTTGAGGGATTTAGAAGAAAACCCAAACGAACTCGTCAATAGGTAGAGTAAACCGGTGCCAAAACGCCAAGCAATATATATATATATATATAAAGGAACTTGGATAAAACAAACTATGGGTGTAAACAAAAGTGTTTTTAGAATTTTTCTTTAAAAAATGAACAATCAAACTTGAACTTTTTCTTTTTGGAATTTTTCTCTCAAACTCTCTCTTAGAGATTGTAGGATATGAAAAAGTTAAGTCAGAAAACTTGGTTCCCGCACTTAGTTATTCAGGTAAAAAGTTAGTGGGAAAAGAAGTGGTAAAACTACTCAAAAAACTGCCAATTAACTATTCCGGCCAAAACTTGTTCGAACGAGATTTTCAGTCGAACGAAATCTCGTTGGAAATATCATTCGAACATTCATCTCGTTCGAATGACACTCCAGTGGACAATGTGGGAAGTCGTTGGAAAACTTGTTCGAACGACACTCTTATTCAAACGACAAACTCGTTCGAACGACAATTTCGAACGAACTTCTAGAAAGTATAAAATTTTGATTTTAGCCCAGAAACTTTATATACTTTATTTTAAAGTTTTAATAAAATCTTTCTGAAAATAAACAATATTTAAAAACAAAATACACCCAATACAAATTGTTCCAAGCTCCTATATATATATATATATATATATATATATATATATAGATATTAAAATGCATTCATACCATAGGAGCAATGGAACCATGTTGATGACGTAGAAACGAGGCACACTAAACCCCGTATTTGATGAAGCTTTATAATCTTGGCCGTTACGTCTTCAACTTTAGCAAGTCATAGGCTTGAAGGATGGTCAATAACTCTATCCTATGACTCAAATATTTTTGTCCAGAATTGAGCCAAAACTACAAAGGACTCAATTGAAAATTTGTGTCCTTACAAATTTCCCCCTTTGGCTATTCTGGGACAAAAACCAACAAAAATCTTAAAGGGCCGTCAATCTCTACGAGACTAACAAAAATGTCCAACCCAAAATAAAAATGCAATGCTTGACTCAAACACCCCAAAGGATCAATATCTTTGCCAATGATGAAAGTTGCCATTTAGAAGAATTCCTGCACACTTAAGAAAACTATCAAACGCATAGGGAATATCAAGAATATTAAATGTATAAAATAAGTACTCCCCCTAAATTAATCCTCCCCTTTATCAAACAAATGACCTACTTAAAAAGACGTCTCCCCCTAAGATAAATCTCCCCCAAACTAAGATACGATTATAATAGAAATAGATACCATTTCTCCCCCTATCATTCTCTCCCTTTTTGTTTAGGAATAGACAAAGGCTAAAGAATCAAAACATTAACTTATCTTACCCAATTAAAGCAAATACACCCCATAAAATAAACAAGGAATGAAAAGAATGGGATAACAAGCTAAACATGCAATCGCGCATAAAGTGATGAGAATCATTAAAGCACATAGGCAACAAAATCATAACTAATCCAACAAATAAGAACGGATACCAACTAGGATGCAAGAAAATGATACCAATATGATACATAAAGTATTAAGCATGTGATATCAACAAAGAATGCAAAAATTTAGATACCAATTATGAATTAAAGCATAAAAGGACTAGAAAACAAGGCAAAGACCAAATAACATATCACATATATACATACTCTAGCTTTACCAAAGATGCACACGCATATATATATATATATATAAACACACAAATGACACAAAATAAGATAAGCTTTTCACACTCATATGGCAAAAATGTGTCATATGGAAACTAAAGCGTTGGGGTGTGAACTAGTAACAATTAAATTTAGACCCAATCACTTAAAACATGTTCACGGAGTTCTCAATTGATTGCAAACTTCATCACATTTGAATATACCCTCATGTGACAATATATATTGAACTCAATGAACAAACGTACACAATGCATACAAGCCTAAACTTTTGATGATTCTACAAACCAATAGAGTCATTACATTGAAAGTACAACTAGGATAAATGGACATTGTGAAAACCGTTGATATACCATCCAATCTCCCTTAATAAGCATATATATTTGAATGAATATATCAAACAAAAATAGGCCTTGGTAATTATTTTTCTTTTTAATGCCATAATTCTATGTTTAGGCCTTTGGATCACGTATTTCTTTTAGGTCAAAACAAACGATGGCTTAATATTCGCAAAGGATAGTAATTCCTTTCGGAGCCCTTCCCCGTGCACATTTATATTTATCATTTTTATTTCTCAAAAATCTCACGTGCAACGGATTTTGGCATGCACAAGTCCTCCTAGATCACAAATATGTAGATGACAAGATTGGTACGAGAACACCTCACAAAGCTCAAATATAACATGTGACGATTAAATTTCAAAAGAGCTCGTGCATGTGTGAATAGAGGCATATAAAAATAGAATCCATTTAATCAACACAAAATCAAACTACTCTTTGTAAGCATGGTAGAGAACATAATAAGGATTGACAATCTAAACCAAAAGTTCTAGCCACATGGGAGCGAAAAAGATGGGATTCTAACACAAGTGTATGCCACATAAAGTGTGACAAACGAAAATAAATACAAAAAAAATCTTTTTGAGTTTTTAAAATTTTTAATCAAAAATAAAAATATATACTCAAAAGTCAAACAAAAATCATTTGAATTTTTTATTAAGCTTAAATTACCAATAGATAAAAACCCAAATGATAAACAAAAATATTTTTGTATTTTTCATTTAATGCAAACAAAAATGAAGGAAATATAATACAAAAGATAAACAAAAATCATTATTCTAGCATATGATTAGGTATGGAGCATAGACTAGATAATGACTAAACATGCATACACCTAGCAATGATATATAATATGAAGCAAAAAAATCTAGAGTACGCAAACAAAACTAACACATTCAACCATTAGATTTATCAAGGGAGGTTTCATGTGAAAGCAAATGAGAATCAACAAATCTAATATCCAACACGTCTAAGAATGTTTTCCGAACCCATATAGATGTATATTTAAAATGATGGGATTTGAAAATTAATGAAATGCTAGACACAGACTTCCTAGGACTTCTTTTAAGATCAAAACAAAATGACCTACGGTGACCTTTCCTACCACAATGCAAGCATGTGAAAACACGAGGAATGATACCTATGGTGTGACCTTTTCTAAAGTCCTTGGATAAAGTCGACCCTCTAAAACAAACAATGGTCTTAGCTTTAGAAATGGAAGCATTTGAACTAGATGAGCTAGAACCATTACAACTACTACTCGAGTCTTCTAAGCCATTTTTCATTTTTAAAATTTCGGACTCAAGTAATAAATTAGACTCCTTAATTTTACGAAAATCCTTCTTTAAATTTTCAATTACACCTAGAAGGTTATCACGCTCCCCCTCAATGTGAACAAACTTGTCCCTAAGAGTCTTTTCTCGACAATCACTCTCTTTCTTGGACATTACTAAAATATTAAAATTGTGATTTATGTCCATGATCTTTTCACGAAAAATATCTTTTTGAGATAGGGGGATTTGCAAAAATTCAACTTTAGCTTTAAAACAAGAATTTTCATCTTCAAGAAATTTAATTCTTTTTGCAAATCTCAAATTTAATTATCTTAATTTTTCATTACACTTATTAAGCCCATTCAATTCCTCTCGAATAGAAAAAACTTCATTATCATAAGAAATGGACAAATTATCATTAAGACGTCCCATCGAGAGATACAACAAAAATGAGAGTGAGTAAAAAAATGAACCACCTAAAAATACAAGGAGCACAGAAATTATAAAAGCCGAAAAACGAATCTTTGACGTGATAAATTATCATTCCGTCACTAATACCACTTGTTGGAACACGAGTAGGCCCCCAATTTTAAAATCTTCTTACTTCAAAAAGAGTAATTTCCATTTATAGATATGCGGAAGCGTTGATGGTTCAATTAAACAACAAATTTTAATTTCTTTTCAAATTAAAATTAAACCAAGTGAAATAAGATTAAATCCAAACAAATTATAATTTCACTTAAACCAACTTAATTCAACCCAAGTCCTAGAAATTTGCCTAAGTCATATTTTCAATATTTCCAAATTAGGCCAAACCAAATTTTATCAAATTAAATTAATTGACTTGTATTAATTAACTTAAACATTACCCAAATTAATTTAGCACCAAATTAAACATAAGTAGTGATTAAACCAAATTTTATCTTTTTACCTACGCATGCGTTTTAGGTGAATTTTGCGAAAGTTAAAATAAACAATGAATCAATACGCCACGATGTACGAGCAAAAACCCACAACGGGGAAAAAAACCTCGGACGGCCCTAGCCTTAAGTCCACTAAATATGGTTTTACAATTAAAAGACATATGACTTACTTCCTCGACTCGACCCCTTTTAAGCCTTGACGTGTCTTCTTGTAAACACCTCCTCCTAGTCGACAACCCCGGAGCTCCCCCAAAACCTTGGACTTCACCAATGAGACATAGGTACACCGTCAACCACACATGGTGCCTTTCACTATGTGAGAATGCCGCAGCAAAATAAACTTCTTCTTTGAGGGATTTAGAAGAAAACCTAAACGAACTCTTCGGTAGGTAGAGTAAATAGGTGGAAAAACTCCAAGCAATGTATATATGTAAAGGAACTTGGATAAAACAAACTATGGGTGTAAATAAAACTGTTTTTAGAATTTTTCTTTGAAAAATGAACACTCAAACTGAAACTTTTTCTTTCTGGAATTTTGCTCTCAAACTCTCTCTTGGAGGTTATAGGATATGAAAAAGTTAAGTCAGAAAATTTGGTTCCAGCACTTAGTTATTTAGGTAAAAAGTTAGTGGGAAAAGAAGTAGAAAAGTGGAAAAACTGCTCAAAAAACTGCCAATTAACTGTTCACGTCAAAACTCATTCGAACGAGATTTTCATTCGAATGAAGTCTCCTTCGAACGAGCCTTCTAATGAAGTTCCAGTGTGAACTCGTTAGAAATCTCGTTCGAACATCCATATCGTTCGAATGACACTCCAGTGGACAATGTGGGAATTCGTTGGCAAACTCGTTCGAACGACATTCTTGTTCGAACGACAAACTCGTTCGAACGACAATTTCGAACGAACTTCCAGAAAGTATAAAATTTTGATTTTAGCCTAGAAACTTTATATACATTATTTTAAAGTTTTAATAAAATCATTCTGAAAATAAACAACAGTTTACAAAAAAATACACCTAATACAAATTGTTCCAAGCTCCTTTATATATATTAAAATGCATTCATACCTTATGAGCAATTGAACCATGTTGATGACGTAGAAACGAGGCACACTAAACCCGGAATTTTATGAAGCTTTATAATCTTGGCCGCTACGTTTTCAACTTTAGCATGTCATAGGCTTGAAGGATGGTCAATAACTCGACCCTATGACTCAAACGTTTGTCTCCGGAATTGAGCCAAAACTACAAAAGGACTCAATTGGAAATTTGTGTCCTTACAAAGGTTAAAATGGACATGTAAATGTATAAATGATTAAAATGTCCATAAGGTAATAAAAAAAGGTAAAGTAAGCGGGTAAATGGGTGGTTAAGCAATCTAAGTGGTTAAACCAATAATTACCACATGAATGTGTCAAAATGGGGTTTTCAAAGGCTAAATGAGTATTTTCTAACACGATGAATGCATGTGTTGAAAGAGTGGTTTTCAACGAAAATACTAATGTGCATTGGATAAAATAAAAAGGGTAATCTCGGTAAAGAAATGATTTCCGGTTAAATCAAGTATAGTGGTTTCAAGTATTGAGCCGTGTGTGTTAAATAAAGAGATAAATGCTAACACGAGAAAAATGAAGTCTTTTATAAGATTAATGTAAATTAATCTGGATAGACAAGATTTTTGAAAGTAAAATTGTTTCATGCATCAAGTGTATATATATATATACTACGGTGTACCCGTGCCGATGGCACGGTGATAAATTTGCTCCCGAATATTTGTGATTATAGAACACTCACATTCCCATGAATCAATTTTCTGTCAATATGATATATTAAAAAATTATTACAAAATAATAAAGCATGACATGTTAAACATCTCAAAAAAATTATGATTTGCTTCCATTCCACTGCCTAAAAATTAGCCATAATTCAAAATCCAAACCACGTTTAATATTGAATTAAAAAAATTCAAACTAACATGTTTAGAGTTCGTCCAAACCAAAATTTTCCATAAAAATATTCATGTTGTGTCGTGTTTATTTTGGTCGGGTCGTTTTCGATTTAAGAAAACATATTGTGGTGTACCGCTTTTACTTTAATCATGTTCAAGATAAGTTAAAAATTAATATTTCATTTCATGTCGTATTGTGACGTATAATGTTTACTTTAGTTGGGATCTTTTTTGGTTAAAAAACTATTTTGTATCGTGTCACTTATACTTGAGGGTATTCGTGGTGAGCCAAAAAAATATATTTCATTTTTTCATATTTATTTTAGTGAGGGTTATTTTTCGTTAACAAAACATTGTGTTGTGCCCCTTTTATTTGGAAAGTGTTAGTGATTGGTAACATAAATTATTTCATTACGCGTTGTGTCGTATTGTATCTTGATTGTTTTGGTCCATTTCATTTTCGATTAAAAAAACATTTGGATTTGTTTTTGTTAATTTTTTTTTTATTATGTGCCACTTTCACTTGAATAATGTTCATGATTGATAAAAAAAATACTATTCCATATCGTGTTCTAATATTTTGTGTCTTGTTAATTTTAATCAAATTCACTTTTAATTAAAAAACATTGTGTTGTGTCGCTTATACTCCCAAGTAGTAGTGGCAAAACTATGAGTTAAGACAAATATGAGCGGACCAAATATGAGTTGAGGTAAATATAGCGTAGACGAAATATGAGCAAACCAAATATGAATTGGGTCAACTCATTTTTTTCTATGCATGTGAGTATTTACAATTCCAAATAAATACAAAGAAAATATATTTTACTCACAACTTTTAAAAATGGATTCTATATTTGACATATATTTATTGTTAACAAACTTTATATTTAAATATATATATCCAATATTTAAATCATAATTTTTAAATATAAATTTCGTATTTAAATGTATGAACTAATATGACCGCCACTGCTCCCCATATAATATTGTAACATTATATTTCCCTACTATGAGTCAGGTAGAAATCTCATGAATGACTACAATATCTAGCGAACGGGTCTAGGATAAAGTAGCGGCTAGATTTAAAGAAAAATATATATATAATTTAAATGTTAAAAATGTATTGCCCAACATATATTGTGAAGGGATGGCAAATTTCAACGAGGGTCCCAAAATTTTACTTTTAGTGGGTGACATTTGATGCAGTACCCAACTAAAGGAATAACATATGGAACCATGTTTCTATATGGAACATTTCTCACAGCTTTATATATATCAAATAGCTGATGGACTTGGACAGGCAAGTAGAGTCATTATTCCTATTTTTTTATGCTACTCTCCCTCACCCACAATATATCAAAAATGATAGGATTAAAAAAAGTTATAAAATATAAAAAAATTCTTATAAAATTAAAAAACATTACTGCATAAAATTAAAAATAAAACAATTGTGTAAAAAACATTAATAATGACAATTAAAAAAAACAGTTTGCTAAAAAATCTCTTAAAAACACTTTATCTTAACAAAAAAATTTAATAACAATTTTATAAATTAAAATCTTATATGGAATTAAAAAAAAGTATTTTATAAAATATAAAAAAAATGTTTTATATACGTACATTTAAACTGTACAATATTTTATTAAGTTGTTTTTTTAGGTGTAGCATATCTCTGTACATCAATGGTCATAATATAACCAATCCAACTTGCTAAAAAAGGTTTGGGTGTCTTTAGGAAGTATGCATTTGGCAGCCTATTTGTCTTACAGTTCATATCAAGTAATACATCAGCTCAAATTTTTAATAACATTCCTTTTCTTATATTAGTCTCCAAAATTTCAAAGTCACCGGTTCATTTTTTTAACAGTAAATTAGTCCCATTTTTATTGAAACAGTTATTTTCATAACATGAACCACATTGCTTCATTCGCATGATCCATGACACCTTATGGACATGAGAAAATGTAGGTAGAGATGAAAATATTAGATAATTACTAACATACAACATATAAAATAAATTCCCAACACGATGAAAATCTCCTAACTTGTAACAATAAAAAACAGTGATCACCATAGAAAACAATTATAGAACAAACCACCCAAAGATTTGCGAAAATGAAACTTTATTATAATACAACTTCCTTATTAAAATTAGTCGCCACGATAGAGAAACTACAAAACACATATTCGGAATTAAATTTTGCTAAACAAAGAACCCAACCATTTGAAAAAAATAGTATCTTCTCCACTAATTCAGATATGGAATTCTACTACACCCATAGCCATCAATTCCCAAAATCAAATTCCCAAAATCAAATGCTATCATCTAAACTTCAAAGGAAAATAGTTTCGTAGACTTCAATTTACCTTGAAACTTAAAATCTCATCACGATTCTTCAAGCTTTCAGTAAACGCCATAAATTAATAAAAGAAAATATATACATAAAAAACACCGTAGAAATCACGTATTTGAGACCTCTGTAGAGAGAGAAAGAGATAGGCAAAAACCTTTTAGGGGGCTTACTGAAAGAGAGAGAGAAAAATCAAAGATATGAGAATCCATAACATCAAAGATATGTAATCCAAACAATGAGAACCCAGAACCCCAAAATGAAATCACTAAAGCAAAAATCTAACAAATGAAAATCTTAAATAACCACACTAAAAAAAAAAGGTTTTAAAAAACCACAAGTTAAATTGTTTGACTCGAAGATGATGTTGCTCGCAAAGAAGAGACCACCGCCCTAGCCCACCTACACCTGAAGAAAAACCTCACAACATAAATGAAATCTTATCAGAGATGGACAACCTCACAACATAAACATAAATGAAACCTGAAAGCCACAAATTCTGGAGGAGGGAGAAACTTGAAAAATTAAAAATTAAAAATCTATTGACTCATCCACAAATTTATTGACTACGGTTCAAATTAAAAATTCAAAACAAACCAAGAAATGAGATATTGTATTTGGAATTAATAGTAGTTCATACACTATTATTTTTTTTTTATGTCGGCATATGATATATAGAAAATTGCAGTGTTTTCTTTCTCCCAACTCTTATCTGATTGTGGAGATGCAAATCTTAAGGAACTGTTGCAGTGTTTTATTTTTCTTAACTCCGATCATCATCATAGAGTCATCGTTCAAGTTTTCATAGAGATTTATTCAATTAGATCTGAAACGGCAACAATTCGAGAGTAGGATTGCAACAAAGTGTTAACCTCGAAATAAAAAGCAAAAAACCTGTTAGATCTGAAAAAAGCTCCGTAGGATTGCAATATTGGAAAACCGCCAAAGATTGTGGTGGATCTTCAAAAACAACAATTCGAGAGATGCGTTCAGAGCAAATCAAGAGAGGAAAATGAATATAATACACAGATATGGGTTTGGATGTGGAAAAATGATCTTGTTTTCTTGGATGTTTGAATCAACATCACATCATGAAATCAACCACTGATTGTGTCAAAATCGCTGAGGAGAAATTGATACACTGATTATGTATCACAACTAGATTGATACACTGAACCTTGAGTTGGTTTCTTTACCTCCAACCACTGATGGTGTCAAAATTTCCGAGGAGAAATTAGAGTAAAACCACAACAAACCAACCTTGAAACAAAAAAAAATGAATCATAAACTACGAAAAAATCAAATGAAAGCACCAGGACAAATAAGAACATGGGTCAGAAATCAATGCAGAGCTTTCGGGTGTGTAATGCAGGAGTGGATATGAGAGATAGACGGTAGCTTTGATACAGAGAGTGAGAGAGAGTTGTGTGGTATTGTTGGGTTAGAGTGGGTGAAGGTGGGTTGTGATTATGAGTTGGAGTGTAGAGTGAGAAATGGGGGAAGGCAGTAAAAGCACACACGGCTCTAGGTCTTGACTTGAGAAGCATGTCTTTTACCAGCACATTTTCTTGAGCCTTGTGTTTACCATCACATGATGTACTATTTGTCCTATTTTTATTAATTAATGCCCTCTTCTTTACACCATCTTGAACTATCGTATGATATGGCAGTTGAAGGATTTGTGTTTGGTTTATATGACGTGGCAATATATGATGTGGTTATATAGATACAAAATATGTTTATATAGATTTTGTATATAAAGCTTATATGACATGGCATGAATAGTAAAAACACGCTCCTCCTTTATTATATAGATTAGGGTGTACCCGTGCCAAAGGCACGGTGATAAATTAACTATTGGGTATATCAATATAACACATTCATATTTATACAATCGTGCTATTGGCCCGTTAATAAATTTTCTTTCAAGTAGATTATTGAACACGCACACTCCCATAAGTCAATTATCTATCAACATCTTATAATTAAAATTGATTACAAAGTAATGAGGCGTGGCATGTTGATAAACATTTCAAAAAATGAACTGCTTCCATTGCCCCTCCCCCTAAACATAAAACATAATTCAAAATTAATTGATAGGGTGTCTGATCGTGCCGATGGCACGGTGACAAAAAAATTTCTTGTTAAAATTCATTAAATATAATGTCTTCACAAAAATTATTAAAATAAGATTTCTTTTGTTAAAAACAAATGCTATAAAAACAATTTTGTAACACTTTTTAATTTATAAACAATTTTTTTGTATTAAATAACTATTTTTGAAATAATATAAAAAAATTGTTGAATGTAGGTCGGCGTCAGTGACACTAATTAATCGTAACATTTTTTTCAATAAAATATTATGATTAATTAGTACCACTGGCGCTGACCCACATTCAACAAATATTGTGAGTCTGAAAATGTAAGTCCACGCCAACAACACTAATTAATCTCATTATTTTATTCTAAAGATATCACGATTGATTGGTACTGCTGGTGAGGACCCACATTCAACAAATGATGTGAGTCCAGGAATGTGGACTTGCACCTGCGACACTAATTAATTGTGATATTTTATTAAAAAAATATCGCGATTAATTAGTGTCGCTCGCGCGGACCCACATTCAACAAATGATGTGGGCGCGAAAATATGGGTCTGTGCCAGCACTAATTAATCGCGATATTTTATTTAAAAAATATTGCGATTAATTCGTGCCGCTGGCGCGGACCCACATTCAACAAATGATGTCGATCAGAAAATGTGCGTCCACGCCAGCAACATTAATCAATCGCAATATCATGTTAATAATTTTTTTTATTTATGAAAAAAATATATTTTTTAATTTTAATAAAAAAATGTTTACTTTAAAAAAACTACTTTTTTATATTAATAGAAAAAATAATTTTTTATATAAAAAATTATTTTTATATTAATTGTTGTAAACAAAACACTACTAAAGTTTAAAAAAAAAAGGGAGGGATGCAATCCCAAGACGGTCCCTTTTGACGGTTCACCCATAATTTCTCGAGAAAAAAATAAAGTTAAACTTCATTGTCATCACCCACCGCAACTTTCAATATTAGATGCATTTCACTAATTTGATCGATTGTGCCATATAGCTGTGAGGAGCTTTATGGAGATATCCCTACCCGTTTGACTTATTGGCCGTATAAGACATGGCTTTACCTTTGGTTGAAACTAATTAATAATAGTTTATTGTTTTGCTTTTGTCATTTGAGATGACTGATTACAACTGGCATGTTTTTTTTAAAGACATAATAGTCAATAGATTTGGTTAATACACTTGTAAGCGTTGGTAGCATAGGATACCTGTTGATGCTACAATTGTCCATCACTCCAACTGTTACCTCGATCCCTTCAAGTTGGTGCCTTGCAACTTTGAAAAAGAGTAAGTGGCTTAAAATAATTTTTTAAAACCAATATTAAACTTCATTGTCCTTTACCCACTACAATTTTTAATATATAAGATATATATGATATATCCATGACTTGACACCTCGAGCTTTTAAAAATGCACTTTAATCACTTTTTGCTGCATAATTTTCAATTATTTTAGAAATTTGATATTGTACACAAAAAATAATCAAATAAAAAGTGTAAATAAACATCCCTCCTCTTCTAATTGCCGTAGGCTGTACTTAGAGATGGATTTCCAATGGTGGACATTACCAGTAGTAAATGAAAATATATATATAATCAGGTGTCCGTAACACATTCTTACCTTCAAAAGGCCTATGTTTGATCTGTAATGAAAGAACATCACTTCTATAAATAAAGAGGTGAGAGATTGACATGTATTCAACAAAACATAAGAATGAGATAAAAAGAAGAAAAACTACCAGGTTGCAACTACCATTTTACATTACTACACAGCATACCCGACTTGAATATTCTCCGTGTTGACAAAAAATAGTGAGACTAAAAAACAGAGATGACAAATAAACCATCGCAGAATTCCCGTGAACAAATTTGCAAATATTGAAAGGTTGATTAATAAAACTTCGTACGTTAATAATTTATCATGTTAATAATTTTGCAACTTGAAAATAGAGAGTTTTATTTATCATGTTAATAAAAAAATTATTTATGAAAATGACGAACCAATCAGCAAAATGACGTACGGAGTTTATATTTGCACGAACCAACCGCCGGGAGTTTATATTTGCATGAACCAATCGCCGCGATATTTATATTTGCTGACCGGGAGCAAAATATCACGAACACAGAGAGAGAGAGAGAGAGAGAGAGAGAGAGGACTGACTTGAGCTTACAGAGTTTATGGAAACGTTCAGCCTCATCACGCTTCAACACCTTCTCTACCCATGGTTCTTGATGGGGTTGTGCTGCCAGGAAACATGGACCTACCTTCTAAAAAGCCTTGTGCACCCATCGAGCAAGGGAAACAAATACAAAAATAATAAATAAATAAGTAGGCGTCTAAGAGGAGTTCTACATTGACCCAGGCACAATTTCATGTTTGGGCATCTGAACCGAATTAGGTTTTACCCGAAACAAACAGACCCAAACCCAAGTGGTATCAACTCCAAAATGGAAGAAAACTCACTCTCCATAAATGAAACTTGAAAAGAAACAAATTCTATGTGGTGGATGAGAAAGAAAGAGATTTTGTTCAAGGTTTGTTCATACCTACAGAAAAGTAAATTAAAGATCTTAAAGAAAGAGGATCACTATGGTGGATGAGAAATAAAGAGATTTTGAGAGAGGTTCTGCACATGGTTTTAGATAGAGACTAAGGGATCTATGCTCTAAACATGAGAGATACAAGTTCTAACCGACCTCCATCTTCAGAAGCCGACATCTCAAGGGAGGATGAAGATGACATTCGTGTCCATAGCAAAAAAAAAGCAAAAGGAACATCATGACCTCTAAACCCCCATGGAGACTGAAATGGAGTGTGAGTTTGACTCCTCCTCCCATCTGATGGAGGAGGACAACCCCACCCAAATACCAGCCCCGGAACCTAGATCGCCTGTGGTGGCCAACACCCCAACCATCCCCCTCTCTTATAAAGATGCTGTGGAGAATAGAAAACCAGCTAACAATGACATCTACTTTGATGAGCATACGGGAGCATGGTCCGATGACGATATGGAGCATGGTTCCCATGATGAACTCGATCTCAACCATGACCCTGGAGAAGAAGGTGACCCACTTTGCCCAACTGTCACCATCCCTAAACAACATGTGGAAAAACTGAGGAAAAGATGGAAGGAAAGTGTGATTGTTAGTTTACTTGGACGAAATATTGGTTTTAAGCTTTTGGTCTAATATTTGGAGCCTGCAGGGAGATTTTGAAGTCATCGACCTTGAGGAGGGAAATTTTCTGTTCAAATTCTCTATGAAAGACGATTACCTGAATGTGCTCACTGGTGGCCCCTGGATCATTAATGGTCACTATCTCATCGTTAGAAACTGGACCCCAAACTTCAACCCTACGGAGAACACTAGCGTTACTGCTGCCCTATGGGCAAGACTTCCAAGATTACCAATAGAATGGTTCGACGAAAAAATTCTATTCCACATAGCCAGCAAGCTGGGCAAGCCAATAAAAACAGATTTTAACTCTGTATCCTCCTCTCGGGGGAAATATGCCTGCATCTGTATCGAGATGGATTTATCCAAACCCCTAATCCCATGTTATAACTTGGATGGAAGAAAATATCGGGTGGAATACGAGTTCCTACCCTATCTCTGCTTTTCCTGTGGAAGAATTGGCCATAAAAGCGAGTTTTGCCCTACTCGGAAACCTCCCCTGGGCGAACAGCTGCCGACCGGCAACCAGACCATACCTGAGTCGGAGGGGATAACAAACAGTAGCTGCCATGACCCTCATCCTTGCCACAACGGTAACTCGAGTGTACCTGCCAATGGTCTTGATACTACTCTGAGTAAAGAAAGCTTGGAACCAGGGGTCTCCCTCTTTGGCCCACGGATGCTAGTTAAAAAAAGAAACCACTCCCAGAATGGCCGTCGTTACATGGGAAATGATAAAAGCAGTAGGTACGGGGGAACAAGTGGGAACATATATGCCAGCCTGGATGAAAGCTATCAACATGGTAAATCACACGGTATCGCCCCACAAAATCAAAGGACAAAGCAAAACTCGAAAAAAGGTACAAGCATCGTACAGGATTTACGGCGACAAAGCACTGTCATTCTGGGAGACTCCATGAAGGACAGGGCCCCACCTGCATACACAACACGAGCACAGTTAATAGAAGCTAACGTGGCAAATGTTGTTCAACCAGTTGCAAACCACGGACATACGAAAGTCAGAAACGTCAACTCAAATAAGACGTCCACGAGTGCTTCTATAATATCCTCCACAGAAAATCTTCTGAATCCTGACAATGCCATACTGATAGACGACACTGCGGGGATGTAAACAAAGTATAGAACCTCTACATCCACAGCTGAAATCCCGGTCCACGAGCTGGAAGAGACGGGTAAGTCCTTATCTATTAAGGCTCAGGTACGTACTCCCCTCATCAATAACCCCTCTAACCACTCGTTTAAATTAATTAATGCGCTTAGCAAAAATATTGTTAATAAGTCACAATCCAATAAACCTCAACATACCATACCTCAGTATCCTGTACTCAGTGGATCTCCTGTTGATAACATTTCAACTAAAGCCAACCCGCCGGCCAATATTCGCTCTTCCCATGGATGCTCCCCCATTTCCCATCGCCTTACTAGGCAACCTACCAGTGTAACATCTATGCTTGGTAGAGGGGATGAAAGAGTTCATCATAAATCTGGGGACAGAAACAGCAATCAACACGAGGATCATGTGGAGTGTCGCACAAACTCGGATTGTGGTCCGGACCATGGAACATACCGAGGGGGAAGACACAATAATGCAGGGGAGACTACTCAAAGTGTCTTCAACCAAGGAGTCCATCAACAGGATTAAAAACGCCCTCCCGTGGCCCAGTTCTGAGGAACTTCCCATACCAAAAAATTTAGTTTCTATGTCTGTGCTCACGTGGAACTGCAGAGGGGCCAGCAAACCCCTATTTAAACCCACTTTCATCGAACTTTGTAACAACTTCAAACCTAAAGTTATCATCCTTATGGAAACTAAAACGGATTTTGCCAATTTTTCTAGGTACTTTGAGAGTATGGGTTTCTCCGACTGGGAGATATCCAAAGCCCGGGGTCGTTCGGGTGGCATTTGGGTCATATGGAATCAAAACACGATCAAACTTCGCTCGATCGATGTCTCCAATCAGGCCATCCATCTCCTTGTAACCCTCAAGGGCTACGATGATTGGCTTCTAACCGCTATTTATGCTAGCCCTAACCATACCCTTCGCCAAACTCTTTGGCACAATCTAAAAATTCTGGCACAGGATCTCGACACCCCCTAGCTGGCCACGGGTGACTTCAACGACCACTTCGATGCCTCGGAGAAAAGAAGTTATTCTAACCACAACAAAGACTCTAGATGTAGTAAATTTGTTGAAAATGTTAATAAATGCAATCTGACTGACCTTGGTTGCACGGGCCCGCGTCTCACCTGGACTAACAGTAGGGGTGGAGCTGCGAAGACCCTTGTCAGACTCGATCGAGCTCTTGCCAACCCTGAATGGCGCATTCTCTTCCCAGATGCGGTCGTGGACAATATCCCTCGCACTGCGTTCGATCACTACCCCATGACTATTAATATTGAAGGTAAAAATTCTAACTCTCTCATCCCCCGTCCTTTTAGACTGCTTGCTTGTTGGTTTGAGCGTACCGACTTCCTAAATATTGTGTTAAATAACTAGAATAATAATAGTAATTTGCTCTATAATATAAACACTTGTATTCCTATTATTAAATAGTGGAACCACTCGGTGTACGGCCACATTAACACTACCAAAAAATGCATCCTCCGTAGAATAAAAGGTATCCAAATTGCGCAGGAAACCCACTTCTCTCACAACCTTGATAATCTAGAAAAATAACTCATAAATGACTATAACGACATTCTTCGTCATCAAGAAATTCTATGGAAACAAAAATCCCGCATCAAGTGGTTGAGAGAAGGAGATAAAAACACCAAATTCTTCCACACGTCCACTATTATCAGAAGACGACACAACAAGATTGATAGGATTAAAATTGATGATGAATGGGAGGACGATACTAAGAAAATTATGCTACACACAAATAACTACTTTATATCTCTTTTTCTAAGTCCTGTAATACCATCCACATTAGCAAATTTGTTAATTTTGACCACCCCCGTTTCGAGAGCATTGAAAACAACATGTTGGATCACCCCCTATCGCTTGAAGAGATCAAGCGCGCTGTTTTTAGTATGAATGGATTAAAAGCCCCGGGCCCTGACGGTATACAACCTATCTTCTACCACACCTTTTGGGAAGCTACCAAGTATAGTCTGTTTAAATTTATGAACGACTGCTTTAACTCTCTTGACTTTCCCGAACAGGCTAACACCAGCCATGTCACCCTCATCCCCAAAATTGACAACCCTGAAAGCGTCACTCAGTTTAGGCCTATTACCCTGTGTAATGTCCCATATAAAATTATTGCAAAAGTTATCGTTAATAGGCTTCGCCCCATTCTTTGCAAAATTATCAGCCCGAACCAGGCTAGTTTCCTGCCTGGATGTCAAACTTCAGATAATATTATTATTACACAAAAGATCATCCACTCTCTTAATATGAAAAAAGGGAAAAAAGGGGGCGCCATTTTTAAAATTGATCTTGAGAAAGACTATGATAAGATAAGCTGGGAGTTCTTGGACCAGGTGATCACCTGGTTTAATGTCAACCCAAACATCATACAACTCATCCGCAGCTGCATTATGAGCTCATCCACCTCTGTACTTTGGAATAGGGCCCCTCTCCCCCAGTTTAAACCATCTAGAGGTCTCAGACAGGGTGATCCACTCTCCCCATATCTCTTTGTTATGTGCATGGACTACCTGGGGGCTGCGATTAACAATCAGGTGGAACAAGGTAAATGGAAAGGTCTCAGGGCCTCCCCCACTGGTCCGATTATATCGCACCTTTTCTTTGCTGATGACCTCATTCTGTTCACCGAGGCTACTCAATCGTGCTGCGACGTCGTCATGAAAACGTTAAAACAGTTCTGTGATATCTCTGGGCAATCTTTGAGCCCGTCCAAATCAAAAATTTACATCTCTCCGAACATCTAGAGGAAAAGCGCTCAGGACATCGGTAGACGATGCGGGATAAGCATCACCAATGAACTGGGTATCTACCTTGGTACAAATCTCATTCATGGGAAAACCACAACAAATCACTTCAAACACGTTATCGACAAGGTCCAAAAAAGACTATCTGGTTGGAAAACCAAACTCCTATCTCTGGCCGGGAGAGCTACTCTCATACAGGCGGTCTCTGCCACCATCCCCATCTACAATATGCAAACTACACTGTTCCCTAAAAAGACCAATGATAAACTCGACAAACTAAATAGGGACTTCCTCTGGGGGGGACTCGAACGACACAAAGAAAATCCACCTGATTAATTGGGATACCGTGTGCCTCCCCAAAGAGGTGGGGGGTTTAGGACTTATAACCAGCGAACCAAATAACTATGCCATTAAATCTAAAATTGGTTGGAAGATGATGAACGATAAAAACTCTTTATGGGTTCGTGTTCTCAGTGCTAAGTATAAAACGCATGATAACCCGAGATACTGGACCAAAAAAGCTAATGCCCCTCATGTTTGGAGAGGGATTCTAAAATGTAAAAATGACATCGTTAAAAACACCAAATGGGTGATCGGCAATGGCAAGTCAACGGATATATTCAATGACTGGTGGACGGGAGACTCACTCATTTCCAGGTCCCACAATAACGCTAATATTTCACTGGTTAGTGACTTGATCACTAACGGTGCCTGGAATGAACAAATTATAAAGGATAACTTCAATAACGATACTGCCAACATGATCTTGGGATCTACGCTTCCTCGTACAACTGAGAAAGAGAACAGCCCCAGCTGGGGCCCCACCGTTAATGGTAAATTCACCATAAAATCATGCTACGGAACGAAAGTCAAGTTCGACCTTAACACCTCCTCACTTATAAATTGGAAGCGCATTTGGAGAGGCAATATCCCCCAAAAATTTAAAACATTCCTTTGGCTCATTTTTCACAATAAGATCCTTACTAATTGCCAAAGATTTAAAAGACGCCTAACCGACTCTAAAAAATGTGATTTTTGTACGCTCGATGAAGATATTGAACATGTACTTAAAAACTGCCATCTTACCAATGCCGTTTGGAGGTCTATCTACACTCCTAGAGTGTGGGATTCCCACCATCAATTGAATTTTCTTGATTGGGTTAAAAATAATATATGGGACAATCCCAAACCGAATGGCGAACTTATATTTATATCTACTTTATGGAATATCTGGACTGCGCGTAATAAACGCATTTTTGGAAAGATTGATTTCACCCCGGACATGGTTTGTGCTAATTCCAGAGCCTTGGCTAAGGAGTTGGCATATTGTGCCAAACCACTCTCTGTCACAAACCATATCCCGGGTAAGATTACTGACACTATTTCGAGTACTTGTCATGATGCAGGATATGAGATCTTCACTGATGGAAGTTATGACCCATTCAGCAGAATGGGTGGGTTTGGTGGCATGGTGAGCAATAACGAGCAACGGTGGATCCTGGGATTCAACGGTAAGATCCTTGGTGAGAGAAGTCCACTAAAAGCCGAGTTCGTCGGCATTCTCCATGGGCTGAACCTCGCCAGAACTAAGGGATGGACAGGGTGCACCATCCGCAGTGACTGTCTCGATGCCGTGCAAATCCTTAATAGACGTGACCACAGAAATCACCCTCTCACCAACATTATCGAGGAATGCATTACTATAATGGGAGAAATGAAGATCGGTGTCAACCACATTAGGCGCACCAATAACATGTGGGCGGATGGTCTGGCCCGACTTGGTAGACAACAGGTACACGACTACACTGAATACGAGGAGACCCCGGAGGCCCTATTCTGCCTTCTTGAGCATGAGAACCCGAAGAACACGAGGATAGCGATCCAGGCGTGCATTGAACCTACCTACCGCATAGCCACCTTTGGGAGCTATGCTCTGGATGACAAGGGACAGTGGAAAGGTGGATGTTACGAAAAACTCAGAGGCACCCCATCCCTGCTTCGTGCACTTATGGAGGGACTTTTCCACAGTCTGAATATGGCCAGAATGCGGGGATGGAAAGATGTCATGGTGGAGACCGACTCCCATGAGCTCATTGAGATGTTCAAGGGGGTCCAATACATCGAGTCGGACTTTGAGAACATAAGGATCGACTGCTATGAGCAAATGCGGTTTGTGGGAGCTGACTTCATCTATTCGCACCCGGGAAGGATCCGTGGTGACGATTGGTTGGCACGTGAGGCTAAGTTCCAAGAAGAGGCAATCGTGGAAATTGACGACGTCCCGATTGGCATGCGTTGGATTCTCGATAATCCTATGATCTAGCCTGGGGTTGCTTGTCTGCCTGTTGAGCCCATGCTATTTGTTTTATGATTTTCTTTGCCTCGATGTCTTATGTTTCTGTATGATGTAAAAAAACTTTAACCGTTTATCTTTCGTTGTTAACCAAAAAAAAAAGATAGAGACTAAGGTAGTGGATATGTAAGATGGGAGTGGGTGAGTGACATAATGGTTTAAAAGTTGGGACAGATATGTTATCAAAGTGACAGAGATATGTCATCTCGAGACTTGTGCTGATTTTCACAAATAGTTATTGTTTTCCAAAGGTGTTCCTCAACTTGCATGTAGAGCCGTCAGATTAAGCTCATCGAACTCTCATCATTCAATTAGAGTCGTCAGTTGATAAATACCAAATTCACCAACTTTTAATCTCAGCCGTTAGTTGGGATAGACAAAAAATCCCTCCTCCTTTATTTTATTTATATATATATATATATATATATACTAGGGTATGCCCGTGCCTGAAGGCACGCTGATAATTTTGAAAAGCATTAAGTCGTGCCTTGATGCGATGGCAAGTTACCTCACCAAAGCTACGATTAGTCTAAGGTTCGAGACACGGGAGCAGCCTTTTCATATATGAGGGTAAGCACGTGTATGCCCGTGCCTGAAGGCACGAAAAAAAATTCAAAGTACATAATTACAAAACGGTAAAAAGTTTCAAGCTACATAATTACAAAATGACAAAAATTTCAAAGTACATAATTGCAAAACGACAAAAAAAATTGTTCCCAAACAAAACAAAATGTAATTTAAAAAAATTGGACTTTAAAAATTAAAACAAAATTTCTTATATTTATAAAAATTTGAGCCACGCAATAGTCATCTTTGATAGCCATTTTGTACTTTTTTCACTTGACATGCCTCTTGGGCCACCCATTGTCCATCTCAACTAATTACAATCTATTACCAAGTATCGCCTAAATCCATGCGTTTATAAGTGACCAAACAATCATGACTGTCTTATGAATTTTTTTCCAGTTCTCAATGTCAATTTAATGTGAAATATTAATTTATCCATAGCCGAAAGTTGTTTGGTCTATCATTTGTTTTAATGATTAGGGCATGTTTATAAGAGTTTTTTTTTTAAAAAAGTTGTTCCTTTCTTCTCTCTCATTGAGAGGCGTGAGATTTGTCTTACTTTTCTTCTATTGCTATTTATGTAAGATGTCTAGTCTCATTAGTCGTCACCTCATGTATAAAGACATTGGGGCTATTTACCCAAGATTTATACAATGCAATACGTCCAAAATATTGTTAACGACTTTTCAAAATAATAAAAAAAGTCTCATATTTATACATACCTCTAGTATGGACCAACATATTAAAAAAAAATGGTACGCGCCAGCGGTATGACCGCCTATACATAACGCTCTCACGGACCATATTTTTTTAAATAGTCAAGATTATTTTTAAAATTAAACAAAAAAAATAATTTTAACCAAAAATAAAATTTATAAAGAAAAAAAACACTTTTATACGAAAACACTTTTTTAAGAAAACAATTTTTTTACTATATAAACAATTTTTTAATAATAAAAAATAGATAAGATTTTGTGTTTTATAAGTAGTTTTTTTTTAATAAAAAAAATGTTTTATTTAAAATATAATTATTTGTTTTTATTAAATATATTTATTTTAATTGGAGGTGAAAAAATTAAACATTTAAATTATATAAATATAAGAGCACAAATGTCATTTGTCACCCGAAGGGTGTGGGAAAAGATGATAGGGATGAACATAAGAGCTCACATATCATTTATCACTCAAAGGGTGTGAGGCAAGATGAGAGGAGTGTCGGGATAACCCTCCCATAATAAATTGAACGAAAATGATATAAGTTTTAACTCTATCTCAGAATTCATTATCCAAATGATGTAATACGGGAATAAATATTCTAAATTGTAATGTTGCATACTGTAACACTCTAATACATGACGGTTGAGTTGATGAATGAATTTGTACTCTAAATCGGGGGCCTGGAAGAGAGTTGTTACAATAATTTTATACCTAGTTCTCACAATCTGGGGGCCTAGAATACATGGCGCCGCTCCAGCCTCAGCCCCCTCCCCACCCGTCTATCCCTCCGTTTCCTTTCATTTTACGGGTGCCCATTGAATCTCATACAGAAACTTCACAGGGGAACTGCAAGAAATAGTGACATGGAGAAGCAATACAACACTTGATCTACCAGTGCTGAACCCCGAATCTCAAAATCTGAAAGTCAAGAGGGAGGGATATTGACTTTGTTCAAATCTCTAAAGAACAAAAACAAAAACCCGAGTTTCCATAAGCAAACAACATAGATACACATATTGAAACATACATCCCAACCCCACGCCTCAACCACAGAGTTGAACCCAGACCCGTCCCAGCAACCCTCCCTCCCCACAACCATCGTTGGGACTCATCTTGGGTCGGGATCTTCACGCCTCAACCACCGAGTTGAACCCACACCCATCCGAAGAAACCCCCCAACCCAGATCTAAAAAAACATTCACCAGATACACCTCAAGAAGCTTTGGTTCTTTGGTTGTGAACGATGTGAGTTTTGGTTCAATCGTGGGTTTGTGAAATAGAGGTTTGTGAGATACGCACCTGCAAAACTGCAAAACTTTTTTTTTTGTTCAATCGTTGATTTGTGAGTCAAAAGATAGCTTTAATTTTTGGATGTCTTCTAGACTCAGAGTGACGCTTTTGCTTAAACAGAACATACGAAGGAGATCTGTTTCCTGTTCTAGCTCCTGAACACTCAGATGTTCATCTTGGTCATCGTCGTTGATACGGATCGTAGTCTCATCAATGAGAAGAGACGCAGCTTCAGCCAGCACAGGGGAAGCAGTTTGAGAAACGACCTTCACACGAATAGCAACTGGTAAAGTAGAAAACTAAGGGGTGGTAGGGGTTTTCCACCAACCATCTTGGCCATAGAAGCCATCGAGTTACTGGGTGAAATGAACGTAGGTGAGGGGGCGGTGTTTTGGTGGGTGTCGTGGATAGAGAGGAGAGAGAGGGTAGAGAGAAGGGAGAGCATTTTAGGGTTTTTAATTTCTTTTGTCCATCTGAGATTGAGAATAGAAAGGCAGAATGAAATTGACGGAGGGGTAGTTGGGTTTGGGTGAGTGAGAGTAGAGTTCTTGGGATAAGAGGAGAGGGTTTGAATTAAAGTAAGAGTTTTTTTGGGTGAAGTGCAAAACTTTGGGCGGGATGATTAAATGGGAGAGTGTAGTGAGGAGGTGTGTATTTTGAGTTAATTTACCAAAAATGTCCTCATGTTTGAATTAAAGTGGAGGAGTGGGAATTAAGTGTGGAGAAAGAAAGGAGGGGGAAACCAAAAAATTTAAGGGTAAAATAGGAAGAGCAAACAAAATTCCTCTTGTGATGTCATAGTTGAATCTTATGACATACTTAAATTTCCTACTTTTTATATAGATATATATATATATACACACACACACAAGGTAGTAGCATGTGCACATAGGCATAATGTGTCAGAGTCTTCTTTCTACTGTTTGGTTATATATTGAATTTGTATATTTCCACTAAGAATTTGGCTCATACCTCGCTTTATTACGGAAGGTTGGGAGCAGTTTCGTATTTTGAAAGCGTTATACATGTAAGTACTTTCTTTATTTTACGTTAGTATCTCTGTATGCTTGGACTTCGGGGTGCTCCCCATGGGTCCCTCACGTAGTTTATTTTGAAACTTGAATCGAATGTTAAATAAGTGAAATGTTAGTTAAAATAAAGTTAGACTAGTAACATTATATAGACTGTTTCATTGAACTTCACACTTAGTGCTCAGGTTGGATCAGGTTGCCTACGAGTAACCCATAAATACTGGCTAGGACGTTACAAATGGTATCAGAGCTCTAGGTTCAAATTTTCTTTCGATATTGACATGGTAAGGTCGGTATAAGATCCTTAGGCATCGGTGTGGTTTGGGACGATTAGGCTAGTTTGGTGTTGGTTTAGCTTATGTCCTCGACGCTAAATTCGAAGTAGTTAGCACAACAAGAAAGTTAGGGTAGCCTTAGCAATGTAAGGATTATTTCTTGGCACGTTATGATAAGCTAGTACATGTTAGAAGATATGATCTGGTGTGGTATTTACTACTCTTAGAATGTCAATGGCTGTGGGTGTGGTGGTAGAAACCAAAGGTAAGTTTTGTGGAAATCTCGTGTGGTTAGAAAAACACAGTTAGGTGAGTGACTCACTTAGACTAAGTAATGCCGGTGGGAGTTTGGAATTTTGATCACAATATGTTAAATCATATAATAACCTAGGTCTAGTAGTTTAGTGACAACGTCACTAGCGATTGGACAAGGTCAATGTAAACTAGAGCACAAGGTATCCGCAAATTAAGATGGTTCATGTACGCTGAGGATGTGAAAGGTGGGGCCTTTTTCCCAAGGAAGGAAGTCAGGCGTTGACTTCCTAAAGGACCATAAATCCATAAATTTCCTTCGTTGCGAGAATGAATGGTTGTGATTTGATTCTCCCATGTTAGTGACCCAAGCCAGAGTATACGAATAGGATTCGTGCTCAGTGAGAACCCTAAAATTAGTGGAATTTCTTCAAGTATATGATATAGGTTTGCTTCCATAAATAATAGTCGAATATCTATGGGCAAAATTTCTCAGGAGAATTTATTGTTCCTTCTGACATTAGCATGTTCCTTTCGATTTCAGTAATCGGGAATCGATGTTCTCACCTATTAGGTGACTAGAATTAGTTCCATGTCATGGTATGACGCGGTTGGGCTCGGGAGAGCATAGTGTATAGTGTTTGGTCAACGCATCTCGATAACTGGGTGCCCCCATCTGAGGTATTCTTACTATTTCATAAAGTTGTACATACGCGTGGCCGCGTTTTCGGCCACACAATTTTCTCGTAGTATCGATTCCTTGTACGACTATTGGACTTTCTAATTTCTGGCTCAATAGTCAGTGGCTCGAGTTTCAAAGAGTGGGATGGTGACTTGAGGATGCAGTATAGTGTTGAAAATTGAGAAAAATTTAGCATACCATGTTACTTTGCCATAACGAGTGGATTAGAGTGGGAATCTAGTGAGTACTCAAGGATGAGAAACCTAGGGTAGTATTAGGTTTATTAGAGTGACGCGAAAGAAGGTGTAAACCAAGCATACGGTGATGACTTGATGAGAATATACCTCTTTATAATGAGAGAATATCATAGGTTGGTTATTGGCAAGTTCCTGCGAGTTGCGTAGTTAGGATAACATGAAATTTTTGGAACACAAGATGTACAGTTCTAAGCTAAAATTTATTTTGATGATGAATGTGATGGTTGATTGTATTATAATTCACATTGGGTGAGTGTCGGCAGCTATAAAAACGGTTTTCCCATAGAAGTGCCAGTACGCCTTAGGCACTAACATAGGTGGTGCTAGAAATGGTTTAGACTTTAACATAAGGCGAGTGAAGACTAAGATTTGATTATGTATTGTCATGGTTAACAAAATGGTGAGTGTTAGAGCATGTCGTATATTGAATATTTGATGACCTTAATGTGGAGTATATTGATGATTGTATTGGATGATTTCTAGGACTTAGAATAGAAATTGATGAACCCCCTAAGATTGAGGAATAATGGATTAAGTATTTCTTGGACAAAATTACCCAAAGAGAGAAGTTTGTAATACCCTGTCCTAACAATTCAATTAAATTATATATGAAGAGGAGTAAAGATAATTATGAGAGAATTGTGGGCCAATAATTTAATAAAATAAATTATGGAATTTGGTTCGTTTGAACAACTCATAGGTGCCGTTCTAATGACATCCCTATGTCGTTAGAATCGAGATGTATGTCTCAAGAAGCAGGGCATCAAACGACATGCCACTGATTTATAGTGGCAGGTCGCGCGATCCAAAATTTAAACGAGATGGAGATGTCATTCGAATGACTTGGGCTTGTCATTCAAATGGCGTGAATCAAATTTTTTAATCAGATTTATCTTGTGTGTTGTCGCATTCTAGGCCATTGATTTGGTGTGTTATCAAGCCCAGAACAACCTAGATTAGGCAAAATAGGGATTTAAGGTTTTAGGGTTTTTTATTAATGCTTGTTTGGCCATTTTATTGGGAGAAAAATGCAAGAAGAAAGTGAGTGAGAGGGAAGAGGGTGGTATTCCACCATGTGAGAGATTCTCCCACCATTCCTCGACCATTCTTCCACCATCCTACCACTGTGAAACACTATTCTCATTATGTATCACTGGGGAAAGGAAAGTCCAGATAAGTTGTTCAGTCTCACTTTGTTCTAGGATTCTTCTTGCCCGTAAGTCATTTGTGGCACACGAGCAAGGCTCATGCAGCTGCAGTAAGGTTTGAAAAAGGAATTCATCGTGATTTTGAACCTGTTCTTTCCATGACCCCTCTTAATTGAGACAAAAGATCCAAATACTTAAAGTAGGAATTACATTAGTTCCATTATATATATTGGGAGAGGTCATACTTAAAAAAAATATTCCTCTTTATTTTTATGAAGAGCTACGAATTTTGAAGAAGTATTGGGGAATTTTTGGATAAGATAATGAGGGCTAACATGGAATTTGAAGTGGGTCTTGCTAGGAAGCTTGGATGTAGCACATTTTTGAGCATTTTTTTAGGGTGAATTTAAAAACCCCTTGAAGCCTCCTTTTGAGGTGAGGGTTTCTCCTCCTATACCGATATTTCTACCACTATTAGAACTATTAGAGGTATACCTTACTATTAGTATAAGACTATATTTTTACTCTTCGTAGTCTTATAGTTAGATTACATGAGTAAGGTGCATTTGATTAAATGAGGTAATTGATTTGTAGAAAATAATAAATATTTTTACGAAATAAAAATATTGGTAAAATGTTATTTTGTCGAAAATGGAGAATGAATAAATATTTCAAAGTTTTGAAATATTAAAAGTTGATATTTTATGAAAATGCTGTATTTTCTAGAAAGATGGTTGTTAAACATTTTATGAAATAAAATTAAGGAAATGGTTATTTGCCTTGTTAAGTATTGATAAAATAATGCTTTTAAATTTCTTCCAAAAATGAATATTTTATGAAAAATGGACATTCTATGAGAAAAAAGAAATCAAATGTCTTTTGTATATTAAAAATATATTTTTGCAAGTATGATGAATTTCTAAAACGAAAAATGTAATTAAACTAGTTAGTAGGATTTTAAGGTTTAAAATTCATCTTCTCATGCATATAAATTGTTAGTAGTTTTGCACTAAGTGTATAAACAAGTTTAAAGAAGAATTAGTTGGGTTTAAACATGGAATGATAAAAAGTGAAAATTCTAGTCTTCAAATGTGTGAAACAGGGGTTAAAAATATGATAAGTACAAAGTTGCAAGACTATATGTAAAATAAAGGAAATTGTATTTTCTTATAAAAGTAGTATTAAGTGTAAATGGATTTCTTGAATGATGAAAGTAAAGAGATGTGTTTTGAAAAATTATTAATAAAGTTATTAGATAAGTGTTAATGGGTTAACATGGGAAAGTTAGTGTGTATAACTTAGTAATGTTGAAAAGAATTAACACTTATGAAATTAAAAAGGAATTAAAGGCAAAGGTGTTTTCAATTAAGAAGAATATTACTCCGAGGTGAAAAATATTATTAAGGTGTTAAAACACTTAAAAAGTTAGTATGGGTAACTTAATAGTGTTTGTAAGGAGTTAACATTTGTGGAAATGGAGAAAAGGTGATTTTGAAAATAAATGGGTAAAATGGTAATTTTACTTAAAGTTAAATTTTTTTATGAAATAAAAAAAGTTGGGAAAGATGTTAGTGGTCCTAAATGAAAATAATTTTTAGAATAAAATTAAGATTAAAGTTAAAAGGACATGAAACGATAATTTCGAAATATAATACAAGTTGGGGTGTAACCCCGGGTAAAATAGAAAAGTGGGGTAATGTGGATATTTGTAAAATATTAAAACACATTAAAAGGAACTCGGATGACACCGGGATAATAAAGAAGGACCCAGAGCCCTAGGGTTAAAAATTCAAAACCACTTGCCAAAGCATTTGGCGCGCGTAGCCGGCGTTGTGGCGCCTGTTAAAGTATGCAGTATTTGAAAATTTTCGAGAAAAGATAAAGGAATTGGGCACATGTTAAGAAGATGGGTTGTGTGATAAAATATTTTAATAAAAAGTAACTTGAATGAATTAATAATTGTTCCGGTAAAGGTTAAAATGCACAAGTAAATGTTTAATTAACTAATGTACATAAGGTAAGAAAAAAGGTAAAGTAAGTGGGTAAATGGGTGGTTAAGCAACCCAAATAGTTAAACCCATAACTGACACAAGAATGTGTCAAAAAGAGGTTTCAAAGGCTAAATGAGTATTTTCTAACACGGTGAATGCGTGTGTTGAAAGGGTTGTTTTCAACGAAAATGCTAATGGGCATTAAAATAAAAAGGTTGATTTCGGTAAAGAAATGGTTTTCGGCCAAATCAAGTATAGTGGTTTCAAGTATTAATCCGTGTGTGTTAAATAAAGCGAGAAATACTAGCACAAAAAAAAAAGTCTTTTATAAGATTAAGGTAAATTAATATGGATAAATAAGGTTTTCAGAAGTTAAACTATTTCATGCATTAAGTATATGTATATGTATGGTCATATATAATACAAGGTATATTCATGTGAAGGTAGGCATAACGTGTTAGAGTCTTCTTTCTATCGTTTGTATCTATATTGCATTTGTATATTCCTAGTGAGCATTTGAATATTCCTACTTTGTCAGTTTTTAACACATTAAAAACTCGCACGGTTTGATCGAATTTTTTAAAATAGCAAAAAAAATCATTTTTAGGTGATTATTTTTTTATGGTTATACTGAAATGTTTAACAACCATAAAAAAAATCAATGCAATTTTTTTTTTACTATTTTAAAAAAATGGACATGATTTAGGGATCTCATATATATATATATATATATATATATATAATGGTAATCCGTGTAATGCATGAGCCATACGTATTTAATTTTTCAAAAGACAGTTATGATTAGTAATTGTAGCATTATATTTTCTTAATTTTACTAAGTTGTAATACATTATACATTTATTTATTTTAGTCTAACTATATTTCATATATGTAATATTATTGCCTATGTTATATAATTTAACACAAATATTGTAGAAAAAATAATGGGAGAGGTTAGATATTGATAGGAGGAGGGAGAAACCATAGAATTTTGAAATTCAATTAGTTGTAGTAGAAGATTTCCATGAAGTGGATACCCATATCTTTGGTATTTGTTTCTCGAATCATTTTTATTCATATTTTATTTTTAAGACCATGCTCTTTTTTATATAAAAAATGGATAATATGTGCTTAAAATAAATTCACGGTAAGAACACTACTCCACCCTAATCAAGTAGTTATACGTAGTCACTTTTTAAAAAATATATGGATCATCTCATACATGCATACATATATTGGACGTATAGCTAAGAGAAAAAAATTGATTAAAAAATGCTAATAGTCCCTAAATTATAACTCTGATTTTAAAATATGATGGATTTTACTGCATAAGTCAGTGCAGTGCAAGTGATAGCCACGTTGGTAAGGCCGAGGTGTGATTTACTTCATAAGTCAGTGTAGTGCAGGATAACTCTATTCCAGGGTTTCTTTCAGGGGCAACATCCAGTGGAGGATACAGGAATTTGAGTCAAGTGGTGAGAAATTTTTGGACAAAACCCGGAGGTTCGGGGGCGGGAGCCCCCGAGCCGATTTTTTTGGGTTGTTGTTATTTATTTTTTTGCAATTTTTAACCTTAAAAATGTTTGAGGTATTAATTAACTAAATTTGGATTCCTACTTTATTCCTGGATTTTTTTTTATAATATTTGAACATGGAAACAAAAATTTCAACACAATTTAAACACAAACTTCAAATTTTGTTGACTGATGTATAAAAAAAAACATACCTGTTAGGCTTTTTATATGCACTCTAAGAGGTCCGACTGAGTATTGAGATGTCCGGTGAGGTTGAGAACTTGAGTCAAAGAAGCATACATTATAAATTTAATTTCAGACTAATTTTACATTATAAATTTAGCTTCAGACTAATAGATTCTAGGGATTTTAATTTAAACACATATAAACAAACACATAAAAAATATGCACATATAAAATAAACACATAAAGAGAGTATACCTATTTTCTCTTTTTATTGATTAAAATCCCTAGAAATATGCACATATAAAATAAACACATAAACAAAATATACTTCTAGGCTGGGGACGCAGGTGGTCCGACAGGTAGCATCGCGGCGCAGGTGTTGGGGTGCTGAGGTCCGACAGGCAGTAGCAGATGAGAGTGGCGGGCTGTGATTAGACGAAAGAATAGAATAGGTATAAACGTTTCTATTTTTTTTTTTAATTTATTACACATTTTCACCATCGTCTACGAAAATAATTAGAAGTACCCTGGAAGTTTGAATTTTTATCAAAAAATCCTTATTTTTTTTCAAAAATTGAACTGGGGCGACCGCCCCGCTTCGGCCCGGGGTGGATCCGCCCCTGGCAACATCAGACCACTCACCTCTCATTTTCTCCGTCAGTGTGGTAGATGCTGAGGTTATACAAGATTTAGATTCTTAAATTTTTAGCCCAAGCACAAGGATTTTATGTAACTTGTCCAAAATTTAATTAACTTTCAACATGTGTTGAGTACGTAGAGCAAGGACACATATAGTAACATGTTTATTCCTTAAAAAATTGTGGATGTTTCAAAGTGAAAAATGAAGACACCACAATCTTTACTAAAATCCATATCATAGATAGTAGCTTGAACCATACGATAAAGTTGACATAAGGTATAAACACTCCCGTTAACACACAAGTAGGTGAACTTGAAAGTGAAATACTCACACTAGTGTAGTAATAACAGACTGAAACATGCACACCAACATAACACACTGATGTAGTAAACAGTGGTTTCATATCAGCCAGCTAACCCACGTTATTAACAAATTAAAACCTTAGTTCGATCTTTTGAAATAAGGGATGGGGATGTCGAAGCCTGGAGGACGAGGGGGAGCTGAACAGGTGACCATCCTTGGTCAGGGCCATATGCCCCTACCACCGGAGGTGGTTTGTGTTTTGGCGGTGTAGTCAGTATATGATGATGATCAGGAGTTATTTACTCCTGATGGGAATCTTCTGGTGTTGGTGACATGTGGCCATGACCTGGTTTGTGGTGATCAGCAACGGAGGAGGTGGTAATGATAAACACCACTTCCACAAGGAACAATATCCACAGGTGTCTAGCAGACATCTTTTGGCTTGGATTCTGCAAAAACTTGTTGGAAAATTGGAACTTAAATGGGTATTTAAAGCTGTCAATATTTTTCTGGACAGATTTTTGAGCAACTTTGAGCTCAAATTTAGGTGGGACCCACACTACGAAAATTGTGGGACCATATACGAACGCGTTCACCTCCGCAAGGAGATTAACGTAGTATATTCATATGTCCAATTTCAATAAGTTATGAATGATAATTATGTCCCCAAAGTGACTCACAAAGCAATGAAAGTTAATGAATTGAGTGTGTTTTAACTCTTGTCCCACATTGGAAGAGTAGTGGAATTTTGATGAGTTAATAACACCCCAAGTATGGACTAAGGCTTGGATGCCTTGGGGGTATCCCAACTCTTTGAAGGGGAGATGACCTAAGCTATGCTCGGGTTGACTTTCGGTCAAAAGTCCACCCGCGCTCGGGCTCGGGCTCGGGCTTATAAAAATTCTTAAATTTTTGGGCCGAATCTAATTAACTTTCTGGGCTTTAATTAATTAATTACGGAATTAATTAATCTTTAATTAACTGATAATCAGTTAATTCCAAGAGTCAGTAGTTAACCAAATTAACTGCTTTGACAGTTAATTTCGGTTTTGACTGTTGTTTCCCCCTCAGTTTTAAATAACTTAAAAATTCCAAAATTGCTACTGCATTATTTCCTCTGCCCAGAAAATTCTTTTCTTCATTTCTGCATTGCATGTTCTTGGTTGTGTTGAGTACAAAACACAGAAATTGTGTTCGCTGGGATTATTCATTGTTGTGCTACTTGATTAAATCCGAAAATCCGTTCTATCTTGGGAGGCAATTATTCATTAAACTCAAGCACGTTGGAGGAATAATTTTGTCTTAAGGAGACTGTTCAACAGGGCTCGGATTTCTTTCTAATTATTATTATTTCTGCAAATTCTAGTAAGTATTTCATTTCTATAATTCTGTTTCAATTCTGTCATTATATTAATTGTTCATAATTCTGTACAATTGTTATTTATAAATAGTAGACATAACAATATTAAGACAAAATTACTTAGTTCTACTGTTTTTAGTGTACAGAATTTTTTTATTACAGAAATTATTTGCTGGAAATAAATCTGTTTTGACAGAATAAAATGAATTAATTTACTGCTTTATTGTAGAAATTAGTAAAACAGTCTTGATATAGAAATTAATTTCTATACTGTTTTTTCTGTTTTAGAAAATAAAATTTTATTTGTGTACTCTTGTTAAAATCTGTTTATCTAATTTTTTTTTTAAATTATAATTCTGTTTTGTACGGAATTCTTTTTATTATTAAAAATTAGTGTGACACGGATTTTAAAAATTTAATTCTGTTTTGTACGGAATTCTTTTTATTATTAAAAATTAGTGTGTCACTGATTTTAAATATTTAATTCTGTTTTGTACAGAATTCTGTTTATATTATACTCTTATTCTAAATTATTATTTGAATTCTTTTGGAATTCATTTATTGTGAATTATATTTGGAGGAAATTGGTGCACAGAATTTTGTATTCTGTTTTGATTAATTCATTATATATGAATTTTATCATTGATAAAAATTCTGTTTTTGTAACAGAAATGGAATCACAAAGTACGAACACTACTCCTACGAAACTGATTGTCACCAACACAAATGTGACTGCACCCGTATCTATGCCACACGGGGAGAAACCTGAAAAGTTCATTGGGGCTGACTTCAAACGTTGGCAAGGACAAATGTACTTCTATCTCACTACCTGCCAACTGGACAGGTTTGTATATGAAGATTGCCCTTCTATTCAAGAAGGAGATGACGCTGAAAAGGTTGCTGCTGTCGATGCTTGGAAGCACTCGGACTACCTATGCCGAAATTATATTTTGGCCTACTTGGACAAGACTTTGTACCATGTCTATTGCACTATCAAAACTTCCAAGGAATTATGGAATTCTTTGGAAAAGAAGTATAAAACTGAGGATGCTGGGATGAAGAAATTTATCGTTGGGCGTTTTCTGGACTTCAAAATGGTTGATTCTAAATCTGTGATCTCGCAAGTGCAAGAATTCCAAGTGATCCTCCACGACATTCATGCTGAAGGAATGTCAATTAGTGAAACTTTCCAAGTTGCTGCAATTGTTGAAAAGTTTCCACCTTCTTGGACTTTGTTCAAAAACTATCTCAAGCACAAGCGTAAGGAGATGAATGTGGAGGAATTGGTGGTCCGGCTAACAATCGAAGAAGACAACCGTGAATCTCAAAAGAAAAGTGGGAAGAATCCAATGGAAACAAAGGTCCATGTCGTTGAAGGTCCTAAAAAGAACAAACGAAAGTATGATGGGGAAGGCACTTCCAAACATAACAAGAAAAAGTTCAAAGGCAAATGCTACAATTGTGGTAAATCGGGACACCGCTCAAGTGAGTGTCGTAAGCCTAAGAAGCAAAATAAAAATAACTCTCAAGCAAATGTGACTGAGGGTGAGCATATCACCAATGATTTGGCGGATATGAATCTTTCTGCCGTTGTCTCTGAATGTAACTTGGTTGGAAATACCAAGGAATGGTGGGTGGACACTGGAGCCACACGACACATTTGTGCAAACAAATGGATGTTCTCCACCTATAAGCCTTTGGAAAATAAGGAGAACCTTTTTATGGGAAATTCTTCCACTTCTAAGGTGGTGGGACAAGGAAAGATTGCTTTGAAAATGACTTCTGGAAAGGAACTTACTCTCAACAATGTTCTTCACGTGCCTGATATCCGAAAGAATCTGATTTCTGGATCTCTCCTTACTAAGAATGGTTTTAAGCTTGTGTTTGTGTCTGATCGCTTTGTGTTGTCTAAAAATGGCATGTATGTTGGAAAGGGCTACCTAAATGAGGGGCTCTTTAAACTGAATGTTCTTACTGTAACTCCTAAAACATCTGTTTCAATAAATGAAGTTGCTAGTTCTTCTTATTTGATTGAGTCATCTAATATTTGGCATGCTAGATTGGGACATGTTAATTTTGATACATTGCGTAGATTAATTAACTTGGAATTTTTGCCAAAATTCAATATTGATAAAAATCATAAATGTGAAATTTGTGTGGAATCTAAATTAGCTAGATTACCTTTCCATTCTATTGAAAGGATAACTGAACCTTTAGATTTAATTTACACCGATATTTGTGATTTAAAATTTGTTCAAACTAGAGGTGGGAAAAAGTATTTTATTACTTTTATTGACGATTGCACAAAATATTGCTATGTATATTTGTTACATAGTAAAGATGAGGCTATTAATGCATTTAAACAATATAAAAATGAAGTTGAGAATCAATTAAGAAAAACGATAAAGGCTATTAGAAGTGATAGAGGAGGTGAATATGAATATCCATTTGAGGAATTTTGTTCTGAAAATGGGATTATTCATCAAACAACCGCTCCTTATTCTCCTCAATCGAATGGTGTTGCTGAACGCAAAAACCGTACTTTGAAAGAAATGATGAACTCAATGTTATTAAGTTCAGGAGCTCCACAAAATTTGTGGGGAGAAGCCTTACTTTCTGCTAATTACATTCTCAATAAAGTACCTCACAAAAAGACTCACAAGACACCTTATGAATTATGGAAAGGTCGAAAACCTTCCTATAAATATTTACGAGTGTGGGGGTGCTTAGCCAAAGTGATGGTTCCTAAACCTAAAAAGGTAAGAATAGGGCCAAAAACCGTGGATTGTGTATTCATCGGTTATGCTACTAATAGCAGTGCATATCGATTTCTAGTTTGTAAATCTGAGATTTCGGACATTCATGTAAATACGGTTATTGAATCGAGGGATGCTTCATTTTTTGAAAATGAATTCCCGTATAACATGACCCGAGAATCTGGTCCTTCTAAAAGGACAAATCAAGCTACTACAAGTGGTACTCATCAACCTATTGAATCAATAGAGGATGAACCAAGACGTAGTAAAAGAGCAAAAACCTCGACTTCTTTCGGTCCGGATTTTCTAACATATTTGTTAGAAACTCAATCGTATAAAGAAGCTATATCCTTACCCGATGCTTCCAATTGGAAAGAAGCAATTAATAGTGAAATTGAATCCATATTACAAAATCATACATGGGAACTAGTGGATCTTCCACCGGGTTAAAAACCGTTAGGTTATAAATGGATCTTCAAAAAGAAATTGAAGGCCGATGGATCAATTGATAAATATAAAGCTAGACTTGTAGCTAAAGGCTATAGGCAAAAGGAAGGGTTGGATTACTTCGACACATATTCACCGGTAACAAGAATAACGTCCATTCGGATGTTAATAGCAATAGCTGCTATTAATGGACTTGAAATACATCAAATGGATGTAAAAACTGCATTCTTAAACGGTGAACTAGACGAGGAAATTTATATGGAGCAACCTGAAGGGTTCAAAGCTCCCGGACAAGAAGGAAAAGTATGTAAGCTTGTTAAATCACTATATGGATTAAAACAAGCACCTAAACAACGGCATGAAAAATTTGATAATGCAATGTTATCAAATGGTTTCAAAATCAATGAATGCGATAAATGTGTTTACTTTAAATACATTCAAAATGGATATGTCATTGTATGCCTCTATGTTGATGATATGCTTATCATGGGTAGTAACTTAGAAATTGTCAAAACTACAAAACAAATGTTGAGTAGTAGATTTGACATGAAGGATATGGGAATCGCCGATGTTATATTAGGAATTAAAATTTCTAGAACATCGGATGGACTTATATTATCTCAATCTCATTACATTGAGAAAGTACTTGAAAAATTCAAGAAGTATGATATTAGTCCTACCAAGACACCTGTAGATGTAAATTTACATCTAGCAAGAAATAATGGTGAAAGCATATCTCAACTAGAATATTCTCGTATTATCGGCAGTTTAATGTATATCATGAACTGTACGCGACCGGACATAGCATACTCAATAAGTAAGCTAAGTCGATTTACGAGTAATCTAGGAAGAGATCACTGGAAAGCAATATTGAGAGTTTTGGGTTATTTAAAATATACTCAAAACAATGGATTGCATTACTCAAAATATCCAGCTGTTCTTGAAGGACATTGCGATGCAAATTGGATATCTGACACAAAAGATTCTAAGTCTACGAGTGGGTATGTGTTTACCCTCGGAGGTGCAGCCGTATCTTGGAAATCCTCGAAACAAACGTGCATTGCTAGATCGACAATGGAATCTGAATTCATTGCACTAGACAAAGCTTGAGAAGAAGCCGAATGGCTTCGAAATTTCTTAGAGGATGTTCCAAATTGGTCTAAACCTGTGCCCGCAATATGTATACATTGCGATAGCCAATCAGCGATTGGAAGGGCACAAAATCACATGTATAACGGAAAGTCACGACATATTCGTCGTCGACACAATACCGTTAGACAACTTCTCTCAAACGGAATTATCTCAATTGACTATGTAAAGTCAAAAGATAATATATCGGATCCACTAACGAAAGGTTTAAACCGAGAGCAAGTTGAAAAATCATCGAGAGGAATGGGTCTAAAGCCTATAAATAAATAAGAATCAATATAGTGGCAACCCAACCTAGCTGACTGGAGATCCCAAGATCTAGGTTCAATGGGCAAACCGAACTACGTTGTATTCAGTAAGCACTGGAGGATATTTAATCCTATCCATTCCAAAGATGAGACAGTGCATATCTGCCGCGAAATTAGGATAAGTTATTCTTTTAATGACATCTATATCTTAGTACGTCTAAGTGGGGTATTGCAGAATACTCTTTATGGAAGTCACCTACGTAAGTAAGAAGGGGGCCACTTCTATGAGAATAATGAAATGCATATTCTCTAAAATACTTGCGGAACCAAGTGGTGTTCACGGCCAAAATGAACACAAACGTGAGAACCAACTGTGTTGAAAAATTGTTGTGTGAATACTGTTGTCTAGGTTTACAAAAACGGTTGACGGTTCAAGGACGTGAAGTCTACTGATTAACCAAGTAAATCCGATAGTATATCACTAAGGAAAGTTCAAGGCCACTAGGCTACTTCTCCCGATGCAATAAGTCTTCAGTTTTACTCAACCTGTGTCTGCATCAGCATCTGTTTTGTTTTATTTATAGCGATATATCATTCATGTGGGGGATTGTTGGAAAATTGGAACTTAAATGGGTATTTAAAGCTGTCCAGATTTTTCTGGACAGATTTTTGAGCAACTTTGAGCTCAAATTTAGGTGGGACCCACACTACGAAAATTGTGGGACCATATACGAACGCGTTCACCTCCGCAAGGAGATTAACGTAGTATATTCATATGTCCAATTTCAATAAGTTATGAATGATAATTATGTCCCCAAAGTGACTCACAAAGCAATGAAAGTTAATGAATTGGGTGTGTTTTAACTCTTGTCCCACATTGGAAGAGTAGTGGAATTTTGATGAGTTAATAACACCCCAAGTATGGACTAAGGCTTGGATGACTTGGGGGTATCCCAACTCTTTGAAGGGGAGATGACCTAAGCTATGCTCGGGTTGACTTTCGGTCAAAAGTCCACGCGCGCGCGCGCGTCCGTCCGTCCGGCCGGCTCGGCTCGGGCTTATAAAAATTCTTAAATTTTTGGGCCGAATCTAATTAACTTTCTGGGCTTTAATTAATTAATTACGGAATTAATTAATCTTTAATTAACTGATAATCAGTTAATTCTAAGAGTCAGCAGTTAACCAAATTAACTGCTTTGACAGTTAATTTTGGTTTTGACTGTTGTTTCCCCCTCAGTTTTAAATAACTTAAAAATTCCGAAATTGCTACTGCATTATTTCCTCTGCCCAGAAAATTCTTTTCTTCATTTCTGCATTGCATGTTCTTGGTTGTGTTGAGTACAAAACACAGAAATTGTGTTCGCTGGGATTAGTCATTGTTGTGCTACTTGATTAAATCCGAAAATCCGTTCTATATTGGGAGGCAATTATTCATTAAACTCAAGCACGTTGGAGGAATAATTTTGTCTTAAGGAGACTGTTCAACAGGGCTCGGATTTCTTTCTAATTATTATTATTTCTGCAAATTCTAGTAAGTATTTCATTTCTATAATTCTGTTTCAATTCTGTCATTATATTAATTGTTCATAATTCTGTACAATTGTTATTTATAATAGAGAATTAAGGTAAAGGTCATATTCCTTCCTATATTTGGATTTTTAGGACAATGCTTTTCAAGTTTATAAATCTAGTCCATGTGGTACAATAGCATTTATAAATCTAGTCCCTGTGGTATAATACCTTTATTTTTTTGGTCCGCGCCAGCGGCATTATTTTTCACTTTTTTTCATTATATTTTTAGTACAGGGACTAAATTTATAAAATTATATGGAGTGTCCTATTTTTATACATTTTGAGCACTGTGAGGACCTTTTCCCAAAACCCCCTATTTATAAATAGTAGACATAACAAAACTTAAAAATGTGAATGTCCTCGAGCTTGGTTCTTCCTCATTCTTTCATTCCTGCATTTCAATCTCAAAATCACTAGATAAAGCTTCATCGGGTATTTTATAACCTCCATTACTAATACCAGATGAACCCTTATCTTGTTTCTCCCTTCCTACTCTTAATACCTCAAAAGTATTTTGAGCTTCATCTTCATCACTGCTACTCCTGGAATCATAACTGCCAACTTTTAATCATCTCGGGCATGTGTCCTTTTCATCATCACAGAAGTCAATACCTCAACAAGCTCTATGACTTCAGTTCGGAAGCGACTAAAGTTCTTGCGGCCTCGTTATGGAACTTTAAAAGCTTATTATGGAACAATAGTGGAATCAGATTTATCGTATGGTACTTTAAAAGCTTATTATGGAACAATGGTGGAATCAGATTTAAAGATATTACTACAGATATACAGTCAGTTTTGGCCCTGACCATGTCTGCCGATGGAGAAATCTCACAAGAGTATGTGAAACGATAGAGCGAAGAGAACTCAGTTTATGATCTACTGAAGCTTGTAAATCAAATTATTGCCTTTCACATGAAGCACAATGTTGAACTTGAGGCTATCGATATTTTGGGGGAGGTCGAAGACCTTGATATGTTAGTCAAACACATTGACAATAATAATATTAAGAGAACATGCCTTCTACCTCACCAGTTCAGCAAGATACCCAACTGGACCAGAGGATACATACGTTCTGGCATCACATACGTGATCTATATGAAATTTGAAAAATTTCTAAGGGCACTTCAAATTGCAATATTCCTCCACAGCCTGGAGTATGTGGAGCAGGTTTTTGCTTCTTGTAATAATCTTTCGCAGAAGAAGCAATTATTTAACATCCTTTCTCGACATGGCGCTAATACTATGTTTGATGATGACATGTGTGAAGATGACGAAGACATGTATTTATTGCAAGATATCATCAACAATACGAAGTTAAGTGAACGATATCTTACCCTTGTTCGTGATATAGAGATTATGGAGCTCAAATCTCGTGAGGATATTTATATTGAAATATTAACTTGTTTTATATTGAATCAATCAATTTTCAAGAAGCATCATAAGTTACATAATGTGTGTTTGTTTATTCATAATGATACATAATGGCTGAATAAGTGGAAGCAAATTATGTGACTTATGAATATTTGTATTAATTTAGTTTGAACCACATTGTGTGGTAGCAATTGATTTTCTTCAAGTATAAATACCCACCATCCTTGAGTTGTTAGCATCATCAAATAACAAGGAAGATAATAAGCAAAGCTTATTAGTTGTAATAGAGAGAAGTTAAGTTGTAAGAGTGTTTTCTTCTTTATAATACTATTTTGAGTTCTAAATACAAAATAGTTGTGTGAGTGTTTTTGAAAGCTTATTTTCAACAAAGTAGTATTCGAGCAATTGAAAATTTATTTCAAAGTATACGCTATAGCATATCAAATCGAAGCTCTCGACGAGAAGAATCCAACGCCGTCAGATTCATCCCGATCGGAGGTCTGACGCACCGCCACATGCAACCAGAATGTTGCTGCCAGAAAATGAGTTAACTCACCGAGTTAGCCAAATCATCACAGTTGGAGCCGAGTTGACCGAACTGTGAAGCCTGTTGACCGCGCTATTTGAGCTACTTGACCGAGCTGCCGAGCGTTGACCAAAGGTTGACCATTGACTGTTGACTTTGACAAAAAAAATTGGTCCACTTTGTTCCTAAGATTTTTGGGCGTTTCGAATCCATCCGCACAATCAAAATTTCCAAATTCTCACTAGAGTTATGGAAAAAGTGGTATGTCATCCTTTCAAGTCCCGATACTCAACAATAACAACTATGATAATTGGAGTATTAAGATGAAAGCACTTTTGGGTGCACACGATGTTTTGGAAGTCGTGGAGAGAGGTTACAGTGAGCCAGAAAATGAAGTTGTCTTAAACTAAACTCAGAAGGAGAGTTTGAAAGACTCAAGAAAGAGAGACAAGAAAGCTCTTTATTTCATCTATCAAGCATTAGATGATGATGGTTTCGAGAAGCTTTCAAGTGCAATCTCCGCTAAACAAGCGTGGGAGAAACTGTAAACCTCTTACAAAGGAGCCGAACAAGTAAAGAAAGTTCGTCTTCAAACTTTAAGAGGTGATTTTTAATCACTACATATGAAAGTGTCTGAGTCTATCTCCGACTACTTTTCAAGAGTCTTAGCTGTTTCCAATCAATTAAAAAGAAATGACGAGAAGTTAGAAGATGTGATGATCATGGAGAAGATAATATGCTCGTTAGATCCAAAATTTGAGTACATCGTTGCGACGATCGAAGAAATTAAAGACTTGAATGAGTTGACAATCGAACAACTAATGGGGTCATTGCAGGCATATGAAGAAGAAGAAGAAGAAGAAGACGAAGCAAGAGATTGTGGAACAACTTCTTAAGACGGAACTCTATTTGACAAAGAAAGAAGAAAGTTTCAACAACGACAGAAGTCAATGTGGAAGAGGTCGTGGCCGAGGACGAGGTTACGAATGTGGACGAGGTTTGAATTTTTAACAACTACAATTCCAATAACTACAATTCTAATAACAACTATAAGAGAGGGGAAAGCTCAACACGAGGTTGTGGAAGAGGCAATCTGAACTCGAGGTATGACAAATCTCAAGTTCGATGTTATAATTGTGATAAGTTTGGGCATTATGCTTCAGAATGAAGAGCACCCAACAATAGAGTTGAGGAGAAGGCGAATTATGTAGAGGAGAAGACAAATGAGAAAGAAAATCTTCTTCTTATAGCATGGAAGGAGATTGATGGTAGCCAAGAAAATTTCTAGTTTCTTGACAGCGGTGCAAGTAATCACATGTGTGGAAGGAAACACATGTTTGTGGAGTTAGACGAGTCAGTAAGAGGAAATGTCTCATTTGGAGATGATTCCACAATATCGGTGAAAGGAAAAAGTAACATACTTATTCGTGCAAAAGATGGTAGTCACCAATTAATTTCAAATGTCTACTATGTGCCTAATATGAAAAGAAAGATCTTGAGTTTGGGTCAAATCTTAGAAAAAGGCTATGATATCTATATGAAAAATTGTAGTCTTTTTATAAGAGATGACAAAGGAGGTTTAATTACCAAGGTACAAATGTCAAAGAATAGAATGTTCCCTTTGAATATTCAAATATATATTGCAAAGTGTCTAAAGGTATGTTACAAAGACGCATCGTGGCTATGGCATCTTCGATTTGGGCATCGAAACTTTGGAGGATTGGAGCTATTATCCAATAAGGAAATAGTGAGACGCTTACCTTGTATTAATCACCCTGACCAACTGTGCGAAGGATGTTTACTTGGGAAGAAATTCAGAAACATCTTTCCAAAGGAGTAAAACTCAAGAGCTAAGAATCCACTCGAGCTAATCCATACCGATGTATGCGGTCCGATCAAGATACGCTCTCTTGGTAAAAGTAATTATTTCCTTCTCTTCGTTGATGAATTTTGAAGAAAAAACTGGGTATATTTCTTGTAGCAGAAATCGAAAGTTTTTGAAATATTCAAGAAGTTCAAAGTTTCCATAGAAAAGGAGAGTGGTCGTAAGATCAAGGCAATGAGATCTGACCAAGGAGGAGAATTTACTTCGAGTGAATTTCAAGAGTTTTGTGAAGCAAATGGAATTCGTCCACCAAATTGTCTGAATCATAATGGCTGAATAAGTGGAAACAAATTGTCTGGCTTATGAATATTCACATTAATTTAGTTCGAACCACATTGTGTGGTAGCAATTGATTTTCTTCAAGTATAAATACCCACCATCCTTGAGTTCTTAGCATTATCAAATAACAAGGAAGATAATAAGAAAAGCTTATTAGTTGTGATAGAGAGAAGTTAAGTTGTAAGAATGTTTTGTTCTTTGTAATACTATTTTGAGTGCTAAATAAAAGATAGTTGTGTGAGTGTCTTTGAAAGCTTATTTCCAACAATTTACAAGGCACATTTGGTTGATGGGAGGGATAGTGCTGGTGTAGGCGCATTATTAGGAGTTGGGATCATTAGTTGTGGTGTCAATGAAGACAATGATCCCGCGTTCAATACTTACTTGATTCTTTTGCTAACATTTTTTTAACACTTCAAATTAGTTCAGCCAGTTCAATCTTTATAGACATTGCGGGAGAGGTGGTGGAGCGACCTATTCAATATTTTCTTTTATTAATGCTACATATTTGCGGGATTTAGGTTTTTGTAGTTTCTTTAGGATTGTTTGAAAGAGGAGAGGAGGGTATTTATAAATATTGTTATAATGACCACTGACTCTTTATCTTCTTAAAAAAGCTCAGTCTGAGTCATTAAAAGCATTTGATACATCGTCAAAACAAGATCCTTCATTACCATCTTCATTGTTACTATCATCGAAACTCTGTCGGCCAGGTGTAGCTTTCCACCTCCTATCCCCTCCTCTACTCTCCTCATCCAACTGCTTATAAAAATAACTAAATCAGTTATGTTCCTAAAAGAAACTTCTCATTATGGTTCAATCATATTCCTAAAATAGTGGAGGAGGTAGACAACGAAGCTTTATCAAATTTACCTTATGTAGAGGAAGTAAAAAAAATAGTTGATGACCTAAATAGAGCAGTACTTTTCGATCGATTGGTTTCTCTTATAAGTTCTTTACAGAGGTTTGGAGCGAATGTTCCTAAAAGAGTGGAGGCATTGTTTTTAGATTATGAGATACCTAATAGTATGTCCTCTACTCTTGTATTCCTATTTTTTTTTAAATAAAACGTTACATAATTCTCAGACATAGATAAAAAATCCTTTGCAACTTTTTATATAAACTCATTTATGAAGTTTAATCTTATTGACTGGGATTAATCCTTCCTAATCTACTCTCCCAGAATCATAGTGGATTTATGCAAGATAGATGAATCACAAAAAATGTTATGATGGCTTAAGAGATGATAGAGATGCTTAATAATAAGAGCTTAGGTGGAAATGTGGCTTTGAAGTTATATATGGCAAGAATTAATGATAGGGTCCCTAGATTTTTTTATTAAGCTGATGAAGAGAATGGTATTCAATGAAACATGAATTGATATGATACGAAGGAATATTTCTAATTACTAGCATGCAGTCCGCGTGATGTGCGGACGTATACAATATCTCGCAAAAATAGAATATGTAAACTCCAACAAATAAAAAAAACGGTAGTCATTTATACATTGTAGATGTTCCGAATTTTATGTGTGTGTGTGTGTCTATATATATATATATATATATATATATATATATATATATATATATATATATATATATATATATATATTACAAAAACAATAGAAAATCAATACCCCTTCTTTTTTATAAATAAATGATTGCTTAAAACCAAACGATAAGGGAGAGAATTCATATACAGGAAGTATACAAAACAAAAGCAGAACTTGAAAATAGATAAAAAAACAACCAGATACCAACAATACGAACTCCCAAATCACATCGCAGTGTGGATTTCCTCCACAAATTCGAGAAAATCCTGAGTAGTGACGGTAATCTTCACTTTCTACCAACTAACAAGGGTGCTCAAAAAACGATAACGAAGTCCCGATGGCGTCATCTCAACACCTTCGAAACACTGAGCATTCTTTTCCTTCCAGGCCGTCCAAAAAATACAGTGAAGGACAATCCACCAGACCCGTTTGTCACCCAACCACCCCCTAGGAGGGTTCCACACATTTAAAAGCACCGTCACTAACGCAGGCATGACCCATACGGTCCTAGATATGGCCAACAAAATATCCCACAAACCTCTCGTCACCCTGCAGTGGAGAAGGAGATGATTGGTCTTCTCATCTTCCTCCTTGCATAACCAGTATCGACTAGGAAGACGATAACTTTTCTTCTGCTGACCTTCCATCATCAAAATGGCCTATCTAGTCACAGTCCAAACAAAGAATCTGACCTTAGGTGGCGCCATAACCTTCCAAACCTTCTTCCAGGGGAAACGGACCCTAGAGATCCCACTGCCACTCAAAATAGCATAGAAGCCACGGACTGTGAAAACACCAGTCCCAACCCCTTCCACCTCAATGAATCCTCCCTAACCGTCGGACTGGGAGTAGATCTCAGCCACTAAAAAAAAGTCTTCCTCCTGAAGTTCCAGTCCCACAACCTTTTCCTAAGCTGAGGACTCCACGTTACACTTTCATCATTAGCATACACATGATCAGCAACCATTCCATCTTGATTCATTCCTAGATTAAAAATCCTAGGAAAAAGCTCCTGAATAGACCCATTATCGCCCATTTGTCTTTCTAGAATATAATTTTGTCCCATTTCCCTAAAAGAAACTCAGTGTACCTAGAATAATCCATCCACTCCATCGCAATATGCTTCCACATATCCACTCCATGGGCTAGAGACCTCACAACCGGCCTCCACCCCATCTGCGAAGAACCCTACCTCAAACCTACAACCCTTCTCCATAATCTATTAACCTCCCGAGGGAACCTTCGCAACCACTTGCCTAACATAGCTCTATTAAAAGTACCCAAGTTCCTCATCCCCCTCTTAATGGCCTTGCAGACCTACTCCCATCCTACCAAGTTGTGTTTAAAATTATCTTCAGTGCCTCTCCACAACAAGTCTCTCATGAGCTTTTCCATTTTATTACGCACAACCGTAGGTAAAGACAAAATGGACAAATAATAGGTAGGCATGTTGGACAAAAAGCTCTTAATAAGAGTAAGCCTCCCACCTTTCGATAGAAGCCCATTCTTCCACCCTGCCAGTCTCCTTCTCATTCTTTCCAAACCCGGGTCCCAAATCACTTTGGACTTAAACTTGGATCCCAGAGGCAAACCAAGATAAGTATTTGGGAAAGACCCCACCCTAACACCAAGAATACCTCCCGGATCCTCCACTACTACCACTTCCCCAATTGAGAACGTCTCGCACTTCCCCGCATTGATCTTAAGACCTGAAATCGCCTCAAAATAAATGAGAAGTAGCTTTAGAGCACGACTTTGGCTACGATTGGTACCATAAAAGATAATAGCATCATCATAAAATAAGAGATGAGAAACCGTAATCACGTCAGTGCCTGAAGACCCAAAACCGAAACCCCTGATCCACCCTGATGCGACCACCCGCCCTATACAGATTATAATTGCTTAAAAAATCCAAGATCATACTTCAAAACAAAAACAAAAGCCAAGTTTCTATTTTAAAATATGAATCCTTCAAATACCAAATTTAAACTTCACAATAAAAATCTAAAACGATCCAGATTTACAGTCGTTCGAGAGGGAGATATATGTAGTGTTGATTGCTTTTTTTTTTTGCCAGTTATTTTCTCTGAGAGCATAAAAATATTAGAATGTAAGAGTTTTCTTTTACCGAAGAATTTGGGATAAGTGAAAGTGGTAAAATATGAGATTTATATTGGCAATTTAACCTCTTTAAATTTGACAAAAACAAAACGACATTTAGTGAACTAAGTATATGAAAAAAATACTCCCTCCATACTTTTTGTTTACAGGATCAATGTATGAATGAGGCAATATGAAGACAACTCCAGGAAAACCTTATTGAAAGAATAAATTTAAAAAAAAACATGAGTTTACGTCGTACCAATAATCATAAAATAGCAAAAAATGAATGGCAGAAACACTTGCCTCTTAACTTCTTTGACATCTTCTCTGTAACCTCGGCCTGAAAGCCCTGATAAGTTGGTGAGATAAATATACACATTTTTTCAAGCATAATTCTTTCAACGTGAATTCAAATAATATACACCAAAAAAATATATCGCAATCTAGTGGCCCTAGGATTTTTGCATATTACACTCATGTTGAAGATCTTATGTATAACTATCATCATTTTCTATGGATAAACCACACTTAAAAAATCACAATGGAATATTGATTAAAATATTAAACAAAAAAGAAAAATTATTTTGATTCATTTATAAAATGCTCAACTCCTTCTGGATATCTTCATTACGACTCAGGTGAAGAAGATGGTGGAGAAATGAAAAGGAAATGGGTTTTAGTGTGAGGAGAGAGAGAGAGAGAGTGAGAGGCCAAACACATTCATGAAGATAAAAAGTCACTAACTCTTGAAGAAAAATGAAAAATAAGAACCTCGTGGATTCCTTTAAAATTAAGAAGACTCTCCATCTCCTCTTTTAATCCTCAACTCATTTCAATTGAGCATTCATCAAAGAAAATATCCACGTGTCATCTTCTACATATTTTTGACTTTCTATTTTATATATATATATATAGATAGATAGATAGATAGATAGATTGGTTATGTTTAGTGATTAATGGACATAGAGTGAGATTCTTAAATATTATAGAGGCAAAAGGCGGGGGATACCCTATCACCATCTACATCTGTGATAGAAGTTGAATGGTTGAGAAGTAAACCTAATCAACTTCCTAATGAGGAATATTTTGTATGATTTACAAAGCTCAAAATGTTATCCCCTCCCATTATAAAGTTTTTTTTTTATTAATTACAAGTTTTAGTTGAATGATTATAAGTTTCCCAAGTTTTCTTTTCCGTCTTCATTTAGGTGCATGAATTATTTTATCAAGTCATAATAGTGGCTTAACTCCTAACCAGAAAAGAAACAAAAGAATAATTTAGGGCAATGTTGAAGGCTGGCCTAACTCATAACCAAAAAATATATATAACCCTTGTTCATGGTTTTTAAAGGCAAAAAGAATGGGTGAATGTGGCATAGATTTGATAATGAACTCAAATTATTGAATGTGTCATGGATAATGAACTTAAGTTATTGAATGTGTCATGGAATGTAAAAAAAGGGAAGTTACCTCAACATACGACAACACAAATGCTTTAGGCCAAGAAATATGTGAATTGCATGCATCTTTAACAACATACATGTCTGCGTTAGGTACTGGTACATGAAGATTTTCTTTGGGAGAGTGAAACTCAGTTATTGATACACGTTTATAATTATCATAGGCGAACATTGTGGATGGTATCATTAGGTGAGATACCGTGAGGACATAAATTTCTAATTGAGTCCATATGTAGTATTGTCTTAATTCCGGACAAAACCATTTGAGTCATAGGATAAATGTTCTTGTGTATCGTTCCAAGCCTATGACGAATGTATGTCGAAGAAGTTGCGAACTAGATATTGAAGTTCATCCTTATCGGGTTTTTGTTCCACATTTCACGTCATCAACATGAGGATTCTAATGTCTCCAAAAGGTATGAATGCATTTGATACATATAGGGAGACTTGAAATATTTTTATGGGTGTTATTTTTGTCCAACCGACCTTTTTTTTTCAGAAAATATTTTAGGACTTTTTATTAAAGTTTTTGGGCCTTAAATGAAAATATTGGATTTTCTGCATTTTTCGTTCGAATTGTCATTCGAACAAGATTGTCGTTCGAACGAGAATTCGAACGAGCTTCAAATGACTTGAAATTAATATGCTCTATTTTTTCGTTCGAAATGTCATTCAAACATCTTCATTTGAATAAGATATTTTCAACGAATTTTTGGCCTATTCGTCTTCTGAAATCTTATTTGAATGACCTCAAAAAGTCGTTCAAACGAGATTTCAGCGGGAACAGTTATTTGCCAGTTTTTCCCATTTCTCACCTTTTTGTCCCCACTACTTTTGATAGTTTTTAACCATTTCAGGATAACATTTTTTGACAGAATTTTCACTCCATTTTGAGAGCACTTGGGAGAGAAAAACATTTTGAAGAAACGTCATTTTTGTGTGTTTGAGGTCTATGATTTAAAATCTTCAAAACCACAAAATACACACCCATGTTTGTTTAGAATCCAAGTTATTATATATATATATATATATATATATATATATATATATATATATATATATATATCTTTGCTTTGAGAGTTTGTTTGGCACTGAGTTAATTCTCATCCCATATAAGAGTTGTTTGTATTCATCTATACCCCAAAAGGAGGTTGGTTTGTGATGCGGTGTTCCCACTCAGAGAAAGGCTTCACGTGCGAGTTGACGGTGACCATAGTCCCATCGGTGGATTTCGAGACTACAATGGAGTCCGTGGTTATCAACTTGGTGTAGGTATTTAGAAGAAGGAGCGTCAAGGCTTGGAAGGAGTCAAGTCAGTTGTGTAAGTCTATTGTCTTGTAATTATAATTCCATACCTAGTGGATTTGTTAGGCCAGGGCCACCCAAGGTTTTTCCACTTGGATTTTCCTCGTACACCGCACCTCTCGTGTGATTGTGATTTATTTTATCTTGTAAAACTCACTTAGAATGCATGCTTAGGTTTAATCAAGATAAAATTTGGTTTAATTCACAATCTCATTTAATTTGGTGCTTAAATAAGTTTGGGTAAGTTTAAGTTCATTTAATTCAAGTCGGCACAATTTAATTAGATAAAATTTGTGTTAATTCAGTTTGACCTATATTGAAAAATGAATTAATTATTGTCAGGCAAATTTTAGGACTTATGTTGAATTAATTTTGCGTAAGTGGATATTAATGTTTGTGTAGTTTTTATTTCACTTTTAGTTTAATTTAATCTTAATTTGAAGAAAGTAAAATTTGTAGTTTGTTTTGTTTTAAATTTGTTGTTGAAACATCCATCCTCACTTGGAAAATTAATATTTAAAAAGGAATAAATCTAAAATTGGGGGCATATATTCCAACAATTGGTATCAGAGCTAGAAGTGCTAAGTTATTGCGCTTAGGTCCTTTTTGTGTTTAGCTTAAAAATGGAATTTTCTTCGTTTTCAAAATTTCCAGAATCTGATGGTTCTAATTACGCGTACCGAAAATCTCGTATGAAATCGAAACTAAAGTCTATAGATGAGATGGTTTGGCTGTCTGTCGTTAACAGATGGTCCCCACCTACATGTTTAGTAGAAAATGAACGTGTCCCCAAACCCATAGAGAGATGGAGTGAGAATGAACTTTAACAAGCCAACTTTAATTCCCGAGGCCTGAATGCTTTGTTTAGTGAGGTCACACTGGATGAATTTTGACGTATCATGACGTGTGAAACCGCTAAAGAATCTTGGGATATTTTACAACTCACTCACGAGGGAACTAGTGTCATAAAAGATTCAAAACTCCAACACCTCACCACTCAATTTGAAACCATTAAGATGCTGGAAAGTGAAACCTTTTATGAATTTTATGCTAGGACTTATGATATTGTAAATTCATCTTTTAATTTGGGAGAAAAGATACCCGAGGAACGAGTTGTAAAGAAATTTTAAGGTCCTTACCCGATAGATTTATTCCTAAAGTGACCGTTTTAAATTCTTTACCCACCATGCACTCTACCAAACGAGGAATTAGTAGGTGATTTAAAAACCTACAAACTAGATATGTTTCCCTCCAAAAATGAAAAGAAAGATAAGGGCATCGCTTTGAAAGCCCAAAAGGAGGAAAAATAAGTTTTGGATGATGAGATTGATAGTGACTCGGAGGATATGGCTATGTTTGCTTGGATGTTTCGAAAATTTCTTAAATTAAACAAAGATAATATTAAAAAGGATTATAAGAAATTTGAAACATCTAATCATGACAAGGCCGAAAAGGTCCCTAAAAATTATAATGATAATATTAATAGGGACGAGTCAAATAGGTGTTATGGTTGCGAAGGTTATGGTCATAGGGAGAGAGGGTTCCCCACTAAACTAAGGAGGGAAGGCAAACAACCAATCTCATATAATGCTACCCTTAGTTATAGTGATATGGAAGAGGGACCTGATTCCCCCATTGAGCGCAATTTTACTACATTCATGGAAAGTCATGTGAGTGATAATGAGTGCTCGTCCAATGATGACATTAAATTACAGGACACTTTCGAGGCCAAAGATTATGACTCCCATGTTTTTGATGATTTAGAGAGTGGAGAAGAAAGAGAGTGACAATGAAGATGATGTCGATGTGAGTGAACTTAAAATTTCTTTTCAAGTATTGTATGACGAATCAATAAATTAAAATGGCCAATTTGAAGTTATAAGCTAGTTTGAGAGAGAATGCCAAGTTTGTTGATGAGAGTGATTTAGTAGAAGACCTGATAACATGTGATAGAACTCTTTAAGAGAGATATAGCCTTAGAAGGAGAGAGAGATAGCCTTAGAGGTTTAATGGAGGCTATGAAGAAAGAGCTTCTCATGTTTGAAGAGAGTAGGTGACTACTTGAGTCATGCATTTTAGAGTTGGAGGAAAAGTTAATAGTCTCAAGTCGAGTTAAATTTGATTTGGAGTGTAGGTTTGAAAACTAGATAAAATCTTAGGCCTGGTGAAAATAAAAAATGACACTTGTGGTATAGGCTTCAATTCTTATAATGCTTATGTTAATAAAGCCAAAACCACGATTTTGAGAGAATCACCTAGGTACATTTCCAAAGATCAATTCTTAGGTTCTACCTTTCGCCGAGTCTTTACTTGCTTACATTGCGGTCGAAAAGCTCATCTTAGGAAATTTTATTTTGATCTCAAAAAGGTTCCTAGGAAATCCAAGGGTTGATTCACCACGGTTCCCAAATCTCGAGAGCCTCACGTTTCACTAGTTTGGGATAAGAAATTCGATTTTGCGACTTTACAAGATAGGATTTATGATTCTCATTTACCTAAACATGAAACCTACCATGCTATATCCAAAGGTTATATGTGTTAATTTTATTTTTATACTCTATCTTATGTGCATCATGATATATTTGTGTGCTAGTTGTATGTTTTGTTTATCATATTCTAGTATATACTCCATGATTAATCACATGCTAGAATTATTATTTGTGTATATCTTTTGTATTCATTTTATTTGTTTGTGTCTTAATTGAGAAATATTCAAAAATATTTTTGTTTTCTTTTGAGTTGTATTTTTTTTTGGTTGGTTAAAATTTAAAAAAAAAAACTCAAAAAAATTTCATTGTATGTATTTTAGTTTGACACACTTTATGTGGCATACACTTGCGTTTGAATCCTTCTCCTTTCCACTTTCGTGTGGCTAGAACTTTTTGTTATGGTTATTAATCCTTAAAATGTTTTTTGTCATGCATGCATGGAGTAGTTGGATTTTGTGTTGCCTGATGAATTCTATTTTTATATGCCTCGATTCACATATGCACGAGCTCATTTGAAATTTGAACTTCACATGTATATTTGAGCCAAGTGAGATGTTATCCTATCAATTTAGTCATCTACATTTTTTTATGACTTTGGAGGATTTATGCATGAATAACCGTTTCGCAGATGTAAAAAATAGAAAAATGTATTTATCCGGTGTTGTTGTTTATCAATGGAATCGGGTTGCGAAAGACAAAATTACTTTGTGTGAAAATCCACCATTGAAATTTGGCCTTAAAAAATTAGCTTTATAAAAGAAAAATTAGCCAAAGACAAAAATAGTTTAGTTAATATGTTCAAAAGAAAAGAAAAAGAAAAATATGAGCAGTTTGGTTGGATGTATTAGCGGGTTTTCATAATGACTTTGTGTCCTAGTTATGCTTTTATTGTCATGAATCTATTGGTTTGTAGAATAATCAAAATTCTAGGCTTATGGGAATTATGTATGCTTATTCATTGAGTTCAATTTATATTGTCACATGAGGCTATATCTAAATATGATAAAGTTTTACAATCAAATGAGAACTTCGTGAACATGTTTTTAAGTGATTGGGTCAAAATTTAATTATTACTAGTTCACACCCCTACACTTCCGTTTACCACATGTATTTGGAAACATTTTTCCCATGTGAGTGTGAAAAACTTAATGCATTTGTGTCGTGTCTGGTGTTTATACCTATGTATATGTGCGTGTGCGTTAGTATTATTCATTGTATATATATATATATATATATGTGTGTGTGTGTGTGTGTGTGTGTGTGTGTGAGTGTGTGTGTGTGTGTGTGTGTGTGTGTGTATTTTTTTTTAGTCTTTGCCTTGCTAGCTTGTCCATATATGACTTTAAATTCGTATTGGTATCTATCTTGTTGCGAATTTTGGTTGATATCCCATTCTTATGTTCAAAACATGTTAGTTGATATCATTTCTTTTGCATCATAAATTGATATCTATTTATCCTTATTGTGGATTAGTTTCTTTCCCATATGATTTATTGTTCTTATTACTCTACGCACCATTACATGTTTAACTTGTTTTTCCTTAATTCATATCCCTTGTGTAGATTTAAGTGGGAAAAATGGTATTTGATTTAAATTGAGGGGAAAAAAGTTATTTTTCAATTCTTTATCTTTTGTCAGTTCCTGATCAAACAGGGGGAGAAATGGTATCTAAACCTTTAGTTTAGGACATCTGACTTAGAGGGAGAGATCTCTCTTCTTAGGTAGATCGTGTTAGATAAAAGGGGAGAATTTATCAAGGTCGAGTATTTATTTACATTTCATTGAATCTTTTGATATTCCCTATGCGTTTAATAGTTTGTTTATGTGTGCAGAAATTCTTTTTTAGCGATAACTTCAGTAAGCTGTAAAACATCATTGGGTCGAGTCATAGCGTGTGTATTTTCATTTTTTTTAGTGGAATGTTGTGTCTAGACGAGCTTGATGGCCCTTTAGGATTTCTGGTTGGGTTTTGTCTCGGAATAGCCAAAGGGGGAGATTTATAAGGACACAAATTTCCAACTGAGTCCATATATAGTATTGGCTTAATTCCGGACAAAACCATTTGAGTCATAGGATAGATGTTCTTGTGTATCATTCCAAGCCTATGACGAGTGTATGTTGAAGAAGTTGCGGCCTAGATATTCAAGTTCATCCTTGTCAGGTTTTCGTGCGACGTTTCACGTCATCAACCTGACGATTCCAATGTCTTCAAAAGGTATGAATATATTTAATATATATACGGATACTTAAAATATTTTTATGGGTGTTATTTTTGTCCAATCTACCTTTTATTATCAGAAAATATTTTTAGGACTTTTTATTAACGTTTTTGGGCATTAAATGAAAATGTCGTATTTTTTACATTTTCGTTTGAATTGTCATTCGATAGAGAATTCATACGAGCTTCAAACGACTTGACACTAATATTCTCTATTTTTTCATTTGAAATGTCGTTCAAACATCTTCGCTCGAATGAGATATTTCCAATGAATTTTTGGCCAATTTGTCTTCTGAAATCTCGTTCGAACGAGCCCGTTCGAATGACCTCAAAAATTTGTTCGAACGAGATTTCTGCGGGAACATTTATTTACCAATTTTTTCCATTTTCCCACCTTTTTATCCCCACTACATTTGACAGTTTTTAGCATTTCAGGACAATATTTTTTGACAGACTTTTCACTCCATTTTGAGAGCACTTGAGAGAGAAAAATATTTTGAAGAAAATTCCTTTTTGTGTGTTTGATGTCTATGATTTAAAATTTTCCAAAACACAAAATACACACCCATGTTTGTTTAGAATCCAAGTTATTCTATATATATCTTTGCTTTGAGAGTATGACAACCCTCCTACTAAAATAATAGGTGGCCAACCCAATACTCTAATAATCACAGGAATCATAGATGGTCCATTACTAGCATCACTGTCGATTAAAATTATAGTATGAGATAACCACCAATCATTTTAGAAAACGGACTGTCAAATTCAAAAATTTTAAAATAAAAGAAAAACACTTAGACAATCCCATTTGTAAAAACGGTGGATATAAAAAATCAATGGATAAAGAATGACAATATAATAAATATCACCGAATAAGCTGTCGGTGAACAGACCAATACAAATAGTACATCAAGTATTACAATTCAATATTTACAATATAATGAATGAGTGCAATACCTTGGGCATAACACGCCCGAATAAATATACTGAACATAACTAGAGTACAATAGAAAGAAGCGTCTAATAAAAGTGACACCCCGCCTAATTAAATACCGGGCGATCACTCCTTTATTAAATTAAAATCAAGGTGAACAGTTGGTTCATTCTTAGCATCACTGTCGTAAAAATACTTTTCCAATTTAAACACCCTAAATAATTAAGCTAAGTGTCAAAACCATTTAAAACCTTATTCTCATTATATGAAATCCGGTATAAAACCTTAAACCATTAACATCTAAAGAGTCACACATTAAGAATAAAAATAGATTTGAACATACACGAATTTAATTATCAATAATAAATCCCAACATTTACAACACTAAAGGAAAATATACTGACAGTAATAAATCCCGAAATAAAGGTACTGAAAGTAAAAATTTCAATCTCTGACAATACCAACTAAATAATAGAAAGAGGGCGACACATGCCCCTGCTGGATAAAACTGAACTAGGAGTAGAATCAAATGGATGAAGTCGTCTAAACAACAGGCCTGCAACTCCCACCTAAGCTGCAGCACGTTCCTTCCAAAGGATCCTAAGTAAGACGCCCTGTGGCTGGGCACCTGTAATACATACATATATATACAAGAGAGAAAAGGAAATACAAACGGGTCAGAGCCCGATAGTGTATATGATTTAAAAATTCATTTAGCAAGTATTTAAATTGATTACAGGCTAATGCAACAACATATTAGTGCGACACTCTCTTGAGAAATTCTCACCTCTCTTCTAATGTGCACACCTATCGCACTAACCTTCCCAATGGTCTATCTCGTCATATACCACACTATCTTTCCCCAATGATTTAACTTATCTTAGGTTATTCGCAGGATTTACAACTGAACAACACAAGTTTTTAAAACGTAAGATTTCAATTTGTAACCAAGGTTCTCCTTTTAACTTTATTAATCAATAAAGTTTTCCAGTGTCATATTATACTTTCTCAAAACAATTATTTATAATTTGAGTCAACAACCATGTCCTATATATCAAATCACAGTAGGCAGTTCCAGATTTCAGAATTTGATATATATATTAACTACTCGTATAATATATATATCATAACCGCACTCCACATAAAAACTATGGTGCGGGCATACTCTGCTATCCAATCCCCGTATCAATCGTACTAAAGGTAATACAAGTTCGGAATCACTCTCGAACTGTATAAATACATACACAAACAATATTGAGGCGAAGCATAGTTTCCAAGTCCAAGAGGTCAGTACATACCCTCACGTCTCTTAGGACCGTGGCTAACGATTCGATAGCCTGTACCTAGGATTTCTATCTTCTAGGGTACGAGTCAATATCCCCCATAAGACACACGAGATAAGATCATCCCAGCGCGGAAACCTCGGGGATAGCAAGTAGCGCGGGCATGATTTTCACAAGTATATAATATATGCATACACAATCATATAAATATACCACTTTTATTATATCAATTTAGGTTTATCCAATAACCCACATTCACAACATTTATCCTTATTTTCCCATTATTATTTATCAAGTATAATGGTTCGTTTCTAACTTTAATTCGAAGGGTTTTTCCAACTTACTATGTAACCCTCATGGACTCTATTCTTCCAAATGTACAATTCAGTAGATATCCATTTATGTTCCAATGTAACTCTCTCTTACGTGTCTCTCCCCTTTAATATATACTTACATTACCCCTTATGCAAAATATCCCCAAAATATAGATTTCGCCTTATATTAAAGGATTTTGAATTTTATTTTCAAAGATGAGAATTTCAAACGGTTTCGAAATCGGAATTAAAATGGAGTTTTAACTGATTTTTTTTTTACTTAGAAGAGTCCTCAAAATATAAAACTCTCTAATAAAAATAATTGTTTTAGAAATCCGACTGTCTGATCAAGCTGAACTTTTGTCAGCAGTCCTGTCTCGCCGTTCGCTACAACATACTAAAATTTCAAGCGATTCCAATGGTCCGATCATCCGAAATAATTTTTTTAGTGTTGTATCTGATTAGAACTCTTTTCTTAATCAAACTCTTAATCCTTTACATGACAAAGGGTTTCCAGAATATCATATAAATCATCACTACTTGAAAATTTCCCATCTCAAATTGGGTTTTTCTTCCATAAATCTCATCCTAATAACTCCTGAACGAATATGGATGATGCATCAACGAAATAAGCAAGATAAACACTTGCCTGGGATTTTCAGAAATCTGGTTTGGTGTTGAATTTGGTGTGGTTGCGTTCCCCGTCTCGCGATCTACGCGTTGGCGGTGGCGGCGGTGTAAAGGGATGAGTTTTGAGCCTTGGAATGCCTTGAGAGCTCTCTCCTCTCCTCTCCAATGTCCGTTCTAGTGTTTTGAGTTATCTAACCCTAGGACATAACCTAAACATCTGATATAACCCCTTTAATTTTCGTGGTTTTAATTACCCAAAAATACAAAATGACTAAAATGCCTTCCCGGGGTACTAATTAGGCCTAAAAACGCCCCGAGACCCAAATCAAACCCCCGGGTATACTTTTCTGACTATCTCGACCCTTCCGGACGCATTGGCGCACTCAAAACGACCATACGATCAACCTATAAAATATTCACTTTTATTAATCCACATTTAGTCCCGACACGACACAGGCGCGTCCCGACTTAAATTTCCACAATTGTCATTTTATTCACACGTGACAATATTATAAAAATAAATCTCATATATTACTATACTCATCTAGTAATATGCAAAAAATAATATATTCCCAATAATTACTAACCCTTGTCACGCTAGTAAATATTTAAAACAACATTTCGGATTATAATTAAATTAATTTATCTCAATTAAATTTAATAAATCCTTAAATTTAAAAGCCATGAAAATACGGGGTATTACATACTTCCCCCCTAATAACGGAATTTTGTCCCGAAATTCGGAAAATAAGGCCTACCAGGTAGCACAATTCTGGATATCCTTGTCAGTACGCAAACTATCTACATAGTACAACGCTCAATCACTATAGCTTTTTTCTCACAGCAACATTGTTTTACATTCTCATTGGAGACATTTCACATTGCACTCCCAACTGACAACATTTGAATATGTTACGTCTATATGTTATAAATTCCATTATCTCACTATCATTAGGAGGCCGCACCTCACTACATGACAACTACTCGGATTTATTCATACACAAAATTCCCATTCTGAGAAGATCATACGAACATATGACCACTCTTGACTGCCTAAAACAGTCATGGAATTCCACCATAGTTATCGGATATTTTCTCGACCGATCCAAAAATTCTGATTATCTACTCTCCTCTAAACATACGGAAGGAGAATAGTCGAGGTTCTTCCATAACAAAACCTTAATAAGTACTTCGTACGCGACAAACAGGTACGAGTGCTTCTACAGAGCATTCTTGAAATCATCGTACCAAGATTCCAAAATCTCCTTCACGTGGCTCCACTAATCTTTAATCACCATGCGCTTATTCCCTGGCTAAGGGTGATACATCCTACTCGAAACGAAATCTTATCTCCGCTGGTTCCTGAAATCCCATATAAAAGGTGGGATTCACCAATCTCATCCTGATTCAGAAATTTATACTGCGTCGGACCATGCACTGGCGCGATCTTTCCTTTCAAAGGAAGTCTGGGGCATACTAGTTAATATTGTAAGCCAGCCCAAAGGAATATCAATCACTTCCTTCTTGGCGACTTAATTCACATGTTCGGGATAAACCCTTGATCTTGTTTTGAGGATGGCAACCCATTTAAGAACTTTACCGACTTTACCAACCTCTTCCAATTTCAGGAATTTTCGATAAACACAAAATTCTTTGGTTGATTCTCCTCTTTCAACCAAACCTTACCTATGGGCAGTGCATGTAGAGACTACACACTACGTCTCGCTAAACATCGATTATTCCCTTGAAATGTCTCACATTAAGTGACACGTAATACTCCCCTTCCTTCCTTGGAGTATGCCGAAAGTTCCGACCCGTGCTCTTCTCTCCACGAAGCGCACTTCTGGATCTCTTATACTATACTAACATCATTACTCTTTATATGCGCAAGTCGCTCTCACACTTGACTAATAACAACTCCGCTCCGGGTGTGCTTCATAACAATTAAATTATACTCTATTCAAGGAATACCAATTCTTGAATGGCTTCCCACAGCCTTCCAATCAAGTTAGGGCGTGCTATTCTAATTGCACACTTATGTATGGATTATCGCCCCTCATGTGACGTTTAATCCACTCTATCACTTCCACTTCGTTATACTAGTCCCACAAACATATATTTCACACGTTATTACCACGTCCCTTCGACTCAGACTATTTTAACTGTAGTTAACCAAGATGCCCACATTTTTGCAACACTCCGATCGCCCTGGGAGAGCGAACGACGTGCTACTCATCTGTAGGACTAACTAAATTCAACGGAATAGAAGGAATAGGGCGTTCAAATTCCATGACAATAAAATAGGAATAATAATTATCAACCTTCCTCAGATAAGTACAACAATTTTCCCAAATAGGTACAACAACCAAAATAAATCACTAACGCTCTATTCATCAAAATAATTACAGGTCATGTCTTTTGTATAATATAAAGTTCTTTCCAGATAATTCATGCTAAAAATCATTCCAACTCTTTATTCACCTTGTGTTCTGTACGCGGTTATGACATTTGGGTACTCTAAATCACCCTAGAAATCAAAATTCTTAAATTCTCCTTATCATCGTTCCACCCCTCAACTCGTGGGGATAACTTTCAATGCTTTCCTACCACAAAAATCCGGCTCCAATGACCTTAAAACAAAATTCAACTTCCAACTTACATACATAATTACTTGATCCCATTTCGACCAGGGTACCGAACTCATGGAATAGTGACCAAACGTCTCCCTATTTCCAACCTTACGCTAAGTTTCATGCGTGGGATGTCTCGCAGAGCGAAATACAAATAAGGAACCCCCCCGATACACTACTACCTAGCATTGTTGGCTATCGAAATCCGTTAGGTCCTCCGTCCATAGTATATACCCCTTTATTCCGCCCTTGACTGAAAAGTTACAATTTCTCCCGTAATTATGCTTAACAAAGAACGTTTCACCAATTTCACTATCGTCCCGTATTGGTTGATGGTAATTACATTCTATAAACCTCGGATACATACGATCGAAATTCTCTAAATTTCCTTTTTCTAACATTAGGGGTATAACTCTTAACTCCCACATCTCTTAAGGATAAATATAACACTGCACTCTTCCTATCACTAAGTCCGGAGTGCTAAACATAATACCAAGTCAAGTCTTTTCGCTCAACGGTAAATCCCGGTACATACTGAATCATACTGACAAAGTCTATACATACATTGGTATCGAATATCTCGAGCCCACTATCTCCTCCGAAATCTCTAGGATAGATAATATAAGTGCGAGTCCAACCTTCTTACAGGTAAAGCCTCGCCAAAACAAAACGTGTTGCACTAATGTAACTACTCCGATAGCCTTGCAATAAATGCCCACTATCATACTACCCATTTCTATAACATTTTAACAAAGATAATATCATACTCGTGTATCGCATCACTACAACGAGTAATCTCAATAAAGTATAAAACAATGTTAATATACTCATTCATCCCCCGCGGATAGCACCAAAGAAAAATCCCTCTATACTAAGGAAAAATATTCACATAATGGTAACATTTATAATGATATGCATTAAACTCATCTCACATGCTAATCTAGCAATGAACAAAATATGGTGACTCTTTCGTGTCACATAAACAAGCCGCATCCTCTAAGGATACAACTTATACTTCCATCCTGGCAATCGTCTTGACTGCACAAATGGTTTTCGGACGTAACACGTCTGCCCAAACCAAAACAAAGTTATTTTTAATCGTTGTCCTTTACTAGGCACCATATTCTTGTCCCTTTTTCTCACTTTAAAACATATTATCGCGAGCAATTTCACTCCGCACCAAAATACCTCAACACATAATCCACTTATCACCTGTCCTACTAACCAGGTTAGGATTGTCCTTCTCTCGAACTTTAGTAGACTCGATTCCTATTAGCCATACCGGTTGTTCCCTTAGCTTTTTAGGCCATAAAGATCATGTTACTATCTATAATAGTACTTATTGAATTTACCATCACTTGGTAAGAACTTAACTATCTGAAGCATTTAAATGGTTTTCCTGATGTGTATCCACATCCTTTTATGGTGCTATACCACCACCGTTGTATTCAGTCTTATTCTCGACTAAATTCTTCGATTCCATTAACTTCCCCCACAAAGAAGCGTTATCATCTATATGACAAAATATGACAATGTCAACCTCTGAATCGGTCGTCCATCAGAATTTCCTCCTCGAGTATTATCAACTATTATTATAAGTTGGTCTCCCACTTGGAGTCGTTTCCTCCACTAGTATCTACCTCTTTCGATACAAAATTTGCTAACGATTAGGATTCATATCCACAATTGGATTTCTGTCATGCCCTCCTGCGATGAGTTCAGAACCACGTTTGCTTCTCATCCTGAACAGTTGAGGAAGGAACATACGGTCAACACTGTACCTAAGGTTCTCCTATAGGCATAGCATTCCACTTCTAAAATTGGTGGTTGACTCCAACCATTATAATTTCGTCCCGAAAGCCAAGAAAATTTTCTCTAAATTTTCACTTTCAGTTTGCCACACTCCGTCCTATATTTAAGCCTTTGGATACTTTACCTCCTTTGGTAAACACATACAATTTTCGCGTTTCTAAAATTTCCCACTAACAGTCTCTACACGTTTTTGTAATACGTTGGGTAAGTTTACCCTCGCACCTCATTTGACTATAACAGCATTTTAAAATCATTGCTGCACCTTAGTCGCCTTTCTAGTCGTGGCTTCTCGTGCCATAATGGAGGTGACCTCGACTACGGTCATCATCCTCGGATATATTTCATAATCTCAACTGAGCCCTGCCTCCTGATGTACGCTTAACGGTCCTCTTCTGACATTCGTCATCGCTCGGCACACGCACACATCCGAATGAAATTAGAATTCACTAGTGTATACACATTATAGCAGGAGAACGAAATCTCGTCAAAGGAATCGACAATCCTAAATATAGGGATCTATAACAAACAAAGAAACGCTGAAAGCATAATAAGCCGTACAGATCCTAAGGACACTAGAACCTGATGCTCTGATACCACCTGTGACACCCCGCCTAATTAAATACCGGGCGATCACTCATTTATTAAATTAAAATCAAGGTGAACAGTTGGTTCATTCTTAGCATCACTGTCGTAAAAATACTTTTCCAATTTAAACACCCTAAATAATTAAGCTAAGTGTCAAAACCATTTAAAACCTTATTCTCATTTTATTAAATCCGGTTATAAAACCTTAAACCATTAACATCTAAAGAGTCACACATTAAGAATAAAAATAGATTTGAACATACACGAATTTAATTATCAATAATAAATCCCAACATTTACAACACTAAAGGAAAACATCCTGACAGAAATAAATCCCGAAATAAAGGTACTGAAAGTAAATATTTCAATCTCTGACAATACCAACTAAATAATAGAAAGAGGGCGACACATGCCCCTGCTGGATAAAACTGAACTAGGAGTAGAATCAAATGGATGAAGTCGTCTAAACAACAGGCCTGCAACTCCCACCTAAGCTGCAGCACGTTCCTTCCAAAGGATCCTAAGTAAGACGCCCCTGTGGCTGGGCACCTGTAATACATACATATATATACAAGAGAGAAAAGAAAATAGAAACGGGTCAGAGCCCGATAGTGTATATGATTTAAAAATTCGTTTAACAAGTATTTAAATTGATTACAGGCTAATGCAACAACATATTAATGCGACACTCTCTTGAGAAATTCTCACCTCTCTTCTAATGTGCACACGTATCGCACTAACCTTCCCAATGGTCTATCTCGTCATATACCACACTATCTTTCCCCAATGATTTAACTTATCTTAGGTTATTCGCAGGATTTACAACTGAACAACACAAGTATTTAAAACGCAAGATTTCAATTTGTAACCAAGGTTCTCCTTTTAACTTTATTAATCAATAAAGTTTTCCAGTGTCATATTATACTTTCTCAAAATAATTATTTATAATTTGAGTCAACAACCATGTCCTACATATCAAATCACAGTAGGCAGTTCCAGATTTCAGAATTTCATATATATATATATTAACTACTCGTATAATATATATATCATAACAGCACCCCACATAAAAACTATGGTGCGGGCATACTCTGCCATCCAATCCCCGTATCAATCGTACTAAAGGGAATACAAGTTCCGAATCACTCTCGAACTGTATAAATACATACACAAACAATATTGAGGTGAATCATAGTTTCCAAGTCCAAGAGGTCAGTACATACCCTCACGTCTCTTAGGACCGTGGCTACCGATTCGATAGCCTGTACCTAGGATTTCTATCTTCTAGGGTATGAGTCAATATCCCCCATAAGGCACACGAGATAAGATCGTCCCAGCGCGGAAACCTCAGGGATAGCAAGTAGCGCGGGCATGATTTTCACAAGTATATAATATATGCATACACAATCATATAAATATACCACTTTTTTTATATCAATTTAGGTTTATCCAATAACCCACATTCACAACATTTATCCTTATTTTCCCATTATTATTTATCAGGTATAATGGTTCGTTTCTAACTTTAATTCGAAGGGTTTTTCCAACTTACTATGTAACCCTCATGGACTCTATTCTTCCAAATGTACAATTCAGTAGATATCCATTTATGTTCCAACGTAACTCTCTATTACGTGTCACTCCCCTTTAATATATACTTACATTATCCCTTATGCAAAATATCCCAAAAATATAGATTTCGCCTTATATTAAAGCATTTTGAATTTTATTTTCAAAGATGAGAATTTCAAACGGTTTCGAAATCGGAATTAAAATGGAGTTTTAATTGAATATTTTTTTTTTTACTTAGAAGAGTCCTCAAAATATAAAACTCTCTAAGAGTCCTCAAAATATAAAATTCCCTAATAAAAACAATAGTTTTAGAAATCCGATCGTCTGATCAAGCTGAATTTTTGTCAGCAGTCCTGTCTAGCCGTTCGCTACAACATACTAGAATTTCAAGCGATTCCAATGGTCTGAACATCCGAAATAAATTTTTTAGTGTTCGTATCTGATTAGAACTCTTTTCTTAATCAAACTCTTAACCCTTTACATGACAAAAGGTTTCCAGAATATCATATAAATCATCAGTACATGAAAATTTCCCATCTCAAATAGGGTTTTTCTTCCATAAATCTCATCCTAATAACTCCTAAACTAATGTGGAGGATGCATCAACGAAATAAGCAAGATCAACACTTGCCTGGGATTTTCAGAAATCTTTTTTGTAGTTGAATTTGGTGTGGTTGCGTTCCACGTCTCGCGATCTACGCGTTGGCGGTGGCGGCGGTGTAAACGGATGAGTTTTGAGCCTTGGAATGCCTTGAGAGCTCTCTCCTCTCCTCTCCAATGGCCGTTCTAGTGTTTTGAGTTATCTAACCCTAGGACATAACCTAAACATCTGATATAACCCCTTTAATTTTCGTGGGTTTAATTACCCAAAAATACAAAATGACTAAAATGCCCTCCCGGGGTACTAATTAGGCCTAAAAACGCCCCGAGACCCAAATCAAACCCCCGGGTATACTTTTCTGACTATCTCGACCCTTCCGGACGCGTTGGCGCGCTCAAAACGACCATACGAACAACCTATAAAATATTCACTTTTATTAATCTACATTTAGTTCCGACACGACACAGGCGCGTCCCGACTTAAATTTCCACAATTGTCATTTTATTCACACGTGACAATATTATAAAAATAAATCTCATATATTACTATACTCATCCAATAATATGCAACAAATAATATATTCCCAATAATTACTAACTCTTGTCACGCTAGTAAATATTTAAAACAACATTTCGGATTAAAATTAAATTAATTTATCTCAATTAAATTTAATAAATCCTTAAATTTAAAAGCCATGAAAATACGGGGTATTAGAACAAGTAACCTACAACATCCACAATATGCTGTAGCTCTATGACAACTGGAATGGAAATGTAAATACGGGTGTCCATGCAGGAGAGCACCTGTACGGCAAGGAATATATGCAGAAATAAAGAAATATAGATACGGGTCAGGGCCCGGTTTGATATGATTACCATGTGACTAAAAATGCATGACAGTTAAGTGCGTAATTCTCTCGCAGATAACAGTAATATTTCTCACCTCTTAATCTAGCAGCAACCTAGGGCAATATCGTGAGATGTTCTAGTTAACCCTAAGTACTAAGGGCTAACTTCTCCCCATTCTCAACACTATGCCCTATTCGTGCGTGGGATGTCTCGCAAAACGAAATCCAAACAAGGAACCCCCCCGATACACTACTACTTAGGCAAGGTTGATCGTCGAGATCCATTAGATCCTTAGCACAAAATAATCAATAAATGTATATGTGTGTGCATATGTGTGGGAGGTCACATCTACAGCTACACAAAGAAAATATAAAATAAAACTCATCCATCATCTAATGGCACAATTCCAAATTTCTTTCTTTAGGAATATATATAAATCGTACAACATTTTATCAAATGTTTACCAAGTCAATCTTATTTACCCATTTTATTTCCTTTCTTCCATCCATGAAGACTACATAATTTAAAGCAAGTTTTATTATCATAAAAAGTGCTTTACCCATTTTTTTTCATAAAATCCCACTTCCCTTCTTCCATCCAGGAAGTGTAATCAAAATTCATTTTTATTAGCATAAAAATACTTTTGTATACCATATGCTTCCATTTCCCTTCTTCCATCCGGGAAATGTTATCCGAAGCAAAACCATATCCCATTTCCCTTCTTCCATTGAGGAAATGTAATTAAAGCCAATCCATTATCATGAATTGCTTTAATAAATCTAAGACCGTCCCTCTGGGTTTTCCATTGGACGCGCCCCTAAATGGCTATCATCTTCGAGGGCCTATCTATACAAGACAACCTGGGAACCTACCAACATCGGAAAGCGTCCATATTACCTGCGGGAAAGTCAATACCACACCCGGAATCCCCTAACCAGCGCAGTAATATAAATACCGATATGGCCTAGGGACTATATCCACCCTGCTCAATAGCCAGGGGGCTTCACCACAACGCACGCAACTTCCCTTATGATAGCGATTTAGGGAGTTGTGTAATCCATAAATTATCATTTATGAAAAACTTTACTTTTCCTTTTGAAAACTTCCAATTTTACTTTTCCAAAAATCATTCATTTAGCCATTAAGCACCAAGTTTTAGAATGTGCATTTCATTCTTATTAAGTCATATTTTATTAATGACCTAAGACTCAAAGTGCCACTATCCTCAAAATAGCCTCCAAGAGTTCATATTATTTCATAAACCCTCAAAGTGAGTCTCCATAATGGAGTGTCTCCCAAAAGCTCAACATTAATATTTTAACTTCCAATTTATCTTTAGGTTAACCTCCTATATCAATCGGACATTAACCTATACAAACTAGCCCTCGGGTAAATCCAAATATCCACTCTTAGCCTAGGACATTAGTCTACCCAATATAACCCTCTAGGACTCCCCATTACTTCCCAAAGGAAGGTTCCTAAACCTCGAACCTAAAAGAAAAGGGCTAAAACAAAACTTGAAAAATCTCACCTTTTCAGAAGGGGTCGATCGATCGACCCTTGGCCGTTGATCGATCGAAGGCTTCGATCGATCGATCCCCAAGGCTCGATAGATCGATCCCGGCGGACAGCTTATTCTCTGAGAAGCTATTTCGGACATTGACAAAACCTCAAAGCTTTTATTCGCTATTTCACCTAACCACAACGACAAATACTACTATAAAATCATTTCTGCACATCAAATAATCAATTATTTCTCTTCAAATCAAATTAAACTACAAGATTTAGAATTAAACACCAAAATCAACCTAAAACCCATTTATGGTTTAAACCTCCAAAATTAACTATACATGCAAAATTATCACATTAAATCAATATCTAGCAAGTAAGAAACTTGCCTCGAGGTTCGTAGTCTCGGATCACCTCCGGTAGCGACGAAATCCGGCCCAAATCTTCCATTGTCTCTCTTTCTCTCTATTTCTCCCAACTCTCTCTTCTCTCTCTCTCCTTTGGCTTATCTCACACAAATGAAGAAAGAAAAAGGGGTGGGGGAACTTAAACGGGTTCTAAAACATAAATCTCCACCTTTAATTGCTAATACACCACTAAAATGACTCGTAACCACTTAATTGAGTCATAAAACCCCAAAAGTGCCCGAAACTCAAAAATACAACGTGGCACTCATTTCGACTATCTCGACCATTCTAAAAACAACCGCACCCCCTATTTTGGCATTTGGAATAATGTGAACTATTTTTACGTTCCAATTTCATTTTATTTCATTAATTATACCTAAATTTAAATATAGGTCATAACCGTCATTTTACATATAACGACGCAATAATACACAATATAACGCTATTTACCTTCTCATAACGGTAAATAGACAAAACATAGTAAATATTATCCCTAAGTCTCACGGGAAATAATATTTACTCCCACATCCCCTATTTTATAAAATTAGTCCATCAGGCAAAATATTATAAAATAGTCGCTAAAAAACTTGGGTTGTTACATACTCCTCCCCTTAAAGGGGAATTTTGCCCTCAAAATTCAGGCGTAACCCATAACCATATAAAGGGTATACTATACGAAAAACCGTGCTACCATACTAGCAAATCCTTCTGCAGTGCAGCGTCCCCATAGGACTCGGACTAAGGTCATTACTATTCGATCTCAGTCCACATCATCATGCTATAACATAGTGCCAAAACGTTCCTCATGAACTATCGATCCTACCCTTCTACTACGGGAGGAGATACCTACACAATCTCGAAACAAATTGCCTTACTTTTTGAAACACGTTACACCCTTACTAGGGAATAACTACACTAACTTACAATCGCTCACCCCAATACTACAAACCCTATTCGCATTGGCGTAGTCCTCAAAAGAATTCGGCTCAATGAGCCCAATCATTTAGAAAATGCTCCCGGGCCACTCTAATTCCAAGAAATATAATGTCCACTGGTTCCATTACAACGAACAGGCAACTTTTCAGCCGAATACACTAGGCCACACACGGCATCAAACTCGTAGGAAACGATCCAAACTATTGTCTGGAAATTAGATCCATAAAAACCACTACTCAAATCCTTCCTTTAAATCAAACCCACTCATCCACTTACGGGTGGTAGGAAATATCCCATATCCATACAATTCTATAACTCTGCTACGAAGAGCTGGGCGTACTCATCTGCACTTAGTCCACCCATTTCCAGTGAGTAAGCAGCAATTGGTCCAATGATCAACTAGAATCATGACCGTTGCATGATCGACAACTCGATACTAATGTCCATGGATATACCCATCCTCGTTCCTCACTACTCTTTGCACACAAGTAGGTGAAAGGGCCAATCACGGACATAAATGCTCTTACAATAGTGCCCCCTCGGTTAAGCTCATTCCACTTGGCATTCCATGCCACGACTAAACTTTTTGACGATTTTGTACTCGGTGCCTATACTAATCCCATCCGCATTGCCTTAGCGAAAGGGAATATCCTATCGATAGGCCTTCACAATTTTAAGCTTGTTGCTCGTGAAAAGACCCAAATTCCTGCCCAGGAAGTAGTGCCTCTAATTCTTTAAGGCGAATACTACCGCTATGAACTTTAAATCAAGCGTGGGATGACACTTCATAAAAGTGTGAGACACATGAACAATGGGTCCATGCTCCCGTATTAATACTTCCCGTTCCTGGCAAAGACTCGTACGTTAAATCTACTCTCGATCATAACAACACGAGTGCAGGAGAAAAAGTCAGCTCATACTTCAACTCCTCGAAAGGTAGGTTACCAACGTAACACTCTATCTACGAGAGGCCCCACCACTAACGACCTAACATTTCGAATAGCTCGAGATTCCATACTTCTCGTTCTAGGGACCAAATCCTACATAGAGTTAACCCACAAACCTATTGTGATCAACTCCCCACCACCTTCCGAAAATAACGTCACATGCCCAAAGGGCCTAGCGTCCTAAGAATCCTAAAGCTGATCTATTGATCCTAATCTAGTCGTATAGGTATAATACTAAATATATCCCTAGTGTCCAAGACCTTTCCCGACTTTCGACATTAGCTCGGTTTCATGCGTGGGACGTCTCGCCGAAGCGAAATCCAAACAAGGAACCCTCCCATTACACTACTACCTCGCATTGTCGGTCGTCGAGAAGTAACGGTCAAAGAAATATGATCGGGACCACTCAAATCCTAACTTATAACTCTACTAATACATATTTACTTCTGAGTTCTACCATAACAATCAACTGAGGCATTTACTTTTTGTAAGATGCCACAAATACTTTATCTCAAAATACACATATGCCTCGTTATAAATGGCCTTCTCATTAAGGCACAACCATAAGTCTCTATCGAACTTTCATAATCTTAGTCTTCCCCACATCGATCAGAGGAAAACCATCATAGTGCTCATATACCGCACATCAACTTAGCTCTTAATCACTCATATACGTGATTCTTGGCTAAACTTTCCAACCCAGCATCTCAACCAACTGAAAAAGAAAAGAAAGAACAGACTAGAAAATGCACATCTCTCCACTCCCAACGTCGTTAAGGTTCATGCGTGGAGCGTCTCGAAAAGAGAAATCCAAACAAGGAACCCCTCCACACAATCCCCTTAACTAGCTGGTCGTGGAGATAAGGCACATCATACATAAGCAAAGCAAACAAAGCAAGCAAAAAATCAAATAAAGAGAATAAAGCAAGACAAACAAATAACAAACAAAATAATAAAAAAATGAAAACTACCTACATACCATAAGCCACCTCTATAAAATCTCGACCTATATCCAGGGGAGATATTATAGAACAACTAGTCCTTCTCTAGAACTAGAACTAGGACAGCCTCGTAATTTATTCGCTTGCTATCGCACCCACCAATCTAAGAATATCTCTACTCGTATATTACATATAATACAAGTAGTACATACCACACATATCACTACTCGCCCCATAACGAGTGAAAGGAAAATACAGAACTTCCCTATCCTGGAAGTCATATAAATATACTTACTATATAAAAATACCGATACTATCACAAGCTCGATATACTCACCCTGACCTAAGGAAAACACCATACTACTCCATCTTTCCTAAGAAATGCACCACTCACACCTAAGTTTGAAATTCCACCAACATACTAGCCAACCTCCTTGGCTACTACCAATGGTTCTAAGACACATCATTATAGTCTTATCCGAACCAAACTACTTCCAACAATGTCCCAACTAGGCGTCCTAATATCACCCCTGTTCTTCAATCGACAAGATCAGAACGCATAGTTTCCTTAACTTCTTCAGCAAAGAGAACATTCTACCAGCCTCCCCGACCTTAGTTCCACGAGTCTTCCCCAGGTGGATTTCCACCAATGGGGTCTCATGAACACTACTTCTCCAAAAGTGTTAGCAACACTTACTTATGAGCCTATCATTTCCACTGAAAGGCACTCTCTATGGGCAAAACATTCTTGCCCCACCATAAAGCGGCAACTACCATTCCCACCACTTCCACCTTATTCCAATGGGTGAAAGATTTTCCTCCAATCCTCACACATGGGCACTTCTATACCCATTTCTAGGCCTGACTCTCGGGCCTTATTCTCTCACCAAATGAGATTACTCTTCCTCGATCAAACCGAACTTCAACATGTGGTCCTTGTCAAGGATCTCTCAACTCCGAGTTGACATCGCTTGGAATCCCAAGCATAGTACCACTCTCTACCGACAACGGTACTTGGGAAAACTATTTCCACTGTACTTAGTAGTCACGGCAGTAATATAAAATAATTCCACAAAGGGAGAGACCTTCCAAGGCGGCCCTTATCCTCGACCACAACCTACAGCTTATCGTAATCCCATCCTATGACGCCTTCACCGCAGCCTACCTCGAAGCCCTATATCCGACGACTTATAAGTCTCACCTGAACGCACAAAAGATCTTCGGGGTTCTCGTACCATAACAGGAGAACGGAATCTCACAAGAGAATTGAACGATCTTAATCTTAGGGCTCTACATCAAATAGAGAGAAACGCAGAAGACATAAAACGTTCGTACAGATTCCTAAGGACTCTAGAACCTAATGCTCTGATACCATTTGTGACAACCCGCCTACTAAAATAATAGGTGGCCAACCCAATACTCTAATAATCACATGAATCATAGATGGTCCATTCTTAGCATCTCTGTCGATTAAGATAATAGTATGAGATAACCACCAATCATTTTAGAAAACGGACTGTCAAATTTAAAATTTTGAAAATAAAAGAAAAACACTTAGACAATCCCATTTGTAAAAACGGTGGATATAAAAAATCAATGGATAAAGAATGATAATATAATAAATATCACCGAATAAGCTGTCGGTGAATAGACCAATACAAATAGAACATCGAGTATTACAATTCAATATTTACAATATAATGAATGAGTGCAATACCTTGGGCAATACACGCCCGAATAAATATACTGAACATAACTAGAGTACAATAGAAAGCAGCGTCTAATACAAGTAACCTACAACATCCGCAATATGCTGTAGCTCCATGACAACTGGAATGGAAATGTAAATATGGGTGTCCATGCGGTAGAGCACCTGTATGGAAAGGGATATATGCAAAAACAAAGAAATATAGATATGGGTCAGGGCCCGATTTGATATGATTACCATGTGACTAAAAATGCATGACAGTTAAGTGCGTAATTCTCTCGCAGATAACAGTAATATTTCTCACCTCTCAATCTAGCAGCAACCTAGCGCAATATCGTGAGATGTTCTAGTTAACCCTAAGTACTAACGGCTAACTTCTCCCCATTCTCAACACTATGCCCTATTCCTGCGTGGGGTGACTCGCAAAGCGAAATCCAAACAAGGAACCTCCCCGATACACTACTACTTAGGCAAGGTTGATCGTCGAGATCCATTAGATCCTTAGCACGAAATAATCAATAAATGTATATGTGTGTGCATATGTGTGGGAGGTCACATCTACAGCTACACAAAGAAAATATAAAATAAAACCCATCCATCATCTAATGGCACAATTCCTAATTTCTTTCTTTAGGAATATATATAATTGGTACAACATTTTATCAAATGTTTACCAAGTCAATCTTATTTACCAATTTTATTTCCTATCTTCCATCAAGGAAGAATACATAATTTAAAGCAAGTTTTATTATCATAAAAAGTGCTTTACCCATTTTTTTTCATAAAATCCCACTTCCCTTCTTCCATCCAGGAAGTGTAATCAAAAGTCATTTTTATTAGCATAAAAATACTTTTGTATACCATATGCTTCCATTTCCCTTCTTCCATCCGGGAAATATTATCCGAAGACAAACCAAATCCCATTTCCCTTCTTCCATCCGGGAAATGTAATTAAAGCCAATCCATTATCATGAATTGCTTTAATAAATCTAAGACCGTCCCTCCGGGTTTCCCCACTGGACGCACCCCTAAATGGATATCATCTTCCATGGCCTATCTATACAAGACAACCTGGGAAGCTACAAACATGGGGAAGTGGCCATATTGCCTGCGGGAAAGTCAATACCACACCCGGAATCCCCTAACCAGCGCAGTAATATAAATGCCCATATGGCCTAGGGACTATATCCACCCAGCTCAATAGCCGGGGGGCTTCACCACAACGCGCGTAACTTCCCTTATGATAGCGATTTAGGGAGGTGTGTAATCCATAAATTATCATTTATGAAAAACTTTACTTTTCCTTTTGAAAACTTCCAATTTTACTTTTCCAAAAATCATTCATTTAGCCATTAAGCACCAAGTTTTAGAATGTGCATTTCATTCTTATTAAGTCATATTTTATTAACGACCTAAGACTCAAAGTGCCACTATCCTCAAAATAGCCTCCAAGAATTCATATTATTTCATAAACCCTCAAAGTGAGTCTCCATAATGGAGTGTCTCCCAAAAGCTCAACATTAATATTTTAACTTCCAATTTATCTTTAGGTTAACCTCCTATATCAATCAGACATTAACCTATACAAACTAGACCTCGGGTAAACCCAAATATCCACTCTTAGCCTAGGACATTAGTCTACCCAATATAACCCTCTAGGACTCCCCATTACTTCCCAAAGGAAGGTTCCTAAACCTCGAACCTAGAAGAAAAGGTCTAAAACAAAACTAGAAAAATCTCACCTTTTCAGAAGGGGGCGATCGATCGACCCTTGGCCGTTGATCGATCGAAGGCTTCGATCGATCGAACCCCCAGGCTCGATCGATCGATCCTGGCGGACATCTTCTTCTCCGAGAAGCTGTTTCGGCCATTGACAAACCTCAAAGCTTTTATTCGCTATTTCACCCAACCACAACAACATATACTACTATAAAATCATTTCTACACATCAAATAATCGATTATTTCTCTTCAAATCAAATTAAACTACAAGATTTAGAATTAAACACCAAAATCAACCAAAAACCCATTTATGGTTTAAACCTCCAAAATTAACTATACATGCAAAATTATCACATTAAATCAATATCTAGCAGGTAAGAAACTTTCCTCGAGGTTCGTAGTCTCGGATCACCTCCGGTAGCGACGGAATCCGGCCCAAATCTTCCATTTTCTCTCTTTCTCTCCATTTCTCCCAACTCTCTCTTCTCTCTCTCTCCTTTGGATTCTCTCACACAAATGAAGAAAGAAAAAGGGGTGGGGGAACTTAAACGGGTTCTAAAACATAAATCCCCACCTTTAATTGCTAATACACCACTAAAATGACTCGTAACCACTTAATTGAGTCATAAAACCCCAAAAGTGCCCGAAACTCAAAAATACAACGTGGCACTCATTTCGACTATCTCGACCATTCTAAAAACAACTGCACCCTCTATTTTGGCATTTGGAATAATGTGAACTATTTTTACGTTCCAATTTCATTTTATTTCATTAATTATACCCAAATTTAAATATAGGTCATAACTGCCGTTTTACATATAACGACGCAATAATACACAATATAAAGCTATTTACCTTCTCATAACGGTAAATAGACAAAACTAGTAAATATTATCCCTAAGTCTCACGGGAAATAATATTTACTCCCACATCCCCTATTTTATAAAATTAGCTCATCAGACAAAATAGTATAAAATAGTCGCTCAAAAACCTGGGTTGTTACAGAGAGTTTGTTTGGCACTGGGTATATTGTCATCCCATAAAAGAGTTGTTTGGGTTCATCTCTACCCCTAAAAGGTGGTTCGTTCGTGCTGCGGTGTTCCCACTCAGAGAAAGGCTTCGCGTGCGGGTTGACGGTGAACATAGCCCCATCGGTGGATTCTGAGACTGCGTTGGAGTTTGTGGTTATCAACTAGGCGGAGGTGTTTACAAGAAGGATCATCAAGGCTTAGATGGTTTCAAGTCAGTTGTGTAAGTCTATTGTTTTGTAATTGTAATTCCATACCTAGTGGGTTTTTTAGGCCAGTGTCGTCCGAGATTTTTCCCATTTGGGGTTTTCTCGTACATCGCGCCTCTCGTGTGATTGTGATTTATTTTATCTTGTAAAACTCACTTAGAATGCATGCTTAGGTTTAATCAAGATAAATTTTGGTTTAATTCACAATCTCGTTTAATTTGGTGCTAAAATATGCTTGGGTAAGTTTATGTTTATAATTCAAGTCGACACAATTTAAGTAGATAAATTTGTGTTAATTCAGTTTGATCTATATTGGAAAATGAATTAATTATTATTAGGAAAATTTTAGGACTTGTGTTGAATTAATTGTGCGTAAGTAAAAATTAATGTTTGAGTAGTTTTTATTTCAATTCTAGTTTAATTTAATCTTAATTTGAAGAAATTAAAATTTGCAGTTTGTTTTATTTTAAATATGTTGTTGAACCATCCTTTCGCACTTGGAAAATTAATATTTAAAAAGGAATAAATTTAAAATTTGGGGCATATATTCCAATAGATACGTTAGAAAAAAAAACACTCCAGATGCAACAACATTCGCACGTGAATTCAATGTCAATCTACGTTATTTTTCCCATATAAAAAGATAAAATGAATAGTGAAAGATATATATATCCTAATAAAAAATAAATGTCATTAATATAAGTATAGTTGTTACAAACCTTTCCAATATTAATTTTAGGATACTCTGGTGAAATTAAACATTGTCTATTCACATTGCTTTGGGCCTATACACATATGAAAGATTCCAATATGAGTATAGTAAAGTACGAGACATAAATGTAATAATGTTTTAATAATAATGTGATTACCTTCTCTTTTTTTCTCTTGGATGGAAAATCACATGATTCACTCACATAATTTGAATGCTTCTCAGATTTTTTATTTTCACTTTTTTGACTATTTCAGGAAATCTTCACAATTAACAATGGTACAAGTGATCTACATTGATACTTACTCAATTCTGCCATTCATTCATGAAGTTGTTGATCCTTTTCTTTCGCATTCTCCTCCTCTTGATGAAGCCTAGACTCTACTTCTTCAACACGTTTTTTTGATCTCTGTTTATGGATATGAACGTAAGTTGTAGGAGTGTCTCCTTTTCCCATCCCATTTACTCTACCACTACCAAGTGACAAGGTTAAGGCGTTTAAAGTTCCTACTAAAATCTCATCATGGACTTGTTTCTTAAAAGCATTCTAACATAAAGCAAATTATCGAGAGTGTTATTAAATGATATTCTTTCAATCCTTATATCTAGTATATATCCAAATTTATAAAGATTATATAAAAAAATATGTTTTCTTCACTTTTGATATAAACTCAAAACAAATTCACCAACTTCCATGGTTGCATCATCTTGATATTATCTATTCCTCGATTTTCGAATGATGTCCACATTAGAGACCTCTCATCCTCATCAAATGCAACTCCATGTTTCTTTTTCTATCTCAATTATAAAATAAATTTAAGAAATTAAGAATACAACACAAAATGCTTACAATAAATTAATTATGGTTGTATACTCTACAAATAATACAAGAATTTAACCACATACCATATTTCCACAAGATATGCATACCCCAACTTACTAAGCTTGTGGTTGAACTATCTCTTTGTTTGCCTTTATCGTTGTACGTCTCTTAATTTCTACACATTGAATATATAAATAGTGTAAGAATTTAACCATACCATATATAATTGTAATACATTTACATAATAAAATGGATTTAATATACATCTCAAGCTTTTGGGATAGTCTTCCTCTTGCAAATGCATCCCAATCGTCCTGATCAATAAACTTTTTATACTTTTCTGGACTGTTCCAAAGATTAATGGGATCATCTTTAAATAGCTTGACATAACTCTTGGTGAGTTCTCCTTTGAAATTCTACCACGAACAACCAATAGCGGATATAACTCCCTTATTTGATTTTTGGTCCATGTTGAACTTAGCCTGTAATTAATGAATATTAGATTACACAATGAAATTAAAATAATACTAATAAAAACTTCAAATTAGATCAATGTAAACTATTATCATTTACCTCCATAGCTATCCATGAATTCTCTTTTAATGAATATGATACTCTCGACCAACTTGAATAAATTATGGGCACCATTGTCCTTTCAAAAAGCCCCCTATAACTTGAAAAGTTCTTCCTTGTTTCACCATTTGGTTGTCCTTTTCGATTGTAAGTTATTAGTATTCGATCATAAGAAGCCATTATGCTTATTTGTTCAAAACAACCATGCCTTTGACCTTTCAATGTTTATTGCTCGAATTTTGTGATGACTTTGCTAAAAACGTTTAGACTTTTTGAATGAAAATCGTCTTCCTCGTCCATATCCACTACAATTACAAATAAATAGATTGAAGTAAGTGTACACATTGATGAAACGTGTTAATGAATAATAAATAACATGTTAAAATTAATTCCTAGGAACCAAGAGCACTGTCAATAATAATAAAACTTGTTCTATTCATATAATTCTTATTTATAAATGTAAGCATCACTTTAAGTAACAAATTTATAAATATTTCATACTATACAATTTCTTTTAAACTCAAAATGTATGATTTATGACATATATTTAAAATGGTTTAAATTTTATATTATTAATAGCTCATACTTGCACATAAGAAGGTATTGAAATTGTTACAAACCATAAACAATAATGATTATAAAAAATCAATGTCAGAATCCAAAATAGTTTCATCACTTTAAAATAGACATGTGTTTTAAGCCACTAATAATCAAATAAACTAACAAAATCCTAGATGTAAAAAAATTAGCCAAGGCCAAAATCCAAAATAGTTATATATTTCAGACGGAGATTGAAGAATCCAATAGTTTTACTGGTTGACAATTATATTCTTAGTCATGCATCGTATGTGAGTTGGTTAAGGTCTCTCTGACTACTAATGAATCAATGTGCCTCAGTAGCCAACTTAATGTTGTGCGGATACTCACTCGGAGTGATTCAGTGAGTAAGTATACCACTCCCAATCGGAAAAAAATAGAGCAAATAACCAAGCTTAGTTATATAAGCTGCAGGACACAAAATTGATAGTCAATGTCCGAAAAATGTTTTATATCTACAAGGCACATGCTGTGATTTAGAAAAATCATAAAAAATTATAAGTCAAACAGACACTGGTAAAAAAAATACAAAAGAAAATAAACAGATTTACTTGGGCATTTGGTTTAGTTGTATGATTCCCGCTTCGGGTGAAGGAATCATTTTTAGTTCCGGAGTAAATATATTATCACACTTTTTAGTCCTGGAATAATCATTTTTGAGTTCGTTTCTCAGAATTATCTAATTTTTAGTCCTGGAGTAAACGTATTATCACACTTTAATTGTTTACTCTGAACTTTCATATTTTTTCATCCTAGTGTATAATCTCTAACCAACTCAAATATGCAGTAAGAAAAGGACACTTCAGTCATTAATAGGTAAATTGCCTCTGAATGTGAATACCTTTACGAGTAAATCTTAAGCTCTAAAAACTTATCTTCGGAGATTTCATTCTCATGATAAGAAAACAAAAGCTTCATATTCAGATTTTACATCACTTTGATAAGGACAACACTCGTACAAGTCACCAGAAATTAATGAATAGACACATATAATTTAATCATCCCTTCTGCCAAAGTTTTTTATTTGTTAATGTTATCTGACTGTACAAGGAAGACTAACTCATACTTATAATGACTTCGAACAAGCATTTTATAACTAAAGGATAAGGATGATTACTTTTATCATAGTCCAAGCAATTGAGTATTGAATTAATAGAACAAGTAAGACACTTATCACACCATAAGTTGATATTTTTACCATTGCCAACAATTCACTGAGAGTTGACAAGAATATGATTAAAGGCATCTCCCAAACCTGACCAAATGGATCTTATCTTATAATATGTACCTTATTTCAGAGGTTTGAACCTGTCTAAAAAGAAACCCGACCAATTAGAAGGTTTAGGGATTAAGTCACATGCATGACTAAGAAGAGAAGCTCTAATAAGAGTTGTCATTCTTCTAAAATAAAGACGTCCTTATTCTTTATCTTTACATATGTGCTTTCAATTAACATTTACCAATTTCCCCTCATTAATGATAGTAGTCCATAAGAAATTGAATGTCCCATTTGAATCCTCTAGAGCAAGATTTAAGGCCACTTATAGACTTTGAAGATGTATAAAAGAATGGGATATAGTACAAATTTAATAAGCTGAAGCATGACAGCCATAGTGAGACATTTTCCTATCCATCTTTCTAATTTATTCTTGATTTTTTCTACAATTTGACTAAGATGACATAATCTAGGCTCGCCTCTAAAGATAGTAACTCTGAGGTAAGTTAAATTATCTCCTACCATACCTGTTTAGAGTAAAGAACAGATAGAATAAGACCTATGAGTTGCTCATTTGCTAATTAAGACCTGACATTTATCCTTACTAATGAACTAACAAAATTCTAAGGCATGATGATTAAATAGATTCATCAAATCAGTTAAGTATTAATCTTTATCTATGTAAAAAGAATTATACCAAAAACATGTGAGTGGGAGCTTCATATCCTCTAGGACTTGAAATAGGCTTTAACTTCACCAACTCAACTAGAAGATCTATGCATTTACTAAAAACCTCTTCAAAAAAGTAGAAAAGGAGTGGAGTTAGAGGATCTCTTTATTTCACTTCACTAGAGGATTTGAAATAGCTACTAGGAGATCTGTTAAAGAGAATGGATAAAAATGCTGAATTGAGGATTGCATTGAGAAATTCAATAAATTTTTTGTAGAATCCAAATTTATTGAGAGTGTGGAGAATGAAATCCTAGCTTAAAGTATCAAATTCCGTGGCCACATCAATTTTAACTCCCACACTGCCCCCTAAACATTAATAATTGAGAATAATAAAGCATTGAGAAACAAAACCAATACTATTAGTTATGGTGAACCTTTTGACAAAGCTATTTGATTATGAGATAAGATAGTATGCGCGATAAATGCCAGTCTGTCAGCAATTATCTTAGTTGACTCAAGAATCCAACTTAGCAATTAATTGACAATCAAAGTATTTATGGTGAACAGTAAAGAAAGAGGAAGAAATGAGAGTTATTAACGCAAATTGCTATGGTTCAGTCCTACATAAGATTGTCTATGGTGGACCCTTTCTTTACTAGATAAGGACACAAAGAAGTATTCACCATGAAATACTAATGAAGATGCCACAGTATTTTTTGCAATATTTTTCATCTCATGGAAGAATGACAATGCCTTTTTAAAGATTACATTGATTGCAGGAGCATTTTTTGGTACTAAACATAAACATATAAAATACTAAACTACTATAAATACAAACTATTAGGATGGTATATAGATTAAACTTGCCAATTTGGTCCTCTATACGATATTTATATATGATTCTTGTACATCCCTTATGACGTGGGATCGTAAGATAGCTTGAACCATATGTAGTTTAGTATATAAATACAAAGAAAAAAGCTAAATAGTCATTTCATGGTACCATAGAGTTCAAAATGCTAATAAGTTCAAACTTATCTCCTATTGTTTATGTTTATGTCTATCATTGTTAGGTCTTGTTTATCGAGGATCATTATTCCGTTGCATATGGATTTTTCCAATTCGTAGGAAGTCTGAAGTCATTAGTCACTTAAACACATTTGCTTGATTTCATTAAAAATCAAATCTCTGCTTGTTCACAAAAATATAAGAGTTGCGATGGTCACAAAATTTGATAATGAGTCAGTTCATCCCCTATGTACACCAAAAGATATTGACTTTAAACGATCATCACCATCAACCACTAAAATATTAATTATAAAATGTAGACTAAACGTAGATTACTCTTTAAAAACCATAAATAACTCTAAGCATCAACAAAACCCAACTAACACTCTATTTATTTTTTATTATCAATGCAAATTCCGTAACAGTCTACACGTGCACAAGAATCTTCAGTTTCATTAATCAGCTCAATGTTTGGTAATCCGTTAGTGGCGACATGATTTTTAGCACATCCAGCAACATAGTCATCATCATCAATCCCATAGTTATAAACTCTTTATGGAGTCACGAAAATGATTGGCTATTTAAGATTGTGTTGGTCTTGAAAATAAAAAACTTGTTTGGCTTGAGAAGCTAATATGAAGGGCACATATTGATATCACCATTTCACGAAGCCAACCGATAATGGTGTTGTTATGTTCATCTTGTAATTATATTTTATATTTGCACTTTCGATGATACTTTTGCCTCAACCTCTCTATATGATGCCTATAAGGGTGTTAATAGAAAACAATATTTTATCCATTAAAACAAAATCTAATATAGTATATGATTGTTACAAAAGCAGCGAAAAGAGAAATTACTCGATATATTGTTGAGCATCATCTGTGTTTTGCAACACATAACGATGTGCTTGCGCCTATGACAATTGGTCCACTCAATTACTTTACCACCCCTTATTGGTCTGTCATCGGATATTATGTTATATTTTTACCTAATGTAACTCCAACGGCATCGAGCCCATGTAAAAATTTCATACAAAATTTCATTGCTTCTTTAGCAATATAGTGTTGGGCAATGCAACCTTCTAGATGATTTCGATTATTTACTTGTCCATTAAAGAATTTCATGTTCCTACAAATATTTTAAATAAACCAAATATCAATCATGTTTACTTATAACTTTATAAAGTAACGACATATTTATTTATGCATGCGCAAACCTTTCAAATTGATACATCCAACGAGCAAAAACTGGACCACATAGTTCAACCTTCCTAACAAGATGTACCATTAGATTCAAAATTATATCAAAGAATGCGTAAGGGAAGTACTTTTCCAACAAACACAATGTGATCACAATCACCTTCAATACTTTTCAACTTTTTTACATCCATTTCTTTCGCACAAAGGGAATTAAAAAAAAGAACACCCTTATGACTGTAAATATAACATGCTTTGGTAACACGGATCGAATGGCCAATAAAAGTTTCTTTTACATGAGTATGAGACAATTATGGGGCTTGAGACTAAACACTTTTAACTCTTACATAGAAGAAAGATTACTAAAATTTGTTAAGTATCTAGTGGGAACTTTGAGTCAAAGTAACATATCGCATACCCTTTTCTTCTCCTCTCTAGACAATGTATATCATGCGAGTGGTAATTACATTTGTTTTCCCTTATCTTATCATGCCAACTACCATCCTAAACCCAATTCTATAAGATCAAGATGACTCTTGACTCCATCTTTTATCTTACTAGGAATGTTGAGTAGTGCCCCTATTATGTTGTCATAAACATTCTTCTCAATATGCATAATATTCAAATTTTATCGAACTAGCAAAATGTTTCCAATACCCCAAGTTAAAGAATATTGAATTTTTCTTCCAACATTTGGTGTTATTAGGATCATCCGTATTCTCCTCAACGTGTTTCCTATTTTATCTCAATTTATCCTTTTCATTTGCTATTTGCACTTCAAAAGGATCCATTTTTTCCAACATGCATTAAAAATTTCAACTTGCTCTAGTATTTTCTCTCCTTTCAATGGATTAGGTTGTTCACGAAACTTTTTCTTATTTTCTTTCGAAACGAATGATTTTGTGGAAGAAATTTTATATGTGATATTTATACATTCTTATTTGAATGATTAAACTAAATAGAATCTATTTATTCACTACAAATTAGACAGACAGATTATTCCCTTACAACACAACCTTACGAATTACCTTATGTAGGAATATCGTTAATAGTAATGCCACCTTCAAAGCAATGGATTCTTGGAGGTAAACATCATAAGCCTGTACACCTTCATCCTATAAGATTTTTAATTCCTCAATTGATGGTGCTAAGTAAACACCATTATTATTAACAGACTATTACAGACCCGATATCAAAATTGTTAACATAAAAAAATTTCTCTTTGTGCTCAGCGACGACTCAAAGTTATACGTTGCCAACATGATCGGCCAACAACTATACGTACTACTAAGAGTACTGTGTCGGTTAATTCCATTTCCTCAAAGATCTAACTGAAGGTTTCTAGCTTCCTAATGTTTCTAGCTTCGTTTCCAAACTCCGACTATTTATCACCCAACCTTCCATTTAGGGGAATCCACGGGGAGACTTAACTTACTATCAACTTGTCTTTTGTTTGCATGCCATGTCAAGGCATTTGTAGTTTCTATAGATTGAACCCACCTTTTAAACCTAAGAATGGGTGGAAAATACCATAATACTTACCTTCACCTTGGTTATATTTTTTTCAACATATACCTTAGTGTTCCATAAGTAGGGAATTCAGTTTAATCTTTGTACTCTTTTCTATATAGTATGAAATCATTAGGGCATGCATGTATTTTTTCATACCCATCCCAAATACTGTCTATATGGCCTTTTTCATAGATAAAAGTAGTTCATTATCTTCTGGGAGAAATTGGGCAAATAGTTCAAGCATGTTTGAAAAGAACATATCAGTCCACCCACTATTTTCTTTCAAATTGAGTAGACTCACCAGTGCAGACATCTTCATAAAATTTTTACACCCGTGGTAAAAGGGCTTTTTCCAATCCTCAAGAATCTTTTCATATTATTTAGGATCCCCCATAAAGTCTTTATTTATCGCCTCAAACATCTACGCCATATAATCAACATCTTTTGGATTTTTAACAAATTTATCATGATGGATGGGGTAACCAATGTTGACATGTTAGAAAGTTGAATTAGGAGAAACTTTCCCAGGCCATATCCATATACGATAGCTTTGGTCAATACCATTCACATATAAATGACCTATTATTCCTTTTAAACTGCATTTAAAGGAAATTCCATATGATGTACTTGGACACTGTACAAATTCATAATTTATAGCATTCCTTTCTACAACTTTAAGAAAATATTTAACCCCTTGCAAGTACTCGTTTGATAATCTATGCATAAGTTTGTTCCGATTTCTTTTAATTGTGCCTATAATAAGATTGTAAATATTAGTTGTACGAATTTGATTTGTGTATAAAATAACACAATCCTCAAATTATATTATTTTTATTTTCTAATTTGAAAGGTATGCATGTGTTTTAAACGATTCGTCTTAGTTTAAGTCATAAATAATATTATTAATGATGTAATAATAACACCGTCGACACACATTAACTTTATTGCCGAAGATAAATGACATAATGGATGCTTTTTAACTCTAGATCTCGAGGTGCAAAATCACATGTAGTACATACAAAAATAAGTAAGAATTTTTTATGCAAAACATTCCAAATCAAACAAAAGGCAATGTCGAGGTGAAATTATTTAACACAACAACACATTTTACTAAAACCCCATTAGTGCTATAGACAACCTTATTATGACACGACAATTGACACAATTCATTAATTAAGCTTGTATTAGATTTATTGCAACTAAAAACTAATATGTGAACCCAAAGCAGCACAACTCGATTATCAATAACGTCAAATGTTTTCCTATAAAAGGTAATTAAGATCAATGCCATGAATTTTAGTACTAAGATCAACGAAACAATTATTTTATCCTATATTAAAGTGGAAAGTACTTATTTTTTATATGCCATGAAGATAAAAAATTGTTAACTTCAAAATTCACTAGTTGAAAAAAGTTATCTCAAAACAAAATTACAAAATCGCTTACTTCATCAAAAGGTTGATGAGATAAACCGATTTTTGAGTAGTAGAGTTGAGTGTACACGGGATAGAAACAACAAGAATATCCGCAAAATTATCAAACAAGTCTAGTCAAAAAATTTACCAAAATGTCTACAACAACAAAGAACAATCAAGGATCGCCAAAAAAAAATTCAAACTATCAAACAATAATTAGCTTTACGCGTATGTCAAAATTTATATAGAATATCAATTACGTAAAAAATCAATTGTGTTAAAAAATCAATTATGTAAAAAATCATTATTGATTTTTAGGGCGAAGGAAGTGACAAATGTACTATAGAGATGAGGTGGCTAGATAAAGTTTATTTAGATAATATATTATCAATGATTACACTGTGACACCCCGCCTAATAAAATACCGACGATCACTCCTATATCAAATTAAAATAAGAGTCTCATATGGATCATTCTTAGAATCATTGGGGAAAATCCATTTAATTACTAATAACTTATTAGGCCGGTGTCAAAATTTTAACTTTACTACTCTTTTTAACAACTTCAGAATTAAAACATCCACACAGTTTTGCGGAAATGAAACTAAAATGAAATCAAAATAACCGAACACTCGGTCAAAATATACAACCATATTGAATGATGCTCTAAAAGAATAAATAAATGCAATTGGACCATTGGCCCAAATATTTATACAGTACCTCCTATCTAGAGTACAAGAATGGAAGCGGCTATAAAAAACCTGCACGCATCCACAACTGCTGCAGCTGACGTCTGACTCGAAAGATGTGTCATCCAGGCGTACCTGTGTCTGGACACCTATATATATATATATATATATATATATATATAATATAGGAAGAAAAGAAAATAGATAAACGGGTCAGAGCCTGAGTTTTGAAAATATTTAGCAAGTGCATAAATGCCTTATTATCTTCAAAAAGGTTTTATCTCATATTTAAGTTTGGTATCGCACTCTCATGAGATACCCCTCACCTCTCCACTAACAGTGCGCTCCTAACGCATCCCTCTAAACATCCTAGTCAAGCTACCCTGCTAAACTAGTCTATCACCCAACCACTATCAACCCTAGATAGTCCAAGAAATGTACTAAGGGCTAAACTTCTCCCCATTCTCAACACTAAGCCATGTTCGTACGTGGAGTGTCTCGCAAAGAGAAATCTAAATAAGGAACCCCCCGATACAGTACTACGCGGCAAGGTCGATGGTGGAGATCCGCCAGTCCCTCAGTACAGAATATATATAAATTTATATATACCATTAGAAATACTAATATTAGAGCACTAAGGATTAAACTTCTCCCCAGTCTCAACACACTGCCATATTCGTGCGTTGGGTGTCTCGCAAAGAGAAATCCAAACAAGGAACCCCCCCCCCCGATACACTACTATGCGACAAGGTCGATCGTCGGGATCCATTAGACCCTCGACACTCGATTTATCCATATATATACATATTACCATATACATTCGGATCTATCTCCCGTAATGAGAATTCATTTATTTTATTTCCATTTATCTCAAAACTTTTCCATTTCCCTTCTCATATCCAGAAAATGTATTTAAAAGCCAATTCATTGTCATGAATTGCTTTAACAAAACATATAACTTTTCAAAAGCCTGTTTTATTATCATAAAAATGCTTTTCGATTTCAAAATATCCCATTTCCCTTTTTATATTCAGAAAATGTATTTAAAAGCCATTTTCGTTATCATAAAAATGCTTTTACCATATCATATGCTTCCACATCCCTTCTTCCACCCGGGAGTGTTACCGAAGCCAAAACCTTTATTCCATTTCCCTTCTTCCATCCAGAAAATGTAAATTAAAGCCAATTTATTATCATAAATTTCTTTAACATATAACGCGTTCTAAGACCACCCGTCCGGGTTTCCCCACTGTGCGCGCCCCTAAATGGTTATCATCTTCCAGGGCCTATCATCAAGACAACCTGGGATCCTACAACCCAAGACGTCGGGAAGCGGCCATATGCCTGCGGGATAGTCAAGACCACACCCGGAATCTCCTAACCAGCGCAGAAAAATAAAACAAACGCTCATATGGCCTATAGGACTATATCCACCCTGCGTTAATTTGTCAGGGGGCTTCACCATACGCACGCAACTTCCCTTATGATAGCGATTTAGAGAGGTGTGTAACCATAATTTATTAATTATTAAAAATCATTTACCTTTTTCGCATTTTGAAAATATTCATATATTATTTTCAAAATCCTTTATCTCAAATTATATATATATACTTTAATCACATAGTATATACATATACCATATATTCCTCCTAGAATATATAGAAATGGCCATATTTGCCAAACCATCTATCGATGACCAATAATCCCAAAGATTCTCTCAAAGAATCACAATCATGCATTCATATATGCATAATACTAAACCCAAAGTATATTCTTACTTTGATAATCAATATATATACCTAAATCCCATCTACAGATTCATTTGGATGTCTCCAATTATACTATTTCTCATTAAGCGAATATATATCTATATTCTCAATTTATCCTAATTATCTTATAGGATACACTCACTCCACAATCGATTATAATGATGCTTCCTATACGCATAATCGTGAAGGCTTAAATGCCCATAAACACTAACCTAGGAATTTATTCTCCGGATCATGCCCTTCACTAATTTAAGACCTTCTCATTCAACTAGAGGTTTATTTACCCTCAAAACTATTATTTGGAAGTTCCATTATCATCACTAGGAACCCCCATAAAAACCCTAAATGGTAATTCAACTCCCCATACTTTAAAAGGGAGAAAACTGGAAATTTTGGCCTAAGCGAATCGATTCGCCCCTATAGCGAATCGATTTGGGTAGGCGAATCGATTCGATTCCCAATCCGAATCGATTCGAAAAGTATTCTGCAAACAGGTATGTAAATGGCGAATCGATTCGGTCTGTACCCGAATCGATTCGACCCACTGCAGTAACCCAATTCCCTTTAGGTGAATCGATTCGGCTTGTACCCTAATCGATTCGGCCAGTTCGAGGGCTACAGTTTGACAGATTTTTCACATTCTAAAATACCCAAACTCAATCCAATCTCCATTTAAATCCTAACGTGGATTTATTCCTACAAACCCAAAGTTTTAATATCTCCTCAAATTCTTTAGAGGTCCTAAAAATCCTTTTAAGAACCCCTAATATTTATCTCCAATAAGTTATATCTAAGGATTTCGATCTCGAATAACTTTTTATAGAAAAATCACTATAAATCCAAAAAAAATTAGAAAGATACGCGGTCAGCGCCCACGCGACCGTGTCGAAAAGATATACAATTTTTATTTTTTGACTAAGAGCCGAATCGATTCGTATCAAGGCCGAATCGATTTGGCAAGGACGCAGGTCACTGTTCATCGTCTTCTCCGAGACGGTTTCGGCCATTAAAGCTTCTCCCAAGCTTTTGTCGCCTCACCCAACGTCCTACCACCTCAACCAACTAAAAATACATATATATTAAGGGTTCCAAACATCCTAGAACCCTAAACCACCAATTAATTTAGGTTAAAACCTTAGTTTCTCCAATTATAAAATTTTAGGGGTTTATTCGTTTTAACTCACGAAAACCCGTTTTATCCACGAATACCCAACCCAAAATCTTTAGGGTTTAATGATACCACACTACGGTATGATATATTTATGCAAAAATTAAATAAAGAAAGTAAACACTTGCCTCGTGGTTAATCCGACGTCCTCGAGCCGAATCCCGCGGAGGCTGGCCGGAATCTCCCCTTTTCTTCCTCTTTTCTTCCTCCTCTCTCTCTTCCCTCTCTTCTCTTTATTTTCTTTTTCTTTTTCTCCCTATCCCCCTCCTTTTATAAGGAGAAAAGGGTTTAACCCCTTAAAATCCAAAAATGACTCGTTTACTCACTTACGAGCCCATTTAAGTCCAAAAATTCCCCGAAACTCAATTTCGACAATCGGACACTCTTTTCCGACTATCTCGGACATTCTGAGACTCACGGCACAGTCGAAATTTCCATCTGAGGTACTTGACCGCAAATCACTATTCTAACCCATAAAAGTTAATGCAGGTTTTCTAATAAAATCTTACCACTTTTGTCGCTTTACTCAACTGTGACATATAATTAAAATACTTCGACCTATTTAGTCCCAAAAGAAATTACAACACCCATCGAAACTCATTAAATCCTTGAGAATCCACAAAATCACTATTTTGAGAAACTCTCCAAATTGCCAATTTATATTTAATTATGGAATTTAATTGTCACCAAAAGGATGGGTTGTTACATACTCCCCCCCTTACAACAGAATTTTGTCCTCGAAATTCGGATACAACCTACTCCACAAATCCTAGAATCGCTTCAAATCCTAATATCTCAAAGGGGAACGATACTAACCCAATGGTTCCTAATTATATACCGTACTGCTACCATGGTCATAAAGTGACTCCAACCTCTTCACATCGCACTAATCATTTCTAGTGCCTAACGGCATAAACTTCAAACATACATACCACGCCCCTTCTATTTCAGGTGGTATATAAACCAACTTACTAAGGTGCCCATACACCTTTCTGACCTCTGCACATCTGTACATCCATAGTGAACATTCAACACGTAACACTATCTTCGAATAAGGATCTCCTTTCCTCGGTGTAATACTCACCTATGGGTCCTCTGAACCCGTGAAATTCATTTTCCTAACCTCGGCGCCACTAGCTATCGAATTTATGTCCTAATAATACTAAGGTCTATGAGATGTCCTACCTACGCGGAACGAATATAATCCTAAGTACATCCCTAATGCCCAAGACCTCTCTCAACTCCCGACATTTGCTTGGTTTCATGCGTGGGACGTCTCGCCAAGGTGAAATCCAAACAAGGAACCCTCCTATTACACTACTCCCTTGCGTAGTTGGTCATAGAGATATAGAGACCTAAGGCACACCAGCGGGACGTCCTAAATCCTACCTACGCTAACCTACGGACGCGTTTCTACTATCTTATCCTTCCGCCCATACGGAAGGAAACCTAATCAATCGAAGTGCCCACCTTCTGTAAAAGTGTCACGAACATCCTACCCAAAACATATTTCCTCAAAATTTTCCTTTTCACTAAGGCTTGTTATTATCCTCAAATCAATTTCTCTAAGTCCTACTCCACCCATCTGCTTGTGGCGAGAGGACCCCTTTAGTGCTTTTCCATAACACAATATTTCCATAAGTATATCATCATCATATGGCTCATAGCATATAGTGGTTCATCCACACTATAAGACCTTTCCACAAAACCAACATCCTTGGATCCTATAACGTCTCTCCACTCCCGACGTCGTTAAGAGTCATGCGTGGAGCGTCTCACAAAGAGAAATCCAAACAAGGAACCCCTCCACACATTAACACTTAACTTCATTGGTCATGGAGTTACGTTATTTCAAACATGCAACCGGAATAACCCTATCCCATATTCCAACAAAAAGGTGATCTAAACTCCTATCTCTAACTAAGAGTCACACCACCCAGCGCTCGCACTAATTTTCAAGTCCTTGCGCAAATAATAATGAGCTTAATCCTACAACTCACAATAATCCTGAAGCCTTAAATCATATACATAAGGTCTCCATATACTCAAATAACGATAATGAAACCTCTCCTCATCGAAGTTCCATCTACCCATAATAATAAAGGCGAACTCAACCTATATCTAGGTGAGACACCGCAACAACAACATGTTCCCTCCAGGAACCATGGACACGATAGTCTTGCCATCAATAGCCTGCTATCGCTCTGAAAATACCAATAACATTATATACTCACCATATCAAGATACTCGTACAAACATATAAAACGAGTATCCAAAACTAGATATATATACCATATATCAACACCCGCCTCTATGGAGAATGAAGGAAAATAAAACTCCGCTATTGCGGACAACACATATGCATACATGATTGTGACACCCCGCCTAATAAAATACCGGGTGATCAGTCCTATACCAAATTAAAAAAGGAATCCCAGTTAAATCATCCTTAGCATCACTGTCGAAAACTTTTTAAAACATACTAACCACCTAGTATTCCAAAAACTGGTGCCAAATTTTAACTTTTTAATTTAACAAAATAGTACATGCGGAATTAAATATAAACCATTCACACAACTGAATAAATCAACTGAATAATTAATTTAAATAACTTGCCAAATAAACCATCGGCCACCAAAGTAAAATAATCCAATACAAACATCAAACACCTGAAGGATTACATCTGAAAACTGTACTGAGAAGTATGGACGACAAGCCCTAAATAAAACTGAACTGAGAAATGATTCCTACTCTAGGAATGAATGAACGATGCGTCTAATCCAAACTCCTGCTAGCATCCACATATGCTGCATCTCCGTGTCCCTGGAATAGAATATCAATCCTGGCGTCCCTGTGGCTGGACACCTAAAAGGTTTTGAAAATAGTTTTATAGCAAGGGTTAGAACCCAAAACATTTTGAAAATATTTAGCAAGTGAATTAACTGCAGCAATTTAAAATCCATGAATGCGCTTCATATTTAAGTTAGTGTCACACTCCCTTGTGGACATTCTCACCCCTCCACTATTGTGAACACCTACCAGTTTCCCTAGCCCCACCCAGTTGTACTACCCCGTTCAGCTAGTCCTGGTATAACCATCCCTTGCCATACTACTCTAACCCGAGTATAATGATTCTTGAATTATAAGTTATCTCACAATTAACTTAATTAATTCCTCTTAAATATTAGCATATAACCGTGTCACTAGTTATATAAAGTAAATACATCACACACTGTATTATTACCCGTATATAATATTTACTACCATTATATGTGTACCTTTACCACAATATCCACACATGTATTATACGTACATCCATCCCTTCGAGTATACCCTCGCCGGATGATTCCCTCTAAAATGCTATCTCACTAGGTGTGCTGACAAAACCTAGTTATCCAAGTTGGAATCGCTCACCAACTTGGCCCAAAATATAAACGTAGTGGAGGCGGTCATATTCCTTCCCTGAAAGTGAGATACATCCATCACCCATATATACCGGACGCTATGACCTGGGGATATACTCGCCCTACTCCTCAAGCTAGGAGATTCACCCACATCGAGCAACCTCCCTTGATAGCATTAGAGTATATAAATTGAATAAATATCTAGTCACTGATATTTAATATCACACACAATATATACACGTATATATATACTATCACTACACCGTATATATATATAATATAAACCCCGGCTTTATCGTGTACTCAAAATCCCGTACACTGCTTGTAATTTCTTGAGTCTGTGGCCCGGCTCAACGTAATTAATTTTCTCACTTAATAATTTATGATCCTCCCGAGTCTATGTCCGACTCTAATATAATTAATTCACGCCTCAATTAATATAATACTTTCCCCGAGTCTGTGGTCCGACTCTAATTAAATTAATTAACACACCCATTAATTTAATACCTCCCCGAGTCTACAATGCGACTCTAATTAAATTAATTAACACACTTATTAATTTAATACCTCCCCGAGTATACAATCCGACTCTAATTAAATTAATTAACACACCCATTATTTTAATACCCACCCGAGTCTACAATCCGACTCTTATTTAATTAATTTACACGTTAATTAATCAACACAAATTCGAGTCTGTGGTCCGACTCTAATATAATTAATTTACACAATAATTAATTTATACTAAATTGAGTTTGTGGTCCGACTCCCAATGAATTAATTTAGAAATTAATTAATTTATACCAAACTCCGGGTCTACAACCCGACCCTAAACTAATTAATTACAACATCAATTAATTTAATACTTTTCTGAGTCTACCTTCCGACTCAACCTTCATTAATTATTACATCCATTAATTTAATAACTTGGTGTCACCCAACTATTATCCCCGGACTCACATACTTAGCCCGTAACTTAATATTTCCCGAGTCTCTGTTCCTATCACAAAGAAACACACAATAGGCATTCACAACCCAAGTAATCCTATAAAATAGTAGGTATTTACACAACCCAATTCTTCATACTTGTACGTAATATATTTCTCTCTAATATTCACCGTACTTGTTTGCTTTACGGATTTATTTCACTTTTGTATTAATTCAAGTATTCACATAACTCTAAGGGTCCTAGTTACCCCTTGTTATATCAACTCAGTAGTTACCCTTGTTAACCCACTGACCTAACGAATTTAAGCTCGCTCATGCTTTTCCGTAATTATATTCTTATCATCTCGAATTAGAGTACGTCACAATCAAGCCTACGAATCTCCACCTTAACTCTCTCACAAAATTAAAGTTCAACACTAAATCATAGACCTACTTCCATATCATTATTCCATCAATATATTTCATCAAGGTCCCAAACACTTCGCCGATAAAATTTTAGACATTTGAGGCTTAAAAAGAAAATTCTCAAATTTTCTGGCAGATTAAACACCCTCTAGTAAAATTTTGATTTCTCCCTCTACAGAACTCCGATTGACCTGATTCCAGGTTCATTGGATATCTAGGAGAAATATATTTCAAGTAATGTATGGTTCACACTCTAATTCGAAGTAGAATTCAAATCGCACACCTTTAAAGTCACGTCAAAATTCTGGCAGATTACTATGTTGACAGATCAAACACCCTATAGTAAAATGTCGATTACTCTCTCTAAAGAACTCCGATTGATCTGATTCCAGGTTCATTGGATAGCTAAGAGAAATACCTTTCCAGGCATATATGGTTCACACTCTAATTCGAAGTACAACTCAAATGGTATACGTTTAAATTTGTGTCAAAAATTTAGGCAGGTTGACATCTTGTGTTCATCAATTAAACCCTAAGTCATTCAAGATTCATGTTTATCATCGAAGAACTCATAAAGATTCCGTGTTAACCATAAATTATATTCATATTTCATTTTATCTTTACTTAGGGATATATAATACACCTATTTCTAACTTTGAATCTCATTCAATAGCTACATGAACAAAACCCCCATTTTTATACGCATTTATCCCCAAAACGAATTTTGGTTTACACATCACTATGATATGAATTGATTATCATCAATTTAGAGATCACAACAGTTAACCACTTGCCTGTAAGTGTTCGTAGTGTCTGATCCGTTGGCGTAGTCCCTCAATTTGGCTCTAATAACCTCCAATTTGTTCTTGATTTGGTTTCCCCCAAATCTCCTCTCAAACCCTAGGTTTAGAGTTATGTTGGCTGCCATTCTTTAATCTCCCCATTAGGTTAAAAACCCTTAATCCTGTTTTTCACCTAATGGGATTAATTAAAGTGGCCCAACTCGCCCCGTGTGTGTAATACCCCGTACTTTTGGCTATATTTATTTTTGAGATTAATTAATTAAATGCGTATTAATTGGAAATTAATCCGGGTTATAAATACTAACGAGATGCGAGTTGGTATTTGATTATGTGCATACATGTTTTGATATATGTATTTGGTATTATAAAAGTTGTCGTGAGATTTATATACGGCATTTTAGAAATTTTGTTGAGACGCGTGGGACCGCCGCGTCACGGTGTAATATTTTGATTAAAAAAAAGTGAATTTAAAATCTATAATCCATATGGTCATTTTGAGTGCGCCAACGCGTCCGGAAGGGTCGAGATAGTCAGAAAACACTAGCCGGGGGTGTAGTTTGGGTCCCGGGGTATTTTTAGGCCATACCGGCATCATAAAGGGTATTTTGGTAATTTTACATTTTGAGGAATTAAAAGTGACGAAAATTAGAGATGTAAATCTGATGTGGATTAAACCCACTAAGCCCATTAACCAAACCATATTAACCTAGAAGGCTACGTAGGTTATTAGAAGAGTTTTCTAAGTTCCCAAATCAAAATCCTAGCCACCTTAAGCCACCATTGGAGAGGAAGCTTGGAGAGAAGAAATTCTGCAGAAAAGTTCTACCAAACCTACACCAAACTCAGAGACAATCAAGGCAAGTGACTTTATTCCATTTAATTTCAGAGAATGTCTCTTCCATGTTAGAAATTGAGGAATTTTAATTGTTCTTGAAAGATGAATGAAAACCCATGTAGTTTGGAGTTTAGAACTTGAAAATTTTGAAGAGAATTGCATGTAGAATGATAGGTTGATGATTTCTCTCATGATAATTGTGATTAGAAGAAATTAAAACGGATTAAATTCTGGGATTTGATGATGATATAAATCTAGGGTCCATGTTCTTGATAAAATTGGGGAAAAGTATAAAATTTTGTGATTTAATGATGTTTAGGATGCATTAATGTATTAAAAGATGTTAGTATAGGACCTTAGCATGTTGTAGTATGATTAGAGGACTTAAAACTCTGTTAGAACGAACTTTGGAGAAGGATTGAGGTGTTAAAAATGGTGAGAAACGTAACTTAGAAAATCTGGGACGAATCTGGTAGCTCGTTAGAAGCCCCTACCCAGGTCGTTCGAATGAACTCGTTCGAACGAGCTTCTAACGAGTTGACCAGTCGCTGCTAACGAGAAGGGGTCTCGTTTGATATCTCGTTCGAACGAGATATCGTTAGAAGGTACAGTTCGTTCGAACGAACTGGAATCTCGTTCGAACAGCCTCGTTCGAACGAGACTTCTAACGAGTTGACAGAGGAATCTCGTTCGAACAGTCTCGTTCGAACGAGACTTCTAACGAGTTGACAGTTTGGTCCTTTTTGGACTGTTTTGATTTTTGGAGTCCCGTAAACTTGTTCGAGGATATAGATGACCTTCCTTTGATGATGTAAGGATAGATTTGGGACTTTTGGGTTATTAAGAGGAGTAAACCATATACGCGAGTTATATTAAATGAACCGTTTGGGTTGAGACGTGAGTGTCTACTACGACGTGAGAATCGATTATGGCGCATATGACGATAAATCGGAATAATATAAGTGTAGATATTATAAGTTAGTACGAGAAAGAGATATGTACTACGATTAAACTACGGGATTACTAAGTCGTGTGTTTACTTAGTATTGGTATATGAATTGTGTGTATGACATACCTACCATACTTGCTATCACGGGAGGTTTGCGTTCGCTTAGGGCCCTCTAATCCTTGTGTTGCCCGGATTTAGACTGGTTACCTCGATGAACATAGGTCAGAGAAAGACTTATTGGGATGTTAATAAGTCCGCTGATCGTGGGAGCGTAGGTATGTACGTGACCCATGTGATGTGACTGTGTTCGCCTCCACTATTTGTGATTTGTGTTATCGGAACTATTCCTGAGTGATTCGGAATATGTGATCCTTATGTGCGTGATGTACCGGGATGGATAGCAGAGTATGTGTGCACCGCAGCTTAGTTCTCGGGGTGCTTATACTGTATATTTATGATGTGAATAATATACACTTAATAATTGGGAACCTTCATGTTAATGTTGTGAATATAATTACGGTTTTACTTCGAGATATATCGCAAGTTAACTGATAAGTATATATATTGCATATTGAACATCTGAGTTACGTTAAACCCCTACTTAATTACGAGCGTTATTATGTTAAGAGAACCGAGTAATAAGGGTAGGACCTATGATAGTCTAGCTAGATATGTTGTCACGTAGCTAGTAGTCTGTATCACTCTAGATGGGTACTTACGTTAGGAGTGCACAGTTAGACGAGAGGTGAGAATATCATGTGAGTGCACGTCCTAACATCAACTTTGCATTTAATGTTTTAAATGTTTTTAAAGCACTTGCAGGTTTTTAAAATATAACTCCACATTCGGGCTCTGACCCGTTTGCTTTTCAAATCTTTTTCTTGTAAAACCATTTTAGGTGCCCAGCCACAGGGACACCAAGCATAGGATTCTCATTCAGGTGACGAGCTGTAGCTGTTTGTGGAAGCTACAGGGATTTGCTTGTAGACGCTTCTATCTTTTGGACTCCAAAGTCACTATCTATCAGTTGTAGGGCATGTTGCCCATTTCTATTTAGAGACATCTTTTACATTACAGTTTTCAGACTTTGATTTGTATTGTTTTAGCATTCGATTATTTATTTCAGTATGGGATTGTAGTGAGGAGTTTTCCTCCAGACTTTATTTACACTATGTGATGGTTATTCGTTTTATTTCAGTATGGTGAATGGTGTTGTTATTCGTTATTACACTTGTTGCATGTTAATCAGACTTATATTAAAATTTGGCAACTTACTTTTTAAATACTAGGTGGTTAGTAATAATAAAATGTTTTCGACAGTGATGCTATTAACTGAGCCAACTTGGCATTTTGAATTAATTTAATAAAGGAGTAGCTACCTGGTATTTAATTAGTCGGGGTGTCACAGTGTGGGCCCGGCTATGCCCAAAAATACCCCGAGACCCAATTACTACCCCGGGTACACTTTTCTGAATATCTCGACCCATCCGAACTCAACCGCACACTCAGAATTGGAATCCGAATTAATTTATAAAAATCCTTATCTCACACCCAATTTAGTCTATACCGACTCCCGGCTGGGATAAGTGTATACCTCGTCATTAATACTCGAAATGACGAAATTAAATTATTACTATTCACTGAGTAAATTAATTTCCCTAAACATTAACCATTCACTCCCCGATTAATATTTAAATATATATATTGCCATAATTAATTCAATTAAAATTACAACACACCAGTAATTTAAAATTCCCGAATTAATTAAATATTAACTATACAAAAATACGGGGTGTTACATACTCCCCCCCTTACAAAGGAATTTTGTCCTCGAAATTAAGATAAACCTAGTGTTCCAATATTCACATATTACTCACTAGTCATGTGCCTCCAAGCCCCGCTATATATATCCCATCCGCTTCTAACCATACGTTACACAAGCATGCATTTAAAACTTGTCAGGGCGCCCATACACCCTATACCCGTGCTTAACCGCACAAAATTTGTCTATTAACCCGGGTGCCCATACACCCTATCCCCGAACTCTATCGCACGAAAGTTACCCGACTATGCTAGTCGTAACCCGTAATATAACTTCGAACCCGTAGTTATATTACATATATATATATATACATATATAATTACTGCCCGGGTACTCAACCCATGCTACGTCCAAATATCTCCCCATAAATACTTATCTCTCAACACAAAAGAATATACGCTTACCCTTATGCTACCAAAGACAACATAATACCGCGCCCTTACTACCACTATTCCTTGCGCAAATAAACCCCGAGCTATCTCTCTTTGCTCGAAAATCAATTTAACCACCCTGATTCACTTCAGTAAACATCCCCACTTACCGAGATAAAATGTGAGAACACAAAACCTCACTATGTGCCATCGCACCACGCAATACAACATATATATCCACATATATATAGGCTATACGCCCTCTCCGGTGATACCTAGTACCAACCATACCCTGGTGTCGCGGACACCAAAATTTAACTCCACTATCGACAATAGTTAAATTCCATCGCTATCCAGCCGATGTTTAATAAGTATTATCAACCCTACTCCCATAATTCTCGAAAGTAGTAATTCCTCGCATAATTCAACCAATCACTCAGTGTACGCCTCCACTCTCCCATGAAGAACACTATGGAACTCCGCTACCTTACGGAAAGTTTACCCACATGCTATGGCTGCTACCGCCAACACACCCACTAAGTTCGACTCACCTGCGAACTCTAGTGAAAAGTAAGTCTTATACTGTGACATCCCCTTTGTCACTCAACAATATACCCCATGCCCCTAGGGTAAAATAATTACTTCTATACTCCAGCTGCAACGGCTGGTTCTCGATTTTTGGAGCAGCTTCTCCCTGCCCGAATGCACCCGTGACTTGCTTTAGTGGCTGTACGTCCAGGACCTCGTCCTGTAGTTGACCCCTGCCTCGCTTAAGGCAATATCTCTTCATGTGTCTCGCTTTTCCCACAACCGAAACACTTTCTAATATGTTCACCCTGCCACTGATCCCTTCCATGCCAACCTTGTTGGAATTCCTAGCCATCCCGCCAATAGCCTCCAGTTCTAGATCGTTTGGCATGATTTTCTTGCCGGAAATCCTGCCCCTGATCTCCCCCAATCTGCTGCTGGGATACCCCACTTGTATTATTCCCTTCTGCCTCATCCGACTGGTTAATCCCCACTCCTTTCCCGCTTCCTTTTGCGTGGAAGCGATATTCCCAACAGTGCCGGAGTGTTGCGTTAATGACATCAGTATAACCTACTAATGCAGAATTATCAATTAAATGTTGTCTGATTCTCCAGACTAACCCATCCATAAACTTCGCTTTCTTTATCTTTTCCTCGCTTACCTCATCCGGTACAAAATTTGCTGACGAGTGAAATCTTCCTCATAATCGGCCACTGAACGGTCTCCCTTGAGTCATCTCACAAAATTTTCTCCTCATTTCGGTCTCAACCGCTGGAGGATAATACTTGCGGTCGAACCGCACCCAAAACTCTGTAATAGCTAGTGTGTCTCTTTCCTCAACTTTGGTGATCGACTCCCACCACTGTAGCGTTGCTCCCACTAAACTAAAAGTGGTTAGCATTTGCTTCCGCACCTTATCACAATCTCCTATGCGTAGGTAACACTGGATATCTCTCTTCCTTGGCACGCTAGTACTACCGCTGAACCCCCTCGCAACTCTAGTGGGTTCCTACTAAAAATAACCTCTCTTTCTTATTTCCACCCCGACGACCCTGCGTGAGTCTGAACATCCGGCGCCACTAACACTTGTGGCGGATCCCGTGGAAAGTACCCTTCCGTTGTGACCACCGTCGTTTCAACTGTGTGTGCCACTATTTCAGTTACTTGTGCTGTCAAAATCATCTCTGGCGGTAGCTGCGGTAACTCTTACTCCTGACGAGCCTCCCTCGTCCCACCTCCCCCTGCTACCCTAGCTGCTCTCCCTCTCCTGGGCGTCATCTGGAATGAGAATCTAATTGTATGAGTTCACTTTGAAATATAAATTCGTAGAAGAACGTATATGCGCATACGTATGAGAATACAACGATCCTATGATAGGGCTCTATATCAAAGATTGCTAAGCCGAAGCGTGAAAAGCCGCACAGATCCTAAGGACACTAGAACCTGATGCTCTCATACCATCTGTGACACCCCGCCTAATAAAATACCGGGTGATCAGTCCTATACCAAATTAAAATAGGAATCCCAGTTGGATCATCCTTAGCATCACTGTCGAAAACTTTTTAAAACATACTAACCACCTAGTATTCCAAAAACTGGTGCCAAATTTTAACTTTTTAATTTAACAAAATAGTACATGCGGAATTAAATATAAACCATTCACACAACTGAATAAATCAACTGAATAATTAATTTAAATAACTTGCCGAATAAACCATCGGCCACCAAAGTAAAATAATCCAATACAAACATCAAACACCTGAAGGATTACATCTGAAAACTGTACTGAGAAGTCTGGGCGACAAGCCCTAAATAAAACTGAACTGAGAAATGATTCCTACTCTAGGAATGAATAAACGATGTGTCTAATCCAAACTTCTGCTAGCATCCACATATGCTGCAGCTCCGTGTCCTTGGAATAGAATATCAATCCTGGCGTCCCTGTGGCTGGACACCTAAAAGGTTTTGAAAATAGTTTTATAGCAAGGGTTAGAACCCAAAACATTTTGAAAATATTTAGCAGGTGAATTAACTCCAGTTATTTAAAATGCATGAATGCGCTTCATATTTAAGTTAGTGTCGCACTCCCTTGTGGACATTCTCACCCCTCCACTATTGTGCACACCTACCAGTTACCCTAACCTCACCCAGTTGTACTACCCCATTCAACTAGTCCTGGTATAACCATCCCTTGCCATACTACTCTAACCCGAGTATAATGATTCTTGAATTATAAGTTGTCTCACAATTAATTTACTTAATTCCTCGTAAATATTAGCATATAACCGTGTCACTAGTTATATAAAGTAAATACATCACACACTGTATTATTACCCGTATATAATATTTACTACCATTATATGTGTACCTTTACCACAATATCCACACATATAATATACGTACATCCATCCCTTCGAGTATACCCTCGCCAGATGATTCCCTCTAAAATGCTATCTCACTAGGTGTGCTCACAAAACCTAGTTATCCAAGTTGGAATCGCTCACCAACTTGGGCCAAAATATAAACGTAGTGGAGGCGGTCATGTTCCTTCCCTGAAAGTGAGATACATCCATCACCCATATATACTGGACGCTATGACTTGGGGATATACTCGCCCTACTCCTCAAGCTAGGGGATTCACCCACATCGTGCAACCTCCCTTGATAGCATTAGAGTATATAAATTGAATAAATATCTAGTCACTGATATTTAATATCACACACAATATATACACGTATATATATACTATCACTACACCGTATATATATAATATAAACCCCGGCTTTATCGTGTACTCAAAATCCCGTACACTGCTTGTAATTTCCTGAGTCTGTGGCCCGACTCAACGTAATTAATTTTCTCACTTAATAATTTATGATCCTCCCGAGTCTATGTCCGACTCTAATATAATTAATTCACGCCTCAATTAATATAATACTTTCCCCGAGTCTGTGGTCCGACTCTAATTAAATTAATTAACACACCCATTAATTTAATACCTCCCCAAGTCTACAATCCGACTCTAATTAAATTAATTAACACAGTTATTAATTTAATACCTCCCCGAGTCTACAATCCGACTCTAATTAAATTAATTAACACACCCATTAATTTAATACCCACCCGAGTCTACAATCCGACACTTATTTAATTAATTTACACGTTAATTAATCAACACAAATCCGAGTCTGTGGTCCGACTCTAATATAATTAATTTACATAATAATTAATTTATACCAAATTGAGTCTGTGGTCCGACTCCCAATGAATTAATTTAGACATTAATTAATTTATACCAAACTCCGGGTCTACAACCCGACCCTAAACTAATTAATTACAACATCAATTAATTTAATACTTTTCCGAGTCTACCCTCCGACTCTACCTTCATTAATTATTACATCCATTAATTTAATAACTTGGTGTCACCCAACCATTATCCCCGGACTCACTTACTTAGCCCGTAACTTAATATTTTCCGAGTCTTTGTTCCTATCACAAGGAAACACACAATAGGCATTCACAACCCAAGTAATCCTATAAAATAGTAGGTATTTACACAACCCAATTCTTCATACTTGTACGTAATATATTTCTCTCTAATATTTACCGTACTTGTTTGCTTTACGAATTTATTTCACTTTCGTATTAATTCAAGTATTCACATAACTCTAAGGGTCCTAGTTACCCCTTGTTATATCAATTCAGTAGTTACCCTTGTTAACCCATTGACCTAACGAATTTAAGCTCGCTCACGCTTTTCCGTAATTATATTCTTATCATCTCGAATTAGAGTACGTCACAATCAAGCCTATGAATCTCCACCTTAACTCTCTCACAAAATTAAAGTTCAATAGTCAATCATAGACCTACTTCCATATCATTATTCCATCAATATATTTCATCAGGTCCCAAACACTTCCCCGATAAAATTTTAAACATTTGAGGCTTAAAAAGAAAATTCTCAAATTTTCTGGCAGATTAAACACCCTCTAGTAAAATATCGATTTCTCACTCTACAGTACTCCGATTTACCTGATTCCAGGTTCATTGGATATCTAAGAGAAATATCTTTACAGTAATGTATGTCTCACACTCTAATTCGAAGAAAAATTCAAATCGCACTCGTTTAAAGTCACGTCAAAATTCTGGCAGATTACTATGTTGACAGATCAAACACCCTGTAGTAAAATGTCGATTACTCCCTCTAAAGAACTCCGATTGATCTGATTCTAGGTTCATTGGATTCCTAAGAGAAATACCTTTCCAGGCATATATGGTTCACACTCTAATTCGAAGTACAACTCAAATGGTATACGTTTAAATTTGTGTCAAAAATTTAGGCAGGTTGACATCTTGTGTTCATCAATTAAGCCCTAAGTCATTCAAGATTCATGTTAATCATCCAAGAACTCATAAAGATTCCATGTTAATCATCAATTATATTCAAATTTCATTTTATCTTTACTTAGGGATATATAATACACCTATTTCTTACTTTGAATCTCATTCAATAGCTACATGAACAATACCCCCATTTTTATACGCATTTATCCCCAAAATGAATTTTGGTTTACACATCACTATGATATGAATTGATTATCATCAATTTAGAGATCACAACAGTTAACCACTTGCCTGTAAGTGTTCGTAGTGTCTGATCCGTTGGCGTAGTCCCTCAATTTGGCTCCAATAACCTCCAATTTGTTCTTGATTTGCTTTCCCCCAAATCTCCTCTCAAACCTTAGGTTTAGAGTTATGTTGACTGCCATTCTTTAATCTCCCCATTAGGTTAAAAACCCTTAATCCCGTTTTTCACCTAATGGGCTTAATTAAAGTGGCCCAACTCGCCCCGTGTCGGCCCGGCTATACCCAAAAATACCTCGAGACCCAATTACTATCCCGGGTACTCTTTTCTAACTATCTCGACCCATTCGGACTCAACCGCGCACTCAGAATTGGCATCCGAATTAATTTATAAAAATCCTTATCTCACACCCAATTTAGTCTATACCGACTCCCGGCTGGGATAAGTGTATACCTCGTCATTAATACTCGAAATGACGTAATTAAATTATTACTATTCACTTCGTAAATAAATTTCTCTAAACATTAACCATTCACTCCCCGATTAATATTTAAATATATATATTGCCATAATTAATTCAATTAAAATTACAACACACCAGTAATTTAAAATCCCCGAATTAATTAAATAATAACTATACAAAAATACGGGGTGTTACAATGATATAATGTTATCGATACCGCCACAAAGCTCAAATTACACACACGAGTCTAGGGCTAACGAACACAGTGACTTTATCTAGCCACGTCACTTATACCTCTTCCTTGAGGTAAAACTCATAGCAATAACTTCGCCCTGCTCCTTACTATCATCTTACTAGTCCTCTTAACTTCTTCATTAAAAGGAAACTCCACTATGAGCTTCAACCTTAAAGCTCCAACTAAGGCCCACCTCCTGCCTCCATCCAAGCCCCGCACACGATTATCAAACGAGCGCGTAAAAGATCACTATAATCTTATAATATGGCAGGAGAACCAAATCTCACAAGAGAAATCAACAATCCTAATCTTGAGGCTCTATAACAAATCGAGAGCAACGCTGAAAGCGTAGTACGTCCGCACAGATTCCTAAGGACACTAGAACCTGATGCTCTGATTCCATCTATGACACTCCGCCTAATAAAATACCGAGCGATCACTCCTATATCAAATTAAAACAGGAGTCTCATATGGATCATTCTTAGCATCACTGTCGAAAATCCATTCAATTACTAATAACTTATTAGCCCGGTGTCAAAATTTTAACTTTACTACTCTTTTTAACAACTTCAAAATTAAAACATCCACACAGTTTTGCTGAAATGAAACTAAAATGAAATAAAAATAATCGAACACTCGCTCAAAATATACAACCATATCGAATGATGCTCTAAAAGAATAAATAAATGCAATTGGACCATTGGCCCGGATATTTATACCTTACCTCCTATCTAGAGTACAAGAATGGAAGCGACTATCAAAAACCTGCATGAATCCACAGCTGCTACAGTTGACGTCTGACTCGAAAGATGTGTCATCCAGGCGTCCCTGTGTCTGGACACCTATGTATATATATATATATAATATAGGAAGAAAAGAAAATAGTTAAACGGGTCAGAGCCCGAGTTTTGAAAATATTTAGCAAGTGCATAAATGCATTATTATTTTGAAAAAGGTTTTATCTCATATTTAAGTTTGGTATCGCACTCCCATGAGATACCCCTCACCTCTCCACTAACAGTGCACTCCTAACTCATCCCTCTAAACATCCTAGTCAAGCTACCCTGCTAAACTAGTCTATCACCCAACCAGTATCAGCCCTAGATAGTCCAAGAAATGTACTAGGGGCTAAACTTCTCTCCAGTCTCAACACTAAGCCATGTTCGTGCGTGGGGTGTCTCAAAAAGCAAAATCTAAATAAGGAACCCCCTGAGACACTACTACGCGGCAAGGTCGATCGTCGAGATCCGCCAGTCCCTCAGTACAGAATATATATAAATTTATATATACCATAAGAATTACTAATATTAGAGTACTAAGGATTAAACTTCTCCCCAGTCTCAACACACTGCCATATTCGTGCGTGGGGTGTCTCGCAAAGAGAAATCCAAACAAGGAACCCCCCGATACACTACTATGCGACAAGGTCGATCGTCGGGATCCATTAGACCCTCGGCACTCGATTTATCCATATAAACACCTATTACCATATACATCCGGATCTATCTCCCGAAATGAGAATTCATTTATTTTATTTCCCTTTATCTCAAAACTTTTCCATTTCCCTTCTCATATCCAGGAAATGTATTTAGAAGCCAATTCATTGTCATGAATTGCTTTAACAAAACATATAACTTTTCAAAAGCCACTTTTATTATCATAAAAATGCTTTTCCATTTCAAAATATCCCATTTCCCTTTTTATATTCACGAAATGTATTTAAAAGCCATTTTCATTATCATAAAAATGCTTTTACCATATCATATGCTTCCACACCCCTCCTTCCATCTGGGAGTGTTACCGAAGCCAAAACCTTTATCCCATTTCCCTTCTTCCATCCAGAAAATGTAAATTAAAGTCAATTTATTATCATAAATTGCTTTAACATATAACACGTTCTAAGACCTCCCGTCCGGGTTTCCCCACTGTGCGCGCCCCTAAATGGCTATCATCTTCCAGGGCCTATCATCAAGACAACCTGGGATCCTACAACGCAAGAAGTCGGGAAGCGGCCATATGCCTACGGGATAGTCAAGACCACACTGTTAATTTGTCAGGGGGTTTCACCATATGCACGCAACTTCCCTTATGATAGCGATTTACAGAGGTGTGTAACCATAATTTATTAATAATGAAAAATCATTTACCTTTTTTCCATTTTGAAAATATTCATATATTATTTTCAAAATCCTTTATCTCAAATTATATATATATATATATATATATATATATATATATATATATATATATATACACTTTAATCACATAGTATATACATATACCATATATTCCTCCTAGAATATATAAAAATGGCCATATTTGCCAAACCATCTATCGATGACCAATAATCCCAACGATTCTCTCAAATAATCATAATCATGCATTCATATATGCATAATACAAAACCCAAAGTATATTATTACTTTGATAATCAATATATATACCTAAATCCCATCTACGGATTCATTTGGATGTCTCGACTTATACTATTTCTCATTAAGAGAATATATATCTATATTCTCAATTTATACTAATTATCTTATAGGATACACTCGCTCCACAATCGATTATAATTATGCTTCCTATACGCATAATCGTGTAGGCTTAAATGCCCATAAACACTAACCTAGGAATTTATTCTCCGGATCATGCCCTACACCAATTTAAGACGTTCTCATTCAACTAGAGGTTTATTTACCCTCAAAACTATTATTTGGAAGTTCCATTATCATCACTAGGAACCCCCATAAAAACCCTAAATGGTAATTCAACTCCCGACATTTAAAAGGGAGAAAATTGGAAATTCTGGCCTAAGCGAATCGATTCACCCCTATAGCGAATTGATTTGGGTAGACGAATCGATTCGGTTCCCAATCCGAATCGATTCGGAAAGTATTCTGCAAACAGGTCTGCAAATGGCGAATCGATTCGGTTTGTACCCGAATCGATTCGACCCACTGCAGAAACCCAATTTCCTTTAGGCGAATCGATTCGGCTTGTACCCAAATTGATTCGGCCAGTTCGAGGGCTACAGTTTGGCCAATTTTTCACATTCTAAAATACCCAAACTCAATCCAATCTCCATTTAAATCCTAACTTGGATTTATTCCTACAAACCCAAAGTTTTAATATCTCCTCAAATTCTTTAGAGGTCCTAACAATCCTTTTAAGAACCCCTAATATTTATCTCCAATAAGTTATATCTAACGATTTTGATCTCGGACAACTTTTCATAGAAAAATCACTATAAATCTAAAAAAAATCAAAAAAATACGCGGTCAGTGCCAACGCGACCGTGTCGAAAATATCTACAATTTTTATTTTTTGACTAAGAGCCGAATCGATTTGCATCAAGGCGAATCGATTCGGGAAGGACGTAGGTCACTGTTTATCGTCTTCTCCGAGACGGTTTCGGCCATTAAACCTTCTCCCAAGATTTTATCGCCTCACCCAACGTCCTACCACCTCAACCAACTTCCAATACATATATATTAAGGGTTCTAAACATCCTAGAACCCCAAACCATCAATTAATTTAGGTTAAAACCTTAGTTTCTCCAATTATAAAATTTTAGGGGTTTATTCGTTTTAACTCCCGAAAACTCGTTTTATCCACGAATACCCAACCCAAAATCTTTAGGGTTTAATTATACCAAACTAAGGTATGAGAAATTTATGCAAAAATGAAATAAAGCAAGTAAACACTTGCGTCGTGGATATAATCCGATGTCCTCGAGCCGAATCCCACGGAGGCTGGCCAAAATCTCCCCTTTTCTTCCTCCTCTCTCTCTTCCCTCTCTTCTATTTATTTTCTTTCTCTTTTTCAACCTCTGCCCCTCCTTTTATAAGGAGAAAAGGTTTTAACCCCTTAAAATCCAAAAACGACTCATTTACTCACTTACGAGCCCATTTAACTCCAAAAATTTCCCGAAACTCAATTTCGACAATCAGACACTCTTTTCCGACTATCTCGGACATTCCGAGACTCATGGCACAGTTGAAATTTCCATCCGAGGTACTTGACCACAAATCACTATTCTAACCCATAAAAGTTAATGCGGGTTTTCTAATCAAATCTTACCTCTTTTGTCGCGTTACTCAACTGCGACATATAATTAAAATACTTCGACCTGTTTAGTCCCAAAAGAAATTACAACACCCATCGAAACTCATTAAATCCTTGAGAATCCCCAAAATCACTATTTTGGGAAAGTCTCCAAATTTCCAATTTATATTTAATTATGGAATTTAATTGTCTCCAAAAGGACGGGTTGTTACATACACCAATGATTGCTTGTACCAGAGAGAGGGGTAAAGTTGCTAGATAATAGAGCAACTAGAAAACTAACATTTTTTTTTATTATAATTTTGTACGTATTTCCTAAAATTAAACATGATATATGAACTCAATGTGATCACCAAGAAAGTTAAGAGTGATGATACCTATACAAGAATGTGTAAGAAAAGCAACGGGAGTAATTAAAGCCATGTATGAGCCAAGAAAATAACACAGTTATTTTATTTCGCGTGAACTCAACTTAAAACAAAAAAAATATTAAAAAAGAAATGACTCCACCAGACAAAACTTGACACAGTTTGAATATAAAAAAATCAAATTCTTGTATTGTTTTGTTAGTAAGAAACAAAATTGTGAAAAAAATTAAATGCTTGTATTGTTTTCATATAAGTTCCTACATATTGGAAGAAACTGAACATATTTTACCTTAACATAAATGCATGTGAGTAATTGAAGTCATGTACAAGCGAAGGTTCCAAACTCAATTCAAGACTTGCTGTGAGTTAATAGTGACGTACCAGAGAGAGGAGAGTAAATGTTGCAATGTAAGAGTGAGACGATCCTATCGGTAGCGTGGGAGAAAGAGAAAATTTATGTGGATATTAACAACGTGTATCAGCGCACGAGAGAGAAGGAGAGTCACCTTAGAGAGGGAGTCCAAAAGGAGGGAGCGAGAGTAAATGAAACACCAAAAAATATTAGAGGGAAAAAACTCTGCTCTAAATGTTTGGGGAGAAAAAAATGTCATAATATGTACACCCAGGTTAGAAACTCTTAAAAGAGGTCATAATATCTATAATCAAATATGATTTTTATATTTAAACTGTAATAAAAAAAAAATACCAATATGTATAAAATGACATTTTATATTAAAAATGTCACATTAATAATAAGATTAACCTTTAAATGACATTTTTGTAATAAATGCCTTTAAAATATATTATCAACCATCCTAGAAATGTGTTTTTCTTTTAGTTCAAGAACCTATTATGACCTTCAATTCTACAGTTCCCAAGGGTTACAGCTTCTCTCTCGAGAAACCGATCAAGGGTCGATGGTACGATCTTACTTTGTTATCCTTGAGATTTAAATTTAAGAAACTATTATAAATAATAACATCTATAGAACTTCCATTATCTATAATGATCCTGGAGAATTTGCATTTGTAGATCATGATGGTGATGGCCAAAGGTGATCGAGTGGGTATAACACTCCATATAAATTATCTTTAGAAAATCGTACAATGAGGAGGTCTTTATTTACCTTTTTGGGGCGAGCGTCCACGTTTCCTATGAAGTGGATCTGCCTGATATGGGCGTAGGCCTTGGCCTCATTAAGATAAACCTTCCTTTGTGCCAACTCTTCTCCTCCCTTGCATTTTCGCCAGCTATGAAGTGACATCCAAAACACATCATCCTGACCTCATGGACTAGTTTTCTTGACTTCTATGGGAGATCTGAATCATCTTCTGAATCTTCAGTATAAGGGAAAATAGTTTTGCTTAAACTGAGTACTTGTTTTATTTTTCACTTCGGATAGTTTGGCGTATCCTAATACAAACCGTCACATACCATCATGACAAACTGACTTCAAGATTGAAGACTTCACTACATCCCACAAAGGCATAAATTAACTTTTATTTAAATTTATTCATGAAATTTATTTTGGGATGTTTATTTTTAGTAAAACTAAAATAGTTTTTTTTTTTAAGTTTTAAAAATGGGGCATTTTTATTTTAAATTTTCAAAGTTCGTTGATCTCATTCAAACGAGAAGGCATTCTCGTTTGAACGACAAGTCAAAGTCATTTGAAGAATCATTTTATCTCTACATCAAATGAGCATCTAACGAGGGCGTAGTAATTTTTCATTATTTGAAGGTCGTTTGAAGATGGTTTAAATGAGATGGCCTTGTCCTTCGAACGAACTTTATTTTCGTTCAAATGAACTACCTTTCTCGTTCGAACGAGCCTCATTTCGTTCGAATGAACCGCCGCCTTGAATTTTTTGTACGATCTATAAATATATGTTTCATTTCTAAATTTCATTGGCCTTTTTCCAAAACAAATTATGCACATTTATTGCAAAGGTTTTCACTCCTTTTGTTTACCAAAACACTTTTGATTCACAAACACATCACCAAATATATTTTGTGAATCGATTTTGAACCTTATTGAGATATATTCATTGTGGAGAGATCATCTCTATATTTGAATTGTGAACTCAAAAGGATCACAACTGAAGACTAAAGGATGAAAGTTGATCAGTGGATACCAAGGGTGGACCGCCACCTATGAACTGCTCAGGATTGAGGAGAATTATTTAGATATTTTATAAAGACTGCGCGTTGTACTTTTGGGTCATATCAAGTAGCATTGTAAGTCGACTACCTTGTAAGGCTTCGAAAGTGCAGAAATAAATATTTTCCCTTTTTAGGGATTTTTTTTTCTCATATGTGTTTGTTCTTGCATGCATAGTTAATTTTCTGTGTTTGGAATGATCATCACATGAAACTCTAAATTAATCAAACATGAAAACTTAGAAATAATTTGGATTTGTGTTTGGTGGACATTTAATTATACAAATCATTCCATTAAGATCACAAGCGCATTGTCAAATTGGTATCAGAGCCGGTTACAAAAAATTGTCGTACGATCTTTTTCCAGAAAAAAATATTTTTTTCTTTGATATCAATTTTTTGGAATTTTTTAATCTTTGAAAGACTAGATTTTAATTGATAATTTGTAAAATTGAAGGCCCATATTTGATGGTTAGAATTATGATTATTGGAAAACTAGGATGATGTATGCATTAAAAGCCATAGATGAACAAGTCTGGTTAGTTTGTGAAAGAGGGTGGATGTAACACACCATATTTCTAAGTATTTAAAATTTAATTTATTTATGTTATTTTAAATTACACGCATGATGTAATTTAAATGAATTAAATATTATGTGTTGATTAAAACATTAATCGGGAGAGAATGATTGATATTTATGTAATAAATTTATTAAGTGAATAGTAAATGATTATTTTATGTCATTGAGAGAGATGGTGAAGTGGATGTATTTGATCTCAACTGCGAGTCGTGTGTAGACTATATGGGGTCGAGATAGGGAATTATTATAAATTGACTCAAATGGAAATTTCGAGGTCACTATTGATTCCGAATGGGCCTAGATAGTCAGAATAGTGTACCCGGGGGTAATAATTGGGTCGCGGGGCCATTTAGTCATAGCCGAGCCCACACGGGGGGTTTGGGTCATTTGGTCTTGACCAGTTAGCTAATTTCAGGATTAGGGATTATAACCTAAGTCTAATTAGTTGGGGAAGCAACTAAACACATTTTAAACCCAAACAAATCAAGAGGAGGACATTAGAGAGGAGAAAGAGAGATTTCTTGGAGATTTAACACTTTCTTGCATCAGCTTTACCACCAGAGTATAATCGAAAGGAAATGAAGGCATCCTCATCACACACAATGCGAAATCAGACCTACTAGTACAAAGTCAAGAGTTTATCTTGCATGTTTTGAAGAGGTTATAATACCCATGGTAGAATTGATGAAATATTGGATGAACATTTATTTTGTGTGATAAAATAATTGAAGTAATTCATGTATTAATTAGAATAAAGATTAGAGATTTGATTTATGGGTTTAAGAAATATGAAATTTGTTAATTGAGACAATATGACAAAATTATTTTCACGTTTTATGAAGAATATGGATGAAAAGAGAAAACTAGGGTTTGTGTAATAAAAACTTTAATGAATTCTTGAGAATTATGGATTTAATGATGTAATAATGATAGAGATTCGTTAGAACTTGTTTATATACTCATATTTGATGTTAGGATAAATTATATGTGTGCTTGGGTAAGATTCATGGAGGTTGTGTTGGTTAAAAATGGTGACAATTCGTAATAGTGAAAAAGGTGAACTGAGAGGGGTTTCGAACCGGTTCGGCCTCGAACCGATTCAACCCATACCAGAACCGGTTCGGGTGGCCTGTTATACCCAGAATTTTTATTGTCCGAATTTTTAAGAAATTAATTATGGGCAAACTTTGGGGTAAGTTTAATAATTGTACAAAGAAAAGGGAAGTTTAGTAGGTACATAATCTAGGCTCAGTTATTCTTAAGGAGGGTAAAATGGGACTTGGATTGACAATGCTTAACCAAATTAGGGACGTATCGAAATTTTATGATTTAGGTTATGAGAAGAGTGAACGATAACCTAAGACTTAAATCAGTAGTATAGAGATGTATAACTATTGAATTAATAAAATGGATGAATAGAACCTTTAGGCAGTATGCAATGCTCGAAAATATGGAATAAATATTATGTGAGAGTTATTCCGTATGTCGAGTATTCGAAAGAGATAAATACTACGTACGGGTTTTTATGTTAGGTTGTGTGTGTGTGTGTGTGTATATATATATATATATATATATAGGTTGCGTGAATACCTATTGTTATGACTTGGTTATGTGTGTGAACATACCTACGCTACCTGCTATCAGGAGGTACTCGCACGGAGGGTGATCCCATCTTGACGATTCTAGTGAGGTCAGAATGTATGCCCCAGAACATAAAACTTAGGGAAGATCATTATGTCCTGTATAATAGTGGGATCGGCGTGTCATTTGCGTATGTTAGGTATTTTCATGTCCTAAAGGCTTAGAACTATGTTCGCCTTCATTGTGAGTTGTTTGATTTTGGGTTCGAGGAGACATTCTGATACGATAATGCTTGACTTGGTATGAGAGGTACACGGACATGGTATAAGAGTATGCCACCATAACATGGTTTCAGGGGATGCTATAGTCATATATATCCAAAAACTTTCACTCATTAGTTGATCCATGACTTCAAGCATTATATGTGTGATAAATATATATATATATATGTGTGATTTATCTGCTTATGTGTGGTAATAGAACCGATAAACTGTGCATATCTAAATGGAATTTAAGTAGAGAGAGTTAAATAAATGATTCAATGATAATATGTGGGTAATATTAATTTATTGATATTGTGATAGCGTGTTGTATGTGTAAACGAGGGAGCTAGACCTATTTTGGTTAGTTAGATACGTTATCTAGTTAGGCTAGGTAGCATAGCTAGGTAGGAGACATTAGGTCTGCACTTTAGTTGAGGGGTGAGGAACTCATGGGAGTGTACATTATACTAACTTGTGTATTTGATAACTGATGTAAACTATGATTTAAATACTTGTAAAATATGTTCAAAAGACTTTCTTGGGTTCTGACCCGAGTCAGATCTATTTTTCAAAACCTTTAGGTGTCCAGCCGTAGGGACGCCAAGCTTGAGGATTCTTTCTAGGGATGCGTAGCTGCAACTCTTGTGGAGTCTTTCAGGAGTCGTTGTAGACGCTTTAGTGATTCATTCCTAGTTTGGGAGTTTCATTCATTATTTCATTTGGGTGTGTTGCCCGTTCAGGCTATTTTGTACTATAGTTTATTTATTAGACTTTGGGGATTTGGTTTATTACTTCAGACTTGTATTTGGATTTTTTTTGGAACCGATGGTTTATTCTCTATTATTGATTCAGTTATTTATCGTTTGTTGGTTTCAGATATTTATATGGTGGTTGGTTTGTTACTTTATTTATTTTTCCCATGTTGTGATTATAATGAAAGATAAATTTGACAGCTGTTTAATTTGTCCAAGGTGATTTGTAATTTAAAAACTTTTTGATAGAGATGCTAAGAATGAAGCAAATGAGACCAATATTTTATTTTGATAAATGACAGATCACCCGTGGTTAAAAGATGTGGTGTGTCATAGTGGACTCCTCCCACTATCACTATTGATGATAATGTTTAGCCTACACCTGTGTCTTTATGGACAGAGAATGAATTTAAGTGGAGTAATATTAACTCTCGCAAACTTAGTGCCATTTCTGGAGCCACCACCCCTGATGACTTCCGCCTCATCATTATGTGCACCACGTCTAAGGAAGCTTGAGATACTCTTTAGCTCCCACATGAGGGTACTAATTTTGTAAAGGCATTTAAGCTTCAAAATTTGACCACCCAATTTAATACCATTACCATGCTAGAGTCCGAGTCATTTGAGGAGTTTTAAGCACGTTTGTCGGACATAGTTAATTCGAGTTTTAATTTGGATGAGAATATTCTTCAGATGAGAGTTATTAAGAAAATTTTGAGGTCCCTCCCTGCTTGGTTTATTCCTATGGTCACCGTACTTAATTCGTCAAGGATCCTAGATACTCTTAGCTTAGAAGAACTTATAGGAGATCTTCAAAAGTGTGTTATTGATATGTTCCCTAAACCCATTGAACTTAAGGATGTAAGGATTGCATTAAAGACTCAAACTAAAAGAAAGAAGAAAGAAAAAGTTTGTGAGTCTGAATCTGAGGTTGATATTGATTTTGATGAGTAGAACTTTTTACAAAAAAAATCAAAAAGTTTCTCAAAATTTTCAATGAAAATTCTTCCAAAGAAAATATTTTTGAGAAAAATAAAAATAAAAATAAGGGCACCCGCGGGGGACAGAAAGAGGAAGAGATTAGGTGTTACGAATGTGATGTTAAAGCGCACAAGGAACATAAATGTCCCACTAGGCTAAAGAAAAAGGGAAAGAAAGTTCCAAATAAATACACTCTTAACGATAGGGATGTCGAGTCGATTGATTCAGCGGTAGAATCACCACATGAAACATGCGTTGCGTTCATGGCGATTCACATTAACACTTTTAGTTTGTACCACGCCGGGGAGGAAATATCTAAATGTGAAAGCCTTGATGATGTTACGATCCATTCGGGAGATAGCAAATGTGAGGAAGTTTGAGTGAGGGAGAAGGTGGTCTCCAAAAGGCTTTTAGTGATCTTTACATTAAGACTTTGAAAACTAAAAGGCTAAATAAAGATTTGTCTCTTAGGGTGTTACATTTGGATAGAAAGTGAAAGTTTTGAGAGAGTGTGAGGAACGAGTGAGTCAAATTAAGAAGGTGTTTATTTATAGATCAGTTGCTTATAGGTAGAGAAACGATCGATTTGACCAACACCATGGTTAGTCTTACGAAAGATCTTAAATCTTTATTGGAGACTCATAAGAAACTTGAAGCCTATATATCCTAACTCGAGAGAAATCTCGAACGTACCTAGGAGGTCAAGGTCCTTTTAGAGGACATATCTAAGGTTAGAAAGATGCTCTTTATTCCCACTTTAGGTAGAGTAGAGATTTAAGGTATAGGTTATGACAGTGCATCCACTTTCCATGCCGCACCCGAGCTGGTTCCCTAGTTTGTTTGAAATCCTTATATCCATGGACCTAACCCACCTAGGAAAGCTCGTTCTAGACATTTTGAGAAAGGTGGACCCAAGATCGTGTATGTTTGTTCCCATTGCAAACAAATATGTCAACTTAGAGAGCATTGCTTTAAATTAGGGATAGTGTCTTATATTAATGTTCCCCGATTTTCTCGCACATAAGTTCTCGTACGCACTACCACATATGTTTCTTCGCATGTTCCCACACATCACTTGAGAGATTTTGAGAGCTTTAGAGAGAAATTCGAGTTTTTAGTCAAGACTTCACAAAATTCTGTGGAGTTTTTTTATATTATGTCACCTCCTTTTAAGAACTCCTCATGGCCTAATGATTGAGGTTGCGACTTGTTACTAGAATAGGGTATTTTTCATGCTCATATTTTATATCTCTATTTCTAATGTGTACTAACATTGTAGTTATATTTTTCATTTTGATGTATTTTTGCAAAATTCCAAATAGAGATCTGTTTTTCTTGAAAAATACAAAAATATTTTCGATTTTAAAAAGAAATAAAAAGGCAAAATGATTTATTTGATAAAAAAAAAAAAAAAGAGTTTTGTATTTTTTTGCACCCTATGTGGAGGAGCATTAAATATGTCCGAGTCACCCATTCATTCCATATCCACGTGACTATTTTGTAGTGTTTTGAGATGTGAATCATTGCATTTGTGTTGTTTATAATGTGTGGAGTCATTAAGCTGTGATTCTATGACAACTTACTACACGTTTGACTCCTTATCTTCTTCAATGCACATGAGCACAAGTTTATATGAGTATTGCAATTACCCGTCACATGTCGAGTGTTTTCCTCTTAATTGTTCTTTAAAGAAGAACTAAATATGAAAAGCCAGATAGTAAAAAGTGGTGCATGTAAGAACCATTGACCGGAGTTAAAAAAATCATTTATTTAGTAAAATTTTTATATATTAAGCACTGGAATCTAAATGCGAAAGATAAAGCCTTTGCATGTAAAGACACCATTTGCAATGAAAAGAGACTAAAAAGATTCAAGGCACATAAAATAAAACTGTCATACCATTTTCTTTAACATTGATGCTTCGCTACAAACGAGCATTAATTTCTTCAAAATAATTGAGAGTATAATTGCTATATGTGAGATTTTGAGGGAGTCAAGTTGAGGATCAATGAGTTTTCACATACTATAAAAATCTCTAAAAAATATTACATAGTTTTGGGCATCATTGTTGTGAAAATCACTTATGGTTTTTATTTGTCGATTAAGTTAAGCCAATTTCACATGCGTTCAACATTTTACACCTAAGGCAGACTTTGAGATCTTTCGTTAGTGGTGTCTGAATCCTTCTTTCACATGTCATATGATTGTCTACGTTAATTAACCTATGGAATATGGTCACACACCTACATTTTGTTTCCATGATTCAGGTATTTTTTTCATTCTCCGTGGTGCGTTGTATTTGTAAAATTTTAAAAAAACTCGAAAATAGTTTGTAAGCCTTTGAGATTATCATTGCATATATGTTATTTATATCTTTTGTGATGATGTCTTCTTTATACGTAATTCTTTATGATTATGTTTACTCCTTCGTATATTGAGAGATAAAAGGGGGAGAATAAATTAAGGGGGAGACTTATTGATTTGATGATGATGAGTTTTATTTATAGGGGAGATTACTTTATTGCTTTATGAGTTTTTGTTTTATATTTCAAACTCTATGCATTATAGGGTATTTTTCTTTGCTTCATGTGTGTAGGTACATTATGCAAAAATCAAGTCACACCGAATGAAGTCAAAGAAACCAAAGGGAAGCACATGAAGAGAATGAAGACAAAGAATCTTATTAGGATAATTTGTCATATATGGGGATACTTTTTTGTAATATGGATATCGGTTAGGTTTGTATAATTTTCTTCCAGAATAGCCAAAAGGGGAGATTTGTAAGGGCAAATAGTTATGCTTAGGCGGAGTAATTGTTTTAAGTGCCACTTAATCTAGTTTGGTGTATCCTGATACAAACTGTCACGTACTATTACGACAAACCAAATCTAAGATGGAAGACTTCTCCATATCCCACAATGGTATAAATCAAAGTGTGTTTAAATTTGTTCATGAAATTTATTTTGGGATGTTTTATTTATATTAAAACTGAAACATGAATTTTTTTATGTTATAAAAACGAGGCCTTTTATTATAAAAATTTCAAAGTTTTAGACCTCGTTCAAACGAGAAGGCATTCTCGCTCAAACAAGAAGGCATTATTGCTCAAATGAGGCGTCAAAATCGTTCGAAGCATCATTTGATCTCTACATCTAACGATCATTTAATGAGGGTGTGTTGTTTTGCATAGTCAGAAAGTCGTTTGAAGATGGTTCAAACGAGATGGCCTTGTCATTCGAACAAATTCTATTTTCATTCAAATGAATGACCTTTTTTGTTCAAATGTGCCTCATTTTTATTCGAAGGAACCACCATCGTAAATATTGTGCACGAGCTATAAATATCTGTTTCATTTCTAAGTTTGATGGGACTTTTACCAAAATGAATTCTGCACATTTGTTGCAATGGTTTAGCACCCGTTTTGTTTACCAAAATACTTTTCATTCATAAACAAATCCCTAAATATATTTTGTGAATAGGTTTTGGATCATATTGAGATATACTCATTGTGGAAAGATCATCTCTATGGATGACTTATGAACTCGAAATGATCATGGTTGAAGACTGATGGCTAAAAGTTGAATGGTGGATACCGAAGGTGGACTACCACTTGTGGACTGCTCAAGATTGAGGAGCATTTTTTAAAGATTTTGCGAAGACTATGCATTGTACTTGCAGGTCATATGTTTGTTCTTGCATGCATAGTTAATTTTTTGTGTTTGGAACGATCATCACATGCAAACCAAAATTAATCAAAGATTAAAACTTTTTTGTAATTTGGATTTGTATTTGGTGGATATTCAATTTTATAAATCATTCGATTAAGTTCAAAAGCACACTCTCATTTATCTCATCCCATTTTTTTCTCACTCACTCTTCCTGCAGGGGGATCCTTATCGCCTTTTAGCCTTGTGCTTGTATGTATACACTCGACCATCTTTATCCATATATGTGGACAATTTTCCCCTTCTAAAGAGTCTGTTTATCTCATTCTTGAAGGCAATATATCTATCCATGTTGTGATCATGATCTTTATGAAACTCATAATACTTACTTATGTCACATTGGTTTGTTGTTGCTTTGATCTTGCCTGGACACCTAAGGTCTTTCCTTCCTCTAATACCCTAAAGGATATGGTTGATGCATATTGTCAAGGGTGTGTGCTCTTCACACCTTTTTGGATTCTCAACCTTCTTATCTTCTTGGTCCTTCTCACTGCTTTTATTAGATGTAGCTCTTAGAAGATCTGATTCCTTGCATGCAATGGCCGCTTTGGCATTCATTATTTTTCCGTCTTTGCCCAAAGCTTCGTCATGGTTTTAGGAAGTTCCTTTTCTAGGGACGAAAATAATTTCTCCACTTGTAACACACTCATTAGCCTAGTTATGTAAGTTTTTTCATTGTAATCCACTAATTCAAGTTTCTCAATATTGAAATGAATGATGAAGCCCCATGTAGTCTCATCAACTTTCTGCTTCATATTGAGGACCCTCTCGCCAAACTTTGCACCATAATGGAAATTCTAAGAAAGAGGGCGGCTAACTGCTAAAAACTTGAGATATGTTCCCATGGCAAACTATTATGCCAAATTTAAGAAGAGCCAATGATCTTACTAGAAAAATCTTCGAAACGCATTTCTTCTGGGAAAAAATAGATGTCAGCGGTTGTCTAGTACCGTTCCACATGCAAAACTTTATCAATTTTTCCATCTTACTTTGGTGTGATCATAAGGTGTTTGAACTTGGCCGGAGTTGGATAGACCACGATTGAGGGGATAAAGGGATATCCCTTTACAAAGCCCTTGTGGGGAGGTTTTTTTAAATCTAGCCATTTTTTCCCAATCAGCCTTCTAATCACTGGATGGATCCCTTCTAGGGTTGATCCTCTACAGTTTTTAGTGCTGTAGAATTGACTCTTTGGCCTTGACTTTTGGATGAGCTCTCTTCCTGAGAAGTATGCTCATCCTGGATCACTACTCTTGCACTTGTCCCATATTTGACAAAACGCTGTGTTCCTTTGGGGACTGATCATGCCATTTCTTCCCATCGTAATTTATGTTCTCGGGGAGATGCCAAGTCTTATCCTCTCGTTCAACCTGGACCCAGCCGATCAAAGGTTGATACCCTATTTAGACTTTTTAATGCACTGGGTTTGTCCTTAAAAATGGATTGATCGTCATCGTATCATATCAATCGGAGGGAGGAGGTGACACCAATATGGTATGATCGATCACGACATGACTCGAATTTCTAGGATGTGCTCTTTCTGTTATGTGATCCCAGGAATAATATCCTAGTATTATCAAGATCATGTGTCCTATACACATGCCTTCTATCTATGCAGGGAGCTGAAGGTAGCATTACTCCTCGTCTATTTGACGCCCGTCTCTCTACTAGGGTGGCAAGATTCGTCATGGGCCTAACTTATCTAGCTTGTAGTGTCTCCTTAAGATAGGCTAATCAATATTCCTCATATAACTCTTATACCTATTGGAGGGGGTGGCATTACAGCTTCTTCTATACAAATGCTTTTCGAATTATCAACCATTCTTATAAGTTAGAGGGTTATGGAAAATAGAAAGACAATTAAAGAATGGCAGAAAATAAAAATGGCTTGCATTTTCCCACAGATGACACCAATTTTGTTATTGTCTAAAATTGTTCAAGGGAATTTGTTCCTTAGCTAGTGGTTTAACAGTAATAAACAATAACAATTAATTATTCAGGTAATAAAAGGAAATAGAGAATGGAGATGAGAGACAAAGAGAAAGATAATATTTATACCCAAAAATGGTACTGTAGAAACCACATTCTAGGACCCCTTAGGTACCTAGCACCTTCCCATCTCACTTTAAACCCTTTATCGCACTCTGAGTACCGATCGAGTGCCCCCCGGGTGCCCTCGGGCCCCGTTTGACCCCGATCAGCTCTACCATAAGAGTTCTCTCTCTTCAAATATTTGAATGGAACTGAAACCCCTTTCTAATGGTCCGCTCCATGCTCAAAACAACATAACCATTCTAACGAACAAGCAATTTTACCCTAAAAATTAATCCGGAGGCCACTAGGCGCTCCTGGGCTCTGTTTAACCAAAGTCAAATCTTCAGATCGAATGATACTAAATGAATATCCAAAGGGCACTAAATAACCTTTCTAACGGTCCACCCCGTGTGAAATTTTGACCTACGGTGCTGACGAACGATCCATTTTACTCCGAGAGGTCCCTAGGTTCTTTCGAGACCGATTGACCAAGGCCAACATCCTAAACAGATAAGAACTCTTCGTAACGTTGAAGTATATCTCCTAAAATTTCTAACAGTCGACAATCTCTCGTCCAAAGGACCGACGTGCGTTTGCGAGCCACATTTGACCCAAAGGAGACTCCCAGACCTAGGAGCAGTCTAAAGGACTCTTTAAGGTCTCTCAAATACCTTTCTAAAGGTATGACCCTTGCATAATTTGGATCAACGATTTTTGTTCTACATTCATTTTTTTAGGAGAATCTGCACGGCACAACCAATTGGCAGTTCCCGAGACCTAAGGCAACCCCTGGGGTAGACCGATCGGCACCCCCGACCCTATAAATTGGGTCCATGACCTCACTCTAAGGCACAACACAACAGATACATCAACATCAGTCATCTCAAAAACATCCCTCAAATTCAACGAAGTTCCTCATGAGAAGTTCCATTCAAGCTAACATTCCCATCCTTTTCATACCCAATTTGGCAAAATATCCTTCCCTTTCATCAACATTCATCAACAGTCAAGGGATTTCATTCAAGATCAAAGATCAAGCTTTAAAGAAGGTCCAATTCCTTCTCTCTGTCTTTAAATTCCTTATTTTTGCCTAATAAACATTAGATTCATAATCTAGTTCTTACTTAGTTTATACATATTAATATCTACACTTTTATTAGTATATTTCACATACTTTATTTTCTAAAAAAATCTAAAAACAAATAAAAGAGGGTTACACCCGTAAATTCCCAACGGAATTACCCAATTTGAAAGAATGGAAACTAAAGGAAAATTAGGGTTCTTGTAGTTTATGTGAATTTTACCCCATTAAATCATGATACTTGATGAATTCGGACATGTTTTACGTTCAAAATCATGTAGTTAGGTATATGGTACTTATAGTATTATTGATTGGGAGCTTGGGGATCGTTAATGGAGATTTGGTTGAGGTTGTAGAGGTAAACTCGTAATCGAAAAAGAGCAGGTTTCGTCATACTGCTTGATCGATCGATCGATCAATAACATAGACCGATTGACGATCGATCGATCGACCCCCTTACATCGATCGATCGACCCCTCCTGGAAAACTGTATATTTTTCTTCGGTTGGTTTAGTCCGATTAAAATGTGTAGAAATCCTTCATTTCTATTGTTACAATATAATGGGAGATAGATAAGATCAGTAGGGTCTAGGTAGACCCCGTTGAGTGAAATTTAATGTAGGATGAGATTACATGTTAATTAGGGGTTATTCATACGTAGAAGAAATCATGCGTGCGTTTAATAAAAGATCGAGACCATAAGGGAGTTAGATTAGAAGGTAAGTGAGAGTACCTACTAAAATTATACTTAGGGTGATAGAATACTTCGAGAAATGAGAAGTAAGTATGGAGTAACTTATATAAGATAAGAAAAAGTGACGATTCCGTTATGCGAAATAATCGAGTGAAATGTGTTAAGGACAAATAATTATAATTATAGGTCGTGGGTGCGCACCTAATTATAATAATTATATATATATAACTGTATGATTGTGCATATAATATATACATGTGTAAAAAAAATACCCGAGCAACTTGCTATCACGTGGGTTTCTGCGCTGGGACAGTCTTATCTCGATTGGGCCTTTATGGGGGACAACGACTCGGACCCTAGAAGATAGTTGTAACACCCCGTATTTTTATTTATTATTTTAATTAATTAATTGGAATTTTCGAGAAAAATAAATTTTTGAATTTTAAAATTTTTATTAGCCAAGTATGTTGGTTATGATTTTAGAAGAACAAAACTTCAAGCGGAATTAAAACCGGAGTTAAAACGGATTTTATATTGATTTTACAATATTTTTGCCTTGTGGCATTTTTTTGGGTAAACTGACAGTTTTTCGGGGTAATCGATCGATCGACGGGGGGTAGATCGATCGACCCTCCCAGAAAACGTGCGCTGTAAGCTGTTTTTTTAAGAGTTTGGGTAGGATTAGGACTCCTAATCACTATATAACCTTGTTAATCCGTAGGGGGGCTTCTTATAATCACTTTTTCTCCAGTTTTTCACCAGAGAACACTTCCAAATATTTTTCCTCTAACACATAATCATCAACCTTCAACAAAATCAAGTTTTTGTCACAAGTTTTGGCACAAGTTTTTGAAGGCTTAATTGGGGTTTAATCAAGATCGTTCAAGAACACACTTTTGCTAATTTTTCGAGAGGAATCCAGATTTCTAATCAGATTTTCAACACGATCTTTACAGGCATGAATACTCTATTCTTTTCCTTTAGTATTATGAATTTTAAGTTTCTCCTAAATACTTAATTACATGATTTCTTAAAAATAATTAGTAACTTAATTAGAAAAAGTGGATACTAATTATGGGGCTGTTTTTATAAAATCTTTTAATCTGAATAATATTCATAACCCTTTGGGTACGTAGGATTGATGAGCCATTTTGGGTTTTATTGGTGTATGTTGCATGTAGAAAAATTCTAGTTTTAAAATAAATGATTTTTTGGGTGCGTACAATTCATGTAATACATGTAGAGATAATAAAATTTGGTTTGATGAATATAATATGAAAACTTGGTATATTTTGATTTCAAATAATTAAATGAGATTATTTGGGTATTGTTGACGTTGTGATAATTAAATTAAATATTTAATTGAATTGGTCTATCATGCATTGTTTTATACATTGATTAATTATTCTTGTTGGCGTGACTTGTTGGTATTATTAAATATCATTGTGACGACGGGTTGTTGGGTAATTTTTGCTATCCCTATATTTTAGGATGCCTTCGAGGTATGGGACTAGTGGGTAGGCCTTTTGATGATTTATGCCTTCTAGGTATGGGACTAGTGAGGGTAGATTATCGCGTTTTTATCATCTTGGGGGTGGGATGATTTTTGATACTTTATCGTCGTTACGGTAGTCTAAGTACGAGACTAAGTTAAGATTTATGTTAGAAAATCTTCCTATACATAGGATAAGACGTATTGATAACTTAGGGACCCTTAGGTATGGGACTAAGGGGTATTTTGAGGATCTCTCATCGATTAAAAGGGTGGGGTGATTATAAATTGAGAACTTGAGAATTAATGCCTAAGATAAAAACGGGTATTAAAATTTGTGGCGACATAATGTGTCGGGGCCGACAGTTTAAACGGGTCAGAGGACGATTTATGTCGTGTCGTGTGTGGAACCTTGTCATGTGTCGGGGCCGACAGTAAACGGGCCAGAGGACGATTGACAAGGGGAACCTTGTCATGTGTCGAGGCCGACAGTAAACGGGTCAGAGGACGATTGACAAGGGGAAGTGTGACACTTTAATAAAAAGTGAGAACTATAATAAAAGCTGGTTAATTTAATTAAATTAACATCGTGGGACTTGGGAATTTAAAATCATATTGGTGTGCCTTTATAAATGGGGATTTTTTAGGGTAGTTAGTAGATTATAATTATCGCGTTTAATTTAAAATATTCTATTGTGATATTTATTGCCTATAATGCTACTGTCTGGATTCAAGGATCCTATTTGAGGAGAGTAGTGTGTATTCTTGCTCAGGGCTTTGGCTCTGACCCATGTGTTGACTAATATTTTTCAGGATTTGATTTGGGGAAGCTGCATAAGTTTATCGGAGTTATCATTGGAGGTGCAGCTGGAGTTATTTACTTTATGGCACAGTTTAGTTAGATTTTCTCTTCCAGTCGTATTATTAGACTTCATTGGAGTTTTATTGGGCCATTTGGTTCCAAAGTTGTTTAGAGGATTTCTGTTGGGATTATTCAGATTTTATTTAATCATTATTGGAGATTGGATTTTTTGGAGTTAGCATGTGATGGATCTTTTACCGCTTAGTTATTTGTGATTAATTGAGATTGATTCAATTATTTATCTTATGGACTGATTATTTATGTCTCATATTTGTCTCATGCTAAGAATGGTATTTTATTTAGTTCATGCCCGGCATAGTTCGGCGGTGGTGGCTGGCCACCCCGTCTGTCGAATTTTACGGGGTGTGACAGATGGTATCAGAGCATGGTCTTAGGTCTCGTAGGTTATGAGTCCGTTTAGCTTCTACATTGACGATCTTTGATTCCCTTTGATGATTCGTACTTCTTAAGGTAGACGATCTAGCATACATGTTATATGTGTTTCTTGGAGATGTGAAGTTTTGAGTTAAGGACGTTGTAGAAATTGAGTTTAGAATTAGTAAGCTTGATGTGGGGATCCTTAGAATGGATTTTGGAGACGATAATTATTTTGGAGATTTTAGTACAGATGTTAGGTGCCGTATGTATCGATTTTTGATGTTGAGATTTAATTTGAGTAAGTTAGAATTTTGATGACTTTCGGATATAGGATCGATTGAGGGATTTGTGAGAGCATGTGGCATGCCATTATTTTCATAGTTATGTATATGTATATTGGCAATATATATTATTTTGTTGTTCGTGAGGAAGTTGCGCGTAGGATTGGGTGGATGGGCACCCAATTATGGCATTCTACGGGTAGGCATATATGAGCCTTATTTTCTTTTGCGAGATTGATGCGTTGATGAGTATGCTTCGTCTAATTTCGAGGACGAAATTCTTTGCTAGTGGGGAAGTATGTAACACCCCGTATTTTTATTTATTATTTTAATTAATTAATTGGAATTTTCGAGAAAAATAAATTTTTGAATTTTAAATTTTTTATTGGCTAATTATGTTGGTTATGATTTTAGAAGAACAAAACTTCAAGCGGAATTAAAATCGGAGTTAAAACGGATTTTATATTGATTTTACAATATTTTTGCCTTATGACATTTTTTTGGGTAAACTGTCAGTTTTTCGGGGTGATCGATCGATCGACGGGGGGGTAGATCGATCGACCCTCCCAGAAAACGTGCGCTCTACGCTTTTTTTTTACGAGTTTGTGTAGGATTAAGACTCCTAATCACTATATAACCTTGTTAATCCGTAGGGGGACTTCTCATAATCACTTTTTCTCCAGTTTTTCACCAAAGAACACTTCCAAATATTTTTCCTCTCACTCATAACCATCAACCTTCAACAAAATCAAGTTTTTGTCACAAGTTTTGACACAAGTTTTTGAAGGCTTAATTGGGGTTTAATCAAGATCGTTCAAGAACACTCTTTTGCTAATTTTTCGAGAGGAATCCAGATTTCTAATCTGATTTTCAACACGATCTTTACAGGCATGAATACTCTATTCTTTTCCTTTAGTATTATGCGTTTTAAGTGTCGCCTAAACACTTAATTAGATGATTTCTTAAAAATAATTAGTAACTTAATTAGAAAAAGTGGATACCAATTATGGAGCTGTTTTTATAAAATCTTTTAATCTGAATAATATTCATAACCCTTTGGGTACGTAGGATTGATGAGCAATTTCGGGTTTTATTGGTGTAGGTTGCGTGTAGAAAAATTCTAGTTTTAAAATAAATGATTTTTTGGGTGCGTACAATTCATGTAATACATGTAGAGATAATAAAATTTGGTTTGATGAATATATGATGAAAACTTGGTATATTTAATTTAAAATAATTAAATGAGATTATTTGGGTATTGTTGACGTAGTGATAATTAAATTAAATATTTAATTGAATTGGTCTATCATGCGTTATTTTATACATTGATTAATTATTCTTGTTGGTGTCACTTGTTGGTATTATTAAATATCATTGTGACGATGAATTCTTGGGTAATTTTTGCTATCCCTATATTTTAGGATGCCTTCTAGGTATGGGACTAGTGGGTAGGCCTTTTGATGATTTATACCTTCTAGGTATGGGACTAGTGAGGGTAGATTATCGCGTTTTTATCATCTTGGGGATAGGATGATTTTGATACTTTATCGTCGTTACGGTAGTCTAAGTACGAGACTAAGTTAAGATTTATGTTAGAAAATCTTCCTATATATAGGATAAGACGTATTGATAACTTAGGGACCCTTAGGTATGGGACTAAGGGGTATTTTGAGGATCTCACATCGATTAAAAGGGTGGGGTGATTATAAATTGAGAACTTGAGAATTAATGCCTAAGATAAAAACGGGTATTAAAATTTGTGGCGACATAATGTGTCGGGGCCGACAGTTTAAACTAGTGAGAGGATGATTTATGTCGTGTCGTGTGTGGAACCTTGTCATGTGTCGGGGCCGACAGTAAACGGGTCAGAGGACGATTGACAAGGATAACCTTGTCATGTGTCGGGGTCAACAGTAAACGAGTCAGAGGACGATTGACAAGGGGAAGTGTGACACTTTAATAAAAAGTGAGAACTATAATAAAAGCTGGTTAATTTAATTAAATTAACATCGTGGGACTTGGGAGTTTAAAATCATATTGGTGTGCCTTTATAAATGGGGATTTTTGAGGGTAGTTAGTAGATTATAATTATCGCGTTTAATTTAAAATATTCTATTGTGATATTTATTGCGTATAATGATACTGTCTGGATTCAAGGATCCTATTTGAGGAGAGTAGTGTGTATTCTTTCTCAGGGCTTTGGCTCTGACCCATGCGTTGACTAATCTTTTTCAGGATTTGATTTGGGGAAGCTGCATAAGTTTATCGGAGTTATCATTGGAGGTGCAGCTGGAGTTATTTACTTTATAGCACAGTTTAGTTAGACTTTCTTTTCCAGTCGTATTATGAGACTTCATTGGAGTTTTATTGGGCCATTTGGTTCCAAAGTTGTTTAGAGGATTTCTGTTGGGATTATTTAGATCTTATTTAATCATTATTGGAGATTGGATTTTTTGGAGTTAGCATGTGATGGATCTTTTACCGCTTAGTTATTTGTGATTAATTGTGATTGATTCAATTATTTATCTTATGGACTGATTATTTATGTCTCATATCTGTCTCATGCTAAGAATGGTATTTTATTTAGTTCACGCCCGGCATAGTTCGGCGGTGGTGGCTGGCCACCCCGTCTGTCGAATTTTGCGGGATGTGACAATAGTATCTGTCACACCCCAAACCCAATATCCATACTAATCATTTATTATTATAATAATTAAATCATAATCTAGAGCCCATTGGAAATATAATTCATCTATCCATATTTTACTGTATAATGCGCATAATCAACATAATATTATTATTGTGCCATAACGAAATCAATATCAGAGTCATAATTTAAGCGGACATACAATACTATGATTAACTACGATAAAATTTCACAATCATCAACTCAATCCATACTAACGCAAAATATACAATGTGTGAGTAAATTAAAATCTTCAGTGTGACAATGATAAAATCCCCACATTTAAACCCCGGCTCCTTCCAACGGTGCAACTCTCAAAGTTACCGGTCATATGGTATTCTAGTTGGCAGCATAGAAACCTGAAATTGTTACAATATAACTGTAAGCATTAAGCTTAGTGAGGTACTCCTTCCCTACAATGTAATAGCAATTCTATATAGAATAAGTGGATATAAAATCCGAACAATCCTGCCCATTGGCAATAACAAATCCTGGAACATAAGTTCCAACAAATCATTGGATCTTTGTCCAATTCCAATCCTGGATCATAAGACCCAACCAATCCTGGATATTTTAATATCCAAACAAATCCTGAATACCGAAGTATTCAAACAAATCCGCTCTTAGAGCTATATTCATATTTATATATGAAACAAATCATAAGTACACTCACCTTGACAGTTTAACTGGATTTTCCCTTGCCTTTATCCTGTACTTGTTCAATCAGCTCTCCTTCCCTTCCTATCATTCTCACAATATTAGTATCATCATAAGAATATTAATAGTCCAAAGAATAACTTCAATCATAACTCAATTCATAAGCATCATATTATTCAATTCAAATCATTCATTAAAATGAAGTCCCATCTAGACTCAGGTTCTAATATCTAACATATTCAAATTACAGCCCAAACCCTTTTTAATTATTCTTGGTAATCCAATCCTTATTATATCATGTTTCCAAAACAAAAGACGGCACATCATTCCGAGTTTCCTAGAGCAAAATAAGCCTATTTCTTCACTACATAGCAAATCTGCCCTATAGGCTCTTTTATCGTTCATTCAACTTCCAGGAATTTTCATGATTTTTCTACATCATAAATTTCTATGATCTTTCACCCAACATCAGTAAACACATTGAAAAATATAATATTAAAGTTTCATAATTTTTAAGGTTCGTTTGCTATGTCAAGCAAAACACCGAACACATGGCGGGCATATTTTCACCCTTAGGGCAGATTTCTTACCCGAACTTCAAACCCTCACCAAGGACTCATTTGTTGGTATTTTCACATGATTTTCGGATATGTCATACATATATGAGTCCATGTTAATATCCAATTGGAATCAATCGATTCCAGTAACTATACAAAAATATATGGAAGTTTGAATAAACAAAGTTTCTAAACAAAGCAATCTTAGGGTTTTGTACATTCAACTTAACTTAAACTTGCATATATCCATACATATGCACCCAAACATGAAAGTTCAATAAAAATCAAGGATTTATATCATATAAATCGTAAATGAAAGAAAAAATAGCAAGATTCATGGTTGGAATTACCTTAGGGGCTTTTTCGTAATTTTCTATGAATTTTCTTCAATTTTCTCCTCACTTTTTTCTTCCTAACTTCCAACTTCTCTTTCCTTAGGCTTAAAATCTCTCATGGCTGCATTTTGGCTGAATAAAGAGGTAATTATAAGGGTTTGAGGTCGGCCAAAGCCACCACGCTTCCCAACCAATGAGAATAAAACATTTGTTGCCATATTAAGACAAAATACTACTTAACGGATGGACTACTTTGCCCTTGTTTCGTAATTTTGGTATAATTTCTCACTCGAACCTCCGTTTCATTCACCGTTTGTTGTGTTACAACCATAACTCACTTGTCTACAATTATGTAGTTTTCACCTCAAGTCAATTGTTATGTCATAAAGGTCAAAACTAGCCTTAAACATGGACATTCCTATCGAAACCTTCAAATTTTGTATTTGTAACTAATTCGACATTTCATGCTTTTTGGAGGTAGGATTAGACTAAACATAATAAATTAACATCACATATATTAATAACACACTAATCATATCACACAAGCTAGGCATGATTTACGTATAATTAATCATAATTATATTCGGGTTGTCACAATTCTCCCCCTGTTAGGAAATTTCGTCCTCGAAATTGACATACCTTGGTTGTCCGAATCAAACAAATAGGGATAACGCATTTTCATGCTATCCTCACTCTCCCATGTAGCTTCTTCCATGGAATGCCTTCTCCACACAACTTTCACAAGTGGGATCACCTTTGATCTTAATATTTGTTCTTTCCTATCAACGATAGCAAGCGGTTCTTCCACGTAGCTCAAATCTTCCTTCAACTCAATAGGTTGTTCCACCAATACATGTGAAGGGTCTGCTACATACTTTCTCAACATAGAAACATGGAAAACATCATGTAACCGAGATAATTCTGGTGGTAACGCTAACTTGTAGGCAACCATCCCGACTTTCTCAAGGATTTCATAAGGTCCAATGTAGCGTGGACTTAATTTCCCTTTCTTTCCAAACCTCATAACTCCTTTCCATGGAGATATCCGAAGAAACACATAATCCCCTTTCTGGAATTCCAAATCTTTTCGTCGTTTATCCGCATAACTTTTCTGTCTGCTTTGAGCTATTCTCATTCTATCTTGAATAATCTTCACTTTTTCAGTGGTGACTTCAATTAATTCTGGACCCTCTATCTTCCTTTCACCAACTTCACCCCAACATATCGGTGTACGACATCGTCTACCATACAAGGCTTCATATGGATCCATACCAATAGTAGACTGAAAACTATTGTTATATGCAAATTCTATCAAAGGCAAATATTCATCCCAATTACCTTTGAAATCAAGCACACAAGCTCTAAGCATATCTTCCAAAATCTGTATTGTCCTTTCAGACTGCCCATCTGTCTGGGGGTGAAAAGCCGTACTAAACTTCAAGTTAGTACCCATAGCATACTGCAAGCTATCCCAAAATCTGGATGTAAAAGTAGGGTCCCTATCTGAAACAATAGATACCGGTGCTCCATGCAATCGAATAATTTCATTAACATACAATCTAGCATACCTATCAACTGTATACGTAGTCTTGACTGCTAGAAAGTGAGCGGACTTTGTCAATCTATCCACCACTACCCAAATCGAATCTGACCCCTTCTGAGATCGAGGAAGCCCAACCACAAAATCCATCGTTACATGATCCCATTTCCATTCCGGTATCGGTAATGGCTGAAGCAGACCAGTAGGTTTCTGATGCTCCACTTTCACTTGCTGACATATAAGGCACCTCGCAACAAAATCAGCTATTTCCTTCTTCATATTATTCCACCAATAATGCTCCTTTAAATCCCTATACATTTTAGTGCTACCAGGATGCATAGTATAAATGGAATTATGAGCCTCATCAAAAATTTCCTCTTTCAATCCACACACATTAGTCACACACAACCGATGCTTATACAATAAAGTGCCATCATTCACAATACAAAAATCTTCAGACTTACCATCTCGGAGATCTTGTCGTTTATTCTCAAGGAAAGGATCTTGACTTTGCAAATCATGAATACGGGTAGCTAACAAAGGCCTCACGCTTACATGAGCAAAGAATCTGTCCCCATCTGCTAGCTGCAATTCCACTCCCATCAATCTCAACTCCATAATATGAGCAACTCTAGCACATCGAATACACGATAACCTGCCTGAAGCCTTTCTACTCAAAGCGTCTGCAACTACATTTGCCTTTCCTGGGTGGTAGTGAATTGTACAATCATAATCTTTAATTAACTCCATCCACCGCCTCTGCCTCAAATTCAACTCCTTCTGAGTAAACAAATACTTAAGGCTTTGATGGTCAGTAAAAATTTCACATACCTCACCATATAGATAATGACGCCATAATTTCAAAGCAAATACAATAGCAGCAAGTTCCAAATCATGTGTAGGATAATTACGTTCATGTGTACGCAACTGCCTAGAAGCATAGGCAATAACTTTACCATGCTGCATAAAAACACAACCCAACCCCTGATGTGAAGCATCGGTATAAACAACAAAACCATCTCCACCATGCGGAATAGTAAGAACAGGTGCGGTTACCAACCTCTTTTTCAATTCATCAAAACTATTTTCGCAATCAGAATTCCATTCAAACTTAACATCTTTCCGAGTCAATTTAGTCATTGGTAAAGCAATCGAAGAAAATCCCTTAATAAACCTTCTATAATACCCAGCTAAACCCAGAAAACTCCTCACCTCAGTCACATTATCGGGTCTCTCCCATTTCACAATAGCCTCTACCTTTTTAGGATCAACACATATACCATCTCCAGAAATAACATGGCCTAAAAATGCAACTTGTGATAGCCAAAATTCACACTTGCTAAACTTGGCATACAACTTCTTATCTTTCAACAGATTCAAAATAGTTGTGAGATGTTTTTCATGTTCAACCATATCATGGGAATAAATCAGAATATCATCAATAAAAACTATCACAAATGAATCAACAAAAGGATGCAGTACCCGGTTCATAAGATCCATAAATACAGCTGGAGCATTAGTCACCCCAAAAGGCATCACAAGAAATTCAAAATGACCATACCGAGTACGGAAAGCGGTTTTAGAAATATCACTTTCCTTCACCCTCACCTGATGATAACCCGATCGCAAGTCTATCTTTGAAAACACTTTAGCACCCTGCAACTGATCAAACAAATCATCTATACGAGGTAAAGGATACTTGTTCTTAATTGTAGCTTTATTCAGTTGCCTATAATCAATACACAAACGCATGGTACCATCTTTCTTTTTCACAAATAAAACTGGCGCACCCCATGGAGATACGCTAGGTTGTATGAACCCCCTATCAAGTAAATCTTGCAATTGAATCTTGAGTTCTTTCAACTCAGCAGGTGCCATTCTATACGGTGCCATAGAAATAGGGGTTGTCCCTGGTGCTAATTCAATACTAAATTCAACTTCTCTTTCTGGAGGTAACCCTGGCAACTCACTAGGAAACACTTCAGGAAAATCCCGTACAATAGGAACATCGACTAATTGTAAAGCCCCCTTCCTAGTGTCAAGAACATATGCAATAAAACCCTCACAACCCTTACTCAATAATTTCCTCGTCTGAATAGCAGAAATGATGCAACTGGGAACAATTTTCCTTTCCCCCACAAATTTAAATTCAGGCTCACCAGGCATATTAAAAACAACTTCCTTACGGAAACAATCCATGGATGCATGATATTTGGATAGCCAATCCATTCCCAGAATTATATCAAAATCAGAAATATCCAATGGAAGTAGATCTATAACTGTATCTCTAGACCCCATAGTCAAAACACAATCATGAAAAACATATTCAGTTACAACCATATCCCCCATAGGCATATAAATACCCAACCCCACATCTAAACGAGCACACGGTATATTCAAGTATATGGCAAAAGCATAGGACACAAAAGAATGTGTGGAACCAGGATCAACCAAAACATAAGCACTTCTATCACTAACAGAAAGTGTACCTGTCACCACATCTGGCGAAATTTTAGCTTCTTTCATCGTAAAGACTCGTCCACCTGGCCTGGAACCACTAGCTTGTCCTCTACCCACACTCTTCACTGTACTGCCTGGAGATAACATTCTGCTTGCTACTTCACTATGTGCTGCTGGAGTCTGTGCCAATTGCGGACAATTCTTCTTAATATGCCCCACTTGATGACAATGGTAGCATTCCAATCCCTTAAGCTTAGGACACTCAGATTTATAATGTCCTTCCTCTTTACAAAAGAAACATGTAACACCTCCTATTGGGGCCTCACCTCTCCCTAACTTTCTGGCTGAACCAAAAGATCCTCCACCCCTGGTATCTCTACCAAACCTCCCCTGACCTCTACCACTATCTCCACCACCTCTCTGAAATTTATGAGGTTCCACCTTAACACTTCCACTCTCACCTCCCCTATACTGAGATGCGTCGAATCTACTTTTCTTAAAACTCTCTCTGCTCGCCACCCCTTGGTTCATTTGCCTTTCTGCTATCATGGCTTTGTTTACCAGAGAAGCATAATCTTCTAACTCATAAGTGGCTACTCTATTTTGAATAGGCAAAATCAGTCCATCTTGAAACTTACTACATTTATCTTCTTCCTCCTGCACATACTTAGTAGCAAATCTAGACAAAGCAGTAAATTTAGCATCATACTCCCTCACAGACATGTTCCCTTGGGTCAAATTTATAAACTCCCTCAGTTTCTCCCTCCTATAGACCTTAGGGAAATACTTAACATACAAAGCTTTAATAAATTCAGCCCAAGTAATAACATCAGTACCTTCCATCCTGGGCACCAAATGGTTGCTGGCTTCCCACCAATATTTCGCCTCTCCTTTGAGCTTAAACACAGCTAGATTCACTTTCTGGTTATCTGGAACCTTCATAACTGCAAAGATAGTTTCTAGATCCCTGACCCACATCTCAGCTTCCGTAGGTTCAACTGACCCTGAATATTCTGGAGGATTCAACTTCAAAAACTTCTCATGCATGGAATCTTTCATTTCCTTCCTTGCCTCTTTCTCAATCCTGGCCACAGTCTTGGATTCTAGATATCTAGCCTGTTGTTCTGCCATTTGCGCCATATTTCTTTCTTGTTGCTCTGCCATCCTCATCATTGCCTGCGCCATTATTTGCATCTCTGTAGGCTGCTCTTGCTCTCTAGCCCTTCCAGCAACACTTTGCTCCACTTCAGTATTCTCTGTACGAGAAGCGACTCCCTCTTCTCTAGGTTGTCCATTCCCAGGTTCCATCTGGAATTATCTGTAATACAATAAAATTCTAACAACCAATATAAACAGTTTACAGTACTAAACTATTTGTTAGTATATAAACAATTCAATAATATCAAATCAATCAATAACTGCCATCTAATCGTCACACACGTCCAGAATTAATAACCTAGACGCTCTGATACCACTAATTGTCACACCCCAAACCCAATATCCATACTAATCATTTATTATTAGAATAATTAAATCATAATCTAGAGCCCATTGGAAATATAATTCATCTATCCATATTTTACTGTATAATGCGCATAATCAACATAATATTATTATTGTGCCATAACGAAATCAATATCAGAGTCATAATTTAAGCGGACATACAATACTATGATTAACTACGATAAAATTTCACAATCATCAACTCAATCCATACTAACGCAAAATATAAAATGTGTGAGTAAATTAAAATCTTCAGTGTGACAATGATAAAATCCCCACATTTAAACCCCGGCTCCTTCCAACGGTGCAACTCTCAAAGTTACCGGTCATATGGTATTCTAGTTGGCAGCATAGAAACCTGAAATTGTTAAAATATAACTGTAAGCATTAAGCTTAGTGAGGTACTCCTTCCCTACAATGTAATAGCAATTCTATATAGAATAAGTGGATATAAAATCCGAACAATCCTGCCCATTGGCAATAACAAATCCTGGAACATAAGTTCCAACAAATCATTGGATCTTTGTCCAATTCCAATCCTGGATCATAAGACCCAACCAATCCTGGATATTTTAATATCCAAACAAATCCTGAATACCGAAGTATTCAAACAAATCCGCTCTTAGAGCTATATTCATATTTATATATGAAACAAATCATAAGTACACTCACCTTGACAGTTTAACTGGATTTTCCCTTGCCTTTATCCTGTACTTGTTCAATCAGCTCTCCTTCCCTTCCTATCATTCTCACAATATTAGTATCATCATAAGAATATTAATAGTCCAAAGAATAACTTCAATCATAACTCAATTCATAAGCATCATATTATTCAATTCAAATCATTCATTAAAATGAAGTCTCATCTAGACTCAGGTTCTAATATCTAACATATTCAAATTACAGCCCAAACCCTTTTTAATTATTCTTGGTAATCCAATCCTTATTATATCATGTTTCCAAAACAAAAGACGGCACATCATTCCGAGTTTCCTAGAGCAAAATAAGCCTATTTCTTCACTACATAGCAAATCTGCCCTATAGGCTCTTTTATCGTTCATTCAACTTCCAGGAATTTTCATGATTTTTCTACATCATAAATTTCTATGATCTTTCACCCAACATCAGTAAACACATTGAAAAATATAATATTAAAGTTTCATAATTTTTAAGGTTCGTTTGCTATGTCAAGCAAAACACCGAACACATGGCGGGCATATTTTCACCCTTAGGGCAGATTTCTTACCCGAACTTCAAACCCTCACCAAGGACTCATTTGTTTGTATTTTCACATGATTTTCGGATATGTAATACATATATGAGTCCATGTTAATATCCAATTGGAATCAATCGATTCCAGTAACTATACAAAAATATATGGAAGTTTGAATAAACAAAGTTTCTAAACAAAGCAATCTTAGGGTTTTGTACATTCAACTTAACTTAAACTTGCATATATCCATACATATGCACCGAAACATGAAAGTTCAATAAAAATCAAGGATTTATATCATATAAATCGTAAATGAAAGAAAAAATAGCAAGATTCATGGTTGGAATTACCTTAGGGGCTTTTTCGTAATTTTCTATGAATTTTCTTCAATTTTCTCCTCACTTTTTTCTTCCTAACTTCCAACTTCTCTTTCCTTAGGCTTAAAATCTCTCATGGCTGCATTTTGGCTGAATAAAGAGGTAATTCTAAGGGTTTGAGGTCGGCCAAAGCCACCACCCTTCCCAACCAATGAGAATAAAACATTTGTTGCCATATTAAGACAAAATACTACTTAACGGATGGACTACTTTGCCCTTGTTTCGTAATTTTGGTATAACTTCTCACTCGAACCTCCGTTTCATTCACCGTTTGTTGTGTTACAACCATAACTCACTTGTCTACAATTATGTAGTTTTCACCTCAAGTCAATTGTTATGTCATAAAGGTCAAAACTAGCCTTAAACATGGACATTCCTATCGAAACCTTCAAATTTTGTATTTGTAACTAATTCGACATTTCATGCTTTTTAGAGGTAGGATTAGACTAAACATAATAAATTAACATCACATATATTAATGACACACTAATCATATCACACAAGCTAGGCATGATTTACGTATAATTAATCATAATTATATTCGGGTTGTCACAGTATCCTTGATACAGGCTATTTGAGTGATTGTCAGATGGTCCTAAGAGACGTGAGGGTATGTTGTGACCTCTTAGTGACTTGGAACTATACTTCGCCTCCAACTGTATGTGTTTTGTTTTAATACAGTTCGAGAGTGATTCTGAACTAGTATTTCCCTTAGTACGAGTGATACGGGGACTTGATAGCAGAGTATGCTAGCAACATAGATTTTATGTGGGGTGAAGATAATATATATATTATATGAGTGACTTATATATATATATATATATATATATATATATATATATACACACTTAAGTATGAGAACTTTCTACTGTGCATAAAAGTAGTTAAGTAATGAATAAGTACTCCAACTTTACTGTAAGTGTTTGAGAATTTTGTGACATCATTGGGTTATTTTAAATAACATAAGATATATGAGCGAGCTTAATTTTCAGAAATGAAATATCTTAGCCAAAGTATTCATCGGAGTGAAATCTTATGGGAAAGTTAAGCTAGAATAAACTTGAGAGACTACTAGTACGGTAGGCGTGCACACTAGAGGAGAGGTGAGAATTTCTCAAGAGAGTGTCGCTTACTAATATGGTTGTTACATTAGCCGGTAAGTTTTTTAAATACTTGCTAAACTATTTTTAAACTGTTTTACACTCGGGCTTTGACTTGTATTCTGTTATTTCTCTTCTCATGTATATATATGAATTTATTACAGGTGCCCAGCCACAGGGGTGTCATATATAGATTTCTTTGAACGGACGCGCTGCAGCTTAGGTGGGAGTTGCAGGTCATTTCTTAGACGGCCTCGCTGATTGACTCCACTGTTATTATAGTTCTGATTAGTTAGGGCATGTGTATCCCGTACCCTTATTCAGTTGGATTGTCCGAGATTTTTATTCATTTATTTTTCAGTATTTGGTACTCTTTGGGATGTAATTCTTGTCAGGATGATTTCATTTGTAGTTTTTAGACTTGGTATTGGTTTATCTGAATGGTTAAATTCTTGTGTGTTCCTTTACATCTTTAACATTTATACGATTTGTAAACTGTTAATTATTGAAAAGGTTTTCTTAATGTAATTAAATAGAATAGAAATAAGGTTTAAATTGTTTTGACACTTAGCTTAATTATGTAGGGTGTTTAAATTGGAAACTTCATTTTGCGACAGCGATGCTAAGAATGAACCAACCGTTCATCTTGATTTTAATTTCAGAAAGGACTAATCACTCGATATTTAATTAGGCGGTGTGTCACACTAGCCTCTGTTTGCTTGGGTGTTTTTACTTTCTTGTCTATTCCCCTATTTTTATGTTCCCCTTCTCATTCCCTCTACATATGCACCTCATGCTTATGAAACTGTTCACACACTATAGAAATTTTCCTTGTACACTTCAGACCACGTGCATCTAGGATCACATTTATCCTCATGTTGCACACACCACGTAGAAATCCATGCATAGGTGTCACTAACACACACCTCCACTTGTATATATCCATTGTCACTTACACTTAACACACACCCACTCTCACTTGTTGGCTCTACTGTTTATACTTGTGCCTCATGCTCGACTGGGCATGATCAATAAAGATATTCTCTCCGTAAGATACTAATAAAAGAATCATGCATGGTACACACAACATCACCAAAGGGCATTACTATTGACCAAATTTTGTCCCATAACTGGGGAGCCTTTTCGTGATGGCATTGGTCCGGAAGGTCTCAGTTAGCCTAAGTAATATGACTCTTACCTTCCATTGGACAAGTACCTTCGATGTATATCGAAGGGTTACTTTGCATCGTACCTCTTGATCGAAGTCATGACGAGAGGTATATCATAGGGAACTCACTCAAGTATGTCGAGTATATCGAATTCGCTATCACACGTACCATCCCCATGTGGTATATAGTGAGGAAATTCATGTACAGTTAGGTATATCGAATAGCTTGTCCACACATACAATTTTCTCTCAAAAGCAAGACGTTTATCATGAAGATCACACGAAAGGGGGGAACACCTTCCTATTAACCCAACCAATTGCATACCCATATACAGGTGTAAAGCCTAGGACACACATGTTAGATTGTTGATTTTGACCCGAAACTATGTCGAAGTTGCTCAATTTTTAAACGGGACCCTTCCCATGATCCTAGTGACAAGTAGAACTCTATTTCTACATATAATAAATCCCATTTTTCTAGGCTCGGGTCCCATCCTACATTTCTTTTTTGCATCTAGGCAAACTGAATACAAGTGAGAACCTAATAAACATAATAATCATGCTAATACCCATCTTTTGTATTTTCCCCTCTCTTTCCAAAAGTGTCCAAAAAAATTTCTCCCTCTTTTATCAAAAATACCAAAAATATTTTCTCTTCCTCCAAAGAAACCAAAAAAAATCACAATTTTTGTCCTCTTATTTTCCAAGAAATGTCAAAAACATTTTCCTCCTTTTCTAGAAATAACAAACTTCCTTTCTTTTCTTTTTCGAATATAAATCCCATATTTTATCTCCTTATCAGGTCGATTTCATACCCTTGTCCAGAATCCCTATTAGCTTCAATCATCAATCAAACCGCCCCGAAGTTCAATCACTCCCCTTACTTCTTCTGAGTTTGAGATTCACCCGCCTTCCATGCAGAACACGGATTAAGTGTCGAATGTACAGTCGGATTTGTTAACTATTCTAGCTCATCTTACTGCCAAAATTTACAACCTTCAAACTGAGGTTCATGAGATGCAAAGAAATTGAGTCCCTATCCCCGAAGAGCCAGAGGTCCTTTTCCCTCGTGCTATGTGTCCACCTGCAGCCGAGCCTTTTTGGGTTCACGAGGAATACCATCACACTCCCCGTTCTCCTCCTGCTAATGGGCCACCGCCAGACCATCTAGCTATGCCAAACCTTTCTCATCCATGGGATAACTTACCCATGACAGTTGATTCGAAAGAGGAATAATTAAACAAGGTCAAGGAAGACCTCAAGAAGTTTACCAAGAAATTCTATCAAGTGAGACTCTCTGGGAACTACATGGACTACATCTACATGTATCCCTATCTTAAAGATAGGTTATTGAAAAAATTCAAGATGGACAATATCGATAAACTCGAAGGAATTGGACCCCCGATCATTCATCTCCGTATCTATCACCGAACCATGAATCTCCTAGGGCTTCCAAAGTAATAATGGCCCAAATATTTGAGAAGATTTTGAAAGATAGCACTCTCCATTGGTTCTTGTCCCTTGAGGGATCCAAATTAGTAGTTGGGAAGATGTTGACCACGAGTTCATGCCACATTTAGGGCTACTTAAGCATAACCCTGGCGAATCAGTTAGCACCTTCATAGCAAGGTGGAGAGGAAAAGAAACTACCATGACCAATCGACCTTTCGAAGAAGAACATGTCAGTATCATAAGAAGAACTTCCTACCTCATGTTTGAGAAAAAATGGGAGGACAGTATTTCCCTCACTTACGAGACCTCTGAGATATAGGAGTGGAGAGCGAATAAAGTTTTTCCAAAATAGAACTCGAACCGAGGAAAACCTCTGGACGTTTTGCTCCTAGAAAGTTTGAAAAAACTGCTAGCACCATGATTTTTACCATTAACAACATCACTTAGCCTGTCGCTTCATAGGGACCAGAAAGTCACCCAAACCCAGACTGAAAGGAATACACAGAGCTTCACTCTCCTCTCTCTAAAGTCTACCATGCCCTTTTGATATAAAATCTGATCAAACCCTTAGACCCTCCGTCCATTACCAAACCCATTTTCCAAAAACTTTAAACCTGATGCCCATTGTGACTTTCACCAAAATGCTGGCCAAACTAGTGACTAATATTTCCATCTCCGAAATGTGATCCAAGGCCTAATTGACTGGGGTGTTAGCACCCCATCAGCTAATACGAAACCAAAAACTACCCTTAATCCACTCCCGAATCATACAAATGCCATCTTCCTAGAAGAAGACTCATAATTTAACCCATCCACCCAGATCATGTCAGGTAAACCACAAGTCATACCCATATACTCTCCTAAACCTCTTCAAACATGCCCATATTTATTCTTACACCCTATCAGCTTTATCGACCAAGCCATATCCCTTCTCTCCAGAGCATTCATCACCGTCCACACCCGCTCTGGAGGTAAAGATATGGAACTGTTAGAAGTATTGAGCTAACTCTTAGAGTTCAGGCTGAAATTATCGTCCCAAATGAACATCGACTGTCAGAGATTCATTGGTTTGTTCTTACAAGATCAAAAATGGACCCGAGAGTCAAACAATTGGGTGGTGCCAACCGATGAAGTCAGTCTAGATGACATGGTCCAGATCATGGCAGATTTTGTTTTAATGGAATAGTGATATTTGTAGTGTATTCAAGCTACTTGATGCTTTGAAATTATAAGGGTGCCTGGTCCCTTCAATTTTACATTTCCGTGCCGAATGGGAGAAATTATACGAAGAGACCGTGGAAGTTGTGGAGTGCATTGACTTTGCATGGAAAGATAATATCATTACAACCAGTGGGGGAGGACTTTGAAGATTCAGAGAAAGTCAAAGATTTAGAAATACTGGCCCAATAGCCAATATATACGGGATGATATCATTCGAGGAGCTGCCAGGAAAAATCAATAAGGTGGTTGAAAAACCCGATGTCGATGAAGAAACATGTTTTTTATTTTTCCCTTTTTCGGTGAACCACATGACCAGGTCAAAAAGAGATTATCAAATCCCAAATCTATAGCCATCAGTAAACGACTGGGGAAGAATGCCGAGAATCTCCCCATGCCAGAAATGACCCTCGAGGAAAGTAAGATCCTCGATCAACTGAAGAAAACCCAAGCGAACATGAATTTATGGGGACTCTTTACGTATCCTAACTGCACCGAAATTCCCTAATCATGCTACTCATAGGACCCACAGTTCTTCCCTCAACTACACAAGAAGAAGAGGTGAACCTAGTCTAATCCTTGACCTCTACTTGAATTCTCTCCTTTTCTGAAGAAGAAATCCCCAAGACTGATTCCAACACAATCATGCTCTTACTATCTTTATTGAAGTTATGGGGAAATTATCCCCCTCTCTCTCTTTGACAACGGATTAACTCTGAATGTTTACCTGTTAAGAACCCTCAATTGTTTGGGATTGAAAGTAAGTGACCTTTCTCTAACCTCTACTGTCGTACGTGCCTATGATAACACCTGCCGAGAAGTAATGGGATCTATCAATCTTGAAATATGGGTTGGCCCTATGAATCCTGTTATTTAATTCCAAGTCATCCACATCCTAACCTTTTTCAATCTGCTGCTCGGATGACCATAGCTCCATAGCATCAAGGGGGTGTCTTCTTCCCTTCACCATAAATTGAAGTTGTTCTCCAATGGGGAGGTTATTACCATCCTGGGGGATAGCGACAACATAGAGTATTCAAGCACCAGTAATCCGGTACTTAAAATACAACATGGGGTGAATGATATGCTTCTCTTAGGATTCCAAGTTAAACTAATCCTACTCCTAGCATGGGATAACTTCAAAGATAGGGTTTGTCTAGAATATGACCATCATGGAAAGATCAATGTGATCCAAATATTCAAGAATATTCACTTCATGCTTAGACTAGGGCTAGGGGGAAAATAATAAGTCATAATTGAACCTATTGTGTTGAAGGAGAACTTTCCTCCCTATGGCCTGGGCTATCAGCCGTTAAAAGAAGAACTCAGATTGATCCATCAGCCTTGACTGAAAAGGAGATTAGAATGTGCCAAAATTATTCTAAGAGATTCCCTAAATGGAATATTCATCACAGAAGGTGAAGGTTTCCCCTTCTGTGGCTTCCCTGAACCTTGGTATGACTATATAGACAAAAGTATGATACCAAGAATGGATATATTCTTTCAAGATAGAAACCCGTGGGCCAAGAGTTCCCAACACTATGTACAACCACTCACTGAAGAGACCATAACTGATACCGAGGATTCTGAAGGCAGTGACTCCGAGGACTCTTTCAATTTATAGATACTCGGGCTGACACTCTTTATAATCCGCTCAAGGGCTACATCATCTAATTCATCTGTACTCATTAAAGATCTTGATGCACCTCTGCTCAACTGGCATATTGCACCTGTGCCACTTTCTAATATTCAACCTAACCCCAATCTTTATCCCCTTTCCCCTTTAGTTGTTTCCCCTCACTATGATGTAATCGAGACCTCCTTTGATGAGTTTCTCAATGTTGTTTTTCCTATCAATGAAATAAATGAACATTTTGAGTATCTCGCTGTGCCTTACATTAATTTCCTTAATTATATTCAAACTCTTGATGATGATGATGATTTTGCAAATGAATAATTCTTAATTGATCTAAATAAGGTTAATAACAAACAACATAATCGTGTTCAAGTTAATGAAGATGAAACTGTTGTTATTAATCTCGATTCTAGTAGCCAAATGCACGAGATTGGGATTAAGGTCCACCATCAATGAGCATGAGTGTGCACAGATCGAAGAAGTACTGAAGGAATTCGTGGATGTCTTCGCATGGTCCTATGATAATATGCCCGACATTGACCCTGAGATAGCCTAGCATGAAATTCCAACTCTCCCGAACTACAAATTGGTTAAAGAGAAATTGCGAAAGCTCCGCACCAAATGGTCACTCTAGGTTAAATGAGAAGTAGTCAAGAAAATAAACGTGGGCTTCATTTGTGTGATTGAATATCCCACCTATCTAGCTAATATCGTACCCATGATGAAATTAGGAGGGAAGGTTCACATGTGTGTCGACTATCGAGACTTGAATAAGGCCTCTACGAAGGATGATTACCCACGACCTAACATTAACATGATTGTGGGAAGTACAACCATTCAAGCCCTCAAGTCATTTGTTAACGGATTTATTGGATATAATATGATCAAGATGCACCCAGATCACCCAGAGAAAACTACATTCAACACCCCATGGGGAACCTTTTCCTACACCATTATGCCATTTGGTCTAAAAAATGAAAGGGCTACGTACCAGAAGGCTTCCACAACCATTCTGCATGATCTAATACACAAGGAGGTCGAGGTCTAAGTAGATGACATAATTATCAAGTCCAAGACTAGGGAAGGCCATCTTCCCACTCTCCGAAAGTTCTTCGAACGACTACAACAATACAAGATGTGGTTTAACCCACAGAAATATGTCTTCGACGTCACTAAGGGGAAATTTTGGGATTCATTGGTAGTGAGAAAGGGATAGAAGAAGATCATGCCAAGATAAAAGCCATACTTGAGATGCCACCACCTCGAATAGAGAGGGAAGTTCAGGGATTCCTTGGAAAATTCCAGTACATCAGCTGGTTCATTAGCTAATTAACTTCCATCTTTGAACCCATCTTCAAACTACTCCGAAAGGATTCAACCAAGGTCTGGAATAAAGTGTGCCAAGAAGCCTTTGACCGAATCAAACAATACTTAACCCAACCTCCGGTGATCATGCCGCCATATCCTGGTCTTACCTTACTCCTATTCCAAACCGTAACTGATATTGCCGCAAAGAAAGAGCCATCTACTATGTCAGTCAAAAGTTATCCGATTAAGAAGTTAACTACACTGCCTTGGAAAAAGATTGTGTCACTCTTATCTGGGTTACCCAAAATATATGACACGACATGCCCGCCCCATCAGGCTTGTATCCCGAATGGATCCCATCAAGTACCTACTCGAGAAGCCCGACCTATCCAGCTAAATGGACCGCTAGTTAATGATCCTACCTAGATTTGATATCACTTATGTCACGTAAATGGCCATGAAAGGAAGATCCATCTGTGACTACCTTGATGACTACCCTATGAAAGAGACCGATGTATGGATCTTTGAGTTCTCTAATGAGAATACCCTCTGTACCTCCTAAGAAGACCTTAGATTGCAAATGTTCTTTGACAGACTGTAAATAAAAAAGGATATGGCATTGGGATACTCCTAATTGCCCCTGATGACGCTCACACTCCTATTGTCCTTAAGCTAGACTTTCCTTACACGAACAACATGACTGAATACGAGCTGTCCACGGTAGGCCTTAAAATTTCCCTCAAGAAAGGAATTTAATACCTCGATGGTTACGGGGATTCATCCCTCATCATCGGTCAAGTACTTAGAAAATGGAAAGTCAAGGACGAGAAACTCTTACCCTTCTATGCCAACCTAGAAGAGCTAGCTTCCTAATTCTAAGAAATTACCTTCCATTACCTGCCCCGAGCAAAGAATAACCTATACAATTCCCTTGCAACCTTAGCCTCCATAATTGACATACCCGAGGGAATAATCGTGGCCCCTTTCCTTGTCCAAAAATAAGACAAACTGACCTATTGCTACCTAATTGAGCTTGGCACGGAGGAGGATCGTGAGATAACCGACTACAGGTATTATGATATTTGGCAACCCATCAATCATGGTAGATATCCCCAAGGATCTTACAAAAAAGATTGAGCAACTCTCCGTAAATTGGCTGCCCAGTATATTATCTATGATGAAGCACTGTTTAAGAGAAACTTTTATAGAACTGATTTGCACTGCATCGTAGGGACTGGCATTGAAGAAATAATGCAGAAATCCATAGCGGGGAATGCGAACCCCACGTGAATGGTCGCATGCTTGCCAAAGAGATCATCCGATAGGGTTGTGATTGCACTACCATGGTTCAGGATTACACAACCTACATTCAAAGATGCCTCAACTGCTAATATGTTTCCATATCAAAACACTTTCCCCACGAGCATTGTACAATATGACTTCTCCCTGTACCTTCTACACATGGGGCATTGACATCATAGGGAAAGTTACACTGAAAACATCCAACGAGCATTAATTCATCCTAGTCTCCATTGAATACTTCACTAAATGGGTCGAAGAAGAGTCATACACAGTTTTGAATGCCAAGAAGGTGGCCAAGTTCATCAAGAAAACATCATCTGTCTATATGGGGTCCCGCATGAGATGGTGTCAGACAACAGGTTACACTTCGAGGCAGAAGTTACAGAAGTGGTCGACAAGTATGGAATTCAAAGACACAAATATTCTCCATACCGACCTCAGACCAATGGCGTAGTCGAGGTAGCCAATAAGAACCTTAAATCCTCTATTAGCAAGATGATCGATAGTTACTGAGATTGGGATGAAAGGATCCTTTACACCCTCTAGAGTTATCGCACTTCAGTTCAAACCTCTACTTGGGATACCCCTTAATCTTTAGTCCACGAAACGAAATAAGTCATACTCGTGGAGCTGGAAATCCCTTCGCTACGCGTCATTCTTGAGAGCAAAGTGAGTGAGGAAGACTGGCATCAAAGCTGTCTTGATGAGTTGTCCCTCTTGGACGAAGAAGGTTGAATGCTCTATACCACATATAAGGGTACCATCGCCGCATAATGCGATCATTCAATAAGAGAGTCAAGGACTGCGATGTTCGAGTAGGGGACTTACCCTTAAAGAAATAGTAGAGCCGATATGGGACTCCAGATGGAAATTGAAGCCCAATTGGAGCGACCCCTACATTGTGAAGACGATCATGTCAGGTGGCGCCTCTATGGTCACCGACTTAGATTGAGAAGAAATGGCGTGTCTAGTCAACCCGTACCATCTCAAGAAATTATACCCTCAGTCTGAAATCTCGATGCACTACGACTCTTATCACCCCCCTTCAATTATAAACAAAACTCTTTATTTCCCCTTATTCAGAATTACGTGGGGCCTGATCTTATAAAAACCCTTTTTCTTGCAAAAAAAAGAATTTAAAAAATCTTCAAAATCCTCAGAGGTACATAGGCAGCTCATCCGTATAAATGAGCACGACCCCGCTCTTTTTCACAAAATTCTATTCTTTTCTTATCCCCTAGAACAACATTTCATTTTAACACATACATGAACAAAAGGATTATGTATGAATTAGCGATTGGTATAGATAATTCAAATTGCAAAAGTCATCAAGAGGCACAACTAGATCATAAAAAAACTTATTCATTTCATTATCTAAAATTTCAGTATGATTACATCGGTATAGGGAGTCAAATAACTTCCCTTGATAGCCTACTCCTACCTTCCTAAAAAACCCAGATAAAAACAAGCCCCACTACTCCTGAAAACAACCCTTCCAATTATTCCCACAAAAATATAAAAGTAGACCCATTACAAAAAGCTTCCCAAAGCCCTACCCGCAATTGCTAGAGGAACCAGGACCATCATCTCCTGCATCCTCGGGTCCCCAAACCTCCCCTGCCTAAATAGAGTATGCCAGACACTCCATAGAGAGATAAGCTCGGATTAGCTTCGGGAAAACCACAACACCTCCCTCCATGGTGTCAGATATGGTAAACCACCTTTGACTAGTCTCCACAGCCAGCATCCTCGCCGTTACCTTCTTCCACAACCACTTCATGTCATCCTCGGAGACATGTCCGACTCACCCAGTAGACTGATAATGACAGGTCAATGGATGATGGTTCTCCTATAGACATCCAAGCCGCATGTGCATATGCTCCGTTAGGTCCTCTACAGGAAAGAAATTCAGTGTCCACGGTGGCATAATTTGCTCACAACCAAATTGGAGCAGCAACCACCAGGGAAAGTAGAAAGAAATCTTCCTGAGACCAACTAATCGGACATATTGATACTCCCCAAGTTTTATAATGGGTAGCATCTCCCCCCACAAGGCACTGACCAGCGCAAGCCCCGAGCCTCATGCTCTACAAACCACTTCCCCCAACTCTTAACGTCCAGTCCTACACTAATGAAATAGAGCAAGAAGAAGTTTTGCACCACTGACAAAGGATACTCGGGTGGGCCCACCATATGGAACCTCTTCGATAACCACATGAACAAAATTACAGGGCTACCCCTCAGAAAGGCAAAACGACCTTCTCGCCAGGCATACAGACCATTCAAGGTCTCTGCCAGTATCACCGATGCAAGATTGAAATAATACAACATCTAGGAAATGATGGTCGCAAGTTGGGGGTTCACTAGCGTTTACCTAGTCACTAATAACACTTTTTAAACTAGACCTAGAATAATGGCCCTAACATAGTCGATATCACCCACATCCTGCGAATGCACAAATTGCAGCACCACCGAAAGAGAAATCATTACTCCTGTAACTAACGACCTCGCTACGAAAGAAAAAATATGGAGAATCCCGGCCAATAACTCCCTAGAAGAATGGGAAAACTCAGGCAAAGCCACAGTAATGCTGAGATTTATCCACAGCATGGCGGAAAATTCCTCGTAGGTAGGGCAAATTTCATCCAACCCGAAGCAAAAAACATGGTCCTCGGGGTAGCAAAATTCCACGACTTCCATCAGCATGTTCCACTCAATGGGACGGTTGCACCACGAAGAGGCTCATCGCATGTGGAAGGTGTCATAATCAACATTATAAGAACACATTGATTCCAAGGTTCCGAGGTAGTTAGTGAACTAAATGCTACCAGGGAGAGCCATCTTGCAAAATAAGAAGATAATGAGCAAATGAGAATGTAAAGGAGAAGATAAATGAAAGTGTGAGGAGAAAAGCCCCATTCACACCCCTATTTATACTTAAAACTCTGAAGAAAAGACAAGAAAGCCAACAAAAATTAGAGTAAAACATGCCCCCCTAAGTACCAAGCAAATGAAGAAAGTTCAGTCAAAGTCTTGGGTTGATTGGACTAGACTGATATGCCGATAGGCAGGATAGGGGTCATGCCGATCGGTAACCCCCTATTTTGGGAAAATTCCATTTTTCCTCTTTTGTCAAAATAGAAATAAAAAAACTCAATAAAATAATTTTTATCTTAAGGAAATCTCGAATTTCCTCATGCTTTTACTTATCCTATTTTAAAATAAAATCCTTCTCAAATCAATTTTCAAATTATTTTTATGGTCTCAGCAGTAAAGTAAAAAGAGCATGAGCATTAATAACTGAAGCAGGAACTAATAAAAACTTCATCTTTATTTGCACATATTTTTCTCTGTTACATTGACATCTTGAAGGAAAAACAAAAAAACAAAACAATGGCACCCAGCCCGTACCCACATTTTTTTTTTATCTACTTCCTTCCTCTCCCCATCTCTCTTCTTTCCCTCTCCTCTCTCTTTGTCTCCCCCCCCCCTCTCTCTCTCTCTCTCTCTTTAAGAGCCTACATACCTACAACACGCCTTCTTCCCCTGCGACGAGATGATGTGCCAGCATTTCCAGAACTCGACACTTCCTCGGATGAGGTAGACGACACCAGTCAAGAAGTAATTGGAACCACCTCGTCGATATCGTATGTCATCGAAGATATCCAATCCCTAATATCCTTCAGTAAAGTGGTGAAGACCCGAATGTTCTGCAAAAGAAAATATAAATATCAAATCAGTCAAGTTACAAAGGAAAAGAAAGGAATAAGGAAATCAAGAATACAAAGAAACACAAAGTGTACCTCATGTCAAAGTACCTCCTCTATCAAGCCCAACTCCTCCGGTCCCATTGCATTGGGGAGATGCTATAAACACACCAATCTCCCATCAGCTCGTTGGATGTTATAACCAGGCGAGAACATCTATACAAAGGAAGCTTCTCGAGTTATTGCACCGCCCGCACTATGGGAGGACCCCACCTACTAGCTCGAACCCACACGAGGAAGAGGCATCACATCATATATACTGGGAGGCGTCAGCCAGCTTGACACAAAATCCTTATAATTGTACATCATCATGGTGTCGGTATACAGTGCGTACGACTCTCCCATCATCTCCACCACCCGGGCATCCTCTGATATCTCCCGCACTCGCCTCATGAATATAGGCAGATCCGTCGACAGTGCCGCAACCTCATCCTCCATACTCTGTCAAACTAACCTCTCCCCAAGGTACCAATAATAGCCAAACTCATATGCCAGCATACGCTGCATATGCGCCTATCCCCCAGTCACCCCAGTGTGCCTAATAGACACCCCCAGGGATAAAAGGGCACTTGCAAATCCCCAAAAAGAGAAAAAGATCAATATTAACATCAAAACCATCATAGGAAAGGACAGTCTCAAGATAAAACTATCAATTAAGACCAATCAAGACCTGACGCACCGCCACTAGAGAGAGAGACTTCTTCCAATACTGATTGGACCTCCACCACCGGTACATACGGAAGAAGTCCCTAATAGAGTAATCCTTCAAAACTATCAATTAGGTGTTTAATCCAATCACCTCATAGAACCAATTCTACAAAGGGAAAAGGCCATCATTTAAGAAATCAAGAAAATGCGCATGAAGGAAAATGCAAATGCATAAAGGAAAAATACTCAAGAATAAAGAATACGTCTGGAAGAAATGTGGCTCCAGTAAAAGACTGTTGGTAGCACTAGTTGAATGCATCAAGAGAATAATAAAGGTTCGCTAAGGTCAGGATCCCTCAATCATAAAGGTGGATGTCCGAGAATACCCTCAAAAATGATAAAAACCACAAGTGCACGACGTCGACACTCGTCAACACCAAAAAAATCCCAACACAAGCAGAATACACAAGTGGACCATCTGGCTCACCTTTTACCCATCGCTCTCATCAATCATCCACCTCAACAACATCTCCCTTATTAGAGACAAATAGAGAGAATCCCCAGAGACCACCCTCTCCACATCACCTAAGGTCGCTGTCACCACCTCCGGCGTCAACCTCACTGTTCTAACCACCTCAATCTAAGCACCATTGAAGTCTAGCCCTAGCAGCTGCTTCACATCAATGGGATTCATTATCATCTCCCTAAAGATGAAATGGAATGTGTGGGTAGTGTCCCACCACCTCTCCCCTAGAGCACACACAATGGTCGTAGAACGAGGCGTCTCATCCAGAAAAGATGTGAATCTCCCAAAGTTGGATGATGACATCATCCATATCACCATAGATGGAAGGTTATCCTAAAATCCTTCTCCCCATCATCCCTTGGGCATGTATAGTCGATATGGAGACGTTGGGTTGTCAAAAAAAAAATGAAAATCATTATCAAAGTCATGAAATAAAGCAACCTCGTCACGAAAAAAGGAAAAGATTACCAAAAGTTATTCGATACTTATATATCCACTAGGTTTCACCACCCTAGAAGAACGATAATACGAGGAATCACATAAAAGAATCCGATTATCCACCACCAAATCAAATGCATCAAATGAGTTCTCGCTGCCCAGTGTAAGGGGCACCCTAGCCCTCCACTCCAGCCTTACCCAATCGTCGGTATTAAGCCATGCCATGTGAGTAGCGCTTCTTGAAAACTCAGCCATCTCTTGACTTTGGAACATCGAAATGATTTACAGAAGATAATTGCATAAGAAGGCAAGTTAAAAAGTTGTGAAAAATGAGGAGAACCCACCCCCTTTTTATAGGAGGCTAAGGGGCATGCCGATCGGCATTACCTTACCACCATCGATCGACACTGCCCCTCTAACTTATCAAGGCACCCCAAAATGTCGTGCCATTTCCATTTGGCACCCCTCCATCTATGCTGGTCGGCACCCGCTTTAAAATTTCATACAAAAAGTCCAAAAAAATACCAGAAAATCTCAAAAAATTCCTAAAATTCCCAAATTAATTTTCGGACCTGTTCACCAAGAAAAACATTTTTTGTACTTCCCCAATGGAATTCCAGAGAACAATCCTCCCCAGCAATGTCTCCAAAGGACACCCCAAAATTCCAAAAATTCCCCAACTCAAAATCGTCTGATAATTCCCTCTGCCCCAGCGAAACTTAAAACCAAGTGCTTTCCGAAATCCCCAGAGAAATATCACACATCCCCAGTGGAGTCCCCAAATTACCCAAAGGAAAAATAATCTCTCAGAATGGGTTTCGACCCTCAGAATTGGTCGCTTCTACTGAAGCCCTCTGAATTGGCTTCGACCCTCAGAATTGGTCGTTTCTACTTAAGCCCTCAGATTGGCTTCGACCCTTTGAATTGGGCGCTTTAACTTAAGCCTGTAGAATTGGCTTCAACACTCAGAATTAATCACCCCTAAATAAGCTTGCATAATTGGCTTTGACCCGAATAATTGGTCATTTCGATATTAAGCCCTCAAAATTGCTTTGAACCGTAGGATTGATCACCCTTATCGTAAGCCGTCAGAATCGTCTTTGACCCTCAGAATTTCTCACCCTAAATTATCCCTCAGAATTGGCTTTGACCCTAAGAATTGGTCACCTCTACTTAATCCCTCAGAATCAACTTCGACCCTCAGAATCGGTCGCTTCTACTTAAGCCCTCAAAATTGGCTTCGACCCCCAGAATCGATCGCTTCTACTTAATCCCTCAGAATTAGATTTGATGCACAAAATTTTTTGCTTCTATCTTAATCCCTCAAAATTTTCTTTGACTCGCAGAATTGTTCACCCCTATCTTAAGCCATCAAAATTGGCTTCGACCCGCAGAATTGGTCGCTTCTATCTTAAGCCCTCAAAACTGGCTTCGACCCTCAGAATTCGTTTCGACCCTCAGAATTGGTCACCTCTACTAAAGCCCTCAGAATTGGCTTTGACTCGCAGAATTGGTCACCCCGAAATAAGCCCTCAAAATTGGCTTCAACCCACAGAATTGGTCCCTTCGACTCAAGCTAGCAAAATTGGCTTTGTCCCTCAGAATTGGTCACCTCTACTTAAGCCCTCAAAATTGGCTTTGACCCTTGGAATTGAAGCACCTTATACCTTTGACTTTTTATTTTTTTTATTTTTTTTGTAAAGAGGGACTGAGCCCCCTAAATATTATTAATCAGAGGAGAAAAAGCCTCTCCCAGATGGCAACTGAGCAAACTTAGATACAAGAAAGAAACTGGAAACTTAAAAAAGCAATAAAAAAGCAATAATAAAAGTCCCATTACAAGGGAAAAGGAAAATTATTTGAAAGAAGATCTAATGTAGCAACATCCCATCTTGTCCATCTTATAAGCTCCTTGAGATATCTTTGGAAGGTCCGAGAAATTGTTGAAGATTGAAGATGAATGAATATTAACCCCATAGTTAGCAAGACTATCTGCAACCATATTTGATTCCCTGAAGCAGTGAACTAAAGAACTTTTGGTATTGATGAGATTCTCTTTGATTTCTTCCACACATTTAATAAGCTTCCAAGGCGATTTCCAGTTTCAATTTATCAGATTCACCACATAAGAAGAATCAGATTCAATCACCACTTCCTCAAGATTGTATTCCAAGCAAAGATTTGATCCCAACCATAGACTTTTGATTTCCACAAATGAATTAGAAGCATTACTCAACTAATTTGACTTGCTTAAGTCTACCTTGTATAATTGCTCAACTAATTTGGAAATATTGACAAAATTGGTTGTCTATCCTAGAATCCAAAAAGCCTCAAAACCTATCTCTCTAATCCTCTTCAATGATCCACGATGGTATAAAATGAATCACACTACACATAATTAGAAGTGCATACATGTGTTCATATTGCTTAAAATTGAGTGTGTGTTTAATTCCCCTTGAATTGGAGCTTTAACAATTTTTTGGGAATTTTTAAATAATTTTTAAACCTTTTTAAACATTTTTTAAATAAACATTTTTATTAATAAAATGGGATAATATAATTTGTGGGTTTAATATTCTATTTTGGAAACTTCCGTTTTCATTAAAATGTTTGGTTGGGTAGGAACTCAAAGCGCTAGAGACTTCAGGGTGATGTTTTGTAATTAATTTGATGCGCGTGTGAGAGCCACTCACATGCCAACACTTGTCATCCTCCGGGTGAATGGATTTCTGTTTGTTATGTGAGAGGGCTGGATGGATGTTTGATGATCGTTGGATCATTCCTAATCAAGGGTCTGCATGTGTTCTTGGTTAATCCCAGTGCTATCCATATGAACCAATCAGAATCTTTTTAAACCACCGCTGTTTTATAACCTTTGGATCAAGTCAAACCTTACAAGACTTGATCACAGCCCTTGATTTCTCTCGAACGTCCAGAACCTTCCCTAAACCCTATATATACCCTCCTCCTCTCAGCCTTAGAAGACTTTTGGGCATTCGTCTTTCTGAGAGAAAAGAATAAGAGAGAAGTGAGAGAGAAGAGAGAAGTGAGAGAAGAGATAAAAGAATAGAGAGAAGAGAGAGAAAGGGAAACAGTTAGCCAAAATCCAAACCCTAACCCTTAAACACTTCAACTCAGAAACAAACCTTCGTTTGTATATCACCCCAAACACATCCTTGAGTGTTTGAGAGAGAGTAGTTTGTTGTTTATCGTTGCTGTAACCTTGTGATCTTTTGATCTTGTTCACAACTTAAACTTTAGAGTGAAGATCTTGTTTCTTTTTCCATAGAAACGTTAGATCTATACTCTGCATGTTACATTTTCACTAGATCTGCAAATTTTCTACTTGTTTTCAAGAAAATCTTTACTGATTTGGTTTTGAAAATATTTTCTGGTTTCTTCTTACGAAACTTAACTCTGACCTAGTTGGATTCGCACTTGGAGGGTTTTCAATCTCATAAATATTTTCAAAAGAGATTGATTAAGGTCTTGACCGATTTCTGAAGCAAGATCTCCGTGGAATCTGGGTTATATTTAAAGGTCAAAAAGGGTTTGAGTTCTGTGAGAAAGAAATAAACTAAAATCACTGCATATAGTCTTTATATGTAATTTACTAGGACTGTTTGTAAATCTAAGTGTGTGTGAGTTCATGCATGTGAATAGGAATCACTACACAAACACTTAACACACTACTACACTGAAAGTGTTGTGTTTAAGATCTGAGATCATTGAGTCGACAAAAGGAAGCTAAAGTAAAGGAAGTTAGCAAACTGAAGAAACATCAACAACAAATCAGATCTATGAGAAGTTAGAAGGACACCAAGTGGGGTATATTCCTAAACTTAGAATAGGTTGATTTGTGTGCTTGCATGTTGTATTGTTTGTAACTAATTTTTGTTATTAGTGGATTTTTACTTTTGTGACTTAGAAGTCACCATGGATGTTTCCTCTGTTGGGAGAGGTTTTACCACGTTAAAATCATTGTGTTGATTATCTTCATCTACTCATCTCATTCTATAAGTGTGCTGAATTTTTGAAACTGCCTTAGTTTTAAAAACTGATTACACAATCTTAATTACTCTCGTACATAAGTTTCTTTGTAAACAAATCTTGTTTATAATTTTTATTTTCAAAAGAAAAGGGTTTCTCCAACAAACATTCGGAGTTGCTTATACAGTTTAACCTTGTGTTAAACGGCATTAGCGACGCTTTTTAATTGGTATCAGAGCCCTGTTAACTTTTATTTCAAAAGATCTTGTGTTTCTGAAATCGTTTTCTAAAAAATCTAACTATGGACGAGAAGAATGAAAGGTTTGGTAATCTATCTAGACCTCCACTCTTTGATGGAAACAACTTTGCTTACTGGAAAGTAAGAATGGTTGCCTTCATCCAAGGGACTTTAGGAGATGATGTCTGGGACATTATTGAAAATGGATACACTTATCCTACTAAACCAGCCACTGAAGGAAGTGATGAGAGGGTAAAGAAAATCTTAAGTTAATTTACCCAAGAAGAGAAAACCATTTCTCGAAATAACAATAAAGGCAAGAATGCCATTTTTATGTCTATTAATGAGTATGAGTTCAAACGAATCTCATCTTGTGCCACTTCTAAGGAAGCTTGGGACACATTAATCACTGCCCATGAAGGAGACTCAAGAGTTAAAGCTGCTAAAACTCAAATGCTTATCCAGCAGTACAACTCTTCGATCATGACTGATTCTGAGTCTTTTGATGATTTTTACATGAACTTAACTGATATAGTTACTAAGTTTCATGCTAATGGTATTACTTATGATAGAAATGAAATTGTTTCTAAAATTCTAAGGTCATTACCATAAAAGTTTGATAGTAAGAGGTATGTTATTGAGGAAATGAATGATCAAAACCTTACCCCTGAGTTACTCAGTAGCAAACTTAGGACTGTGGAAATGGAATTAGACTTTAAGAAACAATTGAATCATTCTCAAAGAAAACAACTTAACTTTAACTTGAGTTTTGCCTCTAAGATACCCAAACTTGAGTCTAATTTGACCAACTCTGACTCTGATGAGGAGTGTGATATAGACAAACTAGATAATCAGATTGCCTTGATGTCTAAACAATTTAAGAAAATTGTCAAATTTCGAAACAAACAGGCAACTAAATAAGGCAAGCCTAATTATCCTACTCTGTCTAATCCCAAACCTTATGAGAGAGGTCTTGACAAACATCCTAAGGACAATAATTCCAGACCCACTAGAGACCTTAAAAAGATTGAATGTTTTAGATGTGGGAAACTAGGTCACATTGCTCACGATTGCAGAGTTAATCTGAATAAAGCCAACACACATAATAGAGCCAATGTCTGTAAAACTTGGAATGATTCAAGTGACTCTCATGAAGAGGAACTTGAGTCATCTAATGTACTTGACCCTTGCATGTCTTTTTATACTAAGATCATTTACAATGATGATACACATGTGTGTGATAATGATGCTCCTACTCCTGCTTGTGTGAATACTGCTTTGATTGGCCTAGATGCTTTATTGTCTGAAAATGTTGCTAGTTCTAGTCCCGTGTGTGTGAGTCAAAGTGATCTCGATAATGACGATGCAAATGGGTGCGTGAGTACTAAAACTGAATCGTTAGGGGTCACTACACACACTTCACTTAGCGACTCAGACACAGATGACCTCCCAGATATCCATACCTTGTATGCTAAAACTTTTAAAAAAGGCACTAGACTGGAGAAATCTATTAGAGACCTGACTAAGAAATTAGATGATCTAAGTCTTATTGTGAAGTTGAATGCTAAAAAGTACACTAACCAGTGTCTGTCTCATCAATCTGAAATTGAAACTTTTGATCAAAAATTAAAAGAGTTGACTAAAACTAATGAAATCCTGGAAATGAAATATAAGGGAACATTATTAGAATTGGAGGAAGCAAAAACAAAGACAGCTACTGTTTTCAAAAAGTTTTCCAAGTTTGAAAACAATTCAAAATGTTTTACTGACTTTGTTGTTGACTCCAAGACCAATTCTGATGATAGAACCGGTATTTGATTTTGCCCTAAGAACAGACCACAAACTACTAAACTTGAACCTATTAAGTTTGTGTCTGGGGGCAAAAGATCAATTGAAACATGTCCAGACTTTCATTTGATTATAAAGGAATTTGATCAAAAGCAACAACAGAAAGACATTGGAGAGTCTAGTAATTCTAAGGCTGACACTGCACTTAAGACTAAATACGTCTGTCCTTTGATCAGAAATGATGATTCTACCTATAAGACCATCCCTCCTAGGAATAACACTTCTGAACAGAATGCTGTCAAACCTATCTTTAGAAGTTTTCCTAAGGAAATTCATACCTCAAGCAATCAATATTGCTCATACTGTGACATTTATGGTCACTCCTTTGAAGGTTGTAATGCTAGGCGTCTAAACACCCCTGTGTACAACACTTCTGTCTACACGAACTTTAACTATTCTAGGCAAAATCGTAACCATTATGTCCTTCCAAGACAACCTGATAAGAACTCTAACTACAGAAATAGAAAGACCAAAACTAAGAGTTCATTTAAGAGAAAGGCTCCCATAAACTTTCCTAAACCAAAAGCTCAAATTTTTCACAATAATCAGTTTGCTGCTCCAAATGTTTTTCGACAAAAAGTTGTGTCTCGAAAATTTTATCAAATGAGGGCAGACTTGCGCAAAATTAAAACTAGAGCTATTTGGGTTAGAAAAGAGGATCTTTTACCCCAAATGAAGTGTAACATTGTCATCACTGCTTTAAAAGCTGAACACACTCCATCTGGTTGGTATTTAGATTCAGGATGTTCCAAACATATGACACGAGATGAAACCAAACTTTTAAACAAAACCAAATTTGCTGGTGGGAAAGTTGTTTTTAGTGATGGTGTTTCATCCCAGATCATAGGTAAAGGAACCCTAAAAGAAGAGGGAATGCCTGTTCTCGAAAATGTTCTATTAGTTAAAGGCCTTAAAGCCAACCTCCTAAGTATATCACAATTTTGTGACTCTGACCATACAGTCACCTTTTCAAAGAACAATTGTAAAATTTTAAATGATAAAGGTGAATGCATTATTAGAGGATTTAGAACACCTGACAATTGTTATACTGTCAAGACTAGTTCTGAAACCTGTAACATTGTCAGAATGGATGACAATGAAATCTGGCATAATCGTATGGGTCACTTAAGTTATGATATCCTTGGAATATTGTCTAGTCAAGAGATAGTTAGAGGAATTCCTAAAATTAAACCTATTTCAAGTGTTGTCTGTGGTCATTGCCAGGAAGGAAAAATAGTTAAGACTTCACATAAAAAGGTTAAAGACATCCTCACCTCTAGACCTCTAGATCTCATCCATATGGACCTTATTGGTCCTTCTAGAACTGTTAGTCTTTGTGAACACAGTTATATCCTTGTCATGGTTGATGATTTTACAGGATTCACTTGGGTTGCCTTCTTGAAACATAAATCTGACACGTTTCAGAATTTTTTGAAAATTCTTCTAAGAATTGAAAATGAGAAGGACACATAAGTCAATCGCATTCGTAGTGATAGAGGGGGAGAGTTCATAGACACAGGAATAGTTGAATATTGTGACTACAACGGTTACAAACATGAAGTTAGTTCCCCTAAAACTCCTCAGTAGAATGGCATTGCTGAAAGGAAAAACCGAACTCTTCAAGAGATGGCACGTGTCATGTTGCATGCCAAATCCCTACCTAAATACTTCTGGATAGAATCCATTAGAACTGCCTGTCACATCACTAATAGGGTCTATCTTAGGAAAAACTCTAAACAAACACCTTATGAGTTGTGGTACGGTAAGAAGCCAAATTTGAAATACCTAAAAACCTTCGGAAGTCAGTGTTATGTCTGTAAAGACAGAGAACATCTGTCTAAATTCGAGACTCGTAGTGATAAAACCATCTTCTTAGGATACTCCCCAAACAGTCGTGCTTATCGTATATACAATTTGCGTACTAAGTCCCTTATGGAATCGATAAATGTAATTGTAAGTGACACTATTGTCAAAAATAAGATATCTGAATCACCTATTGTGGTTGAATCTGAAAATGATTTCAAAACTGATTCACCAGAAATAGATGACTCATTACCTATTGAGAGTCCAGAAGTAACCAGCTGGGTATCTAAAGATCATCCCATTGACGACGTGGTCGGTAATCCTAATGAGCCAGTTCCTACTAGATCCTAGTTAAGAAATTATGCTAATTATGCATGTTTCGTCTCCCTTGTGGAACCGAAAAATGTTAATGAAGCATTGAATGACACACACTGGATTTCTGCTATGCAGGAAGAACTTTTACAATTCGTCATTCACGATGTCTGGTATCTTGTACCTCGGCCTCAAAACAAAAATGTTATTGGAACACATTGGATTTTTAAGAACAAATCTGATGAAAATGGGGTGATTCTTAGAAACAAAGCTAGACTAGTTGCTCAAGGCTACTCTCAAATAGAAGGGATAGATTTCAGCGAGACATTTGCCCCTGTCACTCGTCTGGAATCTGTTCGACTTCTTTTTGCCATAGTGTGTTACTTAAAATTCACACTTTATCAAATGGACGTAAAATCTGCTTTCCTAAATGGAATCCTGTCCGAAGAAACATATGTAGAACAACCCAAAGGGTTCATTGACCCTAAATACCCTAATCATGTCTTTCGTCTAAAAAAGGCTCTATATGGCTTAAAACAAGCTCCTAGAGCTTGGTATGATCGCCTTCCCAACTTTTTGTTGGATAAGGGTTTTAAGAGAGGAGGAAATGACCAGACTCTCTTTGTCAAACATTTTGACAAAAACATTATTATAGCCCAAGTCTATGTAGACGACATCATTTTCGGGTCAACTTCAATCTCTGAAGTTAAATCTTTTTCTACTATTATGCATAAGGAATTTCATATGTCCCTTATGGGGGAGCTACAACTTTTCTTAGGATTTCAAGTGAAACAGAATTCTGATGGACTATTTGTTTCTCAAACCAAGTATGCCTTAGATCTTGTTAAGAAATTCGGCTTAGAGAAAGCTAAATTTGCCAAAACACCTATGAGTACTACCATTAAATTAAGCAAAGATGAAAATGGTAAGTCAGTTGATTCCACACTTTACCGTAGTATGATTGGTAGCCTACTCTATCTAACTGCCTCACGACCAGACATAATGTATGTTGTATGTTTGTGTGCTCATTACCAGAATAACCCTAAAGAGAGCCATTTATTGTGTGTAAAACGTATAGTAAAGTACATAAAAGGCACTCTTAATCTTGGACTTAGGTATACTAAGGATACCTGTAGCACAATCATAGGTTATACTGATGCTGATTGGGCCGGTTGTACTGATGATAGTAAAAGTACATCAGGTGCCTGTTATTATGTCGGCAATAATTTAGTTGGTTGGAGTAGCAAAAAACAGAATTGCACATCTTTATCTACGACTGAGTCCGAATATATAGCAACAGGAAGTTGCTGTGCTCAATTATTATGGATAAAACAGATGTTAAGCAATTATGGGATTAAAGAAGATCAATTACAATTTTATTGTGACAATCAAAGCGCCATTAACATATCTAAAAACCCGGTTCAACACTCGCGAACTAAGCATATTAAAATAAGGCATCATTTTATACGCGAACTTGTTGAAACTAAGGAATTAGAAATTCATTAGCTGCCTACTGATCTGCAACTTGCAGACATGTTCACTAAACCTCTAGACTATAACAGATTTCTGTATTTGCGAAATTCTATACGCATGGTATGCGCTGATTAAACTCTCAAGACTTTAAGTTTTACCCTTTGTCCATTTGAGACAAAATGGGGGAGAAATTTGAGTTTATGAGTTTATTTTTCTGTTCACATTTCATCTAAACTGCTTGATCTTAGTGTGTATATTTGCAGGAAGCTCTTTTACTGATTGTCTACCGTTTCTAGTGTAAAAATTTGTAAATAGTTGAGTTATGTAATTTTTGACTTTTTAGGAAATGGGTAGATAGTATCTTTTGTATAGGACTAGGTTTTATTTTTTTTGGTTCCCTACGAGTTTTAAGCTAACTCAAAGGAGATTTTGTCTCATATTTCCAAAGGGGGAGATTGAAGCACCTTATACCTTTGACTTGCTTAAGTCTACATTGTATAAGTGCTCAACTAATTTGGAAATATTGACAAAATTGGTTGTCTATCCTAGAATCCAAAAAGCCTCAGAACCTATCTCCCTAATCCTCTTCAATGATCCATGATGGTATAAAATGAATCACACTACACACAATTAGAAGTGCATACATGTGTTCATATTGCTTAAAATTGAGTGTGTGTTTAATTCCCCTTGAATTGGAGCTTTAATAATTTTTTGGGAATTTTTAAATAATTTTTAAACCTTTTTAAACATTTTTTAAATAAATGTTTTTATTAATAAAATGGGATAATATAATTCGTGGGGTTAATATTCTATTTTGGAAACTTCCGTTTTCATTAAAATGTTTGGTTGGGTAGGAACTCAAAGCGCTAGAGACTTCAGGGTGATGTTTTGTAATTAATTTGATGCGCGTGTGAGAGCCACTCACAGGCCAACACTTGTCATCCTCCGGGTGAATGGATTTGTGTTTGTTATGTGAGAGGGCTGGATGGATGTTTGTGATCGTTGGATCATTCCTAATCAAGGGTCTGCATGTGTTCTTGGTTAATCCCGGTGCTATCCATATGAACCAATCAGAATATTTTTAAACCACCGCTGTTTTATAACCTTTGGATCAAGTCAAACCTTACAAGACTTGATCACAGCCCTTGATTTCCCTCGAATGTCCAGAACCTTCCCTCAGCCCTATATATACCCTCCTCCTCTCAGCCTTAGAAGACTTTTGGGCATTGTTCTTTCTGAGAGAAAAAAATAAGAGAGAATTGAGAGATAAGAGAGAAGTGAGAGAAGAGAGAAAAGAATAGAGAGAAGAGAGAGAAAGGGAAACAGTTAGCCAAAATCCAAACCCTAACCCTTAAACACTTCAACTCAGAAACAAACCTTCGTTTGTATATCACCCCAAACACATCCTTGAGTGTTTGAGAGAGATTAGTTTGTTGTTTATCGTTGTTGTAACCTCGTGATCTTTTGATCTTGTTCACAACTTAAACTTTAGAGTTAAGATCTTGTTTCTTTTTCCATAGAAACGTTAGATCTATACTCTGCATGTTACATTTTCACTAGATCTGCATATTTTCTACTTGTTTTCAAGAAAATCTTTACTGATTTGGTTTTGAAAATGTTTTCTGGTTTCTTCTTACGAAACTTAACTCTGACCTAGTTGGATTCGCACTTGGAGGGTTTTCAATCTCATAAATATTTTCAAAAGAGATTGATTAAGGTCTTGACCGATTTCTGAAGCAAGATCTCCGTGGAATCTGGGTTATATTTAAAGGTCAAAAAGGGTTTGAGTTCTGTGAGAAAGAAATAAACTAAAATCACTGCATATAGTCTTTATATGTAATTTACTAGGACTATTTGTAAATCTGAGTGTGTGTGAGTTCATGCATGTGAATAGGAATCACTACACAAACACTTAACACACAACTACACTGAAAGTGTTGTGTTTAAGATCTGAGATCATTGAGTAGACATAAGGAAGCTAAAGCAAAGGAAGTTAGCAAACTGAAGAAACATCAACAACAAATCAGATCTATGAGAAGTTAGAAGGACACCAAGTGGGGTATATTCCTAAACTTAGAATAGGTTGATTTGTGTCCTTGCATGTTGTATTGTTTGTAACTAATTTTTGTTATTAGTGGATTTTTACTTTTGTGACTTAGAAGTCACCGTGGATGTTTCCTCTGTTGGGAGAGGTTTTACCACGTTAAAATCATTGTGTTGATTATCTTCATCTACTCATCTCATTCTATAAGTGTGCTGAATTTTTGAAACTGCCTTAGTTTTAAAAACTGATTACACAATCTTAATTACTCTCGTACATAAGTTTCTTTATAAACAAATCTTGTTTATAATTTTTATTTTCAAAAGAAAAGAGTTTCTCCAACAAACATTCGGAGTTGCTTATACAGTTTAACCTTGTGTTAAACAGCATTAGCGACGTTTTTCCGGAATTGGTCGCTTCTACTTAAGCCCGCAGAATTGGTTTCGACCCTCAGAATTGGTCACCTCTACTTAAGCCCTCAGAATTTGTTTCGATTTATCATCTATACTTAAGCCCTCAGAATGGCTTTGACCCATAGAATTGGTCACCCCTATATGAAGCCCTCAGAACTGGCTTCGACCTTCAGAATTGGTCACCCCTAAATAAGCCCACAGAATTGGCTTCGACTTGCAGAATTGGTCGCTTCTACTTAAGCCTGCAGAATTGTCTTTGACCCGATGAATTGGTCAGCACTATCTTAAGCCCGCAGAATTGGTCGCTTCTATCCTAAGCACTCAAAATTTTCTTGGACCCTCAAAATTGGTCAACCAGAATTGGCTTTGACCCACATAATTGGTCATCCCTATCTTAGTCCCTCAGAATTGGCTTCGACCCGTAGAATTTGTCCCTATAATTTAGATCCATAGAATTAACATCGGCCCGCAGAATTGGTCACATCCTTACTCCTAACCTCCTTTAGGTCCTCAGAATCGATCGCTCCAACATCACCTTAGGTCCTCAGCATCGACCTCGACCCTCTGAATCGGTCATCCTCGTCCCTTAGGTCCACATAACCGACCTCTATCATGTGGTGTCTATTCAACATATATCAATTGTTCCAAGCTCACCCCTTTAGGGGCTATGGAGACACCACATTCTAGGACCCCCTAGGTCTCCCCTTAGGTACCTAGAACCTCCCATCTCACTATAAACTCCAGGTAGCACTCTGAGTACCAATCTCGAGCCCACCAGGCACCCTAGAGCCTCGTTTGACCCCTATTAACTCTATTATAGAGTGATATCTCTTTGATTCTTCGAAAGACACTTAAACCCCTTTCCAACGGTCTGTCCCGTGCATAAAACATCATAATCGTTCGGACGAATGATCAATTTTCCCCCAAAAATCGATTCGGAGGCCACCAAGTGATCCTGGGATTTGTTTGACCAAAGTCAACTCTCCATCTCCAATGATACTGAATGAATCCCCGAAGGGCACTGAATACCCTTTCTAATGGTCCGCCCCGTGTACGATTCTGACCTACGGTGCCGATAAACGATTTGTTTTACTCCGAGAGGTTCACGAGTGCTTCCAAGCCCCGATTGACCAAGGACAACTTCCCAATTCGAGAAAAAATCTTTTGAATGTCAAAGTACATCTCCTAATCTTTCCAATGATTCACCCCACGCGCTATTCTGACTTACCATACGGACGAACGATCTATTTGAGTCCGACGTTCTCCCATCCAAAGGATCGACGTGCATTTTCGGGCCACATTTGACCCAAAGTCAACACCCAAACCCAGGAGCAGTACAAAGGAATCTTTATGGTCTCTAAAATACCTTTCTAACGGTATGCCCCGTGAGCGATTTGGATCAAAGGTTTGTGTTCTACGACCATTTTTCTGGGAGAATCTGCACGGAACTGCCAATTGGCAGGTCCTAAGCCCTGCCAATCGGCACTGTGTCTCGGGGCACATGTCAATTGGGACCCCCTTAGGTTGGGCGATCAGCACCCCCTAACCCTATCAATAGGGTCCATGACCTCACTCCAAGGCACAACACAATAGATCCATCACCATCTGTGATCTCAACAACATTACCTCCAAATCAGTGAATTCCTCATGTGAAGTTCCATTCAACCTTACATTCCCATCCTTTTCATACCCAATTTGGCAAAATATCCTTCCCTTTCACCATCAACACTCATGGGATTTCATCCAAGATCAATGATCAAGCTTCAAATAAGGTCAAATTCCTTCCCTCACTCTTTAAATTCCATGTTTTTGCATAATAAACATTATATTCACAATCTAGTTATTAGTTTAGTTCATACACATTAATATCTACACTTTTATTAGTATATTTCACATATTTTATTTTCTAAAAAAATCCAAAAATAAAATAAAATAGGGTTACACCCGTTACTTTCGAATGGAATTACCCATCACACATTTTTCCAATATCAAAACAACACATTTTCTATACACACACTTATAATAAAATCATGTTCAGATCTATGGGATAAATCTCATCCCTATGGTACATTAGAACTACGTAGACATTTATGCATTTATACACTACATAGGTGTCTCGGATTAAAATCCAAGACTCGAGTCCAATTTTCAAACTTTCTCAATTTATCAAAATCTCTTATTTTCTAAAACCTCGCATTTTCATATATATATATATATATATAACATACTTGTTTTCATTTCATCCAACACATATTATCGTTTCCTAGTAATGACCAATATCGTGATGGACGCACAAATTATACTTTCCACATATGATATTTTGGAAAAAATTCTATGGATGATCGCACTCTACCTTGACCATGGTATGAGTTGAATAAATCTCATCTCCGTTATATAAACACGCTCAGACACTTCATGGGGATATCAACTAGCCCATGAGAGACCGAAAGGGCGGGATGGGTGCCTAACACCTTCCCATTCTGTAAATTATCCCCCATACCTCAGAACTATTGGTTTTATTTGCATCATTTGTTTCCTTAATGCCGCTCTCTAGAAATGGAAACATTATTTTCGCCTGTTTTGTGCAAAGTAGGTTGGAGACTCTATCTCTTCACATTATCCCACACAGCGATGACGATCGAACAATCTTCCCAAGAAGGAGGGGTGCAAGAGCGCGACGCAGCCTTCCCAAGGGGGAGACGTATATATATCTCTCCTTCCCCGAAGGCGCTCGACCCCCCGAGATGGACACAGGTACCTACATCCACAGGGGCCGTGATCATGAAATTATTAGTTTTTAAATAATGATATAGACTTAGGGTTTGCATGGAGATGATTACCATAGTCCCTTATCCTTATGGAATTTTGAGCCATTTATAATTAGTTGGCTGAGAGTCTTGAGAAACACGTAGAGTTCCTTTATATGTAAAGAGTTACACCATTTACAAAAGATATGATAGATAAGGATGAGTTAGTTGCACCCCAAACAAAGTGGACAAGAGTATATACACTACACCAAATACTGCACATGGTCACGGCCCAAATCCCTGAGTATTGGTGGTGTGTTGCGGATTTGGTCCGTGACCAAATAGGGCGTGACCATTATCGGCAGTCACGACCCAAATCATTGACCACTAACATTGGTCACAAACTAAGATGGGCACAGACATGGTCACGACCCACATCCGCAACCCACTATTTTGTGTCCACAAAACATAGTCAAGGCCCAAACCCGTGACAAGTTGTGTTTTAAAAATAAAAGGTGGTCATGTCTTTGGACCATGACCATTTTATTTTTACATAAAACATGGTCATGATGATGGGTCGTGACCATGTTTTATGTAAAAATAAAAATGGTCACGACCTAAAGCCGTAACTATTTTTAATAATTAAAAAAAGCATTTTGTCCTCGAACTGAGAGTCTAAATGATCAGTTGCTATGAGTACCTATTGGGATACATTGGCCCCCTGGGTGACTACGTGGTTGGTCCTTATGGTTTACATTTCTCCTGTAAATGTCTTAACAGTTTGTAAATTTTGATCCTACTCTCAAACCAAGGGTCCCGTGACAATGTGATCGGTTCCTGTGGGTTAAATTGGTCCCGTTTGAGGTGTTCGTGACTCTTACATGAACGTTTTGTCTCTATTTTATGTTATCATCCTTGAAAGATATGTTTTTAATCCTAAGTCTAATAATATACAAAGTTTGGTCGTACTCTCAAACTCGGGGTCTCGTGACTACGCGGTTGATTCCTATGAGTTGCATTGGTCCCGTGCGAGGTGTTTGGTCATGCTTTCAAATCGAGGGTCTCGTGACTACATGGTCCAGTCCTGTGGGTTACATTTGTCCCCTGCGAGATGTTCATGCCCCTAACAGGGATGTTTTGTGATTATATTACGTTCTTACCCTTTGATGGCATGTTTTTAAGCTTAAGTCTAACAGTTCGCCCATTTTGGTCGTGCTCTCAAACCATGGATCCCGTGACTACGCGGTCGGTTCCTGAAGGTTACATTGGTCTTGCGAGGTGTCCATGCCTCTTATGAGGACATTTTGTGGCTATTTTATGTTCTCACTATTTGATGGTAAGTTTTTAAGCCTAAGTCTGATAGTTCAAAATTTTTGGTTATGCTCTCAAACCATGGGTCTTGAGACTACGCAGTTAGTTCCTGTGGGTATCATTGGTCCCGTGTAAGGTGTTCGTGCCTCTTAGGGGGATATTTTGTGACTTTTTTTCATTCTCACCCTTTAATGGCATGTTTTTAATCCTGACTCTAACAGTTCGCAAATTTTGGTTGTGCTCTAAAATCGAGGGTCCTGTGACTACGTGGTCGATTTTTCTGGGTTACATTGGTCCCGTACGAGATTTTCATGTCTCTTACGGGGCCTTTTTGTTATTGTTTTATGTTCTTAGTATTTGACGACATGCTTTTAAGCCTAATTCTAACAGTTTGGAAATTTTGGTCATGCTCTGAAATTAGGGGTCTCGTGACTACATGATTGTTTACTATGGGTTACATTGGTCCCGTGTGAAGGCTGTTTTACATTCTCACCCTTTGACATCATGTTTAAAAGACTAAGTTTAATAATTTGCAAACTTTGGTCATGCTATTAAATCGGCGGCCTAATGGCTACACGATCGGTTCTTACGGGTTACATTGGTCCCGTGTGAAGTGTCCATGCCTCTTATTGGGCCGTTTTGTGGATGTTTATGCTCTCACCCTTTGATATCGTATTTTTAAGCCTACGTCTAACGGTTCATAAATTTTGGTCGTGATCTCATACCGAGGGTCTCATGACCACGATGTTGGTTCCTGCGGGTTACAATGGTCCAGTGCAAGGTGTTTGTGCCTCTTACGAGGACATTTTGTGAATGTTTTACGTTCTCATCATTTGACGACATGTTCTTAAGACTGTTTAATAATTCATAAATTTTGGTTGTGCTCTCAAAACGGGGGTTCCGTGACTACACGATCAGTTCCTATGAGTTACATTGGTCCCATACAAGGTGTTCGTGCCTCTTACAGGGTCGTTTTGTGGCTATTTTACTGTCTTACCCTTTGATGGCATGCTTTTAAGCATAAGTCTAACAGTTCACAAATTTTGGTCGTGCTCTCAAATCGGAAGTCCCGTAACTATGCGGTTAATTTTTACGGGTTACATAGGTCTATTACGAGGTATTCGTTCCTATTACAGTGCCATTTCGTTGTTGTTTTACATTCTCACACTTTGACGATGTGTTTTTAAGCCTAAGTCTAACAGTTTTTAAATTTTGGTTATGCTTTAAAATCGAGGGTCCCTTGACTATGCGGTCAGTTCCTGCGAGTTATTTTAGTCCCGTACGAGGTGTTCATACCTCTTACAGGGATGTTTTGTGGTTGTTTTACCTTCTCACCCTTTGATGGTAATTTTCTAAGTCTAACTGCTCACAAATTTTGGTCGCACTCTCAAATCGGGGGTCCCATGACTACGCGATCAATTTTTGTGGGTCGCATTGATCCTGTACGAGGTGTTCATGTCTCTTATGAGGATGATTTGTGGCTAATTTACATTCTCACCTTTTGACAACATTTTATTAAGCCTAAGTCTAAAAGTTTACAAATTTTGGTCGTGCTCTCAAATCGAGGGTCATGTGACTACGCGATCGGTTTTTACGGGTCACATTCGTCCTGTACGAGGTGTTTGTGTCTCTTATGAGGTTGTTTTGTCGGAGTTTTATGCTCTCACCATTTGATGACAAGTTTTTAAGCCTAAGTCTAACAGTTTTTAATGAAGGAAAAGCTTTAGAGGAAGATGCCCATAAGGATGCCATGAATATAATATTTTCCCAAGTTCTTTTTTTGTCAACCAGTCCTCTAAAATTCATCCATGTCTTTCTAAACACATATAAGAACATTAAAACCACCATAACACACATCATAAATCATTGCATTTTCTTCTTATCTCAAACCAATAACAACAATCGAAGAATGCAGCTAACTTTTAGGAAAAGCTCCTATCATTCCCAACAATTAACAAACTTTTCACTATAGAATTTTCTTAAATGAATAATGAATAAAGATATGGTCAATAAGCCCATAATAACCTTTGCACAAAATGCAATAGGAATGTGACATGCAAGAAACTCGATGCATTGGTTGCAAAATGCCATAAATGTAGACAATATCCTAATGCCCAACCATTCAAAAATTTGAACTTTTGGAGATGTATCAATTGGTATGAGGTTTGAAAAAGGAAATGACTGAAAGTTTACTAAACTTTCAAAATAAGACTTTATGAAATGGTTTACCATAAACCAAAAAAAATATGAGAAACTATGTTGTCAAACTCTCACTCATCGAGGGTCCTTCCAAAGATGGGATTACTAGAATGATTAGAATTGGAAAATCAACGAGGTCAAGGATGAGATAAATATGTGAAAACAGAGAGAGACATTAATAGGGTCTAATAAATAAGCAGCACAACAAAGATATCTCAATATACCCAAATCTAAACTTATCTTCCTTCCCAAATATCTTTAAATAAATATTTACGCCAACCTGAACAAGTCAAATATCCAACCAATGACTTGAAATGACTAAAACATTAGCACTTAGATAAGGAGTACGAATAAACAGTGAAAAAATTCACCCCAACTTGCAAAAAATTAAAATAAATCACTTTCATGAATCTATATATCATAAAATTTGCTAAAAGTCAACACAAGATAAAAATCATGACCAAATTGTTGTTCCACAACTAGTAAGGAGAATAATTAAAAGAGTCATACCTACCAAAAGAATAGTAAGCAATTACTTAGTTGGTTTCTTCTGCGCGAATCCATGAAGAATATGATTGAAGGAGCTATAATAAGAAATATTATGAAGAGATAAATACATAATTAAATAATATTGGTTTCCTGTAAGTACTTCTTAGAAAGTGAAAAATTAAACAACTCTCGCCTGGAATTCTACAATAGGATCCTCAATCAATGTTAGAAAGTGAGAAAGGCAAATTTCAGCAGCCATGTCCCATGCATCCCAGTAATATATAAATTGATATAGAATGAAAAAAAAAAGCAAGTAACAACACTAACAGATTTAGATTCTCTGAAGTTATGGAAGAACTATACATATTCATGTCAAAATAAATGGTTGAGATTTATCAATATTCGAATAACATGCTTTGATTAATTTTTATATTATTCCTATAATTTGAATTGATTTCAATCATTTATTTCACAATTAATAGCTCGGATTTGCAGAACTCTTACGCTAGTTGATTAGGCATAAATATTCCATATTTATCCCTTTAATTTCCGTTTTTTAACGGTCCCGTATAGTGCGTTTAGCCTGGGTCTCTCTCATATTTATGCTACTAGCCCTTTTTTGCAATTATTTTGTGTTTTGTGTATTTCTCTCTTATTTTAGAGATAATTAGCACAAGTGGATGCGAGAAAAAAAACCAAAAATAATCAAAAGAAAGGAAAGTCAAGAGAAATATTGTAATTTTCTAGATGGAACCCTAAGTAGGAGCCGATTAAAAATTTGAATATCTTGAAGTCACGAGAATATAAAAAACATGTCTCCTGAATCCAAGCTACGATGAAGAAGTTATGTGCATTTGAAGTTGAGAAGAAAATCTAGTGGTAAAATTATAAATAAGAGAAATTCGAGCACAAAACGCATCCTTAGGAAGAGACTTAGAGTGAAACCATTCGGGTTCCCTACGACAAATCGATTCGATATCCAAACGGGTTCAGCCTAACTTATATGAATGGGTTTCTATTTATCTCATGCTGGATTTTAAGATTTGACCTAACTTTTAGCATAAAGAGTTTTAGAGTGTAGGGACTCTTGTAAATGACTTCTAACCTTTGTATTTAGTTATTAGGAGTATTTTTCATAAAAAATATTGATTGAAAGGCTAGAAATCAAGATGAACATCTAGGAACAAATTCAAGAGATTATTTCATTCAAATTTTAATAAAGAGCTAGTTAATTACTAGTGTTCTTTAGAAGCTTGTTCTTGTCTATATTTTACTTTCTCTACATATTTTGTAATATTACTTTATTCTTTGTTCTCTTTATTTAATCATCATGCCTTTATGCAATTCATTTATCGCATGCGTAGTTAATACAAACATGTCCGGCTATATCGTTAGAGAGTTGGGAGACATGAACTCAACTTAGGAATGTAAGTTAGATATAAAATTAGACATAATCATATATAATTACTAGGGTTTGATATTTTGTTGAGACTATTATTATAGGTCTTTTAATTCAGTTTGTCGTAGGCAACCGAAATATTTGAGGATATAATATACGTGTTGACAATATCGTCTGATATGCCCAAAATATACTAGACAATCCAGAGACCTCAACCTCGACCTTTATGACAGCCGAGGTAATAGATGTTCGAGAATACCCATCGAAAACATCACCCTACTGAGGTTGGCCACAGCCGATGCCCCCTTAACAACGAACCTCATCTCGGCTTGGAATAAGCCGAGATCATCTAGAACCCTGGAGCTCATCTTTTATCAGGTCGTCCACAACCAACGTTACAAGTATCTCTCAAAAGCCTACAATAGCCTCATACGTTCAACCAACCACCAACAATGTCAAACATCGTCCATGGCCGACGTCATACGCAAAGCCAACCTCGGCCGACCCCTTGGACGAGGTCCCCATTATATTTTTAACTCAGTAAGGATAAGGTCATACTTCATAAACCTTGTACTCACCCAGGCCAAGGTTGGTATCCATCAAGGACGATCGAGCATTTGCACTCGTGAATGCCTTGGAAAGCATGTATAAGTCTGTTGTAACTAAATCATTCCCTCCATGTGAGGGAATATTTCATCATCATTGTCTACATGTGACAGTGACATATGTCCTCTTTGAACTGGCTAGATCATCACATACATGCTCATTGCATGCTTGGGGGGTACATTACACCCCCCAAACATTATATATAGGGATCATGCCTAACCTTGTAAAGGATTCAAAATGATAATTCTAGCTGAAACTCTGTCATTTTACACAGTAGATAGAGAAAGCTTGAGAGATTGTATCCATGGCCATTAGTGCCTTCATTCAGTGATATTACTCACATGCACTCACAATGGACGTAGGCCAGATTGGGTGAACCACTTATAATCATGTGTTCATCCTCTTCTCCTCACCTCCTTCTACATATACATACATATATATATATTCTCCTCTACTGGCATTGTTATCACTTACTTAAGCTTGTCAATACCTTATCTGGTTGTTCTGTTTCCAGCATCATCATTTTGGCACTGTTTGTGGGAACGAGAAGTTGTCCCTTCCTCTTTTTTCGCCTAACCTCACTAGAGACTCTGGTGGTGAACCAGGCCTCACCCCTTGCGTGGAGATGTTTCACCATTAAAAGAGGTCCCTTAAGGTATTAATCTCATCTTCTTTACAAGATCTTTTGTTTTAACATATAGCACCGGAGTTACTATCACATCCTCCACCACCTGGTGTTGGAGGGCCTAGTTCCACCCAGGCACCACCCTAGTCCGAAATGGTTGAGGTGGCGATAGCCTTGAATTCCTTGGCAGCAACGCAGTAAGCAATGAAGGAGAAATTTGCACAACTCAGTCAAAACATGACGAGGCCACCTTGGGTCTCACCAGAGATGATTACTCTGGCGATTGCTTAGCGCCATACTGAAGCCCGAGGACCAACCCAGGCATCACGAAAAGACCAACCTACACCTCAACGTAGGAGGGACATTATCGACCCTAGGTGCTTATGCCTGGGGAGGCAAGGACACCCTTGCCCTTAGGATAGGTATGACTATATGGAGGCAGAAGATGCTCTAGAGGACTGCTGGGAGCCGTATGCAGTTTTGAAAAACACTATACGTCCTATCTACCAAAACTGAGGTTGTGGGGACAGATGAGATGGTGCCCAACCAAGAGGGTCAGCTTTTAATCGCTTGAGCAGAGGATCGGCCTTTGAAAGGATCGACCCAGTAAATGACCCGAAGAAGAGGTTATACAGGTCAAGAAGTGCAGCAAGGTCATGAAGGGAATATGGGGAATATCGTCCTCATCATGGCCGACCCCATCATGGACGACCTCATTAAGGCCGAGATAGGGATCAAGAGGAGGTCAATAGCTAACATTGTGCTACGGCTGGGGAACCCTCAGTCCACCCTTTGGAGGTGGCTGGGGATAACCTCGATCAGGCCGATGTTGCAAGGCCATGGAATGACTCCATTAAAAGTCTTGAAGAGAAAATAGGGGACCTCATCAAAAGTAGATACCCACTACAAAGTGGTTTCTCCGAGGTCTCTCCATTCTTGGCCAGGATAGTGAGCTTCCCAACCCCTGCCAAGTTAAAACCACCTACGGTGTCTCCCAAGTATGATGGTAGGACCAACCCTCTACATCATATTGAGATGTACCAGTCTATGATGGACATTTATTCAATCCCAGATGAGATGAAATGACGGGGCTTCTTCGAGACATTGACAGGAGCTGAACACATCTGGTTTATCTCTCTCCTAAAGAACTCAATTGAGAACTTTAAGGGCTTGGCTGAACGTTTCATTCGCAATTTCTATATTGGGGTAAGACCTCAAAAGAAGACCACCCATCTGATGTATGTCAAGCAAGGCAAGAACGAGATCCTAAGAGACTACATTGCTAGATTCAACAAAGAGAAATTAGAGGTTGAAGATTATGAAGAGAATATATCCATGACGGCCCTCATTAGAGGACTCCAAAAGGGGAAGTTGCTATGGAATCTTGCGAAATACCCTCCCAAGTCTATGGCAGAGCTATTGGCAACTATAGGAAAGGTCATGAACACTGAAGAGGATATGGCTACAAAGTATGAGGATGAGAATAAAAGTGGCAGTGAGTAGTTCTAAAGAACGAAAGATGGAAAAAAGATGTTAGCCAATGACAATTTTGCATGCTATACTCATCTTACTGTGATCTGCGAACACATCCTTAATGAGAACAAGAATGATCGGTCTCTGAGATGGCCGGGGAAGTTGAAGGCTCCTCCGCATAAGAGGAGAAAGAACTTATTGTGTGAGTTCCACCAAGACCACGACCATGTGATAGACAAGTGCTTCACCTTAAAAGATGAGATCGAGAAGATGTTGAAATCCAAAAAGTTGAGGAAGTATGTCAATGGTAAGGCCACTAAGAGGGGAAGAGATGACCCTAAAAATAAGAGAAATGACAAATGTCGAGATGATACCCCAGTAAGAAGAGATGAAGACTCAGATGAGGATAATAAAGGCGATCCAAACCTCCCACCAAAAGATGATAATGCCCCAGTGAAGAGGGTTGGAATGATCTCCTTTGGTGTTAACACCATTCGTGGAGGACTTGCTGGGGGTAGCTCTAAAGTAGCTGACCAAAAAGTTTATGTGGCAAAGGCTAACTCAGTGACCAAAGTAGAGGTTGTGAATCTGGCATCTTGAGAGGCAAAGCAGAAGAGAGAGAAAGTAAAAATGGATACTCTTATAGTTGGTTTCTCCTGACTCGACTTTAAGGGTATCTTAGCACCGCATGATGACCCATTGGTAATTACAATAAGAGTTCATGGATGCGAGGTGCAAAGAATCCTCGTAGATGGAGGAAATTTAGCAGATGTGATGTTCTGGCCCTATTTTAAGAGCCTAAGCCTTAGTAAAGAAAGGCTGGTACCCTATTATCATCCGCTAATGGGCTTCGACGGTGAAAAGGTCCATCCATTGGGAATATATCAGATAGACGTACAAATGGGAGACGAGTGGCCTAAGAGGTTGACCCGAAAGATCAATTATTTCGTTATAGATGAAAATATCTTCCCGATGAACAACCTCATCATAGGACGAGTAGCCCTTAAGGAGTTTGAGGTCGTGCCATCGATGGTCCACCAAATGCTAAAATTCCCGACCCCCTATGGGGTAGGGGAAGTGCATGAGGATCAGACATCAGCAAGAGAATGCTACTTCAACTCGATGGAAGAGAGAGAGGCCCATCAAAGGGAAACCACCATGTATAACATTGATACACTTGATCCTATAGATGAAAAAAGTTGAAGAAAGGAGAGGCCATGGAAGAGGTAGAATCCATCGTCTTCAATGAGGAAGAACTGGAAAAAAATGTCCAAATTAACAAAGCCTTAAAACCAGATATCAAGGATGAGCTGATAAGATTCTTGAAGAAGAGGCAGAATGTCTTTACCTGGAGCCACGCAGATATGCCTAGCATCGACCCAGAGGTTATATGCCACAAACTTAATGTTGCTGAAGATGCTAAGCCAATCAAATAAATATGAAGAGTTCACTCCATGGAAAAGTATGATGTCATCAAAGAGGAGGTCAGAAAGTTAGAAGAGTTAGAATTCATCATGGAGGTCATATACCCAGAGCAGTTATCAAACGCCGTAATTGTGCATAGACTTCACTGACTTGAACAAGTCTTACCCTAAAGACAGTTATACCTTACCTAGGATTGATCAGATGGTAGATGCCATGGAAGGGCACAAACTTCTAAGGTTTATGGATGCGTATTTGGGCTATAACTAGATCTTAATGGATTCTAAAGACTTAGAAAAGATAGCCTTCATCACAGATAAGGGGACCTATTACTAGAAGGTAATGCCCTTCGGCTTGTAAAATACGGGGGCCATGTATTAAAGTCTTATAAATAATATGTTTGAAGATCAAAGTGGCAAAACCATGAAGGTATATGTAGATGATATGTTGACTAAGAGCTTGAAGGCATGCACCCTTGTAGCAGACCTGGAGAGAACTTTTGACACTATGGACTCATAAAGGATGAAACTTAATCTTGCCAAGTGTGTCTTCAGAGTAGGAGCTGGAAAATTCCTTGGATTCATTATCAGCCAGAGGGTGATAGAGGATAACCCCCCAAAGATCAAGGCTTTACATGATATGAAGACACTGAAAAGCATAAAATATATTCAGAGGCTCACCAGAAGAGTTGTAGCACTCAACAAGTTTGTTTCCAGAGCTACGTATAGGTGTCTTCCATTATTCAATGTATTAAGAAAGGCCTTAGAATAGGACGAAAAGTGTGACAGGGCCTTTAAGAAGCTCAAGTCCTACCTCGGATCCCCGCTGCTCTTATCTTGGCCCATCATGGGGGAGAAGTTGGATGTTTATCTAACAGTCTCAGAGTTAGCTATAAGTGCAGCCATAGTATAAGAAGACATTGGGGTGAAAAGGCCTGTGTATTTCAATAGTAAGGCCCTTCAAGGGTCTGAATAAAACTATCCTTGGATGGATAAATTGGCCTACGCCTTGATACACGCTTCCAGGAAGATGAAACCCTATTTCCAAGCCCAGTCTATGGTCATCCTCACTGACTCCCCACTAGGGCAAGTCCTCCACAAGCTTGAGAAGTCAGGCAGATTGATGACTGGGGCCATCAGGTTGTGAGAGTATGACCTTATTTATTAACCTAGGGTGTCCATTAAAGGGTAGGCACTCGTAAACTTTATTGCTGAGTTCACCTGGGAAGAGCCTGAGGTTAAGAATAACCTAAAGACTGTAGAGGGATCAAATGGGAATATCTACCAAGACCCAGAAGAGGTTGTGTCCAGCAGATATAGAAACGGAATAGCTGAGAATGAGGAAGACAATTAACTTTTCAAGCAAGGAACCCTATCAGAGGGGAGATTCTCTTCGAATGAAGATGTTTAGAACCTCTTTGTTGACGGGTCTTCTTACGAAAGTGGAAGCGGTACAGGCCTGATACTTTCAGCTCCGGATGGTACCATTGTTGAATATGCACTAAGGTTCAACTTCAAAGCATCAAACAACGTGTTAGAATATGAGGCCATGATAGCAGGCCTCTCCTTGGAAAAGACCCTTAGGGTTGGTCGACTCCTACTTTACAGTGACTCGAGGTTAGTTGTCGACCAAGTTTTTAGAGTTTATAAGGCCAAAGATGAAAGGATGTCCAGATACTTGAAGAGGGTAAGAATGATGCTAGAAGGCTTTAAAGAAATGAAGATGAATAGGGTACCTCGATAAAATAACAGCCATGCAAATGCACTAGCAAGGTTGGCTTTAATAATAAGGACAGGCATCAGAAGGATAGTACCAGGTTAGATCCTTCTCAAACTGACCATTGAGGAAGAAGAGGTTGCCAGCTCTTGCCTCAACTTTAACCTAGGAGACTCATGGATGGACCCCCTCATCAAATATATTAGAGAGGGAGAGTTACCAAAATCAAAGCTATAGAGGAGGAAACTGAGGTACAGAGGTGCAAAGTTCTCAATAATAGGAGATGTCCTATATAAGAAAGGATTTCTATTACCTCTCCTCAGATGTGTCCATCCCACAGAAGTCTCCCGCATCCTACAAGAGGTATACGAGGGTTCTTGCTCCAGTTATATAAGAGGAAGACCTTTGGCTAAGAGGCTAATCACGCAGGGATACTGGTGGCCAACCTTGGCCAAGGATGTTGCAGCCTACGTGAAGAGGTGTGACAAATGCCAAAGATTCTCCACTATCCCTCATCAACCTCATCAACCTATGACGTCAATCATTTCCCCTTGGCCTTTCATAGTATGGGGGATTGATTTGGTGAGTCCCTTGCCAAGGGCTGCGAACAATTATCGATTTTTGATAGTAGCGATTGACTACTTCTCCAAGTGGGTGGAGGCTGAGCCGATTGTAAGGACATAAATTTCCAATTGAGTCCTTTGTAATTTTGTCTCAATTCCGAACAAACATGTTTGAGTCATAAGATAGAGTTAATTGATCATCCTTCAAGCCTATGACGCGCTTGTTGAAGACGTAGCGGCCAAGAGTATAAAGCTTCATCATATTGTCGAGTTTGTTTGTTCCTCGTTTCTACGTCATCAACATGGTTCCATTGCTCCTAAGGTATGAATGAATTTTAATATATATATATATAGGATCTTGGAACATTTTATAATGGGTGAATGTTTATTTAAAACTGATGTTTAATTTCAGAAAGATTTCATTTAAACTTTAAAATAAAGAGTATAAAGTTTATGGGCAAAAATCGAATTTTTAAAACTTTCTGAAAGTTCATTCAAAGTGTCCTTCGAACGAGATTTTTGTTCGAACCATAAGTCGTTCGAACGAGTTCCCATAATGGCCACTGGAACTTCTTTCGAAATGTCGTTCAAACGAGATGTCTATTCGAATGAGATTTTCAACGAGATTTCTAACGAGTTCACAGTGGAACTTCATTAGAAGCCTTATTCGAACGAGATCTCGTTCGAATAAAAATGTCGTTCGAACGAGATTTGGCGGGGACAGGTATTTGGCAGTTTTTCCCACTTTTTCCACTACTTTACCCCACTAACTTTTGACAGAATATCGAAGTGCGGGAACCAAAGTTTTTAACTTAACTTTTTCATATCCTACAACCTCTAAGAGAGTGTTTTCAGAAAGAAAACAAAAGAGAAAAAGTTCTTTCTTTAAGTGTTGTTGATTTTCAAGAAAAATGGTTTAAACACTTGTTTTACACCCATATTGTTCATTCAAGCTTCCACAGATATATTGTTACTTGCTTGGAGTTTTGGCACCGGCCTTTCATCTCTACCGTTTTGAAGAGAGGTTTTGGGTTTTCTTCTAAATGCCTCAAAGAAGAAGATGTTTGAGTTGATTTACCCACTTGGAGAAAGGCTCCTCATCCGGATGATGGTGACCATATAAAGTTCGATGGTGGAGTCCGAGATCGTAGTGGAGCTCCGTGGTTATTCACTTGGTGGAGGTGTCTACAAGAAGGAGCGTTGAGGCTTGAGAGGGATTGAGTCGAGTGTTGTAAGTCTCCTGTCTTGTATTTTTAAATTCCGTACTTAGTGGATTTGAGGCTAGGGTCATTCAAAGTTTTTTCCCGTTGTGGGTTTTTCCTCGTACATCGCTGCGTAATGGTTTCATTGTTTATTTTATCTTTCTATACTCACATAGAACGCATGCTTAGGTAATTCAAGATAAAATTTGGTTTTAATCACTACATGTTTAATTTGGTGCCAAATTAACTATGGAGTAATGTTTAGTTAATTTAATTCTAGTCATTTAATTTGATAAAAATGGTTTGGCCTAATTTGGTAAAATTGAGAAATATAACTTAGGCAAATTTTCTAGGACTTAATTAAATTAATTGTGCTTAAGTGAAATTTAAATAAATGTGTGTGTTTTAATCTTATTTCACTTGGTTCAATTTTAATTTGAAGTAAATTAAAATTTGGTGTTTTTGTGAACCATCTTACGCTTTCGCATCTTTCTATAAAAGGAAATTATCACTTCTCGTGAAGTTGAAAAGAATTTTATTTTGAATTTAAAAATTGGGGCTTCTGAAATTCGTATCAGAGCCAAAATGATAATTTACTTCGTTAAAGATCCTTTAACTATTTTTTGGCTAAAATGGAATTTTCCCCATTTTTAAAATTTTCTAATTTTGATTGTTCTAATTACGCGTATTGGAAAGCGCGTAGGAAATCAACACTTAAATCTATTGATGAAAGGGTTTGGATGTCTGTAGTTAACGGGTGGTCTCCACCAACTCATTTAGTAGAAAATGAATTTGTTCCCAAACCGGCCGATAGATGGAGTGAGGGTGAATTTAAACTGTCAAACTTTAATTCCCATGGTTTAAATGCCTTGTTTAGCGCTGTCACACCGGATGAATTCTGATGCATTATGACATATGAAACCACTAAAGAAGCTTGGGATATTTTACAACTCACTTATGAAGGTACAAGTGTCATTAAAGCTTCGAAACTCCAAAATCTCACCACTCAATTTGAAACTATCAAAATGAATGAAAAAGAAACTTTTCATGAATTTTATGCTAGACTTTCCAATATTGTTAATTCTTCTTTTAATTCGGGAGAGAAAATACCCGACAACCGAGAAGTAAAGAAAATTTTAAGGTCCTTACCCGATAGATTTATTCCAAAAGTGACTGTGTTAAATTCTTTACCAACTTTAGCCTTTAGGAAATTAGAAGAGCTTGTAGGTGATTTACAAACCTATGAACTGGACATGTTTCCCTCTAAAATGGAAAAGAAATTGAAAAGGACATTGTTTTAAAAGCCCAAAAAGAGGATAAACAAGTAGTAGAGAGCGAGAGTGATAGTGACTCGGAAGATATGGCCTTATTTGCTAGGAAATTTCAAAAGTTTATTAAAATTAACAAAGATAAATTTAAAAATGGCTTTAAGAAATTTGAAACTTCTAAGCATGACAAATCCGAGAGGATCCCTAAAACTATTAATGAAATTTTAAATAGGGACGAGTCAAACAGTTGTTTTGGTTGTGAGGGTTATGTCCATAGGGCTTGTGAGTGCCCCAGTAAACTAAGGAGAGAAGATAAGTGACCCATTTTATGTAATGCGACCCTTAGTGATAGTGATAAGGAAGAGGGACCCGATTCCCCCACTAATACCATCTTTGTGGCTTTTATGGCTAGTCATGTGAGTGATAGTGAGAACTCATCTATAGGTGAAAATTTATCACATGACACTTCCAAGGTCATAGTTTATGATTCCCTTGTTTTTGGTGATAGTGAGAGTGGAGAAGAAAGAGGGAGTGAAAATGAAGAAGAGGTTAATGTGAGTGAACTTCAAAATGCTTTTCAAGAATTATATGAAGAATCAATTAAATCAAAAAGATCTAATTTAAAGTTAGAAGCTAGTTTGAAATAACGTGTCAAGGTCGTTGATAATAGTGTGCTGGTTGAAGACATTAGGACACATGAGAGAACTCTTCGAGAGAAGCTTGAGTATGTAGAAGGCGAGAGAGATAGCCTAACAGGTTTAATGGAATCCTCGAAAAAGTAGCTTCTCGAGTTCGAAGAGAGAAATGTTTTATTAGAGTCTAACATTCTAGAATTAGAAAAAAAATTAAAAGACTTTAGTAATGTCAAATTTGTTTGGGAGTGTCGTTCGGAAAAATTAGATAAAATATTAGGAACGGTCAAAATTAAAAATGACACTTGTGTTTTAGGCTTTGATACTTGTAATGAATCTACTCAAAAACCCAAAATCAACTTTTTTGGAGAATCACCTAGGAAAGCCTTTAGAGATCACCCCTTAGGTAAATATTTTCGACGTATTTTTACTTGTGCACATTGTGGTCGAAAAGGTTATCTTAACAAATATTGTTTTGATCTTAAAAGATTTTCTAGAAAATCCCAATGTAAGGCAACCAAGGTAGCTAAGATCCCTACACCCCGAGATAGTCACTCATCATTAGTTTGGGTTAGGATATCCGACTTGGTAGCTTTACAAGATAGGGTATTTGATTCTCATTTACGTTTACATGCTTCCTTTCTTGCAAAATCTAAAGGTTGAAGGTGTTAGCTTTATTTGCATACTTTAGCTTTTGTATTTCATGTTATATTCACATGCTAATTGTATACTTGTTTAATCATTTTCTAGTCTATGCTCCAGGCTTTATCACATGCTAGAATTATGATTTTTATTTATCTTTTGTATTATATTTCGTTCATATTGTTTGCATTAAATGAAAAATACAAAAAGATTTTTGGTTTATCATTTGTGTTTTATTTGTTTAGTAATTTAGGCTTAATGAAAAATACAAATGATTTTTTGTTTGTCTTTTGAGTATCTGTTTTTATTGTTTTTGGTCAAAAAATTCAAAAAACTCAAAAAGATTTTATTTTGTGTGTATTTTAGTTTGACACACTTTATGTGGCATATTCTTGTGTTATGAAGCCCATGTTTTACGCTCCCATGTGGCTAGAAATTTTGGGTTATATTTTCAATCCTTATTATGTTCTTTATCATGCTTACATGCAATAGTTGAATTTTGTGTTAATATAATGGATTCTATTTCTATATGCCTCAATTTGCACATGCACGAGATTTTTTTTTGAAATTTAACTTCACATGTTATATTTGAGCCTTGTGAGGTGTTCTCCTACCAATCTTGTCATCTACATATTTGTGACCTATGAGGACTAGTGCATGTCAAAATCCGTTGCACGTGAAATTTGTGATATATAAAAAATGATTAATATAAATGTGCACGGGGAAGGGATCCGAAAGGATTTATTGTCCTTTGTGAATAGTAAGCCACCGTTTGTTTGGACCTAAAAGAAATACTTGGTCCAATGCCTAAAAGAAAATATGGCATTAAAAGAAAATAATTTGCCAAGGCCTATGTTTTATTGATGTATTCATTCAAAATTAATATAAATGCTTATTGAGGGAGATTGGATGGTATATGAACAGTTTGCACAATGTCCGTTTATCCTAGTTGCGTTTTCAATGTCATGACTCTATTGGTTTGTGGAATCATCAACATGCTAGGCTTGTATGAATTGTGTATGTTTATTCATTGAGTTCAATCTATATTATCACATGAGGTTATATTCAAATGTGATGAAGTTTGCAATCAATTGAGAACTCCATGAACATGTTTTAAGTGTTTGGGTCTAAATTTAATTGTTACTAGTTTACACCCCAACACTTCCGTTTCCATATGACACATTTTTGCCATACGTGTGTGAAAGACTCCTATTATATTTTGTGTCTGTCATTTGTGTGTATATATCTATATATGTGTACTTGCGTCTATTAGTTATATCTTATGTATACATATATTTGATATTTTTGTTTAGTCTTTACATTACTTTCTAGTCCATATTTGCTTTAATTCATAATTGCTATCCATCTTATTGCATTCTTTGTTGATATCACATGCTTATTACTTTATGTATCTTATTGGTATCATTTTCTTGCATCCTAGTTGGTATCCGCTATTATTTTTTGGATTAGTTGTGCTTTTGTTTCCCATATGCTTTAATGTTCTCATCACTTTATGCACACTTACATGTTTTATTCTAAAACCTTTCTCTATTCCTGAACAAAAAGGGGGAGAATGAGATGATAGGGGGAGAAATGGTATCTAAACCCATTATAATCTTATCTTAGTTTGAGGGAGATTTATCTTAGGGCGAGACGTCTTTCTATTCGCTATACAGTTAATGTGTTAGCTTAAGTGTGAAGGAATTCTATTCGAAGTGACAATTTTCACCTGAAAATATTTTGATCCTTTAGGTTGTTTGAGTCAAGTATTGTATTTTTATTTCTGGTGGGACTTTTTATTAGTCTAGTAGAGCTTAACGTCCCTTTAGGATTTTTATTTGGTTTTTGTCCCGGAGTAGTCAAAGGGGGTGATTTTTAAGGACACAAATTTTCAATTGAGTCCTTTGTAGTTTTGGCTCAATTCCGGACAAAAATGTTTGAGTCATAGGATAGAGTTAATTGATCATCCTTCAAGCCTATGACGCGTTTGTTGAAGACGTAGCGGCCAAGAGTATAAAGATTCACCATATTATCGAGTTTATTTATGCCTTATTTCTACGTCATCAACATGGTTCCATTGCTCCTAAGGTATGAATGAATTTTAATATATATATATATATATATATATAGGAGCTTGGAACATTTTATAATGGGTGAACGTTTATTTAAAACTATTGTTTAATTTCAAAAAGATTTCATTTAAACTTGAAAATAAAGAGTATAAGGTTTCTGGGCAAAAATCAAAATTTTAAAACTTTCTGAAAGTTCTTTCGAAGTGTCGTTCGAACGAGATTTTCGTTCGAACCATAAGTTGTTTGAATGAGTTTGCCAACGAGTTCCCATAATGGCCACTAGAACTTCGTTCTAAATATCATTCGAATGAGATGGATATTCGAACGAGATTTCCAACGAGATTTCTAACGAGTTCACACTGGAACTTCGTTAGAAGCCTCGTTCGAACGAAAATGTCGTTCGAACGATATTTGGCGGGAACAGGTATTTGGCAGTTTTGAGCAGTTTTTCCCACTTTTTTCACTACTTTACCCCACTAACTTTTGACAGAATATCGAAGTGTGGGAACCAAAGTTTTTAATTAACTTTTTCATTTTCTACAACCTCTAAGTGAGTGTTTTGATAGATAAATCAAAAGGGAAAAAGTTCTTTGTTTGAGTGTTGTTGATTTTCAAGAAAAATGGTTTAAACACTTGTTTTACACCCATATTGTTTTTTCAAGCTTCCATAGATATATTTGTACTTTCTTGGAGTTTTAGCACCGGTGTTTCGTCTCTACCATTTTGAAGAGTCGTTTTGGGTTTGCTTCTAAATACCTCAAAGAAGAAGACGTTTGCGTTGATTTACCCACTTGGAGAAAGGCTCCTCATCTGGGTGACGGTGACCATATAAAGTCCGATCGGTGAGTTCGAGACCGCGGTGGAGCTCCGTGGTTATTCATTTGGCGGAGGTGTCTACAAGAAGGAGCGTCGAGGCTTTAGAGGGATCGGGTCGAGTGTTGTATGTCTGCTGTCTTGTATTTACAAATTTCGTACTTAGTGGATTTGAGGCTAGGGCCGTCCAAGGTTTTTTTCTCGTTGTGGATTTTTCCTTGTACATTGCGGCGTAGTGGTTGAATTGTTTATTTTATCTTGTTATACTCACCTAGAATGCATGCTTAGGTAATTCAAGATAAAATTTATGTTTAATCACTACATGTTTAATTTGGTAAAAAATTAAATATTGGGTAATGTTTAGTTAATTTAATTCTACTCATTTAATTTAATTTGATAAAATTGGTTTGGCTTAATTTGGTAGAATTGAGAAATATAACTTAGGCAAATTTTCTATGACTTAATTAAATTAATTGTGTTTAAGTGAAATTTAAATAAGTGTGTGTGTTATAATCTTATTTCACTTGGTTTAATTTTAATTTGCTGTAAATTAAAATTTGGTGTTTTTTTGAACCATCTTACGCTTCCGCATCTTTCTATAAAAGGAAAATATCACTTCTCGTGAAGTTGAAAAGAATTTTATTTTGAATTTAAAAATTGGGGCTTCCCACTGATGATCACGATTACAGAGCAAAAGACCTTTCAATTTATCTGGAAGAGCATCATATGCTGACATGGCCTTCCGAACACCCTCATCTCAAACAACGGAACCCAGTTCAAGAATACTTTCTTGGAGAAGTATTGCGAGAGAGTTGGGATCAAGAAATTTTTCTATTCTCTAGGTCGACCTCAGGCAAACGGTCAGACCGAATTCACGAACAGAACAATCCTCGATGGAATTAAGAAGAGGTTGGAAGAAGCTAAGGGGAGATGGACTGAAGAGGTTTATGTTGTGTTATGGGCCCACAGAGCAACGACTAAGACACCAACGGAGGAAGCCCCATTTAAGTTAGCACATGGCTCAAAAGACGTCATACCAACAGAGGTAGGACTCCCCACTCACAGAGTTCAGACCTATGACCCCAAGAAGAATAGGGAGGAGAGAAGACTTAACTTAGATTTGATTGAGGGGAAAAAGGAAGACGTTGAGATCAGACAGGCAGCCTACCAGTGGAGAACAACAAAGTTCTACAATCAAATGGTGAAATCAAGACATATATCTGTAGGAGACCTAGTTCTGAAGAAGATGTTGCAAAAGACAAACAAGCTTCGCCCGAATTGGCATGGTCCCTACAAAGTTGTCGATGAGGTTGTACCCGGTACCTACCAGCTAGAAAATCTCGAGGGGGAGCCTTTCTCCAATCCATGGAATGTTGATCACCTGAAGAAGTACTATATATGATGATTGCAATTATTTCTATGTAAATGTATCATGCCATGAAGAGAATATTAATGAGAAGAGCAGTTCCTGTGTCAATGCTTCGTTTGAATTGCTTGTATGACAAATTTATGAGGTGAAACATCATATTTGGATGACCTCGGAGCTTAAAAATCATTAATTTGGTGAAATTTAGGAGGATAACATCTTAGTTTGATGACATCAGACCTCTAAACGTCATAATTTAGTGACAAGGTCTAAGGTGAAATGTCATATTTGGATGACCTCAGATCTTAAACATCATTAATTTGGTGAAATTTATGGGGATAACATCTTAGTTTGATTTCCTCGGAGCTTTAAACATCATAATTTGGTGACAAGGTTTGAGGTAAAACATCATATTTGGATGAAATCAGACTTTAAACATCATTAATTTGGTGAAATTTATGAGGATAACATCTTAGTTTGATGACCTCATAGCTTTAAACATCATAACTTGGTGACAAGTTCTGACGTCAAACATTATATTTGGATGACCTAAGACCTTAAACATCATTAATTTGGTAAAATTTATGAGGATAACATCTTAGTTTGACGACTCGGGGCTTTAAACTTCATAATTTGGTGACAAGGTCTGAGGTGAAACATCATATTTGGATGAAATCAGACCTTTAAACATCATAATTTGGTGATAAGGTCTGAGGTGAAACATCATATTTGGATGACCTCAGACCTTAAACATCATTAATTTGGTGAAAATTTATGGGGGTAACATATTAGTTTGATGAACTCAGACCTTTAAACATCATAATTTGGTGACAAGGTTTGAGGTGAAACATCATATTTGGATGACCTCAGACCTTTAAACATCATTAATTTGGTAAAATTTATAAGGATAACATCTTAGTTTGATGACCTCAGACTTTTAAATATCATAATTTGGTGACAAGGTCTGAGGTGAAACATCATATTTGGATGACCTCAGACCTTAAACATCACTAATTTGATGAAATTTATGGGGGTAACATCTTAGTTTGATGACTTCAGACCTTAAGACATCATAGTTTCGTGACAAGGTCTGAGGTGAAACGTCATATTGTGATGACCTCAGATCTTATAACCATTTTTGGTGATAAGTTATCAGGGTAACATCATAGTTTAGTGCTGAAGACACCATTATATTGAGGCTTCGGACCTTAATACAAACACCATTGCATAACATATAAAACCATTCAAGGACCATTTATCAAAAGAAGTAAAGCCCTCTTCAAAGGATGATATATCATGAAGAAGTTAAAATTACTGGTCAAATTGTGAAAGAGAATGTTATCAAAAGTTATGAAGTTATAAATTAATAAAAATTACAAAGCTTCATAAATTATGGCCTAAGGGTCTGCTGCCATAGGGTTGGTAACCTCAGCCTGGTCATTTTGGCCGACGTTGGTAACCTCAATACCATCATCTTGGGGGTTGACATTCTCAGTCTTCGTGTCTTCCGACTGGGAAGTCTCTGTAGGTGCAGGACCTCTTTCCTCCTCCACCTCTTATAACGCTTGAGCAAACTGAGGGTCAGAAAAGCCCAGACCAATGAAGTTCGAAGCTGCCAAGCTCCTTGACTCCTTCTCTTTCACGGCCACCCATTTACCAGTGGCCTTAATGCCTCTTTCGAGGTATTCAAAGGCAAAGATGATAAATTTGTCAGAGAGCTTATAGTCATCCAAGATCTTCTCTGAAGCGTCTTCAACTGTAACTTTTACTACAGCATCAATATTTTATTAAAGAGCATCATCCTTGGCCTTCATACCAGAGATGTGGTGCTTCTTGAGTTGGTCAATCTACATCTCCATCTGCTTAGCCTTAGTCTCAGACCTTTCAAAATCAGACTTCAGACATTCCACCTCAGCATTCAAAGAAGCCTGAACCTTCTGGGCTTTTTCCCCTTCTTATTAAGGGGCAACTTGCTCAGAGTCCACTCAACAAATTACTGCATGGCAATAATACTCTACAAAATAGTTTCGAATACATAAGTTCATGAGTTAATAAAATTCAAGGCCGAGGTTACACTTTGAGTATAAAAGCAAAAAGTCTTACCTGGATTGAACTGTGAATGCAGAACTCGGCCAGTAGAGGAGTATCCAAAGAATGGCAGAAGCATTTGTCAGCATCAGTCATCATAGAGCTGATGGAATCCATGGTCTTCATACTTTGGCCTATGAGGCTGTCGTCGATTTTCAACTGCTCCAGACGAGCAACCAGCGCCTCATCAGATGAAATAGGGATGGTGCGATCTACCTTGGAGGCTTTGATCTTCCTCTGATCCTCAGGGGCAGCAGTGGTGGATTTACTCTTCTTTGAAACATCGGCCATAGAAGAAGTAAGGGGAGGAGGAGGTGCATTTGGGCCTGCCTTGAGGCCAATATTTCCCAGATGTCGTCTGAGATTCCTTCGAGGCAATTTTCAAAAAGAAAGGTCTGAGTTAAAAGATCAGAGACATAGTAAAATAAGAAGTAAAACTTATTGAAGTAACTTACGAAGCTCAGTCAGGGGACTCCCCCCAAGGCCAGTCTTAGAGAGGTAGTAGGGGTCATCAAATGCTCGTACTTGACTAACCAAAAAAGCTCCGCCTGATCTTAAAGGTATTTGACCTTATGAAGGTTGTCCTGGATTAACCCAAGGTCTACCCTGGAAGCCATTGACATCTTTACCCACCTCATAGGTGTTCCCAACTCTAAATATGAAGAGGTGGCACAGGGACCAAATTCCCATGCTCTTGAGGTGAAGAAGTATCGTGGTTTCCAGTTGTGGTTTGAAGTATGGATAACCAACAATATCTTCTTATTAGACTTCCTATCTAGGAAGTGGTAGTAAAACAGATGGTTCCTAGCAGAGGAGGGCACATATAGCACCCCGTGAAGACCTGGACATGATGGTTTGAACGATGGACTACCCTCCATAAGACGATAGATCCAATCATTACCCTCCAGGCATTGGGGGATAATTGGAAAGTACCAAAGTTAATGTGGGATAATATGGAACTAATTATTGGATGAATGGGGAGACTAAATCCTAACTTAAACATCTTCTCATACAGGAAGATTTTGCCATCTCAGTTGCTATAAGCCCTCTCATCCCTCAGAGGTCTCCAAAGTTTGATAGAGGGGCCTATGGAATAAAGATGCCTAAAGTCTATGAGGTCAAAATAACTAATAATGCTCTCTATCTCGATTGACTCCGAGGTGTCAACGTCACTTTCATGACTATCATCTTCATCCCTGAAAGCATCGGCCTGGGCAGGTGCTGGGGGTCCATCGAGGAACCTCTTTGCAAACTCAACCCATGTAGCAGTCGACAGAGGGACAACGTTAATGGGTGGAGGAAAGGAAACACTTGCCCCAATAACTTTAACATCTGAAGAGGTTCGTGAAGAGCTAGACTCATTGTAGGATGAGACATGACTCGAAACCTCGACTTGATCAGTGACCTAATCCTGCCTAATGGATAAGTCCATGTCCTCTTAAAAAGAATCCACAGACATAGGGTTTGAAGTGGACGACTCAGACTCATACATTGGAGTAGGTTCCAATGGGTTCTGTTTTCTCAGTTGACTCAGCTGACTCGGGGTATATCACCCCCAGAGGAGGTGGAAAGATTGGTATAAGGGGGAAGGCCTCAACCCTACGAGCTTCCTCTTGGGTTCGCTCTATTTGCCTAATATTTTCTAAAGTCTTATCTCTAAGAGAAGGGAATTCTTCTAAGAGATAATAAAGAGGTCTGAGCATAGGAGGACGACCTTACACTTGGGACCTAAAATATAAAATAAACAAATCGACTCCACCTGACTAAGGATCAAACTGGAGTTTTGAGCAAGAACAATAAAAAACAGTTAAGAACTAGGGCCACTGGAAAATTGCTCTAAGTTGTCGAAAAACTCATATGACTACCAAAAAATGCCAACAATCACCTGAAAATGCAAGAAATGGAGAAATAAGGATGAAAATGGAAAGATAGGATGGAGATAGTACTCGAGGGAGTGCAAGATGAGCAATAGGAGGAATCTCAAAAACCTCATCAGAGAAGGAGATCTTGAAGAGAGAGAGAGAGCACAGGAAACTCAGGCTGGAAAATGAAAGAAATGAGGAGGAAAGAGGAGGAAATGGGGTTTCAACACCCAAACCCATATACACACGCGCCAAGGTCCATCATTGCCTTCGGATCCTAAAATTCAACCATCATTGTACTTGCCCAACATGCTACCTACTACAGTACTTGACACTTGTCAAAGGAATATTGGCACACCGGGAAGAAAGGCCTTAGAGTTGCGTACCCCATAGTCACATATTTACATATGTAACTAAGTTCTAGGGGTGATTGATATGCCCAAAGTATACCGAACAATTCAGAGACCTCAACCTCGGCCTTTATGATAACCGAGGTAATAGAAGTTCAAGAATACCCATCGACAACATCGTCCTACTGAGGTCGGCCACAGCCGATGCCCCCTCAACTACGAACCTCATCTTGGCTTGGAATAGGCCGAGATCATCTAGAACCCTGGAGCTCAGCTTTTATCAGGTCGTCCATAATCGACGTTACAAGTATCCCTCTAAAACATGCAACATCCTCATACTTTAAACCAACCACTAACAATGTCAAACATCGGCCATGGCTAACATCATACGCAAAGTTAACCTCGGCCGACCCCTTGGCTGAGGTCCCCATCGTATTTTTAACTCAGCAAGGCAAAGGTCATACTTCACCAACCTCGTACTCACCCAGGCTGAGGTTGGTATCCATGAAGGACGATCGAGAATTTACACTCGTGAATTCCTTAAAACACGTGGATAAGTCTGTCTAACTGAATCATTCCCTCAATGTGAGGGAATATTTCATCATCATTATCTACATGCGACAGTAAAAGATGTCATCTTTAGATTGGCTAGGTCATCACATACATGCTCATTGCATGCTTGGGGGGGGGGGGTACATTACACCCCTCAAACACTATATATAGGGATCATCCCTAACCTTGTAAAGGATCCAAAATGACAACCCTAGCTGAAACTCTGTCATTTTACACAGTAGAGAGAAAAAGCTTAAGATATTGTATCCATAGCCATTAATGCCTTCATTCAGTGATATTACTCACACACACTCACAATAGACGTAGGCTAGATTGGCTGAACCACTTATATTCAAGTGTTCATCCTCTTTTCCTCACCTCCTTCTACATATATATACATATATATATCTATATTCTCCTCTAGTGGCATTGTTATCACTTGCTTGTGCTTGTCAACTCCTTATCTGGTGGTGTTGTTTCCAAGATCATCATCATCGTTCACATTAATTTAATTATTGACTAAATATCGTGGGGAGTAATGTTATCACATATTTAGTGCTTTGATTTGATAACTGTTTTATTTTAATTATATATATAATTATTGAAAAAAAAATTATCTTACGAAAATACCTTCGGTTCGGGAGATTGGATCCCAATTCCGCTTTTACAAAACAGTTTTCACAAAATCAAAATTTTAATATTTTGCTTTATTACAAATTTAAGTTGCATTTGCATGTTAAGCTTTCTTAGTTAAGTGGAAATTTTTAGAAAAATAAATCACCTTTTCTGTTCTTTAGAGATTCGATTCCTAGATTTTGGAAGCCTATCTTATTGTCTTCATCACGTTTATCGTCTTATATCTCATGGATTCGACCCCAACTTAGTGAGTATTACTTAAGAAACCGACTTGCACTTGAGAGGTTGGTACACATGTATTATACACATTTTGTATCACATCCTGTTTTTCTTATACCCCGGGAGAATCATCTCTCCAAAATGCATTATGTTTCTATATAACGCGGGCAATTCGACTTTACGAATGGGATGACTCAGATTCTCCTTAATTTTCATGATATGAGTTAGAGGAGGCATGCGATACATTTAATGATCAAGCATTCACCCAAGAATTGGTGCACCTCATGCCTTTACCTTTTCCTCTTAAGGGCAAGGCCAACAGTTGTCTTTAACTACTAGCACCGAACTCGATAGCTACGTGGAGAGAGATGCTTGCTAGATTTCTTCAGATGTTCTTTCAGTCACATTGGAACAATTATATTAAGGATCAAATTCAGACTATTAGGCAAAATGATAATGAGCCTTTCGATAGATGTTGGGAGAGGTTCAACGAGTTAGCCAATATGTTCCCACATCATGGGTTTGATAAGTGGAGACTGATCTCTTACTTCCATCATGGACATAACCTATGCTCAAAGAAACTCATTAAATCCATGGTCTCGAGAGAGTTTATTATGTTAAATGTAGAAGATGCGAAAGCCGCTTTAAGTATGTTGTCAAGAATACTCAATCGTGGCACATAGGATCTGAACACCCAACCCAATACTAGACATATGTCCACAGCTCCTTCCTCGTTAAGACTCTACCAATTTAACAAGGAAGCCAAGTTGAAGCCCCAAATCAACCAACTCGTAAAGAGGTTTGAGGAGGCGTTAGAAGATAAAGTTGGAGATAGATTTGTCTCATCTCGAGCTATTGAGGATAATATTTGAACGATTTGTGAGGTGAGATATATGACGAAGGCATATCCAATGATACATGTCCACAAAGTTATGATCCAAGAGAAAGTTGAGGTCGTGAGAGCTGTGAGAACAACAAATATCACAATAAAGAGATCCACAAAAACAATAACAAATAATAGAAAGTAAAGATCACACACACAACATTGGTATATCTGGTTCAACAATTTGCCAACGTCCACAAAGGGGTTACTGTTTATATTAAGTGTCTCTTAAGATCTCATGTTACATCCCCTTGCCTCGGGTCAGGGTGTACAATTTATAGGTGAATCATTATAGAGTTTGAGTTGTACAAAGAGCTCGAAATAACACGTGGATATACCAAGGAGTACCTGAATATCTCTCTTGAGATTGTTAGAGCTCAATTGGACTATATTCATAAGTGTTCTAATATATTTAAAATACTCGTATATAAGTTAACTCATTATTTGAGTCGGGTAACAGTCGGCTACTTTCATAAATTGTAACAAATGGGCTCCCATAATTTCCCCTAAAATAATTTAGGCCTTGCGAAGTTTGGGCCACTAATTTCTAAAGGTCCCATAACTTGGAATCTTCATGCCGCGAGTCTAAAATGGCATTTTTGTGAATACGAGAGATATACAGGGGTACGCTCATCCTGAGCAGATCTTCATGGCGTACTTTTGATTTGGTTGAATGGGCGATGGTACTATTGTCTGACTAGGCATTTGAATCGTCAAAAATCATTTTGGCAGATTGTGTTCATTATTAAGATCGAATTTCAAAATAGAGATATAGTCCCTCACGTTAGTTTAGTTCAATTCACTTACATCCTTACTTACTAAGCCTTTGATAAGTTCATCTTTTACATAGATTTCTATTCCTTTGGGGCTTCATCAATCTTTGTAAGTATAGATCTTCCCTTCTCAATCTTTCCTTGAAACTTATTATGTAATTGTAGATAGGATTCTCTTCCTGATTTATTAAATTATGGAAATGTTAGAAAACAAATCTATAGCTAAATTTGGGCGCAAATACAATATCCCGAGCTGGGTAATCATTAATTTTTCCCCTCTTCCTCATAATGTTCAATTTAGTTGAAAAGGGCACTAGATTCACACCCTTTTGATAACTCAAGGGGAGTTTAACATTCCCCCCAAACCAACTGTTTCTTGGTCTTTTTAGATATTTTAAAATCGTGTCTGCCTAGTGTGCCCCCAATATTTGCAAGATAGTTAATTGGGTACATTGGATAAATACCCTTTATGGGATAAAACTAGGCCTTATCAAAATCTTCTACGGCTATGTGCAAACCAGATAAGGTCCTTTGTATCTAAAAACCAGGAAAGATGAGAGGGATTTAGTGGCAATGGGGCCTAATAATTTGTTACCATAGAGAGGCCCAAATATGTTTCTTTTTCTTTTTTTGTGCTTAACTATTCATTTCTTGTTGTTTCAACTTATGCCCTTTAACTAATGTTCTACTTCCCTTGATCTTATAGGTCTCACCAACAATCGAGAGCCTAATATAAGTGAGGTAGATGTCGATGACCTTCGAAAAGTTTGGAAGATCAAAGAAATTATACCAGATGGTGAGCACTCAAGATCGACGACCTACTTGTTAGAGTAAAAGAATACTACTACTAGTTTCATTGCTCGCCCAGTTAATAAGGTTCTAGTATTAAAGGCTCCTTAGGTTGGCCCTTCTCACCGCATTATGTTAAAAGAGGAGGAAGGGAGGGAAGAAGAAGAAGAAGAAGAAGAAGAAGACACGACCCCCTTAATTAAGAGAAGGAGGTTGAAGCTTCTTGCTGATAATTATGATCAAGTCTTTTTATCCAATCGACTTAAGTCCCTAATGACATCAAATACTAGATCACCCAGGACTAGTGGTTCTAGTCCATTTGACAGGGGAAAGGAGAAGGAGAAAGATAAGAAGAGAGAGGTAGAAGAGAGGAATAGAGAGAAAGAGAGAAAGAAAGCAGAGAAGAAGAAGAAGAATTAAGGTGAAAGGAGGGATGCCAAAAGTAAGTTGAACCTGAAAGCCTCTAAATTTCCCCCTTCTATTACATCTATTGAGGAGGCTAGCGTTTGTGATACCCCCTATCTCGCCCCTAACCTATTAAAGAGATAGGTGCTCATTGCTAACCATGAGCGTTCTTTGAGATTGGTATTTTCCTTGGTCGCCCTTAAAAATTCTCTGGGGATGTCCCTTGTAAGTCTTCTCCACTATTTATTTCTTTGTACCTTCATATTGTCCTATTGATCTCTCTCTTTCTATGTAGTTGTTATCTGATTTTACACTCTTATGGATGATCATATCGACGACTCCAAGAAGGAACAGGAGGTGAAAGATGATCTGAAATCTGAGAGGGAGGCCTTTAATGAAGCTCGCCGAGCATGGGAGTGAGAAAAAGAAAAGATGACTCGGGTTTATAATGAACTTAGGGCCTCGTAAAAGGTTGTAGTCACTGAAAAATCCAAGTTGATCGAGGTAAATCAAGCCTTGTCCAACAAGGTCATTAAGTTGGATGGGTATCTTCCCCAAGAGAAAGATGTGAACTATCAAAGACGTCGAGAAATACATGGCCTATGGATGAAAGGTCACCTTTAAAAGAGGTTGGATTAGGTCCTAAAGGTTGTTAGAACTCCTCAGGAATATGAGCTATTTGGCCTCCATTCCCCTGGTATTGAACTTTTTTAAGAGGAGGAAGAAGGTGATGATCAACCTGTTGATCCAGCTGGAATCAACTCGATTGAGTTCGGCATTGATGATGATGCTTCTAAACAAAAGCCTCCCATTGATATGAGAAAGGCCATTGCTGAAGCTGATCAGGTGAAGGACGAAGGCTTGTCCTTGTACGATTTCCTTTTATAACTATTTCTAGTAACCTAGTGTATTATCCCTTGGCCTCCTTCCTTTTGTTATGAATGAAGATGAAATATTTTTCTTTTTTGCATATAGTTACTTAATCTTCTTATACTAATACTTTACCCTTGATCTTATGTGTGTTATTTGTAGTCTGTATATTTAAACCAATACATTACTCCTAACTCCCGCCTAGGGTAGATCCTTGGGCCAAATATCAATGTGACGGATCTTAAAACCTTTGTCAAAATCTTCAAGTCCTTAAGGGCGAGGAACGATCAAAATAAGAGCCAATTCGAACTGGTCGAAAAGTTAAAAGATAATCTTTAAGATATGGAGGAGATACATGCCTCAGTCTAAGAGGGATAAACTCCTGGAGAGCACTGCTTTTAACCAAGTGATTAAAGTCTTTCAGATAGAGAATGATGCTTTGACAAGAGAGGTAACCAGGATGAAGTTAAATGTTACTAGTCTCGAGGAGCTAGTTGAGAAGTTGAGGAATGAATTCAAAATATGACCTTGAGAAGCCTGGTCGGATGGCTAAAATGCAGGTTGGGTAGATGCCCTAGCAAAGCTTAAAGAGGCTAAAGATACAAATTTCTCTCATGGGTGGTTGAGAACTCTATCGAAGGTCAAGACACCTAAGCATTCTAGGGTGTGGTATAAATACAAGGCTAAGAGCCCCGACTACCACCATAATACTTTATTTAGGGATGGTAAATGATCCCAATTGATGTCATTCCTCCCATATCTTCGAGCACGATCTTGACAGTGATATGGAGGAGATTGCTCCCAAACCGATGATGGTCAAAGGGAAATCTCTAGTGAATACCTTACTCGCCATCTTGGGCTATCTTAAGCTTTTGTATATTTTTGGTCTTTATTGTAAATGTATCTTCCCATTACAGTAAATGAAATGTTTTATTTATCATATTTCAATGTTTTGAGCCTGTGATGACTATGCTGACTAAACATGCATACTTATCGACTAAATAACATTGATTGACTAGATATTATCAGTCGACCACCTTGGTTCCTTTATTGCATGGCTTTTTTCATTTTGAGCTTCTCAGCTAAGTAAGTGGTATTAAAAGAAAGTGTTAGCCACACATTATTTTATGTTTCAACATTCGCCCAGTCCAACATGCCTTATTAGTGTCATTCCATATACTTTAACTCTTATGTTGTATCGTCACACTCCCATAGGACTAAGTAGGATGATGGCAAGAATTCACCTTGTAATTGGGCCATCCACCCAAGCTATCAACAAAGTTGGCGACCAACCTAAGTTCACTTTACTACCGAGCGATCCCTTACAGGGCTTTGATTATTTCCAGGACAACTCATGAGGTCTCTTGTGTTTGCAACAAGGACCCGAGGGATCTGGTAATTGAAGAGCCTCTATTGACTTGTTATAACAACTTCAAACCTTACTCACAATGTGAAGTTTCCTAATTGAAAACAAGTTGAACAACATGTCATAATCCCAAGAGTTATCCTTGCATGAAAAAGTTATCATTTGGAAAAAGATGTGTATTAATGAGATGCAACCAAGTAGAGTTGAGCAATCAATGCAAAATACGAAAGTTAAATGGCCAACTGCCTTTATTCATTAAATATTACTTGACGAGCAACACATGTTTGAAAATTAAATAATGCTTAAGGTAAATGTGCTAATAAAAGATAAAGAATACTTAAAAATAGAACTTCTTGAGATTGGATGCATTCAATGCTGTTGGTATCTCCTTCCCTCCATAATTTTCAAGTGATATTCTCCTAGAAGGTCATCTCTGATTACCCTGAATATTCCTTCCCAATTTGGTCCCATTTTACCATTTGATGGTTTCACGGAGCTACCAAATATTTTCATTATGGCATAATCTCATATTAGAAACTTCCTCGGATTGACTTTCTTGATGTATTACCTATCCAGTTTCTATTGTTAGGAAGCCAACTTGATCATGGCCTTCTCTCTTCGCTCATCTCCTAAGTCAAGTTCTATGCATAATGCATCATCATTAAGGCCTTGGTCGACTAGGGCAGATCTCATGATGGGGAGTCATGCTTCTAAAGATATTATAGCTTTCATCCCATAAGGAAGTGCGAATGGTGTTTCCCTAGTTGATCGCCTATGGGTGGTGCGATAAGCCTATAAAACATGATGGAGCTAATCCACCTAGGCACCCTTGGCTCTTTTTAACCTCTTTTTTAGTACATCGAGCATGGGTTTTTTAGAAGCATCTTCATGTTCGTTGATTTGGGGATACACCATATAACTAAAGTGGTGCCTGATACCATGTTCATCATAAAAACCTTAAAAGAAATTACTTTTAAATTACTTATCATTTTTAGTGATTATGGTCCTTTGTATTCTAAAGCATGTTATAATGTTCCTCCAGATTAACCTAGTCATATAAAAATCACAAATGTTCACCAATGGTTCTGTCTCTACCCATTTAGTGAGGTAATCTATGCCAAGCAGCAGATACTTACGGTTTCCAGATGCGGTAGGTAATGGTATCACTATATTTAATCCCCATTGTGAGACTGACCATGGGATTGTGAAGGATTTAAGGTTATTAACAGGATAATGGACCATAGTCGAGTATATCTGACACTTTTCACACTTGTAAACGTAAGCATCTGTGTCCTTCTGTATATGAGGCCACCAATATCCTTCCTTGATTGCGTGAAAGTCTAATGATCTCCCACGTGCGTGACTCTCACAAATGCCCTCATCAAGCTCCTTAAGCACTTGCTCAATATCATGTGGGCCAAAGCACTATTGATAGGGACATGTGAATGACCTCTTATAAAGCTTCCCTCTAGAGGTGAGGTAAAAATGAGTAGTGTTGACTCTTACTTAATGGGAGGACCTATTATCGTTAGGTAGTAAGTCACTTCATAGATAATTTATTATGGGATCCATACAACTGGGGGCCTTCTCTGTGAAGACAACTTACTCAGCTACGTCTGTCTGTTCAATACTCGGTTGTGTGAGGACCTTTATTTGAATAGTTCTACTCAAGTCGGAGTTAATTTTCGATCTTAGGGCCTCCAAGGCATCAGTGTGATAATTTTTCCCTTGGGGAAACTGTTGAATGTCTAGTTCCTCAAATCCTATGATAAGTCCTCTTACCACAATAAGGTAAGCTTCCATGTACGGACATAATTTTATAAATGTCCATCTCATTTTTGTATGTCGTATATCGATAAATCATCAATAATGTTCATGCTCATATTTTCCTTAAAGATGGATACGAATTATAAGAAGACAACTTCTAGTTTCTGGTGATTTTTCCAGGCCGATCTGGATCGGGTAATCCAGGCAATCCGAAATGCCAAAGGTAAAGGCTCTAGATCCAGAAATTTTTATGGAAATCCATCCGGACCGTATATCTAAGGATCCCTCTATTTGAAATTGGGCACTGATTTGGACCGGGTCTGCAGGGCGATTTGGACCGTCGCACCAGATAAGCTCGAATCTAATAGATTTGTTTTGACGGGCTCAAAAATTCTTTATAAGGGATATTTCGGAGTTATTTATTTTAAATCTTTGGGAAAATATCTTATAGAGTCCAAACACAACAAGACTTCAAGTTTTGATGTTCCAAACATCCTTTTCATTCACAAATCATTCGTTTATAATTTATGTAAATCTCTAAACCCTCAATGGATCATTCTAAGTAACTTTGTGGAAAAGTCATCTCTCTCTCATTACTGACCATCTGGAGTTCTTGTGGGAGATTCCAGCTGACGACATTGGAACCGTCACCTGAGGTCGTTTCATATGTCACTCTTATTTTCATTGTAATCCGTGTAAACTATTCTTCACAAATTATAGTGAAAATAAAAAGTTTTGCCCTTTTGGGGGAATTTTCCTCATTTATGTGTTTATTTGTGATTGAATGTTCTTTCATAATTATATTATCTCCAATCACACCTAGATGTATGTTTTAGTATTTAATTGAAAAATTGAGTTTAATTAAATTATTTCTTTGTTTGAACATAAGTGCACTCTCATGTCATCTTATCATTTTTGGCGTTGAAGTCCCCGCTCACTTGCTTGGAGACTAGTTTGGAGTCATTGAAAATCTGAAGACGCTTTGCTCCTAGCAACTAGACTTTTCGCAAGCCAACGATCAGTGCTTCGTACTCAGTTTCTTTTATGGAGGCCTCAAATCCTAATTTTATTCCCAACTTAATAACAACATGTTCTAGAGAGACGAGTATGATCCTTACTCATGCCCCTTTCGGATTTTAGGCTCCATTAACATATTGGGTTCAGTCCTTAGATTATTGTACATCATTTTTTGACTACTCAAGTTCTAGTTGGTCGATTGGTTAGTCTCCTGTAAATTCAATAATGAAGTATTCTAAGACTTGTCCCTTAATCGTCGTCTTTCGTTTAAAGTGGATGTAAAATCTCCCAAGATTGATTGACCATTTTGAAAGTCGACCACAGAGGTCAGCTTTCCTCAGGATATCTTTGATGGGGTAAGAAGGGATTACTATTATTTAATGGGCTTAAAAGTAATGCTTCAACTTCCTTAAGGTGACTACCAATGCATATGCGAGTTTTTCCAGAGGCAGGTATCACTACTCCACACCCACAAGTGTCTTACTGGCACAATAAACTCGGTGCTGACCTCTTTCCCTTTCATATACCAAGGTCGATCTTACAGCATTATCTAATACCTCAAGGTAAAGATATAATGGGTCTCCATCATGGGGAATCACTAGTAAGGGTGTCTTGCTAAGGTAATATTTTATCTCTTTTGAAGCTTATGAATAGTTATTGTTCCATATGAGTCATCTGTCCTTCTTTAGGAGATGAAGAATTGTTGAAAGCATTCCAAAGACTTTGAGATGAAACGATTGAGCGCTACAAGCATACCAATGAGCTTTTGAACATATCACGATGTCTGGGGACGCTGGACTCCAATGATTTCATCGATTTAGTATGGATTGGCCTCAATTCCTCTTTTACTGACTAAGTATCCTAAAACATTTCCATACTAGACACCAAATGAACACTTACTCACATTGAGCTTCGTTCGATACTTTTTAAGGACTTCAAAATTTCTGGCTAAATATGTGAGATGGTCTCCCTTTTCCTTGCTTTTGACTAGTATATCATTGATGTAGACCTCGATCGTGTCTCTTATTTGTCTTTTGAACATCTTAGGGACCAATCTCTTGTAAGTTTCACCTGCATTCATTAAACCGAAGAGCATAACCTTGCAGCAGTACAACCCCAAGGGGGTTGTAAAAGACGTTTTATCCTAGTCGGGTCCTAACAGAGGAATCTGAGGGTAGTTAGGGTACGTGTCCAGAAAGCTCATTCTTTCGTGTGTTTCCGTAACGTCATTAAATTGATCTATTATAGGAAGTGGGAAACTATCTTTGAGACATGATCTATTGAGGTCCATAAAGTCAATACAAACTCCCCAACTTCTATTTTTCTTGAGTACTACCACTAGGTTTGATAACCATTTGGGGAACTGAACTTCCTTGATGGATCCTACATCAAGTAGCTTCCTAACTTCATTCTCCATTGCTTTATCCTTCTCAGGGTCTATTAGGCGAGCCTTTTGGGTAATCGGCTTAAAGGTCAGATCCATGTGAAGGTGTTGGTAGGCTATACTGGGATGAACCCCTGGCATGTCATATGGTTCCCAAGAAAAAACATCTAGATTGCTCCTAAGAAACGCAGTTAACTATTCCTTCTCTTGATTGTTAAGTGTGGTTCTAATTAGTAATTTCCTCTCTGGTCAGCTTCTGTCGACTCCAACTTCTTCCAGGTTTTCAACGATCCTGTCAGCAGGGTGGACCTAGTCCCCTCCACCCCTGGTTGGTCATACCGTAGTTGCTATATGGAGGGTAAACCCCCTCTTAGGCTTCCTACTGAGTGTCTTTACCTCTTTCTTCTTTTCCTTCCCGGGGTGAGTGGCTGTGATGTATCACCTCCTAGTCGTGGCTTGATTTCCATGAATTTTAACCACTCCTCCATCAGTAACACGCTTTAGCTTCCGATGGTACATGGATGGTACGTCCTTCATAGAGTGTAGCCATCCTATGCTTAGATGTATTATATGGGTACTCAATGTCCACCACTAATAACTCAATTATCTTTGATATGTTGCCTTCCCTCACGGGTAAGACTATCATCCCTAGGAGATCGTGATCTTCCTACAAAGCTGACCAATGGAATTGTGGCTTCTTTAAAGTCAGGGACATTCAAACTTAGTTTATGGAACAATTCCTGATACATGACTTATGACGAACTCCCCTGATCCACACATAGCTTGTCAACATCCCAATTGGCTATTTTGAGTGTAATTACTAATGCATCATGATGTGGGGCTCTCACCCGGACCAAATCTTCCTCCATGAAAATAATATGCTTGGTGTAGTCAACGTCCTATGGTCACTAAAGTTTTCCATCCTAGGGTTTGGCAGGGTCGATCTAAAAATCCTTGATAATGGTAGTCATTTTCTTAAGCTCCATCCTAACACCGTTCCCTTGGATTTGCTTAAGGTCTGATGTCCCTTGGATTAACGCAAAATCATGTCTTGTATCATCGTTGAGGACATTGTTTAACTTTTGGACACCATTAGTTATGACCTTATCTACTTTTTTTTCGATGTACTCATTACGGTTCCCATCTTGGGCCAACTCCTCTAAGCGTCACTTCAGAGCTTTGTAATTCTCAATTTTATGACCCCCTCCTTGTGGAATGTACATCCCAGGGCATTGCTCCTTTTGATTGGGTCGCCTACCATCTTCTTGGTCCACTTGATGAATAGTTCACCCTTAATTTTGCGAAGAATTTTATAATTGGTTTCCTGAAGACTGTATTACAAACCTGTAATGCCATGAAATGATCAGTTTTGTTCCTATTATTGCCCCCATTCTTGTTCCCCTTCTTTTGAGTAGCATTCTTCTCTCTCCCCTATTCTCCTTTTCTCGACCATTATCCCCCTCCTTAGAGTGAACCATATCTTCCACCTTGGCATATTTCTCAATACGGGCCATAGCTTGCTTCTCAGTGAGGGATTGGTGAAGCAAGGAGGTGGTCGATAAACCAATTTTGGAGGATGCTATGAAAACTTGGTCTAAGCAGTCCTCGATCTTTTTAAAAACTTCCCAATAACTTTTATCATAATCTCGAAGCTTTTCCACGGGATTCTTATTCATTGTAAGCAGCCAATCCATCCCCTTGGGGTGGGTGTTGCTGGTTATGAAGCGAGAAATGAAGGCCTCTCCTAGAGCTGTAAAGTTTCTGATCAACCTATGAGGCCTCCTGTCAAACAATTTATGTTCTACATCATGTAGGATAGAAAGGAAAATCCATCACATTAGTGCATCATTGTGGCTCTATAAGGTCATTGTTTGACTGTATTGCTAAACATGGTCTATGGGATCTATTTTTCCATCGTAGATCTTAAACCTAGGGACAATAAACTTCTTCAAGGTCTCCTCATCTTCGATTGACCTTGAAAAAAGAAGACTTCATCTTAGTATTGACTGCCCTCTTAATTGGATCTCTGATGGATTTGGATCCACGGTGGGCTGGATGTTGGTCCAATCCCTATTGACTATGATCGTGATGTCTTTGTTTTACCGATCTTTGATCTTGTGGAGTCTCTTTGATCGACCACGCTCTAATCTGTCATGTTCTGTTCTTTCTTGGTCGCGCCTAAAATTCGTCTCTCGGGTAAGAGTGTTGATCACCAGGCACTAGGAGTCCTATATTGATGCTTCCTAGTGTCCCTTAGGAGATCTCTCTCCATCCTTTCAAATATCCTATGGAGCGAGCATTCTCTTCTACGCGGAGGTGTGAAGCCTTCTCATATTCGTAAAGTTTGTCTTCCTAAGCATCGACTAACCAAGAGATCTGTGCAGACCTAAGTGGTCCTTGGCTTTCTTCTAAATATTGCCTATCCTGATGGAACCTGGGGTTTGTATACTGGAGAATATCAATCCTATCCCTAGGAGGATCTCGATCTTTCAAAAATCACCAGTTTGGGGAATGTCACTTCTATGGTGACACATCACGGAAATTCTGTTGATGAATGTTTTCACGAGAATATAAATCTCTTCCCACATATGCTGCTAATTGTAAGTACAATTAATATCAGAATAAAGAGATCCACGAAACAATCACAAAGAACATAAAGAAAAGATCACACACATAACAATGCTATACGTGGTTAGGAAACTTACCTAGGTCCACAAAGAGGTTACTTTTTATATTAATTATCTCTCAAGATGTCAGGTTGCATCTCCTTGCCCTAGGTCAGGGTGTAAAATTTATAGGTGAATAATTATAGAGTTTGAGTTGTATAAGAAACTCAAAATAACCCGTGGATATACTAAGGAGTACTTAAATATCTCTCCCGAGATTATTGGAACCTGATTTGTCTGTATCCCCGAGTGTTTAAATATATTTAATATACTCGTATATAAGCTAACTCATGATTTTGGTCGGGTAGCATTTTAATCAATCTGGGTGGGTCCGTAACTTTCATGAATTGTAACAAATGGGCTCCCACAAATAGCTTACAAGTGTCCAAGAGAAGGAAATGTTTCCCTCCCAAGGCCAATGACCCCCCAAGGTCAAAACTATGTTATGTCTACACTTTATGAAAATCAAGAGCAATGTAACATGGTAACCACTCTACATAGTGGAAGAGTTGTTGACTTGTCACCTCCTTTGCATGACGTGCAAAAAGACTAGGAGGTTTCACCCGACATGAAAGAGGCTCAAGATGCCTCAATGGAAGAGAGTCAAAAATAGGATACGGTTAGGGCCGAAGTGGTAGTGAGACATCCTATAGCCACACTATACCCTTAACAGTTGGTCCCTCCTCCTAAAGAAGCATCACGTGATGACATTCTTGAAGTTCTAAAGAAAGTAAAGCTAAACGTACCTTTTCTCAAGGAGATTAAGAAAGTTCATGTATATGTTAAGTTCTTTAAGGACTTACTCATGGTGAAATGTAAATTAAAGGTAAATATTAAGGGGTTCTTAGCCCAAAATGTGACTTCGATACTATTGAGCAACCTCCCACCAAAGTAAAAATATCTGGGTGCCACACAATCTCGTGTATTATTGGAGAGAATAAAATCGAGAGAGCTTTACTAGATTTAGGGGAGGGTGTCAACATCCTCCCCTACTCCATCTATAGGAATCTTGATTTGGGAGATCTTATGCCTACCAAAATTACTCCCCAACTTGCGGATCATTCCGTGAAGGTACCTTGTGGGATAGTTCATGACGTAATTGTCCAAGTTGACACTTTTTACTTTTCGATAGATTTTGTCATTTGGGACACATATCCTTCATCCCCATGGAGTCATCATATTCCTATTATTCTTTGTTTCGTTTCCTGTCCATGGTTAACGTGTTGATTAACACGCGTAATGGGTATATGCAATTCGCATTCGGGAAAGTGACACTCGAAACAAATAGATTCAATGCCATTATTCAAATGGGTCATGAGGATGGTTTACACCACACAGATCTTATCAATGTGGTATTACACGAACAACATAAGGGTAGTAATTTTGAGTATCCACATAAGGAGTGTTTAGAGACGGCTATCGAGAACGAGAGAGGGTATTCTGAGATTGATCGAGAGAGGCACATAATGATAAAGAAGGAAGTGAGGGACATAACCGATTTATGTTCTTGGCCACCTAAATTGTCTTTAGATGTGAGACTAGAAATTTTTGAGAAAGAATTTAGGCCACTGGATGAGAACCTACTGTTGAAGTCCCATCATTATTAGTCTCATTTTGTCACTTAGATGAGAGAAAGTGGAAAGATAAGATAGATCAATTCCTCGTTATAAACTCCCACCCATACGACCTGAGTTCTCATATGCAATCGAGGATATGAATAGAGTATCGTCTAATTTTGATCTCAATCCATGCATTCTCGAGTTTTAGGGTAATTTAGGCTTAGCCTGTCCTTCAAAATTTTATTATGATAGTCTCTTCAAAGATGAACAATTATGCTATAAGATGATTGGGCACCTTGATAATTTCACTCACCTCATGTTCCCCCCGTTATCCATATTTTCTATTGGTTCGATTCTCAAATGTTTAGACTTTTGATTAATGATTAGTAAAAGTTGAGACAATTTTATCAGACCCCATATACGGCATCGAGTAAGTTTTCGAAGAGAGTTCATTGAAACCCGTACGAATAATGGGTTATTTTTTGTGGTACTTTTGGGTCGTGTGAGTGCGTACAGTGTTTAGGATCATGTTGAGTGCAAATTGTGTTTGAGTTATATAGTGTCTTATTGCATTTTAATTTTTTTTGTTCTCTTTTCGCACTCTTCTTTTCAAACTTAGATCTTAGTCCTTCTGATTGAGGACAATGCAAAAGTATAAGTTGGGGGGGGGGGGGGGGGGGGGGGTTACACGTGCGACTTTAAACTTCATAAATTTTAAAATCTCCATAAAGAATTGAAAAATGTCAAAAACTTTAAAAAAGTCAAAAATGTATATATTTCTTTAAAATAAATAAAAATTGGAATATTAAATCTTCAAAAATATCACTAAATTCTTGTTTGAAGTCTCAATTTGTAAAAATCTAATGCAGTAAGCCGAAATTGACCAAATACGGAAATTGCGCAAAAATTGACGATTCAAAGAATAAGTGTGGAGATTTTTAAACTGGTGAGATTTTTTAGCCTGTCATTTTTTTCGAGAAAAAATCAGGCCGAGTTAAAAGTTAACTGAAAAGTTCTTTTCAGTGATAAAAGGTTGTTGATGATATCTAGATCTTTCTTTGATCTATTAAGGAAAGGGAGTGAAATATTATTTTGAAATTGCGCTAAAAAGTCTCAAAATTAAATTCATCTCGAGATGCATATTGTAATGATTAGTAATTTAGATAAATGAAGTTATGCCATCATTTATTTACCCAAAAAAATATTAGATATTAAAAAATTCCTAAAAAATCAACTTGTTTGTGAGCCTAAAATTAATATAACTTTTTATTTGTTAGCCCAAAAAACCCAATTGGCTCGGAGTTGTGAAAATCAGATAATTTATAAATTAAATCCAAATGGTAAATAAAAAGGAGCATAAAAAATTAGAGAAATTTTCAAACAAAAATATAAAATAACAAAAAAAGTGAGAAAAGTGTGAAAGGTAAGAAAACAAAATGAGAGAAATGGGAAAAAGTTCGAAAAAGTAAAAACGGACATCGCACGAAAAAATTTCAACTCCGCAATTTCCAAATATTCCCATTATTACCCAAAATAATATACCCCGAAAAGTCCTAACAGAGTCTAAGGAAATGATATTAATTACTGCATGAAGAGATAAAATACGAAAAGATAATAAAGATATAAAACGTGTGAGAATAAAGAACGGTGTTTCCAAATTTTTCAATGAACATACTCCGTTCATGAGATCATATTCACCATAAATAATTTTGTCTTTAAATTTATATGCATGCATTCATGTTCATTACATGGACTCTTAATCTCACACACACCAAGAGAAAATAGCCATAATCCGAGTGATTCGTTTGTGAGATCAGTCCATGAGAAATCGAATCAAAGGGATTTTTTGAAAAGTAACATAATGATCAATCGATAGAAGTTAGCGATTTAATTTTCAGCATCGTACACACACACACCCCCACACACACTATGAATTGAGATTATCGAATAAAAATTTAATGTGATTATTTTTCGGGAATTTAAATTGTACGTTTTTTTTTAATTATTTAGATACTTTCTTTGAATCGTGAAGAAAAAAATTGTGTGTGAATTTACTGCAAATCCAGAGAAAACACAACTCGTCCTACGAGGGTAAGCTAGGGATTTAATGGCTTGTTTCATATGCTAAATACAATTGCTTACCTGCAAAAAAGGTATCCTATCCCATTAGTTGTTTATAAGTTCATTGAGACTCATGCCTTTACTCTTTCACATTGTTCAGGTCGAGCAAGGTTTTAAATTAGGGGGATTTTATTAGACATAAATATTCCATATTTATCAAATTCATTTTGATATTTTTGCATTTAGACCGAACCTATCTCATACTTATACACTAACCCTTTTGGGGAGTATTTCTTGTTTTGTGTATTTCTCTCCTATTTTGCAGGTAATTAGTGCAAGTGGATGCGAGAGAAATGCCAAAACGACGAAAGAATCAAAAGAATGAGAAGTCAAGAGTATTTTCATAACTTTTTAGCTAAAAACCAGAGTAGGAGACAACTAGAAAGTTGAAGAGCTTGAAATCACAAAATATTGAAAAAATTGCACCTCATTCAGAGTTGTTGTGAAGAAGGTATGCAAGTTTGAAGTTAAGATAAAAATCTAGTGGTAGAATTATAAATAAGAAAAATTTAAGCACACAAGGAATCCTTAGGTAGAGACTTGGAGTGAACCATTTGGGTTTTCTAGTACAACCGGTTCGGTATACGAATGGATTTATTTTATCTTATGCCAATGGGTTCAGTTTCGATGATGCAAGATTATAATATTTTGCCCAAATTTTAAACTGGAGAGTTTTAGAGTTTAGAGGCTCTTCTAAATCACCTCTAACCTTTGTATTTAGTTATTAGGAATATTCTATCATAAAAAAATTGATTGCAGGTACATAAATGAAGAAGGACATATATGAGCAAGTTCCATTCAAATTTTAATAAAGAACTCATTAATTTATTGTTTTCTTTAGAAGCTTGTTCTTGCTCATGTTCTACTTTCTCTACATCTTTAGTAATATTATTTTTATGCTTTCTTCTCAACCTTTAATCACCATGCCTTCATTCAATTCGTTTATTGCAAGCGCAGTTAATATAAACATGTCCAGCTAATTCGTTAGTGAGTTGGGGATCATGAGCCCAACCTGGGCATGTATATTAGATATAAATTGGACATAATAATATATATATAATTACTAGGATTTGATATTTGTCTAGAGTAATATTATAGGTCTTTCAATTCATGTTGTCGTAGGCAACCGGAATGTTTGAGGATATAATATATGTGTCGACAGTCTCATCATTCACATTAATTTAATTATTGAGTAAATATCGTGCGAAGTAATGTCATCATATATTTTGTTCTTTGATTTGATTAATGTTTTCTTTTAATTAAATATGTAATTATTGAAAACTTTGTATCTAACGAAAATACCCACGGCTTGGGGGATTAGATCCCGATTCCATTTTTTTAATTAGTTTTCACAAAATAAAAATTTATGGTTTTCACTTTCTTTCAAATTAAAATTTGCATCTTCTAGTTAAGATTTCTTAATTTAAGTAGAAATTTTCTTAAAAGAAATCACCTTTTTTTTTTCTTTAGAGAGTCAATACTTGGATTTTAGATGCCTACATTATTGTCTTCGTTGCGTGTATCATCCTATTTCTTGTGGATTCGACCTCGACTTAACATGTATTACTTGAGCGACCGCCTTGAACTTTAGTCGTAGGTATACACATAGCCTACACATTCTACATTGAGTCGCTAGTGAAGCCCAATTTAGTAATAACATCATAAGAAACTCTACTACATATTACATATAATGTTGGGGAGTGGGAGAGGGTATGAAATTTGAGAACATTTTTTTATGCACATGACTCGCTCTGCAATTAAACAGTTTCAGAATATACTGTACATTAGCAGGTCTTATCTTTACACTATCTTGATTCATAAACAACTTTCAAAGTATCATTAGAGAACATAAATCAAATAGTGTGTGTGCCATTTTCAGCTCTTTAAACAATTTTGATTGCACTATTTTGCCTCTAATTGACTTTCCTCCATAATACCTCACAAGAACTAATGGTAAGATTATAAGTCTTGAAGTTTATAGTTTTAGAGGCATTTTATAAGAACAAATATTGTTCATAGTATAGGCCTTTTTATATTTTATGCTAGTTTGGTGTATCCCGTTACAAATTGTCATGCACCGTCATGACGAGCTGAAATCGAGCATCTCCATGTTTGAAGACTTACCGACATCCTACAAACATACAAAGCAATTTATAGTTTAAATTAGTTTACAAAATTTATTTTTGTGATGTTTATTTTTATCAAAAATAAACATGGTTTTTTATTTTCAAAAGAAAAAAAATATTTTTGATTTTAAACCTCGTTCAAACGAGATGGGCGTCTCGTTCAAATAATATTGGGATTCCATTAGAAGGGTCATTGGTAATTGAGTCTAACGTGCTTCGATTGAGGGAGTACTATTTTGACTCATCAAAAGGTTGTTTGAAGTTTGTTCAAAGGAGACTGCTTCTTCATTCAAACGAGATTTTATTTCATTTAAACGAGATTCATTTGTCATTTGACCGAGACTTAAATGTTGTTCAAATGAGTCAGTCGCCTCAAAAGTTTTGAATGTTCTATAAATACTTATTTCATGTTAAATTTTTCTATCTTTTGCTAGATTCATTTTGGCATAACTTTTGCGAAAGTCGTCATTGTTTATTGTTCCAAAACACTTTTTAATTCACATCATACATCCTAAAAATCGCTCTTGTTAATTTGTTTAAACCTCAAAAGTTTTTTAGTCTTGTATAAACCTTTGTAGAGAAGGTGTCTCCAAGGTTGACTTGTGAAACCCCAGGGTATGCACTCCTGAAGATCGAGGACTATGATTCTTGTGATTCTTAAGATGATCATTACTGAAGGAAGGCTGAGGCTGTGTGGTTCTTGATAATATCATTGTAGATTCAGTTACACAATTAGTAAGTTGTGATTTGTAAATTTTACAAAGTGAGGTGATTTTTCCCCAAACTTTTTTTTGATTCCATGCTTGGTTTGATTTATGTTTTGAATCACATAATTGCATATTTTAGGGTTAAATGATTAAAATTTGGTGTGGATTGTCATTTGAATTTAATAAGTTAACACCGTTAAATAATTGCGCACTCTCAAATTGGGATCTTTGTTATGCACATTTGATTTCGCATTCTCATAGTGGTATCACTCCCTTCCACTCTCTTTTAGTGGCGCAAGAGAATTCGTACTGCCTTTTCAAATTGGTATCAAAGCGGTTTCCACTAAGTTATTGTGTTAGATCCTTATTTAGTGCTTTTTGGGTGATTTATTTTGTTTCTCTCTACGCATTCCCATAGTTTAGACAACTTAAATCGTTTTAATTTGAAGTTTACGAAAAGAATGGAAATTCTTGAAAAGGAAATTTTTTGTTTAAGTCTGCTATGAATCTTTTGCAAACTATTCAAAATCAAAGAGATTTGTTTCCTGAGAAACTAGTAGATATGGACCGTGATTTCAAAAATTTAGAATTGTCTAAGAAAGTGAGTGATTAGATAGTTCGGTTTCAAGATAAAGAATTAGAGAACTTTAAAACTCTAAGGTTAATGTATACGAACAAGGAGTCCCCAAAATTGGAAGAGTCAAATTCTTTTCTTGAGTCTAAAATTTGAATGTTAAAAGATGATTTAAAAGACTCGAGTAGTTTAAGTAGTGATGGTACTAGCTCCCATGTTTCTAATACTTCTAGTATCAAATCCAAGACCATTGTTTGTTTTAGAGGGTCAACTAAATCCCAGTATGTTATAAAAGGTCAACCCATAGGTAACATTCGTCGATTTTACACATGTTCGTATTTTGGTAGGAAAGGTCACCATAACCATTTTGTTATGATCTTGGAAGAGAACCTAGGAAGTTGAAGTCTAATGTTCCCTTGCTTCTCAAATCCGACGCGCTAGGTATACATCTATTTGGGTTAGGAAATTCGTTTTGGAAGAGCTGGATGTTGGACTTGTTGATTCTCACATGCGTGCACATGATGCTTCACACGCTATATCTTATGAATGATTGCTTGAATGCTTTTATTTTTCATACTCTAGTTGTGCTTCATAATATAGATTTTCTAGTGTTATGACATGTTTATCTTTTATATTTCTATTTTACTTTTATTGAGTAATATTGAAAGAAAATATAAAAAATGTATTTTGATAAAAAAATTTAAAAAATACAAAAAGATTTTGGTCCTTGTGTATTTTTGTTTTACACATTTAGTGTATCATATTGATGTGTTTGAATTTAATTAACTCCAAACTTTCATGTGGTTAGGACATTTGGTTTTGACTTTAGATACTTAGATTGATCTTAACCATTATTATAGAGTTATTTCGAACTTGATTTGCATTACGGATTCAGCATTGTATATGCCTCCGTATACACATGCACGACCTCATTGGATTTCAACTTCATTGTGTATATTTAAGCATGGTGAGATGTTCTTCCATTATTTATTTCATCTACATGCTTATGTGTTTATGGCGGATTTGGGCATGTAAGAATCGTTTCTCGTGAGAGATTTTGTTTATTATTAAAAAAAATATGAGTGAACACGGGAAAGGGCTGTGAAAGACAAGTTGACTTTTTGTGAAAGACACCGTTGAAAAGAGCCCAATAAAAATAGCAAAATTTGCCAAAAAGGGGACAAAATAGTTTCTTTTCTTTGATCTTGCAAAAGAAATAACTTCAAAAGAATAGAAAATAAAATAATGGAATCTATGATTATGTTTATCTTTTAAGGGAGTTTAGTTCAATGAATCCGAGTATGCTTATTTTGTCATTACGGTATTAATTTATAGAATCATCAATATTCTAGGCTTGTGTGAATTATGCATGTTTAATTCATTAAGTTCAATTTTATTTATCACTTGGGGATAAAGTTTTGTTTGAGTGTTTGGGTTATAATTTATTTATTACTAGTTCACATCCATTCATTCCATACTAGATATTTAAACACATTGTTAGTACGCTAGTGTGTAAGGCTTATGTGTTTGTGCCATGTTTTGTGGTCATTTATACCTATATTTATGTGCCGGATTTTCTTTGACATATTTTTCATATATTATATATGGTATTGTATGTTGTATTTAAGAAATTTATTTTTTTGAAAAATTTGAAAATTTTCAAAAATACTTGGTTGTGTTTTCCTTTGAGATTATCATTATATGTGCCTGATTTATATCATTATGTCATGATATCTTATCTTCTATATGATGCTTCGTAATTCATGTTTATGTTTCAACTTCTTCGTCTATTTTGGATGAAAACAAAGGGGGGTAGAAAATTAAAAAGTGAGATTTGATGAGTTTTATTTATAGGGAAGAATTTATGTATCTGTGTAGGCCCCTTATTTTTCTTACAAATGTTCTTTAAGGATGATGAAACAATTTTTCTTTTTTAAAAACTTTTTCCAACTTTTAATACGCATCGAGTTTGTGAACCAATTTCAACTTAACCCAATTTTATCTTGTTTTTCATCCTAAACATGCATATAGGTGATTAAAGCAATTAAAATAAATAAGTTCACAAAAGCAATACCAGATGTACGAGGAAACCACAAGGGAAAAAACTCCGGACAATCCAAGTTTGACAATTACCATGATGTGGTATTTCAAAATACAGACGATAGACTTACTCAACAACTCGATTCCCACAAGTCTTGACGCTCCTCTGATCTTTTAACCACGCCTGTACAGTTCCCACACAGAAGTCCTTCTACGATACCAGTCCACAACACACGTGTCCAAGAATGCCCCGGTGTCCACCAGTACATCTTGGCAATCTCTACGATTTTGAACACGTCCTTCACTATTTCTTCACCGCAAAATCCAATGAAAATGGTTATTCATTATGGATGAACAAACTCCAATGGTACAAATAAAAATCTCTATGACATATGTGAATGAAAGCTCGGATATTTAAACTATAGGGATGTTTTTCAACTTTTAAAACCTTAGAAAACTTATGGAGAATAACAATTTGTTTTTTCTAAAATATTGGTTCTGCACTTATGAAATTCTAAGTAAACACGCCTTGAATGAAAAACTTGAGTCGGTGGAATCGCTCGAACAAGATCACTATGTCGCTCAAGCAAAATGCCCATGTCGCTCGAATGACAATTTCATCTCGCTTGAACGACACTAGAATGTCGTTTGATCATTCTAAATACAAAGGAAGAATCTACATGACCCTAAACAATTCTTATCTCAGAATAAAGAAAGTCAAAAAAAATTAAAATCATTTTTTAATATAAATAACATCTTAAAAACATTTTCCCAGTCCCATAAATATTAAGCATTTATATCTAAAAGATCAGAATGTAATGAAGACGTGAAACGTGCACCAAATTAATATAAGTCATCATGATACCAATATGAAATATCAATACCAATTTGTAAAATCAAAATCAAATCATTTGTTAAACATGTGATCATAATACCAATATGTGAAGATGCAAAGACAATATGATACCAATTTGTGTAAACAAATCAATATAAGCATGAAGGAATATGATCACAAGTATGATACCAATGTGCAATCGAACAAATATATGTGTTCATTAGACAAACTCCCCCTGCATCACCTACATCTCTCCCCCATTTTGTCTTGAGTGGACAATAAGTGAAAAAGATAAGCAAATTTCATCATATCTAGAATAAGAATAATCTAATGAAGCATATTTAGATAAGCATGAAATGCAAACTAAAAATTGTCAAATGATACCAAATTGTAGATAACAAACAGTCACTTAAGTGATATCATCAAAATCAGGAATGACGTGACTAAAATCAATGCACAATCAACATAAATTGCATTAAACAACCCAGAATCACCAAATCAGTATGCTATCATCATTAAAACAAAGCAAGTACGAAACAAAAGAATCTAAAAATGTTCTCTAGAGGTCGCTCAAATGAAAATTATCCGTCATTTGAACCATGCATCAAACGACCTAAACAAATGCAAAACAGTATGCTCTCGAACGATCAGAACCATCAAATGACCTTCACACGACCAATATCGCGATATGTACCTGACAATTTTCTGAATGTCGCTTGAACCTCACGAGATCCATTCATCATGCGACATGGACTTGTCACTCGAATGAGGTTAAGATGCCATTTGAACGACATACAAATTTACGTATTCAAGTTCCAAAAATGAAGAAGTTTTGCTCAATGAAAAAATTTCCTCAAAACAGTAACTAGACATACTAAATAGTAGTAAAACGGACTCAAAACTGAAAAAATAAAGCAAGTCAAACAAATGTGAGTTTCATGATAACATAGTATAATGTGCTCAAGCATGGATATGGAGTGAATATGTTTAAACTACAACAAATGAATCACAACTCCAACCCATTGAAATCTTTAAGAAGCTCTAATTAATAGCATAATATCATCAAACTTAGTTTTAGACATATGTGACAATTAATATGTTAAGCTAAATGAACTAAACAATCAACATGCACACAAATCGAGAATATTAACGATTCTATGAACAATAGCGTAATGACACGATATTCAATGTTATGATTCGTGGGGTAAAACTATTTATATATCCATCCAAACTCCCACATATATAATAGTAATTTTGAATGAACATAAACTAAACTAATTGACCCATTTTGGCATAAGATTCTTTTTATTGCCTAAGATTTTTTTCTAACTCTTTTAAACTCTTTCGACCTTGGCTACTTTTTACAATGCGACACTTGTTTAGGTCCGATTTAAACGGTGGATTAATCGCAAAGGACAAGTGTTCCTTTTGTAAGAAATCAAATCCTCAAGGGTAAAAGGTTCTTACATTCACACCTCCTCCTAAGTCTATTACGCGTAGATGGAAAAATTAAGATTAAAACGTGAAACTGCGGTGTGATACCAATCAAATTAATTCGCAAATATTCAATGAAATCCAAACACACTTATTTAATTAGGTGTCAAACTTTGAAAAACAAAGTTCAATTTTATTTAAGCCTCTAAACATGCATCTAAGTGTTATGAACCATTCAAATCAAGCATGAAGATAAAGACGGTCGATTCAGGAAAAAAACCCCATTCGGGTAAAATCCTTTCATAACACTCAAAAGAATTTACAAGACCTTTGACTTACATACAACCTGATAATCGCCCACAAGTGTGTAATGCACGGTGCCTTCGGCACACCTTCAAAGATACGAGAGATAGTGAAGTACCTTCTAGGTGTCGGTTCGTCATCTTCGGCTCGTCCACACGCAGAGGCCTACGCTCGGTATCCACGAATTAGTTATGCAGATGCCTTCTCCACCGAGGTTGAACTTTAGCAAATTTTGCTTTGGGTTCCATAAAATAACTCACACAAATAGTTATTGGGATTGTGAATTGTAAAACAAAAAATGAACCCTCAAAAGTGTGTTGGAGAATAAACAAAAACACTCAAAACATTTTTTGTGTAAACCAGTGTTTTCTCCACAGGAAAATCAGTATCCTGACACCCTTTAAATGCTAAAATTCAAGTCAGTAACGTGTCGTCTATAAACTCCTGTCGTTCAAACGAAAAGTGACATCATTCGAACGACACTCCATCTCGTTCAAACGAGATCTGACGTTGTTTGAACGACAATCACTGATCTACCATAAATGACTTTAAAATATTAAATAACTTGGAATCCTTGAAAAACAAAACTGTTTACAGGATCAAGAATATTTATCCAAAACTTTTTATGATTAAAATCATTTCAAAAAATATTTTTCTTTTCATAAAAATATCCCAATACTTTTAATGTAAAATTTAAATGGAACAAAAACACATTTTACCAAATTCTTCCTTGTTGGGCATGATTGTTGAAGTTATATTGAAATTCGGATTGTCGATTGAAGATGTAAGCTTCCCAATTCTTCGACAAAATTATAGTGGTATACGACATACGACATACTAAATGTGACGGACATCGTCGTTACAAATCTCCCCTTATGTCTATGCCGGTACCAAATAAAAAAATCCGAATTATCCCTCAAAATATGACCTATACAAATCCTCATTACCATAAACACAAACGTGGAAAGATAAACTGAACAAGTCTTCAGACTTTTTCAATCTTTAACAATCAACTTTTCAAATCTCCAATCTTTTCTCATCTGGGGTGTGCAATCCAAAGAATCTTCAATTGTACCTAGACACATAAGACAAAGCAAAAACCTCGTGACGTATCGATTTTCAAATGATATAAACATAAAACATGTAAGCATAATCAAATCTCACCCATACATAAAACATGTAAGCATAATCAAATCTCCCCCATACTTAAACGCCCCTATAATATCATAATTCGTTCTCTCCCTTTTTATTTATCCAAAATAGATAAGGAAAAGAATAAATCAAGTAATGCAAAAATGGGGTGTCACGGTTAACAACACAAACTATTTTTGAATTTTTCAGTTTTTTATACGAAAATGAAAAAAAAATGATGTTACAAAAAATCACACACCATGAATTTATACTAAGACGATCAAATCGAGAAGATGGAATGAATGGGTGTGAACAGATTCGATAGGAAAATCAACTTAATCATATCATATGTGCAAGATGAATAAGTGTACTCCTAACGAATGAACATAAAAAATAGTCCTTTCGTGTAAAATTGTTGAGTTTATATCACATCGTCTTAATCATATCAAAAAATCAAAGTATAAATGATTTCCACACCAATAACGTCCAAAACTATGTAATGCTTTTTCATGACTTTCAAGGACGTGCAAACTGTTGAAAATTCCATCCAAACTCCCTCATTAAAAGGTAATACTTTTATTTTTCTTATGAGGTGATGAAACTAAAAATTATTGGCCCATTTTTAGCATAATTTTCTTTTTATTGCTTTTACTTTTTTTGGGCTCTTTTAAACCTCATTGGACCCCGGAAATTTTCAATTCCTCACTTTTTAGGTCCATTTAAATGTTGGATTAATCGCAAAGGATAAATGAGTACCTTTCGTAGAAATTTTTTTTTTAAAAAAAAGCACACAAATCTCACAAATGGTTTATAACGTGCACTACATTTTGTCAAGTTTTATCGCATTTGGTTCATTGTATAGACAGAATTGAAGTGGAAACACTCCGATAGAATTGAAGCGAAAACACTCAATAAACATGTGATAGACAAGAAAAAAAGTCAAACAAATCCGTACTCGTGTGCAATAAAGGACAAATAGAGTCAATCATATAGGTAGTAATACTATATCATCTCAAAGACTCCAAACTTTGTAAAGAACATGAATGACACAACATATTGTCAAAACACTATCAAACTGTCACCTAGATATGGCATGAAGTTGTGACTTGGTTATCCTAAGTGTGCATTCATATAAAGTGCAAACAAAATACAAAACTCTTTTTGTATTTTTCAAAATTTTCTAAAAAGAGAAAATCTTTTTGAAATTTTCAAACACTATTCAAAAACAACCCAGTAGTACCAATAACATATAAAAAGATAAAACCTGGGACTGCAAACAAAATTACAGGGGTCGTTTGAACGAAATTCCATGTCCTTCGAACAACGGGCATTTCGCCCGAGATGTAATCTCATTCGAACGAAAAAAAATTCCCAGATCATTCAAACTATCATGCAGTTTTGTCCAGTGGAAAATTTTCATAAAACAGTTCCTGGAATGGGCAAGCAGATCCAAACAGTGCTAAAAAAGTACCAAAAAAATAAGAAAAACAAAGTACAAATGGTACATACTAGAAATAGGAAAAACTATCACCATGTAAATCACCCTATGCTAGTAAGCATGTCTAGACCTCAATCGGAAAGTGTGGTGGAGTTTTTGAAAGACGGTGAGATGTTTTGAAACAAATCCATTAAACCATGCGAAGTCTTAACCAAAAACTTTACTTGCTCGCGAATAAGTGCAAACTCTCTATCATTATGTGCAAGCAAAGTATCATGAGTGGGTGCATGTGCATGAACATGTGTAATGGCATGATGTCGCAAGAAACCCAATTTAAAATAAAACTCCCTAAGGTGTCCTCTCTTCTTATAATGGGAGCAAACATAAACCGACCTAGGAATTAATTTTTCAAAAATTCTAGGGCATGCTCTCTTTACCATTATGGGACCCCTTGGTGGATTGGGATGAGAATCGCGTGAATTAATCACCAAAGTGGGAACAGGCTCGGGTGCAACAAAATAAGTGGGCGCAGTGTCATGACCTTTTCCTACATTCTCACCACCACCCAAACCGGGATTGAGAACCATCTTTTCAACCTTCTTAGATGCATTTTCTAAAGGGACTTTGACCTCCTAGGCACATTCGAGATCACTCTTGAGTTGGTATACACGTGTTGTCAGACTAGACACCGTGTCAGTCAAGTCACACTTTTCCATTTTCAACACTTCCTTCTCTCTCTCCAAATCTAAAGCCCAATGACCTAAATCTCTATTGTACTTCTTTGTTTTCAAGGTCTCGGTGTACAAGCCCCTATAGGCTTTTTGGATATCACTTTCATCTCCACTCTCAAACTCGCTCTCATCTCCACTAGAAACACTCGACTCATCGGCGTCACTCTCATGGACACTATCATCGTGGGACAAAGTGGCTGCGCTCACACGAATAAAAAAAGCTTCACACATCCCATGTGCTAAACCATTACTAGACTCATCTCCCTCACTATCACTAAGTGTGGAAGGCATAGAAATTTCTTTTCCCTTTCTCCTTCTCCTATTAGGACATTCTTTAGCTATATTCCCTTTACCCTCACACTCAAAGAACTTGATCTCATCTTCCTTATCACTTTCTTTAGCCTCCTCTTTATTTTTATTTTTCTCAAAAGATCTCTTTTTATTAGAAGAATTTTCTTTAGACGTCTATAAAAACTTTTTAAAATTTTTAGTAAAGAGGTCCATATCATTAAAATCAAAATCTCCCTCAGAATCGGAGTCAAAAACACTCTCTTTCATTTTCTTCTCTATCCTCCTTGAAACATACTCACTCGATCTCGACTGTGTCCTAAGTGAAATCCCTTTTTCCTTAGGCTTAACATTTTGGGGTAACATATCTAACTCGTAAGTCTGAAGATCACCTAAAAACTCTTCTAACTTAATTGTGCTCAAATTCCCCCCATCGAGTTTAAAACAGTGACTTTTGGAATAAAACGTTTTGTAAGGAATCTAAAAAAAAAGTCACAACCCGCGAGTTATCAATTACCTCACCCAAATTAAAACTAGTGTTGATAATGTTCGACAAATTTGCATAAAACTCATCATAGGTCTCGGACTCCAACATAGTAATGGTCTCAAATTGGTCGGCTAGATTTTGCAATTTTGACTCTTTAACAGCGGTTGTACCTTCATGTTTCAGTTTTAAAACATCCCATGCCTCTTTAGACGTGGTGCATGTCATAATAAGACGGAACACATCGGGAGTAACGACACGAGAGTTAAAGTTAGACAATTTATAATCGTCCTCAGTCAAGTTTGACAGAGTTTTAAAGAAGTGACATTATCAACTGTCATGGTGGGAGGAGTCCAACCATTTTCAACCAACAACCAAACGCACTCATCTATGGCTTTTAGAGCAGATATCATGTGAGCTTTCCAATAGGCATAATTACTGCTATCAAAGATGGTCACCCGATTATATGAGTGATATATTGAAAAAATTTGCGAGTTAAACCAAATCAAATTTTTCAAAGAAGATTGATATCACAAAACTTTTTGCGAAAAATAGGAATTCATAGTAAAATAGTGAAACCTGCTTTGATACAAATTTGAAGAGGACCTCTAATAAGTGCTTTAGGTAAAACCAACTAAATCAATTATTTCCAATTTTATCTTCTTAAATCCTAAACATGCATCTAATCAATTTAACCCATTGAATAAATAAAGCATGTGGTAAAAGAAACAAATTCAGAAAAAAAATCCCCGAAGAGAAAAAAACCTTTTTATTTCCACTATAATTTGTAAAGGAATGGTTTACAATCGGATTACAGCGAAAATAAGGTGACATACGAATATCCGTAGGTGTCGATCGATGCCATTAGCAATGGAACAACCGCATAAGCTCCACAAGAACTGCAGTCCTATCTTCATCAAGTAATACCATAGCACTCCCAATTTGACCTTAGTTCGGTGTAGGTTTATCCTCTCTAAAAAGAGTTGAACAAAGTCTTCTTCTGAATGTGTTCAAGATCACAAACCATTGGAATTATGAGAATAGGTTCTTCAATAAACAAAGGATGAAACTAAATAGAGTGGGAATTTTTATAACTGTTCATCTCTATTGAAAATGTCTATGCAGTGTTATTTTTATACCTGAGCAAACCAGAGTCCAAGATAATTGAAACATAAAAATTGAGGCAATCTCGTTCGAATGATAATTGTTGTCGTTTGAATGACTAGCGATGTTGTTCGAATGATTTTTCATATCATTTGAATAACAGTAAACCCTATTCTATTATTTCATGATAATCCTTAAATTAAAAACAATTTAGCTCAGATATAATTAAACGCGTTTTCAAAACTTTAATCTTTAATTCCCAAACATTAAAAGCATTTAAATCATCCAATATTTAAACAACATTTGAAATCACATATTCCTTTGATTATTCATACCTGTGTGATCTTAGAACAAACAAAATGTGAAATTACAACTTGACTTGATTTTTTCTTCATGGCTTTAATATGCAACTTCTTCAATCTCGAATTAATTACTAGTCTAGACTCAATTTATTTTGTCCGAAATTAAGCCAGTTACAAAAAAATTAAATCGATAAGAAATTTGTGCTTACAGAACGTCTCACCAAACTCAAATATGAATGAGATGTCAAACATTCATATAAACTCGTTCATGTGTGCAAAGATGGTATATAAATAAAGTCGAATCTAAATGCATATCAACTTCGAAACAACCCCTTATAAATTATGACCAAATGTACTAGCCACATGGATAATGAAGTGAAGGGAGTCCAAGAACACCAATATGCCATATCAAACATGAAAACTCAAGACACAAAAATAAATAAACTCACGACCAAAAAGAACACACCTATTTCAGTTTATTTTTGTGTTTTTCAAAAAAATATTTTTGACTCAAATAAAAATAAAATCTTTTTGTGTTTTCTAAAAAATATATGAAATTAAAAATCTTTTTCTATTATTAAAAATTTTATCAAAAACAAAATCTTTTTGGATTTTTCAATTAAGACTCGAACAAATGAAAAATACAATACAAAGAGATACACTTGTCATAATACTAGCAATATAACAGGAAGAAAATACTAGCGTATGACAAATAAAATCATACAAGCAACTATCCATAAGAAATAACATGTGACGCATCATGTGCAAGTATGTGAGAATCAACGAACGAAGAATTTAGCATCTCCAAAATAGATTTCCTAACCCAAACATGTGTATACCTAACAAAACGGATTTTGAGAACCGACGGGACATTACGTTTAAACTTCTTAGGGTCATTTTTAAGATCATAGAAAAAATGCCTAAGGTGACCTTTCCTACCATAATGAGAACGTGTGCAAACACGTTAAGGAATGGGACATTTAGGTAGACCTTCTCTAATAGCCTCAGATGTGGTTGATGATCTAAAATAAACTATGGTTTTGTCTTTAACATTCGAAGCACTAGAATAAGATGACCCACTACCATCACTATTCACATTACTCGAGTTGTTTAAATTATTTTGCAACTTCAAAATTTTGGACTCAGGCAAAGAATTAGACTCCTCAAACTTTTAGGACTCCTTCGTTAGATTTTTAGTTACGCTTAGAAGGTTATCTTACTCCCCCTCAATGTGAGCAAAGTTATCCCTAAGATTTTTCTCTCCCACTTTAAAATCATTAATCAAAACGTTTTCTGTAATGGCACAAACCCTTGAATTTTTCAAGTCATTTAACGCTTTTTCTAAAATTGGGACTCTATTCTCACTTTCTTCCTTGGCCAAAGTCACAAATTTAAAATTCTCATACAAGGCCTCAAACTTCTCACGAGTGATATCTCTTTGAGTTTAACATTTGCAAATATTCAAACATATGTTTAAAACGAGAATTTTCTTTTTCCAAAATTTCAATATGTTTTGCAAACATCAAATTCAAAAGATTTAATTCGTCAAAACTTTGAGACTTAATCGAGGAAAAAAACAAGTGTGAAACAAATAATCACTAAACAAGCACAAACTATGGATTTACACAAAACTGAATACAACCTTCTCTGATACCAATTTGTAGGCCCCTTATTTTTATTGCAAATGTCTTTAAGGATGATGAAACAATTTTTGTTTTTTAAAATATTTTCCAATTTTTAATACGCACTAAGTTTGTGAACCAATTTCAATTTAGCCCAATTTTATCTTGTTTAATCCTAAACATACATCTAGGTGATGAAATCAAGTGAAATAAACAAGTTCATAGAAGCGATGCTGGATGTACGAGGAAACATAAAGGGAAAAAACCTCAAACAACCCAAGCCTGACCAGCACGGTGAAGTGGTATTACAAAGTACAAATGATAGACTTAATAAATGACTCAAACCCCCTTATGTCTTGATGCTCCTTTGATCCTTCAACCACTTCTCCATAGTGCCCACGTAGAAGTCCTTATACGATACATGTCTATGGCATACGTGTCAACGAATGACTTAGTGTCTACCGATACATCTTGGCAACGTTTACGATTCCAAACATAACCTTTATCATTTCTTCATCGCAAAACCCAATAGAATAGGTTATTCATTATGGATGAACAAACTCCAATGGTGCAAATAAAGATCTCTATCACATATGTGAATGAAAACTCGGATCTTTAAACTCTAAGGATATTTTTGGACTTTGAAAACTTAAGAAAACTTGTGGAAAAAACCCAAGCCGTTTTCTCATAAATATTGGTTCTTCACTTACGAAATTCTGAGTGAAACATGTCTTAAATAAAAAACTTGAGTCAATTGAATTCCTCGAAGGATATCACTATGTCACTTGAATGAAATGCCAATGTTGCTCGAACTAAATGTTCATCTCATTTGAATAACACTACAATGTCGTTTGAAGGATTAAAAATGTCATTTGATCCTTATAAACACAAGGGAAGAATCTACACGACTCTAAAAAATCCTTATCTCAGAATAAATGAAGTTACATCTTTCAAAATTATTTTTTAATAAAAATAACATCCTAAGAATATTTTTGGAGTCCCATAAACACTATGCATTCATACCTGGGAGATCGGAATGCAATGAAGACGTGAAACGTGCACCAAATTAAACTCAGCATGATAAATCTTTGAAGCATGGCTGCAATGTGTTTCAATTAACATCATATGTCATAAACTTTGTGGGATCATGAAAATAAAAAAATATATCTATGGCTTAAATGATTTTTGTTCTGGGAATAAGTTAATTACATACAACATCACTCAATTGGAAATTTTTCCCTCACAATGACTTTTATTTATTTCAAACTCGATGCCTTATAATGTATTTTTCTCATTTCAAGTGTGTAGGTTTCCCTTTTGCATTTCTTAAGAAGATTAAAAGATTAGAGGAAGATCAATAAAAGAAATAAGAAGAAGTTTGAAGACAAAGAGACTGATGCCATTCCGTTCTAGGGTTAGCAAGGGTGTTAGGATTTTTGTCATAGGAGATTATTTATTTTAATTTGATGTTTAATTATATTTGTCTGTTTTGTACTGGAATAGCTAAATGGGGATATTTGTAAGGACAATTTTTTAAATATTATTTATAGTATAAGACTTTTTACATTGTAGGCTAGATTGGCATGGTCCTGTTATAACTCGTTACGCATCACCACGACGAACCGAACTCGATCATCTCCAAGTTTGAAGACTTTCCATAATCCCATAAAGTTACAAAGAAATTTTGAGTTTAAATTAGTTTACAGACTTTATTTTGTATAAAAAATGAATTGGGCTTTTTATTTCTAAAAGAAAAAGTATTTTTGATTTTAAACCCGGTTCAAACGAGATGGACATCTCATTCAAACGATATTGGGATTTTGTTAGAAGGGTCATTCGTAATTTTATCTAATGTGCTTTGATCGATGGCGTAGTATTTTGATTGGTTAGAAGGTTGTTTGAAGTTTGTTCAAACGAGATTGCTTCTTCGTTCAAATAAGATTGTATTTCGTTTAAACGAGATGGATTTATCATTCGAACGAGACTTGAATTTCTTTCAAACGAGTCAGCCACCTCAAAATTTATGAACATCCTATAACTACTTGTTTCATGATCAGTTTTTCTAACTTTTGCCAGATTCGTTTCTGCATAACTTTTACGAAAGTTTGTCATTGTTTAGTGTTCCAAAAAAAATTTTAATTCATATTGTATATCCAGAAAATCATTTTTGTGAATTTTTTTAAACCTTAAAATATTTTTTATTCTTTTATACATCTATGTGGAGAAGGCATGTATGTGGATGACATATGAAACTAGAGGGTATTAACGGCTGGATACGGAGGACTGTAGTTCTTTTGATTTTTCAGAGGATTTTTACTGAAGGAAGGTTATGGCTGTGTGGTTCTTGATAGGACTATTGTAGATTCCTTTAAAAAATTTGTAAGTTGGGATTTGTAAATTTTATAAGTGAATAAAATTTTTTGTTCTAAGGGAAGTTTTCCTAAAACTTTGTTTTGATTGCATTCTTGATTTGATTTATGTTTTGATTCACATAGTTGTAGGTTCTAGGGTTAGAGGATTAAAATTTGGTGTGGATTGTCATTTAAATTTAATAAGATAACACTGTTAAGTAATTGTGCACTCTCAAATTGGAATCTTTGTTGTGCACATATATTTCCACATTCTCATATTGGTATTAGTACCGTACACTTGATCTACGTGGTGTCAGAGCATTCGTACATCCTTTTCACACTTCAGAGTCATTATAGAGATAAAAACGGGCCTAGTATTGTCCCAAAGTCAGTGAAAGTCCCATGGTACATAACTGAGCCAGGTTTAAATATGGACAACTTTAAATGAGGCTTTTAAGTGAGTTTCATGTTTTTTTATAAAAGCAAAAAACTAGGCTAGTAAATGAGGACCCATTTCTTTACCATTCGATTCACGGCATTCCCCAATGAGTACAAAATTATCATAATAAACAACCACAGAAAGAATGTAAATGCAGAAAATAAAGATGATCATACAAAACATAAGATGTACATGATTCAAAAATGTGCCTATATCCATAGAGAGGTCACTGTTCTTCATTAGTTTCTATAAAGTAATCAAAATTACATCCCCCTTGCCCCAGGGTGGGGGTTTACATTTATAGTATTCACGGATAAGTGGTTAAATTGTGCAGATAATTCATCCATCTTGTAAATAGGTCATAAGTTGTCCTTGAATATCCCTCAGAGATTATTGGTAACCGATTTGAGCCTATCAATATGTATTTAAGAACATGTTAAACACACATCTAGAAATTTGATATTTGGATTTGGCCAATTAGTCCTTGTTTCGTGTTGGGAAGGTCGGCTACACAAGTGGGACTAAAGAATAAATTATTCCCCATAATTTCCCCTAAAAGATTTGAGCTGAGATGTTGGGACAATAGATTTTAAGTCCATGACCTGAACTATTAAAAATCACCATGGCACATTTTTGAAATTGGTGAAGTGTTAATGGTACACTCGTCCAGGTCGAGCTGAAGGTGACTGGCATTGCAGACTTATAATAACCTTGAAATTATGGGGGTGTGCTGGTCCGAGTAGCGATATGAAGCACTAAAAATAGTCTTCGAGAACCATTCCTCATCATTTTGTGAAAGTTTTCAAACAAACTTCTACTATTTATAAATCGTCACTTCACATATGTTCTTTAAATCTTCATAGCTTCTTCACATTATTTTATTCTTGTATATTTTTCTCTCTTTCTTCCTTTATTTATCGTTTTCTTCTATAGTCTTTGTTGTTTGATATTCGTTTTTTCAATGGGCACTTTTCATGGAAAAACTTTTGAAATGTTTAGAAGAACTTACTCCATTCTCGATTTGGTGGAGATCGACTATGCCACGTGATTAAATATGTCAGGGACATGGATAAATGGCACTAGAATGTGCCTCCAATACCTAGAATAGTGAATGGGGTACGCACGATCAAAGAACTTTATGGGGCTAATTTGGGGCTCCCAAAAATCCAATTCTTCTATGCCTGGTCGCATACTTCCAATGGTCTTCTATACCTAAAAGCAAGTAAGGACAACATAATTTTGGTTATGATCCTACTTAATTCCAATAAAGGATATTGGGATAAGGGCTTCATTGCCAATAACCTACAACATCCTCCCATACCTGAAGAAAAAAGGTATAAAGGTAAGATAAAATAGGTCACTACTCGTCTCTTCTTTATAAATTGTCGACCTTTTATTTATAGTATTTTATATGTTTGATGATATATGCTCTCTCTACTTTTACGCATCTCACGCTAAAAATAAGGATATTATCTCTGTCATATGAAGGTTTCTGACCTTGTGAAGATATGGAAAATTAAGGACAGACTACCCGATGGTGAACATCCTCGGTCAGTTTCCTATCTCCTTGAATACACCAACACTAGCTCCAATTTCATTGCTTGATCGGTGGATGAAAACCTTGAGATCACTCTTTCAGATGAGAATACTTCTAGTTTATTTGGGCCAGTGGACATAGATTTTTACTCGTAGGGAGAAGAAAAAGAAGAAAAAGACCAAATGCCTCCCCCAAGGAGGAGATTGCTGTTGGGCAATAATGAGGATAACGATCAAGTGTTGCTTTCCACCAGGGTCCAGCCCTTAAAGAAGTCAAAATGGGATTTCACAAAAATTGGTGGCTCCAAATTGGGAGCTAAGGAGAAAGAAGTCGAGGGGAGGAAGAGGGAAAGAGATAAGGGAATAGATGGAGAGAAGAAGAAGGCCATCAAGGCCCCTATGAAGCCCTTATCTTCTTTTTCCATTACACCTAAGGGAGATAGTGTGGCCCTCAAACCTACCCTTTCCCGTGGTCTGTTGAGGGGGGCAGTGTTCATCACCAACCATAAGTACTTATAAAAGATGGTCCTCAACCAGTTGTCACTGAATTCTACACAAGACCATATTCTGGTAAGTGTTCTTTTATTCGTTCATTATGTCTGTTTGAAATATTTTGCTCTCCCATACTAATATTTGTGGCCTTGCAATTTATTATAGATTTCACCAATGTTATGTATGGTCATTCCGACCAGTCTAGGAAGAACTAGTAGATGTTTGAAGCCGTGAAGAAGTCCCAATAAGATTTGGTGGATGCTCAAAAGGCGTTTGACCTAGAAAGGGAGACTGCTGTAAAGGGGATGGATGAGCTAAAGACAAATAACTGACTCATAGCCCTGGAGAAGGATAGGCTCGCTGAGGAGGTAAAAAATCTAGATGGTGAGGCCCTCTATATTAAAGAGGACAACTAAATGGAGGGATGGACTATGTCATATGACGATGCCAAAATCTAGATCACATGTGCCCGAAAGCTATACCTTAAAAATAGATGGGACCAAGCTTAAAGGCAGCAGAGGTCCCCCTGACTCAAAGTTGCTCGAGTTGTATTTTTAAGGTCCTTCTTCGATTGTTGAAGATGATCCTTTAATTATCTAGCCTGTCGACCAAGCTGGGAAAGCATCAGACCTGGTCGAGACGGGTTCCGACTAGATAGAGAAGGTTGCTGCAATGGAAAAGGCTCTGGAGTCATCCTAGCAAGAGAATGAGTGAAGTTATATAGATTTAGGCTTTTATTTTTTATTTTTTCCCAAGTGTTGTACGTTCCCTTTCCTCTGTTGTAATGGATTTCACCTACCTCTTTAATTATCAATGAAAGAAAACTTTTCATCCTTTACTGATTGTCTTTTTTTTGTTCTCTTTACTTCTAGAAGCTTTTTTTTGTGGACGTTTCCTCTAATAAAAACTTAATAAATTCCTTGGTTCTGATGCGAGCGAGCAAGCTCGTCGCATGTTCTTAAAGGCATGCAAGGTATTAAAGGTGAGGACTGAAGCACACAAGAACTAGTCTGAATTGGTCACCAAGTTGAAGGAATATCTCTAAGACTTGGAGGCTATTAGCTCCTTGACACAAAAGGAGATAGCTGACCTTAAGGCCCAGCTTACAGTGAGCAAGGATGTAGGCAAGGTTGGAAATTTAGTTTAGTTAGAGAATGATACCCTAAAGAAGAAACTTTTTGTATTAGAGTAGGATTCCAAAAGGAAGAATTCCATAATATTCAAGTTACAGAGAGATATAAAAAGGCTCAAGTCTTTATTTAGGATGGGTCCCTGGGCTGTATGGTCGACAGGCAATAATGAAGGCTGGAGGATGCACTTTTGAGGATACAAGAGGCACAAGACGTTGCGTATAAGCATAGATGGATGAACTCCTTTAAAGTTCTTTAAAGAACCTAAAGAGTCTCAGTTGTGGTATATGTACTAGGTGGACTGCCCACCGTATCGTTGACCTCCCTTTAGGAAGGTTGAGCAGTGGATTCCTCTAGATGTTATCCCTGTTCAGTAGCTCAATGAATTTAAGGTGCATCTTAATAGTGAGGATGAGTTTGCCCCAACCTGAACGATGTTCAAAGAAGGTAAATAGAGAAATTTTTGTCTCACGGACCATAAAATGTGTATACTTTTTTGTAATTCTTCTATATAATTAACACCATGTGTATTTTATACTTTTGGGCTTTTGCTGAATTAATGAAGTTAACTATTAACTATTGTTAATTATGGGTATTCGGTGACTATAAAGAGTTAATAATAATTTTTGTTGCATTTTTCAGTCCAATATGCCATGGCATGTATCATTCCATATCCCTTGCCTTTTAGGTTGTGTTATCACACTCCCTTAGGCCTAGGAGATATGATGGCAAAATTGCATCTAGTTAATGGGTCATCCTCCCGTTCAAGATTTTTATTGACCAACATAGTTACTGACTAACGTGAGTTGGCTTTTTGACTAAGGATCCCTAGTAGGGGTTTTCGTATTACTTGAGAAACTTGTGAGGTCCTTTGTGTTTAAAATGACAAAGACCCGAGGATTATCTTAATTGAAGTAAACATAACACCTTACTGTTAATTAACTTGAATCCTGATCAGTGCGATGAAATTCCTTGACTCGAATAACTTGAACAACTTATTTTAATTAGGTGGAATTCTATTAGGCACGAGGAAGTTCCTTGATTGAAATAAGATGAGCAGCTTACTATAGAGTTCGAGAATTGTGCACACAGCAATAATCAAGATGAAAAACTTAAATAACCAAGATGTAAGAGCAAATTGGAATTTATTCATAAAACACCAACTTGCGAGTAACATAAGTTTGAAATGAAATTTTGTGTAAACTAAATGTTTTACAATAGAAGAAGACTAAAAATAGAATTACTTGAGGTTTGACGCATTCGATTCTCTCAGTATCTCTCTACCCTCCAGTGTTTCCAAGTGATGGCTCCATGTAGGTCGTCCTTGACCACCTTGAAAGGTGGCTCCCAGTTTGATCCCATTTTCCTATTTGATGGTCTTACAACACTATCGAGGACTTTCCTTAGGACGTAGTCTTCTACCTGGAACTTCCTCGAATTGACCCTTTTGATGTACTGCTTCTCTAGTTGTTGCTAGTATGAGACTAGATTAATCATAGCTCTCCTCATTCGTCTGCCAGGTCAAGTTCAGTGCACAAGGCATCATTGTTTAGACTTTAGTCTACCAAGTTGGTTCTCATGGTACGGAGACTGATTTTAAGTATAATAATAGATTGCATTCCATATGTGAGTGCGAATGGTGTTTCCCTAATTAGTCTTCTAAGCATAGTATAGTAAGCCTAGAGGAAATGAGGAAGGTCGTCCACCAAAGCGCCCTTTTCTCTTTTCAGCCTCTTCTTTAGGCCATCAAGCATGGTTTTATTGGAAGTGTCTCCTTGACCATTTCTATGGGGACACGCAACTGAGCTACAATGATGCTTGATGCAAGCACATCACAGAAGTTCTAGAAAAAAACACTTTCAAACTGTGTGTCGTTATCGTTATTAATGGCTCTTAGCACCCCAAAGCGTGTAATAACACTTTTCTAGATGAACCTCGTCATGTCGACATCTCAAACATGTGACACCCGACCTAATTAACCCCGGGTAATCAGTCCTAAATTAAGTTAGAATAGGTTTCTCAGTTGGATCATTCTTAGCATCACTATCACCTTTTTAAATTACTAACCACCTAAGTGAGAAAATTAGATTGGTACCAAGTTTTATCTTTCATTAACTTAAATAAAAATCTCATGCGGAAATAACACTACACAATAATCACAATTAACTGAAATAACCATTCACAATTAATTAATTGACCGAATAAACCATCGGCCTAAACTCCAACAAATATGGAATAAAAACAAGAAATCAATCTCAACAAGTCTGACAAAAACTAAATGAACTGTGAGCGACATGCTCGAAATAACTGATAGAAGTCGCTATACTAGAATGAAATAGTGAGTCGTCTATCAAAACTCCCACAACACCTACATATGCTACAGCAACGGGTCCCTGAAATTGAGTTAAGCCATTCGTCCTTGTGACTAGACACCTAAAAGGTTTTAAAAAAGTTTTTATAGCAAGCGTTAGTACCCAAAACATTTGAAAAAAATTTAGCAAATGATTAACTTGCAGTAATGGATAATTATGCATACTCTCTATATTTTAGTTAGTGTCACACTCCCTTGAGGACATCCTCACCCATCCTCTAATGTGCACTACTAATGCTTAATTAAATTTACCTAGTTCTTATTTTCATGACTAGATAAATTATATAACCCTTGTCAACACCCTACTCCAATCGAGTATGCCTTAATAATGATTTTTAAGTTATTATCAACATCAGACTTAATTAAATCATTTCCCTTTTAAATTTCATATAACTTCCACATCTGTTATACATATAATACAACTCATGCTTTGTATTATTTAGCCCGTATATAATTATTTACCTTATTATATACTTACTCATATCACAATATTCATAAACATACTGAAATAACATTTGATAATAATATCCCCCGAGTAAAGTCTCACCGGGTATAAATTCTCTAAAGTGCTATCCCACTAGGTATATTCACATAACCTAGTTACCGCAAGTCAGAATTGCTCACTAACTTGGTTAATACATACATATTGGAGGCGATCATATTCCTTCCCTGAAAGTGAGATTACCCTCACCCATATAACGGACGCTATGACCTGGGATTATACTCACTCTACTCCTCAAGCTAGGGGATTCATCCACTACGTGCAACCTCCCCCTATAGCACTAGAGTATCTAATAATAATATCTATCCACTGATTGTAATGCACACACCATATATATACTATCACACACCGTATATATATAAATATAAAACATCCTGGCTACACCGTGTACTAAGTCCGTGACACAAGCCTATTCCATTTTATTATGATTTTATGGCCCAACTCTAATTATTAATTAATTTGCACATTAATTTCTTTTGGTATCGCCCCAACCAATATATTTAGACTTATTCTCGTGCCCGAAATAAAAACACCACCCGAGTTTAAATCACTGACTCTAATTTATTTAGACTTCACCTAAATAAAATTTACATTTCGGTAACGCTCAAACATTATTCCTGGACTTGTCCACTAAATCCGTATTTAATCATTTTGAAACAAACTTTCCAAAATTTAACCTTAGTGTGCCACACCTAATTTCCTCTAATTCCCAATTAATTTTAATCATGATGTCACACCAAGTCTCCCTCAAATTCTAATTAATTTTTATTCACAATTAAATAGATTTAAACCCATGTACTAATTACTCAACAATTAAGGCATGGAAGAATTTTTATTTAATTTCCCTATATAGTAAAAAATGGGCGAATTGTCAAAGTTTTCGGACCATCGATCGATCGATGGTCCACCTTCGATCGATCGATCGATCGATCAGGTCCTCGTCTTCCCCGAGTTGGCTGTTTCAGCCATGGATGCACACCTCCAAACCCAAGTTTCTTCTACACTGAAAACTAAGCTTTTCCATCGACAATAAACATCAAACACCTTATATGGAACCTCCCTAAAGTCCAAAAACATCAATTAATTTACTTTATCTACTGTTTCCACGAGTTTGGGGTAAAATCCAATTTAATCTTTAACCCAATTAAACATCAATTTCATAATACAAATTCATTTCTAATTCATATGGGTTTTCACATCTTACCAGATACAAATACAAAACTCATATTGTATATGAATTTCTACTCAATTTAGAAATTAGATTCGTGGTTCACAAAACCCCATGTTTATCCCCTTTAAATCCCAAAACGAATTTCTTTGGTTATCCACATCACATGAATATGAATTGAAATACAGTTTAAATGCTACAACAAGTTAACCACTTGCCTTAGGGTTCGTAGAGTCTAATTTTTGGAGTTGTGAATGCCCAAGGTTGAAGATGACTCTTTTTGGCTCTCCTGTGATCCCCAACTTTGCCTTTGACTGCTATTAGTGTTTCCTAAACCACTAAGTCTTTAATAAACTCAATTCAACCGTTCTCTTATTTCTTATAATTGTTCAATTAATCTTAATCCCGTTTTTTGCCTAATGGGCCAAGCCCAAGTGACCCAAATGCCCCCGTGGGGGCCGGGCTATGCCTAAAAACGTCCCGTGACCCGTTTACTACCCCCGGGTACACTTTTCCGACTATCTCGACCCATCCGGACTCAACTGTACACTCAGAATTGGCATCTAATTTAATTTATAAAAATCCTTTTTTTCACACCCAAATTAGTCTATACCGACTCCCGGCTGAAATAAGTACATATCCCGTTATTAATACTCGAAATGACGTAAATACATTATTACTATTCACAAAGTAATTAAATTTCCCCAAATATTAACCATTCACCTCCCTATTAATATTTAAATATAAATTTTCATAATTAATTCAATTAAAATTACGACTCACGAGTAATTTTGAATTCCCGAATTAATTAAATATTTAATGCATGAAAAAACGGCGTGTTACATACTCCCCCCCTTACAAAGGAATTTCATCCCCGAATTTAGGTCATACCTATGGTGAAAAGCTCTGGATATTGTTCCCGCATATCCTCCTCCCGCTCCCAGGTATACTCGTCAACGTTGTGATGACCCCACTGTACTCTAACTAGTGGAACAACCTTGGATCGTAACTTCTGCTCACTACGGTCCAGAATAGCCACCGGTCTCTCCTCATATGAGATGTCTGGCTGCAAGTCAATTTCCTTGAGTGGAATGTGCCAGAAGGCCCTCTCGCTCCTGCGATATTTCTTCAGCGATGCCACATGGAACACATCGTGTATCCGCTGAAGATGCTCTGGAAATCCCAGCCTGTAAGCTACTGGTCGCACCCTCTCGATAAAAGGGAAAGGTCCCACGTACCTCGGTGCTACCTTACCCTTCTTGTCGAATCTCATCACCCCTTTTATAGGGGACACCCGAACCAATACTTGGTCCCCAACCTCTAACTCCACATGTCTCCATGAAGCATCAACGTAACTCTTTTGCCTATCTTGAGGTATTCGAATCCTTCCTCAAATCAAATCTATCTTGGCAGACGTCTCCTGAACAAGTTTTGTCCCTAATAGTTTGTTGTCCCCCACCTCTAACCAACAAGCGGGTAACCGATAAGGTCTCCCGTATAGTGCCTCGAATGGTGCCATATCGATTGTGAATTGGTAAGAGTGGTTATGCGCGAACTCTACCAAAGTAATATATTTCTCCCAACCTCCCCCAAATCTAATATTCACATTCTGAGCATATCTTCCAGCATGTGATCGACTCTCTCAGTTTACCCATCAATATGTGGGTGATAGGCTGTACTCAAATGTAACTTCATGCCCATGGCCTCCTGAAAGCTCTGCCAAAAGTGGGTCACGAAGATCTTATCTCTATCAGGCACAATATTAATCGGTACCCCGTGCATCTTAATAATCTCAACTATGAATATCTGCGCATATCGCATCGTCTCAAAGTCTGTGTGAATCGGCAGAAAGTGGACCACTTTGGTCAACCGATCCACAATGACCCATATGGAATCGTGACTCCTTTGTGATGCAGGTAACCTTGTAATCAAGTCCATGGAGATTCTTTCCCAATTCCACACGGGAATATCCAGTGGATGTAGCATCCTTAATGGTCTCTGATGGTCAATTTTCATAAGATGACACATGGTACATCTCGAAGCAAACTCTTCTATGTCTCGTTTCATTCCTTCCCACCAATACTGTCTCCTCATATCCTAGTATATCTTATCCCCACCAGGATGCACAACAAATCTCGACCCATGGGACTCTGTCATAACCGCGTGCCTCAACTCCTCATCCTCTGGCACAATTATCCTCCCATTAAGGCATAAGCCTCCTTCCGAGCTGACCGAGCAACCCTCTGCTCCCTCAGCTAGCAATTGGATCACCCTATCTCGACAGATCTGATCCTCTGCTTTAGCCCTCATAACCTTCATAATGCTCTTAGGTGTGATGGTTAATGCTAACATGCAATCCCTGGCTACATCATCCTTATATCGAAGTCCTCTCCACTTCGCTTTCTAGACTTATGATATTTCTCCAGTCAGTCTTCGGCTCAATGCATCTGCTACCACATTAGCCTTACTAGGATGATACTAAATATCAAACTAGTAGTCATTCATGAATTCTAGCCATCACCTCTGCCTCATATTTAGATCGTTCTGTGTGAAGAGATACTGAAGTGATTTGTGATCCGTGAATAACGTGAACTGCTCTCCCAAAAGATAATGTCTCCATATCCTCAAAGAAAAAATAATCGCTTCTAACTCCAGGTCGTGACTGGGGTAATTCCTCTCATGGGGCTTTAGCATTCTGGATGCATAAGCTATAGCCCTTTCCTCCTACTGAAGCACACCCCCAAGTCCCTGTAAGGATGCGTCAGTGTAAGTACGGTTGTAGATGTTAAATGGTCTTTAGCTCGTCGAAAGATAATTGATAATGATCACTCCAAGTGAAAGGTACCCCTTTCCTGGTCAGATTTGTCAAAGGGCCCGTAATCCTTGAGAATCCTTTGATGAACCGCCTATAATAACTTGACAATCCCAGAAAATTGCGCACCTTGGTCGGTTTCATAGGTTGGCCCCACTCCCTCACCACCGATACCTTACTCGAATCTAATGCAATACCCCGTTCTGACACCACGTGGCCAAGAAACTGAACCTCCCATAGCTAAAATCCACACTTCTCGAATTTGGCATAGAGCTGGTGATCCCACAATGTCTGTAAAGCTATACGCAGATGCTCTGCATGCTCCTCCTCAGTGCACGAGTAGATCAGGATGTCATCAATGAACACGATGACAAACTGATCTAGAAAATCCCCAAAAACCCTGTTCATGAGGTCCATGAACACTTCTGGTGCATTGGTGAGCCCGAATGGCATCACCCTAAACTCATAAGATCCATACCATGACAGGAAAGTTGTCTTAGGAACATCCTCCTCTCGGACACGTAGTTGATGATACCATGTCCTCAAGTCAACCTTAGAGAATTAAGATGCCCCCTCAACTGGTCAAATAGATCATCAATTCTAGGCAACGGATACTTATTCTGTATTGTCCCCTTGTTCAGCTCTCTATAGTCCACGCATAACCGTAGTGATCCATCCCGCTTCTTTACAAAAAACACCATTGCACCCCACGGTGATGTACTCCACCGAATGAAACCTCAACCCAGAAGCTGTTGAATTTTCTCTCTCAACTCACGCTTCTCTGAAGGGGCCATATGATATGGGGCCCGAGCAATTAGCCTCATCCCCGGTGCTACATCGATTATAAATTCGATTTCCATGCTAGGTGGAAACCTTGTTATCTCCTGGAACACATCCTCAAAGTCCCTCACTACCGGGATTGAGTCCAACAGAATCGCCACCTCCTGTGAGGTTTCCTCCTCGATGTAATACAGGTGCGTGCATGACCCTCCCTCGGGTAACGGCATTGCTATAAAAAACATCTCTTGTCCTGGAATGGAGAACATGATTGTCCTCTCGTAACAATCCACCATCTCCCAATAACCTGCCAACCAATCCATACCAAAGATGACATCGTACCCCTCCATATCTAACACCAAGAGGTCCGCTGCTAAACTAAGCCTCCCAATCAAAATGTCCACCCCCCAACAAATTGAGTGAATTGAATCCCCTCTTCCTACTGGTGACTCTACACACATCCGAGTACTACCCGCGGTCTCTAGTAACCCAGCCCGTTTAGCAAAATTATATTTAAAGAATGAATGCGATGCTCCCGTATCAAAAATAAGACTACCCTAATAACCATGAATGAGAAACATACCCTCAACTGCCGGTGGTACTTGCTGCGCTGGAGGATTAGGAATATCCCGGACGTTATACACATGCCCGTTGTGCATCTGCCCCTACTGTGGTGGGGTGGGTGGAGCTGGTGTTGCTCGCGGCATCTTCCCCCGTTGCCCCTGTTGGACCTCCTACTGTTAACCTCTGCCCCTCTGTGGGCACTACCTCTTGAAGTGTCCTGGCTGGTCACAGACAAAATAATGTTTCGGACCATCCCCCTATCATTGGCCCTGTTGGCCCTGACGTGGTTAGCCCTGCTGGCCTCCCCCATTGTTCCCTTGGCCCTAACGGCCCTGAGGAACCTGCTGCTTCTGATTCGAGCCTAGCTGCCCCTGCCTGAACCCCTATCCTCCCGGTTGGAACCCACCAGGCATAAACTTCTTATCCTGATTCCCCTACTAACTTCCAGTCTGCTGCTGAGTACCACTCATGTCACCACTAGTAACCGCCTTGCCCTGTTGGCTCGACTCCCCTTCTCTCTTGCCCCCCTTCGCATGGAAGCGATGATCCTGGAAATGTACAAGTGCGACATTAACGACATCTGTATAAGTCACTAACGCCGAATTTCCAATCAAATGTTGCCTGATCCGCCAGGCTAAGCCATCCATAAATCTCGATTTCTTTCGCTCCTTATCGTTCACCTCATTTGGCACAAAGTTGTCCAAATGGGTCAACTCTTCCTCATAGTCTACCACTGATCGATCACCCTATACTAAATCACTGAATTTCTCTCTCATCTCAGCCTCTACCGCTGGTGCAAAGTATTTGCGGTCGAACCGCAACCACAACTCTGCTATCGACATCAAATCCCGCTCCTCAATGGTGGTAAGTGACTCCCACCACAGTAAGGCTTCCCCCGATAGACGAAAGGTAGAAATCATCTGTTTCTACACCTCTGTAAACTCCATCATGTGAAGATGGCACTGAATGTTCTTCTTCCACTCACAAGCCTCTACTACATCTGTGCCACCCCGAAACTCAGGTGGGTAACCCTTCTGAAAGGTCCGCCTAACTCGCTGCCAAGATGGTGGCCCCACTGGAGCCTAAACTACTGGTGCCACTGGAGGTGGTGCCTAGGGCTGTGGAAAGTGAGCTTCCATAGCTCGCATCTCTGTCTCGACCGCCTAGGCCACTATCACTTCCACCTGAGTAGTGGAAATCAACTCGGGTGGGGGTGGTGGTGGTGGTACATGTGGCTCCTGATGAGCCTCCCTGATCTCATCTCTAGGCTCATCCCTCTCCGCCCTCTGTATCCTCTGTGGCATCTGAAATAGATTGAATTGTATAAGTACACAATTTAAACAAAAATATTCACGGCAAAAATACGATATCTCACAAGCGAAAAATGAATCAATAGTCCTAATAATAGGGCTCTATAACAACCGAATGCTATGCTGAAACGTAGTAAGCCACACAGGTCCTAAGAACACTAGAACCTGATGCTTTGATACCATCTATGACACCCCGCCTAATTAACCCCGGGTGATCAGTCCTAAATTAAGTTAGAACAGGTTTCTCAGTTGGATCATTCTTAGCATCACTGTCGCCTTTTTAAATTACTAACCACCTAAGTGAGAAAATTAGACTGGTGCCAAGTTTTATCTTTCTTTAACTTGAATAAAAATCTCATGCGGAAATAACACTACACAGTAATCATAATTAATTGAAACAACCATTCACAATTAATTAACTGACCGAATAAACCATTGGCCTGAACTCCAACAAATATGGAATAAAGACAAGTAATCAATCTCAACAAGTATGACAAAAACTAAATGAACTGTGAGCGACATGCTCGAAATAACTGATAGAAGTCGCTATATTAGAATGAAAGAGTGAGGCGTCTATCAAAACTCCCACAACACCCACATATGCTGCAGCAACGGATCCCTGAAATTGAGTCAAGCCTGGCGTCCCTGTGGCTGGACACCCAAAAGGTTTTTAAATTTTTTTTATAACAAGGGTTTGTACCCAAAACATTTTAAAAACATTTAGCAAATGATTAACTTGCAGTAATAAATAAATATGCATGCTCTCCATATTTTACTTAGTGCCGCACTCCCTTAAGGACATCCTCACCCCTCCTCTAATGTGCACTACTAACGCCTTAATTAAATTTACCTAGTTCTTATTCTCATGACTAGATAAATTGTATAACCCTTGTCAACACCCTACTCCAACCAAGTATGCCTTAATTATGATTTTTAAGTAATTACCAACATCAGACTTAATTAAATCATTTCCCTTTTAAATTTCATATAACTTCCACATCAGTTATACATATAATACAACTCATGCTATGTATTATTTAGCCCGTATATAATTATTTACCTAATTATACACTTACTCATATCACAGTATTAAAAAACATACTGAAATAACATTTAATAATAATATCCCCCGAGTAAAGTCTCACCAGCTACAAATTCTCTAAAGTGTTATCCCACTAGGTATATTCACATAACCTAGTTACCTCAAGTCATAATCGCTCACTAACTTGGTTAATACATACATCTTGGAGGCAGTCATATTCCTTCCCTGAAAGTGAGATTCTCCTCACCCATATAATGGACGCTGTGACATGGGATTATACTCGCCCTAATCTTCAAGCTAGGGGATTCATCCACTACGCGCAACCTCCCCCTATAGCATTAGAGTATATAATAATAATATCTATCCACTGATTATAATGCAAACACCATATATATACTATCACACACCGTATATATATAAATATAAAACATCCCGGCTACACCGTGTACTAAGTTCGTGACACAAACCTATTCCATTTTATTATGAGTTTATGTCCCAACTCTAATTATTAATTAATTTGCACATTAATTTCTTTTGGTATCGCCCCAACCAATATATTCGGACTTATTCTCGTGCCTGAAATAAAACCACCACCCGAGTCTAATTCCTCGACTCTAAATTATTTAGCCTTCACCTAAATAAAATTTACATCTCGGTATTGCTCAACCATTATTCCTGGACTTGTCCACTAAATCTGCATTTAATCATTTAGAAACAAACTTTCCAAAATTTAACCTTAGTGTGCCACACCTAATTTCCTCCAATTCCCAATTAATTTTAATCTTGATGTCACACCAAGTCTCCCTCAAATTCTAATTAATTTTTATTCACAATTAATTAGATTTAAACCTATGTATTAATTACTCAACAATTAAGGCATGGAAGAATTTTTATTTAATTTCCCTATATAGTAAAAACTGGGCGAACTGTCAAAGTTTATCGATTGATGGTCCACATTCGATCGATCGATCGATCGATCAGGTCCTCGTCTTCCCCGAGTTGGATGTTTCAGTCATGGATGCACACCTCCAAACCCTAGCTTCTTCTACACTGAAAACTAAGCTTTACCATTGACAATAAACATCTAACAAGTTATATGGAACCTCCCTATAGTCCAAAAACATCAATTAATTTACTTTCTCTACTGTTTCCACGAGTTTGGGATAAAATCCAATTTAATATTTAACCCAATTAATCATCAATTTCGTAACACGAATTCATTTCTAATTCATCCGGGTTTACACATCTTACCAGATACAAATACAAAACTGAGATTGTATATGAATTTCTACACAATTTAGAAATCAGATTCATGGTTTACAAAACCCCATGTTTATCCCCTTTAAATCCCAAAACGAATTTCTTTGGTTATCCAAATCACAAGAATGTGAATTTAAATACCATTTAAATACTACAGTAAGTTAACCACTTGCCTTAGGGTTCGTAGAGTCTGATTTTTGGAGTTGTGAATGCCCAAGGTTGAAGATGACTCTTTTTCGCTCTCTTGTGATCCCCAACTTTGCCTTTGACTGCTATTAGTATTTCCTAAACCAGTAAGTCTTTTCTAAACTTAATTCAGCCATTCCCTTATTTCTTATAATTTTTTAATTAACCTTAATCCCATTTTTTGCCTAATGGGCCAAGCCCAAGTGACCCAAATGCCCCCGTGTGGGCCCGACTATGCCTAAAAACTTCCCGTGACCCGTTTACTACCCCCGGGTATACTTTTTGGACTATCTTGGCCCATCCAGACTCAACCATACACTCAGAATTGGCATCCGAATTAATTTATAAAAATTCTTATTTCACACCCAAATTAGTTTATACCGACTCCCCGCTGAAATAAGTACATATCCCGTCATTAATACCCAAAATGACGTTAATGCATTACTCACTTAGTAATTAAATTTCCCTAAATATTAACCATTCACCAACCGATTAATATTTAAATATAAATTTCCATAATTAATTCAATTAAAATTATGACTCACAAGTAATTTTGAATTCCTGAATTAATTAAATATTTAATGAATGAAAATACGGGGTGTTACATAATGTTGGCTAGTGGTCTTGCCTCTACCCACTTGATGAAGTAATCTATGCCAACTAACAGATACTTTTGATTCCCAAGTGATGTAGATAGTGCTCCTATGATACCCAACCCCCATGATGTGAATGGAAAAGTAATTATCAAAGATTTCAATCATTAGCTGGTTAACGGACCATCTTAGAAATTTTGACATTTCTCGCACTTTTGAACATAGATACTTACATTTTCTGCATGTGTGGGCACTAGTATCCTTTTTTTATTGCTTTAAATGACAGAGATCTTCCTCCTGCGTGACTCCGATAAATATCATCATGAGGTTTTGTAAGGACATAAATTTCCAATTGAGTCATTGTATTGTTTTGACTTAATTCCGTGAACAAAACTGTGTTTGTAATATGTCATAGGGAGAATTTTATTTTGTCACGATCCCACTTGGTCTATGACGTATTGAAGAAATTGAAGACGTTGCGGCAAAGCTTCAAATTTTTAATCATGCCGATGTTTATTTGGTGCAAGCTTACTCGTCTTCAAAGTTAATTTCATTCCGAGATCACTCAGGTATGAATGCGTATAATTAATGGTTCTCGAAATTATTTTATAAAAGGTAAGGATGTAATTTTTATAAAGAAAAATGCTTTTAAATGTTTTAAAAGTGTTTTAAAGGTTTAAAATTCGTTTTATGATGATAAGCTCGAAATAGAGTTTGACTAATTTGAATCTCTTTGTAAAGAAACGTTTTTATCAGAAAGTCAAACATCCGCGAGGTCGCTCGAACGACATTGGATCTCGTTCGAACGAGATACAATGTCGCGCGAACGAGATGCTTAAGTCGTTCGAATGACACAATTTTCGAGGCGGTGTTTAAATCCTATTTAAACAGTGTTTACATCATAATTTCGAAGGTGTGCTTTCTGGAAAACAGTTTTACAAACCAGAACGTTGTTTGCACATGTTTTCTAAGGTTTAAAAGTCTCAAACACATCATCAATGTTTAAAAAGGTCCGATTTATCATTCAGATATGTTTAAGTGATCTTGCAGCACCAAAGTTGTTTGTTCTACACATTGAACACAAAAGGTTTTGCGGTGAAGAAGCGATGGACATCGTGTTCAACATCGTAGACGTATCAAAGCCATATCGGAGGACATCGAGACATACGTGGACGCGTGTGTTGTGGACATAGATCGTAGAAGACGGAATTACTGCGTGGGTACTAATGAAGAATGGTTGAAGATCATAAGGAGCGTCAAGACCCGTGGGGATCGAGTCTTAGTGTAAGGCTAATCTGACTTTGTAAAACCATTATTCATAGTGATTGTCTGGCTTGCGCCGTCCGAGGTTGTTTTCCCGTTTTGGGTTTTTTCCTCATACATCCGGCGTTGTGAGTATTCTTAACTTTGCTTTACTTGCTTTAATCACTAGATGCATGTTTAGGATTAATCAAGTTAAAATTGGTTTAAAGTAAGAATTGGGATTTCACAACTTGGTTGGTGCATAATTAAAAGTTGGATCTTTTTTGAAGAAAAATTGGTTTTGTTGAAAACACACACATCGGGCCACTCACGTTTCCACAAATTGGTATCAGAGCTAGAAAACATTTTTATTTGTTTTGTGATCCCGTGTGTTTTCAAAGATGAATTCTGGATATAATGAAATTTCTCGAACTCCTATTTTTGATGGCACTAATTACACTTATTGGAAGATGAGAATGAGATGTGCTTTAAAATCTATTGATGAGCGAGTTTGGCTTGCAGTTGAAAAAGGTTGAACACCCCCAGTCACTATTGTAGGTGAGGTCACTAGTTTAAAGCCTGTTGAGTTATGGACTGAAACTGAACAAAGACTTGCCCAATATAATTCTAAAGGTCTGCACGTTATTTCTTCACATGTCATACAGGAAGAATATAATAGAATTATGACTTGTGAAACATCAAAAGAGGCTTGGGATATTTTAGCACTCACGAGGGCACTAGCACGGTTAGGGCGTCAAAACTTCAAAATCTCACTACACAGTTTGAGACCATTAGGATGTTAGAGAGTGAGACCTTTGATGAGTTTTATGCTAGGTTGTCCAATATTTTCAACTCGTCATCTAACCTAGGTGAAAAAATTCTCGACAACCGTGTCATTAAGAAAATCCTTAGGTCGTTGCCTAGTAGGTTTCATGCGAAAGTGACCATTCTAAACTCCTTGGGTAGGTTAGAGTCAATGAAACTAGAGGAGATTGTAGGTGACTTACAAACCAAAGAAATCGACATGATTACCTCCAAGAAAGTGCCTAAGAAAGAAAAGGGTATTGATTCGAAAACCCGGAAGGAGGAAATTAAAGTTTCGGATTCGGATTCCGATTTCGATTTTGAGGATGTTGCTTTGTTGGAAAAGAAATTTAAAAAATTTATTAAGTTTCAAAAGCAATCAAAAGATGCCAAGAAATTTAAAAAATTCAAGAACAACAAAGTGGATCCCACCTCTAAGGATAAGTTTGAAAAGCCTAAGAGAGATGAGTCGGATAAGTGTTTTGGGTTAGAGGGGTACGGTCACAAGGTTAAGGAGTGTCCCACTAGATTTAAGAAAGAGGGAAAGCAACCCATTATCTATAGTGCCACCTTAAGTGATAGTGAACCGGAAGAGGGAGAGAGTTCCCCCATTAAGCATAACTTTAATGCGTTTATGGCATGGCATATGAGCGACGACGACAATAATCATGTGAATGACACTTCCAAGGAGGTTTTAAGTGTATCTCATGTTAGTGAGGGTGAATATAGTGACGAGGAGATAGATGTGAAAGAATTGCAAAATGCGTTTAATGAGTTTTATGCCGAAACGGTGAAGGTGAAAAAGGCTAACTCAAAATTACAATCTAAGTTGAATGAGCGTGCCATAGAAAATAATGATAGTTTTATTGAGGATCTTAGGGCACGAGAAAAGAATTTTAGGGAGAAATTAGAGTTTGTGGAGAAAGAGAGAGATAATATTCGTGCTTTGATGGAGTCCTTAAAAAACGAGATTTTAGAGTTTGAGGAGTCTAGACATTTGCTCGAGTCTAGGATTCACGAGTTGGAGGAGATATTGAAAGACTCGTCTAGAGTCAAGTTTGATTTGGAGGCTAGGTCGAATAAGTTAGATAAGATCCTAGGCACCGTCTAAATTAAGGGAGATAGGGGAGGTATAGGTTTTGGTGAGAGAGTTATTCCCATTCCCCCCGAACGTATGAGAAACACTAGAATGGTTAGAAAATGTCCACATAAAGGTAATCATTCCCACCACCGCTTCACTTGCACATTTTGGGGTAGGAAAGGTCACCTTAGGCGTTATTGTTACTACCTTAGACAAGCTCCTAGGAAGTTTAAGAATAAAGTTTCCCCGGTTACCAAAACCCCCATGCGTCATTTTACACCTACTTGGGTTAGGAAATCGGATTTAGTGTCTTTAGGAATTAAACATCATGATTCTCATTTGGGTGCACTTGATTCTTGCCATGCTAAATGTAAAGGATTATAGTGTTTCTATGTTTGTCATATCCTAGTTTGCTTCTTGATATATTCATTGCTAGTATTATGACATGTTTATCATTTTGTATTATAGTTTTCATTTGTTTGAGTCCTATTTGAAAAATACAAAAAGATTTTGTTTTTGAGAAAACTTTTGAAAATCCAAAAAGATTTTGCTTTTCTTTGAGTCAAAATATGCTTGAAAAGCCAAAAAGATTTTCAGTTTTTGTTTTTGTTTTAGTTTTTATGTTTGATGTGGCATATTGGTGTGCTTGGACCCCCCCAACTGTTTCATTATCCATGTGGCTAGTACATTTGGTCATTATTATCGATGCTTAGAATGATCTTAACCATTGTTTATATGGGGTTGTTTCGAAGTTGATATGCACCTTGATTCGACTTTTTATATATGTCAACATCGCACACATGCACGAGTTTATATGGATGTTTGACTTCTCTTGCATATTTGAATTTCGTGAGGTGTTCTTATCTCAATCGTGTCATCTATACGTTAGTAAAATTAAGGAGAAGGGTGCATGTAATAACCGTTTACCGTGAGGATTTATAATTTAAAAATGATGAGTGATTCACGGGAAAGGGCTACGAGAGTTCAAAATTAACTCGTCGTGAAAGCCACCGTTTAAAAGCGCATAAAAAGAAAAAGAAAGATGCTAAGAAAAGGGCCAATAATATTTTCTCTAAGTTGAGATTGCTAGAAACCTCAAAAGAACTTGAAAAAGTATGTTTATATGAGGGTGTTTGGTTGGAGAAAATTTAAACTGGTTTGCACATCTAATCCTAATGTTGAAACATTGCAATTTGACGCTATTGTTTGTAGAATCGTCGAAATTCTGGATTTGTGTGCATGTAGTATGTTTAGATCATTAAGCTCACTCTTTTATTGTCATATGGATATGATAAAGTTTGATGATTTATCGCTATCAATTAGAGCTTCTTGATTGTTTCGATGTGTTGGAATTGTGACTCATTTGTTGTAGTTTCATGCCCATCCATTCCATGTCCATGTTTGAGCACATCTGTACTATGTTTCCATGTAACTCGCATCTTTAGTTTTTATGAGTTTTTGCGTTTTGTGTTAAAAGCTTACTATTTTAGCACTGTTTTGCTTCTGCCAGTCCCTTACTAAAATTATTTTGTGGGAAATTTTTCACTGGGCAATACTTTATAATATTTTTGGGAAACTGGGAAATTTTGGCAGGTTGCGCGAAGTCGTTCTAACGACATTGCATCTCGCGCGAATGAATTCTGTACCTCGTTCGAGAGACTTCCTCATCTCGTTTGAGCGAAGTCCCTGGCTCATTCGAACGACAGGGTGAAAAATGCCTTCTGATTGGTTTGCAGTCCTCTGGATTAATTTGATATTTTTTTGGTTCTGTAGGAAGCATTTTTTGGATTAATTGGTTTATATGTTGGTTCTTTTATGTTCCAAATTGGTTTTTGCATATGAGTCCATTTATCACACTTGATTTGATTGGTATACTCTTGGTGTGATTCCTTGGTTTACTAGCTTTTGATTTATCATTGCTTGATCATATTTAGATGGTTGTTTCATGATTATCTAGCCTTTTTCAATTTTCAAATTGGTTTCATATTCTCATGCTAGATATTTCATATTTGTTTATCTTTTCACCAGATTGTCTATTCGAGACAAAAAGGGGGAGAGATTTGGTATGTGATGTGATGTAGGGGAAGATTTGTTGAGCGCTACTTTATGTTTCAAATTGGTAACAAATTGGTATCAAATAATTTCTCACATGTTTCAAATGATATATTCTTATTGACTATATAAATTGGTTTCATTTGTTATTTGTTCCTCCATACTTCACTTGGTATATGTTTGTCTGTTTCATGTGTGTAGGTATGCTTCAGCGATTTGAGATTGCAAGTCTACATCACATTCAGACAGTTCATGCTTGCCGGTGCTACATATATTAGTCCGTGTCCTATATTTTTTATTTTGGGTTTATGGGATGGGATTTAGGCGTTATATGGCTTGACGGCCCGGTTAGGCATTTCACTAGTTTAGTTTTGTCCCGAAATAGTCAAAGGGGGAGATTTGTAAGGACATAAATTTCCAATTGAGTCCCTGTATTGTTTTGACTTAATTCCGTGAACAAAACTGTGTTTGTAATATGTCATAGGGAGAATTTTATTTCGTCACGATCCCACTTGGTCTATGACGTATTGAAGAAATTGAGGACGTTGCGGCAAAGCTTCAAAGATTTAATCATGCCGATGTTTATTTGGTGTAAGTTTACTCATCTTCAAAGTTTATTTCATTCTGAGATCACTCAGGTATGCATGCGTATAATTAAAATGGTGCTCGGAATTATTTTATAAAAGATAAGGATGTAATTTTTATAAAGAAAAATGTTTTTAAATGTTTTAAAAGTGTTTTAAAGGTTTAAAATTCGTTTTATAATGATAAGCTCGAAATAGAGTTTGACTAATTTGAATCTCTTTGTTAAGAAACGTTTTTATCAGAAAGTCAAACTTCCGCGAGGTCGCTCGAACGACATTGGATCTCGTTCGAACGAGATACAATGTCGCGCGAACGACATGCTTAAGTCGTTCGAATGACACGATTTTCGAGTCGGCGTTTAAATCCTATTTAAACAGTGTTTGCATCATAATTTCGAAGGTGTGCTTTCTGGAAAACAGTTTTACAAACCAGAACGTTGTTTGCACACGTTTTCTAAGGTTTAAAAGTCTCAAACACATCATTAGAGTTTAAAAAGATCCGATTTATCATTCTTATATGTTTAAGTGATTTTGCGGCACCAAAGTTGTTTGTTCTACACATTGAACACAAAGGATTTTGCGGTGAAGAAGCGACGGACATCGTGTTCTACATCCTAGACGTATCAAAGTCATATCAGAGGACACTGAGACATACGTGGAGGCATGTGTTGTGGACAGAGATCGTAGAAGATGGAATTTCTGCGTGGGCACTAATGAGGAATGGTTGAAGATCAGAAGGAGCGTCAAGAGTCATGGGGATCGAGTCTTAGTGTAGGGCTAATTTGACTTTGTAAAACCATTATTCATAGTGATTGCATGGCTTGGGTCGTCCGAGGTTGTTTTACCGTTTTGGATTTTTTCCTCGTACATCCGGAGTTGTCAGTATTCTTAACTTTGCTTTAATCACTAGATGCATGTTTAGGATTAATCAAGTTAAAATTGGTTTAAAGTAAGAATTAGGATTTCACTACTTGGTTGGTGCATAATTAAAAGTTGGATCTTTTTCGAAGAAAAATTGGTTTTGTTGAAAACACACACATCGGGCCACTCACGTTTCCACAAGCTTAAGGAGAACTTTCTTGATGTATCACGGATGGATGCATTAGATGTAATGACCTGTAGAGGACCTTTTGTAGATCTTCCCTCTGAGATCAAGATAGAATCTAGAAACCTTTACTCTCACTTAGTGAGCAAATTTCTTATCATATGGTAGCATATCATTTTGCCCATAGGCTGTGATCGTATCTATCTAGCTAGGATCTTTCTCTATCATGAGAATTCGTTCGGTGATCGCAGTCTTGTCAATACTAGGTTGGGCAAGGAACTTCACTTCAATCATTATTTTGAGGTCAGAGTCCACTATTAAGCTTAGGGTTTCTAAGGCACTAGCTTGACTATTTTTCCACCAAGGAAGTGTTGGATGTGGACTTCTTCAAATTCTTCCACGAGTAACATTGAAATATCCTCTCACTTTGTTAGATACCACCTTGGAATTACCGATCATGTTAAGCCACTTTGCCCCCAACAGTTGAGCCTTACACAGGCCAGTTGTCAATGCTTCGTATTTGTCTTCATTGTTGGAGGCCTCAAATCCTAACTAGAGTACTTATTCTATGACAACGTCCTTTAATTTAATGAGGATGACTCCCACTTCTACCCCTTTAGAATTGGACGTTCCATTAACATATAGGGTCCAATCCTCGAAGTATGGTTCCTTATTCGATGGTCGATCCACAAGTTGTTGGTCTCTCCTGTGAATTATGTGATGAAATCAACCAAGATATGACCCTTAATCGTTGTTTCTTCCTAAAAGTTAATATCAAAATTTTTGAGTTTGACTGACCATTTTTATAATCGTCTGGAGAGGTCAGCTTACCAAAGTATAGCTTTAAAGGGGAATGAGGTGATTATGGTCACTAAATGGGTTTTAAAATAATTCTTGAACTTCCTTAATGCAATCACCAGATCATAAACTAATTTTTCTAGTGTCACGTCGCGATGCTTAACGTCTAAAAGTGCCTCGGTTGTATAATAAATTGGGCACTATCTTCCCTACTTGTCGCACACTATGGTCGAACTAACTGTGTGAGTTAATATAATGAGGCAGATGTACAAGGCATCTCCATCATCAGGGATTATGAGAAAGGATGGTTTACTGAGATAAGACTTGATATCATCTAGGGATTTTAAATGGTCATTGTTCTAGGTGAGTCCGTTATCCTTCTTGAGGAGCTAAAAATTGGTCGGCAGCACTCTGATGACGTAGAGATGAAGTGGTTGAGTGCTACAAGCATCTCAGTAAGCTACTAAATATCCCACAATGTATTTAGTGGCTGGACCATACTGATAGAATCAATTTGTTCTGGATTGGCCTCAATTCCTCTCTTGCTGACAATATAATCCAAAAAGTTTCCTGACTGGACATCGAATGAGCATTTTCTCGCATTGAGCTTCATCCAAAATTTTTTGAGGATTTTGAAGGTGTTGTCCATTTTATAAGGTGGTCGCTCTTGTGTTTCTCTTTACTGAAATGTCATCAATATAGACCTTTATGGTATCTCCCATTTGTTGCTTAAACATTTTGGTGACCATCCTCTGATAGGTGGCCCCTACATTCTTAAGGATGAACGATATGGTTGTGTAACACTATAGACCCAATGGGGTTATGAACTACATCTTGTCCTGATCGAAGCTGAATAGTGGGATCTGATGATACTATAAATAGGCATCGAAGAATCTCATTAGTTCATGTGCTTTCGTGGTGTCTACCAGCTGATCAATCTTTGGCAGAGAAAAATTTTCTTTGGGGAATTCTCTATTGAGGTCAATGAAGTCAATGTAATATCTCAATCTATCATTTCTCTTTTTCACCACCACTAGATTTGAGATCCATTTAGGGAATTGAACTACCCTGATGGACCCGACATCCAAGATCTTCCCTACTTCCTTCTCTAATATTTAGACTTCTTTGGGGATGTTCAGCGCGCCTTTTAAATGACCAACTTAAAGTTTAGATTCAAGTGAAGATGGTGTCAATCTACTTCAGGATCATTCCGTAGAGGATTGTAGGGCTCCCAAGCAAATACATTCAAGTTTCTTTTTAGAAACGTGATGCACTCCTTATTGTCTTGATTGGTAAGTGATATTCCAACCAACAACTTTCTCTATGGTAAGTTGGCATCAAACGTAACCTCCTCCAGTCTCTCAATGACCATATTAGCGGGGTGGGCCTTCGTCTCCTCCACCCCTGCTCTGTCGTACCATAGTTTCTATTTGTAACGGTTAGACTCATCTTTGGCTCCCTTCAAGACATATTCTTTTTCATTCTTACTTTCTATTTGGGGCCAAATGGTGGCGATTAATCACTTTTTAGCAGCATCCTGGTCCCCACGAATCTCCACTACTCCTGATTAGTAATAGATTTGATTTTGGGGTGTTATGTAATTTGCATGGCCTTCATATCATGAAGCCACCCTCTACCCAGAATGGCATAGTAAGGAGTATCAATATCCACCACCAGGAACATAATCATCTTCAAAATGTTTCCTGCCCACAATGGAAGGACTATCTTCCCCAATGACACTGTGTTATCTTCCCAATGAACTCGGTCAATATATTAGTTATTTTCTTAAGGTCGACTAGGTCGAGTTTCAACTTATGGAAGAGCTCTAGGAACATTACCTCAAGTGAACTCCCTTGATGTACCAGAATTTTATTGGCATCCCAATTTTCAATCCTAAGAGTGATTACGAGGGCATCATGATGAGGGGTCCTTACCCCGATTAGGTCTTCCTTTGTAAAGATGATGTGCTTGTTATAGTCAACGTGCTCTGGTCATTGTAGATTTTTGACCAAGATCTTTGAAGGTTTAATCTATAAGGCCTCCATGACTGTCGTTACCTTGTTCATATCCGCGCAAACATTATTACCTTGGATCCACTTGAGGTCAGAGGCTCCATGAATTACTACGAACTCCTATCTCATGTCGTTATAAAGGACGTTATCCTGCGTCTAGTCATCATTGGCTATAACCTTATCATTATTCTTGTATATGTATTAATTCAAATAATTGGACTGGGTCATCTCCTCCAGATGAGATTCCAAAGCTTTGCAACTCTCTATTCTGTGTCCACCTTTGTAGTGCATTATTCATTTTTATAGGGTCTCCACCCATCTTCTCAGGCCACTTCACAAATAGTTAGTCTTTGACTTTTCCCAAAATCATGTAGATTAGATCCTTGAAGACTGTGTTAACAACCTGAAAGGCTATTAAAAGGTAAGTATTGTTCCCATTATTCAAACCGTTTTCGCCTATTCTGATTGCGCTTCATGGGAGAGTCAGACTTGTGTCCTCCCTTATTGGCTTTGACGGACTAGTTTCCCTGGGACTATAATGAATCACATCCTCAATGTTGGCGTATTTTTTATACGTTCCATAATGTCGTCGATGGTGTTAGACTCCTTCTTGATAAGGAAATGGTGAAGCATAGATGTAGTTGGAAAACCAATATTAAAGGATGCCACGGTAACCTTCTTCGAGAAATCCTCCAATTTTTTGAAAACTTCTCGATATATCTTGTCATCCTCGCGAAGAGTCTCTTATGGTGTTTTCTTCATTGCGAGCACTGAATCCATCCTCTTCGAATTAGAACTATTGGTTATGAAGCGAGCTGTGAAGGCCTTAGCGAGGGACTTGAAGATCTAAACAGATCTCTATAGTAGTCTCTCAAACCACTTTTGAGCTATATTATGTAAATATAAAGAAATACGACACATGATGGATTCATTATGGAACCAGAAGGTCATCGCCTGCCTATACTGCTTAAATGGTCTATGGGATCAGTTTTATAATCATAGATCTTGAACTTGGTAATGGTAATGGGAATGTGAATGGTAAACTCCTTTGGGAGATATTCTTCTTCTTCTTTAATATCTCGTGGAAAAGGGGATTTTATCTACATGTTAAGACCTCTTATGTCCAGCTCTTTAATAAACTTATCCCCCGATTGTATCTCCATCTTTATCCGAACCAAGATACTTATATTATCTCTTTGATGATCGTCATCTCTATGGAGTCTTTCTAATCATCCACGTCTGATCGTTCCAGGTTGTGCCTGGAACTCCTCACTCAGCTATGAGTATTGCTCGCTTGAGGATAAGGAGTCCTCTTATGACATTTTGGGTTGTCTACGCAGAGATCTCTCTCCTTTTGTTATAATTGACTATAGAGGTGAGAATTCTAGGACATCGCATTTACATTTATAGTAGTCCCGAATAAGTGGTTAAATTGTGCAGGTAATCCATACAGCTCGTAGATAGCTCGTAAGGTGTCCTAGAATATCTCTCTGAGATTATTGGTAACAATTTTGAGCCTATTGATATGTATTTAAGCACATATTAAATACATGTCTAGGTTGGGCAGTTCTTATTCGTGTTGGTCTGGTCGGCTATACAAGTGGGCCTAATGAATAAATTAGTCCCTGCATCCCCATGTTGAAAAAAACCATTCCCTCAAATTATGCGAAGAGAACTAATAATATCCCGGAAATATAATTGAAATATTTTCCAAGCCTTAATTTTTCTTTAGATTGACAGTCTATCAAATACATTGTTTAGACATTTGCATGATTTGAAAATTTCATCGACAAATTTACCTATTCTTCCCATGGATCAATTTCTCCTTGTAACGTTCGTGTGTTAAAATCCTTTTCACATCACTAAAAATATGGTTAATAGCCTTAGAGAACTATATTTATGTAATCTCATTATTCGAGCCTGGTCGATGTAAATTTCATTTGAAGGGTCGCACCCCTTCTTTTTTATACTTTTAAATTATAACAAAATGTACATCTATAAGCAAGAATGTCTACAATATGACAATGTATATTAATTTATAATTTGGGTATAATTTCTTATTTTCTCATAATGTTTTAAAAGAACAAGTTATAACATTCCTTAACTGGGACATCGGGTTTAACAAATTCACATGTAGCATTATAACTCACAAACACTAATTTACCAAATACATCACTATCAATGCGAGGTTAAAATCATCAAAACATAACTATTATCTTCATATTTTATTGCATCTCCATCACCTCTTATGTCATCAAACATGGAAAAACTATCCCTTTGGTCAATGACCCATAAATGTTGTCGAAGACTGCCAAATCATCTAATAGGGAGAGACCAAACTGATCAATTGTGAAAAACTATACTTAATAAAATCCAATAACAAACTAAATATAGTAAAACCCAAAAATAATAAAAATATAGTAAATCCCAATACTAACAATGCAATAATATTGTAACACCTCGTTTTCTATGTATTTATAATTTAATTAATTCTGGTATTTTTAAATTACACGTGTGTTATAATTTAATTGAATTAATTATTAGGTGTGAACAAATTATTATCTGATTATTTAAAATATTAATCAAAAGAGATAATGATTAATATTTATACAATATAATTACTAAGTGAATAATATATGAGTATTTAACATCATAGCAAGTGAAATTGGCGTAATTGAATTTATCTCAATCAGGTGTCGCGTGTAGACTAAATTGACATCAAGATAGGAAAATTCTTCAAAATGACTCGAATGATGATTTTGAGATCCCGGATGACTCCGAAAGGGTCAAAATAGTTAACTCGAGGGTGTTGATTGGGTCCCGGGGTACTTTTAGACTAAATCGGCACCTTATGGCGGCATTTTAGTCATTTGGTAACCAAGGGTTTAGGGACCGATGAACCTATGAATTTCCAACATTTTTATCAGCATATAGATGGCAGAGGCTAGGGGTTAAAGGTTAGAAAACTCAGAGAAGCCTTTAGATAAGAAGTGGAACCATTTGTTAAACCTAAGAGAGAGTTCTTGAGAAATTAGAGTGTGACCTTGCACCATTATCAATCTTGGAGTGAGGATTGGAAGAAAAGGCACACCATCCAAAATCAAAACCATGAAATCAGATCACGTAAGCCAATGCAAATGTTTATTTACAATTTTCCTTGAAGTTTTAATACCCATGTAAGAGTAGGGTTTATACATCTTGATCTAAATGATGAAATTGGAATTTGTGTGAATTTAAATCCTTTTTATGGGTAGGATTTCTTCTAGACTGATTGTATTCATGCAGAGGTTATGATATCAAATCATGAGTGATAATCCAAATGAGAAAAATCCGGGATTTATGTTATGTATAAATGAAGAACATGAAAATTTAGGGTTTTGATGAATAGATGTTATGATCCATGTTTGGTTAGAAATCATAATATTTTGAGGATTGTATTAAGTGGAAAATCGTCCTAATACATGTAGATAATGTTTATGACAATTGGCTTGAAGTTTGGTCAAGAATCATGGAGAATTGAATAAGAAAAATGGTGAAAAACATACTTACATCGAGGAATAAGATGATTTGTGTACTTTCGAATTGATTAAATCCAGAGACAAACCGATTTGGATTCCCATGATATGTGAAATTTCTCTTTCTAAGCCTAAAACTTCTATAATTTTATCGGGGAAACTTTTGGGACCATATTAAAATATAATAACAGATTTGCTATATTACAGTAGGCATGTGATGGGATTATAAATTTCTCTTAATGAGAGGATTGAGATGATATTTAATGTACTTAAATTGAGGCATAATCAATTGGAGAGAAGGTGAATGACTTACAGGTAATTTAAGTGAATTTATGTGATAGATCACTAGTGTATGATGGAGTTAGCTACTGAATTTTATTTAAGGGATACTATGTGATTATACGAGAAATTGTACATAAGTAGACCTCGTATCATCAAGCCAAGAGTAAAGTATGTAATGAACAAGTAAAGTAGGTAAAAAGAGATAGAAGACAAGATATAGAGTGGTTCAGCCTCTAAAATAGGCCTACGTCCACTATGGTACTCCGTTTCCATTATATTCATTATTTTATACAATATAATCATGCATAAAGAGGCGTACAAGTATGACAATAAAAGGAGAGTAAATGATGGATGATGATTCCGAAATATCGAAGAGGGGACTGCAAGATAGCCAAGCAATTCTTGAGTTGTAGAGAGAATCGGTACTGTAGAAACTGCTCCGGTTATATGGAATTGATCCCCTATTACGAGGTGTGGACCTCTATTTATAAGAGATATGCTCACGTGCAATGAGCACGTGATGCACGAAGTCCATAGTTAAGATGGAGAAGGATGCGGCTTGTAAGGTAAACAACCTAAATACCACATCCTCTCGCAGAAGACTAAGGTTCCGCACCCTTAACTGTGTGGGTCCATGGCACATTGATTGTGACCGCACTCCTTGATAAAGTGTCGCACCTTGTAAGAGGTATGGCCGTGCCCTATATGAGGTATGAGGTATGAGGTATGGACGCACCCTGTATGTGAAGTAGAATACCATCTGCAGCAGGGTGCTATATTTGTACTATCCATAAGCCCTCAAGTCGTAGTGCCAAGAGAATTCAATTGGGGTTGCGGCTTAGATCAATCTGCTTAGGTGTCGCGGTACTTCCAAAGCGACGATTCGTCTTCTGTGCTCTCTTATATAAATTGTTTTTGGCCGTAGACTTCATTACGTTTCCAAAACTTTGAGAGTAAATCGAGAGCGAATTATGTTCTTCCTTTATCTTGCATATTTTGGCAACCTTCTGAGGCTCTGTGTGGTGGTGCAAGGAGGTTTGAAGCTGAGCATTGCAAGTTTCTTAATTTCCAGGTAATTTTTCAACCACTCGCCTTTTTAAATAACCTTTCGAAGTTCATAATTTTTCTTTAAGTACATAAACACCTGAATTCTTCCCTTTTGATTTTCAACACTTGCAATTTTCTAGATTATTTGATAGAAATCTAGGGTTTTGTTTGAACAATTTACTATTTCCCTATAATTGAACACACATGAACGTTGAGCACATCAATAATTGTTAGGATCCATCCTCATACGCTGCACATGACCCCTGATCTTCCAAATGCCATGAAAATCATATAGTCGTTTCTTGCTGTTCATAACAAACTCTTCATATTCTATGAATTTGATTCTAAAAAATATTAAACGTAATATACTCAACTGTTTAAGAGAGAGCCCACGGCATGATAGGATTTCAATAATCCATTCCCCTGAACTATTTTGGTCCTTATCTGCATCATACCGTGCAGGATTGTCGCGGTCCCTTAAATTATGGGCTTTATCCTTCACGACACTTTAATGTATATCCATGTATTCTACTGCGGCGGTGGGGTCTTTTAAGGCTCTGAATCCCCACCCTTGTATTTTGAACAACCTTCAAACTTTTATGAACTAAATACACATCAATGTTAAATAACTGTAACTGCTACTAGAATCTCTTGAATTGACTTTTAGCAGTTTTAGGAATGCCAATGTCCAAGAATCTCTAAATCAATTTGAGCCTATATCCACGGCAGTATATGTTCCCTTGCTGATATAGGAGGTGGCTGCGGCTAGTAGGGCCAGAGGACGATCCCTTAGGTTCAAGTAAAAGTAAATATATATTATTTATATATAATCTTCCTGCATATTCTCGAAGTCTTTTCCAAACCATACTGGTTGTGGCGCCTAACTGCGAACTTTGCTTTTCAAGTACTGCTGCAGCCATATGAGCTTTGACCCAGACGAGTTTCTGAGAGGCTTTTGGGAAAATCACTTTGGAACCTCTCCTCCTTAACTCACTTTTGTGCCCCCTCTAAGATCAATAGGGCCTTGTAAACAAAAGGATTGCTCCAACTGCGTAATACTTGACTCAGACTCCGTGGACTCTGCATTTGGGAAGGATTTTCAATCCACACCGATGGAAGAAAAAGCCAACTCAAGTAATCATCCATTGGGTGCAGGAGATGATGCCGCGAAAGTTATAGATAACCCAGCTGGTACATCTGGGAGAGCTGAGAGATCCTTAGCTGCACTTGATATCCGCAGCGCCATGACCCAAGACTGGGTTGAGCAGGTGGCTGAGGCCTTCGAATTTTTAGAAATTTTGATGTGCTCAGCACCTGCAGCGAACCAAAGACCATGAACGGTTCTGGCCAATGATGGACTTTACTTCCCATTCTATGCGTTTATTTATGGGTTGCGGCTTCCTGTTCCTGTTCCCATCCTTTGCCTTTTTCAGACAGTGAAACTGGTCCCAACCCAATTAGATCCTAATGGTTGGAGATCCATTCTTGTTTCGGTTGTACTTTGGGAGAATCTATTCAAAAGGGACATCACTCTCGCAGAATTGTTTCATTTCTACCGCCAAAAGGAGAACTCAATGAAGTTCGCAGGGTACCACTACTTATGCGTCCGCGACAGGGACGAAACCCTTTACACTGGGAGGCCGACCAGTGTGAAGAACTGGAAGGGGAAGTACTTTTACATCTCTGGAGAAGGCTGAGAGATTCACCCTGAGGAGAATGAGAGGGAAAGGGCCTATAGAATGCCGCGGCAATGGGGCTCTAAATCTAAATTAGGTATTAAGACTATAGTCACGTCCTTACTGCATATTTTGTTAATCTCTTCTAACCTTTGGATTATTATTCTGTAGTCCTTGATAACCTGATTTTGAATAAGCGGCAAGAGAAGAGAGTATCTGAGGCTATGGTCGTTCCTGCTGATCATAAAAAGTACAGCACACTTATCACATCAGCGACCATATTCGAAGCAGGGTTTTTCTCCAATAAGTTCATTCCTCAACAGATAGCCGCGGAAGGTAATATCCTGATCATCATAATTTTATTTCGCGGTCACTTATGCTTCCCTCAATTCAATTATCAATATTTGTTGTTGCTTTTTCAGGTGAGGAGGTTGACCGAGAATTGCTGGCCATGCAATTGGCAAAAATGGATGAGGATGCAGTCGCCTTTAATAATACTACACGGAGCAAGAAGATCAAAAGTTCTAAAGCTAAGGCACCAGTCGTGGCTCATTCTACTGACAAAAATACACCAACCGCGGATAAAGCGGAAAAGGTTAAGAACCCACCGCAGTCCGAGTTCGATGATGACATAGGGGCTAACCTGGATGCGGCGGGGTTGATGTCTACTGACGCACCCCTTCATTCAGTATCTCCATCGCCGCCACCTGTGGTTGCAATAAATGCAAACTTGGCACCTCCTCAGTGTCGCCGCCCTTCTGGTCCGGATGGTCGTCTGCGGCCTCAGTTGAGGCAACTTGACCCTGAGTCATCGTGGGAAAATACTGCGATGGTCACGAGGAGGATGAAGAGGGCCCTTGATGTCGCGGACCTTGACAGGCTCGTAGGGGAAGACCACGATGATCTGGAGGACTGCGGACTCCATAGTCTTTCGAGGGTAAGTGGCTTATTTTCTTCATTTTTCTTTTGTTCCATATGCTGCGATTAACCTTTTAATTTCAGGCCGCGGACGTCATTATGGCCCAAAAAAGGAAATATGAATCCCTCTATAAGCTAAAGGAGGATGCAGAGAGGGTGCATTCTGTTGACTTGGAAGCTGTGCGGACTTCATCATTTAAAGCTGGCAAGAAATCTGCTGCCGCGGCTCTTCAAGCATCTCATATGGACTTGGAAATAACAAACAAGGCCAGAGAGGAAGCGAAAGATAACTTTAAACAGGCCACAAACTTCGTTAAAGCCTACCAAGCCCAGACTGCTGAAGCTGCCCGGGTCGTGAATATTTCAAGAAGCAAGCTCGCTCTTCTCCAGGAGAAGTACGAAGAGCTAGAGGCAAAGTCTGCTCAAGAAGCCATAGACTATGTCGTGACAATAAAGAAGATGGAAGCAAAATATGGCGATTCTCTTCAGCTGGCCATAGACCAGGCCATAAAGTCATTCAAAGGCTCCAAGGACTTCTTCCTCATCAATAATAGGGCCTATCTCCGCAGCTACTAGGATCTAAAGCACAGGATTGTAAAGAACTTCCCCAAGGTCAAGGAGAAGGTTCTGTCCTGGAAACTGAGTGATGCTGAGCACTAAGATTGCATTGTCGAGCTCAAAGTCGCGACTGAAGAGAAAGCTAGGCTTAGAGCTAAATCAAAGACAGCAGCCACAGAAGAAGAGACTGAAATGATCGCGGATGGTGAGGAGACTGATGAGCATGATGATGATTCTTCCTGAGTCTTTGATATAGAGTTGCGTCCCTTCTATTAATTCACCTTTGTAGTGGCTGCAACCCATATGCTTCTAACCTTTTAACTGATAATATCAAGGTTGCGGCCACATTTTACACATTAATTATATTGGCTTCCTTCTCATGTATATCTTGCATCTTATTTTTGCTCGTTTCAATGCTTAATTGAATACTTTCTATATGCCTCTTATGACTTGAAATAAAACTGCCTTCTTGTACTTGTAGAAATACTTTCGCGGCACTATAAAATAATTCTTCAATGGTCGCTCTAATTGAACTACCCTGGCTCCCTCGAGTAATGCCAATGAAACTTTACAACTAATTTTTAGAGGTTGCGGAACTATAACATACTTTCGCAGCATGTTAGCCTTTGGAACCTACTTGCCCCTTGCACCAAAGCGGGGAAGTGCTGCCCATTAAGTAAGGCCGCGACCTATTTAATCCGTGGCAGCTTCAGTTGTTTCAAACTGATCTGTAGCGTTGTTTTCATCCCATAACCAAACTAGAACATATAAAGTAGGTCGTCTTTTCCCATGGCTACCCCTTTAGTCGCTTTAACTGTCTGAATCTTTTCGAAGGTTGCTTTTAACGAATGCAGCTGAATTAATCAGGACTATTGTAGGTTTATGTCCCTTACATCCAAACATGAGGCTTCGTGCATACACATGATACTTTCAAGCCTCTTCAGGCTGGGTTATGTTATTAAGCCACCCATAGCTAACACACAGGATATTTTCAAGCCTCCTCGGGCTAGGTTATGTTATTAAGCCACCTACAACTATCATATAGGATATTTTCAAGCCTCCTCAGGCTGGGTTATGTTATTAAGCCAACCACAGCTGACACCTAGGATATTTTCAATCCTCCTCAGACTGGGTTATGTTATTAAGCCACCCACATCTATAAGTGTATTTAAATCCATCTCTGGATAGATGTTACAAGTCTCTCGACTTAATGACGCATCCCGAAAGCTAAGAGCGGGCATTAGAAGCCCTTATGAGAAACGTTGCAGTCCAATCTTGCATAACTGCTTCCAATATTTGTTATTTCCCCTTTTAAATATCATTAACTTTCGAACGATTAGACGTATTATCGGGTATCACCGCCCAAATAGATATTATCATTCTCGAAATAACATATTGCCCCGGATCGGGATCTGTTTAAGATGAAAGTGGTCTTTATAAGATAACATTTCATGGAAATGAGAATCAAAATATGGCACTATAAAAGTGAACTTGATTTTATAACTATTCATATATATGACTTTGTAGAGATAACAAAAAGTTTAGTTTAAAACAACAGAAGCGGAAGTTGTCATTATAAAGTAGGGGCAGATGGAACATAAGAGGTAAGCATGAAAAATGGGCATGTGGCCTGTGAGATAGGGCTGCATCCCCTAATACTCTTTGAGGAACCTCCTTAGCATCCCTTGCCTAATTAGCCTTTCAACTTCATCCTTCATAGCATAACATTGCTCAGTGTCATGGCCATGGTCCTGATGGAATTTGCACCAAGCAGCTTTGTTTCTCTTATGGGGTGGAGCTCTCAGCTTTTCTGGCCACCTCAACAGATTGTCCTCTTTGATGAGATCAAAGATCTCTTCAATCGGGAAGGTCAACAAAGTGTAGGCCCCAGACCTCTTCTCTGCCTTCTCAGCTCTCCTTTTCTGGCACTTGCTGACTGCCTCTGCGGCCATACCTTCTTCAACTGCCATGGCAGCAAAGGCTGGTGGAGTTATTTTCTTTGGTGTCGCACCTACATTTTGAGAGGTTGCGACCTCTAACATTAGGACCCTATGAGTTAAGTAGTTAACCTGGGTCTGAAGTGAGGCGTGACTATCATAGAGGTGATTAAGGTGATTGTACAACTGCACAATCTCATCCTTAACTTCTGTACTCTGGCTGGACTCTCCTTCCATTTTCTGCCTTTGTTAATCTTTACAAAAATATATAATCTGAGACCAAACTAGCAGAAGTGAGTAATTTCAGAAGCATAAGTTTAACCAAGTATGAGGTTGGGAAATAGTTCTCTTGCCGCCATTTCTTTTGAGGCCGCGGCCAGAAAAACTGGATGTTGCCGTAGCCTGTAATGACACCGAGGACCGCTTGTCCATATGGGATTAATGCAATATAGACCGCACTGGTAGAGGCCACGGTATGAAGGTATTTAAACTACTTGTCGCATACCTTTCTAAGTAGGGGGAAAAAGCACTCCCAAAATCAAAACCCGAAAGCTAGGATTTTCTCCATAAACACGGGGAGAGCATGCCTACTAGGGTCCATCCATGAGAGAATAATCTATGGGTGCACATAATGGCACAATTCTAATAATTAAACCCTAGATCATAGGCAAAGAACAAGAAAAATGGTGTAAACATAATTCTTCCCTAACCATTCATCTTTTCGGGGGTAAAGCCCATCATGCTTTTCATCATTATTTAGATGTAATGATATCAGAGGGGCATGTAAGATAGATCCAAGGTCATAAAAGAGAGACCAGAACAGATCTGAATATATAACTTACCCATTTAAAGGTGTGAATTATAAAATAGAGCTCAATAGCCCGAATCTACCCATGAGACGATGATCCAAAGGATCCCCACGAATAAAATAAGGCAGTGAAGAACTCAAACTATAGAGAAGAAAGATTAAAATATCTCGCTTGTTCCCACAGACGGTGCCAAACTGATGATACGAGAAATCGTACATAGGTAGACCTCGTATCAGCAAGCCAAGAGTAAAGTATGTAATGAACAAGTAAAGTAGGTAAAGAGATATAAAAGACAAGATATAGAGTGGTTCAGCCTCTAAAATAGGCCTACATCCACTGTGATACTCCGTTTCCATTATATTGATTGTTTTGTACAATATAATCATGCCTAAAGAGGCGTACAAGTATGAGAATAAAAGGAGAGTACATGATGGCTGATGATTCTGGAATATCAGAAAGGGGACTACAAGATAGCCAACCAATTCTCGAGTTGTAGAGAGAATTAGTACTGTAGAAATTGCTCCAGTTGTGTGGAATCGATCCCCTATTACGAGGTGTGGACCTCTATTTATAAGAGATATGCTCACGTGCAATGAGCACGTGACGCATGAAGTCCGGAGTTAAGATGGAGAGGGATGCGGCTTGTAAGGCAAATAACCTAAACACCGCATCCTCTAGCAGAAGACTAAGGTTTTGCACCCTGTGCTGTGTGGGTTCACGACACGTTGATTTTGACCGCACTCCTTGATGAACTGTCGCGCCCTATAAGAGGAATGGTCGCGCCCTGTATGAGGTATGAGGTATGAGGTATGGTCGCACCCTATATGTGAAGTAGAATACCATCTGCGACAAGGTGCTATGTTTGTACTATCACTATGACCCTTAGAGGAGAGAGTAATACTCAGATTAACACGATAGTGAGAATAATCATAATTTGATGGTACGATGAGTATTCAAGAGAAAAATACTACGTACGACATATAATGATTAGGTTATGTGAATACCTATTTATTTAATGTATATATAGGTTGTGTGTATACCTATTATATGATTGGTATTTAATTTGAAGATACCTATGCTGCCTACTATAACGGAGTTTCACGCGTAGTGGGCGATCCTACCTTGTCGATTCTAGGGAGGTCTGGATTTGTACCCCAATACATTGAACTTAGGGCGTCTCACTATGTGTCGTGTATTACTGAGACTAACAGGTTATTTGGGCACATTAGGTATGTGCATAGCCCAAAGGCATAGAACTATATTAGCCTCCATTGCTTATTATTTGATCTTTGGATTCGAGGAGACATGCCGAACCAATAGTCCTTAATTATTTTAGTACGAGAGATACATGGACTAATAGAATAGTATGCCTACTTTCACGGTGGTCCATTTGAGAGACACCATAATTCTATATATTAGTGAGATAAATATATATATAACCGTTTGAATCATTTCACTTACGTGTGATAGTAGCCAGATTGGTAGTCTGTTTATAAATAATAAATTAAGAAGTGAAACTTAATTAAATGATTAAATGATAAGAGATGGAGAAATGTTCATGCGATATCAATAACATACGAGATATGTTAATTTGGATAGCGTACTGTATGGACAGTATGGGTAATAATAGGTGTCGATAGTCCAAATAAATACTTATGTCTAGTTGTAGTGGGTAGAATGTCTAGGTGGGCTAAGTATAAAACGTTAGGTGTGCATAATAGTTGAGAGGTGAGAAAACTCAAGAGAATGTATGTGAATCTTACATGTGTAATCAATAACAGATTTATAAATTGTAGTAAATACTTCGTAAATCTTTTCAAAATATTTTGTGTTCTAACCGTTGCTATAAATATTTACCGAAACCTTTTAGGTGTCCAACCATATGAACGTCAAACGTGATGATGTATTCTAGGGACAATTTCCTGCAGTGATATGGAGGTCGCAAGACCTGATTAGATGCTTCCACCTTTCATTCCTAGTGTAGGATTTCACTTCAGTGTCTTAGTTGGGTATGTTTCCCCATTTAGACTTCATTTATGTCAGTTATTCACTTCAAACTTATAGTGGGATTTATTCACTATTTATTGAATGTATTATTTGGATTTGGATTTTGTAGTCGATGATTTATTCAGCAAGACAATTATTTACTTATTCCTTATGGTGGTTTAGATTATATTAAAGGTGTTAATGTTTTAATTTTATTTTCGGCATATTATTATCAATTGTTTAATAAAAGATAAAAATGTTGACACCGACTTAATTAACTGATAGGTGGTTAGTAGTTAATATCATTTTTGACAGTGATGCTAAGAATGAACCGAATGAGAAACCTCATTTAATTTAATAAAGGACTGATCACCCGGTATTTAATTAGGCGGGGTGTCACAAATATACTAATATTTGTCTCAATGGCATTTCATAATATAACAACTAAACCTTATAAATTTTAGTACCAAAGAAAATCCACTTCAATTCAAGTGAATTCTAATTTTATTAAAAAAAATACCTTTTGCTTGTTCCATGAATGTTGACTTAGTGAGAGGGCTTGAATTACAAAACAAGGATTACACCACATATTAGAATATTACCAAATAAGGATTATAAAGCTCTATGAGTAATTTTTGAACAAAGGTAGAACAAAAAAGGAATTATAGTAACTCAAAACGAAGAATTAGTGAGTACAAATAGAGGTAGCACAAAAAAATAAATTTAATCAAGAAAAATAAAAAATGTGAAAGAAATGTTTTAACGAAATTTATTTAGATGAAGGAGAAGGGAAAATGCTACCAGTCGTAATCATTACAATAGGTACATAACATGCATACACATTAAAAATCTTTTGATTTTCCCCAAAATTGGCGGATGCCTAACATAGTCTGAGAGAGAGAAAGAAGAACACCCCAAATAAACTTTCATTCTTGTTCATCGCATCGTCAAACCTGCAAATCCTAGATAAAATAACCAAAAACCCAAATCAAATAACCCCAGAACCTTGAATTAAAAAAATAGAATAGATGGGATATAAGAGAAGAGAAATATGTATTTTGTAAGACCGATTCGGTGATGGATAATGCATGACAACTTATAAAAGACAATAAGTATTAGTTAGTTGGTAACATGATTCAAATATCATACCTTGTTCTTAATTATTAATGGAAATGATAAACGTCATAATTCGATGAAAATAAGCTAGCCAAAATATGGCAATACGACCTTTCTTAAAGTATTATGCTAAAACCCAAGTTTCCTACTAAATCATTTATATGATAAATTATAAGAAACCACCTGAACTAGAAGACAGAAAAAAAAATACTCATTGAATTTTTCCCATGATTAACAACAGGGAGCCCTGCGAGAATGCGGTCACTTCCCAATATTTATTTTAGTCCCACATGGGGTGTTCATACCTCTCTCCTGACTATTTAGTTATTGTTTTGAGTTTTTGCCTCTTAACGCACACTTTTAACCCCAAATTGAGCCTATACTAGTAAATTTCAAAAATCGAGAGCCCATATAAAATGCGATCATTTCCACGGGTTACATTTGTGCAACATGGAATGTCCGTTCCTATCTCTGGAAAATTTGTTCAGTATTTTGAATTTTTCATCCTTAGCACCCCTTTTTACCCAAAACCAAGACAATACTAGTTAATTTCAACAATCAGGAACCCAGTGAGCATCATTTCCCATGGGTTACTTTCATGCCCCACGAAGTGTCCGTGACTATCTCTAGGCAACCTGATCACTGTTGTGAGTATTCTTCCCATAACCTCTACTTTTAACCCAAAAACTAGTCAATACAAGTTAATTTCGGCAATTGGGAGTCCGATGATAACATAAACATTGCCCACGAGGTACTTTTATAAGGACACAAATTTCCAATTGAGTCTTATGTAGTGTTGGCTCAATTCTGGGCAAAATATTATTTGAGTCATAGGATAGAAATTTTTCCTATCAAGCCTATGACGTGTTTGAGGAGTTGAAGATGTAGCGGCCCAGAATTTAAAAGCTTCATCATTGTCGATTTTTGTGCCAAGTTTCACGTCATCAACATGTGGATTCCAATGTTTCCTAAAGGTATGAATGCATTAATTTATATATGGAGCCTAGAAATTTAATTACGGTGTTAGTATTTTTTTTGAATTCATAGTTCTAAAGATTTTGATCTAGGACACCTTTCCGTAGAAAAATCATATCAAATCCAAAAAAAATCCAAAAAATACGAAACTAGTGGCCACGTGTTCGTATCGAAATTCTCTAGAATATGGACTTAAATATCATTATAAGTGTCATTCAAATGACTTCGTTCGAGCGAGATTTCAAATGAAATTTTAGTTTTATCAGTTTTTACCAGTTTTCATTTTTAACCCCCCACTACCCCACTACTTTGTACCAGTTTTAATATGTGCGGGAAGACACTTTTTGCTAAGACTTTTCATAATTTTCTAAGGGCTCTTCAGAGAAAAAATTCTCTAAGTAAGGTCTCCTTGGTTTTTGTTAAAAATGTTCAATCTTTAGAACAAACCAAGTGTATCACACCCATAGTTTTAGTGTGTTTTATTCCAAGTTTTTCATATATATATATATATATATATGGCACCAGGTTCTACTATACCCTTTCAAGAGTTTGTTTGGGTTTGCTTCTACATCCCACAAAGAATAAGACTTTGTTTGCTACGGCCTTCCAACTCGGAGAAAGGCTTCGGGTGCGGGTTGACAGTTGACCAAAAGCTTAATTGGAGGATTCCAAGGTTCCGTTGGAGTTCGGGATTGTCATCTAGGTGTAGGTAGTTACAAGAAGATGTGTCAAGGCTTAGACGGAGTCAAGTCGTGTATAGTAAGTCATCTGTCTTATAAACATAAAATCGTACTTAGTGGGATTAAGGATAGGGGCAATTCGAGGTTTTTCCCATTTGGGTTTTCCTCGTACATCGTGGCGTAGTGGTTCATGATTTATTTTATCTTACTATATCACCTAGATGCATGCTTAGGACTAAAAAATAAAATATGGTTTAAATCACTACTCATGCTTAATTTGGAACAAAAATTAATTTGGGTAATATTTAATTAATTTAGTTCAAGCCATTAATTTTAATTTGATAAAATTTGGTTTGGCCTATGTAGTAAAAGGAATTAATCTTGTTAGGCAAATTTTAGGACTTGGATTGAACTAAGTTATTTAAGTGAAAATTAATTTATTGATTAATTTAATGTCACTTTTAGTTTAGTTTATTTTAACTTAAAAGAAATTAGAATTTGTAGTTTGTATTGTGTTGAACCATTATATTACGCATTAAAGGAAAGTTAATTTAAAAGAATTTTCAAAATTTAGGGGCTTTTGCGCCTATAAGTGGTATCAGAGCCAAAGCGCTAATTTATTGCGTTAATTTTTCCCCATTTTTAAAATTTCCTATTTTCGATGGTTTTAATTACGCATATTGGAATGGACAGATGCATTTGGAACTTAGGTATCTCGATGAGAGGGTTTGGTTATCAGTTGTTAACAGCTGGTCCCCACCCACACATTTGGTAAAAAATGACTATGTTCCCAAACTCGCAGATTGATGGAGTGAGAATGAATTTAAACTTACTAACTTTAATTTTCGAGGCTTAAATGCTTTGTTTAGTGCGGTCACACTGGATGAATTTCGTTGTATCATGACTTGTTAAATCGCTAAAGAAGCTTGGGATATTTTACAACTCACTCACTAGGGAACAAGTATCGTAAAAGATTCTAAACTCCAAAATCTCACCACTTAATTTGAAACCATCAAAATAAATGAAAAAGTAACATTCGATGAGTTTTATGCTAGACTCTACGATATAGTTAATTTTTCATTTAATTTAAGGGAGAAAATACCCGGCGTCCGAGTTGTAAAGAAAATCCTTAGGTCCCTACCCGATAGATTTATCCCTAAGGTGACCATCTTAAATTCTTTACCCACCTTACACTATACCAAACTTGAGGAACTAGTAGGTGATTTGTAGACCTACGAACTAGATATGTTCCCCTACAAAATCGAAAAGAAAACTAATAAGGTCTTTGCTTTGAAAGCCCGTAAGGAGAAAAACAATTTGTGGATGATGAGAGTGATAGTGACTCGGAAGTTATGGCTATGTTTGCTAGGAACTTTCATAAATTTCTTAAATTTAACAAAGATAAATTTAAAAATTCTAAGCATGACAAAGCCAAAAAGATCCCTATAACTTTTAATGAAAATTTAAATAGGGACGAGTTAAATAGGTGTTATGGTTGTGAAGGGGATGACCATAAGGCTTTTGAATGCCCCACTAAACTAAGGAAAGAGGGTAAACAACCAATTTCCTACAATAACCCTTACTGATAGTGATAAGGAAGAGGGACCTAATTCCCCCATTGAGCGCAACTTTATCGCGTTCATTGCTAGTTATGTAAGTCATAGTGATAAATCATCCAATGATGACATCTTAATACATAACACTTCCGAGGCCTTTATTTGTGAAGATCTAAAAAATAACGATAGTGAGAGTGGAGAAGAAAGATAGTGAAAATGAAGAAGAGGTTGATGTGAGTGAACTTCAATTTGCATTTCAAGAACTATATGAAGAATCTATTAAATTAAAAAAAGAAAATTTGAAGTTAGAAGCTAGTTTAAGAACGAGTGCCATGGTCATTGATGAAAGTGCTTTAGTTGAAGAACTTAGGACACAAGAGAGAGCTCTTCGAGAGAAGTTTGAGTATGTAGAAGGCGAGAGAGATATCCTTAAGGGCTCAATGGAATCCTTAAAAAATGAGTTTTCGCGTTTGAAGAGCGCAATGTTTTATTAGAGTCTCACATTTTAAATTTAGAAAATAAATTAAAAGACTGTAGTAAAGTCAAATTTGATTTGAAGTGTCGTTTGGAGAAATTAGATAAAATATTAGGAACGGTTCAAATAAAAGATGACACTTGTGGTTTAGGCTTCGATACTTGTAATGATTCCTTTATTAAATCCAAAATCAATGTTTTAGGATAATCCTCTAGGAACAATGTTATAGATCATTCCTTAGGTAAGTCTTTTCATCGTGTCTTTAGATGCTCACATTGTGGTCGAAAAGGTCATCTTAGGAAATTTTGTTTTGATCTTAAACGAGGTCCTAGAAAATCCCACCATAAGGCAATCGAGGTATCCAAGATTCCTATAATCCGAGATCAACAATCATCATTAGTTTGGGTTAGGAGATATAACTTGGTATCTTTACAAGATAGGTTTTTTATTCTCATTTACTTTCACACGATACCTCCCTTGCTAAATCCAAAGGTTGAATGTATTAGTTGTTTGCATACTCTACATTTTTGTGCTTCATATTATATATCATTGCTAGGTGTATGCATGTTTAGTCATTTTCTAGTTATTACTTTATTTCATATCTCATGCTAGAAACTATGACTTGTTTATCTTTTGTATTATATTTATTCTTAGTTTTCATTAAATGAAAAATACCAAAAGATTTTTGGTTTATCATTTGTGTTTTATATATGAGTAATATAGGCTTAATGAAAAATACAAAGGATTTTTGTTTGAATTTTGAATAAATATTTTTGTTTGTTTGGTTAAAAAAAATTTCAAAAACTCAAAAATATTTTTGTGTGTATTTTAGTTTCACAAACTTTATGTGGCATATACTTGTGTTTGAATTCCTTCTTTTTCCTCTTCCATGTGGCTAGAACTTTTTGTTAAGATTGTCAATTCTTAAAATGTTCTTTACCATGCTTATATGGAGTAGTTGTATTTTTTGTTTCTTAATGGATTCTATTTTTATATGCCTCAATTCACACATTCACGAACTCACTTGAAATTTTAACTTCACATGTTATATTTGAGCTTTATGAGGTGTTCTCCTACCAATCTACTCATCTATATACTATGTGACCTAGGAGGACTAGTGCATGTTAAAATACGTTGCACGTGAGAATTTAGTGATAAAAATGATATATATATATATATATATATGTGCACGGGGAAGGGCTCCGAAAGGAAATAGTTTTTTCTTCCTTTGCGAGTATGACACTTTTGCTATGGACCTAAAAGAAATACGTGATCCAAAGGACTAAAAGTATTTGGCGTTAAAAGAAAATATTTAGCTAAGGCCTATATTTGTTTAGTTTGATCTTATCATTCAAAAATAATAATATGCTTATTTTGAGGGAATTTGGATGGTATATCAACGGTTTTCACAATGTCCGTCTATCCTAGTTGTTCTTTCATTGTCATGACTCTACTAGTTTGTAGAATCATCAAAAAATTTGGCTTATGTGCATTATGTATGTTTGTTCATTGAGATCAATTTATATTATCACATGAGGCTATATCTAAATGTGATAAAGTTTTTCAATTAAATGAGAACTCCGTGAACATGTTTTAAGTGATTGGGTCTAAATTTAATTGTTACTAGTTCACAATCCTACACTTTCGTTTACCACATGTATTTGGACACATGTTTTCCATACGAGTGTGGAAAGCTTAATGTATTTTGTGTCATTTGTGGTGTTTATACCTAAGTATAGGTGCGTGTGCGTTAATGATATTTATTATGTACTCATATACGAGGTATTATTTTTCTTTGCCCTGCTTTTTAGCCCATTTATGCTTCTAATTCATAATTGGTATCTATGTTGTTGTATATTTTTCTTGGTATCACATGCTTAGTATCTTATGTATCAAATTGGTATCATTTTTCTTGCATCTTAGTTGATATCCGTTATTATTTTGTATGGATTAGTTATGATTGTGTTGCCCATATGCTTCCATGCTCTTATCACATTATGTTTCATCTTGGCTAATTTTTTCTCTGTCTATTTCTAAACAAAAAGGGGGAGAATGATAGGGGGACAAATGGTGTCTATTCCTATCATAATCATATCTTAGTTTAAGAGATTTAACTTAGGGGGAGAGTGCAATATTCTTAGGTTGATCATAATTGATAAAGGAGAATTAAATTAGGGCGAGTATTTAATTTCACTGCATTTAAATCTTTGATATTCTCTATGCATTTAATGTTTGCTTAAGTGTACAGGAATTCTATTTAGGGGCAACCTTTCATCGGCAAAGCTATTCTTCCCTGGGTTTTCGAGTCAAGCTTGTAATTTTTTTTTTTGGGTGGGATGTTTTTTAGCCTTGTAGAGGTTGACGGCCCTTTAGGATTTTTGTTTATGTTTTTGTCCCGGAATAGCCAAAGGGGAAGATTTGTAAGGACACAAATTTCCAATTGAGTCTTATGTAGTGTTGGATCAATTTCACACAAAACCATTTGAGTCATAGGATAGAAGTTTTCCCTTTCAATCCTATGACGTGTTTGAGGAGTTGAAGATGTAGCGGCCCAGAATTTAAAAGCTTCATCATTGCCGATTTTCGTGCCAAGTTTCACGTCATCAACATGTGGATTCTAACATCTCGTAAAGGTATGAATGCATTAATATATATATATATATAGGACCTTGGAAATTTAATTTGGGTGTTAGTATTTTTTTGTTACTTTTTTTTAATTCATAGTTCTAAAGATTTTGTTCTCTGACACCTTTCTGTAGAAAAATCATATCAAATTCAAAAAAAATCAGAAAAATACGAAACTGGCGGCCACGCATTCATATCAAAGTTCTCAATAACCATGGCCTAAAATATCATTATAAATGTTCTTCGAACAATCTCGTTCGAACGAGATTTTAAACAAAATTTTAGTTTAGCCAATTTTTACCAGTTTTCATTTTTAACCCCCCACTACTTTGTACCAATTTTAATATGTGCAGGATGACACTTTTTGCTAAGACTTTTCTTACTTTTCTAAGGGATATTGAGAGAAAACATTCTCTAAGAAAGTTCTCCTTGGTTTTTGTTAAAAATGTTCAATCCTTAGAACAAAATCAAGCGTTTCACACCCATAGTTTTAGTTTGTTTTATTCCATGTTTTTCATATATATATACTTGCTTGGAGTGTTTGGCACCGGGTTCTACTCTACCCTTTTAAGAGTTTTTTTGGGTTTGCTTCTACATCCCACAAAGAAGAAGACTTTGTTTGTTGCGGCGTTCCCACTCGGACAAAGGCTTCGGGTGCGGGTTGACAGTTGACCAAAAGCTTCATTGGAGGATTCCAAGGTTTTGATGGAGTTCGGGATTGTCATTAAGGCTAGGGTCGTCCGAGGTTTTTCCCATTTGAGTTTTCCTCGTGCATCGTGGCGTAGTGGTTTGTGATTTATTTTATCTTCCTATATCACCTAGATGAATGCTTAGGACTAAACGATAAAATATGGTTTAAATCACTACCCATGCTTAATTTGGAACTAAAATTAATTTCGGTAACATTTAATTAATTAAGTTCAAGTCATTTATTTTAATTTGATAAAATTTGGTTTGGCCTATGTAGAAAAATGAATTAATCTTGTTAGGCAAATTTTTGGACTTGGATTGAATTAAGTTGTTTAAGTGAAAATTAATTTTTGATTAATTTAATGACACTTTTAGTTTAGTTTATTTTAATTTTAAGGAAATTAAATTTAAAATTTGTAGTTTGTATTGTGTTGAACCATTCTATTCTGCATTAAAGGAAAGTTAATTTAAAAGAATTTTTAAAATTTAGGGGCTTTCGCACCTACAACTTATGTATCCCATGGGGTGTTGGTACCTCTCTTTGGGAAACTCGATCATTGTTTAAAATTTTCATCCCTTAATGCCCACTTTTAATCCCCAAATAAGTTTGTATAAATCAATTTCAGTAATTGACAGCCCAAAGAGAACACGATAACTTTTCACTGGTTACTTTCATTCCTGATGGGGTGTCCATGCCACTTAATGCCCAACTGTAATCCCAAAATGAGACTATACTTGTCAATATAGACAACCGGGAGCCCAATACAACCATGGTAATTTTCCAGGGGTGACTTTTGTGGCCTATGGAGTGTTCATGCAACTCTCCACCAACTTGGTCGTTGTTTTGAGTTTTAGCCCCTTAATTCCCACCTTTAACCACAAAACGAGTAAATACTAGTTAATTCGGCAACCAAGAAACACGAAGAGGACGCAATCACTTCCCACGGGTTACTTTTATGCCCCGTGGTGTCCGTGCCTCTTAATCCCCAATTACACCTAAACTACTCTTCCTAATGTTTTAAAAATCGGTCAAGGCGAATCACGAAAAAATCGCCTTGAGGCTTATTAAGACTCAGGCTTGCGCCTCATGCTGCAGAGGCACAAAAATTAATTGTTGTTCTTCTTCCATCACGAACTCTGTTTCTTTGTTAGTTTAATATATGTCGACAATTAGTATATATATACATACTTTGAATATAGTGCTACAATTAATTATATTTATTTCATTTAATGTATATATTATGATTATATATACGTACTAATTAAGTGTATATATATATATATACACACACACACACACACACATAATAATTGTCTGTATTTTTTTTAAATTCACTGTGTTTTAAAGGTTAAAGAGATCTTCATTGTTCTAAAACTGCACTTAACTTAAAAAAATATTGTTTTAATCTACTAACTCTTACTCTTTTTTCCTTTTTGTTTTAAAATTGCCCTCAAGTTATATTAATTACTATTTTAATCTAAAAGAATTTTTTTAAAAAATAGCCAATATTTTATATTATAAAATAACCAATATGTGAATGAAACTAAAAAAATGATTTTATCAATTGGATTTTGGATAAGTTAATTTATTATCATATTATAAACTTAACAATACTTAAATGAACAAAAAATTGATTTGGCATTGATTGATTTATTATCATATTGTAATATAACCAAAATGTTAAATTGATTTTAGGACATTATTGTTAAAAAATCATCACGGGGGAAAAATCTTTAACTATGTGAGAAAGTCCTTAAAAATGTTTTTATAGTTTTAATAATGCCAGAGACTTAATGGCTTGATTTATATAATAAATTATCACACACAAATCCAATTTTGACCAAATTTTATCTTAGACTAAATTAAATGTGCATATGAGATGTTGTACAATTTTAAATTAACAAACCAAGCATTCAATCAATACATAGAGATGAGGAAAAATCCCTTTAGAGGGAAAAACTTATATTCAACACTATAAAATAATTGTCAGACACAATCGACTTATAAACAACTTAGACCGACTAACTATGTCACACGGAGTCTTCAATCCTTCTACAATAATGGCACAGTCCGTACCGCCCACCGGAAGTATTCTTCCCTCAGTATCCACTAATCAACCTTTTCTTTTCCAGTACTGAAACCTCAATTTCACAGTTTAGATGTACAGATTTCACTACACAAAGTTTTTATTACTATAATCGTTCTTCTTGTCTTGGTAAAGTGATCTTCATGATTTCATGGGGTTTGAAATGATTATAAAAGTGTTTAATCACAAAGAGAACTCAAAAACTTGTTCAAATATGGTAAAATTGGAATTCTTAAGAAGTTTAATTCCATGCATCCTATTTATAAGAAGGTTTGTTATAAAAGGATAAGGATGAAAGATTTAGATTATAACTAATTATAAATAAAATCTCGCCTAGTCGTTCGAACAAAAGGGTACCTTATGCGAATGACTTGCCTGTTTTTGTCTGAACAGGTACCTAACGAGACTTCGAACGAGATTCTACAGAATGCCAAAAATGGTTCGTTCGATCTAAAATGGATCTCATTCCAACAACCCTGACAATCTCGTTTGAAAGAGATAGTTAGCTTGTTATAAAGAGGCGACAAATTTTCCAAAATAACTTCTTTAAAAAATTTAAAACCAATTTTGAAAAACCAACTTCTATAATAATTCTAAGACCCCTGAAAGATAAATTTAACATTTCACCAAATGAATCCATAACTTCTTTTAAGGTTATTGAGACGTATTATTCTTTAATATTTTAAATATTTTTTATGTTTTTCTTCAAATCCAGAGAAGTCATATATGTGCAACGTAGGTGTAATAGGATATGAAAAAATAAATTAAAGATGAACATTTATTAAACTCTTTTACAAATCATCCCCTTTGGATATTCCGATAGAAAACACACATCGAAGCCTAATTGTATCATAAAACTAAAGAAGTAAGTACCCTCCCAAATTAAGAAACGAAAGTAATTTTTGTGCAAGTCTTAAAATGCAATGGAACTTTGTGTTAGGTACATTTTTATTCATCTTGTGTGAGCCCAAGAGATCATCATATAGGCAAAAGATCATACACATATAAGACGAATAAAATACCGTGATGCATACGAGTTTTAATAGAAAAATAAAACTCCCCATCAATTTGTTCTCCTTTTTTTTCGGTAATAGACAAAGGAGTGGAAACTAGTCATAAAATATAAGCATTGCATCAAGAAGAAAGATATTATCACAATAATAATTAATAATGCACAAGTACTGATAATCTCAAAAGGCAACATGTTATCCAATGATTTTTAAAAAAATTATTTTTCAAATATAAAGTATAAAATATACAAATACAATACACCGTGGAATAACATTAAAATATTCGAATTATGAATGCAGAATGAAATTGTGTAAATATTTTCCATAGTCAAATGAACATACACATTCATAACAAGTGTGCACGAAGACCTCAAACACTTCTAAAGAAAGTATGTAAAGTCTACCTTAGGTGTAAAGATTGTGAACTCATATGACATCGACTCAACTTAATCAACACGTCATGAACATAAATGATTCTCACACCAATAATGCCAAACTATTTAATATTTTTCAACAAAGTTCGTTGTGAAAATCCCTTGATCTTAAACTTTAACTCCCCCAAACTCTCATATATTAGGAATTTACTCTCAATTTTTGATGAAATTAATGATCATGTGTAGTGAAGCATCAATGAATCTAAAATAATTGGCTTGACACTTTTATTTTTATGTGGCTCTAATCTTTTTGGAATCTCTTATGCAAATGGTGGTTTTTAATGCAAAGAACATTTTGATTTTTCGTAGTATATTTTTATTTTTCGTAGGCCTTTTCCGTTGCTTAACATATAACAATATTTTTTGGAAAAATAAATGAAATTTAGGCAATGGTTCTTACATGCACAACTGGTCTCTTTTTACATGTGGTTCGTTACTAAGCAAAATTAATATGAGAATATCATATTCGACAAATGACAAGTAGTTCAATGTTAAAACAAGTTTCTGCTCACTGATCAACTTAATGAATCCACACATTATTAAGCAAAGTAACGAAACAAAGTCATTTCTCAAAGCACTGCGAAAAAGTCAAGAGAATGGATGGTGTGAAAGGGTGATCCAAAAATCTTAAATGTTTATCCATATATGGTTAAAAATTGAAATGCAAAAATCTATGTGTCTTTTTCAAAACATTTATCAAAATAAAAGTTTTTTCATTTTTTCATCCTTCTCCTAATAACTGAAAATATTTTTGTACTTTTCATACTTTTCCAGAAAAACAAAACTCTTTTTAGAATTCTTTGATATATATCAAATCAAAAAATCATATAAGGGTCTGTTTGATAGCTTTATAATTCCAGGGCAAATTAAAAAAAAGGTAAATTTTTTTGAAATTTTATAGCTTTTGGGTTGTTTGATAACCTTAATTTTCCTTGAAATTTGTTTTGTATGTACAACACCCCTTAAGCACAATTTGCTACATTTGGGTGAAATTCTATTCATTTTTTTTTGTGGGGGGGGGGGGGGGGGGGGGGGGCAACAGGTTTTTGTTTGCCACCTTTGGGTGGCAAATCACTCAAAATAATATTTTTTTAACTCTATATATATTTCATAAATATATATTATTCATAAATTTGTAATATATATATATATATATATATATATATATATATATATGTATGTACGTATATATTCGTATATATTTCGCATATTTATAAATATTTCATATATTCATATATTTCGTACATTTATATAATTCATATATTTTAATATTTATTTATATTTTTTATTTTTATTATATTTCATATATTTAATATATTCCCTATATTTACATATGTCATACATTTAATATATTTTGCATACTCGTATATTTCATATAATTAATATACGTACAGTTTTTATATTTACTTCATATATATATATATATATACATATATACATATATATACATATATATACATATACATATATATATATATATTTACATATATATATATATATATATACATATATATATATATACATATATATATATATGTATATATATATATATATATATATATATATATTGATTGTAATGCTCTCCAACAAACCTCATTAAACTTACCTATAAATATACTTATTTTTTTAAAATAGTAAAAAAATTAATTTTGACTTGATATTTTTTATATGAACTCATGATATTTCAATGTGTCCCTGTAAAAATATTCCACTCAAAATAATGTGTTTTGTTATTCTTAAAAAATAGGTAAAAAACTGACAGTTTTAAAGAGTAAAAATTGTAAGTTTTTTTACTTATTTTTTTAAAATAACAAAAAACATTATTTTCTGTTGAGTTTTTGATAGGGGCATACTGAAATATCATGAACCTATATAAAAAATATCATCACAAATTTTTTTATTATTTTAAAAAATGGGTATGTTCATAGGTTTATTATTATAAGGTATGTTGGACAGCCTGACTGTATATATATATATATATATATATATATATATATATATATATATATATATATATATTTCGTAAATAAATTTTCCACATTTATATCTATTTTCCAGCTTTTTGATACAAAGTGTGAAAAATTGATGATTTTTCAACTTGTATTAAGAGAACCGAAATTGGAAAATATTTATTTGCCTTGGAATTGTTTTCCCTAAAATCAAATGCCCTGGAATCATTTACATTTTTCCAGTTTTCTATCTAACGGACCCTAAGTATAACTGTAATATAATCTAGTAATAGGAATGTGAGATATAAACGTCATAGTCACCCTATTCTAGAATCAAGTCCCAACCTCAATCATTAGTTCTGGAGGAGTTATCGAAAAGAAGTGACATCCTAAGAAATTCCTCCCTCAAATTTTGTGAAGTTTTGACTAAATACTCTACTTGCTCCAAAAGACTATCAAAATATCTATGGTGATGTGCTGGATCATTCGGGATGACATGGGTACGAGGGTGTGCAAGAACATATGTAGGAACTCGTGTGGAGGCATACCAACAAACATACATTTAAGAAACTCTCCCTGACTTACAATAAAACTCTTTAAGGTGAAATTTTTGTTTGGAATGGGTACAAAGATAAATGGGATTCGTACAACCTTTCTCAAAACGTATAGGAGGAGCTCTTCTTGCTAGGTTAGGTCACCTTAGTGGGTTAGGTCGAGGGCCATAAGGATCCATCATTAACTACGAATTTGGCTTGGGTGCAGCTTTAGAAGTGGATGCACTAACATATCCTATTCCTTTTCTTTTAATGTTACCTAACAAGGAACCGAAGAGCATCTTTTTAACCTTTATATATATGTCCTCTAAATTTACCTTGACCTCCCAAGCACATTTGAGATCACTCTTGAGTTGGGATATACGGGGTTAATATTTTTAACGAGTCTCCTATAAAGATTCAAGATTTCTCATAAGACTGGCCATAGTGTTGGTCAAATCGGTCTTCTCCCTACCTAAAACAATCAACAACTCACATAAAGAAATTTTCACCTTCTCGAGTTGATTCACCGGCACCTCACACTCTCTCAAGACTTTCACCTCCGTCTCCAAATCTGACATCCTAAGAGACATATTTATCAAGCTTTTTCATTTTTAAAGTCTTCATGTAAACATCACTAAAATCTTTTTATAGATGACCTTCTCCCTCACTCAAAATTTCTTGCTCACTCTCACTCTCTCTAGAATGATTCAAAACATCGTTGAGGCTTTCACATTTAGAAATGTCCTCATCGATGTGGGACAGACTATAATTACTCACGTTACTATCCATGAGCACAGAATTTAGAATGTGGTGATTCATTCTCGGAATCTTCCAACATGACGTCACTATTGCTAAGAGTGGCCTTATGTGCAACTTTCTTTCTCCGTCTCTTCGGCCTAAAGGAACACTCATGTACCTTATGCCTTTTTCCCTCACATTTATAGTATATTATCTCATCTTTCTCACAAACATTCTTCCCCCATTCTTATTTTAATTTTCTCAAAAATATTTTCTTTGAATTTTCTTTTAAAAATTTTGTGATTTTTTTTAAATTGTTTGCAAAAAGGGCTAAGTTTCCTAACTTAAAATCAAACTCAGATTGAGAATCACAATTTTTTTCTCCGTTTAAGATTTCAAAGCAATCTCTATTTCCTTATGTTTAAAATATTTAGGAAACATATCTATCACATACGTTTTAAGGTCTCTTACGACATCTTCTAACCTAAGAGTATTTAATATCCCTAACAATTTAAGCACGATAACCTTAAGAATAAAGAGAGCAGGAAGAGATCTCAAAATTTTCTTAGCAACTCTCATCTTAGAAATTTTCGCACCCAAATTAAAACTAGAATTTACTATGTCTAACAAACGTTCATAGAATTTATTAAAGGTTTTAGACTCATTCATAACGGTGGTCGAATTTTGGAGCTTAAACGCTTTTACTGCATTGGTACCCTCGTGAGTATGTTGGAGGATCTCCTAAGACTCTTTAGATGTGGTGCACTTCATAATGTAGTAGAACTTGTCAGAGGTGACGGCTCCTAAAATAGCACTTAAGCCACGAGAGTTATAACTACTCCATTTAAATTCATCCTTTGTAAATGCAGTGATGGGTTTATGACTTTCGACATTTTTGTTAGTCATAGTAGGTGGTGTTCACCCATTTTCACATACAAGCCAGTCCCTTGCATCAATTTCTTTAAAGCATACCTCATCCTAGATTTTCTATTTTACAAATTATCAAGCCCTCTCTTATACCAATTTGAGAATGCAAGAGATTCAATGGATTCATTTGCAAAATAAATTGTCACACACAAATCCAATTTTTACCAAATTTTATCTTCGATTATATTAGGTATGCTTATGAGATGTAGTCCAATTTTAAATTAACAAACCAAGAATGAAATCAATACACATAGATGACAAAAAAAAAATTATAAGGAAAAACTATATTCAACAATTCAAAATAATTAAAAACACAATCAACATACAAGCTACTAAGACTGACTAAGTATGATGTGCAGAGTCTTCAATTCTTCAACAACAACGACACAATACAATACCGCTCATAAAAAACAGTCTTGCTTTGGCGTCCACCGATCAACCTTTTCTTCTTCAGTAGCGAAATCGTAGTTTCACAATTCATCTGTAAAGATTTCTCTCCATAAAGGTTTTTATGCTAGAAAACTTCTTCTTGACTTGGTAAAGTGATCTTTATTATTCCAAAGGGTTTTGAATGATTATAGAAATGTTTGATCTCAACGAGAACTCAAAAAGTTATTTAAAGATAGTAAAAATGGAGTTCTTAAAAGTCTCAACCCGTGCGTCCTATTTATAAGAAGGCTTGTTATAAAAGGATAACGGTGAAAGTTTTGGATTATAAATAATTAAAAAATAAAATCTTGGTCGGCCGTTTGAACGAAATAGGTACTTCGTTCGAATGACATGCCTGTTTTTGTTCGAATAGTTATCTAACGAGACTTCAAATGAGATTCAAGAGAAGGGAAAATAATGTTCATTCGATCTAAAATGGATCTCGTTTGAGTTACCCTACCAATCTTGATCGAGCGAGACGGTCAACTCATTCTAACGAGGCGACGAATTTTCTAAAAACATTTCTTTAAAAACTTTAAGACCAATATTGAAAAAACCAACTTCTATAATAATTCTAAACCCCCTAAAAAGATAAAGTAAACATTTTACCAAATGAATCCATAACTTCTTCTAAGGATGTTGAGACGTACAATTCATTCATCTTCCAAATGTCTTCAACTTTGTCTTTGAATCCAGAGAAGTCATGTAGGTGCAGTGTATGTGTAATGGGATAGGCCAAAATAAAATAAACATGAGAAATTATAAAACTTGCGCTTACAAGTTTTATTTTATATTTATTTGTTACTTTATTTTTATGGTTCTATTAGTATTTTTTTAATATTATTTTCCTCCTTTTATTTTTTGGGGTGAGGCTTACCCCTCTATACACCTCGAGGCTTACGCGGAACCTCGTAGGAGCCAAAATGCCTCGCACATTGTCTCTTCCCATTAATTATAACAAAATTAGAGACTATAAATGATGTTAAAAACATAAGTTTTTATACAAAAGAATCATATAAGATCCATATACCACATATGATTATAAGCAGTAACTTTTGAAAACAACAAATGAATAGAAATTATAAAGAACACTAACACTGAATATGGATGGGCTAATCCCATGTCTAGGAGAACCAGATGCAGGATGGCATTACCCCCCATATAAAGTTTAATCCCATGTCTCGAATTTGAAACAACCCATAGCTTGGGTGAGGGTACTTGCCATTGCACAAGGTAATAAATGATAAAAGGGTATTATAAAAGAATTAGCGGCCAACAAGGAGGACATTTCACAGGGAGAATCCCACCACCATTTTACTATAGAATTAACTACCACTAGTAGTAATACATAAGATGCACGAGTAAGAGCAAGTATTACACATATTACTAAGTTACAAATGATGGTAAAATAAATTGCAAGTAGTTAAAATTTATTATTGGATATTTAGTCTATGCATACACCAACAAATTGCATACAAAAGAAAAAACATGTTTGTAATACAAAAATATTTAAATAATAATATTATGTTATACACAAAATATTTTCAATACAAAACAGGAAAAGATTCAAATCCTTATATTGTAGGTATTATAATAAACTGCAAAAAAAGTACAACACAATGAGAAATATAAATAACTATAATTAGTCTACAAATCTGATATTAAAATTTGAGCTAATCCATACAACATTATGTCAAATTACACGCATAAAAAAGCTTAAAAATAGAGTTTTTATCCATTTAAATCATTACATACAACATTATATCAAAGTGAAATTAACCTAAATTGGACAATCCCATAGTGATATTTACCTAAATTGGAACCCTTACTTCTGGAGGGCTTAAATAATATATCCTTACATATTATAATATGCACAGAGAAGGATAGCCTAGATTTATGTAAATATTATAACATAATAAAATTAACACACATAACCCGATTATTAATTGTAATATTACAGCATATTTACATGAAACTTCACATACTAATGAAAAAATACCTAATTAACTCCAATTGCCAACAAAGTTAATTTAACCAACCAGTAAAAATAAATGACCATCATTTTATTTACGGACCAATATGCTCTTAAAAGCCTTAATTTTAACATTATCCCAAATAAACATAACAATAAAGCTTAATCTAAACATAAAGCTAATCACAAAAACATGAATCGAAATTGAAAAAAAAATATATAGATTGGATTATTACCTTTAGAAGTCCAGGTTGGTAGAGAATGCAAAAAGACCGAGTTCTAAATGTTCTTTCAACACTCAAAGGACCATTCAAGTTGTTAAAATTAAAGAATTACTCTGTAGGAACCTTTGTATAAATGTGTGTGTATATGTATGTGTTTGTGTGGGTGTTTGAGAGAGAGATAGTTCTTACCGCAAGTACCTACAAAAGAGCTTGTTGACCATAACCATACATGGTTGTACTAACTTCAATTTGTATCCATATCTGGCCTCCCCATTTCATTGAACTTCTACTACAATAATGCCAATAGAAATAGAAAATGATAGACTCAAGGCGATGAGAAAATTATAGGAATAGGAGGAGGACTATGGAAATCAAAGGATGACGACGGGATCAGGGGTGATTTTGGACAAAGTGAGTAGTTTGGGAGGTTAGGTCATCTAGGGAAAGGAAAGTTCCCTATTTTAGATTAGAAGGAAAGATTCCGCCAATTTTCCCTATACGCGCATCAAATTTTTTTCGGAAAAAACTGTCATATATAGTATACTTATTTGATATGCATTACCCTTTTTTAAAATTAAAAATAGTCATAAATATATCATTAAATATGATTGTTATATTTTAATTGTCATATAAAATATTAGTAACAAATATATAATGACAGTTTATAAAAGAAATATGTTATATAAGTTATAGTACTATACTTTTAATAACATTTTTTTTAAATGTCTTAAAGTCATATTTTTAAATTGTCATGAAAATGTATTTTTACTTAATGTCGCTTTGTGTCCTAAAGGGACATGGTTAATCAAAAGTGTATTCCTTGTCCATAACAAGCATGTTAGCCTATGAAAATAAAGATATTTCAAGTCTAATTATGCAATACTTATAGTAGTTAAAAGAGACTTAAAATGAATGATAAAGGTGATATAAGACTAATAAACTTTTCTATGCATGTCTAATGGAATCTAGTTGGAATGACAATAATTAGTTTTTCATCAAAAATTTCTATAACTACATTGACAATGGGAAAAGGTTGAGACATAGGGACGTAGATGTTGCAGCTGTTCAAAACTACTTCTATAAAATGTAGGATAAAATTTTTAATTTCTACTATTGCGTGGATTTTGATAGTGAGGGAAGGAAGAGGAATTTGTTTTGGTGGATGCAAGAAGTAGCGAGACGCATGAGGAGTTTGGGGATGTTATTTGACACGTCATACTTGACCAAAAAGTAAGACATGACCTTTTCTCCTTTTATTAAGGGGAATCATCACGGTTCATCAATATTGTTGGGATGTGGGTTGATGTCGAGTGGTGATACATATACATTTACTTGGATTTTTAAGTCATTGATTTCTTGCATGAATGATAAATCTATCCATACAATAATAACAGGCGAAGATGAAGCCATGAAAGATGATTTTGAAATTATCTTTCCAACCTCGCGACACAAGTGGTGCTTGTGGCACGTTGTGAAGAAATTGTCAGGAAAATTAAAAATGGTATTCCAGATATGAGTCAATAAAAAATTCTATAAAATGAGCAGTATCATTGAATTCAAAAAAAGTTAGAAGATTTTAATTGGAAAATTTAATCTTGAAGATAATGAATGGTTGAGCAAGTTTTGTAGCGAATGGCATCAATGGGGTCCCGATTGTGTTAATGATTCAATTTGGAGGGGATATCTGCCACTCAAAGAAGTGAGAGCATGAAAGCCTTCTTGGATGGGTATGTAACTTCAAATAATACTCACAAAAACTTATTCAACAATACGAGACTACACCAAAATATGCGTTTGGTCATGACACGCTAGTTACAGACCAAGACCATGACTAGTTGGTCATGACCCAAAGTCATGACCAGTACCATGAGCATAGGCTTTCGTAACCTACGCTGGAGATGGTCAAGGTCTAGGTCCATGAATAGGTTAGGTTACGACTATGGTTCGTGACCAGTGCGTGACCATTATGGAAAAAAAAATTCTCCAAACTTTCCAACAAATGTGGTCAGGGTACTTGACCGTGACCATGTCTGCCAAAATTCCCTTAAACAGTGATCACAATTTTGGTATGTGACCATTTTAAATTGGTCACGAGAGTGGCTCATAGTCATGGGTCGTGACAAGTCCAGTTATGATGACATGGTTATGGATGATGACTTGGAAAAAGAGGGTCACGGCATGTCATCATGACCCTGAGTTGTGACCATCCTCATTATATATAAATCCACCAAACCCTTCAGCCATTTTCATTAAAAACACTCCTCTCTCTTTCCCTCAAGCATTCCCCCCCCCTCCATCTCTCTCTCTCTCTCTCTCTCTCTCTCTCTATATATATATATATATATATATATATATATATAAACAGTGTACATGTGTGTATGTGTATGTGTATTTGTATGTGTATGTGTATGTGTATGTGTATGCATGCATGTGTGTATAGGCACATGAATATATATATGTGTGTGTATTTAACTAATTTAAAATTTTCAATTCTTAAACCCTAATTATTGGAAAATTTGTCTATTTTTTAAAAACTAATTTAGTGGAAAAATACCCTAAACCTTATTTAATAAATCCTAATTTAAAACTAACTTAGTGAAAAAATACCCCACTCTATTTACTAAACCCTAGTTTAGTGAAAAACTACCCTAATCCTTATTTATTAAACCCAAATTTATGAACCAAATTGATGATATTTACTATGAAATATTGTTACTATTGGTATATGTTTTGTCATACAGATGATAGAAGGAGCATGGGATAATTTTTGGTTGTTGGTTTGGTCGTTGGATAGTAATGTTAGATATCTTTGATTGATAATACACATAGACTTTCAAACTCTCTCATAATAAACCCTAACAAAATGTGCCTTAATACTTACGACTAGTTCTTGTTTGGATTTCACCTCGGTGAGATCCAACATGAATGGGATTAGGAGAAAGGTAGTGATAAATTAAAACCTTAATGAAACTAATACACCCTTATACCCCATATGTTAAAATAAGATAAACTTAAATTGGATTGATTGAAAAAGAATAACAAGTTAATGATTAATTAAAGCCATTATTTGTAGGACTCATATTCACGCCCTCATGTATTTTTCTTAGGAAAAATGAGGCGTGGTGATAATTACTGACAACAAGAGTACCATAGGTTACAACTGGACCGAAATTATACCTCTTTCATTAGTGCAGGCTATTTAATGGGTACTCCTATTTATAGGTGTGGGAATAAGAAGATCAATCATTTAATTAACTTGAAAATCATGGAGTTCATCCCTAGTAAGAGTACTTATTCAATAGTATTTTATTTTCCCTACTAGAAAGACGGGATAATGTTGTAGAGAATATATTCCACTAAATAATCCTGATGTAACCCTGGCCTTGCTTACGCTACTAGAGAAGGAAAAAAAATCACCCATTATGGATACAAATATGTACATAAATCATCGACCTAGACTAGGATGTCTCGCAACATATGCATGTTAAATTAAATTTTGATAATAAGTTAAAGAATATGGGAATGCAATTTCATGACATGGACATTTATACATCAATCATAGATACACTTCCTCGTAGTTGTCTAGGTGCAAAAATTCATAAGTTTCTATGATGAAATTGGGACAACATGTACGTGTATCTTCAACAGGACAAAGATAGTAAATTCTTGTCACACTAAGACTCTAGAATAAATAGAGGCCATTAGCATGTAATACCCCGTATTTTTATGGCTTTTAATTATGAGATTAATTATAACTAATTTCTTTTAATTGTGGATTAATTAAATTAATTTGGGATAATTAATTGGAAATTAATTCGGATTTAAATAACTAGCGAGATGAGAGTTAGTATTTAAATATTAGGACAATGTTGAATATTACTGACTATGTTCGACTGCAATATGTGTGATTTGTATTTAGACGGTTCCTGAGTGAGTAAGAAAATGTGATCCTTACGTGCGTGATGTACATGGATCTGATAGCAGAGTATGCAAGCCCCACAACTTACCCTAGGGGTGCCATATATGTATTTATGTACTGAGAGTGTTATACTTATGTTCTTGTGACTGGTTCATTATTGCTTAGTAAATGTGAATAACTAAGATATTTGAATGGGTTTAGAATGAGAAATTAATGAACACTTGAGATAAGTTATTTCATGAATGCGAATATGGGTTATGAATATAACTTATCTGGATATTAATAGTAGACATCCTATGGTAGAATGCGAAAGATGAAGTAGCACAAACTAGTAAGTTAGCAACATAACTAGGATGGGTTAAGGGCATACGTTAGGTGTGCACATTAGTTAAGAGGTGAGAAACTCGTGTGAGAGTACGCAACTAACATGTTTATAATTTGTGTTGTTTAATTGTAATTTAAACACTTCCTAAACTTTTAAATTGTTCTCACCTCGGGCTCTGACCCATTTTCCTCCAAATCTATTTTGTTTTATAAAAACATTTTTAGGTGCCTAGCCACAGGGACGCCAAGCATAGAAGCTCCATTCTGATGGCGTGCTGTAGCTGCTGTGGAAGCTAAAGGATCTTGGTATTAGACTCCTTCATATTTATCCTTGGTTCCTTCAGAGTCATTTGTATCAGTTAGGGCATGTCGCCCATTCTTATTTAGATATTGAAGTTACAAACTATCATTATTTCAGTTATTGGTTTATTTATTCAAACTCTTGTATTAGGACTTTAGTTTCTCTAGCATTATTATTATTGGAGTGTTTACTCCCGACTCAGATGATTTCATTTCGTTGGTTATTCATGTGAGATTGTTGATGCGATTAATGGTTAATGAATTAATTCTTGGTTATTTGATAACTTAATTAATAAAATTTGACATCTCTCTTTTTAAATATTAGGTGGCTAGTAATTAATTAAATATTTTTTGATAGTGATGCTAAGACTGAACCAACTTGATATTCTGTATTAATTTAATAAATGAGTAGCTACCCGGTATTTAATTACACGAGGTGTCACAAGTGGTATTAGAGCATCAGGTTCTAGTGTCCTTTAGGATCTGTGCGTCTTATTATGCTTCCAGCGTAGCTTTCTTTGATATAGAGCCCTTCGTTGAGGAATGTGGATTTCTTTGGTGAGGTTTATTTCTCATGCTATAATGTATATGATAGTGAATCTTATTTGCATTCGAGTGTGTTCGTGCGCTGAACAATACAGTACGTTATGTGAAGATAGTTGGGCGGACAACCGAAGGCTGAGGTCAGTTGAGGTTACTTGATTTATTAAATAAGGATGACTGTAGTTGAAGTCACCCATATTATGGCATGGAAGTCCAGGATGGTAAAGACGGCTAAGGCACGACTTGTGACTTCTAGAGATAACTATAGTAGAAATTGGGGTCAAATTAAACTCACCCAGCAGGGTTGGATTGGGAGAGAGTCAGACGAAACATTTAAAAGAACTAGCAGTGGAAATACTAGAAATGCGAGGATGGCGTATTGTAAGGACACTTTTCACATGTCCGAAATGTTTCATTTATTTATGTCGTACGCCGCTACATTTGGCACGTCTCCTCACGATCTCACATGACGGCCTCTATCCGAATTCCGGGAATCAAGCATGCATTATCTCCACTAATATGTCCCACATCTGCCTCAATGACTTCACGTTCCAAGATTTTAGGGACTTAATGCAAGTGGTACGCAAGGGAAGTCAAAACAGTAAAAAAAAGACACAATAGGAGAGTTGAAGGGCATTTTCGTAATTTCACATCCATAGTTCGGAGGTCTGGTCAACTAGAAAGTTTAAGATCTCGCCGCAAAGAAGATACTGGAAAAAACGGTACCTCAATCCGAGCTACGGTGAAGGACTTATGACCTTTTGAAGATAGAGAAAATTCCTTAAAGAATGTTGTTTTTTTTGTACGCTGGATAGAATTTTAGAGTTTTAAGAACGTGGGACTCTTCATATTTTTTCCTATAAATACCAACTTCGGGGGAGTTGTTTTTCAAGACTTTAGGAGACGAATTTGAGAGTCCAAATACATCTAGTCTTCATATTTTTGAGTTCCCAAACTCATGGTTTGATTCACATATCATTGCCATATCTTTGTGAATCCTTTAGCAACCCAAGAACACAACTTTGGTTTGTTCAACCCTTGTGGAGGAGACCGTTCTTCTTCTTCATTGCAGCCCTACTGGAAAGGGATAATTCCAGCCGCGACTACAGAATCCGATACCCGAGGGTAATTCTTAGTCAACTTGTATTTTCATTGTAATCCGATTGTAAGCCGTTTTCTTACAAATTATAGTGAAAATAAATGGTTTTGCCCCTGAGGGGGATTTTTCCTTAATTGCATGTGTTTGAATGTTCTTGCGTAGATTATCTATTTATTCAATCACATACTGCTGCATGTTTAGGGTTTGTTTGTGTTAAAAGGGTTTTATATATAATTTGACCATTTGAACGCGAGCACACACGTTCTCAAATTGGTATCAGAGCAGGTTACGCTAATTTATCGCGTATTCCTTTTTCCGCAAATTTTTTTTTCTAAGATATCAATTTTCTGAAAAAATTGATTTTTGAAAAAGTGCGTGTTCAAATGGAGAAGTCATATTATAAAATGCCTGTTTTTGACGGGACAAATTATGCTTATTGGAAAGCCCGTATGAGGTCGGCTTTAAAAGCAATTAATGAACGTGTCTGGATTTTGGTTGAACGAGGGTGGACTCCTCCCACCGTGACTGTTGATAATGTGACCAACTTGAAACCTGACATTTCTTGGTCTGATGAAGAAATTAAATGGTCATCTTTTAATTCTAAGGGTCTAAGTGCTATTTCTGGGTCTGTCACACCTGATGAGTTCAAACGCATAATGACGTGTACCACGTCAAAAGAGGCATGGGATGTTTTACAACTCACCCATGAAGGAACTAATGTTGTGAAAGAGTCTAAGTTGCAAAACTTGACAACTCAATTTGAAACAATCACCATGCATGATTCTGAATGCTTTGATGAATTTTATGCTAGACTTTCTGACATTGTGAATACTAGTTTTAATCTTGGTGAACAAATTCCGAATGCTAGAGTTGTTAAAAAGATTCTTCGTTCTTTGCCTAAGCGTTTTATCCCTAAAGTCACTCTGCTAAATTCTATGGGTAATTTAAATACGCTAAAATTGGAAGAACTTGTAGGAGATTTGCAAACTTATGAAATTGATATGTTCCCTAAAAATGCTAAATCTAAAGATAAGGGAATTGCTCTTAAAGCCCAAGAGAGAAGGAGTGAGGGGTCAGCTAGAAAGAGGGTAGAGTCATCTAGAAAGAGAGAGACTGACACGTCAGATTCTGAGTGCGATTTTGACTTAGATGATTTGGCTCTTTTCGCAAAAAATTTCAAGAGGATTCTCAAATTTAAGAAAAATGGCAATTTTAAAGATAAAAAGAAATTTGAGAAAAATAAGTTTGAAAAGAAAAATGAAAAAGTTTCCAAAAATCCTCCTCTGAAAGAAAGTGAGAGATGTTTTGAGTGTGATGGTAGGGGTCATAGAGCTTTTGAGTGTGCTAATCGTCTGAATAGAGAGAAAGGGAAAGCTGTTCTTAATGCTACCCTTAGTGACGACAGTGAGGTCGAGACGGTGGATTCTGGAGATGAGTCACCGCATGAGTGTAACTTCACCGCATTCATGGCCATCCAAGTGAGCACTCCTAGTTCTCCTCACGACGTTGAGGATGATGCTTCACAGGGACACCTCGACAGTGAGAGCGATGTGAGTGAGGGGGAGGATGACACAAGTGAGAGCGAGAGTGATATACAACGCGCCTACGCTGAGTTATATTCTGAGTCTTTTAAAACTAAAAAGCGTAACAAAGCGTTAGTTCTTAAGATCACTTGCCTAGAGGAAGATTTAAAGAAAGCGAGAGAAAGAGAGTTCTCCACCTGCACCGCCCTGAGAGAGAGAGAGTCTACATGTGTCGAGAATGAGAATTTGTTTAGAGAGAGAGAGAGTACTCTAGAGAAAGAGAGAGGGGACTTGATCAAGCAAGTGGCTAGTCTTACCAGTCACCTCCATTCCTCCGTGGAGACTCGGAAGAAACTTGAAGCCCTTGTTGCCCAGCTGACTCATGATCTTGAGAAAGCACGGTAAGTCAAGGTACAAATCGAGGACAGATCTGGGAAGATGGGAAAGATGCTCCTCGGCCCCGCTTTAGGTTTTGGTGATCATCAAGGAATTAGATATGATGGTGCCTCCACGTCCCAAATTGCACCTGGACCAGTTCCTGAGTTTACTACAACTCCTTATGGTCACCGTAAAAAACCTCGAAGGAGAGTTCGACCTAGAAAAGCAAACCGAGGTCCGCCTTTGACAGTGCTCTTTTGTACTTATTGCAAAAGAAAAGGCCACCTTAGGGAAACTTGCTATAGCATGGGTCGGACACGACGTACTACTGCTCCACCACGTCATACTGATGAGTTTTCTAGTCTGAGAGAGCGAGTTGAGTTCTTAGCTGCCACGACTCAGAGTTTAATGGAAGAATTCCGACGGATGTCTTTGCCGTTAGTGAATGCTTCTCACATTCCAGCTAAAATCAACAACAACAAAGGCAAACAAAAGGTCACCTCGACTTGGGTACCTAAGAAAGATAAAAAGGCTTTTGTTGTTCATGTTGCTCTCAAAGCACATAATACCTCTCAATGGTATTTTGATAGTGGGTGCTCCAGACACATGACAGGTGATGCCTCATTTTTTACTACTCTTGAGGATTATCAAGATGGCAGAGTCACCTTTGGAGATGGGAGTAAGTCTAGCATTATAGGACGAGGTACTATCGAGTTAACTGGTTTTCCTAAGCTAGAAATTGTTTTGTACGTCAAAGGTTAGAAAGCAAACCTTCTAAGCATTAGCCAGCTGTGTGACACTGACCTTGCAGTAAAGTTTGACCGGGACGCGTGTAAAGTCTACAATCAAACCGGTAAACTATTGATGCAAGGGGTGAGGACCGAGGATAATTACTATGGGACTGAGCCCACATCCTCACTTGTTTGCAACAGCGCCACGATCACTCCTATGGATCTGTGGCACCAACGTCTAGGTCACGTGAACGTTAGAGATCTTAATCGTTTAGCTAAAAAGGACCTAGTACGTGGCTTACCATCTCTTGGAAAGTCAACTTCGACCGTTTGTGGACCCTGTCAGTTAGGAAAAAAAATTCATAGTCCTCATAGGAAGTTACATTCCATTACCACCTCTCGTGTTCTGGAGTTGATTCACATGGATCTTATGGGTCCCACTCGTACTGAGAGTCTAGGTGGTAAGAGGTACATCCTCGTGATGGTAGATGATTTCTCCAGATACTCCATTGTAGGTTTTATGAGAGAGAAATCCGATACTGTAGATTTCTTAACGACCAAGTGCCGTGTCCTGCAAAATCAACACGGTGTCACTATTAACAGAATACGTAGTGACAACGGCACTGAATTCAAGGAAGCAAAGGTTAATTTGTACTGTGATAGCCTTGGGATCAAACATGAGTTTTCTGCTGTGAGAACTCCTCAGCAAAATGGGATTGTTGAGAGAAAGAATAGAACGATCCAAGAGATGGCTAGATCTATGCTTCTAGGTCGTAAAGTTTCTAGGAGATTTTGGGTAGAGGCAGTGTCTACTGCATGCCACACGGTGAATAGGGTGTATCTGCGTCCACACACACTTCACACTCCTTATGAGTTGTGGACTGGCAAGAAGCCCAACCTGGCATATTTCCGTGTCTTTGGGAGTAAATGCTACATCCTACGGAATAAAGAGCAATTAGGAAAGTTTGACTCCCGAAGCGACGAGGGAATATTTCTAGGATATTCATCGAATAGCAGAGCGTACCGGGTTTTTAACCTGAAGAGCTCTAAGATTATGGAATCAATAAACGTCACCGTGCAAGATGACGAACCTCCGACGGTTATTGATCCTAACCTTCAGTGTGAGGATGAGAATTGTTCTGACAGTGATTTACATGTTCCTCTCTCACACTCTGTGGACCCTACTCCTGTGTTAGGGGACACACCTGCTTGGGTTCGCAAGAGTCATGATCCTTCTGCCATTGTTGGTGATCCCACTCTAGGGGTCAAGACTCGTGCTTAACTAGAGAACGTTGTTAGCCATCTTTGCTACACGTCCAAAGTCGAGCCCAAGAACCATAAAGAAGCACTCAAGGATGAACACTGGATATCTGCTATGCAGGATGAGTTGCTTCAGTTTAAAAATAATGATGTCTGGGAACTTGTCCCCTGACCTAGTGAGATTAATGTGATAGGTACCCGGTGGATTTTTAAGAATAAAATGGATGAAAATGGTACCATAATCCGAAATAAGGCTAGGTTGGTCGCTCAAGGCTACACACAGATAGAGGGTGTAGACTTTGGGGAGACATTTGCTCCTATTGCGAGGCTTGAGTCCGTCCGTCTTCTGCTCGCCATCGCATGTCATCTGCGCTTCAAGGTGTATCAGATGGATGTCAAGAGTGCCTTTTTGAATGGCATTCTACAGGAGGAGGTTTATGTGGAACAACCAAAAGGGTTTGAAGACCCTCAGCACCCTGAGCACGTCTACTATCTGAGGAAAGCCTTGTATGGTTTGAAGCAAGCACCCCGTGCTTGGTACGAGAGGCTTACTTCTTATCTCTTAGCTCGTGGCTTCAAGAGAGGGGGAGTAGATATGACGTTGTTTGTCAGGAGAGATGACGGTGCTATTTTGGTTGCCCAGGTCTATGTGGACGACATAGTCTTTGGATCCACATGCTCCCAGCATGCTCACCACTTTGAGGAGGAGATGAAAAGTGAGTTTGAGATGAGCATGGTTGGTGAGCTTACATTCTTCCTTGGTCTCCAGGTTCGTCAGCTAGAGGATGGGATGTTCATCTCCCAATCCAAGTATGCTAGAGACCTAGTGAAGAAATTTGGTTTAGACTCCGCTAAGCATGCACGTACACCTATGAGTACCACTACCAAGCTTAGTAAGGACACTTCAGGCAAGGACGTAGAGCAAACCTTATATCGGAGTATGATAGGTAGTCTCCTCTACTTGACTTCCAGTCGTCCCGACATCGCCTTTAGTGTTGGAGTCTGTGCGCGTTATCAGGCATCCCCAAAAGAGTCACATTTACTTGCTCTAAAACGTATTATTAAATACGTAAGTGGGACTCTCTCATACGGGATTTGGTATTTCTTTGATACCGATGACCGTCTGTCCGCCTACTCGGATGCCGATTGGGCTGGGGATGTAGATGGATGTAGGAGCACTTCTGGTGGGTGTTTCTATTTTGGTTCTGCTCTTGTCTCCTCGCTGAGCAAGAAGCAAAATTCCATCTCTTTGTCCACTGCGGAGGCTGAGTACATAGCCGCCGGGAGTTATTGCACACAACTCTTGTGGATGAAGCAAATGCTGGAGGATTATGGGATATCACAGGACACCATGACTATTTCCTGTGATAACACGAGCGCGATACACATATCCTGCAATCCAGTTCAGCATTCGCGCACAAAACACATCAGGATACGTGAGCACTTTATTCGTCAGTTAGTTTAAGAGAAAGTCGTATCCCTGAGTTTTGTTCCTACCGACCGTCAGTTAGCCGATATTTTCACGAAACCTTTAGATGCCCTTAGATTTGAGAGTCTTAGGAAATCTTTAGGGATTTGCACAGTTGACTGAGGGGTTGGTCTATGTCTAGAATATGATGCTTCTTCATGTTGATATCATATGCTTCCTATTGCTAGTCTGTTTTATATGTACCATTACTTTGTTGTACAACTTTGTTTTATTCCTTTTTCTTTTTATATTTCTTTTGAAAAAAAATACAAAAAGATTTTCCTTTAAGAAAATTTTTGAGAAAAGCACAAAAAGATTTTATTTTTTATTTTTCCAAATTTTTAAAAAAATCCAAAAAGATTTTTGTATTTTACTTCTTTTATGGATGAGCATGTAAGATAGCCAAGTCACAACTTCATTCCATTTATCCATGTGACTGTTTGATAGAGATTTGAGAGGTTACATCATTTCATCCATGTGCTTTACATTGATTGGAGTCTTTGAGATGTAATTAGTGATATCTTCCTACATGTTTGACTCCTATATCCTTTATTGCACACATGCACGGCTATATTTGATTATTGCATTTGTCTATCTCATGTTGGCTTGCGTGTTTTCATCTCAATCATGTCTATACAATGTACAATATGCGATAAAACTTGACAAGATTGGAATGCATGTAAAAACCGTTTTGGTGAGACTGTGTGTTTTTGTATAATGGGGAGGGGCTGCGAAAGGTAATCATCTATCCTTTGCGTAAAAGCCACCGTTAAAAAGGACCTAAAAAATGGAGGAATTTTAATATCCGAGGTCCAAAGAGGTTAAAAGAGCCCGAAAAAATTTAAAGGCAATAAAAAGCAATTCATGCCAAATATGGGCCACTTAGGTTTCACCATCAATTCTCCAAAGTTTGAGAATTTAGAATGCCTCTATTCAATACAATATCTGAGGGAGTTTGGTTGGAGAATCTAAACGGGTTTGCACTTCCTTGAAAGTCCTGAAAAAACATAAAATCATTTTGGACGTTATTGGTGTGAAAATCATTTTGAGCTTTGATTTGTTGATTTGATTGAGTCAATATCTTATACTGTCACTCTTTTACACCAAAGGAAGCATTTGAGTTCATTCTCTAGGAATATCCAATATTCATCGTGCACATATGTCATGTTTGTATGCATTGATTTTCCTATCGAATTTTATCACACCACTTCATTTACGCTATCATTGACTTGGTTGCTTTCTGTTTATTCATGGTGTGTTTTTATCCTAGTGACACCCCGAACTTGCTTATTTGATTTATTTATCTAATTTGTCCATTTGGGGACATCATAAAAAGGGGGAGAAAGAATTATCATATTATGGGGGAGTTTGAATTCTGGGGGAGTTTTTGAGATGTTGCTTATGTTTTTATCTTATATTGATATCCATGTTATCTCATTTCAAACTCGATATGTCACTTGGTATTTGCTTTGTCTCATGTGTGTAGGTATGAAGATTGCAGATCTATATGTTGCACACCCTGATGAGAAAAGTTTTGAGATTCCTGAAGAATTAAAGAGCAAACGATGAAGACTATTCATTTGTACCTTTTTCAGTTTTGGGTTCATGGGAGGGTAGATTTGTATAGGCAATTTCATATTTGATAATTCGTATTTCTTATGTATGTACCTGTATAGACATAGGGGGAGATTTGTAAGGACACTTTTCACATGTCCGAAATGTTTCATTTATTTATGTCGTACGCCGCTACATTTGGCACGTCTCCTCACGATCTCACATGACGGCCTCTATCCGAATTCCGGGAATAAAGCATGCATTATCTCCACTAATATGTCCCACATCTGCCTCAATGACTTCACGTTCCAAGATTTTAGGGACTTAATGCAAGTGGTACGCAAGGGAAGTCAAAATAGTAAAAAAAAGGCACAATAGGAGAGTTCAAGGGCATTTTCGTAATTTCACATCCATAGTTCGGAGGTCTGGTCAACTAGAAAGTTGAAGAGCTCGCCTCAACGAAGATACTGGAAAAAACGGCACCTTAATCCGAACTACGGTGAAGGAGTTATGACCTTTTGAAGATAGAGAAAATTCCTTAAAGAATGCTGTTTTTTTTGTACGCTGGATAGAATTTTAGAGTTTTAAGAACGCGGGACTCTTCATATTTTTTCCTATAAATACCAACTTCGGGGGAGTTGTTTTTCAAGACTTTAGGAGACGAATTTGAGAGTCCAAATACATCTAGTCTTCATATTTTTGAGTTCCCAAACTCATGGTTTGATTCACATATCATTGCCATATCTTTGTGAATCCTTTAGCAACCCAAGAACACAACTTTGGTTTGTTCAACCCTTGTAGAGGAGACCGTTCTTCTTCTTCATTGCAGCCCTACTGGAAAGGGATAATTCCAGCCGCGACTACAGAATCCGATACCCGGGGGTAATTCTTAGTCAACTTGTATTTTCATTGTAATCCGATTGTAAGCCGTTTTCTTACAAATTATAGTGAAAATAAATGGTTTTGCCCCTGAGGGGGATTTTTCCTTAATTGCATGTGTTTGAATGTTCTTGCGTAGATTATCTATTTATTAAATCACATACTGCTGCATGTTTAGGGTTTGTTTGTGTTAAAAGGGTTTTATATATAATTTGATCATTTGAACGCGAGCACACACGTTCTCACGTATGCTAGCCAACGAACGTAAAATATCCAAAGGCTTGGTCATATGACGGAGTATGACTAATCGGGAGTAAAAAATTGGGGTAATTTTTTTCTGGGCTCGTTAGAGCGATGTTTCAATGGTGAGAGGCAACCACCACACTTAGAAGTGGAACGCTTTGTCAAGAGAAGGCGCATAAGCATGGTTTGACCATCAGTTCCTTCATTTGATGTTCAGAGTGAGATGCAAATGTTATTATAAGCTCACCCAAGAGGGGCGGACAGAGGTCACTTTGTGAGGATAAATTTAATTATTTAGCTAACCTTACACCAGATGAGGTAGGTGAAATGGAGAAGAGGACATTAAAGGGAGAATTTACACACAAGAAGAATTGTTTGCAGTTCTGGGAAAATTCTGCTTGCACAGCCAATGAAGATTGAAATAAAGTCGCGTTTTGTTAATATTGGGTAAACGATTCCTTGTATGGGGAGATATAAGAATCAAAGAAATTATATAGAGTAAGACTGGGGGAAACGGTGTTGGATAAGCACCACAAGGGGGAGACCCATCCGAGGACCCGTTAAAATGATTCGGATAGATGAATTGTTATCGAGCGATGGTGATTTCAGTAAGAGATGTGGAAACTAGTAGCGTGTTACTTAGGGCCATTAAAGCTAAGGGAACAACAAAGGTAGTCATCAGAGTCAAGACTACCAACGTCCGAGAGAATGACCACCTTAGCATGGCCAGTGTGACCGGAGATAAGTGGAGTATGTGTAGAGGTATTTTGTGGGGAGTAAAACCCGTGCGTTATAAATGTTTCCCGAAGAAAGTATAGGGATAAGGGTATGGTGCCTAGCAAGGGAAATAGTTATTAAAAAAATTCGATTTGGTACGGACTCCTGTGTTAAGTCCAGGAACCATTTGAGCAGCCAGGGCAATTGATAAGATAAAAGTATGAGTTATATCCTCAGATGATGTTATGTGTTGTATATGTCAGGAACGACTTACTTCATTTTTGTTACTGCTATATTAGCATGAGAGTCGAGTTTAGTGAGTATCTCAACAATGTTATTATTTATGTGGATATTTTCCCTAGTATAATGGGGTTACCTTTAGTGTTATCCGCGGAGGATGAATGGGCATATTGATAGTGGTATATATTTGATTGAAATTACTCATTTTAGTGCTGTGTTATACAAGTATGATATTATCCTAATTATGGTTTTATAATATGCTTATACCGCTAGTGTGTGGATATTGCAAGTTTATCGAGGTTACTACCTTGATGCCGGGCTCGCGATTGTATATATATATATATATATATATATATATATATATTATTGAGACTTCGAAAAGTACAATGGTCTTAGATATTTATTCCTGGAATGTGTAGGTACTTTATTGATATAAATCGGAGTGTATTTGATTTACCGTTCAGCGAAAAGATTTATTTGGTTGTTATAATTAACGCTCAGGATGTAGTAATAAGAAGAGTGCATTGTTATATCACCCTTTACAGATGTGGGAGTTAATACACATAGTTGTAAGTCTGGGGACGTGATTTTGAGAACCCCGATTATATTTGCTTGATGTTTATGGAATTTGATTACCATCAATGTTAAGAGATAGTGTCTTTAGAAACAAGTCCTTGTTTAAGTGTAATTGTGAGAAAAGATATAACTTTGATGTTGAGAGACAGGAATATAGGTGTACATGCTATGGACTGAGGGCCTAACGGATTCCGATGACCGAAAATGCTAGGTAGTAGTATATCGGGGGAATTCATTATTTGGATATCTCTTTACGAGACATCCCACGTATGAAATCTAGCGTAATGTTGGTAGTAAGGATACGGTTGGACATTCATCCATGATTTGAGTACCTCGATCGTTATAAAAGTATGTAGTTAGTAGAGTCAGCGGTGTGGTGAGGAAGTACTTTAAATTATGGTTTTTATTAACGCGGGTTGAAGGATTTAATGAGGTTAAGGAGGATTTAGGATTTTAAATTAGGAGGTAATTGAGAATGCCCAAGTGGTGTAGCCACGTTGCAAATGGAGGGGAAATAAAGAGTTTAGAGTATGTATGAAGCATATATGATGTTTAAACCCGTATGCATGGGTTATAAGGGGTGTAGACATCTTGGGTTGCTAATGTAGTAATCGCCGGAAGGAGTGACATAAATGGGTGAAATTATTACTTATGGGATTAATATGACGAAATGGAAGTTCTAGAATGGGTTAAGCGTTGTAAGAGAAGGTGATAATCAGTATACTCATATGAAATCTGAGTAGCACGTCCGAATTTGGTGAAAAGGTTGTGGAAAGCCATTTAAAAAGGGAGCGTCTCTTGAGAAGGCAAATACTTAACTATTATGGACAATTTTGGGCAGAATTTCACCCAATCGAATGTTGAGAGTGGCTTACGTGTAAATAGAGTAAGGATGTTGATAAGGCATAAGAGTCCAGATCTGCATAACGTAGTGAAAGGTGCACGTGTCAAAATTTTGGTATACGTCGAGGGAAGAAGAGGGTTAGTAAGTATCACTTAACGGGAAAAAAAATTATACGTGAAAGTCGGCATTGAAAGGGGTATAGTAAGAAGTAGATCGGTTGGGTAAGATGATCAACCAGATAATTTTGTATCAATCCGTTGGTAAATTTCAGTGATGGAAGAGTCAAGTTGGAAAATTTCCTTGAGGGGTTGCCAAATTATAGATAAGTAACGAGTTCCTTCGAATATGTGGGACAAGTTATTCGAAAGGAGAGAAATTGGTATATCCTTGGGTGATCTACACTATTAGGTAGTGAACACGCCAGTACGTGGTTCTACGCAAAATTTTTCTGAACTAGTATGAGATACCTAAAACCCACCTTCAATATGGGGTATAAGGAAGTAGTGGGAATAATTTTGTTTTGAGAAAGTTGAATCACCTATAGCACGAAGAATAGGTTCAAGGTCATTGACGACTGGTGGAACTATATGAAAGCAATTTTAGATTCATTGCGATCATTTTATTTCCAAAACGGGTATAGCTAATAAGGGAGATATATTGTGGTAATGGGGAGAAGATATTGCCTAATGGTAAAGTTGGGTGAAAACACCCGTATAGATTCATAGTGGACAAGGTGCTTACTGAGGTTTTGTGTGGATAAACCTTATCATTATTTCTCTGGATGTTTATAGGTGAGCGGATTATCAGAGTTTTAGATCAGTCAGGAGTTAAGAGTCCAATGACTAAAATGAGATAACCACCAACAGTCGTAAGTGGCTTTCCCTTGTAAAAGTCATAATGCCAAGAACAGAGATTCAACGAATGAACAAGAGTAGTCAGATGTTATATGGTTTCTACCAGGATGGGAGTTTTGTGTCTAGATAAACGCGAGGGTTGATACGTAGTGAGGTGCAGATTCATAATAATATTAAGATAATGTGGCCAATGATATATAGTCTATTCTTATTCGAATGTTGTTTACTAAGAGCACAACGTGATGTGCATTTATTGAGGTGTAACCCCATAACTAATAATGTATTGAGACTATTCAAAAAAATTGTGGTGAAGTGGGGATTGTAGTGATTGAGCCTTTTTTCGAATTTTGTTTTGAGTGCTGGAGGATACCAAATTTTTCCAGGTATGCCTTACTTTTTTCAATTTTGGGAAGAAATTTATTTATTAGGGGAGAAGTATGTAATACCCCGTATTTTTATGCCTTTTAATTGTGAGATTAATTATAAGTAATTTCTTTTAATTGTGGATTAATTAAATTAATTTGGGATAATTAATTGGAAATTAATTCGGATTTCAATAACTAGCGAGACAAGAGTTAGTATTTAAATATGATGATAATGTTGAATATTATTGAGTAATTATAGTAATGTGTGATTATGGAATTTATTAAAATTGTCATGAGATGAAAATACGACAGTTTCGGTAATTAAGTTGGGACGCGCGTGTCAGTCGTGTCAAGACCTAATTTAATGGATTTAAAAGTATTTTATTTTTATGTCATCCATATGATCATTTTGAGTGCGCCAACGTGTCCGGGAGGATCGAGATAGTTAGAAAACACTAGCCGGGGGTTTAGTTTGGGTCTCGGGGAATTTTTAGGCCTAACCGACAACCCGGGAGGGTATTTTAGTCATTCCTAATTTTGGTGACCCACGAAAATTAGGAAATATTTATCAGTCAACCCTTGGGTGCCTTCGGGTTTTCACAACCAAAAAGCAACATGGTAGTTAGAGAGGAAGAGAGGAGAAGTTCCAAGGTTTCCATGGCCATAACCACCACACACCACCACCATCGCCGGATTTGTGATCGAAAAGAGAAGAGGGAACAACCAATACCATCATCAATGGATCAGCATCTGTAATTTTCAGGCAAGTGATTTATCTTGCAAGGATTCAAAGAATATATTTTACATGATAATTTAGGTTTGATTAGTTAACGTAAATAAGAGAATTAATTGTGAATTTGTAGAATTTAAATATTGAATATGGGTAGGATTCATGTAGATAAAACTTCTATGCATAAACTAGTTATAAAACCATTATTAATGCGTAGAAAAATGGGAATTTATGTTGAGTTATGAAGATCTTGAATGAAATAGGAGAAATAGGGTTTTTATGAAAAATGGGTGTTTTGATTTAAGAAGCTGATGATTCATGACGATATAATGACTCTAGTAAGTTAAAGATGATGTTAATATGTTAATAGGATGTTTAGTAAACTTTATTGGGATTTTGGGATGTTGTAATGAAGAATTAGAGGTGTAAAAAGGAAGAAACCCGTAACTGTTTAAGAGAATCTGGGCAAATACCTGCTTGATCAATCGATCAATCCAAGAATGTCGATCGATATCGATCCCTTTTTGTTGATCGATCGACCTCTCCTGATTTTTGGCAATTTTTTTCCTTTAAGGTTTAATGAATATTCCAAAGCCGGTAGTGATTCTTAGGGTGATTAATATAATAGTTTGGGACTTCGTTAAGGTCAGTAGGGTCTTAGTTATTTCCCGGAGAATATCATAACTTATGGGATTGAACGTTATAAGTACGAGTGGTTACCGAGTGAGGACGGTTTGAAACCTTTTGATTTGGGACTGAAAGTGGAATGAGATCTAATTTAAGGGATTATATTTATTCGCTGAGATAACCTTAGGAACAAATGGGAGACCTAGTATTCACTTGGGATAGGTATAGGTACTGAATCTCTATGACGAGACTTGTCGCGTTAAATAAATATCACATAGAATATCCGGAACGTAAATATTATGGGTGAGACTTAATATATAGGGGATGAGTATACCTATATTAAAATTGTATATATATATACTGGTTGTGTGAATTCCTAGTGTATGTATTTCTTATGTGTATGACATACCTACCATACTTGCTATCACGGGAGGTTAGTTTTCAGAAAAGGGCCATCTTATCTTTGTGTGCCTTCGGGGGAATTTGTATTGGTACCTTAAGGACATAGGATTGTGAATGACTTATTTGTGAGTTGATAAGTCAGCTGACCATGGGAGCATAGGTATGTGCGTGACCCATGATTATGTGAACTATGTTCGCCTCCAATAGATGTGATTTGTATATTAACGGTTCCCGAGTGAGTCGAAACACGTGATCCTTACGTACGTGATGTACATGGATCTGATAGAAGAGTATGCGATCACCATATCTTAGCCTAGGGGTGCCATATATGTATTTATGTACTGAGAGTGTTATACTTATGTACTTGTGACTGGTTCATTGTCGCTTAGTAAACGTGAATAACTAAGATATTTGAATGGGTTAAGAATGAGAAATTAATGAACACTTGAGATAAGTCATTTAATGAATGCGAATATGGGTTATGAATATAACTTATCTGGATATTAATAGTAGACATCCTATGGTAGAATGCGAAAGAGGAAATAGCACAGACTAGTTAGTTAGAAACATAACTAGGATGGGTTAAGGGCATACGTTAGGCGTGCACATTAGTTAAGAGGTAAGAAACTCATGTGAGCGTACGCAACTAACGTGTTTATAATATGTGTTGTTTAATTGTAATTTAAACACTTGCTAAACTTTTAAATTGTTTTCACCTCGAGCTCTGAACCGTTTTCCTCCAAATCTATTTTGTTTTGTAAAAATATTTTTAGGTGCCTAGCCACAGGGATGCCAAGCATAGAAGCTCCATTCTGATGACGTGCTGTAGGTACTGTGGAAGCTACAGGATCTTGGTATTAGACGCCTTCATATTTATCCTTGGTTCCTTCAGAGTCATTTGTATCAGTTAGGGCATGTCGCCCATTCTTATTTAGAGGTTGAAGTTACAGACTATCATTATTTCAGTTATTGGTTTATTTATTCAAACTCTTGTATCAGGACTTTAGTTTCTCTGGCATTATTATTGGAGTGTTTACTCTAGACTCAGTTGATTTCAGTTCGTTGGTTATTCATGTGAGAATGTTGATGCGATTGATGGTTAATGACTTAAGTCTTGGTTATTTGATAACTTAATTAATAAAATTTGGCATCTTTCTTTTTAAATATTATGTGGATAATAATTAATTAAATATTTTTTAACAGTGATGCTGAGACAGAACCAACTTGATATTCGCTATTAATTTAATAAAGGAGTAGCTACTCAGTATTTAATTAGACGGGGTGTCACATAGAAATCAGTCAAGTTCGAGCCCTTATGATAACATGAAAAATGATGCCCTGACCCAGACCTTTGGAATCGATAAAAGAGGGAGGACGAGTGGTGTCGAGTCACATATGTCAAAAAACAAATTAAAACACACTTCACCTCTCGTGAACGAGATTTCTTCGATCAAGGATCGTATCTCGACCCAAGAGGAACATCAATCCAAGACCGATGGGGATGTCTAGGAGATTAAAACTAATTTAGGAGACTTGATTAGTGAAATTGGGAAACTTGTATCGTTTTTGACTCAAGATTCCCCCCCCCCCCCCCCCCAATGCCTCCACAAGGCTTCATTTACCCTCCTTCTCAAGGTTTCCCCTTTCCTTCCTCTGCAAATTTGCCTAAAATATTATTCCTCCTTCATCATTCCTATCACGAATCCCGCCTTTTTCAATATTCGCCTTCTTAGTGCTTCGTCCTATCATAAGTCTTGGATCATCGTCAACCACTCATTGTGACTATAGGAACCAGATCCATTTTAAGGACTTGACTAATAGTAGTATTTTGGGCATGTGAAAACTCATCTTCATATTTATTGGAACTAAAGTACATAACCGGCCTTTGTAGAAGGGTGAGGCTCAAGTTATGGTTGATAAAATATACACCGGTTTGTGAAGATATACCTGTGCACGTTGACAGTGGAGAAGGGAATGAATTGAAATATTATGCAAATACTTATATCACTTGTTTAATTTTTATATTGGTTCGTTATAATAATATCACTTGGAAAATTTGTTTACTTTGAGTTTAAGTTGTGAATTATGTGTTCTATATGCAACGTCACATTAGTTTTACTAACACATGCCTGAAATTTAAAGATTGTTAAATGGATTTCCCATAATATAAGAAATGGATGGGGGAGACTAATCGAATAAAAAATAATCATGTAAAGGGAGTCCAAGAATTTTCTAAACATGCTTATAAGAATCTTAAAAGTGACAAGATTTTGTGTCCATGCACCCATTGTATGAACGAAAAATATCAATCTTTAGAAGACCTTGAGCTGCATTCAATAAAGTGGGGAGTTTGTCAAGACTATAAGATATGGCCATACCATGGTGAAAAAATATATATTATGTTACAAAAGAATTATTGGTACCCAATCGCATAACGGAACCCCAATGAATGGAAGTGGTACACGATTCACCAACACATTTTCCATTCACCGACCTAATTGATCATGTTTATGGATTCCACCACTAACCTATGGATACAGATAATGTGCATTATGACCAAGTAAATGAATAATTAGTTGTTGAATTATCTGGAGATTGGTAATACATACGATTGAAAGTCAAAGCGACTACACCATTGTATATAGATTGTGGTGAAGATCACTTAGTATTATACTCAATGTGCATAATTTGAAGAGTTAATTTGGTTTGACTAGAAACAACGTAACAAGAATTATTAAGTGGATTAGATAAATTTTCCCAAAATAGAACATGTTACCGGATAGCTTGAAGGATTTAGGTTTGAAGTACAATTATGTTCATGCATGCAAGTATGACTACATATTGTACCGTAATCAGCACAAAAAAGAATAATGAGTATCCTGCATGAAGTGAGCCTATATATGTGGATTTTTAGAATGGAAAGGACAAGGATGCAAAATAACACAAGTACTTTAAATTCCCACAAAAGCTTTTGAAGTATTTTCCAGTTGGGCCACAATTAGAATGGCTTCTCACTATACCATAGATAGTGGAGGTCGTGACATGGCAAGCTTGATGCAAGATGGGTGGGAATTTAATGTGTCATTTGGTTTATTCACTTATATGGAAAATTTCAAATGCCCAACACCCTAAGTTTGTAAAGGAATCTTGTAATGTCCATCTTGTAATCTTAACCAATGGTTTTAACCCTTTTGATAATTTAAATACTAATCAGAGTTATTGGCAAGTTCTCATGGAACCTTTTGGTCTCCCTTCGGCACTGTTCATGAGAAAGGAGTTCATGTAGTTATCGCTATTGATAATCGAGCCTAAGGATCCTAGTGATGATACTGATATATTCTTAATCACATTAATCGAATAACTTAAAGAGTTGGGGGATAAAGGCATGACGACAAGTTACTCTAATAAGGGTGAATAGTTCACACTTAAGGAAATATTGATGTGGGCAATCCATGACCTTCGTTCTAATGGGAACTTGACCACTTGAAATGTTCATGGTTACTATGGATGTCCCATAGGTGGGGAGGAAACTAAAGAAAGTTGGCTATATCATAGAGGTTAGATGAGTAATACGGGTCTTCATAGAATTATGCCAACCAGTCACCTATTCAGGAACGATAAGTCTAACTTGTAGCATGTCGGTGATGAGTGTAGGATGAAACCTAATCGATTTTTTGGTAAGTAGATTGAGGAGAAGGAGAAAAGTGTGACTGGGGGTAATAGGTACGTGGGCAAACACCCTCAGTCAATAAACCTAAAGCGTAACGCTAGGGGGATCCGAACGACCCTAGTATAATGAAGCCATGGTACAGGCGATCAATATTTTTGATGTTCCGTATTAGAAAGATAATCATGTAAAGAATGTAATTGATGTGGTTCTCACAGAGAATAATGTTGCAGAACATATGATAGAAACGTGTCATGGTGGATCTCATTCCAAAGATGGACAGAGGACCCGTTGTGATCTACAAGATATGAAAATAATGAAGAAATTATGGATAAAAAAATATTTTACAATAGGAACACTTTCTATCCCCCACCCCCAAATTCATTCACTTTCACTACTAACAAGAAGAAGATCCTCTTAGACTCTTTGTACAAGTTGAAGACTCGAATAGCTTATTCGAGTAGTTTACGTAGGACGATAAGTTACCAAACAGTGTAAGTTTCACGATTCACATGTAATCATCCAATTAATTCTTCTGCTATTTAGGAATTGCTTTTATGAACACAAAGATCTTCTTCTGGAAATTATGCAAATTATTTTTTGTTTTACCCTACTTTGTGCAAAAGTGGTAAATGAAACGCACATTAAATTTTCAAATTCAACTTTAGCCGAGGTAGTTTGTGCACTAGAGAAGTACTTTTCCCCATCATTCTTCGACATCAGCATCCACCTTCTTGTGCATTTATGGAATGAGGATTTGCTATGTGGTCCCATTAAGTATCATTGGATGTATCCTTTTGAGCGCTTAATGAAAACCTTCAAATATTACGTAAAGAATACACGGTATACTTAAGGGTCAATCGCTGAAGAATATGTTATTGTGGAATCATCTAATGCCCAGGAATGTATGACAAAACAAAAACTGAGGAGGTTCAATTCTTGTAAAGAATGAGTGATCAAGGAACTTAATGAGTTTGTGGATGAATTTTCTTTTGGAAACCCTAAAGAGTTGAAAATCAGAAATTAATAATATGAGCAAGAAATTTGTCATGTCTTCAAATCGCAAGATGGCGTCAAAGATTGGAGAGAGTAAGTGTGACACACTGCTCAATAAAATACCGAGTGATCAGTTCTATATCAAATTAAAACAGAATTCTAATTTGGTTCATTCTTAGCATCACTGTCAAAAACTTTTTAGAATTTTACTAATCACCTAGTATTGAAAAGGTCGGTGCTCAATTTTATCTTTCATTAGTCAGATAAACATGTGGAAAATAAATAAACTTAAATCATACACAGTCATTGAGTTTAAAATAATACTGAATGAATAAATAACCTGCCAGATAAACCATCGGCTAAGAATCCTTAAATAATAATCCAACAGATGAATACATAATCCAAATACTGAGTCTAAAAGTAAATGACCAGCACGCCCTAAGTAAACTGTAATTGGAATAAGATTCCTAATCTAGGAATAAATAAATGATGCGTTTAGTTAAAATCTTGCCACCATCCACACATGTTGCAGCTGCGTGACCCTAGAATAGATAAGTCAAGCCTGAAGTCCCTGTGGCGGAACACCTGAAAAGATTTTAAAGAAACAAAAATATGTTGTAATTGGGTCAAAGCCCAATTTATAAAAATGTTTAGCAAGCATTTCATTGCAATAAATAAAATGCGTAGTATATAATGTTCAAAATTGATTTTACGGTCACACTCCCTTGAAGACCATCTCACCTCTCTTCAGTGCAAACCTATCGCATTCATTTATTTCATCTAGATATTAGTCAATCCAACTAGACCATAATAGCTATCTTAACTAGATTGATAATCATCCCGTCATAAATTAAACACATTATTTCGATTAGTATAACATATATAATTCTCATCTACATGAATATAATAAACGTCACACCGATATTGTCAATAGATAGTCACAGATTATTTATAGATTTATGCCCATATCACTCAATATACTAAATATCACATCGATATTATCAATAGATAGTCACACATTATCTATAGATATATACACATATCACTCAATACGTGTATATATACAATGCATCTTCATAGCTTGGTCCTATAAGATGCATCCCTCATACATGCTATCGGGTGCTAGGCACTTCTCATGTCACCGGGTCGGAATCTCACCACCGATCCCAAATCGTAAACGAAATAATGGAGGCGGTTATAAATACATAGGCCTTAGGATTTTTTTTTTATACAACTTCCTTAAAGACCTGCGTGACATCTCCCTCTCATCACAGTAGGATCCATCCAAGCACTATAACCTAGAGCACAATCCAGACCCCCACTGGAATCACCAGGGTGGAACCGCCCACTACGCGCAACCTCCTAAATATCATCAACGAGTAACAAATAAATACACACAAATTTTCATTCTACTAACATGCATACTTCTCTCTATATAATTCACACACACTCACTCTCTATCTCTCTCTCTCTCACACACACACACACACACACACACACACACATATATATATATACCAAAATATTCACGAGTTCATTCGTAATTTTCATGTCCCACATTAATTAGCTACACCGCACTATTTATTATTAATTATAGGATTAAACTTATCGCCTCCTATATGCTCGAATAGGTTCCTATTAGTCTCACAAGGTCCGTAAAATTTTTGTTTACAATTTGAGAAAGTTCCATCCCTATTCATAACTTCGATGGTATGTTAGACCTTTAACATATTGTGTCTAAATAAATATATTCCTAGGATTCTGTACTCCTCTCAACTAGCTACGCGTAGCCGCGAACGACATGTCAATCCGAGTTCGTATGATAGAGTTATGACCATTTAAAGATACACAAATTAAAAAAAATGTAATCTCTACCTTACTTCTCGCGTGCCCAGCCAACCATGACCCCTGGTTGATCGGCCTGGGACCCCGATCGATTGGTCCCCCCGGTCTGGTGCGAAAATGCTGCTATGCAGGTGCATTTTTTCCTAAATTTCTATAGCTCTTTCTCATTAATTAATGACAAATCTTCCTCATAAATAATATTCCCAACAACCATCAATAAGGAGGTTTCATAAACCAAATATACTCACGTTAATAACTTCTCCAATTTAATTTATAACTTAACTTTTTAACCGAATTTCTCAGAGATTGATAAATCCACCATTTATGGTTTATTCCATCTTTCACAACTGAAATCCCGAAAATTTACAAATCAAATACATACCTAATGATTTTTCGAATTTCCAATTTGTCATGACAAATTCAATTATTATAACTATTGACTACAACTCACATAAAGCAAGAAAATACTTGCCTCTTTGGATTAAATCCGACGATCTCTTCTCTAAAATTTTCTCGGAATGTCCCTTTACTTCTTCTTCTTTCTCCTTTATTTCATTTCTCAAACTTAGGGTTTAGAATTGTATTAAATTCTACCCAACCCTCTTAAAACGAGGTTAAATTTCCCTAATCCCGTAATTAAGCCTATGACCCAAATTAAAAAGGCCTAAATACCCACGTGTATGCCCGGTTATGCTAAAAAGACCCCGGGACCCAGTTACTACTCCTGGGTACACTATTTTGATTATTTCGACCTCTCCGGACTCAATCGTGACCTCAAAATTCACATCCAAATCCTTCTATAAAAAAAATTCAATTTTGACCTCAAAATATGAAATCTAAATTCTCCAAATTTAAAAATTCTAATTCACCAAAAACAATTAAATTCCTATATCTTAAAAAATATGGGGTCTTAAAGTAAGTATCTACTGAATTATTCTTGGTTTATTATATGTATTCATTATATTATGATCTACTCTCAAGAATTTACTCGAACGAAGTACGAGAATGAAATTGCCCAAAATCAGTGGGGAAATCGAAGGACAAATGATTTTAGGGCATGGGTATCAAAAGAGCTAATTTTCACCTCTTATTTGTGTGATTATCGATTCAGGTTTGGTCAAAACGTGTCTTAATATAAATTCATGAATAAATACTCAACTCAATTCAACTCAACAAAGCCTTTTCCCAATTATTTAGGATTGGCTATATGAATCCTATTTTTCCATTCCATTCTGTGCAGTGTGATATTATCGGTTAAACCACTTGAAATGATGTCATTTTTTTATAATATCCTGCCAAGTCAATTGAAGCCTACCTCTACCCTTTACATTGCCATCAATATTAATTAAATCACTCTTCCTTACGGGAGCATCCATTTCCCAACGCTTGACGTATCCAAACCATCTAAGTTGATTTTCTCTCATTTTATATTTAATAGGAGATACTTTTATGATTCCACGAATTTATTCATTTATAATTTTATCCGTTCAAGTTTTACCAAAAATCCATCTTAGCATTCGCATCTCCACTGTACTCATTTTCTGCACATTTTATTTCTTGGTTGCCCAACACTCTGTACCATATAACATGGCGAGTCTGATGGTCGTCCTATAAAATTTTTTTTTTAACTTCAAAGGTATACACCTATCACATAATACGTCGGTAGCACTTCTCCACTTGACTCAGTCTCCTTTCATCCTATGAATAACATCATCACTAATCACTACACCAAATCTGCACTATTGTCACGGTCATTGACCTTGATAAGTTGGACTTGTCAAGGTCAATAACCGTGATAATTCTGGACGAGACAAATATTTTTGTCACGGACGTGTCACGGTCTATGACCGTGACAACATCGTAAGAATTATCACGGTCGTGTCACGGTCTAAGACCATCACACGTTTAGTCACGGTTAATAATCGTGACACATTCTTGTCCCCTTTTAAAAAAATTATCATGGTCAATGACCGTGACAATTCTGGGCAGAATTGAAAAAAATCTGCTGGGCAGTATTGCCACTGCCACTGCCCAGCAGTATATTTGTAGCTATTATATCAACGTTGTACCTATTCAAATTTCATATATCCAAATAAACTAGAGATAACTCAAATATACATTCAAAATAGAAACTATTTAAGAAGAAACAACATCACCATCAATTATCTCAAATCTACAAACTATTTAGCTGGAATAGAGATTTTTTACCCCGATGCTCGAGGACACCTCCTTATCCTTCCCTTCTCGTCCAAATAGCCACATAAGTATCAAGCATATGTGGCCTACCCTCAGGGCCACTCCCTGTCCCCTGAATTAAAATAAAGTAAAATTAGTATCCGTCCCGCAAATATAGATAAATATAAATCGAAATTGAAATTGAAATCGAAATTAACATATAAATATAAATATAAATACATTACCTGTAGTGTCACCCAAACAGCTAACTTGAGCTCATATGGCACCTCCTTCCAACTAATGTACCCCGGGCAATCGTGTCAAATATAATTCCCTTCATATCTGAACACTAAGAAATTCGATAATCCTATGGAGTTATGCGCTGCAAATTCCTTCTAACCGTTGTGTAGCCAAAAATCAGCAGTTGAAGTTGTCAATTCCACCTTTCAATGGTCTCCCATGTTTTGCTAGAGGTTCCAAGTGGTGGGGTATGGAAAGTGGAATTGACAACTTCAACTGGTGATGTTTGGCTACATAACGGTTGAGAGGAATTTTCAGAGCATAACTCCATAGGATTATGGCATTTCTTAGTGTTCGGATAGACGAAGAGATTCAGTCTCCTCTCCACAAATTGGACACCCCAAATAACTATGTACTAGTCACCTATTAAAGGTAAAAATCGTATATTCATGGATTAGTATACACAAAACTTAGATGTAGTTGAAATATTTATGTATTAATATCCTCTCCACACACGCACACCACACAAGAGTGAAAATGATAAAGTGCAAATCAATTAAAAGCATTAAAAATGGATGTTTCAGTACAAATTTAAATATTTATTACAAATTGAAAAATTATTTCAAATTAGGGTTATCATAAAAAATGGATTGATATTCGGTAGGAGCAGCCAAGTCATCCACACTACTATTTAGACGCCTTGGAGCGTGTTGGACAATTGACCACGGCTCGTTATTGATATACTCCGAATAAAACACTTGCTTAACCTTTTGAAATGCACAAACAAATGGTTCATCGCTCACGTGGTCGTTGCTCTTCAACTTGGACAAGTCAACCATGATCAAATTGGTGACAGGATCAACTTTACAAGCATTTGTATCCTCAACTCTTACCCAGTCACAGTAAGATACAACCTCTTTGAAGCTTATATAATCCAATTCAAATATATTTTGGATTACACCATAGTAAGTCATTTCAACTTCAACGAGGTTTTTATCTTTTGCGCTCGCTCGAAAGATAGTAAGAGATTTGTATGAAATTCTCGAGTTCTGTACATTTGTACTTTCCTCGTACACTTTAGTGCCGAAAATGTAACCGTTTAATCGATACTTTTTGTACTCTTGTACCACGAACAAGGGTCCAGTGGCTAGACGAGTAAGCCTTGATGTCGCATCACCCGTCTTTAGGAGCTGAGAATATAAATAAATTAATTATATTTGTGGTAAAATTTGAGTGTAATGTAACGTTATATAACGAATGTTTTCATTATAAACGAAGAGATTCAGCTAGAGGATACATTTTTTAAGCTAGAGGATAGACGAAGAGATTCAGTCTCCTCTCCACAAATAGGACACTCCAAATAACCATGTACTAAACAACCGGATAATGTCCCATAAGCTGGAAAATCATGAATTGCCCACATCAACATAGCTTTCAATGTAAACTCTTCTTTTCTAAAAGAGTCAAATGATTGCACACCCTCTTCCCACAACTCATTTAATTCTTCTACCAAAGGAGCCAGGTAGACGTCAATGTCATCACTTGGTGCCTTTGGCCCAGGTATCAACAAAGCCATCATCGAAAATTTAGGTTTCATACACTGTGAAGGAGGGAGGTTGAGTGGGGCTAGGATCACTCGCCATACACTCTGATTGGTGCTTATATTTCCAAATGGATTGAAACCATCTATTGATATAGCCAAACGAATGTTGCGTTGTTCTCGAGAAAAATCGGGATACTCAAAATTCATCCTCCGCCAGGCAGTAGAATCAATAGGATGACGCATGATATTACCCCCTACTTCTGCCCTAGCATGCTAATTTATTTCCTCTGCAATCCATGGTACTGTGAAAAATCGCTTTAATCTAGGCCCAACGGGAAAATATTTCAATACTTTTTGAGGAACTTTTGAGCTTGTGCCTTCCTTACTAGTAGATTGGACATATCGAGGTTCATCGCATACCGGACAAAGATCGAGATTTTCATACTCCTTTCGGTATAGTATGCAGTCATACACATAAGCATGAATCGATTTATACTTAATTCCCAAACCTCTGCGAAACACATCCCCCATTCTATAAGTATCACTCATCCACTCTTTGTATTTCGGATATCCCATCACAGCTACCACAACTAAACACCTATTAAAGGTAAACAAAACTTAGATTTATAGTACATTTTATTTAATTATCCCATCAATTAATTATCCTATTAAAGGATGAGTGGTCATATCCCATTCAAGACCGCATTTTTCTATAATATACTTAACAGCTCATGCACATTGTTACGATTTGAAAAAAATTCGACAGCATATCCCCGTAGTTCTCCAAGTACACGACGTAGATTGGCAGGTGTGAGTGTTATTTCAATTGATCAATTGAAATAACAGTCACACTTGTCAATCTAGTATGTACCCAGAGAACATTAAGATACGACTGCAGAACTTCCTCCAAAAGTAATAACTTTAAGCCAATAATAATATTATACAGAAATTATACAGTCTCAAACTGTCCAAACGGGACAATTCGAGAGATCTCATTACAGGGGTAATGACTCTCGAACGGTTCTAAGGGCTATTGAATGCGTACACATAAGAACTAGAAGGATAGTATCTATGCGCAATATATTTAATTTCAAGTATGTTTCATTTAATTATCATACTATATATATATATATATATATATATATATATTTTTCGATATACAGAGTAATTTTCAAAAAAAGTTGAAAAATCCCACCCCCATATGGACAGCAATCCAGTGGTCATGCCACTTTTAAAACTAACCAACCAAACATTTACTAAACAAAATAATCCAACAACAATGTCAACAATAAATGTGTATCCAGTACTCCGTCTAATTCATCTACTCAATTAATTCATTTCATCAATTAAACTAACAATTAACATATAGAATTATTAATTTACTAATTTACACCGAGGGGAAATCCAACTTCCGTATGAAATGGGCACTAATTATTAATTTACTTTCATCTAAAACTGTTTCATTTATTAATTATATTTTAGTGGATGTCATTATAGAATCTATGGATGGATTCAATTTAATTTTACTATGTGAATGTTGTTATCTACAATGAGTTAACCTTGAAACAATATATATTATCTCATAGAATCATCAAAACACGATATTAAGAGAATTACAACGGTACCTTAACTTACCCTCCTCCCCCCCCCCCCCCCCCCCCCACCCCCACAAACAAATTGACAAATTCATGGGTTATTTCCAACATATAAACATCATATACACCTAACAAACATACACAAACATATATTCACGAGTTAGTTTCAACAAAAGTGCAAAAAATTCAAGAACCCATATATATACAAATACAAAAATAAATAACTCGTGAATTTGTCAATTTGTTTGACAAATTCATGGGTTAATTCAAATACAAAAATAAATTCATGGGTTAATTCAAATACAAAAATACAAATTCATGGGTTAATTCAAATACACACACACACACACACACCCCACATACATACACACACACACATAATAGTCCCCCCACCCTGCCCCACCTCCCTCCACACCCCCACCCACCACACATACACACACACACAACAGCCCCTGCCCCACCCCCTACCCCCACCCTGCCCCACCGCCCTCACATGCACACACATACACACATGCACATATATACACACACACACACATATATATATACACACAAACATATATATAAATGGAAGAGAGAGAGAGAGAGAAATAAACTTGAAAGTAGAGAGAGAGAGAGAGAGAGAGAGAGAGAGAGAGAGAGAGAGAGAGAGAGAGAGAGAGAGAGAGAGTAGAGAGAGAGTGGGAGGGAATGGAGAGAGGGAAAAAAGAAGGGGCAAGGGTTTTTGTTGTAGAAGTTGTCACGGTCATGTCAAGGTCATTGACTGTGACAATTATTTAAAGAATTGTCATGGTCAATGACCGTGACAATTCTTTGTCACGGTCGTGTCAAGGTCAATGACCATGACACAAAACGTGTGTTTTTTATCACGGTCAATGAACTTGACAAGGGTGGCCGGCTGAAAAGTGACAATTTTGTCATTTTGGTGTAGTGAATATTTGTATCTTTTTAAATAATCAAGACTAAATAACAAAAATGATCATTTCTAGGTATGTCTTGACCATCTCATTTCATCACATCCTTACTTATCATGATATTACTATTAAAACTACACTTCACATAGTTTGTTTTAGTCCTTATTATTTTAAATCATCTTGTTTCTAGAATTTCTCTCCACGATTCCAATATAACATTTTCTCGCCTTAATCTCATCCACTAAAATAATATCATCTACAAATAGCACACACCACAACACCTCATCTTATATTTATTGAGTCAACTCTGTAAGGACATTTTTGTCCATTATCAATTTGTTATGTCGTAAGTCGTTACACTATTGAAGAAATTCAAAGATTCATACATTCATCAATGGATCCGAATATCAAAAGAAGAAGAGGAATCAAAGTCTGACAGGCCGGATCGGTCCGCCCTGGAAAAAGAACCGATCCGCCTGCGAACCGGTCTGCCTGCTAAAAATCCAGTACACCTCGGACCGCAAGCTAACCGAAGAAGCCAGATATAAAAAGAACCGGTCCGCCTACCTGGATCGATCCGCCTCAGACCCAAACCGGTCCGCCAGGGATAAACTTCAGCAGATCGTGGTCAGATTTTCTAGGCTAAACTTTTCCTTTATAAACCCACTACGAGAAGTGGTTTTCTAAGACTTATATACACAATTTTCAGAGTACAAAAACTCTAAGTCTTCACCTGTTGAGTCCCAAGACTCCAGTTTTTTGTTGATTCACACAACCTCTCATTCATTTGTGAATCTGTTTGTAACCCTGGAACACAACCAGTTGCTGTTCAACCCTTGTGGAGAAGACCGTTCTTCTTCATCATTGTTGCCCTCCTGGAAAGGGATATTTCCAGTCGCCGACTACAAAATCCGACACCTGAGGGTAATTCTTAGTCACTTGTATTTTCATTGCAATCCGAATTGTACAGTTACAATATTATAATGAAAATAAATGGTTTTGCCCCTTTGGGGGATTTTTCCTCACAAGCATGTGTTTCAATGTTCTTACTTAGTTCATTATCTTATTCAATCACATATTATTGCACGTTTAGGGTTTGTTTGGGTTAAAAGGTGTTTAATATATAATTTCCTCATTTGAACGCACACGCATACTCTCTCAAATTGGTATCAGAGCAGGTTACGCTAATCTATAGCATATTCCTATTTTCCGTAAAAAAAATTCTAAGATATCATTTTTGTGAAAAAATTGATTTTTGAATAGTGCGTGTTCAAATGGAGAAATCATATAATAAACTACCTATTTTTGACGGGACAAATTATGCTTATTGGAAAGCCCGAATGAGTTCGTCGTTAAAACCCATAGATGAAAGGGTTTGGATTTTAGTTGAAAGAGGGTGGACACCTCCCTCCGTCACTGTGGAAAATGTGACTAATTTAAAACCTGTCACCTCTTGGACTGAAGATGAATTTAGATGGTCTTCTTTTTACTTCAAAAATTTGAGTGCTATTTCTGGTTCCATTACTCCCGATGAGTTCCGACGTATCATGATGTGCACCACGTCAAAGGAGGCATGGGATGTTTTACAACTCACCCATGAAGGAACAAATGCTGTGAAAGAGTCTAAATTGCAAAATTTGACAACTCAATTTGAAACCATCACCATGCATGGGACTGAATGTTTTGATGATTTCTATGCTAGACTTTCTGACATTGTTAATACTAGTTTTAATCTTGGTGAACATATTCCTAATGCTAGAGTTGTCAAAAAGATTCTTCGTTCTTTACCTAAGCGTTTTATCCCTAAAGTCACTGTGCTAAATTATATGGGCAATTTAAATACGCTAAAATTGGAAGAACTTGTAGGAGATTTGCAAACTTAAAAATTGATATGTTCCCTAAAACTGCTAGGTCTAAAGATAAGGGAATTGCACTTAATGCCAAAGAGAAAAAGAGTGAGGGGTCGTCTAGAAAGAGGGAAGAGTCATCTAGAAAGAGAGAGACTGACACGTTAGATTCTTAGTGTGATTTTGACTTAGATGATTTGGCTCTTTTGGCAAAAAATTTCAAGAGGATTCTCAAATTTAAGAAAAATGGCAATTTTAAAGATAAAGAAATTTGAGAAAAATAAGGTTGAAAAGAAAATTGAAAAATATTTTAAAGATCCTCCTAAGACAGACAGTGAGAGATGCTTTGAATGCGATGGTAGGGGTCATATAGCCTTTGAGTGTGCCACACGTCTGAACAGAGAGAAAGGGAAAGCTGTTCTAAATGCTACCCTTAGTGACGACAGTGAGGTTGAGTCGGTGGACTGTGGAGATGAGTCACCGCATGAGCATAACATCACCGCACTCATGGCAAGTCATGTGAATACCTCCAATGCTTCTCACGACGATGAGGATGCTACGTCACAAGGACACCTTGACAGTGAGAGCGATGAGAGTGAGGGGGAGGATGACTCAAGTGACAGCGAGTGTGATATCCAACACGCATACGCCGAGTTATATTCTGAATCTTTTGAAACCAAGAAGCATAATAAAGCATTAGTTCTTAGGATCACCGCTTTAGAGAAAGATTTAAGAGTGTTTGGAAAAAGAGAGAGTTGAAGTGAGAGTGGAAAAGAAAGAAAGAAAGAACTTGAGAAGATAAGATGTTTTGAGTGCGATGGGATAGGGCACAAGAAATTTGAGTGTCCCACTAAACTTAGGAGAGAGCGTAATAATGATGCCATTCCCACTTCTCTAAGTGATAGTGAGGATGAGGATGGTGATGAAAGTGTGATCCGAAAAGCATTTAGAAAGTTGTTTATTGAGACCATGAAAATAAAAAGGTCAAATAGGATCCTAGGTCTTCGAATTCGTGAGTTGAAGGGAGAGAATGATGAGCTAAAAAGGGAAAAAGGTAACTTGACCAACACGGTGTCTAGTCTGACGACACGTGTATCCCATCTCGAGGATGATCTCAAACAAGCACGAGAGGTCCAAGTCACATTAGAGAATGAATCTGAGAAGGTTGATAAGATGGTTTCCTATCCCGTTTTGAATGATGTTGGAAACGGTAATGACGGTACATTCACTATTTTTAATGCACCCGAGCCTATATCCACCTTGGTGAGTGAGTCCCATGGGAGCCCGTCTAGGAATGTTCTTCCCAAAATTGTTGACAAATTACTTCCTATACCGGTTTATGTTTGCTCCCACTACAAGCAGCGAGGACATCTTAGGGAGTTTTGTTCCATGTTAGGTTTGGTACCATATCATGCCACTTCACACATTCATGCACATACACCCACTCATGACATTTTGCCTGCACATTATGATAGAGAGTTTGCACATATTCGCGAGCAAGTGAAGTTTTTTATCAAGACAACACATGATCTAGTGGAGTGTGTTCAAAAGATGTCACCATCTTTGGAAAACTCCACCGTTACTCCTGGTTGAGATCTTGTCTTGGTTGCTAGCATAGGTTGATTTTCATATTGTTTCTTTTGCCTATTGCTACCATGTACCATTAGTTTGTTTTATTTTTGTTCATTTTTTATTTCGTTAAAACAAAAATTCCAAAAAGATTTTCCTTTAAGAAAAAATTTAATAAAAGCACAAAAAGATTTTATTTTGATAAAATTTTTGAAAAATCCAAAAAGATTTTTGTTTTTGCTCCTTTTATGGATGAGCATTTAAGATAGTCAAGTCACAACTTCATTCCATATATCCATGTGACTGTTTGATAGAGATTTGAGAGGCTACATCATTTCATCCATGTGCTTTACATTGTTTGAAGTCTTTGAGATGTAATTAGTGATATCTTCCTACATGTTTGACTCCTATATCCTTTATTGCACACATCCATGGCTATATTTGATTATTGCACTTGTCTATCACATATTGGCTTGAGTGTTTCCATCTCAATTCTGTCTATACAACTTTCAATATGCGATAAAATTTGACAAGATTGGAATGCATGTAAAAACCGTTTTGGTGAGACTGTGTGTTTTTGTATAACGGGGAGGGGCTGCGAAAGGTAATCATCTATCCTTTGCGCAAAAGCCACCATTAAAAAGGACCTAAAAAATGGAGGAATTTTAATATCCGAGGTCTAAAGAGGTTAAAAGAGCCCAAAAAAATTCAAAGGCAATAAAAAGCAATTCATGCCAAATATGGGCCATTAGGTTCACCATCAATTCTCCAAAGTTTGAGAATTTAGAAAACCTCTATTCAAAATTATATCTGAAGGAGTTTGGTTGGATAATATAAACGAGTTTGCACTTCCTTGAAAGTCCTGAAAAAGCATAAAAATTTTTGGACATTATTGGTGTAGAAATCATTTTTCGCTTTGATTTGTTGATTTGATTTGTTGATTTGATTGAGTTAATATCTTATATTGTCATTCTTTTTCACCAAAGGAAGAATTTGAGTTCATTCGCTAGGAATATCCAATATTCATCGTGCACATATGTCATGTTTGTAAGCATTGATCTTCCTATCGAATTATGTTCACACCCATTCATTAACGCTATCATCAACTTGGTTGTCCTGTGTTTATTCATGGTGTGATTTTGTTTGAAAAAAGTTTTGAAAAATTCAAAAAATAGTTGTGTATTTTCTTGTGACACCCCGTTATTGCTTGTTTGCATTATTTCTCTCATTTGTCTATTTGGGGACATCATAAAAATGGGGGGAAAGAATTATCACATTAAGGGACATTAAGGGGGAGTGAGTTTTTGAAGTGTTGAGAGTGAGTTTTTGAAGTGTTGAGTTGTTTATCACCAATTAGCATATTGGCATATCTGTTTATCTCATTTCAAACTCGATATGTCACTTGGTATTTTGCTTTTTCTCATGTGTGTAGGTACTACATGGATTAACATTGGATTGCACACCCTGATGAGACAAGCGTTGAAGATTCCTGAAGAGTTGAAGAAAAAACGATGAAGTCTTATTCAATTGTATCTTTCCAGTTTTGGGTTCATGGAATGGTAGATTTGTATAGGCATTTTTTGATAATTCGGATGTTTGTTTTTTATGTATGTACCACCATAGACATAGGGGGAGATTTGTAAGGATATTTTTGTGCATTATCAATTTGTTATGTCGTAAGCCGTTACACCGTTGAAGAAATTCAAAGATTCATACATTCATCAACGGATCCGAATATCAAAAGAAGAAGAGGAATCAAAGTCTGACAGGCCGAACCGGTCCGCCCTGGAAAAAGAACCGATCCGCCTGCTAACCGGTCCACCTCAGAACCGGACCGGTCCGCCTGCTGAAAAGCCAGTACACCCCGGATCGTAAGCGAACCGAAGAAGCCAGATATAAAAAGAACCGGTCCGCCTACCCGGACCGATCCGCCTCAGACCCGGACCGGCCCGCCTGGGATAAACTTCAGCAGATCGTGGTCAGATTTTCTAGGCTAAACGTTTCCTTTATAAACCCACTACAAGAAGTGTTTTTCTAAGACTTATATACACGATTTTCAGAGTACAAAAACTCTAAGTCTTCACCTCTTGAGTCCCAAGACTACAGTTTTTTGTTGATTCACACAACCTCTCATTCATTTGTGAATCCGTTTGTAACCCTGGAACACAACCAGTTGTTGTTCAACCCTTCTGGAGAAGACCGTTCTTCTTCTTCATTGCTGCCCTCCTGGAAAGGGATATTTCCAGCCGCCTACTACAGAATCCGACACCTGAGGGTAATTCTTAGTCACTTGTATTTTCATTGTAATCCGAATTGTACAGTTACAATATTATAATGAAAATAAATAGTTTTTCCCCTTTGGGGGATTTTTCCTCACAAGCATGTGTTTGAATGTTCTTGCTTAGCTCATTATCTTATTGAATCACATATTGTTGCATGTTTAGGGTTTGTTTGGGTTAAAAGGTGTTTAATATATAATTTTCTCATTTGAACACACGTGCATACTCTCTCAAACTCATACATAAAAAGATCAAAGAGATAAGGACTCAGTGTTGAACCTTTGTGTAGACCTACAATAATTGATAATTCATTATTTTCTTCAGCTGATGTTCTTACTATACTCATGGCCCCATCATACATATCCTTGATCACATTAATATATCTACATGCTGCACCTTTTTTATGTAGACCCCACCATAATATATTTCTGTGTATCCCATCATATGACTTCTCTAAATCTAAAAAATCATATAAAGATCCTTCTTTTTATCCATGTACCTCTCCATTAATCTCCTCAACAAATAAATGTCTTCCATTGTTGACCTCCTATTCATAAAAAACCGAATTTATTCTGAGATACAATTGTTTTAAATCTCAATCTATATTTAATCACTATCTCTCAAAGTTTCATTGCATGACTCATTAATAAATGAAGCTTCTAAACGGAGGTGATATCTCTTCAAGGCTTGCACACCTAGAAAAAGAACATACTTTTCGTATGAAAGAGTTTAAGAATTTATGTACCAACGATTTCGATTTCTTTCAGATCCATATGAATAAAATCTTTTGATGCAAAATAGCTGAATTTAAATTTCTACCTAGACTAATTATGTCTCTAGAAAAATCGATAAAAATTTAAAAGATACAGTGCTAACGTATTGTGGTATAATCAAATAAATTCTAAAACTCAGTTATTTAGTTTTCACATGAGTCTTATTCGATTGCGATTGGGTGAAGGTGGATGATACTACGAATGCTTGCAGAGTCGATCCTATTCCAAACTTATTATGGTAGATTTATAAAAGATTAAGACTAAAGGTAGCATACTCGATGAGTCTTTTATTTGTGCATTTTAGAACGTAGATAAGGTATTCTACTTGAACTGCATAAATGATGAAAATTGGTCTATTATTATGCCAAAGGGTATGACTACTCAAGTAGAAGCATTGAAGTCTCCAAAAGGTTTCCAATCAGCTCTGGATGACAACCCTAATTTGAAGGGTCTTCTAGTTGATTTAGCGGAAGATTGAGTATCAAATGTTATTTTATCATTATCAATCTTATGTGTATCTTATTATGATATTGACGCTTTATTGTCTCTTTAATTTGATTTATGAATGTCTAGTTTGATATAGTAATGTTTATTTTGATTTACAAATGTTTAATATGATTTATGAATGTTTAGTATGATGTATGAATGTTTGGTTTCTTTACGAATATTTAATTTGATTTATGAATTGTTAATTTGATTTATGAATATTTAATTTGTCTTATGAATGTTTAGGGGCACGAACACCTTGCACAGTATGTTCAGTTTAAGAATAAAGTCTCTTGAGTTAATGGTTGGACCAAATTGGCCTTGACCCCCCCCCCCCCCCCCCCTCCCATTATGGTTTTTGACTTTGTACTGGTCAATATATCTATGTCTCTTTCCAAGCATAAAATATGATGCATCAGCGCTTTCAATTTGTTCTTCCAGGGCTTCAACCTCATCCTAAGCACACTTAGGATTGAACACCTCACACGTGACTCATTGAAACTGACCGCCTAGTCACGGGACTCCTAGATGGAGAATAATCATCATCATCCTTGCCTCAATCCCATCAGATGGAGAATATGATCAATATTTGTAAATGGGCACACATGCTTGAAAACATACCACTGGTGAGTTAAAATCCCGAACAACCCCCAAACAACGACGCACAGTGAGGGATTCCTAGTTTGATAATAGAGTCAAAATTTGCAAATAAGCACAACCCTTAGGCTTGAGAATGTGACAATAATGGAAAAAAATCCCGAACAATCCCTAAACAACCCCACAAGCGTCATGAACACCTTGAACATGGCCAACGTAACTCGTAAAAACTGACCGCGTAGTCACGAGACTCCCAGTTTGAGAATGGGACCTAAATGTGCAAATAGGCACACTTAGGCATGGGAAAAAATCCCGAACAACCTCTAAATAGCGGCATGAACACCTTGCAGATGATTAATGTAACTCATAGCAACTGAACGTGCAGTCGTGGGACTCCCAATCTGAGAATAAGACTAAAATTTATAAATCGGCATACTTATGCTTGAAAATGTAGCTCTAGTGAGTGAAACCCCCCAATAGGCCTCATATGTCCCTACAAGGGTCACAAACACCTTGCGCGTGACTAATGCAAGTCATAATAATTTTTCGTGTATTCACCGGACTCTCGATTTGAGAATATGACCAAAATTTTTAAATAGGCACATTTAGGCTTGAAAACGTGCCGATAGTGGGTGAAAATCTTGAAAAGTTCCCAAATGGCCCCGTAAGGGGCATGAACTACTCATACATGACCAACATAACTCGTAGCAACTAACTGCATAGTCGTGAAACTCTCGATTTGATAGGACTAAAATTTGCAATCCGTCACATTTAGGCTTGAAAACGTGTCGCTGGTGGGTGAAAACTCCAAATAACCACCAAATATCCCCGTAAAGGGCACAAACACCTCACACCTGACCAACTTAACTCATAGAAACTAACCACATAGTCATGCGACTCCCAATTTGAGAATAGGACCAACATTTTCACATAAGCATACTTGGGCTCGATAACGTGCCTCTCGTGAGCAAAAATCCTAAACAACCCCAAACTGCCCGTAAGGGTCACAAACACTTCGCATGCAACCAACATAACTTATAGCAACTGACCGCGTAATAATGAAACTCCTAGTTTGAGAAAAAAACACCGCACATATTATTTTCATCACGAACTTAGACCTTGACCATATTTAAATTTTTTTTTTCATAAATATTTGGCCACAGATTAGGGTTGTGACCATATTGAACCATGAGTAGAAGATTGGTCACGACTTAGGTACATGACCAAGGTTTCAAACCTTGTCAAGGATTCGGTTCGTGACTAAGGCTTCAAAGCTATCCACGGTCTTTGTCTGCGACTAGCATGTAGTATACTATCCCACGCTAGGATCCGGGACTAAATTTTTTGGTCAGGTATCAAGTCTGCGATCAACGATATTTGTCATGCTTATTTTTGTCATGGATTGGATCCATAGCCCGGAGGCTTAGTCACGACCCAAATCTGTTACCATCCACATATTTTTGTGTAGTAAGGTTGGAAAGGAAAGTCAACAAGACTTTGACTGGTGCTTACCATGTGTGCAGAACCTAACCTAACTAGCTATATTAATGTGTCTTTTGTGGGAAGCATTATGGTATGTGCAAACTAAGAATTTGGGCCATAAAACCTAAAACACAATAACAAAACCCTAACTCATAATTAACAATTTATAAACCCTACAACATACATACTAAAACCCAAGCCCTAATTCCTGAACCTTATTTATTAAAAATATTAGATATCGAATCGTAAACCTTCATTCCTATAATCAAATTGTAAAATGAAAAATGTAGACCCTAAAAGCAAAACCTCAAAGAAAAAAACTTAAATCACATAAAATGATTACATATATAAAGAAATAACACTATTATGAGTATTTATTTTTCCGGAACATACATAATTGTGCAATATTCATGGGCGCCAAACCCTAAAACATTAAACATAAAATAAAAACCCTAAAATCTAAACCCTATCTAATAACCTTAAGAAAAATCATAAACCCTAATTACGAAGTCCTAAAATCTAAGACCTAATCCCTAAACACTAATTACTAAATCCTATAACCTAGACCACAAGTCCTAAATCATATACCATAAACCTTCCTAAAATTAAAACCATAAATCATATACCTACGGGTGTAAATCGATATCTGAAAATACGAATCCGTCCGGCATCCGAGTCCAAATTTTGCAGACATTTATTCGAAAAAACGGATATGGATATGGATATTGTGTTGAAATATTCGGAAAAATGGATATGGATACAGATAGTATGTGTATCCGAAACGGATAATCCTTATCCTAAACGAAGTATTCATATTTGCGGATATCCGTTTTTTTGGATATTCGTATTCGTCTTGTATTTAATAATAAATATTTATTAATATTAGTTATATATAATTATTGTTTATAATATTTACTATATTTATTGTAGAATATAAATATATAACATAAAAATGTTAATCATCATTTTTCACTCATTTAAAAAAATGAAAATAAAAAAGTATTTTCAAAAAATCAAAAGTTAATGAATGGCTTGAAAAGAAAAAATGGAAAAAAAGAACAAAAAGCGGACAAAACAAACTAGAATAAAATATTTGACCTAAAACATATCTCTTTCATTTTACTCTTTTTTTCCTTATCCCTAATTTTAGGCGCACACCCTCTTTTTCGAAACCTTCCTTCTAGTATTTACTTGGTAAGCTCCTCACTTATCTCTCTCTCTCACACCTCCCTCATACTCCACACATGCACACATACCTAGACCACACACATGCACACAACAACAATAACACACACACACACACAACACATATAGATGCACACAGTAAGACAGAGATGCACAAAACAACGGTAAGGGCTGAATTGTTGATTTTAACTTCTAAGTTGTTGATTATGTAATGGTAGATCAATTTGTTGATTCTAAATCGTTAATTCTAAACAGTTCGATGTGATTTTTTTTACAGTAGTATTGATATTACATGTTAAAAGAAGAAAGTCAATTGCAATGGATAAGAAATATAAATGGATACTATCCGAATCCGAAAAATCCAATAGGATACGGATATGGATAGTTATTTTTACTATTCGGGCAGATACGAATATGGATAGTGCATCCAAATAGCGAATACGAATATGAATACCATGGTATACTCTCCAGATCCGTTCGTTTACCACCGCTACATATACCATAAGATGTGTGCGGGACCTAACCTAATAAAATTGATTGTTGATTTTGATGGTGTTGAAATTGGCAACCTTAGACTCACAAAATATACCTCCTTAGAGAAGGATGACATGTTCTTAATTTAGAAATAGCGAAGAGACACGAATGTATAGTAGTTCAGTGTTTCTACTGAGGTACATACATCCACATTTAGGCCTCGTTTGATACACCGTATAAGCGGTCCGGATAGGATAGGATAAGACTCGGATTGGATAGGATAAGGATGGACCGTATAAGATTTATTCCAATACTACGTTTGGAGCAGTTCCGAATAAGAAGACGAGATGAGATATAATAATATAGTCCTGTGTTTGAAATACTCCAGAGAGGATTAATTTATCTCCAGTTTTCCAAAAACACCTTTCTTTTGTATTTAATAATGAAAAAATACAAAAATATATTGTTATCACATATTTGAACTCAATAACATAATATTTAATTCCACGTGGGATGTTAAAAAAATAATATTATGAGATGAAAATATGTATTTGTATTTGTATTTATAATTTGTACATACTCAACCACTAATAATCACTTACACGCATACAAAAACTATGTGTACACAAACTACCCGCTAAAAATAATGAGATAGTAAAACTGGTTGCTTACCATCTTCTCTTTCGATTCAAAACAAATCAGTTGCAGAAATTTGCTTAAAGTCACAACTGAATAACATCGATTTTACCCAAAATAGTCACCGGAAACATACAGAAACAAATAAATTGATTTGTACACAGCTTTCAACTTATCTAGTATATAGGTTAATAATACATTAAAAAATGTGTAACAAAATATTAGCGGTGAATTAACAACACATAACTTTCAACTTGTCTAGTAAGTTGGTTAACGTAATACTTGCATCGATTTAAACCAAAATAGTAGTTCATGATAAAGCAATAAATAGAAAAAAAAAATGAGGAGGTTACCTACCGTGATGAAAATATGAATGGAGAGTTATGTGAATCAAAGGGACCGCCGACTGCTATCTAATACTTGAGATAGTGCAAGTTGTGTGAGTTTTTTTTATAACTTAATAAATTTAGAGTAGTAATTTTTAATCAAATTTTGACCATGTATAATTTTATACGACCTTGGAGGTGGGATTTTTCTATTCCACTCCTTGTGGGATAAAGAGCTCACTTTGGATAATTTATTCCATCTCATATCTCATCCTAAATTACACCAAACATTGGATAGGATAATTTTATCCAATACGAACCTCTTACACGGCGCATCAAACGAGGTCTTAATGTGTTTCTTATGAGTAGATTCAATATGAGAATGGATAACATAAAGGTAACTAATCTTAGACTTAAGCTAAGAAGGTACTATGAAGGAGGTCTTTGTGATGAGCAGAGAGCTCTAAGGAGGAGCTAATTGGCTCCTCAAAGTACTTCTAACTAACTCAGGTGCTCTCAAGATTAAGACAAGACTAAACGAATTCAGTGTTGTGTTCAGAATACATATATGGGAGTTGGAAGTGGTCGAGACTCTTTTGCAAGTGCTAAATATTAACTGTAGCACTTGTTACCTTGAATGATCACTTGAATTCCTTTACATCCTTCACAAGCACTACTTACATATCGAGTTGTAGGGAGTAGCTTAGAAGTGACAATTAAAGCATGAGAGGCAATGACTAAGCTTTATCACTATGTAGAAGGGTTGAGTATTTATGAAAGGAATTGTACGTCAATGGTGATTAGAACAATGTATGTACTTTATACAAACCCACGAGTCTAAGAAATGGGGATTCTCCTCTATTTTTCAAGGTCCTATCTTCTCTTGTGCAGATATCTCGTGTGTGTGAAAGCACTCTTGATTCATCATTAGTGTTGTGTATTAGTACACACATTATATAAGTATGTGCGTCACATGTATAGTGATTCACATTAGCTCAACTGGTTTGTTCCTTCATCCTTGAGCTGATATTTTCTATCATCTTTCTGGCAATTGCAGACTTTGATGTGCACCTTCTAATCTTTCAACAAACTTCTCATAGCTTCTTCAAGAGATTCAATATCCTACAATGTTGTTCTTTAAATCTTTGCATTGCCCATACACTGGGTACACTTGCACTTAGTATTAACAATTCATTAATTTCTAGTAGAACGGAACTGATGAAATAAGGGAAAAAAACATATTTAACAAGATTTGTTTCCAAGTGTTTGAACAGCTAAACCAACCCTTGGGGGGAAAAAAAATGCAAGCATTATAAAAACAACGCTCCCCTTTTTTTCTTCAATCATGTAATGTCAGAGATAGCATTTGTTTTTACAATAATATTTGTACCTCCTTCAAAAACTGAAATGAAAAAGAAAATAAATACAGAATGTGATCAAAAGACTTGGTTCTTGTGTTATCTTGAACAGAGAATGGATTATCAGACAGTCGAACCAACTCTTGCATGAATCAATTCTGTACCGGGTGCCAACAATTAGCCTCCCAACGTATATAGGAGCAATGCATAACCTGTAACAAACAAATACAAATGCAGTTTGTGCGAGATATGAGTCATTACAGATCACGGAAAATTTAAAAAATGCAAGTGAATGGAAACTATATATATTCAATTGTAGAATTTTGCCAGTGTTTTATTCGATATTTGAGAGATCTGAACAAAGTTCCAATCAATATATACATTTTGTGTTATTCTCATCCAAGTCTAAATGCATCAGTTCTTTTTTGTAATATATTCCATTATATGTCTTTAAGTTCCTACTTGAAATGGATCTTAATTTCTTTCAAAACCTATTAAAAAGGAAAGAATGCTCACATATACATCATACCATCAAAGATCAATCAAGACTACCCTTTCACATTGAAGCAGATTACATATACACAAAATCAATGGTATAAATGGATACTTGCTAGCTAAATGTCTAAGGCCAGGCAATTTGACAAGGCATACGCAAGATGTTTCAACATAAAGAATATAGATTCCACAAGCCCCTTTCAAATTTTGTTTCAGGTACAAGAAATATATTGCACGTAAATAAACACAAAACCTAACCTTGAATAGACACTGAGCAGTTTAGACTTTAGAATCTAGATCGAGGCAATTTCACGAACCCCACAATAGAGTTTTAGAAGTGACAAAAAGCCCTGTTTTTTTTTTAACTTTATAAACCCCTGAATTATGCAGTTTCCTAAGTATACCCCATTTTGATACATATTTGGGACACATATGAGAGCTTTTGGAATAAAATCTAAAGTTCAAGGAGGACTATTTTATTTAACAATAGTTCAAGCATTTTTTTTTAAAAACTCTACTTCCATAACTCATTACTCCAATAACTTTTATGACATTTTGCAAACACCATTTAAAGAAACTTGTGAAACTTTTGCTGATACTTATGAAGTGATAAAATACTAAACTGAAGTGCTACAATTTTTTATTTTTTTCCTTCACTAACATTTTTCTGTTTGAAGTGTATGTACATATATCTATATGCACAATTATACATTGAGACCTTATTCATTGAATTTCTAATTACTAGAAGAATAAACATACAAAAAATGAGATAGAATAATGTTACATGGACCAAATAAATTGTTCAATTTCACAAATCAAATGACATGTTAGAAGATGCATTAATTAATACTTTATAAATATTAATACATATACGGACACATCTCTTTGCCCCTCAAGTTCATTAGTAAGTCAGATCACATAGCATTTATCAATGATAAATAGTAGCATGTGTGGAGAGTATCACATGTTTGTGATCAATACCAATAAAGACACGACATACCATAAAAGTATCCCACATATTTTCCACCATAAAAATAAGAATTTTAAATGTAAAAATGTATTGTGTCCTGATTGGTATTGATCATGAACACACGTGGTGCTCTCCACACGTTTATTTCTTCCACATGAACAAATCAATGCCTTAAGGCACACTTTGTCGACACGATTTGAGGATATAAAACACGCACATTAATATACACTTTTCAGTGGAACACATTCACTCAAGAATCCTCTGTCTCTTCTAATAGTATCTTTCTATCATTATCCCATAAACAATTACATAATGCATAATTAGGCTTGCCGACTTTCAACAATTAAACACACGTTCACACAGATTTCATAGCCCTCTCATTCAATTTTGAATTATTAGAATAGACATAAACACCGAAAACAATGTCCATAGATGGACACCCAATCTTAATATCTACTTAATTCAGAAACCTTAAACAATCCACATAAATAAAAACAACACATACCTTCAAATCCCTGCACAATCAAGCCCACGAATTATCAAAAGCAGCAGAAGTAATAGCCTGAGTAAACTCTGTAAAACTAATCCTCCCATCCCCATCCGTATCCGCCTCCTTAATCATCCCCGTTAACTCCTCCGCCGTCAACGCATGTCCAAGCTTAGCCATAGAATGAGCCAACTCAGCTGCAGTAATAAACCCATTCCCATCCCTATCAAACACCTTAAACAACTGCTTCAACTGCTCATCCGTGTAAGGAGATTTAGCAGGCAAAAGCTCAGGCGCCACTAATGCCACAAACTCAGAAAATTCTACTAATCCATTGCTATTTGTGTCGGCCTTTTGGATTAACGTGTCAAGCTGGTCCGGGCTCGGTTTTAGGCCGAGGGAGCGTAGTAACGAGCCGAGCTCGAGTTGTGTGAGGCTGCCGTCATTGTTGCGGTCGAATGACCGGAATATTTCGCGGAGTTCCGCAATTTGATCATCGTCTAGCTTCACCGGTTCCTTATTGCTGCTATTCATGTTATATATGTGTAGTACTAAATGGAGGACTAACTTTTGATTCTATTAATGTTGACACTAAAAATGTTTCAATTTGAGCTTCCTTAGTCCTCTTTTCTTGAAACTGATTTTCAAATTGACACTAAAATCAGATTGATCTATTTTTTCTCTAGAGATCCGAAACAATCTGAAAGTTTGCAACTGTACTGCACAATAAACGGATCATCCGAAAAACTACAAAACGTTGACGTGTTATTCTGATCAGTTGATGCCTTTTTTGTTTGTAGACGTTCAACGCGTAGTGGGAGGAGACTTGTGAATATTGAATTGGATGTATCTAACGCCAATAATAATAATATAGTTCTATTCGGCGTTGGTTTAAGAGTCAACAAATAGTGACATGATTGATAGTGTTTTTTTAATCAATTTTCTTTCACTTTTTTCATATTGTTCCCGAGAAAATTTCAAGATGTGCGGTGATAGAGGCGGGTATTCCGTGAAAGCTACCACGTCCTTTTTGGTTGCCGTTTGGTCAGCATTCATGGACTTCGTCAACCGTTTTTTAAATTATGGGGAATAAATGTTTCTCTTCTACATTTGTTACTTTGTCATGACTAATTTTATCTTTTTGTGAGGGAATATATTGTTGTCTTTTGTGAATAAAATCATTTAATATTGACACACATTTTATATTTAATGGTAAATTTAACTCCACTGCCGATAGTTAAGAATTGTTTTGTTGATGAAGATGAGCCTTATATTAATGGAATATGGAAGGATAAATACTACCAAGGGGCACTATCCAATGTCACGAGGGATTTACTTACAAAAATAAGTTTTTACTCTTAGAAGATTATATGCAGAAGATTATGTTTGGAAGTTTAAGAGAAAAAAATAAATAAATAATAATTTTATTAGGCGAGAGAAGAAAAGAATAAAATAATAAGAGAGAGGAGAAAAAAAGAGAAGGGAAATGAATATTCCTTTTAGTGTTTGTAAGTTAAGAAAAGAAAAGATAAAATAATTTTTCCTTTTGCTGTTTGAATGTTAGGAGAAAATTAATTTATTTTAAGAGGAAGAATGTAAAATTGAATAAAAAAAAATTCACGTTGAAAAGAAAGAAAGAAAATTAATTTTTTTAAAAATCATTTATTTCCTCTCATTTTTAACTATCAAATGAAATAAAGTGTATCATTTATCTCCTATGTAAACTCCCAAACGAAGGAAATGAAATACTTTCTCTTCATTATATTTTGTCACCAAAATAGAATTCACAAACATAATCTAACTACAATAAAGTACATGCATTAAAGTTATATTGTACTTCAACTACTTGTAATTATAAACAAGGGACATCATATCATGAACAAAGGACGTTGAAAATTCTTCTAATCTTAATCCGTAGATCTTAGTCTGAATTAGCTAATACCGAAGTATACTCACTAATACAATTTGTTCCCACTCCTCTCTCTTCTCATAGATGTCAGTGAGGCCAAATTTGTTAAACTACACAAAAATTTTCGTCTGATTAACTTGTATGAACTGTTTTTTGAAGAAACTCTTTTCTAGAAATTAAATCAGTTTAATCACAAGATGTGTTTAAAATTATGCACAAGATCTGTTCAAGATTTGTTAACAAGTTTTGAAAAACAAAACTAAAATAGTTTTAAATCAGCACACTAAACAAAAAGGGACGAGGAGATGTAGAAAGATTAATCACAAGATATTTTTAACGTGGTAAAACCTCAACCAACTGAGGAAGCATCCACGACTCCCTCTACGGAGTAAAAAGAAAAATCCACTAAAACAAATATAACAGTTACAAACTATATAACACACATGCACACAAATCAGACCTATACAAGTTTAGGAATGTACCCACTGGTGTCCTTATAACTTTTCTGCAGTTCTGATTGTTGATGTTGTCCTCCCAGTTTTCTAACTTCACTTTGTTCCAGTCTTTACATCGACTCTTGTATCAAGATCTTATTAGCAACACTTTCAGTATTGTAGTGTGTAAGTGTTTGTGATGGTGATCTAACACATTCATGCACACACTCACGCTTATTTTTACAAACAGTCCTAGCAAATTACAAGTTAGATCTATATGCGGAGATTTTAAGTTTATCTCTTCTCAGGAAACTTTGAACCTTATTTCACCTTTAATACTAACGCAGAATTCACAGCTATCTTGCTCAGAAGACGTATCAAGATCTTAATCAATCTGAGGTTTTGAAAATATTTTTGAGATTGAAAATCACCAAATGTGATTCCAACTAGGTCGAAGGTTTTATTTCAAAAGAAATAGAAACATAAAATGTTATTGTTGATTTTGAGTATGAAAACATTTACAGAAAAGAATCAACAATAGATTTCTCAAGATGAGAAACTATAAGTGCAGATCTAGGTGTGATGTAACATAAAATGCTTAGATCTAAAATTTTATATGAAACAGAAATGCAGATCTAGCTTAATGCTTAAGTTGGAAACAAGATCTTAACACAAAGAGGTTACAGCACGAAACAACTTAACAAACCAACTCTCAAACTCTCAAACACTCAAGGTTGTGTTTGGTATATGACTGGTTTTGAAGAGGTTAGGGTTTGAAAGATGTTTTAGACGATTTAGGGTTAGGGTTTCTAACTCTCTCTCTCTCTGGTTTCTCTCTCTCTTCTCTCTTCTCTCTCTAGAAATGACGAAATGGCAAAAGCTTCTAAATGGCTGAGAGTAAGGCTCCTTATATAGGGGGCTAAGAAGATTCGAGAATGGGGTTCAAAATCAAGGGCTACGATTTAGTCTTTAGCTGTTGACTTTGATCCAACGGTATAAGAGAAGTGGTGGATTAAAATGCTTTTGATTGGTTTAATAGGGATTCACAGGGATTAAGCCAGACCACGTGCAGATCGTTGATTACAACAATCCAAGGGCAGAAAATGAGCAAGGCTTATGTCTCACAGAAGAAACACAAATCGGACCGATATCAGGCTGACAGGTGTAAGGCTGAGATTGATGCTGAAAAGCGTGTTTTAAAAATAATTACTCAAACACCTTTAAGTCTTTAGCACGTTCGGTTTCTACCCTAGTGAATTTCCAGAGATAAAATCATCAATTCAAAATTGCAGATTTAACCCAAAACTTTTAATTCCATTTTTAAATTAGAAAAAAATGGTTTTAAAAATTATTTAAAATTCCCAAAAAAAGCATTAAAATTCAATTTAAGGGAAGTTAATATACATAACACACTTATAACCAATTATATGCAATATGCAATGTAGGAATGCAATATTAATGTGTGTGAGTGTTGGTAAATATACCTTAGATCAAGAGGAATTAAAATAAGAGAAGGATTGAGGCTCTTTGGTTTCTAGGATGGGACTCAATTTTGTTTCTATTTCCAAACTAAATGAGCACTTATATAATATAGAGTCAAGTGAGTCAAGAGTATAAGGTGCTTCAATCTCTCCCTTTGGAAATATGAGACAAAATCTCCTTTGAGTCAACTTGGACTTGTAGGGAAACAGAAAGACAAGGAAAAACCTATTCCTATACAAAAAATTTATCTACCCATTTCCTAGAACCGAAAATTACATAACTCAACTAGATACAATTCAATACCCTATTACAACTTTGAACATAGCAGAGAATAACTGTTCAGAATCCTGCAAATAATCACTAAGATCAAGCTCTTTAGAATATGTACGAAATAAATGAATTCTTATAAGACTCAAATTTCTCTCCCATTTTGTCTCAAATGGACAAAGGGAAAAATTATGTAAATCTAAGAAATTATTCAGCACACACCATTCCAATTGATTTACGCAAGGCAATAAAACTATTATAATCTAGTGGTTTGGTAAACATATCTACGAGTTACAAATTAGTAGGAAGATAATTGATTTCTAATTCCTTAGTTTCAACTAATTCGGGAATAAAGTGATGTCTTATTTTTATGTGTTTTGTTCGCGAGTGTTGAACAGGATTTTTGGAGATGTTGATCGCACTTTGATTATCACAATAGAGATGTAATTGTTCTTCTTTAATACCATAATCACTTAGCATTTTCTTAAGCCAAAGTAATTGAGCACAACAACTGCCAGCAACTATGTATTCAGATTCAGCAGTGGATAATGAAGTGCAATTTTGTTTCTTACTACTCCAACCTACCAAATTATTACCAATATAATAACATGCGCCTGATGTGCTCTTATTATCATTAGTACACCCTGCCCAATTAGCATTGGTGTATCCTATTATACTGCTAGGAGTATCATTGGTGTACCAAAGTCCTAAATTTAGAGTTCCTTTAATGTACTTGATAATTCTTTTAACACAAGTTAAATGACTCTCTTTAGGATTGTTCTGGTAAGGAGCACAAACGCAAACAGCGTAGATAATATCAGGACACGAGGCAGTAAGATATAGTAAGGTTCCAATCATACTACGATAAAGGGTGGTATCTACGAATTTTCTTGTTTCATCCTTAGATAGTTTGACAGTAGTACTCATGGGAGTTTTAGCATCTTTTGCACTTTCAAGACCAAATTTTTTAATAATCTCTAATGCGTATTTTGATTGCGAGACAAATAATCTTTCTGAATTTTGTTTGGCTTGAAGACCTAAGAAAAATTGCAACTCCCCCATGAGAGACATTTGAAATTCTTTATGCATAATTTCAGAAAAGCATTTAACTTCTGAAGGGGAAGTTGATCCAAAGATGATATCGTCTACGTAAACTTGAGCTATAATGATATGTTTGTCAAAATATTTGACAAAAGGGTTTGATCATTTCCCCCTCTCTTAAAACCTTTGTAAAGAGAAAGTTGGAAAGGCGCTCATACCAGGCTCTTGGCGCTTGTTTTAGGCCATACAAAGCCTTCTTAAGACGAAAGACATAATTTGAATATTTAGGGTCAATGAACCCTTTTGGTTGTTCTACATAGGTCTCCTCAGTCAATATTCCATTAAGGAAGGCAAATTTGACATCCATTTAGTAAAGCGTAAAATGTAAGTAACAAGCTATGGCAAAGAGAAGACGAATATATTCTAATCGAGTAACGGGAGCAAAAGTCTCGTTAAAATCTATTCCCTCTATTTGAGAGTATCTTTGAGCAACTAATATGGCTTTGTTTCTAATGACTATCCCACTTTCATCAGATTTATTTTTAAATATCCAACGTGTATCAATAACCTTTTTGTGATCAGGCCTAGGTACAAGATACCAAACATCATGAATCACAAATTAAAGAAGTTCATCCTACATTGCAGAAATCCAATGAGGATCATTCAATGCATCATTAACATTCTTTGGTTCCACAAGGGAAACAAAACATGCATAATGAGCATAGTTTCTTAATTGAGATCTTGTACGCACATGTGGGATTACCAACAACGTTGTCTATGGGATGGTCTTTAGCAACCCAATTAGGTACTTCAGGTGTCTCAATTGGTAAAGAATCATCTATTTCTGGTGAGTCATTTTCTAAAATATTTTCTGAATCTACCACAATAGTTGGTTATCCAGTCTTACTTTCTACAGTAGTGTCACTTAAAATCACGTTTATGGATTCCATTATGGTATTAGTGTGAAGGTTATAAGAACGGTAAGCTCTACTATTAGAAGAATATCTTAGAAAGATGGCTTTATCTCCTCGAGTTTCAAATTTGGATAAGTGTTCTCTGTCTTTCAGATATAACACGTACAACTAAAGGTTCTAAGTTACTTAAGATTGGGTTTCTTCCCATACCAAAGTTTGTAAGGAGTTTGCTTAGAGTTCTTTCTAAGATAGACCCTATTAATAATGTGGCACGCAGTACGAATGGCTTGTACCCAAAAATACTTAAAGGGTACGATTCTTTCTCTCAGCTATAACGTTATGTTGAGGAGTCTTAGGAGCACTAAATTCATGTTTGTAACCATTGTAGTCACAATACTCCATAACACCTGTATCTAAGAACTCTCCACCTCTATCACTATGAATCCTATTTACCTGAGAGTCTTTCTCATTTTTAATTCGAAGTAAAATCTTCAAAAAGGTTTGGAATGCGTCAGACTTTTGTTTTAAGAAAGATAACCAAGTAAATCTAGTGAAGTCATCAACCATAACTAGAATGTGACTCAGTCCACAAAGACTAACAGTTCGAGAAGGACCCATTAGGTCCATATGGATGAGCTCCAAAGGTTTAGAGGTTAATATATCTTTGACTCTCTTATGAGGGGCTGTAATAATTTTACCTTCCTGACATGAACTACAGACAATATTAGAAATAGGTTTGATCTTAGGAATATCTCTAACTATTTCCTGAGAAGACAGTCTACTAAGGTTTTCATAATTTATGTTACCCATATGATTATGCCATATCTCATTATCATCCATTCTAGCAATGTTACATACCTCAACACTATTTTGAACAGTATAATTAGGGATGGCAACGGGTCGGTTCGGGGTCGGGTTTTAACTCCCCATCCCCGTCCCCGTTAGAAAAACCATTCCCCGTCCCCGCCCCGTTCCCCGTTATAACGGGTTCGGGGATCCCCGTCCCCATTTAAAACGGGTATCGGGTTCTCCGCGGGGAACCCGTTTTGATTTTTTTATATTTTATTTTTCCTCTTTAAGCACCTAACAGCCCTACCAATGTGAAAAAAACAACAAAAATCCAATCAACTAAAATCCCATTTGAAGAACTAACAGCCCTACCAATCTGAGAAAAAAAAACTAAAATCCAATTAACTAAATTCCCATTTGAAGAAGTATAGCTGGCAATCAACTGAAAAAATCCCAACTAAAATCGAAATCATAACATTTCCAAAGTTGAGCAAACTAGTGTTACTTCTTCAAATGAAGTTTTTATGCACTGTTAAAAGTTTTATTCAATATTGACATATAACTTCAAATGAAGTTATATATACCTGATTGAAGTTTTTATGTACTGTTAAAAGTTTCAAAACTAGTCAAGTTTTACATTACATCCACCTAGTTAGTTTATGACCATTATAGTTTAGTAGTTTAGTACCATATGAGGCAACGTAAAAACTGGTTTGACTCTGAATCAGTTTATGACCATTTTTGAATTGAAGAAAGTACCTGAGATGAAGCGGCAGCAGCGGCGGTGTACAGGGGATGGGTTGAGTTTGCTGGACAGGGGCGGCGGTGCACAGGGGATGTGCGGCGATGTACGGCTGCGGTGTACGGCGACAGAGGCCTGAGATGAGGGGATGGGATAATGGGATGAGCGTAAGAGAGAGAGAGAGTGAGCGGCGTTTGTGAGAGAGAGAGAGAGAGGGTGGGAGTGAAGTTAGTGAGGGAGGCGTGTGTAATTTACAGTGTAAAGAGAAGAGTCAGATTAGGGTTTATTTTTTTCAACTGTTTATATACTTATATATTTATTATATTATAAATATATATATTTTATTATATATTAATAATTCGGGTACCCCCGTGGAGACCCGAGGGTATACCCGAAACCGACCCGAAATATTTCGGGGAATTTTTTTACTCCCCGAACCCGATCCGATCCCCGAATTTTCGGGGATTTTTTGGGGATTTTTTTTCGGGTAACCGCGGGGACCCGTAATTTCGGGGAAAATTGCCATCCCTAAGTATAATAATTGTCCGGAGTCCTAAGTCCTATAATTATGCACTCACCTTTTTAATTTAAAATTTTACAACTATTCTCTAAAAAGGTAACACTATGATTTGAGTCACAAAATTGCGAGATACTGAGTAAGTTTGCCTTAAGACCTTTTACAAGAAGAAAATTTTCAAGTAAATGTAATCCTTCTTCTTGGAGTGTTCCTTTACCAATGATTTGAGATGATACACCATGACCAAAAATAACTTTTCCTCCAACAAAGCTGGTTTTGTTTAAAAGTTTAGTATCATCCCCAGTCATGTGTTTTGAACATCCAGAGTCTAAATACCAACCAGATGGAGTGTGTTCAGCTTTTAAAGTAGTAATAACAATATTACACTTCATCTGGGATAATATCTCATCTTTTCTAACCCAAACAGTTCTTGTTTTTATTTTGCGCTTATTTGCTCTTAATTGATAAAATTTGTGAGCATTAGGTTTTTATTGAAAAATGTTTTGCGCATGAGGATGAATTTTATGGAAAGTGAGAGCATTTGGTTTAGAGAAGTGTTTAGAAATCCTTTTTAGAAATGATCTTTTAGGTTTTGTCTTTCTCCTTCTATAGTTAGTGTTTTTGTCTGGTTGTCTAGAAAGAACATAATTGTTATGACGTATCCTATAATAGTTAAGTTTTGATACATAGGAGACTTAAAGACAGGGTTGACTATACGTCTAGAGTAGCATCCTTCAAAGGAATGACCATATAGATCACAGTAAGAGCAGTATAGATTGCTCGAAGATGGTATGTCCTTAGGAAAGTCTCTAAACATAAGCTTGATGAGATTTTGAGGTTGAACCTTATTCCTAGGGAATACAGTTTGAAAGACCGAATCACTCTTCCTAATAGGGGGCAGAAATATTTAGTCTTAGATGGACTTTCACACTTAGAGTTACTTGTTTCCCCAAAATCAAACATAGATTGGTTTTTGTCAAACTCATTTTTCAGAGAATGAAAGTCTGGACAAGTTTCTACAGGTCTTTTGCCTCCCGATACAAACTTAATTGGTTCAAAATTTTTAGTTTGAATCTTCAAATTGGGGTAAAATCCTATTCCAGTTCGATCATCATAATTGGTTTTGGAATCAGCAACAAATCCATCCAAACAGTTCGAGTTATTTTCAAATTTAGCAAATTTTTTAAAAATTATTGTTGTCTTTTCTTTAGATTGTTCCAATTCTAATAATGTACCTTTATATTTTTTTCTCCAGTGTTTCATTTTCTTCTATCAAATTCTTCAATTTTTGATCAAAAGATTTAACTTCATTTTCATGAGTTAGACATTGGGTAGTATACTCTTCAGCGTTAAGTTTAACCATCAGACTTAAGTCTTCTAATCTCTTAGTGAGATCTTTCACTATCTTTTCTAGTTTGGTATTTTTCTTGAGAGTTTTCGCATAAAGTGTGTGAATGTCAGGGAGTTCTTCAGTGTCTGAGTCACTAAGCGCAGTGTGTGAAGCGACCCCTAAGGATTCATTTCTTGAACTCACTCACCCATGTACATCATCATTATCGCATTCCCTTTGACTTACACACCCCGTGGTAGTACTAACAATATTCTCAGAAAGTAAAGCATCTAAACCAGTAGCGACATGATTCACAACAGTAGGAGTAGAGTTATTATCATCATTCTCATACATAAGCATATCATCATTGTATATTATCTTAGCAAAAAAAGACATGCAAGGATCAAAATAATCAGAAGATTCAGGTTCCTCATTCTCAGAATCACTTGAATCATCCCATGTTTTGCAAATTTTGGCCCTAGTATGTTTATTGACAGTGTTTTGTTTCACTCTATAGTCTTATGCTATGTGTCCTAGTTTTTGACATCTAAAACACTCAATTTTCTTGAAGTCTTTGTTGGGTTTCATGTCCTTATGATGTTTGTCTTGACCTTTTTCATGAGGTTTGTAGTTAGACTGACTTGGATAATTTGGCTTGCCTTGTCTGTTTGACAATTTATTTCTAAATTTGATAATTTTCTTAAATTATTTTGACATCAAGGCAATTTGATTATCCAAACTATCTATATCACATTCCTCATCAGAATCATCAGTGGGAATAGTAAACTCAGGTTTCATCAACTTAGAAGAAAAACTCAAGTTGGAACTAGTCTGTTTCCTATGGGACTAGGTCATTTGTTTCTTAAATTCTAATTCCATTTCCACAGTTCGAAGTTTACTACTGAGTAATTCAGGAGTGATGATTTTGATCACACATTTCCTCAATAGTATATCTTTTATTATCAAATTTCTGTGGTAATGACCTTAGAATTTTAGATACAATTTCATGTCTGTCATAAGTTATCCCATTAGCATGCAGTTTGGTCACAATGTCAGTTAATTTTATGTAGAAATCATTGAAAGTTTCAAAATCAGACATAATTAGTGAGTTATACTACTGAACAAACATTTGAGTTTTAGCAGCCTTAACTCTAGTGTCACCCTCATGTGTAGTGATCAGTGTATCCCAAGCTTCCTTAGAAATGGCACAAGATGAGATCCTTTTTAACTCATATTTATTTATGGACATAAAGATAGCATTCTTGCCTTTGTTATTGAGAGAGCAGCAGCAGCGGAAATATTGCGACTTCTCAAATAAAATCCAATCTTAATTAAAAACCCTTTTAACCCAAACAAACCCTAAACATGCAGCAGTATGTGATTGAATAAATTGATAATCTATGCAAGAACATTCAAACACATGCAATTAAGGAAAAAATCCCCCACAGGGGCAAAACCATTTATTTTCACTATAATTTGTAAGAAAACGGCTTACAATCGGATTACAATGAAAATACAAGTTGACTAAGAATTACCCTCGGGTATCGGATTCTGTAGTCGCGGCTGGAACTATCCCTTTCTAGGAGGGCTGCAATGAAGAAGAAGAACGGTCTCCTCCACAAGGGTTGAACAAACCAAAGTTGTGTTCTTGGGTTGCAAAAGGATTCACAAATATTTGGCAAGGATGTGTGAATCAAAACATGAGTCTTGGGACTCAAAAATATGAAGACTAGATGTATTTGGACTCTCAAATTCGTCTCCTAAAGTCTTGCAAAACAACTCCCCCGAAGTTGGTATTTATAGAAAAAAATATGAAGAGTCCCATGTTTTTAAAACTCTAAAATTCTATCCAGCGTACAAAAAAAACAGCATTCTTTAAGGAATTTTCTCTATCTTCAAAAGGCCATAACTCCTTCACCGTAGCTCGGATTGAGGTGCCGTTTTTTCCAGTATCTTCGTTGCGGCGAGATATTCAACTTTCTAGTTGACCAAACCTTCGAACTATGATTGTGAAATTACGAAAATGCCCTTGAACTCTCCTATAGTGCTTTTTTTTCACTGGTTTGACTTCCCTTGCGTACCACTTGCATTAAGTCCCTAAAATCTTGGACCGTGAAGTCGTTGAGGCAGATGTGGGACATATTAATGGAGATGTTGAATGCTTGATTCCTGGAATTCGGATAGAGGCCGTCATGTGAGATCGTGAGGTGACGTGCCAAATGTAGCGGCGTACGACATACACAAATGTAACATGTTGGACATGAGAAAAAATGTCCTTACAAATCTCCCCCTATGTCTATGCCGGTACATACATAAATAATCCGAATTATCAAATATGAAATTGCCTATACAAATCTACCCTCCCATGAACCCAAAACTGGAAAAGGTACAAATGAATAGTCTTCATCGTTTGATCTTCAAATCTTCAGGAATCGCAAATCTTTTCTCATCAGGGTGTGCAATTCAGAGATCATCAATGTAGTACCTACACACATGAGATAAAGAAAAATACCAAGTGACGTATCGAGTTTGAAATGAGATAAACATAGATACCAATATATGATAAGCATACGTCAAATCTCAAAACTCCCCCAAAATTCAAACTCCCCCATAAAATGATAATTCTTTCTCCCCCTTTTTATGATGTCCCCAAATAGACAAATAAGAAGAATGAATCAGACAAGCAAGCAAAATAGGGGCGTCACGGTATACAAATCAAGGCATCTATCAAATGACAAACGTGCTCTTGCAAGGAGATGCTAAAAAAAATCTTCGCAAACTATTTTTGATTTTTTTCAATTTTTTATACAAAAAATAGATACCATTTTGAAAAAAAAATGTAAAACATGATACCAAAATCACACCATGGATTTAGACTCAAACAACCAAGTCATGGGAACGGAATGTATGGGTGTGAACACATTCGATAGGTAAATCAACTCAATCAATCATATGTGCACGATGCATATGTGTACCCCTAACAAATGAGCATCAAAAGTATCCTTAGGTGTAAAAAATTTGTTGAATTTAGATGACATCGTCTTATGCAAATCAACAAATCAAAGTCAAAGTGATTTCCACACCAATAACGTCCAAAACTATGTAGCGCATTTTCAAGCATTTCAAGGACGTGCAAACCCGTTATAAAATCTCCAACCAAACTCCCTCATATATATTTTCTTTTAGAGGTAATCTAAATTCTCAAACTTTGGAGAATTGGTGCAAAAACCTATATGGCCCATAATTGGCATGAATTTCTTTTTATTGCCTTTCAATTTTTTTCGGGCTCTTTTAAACCTCTTTGGACCCCGGATAATAAAATACCTCCATTTTTTAGGTCCAATTTAACGGTGGCTTTTGCGCAAAGGATAGATAATTACCTTTCGCAGCCCCTCCCCGTTTTTAAATAAAGCACACAAACTCACAAAACGGTTCTTATATGCACAATTTCCTTATCAAAAAAATTATCGCGCTTGGTTCGTTTTAAGGACAGGATTGAAGTGAAAACACCCAACCAACATGTGATAAGACAAGCACAATAATCAAATAAATCCGTGCATGTGTGCAATAAAGGAAACATGAGTCAAACATGTAGGAAGTAACAATTAATTACATCTTAATGACTCCAAACATTATAAAGCACATGGATGAATTGATATATTGTCTCAAAACACTATCAAATAGTCACATGAAAATAATGGAATGATGTTGTGACTCGGTCATCCTAAGTGTTCATCCATAAAAGGTGCAAACAAAATACAAAAATCTTTTTGGATTTTCTCAAAATTTTAACAAACTAATTTTTTTTTTTTTTTTTTGTATTTTTCAAAAATTTTCAAAAATTTATATACAAAAGGTACAAGTCATCACACTAGTAAAAATACATCATGAAACCACAACTAGTGTATGACAAACATGCAATCACAATCAACCAAAAGATTTCACATGGGGTGAATTACGTGCAAGCAAACGGGAATCGTGGGCAAATAAACCATAAGCCTCTAAATCCGATTTTCTAACCCAAATTGATGTGTAACGAAGTGTGGGGGTTTTGGGAATCGAATTTATTCTTTCATTAATCTTCTTAGGTCCATTTATAAGCTTATAACAAAAGTGCCTAAGATGACCTTGCCTACCACAATGTGTGCAAGAGTAAATCGGGCGATTTGTGTTCCCTAAAGGTGGCCCTCTCCTCAAATTTATCAGTTGCTCTCTCCGAATTTGCCTAGGTGGGTCTCTCCTAATGATCCTAGGAGGTTCTCTCACACGTGTGGGAATGGGTGCAACATATTTTTCAAGACCAATCCCACCCCTATCCATTTTGATCTCGACTGTGCCTAAAATCTTATCAAGTTTTTCAGACCTAGACTCCAAATCAAATTTCACTTTACTTGAATCTTTCAATTTCACCTCAAGTTCACCTATCCTAGATTCAAGTACTAGTTTAGAATCCTCAAACTCTAAAAGCTCCTTTTTCATAGTCTCCATCAACCCTCTAATACTATCTCTCTCACCCTCGACGTACTCAAGCTTCTCTTTCAAAATTTTCTCATGTGCCCTAAGTTCTTTAATTAAAAAATCATTATTTTTTATGGCACACTCTTTCAATTGAGCTTTCAATTTCAAATTTTCTTTCTTTGTTTTCAAAGTTTCAGCATAAAGTTCATTGAAAGCAGTTTGCAAGTCATGCTCATCTACACTTTCCTCCTCACTTTCATCCACACTCCCATCACTTTCACTATCATCACTAATCACACGGATGGGAAACTCTCGCCTAGAAGCATAAAAAACTTCTTCTTTCAAATCACAATCACTAAGGGTAGAAACATGAGAAATCGATTTATTCAATTTCTTCTTTAAATTTGTGGTGCACTCATGTAACGTGTGACCAACACCCTCACAACAAGGACACCTCTCAGATTCGTTTTCAACAGAAGATTTAAAACAAGAGTTTGTGTGAATTTTCCAAAATTTTTCAAAAATTTGACATCGAAGATCATCAAAACCATCAAAATCCATTTTTGTGCAAAATCAAAATCAAAACACAATAACTTAGTGCAACAGGCTCTGATACCAATTTGAAAACGTGAGAAGTCAAATTGTATCACAAAAAAAAAAATCCTTGAAAAATCAGGATCACGCGATAAATTAGCGTAACCCGCTCTGATACCAATTTGAGAGCAGCAGCAGCAGCGGAAATATTGCGACTTCTCAAATAAAATCCAATTTTAATTAAAAACCCTTTTAACCCAAACAAACCCTAAACATGCAGCAGTATGTGATTGAATAAATTGATAATCTATGCAAGAATATTCAAACACATGCAATTAAGGAAAAAATCCCCCACAGGGGCAAAACCATTTATTTTCACTATAATTTGTAAGAAAACGGCTTACAATCGGATTACAATGAAAATACAAGTTGACTAAGAATTACCCTCGGGTATCAGATTCTGTAGTCGCGGCTGGAACTATCCCTTTCTAGGAGGGCTGCAATGAAGAAGAAGAACGGTCTCCTCCACAAGGGTTGAACAAACCAAAGTTGTGTTCTTGGGTTGCAAAAGGATTCACAAATATTTGGCAAGGATGTGTGAATCAAAACATGAGTCTTGGGACTCAAAAATATGAAGACTAGATGTATTTGGACTCTCAAATTCGTCTCCTAAAGTCTTGCAAAACAACTCCCCCGAAGTTGGTATTTATAGGAAAAAATATGAAGAACCCCATGTTTTTAAAACTCTAAAATTCTATCCAGCGTACAAAAAAAACAGCATTCTTTAAGGAATTTTCTCTATCTTCAAAAGGCCATAACTCCTTCACCGTAGCTCGGATTGAGGTGCCGTTTTTTCCAGTATCTTCGTTGCGGCGAGATCTTCAACTTTCTAGTTGACCAAACCTTCGAACTATGATTGTGAAATTACGAAAATACCCTTGAACTCTCCTATAGTGCTTTTTTTCCACTGGTTTGACTTCCCTTGCGTACCACTTGCATTAAGTCCCTAAAATCTTGGACCGTGAAGTCGTTGAGGCAGATGTGGGACATATTAATGGAGATGTTGAATGCTTGATTCCCGGAATTCGGATAGAGGCCGTCATGTGAGATCGTGAGGTGACGTGCCAAATGTAGCGGCGTACGACATACACAAATGTAACATGTTGGACATGAGAAAAAATGTCCTTACAGTTATTATTACGAGAAGTCTGCTTCTCTTCTTGTGTGAACTCACTTAATGCTTTCTTAACCCTCTCATTACTTCCTTCAGTGGCTGGTTTAGTAGGATAAGAGTATCCATTTTCAACAATATCCCAGACATAATCTCCCAAGGTTCCTTGTATGAAAGCAACCATCCTTACCTTCCAGTAAACAAAGTTGTTTCCATCAAAGAGTGGGGGTGTCGTCAAGTTGCCAAATCTTTCATTTTTCTCATCCATTGTTATGATTTTAAGAAAATAATTTCAGAAACACAGGATCTTTTAAAAAGATTTCCAAAGCTCTAATACCAATTGAAAAACTGTTACTAAAGTCGTTTAATACAAGATTAAACTATTTAAGTAACTCCGAACTGTTTTTTGAAGAAACTCTTTTCTAGAAATCAAATCAGTTTAGTCACAAGATGTGTTTAAAATTATGCATAAGATATGTTCAAGATTTGTTAACAAGTTTTGAAAAACAAAACTAAAATAGTTTTAAATCAGCACACGAAACAGAAAGGGATGGGGAGATGTAGAAAGATTAATGACAAGATTTTTTTAACGTGGTAAAACCTCAACCAACTGAGGAAACATCCACGACTCCCTCTATAGAGTAAAAAGAAAAATTCCCTAAAACGAATATAATAGTTACAAACTATATAACACACATGCATACAAATCAGACCTATACAAGTTTAGGAATGTACCCACTGGTGCCCTTATAACTTTTCTGCAGTTCTGATTATTGATGTTGTTCTCCCAGTTTGCTAACTTCACTTTGTTCCAGTCTTTACGTCAACTCTTGTATCAAGATCTTATTACCAACACTTTCAGTGTTGTAGTGTGTAAGTGTTTGTGAGGTGATCTAACACATGCATGCACACACTCAGGCTTATTTTTACAAACAGTCCTAGCAAAATTACAAGTCAGATATATATACGGAGATTATAAGTTTCTCTCTTCTTAGGAAACTTTTAACCTTATTTAACCTTTAATATTAACCCAGAATCCACGGCTATCTTTCTCAGAAGACGTATCGAGATCTTAATCAATCTCAGGTTTTGAAAATATTTTTGAGATTGAAGTGCGATTCCAACTAGGTCGAAGGTTTTGTTTCAAAAGAACTAGAAACAGAAAATGTTATTGTTGATTTTGAGTATTAAAACATTTACAGAAAATAATCAACAATATATTTCTCAAGATGAGGAACTATAAATGCAGATCTAGGTGTGATGTAACATAAAATGCTTAAATCTAAAATTTCTATGAAACATAAATGCACATCTAGCTTAATGCTTAAGTTGGAAATAAGATCTTAACACAAAGAGGTTACAGCACGAAACAACTTAACAAACCAACTCTCAAACGCTCAAACACTCAAGGTTGTGTTTGGTATATGACTGGTTATAAACAGGTTAGGGTTTGAAAGATGTTTTAGATGATTTAGGGTTAGGGTTTCAAACTCTCTCTCTCTGGTTTCTCTCTCTCTTCTCTCTTCTCTCTGTACGCTCTTCTCTCTCTAGAAATGACAAAATGACAAAATCTTCTAAATGGCTGAGATTGAGGCTCCTTATTAGGGGGATGAGAAGATTCGAGAATGGGGTTCAAAATCAAGGGCTACGATTTAGTCTTTAGCTGTTGACTTTGATCCAACGGTATAAGAGAAGCAGTGGATTAAAATTATTTTGAATGGTGTAAGAGGGATTCACATGGATTAAGCCAGAACACATACAGATCATTGATTACAACAATCCAAGGGCAGGAAATGAGCAAGGCTTATGTCTCACAGAAGAAACACAAATCGGACCGAATCAGGCCGACAGGTGTAAGGCTGAGATTGATGGTGAAATGCGTGTTTTGAAAATAATTACTCAAACACCTTTAAGTCTTTAGCGCTTTCGATTTTTACCCTAGTGAATTTCCAGAGATAAAATCATCAATTCAAAATTGTAGATTTAACCCCAAACTTTTAATTCCATTTTTTAATTAGAAAAAAATGGTCTTAAAAATTATTTAAAATTCGCAAAAAATCATTAAAATTCAATTTAAGGGAAATTAATATACACAACACACTTATAACCAATTATATGCAATATAAAATGTAGTAATGCAATACTAATGTGTGTGAGTATTGGTAAATATACCTTAGATCAAGTGGAATAAAAATAAGAGAAGGATTGAGGCTTTTTGGTTTCTAGGATGGGACTCAATTTTGTTTCTATTTCCAAACTAGATGGGAACTTATACAATATAGACTCAAGTGAGTCAAGAGTATAAGGTGCTTCATCATTTACCACAAGCCCTAGGTCACACCCCGAGTACCTGTCTCGAGGCCACGAGGTGATCCTAGGCCCCGTTTGACCCTGATCAACTTTTTCTTTTGAGATAAATCTGAATGAATCTTCAAAGGTCTATGAATCCATTTTTTTAATGATCCAACCCATGTGCCAATCGACTTTACAATTCAAAAAATGATCCATTTTAATATTAAAAATTGATCTATAGGGCACCGAGTGCACTCGGTCCCTGTTTCGGCTTCGATCACTTCCTCTCTTGAGCGGGAGCTCAATGAATCTTTGAAGGGATCTGAATCCCCATTCCAACGGTCTTCTCAATGTATAAATCAACTTTATGGTAGGAGGAACAAATTTTTTTTACCCAGAAAGCAAATTTGGGGGCCATCGGGCGCCCCCCGAGCTCTGTTTGACTCCTATCAACTCTTCAGCTCAAACGAAGATGAATGACTCTTTGAATGGCTTTGAATCCATTTTCCAATTATCTTTCCTAGGAGGGAATCAGCCTTATGGTTCAAACGAGTGACCCATTTTACTATAGGAATTTCCTGTTTAGTGAATAGTGAGTGTTTTCGGGCCTCGTTTGACTTCATCGACTCTTAAACTCAGGAGTGTCTTCAGGGATTATTAAATAAATATAAATAAACTTTTTCTAATGTTCCTCCTCATGCACGAATCTGACTTATGATTAGCATTTTACAGTCATTTTATAAAAAAAAAACTCCCTCGAACTAACAATTGACAACCCCAGGACCCTCCTTATCGACAGTGTGTTTAGGGTTCTATGGAAATAAGCAAATCTAGGACCATGCCGATCGGTACCCCCTGTCCCTATAAATAGAGTCCATGACCTCACTTTAAATGGCACCCCTAAACATCCCTCTCAACAATTCAGATAGAATTCCCTCGAATTCAGAGTTACTCTTTTCTTGAAAGCCCATTTTCGACACTCCTTTAATAATTTTCATACCCTTTTGAGTAAATTCCTACCCATGTGCTCAACCACCATCACTTCATCTTGAGATCAACGAATCTACAAGCAAGATCTACTTCAAGTCTTCATAAGAAGGTACATTTCGTCCTCTTTGTCTTTAAATTCTCTTAATTTCGTATTTGGAACTTCACTTTTGTTTTAGTACTTTACTTTTTTACATCACACATCTTAATTCCAAACTTTTTATTATTAGTATTCTCACATACTTTATTTTCATAGCATAACCCAAAAATAAGAAAAGGAAGGTTCACTTGTAAATCCCAAATGCGGATTTCTCATCATATTTTCTCAGACTAAAACCCTTTTTCTACACACGCATATAAATAAAGTCCCCGATTGATTTATGGGTTAAACCAAATCGCGTATTGTCATCGAACTACGTGGACTTTGATGCCCCCAGGCTACGTAGGCGGCTTGGGTAAATCACTCGACTCGATTCCTTCCCACATATATTTTTTACTTTATTCTCATCATATATTCATGATATATACATTTTATATGCTTACTTACATGTGTCTTGTCCGATATACGCAATCGTTCCTTTAAAATAATTTGTGAATCAACAAACACTTACGTCATACTTTTTATTTTTTGGGGAACACTCCTAACGATGACCTCGCTCAGCCTTTATCCATGACGCGAGTCGAGCAATTTCGTCCTCCATTTATATTATGCACATAAGCGCACATATCACGGAGTTCTGCAGGAGAATATTAACACATGACCATGAGAGATCGAATTTCGGGACGGGTTCCTAACACCATCCCATTCTGTAACTTAGTCTTTAGATCATTTAAATAATTGGTTTCGTAAGCATCAATATTGTCCTTGATGTCGTTATCTCGAGGCGACATCTCTTTCGCCTATTTTGTGAAAAATAGGCGAGCGACTCTATCTTTACATATCACCCCACATCGATGACATCTAAGCGCCTCGATAAAGGATGCAATCCTGTGCAAACGACGAAAAAATGGAAAGGAAGGAGAGATTCACCTCCGAATACCTACCCCTCAGGATGGCCACAATCTCCTTATATGTTAAGTTTGGTAAGAAGGAATTACCATTTGGACATTTTTCTTATCAATGCAGGTTTTTCGAGTCAGTATTTCAAATGATCCATTCATGATATCAATTTGATTTCAAAATTGACCATGTAGTGTCTCTGATTCTATGTCTCCCACACTAAAGACAAGAAATATTTTTTCAAAGTCATGTACCATTATTCACAAGCATTAAACTTTCAACCGATATAGTATATAGCTTTCTCTTTTTGAGATTTTTCAATATATTGGCCCAAATAGCTCCTGATGCAGTGTCAATGATTATGAGGTATAGGAGAAAAGGATGTCCAGGTCGAGGTAGATCCAATTCAAGAGGATCGGTTAAATACTGATTTATTTAATCAAAATCATCTTGGAATGAAGAGTTCCATATATTGGAAGAATACTTATGCATCAGTTTGAAGATATAACTATATAAGGAAATCATTTAAGAGATGAATCTATTGATATATTGGAGCCTTCCCAAGAAACCTCTTACCTTTTTTTCAATGCATGGGAGTGGAATTTCCTAAATGTGTTTGACTTTTTTAGTTCTACCTAAATTCCATATTCCCTAATAAGGAATCCTAACATCTTTCCTTTAGTTACCTTGAAGACACATTTTTGGGGACTCAAGGGCATCTAGTACCTCCGCAATCTCTCAAAGAACTTTATTCATGCATGAACATTACCTTCCCAAATCGTGTACTTGATGATCATCCCATCCACATATACTACAACCTCTCTCTGGGTCATAATGTGCATTAAGGTAGTAGTCCCTCATTGATAAGTCGCACTAGCATTCTTGATCCTAAACGACATCACTTTGAAACAAACAGTTCGTCGAGGGGTGTTGAAAGTCGTTATATCTTGATCATGTAGGTGCATATTGATTTATTTCTAGATGGAAAATACATCCACGAAGGACTTTAAAGCGTGATCAACAGTGTTATCCATGATCATAGCTATATTTGGCAGATAAGTCCTTACAAGAACTTGGGGGAGTTCTATAGTAGGAGGATTAGGCTATTGATTATGCATCTATCAATCTTAGGCCCCATGATAAGAACTATCCAATGAACGATTTTGATTTAGCGGAAGTAATTTTTTCCTTGAGGACTTGGAGTCACTCTCTACTAAGGAGAAGTTCTGATTGTTCAAGGACCAGAAGTCACTTCCATATCTTTTCACGCAGAAAGAGATAAATATGAGGCAGTGTAGGTGGCTTGAGTTCTTAAAGGATTATTAGTTTGACATTTGATACAGTGGAATGCTCTTATACCACTTTATTAGTACTTATGAACACGCTCGGTGAGGATGGTCACAAACAAAATTCTATTTTTTATATTTTTTAAATTTAAATCCAAATCACATAAATCCAATTTTATACAAATTTTAATCTTTGATTAAATTAGGTGTGAAGGCAAATATGTGTTCAAAATATAATGATTTAAACTACGCAAGAAAAAACACAAATATTGAGGAAAAATCTTTTTTAGGGAAACCCCTTTTAATGAGCACTTTAGAAAGTTTTACAACACTATCGATTTACAAACTACTTGATACACCCACAAGTATAACGCGCAATGTTTACGCACGGAAGAATTCTACTCAGATCCAGAGTGTTCCATAGGCGGCAGCCACCCTCGGTATCCACCGATTCATCCTTCAACCTTCTTCAGTCATGATCACTCGGGTAAAAAAATCAGTCGTAGACATCTCTCACCACAAAGTGTGTATACATGATATAAAACATCTAGGGTTTCAAAAAGATTCACAAAACTATTTGGGATGTAAACTTGTGAATCAAAAAGTTTTTGGAAACCAAAAATATGGAAAAACTTTGGTAAAGATATTATGGTTACGTTTTTCCCAAAGTCCCACGAAATTTGGAGTCAAAACAGTTATTCATAGACCTGAAGCAAAATTCGAGGCGACAAATTCCTTTGAATGAAAAATAGAAGTCATTCAAATGAGAATGTTAAGTCATTTAAACAAAAACCAAGTTCGTTTGAACGAGACTCCAATATCGTTTGAACCATCTTTTGATGAGTTTTAAATGAATTCAAACAGTAAATCTTCATTAGTTATTGGTTCAATGAAAGATCTAACGAGGCTTAAAATGAAAAGCTAATTTCATTCAAACGAGATTCTGATCTCGTTTCAACGAGGTTAAAAAAATTGTTTTTAAATTAAAAAATCCATACTTGATTTAAAAAAAAATAACATCCCAAATAAAATTATGAATAATTTTAAAATCTTAAAAGCTTTATACCTTTTTTAGATGTAGGGACGTCTTTAATCTTGGATATGTTGGAGTTCGATTAATTGTATCGGTGTGTGTCAGTTGGTAATAGGATATGCCAAAGTGAAAATAAAACAAATAAACAACCTAAGCTAAAATATGTGTGCTTATAAATTTCTCGTTTGGCTATTCTGGTGCAAAACTAACTGAAACCCAAATTAAAAAAATCTCCCCTCAATGACAAAAAAATCCTAATATCCTTCCCATATCCTAAAAGTGGAATGACATAGAGAAATTTTGTGTTCAATCTCATCTTGTTCTTCCATTGGGCAACTTTATCTCCATTCGACATAATATGTTCTTCCTTTTAGATACCTACACACATGAAGCTAAGAAAAATACTCGTGATGCATAGAGTTTTGAAATAGAAAATAAAACTCGTAAACCTTTCTCCCCCATAAATCAAACTCATTATCAAATCTCCCCCATTAAATTATTCTCCCCCTTTTTGTTCAAAGTACACAAAGGAGTATAATATAGACATAAAGAATAAAGAATCATATAAAAGAAGTACGATATCATTGTGACACTCCGCTTAATTAAATACCGGGTGATTAGTTCTTCATCCAATTAAAATAGGAATCTCTTGTGGTTCATTCTTAGCATCACTATCGAAAATATTTTTTGTAAATTTAACTAACCACCTAGTATTCAAAAAGTTGATGCCAAATTTTATCTTTTTATTAAACAATAACAACAAGTGAGATAATCATCACAACTAAATCATCCATGCAGTTAAATAATCTGGACTAAACACTAGATAACTAACTTAAATTAAATGGTACCGAATAAACTACCAGTTCTCAATATATAAATCCAACTAAACATTTAATGAAATCAAATTCATCCACAAAATACAAAGTCCGAAAAATTGAATAAAATAAATAGTTGAAGGGGCAACATGCCCAAATGAGTAACTGAATTGCATCCTACTCTCGGAATGAAATAATAGGAGCAACTAAGTCCAAATCTTGCAAGCATACACATGTACTGCAGCTACGCATCCCTGGAACAGATCATCAAGTTGGGCATCCCTGTGGTTGGACACCTAAAAAGTTTTGGAAAAAGTTTTACAAGTACGTTTCAAAGCGCAAGAAAAACCATTTGAAAACATTTAGAAAGTATTTAAATTGCAGTTTAAATAAACAGTTATTAGATACACATGTTAGATTGCATACACTCTCTTGAGTTTCTCACCTCTCATCTGTAGTTCGCACCTAATGGCCTCTACTAAGCCCACCTAGTCAAGCTACCCAGTCTAACTAGGTCTTACGCATCTAACTAATCATAAACCAGTTAAGCTCTCCCATACTGTCTATACAATATGCTACAATATACCCTTAATTATCATTAAGCCTTTAGTTAAGTTTCTCATTAACTTACCCCGTACTGCCCATATAGTATGTTACCGAACAAGTAATAATTAACATTTCTCTTATGTTATTATTTTTATCCTTGTGTTAAGTTACCACCCTTACTTTACCATTAGATTCGCACTATCTAACTTTTCTACTGTTTACACACAAGTTGATTAAGCATTGTTTTAGATATACACTATCTAATCTCGTTATTCCCACACATAAGTAGATTAAAAAGTGTTTTAGATATTCCCTATCTAATCTCCGTACTATCACACATAAGTAAGATTAAACATTCATGAGTCTATATATATATATAATACAGCATCTCCCGGGCTAGTCATAACAATGCTCACTCGTGTACTCTGCTATCAGTCCAAGTACCTCTCGTACCTAATCAAGGACTATCGATTCTAAATGTCGCCTCGAACCATCAATCAAACCACACATATTAGAGGTGAATAAATCACTAAGTCTTTCGGGCTGCTCACATACCTAATGCACCCAAACGACTTGTCGACATGACTATTTCTCTCACATAGTTATCCACTAGCACTACTATGCTCTGGGGATAAATTCAGACCTCACTAAAATCGTCAAGGTGGGATCGCCCACTGTGCGGGACCTCCGTGATAGCAGGTATATGAGGTATGTTAACTTACACAAAAGCACATATAAGGCATATACACAACCTAATCATATGTATATTCAGTATAGGCACACACACGACCTATATTAATAAATCCGTATAAGTATATACTTAACCTATAATTATATTCCATATAGGTATACACTCAACCTCTAATTATAATCCATACGTAGTATTTATCCCTCGAATACTTACCGTATCATTAATTCACAATATTAACTTACTATCATATTTTCTCGAGTACTATTCTCTACCTGAAAGGCCCCTCGTGACCCCCTAAGTTAGTTCAGTAGTTATTACTCTCATACCCTACTGGTTATAGCCTTAGGTCAGGGTCTACTCTTCCTGAAGCCCAAATTTCAAATTCCAGATTTGTATCTCACTCCATTTACTATCGTCGGTTGAAAGTTCCCATCTTACCCACATTCAGACCTAACCAAGTCTCGAACATATACCTACTGACTTCCTCTAAGTCTTTATTTTATTCTAGGATTAACCCCCAAGTTCCTCATAATTCATCCTAAGAGGAAATAACATCCAAACGAAAAATTAGCCAAATTTGGGTGGCCGATTCGATTCGCCCAGGAGGTTGAATCGATTCACCTCTTAGCTGAATCGATTCGAAATGTAGCAGGTCTTTATTCCTTACGTTTCTACAATTTATCACCCTAATATCTTCCTCAAATCTCCATGAAACTTCACCAAATTTCAAACCAACATAACTGATCATTATATAGACGTATAGGAATGATTCCCAACATAAATTAAACATTAATTCATCACAAATTCAATTCAAGAATTGATTATCTTTTAAAAGTATATAAAACACTAGTTTCTCATGTTTTTCATCTCTTTTAATCAAGAAACCGAGTTTTATTCATAAAAATCATCACAACCCCTCTGATTTCGTCTCACCAACATAAAGAAATATAACTACATGCAATCCGATTTCAATTCCTAGATTATACCCACCTAATTTCATATTAAATCTTCCAAAAACATGTAAATCAAACCTTATTCGACATGGGTATTGTAACATGCTTAAAATAAACGTAAGATAAATACTTGCCTCTAAATTAAAGGTCTGATTTCATTTGATGATGATGGATTTGATTGTCTTCCCTTCGAATCCACTCTCCAAGGATGATGGTGGTGCAAGAATGAGTTTGAATTCTTCGATAATCCTCTCTTATGCCTAAAAAATAGCTCCTCCTTCTTCTCTAATGGCCTTCCTTTATTTTCTAGCCTTTTAACCCTAGCCTCTCCCAACTATATAATGAAAAAGACTTTGCAAATTCGTAGGTAATTTTACCCTAGATTACCAAATGACCGAAATGCCCTCAAACGGTGCCGGTTTGGTCTAAAATCGCCCAGGGACCCAAACTATACACCCGGGCATACTATTCTGATTATTTTGACCTTTTCAAAATCAATCGTGACCCTTAAACCATCATCTGAGTTACTTTATATGATTATGTTATTTACATCTCAAAATACGACACACGTGAAATTAAAATAAACCGAAAATTTAAACTCTAAATCACGAAATTAAGTAATTTCTTTGAATTAAATAAATCTCAACTCACCAATTTATATAATTGATAACTCACCAATTTAATTAAATCATATATCCTCAGAAATATAGGATGTTACAATCATCACATAGATATGAAAACAACGCACGTGGAATGATAATCTCAAAGGTAAAATCCACCAACTATTTTTGTAATTTTTGAATTTTTGTTCAAAGAGTGTAAATATTGCAACTACAACACAATAACTGAAGCATAAATAATCTGAACTATGATCTACTATGTGAGAAACATGGACTAAAAGTAAAACGCAGTGAGTCAAAACACAATACCATATATAATATATGAAAAATATACTAAAGAAAATTCGACACGCATATATAGGTATAAACAATCAAAAACTCGACATGAAACACATAAGCTTTACATATTAGAATATTATTGATATGTCTAAACATGTGGGATGGAATGGATGGGTGAGAAATAGATACAAATGAATTATCATCCGAACATTCAAATATGTTCAAGAAGTTCTAATTGGTCACAAAACTTTATCAAACTAAGCTTAAGCCTCAAACGACAAGATAAAGTGAACTTCAATGAACAAACAATCACAATGCACACGGCCCTAAAATATTGATGATTTTACAAATCAATAGCGTCATGACAAAATAATAGTACTATGATTCATTGTGAAAAACCGTTGATCTTCAACTAAACACCCTCAAAAGATAAACATATATCATTTATTCTTTTCTTTTCTTTTAAAGTTATTTCTTTTGAATGATCAAACATTAAGCTTTTTTGTCCCCTTTATGGAAATTTCTCTGTTTTTATTGCCTTTAGTCTTTTATTGGGCTCTTGCCAATAGTGGATTTCCCTCAAAGGAGATTTTCTTCTTTTGTTGTCCTTTCCCGTGTACACTCATATTTTTTCCAATACTAATCAAAAAAATTCACGGGTAAGGGTTTTTACGTGCACAAATGCACCACAGTCACATAAACATGGAGATGAAAAAATTGATGGGAGAACATATTATAAATATCAAATATACATGTGATGTTAACGTTAAAAAAGCTCGTGCATGTGTGTGTGGAGGCATATACAAAGTTGAATAAATAAAGAAAATCAAGTTTAAAACAACTCCACGAAAACATGATTAAGAACAACCTAAGTATCTAAAATTGTAACCAAATTTCCTAGTCACATCAAAAGTACGGAGTGAATTGGATTTAAAAATACCAATATGCCTTACCAAATGTGTAAAACTAAAATACACAAAAACCAAAAATCTTTTTGAGTTTTTCTAATATTATCAAACAAAAATACCACCACTAACTCAAAAGACAAATAAAATATTTATGTATGTTTCATTAGGACTCAATAAAAGAAAAATATAATACAAAATACACACATGTCATAACACTAGCAAACATATATCATGAAGCATAACTAGAGTGTGACAAACAAAATCATGCAAGCAATGACCCATAAGATATAACATGTGAAGTGTCATGTGCAAGCATGTGATAATCAAGTAGTCAAACATTTAGCACATCTAAAATAGATTTCCTAACCCAAATAGATGTAGTTAACGTGTCTGGTTTTGGAAACTAAAGGGACACCTCTTCCAAGATCATAACAAAACGCCCTAAGGTGACCTTTCCTACCACAATGTGAACATGTGTATGCGCGAGGAAGGTTACTTATGGATTGACCTTTTCTAACGTCCTTGGATGCGGTTAACCCTCTAAAACAAACAATGGTCTTTTTTTTTACACTGGAGGCATTAGAAATATGGGAGCGAGTACCATGACTACCAATACTACTCGAGTCTTTTAAATCATATTTTAACTTCAAAATTTTACACTCAACGAAAGAATTAGACTCTTCAATTTTCAATCACTACTAGAATCTTTCTCGCCCTCAATGCAAGCGAACTTATACATCAAAGTCTTCTCGCATGCCTTTAAATCTAAAATCAATTTATCATTTTCCTCATTGGCACATACACTAACCCTAGAAATTTTAAAGTCCTCTAATTATTTCATTAAAAATCGAACTCAATCATCACTCTCTTTTTTGGAAAGTTCTCAATTTTTGAAGTCATGGTTCATGTCCACAAGTTTCTCAAGAAAGAACTATCTTTCAGTTTGCAAAAGTTCCACTGTTGGTCTAACACAAAAATTTTCTTTTCAAGAATTTTAATTATTTTAGAAAACATCAAATTCAAATGAGATAAATTTTCACTATGGCTATCCATCGATAGAAAAAAAATATACCCAAGAGAGATGGACAAATAAGCACCCCAAACAGCACTAAACAAGAATCTATACGATAAATTAGTGCAACCCTCTCTGATACCACTTGTAAGAGTGGAATGTTTCGATACCACTTTGTTAGTGCATATAAACACACTCGACAAGAATGGTCACAAATAAAAATTCTATTTTTTGTAATTTTTAATATAAATCCCAACCTCACAAATCCAATTTTAAAAACATTAATCTTTGATTAAATTAGGTGTGATGGCTAACATGTGTTCTAAATATAATGATTTAAAATGCACAAGAAAAGAACACAAATATTGAGGAAAAATTCCTTTTTTAGGGCAAAACCTTTTAATCAGCACTTTAGAAAATTTTACAAGACTATCGACTTATAGTGTACTTGATACACCCACAAGTATGATGCGCAGTGTGTTTGCAGAACATCTAAAGAATACTACTTCGATCCAGATAAGTCCACAAGCGACAATCCATCCTCGATATCCACCAATTAACCCTTTATCCTTCTTCAGTCGTGATCAATCGAGTCACAAAAATCAACCATAGATATCTCTCTCCACAAAATGTGTATACAAGATACAACGCTTCTAGGGGTTCAAAAAGATTCACAAAACTTTTTGGGGATGTAAACTTATGAATCAAAAAGTGTTTGGAAACCCAAAATATAAAGAAACTTTGGTAAAGATATTCTCGTAACGTTTTTTCCAAAGTCCCACAAAATTTACAGTCAAACATTTATTTATAGACCTGACACAAAATTCGAGGCGACGAATTCGTTCGAACAACAATAAAAGTCGTTCGAACGAGAATGTCATCTCGTTATAATAAAAACCCAGTTCGTTCAAACGAGACTCCAATCTTAATTGAACCATCTTCTAACGATCTTCAAACCAAGTCAAATAGTGCACCTTCGTTGGCTGTTCGTTTAATGAAAGATCTTACGACGGTTCAAACAAAAAGCTAATTTCGTTCAAACGAGATTCTGACCTCATTTGAATGAGGTTGAAAAATTATATTTCAATATAAAATCTAACCTCAATTTAAAAAAAAATAACATCCTAAATAAATTTTGAATAATTTTCAAATATTTATACCCTTTTGAAATGTAGGGAAATCTTTAATATTGGAGATGTTGGATATTGGTTCATAGTATCGGCGCGTGTCGATTTGTAACGAGATACACCAAATATACCGAAGTGAAAATAAAATAAATAAACAGCCTAAGCTAAGATATTTTCTCTTACAAATATCCCCCTTTGGTTATTCAAGTACCAAACTAACCCAACCCCAAATTACAAAAATTACCCCTCTATGACCAAAAAATCCTAATACCCTTCCCAAACCCTAGATTTGGAAAGACATAGAGAGACTTTCTCTCCAATACCATCTCGTTCTTCCCTCGGGAAACTTTGTCTTCATTCGGTGTAATATATCACTCCTTTTAGATACCTACATACATGAAGCTAAGAAAAATATCCGTGATGCATAGAGTTTGAGATAGAAATTAAAACTCGTAAATCGTTCTCCCCCATGAATAAAACTCATCATCAAATCTCCCCCTCAATTTGTTCTCCCCCTTTTTGTTCGAAATAGATAAAGGAGTAGAATATAGACATCAAGAATAAAGCATCACATAAAAGAAGTAAGATATCATCACATAGATATGTAAACAACGCAGGTGTAATGATAATCTCAAAGGTAAAATCCACCAACTATTTTTGAAAATTTTCCAATATTTTTCAGAAAGTGTAAATATTATAAATTACAATAACTCAAGAACAAATAATTCAAACTGTGATCTAGTATGTGACAACAATGGACTAAATGTAAAACGCAATCAGTCAAAACACGATACCGTATATAATATATGAAAAATATACCAAGAAAATCTGGCACACATATATAGGTATAAACAACCACAAAACTCAACATAAAATATATAAGCTTTACACACTATAATAGTATTGATTTGTCTAAACATGTGGGATGGAATGAATGGGTATAAAGTAGGTAAAAATGAATTATGATGCAAACATTCATCTCTCTCTCTCTCTCTCTCTCTCTCTCTATATATATATATATATATATATATATATATATATATATATATAATAAAGTAGAAAACTTATGTATGTCATAAGCTTAGTTGATGATGCCACCAAATCTATTTTTTTCTGCAATAACCATTTTACCCTTCAACTGTTTGAGTTCCCTCTCTTTTTTCACACTCAATATTTTTTTTTCAATTTTCGCCAAAATTCAAAAACAGGGGCATAATAGTATTTGACACATTTTAATCACTCAAAATTGTGGAAAAGAAACTACCTTCCTCTCATTCTCTCCCGTCCCTCATTCTTACGTTTTGGCAACAAACTAAAAAAACCCCCCTCAACCTCGGCGCCCTTCTCTCTTCTCCTCGGTGCTGGCCTCAGCTCCAAAGCTAGGGCTTTCAGATTTTGGTGGCTTTTCTTAGGTGTCCTCGCTTCTCAGGTGGTTTCTCTTACGTATTTTTTCGTTCTTCGTTATTTCTCTCTCTATATTCAGTTTTGGATTTGTTCTTCTTTTTAGGTGTGATATTCTTCTATACCATATTTCTACGCGTATGTGCGATCTTAGGTAACTCCTTTTCATTTACATCTTACCTTTGTAGAAGTTTGTGATTTTGAACTACCACCAAGGTTTCTTTTTTTAGTTTAAAACATTAAGTGTTGTGGGTTTTGAAACCGTAATGTATGTATTGAATGCTATTTGTTCACTAATGTTAGGTTTCTGCAGTTTAAAATTAGGGGAAGGGGATTATGGAGAAAAAAGATAGATGCTGAAAATTAGGGTAAAATTGGGGTTTCTTTGTTTTTAATAAAAGCCGTGTTATTTGGAGTTTCCATGGTTGTATCGTGTATTTCATGAGTTTACTGTATCAAGGTACAACCCGTTTGTTGCTTGATTTATTATTCTCTAAGCCCTATTTGTTGTTATTCACATTTATATTGTTTTTTGCGATCTAATGTTTTTCATCTCACTATTAAATATGGGCTTGGATTCACCCAACCCAACTACAATTCCGATCAAATGAGGTATACACTCTGCTTCATTATAGTTTTCATAATCTGAAACTGGATATCAAATATTATAGGGTCGTTTCGAATTATCTAGCTTCATGTAGTCTATTGGTCATATGCATTGAGTAACCGTAAACTAACAATCTAATAGAGTGCCATAGGCATTTGAAAAAGAAGAATATGCTAGAGAGGCAAAACAAATGACACCCGATGACATGTTTTACCTAAGCATAACCTATTTTCCCCCAAAGCCTAGAGAGGTTCTCAGTTAGAACCCCCTCTGTGAATTCGATTAAATATGTATTATTGATAGTTTGAAAATCAAATGTCACCCGATATCAAATATTATTGTTTGATATTGAGTTTATGGCTTTCTGTGTGAGGGCTTAATGGTTTCATAATGATTTTTTTTCCTTTTTTTAGATTTGTTATACAATTATGCGGTATATCATCCCATGTATTTTCTGTTGTTTGTTTTTTGTATCTTTATTTTTTTTGTAGATTTGTTAGTTTTTTATGCTAATAGTTTTCTTCTTTATTTTTTCTCTCAACAGCTGGATGAGTTCAAAATACAGTCCTGGGGGTTGACAAAATTCCCAACTCTCAAATCTTTTCATCATAGGACTATACTCCAGATTAATAGGAATGAAGAAGTAGTACAATAATTCAACGTGCTGGTAATTTCATATTTACTTTTTATTTGAAATCAGTTTTAGGTTTAAAACTTTGTTTGGTTAAGATCTATGTTTACTTTTTATTTTCAACTCAAACTATTTTCAAGTATTGTTGTTTGAACTGGTATACTTTGTTTGGATAAGAAATTGTAAGGACAACATGTCCTATAAGTTTGTGGTCTTCTAATGGTTGCAACTTCTCCAATGGACACGAACACAGTTATAGAACATATTTCCTAGTTTTTTTATTGCACTTCATCCCTGTTTGAATATATTATATCACATAATTTCACAAATATTCAAAGTTTGGATATGATAATGTGGCTGAACTATGATAAATTCTGAAAGATTTGGATGATATTTAATCTAAATGTTGGGCTTATGTCTAAACACCATTAATTGGGTGAAGAGAGATATTGTCTCGGTGCTGGCAGATGTGAGCCATGAAAGTTTTTTCCCCAAACCAGAGAAGAAACAAAAAGAAAACTAAAAAGAGTCCAAATTGTATCTCATTTGATTATGAAACAAAGCCGTGTTGTGCTCCAAAATGTTGTTGCTTCATATAAGAAAGAGTATTTTGTAATCTGTTAGGAAGAACATTCCTCAATCCTAATGGCAATGATCATCTATTTGAACTAACACTAATATCTATAGGAAGAACAATTCTAAATTCTGCAATTTTTGTGTCTACAATTCTTCAAAATGGCCTACTTATTGATCAAATTTTTTTTGTCTACAACACTTCAGTTCTCACATTTTGCAATTTTCTTAGTTTTCATATAGTAAATTCATACTTAGTCTTGCTATTGTTTTTTTATTAGTTTTCATAGTAACATATACATACTGTGTTTGTTAACATGAATTTTTCAGGGGGTGCAGGGATGTAGCAACGCGAATGAATGGGAAGTTGGTCTTTGAAAACAAAATAACATTTTGAAAATCTACAGTAGACATGGTATGTATCTCACTTCCATGAACCATGCCAATCCACAACAGCGCTTAAGCTCACTGCCATGCACCCCTCGCCCAAGACCTTTCAAAGGTGCATATTAGAGATGTTATATGCCGATCCACAATATTGTCGATGATTGAGACATTTAATATTGGCCGAACCCATGATCTGAAATAAGCTTTCAATACTGTCGATAATTGAGACAGATTGTCTTTATCGACGAGAAAGATGATTGAAAATAGTATTTAGTTATTTTCTTTAAGTTTCTAAAGACATTGTTTCATTTTTCTGTCTTTTATTTGTTAGTTTATGTGGATATAATTATCAATCTTTTTATATTTATTTGACTTTTCATCTTCAAATTGATGTATTATTTTGAATATATGACATTACTACTTCATATATTCTCTGATCTCTCTATTTTGGCTTGCAAAAAGAATCACAACTATATGGTGTTGATTCCCTATGTCATGTGTGTGAATGTCATGTATGAAGATTTTACGGTAGCATATCTCTGTGTCATCAATGCTTTCATGTATGCATATCTTGGGTGAAAATTGTTTTGCATACCATTGTAGTTAACTGAATTCTTACTGGAGATCAGCAATGACTCTATATAAATTGAATGTGAGGCATTCATTGATTTGGAAAGGGAAAATATGATCAAGATGAGAAAATATATTGAGATACATAGAAGACACGGTGTCCTCTTAGATGCCTCTTTATTCGATTAGAACTCATGAAAAAAATAACGAAGCTGACTTCACTCTAGATGTTGCAACTATAAGTAATGTTGTTCCTTTATTATACTTGAGCTTATCTCAGTCCCTCTGTCCTATATTGCTACATTAACACAAACGTGTTACATCTTTTCCAACTAATCTCTTCCTTATCTCCCTCTATTTTCATGTACACATATTATCATTGATGTCATTGTTGATTTCTTACCATCTTTGTTCAGGTACACATAGTAGCAAATGTGTTACAAGCCCGTATTTTGACATATACTATGGGAATTTATGTCATTAAAAATGGCTCTTAATTGCAATACACTTATATTTTGTTCTAATTTTAAGGTATTACCTCTGTTCATCGTCTCTCTCCACACACACACACTTTTGAGGTTATATTTTATTTTTACATCAATTATTTTTTATTCAATTTGTTCTAATTAGTCAAATTTTGTTTTATTTTGCAGGTATAATCGGTGTTCTCTCTTGATTCCTCCTCTCACCTTCAAACACTTATTTGATAATGGGATAATCATCCTTTTCCATTCTGGCACAAAATCCATAAATCTAACGGTTTGTGAATCTCCCTTCTCATAACTAATTTTAGGTAAAAGCGACCATGAAAGTTGAGTACCAACTGATATGATAGAATAATTCTAAATGGATTGGAAGTTTTAAAGCTTCTTAAGCATTTTTCCCAATTTTTTATTAGTAATACCTTAATACTCCGGTCTGCCTATAGATTCAATCTTTATCTACAAATAGTATAACATGTACAAAATTACATTAAAAGATTACCTCCATATTTTTCATGTTTTTTCCAATGCACCCTCATTTCAATCAGTCGAACACCTCACTTTGCACCTAGACTCCAAAGAGACATTTGTATCCCAGTGCATTTTTCACCTTAAATGAGGTACACGATAACTATTTTTGAGTTATGTTATTGATGTTTTACTTTAAATTACTATGTTATGTTTTTAATGTTTTACTTTACATTACTTTGTTGTTAATGCACCCCTAATTATGTTTCACTTTACTATTTTGTTCTCATTTTGTTATTGGCATCTGTATTTTCGTAAGATGTCTAGCACTTTGTATTTGTTTCGTGAGTGTTTTGTGGTTCAAATATTTTGTTTTAACACAAAAGGAGTAACATATATGGGTGTAAAAGAATGCAGTGGGTGAGTATGAGTTTTGTGGTTCAGATATTTTGTTTTAACAAAAAAAGAGTAGCATATATGGGTTTAGATATTTTGTTTTATCAGATATTCTGTTTTAAGACTATTCAATGTTGGATCGGATTGAAAGGTATGAGTAAGAGTATGAGTTTAGCAATTAAATTATGAATATTATATATATCTTATGTCTTATATGAGTATTAGTTTCAGCAATTATGACTATTCAATATAGGATTGAAAGGTATACTCTATTTTTGACAAAATTAGAATTCTTTCAAGTATATATATCTTATATCTTATATGAGTATTAGTTTTGGCTTATATATTTACGTTTGACAATTGCCATGGTTATTGATTGTACCCTTGATTGCCATGTCTGCAGTTAGAGAATGGACGGCTTCCCAGAATAGTAAACTTTCAAAGGCTGTTGCTGTAAATAATTTAGGAAAATGGGAAATGGCTATGCAGATGATTGCACTTACTATCCTCCTAGCAACTAGAGACAATACCTTTGCTTTATATCTCAACAGGGCTAGCTGTATGGTCACTATTTGTGTACATGGTAAATATATGGAAAGTACTACTGGTGTTCTAATTTTGACTTTGGTTTTGGATTTTACTACACTCATCACTCGGGGTTGTGACTCATTTTAGAGCACTTAGTACATCTACAATTCCGACAATTAGTCTGCTTATGTTACAAAAGGTTTCCTTATACAAATGGATAAAGAGGGAGCTGCTTTTTCCAGTACCCCGTTAAAAGTATTTAAGAAGTTCAAATTTATTTGGCGCCTTCTCAAGGTCTCATTCTCCTCTGGTTCTATTTGGTCGAGGAAACAACGTAATGTAAAACAAATGATTTCACATTCCTTTCAAGGGAATTTACGGCATTATCTTGGCAGCAATGAATTTTGTTTGTTCTCTTTATAATCTCGACTAGGTTAAATTGTGATATAGAACTTCTATTGTTGTTTTATTCTCTAATCCAAATTTAACAGGCCCTTTAAATTCTCTAGGCCTCAAAATATCAGTCCCTGTTAGTTAGTTCCCGGATTATATAATAGGTATTGAGCTTGAGATTTTTCACTGGATTATATTATTTACTAAAGCCTTGGTTAGTATATAACAGGTTGATGATATATTATTTACTAAAGCCTTGCAGTTATGCTACCAGTTGTGCTACCATAATATGTAAAGTGATACAGGTTATGTAGTTTGTCCTGCATAATATGTTTCATAATTGTCTCACATAACTGTGATAAAGGGGGCGAATATCTGAGAAATCGAATAAACAACAAACAGTACTTCATCAAACAACCGTAAAGATAATATCAGTAAGGTCTATAATATACCACATTTAGCACTAACAGGAGAGGTGAATAGCAATTGTTCGTCATATTTATCCAACTCAGAAACCATGAATTTTGATGTGTTACTTATTCACAATCCCAACCTGAAAAAGAAAGGTAGACACGTTCTTCCTTTGATCACCTTGAAGTTGGATAACCTATCCTAATTCAGGGTCCTGGACAACAGTACCATTGCAACAAAATTCTTTCTTGAGGTCCTTGAGGATCTTATTATAACTAAACTCTTTCTTCAACCCCTGCACAGTGGTCAAGCTTTTCCTACCATTTCGTGTTGTATGCGAATGTGCACATACTCTTTTGATGACCCAACACAACATCCTCAGCACTTGCCTCAGCAAATGGATCGAAAGCATTAGGAATCTGGATGTCGAGTTCAGACATGAAACTTGGTGATGAGCTTGAAGAGAGCGAACCTAAACTTGATGTTCAGACCAGACCTGATCCGAGGAATATATTTTAACTGTGATTATTGGGGAATGTCTGATTGGCTAAGACGAAGGGAGGGCTATCCACAACAGTATACTCTTGGGCATCTGTTGAACTAAACATTTTTGTACTTCTCCAATTGTAATGTTATAAGCCAACATGTACAAACATACATGCATACATACGTAGATCATATGTGAATTTTGTTTGGTACTTTTACTTCTTAAATTTTCAATGTTTTGATAATATTAATTTTTCATTTGGTTTGCTGTAGATTAATGACATGTGTGTACTTCATAAACTATGTAGTTAAGGGCTCAATATTATTTTGTTGTGAATTATTGTGAAATTAGTCGTGTCTTAAAACTCCTCCTACATCCAATACAGTGATGTGTATTTAGAGTGGAGGGTAATATGCAAATTGACCTTTTCCCTCATTTTATTTTAAATTTTTTTTAACCAATTTGAGAGATAATCATATTCATGGTTTACCCATAAATTTATGCATGTAGAAGATAAATGTATTGTTATTTATGATGGGGTGCTTGCTATGTATTGCGAAATCCCAATCATTTCCGACAACTATTTCTGTAGTTGAAATTATGCAATTAATGTTCTACGGATACCGTAATTCAGTAGCTTTAGGTATGTTTTAAATACTACAATTTGTATAGACTATATGATCGTTAATATGCCAAACAGTTCTACTGTTATAGTAGTTCATTGTTAGTTATAATGTCAGTGAAGTGATGTTGAGTAACTCAGTTTAGTGTTATTGCTAATTGAAGTAGTTAGGCTTAATCAATTCAGTTCATTGTTATTCCTCAATTTTCAAAATTATGCCTCTAATTTAATTCGGGTTTATATCACTTCAAGACATTCAAGACTACTTAATGATTATTTTAAATAATCACTCATATAATTTGTGGCGTGGAAGTAAAACCGAATGGTTACTAAATGCGCCACTTTGGTAACTTTAAGATCTCCCCCCCCCCCCCCCCCCCCCAACCCCCCACCCAAAAAAAAACTAATTTGTGTCCTTTAGATTGTTATAACCTTTTGATGATGCATTATGCTTATATTCCTCATTCATTTGTTGTTTGTTATTTGATTTATTATGCGTATTCTAACATTGGGAATACTTACTAGGACGGATGAGCATCCTTACCTATTTGTGATGGAATTCACATGAAGTACCATAAGTCCTCAATAAATGAGATTTTTTCAATTTTTTTTTTAAATTTGAACTTATTTGTATTGAAATTAAATTGTGTTGATCGTTATTTTGTTGTCATTATATTACTTTTTCTGAATATCTTTGTGCCTTTAGGCATGGATTAAACATGTTGAATAGTTATATAAACACATGAAAATTTGTGCAATTTTAAAAAATTGTTTACAATTATGTGTTGTAAAATAAGTTTGATATAAAAGGTTCATACCACGGTGTATGTAGCGGTGGTAAACGGACGGATACAGAGTGGATACCATGTTATCCATATTCATATTTGTATCCCCTATTTGGATTCACTATATGTATCTGTATTCGCTCGGATACAAAATTAACCATCCATATCCGTATCCTTTCGTCAGATTCGGATAATATTCGTACGTCGTTTATTGGACCATACATCGTATATACAAACATATATGCACCGTGTTTATGTACATACATACATACATACATACACTGTATGGTCCAATCAATGACGTACACTTTAAAAAATTTGCATTGTGCCTTCAGACATGGGCATACCCTATGGTCCAATCCATACATACATACATACATACACGGTATGGTCCAACCTATACAAAATTCATGTTTTTGTTTTATAGTAGAGGGTACTTGAACAATGTACAATCGTTGGAAATCAAGTTCACAGTGGAAGAGATTTTGAAATTTGTTTGTTCTCTTGCCCAGGAACAATACGTCATATTTATCATGTAGGCCTTATGGCGGCCAGTTTGTGTACAAGGTAGTTTTCAAAAGCCAGGGTAGGATTTTTTAGCTATTAATATTTTGTTGTTAGCCGTTAGTTGTTAAAAAAAGTTAGTTGTTAGTTGTTAGATGATATTATAAAAAAACGTTATTAGCTGTTAATATTTGTTATTTGTTAAGCAGGGTGGTTAGTCGTATAAATAAAAGAGACTATGGACAATTTATTTAAAATTGCATTTTATTTGGTTGGCAAAAGAAATTTTTGCCTTATTGCAATTATGCACTTTTGAAAATTTACGACGTTTTACGATTATTAGCGTGCCTTTAGGCACGGGCATACCCTAGTATATATATATATATATATATATATATATATATATATATATATATATATATATATATATATATATATATATATATATATACACACACACACACACTAGCGGAATGCCCGTGCCTAAAGGCACAACGAAAAATTCCAAAATATGTAATCTGAAAACGGAGAAAATTTCCAAAGTACATTTTTTTAAACGGTAAAAAATTCGTTTCCCAACAAAACAAAGTGTAAATTTTAAAAAATTGACCATAATATTATTTATTTATAAGACTATCTACCCTACTTAACAAATAATAAATAGTCCAAGAACATTCAAATAGTCTAAATTCATCAAACAAATTCACATTTAACATGAAAATACAATATTCATCAACCGAGTTCACATTGTGCCTCAAATAAACAATGTCATTTTTTAAAAAAAAAAATGGACATAATCTCCTCTGTTTATTGAACTATCCACCCTACTTATGGGTAACAACCAGTCCAACAATATTCAAAACTCCCAAATTCATCTAACAAATAATTCAACGAATTAAATAACACAACTACTTCAATGAATGGGCCTAAATTGTACAATAAATTACACAACTAAAGTGTAAATAGAAAGTAAAATAATGCAAAAAAAAATCTACTAAAACATATTACAACTACACAATTTTGAAAAAATTTAAAATATCTCTCAAAAAATATAAAAACTTCACAACATAAATGCTTAGTCTCAACTTACAAACTTAGCAACTAAATTACAAAGAGCACATCCTTGGAAACAGTGTCCAAAAAATGAACGAATGAGTAGAAATCTCCACCACTTTTGTAGAGTATATGAAATTGCATCAACTTTAGTTGTTAAACATAAAAAGTCGATTCTTCTTGTTGCTTCGTACTTGGTTCATTATCATCTTGTAGTTCATAACTCTTTTACTTTGAATTTTACACCTGAAACACAAATGTTAAAAAAGTCAATAATCCAATATATACATAGTACTAATATCTCAACTTGTATACTAAAAAGCATGCTAAAGAAAGTACATATACTTGGAAAATGTGAAAATACATGTACTTAAAACAAAATCAAACGCACATACACATTTTCACAACAAACCACCCGAAACTATACTCTTAGTGATTCTCTAACAAATTACAGGCATGGCATAATAATAAAGCACGAAAGTATACTCTTAAGTCAGAAAAATGTATTGGTGTCAAAATCTAAATACGTAGAACAAATTGTAGTTCAGTTAATGTTTTATCGACAATTCTAAATAGGTCAAACATTGTAGTTCAAGTACACTTTGTAGTTCAGTTAAAGTCTCATTAAATTGAAAACTCAATGAGTGTATCGTTCTTACCTAGTTTGTTCCTATGAATAAGTAAACGAGATAACTGAAGATAACACCTTGTGCACTTGCAACTTTGCGGAGCCAAATCCTACTATGTCTCCTCCCTCAACTGTTGTAGGCGATAACCAAACTCTATTTCTGAAAGACCAAAAGTTTGGCTCCCTAACCATTTTGGAATACAAATGGGAATGGCAACTGGTATTTCAATTCATTGTAGAAGAACTGAAAAGCATAAAGGAATGCGAAATAAATTCAGACCCAAATTTCAAATGCAGAGTATAAGTCATATATACATCATAATAAATGTAATCTCAAATGTCGTATATGAAAACCATAAATTTGAAGTAAATGAATAATGTATACATAATTCAAATAAAAATAAATTTTAAGGTATTTAAATGACATCTACAACCATCTCGACTAAGCTGCTTGTGCAGTAGATTTTCTTTATGCAAGACTATGAAATGAGAATGTCGAGCTGTGGGGGGCAGTTACTGCACTTTGTGTGGATGTATGCCTTCCAAATGGAGCAATAGAGAAGTGGAGTTGGATAAGGGCAATGATGAATCGGAGAGGAGTAGTGCTCTTACTTATCGTGGTGCAATGCTACTCCAGAGGGCACTTTTGGAGAAGCCTGATGAAAGGACAACACGAACGACTGTCTGCTATGGCAAAAATCAGTAATTCAGTTTGTTCCAATAACACTAAATCCCTATCTTCCAAAAATCTCTAAAGAGCCAAAGATACCAGAGAGTGGTGTGATTGAGTCTGATATCCCATTAATATTAGCTAGAGCCATGAGATATTCTTTCTAAAAAGACAATAACCCTTTAAAAGAAAAACTGTGATCAGTCAACTAGTTCTGGAATTAATAAGGAAACTGACACTCCAGCCCCAAAGAGTCCTCAACATAATGAAAGAATAACCAATGAGAAAGAGAACCGTGAACTTTTAGCATCTCTTATTGCATTCCTGAAAAATATTTTACCTGTGAGTTGAAATATAGGTTCTTCCTGATTGAATTATATGGATTTATTTCTTTAACTATTGTTAAGATGGATTGTTAGGATCTCACAAATGGGAAGTATGCTATCTGATGAGGATTTAGATTGATCAATAAGGCAATCTTAACTTAACTACTGTCAGAAAAATGGGAAGTATTTGTGTCATACATGGTTTGTTCTTAACATAACTACTGACAGAAAAATGATAATAAAATAAGGCAAAGATAGTTTTGTGCCTTACTCGCATCTTCTTGTTAGACTTGAGGATCTCATAGTGCAAATCCCAACTATGGAAATTCACTTGGACAGGGACATTGGTAATGGATTTAAGATGAATACACAGAGTTATCTAGTTCTAATTTTGGATACATCGATTAAGGCTGAGATCAATTAACTGCTTATCGAAAATGCTCCTGTTAAAAATAGAGTTCCAAATGATATGTCTTAATCTTAAGGAAATTCCAAGAACTGAGAGGAAAAAAACATGTTCAAGTTCAAGTTCACATTGAACCTCAACTCCAACCTCAATCATAATTTATCTGATTGGTCCCAAACGTGAATCGATAAAACATTTGGACAGTGAGATAAGGCTATGATCAGGATCAAAATACAAAATGCAAAATAAAAGTAAAAACATATTCAAGTTCACATTGAACCTCAACCGCAATCTCTTTAATGAAATAAACATCCATAAAACAATAACACAAAGTAATGTTTAAAACTTGTAGGATAACACGCCACGACAAAACTATTGAGTGTTATGTTCTTATGACTAAAGCCAAAAAAATAAACCAGAAATAATTATCAACGAAATTGAGGAAAACTGAATTTTCTTACATACGATTGGAGATTAGTGATAGCTGCAAAAGCTTCCTCGTGTGAATTCATAGTAACAAAAGCTAAACCCCTGTTTATGATTTTGTTGTACATTGATAACTTAAAAGAGATGAACAAAGTAACAAACAACCATTTCCGCAAATTGAAAAAAAACAAAAAACATAAAAATAAGGAGAACAACTACTATTAAACACCGCTGAAACAACTGCTGCTATTAAGCAGTACTGTACATGTACTATCAAGCCTATGATATTTGTTTCAAGCACTAAACAACATCTTGTCCTATGAAACTAAAAACATACACTAAACAATGGTCGTCACATGATTAACTTGAAGTTCGCGTTTTAAATCAAAAGTGATATGTCGGGCATATATGCATATTCATATATGCCATATGCATATATGCCATGTGCATATATGCCATGCATATATGCGTATTGCATATATATACACTACAAAAAAAAGTTATTTTTAAGACCCTATTTTTTGAGACAGACAAAATATAGTCTTTAAAACATATTTTTTTAGACGGATAGAATTAGCCGTCTCAAAAACTATTATTTTTTGAGACTGTTAATTTTTTCCGTCTCAAAAACTATTATTTTTTTAGACTACTAATTATAGCCGTCTAAAAAAAGTTCACTTTTTGACCCAGTTAATTATTTCCGTCTTATAAAATGAACCAAATGAGACGGTAAAATTTATAGTCCCAAAAGATGTACCAAATAAGACGGCTAACAAAAATAACTTCCCCTACTAAATTCCCCCCCCCCCCCCCCCCCGCTCTAAACACTTAACCTCCCACTAAAAAAAACAAAAAAGCCAAAATAATCGAGCCCTACCTCAACCCCAATAGCCGTCGCTCCAACCCTGGCATTTTTCTCCTCCGGCCCCGGCATTCTCCTCCGCTATTCTCTCCAATCCGGCCTCCTCCTCCGTCGTTCTCTCTCTTGAGAAGCAGGTATTTGGCAGGTGAGGGCAACCCTCACTTACTAGATGTGGATAGGAATAGGATCCGGGAAGATGATGGAGGTCATTCTTCCACCTCTGGATCCAGACAAGTCGAAATCCCATCTGTTTCTTCTTCTGCAGCGAACCAATACGAGGAGGTGCAGTCGCCATAGCTACTGGTACTGCTAGTTATAGCTATCCTATACTTCTTATAAGTCTTCGGCAACCGGGATAGCCCACCTAATGGTTTAGCACAATGAAGGTAATGTTCATACCTTTTTGTAATTCTTTATGTGTAGATACCTAATTCAATTAACGTTTAAGCATAAAATCAGTGGGTTATTTAGATTAATGTGTGGAGAATTGTTTTTTTATGTAGAGACCTGCGTTTTTTTGGGTGGAAAGTTTTTTTTTCTTCTTAAATATGGCAGAAGCCAAAACGCGCCAAAGATTTGTTTTTTTCTTTAATATGGCAGCAGCTATATATATATATATATATATATATATATATATATATATATATATATATATATATATATATATATATATATATATATATATGGGACGGTGCCCATCCCCTTAATCAAATTGGGGTTCATATGGGGTTAATACACCTTATCAAACAGGTTATGGAGTTAATCCTAGTCCACCTTATTATCAAAAAGGGTATGGGTATGGAGGTAATCCTAAGATTTGATTTTTTTTTAAGTTTTAGTGTATTTTTCTAAGAGTCCTGCTATCAGTCCGTAATAAGCCCCCCAAAACAAATCTTAGGATTAACTCCGTACTCATACCCTGTTTGATTTTGAGACGGCTAAAATTTGAGTCTATAATTAGGTATATTTAGTGTCTCCAATTAACAATGGATCCTTTCAATTCAAGATCTAATTAGGTATATTTAGTTTTGATTTGGTTTTGTGTCTTAATGTTTAGATTTGGTTTACTGATTTGGTTTGTTGATTTGTTTTTAAGGTATCAGGTGAAGCGTTTGTTTTAAATCTTACTCTATTGTATTTTGTAAATTATTTTTTTCTCTTATAGGTTGATTTTACATAGTTGAGCATGTATGACCCATGATAATGGGTTGTTTATATTTTATTTTTGTATTCACCTCAGTAAATGATATTGATTGTATTTGTATTTTGTAATTGGAAAAGAGAAAAATAATAAAATTATTGTAGTATTGGTGAATCATTTGTTATACGACCATTCATTATATTCTTACTATTCAAATATTATATAAAAGAATGGTAGTAACAAATTCGTATTAGAAAATTTCAAATTGAATAGTATATTTAACTTTATTTTGTGAGTTATAGTTCGAGCATGTAAATTATGGTAGTTTGTGCAAAAACCTATTTGTTTTTCATATTTGGCTCCATCCCTGAACATTTATGGGTATTTGACAGGGAGCTACTGGTTCCGTGATCGTTTTTCATTCATTTTGAAATATTTTATCTAAGCCCGGACATTCAAGTTACAACATTCAATTGATACGGATAAGAGGTAATTCTGATTCTTAATTTATGATCTATATCATTAGTTTTTGTACGTATGATTTGTAGTGGTGATATGAAGTTGAGGGTGAGCCAATTGAGAACCTCGATTGATTTTAGTGGTGATAGGAGGTTGAGGGTGAGCCAATTGAAAACCCGGATTGCCAATTGGTTGTGGAGTATGTTTTTATATTAATATAAGATAATATTTGTTTACTAGTTTGTGTAAGTTTTAGTTAGATTATTGATATGTTTTTTGATAATTGATTATCTAATTCAACGGGGAGGTTTTTGGCAGGGACCCACCCGCACCTGCCCCTAATGGGGGGAAATTAGGGTAAATAAATAGGTCGTGTCGGGTTTGAAATAAAAAAAAAAACTTTGGGTTTGGGGGAGGGCAGGTTTTGTGTGTAAAAACCCCGAACTAGCCCCGTTTAAGGGTATTATTACATATATTCTAGTTAAATCTATGCATCTTAGTTAGTTAGTTTGGCATAATAATAAATCAGTGCATACTCTTTGTTAGAGGACTTCAATTTTTTATTAGTTTATCATAAACAAAAAACATGAAATCCATTAAAACAGATGAATAAAATTAGTTAGAAAATATCATAAATATGTTTTGGGGTGGGTTCGGAGCCCTCGTCGGTTTTTTAAACGGGTTTGGGGTGGGGGTGGGGGCGGGGTAAGCGGGTTTGGGTATCTTCTCTAGTGTTTGGCCTCTGACAATCTTTGACAATCCTCGACAGTTGGACTTTATTATCACTTACGGTGGTTTTGTATATAATAACACTGTTAACAAGTACACGAGTCTCCCATCATTTTAGATTGTGCTAAAATTGAAGTTCTTTAATTTATGTTTACTGGTCTACTTTGTAATGGCTAAGTGTTAACACTTTTAGGTGTCTGACTAGCTAACTTTGCTTTAAAGGGAAGGTAGAGTTTCCTTTTACAGTGAAATTGACCTTGTTATACTTCTTTTTATCTATAAGGTGTCTTTTCACATCTAAAGGTTCATCTTCACAAGGTTTCGTCACGTTTGGATTTGTTTGTTTATTTTATATGAAGGTCTGTGCACCTCCTCTTCTAAAACTTTACTCATTCTTGGATTATATGGAAAGTGTCATTACGCGGCTCCTCTGTGAAGCTATAAAACACACGTAACTTTTGTCGTGAGACCTTCTCTGTTAAGCTTTCTCCTAGTGAGCTCGTTTGGCGAGTAGTATTAACGCCGACATTTGAAATTGAAGTTGTCCTTGTTTATGTTGGGTTTTATTTCAATTGCCACAGTTGTCTTTGTTAGCATACCGTGGGCTTCTAAATCTGTCACGGTCGGATCTTTTAAATCGAATTATTCTGAAAATTATATCTTGGTCTTGCGTGCTCTTCCAATTGGAGCTGGTTACCCTAGGCTCTCTCTCCCGGCATCGTGTTTGTTGTAACTTACAACTTTATTGAAACTAATTGGGGGAATCAATCAAGTCAAAAGAGATTCATGTCTTGATGATGGACTGCTTGGGATGCGCATTTTCACTTCACGAGAGGTTACCGACCTAGGATACCCTTAGGTCTCTTGTGCTGAGGACCTATTCGTGTGTTGTGGAATGTGATGTGTTAGGCTTGGCCGCTCTCCGTGGGACCTAGGTGAGGCTTTTTCTCACGGTTCTATTCATGTACTTGACAAGACTGCAAATGTCTCATTTCACATGTCTCAAATCACACGTCTCTACTAGATTCTATGAATATTAACTATTCAACTCCTCTCAAATCACGTCTCTAATCTTATAGTTGATGGTGTTTGGAAGTTACCTGATTGTTTCATTAATTCTTTTCCTCGTCTTTATGATTTGGGTTTGTGGTATTGTCTATTAAGCAATACCTCTACAAAAAAATGTGATTTTCTTACGATTCTTCTCTCATTAGGGTAATGAATGATGTATCTCATATCTTTGACTTATATGGAAAAAAAATCACACCAAGCATACTATAGTACTTTCAAGAACTTATAGGATCAATTGTTGCAATATCGCGGATCTGTTATAACTATTATATATATGAGATATATATTAGTACGGTTACATATATATATAACACTACTGTTTTATATATATATACTAGCGTATTGCCTGTGCCTGAAGGAACAAAGAAATTTTCCAAAGTATGTAATCGCAAAATGACAAAAATTTTGTTCCCCGACAAAACAAAGTATGCGAAAACTCCATTCACATTCCGAAGGCCCTGAATTCCATTGGTTGGACCCCTGAACTTGTACATTAGCATAATGATTTTTTTAGATGCACCATTACATGACATTAACTTGGCTCCTAGGTGGACAGTGTGATAAGACGAACTACTCATTCTTTTGTACAACAAAACTAGCATGTTTTCAACCAAAACAAGCATGTCTATTGAATTAATTTAACTAAGCCAAGATTGATAAGAATGAAGCACAATACTTACTTTGTAAAAGAACAAGATTGATAACAATGAAGCTCAATAGAAAAAAACCAACTCTAAAAGTGTTGACCACCAAAACAGAATCGACCAAAACTTGGATCATTAATTAATTTAAATCCAAAGACCCCTCAAATCTAGAATAGAGAAAAATAAAGGTACAACAATTAGGAGATATTGGTTGTGGAATCAAGTAAAAGCACTCTGGAATTTGTCCAACCCCTCTTCTTCATTCCTTGGCTCCTTTCGTTCCTAAAAATACGCTTATCGCAATTCTACATGATGTTGCAATAATCTTCTTTTTGGAGTAACATTCTTTAGTTTCTACTGTCAAGAAAATGACAACATCATTGTAAACTTTGATAATCAATAAACACAATACACAAGTTTGGGAGCTTTTTTGGAAATTTTTAGTGACTTACTGACTTAAGTACCTGAAATCTATTCAGAGAATATGTTATAATACAATGAATTTTAAGTATATTTTTTCTGATAAGCTTCTTTGACGTGTTTTGAATTTCTTCTTCCCTTTGTTCAACATATATTATCACTGACTCCCCCATTTTATATCCTTTTATTTTCACTTATCCTCAGTATTTCGATAATCTTATGCTTAAATTATAAAAAGCTCGGAAAACAACAGAGCTGGAGTATCCTCGCAGTAGTTGTAATCTCAATTTTGTGAATCTGTTATATCCAAGTTGACCTTTTCTTCTTTATTTCAAAGTTTAAACATTTTCTAACATCTAAGCATTTAAAGTAAGCACTAGTATTGTGGCTTAAGGTTATGAGGTTATTTAACTTTATATAATGCAAAAATAGCAAATATGCAATACATTAAAATTTTCACTCTCTAGAGTTTTATGTTAATCACTGTTCCCATATTAGAATGCATCATAAAGCTTTGATTGCGTCATAATCTTAAAAAGATTAAAGGATATTAGTCCAAGTCAAATAATCCATTTATTCAAATAAGCTCAACATTATTGATGAGAATAGAGGAGACCATTGCGCATGATCAAACCCGCCTATAAAAATATTGATCTGGACCATTGGATCTTCCATTGGAGCACAATCTTAACCCAAGCCAATATTATCAAAGTAAGAATGAGACCGAGGTAGAAAAATGCAAATGGTCATGTATGTTTTTAGCAAAGTGGAGGCTCCAGCTAAGGTTTAAGCAAGTGGGATTCTATGTTGTCACGCACCACCACACTCCCCTGGGCAAGTCCCTTTCTTTGTAACCTGTTCCAACAGGTTGGCTTAGAGTGAAGTGCGAGAATTTGAATTTCAAGTTGGATCTACTCAAGACACTGATATTATAGATAATTATGAAACTAGTACAGGTTCGATAATCATCCATACTCGACTCGAGAGGCTATTGTCTCATGGACCTGCTGGCACATCGAATCGTTTCTATGAAAATGCTGAGAGAGGAGATTTAGTCGGCAAAATTATTGCCTTAATGGAGGAAGAGTATTTCTTGCAACCCAGGTTACTAAAAGAGAAACTGTTCTCGTGGATTCTATAAAAAGTAAATGAAGACGGCAAAGGGCAGAGTGTTGTGGACGAAAAGGAGCAGGGCGTGCTACTTTTAGCAGTCGCTCTTGGTTATAATTGGGCCCTAAGGCCCGTTATAGTTTCGGGAGTTCATATCGATTTTCGTGATGTGAATGGATGGACAGCACTTCATTGGACTGCATTTTTGGGTAAATAAGAAACAGTTACTTCCCTTATATCTCTGGGTTCAGCTCTAGGTGCATTGACAAATCCGTCCTCAAAATTTCCCTTGGGCAGAACTCCTGCTGATCTGGATTCTGCCAATGGGCACAAGGTCATTTTTGGATTTCTTGTAGGCCAACGTGAGGGGGAACCAGGTGAGGAAAAAATATAAAAGTATCACCTGGTTAGTTGGGATTTTACAAAAGCATCACTAGGCGAGGAAAAAATACAAAAGCATCACCTGGACATTGTATTCTAATAACCGAATATGTAGATTCAATCTAGTAAATTAATTGGATTAGAACCACTCAAAAGCATCGTGATGCTTACACAACAAACCTTTGAAATTGAAACCCATCACGGATAAATGATCCATGCGAAGATTGGATCATAAACACAAACAACCGAAATGAAATCTACGTATGAATGATATGCCACATACGAAACGTTGATGTAAGATGATTAATCCCAATAGGAGATGGGATTAACCAAGAAAATAGATCATCTTCTTGGCAGCTAAACCTTTATCTTTTTTATTACTGGCTTTGCTTCCCTTCTCAAATGGTTCTTATGATACAAGCAGCTTTTACCTCTTTAATATTTGCTCTTTGGATGTTTGGTAAGTTGCCATTTTATTTGACAGTAAATGAGAAAAATTGACTAATTCTTCCCATTTATAGGCTTTCTTCGTGACTGAATCCTCTTTGTCAGAATAATAACCTCTATTGCCTCTCTTCTTACCCTCTACCTTTGAGTCTTGGTTAGAGTCTGAGACATTTTGCCTCTCCATTTCTTCGTCAATACTATTTATATTCCATGTCTGTTCAATCTGCTGCTGATCACAAGGCATATCTTCTGTATCTATTCTCCATTCCCCTTCTCCCAAATCTTGGCATTCTTCTATTGGAACCATCTCTGAGTTGCTTTTCTCTTTTGAATACACCACTTCTTCATCATCTTGGATATTACTTTCTGTCAAAACTTGATTGTTAGTCTGATCTTGATTACTTAAATCTACAGCGACAGTTCTTTCTTCTTCTTGAGTCATAATCTCTAAAATCTTCTCATCTTTCTTCTGATCCTTCTTCTTATGTATGAGATTAGCCTCACTATTGAGACTGTTCTTCTTTACACCTTCCTTATCTGTAGCAAACTCTTATTTCTTCTATCCATTCTCTATCAGTGAGATGAGATGGATAATATATGTGGGGATAAATTTTACACCTTCCTTATCTGTAGCAAACTCTTATTTCTTCTGTCCTTTGCAAAGTTGTGAGCTTAGATTTCGAATCCAAAATCTGTTTGATCCTTGTTATGATGTTTCTAATGGATCTGAAATCCTCCTGTATGCACAATAATCAATGTAATAAGCAACAAAAAGGTGGGGGAAAAGGTGAAGAAACACTTTTCATAGTACTGTTATATGTATTTATGTTAATTGCAGATCAAAATTAATTGCTTATTGCTTTGTTTCTTATTACGTTGTTGGTTGTATTGGACTTTTCAGCTTTACTCTGTTGCTTCGGATCATTCTTGAACTCATCTAGAATTTGACAAGTCCTCCTCAAAGTTCCATGCACTATAGGAATAATATTTGCCATGTATGGATATTAGTTCCATTTTCTTTGAGTACTATAATAGTTGTTTGGATAACATGACTTTTTCCATGGAATTTTGTGCATAAAGGAATGATTTGATAATTGATCTACAAATCAATTGTCTCTCAAGTTTGTCATGATTAATCACTCAGAGGTGTATCCAAGGGAAAATGGGGAAACCAACATCTTAGATGAAGTTCTTAATGATAATGTTGTGGAAAATATTGAAAGATTTAAAGGCTCAGTTGATGGTATAGAAGTTAAAATTCCTTTTTATATATTCACTTTTAATTAATTTCTTTACTTTGGAGTGGCCAAACTCTTAATTGGTTCAAGTTTTAAGGCCTTGCATACAAAGCGTACATACTATAAATAAGAGGCAACTCTTTCTAGTGAATCATTTCATCAACGTTAATACTACCTTTGAGATATTTAACCTTGGGGTAAGATGAGTTACTTATTTATTTCGTTGCTTATAAATCACAATTACTCGCCAGTATTACATGGTTATTTTGTCACTCTATTAGTTGCTTTATAATTAAATTCATTTTTTCCCTCTCCTCAGGGACATTGGCCGCATCAAGAAAAGGATCTTATGTTGATTGTTCTTGAACTCATCTGAAATTTAGACTTCAAACTTATTTAGTAATAAGCAACAAAGTAATAAATAATTAATTTGTTTTCGAAGCTTTATCCCTAACAGGTACTGGTTTTGTGCCGCAACTGAATCAAGTAATAAGATTATTTGGAGAGCAAGAGCATAGTTGTTGATCTCAAGGTTGACCTGAAGCAGGAGTCTAAGATGGCTACTGATGGCACTGCTACCCAAACTATTGCCGGAAAAAACAAGGTCTGTTGTTTTCATCCATATTTCAATACGCTTCGGTGTGTTTTATATTAAAGCATCTATGCCTAAAATGTAGGCAGACTCCATATAGAATTACGTACAACACTCGTGCTTAGGAAATTATGTACAGTTGGCACATCGAATAGGCATTCTTGGATTGATAGTTGAATATCAATTTGGATGACAAGTTGTAAGATGGGCAGTGCAACCAGGTGTGTTACTGAACAAGTGTGCCATTGAACAAGTATAAGATGGACAGTGCTACTGATGGGCAGTGCTACTGAACAAGTGTGCTACTAAACAAGTATAAGATGGGTAGTGCTATTGATTCTTTGATTCAAAGTTTATCGCACTGTCACCTAATTCTTTGATTCTCCTATTGGGAAGTACTACTGAAAAAGTATAAGATGATCAACCAGGTATGTTTAAAACTCTACTAGCGAATTCACACACACACACACACACACACACACACACACACACACACATATATATATATATATGTACATATATATATATATATATATATATATATATATATATACATACATATATATATATATAATGTTCTCGTTTAAAGTTAAAATTTTAATGGTGGTGGTGAAAATTTGTTATGGTGGTGAGAATTTATTATGGTGGTGGTTAAAAATTTCTATTGGTTGGTGTATCTCATTCTTATAATCAATTTTAATGTTTAAAACAGGTTGACTACCTATGGTTTTCATGAATAAACAAAGGAGACTCTGCCGATTTTTAAAAAAGAAAATAGTAGTTAGATATTTATATTGTTTATGATGAGAATATACTATATTGATTCATTTTTCGCACTGTATTGTTGACGAGGGGTGTTAATTCTGACATAATTGACACTATTTTTTTTTGTGCAGGTGATAATTTTTTTAGAACATGCAAATGTTAATCAGTGTTTTTGGAGGTCGTACGCTTCAGTGTTGCGGAATTACTTTGATAAAAACATTTCGTGTTTGGAGTATTAATAAATTGATGTATTTTTATTATCAAGTCAAATATTTGAACTTAGTGTTATAATTCTTATTTTGATGAATACTTGGAGATGGTTGTAAGAACTCTATTTATTGTTGAATGAAAATGATTCGTTGTGTTGGTTGAAAATCATCTTATGTATTACATTTTATTATTATTCGTTGTTTGTGTTGTTTCAAATGTAATTCAATTCTATATTAAACCTTAGTGGTAGATTTTATTCCCCAAAAAATATTGGTGCAAAAATTTTAAGATCCCTTCACCCCATTTGGGATTATTAAAATTGTTCCAAAAATATATTAAAGACGACTATGTTGTCGTCTCAAAAAGCTCTTTTAAAATATTAACCTTTTGAGACAGATCAATTCCTGTCTCAAAAATAATATTTTGTGACAGCTCTTGTGCCGTCTCAAAAGGGTCATATAAAATGAGGACCTTTTGAGACGGATTTCTTCCTGTCTCAAAAAACTCTTTTGAGACGGTTATGGGGTCACAAAAAGTATTTATCACCCCCTATCAAAAAGACCCCCTCTAGCCGTCCCAAATAGCGTCACAAAAAGTATTTGAGACGGATAAACGATCTTTTGGGACTATTACGCCACCATCTCAAAAGCTACTTTTTTTTTGTAGTGATAGCTGCATATATGCAATATGCATATATGAAGAAGATATGAATAAAAACAATAAAACAAAACATGATTTCTGCATTCTTTATGTCCAACTTTCAATGAGCCACCGCAGTATGACCTGTAATTTCTGTAAAGAAAGAAAATCGAATCTCGATGCTAATTGAATTTTGCTGGAATATTCTTGGTGAACTTGTATCTTACTTTTGTTTCCCTTCTTGGTGAACTTGTATCTTACTTTTGTTTCCCCCACCATTCGATCAGTACACCATTTTTTGCCTCATCCCCTTTCTCCCCTCTACAAAACCAGAGGTAGTAACCTCCAATATTTATCTGAAACTCGATGAAAGAATGTGTCGAACATATGTACAATCATTCGGTCCGAATCAACTCCCGCACCTGCCAGTTCTCGCACCTCGGGGCTTTCTTTTTTGTCTCCACTTTGTGCTCTATTTCACTGCTTGCAAGTGTAGCTTTTACCTTTTTCAAAGCTTCAGGTGTAATTGTCTGTGCATCCATTCGAAATAACCGTTGATCCTGCTCATAAAACCACACCATGAAATTATAGATGTAATTGATAAAGAAGAAATTAAAAATGAATTGGGGGTAGACTGTAATACCCCGTATTTTTGTGATATTTATTTATGGGATTAATTGAATTAAATGTGTATTAATTGAGAATTAATCCGGATAAAATACTAACGACATGTGAGTTGGTATTTGATTATAATGCGTATATATGGCAATATATGAATATTGAGAATATTAAAATTGTCGCGAGATAGAAATACGGCAATTTGGAAATTTTGTGGGGACGCGTGTGACACTCGCGTCAGGAATATAATTATTATAATTAAAAAGTAAATTTTATTTTAATTAAACGTATGGTCATTTTGAGTGCGCCAACGTGTCCGGAAGGGTCGAAATAGTCAGAAAACACTAGCCGGGGGTTTAGTTTGGGTCCCGGGGCATTTTTAAGCCATACCGGCAACGTAAAATGGTATTTTGGTAATTTTAGAATTTTAGGAATTATGACCAACGAATTTTGGGAGTTTAAAATAGGGAATTTCATAACCCACTAACCCATTACCAACAATTAACTGATTTGAGGGCAATGGGAGTTTTAGGAGAGGTTAGAAGTTCCCAAAAGAGAAACACAACCTCCATCTTCAACCTTCAACCTTGGGAGAAAAGGAGAGAGCAACCTTCAACAGTCAACATCAAATTCTAAAGATTAATCCAAGGCAAGTTGTTTAATTACGTTAATTTCAAGCGAATGTTTCTTCCATGCTTAGAAATTTATATAATTGCACTGTATTGGGAGGTTTATAAAAACCCATGAAATTGGAGTTGTAAATTCAGGTTGTGATATCGGGATTGCATGTAGAATTGTTATTGGGTGATTATACTAATAGAAATACGACTTTGATGATACAAAAAATGGATTTATTAAGGGAAAGTAGTGACTTTAAATTTCTAGGCTTCATACTCATGAGGGTTGGGTAAAATTGGGGATTGATGATAATTTCATGTTGTTTAGGAAGATTTGACGCTATAAATATGTTGAGGTACGACCTAAGTATGTTTAGGAATGATTAGGAACATTAAAACACTGTTGGGATGATTTTTGGATGAGTTTTAAGAAGAAGAGAATTTGGAAAAACGAGATAGGAAATTCTGGGCTCGAAACTGTCATCTCGTTAGAAGACCTGCCCAGGTCGTTCGAATGAGCTTGTTCGAACGAGCTTCTAACAAGGTGACAATTTGCCTTCTAAAGAGTTGGATGTTCGTTAGATGCCCCTTTCGTTCGAACAAACTCTCGTTCGAACGAGACTTCTAACGAGTTGACAGATTGGCCTTTTTGGCCTGATTTGATTTCTAGTGTCCCGTAACCTTGTTTAATTGTAGAGATAACATTACCTTGATGACTAATTGATATAGTTGGGATATTCGGGATAGATTGAGTAGTAAAATATAGAAGAATGATTTGAACCAAATGGTATTTGTGGATTAGGATGCGTGCGACTAATCACGATGCGAGGATAATTAATGACTTAAATGCATATAAACCGAGGGCATAAAATTTGTGTGACATTAACAGTTGGTATGAGAATGAGAAGTATACCACTAATAAAATATGGTAATTACTAAGATGTGTGCATGTTTAGTATGTATGATTTTATGTGTATGACATACCTACCATACTTGCTATCACGGGAGGTTTGCGTTCGTTTAGGACCATCTAATATTTGTGTGCCTACGGGGGGATATAGATTGGTACCTCGAGGACATAGGTCAGAGAAGGACTTATTGTGAAGTTAATAAGTCTGCTGATCATGGGAGCGTAGGTATGTGCGTGACCCATGTGATGTGACTATGTTCGCCTCCATTGTTTGTGATTGTTGTTATCTGAGAACGATTCCTGAGAGATTTGGAATGCGTGATCCTTATGTACGTGATGTACCGGGATGGATAACAGAGTATATGTGCACCGCAGCTTAGTCTCGGGTGCTTGTATTGTATATTCATGACGTGAATAATATACGCTTAAATAATGAGAACTTTCATGTTGGTATTGTGAGTATAATTATGGTAACGCTTTCAGAAAATAAAAAGGGGTAACCTGTAGTGAATTGTATTGCTAATAATTGAGAATCCGAGTTTAAGTAAAGCCTCTATTTTATTGATAACGTTAGAATGTATAATGGGAATCGAGTAGAAAGGGGTAGAACTTATGACGGTTTAGTTAGATATGAATGTCACTTAGATGGGTACGGTACGTTAGGAGTGCACAATTAGTCGAGAGGTTAGTATTTCATGTGAGTGCACGTCCTAACATGTATTTTGCATTCATTGTTTTAATGTTATTAAAGCACTTGCTATTTTTAAAATACTCTCCACTTTCGGTCTCTGACCCGTTTTCTTTCAAATCTATTTTTGTAAAAACCTTTTAGGTGCCCAGCCACAAGGACACCATGCATAAGATTTCCATTCAGGTGACGAGCTGTAGCTGTTTGTGGAAGTTACAAGGACTTGCTAGTAGATGCTTCTTTTGTCTTGACTCTATTCAGTTTTCATCATTTGTAGGGCATGTCGCCCATTTCTATTAGAGACACTTCATATTTCGGTTATTCAGATTGTTGGCATGTAATTAATTCAGGATATACTGTTTTATTTATTCTAGTGGTGGGATTGTTGTGAGGAGTTTTCCTCCGGACTTATTATTATTTGTTGGTTACTTTATTGAGACTTTATGGTGTATGGTTATGATATTCTTTCGTAATCCTTTTTATTGTATGTTAATCAGACTTAATTTAAAATTTGACATCTTACTTTTTAAATACTAGGTGGTTAGTAATGATTAAAATGTTTTCTACAGTGATGCTGTTAACTGGACCAACTTGACATTTTGTATTTATTTAATAAAGGAGTAGCTACCCGATATTTAATTAGTCGGGGTGTCACAGGTGGTATCAGAGCATCAGGTTCTAGTGTCCTTTAGGATCTGTATGACTTATTATGTTTCCGCTGAGCTTTCTTTAATGTAGAGCCCTATATTTTAGGACTGTTGTATTCTTTTATATATGCTTCGCTCTTCAGCTATTTTGGGTTTATAACTGCGAACTTATAGACCTTACTTTTATTTCAGATGCCTCCACGACGTGCACTACGAGTTCCTAGGGATGTACAGCCAGAGCCCTAGCCAGCACAAGTACAGGGCACCATGAATGCCGCTGAGGTTGCAGCCATTGTAGCCCAAGCGATAAATGCTGCTCTAGCAGTTGTATAGCAGGCACCACCCCAGGTGCCAGTAGTCGCGCTAGTTCAGGCACATGCATTCCCGTCTGCTTGGGAACGTGTATGTGATGCTTTTCTGAAAGCGCACCCGCCGGAGTTCGCAGGTAGCTCCGATGTTGTGGTTTCAAGTCAGTGGAGGAAAGACATTCAGAGGCACTTGAGGATGTATGAGTGCACCGTTGTTCAGAAGCAGGTACTAGCTACTTTTAAGCTAGTGGGATCTGCACTGCAGTGGTGGGAGTCTATTACCACCGGGGAGGAGAGAGATACTCTCACGATACAGGAGTTTTGGGTGCGGTTTGACCGCAAGTATTTTCCGTCAGCCGTTCACACGGAAATGAGGAGGAAGTTAATGAATCTCAGACAGGAGGGAAGGACTGTGGTCGAGTATGAGGCCGAATTCACTAATCTACTAAATATTATTCCGGATGAAATACCGACAGAGGAAAAGAAGATCCAGAAGTTTACAGATGGATTGACATGGAGGATCCGTCAGCATTTATTGGGGAAACTGTCGTTGGCCACTTATTCTGACGTGGTTAACGCTGCACTGTTACACTGCCAGGATCACCGCTTTCACATGGCTGAGAGCAAGAGATCAGGAGAGTCCAGCCATCAGGGCAGGACTGGAGGAAATGGTGCCAGTGGGGCACAGTCTACTCAGGGGCAGAGGCAGGGTGACCAGGGTTCCCAACAGGGGGATCATAAGAGGTTCATATCGGGGAATTTCAGGCATGGACAGGGAGGTTTTAGGAAGGGCCATCAGGGTCCGAACGGCCATCAGGGCCAGCAGGGGCAGAATGGTCAACAGCAGTTTTAGCAGGGCCAGCAGGGGCAGAATGGTCAACAGCAGTTTTAGCAGGGCCAGCATGGCCAGGGGAAGAATGGAAACGACCACCAGGGCGGAGGGCAGCAGGGACAAAGAGGGGGGAACTTCCCGGGGAAGTGTTACGTTTGTGGCAAGACTGGCCATAAATGCCAGGATTGTCCGAATAGGGGTAGGGCCCCGCAGCAGTAGCAACAGGGTGTTCGATAGGAGCCGCAGAGGCCTATGTTTCCCGTCGCCCTCCCGGTACCACCACAGATGGAAGAATTACCACCCATTCCAGTAGTCCCAGTTCAGTAGGGATAGCTTCAGTATGGGAGAGTGTATCAGCTCCAGCAGGTCGCAGCCTCACAGGATCCACCAGCCATTGAGGGTATGTTCTCTATTGAGGGGATTCTGGGGCGTATTTTATTTCACACGGGGGCTACACATTATTTCATTGCTATGAGATTTGCACGCACCATTGGTTTGTTAGACACCGCCGAGAGTACGGTTACTTGTGTAGATTCGTCGTTGAGTATGGGTTCCGTGATTTCCCTTATATGTAGAGGCGTGGGTATAGAGATTGGGAGGTTTACTTTACCCACGGATATGTTAGTGTTTGAGATGACCGAGTATGATGCCATTATTGGTATGGATTGGCTAGTTGCGTACCGAGCCATGATTGACTGTTTTAGTAGGAGTATTATCTTTACCATTCCCGGGCAAGAGATGTTTTTAGTGGCGATGCCTCGTCCTGAGGGAGGATCGTCCACTCATTTGTACTATATAGAAGAGGAGACCTCTAAGGAAGTGGTGATATCGCTTGATTCGATTCCGGTGGTTCGAGAGTTTATCGATGTATTTCAGGATATACCTCGATTACCTTCGAGTAGGGAGATAGAGTTTTTGATCGATTTGACGCCCGCGCACCTTACCGTATGGCTCCAGCTAAAATGAGAGAGTTACGAGATCAGATTGAGCAGTTGTTGGGCCAGGGGTTTATTCGGAGGAGTACTTCGCCGTGGGGTGCCCCTGTGTTGTTCGTAAAGAAGAGGGATGGATCGTTGAGGTTGTGTGTAGATTACCGGGAGTTGAATAAGGTCACGATACGGAATAAGTATCCGTTGCCCCGAATCGATGACTTATTCGACCAGCTGAGAGGAGCTTATTTCTTCTCAAAGATTGATTTGCGATCGGGATACCATCAGTTGCGTATCAGGGAGGAGGACGTCTCGAAGACTGCTTTCTTGACGAGATATGGTTCCTACGAGTTTCGGGTTATGCCTTTTGGTTTGACCAATGCTCCAGCCATGTTTATGGACTTGATGAATAGGGTGTTCAGAGAGTTCCTAGATCAGTTCGTCATTGTCTTCATTGATGATATTCTGGTTTACTCCCAGATAGAGGAGGAGCACGCCGAGCATTTGAGGCTGGTTTTGCAGACGCTACGTCAGAACGAGCTATATGCAAAATATGAGAAGTGCAGATTCTGGCTGAAGGAGGTTCAGTTTTTGGGGCATATTATTTTCGACCAGGGGATATCTGTTGATCCGGGGAAGGTATCCGCGGTAAGGGAGTGGGGATAGCCCACGACATCGACTGAGATCCATAGTTTCTTGGGCCTAGCAGGATACTACAGGAGGTTCATTCGGGGTTTCTCCAAGATAGAGGGTCCTTTGACACATCTGACTCGTAAGGGTGTGCCATTCTTCTGGAGTGATGCCTGTCAGTTGGCATTCGATGAGTTGAAGGATAAGTTGACCTCAGCACCTGTGTTAGCACTGCTGAGACCGGGAGTTGAGTATCTAGTTTACACCGATGCGTCCTTGCAAGGACTTGGAGGTGTATTGCAGCAGGAGAGTCAGGCCATATCTTATGCTTCCCGTAAGCTTAAGCCTCACGAGAAGAATTACCCCACCCACGACTTAGAGTTAGTGACAGTGGTGTTTGCCTTTCGGATTTGGAGACATTATCTCTTGGGGGAGAAGTTTCGATTGTTCACGGACCACAAGTCCCTACAGTACCTATTCACGCAGAAGGAGTTGAATATGCGGCAGCGAAGGTGGCTTGAGTTTGTGAAGGACTATCAGTTTGATATCCAATATCACCCGGGGAAAGCTAACGTGGTGGCAGACGCGTTGAGCCGTAGGCCAGTAGATGAGGTGGCAGGAGTGTGGAAGGAAATTTGGAAGGAGTTGGGACACCAGGATGCAGTGGCCCGATCGTTCATGTCTGTGATGACTGTTACACCGCAGATTGTCACGAAGGTGGTAAAGGCACAGGCAAATGACTCGTTCTGTCAGGAGAAGATAGTTCGATTACTAGCAGAGGGAGCGGAATCCTATACCGTTAGCTCAGACGGGGGATTACGCTTCAATGGGAGACTGGTAGTTCCTAAAGGGGAGGAATTGCGACACGAGGTGATGGCCGAGTCACACGGTTCATGATTCGCGGTACATCCCGGTGGGGACAAAATGTACCAAGACATGAGACGTCAGTATTGGTGGAGTGGGATGAAGAGAGATATTGCCGTGTTTGTTTCTAAATGCGCCACTTGTTAGCTCGTAAAATTGGATCATCAGAGACCGGCAGGACTTCTACAGCCATTAGAGGTCCCGATGTGGATGTGGGAGAGCATATCCATGAACTTTATCACGGGGTTGCCTACGTCACAGAGAGGTCATGACTCCATTTGGGTAATTGTGGACAGGTTGACCAAAGTCGCTCATTTTCTACCCGTAACACTACGGGACAATATGCCCAGCTCTTTATTGCAGAATTAGTGAGACTTCACGGTGTGCCCCTAAATATCGTGTCTGACAGAGACAAGATATTTGTTTCACGGTTTTGGGAGAGTTTTCAGGAGGCCATGGGCAAGGAATTGCGGTTCAGTACGGCGTATCACCCGCAGACCGACGGGCAAACCGAGGGTACAAACCAAATGTTGGAGGACATGTTGCGTATGTGCATCATTGATTTTGGGGGTGGATGGGAGTAGTATCTTCCACTGGTGGAGTTCGCTTACAACAACTCCTACCAGTTCACCATTGTCATGGCTCCATTTGAGGCATTGTACGGTAGACCTTGTCGTTCCCCAGCATGTTGGTTGGAGGTGGGGGACAACAAACTACTTGGGCCGGAAGTGATTTAGGATACTTCGGCGAGGATAGAATTGATACGGAGTTGCATTCGAGTAGCTCAGGATCGGCAGAAGAGCTATGCTGATGCGCAGAGGTTCTTCAGGGAGATCCAAGTGGGGGACCAAGTTTTACTCAGAGTATCTCCTATGAAGGGAATTATGCGATTTGGGAAGAAGGGGAAGTTGGCACCGAGATATGTGGGGCCATTTCCTATCATCGAGCGGGTTGGGTATGTTGCATATAGACTTGGGTTACCGGAGCATTTGCACAGGATACATGATGTGTTTCATATTTCCTCGCTAAGGAAATATCTGAGGGACGATTTGGCTCATTCTCACATTGCTTTAGAGGACATCATTCTCCAGCCTGATAGCTCCTACGAGGAAGGGCCAATTGCTATTTTGGACCGAAGTGAGCGAAAACTGCGATCAAAGATAGTCCCGTTAGTACGTGTTCAGTGGCGGCATCATAATACCGAGGAGTCCACATGGGAGCGCGAGGATGAGATGCACGAACGTTATCCAGAGTTATTTGTAACAGGTACTTTCAAGTTCCGAAATTCGGGATGAAATTCTGTTATTAGGGGGGAAGTATGTAATACCCCGTATTTTTGTGATATTTATTTATGGGATTAATTGAATTAGATGTGTATTAATTGAGAATTAATCCGAATAAAATACTAACGAGATGTGAGTTGGTATTTGATTATAATGCGTATAAATGGCAATATATCAATATTGAGAATATTAAAATTGTCGCGAGATAGAAATACGGCAATTTGGAAATTTTGTGGGGACGCGTGTGACAGTCGCGTCAGGAATATAATTATTATAATTAAAAATTAAATTTTATTTTAATTAACCGTATGGTCATTTTGAGTGCGCCAACGTGTCCGGAAGGGTCGAAATAGTCAGAAAACACTAGCCGGGGGTTTAGTTTGGGTCCCGGGGCATTTTTAAGCCATACCGGCAACGTAAAAGGGTATTTTGGTAATTTTGGAATTTTAGGAATTATGACCAACGAATTTTGGGAGTTTAAAATAGGAAATTTCATAACCCACTAACCCATTACCAACAATTAACTGAGTTGAGGGCAACGGGAGTTTTAGGAGAGGTTAGGAGAAGTTCCCAAAAGAGAAACACAACCTCCATCTTCAACCTTCAACCTTGGGAGAAAAGGAGAGAGCAACCTTCAATAGTCAACATCAAATTCTGAAGATTAATCCAAGGCAAGTTGTTTAATTACGTTAATTTCAAGCGAATGTTTCTTCCATGCTTAGAAATTTATATAATTGCATTGTATTGGGAGATTTATAAAAACCCATGAAATTGGAGTTGTAAATTCAGGTTGTGATATAGGGATTGCATGTAGAATTGTTATTGGGTGATTATACTAATAGAAATACGACTTTGATGATACAAAAAATGGATTTATTAAGGGAAAGTAGTGACTTTAAATTTCTAGGCTTCATACTCATGAGGGTTGGGTAAAATTGGGGATTGATGATAATTTCATGTTGTTTAGGAAGATTTGACGCTATAAATATGTTGAGGTACGACCTAAGTATGTTTAGGAATGATTAGGAACATTAAAACACTGTTGGGATGATTTTTGGATGAGTTTTAAGAAGAAGAGAATTTGGAAAAACGAGATAGGAAATTCTGGGCTCGAAACTGTCATCTCATTAGAAGACCTGCCCAGGTCATTCGAACGAGCTCGTTCGAATGAGCTTCTAACGAGGTGATAGTTTGCCTTCTAACGAGTTTGATGTTCGTTAGATTCCCCTTTCGTTCGAACGAACTCTCGTTCGAACGACCTCGTTCGAAGGAGACGTCTAACGAGTTGACAGATTGGCCTTTTTGGCCTGATTTGATTTCTAGTGTCCCGTAACCTTGTTTAATTATAGAGATAACATTCCCTTGATGACTAATTGATATAGTTGGGATATTCGGGATAGATAGAGGAGTAAAATGTAGAAGAATGATTTGAACCAAATGGTATTTGTGGATTAGGACGCGTGCGACTAATCACGATGCAAGGATAATTAATGACTTAAATGCATATAAACCGGGGGCATAAAATTTGTGTGACATTAACAGTTGGTATGAGAATGAGAAGTATACCACTAATAAAATATGGTAATTACTAAGATGTGTGCATGTTTAGTATGTATGATTTTATGTGTATGACATACCTACCATACTTGCTATCACGGGAGGTTTGCGTTCGTTTAGGACCATCTAATCTTTGTGTGCCTACGGGGGGGATATAGATTGGTACCTCGAGGACATAGGTCAGAGAAGGACTTATTGTGAAGTTAATAAGTCTGCTGATCATGGGAGCGTAGGTATGTGCGTGACCCATGTGATGTGACTGTGTTCGCCTCCATTGTTTGTGATTGTTGTTATCTGAGAACGATTCCTGAGAGATTCGGAATGCGTGATCCTTATGTACGTGATGTACCGGGATGGATAGCAGAGTATGTGTGCACCGCAGCTTAGTCTCGGGTGCTTGTATTTTATATTCATGATGTGAATAGTAAACGCTTAAATAATGAGAACTTTCATGTTGGTATTGTGAGTATAATTATTGTAACGCTTTGAGAAAATAAAAAGGGATAATCTGTAGTGAATTGTATTGCTAATAATTGAGAATCCGAGTTTAAGTAAAGACTCTATTTAATTGATAACGTTAGAATGTATAATGGGAATCGAGTAGAAAGGGGTAGAACTTATGACAGTTTAGTTAGATATGAATGTCACTTAGATGGGTACGGTACGTTAGGAGTGCACAATTAGTCGAGAGGTTAGTATTTCATGTGAGTGCACGTCCCAACATGTATTTTTCATTCATTGTTTTAATGTTATTAAAGCACTTGCTATTTTTAAAATACTCTCCACTTTCGGTCTCTGACCCGTTTTCTTTCAAATCTTTTTTTGTAAAAACCTTTTAGGTGCCCAGCCACAAGGACACCATGCATAAGATTTCCATTCAGGTGACGAGCTGTAGCTGTTTGTGGAAGTTACAGGGCCTAGCTAGTAGATGCTTCTTTTGTCTTGACTCTATTCAGTTTTCATCATTTGTAGGGCATGTCGCCCATTTCAATTAGAGACACTTCATATTTCGGTTATTCAGATTGCTGGCATGTAATTAATTCAGGATATACTGTTTTATTTATTCCAGTGGTGGGATTGTTGTGAGGAGTTTTCCTCTGGACTTATTATTATTTGTTTGTTACTTTATTGAGACTTTATGGTGTATGGTTATGATATTCTTTCCTAATCCTTTTTATTGTATGTTAATCAGACTTAATTTAAAATTTGACATCTTACTTTTTAAATACTAGGTGGTTAGTAATGATTAAAATGTTTTCTACAGTGATGCTGTTAACTGGACCAACTTGACATTTTGTATTAATTTAATAAAGGAGTAGCTACCCGGTATTTAATTAGTCGGGGTGTCACATAGACCTAGTGGTACTGGGGGAGCGTTTAAACATCGGGAGGGGGAGTAGCAGGATAAATGGGAGGCGTGGGGTATTGGACCATAGGTGGGGCAATGTAGGGCTGGGATTATTGAAGGTGGAAGGGTATTGGAAAGTAGGAGGTGTTCAACTATGTGAATTGCGAAGACGCACCGGGTATAGAGGCCGAGTTAGCAGATGCGGATGAAGATATCGTCATACAATTAACTGCAAATCCAACAGGGGACAAATCTGAGATGAGGGTGATTATATAAAAAAATGAGGTTTCTTGGGCAGAACACTGTCCTTTCTGCTACTGTTTCATCCGCAAAACACTGTTCTGAGCCACTTTTGAAATAATTTTAGCCCACCTTTTTTAATTTACCTGACCTAGGTATTAAAATCCCACTTTCTTAATTTAGCCACACAGAAGTTGAAAATATTGAACAATTTTAGCAAATTGCAACATGTGAACACGTTGAAGAAGCTACCCAAAAGTTCTTAGGAACTAAAAATTTGAAATTGCTACATCTCAAAATACGCATTTCAAGGGTCAAAATCAAACAACCCCATTCTTGTCACATGTTATTAATCATAACTTATTAATCACCATTAGCAACCAATAAAGGAGCAACCAATAAAGGAGCACCCAAACATCAACAATCAAAATTAATACAGAATCTTAATCATCAATCATTGGATCATTGGATAAAAATCTAATTAATAGAACTTAAATATCCAATATCTAGTGTACGCTTATACATACTACTTAAATCCTCTTACACATACTACTTAAATCAAGTCTGCATATAATTGGATCATTGGATAAAAATCTTAGCCTTGAGTTGCATTGAACTAATTTAAGATGAAGTTTAGGAAATTAAAAAAAACTTAAGAATAAGGTCATGTAACTTAAGCTTATCTAACTTAAGTATCTCCCAAGAACATATGTAAGCTTATGAGGGTTATAGAGTTAGGGAGTGTGGGGCATGTGTTTGGGAAGAATATAATGATAAACAAAAGAATGAAATAAGATTACCTATTAAATAGACGAGGACAGTTGCATGCAATCAAAAAGAGGTATAATTGTATGGATAGTTTAGGATGGTTAAAGTACGTGAAGGCAGTATAACAAAATTGAGATTCAGTTCAAATGAGAATTCGTAAGATGTATGATATAGTAGAGTCACGCGTATGTCGGTAAGGTAAAAATGCGTATAAATAGATGGCAAAGTATGCGAATGCGGTATAGCATAATCGAGCTTCAGTTACAACGCGATTTTGGAAGTTGTTTGAAATAGAAGAATGTAGTATTAGTCGGTAGTTTTATGCCTAATACACGTGCCTAATGAAAATTGAATTAATCTAAAAATTAGCATAAGTATTCAGAAGTCCAATACACGTGCCTAATGAAAATTTAGTAAAGGCATACCTAATAAAGGCATAACCAAGAGGTTCTTAATAAAGGCATAACCAAGAGGTTCTTAATAAAGTCATACCTAAAAATAAGTTAGAAAGATCATAAATGCAGTGGAGACTATAAATGATCAAAGCGTGCCTAATGAAAATCTAGTAACTCTATTTAATATTTGTTCGACTTGTGGCTCGAAGAAGATATAAGGTGTTGGAGAGGAGAATAGTAGACAATTCTTAATCAAGAGGTTGTTAATAAAGGCATATCTAAAAATAAGTTAGAAATATCATAAATGTTGTGGAGAATATAAACTAAATTTCGTTAATGGAAACGTGAAACTCCAAAAACATACGGGGACATAAATATAGTTTACCTTTCATGATCTACAATGGTGTTGGAGACGCAAATGTAGTAACGAAAATATACTCTAGTGGTCTTCAATCTAATGATATTCAGCCCCAGCAAAACAAACTATTTTTCATTATTCACATATAACTATCAAAAAAATAAAAATTCCCTAGTACACAATTATATAGATACCTTTGCATTTTTGGATATGAGTAGCAACTTTGTATATTTTCTTACTCCATCAGAGTAACAAAAGCCCAATGAAGTCAAACATAACCTTCAAAACACCTATACATACATCAAAAAGTGAGAGTGAACTAATTAAGAAATTATATTAATCAATTCAAACCCCCAAATAATAGTTGCATGAATCAATTGAACTAATTATAAATAAACCTATACATGAATCAATTGGAACCCCCAAACAGAAGAGAAGCCTTTAATGTCATGTTGATTATACAAAATATAGTTGAAAAAATTCAAAAATCTAATTTCAAGAAAACCCAAAAATCTAATTTCGAAACCCCATCTCTATGGTCAAAGACCCAACTAAAGATTAGGATTTATAAAACTTTAATTTGAAAAAGAAAATCACACAATCTCAATCTCAATCAGGTTTATAAAACTTTACCTGATGTGGATCTGTAAAACAAAATTGATATAATTGGATCTGCAAAAAACGTAAAAATAAAGTTGTCAAAAAACATGATTCCCGACAAAATATGCATCTATAATGTGTAATGTAAGCCACATTCCATTGGCATATTTTGATAATCATTTTGAGAAAACTTATTCATAAAATGATAATCATTTTGAGAAAACCCCATTAAAAGGTAACTACGCAATAGAAAAGTACCTTAAAATGATATGAGTAAATAATGAAAAATGAGTAAACAAAAAATACAACAATGGATGCTATGATATTTCATCAAACACATGGTGCTCTCTATGTGAAAACATTTAAAATAAATAAATAAATAAATACTAACAATATAGAATGTGACACTACAGTTAACTTGCTTCCAATATATCAATTTTAAAACACATCCAGGTATATCTATTTAAAACCTCAAAGCATTATTTTTGAGTTCAATACTATGAAATGCATGGGGATATATATAAATCCAACCAAAAATGACCTAATCTAGCACAAAAATTACAAACCCTAAGAGATAGTTATAAAAAAAACAATTATTTGGAAGAAAAAATTAAAATACCTTACCTTAGGGTTATGTATGAAATACACATAAAACCATCATCCAAAACCTTTGAATCGACCCTGAAAGAAAATAAATACACAGATATTATCTTGAGAGAGAACCAAATGCCCTAAAAGATAAAATCTACAACACAAATAAATCGAAACCACCATCGATGTGTGATCTTTGAAACCCTAGCAACGCCCTCAAGCTATTCCTCGTCTTAGTCTTCGATCATCGATGTATGAGCTTTGAAACCTCAGCATTATCGTGGAGAGAGGGGAGAGTGCATAATGCAAAGAGGTGTGGGTCAGAAGATGAGAGAGAGTTGAGGGGGAGTGAAATGTGAAGACAAATCGGGTTTAGAGAAATGAGTGCAAGGGAAAGAATTATGGGAAGACCATTCTACCCTTGTTTTTGAATTTTGAACAAAGGGGAAAATAAAGTAGAGTGTGTTAAAAGAGGGGGAAACCAAATATTTAAGGGGTAAAAATGGTATTTTAATTTCAACCATTGGATTCTTGCATTGTTGGTTTAATCTCGACCCCTAATTAGCTTATCAACTTATGGAATAGTAACCAAAATTCTACACCTTATATATATATATATATATATATATATATATATATATATATATATATGTTTGTGTGTGTTACTTGTTTATATTGAACATACCTACTCGGTAATGTTCTCGTTAGGAGGTTGCGCGTCGTGGGTAGTCCACCATGGCGTTGACCAAAATGTGTTGGGTTGATTCCCCAGGTCATACTATTATTTCATGGGAACTATCCATGTGTGATGATAGGTGTTGGTCTGAGACTGGTTGGGTGCAATGAGGAATAGTTGCAACCCCGAGATGTATGTTTATGACCGCCTCCATTTTTTGTGTTTAAATTTGGATTCGATGGTTTGATTCTAACCTAGTGGCCCAGTTGTGGTACATGGGATACCTGGAGACCGATAGAACACGAGGGATGTATCCGTGAGGTCCATACTCTAGGGATACGATATATATATATATAGTGTGTATATCTATTTATGGCACGAGTGTAGCTATGACACGCCATTGTGTGAACAATTATTCATAGTACCAGTATTGTTAAGATATTATTTCTGAGCGGACCTAGAAAGGGTAGTATATACCTAGATAATGGTGACTATTAGCTTGTTTGCGCAAGGATAGAAGTTACCATGATACACATAAGTGTGGACTCGTCCTTTGACATGACCAACATCATTCGGCTGACACTGCTCAACATTGATCAGATGGACCCATTGATCAACTTATATAATGTTGGTCACGGGTGTAGCTATGACACGACATTGTGTGAACAATTATTCATAGTACCAGTATTGTTAAGATATTGTTTCTGAACGTACATAGAGAGGGTAGTATATACCTAGATAATGGTGACTATTAGCTTGTTTGCGCAAGGATAGAAGTTATCATGATACACATAAGTGTGGACTCGTCCTTTGACAAGCCCAACATCATTCGGCTGACAGTGCTTAACATTGATCAGATGCACCCATTGATCAACTTACATAATGTTGGTCACATTCAAGGTATAGGACTATGAGACCTCTTCCTTTGCACTTTATAGTCACTCGTAAAAGCTTAGTGAAGAAAAGCTTTGATGCTAAAAGCTTGTTTACAAGGTTAATAACAAACTGTTATAAATTGTGTAAACTCCAAATAAAATTTTTGGGCAAAACTCTTTTCGAAAAGAACATAAGATGTGTTGTACAAACTTTCTGAATGTATGGTTTAGATTCGATAGTTGGTTCCCTTTCTTTCAAACTTTAAGAAACATCTACTAAAGTTACCATACAGTCGCAATCATAACAACAGTTAAGAATATTCAAAGGAATAGACACAAGAATTTTTAACGTGTTAAAACCCTTAATCAAAGGAAATATCCACGGTTCCCTCTATGGCACAAAACAAAATTTGACTAGAATAAAGAATCAAGTTACATCACTTAAGCAAACACACAAGGATCCTAAATCTAAGTTCAGAATTATACCTACATCAGCTACTCCACTCCAAAGGTTTCTGAATGGAACTGATCTCTACTTTGTTGCTCCTTTGCCTTTTCCTTGACCTCCTTCTCTTTGATTTCTAACTCCAATAAATCTTTCAACTTTTAAGTCTCAAACAAACCACTGTGTCTAAGTGTTTGTGTGAGAAGTGTTCGTGATGTGCACTATATGCAGATATGAAACTCATCCTCTCAAAATTATTTATACAGATGTTCCTATCATATTACAAACAGATCTATAACGAATAGGATATTTCCATGTTTGTATCTTTCTATTAATCCATAGATCTCAAGGTTACCTTTCTCAGAAGACGGACAAGGTCTTAAACAATTTTCGAATTTTGAAAATATTTTTAAAATTGTAAACCACCAATTGAGACCCAAACTAGACTAGAAGTCTATATCGTAAAAATATAATCAGAAATAACATGAAGAAACTGATTCAAATGATTTTGAAAAAGAAACTTCTAACTCAAGATCAGATTTAGATAAACAACCTTTCTTTCAAAAATAGCCAAGGCCCAATGTGTCCCTTTTTTATTTTTGAACACGTTTATTTCACAAAATCTGAAATAAAACCAAGAAACACAAATGCTCTTAAGGATCTGGTTTTTCTTAAAACCCTAGAAGTTTATTTTTCAAAAACTTTGGAATCAAATGGATCTAAAGACAGAGATCAAAAAAGAGAACTGAAAAAATAGGCTTGTGATGTTCTCTTTAGAAAATCTCATGTTTCAATATATGAAACTTGCTATTTTCTCAGAGAGGTTTTTTGAGAAAGACTTAAAACGAAAGAGGCCTTCTACAAGACGTCAAACCAACTACCAAACCCACACAAACCCTAGATTGGTTCTATCTTTCGTAGTTTTTGGTTTTTGGTAAAGGTGCTTGAAGTTTAAACCTATTTGGGTTGAAGGGATTCACTCAGAGGTGATAAAGAACAAAGATGGATTGATCTTCTTCCTTTATCTCTCTATTTTCACTCAAATTTCTTCCCTTTGTATCTCCTCTCTCTCCTCTATTTTATTTTCTCTCTGGGACGATTTGAAGAAAAGTCTCAAATGATGAGGGTAAGTCTGATTTTATAGTAAGTGAAGGAAGGATCTGGATCATTGTTTGTAATCAATGACTGAGATTAAGTCACACAGTTTGACTAATGATCCAATGGTTTATAACCAATCGGTGAAATGAAAAAATCTTATTGGATGAGGGTTAAGAATTGGGATTATAACACAACACATGCAGACCGTTGATAAAAATAATCCAAGGGTTGATATTGGTGATTGCGGTTGAGTCTATGAGAAAACACAAATCCACCCGTTTAGCTACCAACACGTGCATGGACAAGATGAAAGTAAAACACGTGTATATAAAATAATTACAAAGACACCTTATAGTCTCTAGCGCTTTTATATTCTACCCAGGCTAACTTATAGTGAACAAAATAACTTTTTAAAATCCAAATTTCAACCTTGACACTTTTAAAATCAAGTTTTAATAAATTCAAAATTAGTTTAAAATTATATAAAATGTTTTGAACTGAATTAATTTGATTTTGAAAGGTCTTAAAGTGTTGTAAAACCATTAATGCATATAGGAGAAATATATAATGCAGTGAGAGTGTCATATTAGTGGTTTTAAGGTTGGAAATAACTTCCCTATAAGGATTGCTTGGATTTGATTACTTCTTCCTCTTCCTTCTTCTTGAACCTTTGGGTATGGAGCAACTCATAAAGACTTATCCTACTTTGTCTCAATATCCAAACTAGTTGGAACTCCTATATAATGTAGACTCAAGTAAGTCAATTATATAGTGTGTTCTCACTTAGTTTACGGTTACTCTTAGTACATATCATCTCATCCTTGTACCATCCTAGTAGGTTGAGATAGTATACAAACTCATCTTTCTAGCTGCTGATTTGGAAGATTGCCGATGTCAGTCTTGGCTCGACCAAGACCACCACAGTCGACATAAACAGTTCATATGGCACACGTGACTAAGGCATCATTAGTCCATGTGGACCATGTAGTTATAACAGATCTCTAGCCCATATGGGGGAATATTTTGTCATCATGGATTGTGCATGTGCTAGATAGGTGTTGGGCTCTTATTGGATCGCTTACCTCACTCACACATGTAGCATGCTTAGGGGGCATACTGTGCACCCCCAAGACTATATATACCTCCATCTTCTTTATTTGAAAGGATAGAGATATTAAATATCTAGATAAAACACTACAGAATTATAATCTGGAGAGAGAAATCTTGAGTGATGGTGGCGCTTCTATCTCTAGTGGCTAGCCAACAAAAAATGCAAGAACAGTTCATGGCATTCATCCAAAGTGTGTTGGGTAAAGAACCATGTGAACCTTTCCTAATTACCATTCTGACCTACACGGAGATAGTGGATTCGGTGACATGGGACCATCCTGTCCCCATAAAAGGAGGCTCAATGCCACAAGAGGCGAAGAGATGTAGTTGTTCCTAGGCATCTTCGATTGGGAAAATAAGTGCAGGATTGCCCAAATGACTAAGAGTGCGATGAGGAAGATTGTTGGGAGCCGTATGAAGTTTCCGGTGATATAGTTTACCCGAAACTAACCTATAAAGGAAAGAGTGCTAGGCCGACACTAGAAAACCGACCAATGACTTAGATTTTGATAGTCTTAATAGAGGGCCAGCATTCGATCGTCTCGATCCAGTAGGAGACTTATGGTATCGGATACCTTATTCACATAGTAATGTTGCCTCCTGGGGGAATAGTAGACATAGTGATGGTTAGCCAAAACGAGGGGGAGATGAGGAGAAAAGAGAAGCAAATAGTTGGCAGAGAACTGCTGAATAAGAGTAGGTACAGGGACTAATTGACTCGGAAGGGGGTGAAAACAATGTTGTGGTAGAGGAAAATCCCTGAAACAACTCCATCTAGAGGTTGAAAGATAAGAATGGTATGCTGCTGAAGAGCCAAGACCCAAATCATCGAGGTTACACAGAAGGGTCTCATTTCATCATCGGGATAGTAACCTTTCCTACTCCTGCCAAATTATAATCTCCCATTGTGACTCCAAAGTATGATGGGTGTGAAAATATAGTGCACCATATAGAAATTTATTAGTTTTTCATTGACATATACTCCACCCCAGATAAGATGAGGTGCATGGATTTCTCTAACACTCTCACTAGTGCGGCCCATATGTCGTATATGCCCTTATCCAAGAAATCAATTGAAAACTATAAGCAACTGGCCAAGAAGTTTATTCATGAAATCTTCTTTGGTATAAAGTCGCCAAAAAAGGTAACCCACCTCCTAAATATGAAGAAAGGCAAGAACGCAACTCTATGGGGTTACGTATCTCGGTTTAACAAAGAGAAATTAGAGGTAGATAACAATGAAGAGAACATAGAAATGGCAGCTCACATTAGTGGAGTTCAATTAGGAAAACTCCTGTGAAAACTCTCTGAGAATCCTCTAAAAAACATGACAGAACTTTTGGCTTCGGCAAAGAGATTTATGAATGTGGAGGAGGCCATGGAGGGCAAGAGAGGAGACACGAAGTGGGCTCATGGTGGTAAGCTGAAAGACATGGAAGGGAAGAAAAGGTCGACTAAGGATAAGTTTACTAAATATACCCCCTAACAGTAAACCAAAATATGATCCTCAATGAAATTAAGGACGATAGGGCATTGTGTTGGCCGAAGAACATAAGTCACCTCCTCATAAGGGGGATAAGAGCAAATGGTGTGAGTTCAATCAATACCACGGGCATACGACTTCTCTAAAAGATGTGACATAGAAGATGTTGAAGTAGGGAAAGGTTCAGAAGTATATGGACCAGTGTGGTATTAAAGATGACTCTAGAAAGAAGCACAACGGGAGAAAGGATGGAAAATTGAGATGATAATTCCCGATCGACAAAAAAGATGATTAATCATACAATGAACAGGACGAACTATACCTAGCGCTTAAGATCCCAGAAGCCAAGGGTCAGATGCATATAATATCCATCGATGTAAAGATGATATGTGATGAATTATCTAGGGGAGGCATATAGTCGACCGACAATAAAGCCCACGTAATGGAATCAAAGTTGGTGCCAAGGAGGTTATATGTTAACTCGACTGCCGAAGTCGGGAAAGTTCAATAAAGTTGACATGTACACCTTAGTGTGGGATTTTCGAGGATGGATTTCATGGGAGTTATGTCCCCTCGTGATGACTCTTTGGTCATCATCTCCAAGGTCCATGGGTATGATGTGTCATGCATACTTGTTAATGGAGGCATCTCAACCGACGTGATGTTCTGGGAATGCTTTAAGGGTTTGAAACTTAAGAACCCGTACCATCAACTACTGATTGGAATTAGAGAGAAGGTCCATCCTATGGGGGTATTTGAAATGGATGTCTGCATGGGAACCTAGTTAAGGTGTCTCACTCTAAAAGTAAGCTTCTTTATTATGGACGATAATATATTTTTAGCCTACAACATTATTCTTGGAATAATGGCACTCAAGGAATTTGAGGTAGTCCCATCCACAGTTCACCAAATGATAACATTCCTCCTTATAGGGTAGGGGAAGTTTAAGGGAACTAGGTGGAAGCTAGAGAGCGTTACTTCAGTTCAACTGAGCAAAAAGAGGCTTACGCAAATTTGACCACTTCCTACAAAATAGATACTCTTGACCCAAGGGATGAGAAGAAACTGAAGACAAAAGAACTTATAGAGAGGTAGAATCCACATCCTCAATGAGGATGAGCCAAAAATAAATTCTAAATGAGAAAATCCATAAAGAAGGAAATAAAAGAAGAGTTGGTGAAACTATTGAGAAGGAAGTAGAGCATCTTCATATGGAGTCATGAAGACCTGCCAGGAATAGACCTAAAGACCATATGCCACCAATTGAATGTTGATAAGAAGGCTAAGCATATAAAGAAAAAGGAGAAGAACCTATACAATAGATAAGTAAGAGGTCATTCAAGACGAGGTTAAAAAATTATACACATCTGAGTTCATTCGGGAGGTGCAATACCCACAGTGGTTGACCAATATCATAATAATCCCAAAGTCCAACGAAAATTGTAGAATGTGTGTGGACTTCACTGATCTAAATAAAGCTTGTCCTAAAGATAACTTTTCTTTGCCTCGTATAGATCAGATGGTCGATGCCACGACCCGACATGAGCTGATGAGCTTTATGGACGCTTACTCAGGGTATTACCAGATCTTTATAGACGCGGTCGATGCTGAGAATAATTCCTTTATCACAGATAAAAGAATCTATTTCTACAAGGTCATGCCATTCGACCTTAAAAATGCAGGGTCAACCTATCACACTACAAGAAGAACAGTCATTTATGTCAGTTTTTGAATTTTTTAAAATTGACATATAAAGCCCTGGGATAAATGTTCATAAAACTGACATAAATAAGATCACATTTATCTCAGTTTTTAAGAACACACATAAAAACTATGGTTTTAACATGTTTTTAATCACATTTTCATGAAAAGATGAGATAAATAACATCACATTTATGACAGTTTTAGTAATTTTTATGAGAGTCTTTTCAAAACTGACATAAAGGTTGGTATAAAAATTTTCAAAAAAAACATTAGTCCATTAATAGACAAATATTATTTGAGGTTAAATCAACCCTTATAAATAAATAAAAATCATGGTCATAAATATCACTAACTTGATATACATCAAGATATTTATAATAAAAAAATATTGATGTGAGCTACATCATATCCAAAAACCAGCTAGTGTGTGAGCTGCGGGGTGATATCCAAAAGCTAGCTAACGTTTAGTTATCTATGTGATAATATCCTAAAAATAAAATAGTGATGATACATCATAATATCCAAAAACTAGCATTGCGAACTATATCATAAGATCCGCAATCCAAAATAATACTAAAGATAGGACGTTGTCGAATGTAATACTCAATTAAACTTTGTTCTGAACGTTATCCAACCCTAAATGAGTAACCCTACAATCAAATATAATCAACATAGTTTTCATCGAAATACAATCATCTCAACAAATTGTCATTATTACATAACAAAATACAATCATTTAGAAGTACCTATATTTATAATTCATAATCAATTGAATGAACTCCATTTGAACTTCGTTTAGATCATTCAATGTGTATGTCGCTCTCGAGCAATCTTCTCATCTAAAAAATTGAAGATATAATTAAATTTATTATTATGGTATATAATAGTTAATAACTAAAAATATTTTATATAATGGGATAAAATGAGAAAACAGTGGTACCTTTATTTCAAAAGGTATAGAAGATCCTACATGAAGTACTTCATGAACTTCAACACAAAATATCCCCAATAAAGAGTACCAATTACTTGCATTGGGCACTAGTAAACACAAAACATTATTACCAGACAAATAAAAAAGGGTACAAGTCAAAAAGATTTTTTATACAACACAAACAATTGTAAAAACTTTAAAAAAATTGCGCAGAGTTTCCTCTCTTTATAGGACAATCCACCATGTTTAAGAAATATAAAATACTCCAACAATGAAAGTAATAGTTCATAACAACAATACCAATTACCCGTAAAGGTAGAAAATCTATAATAATAAAAAATGTATAACGGTTAGCTATGATAATTATTCAAATGACAAACTTATCTAATATATATATATATATATATATATATATATATATATATATATATATATATATGTATAGCTTAGAAAAACCTGATGTCCCATATCTATTTGAAATCCTATTTTTTCGTGAATCGAAATATGAAAGATCATGGAATAAGGCTAAAAGAGAAGACCATGTAGGCACAAACATGAGAAGACCATGGAACCATGCCAACACTATAAACTGTTTCATCTATTAAAATAAGGAAATTGTATCACTTGAATTCAAGTGCACGAGACAAAAACATAATTGGATAAAAATGGAAGTATGTACGTGTAGGCAAAAACAACAAAAGAATAAATATGTGTAACTGTAACATCATTCTAATGCATCATTCTAGAAGTTAACCCATTCTCTTTTAAAAGCTAAACTTCACAATAACATTCAAATACATACCTACATTATTCTCTCAAATGCTCAGTCTATTTTTCAAAATTAAAATTGTAAATAACTTCATAAAAAAAACAATGTCTATTGCTATGGTAAGTTCATAACTATGCTTAAGACATGGTCTCACTATTTGTAAGTGTAGTTTCCATACGAAGAGAGAGTCATAGTCATAGTCAATGAACTTTTAAAATTGATAAAATATATGTGCATACATCAAAAATGTTAAAATAGAGAATTGTGTCTCTTATAATCACTTTGATTATTTCCAGTACCTCAACGTCTAAAACAAATTCTACTTGACTTGAAGTTGCGAGAAGAGGCAATGTATTGAATTCTTTGGTTGATATTCTTGATGATGAAATGAGTCCTCATTCTATAACCATCAAAAATTGATTTTCTCCTGCTTAACTATATCTCCTAGAAAGAGCAACATATGATAGTTTTGTGTAGCCATTTAAACACCTGATCATACCCCGAATGCAACCACAAAGACTGTGACAACCCGGATATAATTATGATAAATTATATTTAAATCATTCTTATCTAATGTGATATGAATAATGTGTTATTATGATATCTAAAGTTAAGTGATTATGTTTAGTCTAATCCTACTTTCATAAATCATGACATGTCGAGTTATGTACGAACACAATATTTTTTTATTTTTGATAGGAACGTTCCTATTTAAGACTAGTTTTGACCCTTATAACATTAAAAATGACTTGAGGTGAAAACTAGATAGTTGTATACATGTTAGTTAGGGTGATAACACAACAAACGGTGCATCAAACGAATGTCCGAGTAATAAGTTAGGTCGAATTTACGAATAAGGGGCAAATCCGTCCATTTCCTTTAAGTGGTAAATTGTCTTTAGTAAACCAAATGTTTTAATCTGATTGGTTGGCATGGGAGGAAGACTTGGCCGACTTAAACCTCTCCCTTTAACTTATTTCTTCAGCAAATATAACCCTAGGTTCAGTTTTGGAGATATTTAAGCTTAAGGAAAGAGAAAGTAGAAGTTTAAGGAAGAAAGATTACAAGAAAAACTAGGAAAATTCCAAGAAAATCCTTAAAGTGTTTTCAAGGTATAATTTTGTGATTAATATTGTTTTAACCTTGTATTATACTTATTTCAAAGTATATAAATCGTGAATTAGGGATTAAAATTACATCACCCTTTCCGATAATATGTATTGATTCATATGTGAGGTAAGTGGTGTTTATAGGCCATATTGGTTTGTATTGAAACCGCTTGTAATTAAACTTACATATAATTTTGTGTACTTACTGGATTTCATAAATTCCAATTGTATATGAAAGTAGACTCATATATTCATATCATATCCCAGAATTAGAATTTAACTCATTTTGGTTAGGCCTTAGTGATGGATGCAAGTTGGTATATAGTTATTGTTTGTATATTTCATTTCGGTATACCCTGCGTTTGGTCAATCTTTTGACATAACAAATGAAGTAAAAAAATTATGAAACTTTAATTATGTACTATTCAGTATGTGTAATGAAAATGGGTTGAAAATCATAGAAATTTTTGTAGGATAAAAATTATAAAAATTCTTGGAAGTTGAAGGAACAATTGAGGAGTTTGTAGGGCACATTTCTTGTGTTGTAAAGAAATGGCCATAACTTGCTCTAGGAAGCTTGAAAATTACATTGTCACTTGTAACGAAAAGTATATTCAGATATGTTTTCATATCGATAAGCTTGGACACCTGTATGTGTACTATTTATGAATATGGGATGGTTAAGTGTAAAGGATAATAATTTGAGGCCATACTGGATACCACATGAAAGAATATTTTTATCTTCTCTTTCCCAATGATATTTTTAGTACATGCTTCATGTGTATATACAATGAGAAGTATACTTTTATGTATACTTAATTTTAGTTAAAAATTCCTTAAAAGGTATTTTCTATGGTTGAATGTTCATAAACTTATCAACATATATACCATTGTTTCGTCGTTACACATGTTTCATGGAATGTGATTTGAGTAGAATTATATTGTTGTTGTATAGTCATTGAAAGTTACATAGATACATTAAGATAATACTTATGATTGAGATTCAGTATTGATTTAGTTGGATTAACAGGTGTAAGGTCAAATCAACCCAGTTCAGCTCCACCAGAAGGAAATGGGAATACATAGTTAACAACCCAATGCGAGTGTACTTACTGAGTTGATTATAGATATGCTGTGTATGTATTATATATTGAGATGATATAGATTATTAAAAGTCATGAGATGTTGAGATGTTATGTCTTATTAAAAGTCAAGAGATTTTGAGATGTTATGGCCTTATAAAAGTCAAGATATGTTGAGTTGCTATGCAATTTGGGAGATGTTAGGTTATTAAAACCTATGGATATTATTATTGCCTACGAGCAGGTGATTTGGGATTTATTAAATCCAGATATGTATATGGCCTAAATTGGCACAGAGATGGATATATATTGATACGTTGAGATGTTAAAATAGTACTTTTACTATATAGAGATGTAGTACATTCACTAAGTTTTTAAACTCATGGTTTTATGTGTTTACATTTTCAGGTCTTGAAGCTGCCACAGCCAGGTCTAGGAGGTTGAGTAAATAGTAGTAAGGTCTCGTTAGTTTTATTTTATACATTGTACTAGTTGTAATTAAGTTTAATGGTATGTGAGTTATGTTTAAATTATGTCTCCTTAAAATGATTGGATTTTTAGTATTCTGCATTTTAACTTTGAAGTTTTTTTAATGTGTATTACAAAATGAATAAATAAATAATAAGTGTGGTTTGTTAACTATTTTGTTAATTATATCCCAATGGGGTCAGGGGGTGACAACTTGGTATTAGAGATTTAGGTTTTTATATTCTGATGTTAGAGAGTCTAGATGTGGTAGTGGTAGAAATAGTGTGGTGTGGGTCATTTATATTAACTAGTGAGAAATACTAACCATTATGTTAGATATAAATGTTGTACTCTTGTTTCTAGAATTTTGGTTTAGGACAGATAGTAAGATATGGAAGGAGGAAATGTTTATGAGAGGGTGGATGAGGAGTCTTCAAATACAGTAAATCAATAAAATCCAAATAATGTAGAGGGGGCACCTGAACAACTTACAAATATGCAAAGAATGGCTCACACCATGACTTTAATGGAAGAACAACAAAACATGTTTATGACGCAAATAACAGAACAACAGGCCAAATACTTGGAGGGGAAGGCTTTGGCCAGAAGAGAAAGGGAAATACAACGAGAGGAGAAGAATACTCTGTACGATAAGTTTATCAAATTGAACCCCCCAGCATTCTCAGGTTCTGTAGATCCTTTAGAAGTTGAGGCTTGGGTCAGAGACATAGAAACTATCTTCGGGGTGATGAATGTACCTGGCGCGCAGAAGGTAATTTTGGCTACTTTCATGTTAACTAGCGAAGATAAATATTGGTGGGAGTCTTCCAAACATTTATTTCTTACTCCGGGGGGAGGTGAGGTAATTACTTGGGATTCCTTTATTAAAGTCTTATATGAAAAGTATTTTCCTCATATGTATCGGGAGCAAAAGGAGAGAGAATTTTTATCATTGACTCAGGGGAATATGTCGGTCAGGGAGTATGAAATAAAATTTATATCTTTGTCTCGATTTTCATTACGTTTCTTGCACAATGGGGAGGACAAATTCACCAGGATGGGTTGAATTCGATTATCAAGTCTAGACTCACTTCACTTGAAATGGTATATTATACTTCTTTAGTTAACAAAGGTATGATGGTTGAAGGAGATGTCAATGATGCAATAAATAATAGGGAATAAAGGGGAAAGAGGAGTAGATTTGATCCATATCAGCAAAAGGAAGGCAATATAGAATACTCAAAATTGGGAAGTCAAAGATTTCAGCGCGGTAGAGGGACTGGAAATTATGTTCAGAATAGGACACCAAGCAGTTTTAGGGGTGCAGGATCGATGGACCAATAGAATAGATAACAAGAGAATGACAATGGGCAGTCTAAGCATGTTACATGCTATTTTTGCAAAGATGAGGACCATATCAGTCCAAATTTTCCTAAGTTAAAGGGGGTAGAGTGTTATCACTATCATCAAATTGGTCATACCAAAAAGATATGTCCTATGCTACTGGGAGGGATTCAATCAGCTACTACTAGTCAAGGCTCATCACTTGTAGCCATAGGTAGAGGAGGAGGTAGAGGACAGGCTAGCGGATCCAGGGCTCCGGGAAGGATATTTCCTATGACTTTACAGGATGCTCAGGCTACTCCAGAGGTGGTGATAGGTACATTTCCTGTCATGAAAAAATAGGCTTACGTGCTTATTGATCTAGGTTCTACTCATTAATTTGTATCACTATCATTTACCAAGCATTTGGGCATACCATGTTCTTATCTATATTGTGGTTTATATATTTCTACACCTATAGGGGATGTGATGTTAGTGGAGATTGTGTATAAAAATTGTGTTTTGTATGTGGGGGAGAGGGAGTTGACCATTGATTTAATTCCACTAGATATTTGAGATTTTGATATTATCTTGGGTATGGACTAGTTATCTTCCTACCATGAATCAATTGACTATTTTCGTAAGGAGGTTACATTTAATATGCCGGGGGAGGAAGAATTCAAATTTACTGGGGAAAGAAATGTGGTTCCGAACTGTCTTATTTTTACCCTTCGGGCGACGAAATTGTTAAATAAGGGTTGTCAAGGCTTTTTAGCATATATTGTGGATACAAATAGGGAATTGAAAAAAATAGAAGATATCCCAGTAGTTAAGGATTTCGCAGATGTGTTCCCAGATGAGTTACCAGGATTGCCACCTAACATAGAGGTAGAGTTTACTATCGATTTAGTTCCTGGTAAAACTCCAGTTTCTATTTCTCCATATAGAATGGCACCTATGGAACTAAAGGAGTTAAAGATTCAACTGCAAGATTTGCTAGACAAAGGTATTATTTGTGAAAAAGAAAGACGGTACCATGTGACTTTGCATTGATTATCGGCAATTGAACAAGGTAACTGTTTGAAATAAATATCCATTACCTCGTATTGATGATTTTTTTAATCAATTACAAGGTGCTAAAGTTTTTTCAAAAATTAATTTGAGATCGGGTTATCATCAATTAAGGGTGAGAGATTGTGACATTTCTAAGACATCTTTTCATTCTCGCTATGGTCATTATGAATTTTTGGTAATGCCATTTGGGTTAACAAATGATCCTACAGTGTTTATGGATTTAATGAATTGGGTATTTCATCCTTTCATAGATTCATTTGTGATTGTCTTTATCGATGATGTTTTGATATACACACCTAGCCAAGAAGAACATGAGAAGCATCTAAGAGTTGTATTGCAAGTTTTGTGAGATACTCAATTTTTTTCTAAGTTTAGCAAATGTGAGTTTTGGTTGAATCAGGTAGTATTTCTGGGGCATGCTGTTTCGGGAGATGGAATTTATGTTGACCCTAAGAAGGTACAGGCAATTGTGCAATGGGAAAGACCACGAAATGTAATAGAGATAAGAAGTTTCCTAGGATTGGTTGGATATTATAGAAGATTCATAAAGGGTTTTCATCTATAGCCTTACCGTTAACTAAATTAACCCGAAAGGAAGTGAAATTTGTGTGGAGTGATGAATGTCAGCACAACTTTGAAAAGTTGAAAAATAGGTTAGTATCAACTCCAGTTCTCACTGTTCCATCCCGTGGATAAGGTTTTGTGATTAATACTGACGCTTCACATCAGGGTCTGGGTTGTGTTTTCATGCAACATGGAAAGTTAATTTCTGATGCATCTAGACAGTTAAAGATGCATGAACGTAATTATCCTACACACGATTTAGAACTTGCGGCTATTGTTTTTTCCTTGAAATTATGGAGACATCATTTATATGGAGAGACATGTGAAATTTTCACTTATCATCAAAGTTTGAAGTATTTACTTACACAGAGAGACTTGAATTTGAGACAAATATGTTGGATGGAGTTAATTAAAGACTATGATTGTACCATTCACCATCATCCCGGGAGGGCCAATGTTATTGCAGATGCTCTAAGTTGGAAGTCATTGGGGAGGTTATCTTGTATTCAATGTGCACGGGTTGGCAATATTATGGAATTAAGACTGATGGGAGTATAGTTGAACTTAACTGAAATGGGGGCGTTAATTACACACGTTACAATGAGACCTTTACTGGCAGAACGCATACGAAATTTGCAAGTCAATGATCTATTCCTTGAGAAGAAGAAAGGGTAAATCCTGGATGGTAAAGAGAGTGAGTTTGAAATTAAGAATAATGAATCGTTATGTTATAAAAATAGAAGTTGTGTATCGAATGATCCATCCTTAAAGAGGGATTTATTAGAAGATTCGCATAGTTCTATTTACGCTATGCATCCTAGAGGTACCAAAATGTATAGATATTTGAAAGAGTATTACTGGTGGAATAATATGAAACGTTAGATTCCATAGTTTGTAGCTAAATGTTTTGTATGTCAGCAAGTGAAGGTGGAGCATCAGAAGCCGGTAGGATTATTGCAGTCATTGCCTATTCCAGAATGGAAATGGGAGCATATAACGATGGAATTTATTACAGGATTACCCCGGTCACCAAAGGGGCCTGATTCTATTTGGGTGATTGTAGACCGATTAATGAATTCAGCTCATTTTCTTCCAGTTAAGACCACTTACACTATTGATAAGTATGTACGTTGATGAGATTATCCGTTTACATGGGGCACTAGTGTCAATAGTATCAGACAGAGATCCAACGTTCACTTCTAAGTTTTGGCCTCGCTTACAGAATTCCATGGGCACAAGTTTGAAGTTTAGTACCGCATTTCATCCACAAACCGATGGGAAATCAGAAAGAACGATTCAAATATTAGAAGACATATTGCGAGCCTGTGTATTTGACTTCAAAGGTAGTTGGGATGATCATTTTCCATTGATGGAATTCGCGTATAATAATAGTTATCAGTCCACCATTGGCATGTTTCCTTATGAAGCCTTATATGGGAGGAGATGTAGAATGCCATTATGTTGGGATGAAGTAGGTGAAAGGAAAATCTTGGGTCCTGAATTAATAGATATGATGACTGAAAAGATCAAAATGATTCGGGAACGGATAAAGATGCCTCAAAGCAGGAAGAAATTTTATGCAGATAAAAGGAAGTACCCATTAGAATTTCAAAAGGAAGATTTTGTATTCCTACGTATTTCACCGTGGAAGGGCGTCATTAGATTTGGAAAAAAAGGGAAACTAAGTCCAAGATACATTGAACCATATGAGGTGTTGGAAAGAATTGGGAACCTGACATATAGATTAGCATTACCTCCGAATTTATCTCATTTATATGATGTGTTTCACTTATCGATGCTTCATAAGTATTTTTCGGATCCATCTCATCAGCTGAAACCTATTGAACTGAAGGAAGACTTGTCGTACATCGAGGAACTGGTGGAAATTATTTATCGTAAGGAGAAAGTATTAAGGAATAAAGTTATTCCCTTATTTAAAGTTATGTGGATGAACCATGGTATTAAAGAGGAAACTTGGGAGACGGAGGATAGCGTGAAGAAACAGTATCCCCATTTGTTTGGTAAGTGACCTTTATATTAAATTTCGGGGACAAAATTATCTAGGGGGAAGTTGTGACAACCCGGATATAATTATGATAAATTATATTCAAATCATGATTATCTAATGTGATATGAATAATGTGTTATTAGTATATCTAATGTTAAGTGATTATGTTTAGTTTAATCCTACTTTCATAAATCGTGAAATGTCGAGTTAAGTACGAACACAAAATTTTGTTATTTTCTATAGAAATGTTCATGTTTAAGACTAGTTTTGACACTTATAACATTATAAATGACTTGATGTGAAAAATATATAGTTGTATACATGTGATTTAGGGTGGTAACACAACAAACGGTGCATCAAACGGATGTCCGAGTAATAAGTTAGGCTAAATTTATCAACAAGGGGCAAATCTGTCCATTTCCTTTAAGTGGTAAATTGTCTTTTACTAAACCAAATGTTTTAATTTTATTGGTTGGCATGGGAGGTAGACTTGGCAGAAATAAACCTCTCCCTTTAACTTATTTCTTCAGCAAATATAACCCTAGGTTCAGTTTTGGAGAGATTTAAGCTTAAGGAAAGAGAAAGTACAAGTTTAAGGAAGAAAGATTACAAGAAAAGCTAGGAAAATTCCAAGAAAATCCTTAAAGTATTTCCAAGGTATAATTTTGTGATTAAGATTGATTTAATCTTGTATTATACTTATTTCAAAGTATATAAATCATGAATTAGGGATTAAAATTCCATCACCCTTTGTGATAATATGTATTGATTCATATGCGAGGTAAGTGGTGTTTAAAGGCCATATTGGTTTGTATTGAAACCCCTTGTATTCAAACTTTCATATAATTTTGTGTGCTTACTAGAATTAAGAAATTCTAATTGGATATGAAATTAGACTCATATATTCATATCATATCCTAAAATTAGAATTTAACTGATTATGGTTAGGCCTTAGTGATGGTTGCAAGTTGGTATATAGTTGTTCTTTGTATATTTCATTTCGGTATACCTTGAGTTTGGCCAATCTTTTAACATAGCAAATGAAGTCAAATAATTATTAAACTTTAATTATGCACTATTTGGTATGTGTACTAAACATGGGTTGAAAATAATGGAAATTTATTCTAGAGAAAAATTATTAAAATTCTTGGAAGTTGAAAGAACAATAGGGGAGTTTGTAGGGTAGATTTCTTGTGTTGTAAAGAAATGGCCATAACTTGCTCTAGGCATCTTGAAAATTACACCTTCACTTGTAACGGAAAGTATATTCAGATATGTTTTCATATTGATAAGCTTGGACACCTGTATGTGTACTATTTATGAATATGGGATGGCTAAGTATAGAGGACAATAATTTGAGGCTATACTGGATACCACATGAAAGAATGTGTTTATCTTCTCTTTCCCAAGGGTGTTTTGAGTACATGTTTCATGTGTATATACATTGAGAAGTATACTTTTATGTTTACTTAATTTTAGTTAAAAATTACTTAAAAGGTATTTTTTATGGTTGAATGTTCATAACCTTATCAACATATATACCATTATTTCGTCGTTACACATGTTTCATGGAATGTGATTTGAGTAGGAATTATATTGTTGTTGTATAGTCATTAAAAGTTACATAGATATATTAAGATAATACTTATGATTGAGATTCAGTATTGATTTAGTTTAATTAACAGGTGTAATGTCAAATCAACCCAGTTTAGCTCCACTAGAAGGAAACGGGAATACATAGTTAACAACCTAACGTGAGTGTACTTACTAAGTTGATTATGGATATGATGTGTATGTATTATATATTGAGATGATATGGCTTATTAAAAGTCATGAGATGTTAAGATGTTATGGGTTATTAAAAGTCAAGAGATGTTTAGATGTTATGGCTTTATAAAGTCAAGATATGTTGAGTTGCTATGCAATTCGGGAGATGTTAGGTTATTAAAACTTATGGATATTATTATTGCCTACGAGCAGGAGATTTGGGATTTATTAAATCCAGATATGTATATGGCCTAAATTGGCACAAATATGGATATATATTGATATGTTGAGATGTTACAACAGTACTTTTACTATATAGAGATGTAGTACATTCACTGAGTTTTTAAACTCGTGGTTTTATATGTTTACATTTTCAAGTCCTGAAGCTGCCACTACCATGTCTAGAAGGTTGAGTAAATAGTAGTTGGGTCTTGTTAGTTTTTTTATGCATTGTACTAGTTGTAATTAAGTTAAATGGTGTGTGAGTTCTGTTTAAATTATGTCTCCTTAAAATGATTGGATTTTTAGTATTTCGCATTTTAAGTTTTAATGTGTATTACAAAATAATAAATAAATAATAAGTGTGGTTTGTGAACTATTTAGTTAATTATATACTAATGGGTTCAGGGGGTGACAAAGACATTATATGGGAGTTAGGAGAATGGATAAAAGAAGAACTAGAAAGTATCCCAAAAATATTCCTAGAGTACAGCCAAATCTACTTTGTAAAAGGTCGATAAATGAAAAGGTGATTTAAATATTCCTACGAGTTGAAGCAGTAATGACATCTAGAGGCAAGTCTAATTCCTACTTACTAGATGTTAATATCCAAGGGAATAACATTATTTATCATTTTCCATGCAAAAGCAAACATATTAGTAGGTAAATGGAGGTCCCAAATGAACTTTTGAGATATAGACAACAACCTTACTTATCTAACTAAATCAATATTAGAGGAGAAAGAGAAACAACCAAAGATTATAATAATTCATCATATGATTTAAATGAATATGTTTCATGGGTAGTAAATTTGTTGGAGAGAAGAAAATACACAAGTTTATCATCCAAAGGATACCTTTGGGACCGACTATTTCTTTCATTTAGGGCAGTAACACCAACAACCTTATTCATCAACCCAATATTCATCAACTCTAAGACATCTTTTGTAAAAAAGAGATATTCTCAAATTATTTGACATATGATGTCAATAGTTGGACCATCAAGTTGTTGTTACAGCATAATGGTGTGTCATGTGGTCAGAAAAATAGCTAAATGTTGTAGTAAAAAATTAATCTATATTTATATTGGAATCCAAATCAAAATAGGCCTACAATAACTTATCACGACTCAAAAGGATTTTTAAGAATTCAGTATATTATCGTGATCTTCTTGAGACTCCATTTAGCTTTAAATTATATCCTAACCTTCAAAAAGAACGTCACACTCTTCAATAGAAAAACACAAATGTATCTGTTTATTAGAAAAAAATTCATTATTTTAGTAATTGGTAAATCAATTAACTCTAATCGTAAATAAATTAAAGATGCATGATAATAAATCTTTATGTTTCTTTCATAATTAATCTATCTTCTTGGGCATAACACTGAGTTTCTTAAAGTATTCCTTCGTGGTTTCAATTGTTTCATCGGTTAGCTCTTGTAATATTTGATCCATGAGAAGAATAGACTTTGATGCAATTTATCAATGAATTATCTATGGTCTTGAGAGCTTTCTAGCTCCCAACTTCTCAGAACATATTCCTCTTGAATCACCCAAGTAAATACCAACCATTTATTAATTAGACAACTTTGCAACAATGGAAATCCTCCACCACTGTGATTTTATAAAGTAGCCCATATCCAACTGGCCTAAATCGGATATGAATAGACCCATTAGTGCCCTCCAAGAAATTCCAAATTTGGTCATAATCTTTGTGATAACTCCCCACCAAATACTCATAATTATCAGTCGAAATTCTGGTGAGTGATTAGTTGGGATAATGAGAAATATTGTGCATCAACTAAATAAAATATGTAAAAATATTATCTGATCTTTCTATTGATTAGCCAAAAAATAATTTTGTGAAATTTCTATGATAAGTACATGACTCCAATGGAAAACAATGGCAATGTCTCACCACCACTCAATTGTCAAAGTTTATCAATCTGGTGAAAGGAAGTATCCCTTACCAATGGTTAATTCTTAATGGTCAATTAACCAAACACTAACAAAGATCAGAGATAGATGAACAAAAACCACATTTTTCAGTTTGTTGAGACAACTGTCCCACTCCTCCACACCTCCAAGTCCTATGAATTGGGGCGGATGACAAAAAGCGATGAAAACCCATCCCATAATCCCCTACCCTAGATACATCACAGTGTGATAGCAAATCGACAATTTATATGTAGGAGAAGTAGACTAAAACCATACTTAATGTAATAATTTTAATTATGGATTTATAGTTATAATTAAATTATTTATTCCTATTTTAATGAGAATCATATATGGACATAATGTTTTGTATTATTTATATGTTGCTGATGTCTTTTATTATGCTGAGTAGGTGTTCTGGTGTGTAGAGTAAGACTTACACATAGAGGATCAGATCACCTGTTCTTGTAGAATATAAGTTTTATCATTCACAGTCTTAGATGGAATTGGACACACCATTAGTAGGGCTGTAGAACAATATTTTAGTAGGTTTATCTTGAATACGGGAAACTGTATAGTTTTAACTTATTATGCTAACACACTTTATGTGTACTGAACGGGACCAATTTGAAGTCATTATTTTTATATTAATTTTGTAAGACAATGCACACCTCGTGATTGTTAGGTTCACTTAAGGCTCTTAATCCGGATATGATTGATGAACACATGCACTAGTTATTTATTACGTTGACTTATCGAGTGGGATTCATTATTGGATCTTTAATCTTGAAAAATTGGTAATGGTGATTTATGAATAATGAAATTCTTTTATGGATGGAATCCACGTCTTGGTATAGAGACTGGTGATACCCCATTAAGATGCTTATATGTTTTGCATATGTCAAACCTTGTAGGTGGATTATGTTAATCTGACACTACAAATAAGTGATGCAGGTTCGCTCAAGGACTTAAAGAAGTTAATCAAATAAATTATCAGTAATTTATTTTATTAACGGGTATTTGTAACCTTAATGTGGGGAAAATTAAGTAATTAATAATGAGGAGCTTGAAATATAGTTTTAAGTTAAGGAGTGGAGTGGCGTTGAAATTATAATTATTTAGTGGTATTAGTTATAATTAAGGGACTGAGATTAGGATCAGGGAAGGATTGGGTTTTCTCAGGCCCATTAGGGGCCATATCATTTTCTCTCCTTAGGGTCCATACTGTAGACTATATACATGCACCTAACTCTCATTATTTCTTAACCTAACCGTCACTCTTGGATACTCAAAAGATCCAAGTTCAGACTTGTGAGAAAGAGAGTCAATAGAGATGAAAGAGGAGATAAGAAGGTTGTCACGAAATAGGAGCCCACTCTCTACTCATGATTGTCCGTATAAGGATTATAGTAGAAGACTGTGAGCTGAATCGAGCCATCACATATTCTATTTGTACAAAGACAAGATCAAATCAAATATATATCAACAGTTAAATCCTAAGTCTGCCTTGTAGGATTTCATGTACGTGTAATTTTTTTGCAGTTCAAACTATACGCATTTTCAATAGACCCTTGGCCTTCCGCTCCAACAATTGGTATCAGAGCCCTATTGATATCGTGAGTAGGTTAAATTCATCCATGTTATCCACTTAAAACAATCGTATGTGTGCATGGACGTGGGTAGAATATAGATCTGTGCTAACTTCTATTTTGCAGCGATCTCATACCACTATTATGGTCACGTATTTGTGTTTTTGTTTTATGTGATTAGATCCCACATGGTTTATTCATGTTTTTTTTATAATGGATAAATGTAATATTAATGTAGAATGTTAACTCCTTCATGGAGGCATATGACATTTATAATTTGTTACTGCTTTGACAATGATTGTCAATGGAGAAGTGTGAAACCAAACCCTCGCGAGGGCGGCCCCCTTGACCCCGCCACCTGATTGGGGAATGTGGAACCTCGTGCCGTCCCAGCGTAGTGGCAACATGAGGTGTTTGGGTTCAAGGATGACTGTTGGGATCAAGGATGATTGTTGGGTTCAAGGATGTTTGTTCAGTTTAAGGATGACTATTGAGAACTCCAATCTACGACAGAGTTGTATCTTGACCATAATAGTTGGGAATCCTTATTTATCACGATTTTCTTATTTACGTTGATTTATGTCTCTATTATTCATATTTTAATTTTTATGTTCTTAACATGTGTTGATTGTTCCCTTAGAATTATGGACAACATGGAATACCAAGCTGACTTAAATCTTAGATGCTAAATGTGAATAATTCATAATTATTCTGAATTGTGGACATTAATATGTGTGGTTAGAGAATAAAAAAAATTTGAGTATTCATTTTTTTAAGGAACAAGGGTATTTGATTTTTTTTATATTTATCACATAGTTGCTTGATATATTAAAATAGGGATATCTCGGTATTTTTGGAAATATATCAAATGTCTTACATATTTCAAATTAATTAAGAATTAGAAATATTTTTTTAACCCTCACAAAAGTTTTTTAAATTACTAAGTGGGAGAGGGAATTTTCCAAATGAAAATCCCATGGTCTCCATCAATGGTTTGTAGACTTTCAATAATAAGTAGGTCCTCGAACGAGGAATGCAAATTATTTTGGTAGTCGGAATAAATTTTCTTAAGGGTAATTTTGGATTCATTATTCACATAAGTGTCCCCCGAATGAGGAGTCTATGTGATATGAGATAATCTAAAATTAGTTTATGGTATACACTTAGACATAAAATAATGTAGGTCCTCCAAAGAGAAATGCTATGATTTTGTGGGACTAAAGTATCGGCTATTTAATTTTATTTGACATAGGCTTTGTCTAGATAATAAAATTAAAAAGAATAAGCCTTCATAATTTTTTTTTGACAGTAGGCTTTCAAAAGAGAAATACTATTCAAATGGTAATCGGGTTGTCGACGAATTCTTTCAAAATTTATAGAGGGAACATTCATTTTAATTTAAAATTCAAAAAGTTTTATGCCATATAATAATTCATTTTATTATTTGATTCTCAATATTAAGATGAGAAGCTCTTTCAAGCCACTTGTTGTCATTCTCAAGGAAAATAAATTAACTGGACCTAATTACATTGAATGGAAAAGAAATTTGGATATTCTGTTGACTGCTGAAGGGTACAAGTTTGTGCTATATGAGACTTGTTTTAGAGAAACCTGATGAGGGGGCAACCAAAAAGGAAACCTAGGATTAAAATAAATGCATCAAAACAAATGAGATAGCGTGGTGTTATATTTTGGCATCTATGTCAAATATTTTGTAACAATCAACATCAGTAGATGGACACTACCTATGGCATGATGATAAATCTCAAAGACGTGTTTGGGGATTAGAATCGTGCTGCAAGGCAAGTTTCCATGAAAGAACTCATGAAGACAAACATGACTAAAGGGACCCTAGTGAGGGAACATGTTTTAAGGATGATTTCTTTTCTCAATGAGCTAGAAATCCTTGGAGCAAAAATCGATGGGGAAACCTAGGTCGATATTATTCTCCAGTCAGTGCCTCAGTCCTTTAAGCAGTTTCGCCTAAATTAAAACATGAATAAAATTTCTTATTCTTTAGTGGAACCACTTAAAGAACTACAAGAAGTTGAGTGTTTCATCAAGAAGTCAGTAAGTGCTATTGTTGCTGAGAAAGGTTTTACTTCTAAGCCTATGGGCAAGAATAAAAAGAAGAAGAAGAAGACTGAGAAATAAGTTATGGTCCCTAAAATAGCTTGTGGGACTCAGGCAGGTCTGGAAAATCCCAAGGGCAAGTGTTTCCACTATAAGCAGTCAGGAAACTAGAAGAACGATTGTTCAATTTCCCGCAATAAACATAACAATGCAGCTAAATTCCATCCATTTATCGTTGAATCATGTTTTGTGGTTCGTACTACCGACACTTGGTGCATAGATATGGGAGCCACTAATCATGTGTGGAATTCTTTATTGGGGTTCCAGGAAAACTAGGTGGCTAAGTGATGGAGATATTTATTAGACTATGGGAGATGCTTTGAGAGTGATGGTATTTGTTGTGGGAGATGTTCATTTAAGCTTCAATAATGTTAGGAGTTTACTTTTAAAAGATTGTCTTTATGAACCTTCCATTAGGATGAATTTGATTTCAGCTTCTTGTTTATCCTTTTATGGATATTCAATTTCTTTTAATAAACTCGTGGATATTAAGAAAAATAAAGCTTTTATTTGTTCTAGTACATTAGTTGATAATATTTATGTTGTAAGTTGTATCTCTTCCACACAACAAATTAATATTTTGCATAATTCAATTGGACCAAATTCAAAGAGAAAAGAACCTTCCTTAGTGAACCAAATGTATCTTTAGCACTTACGCCTAGGCCATATTAATCTAAAAAGAATTCGTATACTGGTAGCAAGTGGACAATTGATCTCACTAGAAGTGGAGGCACTTTCAGTTTGTGAATCCTATTTAGAAGGTAAAATGACCAAGGCCAATGGCTATAGATCAAACGAACTGGTTCATTATGATCTATGCGGACCAATAAAAACCCGAGAAAGAGGGGGCTTTGAGTATTTTAGAACTTTCATAGATGATTACTCAAGGTATGGGTATGTTTACCTAATGCACCATATGATGATACCAAAAATGGTACCACCAGGTCACAGTGATAAGAAGCTCAAACAGGTATACAATAATAGCAACAATAAACAGTAGATAAGGAGAGAAGGAGATGAGGCGAAGAAGATGAACACCTGAATTTAAGTGGTTCGGCTGGAGCCTACGTCCACTGTGTGTGTATGAGTGAAACCCACTAACAAATATGGATCTAATGGCCTGGGTTATAACACTCAAGATTTCTCTCTCTTTTGGATACAAATGAGTAGAGTTTTGCTAGTGTTTTGATTAAGCACCATTTACAATGAAGAAGATCAGATGTATTTATAGTGCCTTAGGGGTGTACTACACTTCCAAGCCTGTAATAAACATGTGCGGAATGTTCATAGCCAATGAGGAGGAGCCAACTATCTTCATCACATGTATGACATGATGATCAAATATTCCCTCATGTGAGAGAATGATCTAGGTATAATGATTTTAGCTCACGTGTGTCACACATCCACACGCATCTCCCAATGCACGAGCTCTATCAGCAATATGGCCTCAGTCGTCCATATTTGTCGAGGCTAGATTGGTAGACCTGTGAATCACTAAGAAGTTGACACATTTGATTGATGATTAATCTTGGCCTAGGTAAGGCCGAGGACGTGGGTACTCAATCTTTGGGAATAATGCAGGTAAAATATACTGGACAGTTACTAAAGGCCAAGGTCAAGGCGTCCGAGTTAGTGTTGGTCGAGTCTGATCAGGCCGACTTAATCAATGTCCCACTTCTAGATGATTGGTGAGGGTCGAATATGTCCAAGAAAACATATCATAGGCAAGGTGACACTTGGCATATCAATCACCCCTTAGCCCTTAGTCTCTGACGTGTGGATAAGGCTGAGGGGTAATCATGTTATGTCATTTGGTGACGTTGATCATGACTTTTGAGTGGATACATGGAACCTATCAAATGAGTGGAAGCTTGAGGTGACAACTGTTATAGTTACCATAGGGTTGTATCTAGTCGAGGCATGAGTGATAGCTTAAACGCTTAGGGTTTTGCACTTGGTATGATAAGGTATATAGGGAACTGGGCACCGCTTTGCAAAATGTGAAAAAATCATTACTAGTATTTAAAAAGACTTTTTCAAAATCATTTTTCTTTGTACTTGCTTCATATCTTCTGCGCGCCATTCTCTTCTAAACGAGTGCCTTTACTTCTAGTTCATGTGCTTTCAAGCATCTCTTCAAGGCCATTCTTTCTTCTTCGTTCCTCTTTTCCCTTAAAGTAACCCTGTTCTGCCATTTCTTTTAAGCTTGTTTAGTTTTTCAGCCCATTTCAAGGTTTTTCATATTTTCGACGATTTCGGTTTATACTCTGACGACTGCACTAGGCCGTTAGGGCTTATTCTTGGGTTTCTCGTGGTGGTTTTGGGTGGTTATAGGCTCTTAGGAGTGTTTTCTACTTAATTTTGGGCTTGTTTGAGCCATTTTTTTTTTAATTTACTCCGGCTATATTCCTGTCACCTTTTAATCTTTGAGTCAACCTTGGTCAGACTCTCCAACTTGTTTATTCCTTTCAAATATTTATTCTCTATGTGTTTCCTCGGCTTCTGAATGTTAAAGACCCTATATAAATTAGTCTTCAAATACCCTTCCCTTAAGTAGAGGTACTTCCAAGAGATACATAGGTTAGGGGAAGAGACCGAGGTTAGGCATCAAGACGACCTAATTTGGAGATGACCTCTTTTTCCCATCCATATAAAGATAATTTTTCCTTCTGTCGACGAGATGGTCGACTCATCCTCTGCCCCTGTCGATGATAAGGATTCGTATGAGGATGCAGTGAGGTTTTTACCAACTCATCTTGAGCGGACGAGAGAACCTGATGCCACATCTTGAGCCTCATCACCTGGCTGAGCCGAGACATCTGGACGAGATAACTCTTCCATTAAAATCCTGTCAGAATCTGTCGAGCCAACAGTCAACGTAGTTATTCCCCCAACTGTAATTCCTTTGTCTACTATGACTGACGACGAGTTCTGGGAAAAGTTTCGTGATGATATTCCCAATTTTTTCCTCATACCAATAATGCTGAGGATGGGTATGGAGAGGCTGGGGGAGAGTAAGAGGAAGGCTCTGAGGTTGATGAGCTTGTAGACTACTCATTTTTTTAGCAATACAAATCCTCTATATTACAAAAATTGATCTCCTTTATTTTATACATCTGTATAGAATCAAGTCTGATGTCATCCTACGAGTGCCAGACAAGGACAAGAGAGTGTACGATAGACAAGAGGGGGAAATTTCCCTCTATGACCAAATGTTTAGAGTCAGCTTTCATTTACCCTTTTACCCGGCTGTACGATCCATTATCTCTATCCTTGTCCTTGCCCCCACCCAGATAGCCCCAAACTCCTAGAGGGTTATACTGGGTTATATTTCCTTGTATAGAAACAAGTATGAGGATGAGCCTTCAGTTGAAATCTTCCATGCTTGCTATCATGACTCGTACTGTAAACCAAGTTGGCTACAATCATATAGGATCTAGGAAGTCTGAAAAAAAGATCCTCCATGTCAATCAGACTTCTAATCATAGTTAGAAGGAAAGGTTCTTTTATGCTTCTGGGGAATTTCCTGCTGGCGCCGACCAAAAGAGGCGAGAAAATGAGCTGAAGGTACCCCATACTTAGGTGAAGCCTTCAATGATTTCTAAGTCAGATCCTGACCTCAGTATCGTAAATAGGGAGAGAGTAAACTTCCTCAAAGGGGGAAAGGAAGAATGGAAAACTCATTTCCTTTAAAGATTTAATGTCTCCTAAGTATTTAGAAGAATCTCGGCTGAAGGTTGATCCTTTGGACGATCTTTGTAAGTGAAACGTTCCTCTTTTTTTGTTTGTTTAAGTCTTTCATCGTCTCTTATTTCTACGACTAATGATTATTCATTTCTCTTTCGCAGACCGTCCTGCTCATATATTTGAGGAATTTTATAATATAATCATGTTAAGTCTTTACAATGCTCTGAATAAGAAGAAGCAACCAACTCGCAAGAGTCAGCCAAAGAAGACGACTGCTACTGGGCTGACGTAGTCAAAGGTTGGTAAGAAGAGGACTCATCAATTAATTCCCCATGAGACTCGGCTTGAGCAAGATACTCAGAGACCAAGGGTGATTCCCCCTAGTCAGTCAATGCCGAGCAGTTTTGGGTCGACCTCCTACTCGGGGGGGGGGGGGTCCTTCCAGGAATATTGGCAAAACAACATAGCCAAACTTAGGAAATGTTCGGGTTTGATTCTTCCCTCAGCCAGAAGATCAAAGAGGGCCATGCTTACCATCCCAACCAAGGAGGACTACGAGTTCTTGGAGAAGATGCCCCCCAGGTCTTTAACTTTGGCCTTCATCTGATGCCACATGTATTTTCTTTTAATGACAAGCACAAGTCTTCTCTCGTACTTCTATCTTTTTGTACAAACACTTATGTTTTTCCTTCTCCCATAATTTGTCTGCACTTTTTCATTAGCCACCAAATGGATGGTTGAGAATTATCAAAAGATCCAAGAGGTTGATAGAGCTCTTAAATCTGAGGAAAAGGTGAAGAGGTGACTAGAGGCGTGCCAAGACAACCTCCAACAAGCTCATGATGACCTGAAGCTCAAAGACGAGAACTTAAAGAAGAAAGATGACCAACTCAAAGATAAAGATGATGCCCTGATCGCACAGTCGGCTGCTCATGTCAAAGAACTTGTAGTTGACATCCAAAAGGCTAAAGACGATGCTCTGTCTGTTGAGTCAATTGAGAGGATTAAGGTTGAGTTTTTTTTAAGCTTTTAAAGATTTAGACGAGTTTGGTAGCTAAGACATCGTATATCTTGAGAGGAGTGTAAGGTCAGCTTGCCGATGGATCACGTCTAAATTTTTTGAGTTATCTCCTCCATACGACCTGCATTAGAGGCACTAAACTTGACAGATCCTCTTTTTGATGCGGTAGTGGAGTATGTTGAGTTAATGTATACAATCGAGGTCGAGGCCATACAAGTTGAGGCCCTACAGACTGATGCTCGAGTTCAGGTTGTCCAAGCCGAGGATAGGGTTGCCCAGAATGATACTAATGCTAAGGGGATTGCCACCATCATTATTGAGCCAACTCTATAGGGTGGTCATCTGTGATCGATACCCTATCTTGATTGTAATATTTTTCTTTGAACAATTTATTTTGTGGGCTAAAATCCCAAGCTTATAGTCGTCCTTAAAGTACTTATATAACAATTCTTAAATGAATGGAATCTTTTTGTTGTTCATTTATCTCCATCTCATTTTGATTTGTTTATATGCCATGAACTTAAACTATAATATCGTCTTGACTTCAAATGAGACGATGTTATAAATAAACCATAATCAAGTGACTTTTTATAACTTGACATTCATCAAATTTTGGTGTTTTTAAAGTCCCCTCTCATCGTTTTGAGAGTGTATGGATGAGTGTTGTCTCGTCCATGCACTGTCGTCTTGGCTGAGAGAGTAGATCCACAAAATTAGTGATGTTTAACAACAAATGTCTTTCGATTTTATTGACATCCCCTGGATGAGGTTGACCCCGTCTGGACTGTCGTATCACCAAGGACAACCTTAAGTTTACTTCACCGTGAATGATGTTTTATAGCTTAAGATGAGTTGATACACACAAACAATAACCATTCAAATAAATTGACAACATATGAGAGAACAAATACTTTTATAAGATTTCATTCATATCTCTTCCACCATTTGATTCCCATATACATGTATTACAATGGAATTGGAAAGAAACTAGCATAGTTGAAATCTCATTGGTAATACTTTTTGAGGTGGTCGGCGTTCCATGGGTTAGAGAATATCTCTCCTTCCAGATTCACCAATCTATACATCCCTGGAACTACCTCCTCAACCACTCTATATGGGCCATGCAAATTTAGATGAAGCTTATTGGGTTTTTTCCATGTCTTATTTAGCACTAGGTCACCTACCTTCAGTGGTCATGCCTTGACTTTCCTATTGTAGAACTTCGGTGTCCTTTGCTGGTAGGTAGGTTGCCTAACCTCTGTATCTTCCCTTATCTCTTCCACGAGGTTTAAATCAAGTCTTCGTTCAGCAATGTTCTCTTTCGAGTCATAGGTCTGAACCCTGTGTCTAGGAAGGCCTATCTCCATTGACACTAATAGAGTTTCCTCTGTAGGAGTCCTCTCCGCCGTCCTATAAGCCCAGGGGACGGCATATACTTCTTCAACACACCTTCCTTTGGCATCTTCCAATCTCTTTTTTATTCCATCAAGGATCATCCTATTTGTTACCTCCATTTTCCCATTGTCTCGGGGTCAGCCAGGAGCAGAGAACAATTGGTTAATGTCGACTCATTCATAGTATTTCTATAGGGAGAGATTCCTAAACTGTGTACTAATGTTAGAAATGAGGGTATTTGGTAGACCATACCTACAGATGATATTTTTCTAAATAAACTGGAAGGCTTTCTTCTCTATGATTGTAATCATTGGCTCAGCCTCTACCCACTTTGAAAAATAATTGATTGCCACGATTAAATAACAATAGTTGTTCACAGCTCTTAGTTGTGGTCCAATTATGTCAATCCCCCAAACCGAAAAAGTCCAAGGAGATGTAATGGAGGTAAGAGATTGATGAGGTTGGTGGGGTATGGTGGCAAATCTATGGCGCTTGTCGCATTTCTTAACGTATGCAGCTGCATCTTTGGCCAATGTTAGCCACCAATAACCATGTGTAATGATCCTCTTAGCCAACGGTCATCCTCTAATACGACTGGAACGCAACCCTTCATGCACATCTTTTAAAATATACTCTACCTCGACACATCTGAGGAGAGGAAGCAGGAACCCTTTATCGTAGAAGATGTCTCCTATAAGGGAGAACTTGGCAGCTTTGTACCTCAATTTCTTTTGCTCGACCTTGGACTCAAATAACTCCCCATCTCTAATGCAGAGGATGATAGGATCCATCCAGGAAGCTCCCATACTCATATTGAAACAAAATTGCATGGTGTTATCTTCTCCTTCGATCAATAGAGGATGGAGAATCTCTACCGCGACTGTTCTTCTAATTTCAGTTCTGGTGGTTGAGGCTAACCTTACCAGAGCATCGGCTCTGCCATTATCCAGCTGAGATATTCTCTTCAATTTTACTTTTGCGAAATGTTTCAATGATGTCTTAACCTTTCATAGATACCTTCCATTATGTTATCCTTAGCCTCGTATGCTCTTAATATTTAATTAACAATAAACTTGTAATCACTATGAATAAGGAGTTGGCCAACATTCGGTGCCCGGGCAAGGGAGAGACCAATTAGGAGAGCCTCATACTCAGATTCATTACTGGAATCTTTAAAATTAAATCTCAATACGCACTCAATATCGGTCCCATCTGGGGCCGAATCTATCAATCCTTCCCCGCTTCCATTCTCACATTAAGACCCATCAACAAAGAGGATCCACACAGTACCATTTGGTGAAAAATTACCCTCTTCCAAGGCTCCATTCTTAAAAAGATACCGTTCCTGATCATTCTCAGTCATTTTATTTCTGCTGAACTCAGCTCAGCTTCAGCAAGGAGAGGACATACTCTGCTTTCTTTCTCACAATCTGTAGAATCATCCTTAATATCAGACTCATCCCAAGTGAACATGGTCGTAAAGTTATCTAGGGCCTGCCCTTTAATAGCCGTAGTAAATGATTTGGAACTCCACCAACTTGATGGCAGAAGCCATTAGCCTTCCTAATTTCTCAGGCTTGTGAGTTACTTGCCTGAGGGGTGAGTCTGTGAGGACCACCATGGTATGTGCCTGAAAGTAGGGCTTCATCTTCCTTGAGGCATGGAACAGTTCATAGGCTAACTTCTCCATATTTGGGTACCTCTATTTCGCCCCTTGCAGTGCCTTACTATTGGAATACACTAGTTTTTAAACTCTATCCTCTTCTCTTACAGTAGCAGCGCTGATGGCTGACTCAGATACTGCCAAATAAAAATATAGTTTATCCCCTTAAACTGGTCTAGATAATAGGAGTAGAGAGACGAGATAGGATTTCAAATATTTAAAGGCTCTATGACACTCTTTGTTCCATTCAAAAGTTTTTCTCAAACGCCAAAGAAAGTAAGGAATTTATCATTGGTTCTAGACATAAACCTGTTTAATGCTACCACTCTTCTAGCCAGTCTCTTCACATCTTTTATCGTTGTAGGAGTCTACATCTCTAATAAGGATTTGATTTTCTTAGGGTTATCTTCGAATCCTCTCTAATTTGTAATAAATCCCAAAAACTTGCTTGCTCCCACGTCGAAGACACACTTGACGGGGTTGAGCTGCATCCGGTACTTGTCCATTAAGTTAAAAGTGCACGCAAGGTCGGTCACATGAATATCAGCTTTGAGGCTCTTCATCAATATATCATCAACGTACACTTCCATTGTCTTACTGATCTGGTCCTCAAACATTTTGTTGACTAGCCTCTGATATTCAACCCCAACATTCTTCAACCCAAAGTGTATGACCTTGTATCAATAGGTCCCCTTATCAGTAATAAAGTATGTCTTCTCTTCGTCGGTCGGGTCCATGAATATTCAGTTGTAGCCTGAGTAGGCATCCATGAAACTCATTAATTTATGGCCGTATGTAGCATCTACCATATGCTCAATCCTGGACAAAGGGAAGCTTGCTTTCAGGCATGCTTTATTCAGATCCGTGAAGTTAACACACATCCTCAACTTCCCATTGGCCTTGGGGATGATGACAGAATTTGCCAACCATTCTGGATAAATGACTTCCCGGATGAAGTCGGCCTTCTCCAATTTCTTGACTTCCTCTTTAATAAAGTCATAATTCTCTCTTCAGTAGACTCTTATTCTTTGTCGTATTGACTTAGCATCATCATACACATTGAGCTTATGACATAAGATTATTGGGTCAATACCGGGTATGTCTTCGTGTCTCTAGGCAAAGATGCTTTATCTCTTCCTTAATAGATTTACCAGCTCCTCCTTAACCTCCTTCTTTAGGGCTTTGCCGACTTGGATGGTTTTTTTAGCTCATCCTTATTAAGTACGATGGATTTTACCTCCTTCGTGGCTTCCCCTTTCTTTAATTTTATCTCGTCTCTGAGGTCCATCATATCAATATTGTATGTTGTGGTGGTTTTCTTATGGGATTCCCTCTCCTCGGCTGAGTTAAATTAGCATTCTTGTGACAACACTTGATCACCTTGGACTTCCCCTACCCCTTAAGGAGTCGGGAATTTCACCATTTGGTGTACAGTGGAGGGAACGTCCTTAAAGTCTTTGAGGGCCACTCTTCCCATAATAGCGTTATAAATCGAGTATACAGTTTCATCCATTACAAAGAAATTGACCTTCTTTGTGAGCCTCCTCGTCCAAACATCTCCTATCCCAACATCCATCTCATATATTCCCAACGGATGGACTTTCTCACCACCAAATCCAATCAATGGGTGATGATAAGGCACAAGCCTCTTCTTACTGAGTTCCAAGCCTTTGAAGCATGGACATAACATAATATCGGTCGAACTTCCTGTGACACCCCACCCAATTAAATATAAGGTGATCAGTCCTCTACCAATTCAAAACAGGATATTCAGTTGGTTCATTCTTAGCATCACTGTCGAAAAACTTTTTAACATATTAATCACTTAATATAAATTAATCTAGGTGTCAAAACATTTCCAATTTAGTAAAACCAAGTAAATTCATTTACATTAAATTTCAAAATATAAACCATTCACCACACATCGGAATGTAAATAAATACTGAACATGAATAAAGTAGTGAAATAAATAAGACTGAGTAAAACTCTCAGTTCAAAGCTCCAAACCATAAAATAAACTGAATACAATAACTCTGATGAAAGACTAGAAGTGGGCGACCCATACCCTAGATAATAAGTCTAGATGAAACAGAATGGAAAAGATAGATGTGACTACTACAAGGACCTACAGGTTCCACAACAGCTGCAGCACGTCAACCAATCCAAATCTCTAAATTCGGTGTCCCTGTGGCTGAGCACCTGATATAATACATATATATAGCAAAAGAGAGAATAAATACAAGAAACGGGCCAGAGCCCGATGTGTAAAAATGATTTAGCAAGTATTTAAAACTGGTTCTTAAAATAAGTCTTATACGTATGTTAGTTATCGAACTCTAACATGAATTTCTTGCCTCTCGTCTAATGTGCACGCCTAACATACATCTAATCTCCCCCTAATTATACCTCCCAGTCTAACTACTAAAAAACCATACTAATACTAACTATGCTCACTAGTAGTATTCCCGTATCGCCCATACAATACGCTATTCATATAGTATATCTCACATACTAAGTTTCATTATTCACCGTATGAATGGTTAATCTTTTATCCACTAAGATTATTTCATTTCTCAATTCCATTTTATCTACTATTCTTATAAAGTAGAAAGTTAACCAAGTACACTCATACATATATATAGTCTCATCATCCCTATATATATACACTAATCATGCACCCTTAGGTTAAGACCACTTGGTGCAATGTAATGATTATTATTATTACCAAGTCTACTAATTTCATATAGTAGAAATATTCATAAGTTCATATATATATATATACTAATCCTACACCCCCGGGCTAAGACCCATTAGTGCACCTATCTAGAACATCGTGCATCCCCGGGTTAGCACCCATTAATGCACCTATCAATAATAATTCAATACCCCCGGGTGATCTCCCATTAGTGCGCCTAGCAATAAAATCTTGCATCCCTGGGTTAGTACCCATTAATGCACCTATCAATAACAATCTACCACCCCGGGGTTATCACCCATTAGTGCGCCTAACAATAGTCATCCTTGTACCCCCGGTTTATCACCCATTAGTACACTTAACAATATAGTTTATGTACCCTCGAGTTATCACTTATTGGTGCGCTTAACTATAAGGTTCTTGCACCCCCGGGTTATCACCCATTAGTGCTCTTAACAATAATATCACATAATAGGCATACACACATCCTATTATAATTTATAGGTATTTCTCCAACCTACATATATATTCCTCATACGTATTTTAACCTCATCACTACGTATACTATAAATATTTAGATTACAATCTCTCTCGTAATCTCCAAGGTACATTTTCACTATACCGAAATAATTAAAGTATTAATTCTCACATACTTTTCCCGAAATTCTGTCCTATTTACTATTTGGAAGTTTCTCTCACTCCAATAAATCGGCAAACTCAAAACTGGACTTTGAGAAAATCCCCAAAAATTCCCTCTGTCGCTCGAACCAGAAGGATTGTCGTTTGAACGACTTCCACGTGTCATTCGAGCGACATCGCGCGATATGCCATCTCGCTCGAACGACTTCGAGCGAGATCGCGCGAGATGTCAATGTTCATCTTCTTTACCAGAATCCTGCATTTTCCCACCATTTATGAACCTAAAAACCTCTAAGAATCAACACCCAACGCCTCATCATCAATACCCATCAACCCTAACAGGCTATAAATCGTTTCTACCATCCTAGGATCCTTAATTTGTCATTAATCATCATAATTACATAAAACCCCCAAATTAATTCACATGAACCCTAGTTCCCAAAATTCCAATTAAAGAACCTAATCAATCCAGATTCGTTCATCAATATATAATTCAATTTTGTAGTTTAATCTCTACATACATGAAGGAATATCATCAACTATTTAGTCCAGTCTCTAACCATCATTTAAACTCTAAATTTTCACCCAATTAACATGTAATTCAAGGAACAAATTCACCTACACTAACATGAGTATGATTATTGCTAAATAAAGCAAGTAATAAACACATGCCTCGAATATGACGGTCTGATCCGTTGGTGATGTTGGTACATACGCATTCCTCTCTTCTCGATCTACGCGTTGGTGGTCTCGGTTGTGCAAGGTGGTGTTATCTTGGCCCTTTTCTCTTAGAGTTTGGTTCTCCCTCACACCCTCTATGGCTGTTCTTTCTTTCTTGTGTCTCCCAACCCTAAAAGACTTTTCTTTTTTGATAAAATAACTCCCAATTTTCGTCCATTAATTAAACCCAAAAATACAATTTACCATAATGCCCTCGCGGGACGCCGGTTAAGCCTAAAATTGCCCCGGGACCCAAACTAAACTCCCGAATATACTATTTTGACTATCTCAACCCTTCCGGAATCAATGACGCACTCAAAATGACCATATGAGTTAATAAAAATAAATTCTCTTTTTGTTCTACTAAATTAGTCCTGACACGACTCACACACGTGTCAGACTTAAATTACCCAACTGCCGTATTTCTCACTTTCGACAATTTATCAAGTATTATAATTCCATATTACATATCACACAGTAATATTCAATAATTATCAACAATAAGTATTAACCCTTGGCACGCTAGTTAATAATTATTTTAATCCGAATTAATAACAAATTAATTTCTCACATTTTAATTTAATTAATCCAACAACAATAATTAATCGCATACTTATTCCAACCAAAAGTAATTAATCACATAATTATTTAAATTGTAAAAAATATGGGGTGTTACATACTTCCCCTTTTACAAAAGAATTTTGTCCCGAAATTCAGGAAAAGTATACCAGGTACAAACAACGCTGTAAAAATATTGCGCATCGCATCCCAGTGCTCACAAGTAAGCTACTCCGTACCACCCATATAGTTCGCTAACGAATACCCTTAATAGTGAACACTTCACATGTGTTTGTTTTAAGCTCTAGGTTACCCTGTCATGTAGGCTCCTCCCTTAGCCTTACCGTTTAAGTTTCACTACTTACTATATTTTAGATATTCACTATCTAGCCCTCTACTATTTGCACCTTAGTAGATTTATCGTCCTTTCAGATACATACGACTTCGTCTCATGTCGTTCATACAAGTAAATTGTCCGTGCAATATATATTTCACACACAATATATATGATAATATCGATTCTTCTCCGACATTCGTAATCATAACTGTTCCCCCAACCTTTAGCTATCAAGTAGGACAATAACAAAGTTTACTGTGCCATACTTCTATTGGAACTTTGCCCAAACGTGAACTCATAGGAGTTATTTGGACACAAACTCCACTAGTGGAAGGTACTTCTCTCGTCCTCCCCTAAGATCTCAAGGTCCACATAAAATTTTCTCTCCCACATCTGATTAGACTGCCTATCCTGTCCATCCCTTTGTGGGTATTAGGCCATACTCAATCTCATTTCAGCACCTATAATCTTACCATCTCAGCTACATGATAAGATTCTTGGGGTACTCTCCCATTCCCTAGTGGAAGAAGCCCCTACTAGTTTCGAATTGTCCACCCTTTTTCTAACAGTCAGGTGACCCACTCCCAGACTAACCTTGCAATATTACTCTACATCATAACCCTTCACAATTGTTATTTTGAACCAGATATATTTTATACTCTCTTGAATGTACTTTTTATCGTGACACGTGTGACTTTGTCGTACCGTCTGACACAAGTCTCTTTTCCCGCTCAAAATCTCAGTTTATTTTGAAACGTAAGTCGCTGACAAAACTTATTGAATAAGCTTCGGCTTACCCGACTACGTGTTATTGAGTTCACATGTTAATCATAATCCACTGCCTGATTCAATCACCTAGGGTGCCCATACACCCTATACTTTGTGCAACATTGTACAATTGACATGTAATTATCTTACTTCAATTCTCGCATACCTGGTATGCTGATGTAGTAGGGGTGCACTCAACTACCCCACTAATCATAACTTAATCAATCCTTCAATGGCATCATTGCTCTATTTCGAATGATTCTAAGACTAGGCGACTCTATTGGCCTTAACGTTATAAAAGAATTATCAACTCTCAATTATATTCCTTTATAAGTATAATAACCAACATACAAAACTTATGTACTATCGACCAAACTTCTCTCCAACTCCCGACATTCGCTAGTTTCATGTGCGGGATGTCTCGCAAAGTGAAATCCAAATAAGGAACCTCCCGATACACTATTATCTAACCTAGCCGGTTGTCAAGGTCCGTAAGGCCTTCAAAACATACTACATACTTTCCCACAATCTACATATTGTGACATAAAAGTTTACTCGTCCACTCTCATGTCCCTAAAAATGTAACATGAAACATGGCGCACTCACTATCCCAAGTACTTGGCGCTATAAATATATAACGAGCTATATTTCTCCGCTCGATAAGAACATAATGTATTCTAAGTCTTAACAGATAAATAAATTCCTATGCTCGGGTTTCACATACAATTAGACACTATACTCGCCGAGGTCTATAATACCAAGAAATTCTCATATATACTCATATTTGGGTCCAACCCTATTTCAGGTGGCACCGCACAAAACTAAAATCACTCCTCCCGGAGTATCCGGCACGACAATCATATCACTACATTTTTACTATCGTTTAACCATACGGTAATTAATCACTACACATTACCATAATAAACTCTACTAAAACTGACTCAACGCAATAGTAAATTATAACAACAAAACATATTCTTAGGGCCCCCCGGTTCACTCACGGGAAATTATAAAAATGCCCTGCTAACAACGAGAAACACGTTTGTAATAAGACTGTTAAAACTAACGTTCCCACTTAACTCGAACCGCACGTGAAGTTTAGGGTTTCCAATTTACATAAAAGTTGTGGCACAACCATGTCGTTAGAATCTATCATTTACTCACAAGGAAGAAGCAAAACCTCGCCGATCTCGCCAAATCACAAGGTCTTAGCACGTGGATGCTATCATGACCCATGAACATCTGTAATCATCATAAATCCTAGGACTTCATCCTATAGTTGCCCTCTTTCACCATGGACAATTTATTCCATCATGTGAATTTCGCGCCCATTATTGAAACGTTGGCCCAAACTCTCTAGGCCTCAATTATAGCTTTATTGAACTCCCGTTTACATCCCGAGCACCGTAGACCCTGACATACTGTATGATACTATTAACGAGGACTCTACTAGTCCAGACTGAACCCATTATTCTCGGGTTAGAAATTTCCTGGGCCTAATTCTCTTGACCCCAAATTCTTTCGCTGGAAGTCTCGCTCCTCCAATTGTTATGCCTAACTGGCATGGTTTACCATTTCTAATCTCTTGGGCCTCACTTCTCAATTGTGGACACCTTCAATACTTGTAGTTCTACTTCCTTCACATAAGGAAAACTTCACGAACCATTTCCCCGTCACTAGTCCCACTCACCATTTTAGGAATGTCCTTCTCTCGGATCGAGTAGTCTTAACTTGCTAGCTACACTTCCATTTCGAAACTATGGTTGGCTTCCACGGCCCTGATTGACTTCATCGTCACTTTATAGGAAGTTAATAAAGTTAAAATCATCTAACCGTGTTCCCTATTGGGTATACTCTCATGTGGGGTTTCACTAACACCGTTAAGTTCAGTTTTGCTTTTCGACTAGATTCTCTAACCTTTCTGGCTTGCTTCTTCTGGAAAGAATGCAAGAACTAGTCACCGTATAACCTTGATGACATCAACATTAGTCATCCTAGCTAGATTTCTCATCTATGCTTGTGTTCTACTCACAGGTTCTTTATCACCTATAAACCCTTTGGATAATTTATGCCCCTCTACCAGGTACGAAGTTCATTATACAATTCAACCTTCCTCTCATGATCGATTTCTATCTTACCCATTGTGTTAACCATCAAAATTTCACTCGCATTTTGTTACCACATCGAATGGAAGACCTCACGGTCAAATCATACCTAAATTTCTCTCTAAATTTCAAACACAATTCTTCATATATGGTGATTGTCTCTAATCACTATAGGAGTCTCCTAAGAGCTATGGATTTTAACTCCAAATTTAATTCTGAGTGTCTTCACTCCCCACTCTACACCATTGCCTTCGTATTTTGTACTTCCGTTGGTCTGTTACACTTTCTCATTTTCTTTTCCGCATCTTCACCGATGGGTTTTCACAAGAGTCCCTCTGGTTTCCCCTTTATCGAATATGCTAGGTGGTCCTAGTATAACTCCACCGTTATCTATGACTGTGTCCTGGGAACCCAAAGTTCCCGAGTGACGATTTTACTATCTCTTGCTTAAGTAATCCTCATGGTGATTTTTGTCCCGATCACTCTTTCTCGATTGCTCTATGTCTTCTGTTGAGCTTCTTCTCCTATAATTCTTCTTACGGCCCTCGCAGGTCGTCCTAAAATTTTCGGTATTCAAATCACACAGAATTTTGTATAATGAGTCACATCCATTATAATTCGTAGCAGGAGAATGTAAGTCACATACGTAAGGGAACATAACAATCCTATCATAAGGCTCTACATCAAAGGACAACGCATTGAAACGTAATAAGCTGCACAGATCCTAAGGACACTAGAACCTGATGCTGTGATACCACCTGTGACACCCCACCCAATTAAATATAGGGTGATCAGTCCTCTACCAATTCAAAATAGGATATTCAGTTGGTTCATTCTTAGCATCACTGTCGCAAAATTGTTTAACATATTAATCACTTAATATAAAATTAAGCTAGGTGTCAAAACATTTCCAATTTAGTAAAACCAAGTAAATCCATTTCCATTAAATTTCAAAATATAAACCATTCACCACACATCGGAATGTAAATAAATACTGGACATGAATCAAGTACTGAAATAAATAAGACTGAGTAAAACTATCAGTTCAAAGCTCCAAACCATAAACTAAAATGAATACAATAACTCTGATGAAAGACTAGAAGTGGGCAACCCATGCCCTAGACAAGAAGTCTAGATGAAACTTAATGGAAAAGATAGATGCGTCTAAAAAGTTAAAATTGGCACCAGTTTTAACTTTTTAATAAAACCAAAACAGTACATGCGGAATATATAAACCATTCTCACAACTGAATGAAAAAGAACTGAATCATAAATACACAACATGCCGAATAAATCACCGGCCACCAAAGAAATAATCCAAATAAAATTATTCAACATCTGAAAACTGTACCGAGAAGTCTGGGCGACAAGCCCTAAATAAAACTGAAACTGATACAAGATTCCTACTCTAGGAATGAATGAATGATGCGTCTAATCCAAACTCCTGCTAGCATCCACATATGCCGCAGCTCCGTGTCCCTGGAATAGAATATCAATCCTGGCGTCCCTGTGGCTGGACACCTAAAAGGTTTTGAAAATAGTTTTATAGCAAGGGTTAGAACCCAAAACATTTTGAAAATATTTAGCAAGTGAATTAACTGCAGTAATTTAAAATGCATGAATGCGCTTCATATTTAAGTTAGTGTCGCACTCCCTTGTGGACATTCTCACCCCTCCACTATTGTGCACACCTACCGGTTACCTTAACCCCTCCTAGTTGTGCTACCCCATCCAACTAGTCTTGGTATAACCTTCCCTTGCCATACAACTCTAACCCGAGTATATTGATTCTTGAATTTTAAGTTATTTCACCATTAACTTAATTAATTCCTCTTAAATAATAACATATAACCGTGTCACAAGTTATATAAAGTACATACGTCAAACACTGTATTATTTCCACCAATAATTAACTTAATTAATTTCTCATTAATTAACAACATATAACTGTAACCCGAGTTATATAAGGTAAATACATCACGCACTGTATTATCACCTACATATAATATTTACTACTATATTATACGTACCTTTACTAACATCCACACATATATCATACGCGTATCCATCCTTCCGAGTATACCCTCATCAGATGATTCCCTCTAAAATGCTATCTCACTAGGTGTGCTCGCAAAACCTAGTTTCTCCAAGTTAGAATCGCTCACCAACTTGGACTAAAATATAACGAAGTGGAGGCGGTCATATTCCTTCCCTGAAAGTGAGATAAATCTCTCACCCATATATACCGGACGCTATGACCTGGGGATATACTCGCCCTACTCCTCAAGCTAGGGGATTCACCCACATCGCGCAACCTCCCTTGATAGCATTAGAGTATTTAAATTGAATAAATATCTAGTCACTGATATTTACTATCACACACAATATATACACACATATATATATACTATCACTACCCGTATATATATATTATGAACCCCTGGTTTTTACCGTGTACTCAAACTCCCGCACACTGCCTGTAATTTAATGTCACACACAATACATACAAGTATATATATATACTACCACTACACCGTATATATATATATATATTAATAACCCCGGCTTTACCGTGTACTCAAAATCCCATACACTGCCTGTAAGTTTCTGAGTCTGTGGCCCGACTCAAATGTAATTAATTTTCTCACTTAATAACTTATCCTCTTCCCGAGTCTATGGTCCGACTATAATATAATTAATTCACACCTTAATTAATATAATACTTTCCCCGAGTCTATGGTCCAACTCTCCTTAAATTAATTAACACACATTTTAATTTAATACCTCCCCGAGTCTATCGCCAGACTCTAATCAAATTAGCTAACAAATTAATTAATCAACCCAAATTCCGAGTTTGTGGTCCGACTCTAATATAATTAATTATCACATTAATTAATAAGTACCCTTCACGAGTCTACAATCCGATCCTGATTAAACTAATTATCCCACCCATTAATTTAATCATACCCGAGTCTACAAACCGACTTTAATTAAATTAATTATCGCATTTATTAATTTAATAACTTGGTGTCACTCAACCATTGTCCCCGGACTCACTTACATAGCCCGGAACTTAATATTTTCCGAGTCTTTGTTCCTATCACAAGGGAACACACAATATGCATTCACAACCCAAGTAATCCTATAAAACAGTAGGTATTTACACAACCCAATTCTTCATACTTGTATGTAATATATTTCTCTCTAATATTCACCGTACTTGTTTGCTTTACGAATTTATCTCACTTTCGTATTAATTCAAGTATTCACACAACTCTAAGGGTCCTAGTTACCCCTTGTTATATCAATTCAGTAGTTACCCTTGTTAACCCACTGACCTAACGAATTTAAGCTCGCTCATGCTTTTTTCGTAATTATATTCTTATCATCTCGAATTAGAGTACGTCACAATCAAGCCTATGAATCTCCACTTTAACTCTCTCACAAAATTAAAGTCCAACACTCAATCATAGACCTACTTCCATATCATTATTCCATCAATATTTTTCATCAAGGTCCCAAACACTTCCCCGATAAAATTTTAGACATTTGAGGCTTAAAAAGAAAAATCTCAAATTTTCTGACAGATTAAACACCCTCTAGTAAAATTTCGATTTCTCCCTCTACATAACTTCGATTGACCTGAATCCAAGTTCATTGGATAGCTAAGAGAAATACCTTTCCAGTAATGTATGGCTCACACTCTAATTCGAAGTAAAATTCAAATCGCACACGTTTAAAGTCACGTTAAAAGTCTGGCAGATTACTATGTTGACAGATCAAACACCCTCTAGTAAAAGGTCGATTACTCCCTCTACAGAACTCCTATTGATCTGATTCCAAGTTCATTGGATAGCTAAGAGAAATAACTTTCCAGGAATTTATGGTTCACACTCTAATTCGAAGTACAACTCAAATGGCATACGTTTAAAGTTGTATCAAAAATTCTGGCAGATTGACCTCTTGTGTTCATCAAATAAACCCTAAGTCATTCAAGATTCATGTTCTTCATCCAAGAACTCATAAAGATTCCATTAACAAAACCCCATTTTGTACCCATTTATCCCCAAAATAAATTTTAGTTACACATCACTAAAATATGAATTGGATATCACAATTTAGGAGTAAAAACAGTTAACCACTTGCCTGAAAGTGTTCGTAGTGTCTGATTCCGTTGGCGGAGTCCCTCAATTTGGCTCCAAAAGCTCCCAATTTGTTCTTGATTTGCTTTCCCCCAAATCTCCTCTCAAACCCTAGGTTTGGAGTTGTGTTGGCTGCTGATTTCCTAATCTCCCATTAGGTTAAAAACCCTTAATCCCGTTTTTCACCTAATGGGCTTAATTAAAGTGGGCCAACTCACCCCGTGTGGGCCCGGCTATGCCCAAAAATATCCCGAGACCCAATTACTACCCCCGGGTACTCTTTTCTGACTATCTCGACCCATCCGGACTCAACCGCGCACTCAGAATTGGCATCCGAATTAATTTATAAAAAATCCTTATCTCACACCCCATTAAGTCTATACCGACTCCCGGCTGGAATAAGTGCATACCCCGTCATTAATACCCGAAATGACGTAATTAAATTATTACTATTCACTTAGTAAATAAATTTCCCTAAACATTAACCATTTACTCCTCGATTAATATTTAAATATATATATTGTCATAATTAATTCAATTAAAATTACAACACACCAGTAATTTAAAATCCCGAATTAATTAAATATTAAATGCACAAAAGTACGGGGTGTTACAATTAGTCTCGACACGACTCACACGCGTGTTAGACTTAAATTACCAAACTATCGTATTTCTCACTTCCAGCAATATATCAGGTATTATAATTACATATTACATATCACACAGTAATATTCAATAATTCTCAACAATTAGTATTAACCCTTGGCATGCTAGTTAATAATTCTTTTAATTCGGATTAATAACAAATTAATTTCTCACATTTTAATTTAATTAATCCAACAACAATAATTAATCGCATACTTATTCCTACCAAAAGTAATTAATCACATAATTATTTAAATTGTCAAAAATACGGGGTGTTACACTTCCTCCATCAACTAGTATTCTTGGCACGTCATACCCATGAAACCTAGTTTTAATCACTAGAAGGTCGTCTTGGGGAGCTAGGATACCTTTGAAGTGGAGTCTTGAAAAACCCACAATCAAACTGTCCATATCCGCCTTTTTACTCTTCTCTAACTTAGCACTTACTGCATCTGAGTTAACCTCTTCAACCTTGGGAAGATCTTTGACCTCTGCAATGTGTGCCTTTCTATCGGCCACCTCTAAGGCTCGTCCTGCTAGGCCCCCAAAAATCATATTTACATCGAACGAGATCATGTGAAGGCGACTTTTGGGATCATTTTCCATCAGTGGCAGGTCTGGGTCATCCCCATCATTATCGTCGGAGGCATTATCCTTTTTCCCAGGAGCATCCTCCCTGCAATTATCGGCTCTTATTTTCCTTGGACTACCACTACTTACATATTTCCTCAGCTTCCCAGTTTTGAGCATCTTCTCAATCTCGTCCTTCAAAGCTAAACATTTGTCATTCAGGTGCCCCTAGTCTTGGTAAAATTCACACCATAGGTTTTTATTCCTCTTGTGGGGGGAGCTTTCAGCTTTTGGTCCACCTCAGGGACCGGTCATTCTTGATCTCATTCAAAATATGCTCACAGCTGACCATGAGAGGAGTGTAGTCGGCAGACTTATCATCTGCTGATTTCTTCATTCCATATTTATTCTTCTTTTGAAACTTGCCCCCACTCACTACAACAAAAAAATCTGTTTACAATGGCTAAAAAGTTTCATAAAAGCTATTTACATCACTTTTAATCATAATTAAAAGCGTCTTAAAAACCATTGTCATAAAAAAGATTCAAAAAACGTCTTAAAAAATAGAGTCTTTTAAGACACGTTATTTACAAGGGTTGCAAACAATTAAAAAAATGTCTTAAAAATAAAACCATTTAAGACGCGTTATTTACAAGGGTTGAAAAAAATTCCCTCACTAGTTATCACTTGCCCAAAAGCGTCCTAAATATGTTTTTTATAGGACGCTTAACTTGGATACATATCCATATATTACATTCAAAAGTTGTCCTACGAAATAAAATCAACACAAATGTTCTCAAAATCAATTCTAACTAGCCATATTGATATATACATTCAAAAGTTTTCATGCCAATATCTACATCCAAAAGTTGTCCTACCAATATATACATGTCATGCCAATATCTACTTCTAAAAGTTGTCCTATCAATATATACATCCAAAAATTCTCCTGCTAAAGTAATACATACATTCAAAAAATTATTTGTTCCAATTACGTTTCCATCCAAAATCAGTTAAAACTTAAAATTTACATCTCACATAAACTAATATAAACCAAATATGGCCTCGACATTCCACCACAAATATCCACTCCATTCTTTCTTTACAAAACCACTTTCCATAAACCAACAAAAAAATAAATAAAAGGAAACCAATTTATGAAAATCCATATAACCAAAATAACTACATAATACCATTAGCTAGTTCAAATAAATATCACGTGTATGAGGGAGAGAAGGAGACTTACTATGCTTTGAGGTGCCTTAAAATGAACTAAATGAAATCAACTCGTACATCATCAATATCATCTTTTGTGTATGTGTATTTCTTAGATAGCATGCTCATCTTAAACAATCCAATAATAAATTATGAGTTTTTGATACATAGATTAAGAGATGAAAATCTTTGAATCAATAAACTGAGAAGGACTCCCTATTAATTCTTTCATATATTTTATGACATAGTATCCGCACTCAACATTCATAGGTTGTTTATGGCAATAAATGATACAAGCACTAAAATGTTAGTAATAGGAAGTGAGGGAAGAAATATTACAATATTACTAATATTTATTTACCTTTACATCCTTCCAATATGGTATTGTGGGTCGTTTATTTCCATCAAGAGCCAATGGAATTAGCCCACTACAAGACAAGAATTTTATGATTCACTGTGAATGATTAATTACACTCGACCAAAGTAGAGATGAAATTTTACTCACGTGTTGAAATAGAACTTAGTTGCTTCATCTCTTGGGTGACGCAAAGGGTCCAACCAATAAACAATCATCGAAGAGCATTCAATGACAATCAAAACCCAATGAAAAATACAAGAGAATAAGTATAACACAAATACATTATGTATAAATAATTAATAGTCAAAATATTAAAATGAAATAAAATCAATTAATACTCACGTTTCTTGGAGGTTGTAAGGAACAAAATATATATGATTTTTACTTGCATGTTGCAATATTTTAGTGAGAAATTGAGATAGATTCACATAAGAGGTAGCACTAATGGATGAAGGATTGATAAATATATTGTTTTCTCGAGAGCCTAGAAACTTATCATATAAGTGCCTACATAAGAAAATAAACAAATGTTATGAAAAAATTAGTGAGTGATTGAAAAGAATTTTAATCTCATACCTCATGTATGCAATAATAATTGTGACATCTATGGGTTTCATCGCACAAAACTCAAACAAGTCATTCTTGAAGACAAATGTCTCGATATTATCATCTCCAAATATTTCCTTCACAAGTGGAATCGTAATCTGATTTGCCTTCATATATTTTAATGTTTGTGTGAAGGCAAAAAACCATAACATGACCATCGCCAGATTTCTCACTTTCTTATTTCTCACCGCCACGGTGGTTATTTTTGTCCTATTTTGGATAATATACAAATACAACATCAGTTAATTCCATATTTAGTGCAATATATACTTAATGCTGAAAAATATTTCACCTCAACACGAACTAGTACAAACTCCTTCGGCCTAGAAATAAGTGAATTGAGTGCATCTCTAATTAGAATCAACTCATCGGGAACTAGTATAGCTAGATAGGCCTCTGGAGAAAATATTTTTTTGATGGATACACGAACATCATGTTCGCTAAGAGGAGTGTTGTGAATTTTCTCATTTAAACCTTCCTTCTCAAACACTATCCCTTCTGCAAAAATATTGGTTTTCGTTTCAATTTCCAATCTACATTTTGTGCCATACACAATCAAATTATATAATAGTCAAAATTACAAGAAAAAAAAACTATATAACAATAATAGTACTTTCTGATATATATTTTTGGAACATAAAAAGTAATTAGTCATGAGTGATACATTTCCAATATTAGATGTGGAATGTGGCCATGTTGTTTGAATGTTTCCATCAACTTTCAGCTATGATAATCCATAATAGAATGATAGAAATAACATTTTATCATAACCAAAGTATTTTACTCAAATAAATATTTAAAGCATAAAAGTTTGAGCCATGATTATACCTTTCCAATATTAGAAGTGGGATGTGGCTTTGTTAATTGAATCGTTTGGTTTTCATCAACTTTGAGTTATGATATTCCTTGATAGAATGATAGAAAGAACACATTATCATAACCGAAGTATTTTACTCAAATAAATATTTGAAGCATAAAAGTTTGAACCATGATAATACCTTTCCAATATTTGACGTGGTATGTGTCTTTGTTGATTGAATTGTTTGGTTTCAATGAGCTTTGAGCTATGATCATCAATGATAGAAAAAATATTTTTTCATAATTGAAAGTTTTATAATATAAATTTTTTAAGCAAAAAAATTATTCGTGGTTAATACCTTCACAATATTAGATGTGGGACATGGCCCTGGTGTTGTAATCTTTGGATTGCCATTAGCTTTAAGCTATGGTAATCAATGATAAAAAATAAAATTTATAATAACCAGAGTATTGTATTAAAAAAATTGATGCGTAAAAGATTGAGCCATGGATGATACCTTTTCAATATTAGATTTACGGTGCATCCCTGTTGTCTGCTTCTTTGGATCACCATCAACTTGGAGATATGAGTAGAATAAAAATTAGACAAAATATTTACAAATATAAATTTGTTTTATAAACATGATAAAAAAAATTCATTTTTTTCAATTACCTTTGAATGAAGTGATCCACTTTTATCTGCATTTGAGGCAATCTCATCTGATGAGGGAGTTGTAATTTTTTTTTCTCCAACTCCTTAAATCTCTCTTCCAGTTTTTTATTTCTTTTGCATTAAACTTTATATTTATCCTCTAATTCATTTATAAATATTTTTTATCCGTGCCTCGGGAGTTTAAAATATGTTGTCGGGGTAACTCCAAAACCTACATCTCTAACCCGACCAGAGTGCTCGGGAGTACCCAACGCCATTGTAAGGATGTCGAAACTTCCTTCAATAAATAGGCTTCCATCCTCAGCTTGCTCTTGCAATGCAATCTGAAAAATCATACAATAAATCCAAGTTAGTCATGAAAATGTACTAAATATTTATGGGGTTTACATATGTAAACTCACTATTTGTTCAGCCACTGCTTTCATGTCATCATCTAGATAATGATCACCCTTTTTCTCATGAGCTTTCACCCATAAGAAACTTCGATCTTCTTTAAAGGAGGGACCCATTTCTTTTTTCTATAAATAGAAATCATACAAAAAAAATGTGTTAATTCTAATTTCTTACTACTTCTTATCATAATAAGAAATTATTAATTTCATTTACTAAAACATACCAGCTCCGCAATAAGACCAACATATCCTTTTTTCCTTAAGCGATGATTAAACTTGTACTTCCTTTGCCTTCCACTTTGAATCTTGCTTATTCTCTGAAATGCGGCCAATAAGTTTATGTAAATTTTTCAATAACATGTTAATGAGCGTAATAGATAAAGAATGGAATAAGGAAGTTGTTTCATACCGAGCATACGAGGCGTACTTGTAAGACCTTGGCTAAGAGGCCTAATGTGGCTACTTTTTCTATCCTAGCATCCTAGCATGTATAACGGTCTAAATGAGTTAAACGGTCCAAATGAAGCAGTTTCAGATGCATTTCTAATCATATTTTAAGGAAAATAAGCCCATGGAGTTCTAATGCCAATTCTCAGCGATCTAGTTAGAGGAGTGGCAGTTGTGGATATAACATTTTTTTTATTTATTTCGATATGTTAGAGTTCCTTCTTTGTATAAGTTCCAATAGAGGGATTTAAAATAGTCATAGTTCCCTCTCAGGCGGGCTAGTTGTCAGTTAGTAAACAAAGAGAAAAGTAATTTCTCTCTTAGCTCCAAAGTCCTCCCTAGTATAATTTAATCTATATCTCAAATAACTTATTTTAAAAATTATACTCTCCCAATTCAGTACTTGGGTCGTACCTGAAGAACATAGGAGTCCGTGTAGCTTTAAAAGGCCATTGTTGCATTGTAAAAAAAATTACAACATGAATTCTCATTTATTGAAGTTTCAACCAAGTTCTGGTCTTATTTCAATTCTATATGGAGCCAGAAATGTTCCAACTCTATGTCATCTAAGACTAAATGTATGGATAACAATCTAGGCTAATAGTTCACTCCTCCAATGTTATGTATGCTTTCATTGTCAGACAATAAATCGGCCACAAGAAGCATCCTTATCAAGTGCAAGTTATTATGCTTGAAATATTGTTGTCATAAGAACACTCCAGACCAAATGGGATGCCAAAGCTTTATCTCTTACCCAACCTCACTATGAATATTGCGTTTAAGGCATTGTCTTCAAAACGCTCCTAGGCTCGAGGCACAGAAAGGCACATTTTTGCACTTCAGGCAAGGCCCCTTCATTCATTTTTAATCTTAACTTATGTGTATAATAATTACCAATTTCCTCATGAAATCTAAGACAAATGTATCTATCAGTTCATCATGTTTTCCAAAAAATATATACATTCAAATAAAATAAAAAACAAATGTATTATGTGCCAATTTTCAATCCATCGATTATATAATGAATTAGTATATCAAACAAGACAAATTTTAGATATATGAGATGGGAAGAACAATAAATAACATTAACACCCAAAAATTGAGTCACTGAGTTTATCCGAGCAATTAGAAGTACCTTATGCGAACATGGCAATCTTTCTGAACATAAAGGTCACAAAAGGTAGGAATGATAGTTTGAGAAAATTATTTCCTAATAAACAAGAAGTGGCTACTTCAAGTAGTGATGATCTAGATAAAAATGTTCATTTTTTATTTCCAAACTTATCTTGTGTGGTTGATAAAAACTTAAACAATAAAAATCCTACTGAAGAAGGCTACTCAGGTAAAAATTTTGATCTCCTTTAGGAAATATTTGATAGTTCAGTGTCATTGGAGAATGTGAAAGATGAGATCTTAATAAGCTTCGTGGCTCTGGCTCCAATAGTTAAGGTAATGTCAAATTATGTCTCATATCTTCAACCAGAAGATAATATGTGACTAAATTTAGGATCTGAACATTCTTTTTACATTTTTTCGTGGAAGTGGACAAAATTTCCTACCTACTAACAGGATCCTTGATGAGGCTTCATCAGTAAGATGATGACCTCTCTATGGAAGCTAATATCATGCTCGATGATATTAATAATAGTCTATATATACCAACTTATGAGAGGTAAGACTTAAAAGAGCACCACTAACTACTATAGAATGGAGAAAGCATTGAAAAACAACATGGTTCATTTGTTTGATTGAACAGAGATACTGCTTATGACCGTAATGAAGCTTCGGACTAAAAAAGTCACACCCATGTAGCACGATGGGACAAAAATTACCAAAAAAATGAAACAATAAAGGAAAAAATGAAAGTCCGTCTTCAACTTAGTTTCAATCTACGCTGACTTGGGTTTTAAAAGTTTTGCTAAATATATGAGTATGTCCATTTGGATAAATTAGATTGGCCATTACTTTCCATTTTTAAATTTCAAATTTGATTAAACCTTCATGTTTAGTGAATCAAGGAAAACTCATATATTCTTTCAAAAGGTATTGAACATGATTCAAGAAGTATAATACAATGTTTTATGATGAAGAATTTCAAACCTCCAATGCATCGAGTTATTGAATGTAATGACTTTAGTCGACTATAAGTTTCTTTAATAATTATTTGGCTTCAACTACGCTTAACTAATTGATATCATTGGCATATACAACTTTGCAGGAGATTTTAATTCTCAATTGTATTCATTAGTTATTATATTATGATATAAATGTGTAACTTTATTAGAATCTATGTGAATATGTCTCATTACTAATTTCATTTGTTTGAAAGATAATATACTGTTTAATTTTTAGCTAAAGTGTTATTCGACCATGAAAGTGTTCAAGAATATCTCTTCAACCGAGCAAATAAGCATCTCTTGCAAAATATAAACAACATCAATGTCTATAAAAGTGTGGCGGGCGACATGAGAGAAACATGATGATTCCACCAAAAATAGGGTTACTGTCATTCATGAGGTATACAAAAATTAATGTTTTTCCAATTCATTGAACAAATAGTACCAGTGATGACTCGTAACTAAACAATGAAAATGAACACCCTTTATGCTATTTATCACAGGTGACAAGAAAATGATATTGAACAATGAACATTATTGTAGATATTTTATTCTCTTTATATTTATCAAAAAGTTCCAATAATATATACTCATCCGAATTATACAAAAAGTTTGTAAATCAGCTTCTATATAACTTATGAACATCAAAGAAAATGAAAAAAAAATACAGAAATATATGAATAAGAAGGAATTAAACAAAAAGGATATCACACTGTAATTAATAATCACATTTAGAGTTATCATTAGAAATGGAAAAAAATAACATATATATAACCAACAAAGTTAGTGTTTAAATGCCAATTGAGCAAACAGAACTACAATTTAAATGTCAATTGAAATGCCAAGTAAATAGACAGAGCTAGGTTTTGAATGAAAAAAACACCTACTGCGATTTCCTTATAACTCATATTCCCTTGTAGCCGATCCAAACAATGCCCCAATGAAGAGGAAGGATGAATTCAGATATGGATAATGGGAGCTATGATGAAGAGGGAGAGAGAAACCATGTGGGATTTGAATATGGGGGAGTGGGGGAGTCGTGACAGAATAGGGGATTATTTTCCTAGTTGGGAGGGAAAGGTTCACTATTTAAGATATTCTCAATACAACCGTTACATAATGGTTATAATAAAAATCCATTTAGGTGAGGTAATTAAAAAAATGTTGTAAAATCAAATAGGCCTAATGGTTTTCAACGATTTATTTGTGAGTGATATAAACTAATTTTTAAAAGCGTCTTAAGCAAGATTTTTTCTTATAGTGACTACTAGTCCCCTTCTCATCCTCATACTTCATTGTCATAGCTTTATCGGCATTCATGACCTTGTCTACCATCGCCAATAGCTAGGCCATAGATTTTGGTGGGTCCTCAATAAGCTTCCAAACAAATTTCCCTTTCTATAGACCTCCTATTACTGCTGTCATCGCAATAAATTCTTCATAATCCTCCACTTCCAACTTCTCCTTATTAAACCTCGTAATGTACTCCCTGAGACTCTCATTCTTCCCCTACTTAACGTACAATAGGTGAGTAGTCTTCTTTTGGGGTCTTACCCCAAAGCAGAAGTTATGGATGAATCGTTATGCGAATTGCTTGAAATTTGCAATGGAGTTCTTCGAGAGTGAGGTCAACCATACATGGGCAGCTCCAGTGAGACTGCTTGAAAAGGCACGACATCTTATCTCATCTGAGACGGAGTAAATATCTACACCTGACGAGTAGATCCCTACATGGTGCACTGGGTTGGTACTCCCATCATACTTTGGAGTAATGACTAGTGGATTGAACTTGGTAGGGGTTGGAAAATTGACTATCTTAGCCGCAAAGGGGGAGCCTTCAGAATATCCCCTTTTCAAGGTCTCTTGGCTCTTGAGGATATCTCCAATTTTATCTTTCAACCTTTGAATCGAGTCATTCCATGGTCTCTTGACCACTGCCATAATGTCGGCCTAGACTATGTTATCCCATGGCACCTCAACTGGTCGAATAGAAGGTTACCTTACCATTGACATGTGTCAGTTATTTACTTCTCTTTGGCCCTTGTCTCAGCTATACGGTAGCCGAAAATATGCCCCTTCTCTTATGGATCCATCCATACTCCTAGATTTGGAAAATCTGTCTCTGCGATCACTCCTTGGGCCAAGCCTTTCGAAGTCTAACCCTCTGCTTAGCCTATCAAAGGTTGATACCCTTAGTTGAGCATCTTGACAAGGCCTCCTACTATGCACTCGTCTTGCTTGAATGTGTCTTACAGTATTTCCTAACACTTAATATGTCTCCTAGAATTCAGCATGAGCATCTTCAGCCTCATAGTGATCGTATCGGTCATCTGGGCAGGGTTTACCTTGCCTTCCTAGGCATAAAGGCTTAGGGTCAGCAACGTCTCTCCGTTGTTGAAGAGATGGTATCTCCTTGCGCGATGCTTGGGGTGGTCCCCTGGCATCTGGAGGCTTCTCCATGGCTGTCGGAGTACTCATCTCCGGTATTATCCCAATGGGTATTACTAATACATTTTGGCTTAAGGCAGCCAATGTCTCCCGTATTGCTTACTTACTGGACACCAATGACTTCAACGTTGCTACCACCTCCACCATCTCTGAGTGAGGAGGTGCGTGGCTAGAACTAGGACCACCAACTAGTGGTGAAAATTTTGATGCCATGTTTCACACCTGATGGATGACCTCTAGATTATAAAATAAAAGCTTAGAAGCTTAACAAGTTCTCTTTCAATACTGAAATAGATCCACAGGAGGGGAGGACTGGTTTACTACCAGAGACTCCATTGAGTACAAGCTAGAGAAGGGAAGATATGATAATTCTCATTCCCACAAACGGTGCTAGACTGGTGATACCAAAAATAGTACCACCAGGTCACAATGATAAGAAGCTCAAATAGGTATACAATAATAGCAGTAAATAAATAGTAGAGAAGGAGAGAAGGAGATGAAGCGAAGGAGATGAACACCTAAATTTAAGTGGTTCAACTGGATCCTATGGCCACTGTGTGTGTGAGTTAAATCCACTAACAAATATGGCTCTAATGGCATAGCTTACAACACTTAAGCTTTCTCTCTCTTCTGGTTACAAATGAGCAGAGTTTTTCTAGGGTTTGGATTAAGCGCCCTTTATAATAAAGAAGATGAGATCTATTTATAGTGCCTTTGGAGTGTACTACACCCCTAAGCCTGTAATAAACATGTGCAGAATGTTCCTAGATAATGAGGAGGAATGAGTTGTCTTTGTCATATGTATGTCATGATGATCAAATATTCCCTCACGTGAGAGAATGATCTGGGTATAATGGTTTTAGCTCACGTGTATCACACATCTACGCGTACATCCTCATGCATATCCCAATACACGTGCTTGATCATCAATGTGACCTCGTCCATCCATATTGGTTGAGGCTATATTGGTAGACCTGTGAACCGCTGAGGAGTTGACACTTGTGATTACTGATTAATCTCATCCTCGGTTAGGCCAAGGACGAGGGTACTCGATCTCTGGGAATAATGCAGGTAAAACATATTGGATATTTACTAAAGGCTAAGGCTGAGGCATCTGAGTCAGTGTTGATCGAGTCTGATTAGTCTGACTCATTCACTGTCCCACTTCTAGACGATTGGTGAGGGTTGGTTATGGCCGATGCTGCATATCATAGGCAAGGTGACACTTGGCATATCACCTTAAGTCTGAAGCCTTTGAGAAAATCAAAATTTATAGGGCACAAGTGGAGAAGAATCATGGTAAAAGTATCAAGGCACTATGAGTTTAGGCAATATCTAAAAGATCAAGGGATCACATCCCAATTGTCTAAACCTGGTATGCCTCAGAAAAATGGTATAGCAGAAAGGAGGAACATGACTCTTTTAGATACTTTTAGGTCCATGTTGAGTTATATAGATATCCCAGATTCCTTTTGGGGACATGCTTTAGAAACGGCCACTTATTTACTAAACTTGGTACCTTCAAAGGTGGTCTTTACTACACCCAAGGAATTGTGGATTAAGAGAAATCCCATTATAAAATATATTCGGATATGGGGTAGTCCAGCACATGTGCTAAAGAGAGATCTCAGTAAGTTAGTATCAAGATCAGAATTTTATTTCTTGGTAGGATATCCTAGGGAAACTAAGGGTTATTTATTCTATGATCCTAAGGGTTAGAAGTTCAATGTTAGCACTAATGCTCGATTCTTGGAGGAGAATTATATGATGGACCATAAACCCAGAAGTAGAGTTGTTCTTGAAGAGTTTCAAGGGAACCAAAAAGATTCTTCAACACAACCAATATAAGATGAAATAATACAACGTGTTGACATTAGTACACCAGCACAGGGACTACCTCATTTTAGTGGGAGGGAGGGTTATACTTCAGCCTCAATGGTTTATGTTCTTAGGAGAGTCTTATGGCAAGGTACCTGATGAACCCGAAGTCGATCGTTGTAACTATAATGCGGCTATCCAAGATAAATATGCATAACTTTGGCTTAAAGATATGAATTTTGAGATGGAATCTATGTATTCTAATTAGGTCTGTAATCTTATACATCCACCCGAAAGGATAAAACCCATAGTATTTAAGTGGGTCTATAAGAGGAAAAGATGGGTGGACGGGAAGGTTAAGACCTTTAAGGCATGGCATGTTGCGAAAGGGTTGATTAAAAAAGAGGGCATCGATTATGAGGAAACCTTATCATCGATAGTTATGATGAAGTCCATCTGAATTCTCTTATCCATTGTGGTTCATTTCGATTATGAAATTTAGTAAATGGACATTAAGACTGATGAGTGTATCCATATAGTGCAACCAGACAGTTTTATTTCCCAAAGCTAAGAGCATAAATTATGTAAGCTTAAGAAGTCCATTTATGGAATTAAGCAAGAATCTAGAACTTGGAAGATTTTTTTTTATCAGGAAATCAAATCTTTTGGTTTTGATCAATGTCCACATGAGTCTTATATGTACAAGAAATGCAATAGAAACATAGTAGTGTTTTTAGTATTATATGTGGATGACATTCTGCTCATTGGAAATGATGTTGGAGTGTTGTCTTCGGTTAAAGTGTGGTTGTCTAGCCAATTCGATATGAAAGACTTAGGAGAAGCTAGTCACATCCTTGGGATCAAGATTATTCGTGATCGCAAGAATATGATTTTGGGTTTATCACAAACATCTTATATCGATTCCATTCTTGCCAGATTTAGCATGAAAGATTCCAAGAAAAGGTTCCTCCCTTTCAGACATGGAATATCTCTTTCCAAGGATTAGTGTCCTAAGACACCTAATGAGATAGTGAAGATGAAAGGGATCCATTATGCGTCAGTAGTTGGGAGCCTTATGTATGTTATGCTATGTACTAGACGTGATGTTTTCTTTACTATTGGCATGGTTAGTAGATATAAGTTTAACCTTGGGCAAGAACACTGGATTGTGGTAAAGCATATACTCAAATACCTGAAAAACAAGAGACTATATGTTAGTTTACCAAGCAGAGAGTCGAGTACCTAATGGGTACACCGATTCATATTTTCAATCTGATAGAGATTCCATAAAGTCTACCTATGGATATGTGTTTACCCTAGGAGGTGAAGTCATTAGTTGGAGGAGTATCAAGCAATCTTGCATTGCTAATTCCACCAAGGAAGCTAAATATATGGTGGCCTATGAGGCAGCTAAGTAAGCAGTGTGTCTTAGAAACTTTTTAATGGATCTAGGAGTGGTACCTTTACTTCAGTCGACTATTACACTTTATTATGATAATAGTGGTGCATTTGCTAACGCAAACAAGCCCAGGAGACAGAAGAGAGGTAAACACATTGAGCGTAAGTATTATCTCATTCGAGAATTTGTGCGGCGGGATGATGTCATAGTTATAAAGATTGCATCAGAGAATAACCTGGTAGACCCTTTCACAAACAGCTTACCGGCCAAGACTTTTGATAGTTACTTAGAGGGGATGGGAGTGAGATGAATTTTAGCATGGCTTTGAGTCTAAGTGAGAGATTGTTACAGAAGTAGACTAAAACAATGATTTATGTAATAATTTTATTTATGAAATTATTGTTATAATAAAATCAATTATTCTTGTTTTAATGAAAATCATATGTAATTTTTTTCAGTATTTTATATATTTCTGATGTCTTTTGTTCTGCTCAGTAGGTGTTCTGGTGTCTATAGTACGACTTACATACAGATGATTAGATCACCAGTTCTTATAGAATATAAGTTTTATCGTTCACAGTCTTAGATGGAACTGGACACACCATCAGTAGGGTTGTTGCACAATATTTTACTAGGTCTATCTTTATTACAAGAAACTGTATAGTTTTGACTTATTGTGCTAGTACACTTCATGTGTATTGAACGGGACCAATTTGAGGTCATTGTTTTTATATCAATTTTATAAGACAATGTACACATCGTTATTATGAGGTTTACATAAGGCTCTTAATCCGTATATGATTAATGGACACATGCACAAGTTATTTTTAACTTTGACATATCGGATGAAATTTATTATTGGATCAATAATCTTGATAAATTGGATAATGGTGATTAATGTACAGTGAAAGTCTTTTATGGATGGAATTCATGTCTCGGTATAGAGACTAGTGATACCCCCTTAAGATGCTTATAAGTTTTTATATGTCAAACCCTGCAGGTGGATTATATTAATCTGACATTACAAATAAGTTATGTTGGATTGCTCAAAGACATAAAGAAGTTAATCAAATAAATTAGCAGTAATTTATTTTATTAATGGGTATCTGTAACCTTAACATGGGGAGAATTAAGTAATTAATAATGAGGAGCTCAAAATTTAATTTTGAGTTAAGGAGTGGAGTTGGAATTATAATTATTTTGTGGTATTGATTATAATTAAGGGATTGAGATTAGGATCCGGGAAGGATTACGTTTTCTTATGCCCATTAGGAGACACATCCTTATATCTCCTTAGGGTCTTTACTTTAGACTACATATATGAACCTACGTCCCATTATTTCTTAACCTAGTCGTCACTCTTGGATACTCAAAAGACCCAAGTTCGGACTTGTGAGAAAGAGAGGCAGCAGAGAAGAAAGAGGAGACAAGAAGGTAGTCACAAAATAGGATCCCACTCTCTACTCATGATTGTCCATATTATGATTATATTAAAAGACTATGAGGTGAATTGAGCCATCACATATTCTATTCATGCAACGACGAGATCAAATCAAATAGATCTCTAAAGGTAAATTCTAAGTCTGCCTTATAGGATTTCATGTACATGTAATCTTTTTGTTGTTCAATATATACGCATTTTCGATAGGCCCTTGGACTTCCAATCCAACATTATACTATGTAAAATTATCTCCAACTGATGAAATAAATATTATCTAATCAAACATGTAACCCAACTACCCCACTTTTATAACACCAACCTAAATAAACATACATAAAATCATATCCAACTCATAAAATCACAATTCCCATTTTTAGCCAAATAGTAGTTAGTGATGAAGTGTCAAATAGCAAGAAACAATGAGATTGATGTACTCCTTTACGGTTGATACCAAGACTATTTTTATATCTTCTAAAGATAAAGATGAAGATCAACTCCATTCAAAGCTCATCTAGATCTCTCAAAACTGGATTACAAAATTAACACAATTCTTTTATGCTCCCACAAACAACAAAAATGGAAATCAAGCAATTATTCATATATGTTTGCAGGTATCTACTATATGATATTTTCTTTTTGCATAAACCATTTACCTTCTCGAGCCAAGTATGAGACAGAGTCGGAGAGGGAGAGTTTTGAGATGAAGTAAGTGTGACATTTCCATAAACACATATAGCAAAATATCAATACGTTTTAGCAGGTATATAATCGACCCACACACATATAAAATTAACCTAAACTAAAATTGGAAACAAAATCATTTTGATTGTCCATATATATATTGGCACTAGAGTAAGGGGAAAATGTATGCTTATAAGACTACTCATTGTAGGTTTTTGTTTTTTCGATAGAAACATAACATAACAATATGATCAAAGATACAATGCGAGCAAGACAAGAACAAGATGTATACGGTGCACCTATATCGAAACAACAAAACTGACCCTGAAAAACATGAATCAAGCATATCAAAACCATGGGCGTACAATATACACTCATTACAACTCAAAAGATAACAAAAAAAAAAGGAATCTTCCCAAACTGAAGACAAAAGAACACCTTGAATCCAATGTTTCTAATTGCGGTCACGCGAGGTGTCTCGTTTTGGCTCCATGGTCACATCGCGCAAATAATTCGTGCATTTTAAGTTTTAATTAGAAAAACCTATAAAATAACATTTTAAACCAAGGATCCAAATACACAGTGCAGGTGCGGGTGTGCAAAAGCATCAATAATTTAAATATGTACAAGTAAGTGCGACACAAGTGAGGTGAAATTAATACAATTCTATATTTAAGTAATTTTATATTTGTACATGTATCCAATTATCCATGTCAAGCTAATAACTCATTTACTTTGTAAACGAGTCCCTAAATCATTCCCCAAATGATGTATTGTACTCTATGTCAAGCTAAATGAAATATCAGTTACATGTAACTCCCATACCTCTATGATGCAATATGCATTATTTAGGACTGAATAGGGAGAAGTTTAATCATAAGTTGCAGTTAGTTGACCTCGTTACAGGTATTCAAGGATTAATGATTGAAATATAATGCAAGCTCTAGAGACAGGTAGGAGCTATATAAAGAGGTTGTACTCGTCTTTTCTTAAGTTTGTGGCATATTTAAAGTTTATTTCAACGCAATAAATCCTACCCATGGTGAACTTCTGCTATAATACTATTTGATGGCCTTTTCATTTTAATAGATCTGTTGCAAGTTTTATTGAGAAAGTAATTCACTATTGAAAAACATGCAGAACATTATAAGAATTTAACCTCTTTACAAGTCTTGTTCATATTGCAATACCCCTCAAAATTCTCGGTATCCACCATTCTCCGTGTTGGCCAATTGTTAGGTTTCTAAAAATAACAAAACATGAATCATTCTAAATATAATTTTGTTTGTTGACTCAATATTTATAAACATGAAACTATATTTATAGCTAATGTGAATCTTTTCCTTATCTACCGAACCCTATAGTATAACAAAAAAAAATTGATACATGTGATGGTTATTGTAAGAGAGTGATAGAGAGAAGAGAGATGAAGGAACATGCTCCAAAATTAATCTCTGATGATTCCACATCAACATTAAAATCCTCCATAATTTTCATAATTTCTAGAAGCAAGCCAGGTCGATCTGCTATATTTAAGCAAAGAAAACTCGAACGACATCGATAAATCATAAGGATGCATAAAAAGTGGTATAACAAGTAACTAGTTTGTGAAGATCTGCCAAAAATAAGGTAGTTCTGTATTTCACTCAAGTTAGTTAATCATTTAAGGTAGAACTAATATTACACAAAAATGACAACAAAAATCCTTTCAAGCCCATGATTCTTGACAGGTATATGGGTTGCAATATAAACATTAAGTTGTCACCAAAACAAAAAACAAGTTAATAATTTAATATATATATATATATATATATATATATATATGCAAGAAAGCATCATGTTCAAGGAAGACACCTCTGACCAGAGAATAGTGGAAAATTTGGCAAACCACGACATTCAAATAATAAGCTTACTGAGCATGTTCAACTCTCAAATACCCTCAATTATTAAAATGAAAACAACGTCAAAGCTCTCATATGTCAATATAGCTTATAATCCTTTTAAAAACAAGAAAATTATTCATTTTAAATCTTTGAATCTAAATTTACCTTATAATCCTTTTAGAAACTTGAAATTTATTTTATGGGTCGAGAATTGAGAGTGATGTAGGAGTTTTTACGGAGAATATGAGGAGAATTTGAGAGAGATGTCAGAATTGTTTGAATAGAATGAGAGAGAGTCCAGTGGATTTGGAGTATAATGCCAATTTCACCAAAAGGGCGAAAATGAAAAAAAGAAAGTCACACTTTTTTTCCAATTATCTCAGTTCTAAATCAAAGTCTAATATACGTCTAATATAACCAAAGAATGTAAGGGGATATATATGTCATTTTCATATAAATGTGAGATAAATTATTCACTTTTTATCTTACTTTTACTCAAAACTAAGATAAAAATGTTAAACTGACATAAATATAAAAATCATTTATATCATTTTATATTTGTCTAACATAATGACAATTTTCAAAATGAAATAAATGATGCATTTTCTTATTACAAATGCATATGAAGAGGCCCAACTAACTATGATAGGTGAGAATAATAGATAAAAGATCCAATTAATTTAACATCATACCTCATCAATGTAATTTGAGACGAATTCAAAAAGATGAAATCACCAGTCCAAATGTTTAATCACAAAACACTGGATCTTAAAACACAATAGTCATTGAGTGTATAAGAATACTCAAGAATCCATATAATGATTTTGATAACAAACACTTATTTGATCACACTTTGCTTCATACACATACATATATGGACAGATACAATAATTATGGAGGTACATATGTCTGTGCATATTGTTATATAAGCCAAGACAATGAAACCATATAATAGTTGTTGTTCCTAAATGGTGCATATTATTTCATATGCAAGATATACAAAAGTCAAGGAAATCAAACCTCTTCACTTCACAAATAAAAATTTCACTAAAAATATGAATTTTCATAAAGAACACCGCATAATTTGATAATATAATACCACAAACATGCACTGATGTGACAACCCGCTCCAAATAATAACGGGTGGCCAGCCCTATACTATAATAAATCAGGTATCTCAGATGCCACAGTCTCAACATCAACTACTAAGCACTATAATATAAGGCTAACTACCCGAAATCATTAAGTGCGAATTGTCAAAAATTTAAAACTTTAATAATAACAACAACAAAACCAATATTGCAGATAACTAGCAATATACATCTAACTATGATGAATGAAAAGTGCATGATCCAATAATATGAAAGAGTACAATACATTGTACAACAAAATCACAACAATGAAATACCCGAATATGCTGTCGGGTAACAGACAATACAATAATTTGAGAAATGAAATATGGAAGTGTTAATCTACAACACTTGAATACTAACTCAATATACAAACTGAATCCTAATATAGATGTACAAAGATAGGAATCGACTAAAGCAAAGTGCCGCAATAGTCCGCTACTGCCACAACTCCACAAATACCCTGGATGGATAACATCAAAGGCGTCCTTGCGGAGGAACCCCTGAAGTAATACAATATATACAAGGAGAAGGAAAATATAAAAGGGTCAGAGCCCGAGTTTGAAAAACGTTTTATAGCAAGTGTATTAAAATGCATAATAATTATAAATGCACTATTACAAGATTTAGTTGGAATCGAACTCTCCATAATAATTCAACTCACCTCTCATCTAAAGCGCGCACTAAACGTATGCACGTGATCTCCAAATGGATCTCCGATTCTAAATTGGTAAGAGGGTCCTAACTTAAACCCAAAAGGAGTATTTAAGCAAAATCATCTAACCTATCTCCCAATACATTTGTTTCCATAATTTATAAGTCATATACATTAACTTTAATGTAATAGTTATAGTTATCTTTATAATGTTCATTTGTTGAACATATAAAGTTACATGATCCAATCATGCCCACATCATCACAATACATCAACAATCTCATTTACTAGAATTTAATATTCTAGTGATGCCCATATAAGGCATGAAACCATATATATAATTATTATATATGAGTTATTAGCATCAAGAGTTAAGGACTAAACTCCTCCCGATTCTCAGCACGGTACTGCGTTTCATGCGTGGGACGTCTCGCCGAAGCGAAATCCAAACAAGGAACCCCCCCGTTACACTACTCCTGGCCGTATCGATCCTCGGGGCTCATTATGCCCTCAATACAAGATGCATGTAACCCAAATGATTATTATCTAATTTTTAATTAATTAATATTCCCAATTCTCAACAGTACACGGCGTTTCATGCATGGGACGTCTCGCCGAAGCGAAATCCAAACAAGGAACCCCCCCGTTACACTACTCCTGGCACTGTCAATTGTCGGGATAGGTGATATATATATATATATATATATATATATATATATATATATATATATATATATATATATATATATATATATGAGCATTAAGGACTAAACTTATCCCCAAGTTCCAACATTACACCGCGGTTCATGCGTGGGATGTCTCGCCGAAGCGAAATCCAAACAAGGAACCCCCCCGATACACTAATCCTGGAAATGTAGGTCGTTGAGGTCCATTATGCCCTTGATACGCAAGTACAAACACAAGCAATAATAACCATCCAACCGATCTATAACTCGAAGGACGCAGGCTAACACGCTATCATCTTCCAGCAGCCCATAAACGTAGCAAACTGGGGCCACCTGGTGGGGTTCAACGATACCCACCTCGTGATCTACTCACGCACACAACGTCCCGGAAAGCGGTCATAGCTCCTAACCGGAAGGTGAGAGCATCACATACCCACGACCTCTCACCCCCAAAATAAATAATGTATATATATATATGTCATTTGCTGACCACTATGGACGACTATGACCTGGGAAATATCCACATCCTTCTTTTCTAGTCAGAATGCTCACCCTCTAAGCACGAAACTTCCCAATGATAGCAAGGAGGGGGTATGCTTAACATGTATATACACCATCATATAAGGTATACATACATCCCACATAATAAATATATAACATTATATAAGGTATACCTACACATCATTTCCATATTCATTATACGCCCTTAGGCGAAATAGATTAATATCATTATTTAGTATATCCCTCTCTTTTGATACACTAACCGTCAACTCTCGCACAATAACCCCACTTAGTATATGCTATACTAATACTCACTTGAAGCTCACATGACGCTTCTAATAATGAATTGTCTCAAAATTCAATTCAAGTTAAGGATATTCTTGATCCTAATAAACCTCAATTTGCATACACGGTTCTCCATCCATAATATGGTTCAATTTATTTTATGAACCTTTAAAGTTATCCCATTTGGGATTGGATCCTAAGATCCGGTATCTCTAAGTTATTCTCATTCTCAGATCGTGAAATTGTTATCATCACCAAATAAAATCCCAAATAAAAGTGGGCTTCCCCACTTAAAAAAAAATACCAAAATCTCCAAATCGGTATTCCTCAAATACTAACCTCGATACTTAGACGATTTTCCACCAAATTGATATACTCTTTTAGATTCTCACTTCTCCAAAATCAATCACTAAAACTCCCCGACATTTTCATTTAGTCATTTATTTATTAATTTGCCTCATATGTCGTCTTATGATTCTAAGGTCTATAATCCCCTTATATAATCACTTAATCCTTTATGATACTCTGATTATGGAAGTCCATTCATACAAACCCAAAGAAGAAGGGGGTAACTTAAATTCTCAAACTTGAACCCAAAACAGGGGACCGGTCGACCGGTGCCCAAACCGCAGTCGACCGCGTTTCTTAATTTTGCCTATAATCGAAGACAGTGTGCCCAATTCTGGAGGCGCAGTCGATCCGCCCTCTGTACGCGGTCGACCGGTCCTACCAAGTACCACGGCCAAACTCCATTTTTACACAACTCCAACTTCTCAAAAAAACCCCAATAATTACATTTAACCGCAAATCTTCAACCCAACCATATTCATAACATTAATATTCATCTTAGAATGCATTGAAACTAATTTCTATCATTAAATCTAAGATCTACATATTAAATCTAAGATTATACCCAAAAGTTAGGTTTTGTTAAACTAAACCTAAAACCCAAAATATCAATCCACAAATCATGCAATAATTGGTACAAAATAATTATTTAGCAAGTTTAATCACTTGCCTCGGGTTCGTAGGGTCTAAATCCGCCTTGAGATCCCGTGGAAACCGGAAATCTCTATTTTCTCTCCCTTTTTCTTCTTCTTTCTCTTCTTCTTCTTTCTTCTTCTCTCTTTCTTTCTAGGGTTTTCCTCTTTCTCTTAAGTGAGAATGACTTCTCACGTGGCTTTTAAGCCTTATCCCACAAGATACACATCTTTAAATGATAATACACACTTTAAATGACCCGGTAACTTTAATTCGAGTCAAACGGTCCTAAATTATTTCGGAACCTAAATAGACCCCAAGTATAGTCATTTCGACTTTCTTGACCCTTCCGGAAATAATGGTACCCTCAGAATTGCCATTCGACACACTTTCTAACGACTCCAAATTTTGACCTCGATTGCCAATTTTATTATTTCTCCCAAAATAAATAAATCATTGTCTCCAAAACCTCGGGTTGTTACAAACTTCCCCACTTACAAAAATTTCGTCCTCGAAATTTAGCTAAGCCTATTTCTCCAATGCTCAACTAATCCTATTATACCCAATCTTGCTAATCTTATCTCCAAACTTCTAACTTCCCACGACGAGTTCATTTTAACTTTTTTTTTTTAATTGATTAAGAGTTATATAAAACCAATTTCCACAACTAGGGCGCCCATACACCCTTTATATTTGAGCTTTATGCTCACAACAATCATAACGAGGCTTTATTTTCCCCCAAAAATACCACAATTCCAACAATATAAGTAATATTAAAATTTTAATAGAGTAAAAATTATGAATGGTTCGAAGAAATAACTCCTCTCAATTCTTGACAATCGCCAATTTCGTGCGGGGGACGTCTCGCAAAAGCGAAATCCAAACAAGGAACCCTCCCAATACTCTACTATGAGGCGACGTCGGGGATTGAGAGTTTATTAAATCCGGACTAGAGTTCGAAAAGGTTAATTTTATGAAAATCATTTTGAAAGGGCCCAAAGGCTGACAAAGGTTTTATTTAAAAATAGTTTACTTTGAAAACGGTTTATATATATATATATATACTATAAAATGCCTTATGTCCAACACAAGGTCTTTTGAATCATCACATACATAACATATAGCTCACAAATATTATCGTACTCATGAGCTAAAATTTTACCTGCGTCCCATCAATCCAAAAATCAAACTTTCAAATATAAACAACATCTTACATCATTTCAACATATTGCCATTTATAAGGCAAATCCATATCTGGAATACAACAATCATAATAGTCTATCATGACTATATAAAAAGAAGTATCTTTATCATTACTACTTATCACCATAACCACACGTACATTTACCATAAGGTTTAAAGCTCTTTTTGAGCACCTTGCAAAATTATCTATCCTTCTTACAAAATAATAGAATAAGAGCCTATCTTGCTCAAAATTTCCCTTTAGGGTCATTACATACATAATAGGGATATATTTATACCCTTTCACAAATATCTTACATACGATATCCCCAAAACTCATTTTAGTAATAATCCTATTAATAGAGGAAAATTAACTTACATCACCCATATCTAGTCCGATTGCCCATCCTCGTCAATGGGCTCCCAAACGTAGTCCCCCGGTCTAAAGCGACCTCGAATCTGTTGTAGGGGTTGCACTTCCAAAATTTCGTCAAACTGTGGTCCTCTTTGAGGACAATCTCTCTTTTTATGACCTATTTGTTTACAAAAGAAACACTTACCCGCAAATCCTTTATGCGCATTCGCATTACTGGCACTCTCTTTGCCAAACTTACTTGACGAACTCAAATCTCCAAAGTTCTTACCCTCTTGCGAACGAAGGCGATATTCATGACACTTTAGTAGTGCCGCATTCACTACCTCAACGGAAGTCACTAACCTAGGACTCCCTAACAAATGTTGTCGGATTTTCCAATCTAAACCTCGAACAAACTTTGATATACGTTCCTCTTCCGTATTTACCTCATTAGGGACTAATTTCACCCATCTAGAGAAGTCTTCCTCATATTCCGACACCGTTCTATTTCCTTGAAAAATCTTTATATTTTGAGTCGGGGAAGGCAAATACCTTCGATCAAAAAGTTCCCAAAATTCTTTTATAGGTAAAGTATCTCTCTGTTCAGATGTGGTGACAGACTCCCACCATTGAAGAGCTTCACCCGATAACCTAAAGGTGACTAAAAATTGTTTCTGCACCTCACTACACTCAACCATACGAAGATGCCTCTGCATACTATTTTTTCCATTGACTTGCAGCCACTGCATCAACTCCCCCTGCAAACTCGGGAGAATGCCACTTACTAAAATCCTTCTTCACTCTCTCCCATAAAGACAATACTAAATGGGGTGGGGCTGCTCGAGCAGTAGATTTCTGAGCCATCGTAGAAACGGCAGCAGTTACTGCTTATGCCACTATATTGGCAACATCATCCGTAGTCATGTTCCTTTGAGGCATTTGGGGTTGCACATTCCCTTTATTTGCCCTGGATGGTCGACCTCCCTTCGGCGGCATCTGAAACAAGAAAAATTGTATCAGAACGCCTTTCAAATATTTTCGAATCACAGAAATATATGGACGTATGAATAAAATCGTCCTAATAATAAGGCTCTACATCAAGAACGCTTACGGAAGATCATAGTAACGCACACAGATCCTAAAGACACTAGAACCTGATGCTCTGATACCACCTGTGACAACTCGCTCCAAATAATAACGGGTGGCCAGCCCTATACTATAATAAATCAGGTATCTCAGATGGCACAGTCTCAACATCAACTACTAAGCACTATAATATAAGGCTAACTACCCGAAATCATTAAGTGCGAATTGTCAAAATTTTAAAACTTTAATAATAACAACAACAACAAAACCAATATTGCACATAACCAGCAATATACATCTAACTATGTTGAGTGAAAAGTGCATGCTCCAATAATATGAAAGAGTACAATACATTGTACAACAAAATGACAACAATGAAATACCTGAATATGCTGTCGGGTAACAGACAATACAATAATTTGAGAAATGAAATATGGAAGTGTTAATCTACAACACTTGAATACTAACTCAATATACAAATTGAATCCTAATCTAGATGTACAAAGATAGGAATCGACTAAAGCAAAGTGCCGCAATAGTCCGCTACTGCCACAGCTCCACAAATACCCTGGATGGATAACATCAAAGGCGTCCTTGTGGAGGAACACCTGAAGTAATACAATATATACAAGGAGAAGGAAAATATAAAAGGGTCAGAGCCCGAGTTTGAAAAACGTTTTATAGCAAGTGTATTAAAATGCATAATAATTATAAATGCACTATTACAAGATTTAGTTGGAATCGAACTCTCCATAATAATTCAACTCACCTCTCATCTAAAGCGCGCAATAAACGTATGCACGTGATCTCCAAATGGATGTCCGATTCTAAATAGGTAAGAGGGTCCTAACTTAAACCCAAAAGGAGTATTTAAGCAAAATCATCTAACCTATCTCCCAATACATTTGTTTCCATAATTTATAATTCATATACATTAACTTTAATGTAATAGTTATAGTTATCTTTATAATGTTCATTTGTTGAACATATAAAGTTACATGATCCAATCATGCCCACATCATCACAATACATCAACAATCTCATTTACTAGAATTTAATATTCTAGTGATGCCCATATAAGGCATGAAACCATATATATAATTATTATAATGAGTTATTAGCATCAAGAGTTAAGGACTAAACTCCTCCCGATTCTCAACACGGTACTGCGTTTCATGCGTGGGACGTCTCTCCGAAGCGAAATCAAAAAGGGGAACCCCCCCCCCCCCCCGTTACACTACTCCTGGCCGTATCGATCCTCGGGGCTCATTATGCCCTCAATGCAAGATGCATGTAACCCAAATGATTATTATCTAATTTTTAATTAATTAATATTCCCAATTCTCAACAGTACACGGCGTTTCATGCGTGGGACGTCTCACCGAAGGGAAATCCAAACAAGGAACCCCCCCGTTACACTACTCCTGGCACTGTCAATTGTCGGGATAGGTGATATATATATATATATATATATATATATAATTATGATCATTAAGGACTAAACTTATCCCCAAGTTCCAACATTACACTGCGGTTCGTGCGTGGGACGTCTCGCCGAAGCGAAATCCAAACAAGGAACCCCCCGATACACTAATCCTGACAATATAGGTCGTTGAGGTCCATTATTCCCTTGATACCCAAGTACAAACACAAGCAATAATAACCATCCAACCGAGCTATAACTCTAAGGACGCAGGCTCACATGCTATCATCTTCCAGCAGCCCATAAACGTAGCAAACTGGGGCCACCTGGTGGGATTCAACGACACCCACCTCGTGATCTACTCACGCACACAATGTCCCGGGAAGCAGTCATAGCTCCTAACCGGCAAGTGAGAGCATCACATACCCACGACCTCTCACCCCCAAAATAAATAATGTATATATATATATATATATATGTCATTTGCTGACCACTATGGACGACTATGACCTGGGGAATATCCACATCCTGCTTTTCTTGTCAGAATGCTCACCCTCTACGCACGAAACTTCCCAATGATAGCAAGGAGGGGGTATGCTTAACATGTATATACACCATCATATAAGGTATACATACATCCCACATAATAAAGATATACCATTATATAAGGTATACCTACACATCATTTCCATATTCATTATACGCCCTTAGGCGAAATAGATTAATATCATTATTTAGTATATCCCTCTCTTTTGATACACTAACCGTCAACTCTCGCACAATAACCCCACTTAGTATATGCTATACTAATACTCACTTGAAGCTCACATGACGCTTCTAATAATGAATTGTCTCAAAATTCAATTCAAGTTAAGGATATTCTTGATCCTAATAACCTCAATTTCCATACACGGTTCTCCATCCATAATATGGTTCAATTTATTTTATGAACCTTAAAAGTTATCCCATTTGGGATTGAATCCTAAGATCCGGTATCTCTAAGTTATTCTCATTCTCAGATCGTGAAATTGTTATCATCACCAAATAAAATCCCAAATAAAAGTGGGCTTCCCCACTTAAAAAAAAATACCAAAATCTCCAAATCGGTATTCCTCAAATACTAACCTCGATACTTAGACGATTTTCCACCAAATTGATATACTCTTTTAGATTCTCACTTCTCCAAAATCAATCACTAAAACTCCCCGACATTTTCATTTAGTCATTTATTTATCAATTTGCCTCATATGTCATCTTATGATTCTAAGGTCTATAATCCCCTTATATAATCACTTAATTATTTATGATACTTTGATTATGGAAGTCCATTCATACAAACCCAAAGAAGAAGGTGGTAACTTAAATTCTCAAACTTGAACCCAAAATAGGGGACCGGTCGACCGGTACCCAAACCGCGGTCGACCGCGTTTCTTAATTTTGCCTATAATCGAAGACAGTGTGCCCAATTCTGGAGGCGTGGTCGACCGGCCCTCTGTACGCGGTCGACCGGCCCTACCAGGTCCACGGCCAAACTCCATTTTTACACAACTCCAACTTCTCAAAAAAACCCCAATAATTACATTTAACCGCAAATCTTCAACCCAACCATATTCATAACATTAATATTCATCCTAGAATGCATTGAAACTAATTTCTATCATTAAATCTAAGATCTACATATTAAATCTAAGATTATACCCAAAAGTTAGGTTTTGTTAAACTAAACCTAAAACCCAAAATATCAATCCACAAATCATGCAATAATTGGTACACAACAATTATTTAGCAAGTTTAATCACTTGCCTCGGGTTCGTAGGGTCTGAATCCGCCTTGAGATCGCGTGGAAACCGAAAATCTCTACTTTCTCTCCCTTTTTCTCCTTCTTTCTCTTCTTCTTTCTTCTTCTCTCTTTCTTTCTATGGTTTTCCTCTTTCTCTTAAGTGAGAATGACTTCTCACGTGGCTTTTAAGCCTTATCCCACAAGATACACATCTTTAAATGATAATACACACTTTAAATGACCCGGTAACTTTAATTCGAGTCAAACGGTCCTAAATTATTTCAGAACCTATATAGAACCCAAGTACAGTCATTTCGACTTTCTTGACCCTTCCGAAAACAATGGTACCCTCAGAATTGCCATTCGACACACTTTATAACGACTCCAAATTTTGACCTCGATTGCCAATTTTATTATTTCTCCAATAAAATATTATTTATTTCTCCCAAAATAAATAAATCATTATCTCCAAAACCTCGGGTTGTTACAACTGACCCCATTCCAAATGAGAATCAAATGAGGGAAATTTAAATAAGTACTAACTAATAATTAAATGAAAAAAATCAACAGTAAACGAACTAGAAAAAATTTAAAAGAAAACATTAAACGAACTAGGTAAAATCCAAATATCAAAGGAAAAATCACAATTGAGCCCAACATTTCCCTTTCAAAGACCATTATGTCCATTAACATTCCTTAAGACTATAAAGTCCTATTGTCATTATATATCTCCAAATAAATTCAATATTCCATCTATAACATTTTTTTTCCTGTCAATCCAAGCTTCTATGCGTGTGAAAATTATAAGTTTTATAAACATACTGCAAATAACAACAAGAACATCAAATCATCCTTAACACTACATTCTACATATGCAATATATGTGCACAATAACGAGTAACATTAACACTAAATTACTTCATTATAAAAAGTTATACAACTAAAGTAATTGGTATAAATATTGACATACCCAATAATCAATTATTTTTTGCCCAAATTTTCATAAGCAAAAAACTGATCATCAGGAAAGATAATTTTCAACTAGTCTCAATAAAGATATCCAATATCCTAAAAGTACAAAAACTACTAGGAACATTTGAGTTTAATAATAAAATCTCTGAACAAATTGATTCAGAAATTAATTCACTAAACAAACTGTGTAGCTTTTGAAAACCCTAGGAATTAATCTTAAGAACAAATGGTGAGTTATGTTTTGTAGCTACCGTGGAGATGGATCCTCTCCTACGTCGTCGATGCTTCTTAGAGAGGTGGATTGTGCGAGCAAGATGTGAGAGATATGTGCTGCTAATCGTGATGTGAGAGATTTGAGAGATGAGAGATGTGTCGATCGCTGCTACTTGTGCGAGAGAGATGAGCGGTTATAAGTGCGAGAGATGTGAGAGAGGAGAATCAATTTGAGGGGGATCCAAAATATGGGGTGGGAGGAATGAAAAAAAAAATACACCCCTTTTTTTTCATTTATCTCGGTTTTAATTAAAGTTTAAAATAACTAAAGCTACAAACGCGTATATATATATATATATATATATATATGTCATGTATATATAAATATGAGATAAATGGTTTGTTTTTTGTTATCCCAGTTTTACTTAAATTGAAATAAAAATTCACCTTCAAAGCTAAAGTGACATAAATGTATATTATTTGTCATTTTACATTTGTCTGACATACCGTCAATTTTCAAATTGACATAAATGATACTTTTCATGTAATTTCATAGGTTATTCAACAAGATGTTTCAAGACCAAAAGGGGAACACTATAGAAGTTTACGTCGAAGACATGCTGACTAAAAGCCTCAAAGCCAATACTCATGTGACGGACCTTGAATGAACAGTTGATATGATGGATAAGTTCATGATGAAACTGAACCCATTCAAATGTGTTTTTGGTGTTGGCGCAGGTAAATTTCTCGGCTTTATAGTAAACCAGAGAGGTGTAGAGGCTAACCCATAAAAATCAAAGCTCTTATAAACATGCAAACACCAAAGACGTACAGAGGCTGATAGGGTGTGTTGCGACCCTAAACAGTTTCATCTTCAGAGCTACAAATAAATTTTTGCTATTCTTCAAAATCTTGAGGAAAGCGTTTGTGTGGGATGAAGAATGTGAAAAAACCTTTCAAGAACTCAAAGCCTACTTGGGGTCGCCAATGTTGTTGTCTCAGCCTGTTCAGGGAGAAAAATTATTCTTATATTTGGTTGTATCAGAGTCGATCATTAGTGAAACTATTATTCATGATGGTGAAGGTGTCCAAAAGCCAGTGTATTTCAACAGCTAAGCCTTATAGGGAGTCGAGTTGAAGTACCCTAGACTGGAGAAGTTATTGTATGCACTAATACATGCTTCAAGGAAGATGCAACCATACTTACAAGATCATACGATGGTGGTGCTCACCGATACTCCCTTGAGGAAGGTCATCCATAAACCTGAGAAATTGGGTAGGTTGATGGCCTGGTCAATTAATCTAGGTGAGCCGAGGATGGAAATTAAAGGATAGGCCCTATCAGATTTTTTGGTCGAATCCACTAGGGTCGAGGCCGACAATGATGGTACTGAAAAGGTGGTGGAACTCACAGTTATGCCAAAAGAAGCTTTAAAAAAACTCAACATGGTCGAGGTTGACAAGGCCGATGCTAGAGAGAAACATTTCTTATTCCAAAATGGGATCTTAGATTACGGGACTCTTTTAGAAGAATCTCCTACGTGGAGCCTATTTGTGGATGGCTCATCTTGTGAAAGTGGTAGTGGCGCCAGGTTGAAACTTTAGGCTCCATATGGCACCGATATTAAATATTCTTTGAGATTTAGCTCAAGGCATCCATTAATGAGTCGGAGTATGAAGACCTATTAGCATGCCTCTCCCTAGCCAGAGTATTGAACGTCGACCAAATGATAGTTCATAGTGACTTGTAGCTGGTCGTGAACTATATCTTGGGGGTTTATGAGGCTCAAGACGAGAAGATGGAAAATACTTGGCACGGCTCAAGAAATTTATGAAAAACATATGAGAGGTGAAGCTCAAAAGGATTACTCAGTCGGAAAATAGATGAGTCGATGCTTTGGCAAAGTTAGCGTTAGGAATAAGAATAAAAATTAGATGCACGGTGTCAGTGGAGATCCTATATAGGCCGACCATAGAGGAGGAAGCTAGTGGGGTTGAATTTTACTTGAACTTAAATGTGGGGGACCCGTGGATGGATCCACTAGTCAAATACATCTAGGACTGTGACCTCCAAGACTCCAAGGAAAAGAAAAGGAAGCTCTGATACAAAGAAGCCAAATTCGTTATCATTGGAGATGCACTTTATAAAAGAGGATTCTTACTGCCCCTACTCAGATGTGTTCACCCCTTATAGGGCATGAGGTGTCATGTGCAAGCCATATATATGGACGATACCTAGCCAAGAGGATTATCACTCTAGGTTATTGGTGGCTGACACTAGCGAAAGATGTAGTTGACTATGTAAAGAAGTCTAATAAGTGTAAGAGATTTACAAGAATCCTTCATCAACCTCACCAACAAATCTCGTCCATCACTGCACTGTGGTCATTTGCAATATGGAGAATTGATTTAGTAAGCCCTCTCCCAAAGGCAGCTTGCGACTATTAGTATTTGATTGTGGCTATTGATTACTTCTCAAAATAGGTAAAGGCTGAGGAAATGATTTCCATCACTGAGGTAAAAATGTTCAAGTTCATTTAGAGGAATATAATTTGTAGATATGGCCTACCTCATACCCTAATATTAGATAATGGAAAGAAATTCAAGAATAAGTCATTGGAGGCATACTGTGGTATAGTGGGCATAAGGCAGTTCTATTCGACACTAGGCTGACCTTAAGCCAACGTATAGACTGAACTCACGAATAGGACGACACTGGATGGCATTAAGAAGAAACTAGAGGATGCAAAAAAAATTTGGATGGAAGAGTTATATGGGTCCTGTGGGCTTACAAGTTGACTGAGTGGCAATCGATAAACAAGACACAGTTTATGCTTTCCTATGGGTCTAAGGCAGTCATCCTTACTAAACTTGGGCTCTCAGACACAGAGTCTAAACCTATGATCTTGAAACTAACGAGGGGGAGATAAGGCTTAATTTAAATATGATTGAGGAGAGATAAGAATATATTAAAGTCCAATAGTTAGCTTATCGACAGAGAGTTTCCAGGTTTTATAACAAGAGAGTGAAGGCCAGACCAATTGTTATGGGTGACCTAGTGTTGAAGAAGGTTTGGCAGAAGACGAATAAGCAATATCCTAACTGGCATGGGCTATACAGAGTTACAGAGGAGGTCATCCTCGGAATTTATTGGTTGAAAAACCTAGAGGTTGAACCCTTCTCTAATCCTTGGAATGCTGACCATCATAAGTGATACTATCAGTGAATTATTGTTTTGCTTATTAGTTTGTACGGTGATTCTTTATTTGTATAATGACTGCTCTTTGTATGAAAGTTCAAGTATTAATGAAAATATACAAGTGTTATATCATATCTTATTGTTATTATTAATTGATGCATGGTTTGAAATAGCTCAATTGATGAATTAGTTAAACTACATCTCGGTGATGTGAAAGTGAATGAGGAGTCTCGTCTCCTCATACACTGTCAATAACATCGAGAAGGGGATACAGTGTAAACACATCGCTTATATGGTGGAAAAAACTTGAACATCATTATATGGTGAATTAAAAGACAAAACTCTCCCATTGAGATGAGAGTGTATGAAGAAACAAGACTCGTCCATACACTCCCAATAACGACGAGAGGGGACTCACAAGATAACATCATTAATTTGGTGACAGTAAATTAATGATCGTTTCATTATGGTTTCTTAAACATCACGTTGGGGTGGATTAAAAATCAAAACTCTCGGTGATACGTACGAGAGTGTATGAAGAGACAAGTCTCATCCATACACTCTCAATAAGGACAAGAGGAGATACACTCTTAATAATGACGAGAGGAGACCTAAGTAAAAGATATTACTTAGTCATGAAGTGAAGTTAGATATCATATTTGAATTGGTTAAGCATCATATTAAAGACGACAGTTATAAGTTGCAGACACTACACATGGCAAATGACATAAATGAACTTGAATTGCATTTAACATATAGCATCAGTAGTTAAAATTAAAGATAGATGGAAATGTTTGGAGAGATGAAAGTATAATTCATAAAAAGTTGCAAGTGGAAGGGGCATATGAGGCTATATGCGGACGCCCAAAAAAATAGACGAATTACACAAAAATAGGGTATCAGGCCACAAGAGACCACCCTAAAGCATATTTCTCGGCCTTAATCTGGTCATTATCGATCGTGGTCGTCTGAAACCTACCATCTAAGAAATCAGATATCGTCTTTATTCTAAGCCTCATACTCTGCACGACCAGCATCGATTGTTTCGGTTATTGTGTGGGTCGGCTTCTTTACAATGGCCTCAACTTCAACATCGGCCAAGGCGGTGGAAATTAGGGGGTCTATTAGGTCAAAGATTTAAACTCCTTTCTTAATGTCCCTTAGACCTTAAAAAATTTGAATATGACCTAATGACAAGACATCCTCTCCCCCATTCCAAATATTAGTAGCCATAGCTATTAAAATTGTCTGAATACTTAAAGTTGTCAACGACATCCTTCATAGCTTCTTCTTTGGCCTTCTTGATAGAAGTAACAAGTCAGCCTCGTACTTTTTTAACTGGGCCTTCAGAGCCTCATTATGTTCTTTATTAAGAGCCTTAAAAGCATCTGAGTGATGCTGTAAGGACATTTTGGTCCATTGTCAATATGTATGTCATACGACGTTACACCGTTGAAGAAATTCAAGATCGAATCTACATCAACGGATCCGAATATCAAAGCGTCTTCAACATCATAACCTCTGCGAGAATGAACTTGGTAAAGTTTTATTTTTAAGTCCCTTAAAGTTTCTTACTTAGTATTGGGAAATTTTTATGAAATGTTTTTTTTATAAAAATAAGAAGTAAGTTTTTTCAAGCAAAATGAGGCTTTTAAAAGATTTTTTATTTTCTACTAAATCGGACAGGTCCGCCTATTTTAAAAAAATAACCGATCCGCCTCTATACCGGACCGATCCGCTGTGCATCAGAACCAGTATACACCGGATCGAATGCAAACCGAAGAAGCCTCTTTCAAAAATGAATCGGTCTGAGGTCGGACCGATCCGCCTCCAAAATGGACCGATCATCTTTGGATAATTTTGAACAAATCCGTGAGAGTTTTATCCACCAACTCAAATTTCCTATATATATACTTATTTTGGTGGTATATTTTTTAAGTCTTTGAGAAAACGTTTCTAAGAGTTCAAACACAATAAGACTTCAATTTTTGATGTGCCAAACATCTTTTTGATTCACACACAAAAATCCCAATTACTTTTGTGAATCTTTTAGAACCCTAGAACACAAGGTTTGCTATTGTTCAACCTTTGTGGGGAGATCTTTCCAACCGAGGGTTGCGTGTCATTGCTAAGGGAGTCTCTACAAAGTGTTATGGATGCGTGTCATTGAGGAGAGCTGCGGTTTTTTCCTTTGTTGTTTGGGCTGCGAGTACTTGGAGGGTGCTTCGTGTATTCTCTTGCTGAGTTTAAGACTGCGTGTCTTTGTGTTTAGGCTGCGCGTTGATCCATTACAGATTTCTCTATGTAATTGTAAGTTGCGATTTATATATTCATAGTGAAATAAAGGTTTTACCCGAAGGGTTTTTTTTCCTGAAATCTGTGTCTCAGCATATTTACTGTGTCGCATGCTTTATATTTGATGGGTTGATTTAGATGCATGTTTAGGGGTTGTATTTATTTGATTTAAAAGTATACTATGATTAAATAAGGGTTAATTGGAAACTTGACAATTTAATTTAATCAGTTATCACACAGTCGCACTTTTCAAATTGGTATCAGAGAAGGTTGCACTAATTTATTGCGTATTCCTTTTTTCGCAAAATTGTGTGATATTGATTTTTTTGAAAAATCAGTTTTGTGAAAAATCGCAATTTTTTCAATGGTACGCCCGTTTAATGAGGGGCCTATTTTTGAAAAAGTTCACGACCGTGCTGAAAAATTAAAAAGTTTGAATTTAAAACTTTGCAAAATAATTAAAGTTTTGGAAAAAGAAAATTCTCTCTTTAAAAGTAAGATTGAATATTTGCAAGCTCAAAGTGATATTTGTCGTGAGCACTTTGGTAATTTGTGTATTGATTTTGATTCTTTGAAAATTGTCAAAAAGAAGAGTGATGAGAAAGTCCAAGTTTTAGAGAAGGAATTAAAGGACTTAAAAAATTCTAGGGTTCCTGTTTGTGCCGTCGAGGATAAAAAATTAATCGATGATTTTATGGCACGTGAAAAGACTCTCAGGGATAAGTTTTTTTTAGGGGGAGCGCGATAAACTGTTAAGTTTAATTGAAAATTTGAAAAAGAAATCCTTGTCTTTGGAAGAGTCTAATTCTTTGCTTGAGTTAAATATTTTGAAGTTAAAAAATGATTTGACAGACTCAAGTAGGTTTGATAGTGATGGTAATGGCTCATCGTGTTCTCGTGCTTCTAATGCTAAAGACAAAACCATTATTTGTTTTAGAGGGTCAACTAATTCCAAGGATGTTAGAAAAGATCACACTTTAGGTGTCGTTCCATCCGTTTACACATGTTCATATTGTGGTAGGAAAGGTCACCTTAGGAGATTTTGTTTTGATCTTGGAAGAGGTCCTAGGAATTCAAAGTCTAGTGTTTTGTTGGTTCCCAAAATCCCGTGTCGACGTGTTACATCCACTTGGGTTAGGAAATCACTTTTGGATACGCTAGATTTTAGAATAGTTGATTCTCATTTTCTTCCACATGATAGATGATTGTGTTTTCATGTTTGTCATACACTGTTTGTGGTTTCATGATATATATTTGCTAGTGTAATGACAAGTACTTTTTGTATATATTTTTTATTTTGAAAATTTTTGAAAAATACAAAAAGATTTTATTTTGATAAAAATTTTAAAAAATCCAAAAAGATTTTTGTATTTTGTTTGCACCGTTTATGGATGGACACTTAGGATGACCGAGTCACAACATCATTCCATTATTTTCATGTGACGATTTGATAGTGTTTTGAGACAATAGGTCAATTCATCCATGTTCTTTACAATGTTTGGAATCATTGTGGTGTAATTTAGTGTTACTTCCTACATGTTTGACTCATGATTTCCTTTATTGCAGACGTGCACAAATTTGTTTGATTATTGTGCTTGTCTTATCACATGTTGGTTGGGTGTTTTCACTTCAATCCCGTCCTTAAAACGAACCAAGCGCGATAATTTTTATAAGGGGATTGGGCATATGAAAGCCGTTTTATGAGTTTTTGTGTTTTGTTTGAAAACGGGGAAGGGCTACGAAAGGTTCTTTTTGCCTTTGCGAATACTAAGCCACCGTTAAATTGGACCTAAAAATGGAGGAATTTTATTATCCGAGGTCCAAAGATGTTAAAAGAGCCTGAAAAAATTGAATGGCAATAAAAAGAAATTCATGCCAAATTATGGGCCATTTAAGTTTTTGCACCAATTCTCCAAAGTTTGAGAATTTAGTTTATACACCTCTAAAAGAAAATATGGATGGGGGAGTTTGGTTGGAGAATTTAAAATGGGTTTGCACGTCCTTGAAATGCTTGAAAATGCGCTACATAGTTTTGGACGTTATTGGTGTGGAAATAACTTTGACTTTGATTTGTTGATTTGCATAAGTCGATGTCATCCCAATTCAACAAATTTTTCACCTAATGATACTTTTGATGTTCATTCGTTAGGAGTACACATATGCATCGTGCACATATGATTGATTGAATCGATTTACCTATAGAATGTGTTCACACCCATACATTTCATTTCCATGACTTGGTTGTTTGAGTCTAAATTCATGGTCTGATTTTTGTAGCATATTTTTCTTCAAATGTATCTTATTTTTGTATAAAAAATGAAAAATCAAAAATATGTCGTGCAATTGTTTTTTAGCATCTCCTTGCAAGAGAACCTTTACCATATTGTTTGATGCCCTGTTGTGTGTACCTTTACACCTCGATTTTACTTATTTGATTCATTCTTCTCATTTGTCTATTTGGGGACATCATAAAAAAGGGGGAGAAAGAATTATCATATTATGGGGTAGTTTTAATTTTGGGGGAGTTTTTTGAGATTTAACTTATGTTTTTATCATAAATTGGTATCTATGTTTATCTCATTTCAAACTCGATATGTCATGTGGTATTTGCTTTGTCTCATGTGTGTAGGTACGAAGATTGAAGATCAATATGTTGCACACCGTAATGAGAAAAGCTTTGAGCTTTGATGATTGTTGAAGATTGAAGAACAAACGATGAAGATTTAAACATTTGTATCTTTCCATCTTTAGGGTTCATGGGAGGGTAGATTTGTATAGGTCATTAGTTGATAATTAGGATTTTTTTATGTATGTACCGGCATAGACATAGGGAGAGATTTGTAAGGACATTTTTGTCCATTGTCAATATGTATGCCGTACGCCGTTACACCGTTGAAGAAATTCAAGATCGCATCTACATCAACGGATCCGAATATCAAAGCTTCTTCAACATCATAACCTTTGCGAGAATGAACTTGGTAAAGTTTTGTTTTTAAGCCCCTTAAAATTTCATACTTAGTATTGGGAAATTTTTATGAAATGTTTTTTTTATAAAAATAAGAAGTAAGTCTTTTCAAGCAAAATGAGGCTTTTAAAAGATTTTTTATTTTCTGGTAAACCGGACCGGTCCGCTTATTTTAAAAAAAGGACCGATCCGCCTCTATACCGGATCGATCCGCTGTGCATCAGAACCAGTATACCCCTAATCGAATGCAAATCGAAGAATCCACTTGAAAAAATGAATCGGTCCGAGGTCGGACCGATTCGCCTCCAAAACGAACCGATCCGCTTTGGATAATTTCGAATAGATTCGTGAGAGTTTTATCCACCAACTCAAATTTCCTATATATATACCTATTTCGGTGGTATATTTTTTAAGTCTTTGAGAAAACGTTTCTAAGAGTTCAAACACAACAAGACTTCAATTTTTGATGTGCCAAACATATTTTTGATTCACACACAAAAATCCCAATTACTTTTGTGAATCTTTTGGAACCCTAGAACACAAGCTTTGCTATTGTTCAACCTTTGTGGGGAGATCTTTGCAACCGAGGGTTGCGTATCATTGCTAAGGGAGTCTCCACAAAGTGTTATGACTGCATGTCATTGAGGAGAGCTGTGGTTCTTCCTTTGTTGTTTGGGATACGAGTCCTTAGAGGGTGCGACGTGTATTATCTTGCTGAGTTAAAGAATGCGTGTCTTTGTGGGTTGGCTGCGTGTTGATCCATTGCAGATTTCTCTATGTAATTGTAAGTAGCGATTTATATATTTATAGTGAAATAAAGGTTTTACCCAAAAAGTTTTTTTCGTGAAATCTGTGTGTCAGCTTATTTTCTGTGTCCCATGCTTTATATTTGATGGGTTGATTTAGATGCATGTTTAGGGGTTGTATTTATTTGATTTAAAAGTAGACTCTAATTAAATAAGGGTTGATTGGAAACTTGCGAATTTAATTTAATCAATTATCACACAGTCGCACTTTTTAACTGCTTCTCCAATAAATGAATGGCCTTTTGATGGTCAGTATCATTCTTTTACACCTCCTTCTTTAAGTCTTTCTCGACCTGTTGAATATGTGTAAGCTTTTCATGAACCCATTCATTGATCTTCACAAAGGTCAACAGAGACTGAAAAGAAGAGAATAATTGAAAATAAATTAGTATGAGATGAGACAACACTTGAAATAGAGAAATCAATAAACAAATGAGAGATCAGAAAGCTACCTGAGTGGCCTTGTGGAGGCTAAAATCACATAGATGAGAGGTGTCTATGGCCTTTAGAAAATGGTTGTCATTCTCAAGGATAATGGATATCACAACACCTTTGGCCCTTTTCGGGTCGTCTAAAAGAGAATAATTGTTGATGGAAAGTTGGGCAAGATGAGCCAATAGAGCCGCATCCGTGGATAATGGGACAGCATGAGTCGACCTTTGGCTGGCTTTGTTATGAGTCCCCTTGGACTTCTTTGGTGGATGAGGGGTAATGGATAAATCACTAGTTGACTCCTTTTTCTTTTGTGAGCCCTCGGCCTAGCCGGGCCACCAGTGGTGGATTTTTTCACTGTGGTCATCCTTGTGGGCTTCTTGCCCATTTTGTTTAGGGCATTGAGAAGGCTTGGAGCAGACATGTTCCAGATCTCATTTGGAGTCTTGGGTGGACAATCTGCAGCAAACAAACGAGGTTAATATCCGTAATAAATACCCAAATATGACACAATAAATAGAAAAAAATACATTTCTTACACTACTCTGATAAAGGGTCAACCCTCAAACCCGTCTTTTCCAGATACTTGGGAGTCATCAATCTTTCAAACTCCACAAGCCCATTATCATCCCCTTTGGACAAAAGTTTGTCAATTTTTTCCTTATTGTCTATGCTGAGGCCGGGATCAAGCTTGGCCGACATGGGATCCTTTGCCCATCTTGTGGCCACTCTCGGTGTAAAGGCACTATTGGGGTTATTGGAATCAAACTCCCAGGCACTCGATACAAAGAAATATCAGGTCTTCAAATGATTATTGGAAGTTTGGTTGATATGTGGGACCTTTTTGGAAGTGTTCTTGGCTACGAGGTGATAGTGGCTAGGTTGTGCCTTAGAGCACGAAACATTATTACATCTTTCGAAGATGAGGATAGGAAGGTCGACCTTATAAATTAAATACTAGAATTAGATGAAGTCGATGAGGATCCTCTAGGAATAGGGAGATAATTAAGCTGGGGATAACCCAAACCAGCAAGAATGGCTCAGATGTTAGGATGGATGGGAAGTCTGAAGTCGGCCTTGAACATTTGTTCATAGACAACGACTTCACCATCTTGGCCATTTAGTACCTCTTGTCACTTGTGATCACTCTCGGATGTACGTCGAATTTGATATCATACAAATGCCTCCACAGTAATAGATCACTCTCCCTGTCTGTGCTAAGGAATTTTATAGTATAACTGGTATCACGTGGATCCTTATTTGAATTAGCAGAAATGCACTCAACGTCAACGATTGGGACTCCTTAAAACCTCATGGCATACTCGGCCCTAGAGATGGATGTGATTGGAACAACCATGGGTGGCGATTGAAATGAAACCTCTACCCTCACCTCCTCAGAATCTGGGGTCTCATGAATAGGTGGGTCGTGAGTGCAAGGCTCGACGCAATTGGAAGATCAGATATGATTAGAGGATGAGGCACAATTTGAGGACTTGATGACCTCAGACTCCTCACAATGGGATGATGGAACTCTCATTGCCTCTTCAAAGGAATCTCCACTTCCAGCTTTGGTATAAATAGAAGGGCTCCGACAAGGAGAGGATGATACATATTAGGAATCTTCAGTCGATGTATCATATATTGAACCAATGATCTCAAGGATGCGAGGACGTATCACAACTAAAGGTATAGGATGAATGGGAAGTGTAGGGTCGGTTATGACTTTTTGTTCAGCACGGGCCTTGGCCTCACCCTTTTGTATCTCTCCGAAGATAGTCTCCCTCAGGTGTGGAAATTGGTCAGCTAACTCGTATAGGATCCTGAACATTCAAATAACTTTTATCTCTGACCAAGGTTGACTATTGGATCAAAGGGGGAAACCTAAATAGTTTTAATGGGCTTTTAACAAAAACACTAAGAACGCCAATGGAACTGTTTGTTGGTTAAGATGACCGAAATAGCACCAGCAAGCCTCACACGCACTGAAAAATAAGCCCCAACTCCAAAAGATTACCTCTCTTACTCTCAATCACCTAAAATAACCAACCACAACGCTAGAATACCCCTATATAAACTCAACCACTCGTAAAAAAAAAACTAAAAAACTCATCAAAAAATCAAAATGCATAAATAAAGGAGATCATTGATAGAAAATGGAAGAGAGTGGTAGGGCAAGGTTACCTCAGCAAAAGACGATGAACTTATGAGAAAGGAAAATCCCTACAAGTGTTGGAAGTGTGATGGTTTAAAGAGAGAGAGAGAGAGAGAGAGTGGATAAACTGGAAGTTAAATAAGCCTTAGAAGCGGGAAAGTTGATTTGGATAAGAAAGAGAAAATATGGAAATTTGTGGTTTTTAAACCACTTAATCATTGCGCGCGATTTCCCAAGAGGTCATTATTTGGGAACTAGACACAAGGCAAGCTTGTAGATTCCTTGGCTAACACGCCAAACAACGCATTTGATGAAAGTGTCCAATCAAGGACACTTGAGAGATATTTCTACTTATGATGCTGAAAAGACTACCCCATTCACATCGAGATCCGTTCATGTACCCAAAACAGCCACTAACACTAGGGGGTCTCATCCCTATCAGGGGTCAGCAGAAAGTACCCCTCAGCCTCCCACTCACATTGAATACTAAGGTCTATGGGTGATTGATACACATAAGTGTGGAGTCATCCCTTGACAAGCCCATCATAATTCGACCGACACTACTCAACATTCATCAAACGGATCCATTGATCAACTAACATAATGTGGGGCACCTTCAAAGGTCTAGGCCTTTGATACCTCATCCTCTAAACTTCATAGCCACTCAACATACCTTAGTTTATGGTTACTCTTTGTACATCTCGTCTCGACCTTGTACCGCCCTGTTATGCCAACATAGTATATAGACTTAGCTTCGTCGCTGATCAATTGGAAGATTGCCTCATTCAGTCTTGACTCGGCCAGGACCATCTGAGTCGACATCAATATTTCATATGGTACACGTGACTCATTAATCATTAGTCCATGTAGACCATGCAGTTATAATAGATCTCTACCCCACATATGGGAATATTTTGTCATCGTGAATTGTTCATGTGCTGGGAAGGTGTTAGGCTCTCATTGGACCGCTTGCCTCACTCACAAATGCAGCATGCTTGGAGGGCGCATTGTGCACCCCTAAGACCATATATACCTTGATCTTCTTCAATTGAAAGGATCGAGATATTGAAACCCTAGCTAAAACTCTCCAGAATTGTAATCTAGAGAGAGAAAGCTTGAGTGAATGTATCACTGGCCTTCAGTGCCTTATAGTAATACAAAAATACCATCACCTTGCACAGTGGAGTAGGTTAAGGCTGAACAACTTTACTTCTTATGTCATGTGTCTCTCTCTCACCTCTTTCTCTTACATTTACTTTCTTGCATATATATCACCATTGTTGTATTAGCTAGAGCTTATACTGTACACACAAATTTAAGTGGTGATTTAATATCATCATACCGTCCTACTTAGACAGGGTAGTATAATTAGAATAATAAAATAAATGCATTGGGTGCATACAATAAATGAGAGGTGAGGTGTAATATTATCTGAGTGCGACCAGTAAATCAATTGTGAAAGTAATATACTACGTGTTTTATTGATTTAAAGCATTTTATTACTTGGAAAAATTTTCAAGCATTTTCGAGGTTTGACCCACGGGTAAATCTATTTTTGTGTTCTTTAAAACCCCAGGTGTAGAGCAGCAGCAAGGACAACAATGATAGATCTTTCATACTGTTGCAGTCGCAGTAGATGCTACAAGATTGACTTAGCCGCCCAACTCTTTCTATCTTGATAGGATTCTTTTCATTCCAGTATTTTCCTTTTGGGTGTGTTACCCGTAGTTGGATAGGACTTTACGTTTATATCAGATATATTATTATTTATCAGTCGGATGATTACTTTTAGTGACCGATAGTTTATTCGATTCACATTTATTTATTTATACATGTCGTTCATTCCGTTCATTTAGATGTATGGTTTTATTCATCTATATTTATGTTGCTTGTTGTGACAGTGACGCTGAGAATGAAATCATACTGGATTCCTGATTTATTTTAATAGAGGATTGATCACCCAGTAATATAATAGACTAGGTGTCACAAGTATATCTATCACACTCATTTCTTATAGTTTTCTATGTGGGATAAAATTTCTAAACTAATTTTACCAAAGTAGTTCGTAAGCTAAATGGGTACTTTGAAGGCAATTTTACCATTCATTTTTTACCCTAGTTGATCAAATGAATATACAACATTTTTCACCTTTTGAAAGGGAACATGTGGGTATCTTTACCCGACATTTTTATTTGTTACTCCCATATTAATTAAGGCCCAAAGTTTATCAAAATCCACTTTGGTCAAAATAATTAATTAATTGAACACTAAAGTTGATCATTGCCTACTTTGAGAAGATTGTCATCTTTGTGTGCTGATGAGGGATTTGTTACACCTTTGGATGTGGATTTAGATATGATCCACCGACCTTCATTGATTTTCACTAAGAAAGACGGCTGGCAGTTTGGTATATAATAATAATGGTAATCTTTTCACAAAGCAAGAAGCGATAGGATTGCAAACATTTTCCATAGACAACGCGAAGTTATAAGGGAAATGAATCCGACACATGACTAATTACCAAAAATAACATAAAATATATGGAGTTACTTAAATAGATTAATCTTGTATTAAACGGCTTTAGTAATAGTTTTTCAAATGAGTGAGTTCTAGAGACCTATGGAGGTTCTTAGGGGGTCTTAGGATGGGGTTAATTTAGATAGACCCTCGATGGGATAACTTAGAACAAGTGAAGGTCGTCGAATGATAGATAACACACTAACATTGGGAAATATGTTTTGAAGGTCAATATTGAGGACCTAGAGGGTATAACTGATTCAGTGGGTTGAGGTCAATTTTAAATGCCTAGGGAGATGAGGATGAAAGAATCAGCAAGTTGAGGTAAGTTTTGATAACCTAAGGAGACGAGGATGACCAATTCAGCAGGTTGGGTCGAGGTCAGTTATGAGTACATAAGCAGACGAAGATGACTGATCTAGCGGGTCGAGGATGATTGATTCAACGGGTCGAGGTTAATTCTAAAGTTTTTCTAAGGATGATAAATTCTGAGGACCAAGGTTAATCCTAAGGACTTGAAGTTATGATGATCAATTCTAAGGGCCAACGTCAATTGTGAAGACATAAAGTTGTAGCGACCGATTCTGAGGGCCGAGGTTAATTTTGAGAACCTAAAGTGATGATGACCGATTCTGGGGACCGAGGTCAATTCTGAGAACATAAAATTATAGCGATCAATTATGAGGGCCGAGGTCAATTCTGAAGACCTAAAGTGATCTCGATCAATTCCAAGGGTTGAGGTCAATTTTGAGGACCTAAATTTGTAGCAACCAATTATACGGGTCGAGGTTGATTTTGAGGACCTAAATTTGTACTGACTAATTATACGGGTCGAGGATGACCGATTCAGTGGGTTGAGGTAAATTCCAAGGACCTAGGGTTAAGATGACCAATTTTGAGGGCCGAGGTCAATTATGAGGACCTAAAGTTATAGCGACCAATTCAGCAGGACGAGGTCAATTCTGAGGACCTAAAATGATGACGGCCGATTATGATGGCCGACGTCAATTCTCAGGACCGTAAGTTATGACGTGGGTAGTTTCTCTCTTGAGGGATTTTAAATTATCTTGGGGGGTGCAGATTCACCTGTGGTTCCTGTAAGGATTGTGTTGTTTTGGGACTCCAATAGCGAGGGACTTATCTTTGAGATATCCGGTTGGGGATTATGTTGTCTTGTAACTCCACTAGGGGATGTTTAGGCTAGGGAATAGTGGACTTGGATGCAGACGCATAATTGGTTTTACTTGTGGAACATATTGAGGATATGTTTGTAAGACTAATCCAGCTGGAGATTATGCTGGGGATAAGAGCATAAGATTAATAATATTGGGGATTTTGAGAGTCATGTAAGGGGATTAGTGTTCCAAAAGTGATTTTCTTAATAAAAATGAGGTTCCGTATTTTTTGGGGATTTTTGGGAATTTTCTAGAATTTTTTGATATTTTTTGTATGAAATTTGGAAGGGGTGCCGATAAGCGGTCCTGAGGGGTTCTCAATCGGCAAGGGCATGAACTCCTGAGATTCTTAGGAATAGGGAAAAGACAAATGTCCACCGTCATGGTTAGGGGGCTTCAGAACATTACTTCTTGATGGATTGTTGAATATTTGTTAGGGATGTAGGTGGCCTTCTACCCTTAGAGTCTTCTTTCGAGGGCTGCAAAGGCTACAGGCATGTAGGTGCAGATAAGGAGGTTGTTGGCACATGAGGTGATGTCTGGGTTGATGAGTCTTACGAATGATGTTACATCAATTTCTTGTTCTATCCTTCTGGTATTTTCTTGTAAATTCACTGTTGTGACTAGAAGAGCTGGGCATTAACCATGCTTTATGCTTGATTTGGTGACTTTGCACCTAAAAGGAGAGACTCAAAAAGGTAAAAGGATATGCATTTTTTTATTTGATTATCTTGATTTAATGAATTATTCTATATTCATTTTTCAGTTTTCTAGTTGAGACTGTTTATTTTTATGCAATGATAGAGATAAGTATGGAATGGAAAATGAAAGCCGTAAGGATTGTTATTATGAAAAAGAGTAAAAGTGATTGACTTAGGGAAAAGGTTTTTTTAAGTATGAATTTACTTCTAAGAGAAAATGATTTTCTTAAGAGAATGAATTGAGTAAATAACCCGTGGGTAATTTTTCAAAATAAGGATTTGTCTGAAATTGATTTTGATAAAAGAGGAAATATGGAATGTTCTAAAATATGGGGGTTGCCGATCGACATACCCCCTGACCTGTCTATCGGTATGGGGGTCAAGTCAAATCATCCCTAGGACTTGATTTCACTTTGCTACACTTCAGAGTACTCTAGTGGGGTTGGATTGTACCCGGGTTTCCAGGGCTCTTGTCTTTTGGCAAAGATTTTAAGTATGAAAGGGGGTGTGTGGGATGCATTTTCTCCACCAATACCCACATTATTGTATCTTGCTTTATATTCAAATGGGTCTTCCCATGCATGAAGGATTTTCCTCGTACCTTGATTGTCTATAGAACATGTGCTTGTATAATGTGGACTACGACTCTTTCAACTTGTGTCTAGTTTCTTTGTGGCATAACCGTGCTATAGACTGGAACCTGTTGGTAGAAATGGTACAATTTTGGTATCCTAAAGGTCATACTTTTCTATTCTTCTTAAACGTGTTTTATCCCACTTATGAGGAGTTCTCGGCCATATTGGGGTCATCCCTAGTATGACGACAGCTATGCTTGATTTATCCCATTCTCCCCGACGTCTTGTCGGAGTTGCTTCACATTTCTCCATCGGTGGATAAACCATTATTTACTGGAGGGAACATTTCTTTTTAGGCAGTTATGTATTCAATGTGCTTGAAGGGTTTTGAGGATGCCAACTTTATTGGGGGTTTCACCTTAGGCCATACTAGAAGGCTATTATTGGTGACGGGGGACTTAATTGCGAATCCCCAGGTTGCTGCAATAATAACCTAGATGTCTTTTCACCATAATCCTACGACAGTAGTGCAAGCTTAGACCCTAAATGTCTTGGATGCTTGGAAGGAGGTTCGTTATAACTTCCTTAGGGGGAGCTTGGTAATGCTGTTTATGTGTCTTGCGGGGCAGTTTCTAATATAGGCCCCTATTAAGTACCTTTTGGAAATTGTGCCTAATTTTTTTGTCCTTCCTTACATCAACTTCGGCCCATATGTGGAGAATTGGGTGAACTAGCTTGTAGAGCATGGAACTCGATGTTTTCGTTGGTCAGTGCCGAGGTTGAAGGATTTAATACCTATCTTACAGCTTAGAGATTATCAGTATGTACAGTTGGTGGGCCTTTGAAAGACTTATTTTTATTTCCCCTTGCGGTTCCTGCACCAAGTCGGGTGGGAACAGATCGTGCCCCCTGATATAACAAATTTATTTTTTGTGGAGGATTTGACTGAATCGCTGAGGATGATGCTGGGCTCTTTATGGAAACATCGTTAGCCATCTATCCATCCATCACAGTCCCTGGTAGGGCCCTGACATGTATTTGTGGACTACCAGAAAAGGTTATGGAAGCGAATAATAAAGAAGGTCATGGCAGAGGAGACCGATCAGAGGTGGTTCATTGCTTTTGACACCATGGAAGACGATGTTTTGGTTCTATCCAAGTTTATCTGGGCGTATCACTCCATAGAGCATATATGAAAGGCTAATCCTTAGTGGAAAAATTGGAAGCCTCCAAGGGCTGGTAACAATGATGAAGCAGAGTTGTCCGATAGTGTCTTGTGAAGATTTTGGTATATTTATGAAGCTATGGTGATTTTGGTGTTTTTTTTTTTTTTTTTTGGGGGGGGGGGGGGTTGGGGATAATTTTATGTAGTTTGGATAAGTTTTGTTTATGAATGGTTTGAGTAGTGAATATGGGTGGTTGGTTTGACTCCCTTCCCCGATACTTCGTGTAACAGTTCGATTTTCCTTAATCATAAATAAAAGTTAATTTTGAACATATTTTGTTGTGCCTCTCGATGAGTTTTTCATTTCAATCATCTATATTAATCCCTAAGGCATACATTGGAAAATTTTCAGTAGGGGGTGTGGTGTTTGAAGAAGATAGGGAGGTGAGGGGGGATATTGTACAGTATTATGTAGATTTGTTCAGGGAAGAAGAAGAGTGGAGGCCTTCTCTTGATAGGGTTGAGTTAGAGATCATTTTGGCTACCACGGCGGGAGACATCGAAGCCCTTTTTTCTGAAGAGGAAGTCGTGCAGGCTCTCAAGTCAATGAGTGGGGACAAGGCGCCGGGCCCGGACGATTTCACGATGGCTTTCTTTCAGCATCTTTGGTCTATTTTCAGGGATGATGTGATGACTTTCTTTAGCGAATTCCATGATCGATGTTGTTTTGTGCCGAGGTTGAACGCGACCTTCATCACTTTGATATCTAAGAAGGGGGGCTCGATTGGTAACAAAGATTTTAGACCGATCAGTTTAATTAGGAGTGTTTATAAGCTCCTATCCAAATTATTGTTCGTTCGGCTGAGAAAGGTCATTGACCCATTAATTTCGGAATCCCAAAATGCCTTCGTGGGTGGGAGGCAAATTCTCGATGCTGTTTTGGTGGCTAATGAGTGTGTGGACTCTAGGATTAGAAGTGGTATTCCTGGCATTGTGTGTAAGGTCGATATTGAGAAGGCGTATGAACACGTAAGTTGGAAGTTTCTTCTTTACTTGCTTAGGAGGATGGGCTTCGGGGTTCGGTGGTGCCGTTGGATTCAGAGATGTGTGTCGACAGCTCGGTTCTCGGTTTTGATTAATGGGGTGCCTGAGGGTTTTTTCTCGGGTACTCATGGGCTTAGGCAAGGTGATCCGTTATCCCCCTTTCTTTTCATCCTTGTCATGGAGGCATTTAGTCAGATGATGAGGCGAGTGGTTGCTACGGGGTGGATCTGGGGGTTCAGCATTGGGTCTGGCAGCTCTGGCAGGGTTATGGTTTCGCATCTCTTGTTTGCTGATGATGCGATTATTTTATGCGATGCTGAACGCGGCCAAATGCGTGATCTAAAGATGCTTTTGGTCAGATTTTAGGCAATTTCGGGGTTTCGAATTAATGAGGGGAAGTGTTAGATGACCCCGATTGGGGATGTGGGTGTAGTGGAGGATCTTGCTGGCTTTATTAGTTGTAGAATTGGGGCTTTTCCAAGAACTTATCTTGGTTTGCCCCTTGGTGCCAAGTATAAGTCAAAGGCGATCTGGGACCCGATTTTGGAAAGAATGAGAAGGAAGCTGGCAGGGTGGAAGAACGGGCTTCTTTCGAAAGGGGGGACGCTCACTCTTATTAAAAGTTGTCTGCCTAGTTTGCCTACCTATTACATGTTAATTTTGCCTTTGCCTTCTGTTGTACGGTTAAAAATGGAGAAGCTAATGAGAGATTTCTTGTGGAGAGGCACTGAAGATGCATTCAAGCACAGTCTGGAAGGGTGGGAGGAGGTTTGCAAGCCCATTAAGGAGGGGGGTGTTAGGAACTTGGGCATTTTCAATAGAGCTCTGCTAGGGAAGTGGTTGTGGAGTTTCCCAAGGGAGGGAAATAGATTATGGAGAAGGTTGGTGGGAGCGAGGTGGGGTTCTTCGCACTTGGGGTGGAGGCCGGTTGTGGGGTCTCTAGCCTATGGGGTGTGTTTGTGGAAGCATATTGCGAGGGGGTGGGTGGATTTCTCTAGGAACACTGAGTTTATCTTAGGTAAAGGGGACAAGATTAGATTTTGGAAAGACAAATGGGGTGAGAATAGGTCTATTAAGGAGCTGTTTCCTGGGATCTTTAACCTAGGAGAGAATTTTGATTGCATGGTGGCTGACCATGTGAATGGCAGCGGTGTTAGTGTGACATGGCATCCTCAGCTTAGGAGAAGACTCTGGGATTGGGAGCTTCAGGAGGCTAATTTGTTCTTCGAGTGGTTGGGGTCGGCTACCCTTCCATCGGTTACAGAGGATTTGTTGAGGTGGAAGGGGGGTGGGACGGGCGCTTTCACGGTCCGTGGATTCTATGCTATATTGAGCGACATTGGGTCTCTCGGGCTTCGGTTTCCATGGAAGAAAATTTGGAAGGTTTTGGCATTGCCTAAGGTAAGATTTTTTGTTTGGACGACAGCTAGGCAGGCCATTTTGACGATGGAAGGTTTGCAGAAGAGGAGATATCGCCTGGCTAGTAGGTACTGGTTATGCAAGGAGGATGAAGAGAAGACCAACCATCTGCTTTTGCACTATCGGGTGGCGAGAGGTTTGTGGGACATATTTTTGGCCTTATCTAAGACCGTCTGGGTCATGCCAGCGACGGTAAGTGCGCTTTTGGAGGTATGGAACCCTCCCTTGGGTTGGTTGGGTAATAGACGACTCTGGAGGATTGTTCCTCACTATATCTTTTGGACGGTTTGGAAGGAGGGGAATGCTCGTTATTTTGATGGTATTGAGACGACGCCATCGAGACTTCGTTATCATTTTTTGAGCATCCTTCTTGGTTGGTACAAGGTGAAGTTCTCAGTTACGAATCAAAAATTTCTCGAGTTCGTGGAGGAGCTCCACTCTTCTGTATAATCTGGGTGTTAGTATAATCTTGTTTCCTATGGCTTTTATTTTCTTCTTTAGTACTTGTTCTCTCCCTTAGCGCTTGCTTTTGAATGCAATCATTTATTTATAAAAAACACACGATGTAACATTATGATTTATATCTGATTTTATGATTAACAAAACAGTCTTGATTAACAAAAAGTAGCCTTCAAATAAAACTTTCCTCCCCTCACTATAATTCAGTATCCTACTAATAGCTTCACATGTGGTATATATTTTCCATGTGGCGTATATTTTTATGTTTTTATCTTTTGTTAACAGCTTCACATTCACTGTTTCACGTCTTACAGTTTCGGTAGTTTCTTGGATATTTACAACGATTTATGACTTCAAATTATTCAAGAAAGTGATGGTGAGTGAAAATGACATGAAGTGATAGAGTTGATTATGTTTTAGTCGTTGTGGTGAGTATAGTTCTGAGTTTGTATAGAATTAATTATTTTATTGAGAAGACTTGGTAATTCAAACCTCTTTCCACTTTTAGACGAGCAATTTTCTGTTTATAAGCAGACTTTACTGTTGTAATTTGACTTCCAGTCAAGAATTAATTTGAACTAGTATTGTGTTTGTTTGACAAGTTTTGTATGTAAATGTGATTTTGAGGTCTCCTTCCGCACATTTTCCTGTGAAATTTTTCCTTTTGTACACGTACATTTATTAAATTAGCTAATTATATAATAGAATTTTTTTTCATAATGATTAGTGTTGATGCTTTGGAAAAGTAGCAACCTATAAGGGACACAAATTCTAGCCACGATCGTATTTTCCCATAAAACAGATCAGAGTCTAGTCTGAGACGAAATCCAAATTTTGGTCTCATACATAATCGATAACCTTTCCAATATTGTCTTAGTTTAATGCTGATTTTTTTACTTTAAAATGATTATCGCTAGGAGTCGGTTTGATTAGTAAATATAATATACCGATATTAAATCTATTTTAATAGATTAAAAGGGAAAGTATCATTTAGACAACTCGTTATAACTTGACTTAAACCACAATGATACTACATATTTTGCAGTAAATCGTAGTAAAATCGATTTTTTTTGTTGAACTTCAAAAATATAAAATAACACTAAATTTTGAATTTTTACCATTAGGCCTTCTCTTTACAGCTAACACAACTCAGAATATTATATTTAAAAAAAGAAGAAGGTTACAACACTTTTTTTTTATTCAAAAAAAATGGAGCAAAATAATGTTCACTAGACAAAATGCAAGCTAAAATTCTACAAAATGCTATATCTTTAGAAAACTCAAAATGCAAACTTAAAGTTGAAATACTCAAAGAGTAACCCTTATTTATAGTCTTTAACTCCTATCCATTTTAGTCACTTTTCCGATGCGAAACTCTATTGGTTTTCAAATGCATACAATTATCCTAGTGTTCCATCTCAATGAGAATTCTCTAAAACGGATAATTTTTATTAAATAGAAAATGAAATAATTTTTAACTGAATTTTTTTTATATGTTCTTAAAATATGAGGGTACCCCTAAAAAAATTTCAACTAAAAATGAATTTTTTTGCTATTTAAAAAAAAACAAATCGAAAAAATATAAGTTGAAAACTTTTTATAAACTGATAGTTATTTTACCTATTTTTTTAAAATAGAAAAAAATCATTTGAGCGTATATATTTTTATAAGGGTACGCCCTAAATGTTAAGAGCCTATAAAAAAATCAGCTCAATATTATTGTTTTTAGTATTTTAACAAATTCGTCATTTAATTCGTTCCATGAGTGCTGGTATGTTAAAAACCTAGGTGTTCATTTCAAATCAATTTACCCCAAATTAATCACAACATTTTCACTTTTTCCAAATAATAAACTATAACATTATTGCCTATCATTTTTTCAATGTTACAATACCGTATTTTGGATTTTTGGATGGTAGTTTCGGTATTTAATTTTGATACGGTAATTTCGACAAATCGAGTTTTTAGATGTGTAAACCAAAATCAATCACAAAAAAATTGGTAGTATAATTTCAATTTTCAGTAAGAAAAAAAAAACCATTACTACTTTTTATTTGTTCAAAATGATAAGGTACGAATTTTACTACAATATGAATAACCCTAGTTATCGTTAAATGGGCACCGGCTCAGACCAAGTCCAAGACGAATAAGTTTGGTCACGATTTAAGTAATTGACCGTTTGCTATTTTAGTGTAGTTCATAAACAAAATATGGGTATTAATTGTTTAGAACCGGAAAGGGGCATATCAAATTCGTACAAATGAGTTAGGTACCTTTCAAAACAAATTTAAAAACGAGTGTCAAATTTGAAAATAATAGGGCCAAAAAAAACATTTTCCCAGTGAGTGTAAGGTACTTTATTGAAAAAACAACATTTTCTTTCCTTTGAAAAAATTCAAAATCCAAAAAAAAAATATTTTCTCTTCATGGCCGAAGAACGTCCTTTATGGGATTACTTTGGTCATTTTTCATTGACACGTGACACATGTGAGAGTGATCCCGAGCCGTCTCTTTGTGAGATTTTTCATGGTTTTGGCTCTCTCATGAGTACCCTTGATACTCTTGACCCGTCCTTGCACGCACCTCCTAGTCCATCACCCTCGGTGTCATGTGTCGGCGTGTCGCATCCTTGTGCACCCATTTCCGATCAGTCCCCTCACTACGCACCCAGTGAGTATCAACCAATTGTCCATCATGAAAGCGATCCTTTCGTGTATGATGAAGTTGGCCCCACCCCACACACTTCATATGAGTATTCTCCATATAGTCCCGCTAATAGCGAGTTGTGTCCGCCTCAACCACCACCACCACCCATCACTCCACCACCACCATCATCCACCTCCACTCTCGAAAGCCTCTTGCAAAAGTTCATACTCGAGCAAGAGCGAGCCACTCAAATTCAAACTCAAGCTCTCCAAAGGCTTGAACAAAGGTTAAATGAATTGGAGTGTGCGAGAGATTCGGATATTTCCATGGATCCATCCATCATTGCAACCGAGTGTGACGATGATGTGTCATCTTGTGACACGATTTTTGAGTGTGACCAACCCTACCACCCCGAGAATCTCGAAGTTGAGACCATCCCATGGTCCGGGTACCAAGTTGACAATTGTGCTGACGTACCTTTCATTAGTGATCCTGATCAATTCCCACCATATCCATATGAACCCCACTTTGAGGTTCCCACTCACTTTCCCGTCGAATCCAAAACAATGTCCGAGTCTACACCTATCGAGCCTCACCCTTGTGTTCCCGAGGAACCACTTCATTCTAGGTTAGCTCCGGCTACGAGTGCTCACCATTGTACCGAGATAGCATCAAAGATGGTTCCCGCCTCTCTTGATGTAGATCCTATCCCATCAAATTTGGCTCCCCTTGAGCTGAATATTGATGTTGATTCAACTATCTCCAATCTTAATGCCTCGTTTGACCCACCCATCACATTCACCGATGCTACTCTTATGGAGAAGTTGACAACTCCATCTTTAGAAACCACACTCCCTTGTGAGTATTCCTTTACTCCTCCCAATGAGTGTGTGTCTCCCACTCTTGAGTTGGATCATTTTCCTCCACCATTTATCCCACCTGATTTACCGTTTATCCCACCCGAACCACCCATTATCCTTTCCACCCCACCACCTGGTTTGGATCTTAATTTTACACATTTCCAGTTTCCATCTACATTTTTAGATCCTCACCTAAAACCATCCCCCACCCACGAGAGTATTTATGGTGATACTCTCCACTCCCGTGACACCGAGCTTGTTCCTCCATGCCCGCCACTCTCTTCTGGTGTTGATTTTTCTCAATAGATCCCTGGTGTGTCACGATGTGACCATTATCATCGCCCATTTATAGAATGGTTGTGTCATTTCTATGAGCCCCACCCCATCACTATTTCCACACCATTTCGCCTCCCTCACCAACTTGTGCACCATTCATATAGGGCCCTAGTTGCCCTCACCTTTAAGCTCAACAAGGCCTGTGACCGATACCTTTCCACCCTCACCCTTACCTTAATGCCCACCTGCCCATGGTCCACCGATGCTTTGCATCGTGCGATGCACTTTGCCATACAAGTGCATTGACCCGTTTTATCCTCTATCTAGCAAGACTGACGCTTCAGTCTTGTTTGGGGGTGATTCTCATCACCCTATTTTTCTGCCACCCCGCGCCATCATAGTTCTTATCTTTAGGGTGAGATCCCTTCGGTCTGGCTGAAGACATTAAACTTAGCGCTATCGGGAGGCAGCCCGTTGTTTCTTGTACTAGTCTCATCCTGTTTGGGGGTGGTGTTTCACATCACCCTATGCTTTATCATGTTTATAGACTTGTACACTTTTTTCATATCATTTATTCAGGTTTATTCTTGGCTACATCTTTCCACTTCATTAGCGATTCATTCTAGTAATCTCTTTCCTACCTTATGCTCTCAATTTTAAAAATCATTTCACCTAACATCGAGGACGATGTTCCTTTTTGTTTGGGGGTGGGGAATTTTATCAAAATCGTACCTCTTTTGAAAAATTTTGATTTTTAAACCTGATTTTTAAATTTTCGTGCAGTTTCTTTCATCTCATTCATTTATGTGAATTTTCAATCATCCATCTTTTTATGTCTAGGAATCAAGCTAGAGGATTTATATTTTTCTAATAGCTTATGTAATACGTAACAAGGCATGTTGCACCATGACTTTCTAGACTCAACAAAAATTTGCGCACTTATCACGTCACTACAGTTGAGAGTTGAGGAGTACTACAATTCTAAAGAAAACCTTAAGGATCACTAGTAGAGACTTTAGCCGATGAGATTTGTGCCTTTCACCCTTTTAGAGTGTCTTACGCAATCTCCGAGTCACAAGTTGATTAAATTTTCTTTAGGTCCGCACTTTAATTGTTGTATGATCTCATTATTCTTCATATTTGGCTTGATCACTGAGAACGACATCATTTTCAAGTTGTAAGAAACACGTGTCTTGAAATTTGTCCCGGTCACTAGGTTTTCATCCATACACTACCACTTTTCCATATCACATTTCCATTTACTCACCCATTACATTTCCATATATTTCCCCACACCATCACCTATCACCTCCATTTATATCATTCATCGTCATTTTCAAATAAAAGGGTGTGATTTCAATTGTAAATGTCTTCATTGTTGGTTTCAAAATAGAGAGAAAAATAAAAAAATAAAAAAATAGCAATAATAGAAAATATAGAAAAAAGAAAAAGAAAAAAAAATAAAGACAAAGAAAAGAAAAATCGAAAAAAAAGAGAAAAAAGAGAGAAAAGAAAAGAAAGAGAGTTTGTAGTTAGTAGTTAGTTGTAAAATAAAGACATTTTGAGTCTAAAGTGTATACACTCTTCTATCGCATATTCATCCATTTCACATCGCATATTCATCACTCATTCATATCACCATTATATCCTACATACCACATCCATCATATCACCCATCCTATCCTATCCCTCATCTCATCATTCTCATCCCATTTCATTTCCCCCTCACCCATATACATACATGTTCCCCTAGGTGTTCGGGCAAATGAAAGTCAACGTGGTGAATAACTCGACATTCTCATTATAGTGATTAGCATTCTTTCATGAGATCAATTTTCTTTTCAATTGTTCATTTTTTCTTATGTGTGTGTGAGACGTTTGAACTTGATTACATTTACTCACCTCCTCATACACAAGAGCGATACACTAACCCTAATCTCGAGAGTTTGTTTGAGAGAGTTATATCTAGTGAGATTTTGAAGTTGAAGCGTTGATTTCGACAAGGCAATCTAGGAATTACTCTTATGATACTCGACCCGTTTTGACTGATTCACAGTACACACGTTGAATTCTTAGAAGGATGTGCCTTGAGTATTTACTTAGCTAAAATTTTTACACATTCTAGCTTGTATTTCTGAAATCATTTTCTCATGTGATGGATTGTGCGATTATTCTACGTCTAATAAGAGATTGACTGCCTTTCAATAAATCTTTTCAAATAAGAATTTTGTGGGTATATTCCCTGCAAACCCTCACGAGACACAATTCGTCCTGTAGGGCAATCTATAGGTTTAAAGGCTTGTTGCACATGCTAAATGCAGGCTTAATTGCAGTTGCGGTGTCAAAATCTATATTTCCAGGCAATTTGCAGTTAAATTAGAGCTAATTCCCTCTCCCGTACCCTAACCCGAGCTTAAACCTAGCCCAAACTTACCCCAAGCCTGTGTGTGTTTTGTTTGTGTCATTTTATTATTTTTTAGATTTTTAGTTTGAGTCATTTTTATTTTTAGGATTTATTTTAGATTTATTTAGTATTTTCTAGATTTTATTTTCTATTTTTTTATTTTATTTTATTTTTATTATTATTATTTTATTTTATTTTGATTTTTATTAGTTTTTAGTTTTTAGTCTTATTTTATCGGGATTAGTTTTTTTAGGAATTCACTTATTTTTTAGTTTTATTTGATTTTACATTTATGTAGGATTTTAGTTTTAGTTTTATTAGATTTTATTTTTATTTTTATTTTTAGTTTTATTTTTAATTGAATCTTTATTTTATTATTAGAAGTAGGGTTTTTATTTTGTTTTAGATTTTTATTTTTTAGATTTTTAATTTTATTAGTTTTAATTTAATTTTATTAGTGTTACTTTTAAGATCCAACCTAAACACACACCCCCTAAAACCTACACACTACCAAACACACCCTAACACCTCACTCATCCCCACCTTATTCTCCTGCACCTTCACCACACACAAAAACTCCCAAACCCATCTTCTTCCCCACCACACCAACCATCTCACTCTCTCTCCTCTCTCCTCTCTCTTCCCCCATTAACAAAACACCATAACCACACCACTCCACCACAACCATATTCCCTCAGCAGCCCCCCTACCCGCCGGAACCTACCTACTGAAACCCCCACCGGCGGCCTCCCCCTCTCTCTCTCTTCGCGACCTCCGGCGACCTTCTTTGCTGCCACGCCACCCAACTCCGGCGACCTAACCCGATCGCGACCCGCTGCGTCACCCCCTCTAAAGCCAACCCCAGCAACTGCTGTCGGCGCCTCTCTCGCCCCCTGCCGGCGACCCGCGACCCAAACGGATCTGTTTCGAAATCCCTCCGGCGATGACCACAACTCCAGCCACGCTCCTGGCCCAGCCGTGCTCCCAGCGACGTCAGCACAAACCGGCGGCACCCCTGGCCATTGAGACCCATCTCCCGTCGGTTATACCACTCTGACCAAGATAGACCCATACCCGGCAATATGACAAAACCCATCTCATCTCAAACCCATTTCCCTTTTGCTCCAAACCCTTGCACGATTTTCTTCACCTGCATAAAACACAAACCAAAGCCATACCAAAAATTAAAACAAAACCCCATGTGCCAAATAAAACCCAATTTACCCAAATACCCTCAAATCCCCTTTTTAACCCACTTTCCAAAAATACCCATAAACCATATCAGATTTTTTTATACCCTCATTCTCACACCTCATGTGCACACACACCCCCTCACCCCATGCACATATGCACTCTCAATTACCCAAATTATCCATAGCCCCATGTGTGCCATGCTTCTACTATAAAAGAAGACTCAACACACCATTTGAAAGGGGAGATCATCATTAAATAGGTAGAGAGAATTGTAGAGAGAGAAATTTTAGTTTAGAAATACATTATGATAAATTTCATTTTGTAAATAGTTTTATATTCATTTTTTTAGATATTTGTGAGTGATAATTGTGTGAGGATTAATTTGAGTGAAATTTTTATGTAACATTGTTTGGATCACTCAAGTTGAGGGATGTGAATTTCAACTCATGGATTGAAGATCAATTAAGCATCAAGAGATTGGGGTTTGATTGTTCTTTTCTCATCTCATTTATTTTATGCCTATTGAATATTTGTTTATTATGTTTGATACCATGTTAGGCTAAATCCCCTTTCAAGGGGTGGGGGAAAACCCTTATTTGATGTTATTTTAGTTTAATTAGTTTGATTACTTGAAATTTCCCTTTGAAAGCTAATTTTGATCCCTCACCCTTAGATTTACGCATCGAGAGAGGGTAAATGATTTTCGAGAGAAAATCGAAATTCTAATTATAATACCCATTTTAGATTCGAACTAGAGATAGGGGTTTCTTAAGTGAGGTATTATAACTTGAATTTCAACTCTAAATTTATTTTATAAGAATTACATAAATTTTAATCGATCGATCATAGCGGGTGATTAATTAAAAGGAGTGTAGATCTATTTTTCTAGAGTTGTGGGGTATTAAACTTAACTTTCTAAAAGATTACTATTGTAATTACACTTTCAACGAGAGTTGGTTTGTAATTTTGATATTAATTTGCGAGAATTCAATTAATTAAATTAATTAATTAGAATGACTAAAATTTGTGGTGTAATCCCACTCCTTACTTGTTCTCACAATTATTTACCTCATTTATCTCTTATTTTTAGTTTAGACTTTATTTTTCATTTTAGTAACTTTCTAGTTAGTTGTTTTTATCTCACATTTAGTTTAGTTTAGTTTAAAACCTCATCCGACCCTTTTGTTTTAATATTGAAAAAGCTAAAAAAATTAGAAAAGTGAAAAAGCACAAAAAGAAAGTAAAAAGTGAATTACAATTTTGTTCCATTTGCTTTACAACCTTGAAAGTGGATTGATACCCTTACTTAGCTCTACACTTGAGTTTATTATATTTTGGAGGTATTTGAGGATTTTGACTAACTTGGCTTTCAACAAGGACATATACTCAAAAGTCTAGTTATCAAACAATTAAGGAGCTCAAGGAGCTGAGGCAGTCTTAAGACTTGGTATGTACGACCAAGCTAGCCGTGGTCGAGGAGGACAAAGAGCTTGCCAAGAAGACGAAGAAGATAGAATCTAAGGCTTCCACCCTCAAGGAGAGGTCATATAATGCTGGGTAGCTCGCAACATATGAGGATGATGAAGCTCAGATTGACTACATCACCCGCCTCAACTTTAAGAAGGGTTGGGATATGGCTTTGCTTGCTGTCAAGGTGGATATTGATTCCACCCTCTTTGACGAGCATGAACCTGTCCCCAAGCCATTTGTGGATGAGGTACCCTCTTCTGCTGCCAATGAAGGTGTCCCAGCCGTCACGACCACTGCTTCTGATGATCCCCTTGATCAGGGAATGGTGATTGTTCCATATGAGGGAGGTGCACCTGGGGTTGCCATAGATAAGGGGAAGCAACTAGCCTCCTCAGAACAGACTGAGGTCACCAACTAGTCTTAATAGAGACCTTTTTATTTTTATTGTATTTTTATTTCTTCTTGCTGATGTACTCGAACTATTTTTTTTTTAATGAAATGAAGTTATGTTCTTCTCCATGCATTGATTTATTTATTCTCGATGCTCGTATGATTTGTAGTTTATCGATGTTGAGGAATATATTCCTGCTACATCTCAACTAGGAAAAATTCTTAGTCCCGATGTGAGCAACCGAGTTTATCGTGCCTTTGTAAAAATCTGCAAATCTCTTAGATCGAGGAATCAAGACTATAAGGACCAGTTATAGATCGTTGCCAAGATGAAAGATATGCTTCAAGAGATGGATGAGGTCAGCGATTCTGTTCAAGAAGAAGTGGATGCTCTAGAGGCTAAGCTTCTGGATGCTTCCGAGGTTAATCAAGTTAGAGAGGTCCTTCAACAATAGAATGATGCTCTAAGGAGGGAAGTCTCTCAACTTAGGGAAAATGCTCTAAGCATTGACCCTCGATTTTTATGTGGTTCTTCTTCATCGATTGGGCCATGAGCTGGTACTGATGATAGTGGTTCAACTAGGGAAATTATCGAAGTGCGAGGTGACATTTGCAGGGCGTACGTGATAGTCGATGGTCTCCAAAGAGATGTCACTTTACTGAGGCACCTGTTCAATAAAGGTCCTTGATATACCAATATACACCCTCGGCCAGGCTGAGGGTGTCCTCACCTCAGATGAGGGCTCAAGTCGAGGATAAGGGTCTAACTTTACCACAGTTCCATTGAAGGAAAGGTCGTCCGTTCCGACCCCCATCCTAGAGCAGATGACCCTACAAAGGGCCGACCCCTCATCCCGGAATGGATGACCTGAAGATAGGCCGACCCAAGAGCATTTGTTAGACGAACCTACAATGGGTTGACCCTTCATTACGGGTCGGACGACCCTATGAGGGGATGATAGTACGAGGCCTACATCAAGCAGCCAAGACCTAGTGACATCATGAAACTTAGCCTCGGCCTAACATCATGAGCGGAGCGTGACATCACCATGGAGCGTGATTTGAGGGATGTGTGGCATAGTGCGCATGGGACTCATATAGCACGTGGACCAGATCATTATAATGACATTATCCCCTTACCTAAGGGAACATTATGTCATCATTACCACAAGTGGCACAACCAGGTGTCATCAGGAGATTGGCTAGATCATCATTCACATGCGCAATTCATGCTTGGGGGTACAGTACTCCCCCCAAGCCCTATATATACTTGTCACCTTCAACCTTACAAAGGATCGAGAATTGTAACCCTAGATAAAACTCTTCTTGTACAAAGTAGAGAGGGAGTGAGCTTATGAGCATTGTATCCAAGGCCATTAGTGCCCATATTTAGTGGATCACACACTTACAATGGATGTAGGCCTGATTGGATGAACCACTATACATCATTGTCTTCATTCCTCTTATACTCATCCCCTTGTTTATACTTATACACATGCATAACTCTATCACTTCCATTGTTATTACTGTTTAAGCTCATTATCTCTTATTTGGTGGTGCTGAATCTTAGCATCATCAGTTTGGTATCGTCTATGGGAACGAGAAGCTATCTTCCCTTATACAGCTTGACCTTACCGGAAACTCTAGTGGTGAACCAGTTCTCCCCCTCCGTGTGGAGCTATTTCACCATTGCAAGAGACCCATTAGGGTTCTCAAGCTCTTTTGATCATCATAGCTCAAACATATGGCTCCAGAGTTACCACCACCATGTCCTCCACCAGCTAATGGAGTAGGAACTTCTTCCAGTCAAATACCACCTCAGTCTGAGATGACAGATGTGGTTGCTGCCCTGAAGTCCTTAGCAGCGAGTTAGTAAATTATGCAGGAGCAATTTGCATCTCTAAACTAAAACATACTAAGACCACCAGGAGTCTCGTCGAAGATGATTACTCCGGCAGCATCCCCAGGGCAGCATGAGGCCAGGGGACCACCCCAGGCACCAGATAAAGACTTTCCACCTCCACAACGGAGGAGGGATGTTGTTGACCCCCGGCGTCTATGCTTAGAGAGGTAAGGAAACCCTTGCCCAGAAGATAGATATGATTATCTGGAGGTGGAAGAGGCCCCCATAGAGTGCTGGGAACTGTATGAGGTTTCCAGCAATACTGTGCGACCTATCCAGGAAAGCAGAGGGAAGTGTGGAAGGCAAAATCCTGATGATCGCCCGAGAGGCTCTACTTTCTATCGTTTAAGCAAGGCGTCAACCTTTGAGAGGTTGAGCCTAGTAAATGACTTGTGAGAAAAATTATCCCGATCGAGAAGTATTACGAGGTCCAGAAGGGAGGCAGTAGATGGCTGACCCCATGGGGGCCATCCACATGGACGGGACGAAGGTCAGCGGGAAGTGAACATCCGACACATACTTGCCACAACAGAACCCTCAGTTCACCCCAAAGAGGTGGCAGGGGATAACATCGATCAAGCTGACCCTATGAGGCCACTCGATCCAAAGGCTGGAGGATAAAATTGGCAATATCCTAAAAAGCCGGGACCCTCTTCAGAGGGGGTACTCCATAGGCTCACCCTTTGTAGCGAGGATAGTCAACTTCCCAATGCTATCCAAGTTTAAGACACTTGTGGTCACCCCAAGGTATGACGGGAGTACTAACCATGTCCACCATATTGAGATGTACCAATTAGTGGCAGATATATACTCTATCTCAGATAAGATGAAGTTTCGTGCCTTCTCTGATACTCTGAATGGGGCCGCACATGTCTGGTATATGTCTCTTCCAAAGAACTCCATTGAAATCTTTAAGCAGTTAGCAGACCGGTTTATCCATAACTTTTTCTTCGGAGTGAGTCCACAGAAGAAGACTACACACCTACTCTATGTTAAGCAGGGGAAGAACGAGAGCCTAAGAGACTACATAGCCATATTTAACAAAGAAAAGTTAGAGTTTGAAGATTACGAGAAGATTATAGCCATGACATCCCTCATTGGAGGACTCCAGAAGGAGAAGATATTATGGAAGCTTGCTGAAGACCTACCGAAGATGATGGCTAAATTCCTGGCAACAACGGGAAAGATGATGAACACCGAAGAGGCAATGGCCATAAAATACGAAGATGAAAAAGGAGGCATTAGTGGGGGTAAGTACCATAAAAAGAATAAGGAGGGGAAGAAGAGGCTAGTAGATGATAAGTTCGCTGATTAGACCCCTCTGGCAGTCAGTTACGAACACATTCTGAATGAGATAAATAGTGTCCGGTCCTTGAAATGTCCTAAGAAGTTAAGGTCACCTCCTCACAAGAGGAACAAAAACCTGTGGTGTGAATTCCACCAAGACCATGGCCACGTGACCGAAAAGTGTTTTGCTCTGAAAGATTAAATTGAAAAAATGTTAAAAGAAAGGAAGTTAAGGAAATACGTTGACAAAGGTGCATTCAAGAGGGGTCAAGGGGATGACCCCAGAAATAAGAGAGGTGATTCATGCAGAGAAGATCCTCCAAACAGAAGGGATGACCCTTCGGATGATGAGGACGACCCTGACCTCCAACCGAGAGACGACCACGACCCTATAAAAAGACTTAATATGGTCTCGTTCGGTGTTGGGATGATCTTCGAGAGACTAGTAGGAGGAGGATTCGAGGTTGCCGACAGGAAGGCCCATGTAGCTAAAGCCAGTGCAGTAACAAAAGCTGTACACTCGACCTCTATTGAAGAAAATTCGAAAAAAAGGAAGAAAGTTGATATGGATACTCTGATAGTGGGTTTCTCAAGAATGGACTTCAAAGGCCTCTTAGCCCCGCATGACGACCCTCTATCATCACCACCAAGTTACACGGATGTGAGGCACCGAGGATCTTAGTGGATGGGGGTAGTTCTACAGATGTGATGTTCTAGTCGTGCTTTAAAGCCTTAGGACTCAGCCGTGCCATGATCGTCCTATACCATCACCCCTTGATTGGTTTTCGTGGGTAAAAAGTTCGCCCCCTAGGAGTATATGAGGCTGATATTCGAATGGGGGATGAGTGGACGAGATGGCTTACCAAGAAGGTCAACTTTTTCATGATGGATGAATAAGTCTTCTCAGCCTATAACATTATACTCGGACGAGTGGCCCTCAAAGAACTTGAGGTCGTGCCTTCCGCGGTTCATCAAATGGTAAAATTCCCGACCCCTTACGGGGTAGGGGAAGTTCAGGGAGACCAGACGAAGATAAGGGAATCTTACTTCAACTTCGTCGAAGAAAGAGAGGCGCACAAGAAAGCAACAACCACTTACAATATTGATACCCTCGACCCCAGGGATGAGATAAAACTGAATAAAGGAGAAGCCACGGAAGAGGCAAAATTCATCATCCTCAATGAGGATGAGCCAGAAAAAACCATCCAAATTAGCAAAGATCTGAAGACAAAAATAAAAGAAGATCTCATTAAGTTGCTAAGGAGGAGACAGAGCGTCTTTGCATGGAGTCATGCAGACATGTCGGGGATTAACCCCGAAATCATGTGTCACAAGCTCAACGTGGTAGTGGATGTAAAGCCAGTGAAGCAGAAGCGAAGGATTTATTCTCGAGATAAGTATGAGGTCATAAGGGATGAGGTTAAGAAGTTTGAAGAGGCCGAGTTGATCAAGGAGGTCGTTTATCCCGAATGGATATCCAACGTAGTCATAGTACCTAAAGCCAATGAGAAATGGAGAATGTGTGTAGACTTCATCGAACTCAATAAATATTATCCAAAAGATAATTTCCCTCTCCCTCGCATTGATCAGATGGTAGATGCTACCGCAGGCCATGAGTTAATGAGTTTCATGGATGTCTATTCAGGCTATAATTAGATCTTCATGATCCCTAATGACTCAGAAAAAACTTCTTTCATTATCGACAAGGGGACATACTGTTATAAGGTCATACCCTTTGGTCTTAAGAATGCAGGGGCAATGTATCAGCGCCTTGTGAATAGAATGTTCGAAGACCAAATCGTGAAATCTATGGAGGTCTATGTTGATGACATGTTGACCAAGAGTTTGAAGGTAGAGGATCATGTGGTCGACCTCAAGAGGACCTTTAACACAATTGACAAGTACCGGATGAAGCTCAACCTAGCCAAGTGCATTTTTGAGGTTGGAGCAGGGAAGTTCTTGGAGTTGATCTTCAATCAAAGAGGCATTAAGGCCAATCCTGAGAAGATAGAAGCCCTCTTAGAAATGAAGACCCCCAGGACCATTAAATACGTTCAGAGGATCACAGGGAGAGTGGCTGCTTTGAATAGGTTCGTATCCAGAGCCACAAACAAGTGTCTACCGTTCTTCAAAATTCTCAGAAAGGCCTTCTAATGGAATGAAGAGTGTGACCAGGCTTTTAAAGAACTAAAGTCATACCTAGGGTCTCCCTTTCTGTTGTCACGACTAGTGTAGGGCGAAAGATTATACATGTACCTAGCCATCTCAGAATCATCCATCAGCGCAGCCATTGTGAGAGAAGAAGATGGGGTGCAGAAGCCTGTGCATTTCAATAGTAAGGTACTCTAGGTGGCGGAGAAAAGATACCCAAGGATGGAGAAGTTAGCCTATGCCTTGGTCCATGCATCAAGAAAGATGAAGCCGTACTTCCAGTCCTATACAACGGTCGTCCTCACTGACTCTCCTCTTAGGTAGGTCTTGCACAAGCCAAAAAAATCGGGGAAGCTAATGGCCTGGGCTATAGAACTGGGAGAGTTTGACATTGTGTATCAACCGAGGGTGGCCATTAAGGGGAAAGCATTAGAAGATTTCGTGGCTAAATTTACTTGGGAAGATGATGAGGCTGAATACGAGAACCATGAGATGACAAATACTCAGGAAGGCAGAGTTATTGGCCCGTCCACAAATAAGGCTGAGACAAGCATCGCTAGAGAAAAAATTGCTAAAAACTAGGAGGGGAGATATCTCTTTAGATAATGATTCCTCATCGAGGGAATTTTTTTTTTAGGAACACGCCATGTGGAATCTCTTCGTCGACGGGTCCTCTTGCGAGAGCGAAAGTGGAGCTGGGTTAATAGTATCAGCACCTGATGGCACAGACGTTGAGTACGCCCTAAGGTTCAACTTTAAAGCCTCCAACAACGTATCTGAGTATGAGGCCCTGATAGAAGGCCTCTTATTGGCTAGATGTCTTAGTGTTGGCCAAATCTTGGTCTACAGTGATTCAAGACTGGTGGTGAATCAGATACTGGGAGCATACGAGGCCAAAGATGAGAGAATGGCAAAATATATTGAAAGAGTAAAATCACTATTAACGGGCTTCAGAGAAGTAAAGTTAAAGAAGATACCTAGGATGGATAATGGTCGAGCCGATGCACTTGCTAGGCTATCCTCAACGACTAGGACAGATATCAGGAGGACAGTCCTAGTGGAAATCTTACTTCGACCAATGATTAAAGATGCAGAAGTAACACTTAGCACTTGCTTAAATATTAGCAGGGAAGCTTCATGTATGGACCCTCTGATCAGATACATTAAAGAGGGGGAGGTGCCAGAAGCAAAATAAGAAAGGAAGAAGCTCAGATACAGAGCTGTGAAGTTCACCGTCATCGGTGACACCTTGTACAAAAGGGATTCTTGCTCCCTTTACTCAGATGTGTGCACCCGATTGAAGTCCCACACATCTTACAAGATGTGCACGAGGGGTTTTGTTCGAGCTATATTTGGGGCAGGTCGTTAGCAAAGAGGATAGTTACCCAAGGATACTGGTGGCCGAAATTTGGGAAGGATGTTATGGCATACGTTAAAAAGTGCGATAAATGTCAGAGGTTTGCTACCGTCCCTCATCAGCCCCATTATCCTCTTACCTCCATCACGTCCATATGGCCATTCGCAGTATGGGGAATTTATTTGGTAGGACCCTTGCCCAGGGCTGTCAATAACTATTGGTACTTGATCATAGCAATTGACTATTTCTCAAAGTGGGTGGAAGCGGAGCCGATGGTCACGATTACCGAGCAGAAGACCTTCCAATTCATTTGGAAAAACATTATATGTAGATATGGTCTCCCCAATACCCTAATCTCAGATAACGGGACTCAATTCAAGAATGTATCCTTGGAGAAATACTGCGAAAGAGTGGGGGTCAAACAGTTCTTCTCTACCCCGGGACGACCTTAGGCTAATGGGAAAACTGAAGTTACAAACAGAAAAATCCTAAAAGGGGTCAAGAAAAAACTCGAGGAGGAAAAAGGAAGATGGGTTGATGAATTATATGCCGTACTATGGGCCCACAGGACGACGACAAAGACTCCTACTGGGGAAACCCCGTTCATGCTGGCATATGGCTCAGAAGCCGTCATCCCCACCGAGATTGGGTTTCCTACTCACAGAGTCCAAATGTATGACCCCCAGAGAGATATGGAAGAAATGAGACTTGATTTAGACTTGATTGAGGAGAGAAGAGAAGACACTGAGATAATACAAGCAGCCTATCACCAGAGGACTACCGAGTTTTATAACCAAAGGGTGAAGCAAAGGCCAATCATTGTGGGGGACCTAGTCCTCAAAAAGACATGGTAGAAACCTAACAAGCTCCACCCAAATTGGCATGGCCCATATAGGGTCATTGATGAAGTTGTCTCTCGAACCTATAGACTAGAGAACCTTGAAGGGGAACCCTTCTCCAACCCCTGGAATGCAGATCATTTGAAGAAATACTATCAATAATGTTGTAATGTCCTATCGGACCACAGTTGTAATGAATGTGTTACTGTAATAGAACACTTGATGTTAATGAGAGTATTATATTGACCCCTCATCTTATGTTTGTTAATTTTGGTATGATTGGGGTAACTCTTACTAAATCCCCTCGGCTAGGATGAGGATGAATGGTAGGGACGACGCTCCTTTCACTCTCAAGAAAGACGAGGGGGGGATATATATTAAACACCATTAATTTGTTGGAAACCACCCTCAGCTAAGATGAGGGAGAATGGTAGGGGCGACCCTCCATTCACTCTCAAGAAAGAGTAGGGGGAATTTATTTGAAAGAAAACCATTAGTTTGGTCGATAGCTACCCTCGGCTAAGATGAGGGTGAATGGTAGGGACGACCCTCCATTCACTCTAAATAAAGACGAGGGGGGACTTGTAATTAAAATAAAACATCATTAATTTGGTGGATAACCACCCTCGGCTAAGATGAGGGTGAATGGTAGGGACGACCCTCCATTCACTCTCAAGAAAGACGAGGGGGACATATATTTTAAAACCATTAATTTGGTGGAAATCACCCTCGGCTAAGATGGGGTTGAATGGTAGGGACGAACCTCCATTCACTCTCCAGAAATACGAGGGGGGACATATATTTTAACACCATTAATTTGGTGGAAGACACCCTCAGCTAAGATGAGGGTGAATGGAGAAGGGTTCCCCTTCAAGGTTCTCAAAAAAGACAAGGGGGACTTAAAATTGAAAAATATCATTAATTTGGTGGATAACCCCCCTCGACTAACATGAGGGTGAATGGTAGGGACGACCCTCCATCCACTCTCAATAAAGACGAGGGGGGACATATATTTTATTACCATTAATTTAGTGAAAACCACCCTCGGGTAAGATGAGGGTGAATGGTAGGGATGACCCTTCATTCACTCTCAAGAAAGACGAGGGGGGACATATATTTTTAAACCATTAATTTGATGGGTATCAACCCTTGGCTATGATGAGGGTGAATGGTGGAGACGACCCCCCATTCACTCTCAAGAAAGGCGAGGGAAGACTTGGAAGATGGTTAAGACAAATATCATAACCAAGATAAATCATAAAAGAGGCAAATGTAGAAGGAAAGAAGAGAGTAATTCCACTATAAAAATAAGTGTTACAATATTTGTCCAAAAGAAAATAAAGTACAAAAAATTTACACACAGAGGGTATGGGCTACAGACGACCACCCTATTGAGCAACATCAGAAGGCACGACTTCAACATCAATAAGAGTCGTCTCTTCTATGACCAAGATAGGAGGTCGACCCTCAGATGTGCTGGTACCCTCGACATGCACTTGGGACTCTACATGGGCTAGAGCCTCGACGATAAGGGGGTCGTCCAACTCCACTGCTTCCAGAGAGGGGCGGACAGAAGACACGGCATCAGCAAACTTCAAGATAACCCACCAACAGGCCGTTTTGATTCCCCTCTCCAAGTATTCAAGACTGAAGCCTTGAAACTCGTCTGAGATTTTATAAACCTCCATTGCATCGACCTCGGCCTTCTCCAATGCCTCAACGAGTTCAGTCTTGAATTGGACCACGTGATTGATCAAGGCCTCTTCCTTTTCTTTGATGAGGTTGTCCTTCACCCTCAGGTTGGACTCATGCTGCCTCACCAGCTCATCCAGGACCTTTGTATGCTCGGTCCTTGCACTCTCCATCTCAGCCCTGGAAGTCTCCAGCTTGGTCTTTAAGTAGGCCTCATGTTGAATAGCTCTCTCGGCCTCATGAAACTTCTACTGGATTGTAACCATCCACTTGGTGGCAGATGTGAAGGCGCAGACAAACTGTACAAAGACAAGCTCATATTAAAAGGTGGAGGGAATAGTTTACAAAATATTTGTGAATCAAAAGATGAGTTGAAGGAAATACTTGAGCCAGAGTATGGAGACTGTAGTCATAAACCTTATCCGGGGTCATGTTTGAAAGGAATTCATAATTTGTGGCTGAGGGTGCCCAAGTAAAAACAATGAGGAAAAAGAAAAGAAATAAAACTGGAGCAAAAATCAACTCACATAATTTAGTTAGGGGGCCGACCCTCAAACCAGCTTCTTTAAGGAAACGAGGGGTCATAAAATCTTCAAATTTGGCAAATTCACTCTCTTTCCCTTGTTCCCTCAGATAGTCAACAATGTCCCTCTCATCCAAGCTGAGTCCATGGTCTGATCGTGCTTTCATTGAAGGGTTGGACCATGACCTTGGAACCCTTGGACTGTCTTGTAAAGGCTCTACCCCGACGAGGAATTCCCAATCCCCAAAGACAAAGAAAAACCTCTTATTCCAATCATGGTTTGAAGTCTATGCCACATGAAGAAGTTTTTTATCGGACTTCCTCACCCCTAGACGAAAATACCCAGGTTACTTGGATGAGGAAGTGATATTATAGCAAGCTATGAATAAATCAGTCGAGGGCTTGTCGATGAAAGTGTTCTTCCAAAGGGAGACATAACCGAGGATGGTCCTCCAGGAGTTTGTAGGAAGTTGGGAAGGATCAACCCCAAGGGCAGAAAGAATATCGTCTACTGTAGGGTGTAGAGGAAACCTAACACCTGCCCTGAGCATCTACTCATAAACATCAACTTCCCCCTCATTCCCCTGAAAGACCCTCTCATCTGCATATGGAATCCTCATAGTTATATTGGGTTGTACAATAAATATGTGCCTCCACAGTAAGAGGTCATGATCCCTAACAGATGAGATGTAGGCCGAGGCACTAGAGGTATCAACTTGATCAACATCTAAATTCTCACTATCGTCCTCATACCCCTTATCCCCAGATCTCTCAACCTCGTCGCATATCGGTGGGCCATATGGAAAGGTCACCTGGAAGGCAAGAGGGGACAGGGTTGTCACAGGGATAGCCTCTGAATGAACCGTATCCTCGGGCTATCGGTTTGGGCTAGGTGTTGATCTCTCTCCTTTACCAGAAGGTCCATCACCCATTGGAGATGATGCTCTCTCGTTCATTTCTCCCTCGCGTGTCTGACACTCGGTTGGATGATAGGAAGACCCACATGACTCAGATAGTATTATTATGGATAAAGAAATGGGGAATATAGGTCGTACCTAATTAGGGTTGGCCCCTCGTCTTCGCTCGTACTCCTCCTCTATTCGCCTTATCTCAGTAAAGAATTTCTCCTTCAAGGTTGGGAATTCCTCGGCTAAACCATAAAGTCTTTTCAGCATTAAGGGTAAGACCCTACACTTAAGCAATTTGTTCAGACTAACTACAAACAAGTGTATAATTTGACCAAGTTAACTTTTGGATTAAAACTAAAAGAATGAAAGATTTTCATTTATGAACACCCAAGAATAAGAAGAACACAAGAAAACCACCGAAAAACCTAAGAAAATCACAGGTAGGCACTAAACCACCACTGAAAGGTGGGGGAAGAACCCTAAGGAGCTTAAAACCTAATGTTCAGTCCTATAACCGCCACAGCAGGGCGAAATTTCACGCCAAAAAAGTAAAGCAACAATACAAGCTAGAATGGAAGATAAAAAGGAAACTTAGGGCAAAGAAAATACCTGAGGATGAAGACAAAGCTTTAAATACTGAAGAAAGGGATGAAATGGCAGAAATAGCGTTGGAACTGCTAAAGGAACTAGAGAGAGGGAGCTTACGCGTGAAGAAAAAGAAGGAAAGGAATGGTTATTTAAAAAATCATTTAAATACTTTGTTATTAGTGGGCCCATTAATCAAGGCAATGCACAGCCCATGAGGAGAGGCGTCATTAGGGCACAATCCCAAGAGTGGTGTGCAACCGTCACACCTGGGAAACATAAACGATGATGGATATCTGAGAAGATGTTAATTAACTGGACAAATGTCACTCATCAACCTAACCACTCAGTTAACACTTAAAAGGCAGTATTATCTCTCAGCCATATCAACAACATCGATGACTAAGGGCTGGGGGTGATTGAACGAGGGCTAGATCATCAGGGGATTGGCTAGATCATCATTCACATGCGCAATGCATGCTCGGGGGGTACACTACCCCCCCCCCCCCCCAAGCCCTATATATACTTTTCATCTTCAACCTTACAAAGGATCAAGAATTGTAACCGTAGATAAAAATCTGCTTGTACACAGTAGAGAGGGAGTGAGCTTATGAGCATTGTATCCAAGGCTATTAGTGCCCATATTTAGTGGATCACACACTCACAGTGGATGTAGGCCTGATTGGTTAAACCATTATGCATCATTTTCTTCATTCCTCTTATACTCATCCCCTTATATATACTTATACCCATGCATAACTCTATCGCTGATATTATTATTACTGTTTGAGCTCATCATCGCTTATCTGGTGGTGCTGAATCTTAGCATCATCAGTCCTCGGCAGGTGTGGGCTGATGGATACGACCAGAGTTAGATTGATGCTCCAACGAAGTTGAAGGAGGTTGAGGATTTAGCTTTTATGAGAGAGTGGTTGAGTGCCCTCAGGGAGTTACAAGTTCCTAGGAACTCTGTTTTATGGTATCAGCATGATATCTCTCCTTCAAATTTGATGCCGAACCCATTCAGAAGGGATAATTAATGGGTTCCCATATATGCAATCCTAAGATAGCTCATGGAACCAAATTCAGACGAAGTCGAGGAGGAATTAGCTCCTCGCCCAGATGATGGCTGAAGAGCATGAGTGGCTGACTACCTTGCTCAGCGACCTAGTTCTCATGAGGATTTGAATTACTCAGCATATGTAACTCTTTGTATATGTAATGAAGTAATAAAATAGTTATATTTTGGGAGATTTGCCAACTAAACATGTGTTGTGTTATTTTTTACTTCATTGATCTCTTGTTAAGAGTTCTTGGGCTCTTCCAGCTGACTAGATTTGATTTAGGCATAGTTAGTTATTGAGTGAGTATCCCCCCAGTCCTATATACTTTATGTACTATTCTACCTTACTTTACCTTTTAGGTTGTGTCGTCACACTTCCTTAGGCCTAAGTGAGGCAATGGCGAGGATACGCCTAGTGTTGGATGTTCTATCCGAGCAGGATTTTTGTGCCAAACAATGTTGGCGACCAACCTAGGTTGGCCATGTTGCCTAAGGGTCCCTTGTAGGGCTTTATATATTACCAGGGGAAAGCTAGGAGGTCATTCGTGTTCGTTGACGAATGCTTGAGGAGGGTCATTGTACATTGACCATGCTTTAATAAGTTTCTCGTGATCTTAGTTTTGCATGTTAGGAGGGGAGCCTGTAACTTGGAGAGGGTGCATGAATTATAATGTAGTTGAGAAAAATCAACACTCCATAAAATTCTACTGCTAAACAAATTTCATTAATCATAAATGAATTAAAAATTCAACACTGAGTTTAAAAAGAAAAAAGAAAACTAGAAGTAGAATTTCTTCAAATTTGCTGCATTCCAAGCTCTAGGTATCTCCCTTCCCTTTAGTGTTTCTAAGTGATAGGCTCCCTGTAGGTCATCTTTTATCACCTTAAATGTCACCTCCTAGTTAGGTCCTAGCTTGACATCTGATGGCTTTACAGCGTTGCCAAAAATTTTCCTCAGGATGTAGTCCCCAACCTAGAATGCTCTTGGATTAACCTTTTTGTTGTGGTTATTTACTAGTTGTTACTGGTAGGTTGCTAGTTTCACTAGAGCCAACTCCCTTCATTCTTCAGCTAGGTCAAGTTCAGAGAGCAATGTTGCATCATTCTAGCCTTGGTCGACTAGAGTGGAACTCATGGTAGGGATGCCAACTTCCCTAGGGATAATTGCTTAGTGTGAATGGTGTCTCTCCAGTTTCTCATCGTGGGGTGGTGGAGTAAGCCCATAGGATGTGGGGTAGTTTGTTTACCCATGCACCCTTAGCTCGCTCCAAATGTTTTTTCAATTCGTCAATCATTGTTTTATTGGAGGCTTCAGCCTGTCCGTTGCTCTGAGAGTATGCCATAATGCTGAAGTAGTGCCTGATCTCGTGGTCACTGCATAAACCCTGGAAGAGGCCACTCTCAAACTGGTTTTCGTTGTTAGTGATGATGGTCTTGGGAATCCCAAACTGAGTAATGATGTTCCTTTATAGGAATCTTATCATGTCCACGTCTTTAATGTTTTCCACTGGCTCTACCTCTATCCATTTGGTGAAGTAGTATGTTGCGACCAACAAATATTTGCGATTACTGGCTACAGTAGGTAGATGACCCATGATGTCCATACCACATTGGGCAAAAGGCCATGGGATAGTAAGTGACTTCAGGTCGCTAGATTGCTGGTGAACCATAGGTGCGTGAAGTTGGCACTCTTTGCATTTGTGAATATATATTCCAGCGTCTTTATGCATGTACAACCACCAATAACCTTCTTTCATTGCTCAAAATGCTAGCGACCTGCCCCTAATGTGACTCCCACAGATGCCCTCATGTAGTTCATGCATGAATTTCTTGACGTCCTTTGGATGAATGCATTAGAGGTAAGGACCAGTGAAAGATCTCTTATACATCTTTCCCTCAGAAGATAAGTGAAAGCGAGCAGCTTTGACTCTTATCTGATGAGCCGTCTTCTTATGATCTGTTAGCGCACCATCCTTAAAATAATCCCTTAAGGGATCCATCCAACTCAGGGATGTCTCAATCTGGAGAACATGCCCCACACACGATAGGTCATTGATCTGGTTGATACTTGGCTAGGCAAGGAAATCAATCGGAATTATTCTCTTTAAGTCAAAATTGATCGCTGAGCTTAAGGTTGCTAGGGCGTCTGCATGGTTGTTCGGTCCTCTGGAAAATTGTTGGATGCTAACTTGTTCAAAGTTGGCCATCAATTCTTTTTCCATGGAAAGGGAGGATGCCATCCTCTCATCTTTAGCATTGAAATCTCCACTTATCTGGTTGGAGACCAACTGTGAGTTACCGAACACTTGGAGTTACTTTGCTCCAAGTGCTCACGATTTTTTTAGGCCTATGATCAGTGCTTCATATTCTGCTTCGTTGTTGGAGGCTTCAAATCTAAGCCTGTTTCCTTACTCGAGTATTGCATCTTCAGGGGTAATCAACACGATGCCTACTCCTGCCCCTTTGGAATCAGAGGTGCCATCAATGAATAGTCTCCAGACGCCTGACGCTGGGGGAACTGAATTTTGATGAATAGTTTGGGGTTGTTCGCAAGGGTGTTCTCCTATAAAATCAAGAATGAAATCAGTGAGGACCTGCCCTTTGATGGCATTCCTTGGCTGGAAGTGAATGTCAAATTACCCCAGCTCAACCGACCACTTTGATAGTCTTCCAGAAAGGTCTGCTTTTCTCAGGACTGCTTTAAGAGGGTGAGATATAAGTACGATGATGGAGTGGGCTTCAAAGTAGTGTTTTAATTTTCTTTAGGCTACCACTATCACACAGGCAAGTTTCTATAGTGGTAGGTATCGTTGTTCGACGTCCAAAAGAGTCTTTATCGCGTAATAGACTGGGTGTTGGATCCCCGTTTTCTTACATACCAGTGCAGAACTTATAGCATGACTAGATACTGCTAGGTAAAGGTATAAAGAGTTATTCTCTTGAGGGAATACAAGCAAGGGAGGTTTGATGAGATAAGATTTGACCCCCTCTAATGCCCTCGGTCAATCATCGTTCCACTCCACTTCTTTGTTCTTCTTTAATAATTGAAAGAACGACTGACACCTTTCAAATGACTTTGAGATGAACCAATTTAGGGTGGCGAGCATCCCCATGAGCTTCTGCACGTCTCTTATCGTACGGGGAGGGGGTTGCAACCTGGTAATGGAATCAGTTTGGGCTGGGTTAGCTTGGATACCTCTCTTGTTGACTAAGTACCCAAGGAATTTTCTTGACTGGACACCGAAGGAACGCTTTCTCGCATTGATCTTCATTCGGTACTTCCTGAGGATTTCAAAGGTCCTTGATAGGTCAGAGAGGTGGTCATCCTTGAGCTTTCTATTGGCGAGCATGTCATTGATGTACATCTCTATAGTGCTTTCCATTTGGTCTCTGAACATTTTTGTGACCAACCGTTGGTATGTTGACCCTGCATTTTTTATCCCAAATGGCATGACCTTGTAGCAATATAGCCCAATTGTGGTTATAAATGCTATGTTGTCTTGATTCGATTCGTATAGAGGGATTTAGTGATACCCGGACCACGCGTCTAAGAAACTCATCCTTTCGTGTGCTGTAGTGGCATCCACCAGCTGATCAATCTTTGGGAGAGGGAAGTTGTCTTTAGGGCATGCCTTGTTGAGGTCAGTGAAATCGATGAAGACTCTCCACTTTTCGTTACTCTTAGGGACAACCACTGGGTTGGATAGATATTTGGGTAATTGGACTTCCCGTATGGATCCTGCGTCCACCAATTTTTCAACTTCCTTCTCCACTGCCTTGGCTTTTTTCGGAGTAGTACGATTAACCTTCTGTGCAATTATCTTGAATGATGGATTGACATGCAGTCAATGACAAGTGATTCTCGGATAAATCCCGAGTAGATCGTAAGGCTCCCATGCAAAGACATCTAGGTTACTTCGGAGTAGGGTGACCAATTTCCTATTTTCTTGGTCGGTGAGTGAGGTTCCAATCAAGAATTTATTTCACTTGAACTGCTACTAGTTGTGACTTCTTCTAGGTCCTCGATGACTCTTTTAAAGGTGAGGATCCTGGTCTCTTCTACTCCTGGTCTTCCATATCTTAGTTGCTATTTAGAGGTCATTAGCCTCTCCTGCTCTTCATCCTTGATTATAACTTTCTCAAACTTCTTCTCTGGCTTGGAACGGATGGCTTATATGAAGCAATTTCTTACCACCGTATGGTTTCCATGGATCTCCACCACTCCTCGCTCAGTAATACATTTGAGCATAGATGGTAGGTAGAGGGTACAACCTTCATCGCGTGTAGCCATCATCTGTCGAGGATTACTTTATATGGTGAATCAATATCGACCACGAGAAATTTGATCATTTTCGAGATATTTCATGCCCTTACTGGCAAGATAATATTTCCTAAGGGGATGGTTACTTTTCTAGTGAAACCAACTAGAGGAACGATGGCATCCTTTAGGTTGGCGATACTAAACTTCAACTTCCTGAAAAGGTCGAGGTACATTACTTTGGATGAGCTACTTTGGTCGATGAGCAACCTGTCGACGTTATAGTTAGCTATCCTAAGTGTAATGATCAATGCATCATGATGTGGAGTTCTTACTCCCACTAAGTCCTCATATTTGAACATAATGTTCTTGCTATAGTCGATGCCCTCTGCTTGCCGATGCTTTCCTGCTTGCGTTTTGGCTGGATCAATTTGAAAAGCTTGCATTACTGCTGTAAGCTTTTTGACTTCCATCCGAGTTGTGTTTCCTTAAATTTGTTTGAGGTTATACGCCCCATGAATTACTGCGAACTCATGGCCGACGTCTTCCTCCACCACATTGTCAAGCCTTTGATCTCCATTGGCAGCTACCTTCTCTGCCTTCTTTTCCACGAATTCGCTCAAGTGTCCAGTTTGAGATAATTCTTCAAGGTGAGATTTGAGGGATTTGTAGTGCTCGGTTTTGTGCCCACCCTCTTTGTGGAAAGCACATCTCAATACGTTATTCCTCTTTGAAGGGTATCCACTCATCTTCCTGGGCAACTTGATGAATGGTTCGTCCTTGATCTCTTCTAGAATCTTATAGATCAGTTCTTTAAAAACTATGTTCACTTATTGAAATGCCTTCGAGGAATCATTCTTGTTCCCATTCTTAGGGACGCTCTTGCCCCCATTCTAGCTCCTTTTCTTTTGATTCTCAATTTTATCGATGTCCTTTCCGGAGAACTTGGCGTGACCATTTTCTCCTGCACTGAGATGGGTCACATCTCCAACTTTGGCATATTTTTCAATACTATCCATCAAGTCGTCAATGGTTGTGGCCTCCTTCTTAGTGAGGGACTGGTGTAAGAGGCGAGAACTGGGTAAGATAATATTAAAGAATGCAATGGCGACCTACTTCGAATAGTCCTTAATCTCGTTGAATAGTTCCCAATACCTCTTCGCGTAGTCTCTAAGGCTCTCCTGTGGCTTTTTCTTCATAGTCAACAAATCATCCATCCTCTTCGGGTGGGAGCTGCTGGTAATGAAGTGAGATGTGAAGAGATCTTCCAGGGACTCGAAGTCCCTGATGGATATGTGAGGGAGTTTCTCAACAGAAAGATCTGGCACATCATTGCGTCCTTGTGGTTCCAAGGGGTCATGGCCTACCTATACTACCTAACATAGTCGATATGATTAGTCTTTCCATCGTAGATCTTGAACCTGGGCATTACGAACTTCTTGGGGGGCTTCTTATTCCTCAATTTCCCTTGAGAAAGGGGATTTCATCTGGGTCCTGAGAGCTCACTTGGCTAGCTCTCTTATTGATCTGGCACTCTGATGTGATGGGTGTTGGTCCATCTTTCTCGAGACCAAGTTTTGTATATTGTTGTCTCCTCGACCTGGGCTCCTGTAACGGCGAGCTGGTTGTTGGTTCTCGAGCCAGTCGTTATCTGACCCGTATCCTTCAAATCTTTGAGATCCAGATTCTGGGATCCTTCCTGGGCTGCGAGATCTTCTCGCCTAAGTCCTAAGAGTCCAATAATGACATAGCCTTGTATTGCGATGGAGTTCTCTCTCCATTTTTGCCAGTCTCCTCTTGAGGTGATTATTCTCAGCTTCTTGCTTGCGAGTGGCCTCCTCCTGCTCTTGGAGCCCGGACTCATAGGCGTCGATTAGCCTCGAGACTTGCGTGGACCTAGCTGGTCCCTAGCTTTCTTCTGAGGTCTACCGTTCTGGACTAGGCCTTGGGTTTGAGTGTCTAACTTCATATCTAACCCTACGAGGAATGGGTTGCTCTTGAATATCCCCTTCTTGAGGGGCATTGTTGCTATGACCATACATTCTAGGTTCTTGTTGGTTAAGCCTTTCTTAAAGGAAGAACAATCGCTTCCCACAGACGACGCCAATTGTGGTGACAGTATATCTCAAAACAAATTATAAGTAAGTACGATCACCAGAAAAAATATAAAACACAAATTAGAATAGCTACAATCACACACGACATAAGATATACATCCTTCGGCAGAATGGCCTACGTCCATGGTGGGGCTCTCTGTTTTATATTTATCTTTTCTCCATGGGAGTGTTTACAATTGCATACCCTTTGCCCCAGACTGGGGCCTCAATGTTAGCCCATAATTCCCAGAGTATCTCTTGAGAGATTTTAGTGGTTGAATGGGTCGTTGCTGAATTAGTTATTTATGAGACTCTAGAGTTTGGGTTGGACTTCTCCTATTCTTGATAGGTCTTGGTTGGGCTAATCATCTCGGCCAGGACAAATAAATGTGGTATGCACAACACCCATGCATTGAGTCACACTAGTCCACCACCTTGGCCGTCATGCTCACCCCGACTTTCGTGGTAATCCTTATCATCATCCCACACCAGGTCTTATTGTCAAACCACCAAGTGGAAAGTGCAACCACGATTTTTCTGTTCACGTGGAACCTCTCGTCGCACTGAGATGCAGGCTCACCATCACCTCCCTCGCTAAATTCGTTGTTGGTTAGCTTTTCGGGGTGGACGTCGTCACCGGAGCTGAGCAAGTGTATGTTGTGAAGGATTATGACCCATAGGTAAGTGTACTGGTGGACGTATAACTGCCGATTGAAGGGGTAGGAGAGGTGCCTTGGCATGTGGTAGTGCCATTGTCGGGGTCATCCTTGCATATTCCGTTGATGCAAAAGAGTTGGCCATCGCAATCAATTTGGGTTGTGCATAGGCCGTTGCATGAGGAGATATCATTCCCAAAGCATGGAAGAGAGATAATAATATTAGAGAGAAGGTAGAGAGACAATGATCATATGTGCCATCCCCATGGTTGCTTAATAGTAATTTAGTGTGGCTGTGGGAGATAGCTTGCTCTTATGCATGTTTATATATAATTTGGGGAGGGAACTAGTATTTTTCTACATCAAGAAGTTGGTGCCAAGAGACAATTTATGAGAAACGTCTGAAATAGTCTTATCTGACTTTTGTGCAATTTCATAGAGGCACTTGGTAATTTTCTATGCGTGCCCACCCCTCCAGTGACTTTATCATATGTGTTAATTTTTCACACCACCGTCAACACGACAAAAGCATGTTGAAGTCTTGATGAATTCTCGTGTTAATGAGCTGATCTTCTATGTAAAATTATATTAATACTGTGATAATGCTTGTAAGACATTGTTAAAGCAGATTTTGAACCTCATATGCTTTACACTATAGATATTCAGTGAGAAATGAATCCTTAAAATTTAAAAATAAGGTTAGCCCATATAATAGAAATTTATAATAACTTATAATACGACCTTGTATGCAAAATGAGTTATAATTGACAGAAAAATGTCTTACAATTAACTTGTATTTATAACATCAACATTACATAAGGAGACTCCCCCAGCAAATAAAAAATTATATAAATAAAAAATAAAATAGAGAAGGGAGTTTTTCCACAAATGAGATTGTAATAAATTTCAAAAATTAAACCTTCTCTACCTATGTTAGATATAAACAAAGGTAATCCCATTTCATAAAAAGATAATGAAAATTTCCTTCTTTATATTTGAAACAATCCCTCTGACTGATACAAATCAAATCATCATACTCATGATACTTTATAGTGCTTTCAAACATATAGATGTGATATATATATATATATATACACACACACACACACACATACTAGTGGATACCTGTGCCTTAAGGCACGGTGAAAATTTCCAAAGAACGTAATCGTGAAAGGACAAAAATTACGAAAGTACGTAATCGAAAAATGACAAAAATATCATTCCCCATTTGTATACATTTTTAAAAATTTGAGCAAAATTTCCTCATATTTATAGAACTATCCACCCTGTTTAACAAATAAAATACTCCAACAACAACAATAATAATAGTCCGTCTTGGAACTCATATAAACAACATCATCATTAGAACTCAACTTATCAAAATACATCCAATACATTAATAAAATAAAATTTAGCCAAAGTTTCATTTGTTTAAATCCCAACATTATTAATACAACATACAGGAACATTACTAATTCATCAATAACTAAATTTATACCCCAACATTACTAATACATCAATACTCAATTTGACTCAGTTCGTGAAACGAAACATCAATACATTAATAAATAAATAATACTTTAGGAAGTGACCAAGAGATTGTTTTCCATCTTCAAAACCATTTGCCAATGCAACATACCCTAACAACACCAAAAGAGAGGGTGGATTAGGTTGTGTACTTTCCTCAGCTTTCACTTATTTCTTTTCCTCTTTTGTAACTTTATCATGTGTTTCAATACAATATGAATAATTAATGAACCAAATTAAACATTTACTCAAACACCAATTGATATTGATGAGATAAGCAATCGGATGTGAGAAATAATCTGCAGAAGAAAACTGAAAAACAAAGGTTAAATTTTTTTCAGATCTGACAGGTGTATTAAATGAATATTCTCATTGGATACATCATAGTAATTGATAAATGATAAGTTATCGTAAATTTAAAATCTTTGGTCTTGTAATGACACAGTCATTATACGTGTGCCATACGTCCAAGTATAAAAATCAAAAGGCGTTTTTAGATAGTGGTTATTAACACAAATGCCCAGATTTTTTGCTTTTCCCTTGCCATTTCGGGGAACTGAAAGATAAAAATCAAGAAATGCGGATACTGTGGGTGCTTGCTGGAAGGCGTTCATTCAAAAACTATCAGATATGGCAGGCGTTCATTCAAGAAAACAACCATGGCACTCATTTAAGAATCAATAGGATTTGTCTTAAAGCCTAATAACCTTAAGACAAAGTCGAAGAAATAAAGAAGTAAAGAAGAAACAAAGAAGCAAAGTTTTCTTTAATTACCTTGTCAACTGAAGTAGTGTGGTACACTGGAGAGAGGTGCGGAGGGTGGATGTGCAACCCATGATTGATGAATGAACCTGAGAAGATAAATAAACTCAAAGAGAAGAAAACAATATAAGGAATATAGAATCATAGTTACACCAATGTTAACCCAAATAAGTGGATAAATCATCTTCCTGCAAAGTGTGAGAAGTACCTTAACCTGCAAAATACCCACAGCCGAGACCCGCTCTGGCGTACTCGCCCCATTCGCCCCATTTACGAGTCATCTTCTTCCACGTCTAAATCATCGAGAATTTGTTGTCATGTTTGGTTGTCCTAAAAAAAATACCTTTAACAATTAAAAAACATGTGAAAGAATTAGGTAAAAACTTACCCAAATCAAACAGAGGCCCGACGATCCAATTTTTTTACCTTAAAACCCTCTTCACATTCTCCACCTCAAATGCCACATCTAACCTCCAATGTTTTGTTAGAAGAGGATCTGAGCATATGGATGATAGCATATGGAGAAAATAAAGTGGGGATGTTTCATTAGATATGGGATTTGATGGAACCCAAAATCTACGAAACTCAAGCGACAAATATGGCTGTAAGGTTATTTGATACAAAGATCAAATCTAAAGACCAAATATGGATGATTGAAGGAACAACGAAAAATGACATCTTATTAAAAGAAAATGTCGGCGAGGGCAGGGTAACCAGCGACTTTGTTCGTCTGTTGGGTTATGGTCGACGCTGGTGGAGGAAGATTGCACCCGGTGGAGGAGGCCCCCGTCGTGTTGGGGGTGAATGTGAGTGGAGAGAGGGAGTTGGACTTAGAAATAGATATGGTAAAAGAAAGGAACCCCATGGAGAAGAAAGGGAGTCCGAAAGGAAAGAGAGAGGAGTTTGGTGATCGATATATTTGGTATCATCTGTCTTAAAAAGAGAGAATGGGCTTGAGAGTGTAAGACAAAATGGGAACACATTCAAATTAAAGTGAAATGATATCGTGTAAAACAATTATCATAATTTATTTTGACAGATGAGTTTGAGATTTTGGCACTTTTTGTGCCATCTGTCAAGCTTTTACTCCTCGAGCCACATTCTTTTATTAGTCCAACTTGGACATATTGCTTTTTTTAGACCATGTCACAATAGCTAGCTTTCACGTACATCTCAAAGATCTAACCATTTCTTTTTGCCTTGATGGTTTACATCTAAACCATTAAAGATCTTATCTCTTATGGAACAGTCAAAAGACCTTTGCCCTTTATTATATAGATATATATATGAAAAAATGGTAAGGATCTAAAATAATATTAAGCTAAAACTTACTTGTATGTTAATTGTTAAGGATTATGGATCACTTAGATATTTGAAAAAAACATAACCGAAGGATATAAGGAGATGTCAAAAGGAACAAATCATTTAATTAATAAATATATAATCAAGTGGATTAGATACATACATCTTTCTCATAAAACAACTTTCTTCACACACTGGATAAGTTTATGTTGAATTCAATGAACAATATCATCACATAATATACTAGCATGCAATCCACGCGATGCGCGAGCGCATTATGAAAATTTCATAAAAACACATCGACTATATTGTAAACTAATCTAATAAAGAACCAACTATGAATGAAATATTACAAACCTTAGGGGTGAATAATTTATAAATTTAAACCCATAGTGAACAATCTTAACTGTAAATAATTTACTTAAAATTTTAAATGAATATAATAATAAAAACAAATCGTATACATTGTAAAATTGGTTGTATATTTATACCATTGTTAGAACAATTTTTTTAGGATTCTTCATAGCATAGCTTTAGGCTAGTTTGGCGTATTCCATTACAAATCGTCATGCACCATCAAGACGAACGAAACTCCAGCATGTCCAAGTTTGAAGACTTCCCGACATCCCGATGAGGTATTAAATGATTTAGAGTTTGAATTAATTTATGAAATTATATTTGGGATGTTTACATTTTATAAAAACGAACATGACTTTTATTTCGAAAGAAAAAATGTTTTATGTTTTCAAAATCAGTTTGAACCTTTTTTTTAAAAAAAAAATATGTTTTCTAAGATACTGTAGGCAGAGTTTTGAAAAATGAATTTTTTTGTCTACGTCGTTCAAACGACATCTACATGTCGTTATATCGTCGTTTTTAGTTTGGATCGATTTTGGATCAAACATGCTACTGGTTTGTTTCGTTTTCATGGTCGCTCAAATGACATATGTATGTCGTTCGAACGACATGGAGAAGTTGTTCAAATGACATCTCTTTGGCGTTCAAACGACCTGCTCAAATCGTTCGAATGGCGTGCCGCCTTAAAGTTTTTATAAATGTATCTGCATATTTGATACGAAAGTTCTTCAAGTTTTGTGTTGAAAAAAACTATTTTAATTTACAGTAAAACATCCTTGAATATTGTTCTTATGAATTATTTTAGAACCCTAGAAAGTTTTGTATCTTTGCATACACCTCGGTGGAGAGGGTCCCAATTGATGACTTGTGACACCTGTGGGGATTCACTACTGAAGACGAAGGCTGAGGCTGATAGAGGACTACGGTCATGTGATTCTTGCGAGGATCACAGTTCTTGTTCCTTAGAGATTTTCGAATAATAGCGCATTATAATTGTGGGGGATATCAAGTAGTCTGTAAGTCGACTCTCTTGTAAATTTCTAAGTGAATAAAAGGTTTTTCCCTTTGGGATTTTTTCCTGAAGCTTCGCCTTGTCATATTTGCTAGTTTGATTTATCTATTTCATCACCACAAGTGCATAATTAGGATAAAAAGATAAAAACATGTTAAAATTAGCTTCCGCATTTAAATTGGTATTGCAATTTTGATTGATTTCCACCCTTGTAATTATCTTGCTTTTACAAATTGGTATGAAAGCGGGTTTCACTAAGTTATTGTGTTTGATATTGTTTACCTTCTTTTTGGGTGGTTGTCTATTTAACTCTCTTGTGCTTGTTTTTCTCTCTCTCGATGGATTTTCATTTCAATTTAAAGTTTGTTGAAAGAATTTAATTTCTTGAAAATTGTTTTAAAAATGTTTTGAAACTTTTGCAAACTATTCAAAATCAAAGACATATCATTCGTGAGAAGTTTGGTGTTTTAAATGATGACTTTTAATCCTTAAAAGTGGCCAAAAAGGAGAGATGATGGAGTACTCGTTTTAAAAAAAAAATTAGAGGACTTGAAAAATTCTTAGGTTTGTGTTTGTGCCAAAGAGGATAAAAATATTTTGATTAATGATTTTAAGGCACGTGAGAAGACTTTTATGAATAAGTTAGGTTTATTGAGGGAGAGAGAGAGATAACCTCCAGGTTTAATTAAAAATATGAAGAAGGACTCTCTAAAATTGGAAGAGTCCAATTCTTTGCTTGAGTCTAAACTTTTGAAGTTAAAAGATGATTTAAAAGACTCAGGTAGTTTGAGTAGTGATAGTAATGGCGCATCTTGTTCTCATGCTTAGAGTGTTAAAGCCAAAACCATTGTTTGTTTTAAAGGTTCAATCAAAACCAAGAACGTTAGAAAAGGCAAACCTATAGGTAACATTCCTCTCGTTTACACATATTCACATTGTGGTAGGAAAGGTCACCTTAGGCGTTTTTATTTTGATCTTGGAAGAGGCCCTGGGAAGCTTAAAGATAGTGTCCCGTCGATTCCCATAAACCATCGAGTTAGGTACACTCCTATTTGGGTTAGGAAATCCATTTTGGAGACGCTAAATGTTAGATTGGTTGATTCTCACATTATTGCACATGATGCTTCACATGCTATGTCATATCGCTGATTACTTGCATGGTTTGTTTGTCATACGCTAGTTGTGATTTAAGATATATTATTGCTAGTGTTATGACATGAGTATTGCTTTGTATTATACTTTTCTTTATTTGAATCATATTGAAAAATACAAAAAGATTTATGGTTTATATATTTTTTGAAAGATACCAAAGGATTTTATTTTTTGAAGAATAGTTTGAAAAATTCAAAAAGATTTTTGATCCTCTGCGTGTTTTAGTTATACACATTTAGTGTGGCATATTGGTGTGTTTGAATCGAATCCATTCTGAAATTCCATATGGCTAGGACAGTTGGTTATGACTTTAGATGATTGGATTGATCTAAACCATGTGTATGGAGTTGTTTCGAAATTGATTTGCTTTATGGATTCGACTTTGTACGTGCCTCCTCACACAAATGAATGAGCTTATTGGGTTTTGACTTCATGACGTATTTCCGAGTATTTAAAATTGAATTAATTTGGCTAATCTTAAATTACATGTGCGATGTAATTTAATGGAATTAAATATTTTTTGTTGATTTAAAATATTAATCGAAAGAGAGAATGGTTAATACTTGTGGAATAAGATTACTAAGTGAATAGTAAATAATTATTTTTACGTCCTTGCGAGTGATAGTGACGTGGCAGCATTATGTCCCAACCGGGAGTCACGGATAGGCTAATTGAGGTATTGATAGGAATTTATTGTATAGTGACTCATATGGTTATTTCAAGGTCATGGTTGATTCCGAATGGGTCGAGATAGTCAGAATAGTATACCAGGGGGTTGTAATTGGGTTCCCGAGCCTTTTTAGTCATAATCGAGCCCGCACGGGAGTATTCGGGTCACTTGGGCTGGGCCCGTTAGTCTAATTTCGAGAATTAGGGTTCAAAACCTAAGGTTATTTATCTGGGGCAGTAGCATAACATATCTCTAACCCTAAGAATCAAAGGAGAATAAATGAGAGGACATTAGAGGGGAAGAAAAGGGAGTTTAGTGGTGAAACATCTCAATTCATCAACATTTGTTACCGGAATCGTGATCGGGAAAAAGGAAGGAACCTTCATCACAAAACATAAAATAAAATCAGACCTACTTGATAAGTCAAGTGTTTATCTTGCATGATTTTAATGTAGGGTTCTTAATTTAGTGAAAATTGGTATTGTTCTTGGGAGATTGATGAGTAAAATCCATAATTCTAGGTAGGATTAAATGTAGAAAGAATCCACATATGTAGAGGGAATGAAATCAAATTATTTGTGAGAATTAAAATGGGAGAAATCTGGGTAAATGGATGATTATGCATAAGAAACACTAAAACTAGGGTTTTTGGTGAATATGGAGTTTTAATTAGATCTTGGATGAAATTAGTATGGATTTAATACATGTTTTACATTAGAAATCATCCCTACACATATATATAATTCTTAGTTATGTTAGTTGGGAGTTTGGGAAAGATCCATGAAGGGTTTAGGTGTTAAACATGGAGAAAAATGCAACTGGGAAGTAGCTGTTGATAGAAAGGCTTTTTGCGTGTATTTGTCGTTGTTGAACAAGCCTTTCTAATCAAAACCTTATGTACCTACAAATATAATAAACTCAAGTGTAGAGTGGTAAGTAAGGATGTCAATCCACTTTCTAGGGAGTAAAGCAAATGGAACAAATTCAATTGTAATTCACTTTTTATTTTATTTTTGTGCTTTTTCACATTTCTAATTTTTTTTATCTTTTTCAAATATTAAAACAATAGGGTGAGGTGAGATTTCAAACTAAACTAAACTAAGATGAAAACTAACTAGAAAGTAACTAAAATGAAAATTAAAGTCTAAACTAAAATAAAAGATAAAGTGAGGTAAATAATTGTGAGAACAATCAAGGAGTGGGATTACACCACAAATTTTAGTTATTCTAATTAATTAATTTAATTATTTGAATTCTCCCAAATTAATATTAAAATTACAAACCAACTCTCGTTGCAAGTGTAATTAGAATAGTAATCTTTTAGAAAGTTAATTTTAACACCGCACAACTCTAGAAAAATAGATCCACACTCATTTTAATTAATCACCCGCTAGGATCGATCAATTAGAATTTATTTCAATCATTTAGAGTTGAAATTCAATTGATAATACCCTACTTAAGAAACCCCTATCTCTAGTTCGAATCTAAAATGGGTATTATCACTAGAATTTCGATTTTCTCTCGAAAATCATTTACCCTCTCTCGAGGCGTAAATCTAAGGGTGAGGGATCAAAATTAACATTCAAAGGGACTTTTCAAGTAATTAAACTAATAAAAATAAAATAACATCAAATAAGGGTTTTACCCCACCCCTTGAAAGGGGATTTAGCCTAACATGGTATGAAATATGTCAAACTATTATTCAAAGGCATAAAATAATAAAAGAAGAGAAGAGAACAATCAAACCAAATCTCTTTGATTAAGTTGAACTCCAATCCTTGAAATTGAAGCATACACCTCTTAATTGATCTTCCAAATGATTTGAAATTAAAATCAACACTCAATTAAATCTCAATCAATATTTATCCTCACAAATATCTAAAAAAAATTAAAAAAAAATAAAACAAAAACTATTTACAAATGGTGTTTTTCCCTACAATTCTCTCTCTAGAATTTTCCTATCTCTAAGCTCTAGATCTAAACTAAAAATTACAAAATAAAAATAAAAAAGATAGTGGATGAATTCATAATGGACAATTACATAATAAAAGAGATTTGCTAAAAATGCAAATTCTAAAATTCTAAAATTATAAAATCGTACATTAGAACTCACCCAAAGAAATAAATTCTAGATCATTCATTTATATTGAGATAATTGTTAAAAATGCAAAATCTCAACATAAAGGAATGGGTTAGAATTTACCTCCCATAAGGGATAAATTCAACTACATCAATCTATAATGAATTCATGGCTAAAAATGCCAAGATTCATTATAGATGGGTGGGGTGAAATTTATCCTAGAGATAATTTTCACTACACACCTCTATATTGAGGTATTTGCTAAAAATGCAAATACTCAACATAGAGGGGTGGAGAGAATTTTATCACACTAAGCTTAAAACTAATTTTGAGATCTTTTGCAAATGGGTCTTCCTCTTCAATTTATACAAGGCATGGAGCATGGGGGTTAATTTAGGTAATTGATTTGGGTGTGCATGAGAATGGTAAGGAGAGCATGGGGTGTGAGGTCATGTGGGTGAGAATAAAAATCTGATTTGTGTGCACATGGGGGTGGTTTGGGAAAAAAGGGGATAAGGGTTAGTTGGGGGTAGAATAGGAAAAGGGGTAAATTGATTTTAAGGGAATAAGTGGTTTAAAACATGTGAGGTAATTGTTAGGTGACTTGGTCTTTGGAAAATGGCAGGTAAGAGAAACGGGTCTTAGAGTTTGGAAATGGGACAAAATGGGTTTGGGCTATGGCCGGAAAGGGTTCAGATCGCCGGGGTTTTCGTGGGTCGCCGCCGGAGTTGGATGGCAGCCGGCGGTCAAGGGACGCCGGTGAGGAGCAGGGGGGCGTGGGGACGCCGGAGGGCAGGGGTCTGGGCATGAGGATCGTCGGCGAAAGGGGAGAGAGAGATGGGGCAGGTGGTTAGTGGTTGAGGATCCGGCGCCAGAGGGATGGTCGGCGGAATCGCAGGGGTTAACGCCGGTGGGTGCGAAGGGTTTGGGGGTGAGGACGAGAGGCGGCGGGTAAGGGGTTCTGAAAAGGGCTTCCGGTTTCAGAGGGAGTCGGAGTTTCGCCGGCGAGGTTCCGGCGCTGGAGGTGGTTCGCGAGGAGAGAGGGGGCGTCGCCGGGTTTTCGTAGTCGGCGGAGGTGAGGGATCCGGGGTCGGCACCGGGGTTACAGGCGGATGGGGTTGGGAAGATTGGGGTGAGGTGGTTGGGAGAGAGGAGAGAGAAGGGTTTAATGGGGGTTTGAGAATGGAGGTGAGAGAAAGAGTGGTGAGAGGTTGAAGAAGATGGTAGGAGGGATAAGGTGCGGTGAGGGTGTAGGTAAATATGGTGGTGTGAGGTGTATGGGAAATATGGTGAGGATGAGGGTGTATTTGGGTGTAAATGGGTGTATGGGAGTGTAGGATAAGGGGGTTGTGTGTGTATCTAATTTGAACCCCTAATAAAAATAACACTAAAATTAATTAATAAAAATAAAATTATAAAATAAAATCCTATTAAAATTCTATTCTAAAATAAAACAAAGACTCAAATAAAATGAAACTAGAAAGAAATAAAAAAATAAAATATAATAAAACTTAAAATTAAAATCCTAAAAAGAAAATGTAAAAACTAATAAATAAATTAAAATCCTAATAAAATAAAATAAAACTAAAACTAAAAACTAAAAACTAATAGAATAAAAATGAAAAATAAAATAAAATAAAATATAAAAATAGAAAATAAACCTAAAAATTCTAAAATAATCCTAAAATAAATTCTAAAAATTTTAAATAAATCTAAAATAAATTCTAAAAATAAAAATGATTCAAACTAAAAATCTAAAAATTGATAAAAGGGCACAAACTCAACACACACACGGTTTAGGCTAGGTTAAGGCTCGGGTGAGGTTACGGGATTGGTAATTAGCTCCATAAAATGCACAATTGCCTTGTTATACGCATTTGAAGACCTCAACGTGCATTAGGCCTACAAAATAAACATTTAAGCACATAAGACCCATATTGTCGAGAATTAGCAACTAAAATACATCTATTCGGGGTATAAAATGTACAGTTTTGGGTGCTTATCAACTGTCAAACCCTGATTCGATCGATCGACCCATGAATGTCGATCAATCGATGGATGCCAAAATTAGGGACTTGTTTTAATTGTTAAGTTTTCTCTACCCAGATTTGCCCGAAATCTTGGTGATGATATTTTAACTATATGGAGACATAGGGAAGGCCAGTAGACATTTAGTTGAGTCCGATTTAGTCTTAATGAGAATAAGTCCCGAGACTTAGACCGATGGGAGTCCCCCGATTGTGTCACGTATTGAAAATTTATAAATTAGGTTATGGAAAAGGTAAATGGTAATTAAAGATAAATACTAATAGGATAGATATGTATTAACCACTAATATTAATTAAGGGATAACTACGACCCTTCGGGTAGCGAGACATACTCGAAATTATATGAAAAGAGGCTATAATTAGTACGTTGAGTATTCGAGAGTTATATACTACGTACGGGTTATTATGATGGTTGTGTATACTTACTGAATAATATGCATATATAGGTTGTGTGAATACCTATGGTTGTGATTTGATTTTGTGTGTGAGAATACCTACACTGCCTGCTATCAGGAGGTTTTCGCGCTCTAGACAATCCTACCTTGATGATTCTAGTTAAGTATGAATTTGTTCCTTAGAATATGGAATTTAAGGCGGTTCACTATGTGTTGTGTATTAGTGGGACCCGTGTGTCTTTTGGGTACATTAGGTATGTGCCTATCGCAAAGGCTTAGAACTCTGTTCGCTTCCAGTGTGTGTTGATTGATTTTTGGGTTCGAGGAGACATGCCAAACCAAAAGTTATCGATTTAGTACAAGAGGTACATGGACTTGATTGCAAATTATACCAGCACCACGATGGCCATTCCAGGGATACTATAGTTATATATATTATATGTGTGTTAAATATATACAAGTGCGATATATCTACTTATGTGTGAATAGTAGAACAAATAGATTTTATGTATATCTAAAAGTATTTAGGCAGAGAAACTTGATTAATTTACTCAATAATTATATGTGGATAAAATTAATTATTGAGACTATGGTAGCGTGTCGTATGTGTAATACAAGGGAGATAAACCTATTAAGGTTATTTAAATACGTTATCTAGTTGGGACTAGTAGCATAACTAAATAGGGTACGTTAGGCGTGCAGATTAGTTGAGAGGTCATTAGCTCAAGGGAGGGTACGTGAAAACTAACATATGATCTAATAACTGATTTAACTGTGATTTAAACACTTGAAAAATATTTTGAAACCATTTTCTCGGGTTCTGACCCGTGTACAAAAAATTTCAAAACCTTTTAGGTGCCCGGCCACAGGAACGCCAAGCTTGAGGATTCGTTCCGGGGATGCGTAGCTACAGCACTTGTGCAAGCTTGCAGGAGTTTCTTTAGACGCTTCAGCTCATTCGTTTCAATATAGGAGATTCTTCAGTATTTCATTCGGGCGTTTTTCCCCTTCAGACTATTTAGTTCTTCAATTTATTTATCAGACTTTTTCAGACTCAATTTTATCATTTCAGACTTGTATTTTGATTTGTTTTTGGAACCGATGGTTTATTCAGTCTCATTTATTTATATATCCGTCGTGTGATTATTTAGAGTATTATTGTGTGGATGGTTTGGTTTATTTGTTTTAATCTTCGCATGTTGTTATATAATTGAAATATAAAATTTGGCACCGCCTTAATTTAACATAGGTGGTTAGTAATTAAAAAGTTTTCCGATAGTGATGCTAAGAATGAACCAAATGAGATTCCTAGTTATTTTGATAAATAACTTATCACCCGTGATTAAAATATGTTGGGTGTCATACATGGTATCAGAGCATCAAGTTCTAGTGTACATAGGATTTGTACGACTTACTACGATTTTAGGATAACGTTCTTTGACATAGAGCCCTATTATTAGGACTGTTTCATTCCTGATTATGCATTGATATTTCGTTCTTTTGCTATTATATTTGTATTGACTTTGAACTTATATAATTTGATATGTTTTCAGATGCCACCCAAGAGAGGAAGATAGGCGAGAGAAGTAGCTACGGATAATGCGAGGGAGGCTCACCAGGAGCCATAGTCACTACAGCCACAACCACCATAGGTGTCATTGTCAGCAGCAGAGGTGGTAGCGATTGTGGTGCAGGCAGTTAATGCAGTGATGACTGCCATTGCTCTCCACTTTCCTCAGACCCAACAGCCACCGTAATCAGTGCCATTGTTCGTCCAGGCTCACCCGGGGATGTAAGATTGGCAGAGAGTTAGGGAAACTTTTTAAAAGGGCCACCCACCTAAGTTCCAAGGTAATTTAGATGTGACTGTGGAATGCTAGTGGAAGAAGGACATTTAGCGCCACATGTACATGGTACAGTGTAGCGATGTGTAAAGGTAGACTCTAGCCACTTTTAGGCTAGTTGGAGTAGTGTTATAGTGGTGGGAGTCAGTTACTACCGTGGAGGAGAGAGAAACGATGTCGATTGCAAAGTTCTGGGTGCGATTTGACCATAAAAACTTTTTGCGAGCAGTTGAGACAAGGATGCAGAAAAGGTTTAGTGATGTAACTTAGAGTGATAAATCGGTATCTAAGTATGAGGAGGAGTTCACTCGTTTGGCTAATTGTTTGCTTGATGAGGTGAACATCGAGGAAAGGAAGAAGGTGAAGTTTATGGATGGGCTCGCCTGAAGGATCACGCAGTATATGATTGGCAACCCTGCATTGGTGACTTATATAGACGCCGTCAATGATTCACTTTTACACTGCCAAGACCATCGCTTCCATGTGAAGGGAAGTAAGAGAGGAGGTAAGCCTAGCCAATCGAGAAAGGCATGAGGGAGTAGTGCTAGTGGAGCACCACAATAGCAGTAATAGTCAGGCAGACACTAGGGGCAAGATTCCTAGCAGGGGGATCAGGTTAAGAGGTTTAGATCTGGGGGCTATCGACCCGAAGGAGGTTACAGTAAGGGCTAATAGGGTCCTCATCAGCAGCAAGTTCCTCAGGGTCGTAGGTCCAAAGGAATAATAGAAGAATCCAGTAGGCCCGAGGCCATCAGGGCCAACAGCATGGTCAGCACCGTCATGGCCATCAGGGCTAGAGGCAGATAGAATTCCAAAGCCAGTGCTTTATTTATGGACAGACGGGTCACAAGAGGAGAGATTGCCAATAATAAGGTAGAGTGCCACCACAATAGGGTGCCCCGCAGGAGCGGTAGGTACATAGTCCACCTGCAATACCAGCCACACCAACCCTACCATAGCAGGTATAGTTGCAGTTCGAACGTGTTTATAATGTCTGAGATGCCGTTATACAGCAGGCTACACAGGCACCACCGATAGTGGGGGTATATTTCCTATTCATGGGCTTGAGGGTAGGATTTTTTTATACTAGGTCATCACACTCTTTTATACCGACTAGATTTTCACGAGCTGCCAGCCTATTAGAGATAGATGGTAGTTTCCTTATGTGTGTGGAGTCATTATTGGGTAGCGGATCGCTCATACACTTGATGTGTAGGGGTATGGACATTGATGTGGCTAGACTATGTTTAGCTGCCGACCTTGTGTTAGATATGAATGGGTACGAAATCATCCTGGCTATGGATTGGCTAGATGGTTACCGAGCAATGGTGGATTGTTTTGGGTGGACTATTATGTTCTCAATTCCAGGACAAGAGATGTTCTTAGTGGCGATGCCTCTTACTGAGGGATGATCGAGCACATATATTTATTACATTGAGGAGGAGACCTTAAAGGAGGTGGTTGTTTCGTTAGACTCGATTCCAATAGTGAGGGAGTTTGAGGACATATTCCAGGATATACCCAAGCTATTGTCTACCTGGGAAATTGAGTTTGTTACCGGCCTAGCATTGGGTATGAAGCCTATAGCCCAAATGACTTATCGCCTGGAGCCATTTGAGGTGAGGGAGTTGAGGGAAAAGATTCAGCAACTCCTAGGACAGAGTTTCATCAGACAGAGTACATCATCCTCGGGTGTTCTAGTGTTATTCGTTAAGAAAAGGGATGGATCAATTTAGTAGTGTATCAATTACCGGGAGTTGAATAAGGTTATGATTTGGAATATGTATCCACTACCCCAAATTGAAAATCTGTTTGACCAGTTGAGGGGAACATCTTACTTCTCCAAGATCAGAGAGGAGGATGTTCATAAGACTTATTTTCTAACACGATGTGGATCATATGAGTTTAAGGTGATGCCATTTGGGCTCACCAATGCGCCAATAATATTCATGGATTTAATAAACTAGGTCTTTAGAGAGTTCCTTGACCAGTTTATAATTATGTTTATCGATGATATTCTGGTTTACTCTCGCTCTGAGGGTGAGCATGTAGAGCATCTGCGAATGATTTTATAGACACTACATGATCACCAGTTGTATGCCAAATTTGAAAAGTATGGGTTTTGTCTTTGGGAGGTGCACTTTGTAAGCCATATTTTGTTAGAAATGGGTATAGTGATCTATCCGAGTAAAGTATTGGCGGTGACGGAGTGGGGACAAGCCACGACACCGATTGAGGTTCCCAGTTTTCTAGGGTTGGTCGGATGTTATAGACGATTCATTCAGGGATTCTCAAAGATTGTGGGTCAGCTGACAAATCTGACTTACAAGGGAGTGTCGTTTGTTTGGGACAACCATTGTCAATTAGACTTCGATGAACTAAGGGCAAATTGCCCTCAGAATCTATACTTGCACTGCATAGGGGAGGATTGGAGTCCTGTATCTACACTGATGCATCGTTATAGGTACTTGGGGGGTGTATTATAGAAGGAGGAGAGGGCTGTAGCTTATACATATCGCAAGATCAATCCCCACAAGATGAATTACCCCACCCATGTCTTAGAGTTAGCCGCGGTTGTTTTTTCCTTGAGGAGTTGGAGGCACTATCAGTTGGGAGAGAATTTTACCTTATTCACATACCATAAATCCCTTTAGTATCTTTTCACGCAGAATGATATGGACATGAGGTAGAGGTGATGGTTGGAATTCATCAATGATTACTAGTTCGATAATGTATCATCCTAGGAAGGCCAACGTGGTGACAAACGTGTTGAGCCAATGAACTACCGGGGATATATCAGGTGTTTGGAAGGCGAAGTGGAAAGAGCATCAACACGATGATGAGATTTCCAGAGCTTATATGTCCGTGTTAGCTGTCACACCTGAGATTGTTATGAGGGTAGTGAAAGCACTGACTATGGATTACTAAGATAATGTTCTCCAGTTGTTAGCTGATGGAGCAGATTTGTACTCAATTAGTTCATAGGATGGGTTGCATTTTAATGGGAGACTCGTGGTTCCAGAGGATGAGTATTTGAGACATGCAGTGATGTCGGAACCTCACGTGGCCAGATTTACGAAACATTTCGGTAGGGATAAGATGTATCAGGATATGCGCAGGCAGTATTTGTGGTCAGGGATGAAATGGGACATATCAGAGTTTTTCTTGAAGCGTTCTACCTGCCAACTAGTGAGGGTATACCACATAGACCGACAGGGATGTTACAACCACTCGAGATTCCCATGTAGAAGTGGGAGAGTATCTCCATGGATTTCATTACTGGGCTACCAACATCACAACGGGGTCACGATTCCATTTACGTGATAGTGGATCGGTTGACTAAGTTTTCCCACTTTCTACCAGTTCGTATGGACTTTGAGACGAGTCAGTATGCACAGTTATTTATCTCTAAGATTGTATGGCTACACAGGGTTTCAATTAATATTGTGTCCGATCGAGACAAAATCTTTGTGTCCAATTTCTGGCATAGCTTTTGGAAGGCTATGGGCATGGATTTACATTGGAGTACAACTTATCACCCACAGATAGATGGGAAGACAAAGAGAGTTAATCAGATTCTTAAGGATATGTTATTAATGTGCATACTTGACTTTGGGTGAGGATGGTATCAGTACCTTCCTTTGTTGGAGTTTGCGTATAACAACTCCTACCAATTCACCATTGGCATGGCACCATTTGAGGAACTGTAATGTCAGCCTTGTCGTTCTCCCACCTGTTTGATAGAGGTGGGGGACAACACAAAGATGATTTAGGACAGCACTGCCAAGATTGAGTTGATTCCAGGGTGCATCCGTATAGTTCAATACATGATAAAGAGTTATGCCGATGCAGATAGGAGTCACATAGAGCTTGAGGTTAGTGACCGAGTGTTGGTGCGGGCGTCTCTTACAAAGGGGTCATGAGATTCGGTAAGAATGGGAATCTAACCCCAAGATATATGGGGTCATTCTCGATTATTGAGAGGGTAGGACCAGTGGCATATAGGTTAGGACTACCGAAGAACCTACAACGAATCCACGATATGTTCCACGTGTCATCACTGAAGAAATACCAGAGGAGTGAGAGGGCCTTCTGGTATGTTCCATTAGAGGAGATCGAATTGCAGCAAGTTATCTCGTGTGAGGAGAGACCAATAGCGATAATTGATCTTAGTGAGCGTAAGCTACGGTCCAAGGTGGTACCCTTGGTTATAGTTTAGTGGGGAGCGGGAGGATGACATGCCTGAGCAGTATCCAGAGTTTTTCACCACAGGTACGTCCTAATTTTAAGGGAGAAATTCCTTTGTAAGGGGGAGGTGTGTAACACCCTGTATTTATGAGTATTTAAAATTAAATTAATTTGACTAGCGACGTAATTTAATGGAATTAAATATTTTTTGTTGATTTAAAATATTAATCAAGCGAGAGAATGGTTAATACTTGTGGAATAAGATTACTAAGTGAATAGTAAATAATTATTTTTACGTTCTAGTGAGTGATAGTAACGTGGCAATATTATATCCCAATCGGGAGTCGCGGGTAGACTAATTGAGGTCGGGATAAGACTTTATTGTAGACTGACTCAGATGGTGATTTCTAGGTCACGGTTGATTCCGAACGGGTCGAGAAAGTTGTAATAGTGTACCCGGGTGATATAATTGGGTTTCGGGGCCTTTTTAGTCATAACTGAGCTCACACGGGAGTGCTCGGGTCACTTGGGCTTGGCCCATTATCCTAATTTAGGGAATTAGTTTTTAAAACAAAAGGTTGGTCATTTGGGACAACAACATAACATATCTGTAACCCTAAGAATCAAAGGAGAAGAGATGAGAGACCATTAGTGGGGAAGAAAAGAGAGTTTGGTGGGGAAACATCTTAATTCATCCATATTTGTTACCGGAATCTTGATCGAATGCAAGGAATGAACCTTCATCACACAACCCAAAGCGAAATCATACCTAATTGATAAGGCAAGTGTTTATCTTGTATGATTTTATGAATTATAATACCCACATAGTGTAGGGTTCTTGATTTAGTGAAAATTGGTAATGTTCTTTGGAGATTGATGAATAAAATTCATAATTCTGGGTAAGATTGCATATAGAATGAATCCACATATGTAGAGGACACGAAATCAGATTATATGTGACAATTAAAATTGGAGAAATCTGGGTAAAGGATGATTATACATGAGAAACACTAAAAGTAGGGTTTTTGGTGAATATGGAGTTTTAATATGATCTTGGATGAAATTAATATGGATTTGATACTTGTTTTACATTAGAAATCATCCCCTCATATATATATATATATATATATATAAAGAGAGAGAGAGAGAGAGAGAGAGGCTATAGTACATCATGCTCTATACATCACCCATGCATCACGCCTAATTCTAGGCCCTAAAAACTTTTTTTTTCAAATTTTATATTTTTCTCTTGAAATTAACCTTCCAATCAACCCATATGAAAAAAATTAGGTCAAATTACATTTTGTAGCTATTTTAAAAAAATACACAAAAAACTGCTAAAAACACCTTATTTATAAGGGTATGTGCCAACAGTTTTTTGTGAATTTTTTAAAAATAACTACAAAATGTATTTTGACCTAATTTTTTGCATATGGGTTGATTGGAAGGTTAATTTCAAGGGAAAAATATAAAATTTGGAAAAAAAGATTTCTAAGGCCTAGAATTAGGTGTGATGTACGGTGTGATGTATAGCGCATGATGTGGGTGAGCCTTGCTTTCTCTCTCTCTCTCTCTCTCTCTCTCTCTATATATATATATATATATATATGATGCTTAATTATGTTAGGTTGGAGTTTGGGAATGATCCATGATGGTTTGAGGTGTTAAACATGGAGAAAAACGCAACTGGGATGAAGATGTGAAACCTAAGTTCAATCGATCCACCCATGAATGTCGATAGATCGATGGATGGATAGATTGACCAGATCATTAGATCGATCGATGGATGCTAAAATTAGGTACTTGTTTTAATTTTTACGTTTTCTCTGCCCAGATTTGCCCGAAATCTTAGTGATGACCTTTTAACTATATGGGGAATTTGGGAAGGTCAGTAGGGAATTAGGAAAGGTCAGTAGACACGTAGTTGAGGCTGAATTAGTCTTAATGAGCGTAAGGTTTGAGACTTAGATCGACGGGAGTCCACCGACTATGTCACGTATTGGAAATTTATAAACCGGGTTACGGGAAGAGTAAACGGTAATCTAAGATAAATACCAGTAGGACAGAGATATATTAACTATTGATATTAATTAAGGGGTAACTAGGACCCTTAGGATAGAGAGATACTCGGAATTATATGAAAAGAGGTTATAATTAGTACATTGTGTATTCGAGAGTCATATACTACATAGGGGTTATTATGATGGGTCGTGTTTGTACCTACTGAATAATATGGATATATAGGTTGTGTGAATACCTATGGTTATGATTTGATTTTGTGTGTGAGAAAACCTATGCTTCCTACTATGAGGAGGTTTCCTCACAGAGGACGATCTCACCTTGACGATTCCAGTGAGGGATGAATTTATGCCCCAAAACATGGAACGTAGGGCATGCCATTATGTGTTGTGTATTAGTGGGACCGATATGTCATTTGGGTACGTTAGGTATATGCATATCCTAAAGGCTTAGAACCATGTTCGCCTCTAGTGTGTATTGATTGATTTTTGGGTTCGAGGAGACATGTCAAACCAATAGTCCTTAATTGAGTACGAGAGGTACATGGACTTGATAGCAGAGTATGCCAGCATCACGAGGGACCATTCCAGGGATGCTATAGTTGTATATATTATATGTGTGTTAAATATATACAAGTGAGATATGTCTACTTATGTATAAATAGTAGGACTGATAGATTGTGTATATCTAAAAGTATTAAAGTAGGGGAACTTAATTAATTTACTCAATAATAATATGTGGATAAAATTAATTATTGAGACTGTGGTAGCCTGTTGAATGTGTAATACAAGGAAGATAGACCTATTGAGGTTATTTAGATACGTTATCTAGTTGGGATGGGTAGGATATCTAGATAGGGTACGTTGGGCGTGCACATTAGTTGAGAGGTGAGGATCTCAAGAGAGTGTACCTGGAAACTAACATGTGTATGTAATAACTAATTTAAATGTGATTTAAACATTTGTAAAATATTTTCAAACTGCTTTCTTGGGCTCTGACCCGTGTAAAAATATTTTCAAAACCTTATAGGTGTCCAACCACTGAGACGCCAAGCTTGAGGATTCTATCCAGGGATGCGTAGCTGCAGTATTTGTGGAGGCTTACAGGAGTTACTTCAGACGCTTCAGCTCATTCTTCTTTAGATAGGAAATTCTTCAGTATTTCGTTTGGGTGTGTTGCCCCTTCAAAATATTTAGTTCTTCAGTTTATTTATCTGACTTTATTTAGACTCAATTTTATCACTTTGAACTTGTATTTGGATTTGTTTTGGAAACCAATGATTTATTCGGTCTCATTTATTTATATATTTGTAATGTGATTGTTCAGACTATTATTGTGCGGATGTTTTTGTTTATTTATTTTATTTCCCGCATGATGTTATATAATTGAAAGATAAAATTTGGCACCGGCTTAATTTAATATAGGTGGTTAGTAATTAAAAAGTTTTTCTACAGTAATTCTAAGAATGAATGAAATGAGATTGCTGGTTATTCTGATAAAAGACTGATCACCCATGATTAAAATAGGTGGGGTGTGATAAACAACTCCTCAAAATTACTATCACATAAAACATCAACGTATTGGACAATAATTAAAAGTACTTAAATGCTAAATACCCTATTTGCTAAACAAACTCAACCATCCTACTTTTGTTTTTCAAGCTAAATAATTTTTTAATTGCACGAGTCACACGATCACTTAAATTTACAAAATGAAACACTCATTTATGTTAACCTTCATAAACCCATTACAAATTACATATTTTCAACATCTGATATCAACTTCATTAAAAAAAAACCACTAGCTATGTTGTTGACATTATAAGTGTTTTGCCATAAAAAATGTATTCTGCAATTTCCAATCCCCAAACATTATTTAATGAGTTTTTTGATGAGTTATCATAAGTTATTACATTATGTAAATATGAAATGAGGAAGATAGGATATGGGATCTATTATATAATACATCATAATGATGCTACATAAAAAAATATTAACCAAAAGTTCCTATAAAACATAGTTTAGGATAAAAATGTCGAAGTTGTGTTGAATAGAGGACTATTTCACACCGGAGTCTGAAATCATCAGATGTAAAACAAAGAGTTCATGTTATCATATTTACAAAAAATTTAAAAGAGAGGTAGGTCTTTCAGTATGAGACTGGGGAGAGATGGATGGGTTGTAAAAGAAGGAAGAGGGAAGACAAGTTTAACTCTACACCTCATGAGCTCCTTGCGAACTTTTGAAGCGTGTTAGATTAAATTCCTCTACGTGTTCTTTCTGTGTTTCCATCACCAAAATATCCTCATATTACAGAAACAGAGCATAATTAGTAAGTATATGAATAATGTATATAGTATGGCTATATTTCTGCCAATCAAATTAAGTATAGCTATATATATGTTCTACGCACAATATATATATATATATATATATATATATATATATATATATATATATATATATAATAAGTTACAATGGTATTTTCACTATTCATAAGATGGGAAGACACTTCACTTTTCAGATCGAAGCCAACAAAGAAACAATCCAATGGTTAAGATTAAAATATCCCTCATACCATTTTTGTCCCTTACATATTCGAGTTCCCCCTCTTTTTTAACCCTTCATTTCCTTTCCTCCTTTTACCCAAAATTCAAATACATGTATAATATTGGAAATTAACACTTTGAAACCTATCTCACATAAGTGGATTATACAACCTCTCTCTTTATCAATCGAATAACTCTCCTTTCAAACCATACTCTCTTGAATCAGTCTCCTCCTCCTCCATACAACCTTCGCCGCTCTCTCTCTCCCCAGCTCTTGCTATCGCCGCTCTCTCTGATCTCCCCACGTCTTCTCTTCTCCATGAGGTACATCATTTTTTTTAAGTTTTTTTTTAAGATCTAATAATGTGTTTTTCGTTTTACTTTTTTATAGATCAAAACCTAATCAACCTACTCATGTATGTTTTCTCTCTCTTTCTTCGATTGAGATTTTCTAGGCTTTTTTGGTTCATTTTAAGTTTTTTTGGATCTACACATATTCGGAAGATTTTGAACCATTTGTTTCAAAGTTGAGATTTTTTGTTTTTTTTGAAATTTTGAATTGAGGATTTTTCGGGTTTTTGAAATTTTGAATTGTGATCCACATAGTTACGGATATGTTCTAGAACTTATTAGTTTTCAACTCTTTAGTTTCTCTCATTCACCTAATGAGATAGACTTTTTTGTTCTTGGTATTGAGAAGATTATAGTTATACCATTTTTAGAAATCAAATCCACTGTTTTTATGTAGGAATTTATTTATGTGTGTGCCAGTATTATTCCCCTCCTTTTTTGCTCATAAATTTTTTTTTGTTTTCCAGAAATTACAAGGAACCAAAAGCTCATGTTTTTTGTTTGATTATTGGTGCTTTGCAGATTTGATTGTTTTGGATTAATTGTGTTTTGCAGATTTTAATTATGCAACACACTCGAGTCCATCCAAGACTTCTATTGGATCTGTTGTTCTGATGTTGGTTCGTTCACAATTAGATTTCTATTATATCTTTATTTTCTGGGAGTTCTATTGTATTATATCATCTTTACATTTTTGTCACTCTCTTGATTTTCTATATATTTAAGATATTTAAGGAAACTTCCATTTTTCAGGTATTCTATTTGTGTTGGATGAAACTAATTCAAGTCATGGGTTAAAGTACTTAGTTTAATCCATTTTTCATTTCTCTTTTGTTATTTAATGCTTTGAGGATTTGACATAGGAGAAGCGTAGAGAGTTCATCATGAATAAAAATTAATATAAGAACAGTTGTTGAATAGGTTTAAAGATATGTGGGCCAATTTTGTCAAATGCTTTTTTATTTTCACTTCCTTTAGTGTTCTTTAATAAATAGATTTCGATAATCGCGAGGTAGGTGTTTGACCAAATGATTCAATGAATGTTTGAATTTTTGGCCACTTGACTTTGTTAGTTGTGGAAACAAGTGGTGATGATCTCCAGTACTGTTCTCTTTATTTATTCTCGAGTACTGTTCTCTTTATGTGTTTTCCAGTACTGTTCTCTTTATAATTTAAAGTACCCTCTTACATTTGGAGACTTTGCTGGGGAGGCATTCTCCTAAGTAAGGAGTATGACACAAGATAATGTTACTCGAAGGATCAATTTGGATGACATCCAGCTTAATGATAAGGTATGGGACTCCTAGAATAGAGGTACCTACGGTTCAGGCAACGACAGGCGCTCCGGGGGTAACACAAACTTCCACTAATGTAGGGTTGGGACCTACTCAGGTGGCGCTTCTCATGAGTAAGTTTTATGAGTTTTTGTAAACTCCGGTGGCTTCGGCGATGCTGGGAGGATTAGAAGACAATGCCTTCGTAACACCAGGGGTAGCCCCAACGGTTCCAACAGGTGAAAGTGTAGCGGGGACGGTCCCAGCAAGCATACCCTTTGTTGTGAATCCATCAATAGGAACCTCAGGAGTATCAACGACCCCAGCTATAATGTTCGTTCCAGATACAACTGGCGTTCAAACCATAGCCCCATTGCTTGTTTCTCCAGTAGCATCACCATGGAGGAAATGAGAAAGGAGATGCAGAAAGAGATGTTGAAGTTCATACAAGCCTCCTCGCAATCTGCGGGCAAGGTGTCTTCGGTTTATGATGACTTTCGAACACCTTATCCTCAGGAATACAATGATGAGCCCTATCCAACGGACTATATTCCCCCTATCTTTGAAAATATACAGAGAAAGGTAGGAACTCGAAGGAGCATATTAAGCACTTTATTGAACACTTGGGAGCGCATTGCAACAAGAAGCTTAAGTTGATGGATTTTTCCAAATCCTTAATCGATAAATCATACACCTGGTACTCCATTTTGACTCCTAACAACGTTTCTACATGGGAGGAGATGCATGTATTGTTTGTCCAGAAGTTATTTCTGGTAGAAGATGAATTCACTTTGACTCAACTGGGTAGGGAGAAGCAAATACCTAAGGAAGAAGTGGTCGCCCATGTTCGAAGGTTCAAGGAAAGATCCCTCGACGTGAGGGAGGAGGCCAAAGAATCAAAGTTATTTTAGATCTGCGCTGAGGGGCTGCTTCCTGAGTACATCTGCCATCTTATCAATGAGGCGCGCCAGGGGACTTTATCGACATTCTTAAAGGCAGCGAGGAATATCTCCTTGGTGGTGCGGCCCAATTCGGTGGTGGTGCCCATGATGTTTAGGCAGCCGATGCTGCCTGCGGGGGGAAGTCTCAGCCTCCACGGGTAGGGTACATCGAGGGAGGAGATAGGGGCAAAATACCAAAAAAAGATAATAAGATAAAGTCCCGAAAAGACAGGGAGGACCCACCACCATTGCCTTGTGTAGTGAAAGAAATTGTTAGCTATTACAACGCGATGGTCCAAGGGGAAACGATGTATGAGCCAAAGGATGTTCCCGCTAGGGAGCCCGATGTTGCAATAAAGGCGGATCTAAAGTACTGCCAGGTTGATCGGAGCATCCAGCATCCAATCGAGAGCTATTCCACACTGAGAAGAATCATCGACAAGTATGTGAAGGCAGGGACATTGAAAATCCCTCCACAGAATGTCAACGATAATCCGCTGCCAATACATGGGGCTAATATTGTGGTGGCCTATGATGAAGAGGCTGAGAGAGGAAAAAGAGAGTCAACGACGAGGCAAGAAGAGTACGAAGAGGCTCTGGAAGATTGTACTAGGGGAATGGCTAATGTGGTGTTGGCTTATGATGAAGCAAGTGCCAAAGATGTGGAGGAGGTATACGGTGTTGAAGGTGAGGAAGTAGACCCATTTCTAGAATACTATGCAGTATTGAAATCCTCGAAGTTCACCTGGTTCTTCGACCAGGTAGGGGCACCGAAGAAGAGTAGGTTGGAGATGACCCAAGCAATACTCGATATCACGAGGAAGAACGCAGTCCCTTCGCTGAGATGGAAGGGACCCCTAGCTAGGTTAGTAAGAAGGTTTTTATCAGAGGTAACCTTCAGCGATGAAGATAGGACTGTAAGGTTCCCTTATAACAGTCCATTGTATGTGACTGCCAGTGTCAACAGAGTTAGCTTCACAAGGGATCTTATGGGTAGGGGAGCTTCCATCAATATCATGACAATCAACTCTTTCCACGCAGCCAATATTCCAGAAGAGAGGTTGGTCCCTATGCCGTTGGTAATTTTGGGGTATGATAATCAATCTTCCAAATCCATTGGTTACGTTAATGTTGGGATTATAATGGGAAATTTTAGTTCCCATATCAAGTTCCACGTAATAGAGAGTGCAACTTCCTATCATGTTCTAATAGTAAGGGTGTGGATGCATAACCAAGGGCTAGTTCCTTCTACGTACCACCAATGTGCCAAAGCAAACATCAAGGGCACGAAGGTGACCATTAGGGCTACAAAGTGTCCCTTCGCTGTTGAGGAGGCTCACTTAGTGGACACAACATTTTACACAGAGTTAGAGGAAGATGTCTGGGTCCTAACAAGAAGAATTGAGGGATCATGGGTTCCCTCGATCAGAGAAAGAATGGGGCCCTTAAACGAGCAGAAGAAGGAGGTTACGAGCAGCACAAGGGAAATAACCGAAGAAGGTCACCAGGTAGTCCCTCGGCCCCAAGGCATTTCGAAGTAGCTCAAAGACATAATGAGGCCTAGAGCGGATCCGATGGAGTATGAGGTCCAACGGTCACTACACCAAATCTGCCGAATTGTCAAGGTCATTGACCTTGACAAATCTAACTTGTCAAGGTCAATGACCGTGACATTTCGAGGCGAGATAACTTTTTTTGTCACGGTCGTGTCACAGTCATTGACCTTGACACAAAACTCGCGTTTTGTGTCACGGTCGTGTCGCTGTCAATGACCGTGACACGTTTGTCACAGTTTATAACCGTGACAAAGCCGTGACCCTTTTAAAAAAAATTATCACGGTCAATGACCGTGACAATTCTGGGCAGAATTTAAAAAAAATATGCTGGGCAGTATGGCCACTGCCACTGCCCAGCAGTATATTTGTACCTGTTATAGCAACGTTGTACCTGTTCCAAACATCATATATCCAAACAAACTAAAGATAATGCAAATATATATTCAAAATAGAAACTATTTAAGAAGAAACAACATCACCATCAATTATCTCAAATCTACAAACTATTTGCATGGAAAAGAGATTTTGTACCACGACGCTCGGGGACACCTCCTTATCCTTCCCTTCTCGTCCGAATAGCCACATAAGTATAGAGCATATGTGGCCTACCCTTAGGGCCACTCCCTGTCCCCTGAATTGAAATAAAGTAAAATTAGTATCCGCCCCTCAAATATAGATAAATATAAATCGTAATTGAAATCGAAATCGAAATTGACATATAAATATAAATACATTACCTGTAGTGTCACTCAAACAGCTAACTTGAGCTCATATGGCACCTCCTTCCAACTAATAAAGGTAAGAAGCGTATATTCATGGATTAGTATAAACAAAACTTAGACGTAGTTGGAATATTTATGTATTAATCTCCTCTCCACACACGCACACTACACAAGAGTGAAAATGATAAAGTGCAGATCAATTAAAAGCATTAAAAATGGATGTTTCGGTACAAATTGAAATATTTATTACAAATTGAAAAATTGTTTCAAATTCGGGTTATCATAAAAAATGGATTGATATTCGGTAGGGGCAGCCAAGTCATCCACACTACTATTTAGACGCCTTGGCGCTTGTTGGACAATTGACCACGGCTCGTTGTTGATATACTCCGAGTAAAACACTTGATTAACCTTTTGAAATGCACAAACAAACGGCTCATCGCTCACGTGGTCGTTGCTCTTCAACTTGGACAAGTCAACCATGATCAAATTGGTGACAGGATCAACTTTACAAGCATTTTTATCCTCAACTCTTACCCATTCACAGTAAAATACAACCTCTTTGAAGCTTATATAATCCAATTCAAATATATTTTGGATTACACCATAGTAAGTCATTTCAGCTTCAACGAGGTTTTTATCTTTTGCGCTCGCTCGAAAGAAAGTAAGAGCCTTGTATGAAATTCCCGAGTTCTGTACATTTGTACTTTCCTCGTACACTTTAGCGCCGAAAATGTAACCATTCAATCGATACTTTTTGTACTCTTGTGCCACGATCAAGGGTCCAGTGGCTAGACGAGCAAGCCTTGATGTCGCATCACCCATCTTTAGGAGCTGAGAATATAGATAAATTAATTATATTAGTGGTAAAATTTGAGTGTAGTGTAACGTTATATAACGACTGTTTTCATTATAATTACCTCTTGTGTCAACCATAGCCTAAATTCGCTGTCTGATTGTACCATTGTTTTTCGTCTTTTATTGTTCTCACAGGCTTCATATTTACTGCATATTACAAAATTAATCATGTATAAAATAATCTAAAATAATGTTAAACATTATAATATTCGAAACTTACTTTTTCCATTCTTCGACATCTTCATGTGTGTCAAATAGATAACGAGCTACTTGTTCATGTTGCAAACTCGTTAATTTCACTCGTTTTCCCATCACATTACCACCATCATCGACAAACTCATCAGTGTCATCAACGCTGGTCGAGTCAGGCATATATTCCCGAGTATATATTGATGACTCCACGGTGATGTATTCCTCTGCAATTGATCCTGCAATATATCGCGTATTCTTGACGTAATCTTTAAAAACTTTCATCAATCTTTCAAACGGATACATCCACCGATATCTAACTGGACCACAAAGAAGTGCCTCATCGCATAGGTGTACCAACAAGTGAACACATATGTCAAAGAATGCTGGAGGAAAGTACTTCTCCAATACACAAATCGCTTCGTTCACAGCCAATTTTGCGGCCACTATGTGTTCTCGATTCACTACCTTCTCACACAAGAGGGAGAAGGTAATACTAATTTGCATAATAGCCCTACGCAAATCCTTGTGCTTGGAGAAATAGTGCTTAAACAATAGAGGAACCAATTGCATGATCACATGCCAATCGTGGGACTTACACTTATGTAAATCATGAGTAGCATAATTCACAATCCTTTGCAAGTTGGACGAAAAAGTAGATGGGCCCTTCAAATTATATATTGTGTCTAGAAGCACCTTCCTTTCCCCACTCGTCAAAGTAAGCGCACCAGGGGGAATTATTGACCTTCTCTACTATCTTCTTTCAACCATAGTTGTGGCTTAAGTTTTAACGTTTTAAGGTCTTTTCGTGCATTTTCTCCAACCTTCGAATGACTCCCCCCAAGGCAAGTACCCACAATATGTTCAGCGAAGTTCTTCTCTGCATGCATCACATCTAATACATGGCGCACCGGGTTATTCTTCCAATAAGGCAAGTCAAATAAAATTGACCTCCGAGACCATGCCTTTCTTATCTCAGTTTCATTCCCAGTTGGGGTCTTCTTATGCTTGACATTCTTAAATTTGGGATTCTTACCTGGCATATTTGGGCCACATTCATAAGATTTACTTTCAATTTCTGAACCCGAAAGTTGTCTCGACGGTAGCCTATGTTCAACTCCGCCCAATAAAAAATTGGAACCTTTCTCAAATCTGAAACTATGAGCTGGGGGTAAAAACCTCCTGTGGCAATGGTATACATTTTTTAAGCTAAAGGATAGATGAAGAGATTCAGTCTCCTCTCCATAAATAGGACACCCCAAATAACCATGTACTACACATCCGGATAATGTCCCATAAGCTGGAAAATCATGAATTGCCCACATCAACATAGCTTTCAGCGTAAACTCTTCTTTTCTAAAAAATTCAAATGATTGCACACCCTCTTCCCACAACTCATTTAATTCTTCTACCAAAGGAGCCAGGTAGATATCAATGTCATCACTTGGTGCCTTTGGCCCAGGTATCAACAAAGCCATCATCGAAAATTCAGGTCTCATACACTGTGAAGGAGGGAGGTTGAGTGGGGCTAGGATCACTGGCCATACACTCTGATTGGTGCTTAGATTTCCAAATGGATTGAAACCATCTGTTGATATAGCCAAACGAATGTTGCGTTGTTCTCGAGCCAAATCCAGATACACAAAATTCATCCTCCGCCAGGCAGTAGAATCAATAGGATGACGCATGATATTACCCCCTACTTCTGCCCTAGCATGCCAAGTCATTGCCTCTACAATCCATGGTACTGTGAAAAATCACTTTAATCTAGGCCCAACGGGAAAATATTTCAATACTTTTTGAGGCACTTTTGAGCTTGTGCCTTCCTTACTAGTAGATTGGACATATCTAGGTTCATCGCATACCGGACAACGATCGAGATTTTCATACTCCTTTCGGTATAGTATGCAGTCATACACACAAGCATGAATCGATTTATTCTTCATTCCCAAACCTTTCAAACTGTTCTTCATAACAGGATAGCTATTTGGAAGTGTATTCACCTTGGGTCATAAGCCCTTCACCCATTTCAGAATTCCCGTCACGCTATTGCCAGACAAACCGTACTGCGTCTTCAAACTGTGCAAACCAACCATGGCATGTAAAGTTGTTTGATCTTTCTCACAGCCAGAGTATAATGGTTGGGTCGCCTTAAATTTTAAACTTTGGTAGTCATCATCAAGTTTTATCGTTTTTTCTTCACGAGCACTTGAATCTTCTACATCATCAGTAACCTCATTCTCCTCAGCTTCATAAACTCCGTACGCATCATCAACTAAATCCTCTAACATATTATGATCTACGTCGTCCCCTTCTACATCTATTCTACTTGTTGAAGGTTGTTGTAAAGGTTGGTCGGGGACAAAAGGAACTTTCAAGTCACCGTGAAAACTCCAAAATCGATAACTATCTTGCATACCCGATCTTAACAAATGTAGTTCAACTGTTTTCCACTCAAACACCTTACCATTCTTACACCTAGCACACGGACACGAAAACTCTTCATCATTACGACATCTCTTTGCATATTTCACAAATTCGTTATCACCTCTGCGAAACACATCCCCCATTCTATTAGTCTCACCCATCCACTCTTTGTATTTCGGATATCCCATCACAGCTACCACAACTAAACACCTATTAAAGGTAAACAAAACTTAGATTTATAGTATGTTTTATTTAATTATCCCATCATTTAATTATCCTATTAAAGGGTAAGTGGTCCTATCCCATTCAAGACTGCATTTTTCTGTAATATACTTAACAACTCATGCACATTGTTACGATTTGAAAAAAATTCGACAGCATATCCCCTTAGTTCTCCAAGTACACGACGTAGATTGGCAGGTGTGAGTGTTATTTCAATTGGTCAATTGAAATAACAGTCACACTTGTTAATCTAGTATGTACCCAGAGAACATTAAGATACGACTGCAGAACTTCCTCCAAAAGTAACAAATTTAAGCCAATAAGAATATTATACATACATTATACAGTCTTAAACTGTCCAAACGGGACAATTCGAGAGATCTCATTACAGGGGTAATGACTCTCGAACGGGTCTAAGGGCTATTGAATGCGTACGCATAAGAACTAGAAGGCTAGTATCTATGCGCACTATATTTAATTTCAAGTATGTTTCATATAATGGGTTAATTCAAATACAAAAATAAATTCATGGGTTAATTCAAATACAAAAATAAATTCATGGGTTAATTCAATACCTGAAATTTTATTTGATGGATATAAAGTCTTTAATAAAGTCTTTCAATGTTAATTTCAGGTATTGAATTTCTACTATTGTTTTGTGCTTTTTATAAATCATACCCCACCCCACCCCCACCCCCACCCCAACATGTTTACGGGATTTCATCACCCGTCATAAATTTTTCGGTCCGTGACTTACTGGCCAGTTGTCTTGGGTCTTTTAGTCCCTTAACATTACTTTAAGAATTTTACCCAATCTAAATACCACATTTTCTTTCTTGTTATACACTTGAACACGTTTTGTTATTAATTTATCTTTGATGTATTACCAGCATCTTTACTTTTATAAACTTTATTTAATTTTCAATTTTAAGGACTATTTTCATCACTTAGTGTTCATCTAAGTTCTAGTATAACAAGTTCTCATAAAAATCTTTAATAAAGTATTATCACAAATATAAACTAAGAGTGATAAAATAACTTTGAGGCATATAAATTAATTGTGACAAAGTAAGATTATGGAAACCCCACTTTTCTTTCTATAACTCCTATTTTATTAAACTTTAAATATAATTAGGGGTGTATAGAAAGAAAAGTTAAATAGGAATAAAAACAACATTTTTAAAATATGAAGGGCTCACCAATTTGATCAAATTTTTCAACAACATAGTCTAATTGGATATTATTTTTGGATATTATTTACATTTACATTTTTGGATATTATTTTTGGATAGTATTTACATTTACATTTTTGGATATTATTTTTGACAATTTATAGAAAATTACTTATCTGCCCCACCCTGCCCCACCCCCTACCCCCACCCTGCCCCACCCCTACACACGCACACACACACGCACATATATACACACATACACACATATATATAAATGAAAGAGAGAGAGAGAGAGAGAGAGAGAGAATTAAACCTGAAAGTAGAGAGAGAAAGAGAGCAGCGTCGAGAGAGAGAGAGGGTGGGAACGGCGGGAGGGAAAAAAGAAGGGGGAAAGGGTTTTTGCTGCGAACATTGTCACGGTCGTGTCAAGGTCATTGACCGTGACAAGTATTTAAAGAATTGCCACGGTCAATGACCGTGACAAGTAAATTTGTCACGGCCTTATCACGGTCATTGACCGTGACAATTCTTTGTCACGGTCGTGTCAAGATCAATGACCGTGACATAAAACGCGTATTTTTTATCACGGTCAATGACCTTGACAAGGGTGACTGGCTGAAAGGTGACAATTTGGCCATTTTGGTGTAGTGGGTAAAGCGTGATGAGTCGTTTCTTAGGAGAAAGAGTGGCCAAAGCTTTTAGAGAGAAGAAGCGGCAGACAATGCAAGAAGGTCATTACCAAGGAGGAAAAGGTGGTGTATCAATTGTAACGGTGTGAGCGGGCAGCGGAGGAAACTAATGATGAGGTTGACCCGATATATGAATTCCTTTTGGTGGATCAATGGGGAATATGCATGGTGATAGACAACTCCTGAATACAAGAATTGGTGGAGGAAGTCGCTGAGGAACCAGAGTACATGACAGACTGACCGAAATCGCAGGCACAAGACCTGGAACAGTTGAATCTAGAAAAATAAGGGGAAGATCCAAGGCCCATCTTCATCTCTAAGGATCTCAGTAAAGAGAAATGAGAGGCCTTAGTGGAGTTGATCCGAGAGTTTATAGATGTCTTCGCGTGGAAATACACAGAGATGGAGGGGATGGATGAGGAAGTAAGCATCCATAAGTTGAATGTAATGCCTTTATCCATTCTAGTGAAGCAAGCGACGAGAATGTACAAGCCTGAGCTAGATTTAAAGATCAAGGAAGAGGTTCAATGCATACTAACGGCAAGGTTCATCACACCGATACAACACCCACTCTGGCTATCCAGTATCGTCCTGGTGGGGAAGAAGGACAAAAACCAAATAAGGATCTGCGTGGACTTCAGAGATTTGAATAGAGCTTGCCCCAAAGATGAGTTCCCTCTGCCCTCCATTGATAGCTTGATAGATGCAACGGCTGGTCATGAGATGTGTAGCTTTATGGATGGGTACGTAGGGTATAACCAGATCAAGATGGACCACTCGGATGTAGAGAAGACAGCATTCAGAACCCCATTGGGTAACTCCATGTATAGGGTGATGCCGTTTGGACTCAAGAACTCTGGGGCAACTTACCAGAGAACAATGATGGCGATTTTCCATAACTTCTTTTATAAGTTTGTAGAATTTTATGTGGTTGATTTGGTCATCAAGTCAAGGAGGGAGGAGTCCCATCTGTGCGATTTGAGGAAGGTGTTGTCACGTTGCAGGAAGTATACATTAAAGATGAATCCATTGAAATGTATTTTTGGGGTGACAAGTGGGAAATTCCTAGGCTTTGTGGCTGATCGATAAGGGGTGCAGATGCACCAGGAAAAACAGCGGGAGATCTTGGAAATGCCATGTCCGAGAACTGCGAAAGAGCTGAAGAGTTTCCTCTATAAAGTCTCCTACCTTAGGAGATTTGTGCCTGGATTAGTCGAATTAACACATCCGTTGATGCAGTTGTTGCGAAAGAACACAAAGTTCAGATGGGAGGAGGTTCACCAGGAGTCTCTTGACGGACTGGAGAAACTACTCCTTTCACCACAGACCATGGTTCCCCCAAAGGCAGGAATACCGTTGCATCTATACCTCACATCCACCTCGAGGTCCATGGGAGCTTTGCTAGCACAAGAGATCGATGGGCAAGAACGACCAGTCCATTACCTTAGCAGGATCATCCATGGACCAGAAGTCAGATACAGTAGCTTAGAAAGGCAATGTTTAGCCTTAGTCTTTGTAGCGCAAAAACTTAGGCATTATATGTTGACTTTTACAATTCATATTGTAACTAGATGTGATCCTATTAAATATTTGCTTGCAAGAACAATTTTGATTGGTAGGGAAGCTAGGTGGTTCCTCATTCTATCTGAATATGACTTGAAGTGCGTGGTTCCTCGCGCAATTAAAAGCCAGGCATACCTTGATCTATTGGCTATTTTCCCCTCAAGGATGTTTGAGCCACCCAAAGAAAATATTCCAGGAGATGATTTGCAGGCCAACCACCTGGACACAACGGATGAGGAATGGACAATGTAGTTCGATGGATCTTTAGCGGAAAAGAAAGGAGGAGCATGGGTTATTCTTTCAAAAGGAATGGAGGAGATTTGCCTTTCCTACAAGTTAGATTTCCCTTGTTCTAACAACGAGGCAGAGTATGAAGCATTGGTGTTGGGATTTCTAAAGGCTCTTCGAAGGGGTATCCGTTCACTTTGCATCAAGGGGGATTCAAACTTGGTGGTTCAGTAAGTGAATGGAGAATACGCGTTAAAATATATGATCCTAGCACCATATATAACAATTATTCAGAGGATCCTCGGCCAATTCCATCGGACCAAGATCAAGAGACGGCCCAGAATAATGAACCGCCACCCAAACGCATATGCCACCATTGCCCAGAAGATGATCATGAGGAATGATGCAACTACTGTCGTGATTCAACAAAAAACATCTCCTTCGATGGTACAGTCAATCTTACCAATGGAAGAGGACGCAGACTGGAGGGGAGAGATTAAGAGGCAGCTGGAGGCTGGCGAAGGAACGATGGGGCTCAGAGAATTGGCCCAATACTTTATGAACCAGGGGAACCTCTACTTCAAAAATGTAGGAGGATGGCTGTCGAGGTGCATCGGTCCGGAAGAGGCAGAGAGGAGATTGAAGAAAACACACGAAGCGCACTGCAAATCAACTGAGATACCCTTCTATCGAAGGATTCAAATAGAGGGGTATTTTTAGCCTAAGATGAAAAAAGACGTGACGGAGCTACAAAGGAAGTGCGACAAATGCCAGTTGTTCTTGGAGTTAGCGAAATGTCACTTCGTGGAGGCTCAGCCTTACTGGAGACAGCCCTACATCAACTTCATTAAGGATGGAGTTGTCCCAATGGAGAAAATTAATGCGATGGGACTCTAGTGAAGGGCCCCGATATTCTACGTTCAGGAGGGGCAGCTTTATCAAAGGGGATACTTCAACAGGCCTTTACATTGTATCACGAGAGAAGAGGAAGCGGAGGTCCTCAAGCAGGCACACGATCTAGCTCACATAAGAGGGGCCAAGTTATATGACCAGTTGATGACTTTGGGATACTATTAGCCAACGATGGAGAAAGATTCGACTGAGTTCATTCGAAGATGCAAGGCTTACCAACTTCATGGAAATATGATCCATGCCCCTTTAGTAGACTTACACTCCTTGACAACGCCTTATCCTTTTCACACATGGGCGTTCGACCTGGTAGGGGCAATACACCCTTCTTTGAGGGGGAAGATATGGATACTAGTAGCAACGGAGTGCTTCACAAAGTGGGCTGAGGCGATACTACTCGGAAGGGCCACAGCGGGAGTACTCCATTAGGGAATACATCATTTGTCATTTTGGGATCCCTAAGGTTATCCTTTCGGACAATGGAACCCCTTTTGTCAATTCAGATGTAACGATGCTCACAGACAAATACTCCATTATCCATCACACTTCGATGTGGCATACCCAAAGGGAAATGGTCAAGCCGAAGCGACTAACAAAACTCTGGTCAATATTTTGGCTAAAATGATGGAAGATTTCCCTGGATCATGGGATGACAAGATACCAGCCGTATTGTGGGCCTATCGAACAACTAAGAGGAAGCCCCTAGGATATACACCGCTCTCTCTTATCTATGGGGCCGAGGAGATTCTCCCAGTGGAGTTAGAAGTCCCCTCTTCTCGATATGCCTTGTGAAGCAGCATGCTTCCCCATAATAGACATGTGCAATTGGAAGCGTTGGACGAACACAGAGATAATGTGATGCAAAACTTTTAAATATATACGAAGAAACTCTCCAAGGGATATGATAACTTAGTGAGACTAAGGAAGTTCATGGAGGGGGACCTCGTGTTGAAAGCAACAGTGAAACATATCAGGGGGCTTCCTCTACCCAAGTTTGAAGCAAATTAAGAAGGACCTTTCATTGTGAAGGAGGCTCATGACTGGGGTTATTGCCTAATCTCTAAGATAGAAGAAGACAGGCCATTTAAGATTAACAATAAATGGTTGAAAGTCAATCATGTGCAGACAGTTATGTTTTACCATTGATGTAGTTGACTATTAAATATACATAAGTTCTTTATTTTTTGAACAAGTTCTTTTTATTAGGGCTCGAGAAGAGATGAAAGAATTACAGGACTTCACACTTCACAATCTCAGCAAATAGTTGTAACACAAAGAGATGGCATAAGAAAATAAGTAACTCTTTTTCCATTCATAAACTTTGGGGCATTACAAAATTGGGAGCTATTGCCTAAGAATTACATGAGAAGAAAAGAAAATACATATACAAGTTCATTCGCCAAGAAGGCACCACAGATCTGGAGAAGAGAAAAAATCTTCGAGGAGGACCGAAGAAGCTGCTTGGCAAGACCATTGTGCTTTGATAGAGACCTCCAACCTTTCCTGTGCTTGTGTGCGCTCAATCAGAAGTTTCTCTCGTTTCGACTTCGCCGTGGCTAGAGCTTCTTCGAGTTCCCCCACCTCTTTGTCAATAGTTTCAAGAAGAGGTGCTAGCTCGGCCAACTTGGCTTCCTCGATCCGTTGATCCTCCTGATGTTTTCATAAGAGCTCCCTCTAGCTGTCCAACTGCTGGTTCTTCAAAGTCTTTAAATTTTCAATGAACCAGTCAAAATGGGACCCTTCACGAACCAACTCCCTCAGATAACCCAAGAATTGGTTGAGAAGGGGTCTGGTAACATTTTCAGTCGGAGTATTGGCAATTTCAGCAATGACGGTGGAGTTTATAGAAAAAACCTTAACAAGCATTTTCGTTGTTAAGTCATCGATATAGGTGGAGTTTATAGAAAAAATAATAACAAGTGTTTTTATTGTTAAGTCACTGATATAGGTGGAGTTTATAGAAAAACATTAACAAGTGTTTTCGTTGTTAAGTCACCCATATAGACGGTGAAGAGTGCACTTTTGTTCAAATACAACAATTATTTAATTAAACACCGTTTTTCAATTAAATCCTAAAACATGCATCTAGATGATTTATCAATTAAAATAAATATAGCATGTGACACAGCATATCAGGAAAAATCCCGGTAAGGTAAAACCACATTATTTTCACTATAATTTGTAAAGAGCGATTTACACGGATTATACTGAAAATAAATGTGACATACGAAAATACCCGTAGGTGTCGGTTCCAATGTCTTCGGATGGAATCTCCCGCAAGAATTACAGATGGGAAGCAATGAAGAAGAAATCGGCTTCTCCATAAAATACACCAAAAGTGAAGACGACTTATTGAAAGTCTTCAAAGTGTGCAAAATGCCTCTAGAGAGGTTCTATGATGTGTGTATGTTGTGTGTCCTAAATGGGAGAGGAAGAGTAGATTATATAGGAGGGATTGGGGCTCACAAAACAACTTTCATAAAACATGGAGGAGACTTGGCCGGATTATACTCAAGGTGTTGGGAAAAGCAAATGAGTGGAGACAACATTTTTGGCATTTGGAATCTCTAGCCTACAGGGGACCCAAACCGGTTTGGGGTCCCTACGAACCGGTTCGCCCCCCCCGAACCGGTTCGGGCTGGGTTCGGGAACAAGGGCTGGCCCAAAGGTTTGAAGACTTAGAAAAAATCCTGGATTTTTAAAGTATTTTTCCCAAAATTCAAAATGCCATAACTTCTTAACCGTAGCTCGGAATAAGGTGTCGTTTCTTCTAGTGTCTTCATTGTGGCAAGATCTTCAACTTTCCAGTTGACCAGTCCTTCGTACTATGGCTGTAAAATTACGTAAATGCCCTTGAACTTCAGAATTCAAATAGAGGCCGTCATGTGAGATCGTGCCTTATGTAGCGGCATCAGACATATAAACATTGATCTAGGGGAAAAAAACTTCCTAGATTCTATCCAAACATTTATAGAATTATGTCCTTACAAATCTCCCCCTATGTCTATGCCGGTACATACATAAAAATCCGAATTATGCAAACTCCCCAAAACAAATGGCATGACGTAAAACAGACTTCAACATCTTCAATTCATCAACTCTTCAGAAACGCCCAAAGATTTTCTCATCAGGGTGTGCAATCCAATAGATATCAACATTGTACCTACACACATGAGATAAAAGCAAATACTCGTTAAACGCAACAGTTTGAAATATAATGATATGCAACAAACCAAAGATGAATTAAGTTTAAGCAAATCATAGATAAATCAACAAAATTTTCTCAAATTGACAGATATGAGAAGCATAAATATGGAAAATGTCACACAAAAAATGTTCTATAATTTTTGAATTTTTTAATTTTTGCTCAAAATGTACAACAAAGAATCAAAGAATCTTTTATATTTGTACAAAAAGAATTAAAGAAGGTTCTATTTTTGAATTTTTCAAAATTTGTACAAGTATATACAAAAGGAATCGCACCGTGAAAGAGCATAAAAATAACCAAGTCGATGGTAGCGTAAATGTAGGGGTGTGAACACATTCGATAGGTAAATAAACTCAATCAATCATATGTGCACGATGCATACGTGTACACCTGACGAATGAACATCAAAAGTATCCTTAGGTGTAAAAATTATTGAATTTAGATGACATCGTCTTATATAAATCAACAAATCAAAGTAAGAGTGATTTCCATACCAATAACGTCCAAAACTATTTAGCACTTTTTCAAGATTTTCAAGGACGTGCACACCCGTTTAAATTTTCCAACCAAACTTCCTCAGATATATTTACTTTTAGAGGTGATAAACGAAATTCTCAAACTTTAGAGAATTGATGGTGAAACCTATTGGCCCATAATTGGCATGTATTTCTTTTTATTGCCTTTAAATTTTTTGGGCTCTTTTAACCTCTTTGGACCCCGGATAATAAAATTCCTCAATTTTTTAGGTCCATTTTAACGGTGGCTTTTGCGCAAAAGATACATATTTACCTTTCACAGCCCCTCCCTGTTATAAAAAATCACACAGTCTCACCAAAACGGTTTTTACATGCACACCAATCTTATCAAGTTTTATCACGCTTGATTCGTTTTAAGGACAAGAATGAAGTAAAAACACCCAACCAACATGTGATAAGACAAGAACAATATTCAAACAAATTCGTGCATGTGTGCAATAAAGGAAATCATGAGTCACACATGTAGGAAATAACACTTAATTACATCTTAATGACTCCAAACATTATAAAGCACAAAGATGACAAGATATATTGTCTCAAAACACTATCAAATAGTCACATGAATAAATGGAATGAAATTTGTGACTTGGATATCTTAAATGCTCATCCATAAAAGGTGCAAAAATAAAAAATCTTTTTGTTCTTTTCTAAATTTTTATAAAAAGAAAATCTTTTTGTTCTTTTCTAAATTTTTTATAAAAAAGAAAATCTTTTTGTTCTTTTCTAAAATTTTTATAAAAAGAAAATCTTTTTGTTCTTTTCTAAAATTTTTAAAAAGAAAATCTTTTTGATCTTTTCTAAAATTTTTATAAAAAATAAAATCTTTTTGATCTTTTCATTTTTTAAAAACAATATAAAAGAAATAATAATACACACGATACAGTCTAGCAATAGGAATCATATGATGTAGACATGACAAAGCATCCTATACTAGACACAGACCATCCCTTCAGTTAACTGTGCAAATCCCTAAAGATTTTCTAAGACAATCGAATCTAAGGGCATCTAAAGGTTTCGTGAAACTATCAGCTAACTAACGGTCGGTGGGAACGTAACTCAGAGATATGACTTTCTCTTCAACAAGCTGTCGAATAAAGTGCTCACGTATCCTGATGTGCTTTGTGCTCGAATGCTAGACTGGATTGCAGGATATGTGTATCGCGCTCGTGTTATCACAGAAAATGGTCATGGTGTCCTGTGAAATCCCATAATCCTCCAGCATCTGTTTCATCCACAAGAGTTGCGTGCAACAACTCCCAGCGGCGATGTACTCAGCCTCCACAGTGGATAAAGAGATGGTGTTTTGCTTCTTGCTCAACTAGGAGACAAGAGCAGAACCAAAATAAAAACACTAATCAGAAGTGCTCTTACATCCATCTACATCCCCGACCCAATCGACATCTGAATAGGTGGACAAACGGTCATTGGTATCAAGGGAATACCAAATACCATATGAGAGAGTCCCACTCACGTATTTGATAATACGTTTTAGAGCAAGTAAGTGTGACTCTTTCGGGGATGCCTGGTATCGCGCACAGACTCCAACACTAAAGGCTATGTCGGGACGACTAGCAGTCAAGTAGAGAAGACTACCTATCATACTCCGATACAAGGTTTTCTCTACGTCCTTACCTGAAGTGTCCTTACTAAGCTTGATAGAAGTAATCCTAAGTGTATGAGCATGCTTAGCGGAGTCTAAACCAAATTTCTTCACTAGGTCTCTAGCATACTTAGATTGAGAGATGAATATCCCATCCTCTAGCTGATGAACCTGGAGACCAAGGAAGAATGTAAGCTCACCTACCATGCTCATCTCAAACTCACTTTTCATCTCCTCCTCAAAGTGGTGAGCATGCTGGGAGCATGTGGATCCAAATACTATGTCGTCCACATAGACTTGGGTAACCAAAATAGCACCGTCATCTCTCCTGACGAACAACGTCATATCAACTCCCCCTCTCTTAAAACCACGAGCTAAGAGATAAGAAGTAAGCCTTTTGTACCAAGCACGGGGTGCTTGCTTCAAACCATACAAGGCTTTCCTTAGATAGTATACGTGTTCCGAGTGCATGGGGTCTTCAAACCCTTTTGGTTGAACCACATAGACCTCTTCCTGTAGAATGCCATTTAGAAAGGCACTCTTGACATCCATTTGATATAACTTGAATCGTAGATGATATGCAATGGCGAGTAGTAGGCGGACGGAATCAAGCCTCGCAACAGGAGCAAATTGTAATACCCCGTATTTTTGTAATATTTATTTATGGGATTAATTGAATTAAATGCGTATTAATTGGTAATTAATCCGGGTTAAAATACTAGCGATATGCGAGTTGGTATTTGATTATATGTGCATATATGATTATATATGAATTTTGAATTATGAAATTTTTCGTGAGATTGAAATACGGCAATTTGAAAATTTTGTTGAGACGCGTGTGACAGTCGCGTCAGGAATATTATTATTTTAATCATAAAAGTGAATTTAAATTCTATTAACCGTATGGTCATTTTGAGTGCGCCAACGCGTCCGAAAGGGTCGAGATAGTCAGAAAACACTAGCCGGGGGTTTAGTTTGGGTCCCGGGGTATTTTTAGGCCTTACCGGCAACATAAAGGGTATTTTGGTAATTTTGTATTTTTGGGAATTAAAAGTGACGAAAATTAGTAAATTATATCTGATGTGGATTTGACCCACTATACCACTAACCAACCCATGTTAACCCAATAGGCTACGTAAGTTATTAGAATTTAGGTTTCTAATTTTTCCCAAAACAAACCCTAGCCACCATAGCTATTGGAGAAGAAAGCTTGGAAAGAGAGAGATAGAGGAGAAAAGCTTGGAGAGAGAGAGAGCTTCATCAAATCGTCATCAAAATCTGAGATTGAATCAAGGCAAGTGGTTTAATTTACGTTTTTATACAGTAAATGCTTCTTCCATGCTTAGACTATTCAATAATCATAATTAATTGGGAGATAATTGAAAACCCATGAAACTGGAGTTGTTAATAAATTTTGGAGATAGGTTTTCATGTAGAAATGTTATTGGGAGATCGAATTAAGAGAATTATAAGTTTGTGTGTTATAAAAACGGATTTATTTCTGGAAATTGATGATTTATAATCTTAGGGTTTATGTTCTTGAAAAATTGGGGAAAAGTGATGAGACTTGTGATTTGGTGATGTTTAGGATGAATTATTCCCTTAAAACACGTTAGTATGTGACCTTGGTATGTTTAGGGACTATTAGGAACCTTAAACAATTGTTAGATTGATGTTTGGAAGAGATTTGAGGTGTAGAGAAATTGGAAAAACGAATATAAGGATTTCTGGGCTCGAAACTGGCCACTCGTTAGAAGACCTGCCCAGGTCGTTCGAACGACCTCGTTCGAACGAGCTTCTAACGAGTTGACCATTGACTTCTAACGAGGGTGAAGTTCGTTTGAACGAGATCTCATTAGAAAGCCCACTTCGTTCGAACGAGATCTCGTTAGAAGTCTCAGTTCGTTCGAACGAACTCTCGTTCGAACGAGACTTCGAACGAGTTGACAGTTTAGGCTTTTTAGCCTGTTTTGATCCCGAGTGCCCCGTAACCTTGTGTATATGTAGAGATATCCTTTCCTTGATGAGAAATTGGTATATTTGGGATGTTTGGGATATAATGAGGAGTCAAACCTAGCAGTGTAGTTTGAACCTAAAGGAAAATATGAGTAGGACGTGAGTGTCTATTACGATGCGAGAACTATTGACGGCCTAGCTTATTATATTAACCGGGAACATATAAATGGTGTAGTATTATATGTCAGTACGAGAAGAGATATGTACCAATATATTATGGTGATTACTAAGACGTGTGCATACTTAGTATATATGTATTGATTTTATGTGTATGACATACCTACCATACTTGCTATCACGGGAGGTACGCGTTCGCTTAGGGCCCTCTAATCCTTGTGTTTTCCGGATTTAGACTGGTTACCTCGATGAACATAGGTCAGAGAAGGACTTATTGGGATGTTAATAAGTCTGCTGATCGTGGGAGCGCAGGTATGTGCGTGACCCATGTGATGTGACTGTGTTCGCCTCCATTATTTGTGATGTTGTTATCTGTGAACTATTCCTGAGAGATTCGGAATATGTGATCCTTATGTACGTGATGTACTAGGATGGATAGCAGAGTATGTGTGAGCCGCAGCTTAGTTCTCGGGGTGCTTGTATTGTATATTTATGATGTGAATAATATACACTTAATTAATGGGAACTCTCATGTTATTATTGTGAATAAAATTATGGTATTGTTTTGAGAAAACATAACGGGTTAACAAATAGTGAAATGTATTACATATTGAGAATCTGGGTTTAAGTAAAGCCCTCTATTTATTTGGTAACGTTAGAATGTGTTATGGGAATCGAGTAGTAAGAGGTAGAACTTATTTTCGTTTTGGTTAGATGTATGTGTCATTTAGATGGGTAATGTACGTTAGGAGTGCACATGTAGTCGAGAGGTGAGAATTTCATGTGAGTGCACGTCCTAACATGTATTTTGCATTTAATGTTTTAATGTTATCAAAACACTTGCAGTTTTTAAAATGATTTCCACTTTCGGGCTCTGACCCATTTGCTTTCAAATCTATTTTTGTAAAAACCATTTTAGGTGCCCAGCCACAAGGACACCATGCTTAGGATTCTCATACAGGTGACGAGCTGTAGCTGTTGTGGAAGCTACAAGACTTTGCTAGTAGACGCTTCATCTACCTTGACTCCATATTCAGTATTTTATTAGTTGTAGGGCATGTCGCCCATTCCTTTTAGACATGTCCTTTATTTCAGATATTCAGACTTTTGGCATGTAATTATTCAGGATTCAGACTTGTCATTTTATTCTTCAGTTGTGGGATTGTGGTGAGGAGTTTTCCTCCGGACTTCTATTTATTGTTGTTGGTTATTTCATTAATTAGTTATAGTGAATGGATTTATGTTTTCATTATTCTTTTATTGCATGTTAACCAGACTTAACTTAAAATTTGGCAACTTACTTTTTAAATACTAGATGGTTAGTAATTATTAAAATGTTTTCGACAGTGATGCTATTAACTGAACCAACTTGGCATTTTGAATTAATTTAATAAAGGAGTAGCTACCCGGTATTTAATTAGTCGGGGTGTCACAGGTGGTATCAGAGCATCAGGTTCTAGTGTCTTTTAGGATCTGTACGGCTTATTATGTTTTCCGCTGAGCTTTCTTTGATATAGAGCCCTATATTTTAGGACTGTTGTATTCTCTTGTATATGCTACGTTCTTCAGCTATATTAAGTTTATAACTGCGAACTTATAAACTTCCTTCTTATTTCATATGCCTCCACGGCGTGCACAAAGGGTTCCCAGGGATGCGACGCCAGAACCACAGCCCGCACCAGTTCAGGGCACGATGAACGCCGCTGAGGTTGCAGCCATTGTAGCCCAAGCGGTAAATGCCGCACTAGCTGTAGTTCAGCAGACACCACCTCAGGCGCCGATTGCCGCGCCAGTACAGGCAAATGCATTCCCGTCTGCTTGGGAACGTATACGTGACGCTTTTCAGAAGGCGGATCCGCCAGAGTTTGCAGGTATCTCAGATGTGGTAGTCTCGAGCCAGTGGAGGAAGGATATGCAGAGGCCCTTGAGGATGTATGAGTGCACAGATGTTCAGAATCAGGTGCTAGCTACTTTCAAGCTAGTTGGATCTGCACTGCAGTGGTGGGAGTCTATTACCACCATGGAGGAGAGGGATACTCTCACTATTCAGGACTTTTGGGTGCGGTTTGACCGCAAGTACTTTCCGTCCGCTGTTCATACGGAAATGAGGAGGAAATTGATGAGTCTAAAACAGGAGGGTAAGACCGTGGCCGAGTATGAGGCCGAGTTCACGAATCTGTTGAATATCGTTCCGGATGAGATACCGACAGAAAAGAAGAAGATTGAGAAATTCACCGACGGGTTGACATGGAGGATCCGTCAGCATCTGTTAGGGAACCTTTCGTTGGCCACTTATTCTGATGTGGTTAACGCTGCTTTGTTACACTGCCAGGATCACCGCTTTCACATGACTGAGAGCAAGCGATCAGGAGAGTCCAGCCATCAGGGCAGGACCGGGGGAAATGGTGCCAGTGGGGCACAATCTGTTCAGGGGCAGAGACAGGGTGATCAGGGTACCCAGCAGGGGGATCACAAGAGGTTCAGGTCAGGGAATTTTCGGCACGGACAGGGAGGGTTCCGGCAGGGACATCAGGGTCCGAATGGCCATCAGAACCAGCAGGGTCAGAATGGTCAACATCAGTTTCAGCAGGGCCAGTGGAGGAACGATAACGGCCACCAGGGCCGGGGGCAACAGGGACAGAGAGGGGGAACTTTCCGGGGAAGTGTTTCGTTTATGGCAAGACTGGCCATAAATGCCAGGACTGTCCTGATAGGGGCAGGGCCCCGCAGCAGCAGCAGGGTGCTCGACATGAGCCACAGAGGCCACTTTTCCCACCAGCCCTTCCAGCTCCAGCCCAGGTGCCAGCTCTTCCAGCCATTCCAGCAGTTCCTGTGCAGCAGGGACAGTTACAGTATGGACGTGTCTATAACGTCCACCAAGCAACAGCTCCGCAGGCACCACCCGCGATTGAGGGTATGTTTCCTATCCATGGTACTATGGGTCGAGTTTTGTTTGATACGGGGGCAACACATTTCTTTATAGATACACATTTTGCGAAAGCCTTAGGGTTGTTAGCTACGACAGAGAGCACATTGACGTGTGTAGACTCACCATTGGGGAGTGGGTCACTTATTTTCTTTATATGCCGGGGAGTGGGGGTAGAGATTGGTAGTCTGGTATTACCTGCAGATATGTTAGTATTAGATATGCATGTTCACAATGTGATTATCGGTATGGATTGGCTCGCTGATTATAGAGCCATGATTGATTGCTTCGGTGGGAGTATTGTTTTTGCCATTCCGGGGCAAGAGATGTTTGTAGTGGCGATGCATCGCCCAGAGGGAGGTTCGACCACTCATTTGTATTACATAGAGGAGGATACCTCTAAGGAGGTTGTGATTCCTTTAGATTCGATCCCAGTTGTCAGGGAGTATTATGATGTATTTCAGGAGATACCAGGCCTACCCCCCAGTCGAGAGATAGACTTTGTTATAGACTTATTACCAGATACGAGACCTATAGCACGCGCACCGTACCGTATGGCTCCAACTGAGATGAGGGAGTTACGGGATCAGATTGAGCAGTTGTTGGGTCAGGGGTTTATTCGGAGGAGTACTTCACCGTGGGGTGCCCCTGTGTTGTTCATGAAGAAGAGAGATGGTTCACTGAGATTGTGTGTGGACTACTGAGAGTTGAATAAGGTCACGATACGGAATAAGTATGCGTTGCCTCGAATCGATGACTTATTCGACCAATTGAGAGGAGTTTCTTTCTTCTCGAAGATTGATTTGAGATCGGGATACCATCAGTTGCGTATCAGGGAGGAGGATGTCTAGAAGACTGCGTTCTTATCGAGATATGGTTCTTACGAGTTTCGGGTTATGCATTTTGGCTTGACCAATGCTCCAACAGTGTTTATGGACTTGATGAATAGGGTGTTCAGGGATTTCCTAGATCAGTTTGTCATTGTCTTCATCGATGATATTCTGGTTTACTCCCAGACAGAGGAGGAGCACGCTGAGCATTTGAGGCAAGTTTTGCAGACGCTACGTCAGAACGAGCTGTATGCAAAGTATGAGAAGTGCGGGTTTTGGCTGAAGGAGGTCCAGTTTTTGGGACACATTATTTCCGACCGAGGAGTATCTGGTGATCCGGGGAAGGTATCCGCGGTAAGGGAGTGGGGATAGCCCACGACACCGACAGAGATCCGTAGTTTCTTGGGCCTAGCAGGATACTACAGGAGGTTCATTCGGGGATTCTCGAAGATTGCGGGTCCTTTGACACATCTGACTCGTAAGGGCGTTCCATTCATCTGGAGTGATGCCTGTCAGTTGGCATTCGATGAGCTGAAGGATAAGTTGACCTCAGCACCTGTGTTAGCATTGTCAAGACCGGGAGTTGAGTACCTAGTATACACCGATGCGTCCTTACAAGGACTTGGAGGTGTATTGCAGCAGGAGAGTCAGGCCATAGCTTATGCTTCCCGAAAGCTAAAGCCTCACGAGAAGAACTACCCCACTCATGACTTGGAGTTGGGGGCAGTCGTATTTGCCCTACGTATTTGGAGACATTACCTGTTGGGAGAGAAGTTCCGATTGTTCACGGACCACAAGTCCCTCCAGTACCTATTCACGCAGAAGGAGTTGAATATACGACAGCGTAGGTGGCTTGAGTTTGTAAAGGACTATCAGTTTGATATCCAGTACCACCCGGGAAAGGCTAACGTGGTAGCAGACGCATTGAGCCGTAGGCCAGCAGATGAAGTGGCAGAGGTGTGGAAAGCCAAGTGGAAGGAATTGGGACACCAGGATGCAGTGGCCCGATCGTTCATCTCTGTGATGACCGTTACACCGCAGATTGTCACAAAGGTAGTAAGGGCACAGGCAAATGACTCGTTCTGTCAGGAGCAGATAGTTCAATTATTAGCAGAGGGAGCCGAATCCTATACCGTTAGCTCAGACGGGGGATTACGCTTCAATGGGAGATTGGTAGTTCCAGAAGGGGAGGAATTGCGGCACGAAGTGATGGCAGAATCGCACAGCTCACGGTTCGCGGTACATCCCAGAGGGGACAAAATGTACCAAGACATGAGACGTCAGTATTGGTGGAGCGGGATGAAGAGAGATATTGCCGAGTTTGTTTCTAAATGCGCCACTTGTCAGCTGGTAAAAGTTGATCATCAGAGACCGGCAGGACTGCTACAGCCATTGGAGGTCCCGATGTGGATGTGGGAGAGCATATCCATGGACTTTATCACGGGGTTGCCTACGTCACAGAGAGGTCACGACTCCATTTGGGTAATTGTGGACAGGTTGACCAAAGTCGCTCATTTTCTACCCGTAAGGACAGACTACACTGCGGGACAGTATGTCCAGCTCTTTATTTCAGAGATAGTGAGACTTCATGGTGTACCCCTAAATATCGTGTCTGACCGAGACAAGATATTTGTTTCACAGTTTTGGGAGAGTTTTCAGGAGGCCATGGGCATGGAATTGCGGTTGAGTACGGCGTATCACCCGCAGACCGATGGGCAAACCGAGCGTACAAACCATATGTTGGAGGACATGCTACGGATGAGTATCATTGATTTTGGGGGTGGATGGGAGCAGTATCTTCCACTGGTGGAGTTTGCTTACAACAACTCCTAACAGTTCACTATTGGCATGGCTCCATTTGAGGCGTTGTACGGTAGACCTTGTCGTTCCCCGTAATGTTGGTTGGAAGTGGGGGACAACAAAATACTTGGGCCGGAAGTGATTCAGGATACTTCGGTGAGAATAAAATTGATTCGGAGTCGCATTCGGGTAGCTCAGGACAGGTAGAAGAGCTATGCTGATGCGAAGAGGTTCTTCAGGGAGTTCCAAGTGGGGGACCAGGTGTTGCTCAGAGTATCTCCTATGAAGGGGATTATGCATTTCAGAAAGAAAGGGAAGTTGGCACCGAGATATGTGGGACCATTTCCTATTATTGAGTGGATTGGACCGGTTGCGTATAGGCTTGGATTACCGGAGCATTTGCATCGGATTCACGATGTGTTTCATATTTCCTCGCTAAGGAAATATCTTAGAGACAATTTGGCTCATTCTCACATTGCTTTGGAGGACATTGATCTCCATCCTGATAGCTCCTACGAGGAGGGGCCGATTGCTATTTTGGACCAAAGTGAGCGGAAACTACGGTCAAAGATAGTTCCGTTAGTGCGAGTTCAGTGGCGACATCATAATGTCGAGGAGTCCACATGGGAGCGCGAGGATGAGATGTGCGAGCGTTATCCAGAGTTGTTCTTACCAGGTACTTTCTAGTTCCGAATTTCGGGACGAAATTCAGTTATTAGGGGGGGAAGTATATAATACCCCGTATTTTTGTAATATTTATTTATGGGATTAATTGAATTAAATGCGTATTAATTGGTAATTAATCCGGGTTAAAATACTAGCGAGATGCGAGTTGGTATTTGATTATATGTGCATATATGATTATATATGAATTTTGGATTATGAAATTTATCGTGAGATTGAAATACGGCAATTTGGAAATTTTGTTGAGACGCGTGTGACAGTCGCGTCAGGAATATTATTATTTTAATCATAAAAGTGAATTTAAATTCTATTAACCGTATGGTCATTTTGAGTGCGCCAACGCGTCCGGAAGGGTCGAGATAGTCAGAAAACACTTGCCGGGGGTTTAGTTTGGGTCCCGGGGTATTTTTAGGCCATACCGGCAATATAAAGGGTATTTTGGTAATTTTGTATTTTTGGGAATTAAAAGTGACGAAAATTAGTAAATTATATCTGATGTGGATTTGACCCACTAAACCACTAACCAACCCATGTTAACCCAATAGGCTACGTAAGTTATTAGAATTTAGGTTTCTAATTTTTCCCAAAACAAACCCTAGCCACCATAGCTATTGGAGAAGAAAGCTTGGAAAGAGAGAGATAGAGGAGAAAAGTTTGGAGAGAGAGGGAGCTTCATCAAATCGTCATCAAAATCTGAGATTGAATCAAGGCAAGTGGTTTAATTTACGTTTTTATATAGTAAATGCTTCTTCCATGCTTAGACTATTCAATAATCATAATTAATTGGGAGATAATTGAAAACCCATGAAACTGGAGTTGTTAATAAATTTTGGAGATAGGTTTGCATGTAGAAATGTTACTGGGAGATCGAATTAAGAGAATTATAAGTTTGTGTGTTATAAAAACGGATTTATTTCTGGAAATTGATGATTTATAATCTTAGGGTTTATGTTCTTGAAAAATTGGGGAAAAGTGATGAGACTTGTGATTTGGTGATGTTTAGGATGAATTATTCCCTTAAAACACGTTAGTATGTGACCTTGGTATGTTTAGGGACGATTAGGAACCTTAAACAATTGTTAGATTGATGTTTGGAAGAGATTTGAGGTGTAGAGAAATTGGAAAAACGAATATAAGGATTTCTGGGCTCAAAACTGGCCACTCGTTAGAAGACCTGCCCAGGTCGTTCGAACGACCTCGTTCGAACGAGCTTCTAACGAGTTGACCATTGACTTCTAACGAGGGTGAAGTTCGTTCGAACGAGATCTCGTTAGAAAGCCCACTTCGTTCGAACGAGATCTCGTTAGAAGTCTCAGTTCGTTCGAACGAACTCTCGTTCGAACAGCCTCGTTCGAACGAGACTTCGAACGAGTTGGCAGTTTAGGCTTTTTAGCCTGTTTTGATCCCGAGTGCCCCGTAACCTTGTGTATAGGTAGAGATAGCCTTTCCTTTATGAGAAATTGGTATATTTGGGATGTTTGGGATATAATGAGGAGTCAAACCTAGCAGTGTAGTTTGAACCTAAAGGAAAATATGAGTAGGACGTGAGTGTCTATTATGATGCGAGAACTATTGACGGCCTAGCTTATTATATTAACCGGGAACATATAAATGGTGTAGTATTATATGTCAGTACGAGAAGAGATATGTACCAATATATTATGGTGATTACTAAGACGTGTGCATACTTAGTATATATGTATTGATTTTATGTGTATGACATACCTACCATACTTGCTATCACGGGAGGTACGCGTTCGCTTAGGGCCCTCTAATCCTTGTGTTTTCCGGATTTAGACTGGTTACCTCGATGAACATAGGTCAGAGAAGGACTTATTGGGATGTTAATAAGTCTGCTGATCGTGGGAGCGCAGGTATGTGCGTGACCCATGTGATGTGACTGTGTTCGCCTCCATTATTTGTGATGTTGTTATCTGTGAACTATTCCTGAGAGATTCGGAATATGTGATCCTTATGTACGTGATGTACCAGGATGGATAGCAGAGTATGTGTGAACCGCAGCTTAGTTCTCGGGGTGCTTGTATTGTATATTTATGATGTGAATAATATACACTTAATTAATGGGAACTCTCATGTTATTATTGTGAATAAAATTATGGCATTGTTTTGAGAAAACATAACGGGTTAACAAATAGTGAAATGTATTACATATTGAGAATCTGGGTTTAAGTAAAGCCCTCTATTTATTTGGTAACGTTAGAATGTGTTATGGGAATCGAGTAGTAAGAGGTAGAACTTATTTTCGTTTTGGTTAGATGTATGTGTCATTTAGATGGGTAATGTACGTTAGGAGTGCACATGTAGTCGAGAGGTGAGAATTTCATGTGAGTGCACGTCCTAACATGTATTTTTCATTTAATGTTTTAATGTTATTAAAACACTTGCAGTTTTTAAAATGATTTCCACTTTCGGGCTCTGACCCATTTGCTTTCAAATCTATTTTTGTAAAAACCATTTTAGGTGCCCAGCCACAAGGACACCATGCTTAGGATTCTCATACAGGTGACGAGCTGTAGCTGTTGTGGAAGCTACAAGACTTTTCTAGTAGACGCTTCATCTACCTTGACTCCATATTCAGTATTTTATTAGTTGTAGGGCATGTCGCCCATTCCTTTTAGACATTTCCTTTATTTCAGATATTCAGACTTTTGGCATGTAATTATTCAGGATTCAGACTTGTCATTTTATTCTTCAGTTGTGGGATTGTGGTGAGGAGTTTTCCTCCGGACTTCTATTTATTGTTGTTGGTTATTTCATTACTTAGTTATAGTGAATGGATTTATGTTTTCATTATTCTTTTATTGCATGTTAACCAGACTTAACTTAAAATTTGGCAACTTACTTTTTAAATACTAGGTGGTTTGTAATTATTAAAATGTTTTCGACAGTGATGCTATTAACTGAACCAACTTGGCATTTTGAATTAATTTAATAAAGGAGTAGCTACCCGGTATTTAATTAGTCGGGGTGTCACACAAATGTCTCCCCAAAGCCTACACCCTCAATCTGTGTGTAGCCTTGAGCGACCAACCTTGCTTTATTTCTGATTATGGTACCATTTTCATCCATTTTATTCTTGAAAATCCACTTGGTACCTATCACATTAGTCTCACTAGGTCGGGGGACTAGTTCCCAGATATTGTTCTTTTTAAATTGAAGCAACTCATCCTGCATAGTAGATATCCAGTGTTCATCTTTGAGTGCTTCTTTGTGATTCTTGGGCTCGACTGTGGACATGTAGTAAAAATGGCTAACAAAATTCTCAAGGTGAGCACGAGTCTTGACCCCTAAGGTGGGATCTCCAACAATGGCAGAAGGATCATGACTCTTTCTAACCCAAGAAGGTGTGTCCCCTAACACATGAGTAGAGTCCACAGAATGTGAGTGAGGGACAAGAAAATCACTATGAGAAAAGTCCTCACTCTCACATTGAAGGCTAGAATCAATAAACGTAGAAGGTTCGTCATCTTGCACGGTGACGTTTATTGACTCCATAACCTTGGAGCAATACAGGTTGAAAATCCGGTATGCTCTACTATTTGATGAATATCCAAGCAATATTCCTTCGCCGCTCCGGGAGTCAAACTTTCCTAATTGCTCTCTGTCTCGTAGGATGTAGCATTTACTACCAAAGACACGGAAATATGCAAGGTTGAATTTCTTTCCAGTCCACAATTCATAAGGAGTTTTAAGTGTGTGTGTATGTAAGTAGACCCTATTCACCGTATAGCATGCAGTTGACACTACCTCTGCCCAAAATCTCCTAGCAACCTTACGACCTAGAAGCATAGATCTTGCCATTTCTTGAGTCGTTCTATTCTTTCTCTCAACAATCCCATTTTCCTGAGGAGTTTTCACAGAAGAAAACTCATGTTTGATTCCAAGATTGTCACAGTAAAGATCAACCTTTCCTTCTTTATATTCTATGCCATTGTCACTACGTATCCTATTAATAGTGACACCATGCTGATTTTGCAAGACACGATACTTGGTCGTTAAAAATTCAACAGCATCTGATTTCTCTCTCAGAAAACTAACAATCGAATATCTGGAGAAATTGTCTACCATCATGAGGATATACCTCTTACCACCCAGACTCTCAGTGCAAGTAGGACCCATAAGACCCATATGAATTGACTCAAGCACTCGGGATGTGGTAATGGAATGCAGCTTCCGGTGGGGACTACGAATTTGTTTTCCCATCTGACAGGGTCCACAAACCTTGGTAGTTGGCTTTCCAAGATATGGTAAGCCACGTACTAGGTCCTTTTTAGCTAACCGTAACAAATCTCTTACGTTCACGTAACCTAGACGCTGGTGCCACAGATCCATAGGAGTGATCGTGGAACTATTACAGACAAGTGAGGATGTGGGCAAAATCTCATAGCAGTTATCTTCTGTCCTCACCCCTTGCACTAAAAGTTTACCGGATTGATTATAGACATTACACACGTCCCGGTCAAAATTTACGATAAAGTCATCATCACACATCTGGCATATGCTGAGTAGGTTTGCCTTTAAACCTTTGACGTACAAAACATTTTCCAGCTTAGGAAATCCTGGTAAAACAACTGTACCTCATCCTATAATGCTAAATTTGCTCCTATCTCCAAAGGTGACTCTTTCATCATTATAATCCTCAAGGTGGGTAAAAAATGAGACATCACCTGTCATATGTCTGGAGCAACCACTATCAAAATACCACTGTGAGGTATTATGCGCTTTGAGAGCGACATGAACAACAAGGGCCTTTACTACTTTCTTAGCCACCCACGATGTGGTAACCTTTTGTATACCCTTGTTGTTGTTGGTTTTAGCTGGGATGCGAGAAGCATTCACTGACGGTAAAGAGATTCATCGGAATTCCTCCATCAAACTCTGTGATGTGGCAGCTAAAAACTCAACACGCTCTCTTAGATTGGTAAAATCTTCAAAATGATGTGGTGGAGCAGTAGCACGTCTTGTCCGACCCAACCTATAGCAAAACTCCCTAAGGTGCCCATTTCTTTTGCAATAAGTACAAAAGAACACAGTATTAGCTGGACCTTGGTTTGCTTTTCTTGGTCGAACTCTCCTACGTGGTTTTTGACGATGGCCATATGGAGTTGTAGTAAACTCAGGAATTGGTCCAGGTGCAATTTGGGATGTGGTGGCACCCTCATAACCAATTCCTTGCCTATCACCAAAACCTAAAGCGGGGCCGAGGAGCATCTTTCCCATCATTCCAAATTTGTCTTCGATTTGTACCTTGACTTCCCAAGCTCTCTCAAGATCATGAGTAAGCTGGGTAACAAGGGCTTCAGGTTTCTTCCGAGTTTCCATGGAGGAATGGAGCTCACTCGTAAGACTAGCCACTTGAATAGTCAAGACCCTTTTCTCTTTCTCAAAACTATTCTCTCTCTCTCTAAACAAACTCTCTTTCTCAATAAAGGCAGACTCTTTTTCTCTCAAGATAGTGCAGGTGGAGGATTCTTTCTCTCTTGCTTCTTCTAAATCTACTTTTAAAGCGGTGATCCTAAGAACTAGCGCTTTGTTACGCTTTTTGGTTTTAAATGATTCATTATATAATTCAGCATAGGCGCGTTGAAGATTACACTCACTCTCACTTGCATCATCCTCCCCCTCACTCACATCATTCTCACTGTCGAGGAGTCCTTGTGAAGTAGCAACCTCATTGTCGGGAGGAGCACTAGACGTATGACTAGCCATGAATGCAGTGAAGTTACATTCATGCGGTGACTCGTCTCCAGAGTCCACCGACTCGACCTCACTGTCGTCACTAAGGGTAGCATTTAGGATAGCTTTATTTTTTTCTTTTGCCAGTCTATTCAGTCTAGTGGAACACTCAAAAGCTACATGTCCCTTACCGTCGCACTCATAGCATCTCTCACCGTCTTTAGGAGGGTATTTAAAACCTTTTTCATTTTTCTTTTTCTCAAAAATCCTTTTATCTTTGAAATTTTCATTTTTCTTAAATTTGAGAATTTGTTGAAATTTTTTGCAAATAAAGCCAAATCATCTAATTCAAAATCATACTCAGAATCTGACGTTTCTATTTCTCTTTTTCTAGATGATTCAACTCTCTTTCTTGCCGAACCCTCACTTTTTATAGCTTGAGCATTAAGTGCAATACCCTTATCTTTCTGTTTGAAGGTTTTAGGAAACATATCAATTTCATAAGTTCATAAGTCTCCTACAAATTCCTCCAATTTAAGTGTGTTTAAATTTCCTAAAGAATTTAGCACAGTGACTTTAGGGATAAAACGCTTAGGAAGAGATCTTATAATCCTTTTAAAAACTCTAGCATTGGGAATGTGTTCACCAAGATTAAAACTAGTGTTAACAATATCAGATAACATAGCATAAAATTCATCAAAACATTCAGTCTCAAGCATGGTGATAGTTTCGAATTGAGTTGTTAAATTTTGCAGTTTAGACTCTTTTTTACAGAATTAGTTCCTTCATGGGTGAGTTGCAAAACATCCCATGCCTCTTTTGACGTGGAGCACATCATAATTCGTCGGAACTCGTTAGGAGTGACGGATCCGAAAATAGCACTTCAACCCTTTGAATTAAACGATGACCATTTAAAATCTTCTTTAGTCCAATTAGTCACAGATTTTAGATTAGTTACGGTATTAGCAGTGATGGAGGGAGGTGTCCACCCTTTTTCTACTAAAATCCAAACACGTTCATCTATGGCTTTTAAGGCAGATTTCATGCGAGCTTTCCAGTAAGCATAGTTTGACCCGTAAAAAACTGGCATTTTATTATATAATTTCTCCATTGAACATGCTTTTTTTCAAAAATCAATTTTTCAAAAAATTGATATCTTAGAAAGATTTTGCGGAAAATTACACGGTATATTGTGTAATTGGCTCTGATACCAATATGAAGAGTGCGTTTTTTTTCAAATACAACAATTATTAAATTAAACACCATTTTTCAATTAAATCCTAAAACATGCATCTAGTGATTTATCAATTAAAGTAAATATAGCATGTGACACAAGATATCAGGAAAAATCCCCGCAGGGTAAAACCATATTATTTTCACTATAATTTGTAAAGAGCGATTTAAACGGATTATACTGAAAATAAATGTGACATACGAAAATACCCGTAGGTGTCGGTTCCGATGTCTTCGGCTGGAATCTCCCGCAAGAATTTCAGATGGGCAGCAATGAAGAAGAAATCGGATTCTCCACAAAATACACCAAAAGTGAAGATGACTTCTTGAAAGTCTTCAAAGTGTGCAAAATGCCTCTAAAGAGGTTCTATGATGTGTGTATGTTGTGTGTCCTAAATGGGAGAGGAAGAGTGCATTATATAGGAGGGATTGGGGATCACAAAACACCTTTCATAAAACATGGAGGAGACATGGCCGGATTATACTCAAGGTGTTGGAAAAAGAAAATGAGTGAAGACAACATTTTTGGCATTTAGAATCTGCAGCCTACAGGGGACCCGAACCGGTTTGGGGTCCCTGCGAACTGGTTCGCCCCCCCCCCCAAACCAGTTCGGGCTGGGTTCGGGGACAAGGGTTGGCCCAAAGGTTTGAACACTTAGAAAAATCCTAGATTTTTAAAATATTTTTCCCAAAATTCAAAATGCCATAACTTCTTAACCGTATCTCGGAATAAGGTGCCGTTTGTTCCAGTGTCTTCGTTGCGACAAGTTCTTCAAGTTTCCAATTGACCGATCCTCCAGACTATGGCTGTACAATTACAAAAATTCCCTTGAACTTCAAAATTCGGATATAGGCCATCATGTGAGATCGTGCCTTATGTAGCGGCATCAGACATATAAACATTGATCTAGGGAAAAAGAAAACTTCCTAGATTCTATCTAGACATTTATAGAATTATGTCCTTAAAGGTGGAGTTTATAGAAAAACCTTAACAAGTGTTTTCGTTGTTAACTCACCGGTATAGGTGGAGTTTTTGAAAAATCATAACAATCATTTTTGTTGTTAAGTCACCGATATAGGTGGAGTTTTTAGAAAAAAAACATTAACAAGTGTTTTAGTTGTTAAGTCACCGATATAGGTGGATTTTATGTCACCGATATAGGTGGAGTTTATAGAAAAAAACCTTAACAAGTGTTTTCGTTATTAAGTCACCGATATAGGTGGAGTTTATAGAAAAACCTTAACAAGTGTTTTCGTTGTTAAGTCACCGATATAGGTGGAGTTTTGGAAAAATCTTAACAAGCATTTTTGTTGTTAAGTCACCGATATAGGTGGAGTTTATAGAAAAAACCTTAACAAGTGTTTTCGTTGTTAAGTCACCGATATAGGTGGAGTTTATAGAAAAAAACTTAACAAGTGTTGTAGACCCCCCATTCTGTTACCCCTAACTCTCCTTAAGTCCCTAGTACCTCCCTTCATCACTACAAACCTAGGTCATGTCCCGAGTACTGACCAAGAATCCATCGGCACTCCCCGGTTCAGTTTAACCAAAAAGTCAAACTCTTAGTCTCGACTGAGACTCATTGAATCTTCGAAGGGCACTGAATACCCTTTCCAATGGTCTGCCCCATGCACGATTCTGACTTACCATGCGGACAAACGATCTGTTTGCGTCTGAAACCTGACCTAAAGGCCACCGGGTGCTCTCGGGCTCTGTTTGACCTGTCAACTCTTCAGCTCGACCGAAGCTGAATGAATCTTTGAAAGGCACTGAATCCCCTTTCCAACGGTCCGTCCCGTGCGCAATTCTGACTTACCATGCGAACGAACGATCCGTTTGACTCTAAGAGGTCACCGAATGCTTCTCAGGCTCGGTTGACCAAAGTTAACTCCCCAAACTGGGTCAAACTCTTTGGAATGTCGAATTACATCTCCTAACCTTTATAACGGTCCACCTCGTGCGCGATTTGGACTTACCATGAGGACGAACGATCCGTTTGCGTCCGAATGATTCCCCGTCCAATGGACCGACAAACGCTTCTGAGCCATATTTGACCCAAAGTCAACTCCCGAACTCGGGAGTGGTCCCAAGGACTTTCGAAGGTCTCTGAATTATCTTTCCAATGGTATGCCCCGTGCGCAATTATGACCAACAGTTTGCCCTCGGCAGTTGATTTTCCAAAAAAGCCTGAAGCGCACTGCCGCCGATCGGCAGTGACCTGAGCCTATAAAAGGAGGCCTTCACCTCATTTGCAAGGGGAGCCCAGATCTGATACAAACCTCTCTCAACGAATCCCAAAAACCTCTCTCGAAGGCAACATGATTTCAACATCCAAATCCCTTTTTTACTTCCACTTTTCGTAATCCTTTTCATCAAACTTGGTGAATTAACCACTCTCCATCATCATCCAAGTGTAAGGGCTGCTTTTCAATATTCAAGATCAATCTCAAGGTCTCCAAGAAGGCCCAACTTTCTCACCTTTCTCTTCAAATTCTCTTAAATTCGCAATAACTTGTTTTATTACTTAGCATTTTTATTATCTCATTTCACACATCCTAATATACTTTTTTTTATTTAGTATTATTGCACATCTCTTATTTTCATATAAATAAAACCCAAAAAACAAGAAAAAGAGGGTTTGCTCATAAATTCCAAATAGGGATTCTCATACTTTTCTCATAACTAAAAACACTTTTTTCTACACACACATACACACACACACTCACAAATAAGAGATCCCCCATTTGGATTTATGGGATAAACCCCACCCCTCGTTTTGTATGCGAACTATGTGGACTTTGATGCCTTTATAGGCTACGTAGGTGTCTCGGGGTAAAACCCGAGACTCGAGTCCTTTTTCCCATTTTTCTCTCATTTTCTATATTCTCTAAATCCAATTTTCTTATATTATATATCTATATATTTGTTCTTAGTAACATATTACTCCATATGCGTTATCGTTCCATTATAATGACCAACGTAGGGGTAGTCGCATAAATCTTATTTTTCTAATACTACTATTATATCTTCCTATGGATGACTCACTTTATCTTTTCCATGATACAAGTCGAGGATTCCTATCTCCACTATATATATATACACATGCACACATATCACGGGGAAATATAAAGGAAAATAGCAAATATCCATGAGAGACCGAAAGGGCGGAATGGGTGCCTAACACCTTCCCATTTCGTAACTAAGCCTCCGAACCCTTCTAGAATCATTTTGGTTTCGCATGCACAAGTATGTCTTTGGATACCATCCTTCGGGGTGGCTTCCCCTTTTTTCTTTTGTCTGTTTTCAGTAAAATAGACTGGCGACTCTTAATCTCTCTACATTTTTACACCACATCTCAAATGACGCCGACCGAAGCGCTCCCGAGAGGGATGCGCGGGACCCGAGGATCCTTCCTCCAAGCGCCCACCCGCCTTGGCAAGGTTTGGGGATGGCCACAAGTATTTTCATTGTTAAGTCACCGATATAGGTGGAGTTTTGAAAAAATCTTAACAAGTGTTTTCGTTGTTAAGTCACCGATATAGGTGGAGTTTTTGGAAAAATCTTAACAAGTGTTTTCATTGTCAAGTCACCGATATAGGTGGAGTTTTTGAAAAAACCTTAACAAGTGTTTTCATTGTTAAGTCGCCCACATAGGTGAAGTTTGAGAAACTGAGAAATACAGAGAAATCAGCAAAGTACCTCAGCAGAAGTAGGAGCGAGAAAAGGAGTCACCACGGGGGCCATGAGGGTAGAAACCGTTGGAGGTGGGCTCCTTGTCTCAACATCTTCAGTGGGGCCCTCGGCTAAAGAAGCTTCAACGATATGCAAACTTCCCTCGCAAACATAAGGTACTAAAGTCAGGATAAGCACATTGTTTGAGGGAGATGCTGAACCCTCAAAAGATAACCCAACGAGAGCGGTAGCATCGACCGTGGCCTTAGAGGGCAAAAGGCCACTAAGGGCAAAGGGCGGAGAGAGACTTGGGGAAAGCTGCAAATGTAAAACTAAGTGTTAGATGCAAGGAGTAAACACAAAAGAATAAGAGGTAGGAATGCATCTAACTTACCCCCATTATGGCACCAAAAAGAGGAACCACAGTAAGAGGTCTGGTCAATGCAGGCAGAAGGAGAATGTTGGCTATTAGTGACGCCACTTCCACCTAAAACGGCCCAACATGTTAGAGATGATAAAAAAGGGAACAAATAAAATATGTAAGACTTAGCAATAAATTTACCTACGGGGCACTCTTTTCGACCACAATGAGGGGCATAAGGACCTCCTGCTCCGTGGGTAACTCACAAGAGGCTGCAGTAGTTCCCTTGGGTCGACTAGGCATTTCAGCAGACTCAATGGTAGCAGCCTCTGTTGCAGCTTCTTTGGCCCGTTGCGAAGATGAATGACGAGAGTAAGTAAGACTTAATAATGGGGAATGGGGAAGAGTAGTGTTTGCTGGAGAGACACCGCAACGCCTCCCAGGAAGCGACCTACGGGGGGGCTGGGGGGACTAGGTCCTTCCTTTTCAACTCCCTGCACCAAAACATCTTCTTGTTAATAAATGAGCAGATGAAACACACCTTAAGGGAAGATGAATAAGAAATAAAGAATGCACACATACCTCAGATCCAGAGGGAGAATGAGAAGGTATAATTACTGGTGAAGGCGGTGAGGAGGCAGCAACATAAAGAACTAGTGATGGAGGTTTCTCGAGTGTTTGTTTCTTCTGGTGGTACCCAACGTTTTCTTCCGGGAACTCATTGCACCACCATTTCGGGTACCCTCGTCCTTCTTATCCTTTTTGTCATTGGCTCCATGGGATCAACCATGATCGTAGGAAATTCACCCGAAGGAGGAACGACGATAGCGCGCCGTTGAAACTCAGAATGTATTATGTCGACTTTAGCTTTCACCTGCCTCCTCAGCTCTTCAGCCATCTCTGGAGACATGGGAGGGCGAACAGAGGCAATGGGGAATTCCTCCAAAGTAGTTTGTTCTTGAACCTGGGCCTTAAACTTCTTGGACTTGGACTTATTGGCCTTCTTAGCAGGCAGCTCAGAAGGCCCTTCTCCCATTACAGCTTCGGTCGAAGGTACAGTTGGTTTGGGAGCTGCAATAGACTTAGGTTTTAGGGTGGTAGTTAAGATCATCGGGCAATGAGGGGGTAGCTGCTGGGGAGATTCTTTAGTGATTTTACTTAAGGTAAACTCAATCCCAAGTATGGAGTTCCCCTTAAGACCCAGTTCAGAAGAAGAGAAGGAGAGGACTGGGGGATATTAAGGGGGGGGGGGACCGAATGTACTCACGGATCATTGCTAACTTCTCCAAATGGAACTTAGTGGCAAACGAGATGGATACATCTCCCTTCCTAGTAGCACTAGGAAGGGTGACACGTCCATCGATGTTGGATGTCACACCAAGCACTACGGCTGCTGTATAGAGAGTGCATGCTTCAGTAAAAGTGGCCCTTAGATGGTTGTGTTGAAACACAGGTCGAGGGGCCCCCTAATCAAACCCGAACTGCCTTCTGCATCTGTCAGGGTTATAGGGTTATGAGGTGTATCCCCATTCAGTGTATGAAGGAAGAAATCCAGGTGAATAGAAGCACCACAGCTTGCGAGGGATCTTCTACCACTAGGATGAACTTGACCATTGTGGCTGCAGAAGGAAAGAAATCCCAACTATAGGCAAATATAGACTCACTGTATGGCCTCATCACAAAGGAGTTTAAAAGGTCAAAAACTTCATTTATCTCCTTTCAACTTTGCTTTTTGTGAAAACATAGGAGGCATGGGGGCTTGATACCTTGGCTCACAGGTAGAGAAACAGACTTAGCAGCAATAGCAGGAAAGCGGGTGTAGAGGAAACCCGTCAAGATGATGGTGTTGGAAAAATTTGCCAAGTTATAACAACCCAGTGATCATGCCATATCGATGTGTGTTGGATCCAACTAGGTGTAGAGGGACCCCAGGGTAATGGCCACCAGAGGAAAGTTGAATCCTCTGGCCAAACGAACGGAAATGTTTATTAGGTGCCTTCTAGGCTGATCGTTGGGTTTCCTAGTATGGAATAAGCATAAAAGCAATACAAGTATGTAGACTGGTAGTTACAGGGAGGTACCTCTACCGAGGACCGTTAAATCACTGACGTCCTTCGGCGTCAGAGCTTCACAAAAATAGTTGATAAGGGGGTAAATGTGGCTTTATTTAAGGAATCTGTGCAACTGTGACAGATTCGATCCAACTCAACTTGATTAACAACCTCTTCGGCATCCAGAGTCTCATCGTGGTAGGTGAACTCACGCATGGGCTCAAATTCAAGGAGTTCATAGACGTCTTCCAGTGTAACGGTGAACTCCTCCTACATAGAAAAGAAGGTGTGAGTTATGGTGTTCCATCGAGAAACTAGCACTTGTAACGCCGCGTTGTGCTTTGAGAGGGTGAACTCTCCAAACCAGTATTCTCGATGAAGCCCAACCTTAGAAAGAGCAATGGCGTGGGAGCTCCGCATGTTTGTATACCAGGCAGTGAAATGGGTTGGTGACCCCCCAGGTGGTTCAAAGTCGATCTGGGAAGAGGGAAGGTCACCACGATATAGGCAAAAATGCAGAGTTCCCTCGGGTGGAAGATAGCCCTACTTTGATGAATCCATTTCCTCATCACCCAACAGTAAGGGGTCGAACTTGGAGGAGATATGGAAAGTCTTGCATGCCTCAGAGAATTTATCACCTTCACCAAAGATGGGGGCTCGACGATAGGAGCGAAGTTGCTCCTGACGAGCAGCATCCAAGGCAGCGGCGCTTGACATGGCAGTGGCGCCAGAGATGGCAGGTAGCGCACTGGTAGCAGGTGTGGAAGTGTGGCTGGAGGAGGCCATTACTGATAACAGTAAGGTAAGAAAAAATCTTGGTATAAGAAGGTTTGGAAATGAAGGTGGAGTGGCACAACCACAGGCGGTGGCGTAAAGTATTAGAGGAGGAAGAAGCTAAAAAAGAAGCAGGCAACAATGGCGTTTGCACAAAATTCGCACAAACTTTCTCTCTCTAAGAAATAAGGGAGCTTGAAGATGGTGCAGGAAAGAGAAGGGTTTTGAAATATAAAGAGACGTTTGAAGCTTTTAAAACATGTCTTTTGAGTTTCCCACCATCGCATGTGCACAACTGCCTATAATCATTTCAAATGAACACATGGCACTTAGGGTAGTGTTCTGGCAGTTGAAAAGACAACGCCACCTCACTTACAAAGCGACGCCTAGGGAACAGAACGGGTTACCTTCTCTAGCAAGTTTGAGTTTTGGTGCCAGAATTTTTGTCAGACTTATCCAATAATGCCCAACGGAATAGATGCCCCAATAGTTTAAAAAAGCTACGATGTCCTCTCATCACAAGTTCAAACGTTGTTCAAATGGTAACTCGGCTACATCGAGGAGAATTTATACTTTTTTGAACATAATGAGGCATTACAAGGGAGAATCTCACTTGCCAAGAATTAAAACGAGTATTTGAGAAGGTAAGAAGGCATTTTGGGAGAATTTCAAATAATAATAAAGCTAGAATGGTTAAAACGCAGTATAAGGAAAAAGTGGCGATATCCCTTCGACAAAGCCCCAACAAGTTGTAGTGCTTCGGCTTAGGTACATCGGGGAGAATTTTTACTTTTTCCTGGAGATTATAACGATGTGGTTCTAATGAAGGAAAGGAGGCCTGGATTTTTTCACATAGAGAAGATCCATCAGTTTGAGAAGTTTTGTGCAGAAGTTCCTTGCTCCAATGAACCTCTCCACGATGGGGCAAATGTAGAGGGGACTTGAAGGTAATTTCAAAAATTAGAAATAATTCCACATTAGCAACAGTGTTTTGGCGATTAAGGCACCGTGCCAGCTCAGCGTGGCAGCTCAAGCGAGGCAGCTCAGCGTGAAAACTTGTATTTTAGCTTGTTGTATTAGTCATATTGTATCTTTCTTTATATTGACTGTAAGCTATAACGGTTGTAATGATGTAATGAGAATAATAATGAGTTTTAGTGTGAGGTCAAATGGTACTCCCGAGAGACTAGGTTTGGCAGGGCCTGGGAGAGCTTTCATGCTCTACCGAATGACCTCACCGCGGGAACTTTAGAGGGACTTAGTTTGGAGGATTGAGAAGTGAGGAACCTTTGGGGCTCATCCCTGCCATCTTAGATACACCTGGTAAAACACCGAAGAACCCTGACCGTAGAACCTCGGGCGACCCAGCTTGGAGTTCCATCGGGCGTTGAGTTGTGAACCAAACATCCCTCTACTTAATGTCACATTTACTGTAGGTGATGTCACTAGCCATCTAAACAATGTCAGACCTGCACTTGAGTAAACCACCGTGGTATTTGGGGCTATCAGGTAGTTGGTGAGCCATCTCTGCGACAACAGCCCCCTGACACATAGTGGTTAGGCAAAAGGCATGTCTTGTCATTTAATGTTTATGACGTGGAGATAACTAGTGCATCAGGCATTTAATGTTGTGACATAAAGAATGAGGGATGTATTTCATAGTCTTTAATGACTGAGTTGCCTTGGGGATGGTGTGGGGGGCTATTTAAGGACCCTAACCACCCCTGAGGAGAGAATGATCTTTTGGGAGTTTAAGAAGTTATTGCTAGAGAGAATACACAACAGAGAGAGAGTTATTACAAACTAGAGGTCTTATTCACCCACCATTATCATTTATTACAAAGATTTTAATACGTGACAGAGATCCTTGAGAGTCTTTGGTGCGTTTGTCTGCCTACCAAGGTGTATCTAGGGTGCTTACGTCTCTCTCCCTATAGCTAAGTTACTTCTAAGTTTCTTTACTACTTTTCTGAGTTATACACGAGAGATTTTTGAGTTTAAACTAAGTCTTATCTTCATTGAGTTTGTGTTTGCGTGTTCTATCACTAATCCAAGGTTTTAGCTAATTAACCTATCATCACCATACTTCAAAATGGGTCACGCATCCATCTATAATCTAAAGTACCCTCTTACAAATTATTTTGGATTATTGGTGTTTTGCAGATTTGAAATATGCAACACAGTCGAGTCCATCCAAGACTTCTATTGGATTTGTTGTTTAGATGTTGGTTCGTTCACAATTAGATTTCTATTATATCTCTATTTTCTGTGAGTTCTACTGTATTATATCATCTTTACATTTTCTGTCACTCTCTTGATTTTCTATATATTTAAGATATTTAAGGAAACTTCCATTTTTCGGGTATTCTATTTGCGTTGGATGAAACTAATTCAAGTCATGGGTTGAAGTACTTAGTTTAATCCATTTTTCATTTCTCTTTTGTTAATTAATGCTTTGAGGATCTGACATAGGAGAAGTGTAGAGAGTTCATCATGAATAAAAATTAATATAAGAACAGTTGTTGAATAGGTTTAAAGATATGTGGATCAATTTTGTCAAATGTTTTTTTATTTTCACTTCCTTCAGTGTTCTTTACTAAATAGTTTTCGATAATCGTGAGGTAGGTGTTTGACCAAATGATTCAATGAATGTTTGAATTTTTGGCCACTTGACTTTGTTTGTTGTGGAAATAAGTGGTGATGCCCTCCAGTACTGTTCTCTTTATTTGTTCTCCAATTTTATTTTCATTTTTATATGTCTGTATTAGGTGTGTTTTAAATCGGAGTTTTAATCGGTTGTATTTTTCGATGATGGTTTCATGTGATTCTCTCCCAGTTCTTTGTTTTTCTTAAAGATATTTACTTTTATTGTATATTAGTTATTTACTTTGGTCTTATTTTCTTCATTTATGTTGTGTGTTAAATATTGAAGACTTCATGTATAGATAGGTGGAGTTCATAGGAACATATTTAATAGTTTATGTTTTGGACCCATTGAGTGGCCTCTAATAAGCACATTCTCCCATTTCAACTTCCCACTACCATCGCAATTCCACGACACAATCCAAATAGGTGAATAGTGTTGCCAAGGCCAACTTTCCATTGTGTACTATCAAACTTTGGGTCAACTAATAATGACATTTTATCTTTAGCAAACAAGGTGTTAATCTCTATATTAAAAATTGATCTTCTTATCTTTAGGTGAGATTTATGTTTCGTTATTTTTTTCTTTATTTGATAACCTTATTAACCCTATATTGGCAACTTTAGTATTTTTAGCACATTAGTATCTTTAGTCTAATGTACTAAAATGTATATCAAATTAAGTGGACTATCTGGAGTTCACTCTCTTCAAATGATTATGTGAAAACTTTATAACGTCAATAGGTTACATAAATGGGCATGAACTAGAAGTGAAATTATCTTTTTACTGTAGCACGCATGTCCTTTAAAGTTTTATGTATTATTGGTGTTTTTCTATTCACATCAATACTAATTTGCTCGAACTCTTATTTTCTATCCATTATTAATATTGTTGGTGATTCGAGTTATTGATGATTGATTCAAAAATTATCGATTCTGATTTTGTTTGATGTAATAACTCTTATTATCTTCGCGTGGAATGAATCACGAGACAATGTTTACCTCATCGTATCTAGGGAGATGGAAAAAATTAATTGTGAGTTGGAGAAAAAGTTATTGGGACCTTACAATCTGGGGACATGTTTGGAGAAGTTGGTGCTCTTTGTTGCAGGCCTCATCATTACACGAATACTTAGTTGATTGGCACTACGAGGCTATGCAATTTCAAACAGGTTGGCCTTGAAGTTGTTTAATAATTCCACATTGTTTTTTTCATATCATATTTAAAGGCCATCTTTAATAAATAGTGGTGTAATAAGTTTGATATCTCTTATGGAGTATTTGCACACCATATTGTTCCATATAGAGGCCCACTTACATGCCAATGAAGATATAACCTTACACGTGCCTATGTGTAGTTAATTACATTCTGAAATACCAGGAAATTATGCTCTCTCAGTTCTATACAAATGGAAAATGGAAGTTGGTATTCTAACAAACAGTTCTATACATGCCAATTAATTAGATGTTCGTAGTTGGAAGTAGATGTTAATAGGTGAATTTATTATTCTTTAATGAAGCTTTATCTTAATGTCATGTGATAATAACTAAAGTTACTAAATAAATTTTCTATTCTTTTAATATCCATTTCAGTGGATGTATTTGATTACTCTTGATTTGTTGTCATCCTCCCAAGTGTAGCGACCCATTGGTACGGTCCCACGTAGGCAACATACAATAGTTGGAAGACAATAGCAGGTACTTTACCATTTTTTAGAACTTTGTGACTAGGACAACTGAAAGATACGTGAGCATTAGTTGACAAATTACTCTCAGAACTCACCAATTACTCTTTAAATTCTTATGATGGGCCAATTTTGTTTTAACTTACCATTAAAGCACAAGGAATACCTTTTATTTTACTGATTTGAGTCATTTGTGTACCCTCTAAATTCTTATTATGGGCCAGTAATTTCATGATCCAAAGATCATTATCAAGCATAGTGATAATGTAACTTGAAATTTGGAAATGTAACTTGAAATCTTGATATATGTAACTTGAAATATGGAATATGTCTCTAAATTAGAGTACCAAACCATCCATTTCCCGTTAAAATGAGTTGGTATTGATCATTAGAGTGCCATTCCCAGGCCTAATTTTAAGCTGTATAGAAGGGCTAGAAGGGCAGCAATAGTTGCCCTGATGCAAGCTGGAATATATGTCTTAGTTACATCCATTCTATATCTATTAGGGACCACCACATTAGACCATGTTAAACTTTATAAGAGACTTTATTTCCCAAAACATCAGACCATGAATAACTCACCAAAATGTTGAATATGAGCTATGTTCAGTGCAGTATTTTTTTAAAAATTCTCACATTCTGCAGTAGTAGTGGCAAGACTCCTGAAGGATTTACGTGGACTGAGCAATGCATGGATATACCTCATGGTAGGAGAACTATTTGGGGGCACTCGCGCTTTGTAAATACTCACTACAGAATTTCCAAATTTAGTGACCAAAGAGATGCTAACGCAAAATAGTGAACTTGCACAATAGATCTTTCGAGATGTACATTTTTTAAGAATTTTTTATTTGGTGCTCTGTTATTGGTACATAATTATGCATTATTTATACAGCATTATGCATAATTTTTTTTTTGGCGCTTTGTTATGTTTGTGCAACTCTTATGATATATATGCATAATTCTTTGCATCCAGTATCAAGGGATGAAGAGAGTTTGCATACTTCCAAGAAGTAGTAGGTAGGCAGTAGCCACTGTTGCTTATGCAGGTATGATGAGAGTTATCATGAAGGTTGCTCGATCGATCCATGTTTGAATAAAAAGAAGAATAAGAAGAAATTTAAGACAAATACTGCATACGAGGGAAAAGTGGAGAGTTGGAGATTGTTCGGCCGATGAAATGTCTCCATAAAAAAGAGATGAATTCATTGCAATGTTTAACAGTACATGAAGGTTGTACAGTACATGAATGTCGCTATAAGACAGAGTGTTCGGCCAATGGAGATTGTATAGTACATGAAGGTTTTAATGGTTTTTAGTCTTACTCAAAATTTGTTGAACTGCCAATGATGCCATGAAGTTTAGGCTTACTCAAAATCAGTCAAATGGAAGTTAACTGTTAGGTGGTGTAACACCCCTTATTTTTGTGCATTTAATATTTAATTAATTCGGGAATTTAAAATTACTTGTGTGTCGTAATTTTAATTGAATTAAGTATGGAAAAATATATTTAAATATTAATCGAGGAGTGAATGGTTAATATTTAGGAAAATTTATTTACTAAGTGAATAGTAATAATTTATTTACGTCACTTAGGTTATTAATGACGGGATATGTACTTATCTCAGCCGGGAGTCGGTATAGACTAATTTGGGTGTGAGATAAGGATTTTTATAAATTAATTCAGATGCCAATTCTGAGTGTACGGTTGAGTCCGGATGGGCCGAGATAGTCGAAAAAGTGTACCCGGGGGTAGTAAACGGGTCACATGACGTTTTTAGGCATAACCGGGCCCACACGGGGGCATTTGGGTCACTTGGGCTTGGCCCGTTAGGCAAAAAACGGGATTACGCCTAATTAAACAATTATAAGAAAAAGGGGAATGTCTGAATTGAGTTTAGAAAATACTTAGTGGGTTAGGAAACCCTAAGAGCAATTAAAGGCAAATTTGGGGGACAAAGAAGAGCCAAATCAAAGGAGTTCATCTTCAATCTTGGGAATTCACAACTCCAAAATTAGACACTACGAATCATAAGGCAAGTGGTTAACTTGCTGTAGAATGTAAATTGTATTTCAATTCATATTCATGTGATGTGTGAAATCAAAGAAATTAGTTTTGGGATTTAAAGGGTATAAACATGGGGTTTTGTGAACCATTATTCTGATTTCTAAATTTTGCAGAAATTCATGTAAATTTTGAGATTAGAATATATATCTAGTATGATGTGTAAACCGAAGGAATTAGAAACGAATTTGAGATAAGGATTTGATGTTTAAATGGGTTAAAGATTAAATCGGATTTTCCCCTCAATTTGAGAAAACAGTAGAGAACGTAAATTAAATAGTGTTTGTGGACTTTATGGGGGTCCCTGATAAGGTTTTAGTATATTTTGTTGATGAGAAGGCTTGTGATTGCTGGTGGAAGAAGTTAGGGTTTTTAGAATTTCGTCCATGGCTGAAACAGGCAGCTCGGAGAAGATGATGATCTGCTCGATTGATCGATCGAGGGTTGGGGGTTGATCGATCGATGGTCGGTAATTTCTGGCAGTACGACCAGTTTGTATATATAAGGGAAAATAACTTTAAATCTTTTCCTATGCCTTATGTAATGAGAAACCAACATGGGGGTCTAATCAAATTAATTGTGAGGAAGAATTAATTGGGATGTGGAGGAAATTTATGTGTGACACACTATGTTTAAATTTTGGGAATAACATTTCAAAAAAATTAAATACGGATTGAGTGGACAAGTCCGGGGATATTGGTTGAGCGATACCAAGACGTTAATTTATTTAGAGTAAAGGCTAAATAATTTGGAGTCAGGGATTTAGACTCGGGTATAGTTTTATTTCGGGCCATGAGAGTAAGTCCAAATATATTGGTTGGAATGGAACCAAAAAGTAGTTTAATTAATTAATGTGCGAGTTAATTAACAATTAGAGTTGGACCATAAACTCATAATATTCTGAATAGGCTTGGGTTACGGACTTAGTACACGGTATAGCCGGGGTAATTAATATTATATATATATATATATATATATATATATATATATATATATATATATATACGGTGTGCGATAGTATATATGTATGGTGTGTGCATTAATATCAGTGGCTAGATATTATTATTATATATTCTAGTGCTATAGGGGGAGGTTGAGCGTAGTGGATGAATCCCCTAGCTTGAGGAGTAGGGCGAGTATATTCCGAGGTCATAGCATCCGTTATATGGGTGAGGGGCATCTCACTTTCAGCCAAGGAATATGACCGCCTCCAATTATATATTTTCACCAAGTTAGTGAGCGATTCTGACTTGGGTAACTAGGTTACGTGAATATACCTAGTGGCATAACACTTTAGAGAATTTACAACCGTTGAGTTATTACTCGGGAGGATGTTATTTTTAATTATTATTTCAGCATGTTTGTGAATGTTGTAATATGATATTACGTATATAATGAAATAATTAATTATATACGGGTACAATTAATACAGGCTGTGAATTGTATTACATATAATGGGTGTGAAAATTATATGAACTTAAAAAGGGAAATTATTAATTAAGTTAATGTTGAGAATAACATAGAAATCATAATTGTGGCACACTCGGTTAGATTAGGGTGGTTGCAAGGGCTTATAAAATTATCTAGTTATGAGATATATAACTAGGGGAAAATTTATTAAGGTGTTGGTAGTGCACATTAATGGAGGGGTGAGGATATCCTCAAGGGAGTGCGACACTAACTAAAATATGGAGAGCATGCATATTTACTTATTACTGCAGTTAATCATTTGCTAAATCTTTTCCAAATATTTTGGGTACTAACCCTTGCTATAAAAACTTTTAAAAACCTTTTAAGTGTCCAGCCATAGGGACGCCAGGCTTGAATCTTTCCAGGGACCCGTTGCTACAGCATATGTGGATGTTGCGGGAGTTTGATAGGCGCCTTATTCCTTTCATTTCTAGTGTAGAAATTTCCTATTAGTTATTCGAGAATGTCGCTCACTGCTTTATTCAGCACTTATGTTAGACTTGTTGAGATTTATTTACTTTCTTTATTTCGATTGGATTTTGAACCGAGATTCGGTCAGTTAATTATTTGTGAATGGTTGAATTCAGTTTATTGTGATTGTCATATTATTTTTCTTTTCGTATGAGTATTTCATTTAAGTTAAAGAAAGATAAAACTTGGCACCAGTCTAATTTTCTCACTTAGGTGGTTAGTAATTTAAAAGGCGACGGTGATGCTAAGAATGAACCAACTGAGAAATTTGTTCTAATTTAATTTAGGACTGACCACCCGGGGTTAATTAGGCGGGGTGTTATAGATGGTATCAAAGCATCAGGTTCTAGTGTCTTTAAGATTTGTGTGGCTTATTACGTTTCAGCGTAGCGTTTGGTTGTTATAGAGCCCTATTATTAGGATTGTTGATTCATTTTCGCTTGTGAGTTATAGTATTTCTGCTATTAGTTTTTGTATAAATTGTGTACTTATACAATTCGATCTATTTTTAGATGCCACCGAAGAGGCAAAGAGCAGAGAGGGCTGAGGCTAGAGATGAGATCAGGGAGGCTCATCAGGAGCCACAGGTACCGCCACCCCCACCCCCACCCGAGTTGATCTCCACTACTCAGGTAGCACTGATAGTGGCTCAAGCAGTCGAGACAGCGATGCGGGCTATGGAAGCTCATTTCCCACAGCCCCAGGCACCACCTCCAGTGGCACCAGCAGCTCAGGCTCCAGTGGGGACACCGTCTTGGCAGCGAGTTAGGGAGACCTTTTATAAGGGCCACCCACCCGAGTTTTGAAGTAGCACCGATGTAGTAGAGGCTTGTGACTGGAAGAAGAATATCCAGCATCATCTGCGCATGCTGGAGTGTAACGAAGTGCAGAAACAGATGCTTGCTACCTTTCGTCTGTCGGGGGCAACCTTACAGTCATGGGAGTCAGTTACCACCGTGGAGGAGCGGGATTTGATGACGATAGCCAAATTTTGGGTGAGGTTCGACCGCAAATACTTTACACCAACAATAGAGGCTGAGATGAGGAAGAAGTTCAGTGATTTAGTACAGGGTGACCGGTCAGTGGCAGACTATGAGGAAGAGTTCACCCATTTGGCAAACTTTGTGCCAAATGAGGTGAGCGATGAGGAGCGGAAGAAATCATGATTTATGGATGGATTAGTCTGGAGGATCAAGCAACATTTTATTGGGAATAAGGCGTTAGTGACTTATTCAGATGTCGTTAATGTCGCACTTGTACATTGTCAGGATCATAACTTCCATGCGAAGGGGAGCAAGAGAGTAGGGGAGCCCAGCCAGCAAGGTAAGGCAGTTACTACTGGTGACACGAGTGGTACTCAGCAGTTGACTGGCAGTTAGCAGGGGAATCAGGATAAGAAATTTAGGCTTGGTGGATTCTGACCAGGAGGACAGGGGTTCAGGCAAGGACAGTCGGTCCCAAATCAGCAGAAGTAGGTTCCTCAAGGCCGTCAGGGCCAAGGGAACAATGGGGGAGGCCATCAGGGCCAGCCACGTCAGGGCCAATGATAGGGGGACAGTCATAAATGTTGTTTTGTCTGTGGCCAGCCAAAACACTTCAAGAGGGAGTTCCCACAAAGGGGAAGAGTTCATCAGCAAGATTCCCAACAAGGGAAATAGGGGCAGATACCGCCAGCAGCACCAGCTCCACTCGCCCCACCGCAGTAGGGGCAGATGCATTATGAGCGTGTGTATAACGTTTGGGATGTTCCCAATCCTCCAGTACAGCAGGCACAACCAGTAGTTGAGGGTATGTTTCTCATTCATGGTCATGAGGGTAGTATTCTTTTTGACACGGGAGCATCGCATTAATTCATTAAATCTATTTTTTTCTAAACGGGTCGGGTTACTAGAGATCGCGGGTAGTCTTCGAATGTGTGTAGATTCACCAGTAGGCAGCGGGTCGTTGATTCACTCAATTTGTCGGGGGGTGGACATTTTGATTGGGAGGCTTAGTTTAGCAGTGGACCTCTTAGTGTTAGATATGGAGGGGTACGATGTCATCCTGGGTATGGATTGGTTGTTAGGTTATTGGGAAATTATGGATTGTTACGAGAGGACAATCATGTTCTCCATTCCAGGATAGGAGATGGTCTTGATAGCGATGTCGTTACCTGAGGGAGGGCCACGCACGCACTTGTATTACATCGAGGAGGAAACTTCACAGGAGTTGGCGATTCCGTTGGACTCAATCCCAGTAGTAAAGGACTTTGAGGATGTGTTCTAGGAAATACCATGGTTGCCACCCAGCAGGGAAATCGAATTTGTAATCAATTTAGCACCGGGGATGAGGCCAATTGCTCGATCCCCATACCGTATGTCCCCTTCAAAGATGCGTGAGTTGAGAGAGCAGATTTAGCAGCTTCTGGGTCAGGGTTTCATTCAACAGAGTACATCACCGTGGGGTGCACCGGTGATGTTTGTCAAGAAGCGAGATGGTTTGCTTCGGTTATGCGTGGACTATAGGGAGCTGAACAAGGTGGAGATACGGAATAAGTATCCGTTACCTAGGATTGATGATCTATTTGACCAGTTGAGAGGGGCGTCTTACTTCTCCAAGGTTGACTTGAGGTCAAGGTATCATCAACTAAGTATCCGAGAGGAGGATTTTCCTATGACTGCTTTCCAGTCGCGGTATGGATCTTATGAGTTCAGGGTGATGTCATTCGGGCTCACCAATGCACCAACAGTGTTCATGGATCTCATGAATAGGGTTTTCAGGGAATATCTCGATCAATTTGTGATCGTGTTTATTGATGAAATCCTAATCTACTCGCGCACCAAGGAGGAGCATGCAAAGCATCTGCATATGGTTCTACAGACACTGCGGGATCAACAACTCTATGCCAAATTTGAGAAGTGTGGATTTTAGCTGCGGGAGGTATTGCGGTGGATCCAAGTAAGGTGTCGGTGATGAGGGAGTGGGGACAGCCCACAACACCGACCAAGGTACGCAGTTTTCTGGGATTGGTCGGTTATTACAGATGGTTCATCAAAGGATTTTCAAAGATTACGGGCCCTTTGACGAATCTGACTCGAAAAGGGGTGCCTTTCACTTGGAGTGATCATTATCAATTAGCTTTCGACGAGCTAAAGTAAAAGTTGACATCTGCACCCACACTTGCTTTGCCGAAGGGAGGAATAGAGTATCGCGTTTACACTGACACATCCTTACAGGTTATCAGACTTTGGGGGAGGCTAGAATTCGTGAAAGACTACCAATTTGATATCCGGTATCATCCTGGTAAGGGTAATGTGGTAGCAGATACGTTGAGCCGAAGAACGATTGGGGAAATATCATAAATTTGGAAAGAGAAGTGGAGAGAGCTTCGATATGAGGATGATGTGGCCAGGGCCTGCATGTCAGCATTATCCATCACACCTGAGTTCATTATGAGGGTTGTGAAGGCTCAGGCAGAGGATCAGATCTGCTGGGATAGGGTGATCCAGATCTTAGCTAAGGGAGCAGAGGGTTACTCGATCAGCTCGGAAGGAGGCCTACGTCGTAATGGGAGGTTAATTGTGCCAAAGGATGAGGAGTTGAGGCACGCTGTTATGACAGAGTCCCATGGTTCGAGATTCGCGGTACATCCCGATGGGGATAAAATGTACCAGGATATGAGAAGGCAGTATTGGTGGGCATCAATAAAACAGGATATAACAGAGTTTGTCTTAAAATGTGCCATGTGTCAAATCGTGAAAGTTGACCATCAAAGGACATCAGGGATGATACAGTCACTAGATATTCCCATGTGGAAGTGGGAAAGCATCTTAATGGACTTCATTAAAGGGTTACCCGTGTCACAGAGGGGTCAAAATTCCATATGGGTCATTGTGGATCGGTTGACCAAGGTGGCCCACTTCCTGCCGGTTCGTATAGACTTTGAGATGATACATTATGCTCAGCTATTCATAGTGGAGATTGTTAAGCTACACGGGGTGTCGATAAATATTGTGTCTGACAGAGACAAAATATTTGTGGCCCACTTTTGGCAGAGAGCTTTCAGGAGGCCATGGGCACAGAGTTACATTTGAGCACAACCTATCACCCACAGACCGACGGAGAGACTGAGAGCGTCAATCAGATGCTGGAAGATATGCTCATAATGTGCATATGAGACTTTGGGGGAGGTTGGGAGAAATATCTTCCTTTGGTAGAGTTCGCGTATAACAACTTTTACCAATTCACGATCGGTATGGCACCGTTCGAGGCACTATACGGGAGATCTTGTCGTTCACCCACTTGTTGGTTAGAGGTGGGGGACAATAAGATGTTGGGGATGGATATTGTCCAAGAGATGTTTGCCAAGATAGAGTTCATCCGAGGGAGGATTTGGATAGCTCACGATAGGCAGAAGAGTTATGCTGATGCTTCACGGAGACATGTGGAGTTAGAGGTTGGGGACTAGGTATTAGTCCGGGTGTCCCCTATGAAAGGAGTGATGAGGTTCGACAAGAATGGTAAGTTAGCACCGGGGTATGTGGGACCTTTCCCTATTATTGAGAGGGTAGAACCGGTAGCATATAGACTGGGATTTCCAAAGCATCGTCAGCGGATACACGACGTGTTCCATGTGGCATCGCTGAAGAAATATCGAAGGAGCGAGAGGGCCTTCTGGCACATTCCACTCGAGGAAATTGATTTACAGCCAGACATCTCATATGAGGAGAGACCGATGGCTATTCCGGACCTTAGTGAGCGGAAGTTACGATCCAAGGTTGTTCTATTAGTTAGAGTACAATGGGGTCATCACAACATTGACGAGTCTACCTAGGAGCGGGAGGAGGATATGCGGGAACAATATCTAGAGCTTTTCACCATAGGTACGACCTAATTTCGGGGACAAAATTCCTTTGTAGGGGGGAGTATGTAACACCCCGTATTTTTGTGCATTTAATATTTAATTAATTCGGGAATTTAAAATTACTTGTGTATCGTAATTTTAATTGAATTAAGTATGGAAAAATATATTTAAATATTAATCGAGGAGTGAATAGTTAATATTTAGGAAAATTTATTTACTAAGTGAATAGTAATAATCTATTTACGTCACTTCAGGTATTAATGACGGGGTATGTACTTATCTCAGCCGGGAGTTGGTATAGACTAATTTGGGTGTGAGATAAGGATTTTTATAAATTAGTTTGGATGCCAATTCTGAGTGTACAGTTGAGTCAGAATGGGCCGAGATAGTCGAAAAAGTGTACCCGGGGGGTAGTAAACGCGTCATGGGACGTTTTTAGGCATAGCCCGGCCCACACGGGGGCATTTGGGTCACTTGGGCTTGGCCCGTTAGGCAAAAAACGGGATTAATCCTAATTAAACAATTATAAGAAAAATCGGAACGGCTGAATTGAGTTTAGAAAATACTTAGTGGGTTAGGAAACCCTAAGAGCAGTTAAAGGCAAATTTGGGAGACAAAGAAGAGCCAAATCAAAGGAGTTCATCTTCAATCTTGGGCATTCACAACTCCAAAATTAGACACTACGAATCATAAGCCAAGTGGTTAACTTGCTGTAGCATGTAAATTTTATTTCAATTCATATTCATGTCATGTGTGAAATCAAAGAAATTCGTTTTGGGATTTAAAGGGTATAAACATGGGGTTTTGTGAACCATTATTCTGATTTCTAAATTGTGTAGAAATTCATGTAAATTTTGAGATTAGCATATATATATCTAGTATGATGTGTAAACCAGAGGAATTAGAAATGAATTTGAGATAAGGATTTGATGCTTAAATGGGTTAAAGATTAAATCGGATTTTCCCCCAATTTGTGAAAACAGTAGAGAACGTAAATTAAATGGTGTTTGTGGACTTTATGGGGGTCCCTGATAATGTTTTTAGTATATTTTGTTGATGATAAGGCTTGTGGTTAGTGGTGGAAGAAGTTAGGGTTTTTAGAATTTCGTCCATGGCTGAAACAGGCAACTCAGAGAAGGTGATGACCTGCTCGATCGATCGATCGAGGGCTGGGGGTCGATCAATCGATGGTCGGTAATTTATGGAATTACGGCTAGTTTGTATATATAAGGGAAAATAACTTTTAAATATTTTCCTATGCCTTATGTAATGAGAAACCAACATGGGGGTGTAATCAAATTAATTGTGAGGAAGAATTAATTGGGATTTGGAGGAAATTTATGTGTGACACACTATGGTTAAATTTTGGGAATAACATTTCAAAATAATTAAATACGGATTGAGTTCAAAAGTCCGGGGATATTGGTTGAGCGATACCAAGACGTTAATTTTATTTAGATTAAAGGCTAAATAATTTGGAGTCGGGGATTTAGACTCGGGTATAGTTTTATTTCGGGCCACGAGAGTAAGTCCGAATATATTGGTTGGAATGGCACCAAGAGTAATTTAATTAATTAATGTGAGAATTAATTAATAATTAGAGTTGAACCATAAACTCATAATATTCTGAATAGGCTTGGGTTACGGACTTAGTACACGGTATAGCCGGGGTAATTAATATTATTTATATATATATACGGTGTGCAGTAGTATATATGTATGGTGTGTGCTTTAATATCACTGGCTAGATATTATTATTATTTTATACTCTAGTGCTATATGGGGAGGTTGCGCTTAGTGGATGAATCCCCTAGCTTGAGGAGTAGGGCGAGTATATTCCCAGGTCATAGCATTCGTTATATGGGTGAGGGGCATCTCACTTTCAGGGAAGGAATATGACCGCCTCCAATTATATGTTTTCACCAAGTTAGTGAGCGATTCTAACTTTGGTAACTAGGTTATGTGAATATACCTAGTGGGATAGCACTTTAGAGAATTTACATCCGGTGAGTTATTGCTCGGGAGAATGTTATTATTAATTATTATTTCAGCATGTTTGTGAATGTTGTAATATGATATTATGTATATAATGAGATAAATAATTATATACGGGTACAATTAATACAAGCTGTGAATTGTATTACATATAATGAGTGTGAAAATTATATGAACTTAAAAAGGGAAATGCTTAATTAAGTTAATGTTGAGAATAACTTAGAAATCATAATTGTGGCACACTCGGTTAGAGTAGGGTGGTTGCAAGGGGTTATAAAATTATCTAGTTATGAGATATATAACTAAGGAAAAATTTATTAAGGCGTTGGTAGGGCACATTAAAGGAGGGGTGAGGATGTCCTCAAGGGAGTGCGGAACTAACTAAAATATAGAGAGCATGCATATTTACTTATTACTGTAAGTTAATCATTTGCTAAATCTTTTCCAAATGTTTTGGGTACTAAACCTTGCTATAAAAACGTTTAAAAACCTTTTAGGTTTCCAGCCACAGGGACGCCAGCTCTGACTCATTCCAGGGACCCGTTGCTGTAGCATATGTGGATGTTGCGGGAGTTTGACAGGCGCCTCATTCCTTTCATTTCTAGTGTAGAAATTTCCAATCAGTTATTCGAGCATGTTGCTCACTGCTTTATTCAGAACTTATGTTAGACTTGTTGAGATTTATTTACTTGTCTTTATTTCGGTTGGATTTTGAACCGATGTTTTATTCGGTCAGTTAATTATTTGTGAATGGTTGAATTCAGTTAATTGTGATTGTCATATTATTTTTGTTTTCATATGAGTATTTCATTTAACCTATAATGAAAGATAAAACTTGGCACTAGTCTAATTTTCTCACTTAGGTGGTTAGTAATTTAAAAGGCGACAGTGATGCTAAGAATGAACCAACTGAGAAACCTGTTCTAATTTAATTTAGGACTGATCACCCGGGGTTAATTAGGCGGGGTGTCACAGGTGGGAGTTAACTTGTAGGTAAGCCTTTAATGCAAGTGTATTTTTAAATTGGGAACCATAGCAGGTATTTTTTTATGATATAAATGAGGTTTGAATTAATATCATGCAACTTCCCTTATGGACAATTTCCATTATTGTTGTATTACTGATGCAAATAAGGTTTTGTACTGAGTACTTTATTTATGTTACTAGAAAGATTTCTTTTTGATTACGTATTTTGGTTCTTCTTCATTTTTTAATTGATTGTGAACTTATTTCTTCATTTTTTTAGTTGACTGTGTTTAAGTATTGTGGTTCTTCTGCAAGGACATAATTTTATAAATGTCCGGGGGTAGAATCTAGGAATTTTTTATTTTTCCCTAGATCACAGTTTGTATGTCTGATACCGCTACATTCGGCACGTCAAACTCGATCATCCTCGATGGCCTTTATCCGAATTCAATGCATCCATTATCTTCACGTGCATCATGCTACATGCGACGTGCTGCTCAGCTCATTCCCACTACTCATCTACGCCTTATCGGTAAAATGGTTTATTGGAGCTTTAATATTTGCATAAATATTTGGTAATTTTTTTTTAACATTATTTTTTAAGTCTGGATTAATTTTTATCAAAAGCAGAATTTTTCCAAGTGTAGAAGCGAAGTGCCTTGAATGACGAGCTCACTCAAATGACTTTAAACTGTCGTTCGTGCGAGATAGGCATGTCACGCGATCTCGTTCGAACGACATATGTCCTTCGTTCGAGCGACATGGCTATCTTGTTCGAACGAGCCACCGCCTCTATTTTCATATAAATACCTGTACACCTTCTACACGATTTTCAAGTCTTTCTGCAATCTCAAAATTTTGTGAAAACAGCCCAGAATAGGACTTAAATTTTTTAAGGTTTTCTAAACCTTTTTTATTCACAAAACCATTCCCACATATATGTGTGAATCTTTAAACCTTCAAGAGGATCATTTACTCATCTGGAGTATCTTGTGAAGAAGTCGTCTATCTTCTTCATTGCAGCCCTCCTGGAAAGGGAAAGTTCCAGCCGACGACATCAGAACCGACACCCGAGGGAATTTCTCTATCACTTATTTTCATTGTAATTCGTGTAATCGTTTTTACAAAATTATAGTGAAAATAAAAGGTTTTGCCCCTTTGGGGTATTTTTCCTCATTTCTGTGTGTTTGAATGTTCTTGCTTGATTTTATCATCATCAATCACACCTAGATGCATGTTTAGGACTTAATTGATAAAAACTATGTTTAATTAAATAATTTCTTTATTTGAACGCAAGTGCACTCTTTCAAATTGGTATCAGAGCCAATTACACAAGTTTACCCTGTAATTTTCCGCAAAATTTTTGTAAGATATAAATTTTCTGAAAAATTAATTTTTGAAAACGAGTGTGTTCATAATGGAGAAGTTATATAATAAAATGCCAATTTTGACGGGACAAACTATGCATACTGGAAAGCCTGCATGAGATCTACATTAAAAGCCATTGATGAACATGTCTGGATTTTGGTGAAAAGAGGGTGGACACCTCCCTCCGTCACTGTCAATAACGTGACTAGTTTAAAACCTGACACTACTTGGACTAAAGAAGAATTTAAATGGTCATCTTTTAATTCTAAGGGTTTAAGTGCTATTTCTAGGTCTGTCACACCTGATGAGTTCAAATGCATAATGACGTGCACCACGTTAAAAGAGACATTGGATGTTTTGCAACTTACCCATGGAGGAACTAATGCTGTGAAAGAGTCTAAACTGCAAAATTTAACAACTCAATTTGAAACAATCACCATGCTTGAATCTGAATGTTTTGATGAATTTTATGCTAGAATGTCTAATATTGTTAACACTAGCTTTAATCTTGGTGAACACATTCCTAATGCTAGAGTTGTTAAAAATATTCTTAGATCACTGCATAAGAGTTTTATCCCTAAAGTCACTGTGTTAAATTCTATGGGTAATTTAAACATGCTTAAATTGGAAGAACTTGTAGGAGACTTGCAAACGTATGAAATTGATATGTTTCCTAAATTTGTCAAGTCTAAAGATAAGGAAATTGCACTTAATGCCCAGGAGAGAAAGAGTGAGGGGTCGACAAGAAAGAGGGGAGAGTCATCTAGAAAAAGAGAGACAGATACGTCAGATTCTGAGTGTGATTTTGACTTAGATGATTTGGCCCTATTTGCTAAAAATTTCAAGAGAATTCTCAAATTCAAGAAAAATGGTAATTTTAAAGATAAAAAGAAGTTTGAGAAAAATAAGTTTGAAAAGAAAAATCAAAAAGATTTTAAAGATCCTCCTAAGAAAGAGAGTGAGAGATGCTTTGAGTGCGACAGTAGGGGCCATAGAGCTTTTGAGTGTGCTACTAGGGTGAACAGAGAAAAGGGCAAAGCAGTCCTTAACGCTACCCTTAGTGACGACAGTGAGGTCGAGTCGGTGGATTCTGAAGACGAGTCACCGCATGAGTGTAACTTCACCGCATTCATGGCTAGTCATGTGAGCACTTCTAGTACTCCTCATGACGATAAGGATTCTACTTCACAGGGACACCTCGACAGTGAGAGCGATGTGAGTGAGGGGGAGGATGATGCAAGTGAGAGCGAGAGTGACCTTCAACGCGCCTACGCCGAGTTATATAATGATTCATTTAAAACTAAAAAGCGTAACAAAGCGTTAGTTCTTAGGATCACCACTCTAGAGGAAGATTTAGAAAATTTGAGAGAGAGAGAGTCCTCCACATGCACCACCTTGAGAGAGAGAGAGTCTGCCTGTGTTGAGAAAGAGAGTTTGTTTAGAGAGAGAGAGAGGCTGTTTGGAGAGAGAGAGAGTGTGTTTTTGATAAAGAGAGATGGGACTTGACTAAACAAGTGGCTGGTCTTACGAGAATAACTAAACAAGTGGCTGGTCTTACGGGTACAATTAATACATGTTGTGAATTGTATTACATATAATGGGTATGAAAATTATATGAACTTAAAAAGGGAAATGATTAATTAAGTTAATGTTGAGAATAACTTAGAAATCATAATTGTGGCACACTCGGTTAGAGTAGGGTGGTTGTAAGGTGTTATAAAATTAACTAGTTACGAGATATATAACTAAAGGAAAATTTATTAAGGCGTTGGTAGTGCACATTAAAGGAGGAGTAAGGATGTCCTCAAGGGAGTGCGACACTAACTAAAATATGGAGAGCATGCATATTTACTTATTACTGTAGATAATCATTTGCTAAATCTTTTCTAAACGTTTTGGGTACTAACCCTTGCTATAAAAACTTTTAAAAACCTTTTAGGTGTCCAACCACAGGGACACCCGGCTTGACTCATTCCATGGACCCGTTGCTGCATCATATGTGGATGTTGCGGGAGTTTGATAGGCACCTCATTCCTTTCATTTCTAGTGTAGCAATTTCCTATCAGTTATTCGAAAATGTTTCTCACTGCTTTATTCAGCATTTATGTTAGAGTTGCTGAGATTTATTTACTTGTCTTTATTTTAGTTGGATTTTGAACCGATGGTTTATTCGGTCAGTTAATTATTTGTGAATGGTTGAATTCAGTTAATTGTCATTGGCATATTATTTTTGTTTTCGTATGATTATTTCATTTAAGCTAATGAAAGATAAAACTTGGCACCAGTCTAATTTTCTCACTTAGGTGGTTAGTAATTTAAAAGGCGATAGTGATGCTAAGAATGAACCAACTGAGAAATCTGTTCTAATTTAATTTAGGACTGATCACCTGGGGTTAATTAGGTGGGCTGTTACAGATGGTATCAGAGCATCAGGTTCTAGTGTCCTTAGGATCTGTGTGGCTTACTACGTTTTAGCGTAGCGTTCGGTTGTTATAGAACCCTATTATTAGGATTGTTGATTCATTTTTGCTTGTGAGATATAGTATTTCTGTTATTAGTTTTCGTATAAATTGTGTACTTATACAATTCGATCTATTTTTAGATGCCACCGAAGAGGCAAAGAGCAGAGAGTGCTGAGGCTAGAGATGAGATCAGGGAGGCTCATCAGGAGCCACAGGTACCGCCACCCCCACCCCCACCCGAGTTGATCTCCACTACTCAGGTAGCACTGATAGTGGCTTAGGCAATCGAGACAGCGATACGGGCTATGGAAGCTCATTTCCCACAGCCCCAGGCACCACCTCCAGTGGCGCCAGCAGCTCAGGCTCTAGTGGGGACACCGTATTGGCAGCGAGTTAGGGAGACCTTTTAGAAGGGCCACCCACCCGAGTTTCGAGGTAGCACCGATGTAGTAGAGACTTGTGACTGGAAGAAAAATATCCAGCGCCATCTACGCATGCTGGAGTGTAACGATGTGCAGAAACAGATGCTTGCTACCTTTCGCCTGTCGGGGGCAACCTTACAGTCATGGGAGTCAGTTACCACCGTGGAGGAGCAGGATTTGATGACGATAGCCAAATTTTGGGTGCGGTTCGACCGAAAATACTTTACACCAGTAGAGGCTGAGATGAGGAAGATGTTCAGTGATTTAGTACAGGGTGACCGGTCAGTGGCAGACTATGAGGAAGAGTTCACCCATTTGGCAAACTTTATGCCAAATGAGGTGAGCGATGAGGAGCGAAAGAAATCGAGATTTATGGATGGCTTAGTCTGGAGGATCAGGTAGCATTTGATTGGTAATACGGCGTTAGTGACTTATACAGATGTCGTTAATGCCGCACTTGTACTTTGCCAGGATCATCACTTCCATGCGAAGGGGAGCAAGAGAGTAGGGGAGCCAAGCTAGCAGGGCAAGGCAGTTACTAGTGGTGACACGAGTGGTATTCAACAGTTGACTGGCAGTCAACAGGGGAATCAGGCTAAGAAATTTAGTCCTGGTGGATTTCGACCGAGAGGACAGGGGTTCAGGCAAGGGCAGTCGGGCCCAAATCAGCAGCTGTAGGTTTCTCAGGGCCGTTAGGGCCAAGGGAACAATGGGGGAGGCCATCAGGGCCAGCCACGTTAGGGCCAACGATAAGGGGACGGTCATGAACGTAGTTTTTTCTGTGGACAGCCAAAACACTTCAAGAGGGAGTTCCCACAGAGGGGAAGAGGTCATCAGCAAGATGCCCAACAAGGGAAATAGGGGCAGATACCGCCAGCAGCACCAGCTCCACCCGCCCCACCGCAGCAGGGGCAGATGCATTACGGGCGTGTGTATAAAGTCTGGGATGTTCCCAAACCTCCAGCACAGTAGGCACAGCCAGCAGTTGAGGGTATGTTTCTCATTCATGGTCTTGAGGGTAGTATTATTTTTAACACGGGATCATCGCATTAATTCATTAAATCTAATTTTACTAAACGGGTCGGGTTACTAGAGACCGCGGGTAGTCTTCGAATGTGTGTAGATTCACCAGTAGGTAGCGGGGCGTTGATTCACTCAATTTGTCGGGGGGTGGACATTTTGATTGGGAGGGTAGTTTAGTAAAAGTCCTCTTAGTGTTAGATATGGAAGGGTACGATATCATCCTGGGTATGGATTGGTTGGCAGGTTATCGGGCAATTATGGATTGTTATGAGAGGACAATCGTGTTCTCCATTCCAGGATAGTAGATCTTCTTGATAATGATGTTGTTACCTGAGGGAGGGTCACGTACGCACCCTTATTACATCGAGGAGGAAACTTCACAGGAGGTGGAGATTTCGTTTGACTCAATCCTAGTAGTAAGGGACTTTGAGGATGTGTTCTAGGAAATACCAGGGTTGCCACCCAGTAGGGAAATCAAATTTGTAATCATTTTAGCACCGGGGACGAGGACAATTGCTTGATACCCATACCGTATGGCCCCTTCAAAGATGCGTGACTTGAGAGAGCAGATTCAGCAGCTTCTGGGTCAGGGTTTCATTCGGCGGAGTACATCACCGTGGGGTGCACTGGTGTTATTTGTCAAGAAGCGGGATGGTTCACTTCAGTTATGCGTGGACTATAGGGACCTGAATAAGGTGGCGATAGAGAATAAGTATATGTTACCCAGGATTGATGATCTATTTGACCAGTTGAGAGGGGTGTCCTACTTCTCCAAGGTTGACTTGAGGTCAGGGTGTCACACCCTAAACGTAATATCCATTCTAATCAGTTGTTATTGCAATAATTAGATCATAATCTTGAGCCCATTGGAAATATGATTCATTCATCAATATTTTCCTACATAATGTGCATAATGAACATAATATTATTTTTATAACATAAAAATCAATATCAGAGTCATAATTAAGCAGACATGTAATGTTGTGATTAACTATGATCAACTCAATCCATACTAAATCAGTATATACAATGTGTGAGTATGTTAAATTCTTCAGTGTGACAACGATAAAATCCCCATTTTTAAACCCCATCTCTCTCCAACGGTGCAACTCTCAAAGTTACCGGTCATATGGTATCCTAGCTGGCAGTGTACGAACCTGAAATTGTTAAAATATAAACCGTAAGCATTAATCTTTGTGAGGTACTCCTTCCCTGCAATGGAATTACAATTCTATATCGAATATGTGAATATAAAATCCGAACAATCCTGCCCATTGGCAATAACAAATCATGGATCATAAGATCCAAATAATTCTGCCCGTTGGCAATAACAAATCCTGGATCATAAGATCCAAATAATTATGCCCATTGGCAATAACAAATCCTGGATCATAAGACCCAAATAATTCTACCCGTTGGTAATAACAAATCCGGGATCATAAGACCCAAATAATTCTGCCCATTGGCAATAACAAATACTGGATCATAAGACCCAAACAATCCTGGATATTTTAATATCCAAACAAATCCTGAACACTGAAGTATTCAAACAAATCCTTCTCTTAAAGCAATATTCATATATTTGTATATATGAAATAATCATAAGTACACTCACCTTGACAGTTTAACTGGATTTTCCCTTGTCTTTATTCGGTATTTGTTCAATCAGATCTTCTTCCCTTCATATCATTCTTACAATATTAGTATCACAATAAGAATATCAATAATCCAAAGAATGATTTAAACATAATTCAATCCATAAGCATCACACGATTCCATTCCAATCATTTATCACAAGTGAAGTTCCATCCAAATCCATGTTAATATATTTAACATATCAAAATCATAGACCAAATATAAATTCATTTATTCTTGGTAATTAAATCCTTGTCATATTAGTATTCCAATACAAAGACGGTACATCATTTCAAGTCTCCTAGAGCAAGATATACCCATTTCTTTACCACATAACAAATCTGCCCAATAGGCTCTTTTATCGTTCATTCAACTTCCAGGAATTCTCATAATTTTGTACATCATAAATTTCAATGATATTTTACCCAACATCAGTAAACATATTGAACAATACAAAATTAAAGTTTCATATTTTTTAAGGTTTGTTTGCTATGTCAAGCAAAACATCGAACACATGGTGGGCATACTTTCACCCTTAGGGCAGATTTCATACCCGAACTTCAAACTCTCACCAAAGACTCATTTCTTGGTATTTTCACATGATTTTCGGATATGTAATACATATATGAGTCCAAGTTAATCTCCAATTGTAATCAATCAATTGCAGAAAGTATACAAAAATATACGGATGTTTGAATAAAACAAAGTTTCCAAACAAAGCAATTTTAGGGTTTTGTACATTCAACTTAACTTAAACTTGCATTTATCCATACATATTCACCCAAGCATTAAAGGTCAATAAAAAATCAAGGATTTATGTCATATAAATCATAAATGCAAGAAAAATAACAAGATTCATGGTTGGAATTACCTTAGGGCCTTTTACGTAATTTTCTATGAATTTTTTTGAATGTTTCTCCTCACTTTCTTCTTCCTAACCCTCACAATTGTTCTTCCTCAACTTAAAACTCTCCCAAACTGAGTTTGCTGAAGAAAGGGTGATATCTCAAGGGTTTAAGTCGGCCAAACCAACCTCCACCTCCAACCAATCAATTTATAACATGTGGCATCATATAAAACAAAATATCATTTAAGGCTAAATGACTACTTTACCCTCTATTCGTAAAAAGATAATATCTTCCTCCTCGGATGTCAGTTCGAAGAACCGTTTATTGTGTTACAAACCTAACTCATATATCTACAAACATTTAGTTTTCACCTCAAGTCAGTTCTTATGTCATAAAGGTCAAAAGTAGTCTTAAAATGAACATTCCTACCGAAAACTTCAAAATTTCACATTTGTAACTAATTCGATATTTCATGCTTTATGAAGGTAGGATTAGACTAAACATAATGAATTAACATTATATATACTAATAACATATTATCCATATCACTCAATTTAATCATGATTTAAATATAATTTATCATAATTATATTCGGGTTGTCACAATTCTCCCCCAGTTAAGAAATTTTGTGCCCAAAATTGACATACCTTGGCTCTCTAAATCAAAAAAATACGGATAACGCATATTCATGATATCTTCACTCTCCCATGTAGCTTCTTCCATGTAATGCCTTCTCCACACAACTTTCACAAGTGGTATCACTTTTGATCTCAATATTTGTTCTTTCCTATCGACGATTGCAAGTGGTTCTTCCACATAGCTCAAATCTTCCTTCAACTCAATAGGTTGTTCCACCAATACATGTAAAGGGTCCGCTACATAGGTTCGCAACATGGAAACATGGAAAAAATCATGTAATCTAGCTAACTCCTGTGGTAATGCTAACTTGTAGGCAACCATCCCGACTTTCTCAATAATTTCATAAGGTCCAATGTAGCGTGGACTCAATTTCCCTTTCTTTCCAAATCTCATAACTCCTTCCCATGGTGATATTCGAAGAAACACATAATCCCCTTTCTGGAATTTCAAATCTTTTCGTCATTTATCTGCATAAATCTTCTATCTACTTTGAGACGTTCTCATTCTATCTTGAATAATCTTCACTTTTTCAGTGGTGACTTCAATCAACTTTGGACCCTCTATCTTCCTTTCACCAACTTCACCCCAGCATATGGGTGTACGCACCGTCTACCATACAATGCTTCATATGGTGCCATACCAATAGTAGATTGAAAACTATTGTTATATGCAAATTCTATCAAAGGCAAATATTCATCCCAATTTCCTTTAAAATCAAGCACACAAGATCTAAGCATATCTTCCAAAATCTGTATTGTTCTTTCAGACTGCCCATCTGTTTGAGGATGAAAATTTGTACTAAATTTTAAGTTAGTACCCATAGCATACTGCAATCTATCTCAAAATCTGGACGTAAAAGTAGGGTCCCCATCTGAGACAATAGATACGGGTGCTCCATGAAATCGAATAATCTCATTAACATACAATCTAGCATAACTATCAATCGTAAACGTAGACTTGACTGCTAGGAAATGAGTGGACTTGGTCAATCTGTCCACCACTACCCAAATCAAATCTGACCCCTTCTAAGATCGAGGAAGCCCAACTATAAAGTCCATCATTATATGATCCCATTTCCATTCCGGTATTAGCAATGGCTGAAGCAGACCAGTGTTTCTGATGCTCCACTTTCACTTGCTGACATATAAGGTACCTAGAAACAAAATCAGCTATTTCCTTCTTCATATTATTCCACCAATAATGTTCCTTTAAATCCCTATACATTTTACTACTATCGGGATGCATAGTATAAATGGAATTATGAGCCTCATCTAAAATTTCCTCTTTCAATCCACCCACATTAGGCACACATAACCGTTGCTTATACACTAAAGTGCCATCATTCACAATACAAAAATCTCCAGACTTACCATCTCGGACATCTTGCCATTTCTTCTCAAGAAAAAGATCTTGTCTTTGCAAATCACGAATACGAGTAGCTAATAAAGGTCTCACGCTTACATGAGCAAAGAACCTATCCCCATCTACTAGCTTCAATTCTACTCCCATCAATCTCAACTCCATGACGTGGGCAACTCTATCACACCGAATATAAGATAACCTGCCCGAAGCCTTTCTACTCAGAGCATCTGCAACTACATTTGCCTTCCCTGGGTGGTAGTGAATTGTACAATCATAATCTTTCATTAACTCCATCCATCGCCTCTGCCTCAAATTCAACTCCTTCTGAGTAAATAAATGCTTAAGGCTTTGATGGTCAGTAAAAATTTCACATACCTCACTATATAGATAATGACGCCATAATTTCAATACAAACACAATAGCAGCAAGTTCTAAATCATGTGTAGGATAATTACGTTCATGTGTACACAACTGCCTAGAAGCATAAGCAATAACTCTACCATGCTGCATAAAAATACAACCCAACCCCTGGTGTGAAGCATCAATATAAATAACAAAACCATCTCCACCGTGTGGAATAGTAAGAATAGGTGCAGTTACGAACCACTTTTTCAATTCATCAAAACTATTTTCGCAATCAGAATTCCATTCAAACTTAACATCTTTTCGGGTTAGTTTAGTCATCGGCAAGGCAATTGAATAAAATCCCTTAAGAAACCTTCTATAATACCCAGCTAAACCCAGAAAACTCCTCACTTCAGTCACGTTATTGGGCCTCTCCCATTTTACAGTAGCTTCTACCTTTTTAGGATCAACACATATACCATCTCCAGAAACAACATGGCCTAAAAATACAACTTGTGATAGCCAAAATTCACACTTGCTAAACTTGGCATACAACTTCTTATCTTTCAACAGATTCAAAATAGTTATGAGATGCTTTTTATGTTCAACCATATCACGTGAATAAATCAGAATATCATCGATAAAAACTATCACAAATGAATCAACAAAAGGATGAAGTACCCAGTTCATAAGATCCATAAATACAGCTGGAGCATTAGTCACCCCAAAAGCCATCACCAAAAAATCAAAATGACCATACCGAGTACGAAAAATATTTTTAGAAATAGCACTCTCCTTGACCCTCAACTGATGATAACCCGATCGTAAGTCTATTTTTGAAAATACTTTACCACCCTGTAACTGATCAAACAAATCATCTATACGAGGTAAAGGGTATTTGTTCTTAATTGTAGCTTTATTCAGTTGCCTATAATCAATACACAAACACATGGTACCATCTTTCTTCTTCATAAATAAAACTGGTGCACCCCATGGAGATACACTAGGCTGTATGAACCCCCTATCAAGTAAATCCTGCAATTGAATCTTGAGTTCTTTCAACTCAGCAGGTGCCATTCTATACGGTGCCATAGAAATAGGGGTTGTCCCCAGTGCTAATTCAATACTAAATTCAACTTCTCTTTCTGGAGGTAACCCTGGCAACTCACTAGGAAACACTTCAGGAAAATCCCGTACAATAGGAACATCGACTAATTATAAAGCCCCCTTCCTAGTGTCAAGAACATATGCAATAAAACCCTCACAACCCTTACTCAATAATTTCCTCATCTAAATAGCAGAAATGATACAACTGGGAACAATTTTCCTTTCCCCCACAAATTTAAATTCAGGCTCAGCAGGCATATTAAAAACAACTTCCTTACAGAAACAATCCATATATGCATGATATTTAGATAACCAATCCATTCCCAGAATTATATCAAAATCAGAAATATCCAATGGAAGTAGATCTATAATTGTATCTCTAGACCCCACAGTCAAAATAGAATCATGAAAAGCATATTCAGCTACAACCATATCCCCCATAGGCATATAAATACCCAACCCCACATCTAAACGAGTACATGGTCTATTTAGGTATACACCAAAAGCATAGGACACAAAAGAATGTGTGTAATCAGGATCAATCAAAACATAAGCACTTCTATCGGTAACAAAAAGTGTACCTGTCACCACATCTAGCGTAATCTGAGCTTCTTTCATCGTAAAGACTCATCCACCTATTTTAGAACCACTAACTTGTCCTCTACCCACACTTTTCGCTCCACTTCCTGGAGGTAACACTCTGCTTGCTGCTTCACTAGGTGCTGCTGGAGTCTCTGCCAACTGAGGATAATTCTTCTTAACATGCCCCACTTGATGACAATGGTAGCATTCCACTCCTTTAAGCTTAGGACACTCGGATTTATAATGCCCCTCCTCTTTACAAAAGAAATATGTAAAAACTCTTGTCGGTGTCTCACCCTTTCCTAACCTCCTAACCAGACTAGAAGATTCTCCACCCCTAGTATCTCTGCCAAGTCTCCCCAGACCTCTACCACTATCTCCACCACCTCTCTGAAATTTATGAGGTTCTATCTTAACACTTCCACCCTCACATCCCTTAGACTGAAATGCGTCAAATCTACTTTTCTTAAAACTCTCTCTATTCGCCACCCCTTGGTTTATTTACCTTTCTGCTATCGTGGCTTTGTTTACCAGAGAAGCATAATCTTCTAACTCATAAGTGGACACTCTATTCTGAATAGGCCAAATCAGTCCATCTTGAAACTTACTACATTTATGTTCTTCATTCTCCACATATTTAGTAGCAAATCTAGATAAAGTAGTAAATTTAGCCTCATACTCCCTCACAGAAATTTTCCCTTGGGTCAAATTTATAAACCCCCTCAGCTTCTCCCTCCTATAAACTTTAGGGAAATACTTAACATACAAAGCTTTGATAAATTCAGCCCAAGTAATAAGATCAGTACCTTCCATCCTGGGCACCAAATGGTTGCTAGCTTCCCACCAATATTTGGCCTCTCCTTTTAGCTTAAACACAGCTAGATTCACTTTCTGGTTATCTAGAACCTTCATAACTGCAAATATAGTTTCTATATCCGTGACCCACATCTTAGCTTCTGTAGGTTCAACTGACCTTGAATATTCTGGAGGGTTCAACTTCAAAAAATTCTCACGCATGGAATCCTTCATTTCCTTCCTTTCCTCTTTCTCAATCCTGGCCACAATCTTTGATTCTAGATATCTAGCCGGTGGCTTTGCCATTAAAGCCATATTTCTTTCCTGTTGTTCTTCCATCCTCAATATTACCCGTGTCATTATTTGCATCTCTGTAGGCTGCTCCTGCACTCTATCCCTTCCAGCAACACTTTGCTCTACTTCAGCATTGTCTGTAGGAGAAGATACTCCCTCTTCTCTAGGTTGTCCATTCCCAGGTTCCATCTGGAATTACCTGTAATACAACAAAGTTCTAACAACCAATAATAACAGTTTATAATACTAAACTATTGGTTAGTACATAAATAATTCATAAATATCAAATCAATTCAATACTGCCATCTAACTGTCACACACGTCCAGAATTAATAACCATGCTCTGATACCACTAATTGTCACACCCTAAACACAATATCCATACTAATCCTTTTTTATTGGAATAATTAGATCATAATCTTGAGCCCATTGGAAATATGATTCATTCATCAATATTTTCCTACATAATGTGCATAATGAACATAATATTATTCTTATACCATAAAAATCAATATCAGAGTCATAATTAAGCGGGCATACAATACTGTGATTAACTATGATCAACTCAGTCCATACTAAATCAATATATACAATGTGTGAGTATGTTAAAATCTTCAGTGTGACAACGAAAAAATCCCTATTTTTAAACCCTAGCTCTCTCCAACGGTGCAACTCTCAAAGTTACCGGTCATATGGTATCCTAGCTGGAAGCGTACGAACCTGAAATTGTTAAAATATAAATCGTAAGCATTAATCTTAGTGAGTTACTCCTTCCTTGAAATGGAATAACAATTCTATATCGAATATGTGGATATAAAATCTGAACAATCCTTCCCATTGGCAATAACAAATCATGGATCATAAGGTCCAAATAATTCTGCACGTTGGCAATAACAAATCCTAGATCATAAGATCCAAATAATTCTTCCCATTGGTAATAAAAAAATCCTGGATCATAAGACCCAAATAATTCTGCCCGTTGGCAATAACAAATCCTGGATCATAAGACCCAAATAATTATGCCCATTGGCAATAACAAATCCTAGATCATATGACCCAAACAATCTTGGATATTTTAATATCCAAACAAATCCTAAATACTGAAGTATTCAACCAAATCCTGCTCTTAGAGTTATATTCATATATTTGTATATATGAAACAATCATAAGTACACTCACCTTGAAAGTTTAACTGGATTTTCCCTTGCCTTTATCCGGTATTTGTTCAATCAGGTCTTCTTCCCTTCCTATCATTCTTACAATATTAGTATCATCATAAGAATATCAATAATCCAAAGAATTATTTAAACACAATTCAATCCATAAGCATCACATGATTCCATTCCAATCATTTATCACAAGTGAAGTTCCATCCAAATCCATGTTAATATATTTAACATATCAAAATCATAGACCAAATATAAATTCATTTATTCTTGGTAATTCTATCCTTGTCATATTAGTATTCCAATACAAAAGACGATACATCATTTCAAGTCTCCTAGAGCAAGATATGCCCATTTCTTTACCACATAACAAATCTGCCCTATAGTCTCTTTTATCGTTCATTCAACTTCCAGGAATTCTCATAATTTTTATACATCATAAATTTCTATGATATTTTACCCAACATCATTAAACATATTGAACAATACAAAATTAAAGTTTCAAAATTTTTAAGGTTCGTTTGCTATGTCAAGCAAAACATCGAACACATGGCGGGCATACTTTCACCCTTAAGGCAGATTTCATACCCGAACTTCAAACTCTCACCAAAGACTCATTTCTTGGTATTTTCATATTATTTTCGGATATGTCATACATATATGAGTACAGGTTATTTTCTAATTGGAATCAATTAATTCCAGTAAGTATACAAAAACATATGGAAGTTTGAATAAACAAAGTTTCTAAACAAAGCAATTTTAGGGTTTCGTACATTCAACTTAACTTAAACTTGCATATATCCATACATATGCACCCAATCATGAAAGGTCAATAAAAAATCAAGGATTTATGTCATATAAGTCATAAATTCAAGAAAAATAACAAGATTCATGGTTGGAATTACCTTAGGGGCTTTTACGTAATTTTCTATGAATTTTTTTGAATGTTTCTCCTCACTTTCTTCTTTCTAACCCTCACAATTGTTCTTCCTCAACTTAAAACTCTCCCAAACTGAGTTTGCTGAAGAAAGGGGCATATCTCAATGGTTTAAGTCGGCCAAACTAACCTCCACCTCTAACCAATCAATTTATAACATGTGGCATCATATAAAACAAAATATCATTTAAAGTTAAGTGACTACTTTACCCATGTTCGTAAAAAGACAATATCTTCCTACTCGGATGTTCGTTCGATGAACCGTTTGTTGTGTAACAAACCTGACTCATATATCTACAAACATCTAGTTTTCACCTCAATTCAATTGTTTTGTCATAAAGGTCAAAACTAGTCTTAAACATGAACATTTCTACCGAAAACTTCAAAATTTCACATTTGTAACTAATTCGATATTTCATGTTTTATGAAGGTAGGATTAGACTAAACATAATGAATTAACATTATATATACTAATAACATATTATCCATATCACACAAGATAATCATGATTTACATATAATTTATCATAATTATATTCGGGTTGTCACACAGGTTATCATCAACTACGTATCCGAGAGGAGGATGTTCCTAAGACCGTTTTCCTGTCACGGTATGGATCTTATGAGTTCAGGGTGATACCATTCGGGCTCACCAATGCACCAGTAGTATTAAAGGATCTCATTAACAGGTTTTCATGGAATATCTCGATCAATTTATCATCGTGTTCATTGATGACATCCTAATCTACTCGTGCACCGAGGAGGAGCACGCAGAGCATATACGTATGGTTCTACATACACTGCGGGATCACCAGCTCTATGACAAATTCGGGAAGTGTGGATTTTGGCTGTGGGAGGGATATTGCGATGGATCCGCATAAGGTGTTGGCAGTGAAGGAGTGGGGACAGCCTACGACATCGACCGAGGTGCACAGTTTTCGGGGATTGGACAGTTATTACAAACGATTCATCAAAGGATTTTCAAAGATTGCGGGCCCTTTGACGAATCTGACCCGAAAAGCGGTGCCTTTCACTTGGAGTGATCATTATCAATTAGCTTTCGATGAGCTAAAGGACAAGTTGACATCTGCACCCCTACTTACTTTACCAAAGGGAGGACTAAAGTATCGGGTTTACACTGACGTATCCTTATAGGGACTTGGGAGTGTGCTTCAGCAGGAGGAAAGGGCGATAGCATATGCGTCCAGAAAGCTAAAGCCCTATGAGAGGAATTACCTCACTCACGACCTGGAGCTAGTAGCGGTCGTTTTTGCTTTGAGGATATGAGACATTATCTTCTAGGAGAGCATTTCACTTTATTCACGGATCACAAGTCACTTCAGTATCTCTTCACACAGAAGGATCTGAATATGAGGCAGAGACGGTGGCTAGAATTCGTGAAAGACTACCAGTTTGATATCCAGTATCATCCTGATAAGGCTAATGTGGTAGAAGACGCATTGAGCCGGAGACCGACTGGGGAAATATCAGAAGTCTGGAAAGCGAAGTGGAGAGAGCTTCGATATGCGGATGATGTGGCCAGGGCCTGCATATCAGCATTATCCATGACACTTGAGATCATTATGAGGGTTGTGAGGGCTCAGGCAGAGGATTAGATCTGTAGGGATAGGGTGAGCCAGTTGTTAGCTAAGGGAGCAGAGGGTTACTCGATCAGCTCGGAAGGAGGCCGACGCCTTAATGGGAGGTTAATTATGCCAGAGGATGAGGAGTTGAGGCACGCTGTTATTACAGAGTCCCATGGTTCGAGATTCGTGGTACATCCTTGTGGGGATAAAATTTACCAGGATATAAGAAGGCATTATTGGTGGGAAGGAATGAAACGGGATATAGTAGAGTTTATCTCGAAATGTGCCACGTGTCAGCCCGTGAAAGTTGACCATCAGAGGCCATCAGGGATAATACAGCTGCTAGAGATTCCCGTGTGGAAGTGGGAAAGCATCTCAATGGACTTCATTTTAGGGTTACGCGTGTCATAGAGGGGTCACGATTCCATATGGGTCATTGTGGATCGGTTGACCAAGGTGTCCCACTTCCTGCTGGTACGTAGAGACTTTGAGACAATACATTATGATCAGCTATTCATAGCGGAGATTGTTAAGCTACACGGGGTGTCGATAAATATTGTGTCTGACAGAGACAAAATTTTTGTGGCACACTTTTGGCAGAGCTTTCAGGAGGCCATGGGCACAGATTTACGTTTGAGCACAACCTATCACCCACAGACCAACGGGGAGACTGAGAGAGTCAATCAGATGCTGTAAGATATGCTCATATTGTGCATATTAGACTTTAGGGGAGGTTGGGAGAAATATCTTCCTTTGGTAGAGTTCGTGTATAACAACTCTTACCAATTCACGATCGGCATGGCACCATTCGAGGCACTATACGGGAGACCTTGTCGTTCACCTGCTTGTTGGTTAGAGGTGGGGGACAATAAGCTGTTGGGGACGGAGATTGTCCAGGAGACGTCTGCCAAGATAGAGTTGATCCGAGGGCGGATTTGGATAGCTCAGGATAGGCAGAAGAGTTATGTTGATGCTTCACGGAGACATGTGGAGTTAGAGGTTAGGGACCAGGTATTAGTCCGGGTGTCCCCGATGAAAGGGGTGATGAGGTTCGGCAAGAAGGGTAAGTTAGCATCGAGGTATGTGGGACCTTTCTCGATTATTGAGAGGGTGGGACCGGTAGCATATAGACTAAGATTGCTAAAACATCTTCAGCGGATACACGATGTGTTCCATGTGGCATCGCTGAAGAAATATCGAAGGAGCCAGAGGGCCATCTGGCACAATCCACTCGAGGAAATTGATTTACATCCAAACATCTCATATGAGGAGAGAGCGGTGGTTATTCTGGACCGTAGTGAGCGGAAGTTACGATCGAAGGTTGTTCCATTAGTTAGAGTACAGTGGGGTCATCATAACATTGACGAGCCTACCTAGGAGCGGGAGGAGGATATGCGGGAACAATATCCAGAGCTTTTCACCACATGTACGACCTAATTTCGGGGACGAAATTCCTTTGTAAGGGGGGGAGTATGTAACACCCCGTATTTTTGTGCATTTAATATTTAATTAATTCGGGAATTTAAAATTACTTGTGTGTCTTAATTTTAATTGAATTAAGTATGAAAAAATATATTTATATATTAATCGAGGAGTGAATGGTTAATATTTAGGAAAATTTATTTACTAAGTGAATAGTAATAATTTATTTACGTCGCTTCGGGTATTAATGATAGGGTATGAACTTATCTCAGCCGGAAGTCGGTATAGACTAATTTGGGTGTGAGATAAGGATTTTAAAAAATTAACCCGGATGCCAATTCTGAGTGTACGATTGAGTCTGGATAGGCCGAGATAGTCGAAAAAGTGTACCCGGGGGTAGTAAACGGGTCACGGGACGTTTTTAGGCACAACCGGGCCCACACGGGGGCATTTGGGTCACTTGGGCTTGGCCCGCTAGGCAAAAAACGGGATTAAGACTAATTAAATAATTATAAGAAAAGGGGGAACGACTGAATTGAGTTTAGAAAATACTTAGTGGGTTAGGAAATCCTAAGAGCAGTTAAAGGCGAATTTGGGGGACAAAAAAGAACCAAATCAAAGGAGCTCATCTTCAATCTTGGGCATTCACAACTCCAAAATCAGACACGACGAATCATAAGGCAAGTGGTTAACTTGATGTAGCATGTAAATTGTATTTCAGTTCATATTCATGTGATGTGTGAAATCAAAGAAATTCGTTTTGGGATTTAAAGGGTATAATCATGGGGTTTTGTGAACCATTATTCTGATTTCTAAATTGTGTAGAAATTCATGTAAATTTTGAGATTACCATATATATCTGGTATGATGTGTAAATCGGAGGAATTAGAAACGAATTTGAGATAAGAATTTTATGTTTAAATGGGTTAAAGATTAAATAGGATTTTCCCCCAATTTGTGAAAACAGTAGAGAACGTAAATTAAATGGTGTTTGTGGACTTTATGGGGGTCCCTGATAAGGTTTTTAGTATATTTTGTTGATGTGAAGGCTTGTGATTGCTCGTGGAAGAAGTTAGGGTTTTTAGAATTTCGTCCATGGCTGAAACAAGCAACTCGGAGAAGATGATGACCTGGTCGATCGATCGATCGAGGGTTGGGGGTCGATCGATCGATGGTCGATAATTTCTGGCAGTACGCCAGTTTGTATATATAAGGGAAAATAACTTTTAAATCTTTTCCTATGCCTTACGTAATGAGAAACCAACATGGGGATCTAATCAAATTAATTGTGAGGAAGAATTAATTGGGATTTGGAGGAAATTTATGTGTGACACACTATGGTTAAATTTTGGGAATAACATTTCAAAATAATTAAATACGAATTGAGTGGAGAAGTCCGGGGATATTGGTTGAGCGATACCAAGACGTTAATTTTATTTAGATTAAAGGCTAAATAATTTGGAGTCGGGGATTTAGACTCGGGTATAGTTTTATTTCGGGCCACGAGAGTAAGTCCGAATATATTGGTTGGAATGGCACCAAGAGTAATTTAATTAATTAATGTGAGAATTAATTAATAATTAGAGTTGAACCATAAACTCATAATATTCTGAATAGGCTTGGGTTACGGACTTAGTACACGGTATAGCCGGGGTAATTAATATTATTTATATATATATACGGTGTGCAGTAGTATATATGTATGGTGTGTGCTTTAATATCACTGGCTAGATATTATTATTATTTTATACTCTAGTGCTATATGGGGAGGTTGCGCTTAGTGGATGAATCCCCTAGCTTGAGGAGTAGGGCGAGTATATTCCCAGGTCATAGCATTCGTTATATGGGTGAGGGGCATCTCACTTTCAGGGAAGGAATATGACCGCCTCCAATTATATGTTTTCACCAAGTTAGTGAGCGATTCTAACTTTGGTAACTAGGTTATGTGAATATACCTAGTGGGATAGCACTTTAGAGAATTTACATCCGGTGAGTTATTGCTCGGGAGAATGTTATTATTAATTATTATTTCAGCATGTTTGTGAATGTTGTAATATGATATTATGTATATAATGAGATAAATAATTATATACGGGTACAATTAATACAAGCTGTGAATTGTATTACATATAATGAGTGTGAAAATTATATGAACTTAAAAAGGGAAATGCTTAATTAAGTTAATGTTGAGAATAACTTAGAAATCATAATTGTGGCACACTCGGTTAGAGTAGGGTGGTTGCAAGGGGTTATAAAATTATCTAGTTATGAGATATATAACTAGGGAAAAATTTATTAAGGCGTTGGTAGGGCACATTAAAGGAGGGGTGAGGATGTCCTCAAGGGAGTGCGGAACTAACTAAAATATAGAGAGCATGCATATTTACTTATTACTGTAAGTTAATCATTTGCTAAATCTTTTCCAAATGTTTTGGGTACTAAACCTTGCTATAAAAACGTTTAAAAACCTTTTAGGTTTCCAGCCACAGGGACGCCAGCTCTGACTCATTCCAGGGACCCGTTGCTGTAGCATATGTGGATGTTGCGGGAGTTTGACAGGCGCCTCATTCCTTTCATTTCTAGTGTAGAAATTTCCAATCAGTTATTCGAGCATGTTGCTCACTGCTTTATTCAGAACTTATGTTAGACTTGTTGAGATTTATTTACTTGTCTTTATTTCGGTTGGATTTTGAACCGATGTTTTATTCGGTCAGTTAATTATTTGTGAATGGTTGAATTCAGTTAATTGTGATTGTCATATTATTTTTGTTTTCATATGAGTATTTCATTTAACCTATAATGAAAGATAAAACTTGGCACTAGTCTAATTTTCTCACTTAGGTGGTTAGTAATTTAAAAGGCGACAGTGATGCTAAGAATGAACCAACTGAGAAACCTGTTCTAATTTAATTTAGGACTGATCACCCGGGGTTAATTAGGCGGGGTGTCACAGGTGGGAGTTAACTTCTAGGTAAGCCTTTAATGCAAGTGTATTTTTAAATTGGGAACCATAGCAGGTATTTTTTTATGATATAAATGAGGTTTGAATTAATATCATGCAACTTCCCTTATGGACAATTTCCATTATTGTTGTATTACTGATGCAAATAAGGTTTTGTACTGAGTACTTTATTTATGTTACTAGAAAGATTTCTTTTTGATTACGTATTTTGGTTCTTCTTCATTTTTTAATTGATTGTGAACTTATTTCTTCATTTTTTTAGTTGACTGTGTTTAAGTATTGTGGTTCTTCTGCAAGGACATAATTTTATAAATGTCCGGGGGTAGAATCTAGGAATTTTTTATTTTTCCCTAGATCACAGTTTGTATGTCTGATACCGCTACATTCGGCACGTCAAACTCGATCATCCTCGATGGCCTTTATCCGAATTCAATGCATCCATTATCTTCACGTGCATCATGCTACATGCGACGTGCTGCTCAGCTCATTCCCACTACTCATCTACGCCTTATCGGTAAAATGGTTTATTGGAGCTTTAATATTTGCATAAATATTTGGTAATTTTTTTTAACATTATTTTTTAAGTCTGGATTAATTTTTATCAAAAGCAGAATTTTTCCAAGTGTAGAAGCGAAGTGCCTTGAATGACGAGCTCACTCAAATGACTTTAAACTGTCGTTCGTGCGAGATAGGCATGTCACGCGATCTCGTTCGAACGACATATGTCCTTCATTCGAGCGACATGGCTATCTTGTTCGAACGAGCCACCGCCTCTATTTTCATATAAATACCTGTACACCTTCTACACGATTTTCAAGTCTTTCTGCAATCTCAAAATTTTGCGAAAACAGCCCAGAATAGGACTTAAATTTTTTAAGGTTTTCTAAACCTTTTTTATTCACAAAACCATTCCCACATATATGTGTGAATCTTTAAACCTTCAAGAGGATCATTTACTCATCTGGAGTATCTTGTGAAGAAGTCGTCTATCTTCTTCATTGCAGCCCTCCTGGAAAGGGAAAGTTCCAGCCGACGACATCAGAACCGACACCCGAGGGAATTTCTCTATCACTTATTTTCATTGTAATTCGTGTAATCGTTTTTACAAAATTATAGTGAAAATAAAAGGTTTTGCCCCTTTGGGGTATTTTTCCTCATTTCTGTGTGTTTGAATGTTCTTGCTTGATTTTATCATCATCAATCACACCTAGATGCATGTTTAGGACTTAATTGATAAAAACTATGTTTAATTAAATAATTTCTTTATTTGAACGCAAGTGCACTCTTTCAAATTGGTATCAGAGCCAATTACACAAGTTTACCCTGTAATTTTTCGCAAAATTTTTGTAAGATATAAATTTTCTGAAAAATTAATTTTTGAAAACGAGTGTGTTCATAATGGATAAGTTATATAATAAAATGCCAATTTTGACGGGACAAACTATGCATACTGGAAAGCCTGCATGAGATCTACATTAAAAGCCATTGATGAACATGTCTGGATTTTGGTGAAAAGAGGGTGGACACCTCCCTCCGTCACTGTCAATAACGTGACTAGTTTAAAACCTGACACTACTTGGACTAAAGAAGAATTTAAATGGTCATCTTTTAATTCTAAGGGTTTAAGTGCTATTTCTAGGTCTGTCACACCTGATGAGTTCAAATGCATAATGACGTGCACCACGTTAAAAGAGACATTGGATGTTTTGCAACTTACCCATGGAGGAACTAATGCTGTGAAAGAGTCTAAACTGCAAAATTTAACAACTCAATTTGAAACAATCACCATGCTTGAATCTGAATGTTTTGATGAATTTTATGCTAGAATGTCTAATATTGTTAACACTAGCTTTAATCTTGGTGAACACATTCCTAATGCTAGAGTTGTTAAAAATATTCTTAGATCACTGCATAAGAGTTTTATCCCTAAAGTCAATGTGTTAAATTCTATGGGTAATTTAAACATGCTTAAATTGGAAGAACTTGTAGGAGACTTGCAAACGTATGAAATTGATATGTTTCCTAAATTTGTCAAGTCTAAAGATAAGGAAATTGCACTTAATGCCCAGGAGAGAAAGAGTGAGGGGTCGACAAGAAAGAGGGGAGAGTCATCTAGAAAAAGAGAGACAGATACGTCAGATTCTGAGTGTGATTTTGACTTAGATGATTTGACCCTATTTGCTAAAAATTTCAAGAGAATTCTCAAATTCAAGAAAAATGGTAATTTTAAAGATAAAAAGAAGTTTGAGAAAAATAAGTTTGAAAAGAAAAATCAAAAAGATTTTAAAGATCCTCCTAAGAAAGAGAGTGAGAGATGCTTTGAGTGCGACAGTAGGGGCCATAGAGCTTTTGAGTGTGCTACTAGGGTGAACAGAGAAAAGGGCAAAGCAGTCCTTAACGCCACCCTTAGTGACGACAGTGAGGTCGAGTCGGTGGATTCTGAAGACGAGTCACCGCATGAGTGTAACTTCACCGCATTCATGGCTAGTCACGTGAGCACTTCTAGTACTCCTCATGACGATAAGGATTCTACTTCACAGGGACACCTCGACAGTGAGAGCGATGTGAGTGAGGGGGAGGATGATGCAAGTGAGAGCGAGAGTGACCTTCAACGCGCCTACGCCGAGTTATATAATGATTCATTTAAAACTAAAAAGCGTAACAAAGCGTTAGTTCTTAGGATCACCACTCTAGAGGAAGATTTAGAAAATTTGAGAGAGAGAGAGTCCTCCACATGCACCACCTTGAGAGAGAGAGAGTCTGCCTGTGTTGAGAAAGATAGTTTGTTTAGAGAGAGAGAGAGGCTGTTTGGAGAGAGAAAGAGTGTGTTTTTGATAAAGAGAGATGGGACTTGACTAAACAAGTGGCTGGTCTTACGAGTGAGCTACATTACTCTCTGGAGACTCAAAAGAAACTTGAAGCTCGTGTAGCCCAGCTTACTCACGATCTTGAGAGAGCACGGGAAGTCAAGATACAAATCAAGGACAGATCTGGGAAGATGGGAAAGATGCTCCTCGGCCCCGCTTTAGGTTTTGGTGATAGGTAGGGAATAGGTTATAATGGTGCCTCCACATCCCAAATTTCACCTGGACCAATTCCTGAGTTTACTACGACTCCATATGGCAATCGAAAAAAACCACAAAGGAGTGTTCGACCTAGAAAAGCAAACCCAGGTCCCCTAAGACTGCGTTCTTCTGTACATATTGCAAAAGAAAAGGCCACCTCAGGAAGTTTTTCTATAGTTTGGGTCAGGCACGACGTACTATTGCTCCACCACATCATACTGATGATTTTTCCAGTCTGAGAGAGCGTGTTGAGTTTTTAGCTGTCACATCACAGAGTTTGATGGATGAATTCCGACGGATGTCTTTACCGTCAGTAAATGCTTCTAACATCCCGGCTAAAACCAACAAAAATAAGGGTAAACAAAAGTTTACCACTTATTGGGTACCTAAAAAAGATAAGAAAGCCCTTGTTGTCCACGTCACTCTCAAAGCACATAATACGTCACAGTGGTATTTTGATAGTGGGTGCTCGAGACATATGACAGGTGATGCCTTATTTTTTACCTACCTTGAGGATTATACGGATGGTAGAGTCACCTTTGGATATGGGAGCAAGTCTAGCATTGTAGGACGAGGTACAGTAGAGTTTCCAGGATTTCCTAAGCTAGAGAATGTTTTATACGTCAAAGGTTTGAAAGCAAACCTTTTCAGCATTAGCCAGCTGTGCGATGCTGACTTTGCCGTAAAGTTTGACCGGGATGCGTGTAATGTCTATAATCAATCCGGTAAACTTTTAGTGCGAGGGGTGAGGATAGAGGATAATTGCTATGGGACTGAGCCCACTTCCTCACTTGTCTGCAACAGCGCCACGATCACTCCTACGGATATGTGGCACCAACGTTTAGGTCATGTGAACATTAGAGATTTGACTCGTTTAGTTAAAAAGGACCTATTACGTGGCTTGCCATAACTTGGAAAACCAACTTCCTCGGTTTGTGGACCCTGTCAGTTGGGAAAGCAAATTCGAAGACCCTATAGGAAGTTGCATTCCATTACCACCTCCCGTGTACTTGAGCTGATTCACATGGATCTTATGGGTCCTACTCATACAGAGAGTCTGGGTGGTAAGAGGTATATCCTCATGATGGTACATGATTTCTCCAGATATTCGATTATTGGTTTTCTAAGGGAGAAATTCGATGCTGTAGAGTTTTTAACGACAAAGTGTCGTGTCCTGCAAAACCAACATGGAGTCACCATTAACAAGATACGTAGTGACAACGGCATAGAATTTAAGGAAGCAAAGGTATATCTTTATTGTGATAGCCTTGGGATCAAACATGAGTTTTTTGCTGTGAAGACTCCTCAACAAAATGGGATTGTTGAGAGAAAGAACAGGACGATCCAGGAAATGGCTAGATCTATGCTTCTAGGCCGTAAGGTTTTAATGAGATTTTGGGCAGAGGCAGTTTCTACTACATGCCACACGGTGAATAGGGTTTACCTGCGTCCACACACACTTAAGACACCTTATGAATTGTGGACTGGAAAGAAACCAAACCTTGCATATTTCTGTGTCTTGGGGAGTAAATGCTACATTCTACGGGATAAAGATAAATTAGGAAAGTTTGACTCCCGAAGCGACGAGGGAATACTGTTAGGCTATTCATTAAATAGTAGAGCGTACCGAGTTTTTAACCTGAAGATCTCTAAGGTTATGGAGTCAATAAACGTCACCGTGCAAGATGACGAAACTTCGGTGTTTATTGATTCTAGCCTTAAGTGTAAGGATGAGATGTCTCTAGCAGTAATTTTCTTGTATCTCACCCACGCTCTGTGGATCCTACTCTTGTGTTAGGGGACACACATGCTTGGGTTCATAAGAGTCATGATCCTTCTACCATTATTGGTGATCCCACTCTAAGGATCAAGACTTGTGCTCAGCTAGAGAATGTTGGCAGCCATTTTTGCTACACGTCCAAAGTCGAGCCTAAGAATCATAAAGAAGCACTCAAGGATGAACACTGGATATCTGTTATGCAGTATGAGTAACTTCAGTTTAAAAAGAATAATGTCTGGGAACTTGTCCCACGACCTAGTGAGACTAATGTGATAGGTACCATATGGATTTTTAAGAATAAAATGGATGAAAATGGTACCATAATCAGAAACAAGGCTAGGTTGGTCACTTAAGGCGACACACAGATAGAAGGTGTAGACTTTGGGGAGACATTTGCTCCTATTGTGAGGCTTGAGTCCGTCCGTTTACTACTCGCCATCGCATGTCATATGCACTTCAAGTTATATCAGATGGATATCAAGAGTGCCTTTCTAAATGTCATTCTGCAGGAGGAGGTTTACGTGGAACAACTGAAAGGGTTTGAAGACCCTAAGCACCTGGAGCACGTCTACTATCTGAGGAAAGCCTTGTATGGTTTGAATTAATCACCCCGTTCTTGGTACGAGAGGCTTACTTCCTATCTCTTAGCTCGTGGCTTTAAGAGAGGGGGAGTTGATATGACATTGTTCATCAGGAGAGATGACGGTGCTATTTTGGTTGCCCAGGTCTATGTAAATGACACAGTATTTGGATCCACGTGCTCCTAACATTCTCATCACTTTGAGAAGGAGATGAAAAGTGAGTTTGAGATGAGCATGGTTGGTGAGCTTACTTTCTTTCTTGGTCTCCAGGTTCGTCGGCTAGAGGATGGGATGTTCATCTCCCAACCCAAGTATGCTAGAGACCTAATGATGAAATTTGGTTTAGACTTCGCTAAGCATGCACGTAAACCTATGAGTACTTCTATAAAGATTAGTAAGGACACTTCAGGCAAGGACGTAGCGCAAACCTTGTATCGGAGTATGATAGGCAGTCTTCTTTACTTGACTGCAAGTCATCCCGACATAGCCTTTAGTGTTGGAGTCTGTGCGCGATATCAGGCATCCCCGAAAGAGTCACATTTACTCTCTCTAAAATTTATTATCAAATACGTGAGTGGGACTCTCTCATACGGTATTTGGTATTCCTTTGATACAATTGACCGTTTGTCCGCCTATTCGGATGTCGATTGGCCTGGGGATGTAGATGGTTGTAGGAGTACTTCTGGTGGGTGTTTCTATTTTGTTTATGCTCTTATCTCCTGGTTGAGCAAGAAGTAAAACTCCATCTTTTTGTGTACTGCGGAGGCTGAGTACATCGCCGCCGAGAGTTGTTGCACGCAACTCTTGTGGATGAAGCAAATATTGGAGGATTATGGGATATCATAGGACACCATGACCATCTCCTGTGATAACATGAGCGCGATACACATATCCCACAATCCAGTTCAACATTCGCGCACAAAGCACATCAGGATATGCGAGCAGTTTATACGTTAGTTAGTTGAGGAGAAAGTCGTATCCTTGAGTTTCGTTCCCACCGACCATCAGTTAGCCGATATTTTCATGAAACCTTTAGATGCCCTTATATTTGAGAGTCTTAGGAAGTCTTGGGGAATTTGCACAGTTGACTGAGGGGTTGGTCCATGTCTAGGATAGTATGCTTTTTCATGTTCATATCATATGCTTCCTATTGCTAGTTTGTATCATGTGTAGTATTACTTTTTCTTTTTATATTTTTGAAAAATCTAAAAAGATTTTTTTTTTATAAAAAATTTAGAAAAGCACAAAAAGATTTTTGTATTTTTTTTGCACCTTTTATGGATGAGAATTTAAGATAGCCGAGTCACAAATTTCATTACATTTATTCATGTGATTGTTTGATAGAGATTTGAGACGCTACATCATTGTATCCATGTGCTTTACATTGATTGGAGTCTTTGAGATGTGATTAGTGATATATTTATACATGTTTGCCTCATATCTCCTTTATTGCACACATGCACAGCTATATTTGATTATTGTACTTGTCTATCACATATTGGCTTGAGTGTTTCCATCTCAATTATGTCTATACAACGTACAATATGCGATCAAACTTGACAAGATTGGAATACATGTTAAAACCGTTTGGTGAGACTGTGTTTTTTTCTTTAAAGGGGAAGGGCTGCGAAAGGATCATTTAGCCTTTGTGAATACTAAGCCACTGTTAAAAAGGACCTAAAAATGGAGGAATTTTATTATCTGGGGTCCAAAGAAGTTAAAAGAGCCCAAAAAATTTAAAGGCAATTAAAAGCAATACATGCCAAATATGGGCAATTAGGTTTCACCATCAATTCTCCAAAGTTTGAGAATTTATATCACCTCTATTAGAAATATAAATCTGAGGGAGATTGGTTGGAGAATTTAAAAGGGTTTGCACTTCCTTGAAAGTCCTGAAAAAGCATTAAATAGTTTTGGACGTTATTGGTGTGGAAATCACTTTGAGCTTTGATTTGTTGATTTGATATAGTCAATGTCTCATATTACCATCTTTTTACTCCAAAGGAAGATTTTAAGTTCATTCGTTAGGAGTATCCGATATTCATCGTGCACATATGTCATGTTTGTATGCATTGATTTTCCTATCGAATTTTATCACATCCCTACAATTACGCTATCATCGACTTGGTTGTTTTTGTGTTCTTTCATGGTGTGATTATTTGTTGTATATTATGTGTGAAAAATTTTGAAAAATATAAAAATAGCAGTTTATTACCTTGTGACATTCTCCATGTGCATTCATTTATGCTTCGCCTATCTGTCTATTTGGGGATATCATAAAAAGGGGGAGAAGAATTATGGGGGAGAATTGTTTTGGTGTTTGGTTGATTTATGAATGATTTGCTCATAACATTATATTTCAAACTGTTGCTTATCACGGGTATTTGCTTTATCTCATGTGTGTAGGAACAACATTGTTCATTATTGGATTGCACACCCTGATGAGAAAAGCTTGGGAAGTTTTTGAAGAGATGAAGATTTGGAGACATGTTAATTTAGTATTCTCAGTTTGAGGGTTTAATGGGAATATTATCTTGTATGTCATTTGCTTCCATAATTCGAATTTTTATGTATGTACCGGCATAGACATAGGGAGGGATTTGTAACGACATAATTTTATAAATGTCTGAGGTAGAATCTAGGAATTTTTATGTTTTTCTCTAGATCACGGTTTGCGTGTCTGATACCGCTACATTCGGCACGTCAAACTCGATCATCCTCGATAGCCTTTATCCGAATTCAATGCATCCCTTATCTTCACGTGCATCATGCTACATGCAACGTGCTGCTCAGCTCATTCCCACTACTTATCTACGCCTTATCAGTAAAATGGTTTATTGGAGCTTTAATATTTGCATAAATATTTGGTAAATTTTTTTTAAAAATTATTTTTGAGGTCTGGATAAATTTTTATCAAAAGCAGAATTTTTTCCAAGTGTAGAAGCGAAATGTCTTGAATGACGAGCTCGCTCAAACGACTTTAAACTATCGTTTGTGCGAGATAGGCATGTCACGTGATCTCGTTCGAACGACATCTTTCCTTCGTTCGAGCGACATGGCTATCTCGTTCGAACGAGCCACCGCCTCAATTTTCGTATAAATACCTATACACCTTCTACACGATTTTCAAGTCTTTTTGCAATCTCAAAATTCTACAAAAATAGCCCAGAATAAGACTTTAATTTTTTAAGGTTTTGTAAACCTTTTGGATTCGCAAAACCATTCCCATATATATATGTGAATATTTAAACCTTCAAGAGGATCATTTACTCATCTAGAGTATCTTATGAAGAAGTCGTCTCTCTTCTTCATTGTAGCCCTCCTGTAAAGGGAAAGTTCCAGCCGACGACATCAGAACCGACACCCGAGGGTATTTCTATGTCACTTATTTTCATTATAATCCGTGTAACCATTTTTACAAAATTATAGTGAAAATAAAAGGTTTTGCCCCTTTCGGGGATTTTTTCTCATTTGTGTGTGTTTGAATGTTCTTGCTTGATTTTATCATAATCAATCACACCTAGGTGCATGTTTAGGACTTAATTGATGAAAACTGTGTTTAATTAAATAATTTCTTTATTTGAACGCAAGTGCACTCTTTCATCTTCTACATTTTGTGTTATAATTTTCAACATTGTTGTTTTTACTTTCATCTGTTAGTTCATACTGACTACTTACACCTATTAGTTCCAACTTCTTACTTACATATGTTAGTTCCTACTTATATATAACGTGCATGATACATTATGAAGTACGAGTGTTCTAATCCTTGATATTAATTGAAATTTTGGGTTGTGCTCAATGAATAGTTTTTTTCTTTATTTTGATTTATATGAAAATCCATCTCTTAATAACCTATGTTTTGAGCGTCACAAGATTGATTATTTCAAATTTTGTTAAAGGACTTATTGTGCAGTGGTAATAATTAACATTTTTGTATACTCAGCGTAACAGTTTTGAACAAGGGATTCTGATTTGTGATCTCTATTTTAGTGCGAGGTTGAATAAGGGATTCTGATTTTGAATATTTTAAGAGATCGCAATATGGTGATGTTCAAAAACTAATTTACAATCTCTGTTTTAGTATGAGGTTCTTTATAGATTAAATAACTAGGAGGTGTGTTATAAATTTAGAAGTTTAATGAACTTATAGAAATAATGTTTTTGCAGAGACAGATGGAGTCTTTTCCATTTCCACCAGAGGTAGTGTATTACTCATTAATGATGATGTTATTTTTCATCCACAAAAAACATTGGTCAAGGATTGTGTTGTCCTAAGGAAGCAAATGAAGATTTCAGTTGTCCATCCCCACACATCTATAGAATATTTGGATGTGCTTTCAACCCTCCTTCAGGTCTGCTTAGTGGCAGGGACTATGAACCGTGGTAGCGAAGGTAGAATGAATTGGACTTGAAGATCGAAATTCATGTTATTTTGGTAAGAAAAATTAATCAAAGTGTTGGTTATGAAACGTAACATGCCTAATCATCACTCAACTGTCTCCATTGGTTATCACATGCAGAAAGATATCTGGATCAAATATTGGGGACAAGATTCATTCCAAAATGTCAGCAATATCGACCCAAAGTGTCTGTTCATTTTGAAGTGTCGACAACTTCCTGTTCGACCATCTTTCTACATGACAATAAATAAAAGTCGGGGACAAACACTCCAAAAAGTTGAAGTTTTCTTACCAAAAACAATATTCAGTCTTAGATTTCAGATTTTTGTTATGGATTTTTATTTATTTTAAAATTATTATATGCACATGTCCAAGATAAATAACATATGCAAGTAATTGTTGGTTACTTATTTTTTATTTTTATATCTGATTTCGGGAGTTGTATGCATGTGGTGTAATTTTTGTAACTATTTAAATATATTATTTCAACATTTTGTTAACCTTTTCTATCCGACGCCTCATTATTAAATTTACATTCCATAAATTCCATTTTATTTTTACTAATTTTTAGTCCTTTGGACTCCGAGACTTTTCTCCAAGTATCTACTCTCGTCGTTAAGCCTTCCTTTGAAGTGTCTACTAAAACTATATCATCCGTAAAACCACATACACTCTGGGACATCTTTTTATATATCCTTAGTAATCTCGTCCAAAACTATGGAAAACAAATAAGGACTTAAGGTTGATCCTTGATGTATATCCACTTTAATCGTAAAGTCATTAGTTTCTCCACATATATATCTTACTCTAGTTACAAAAATGACAATCAAAGGATATTATTTTTTTTATCAAGCTTTGGTTCTCGAGGTTTCTTGGACAAGTTTGGATCATCTTCTGAATCATCATCCCGACCTCTCTTCTTGTCATCTTTTCGTTTGCAAAGGGATTATTATATTCTTTTGGAGTACCTATTTCCTATCCGATCCACCAATTTATTCAACTTTCCATGATGAATAAGATATTATATTTCATTTTTTAGGTCAATGCAATTATCGGTGGCATGCTCGTGATCTTTGTTAAACTCATTATATTTAGACTTATCCCTTTGGTTAAGAGGTGATTTTAACTTTCCATGCTGTTTTAAGTCCCTACTGCTCCTGATTTCTTCCCATATGTGATGAACACTAATGGTGAGAGGATTGTAATCCTTATACTTCTTGGGCTTCTCAACTTTCTTATCTTTTTTCTCCTTCTTCCCTGAACTCTTTTGATTTTTAGCCTTAGTTCCTAGAAATTTCTTGGCATCTATAGCTTCCTCAACATTCAAGATTTTTCCAGCCTTTGACATTAACTCTATCATGGTTTCAGGGGGCTTCTGTGCCAATGAATATATAGCTTCTCGAGAAGTATTCCACTCATCAGCGTGGTGATGGGAATCTTTTCCTCATAGTCCACTACTTCTAACTCCTCACTATTGAAGAGGGTATTGTATTCGTGAGTAGTTTCTCATAGTCGCTGGTGAACGCTTAATAAATGGGATACTCTTTTGATAGTGTTAGATTCAAAATAAAAGCTGTTAATGAACAGTATAACGAGCTGTTGGAAACTAGAAATTTGTCCTCGGGGTTAATTATTGTACTAAATTTGGGCAGATCTAATGACGGTACTTGAGAACGCTCAATAATGCATCTCATTGGGGACATAATATATATTAGCAGTGTCCTGATATTGTTCAACATGGAGGACAGAGTTATTTTTATCATCATATTTAGGAGTAACTACTAGTGGTTTGAATTTAGAAGGTGTGGAAAAATCCAAAATGGCTGGAACGAAGGGAAATCCATTAAAAAATATCCTTTGTAAGGGATTTTTATCCTTAGTTGTCTCCCCCAATCTATCTTCCGGTCATTGTATTTATTCCTTCCACGAATGATCTTATACCTTATATTTGGCTATGGAAATTTGGTAGTTTTATTATGTGTTTATTCCCATCACTCTTCTTGAGAAGTTTGCTCGGTGCGGACGGATCCCTGGATGCTAATTCTGGACCTAACTGATCCTTCATGATGCTTGGCACGATGATCACGTGATCTAGATGGCTCCTTGTGATGTACTTTAATTGTTTGGGGACCAAGACGATAGAAGGCAGAGGCATTTCTCAACCTTTCCAAAGTGCTCGATCATTTTGGAGTGAGAGACTATCCATCATAGATGTTAGTGGATCTAATTGAGAATGTTCCTCCTATATGGTATAACCTATCTCATGAAGATCTATAATATCCAATCCTCTCATTTATGAGAGGTGGAGGTGGTATTTCCATCCGAGAGGATAGAGCAACGACAGATCTTGCTTGAAGTGTTTTAGTTAAATACCTCATTATTTATACCATCGCTTCTTGCCCTTTGGCAAGGTTGAGTGGAATTCCTTGCAAATACACCCCTCCCTGTCAGGTGGAGCAAAAGGGGCCAAAGTGTTGCACTCAACAAGACTGCTTTCTTATATTTTAGCCATCCTTCAGAAGGATTGAAGGATAGGTTCTTGAAGGAAATTAGTGGAAAACGACTATGGCATGTCGATTCCCATAAACGACGCTAAGAAGGTATTTAGAGATTGATCTTATCTTTAATTTTCGAAGCTTACAATAACAGATGAATAAGTAAAGATATGAATAAAAAAGGTCAAAAGACACAAGAGTTTTACATCGTTTAGATTTGCGAATAAGCCTACATCCACGAGAAAGGTTGGTTAAGATTTGTATGAGTATAATTATAAAGTGCAATTATGCTATAAAAACTTGGTTTTTCTTTGTCTTTATAAATTCAAGCATTTCCACCTTTACATAATAATGGATAGTTGGGAGTACTTTCACATGTATTTGCACAGTGACTGCTGAATATCCCATGTGTGGATTTCCATCTGATTGATGGTTCAACTTCTTGGAGGTGGTTATCTTGGTAGCTGACCAACAAGTACCTATGCCGACTAGGTCCGATCCAGCATGGTAGGTCTCAGGGTAGCATTTATAGGTTTCACTCTATTATTGGTCTATATGGTTATATAATTTTAACCTACAACATTGAGGTTTATGGAAGAAAACGTTAGTGGGTAGTCTAAATCTATACTGACAACTTTGTGTACGAGTGGAGATATAATTGTTTTACATGCTTTTGCAACATTGTCTATCTGGACAAGTTTACCAAAGGATAATGAATATGTAATAAAATTATTGAGGGAGATGGTTTATGAAAGGGATGGAATTTATGGAAGGAATCATCCCGGTGTTTTGAAGTAGTTGAAATATATTCAAGGTTCGTTGGTCATTATGGTAGGCATGAATAATTATAGGAGACTTAAAAGGATGGCACCCCAATTTTAAAATCTTATTACAAAAAGTAATTTCAATCTCCCTTTAAAGACACAGAAGAGAAAGATGGTTCAACTTAAACAAAATAATTAATTTGAATTTTTTTCCAAATTAAAGTAAACCAAGTGAAATAAGATTAAACACACACTTATGTTAATTTTCACTTAAACCAATTTAACCCAACTCCTAACAATTTGCCTAAGTCATATTTTCAATCTTACCAAATTAGGCCAAACCAATTTTATCAAATTCAAGTAAGGACTTGAATTAAATTAACATAAACATTACCCAAATTTATTTTGCACCAAATTTATTAAGTAGTGACTTAAACCAAATTTTATCTTTTTACCTAAGCATGCATCTAATGTGAGATTTGCAAAAAGATAAAATAAATAAACATCCACTACGCCGCGATGTATGAGGAAAAACCCACAACGGGAAACAACCTCGAATGGCCCTAGCCTTAAGTCCACTAATTATGGTTTTATAATTACAAGACATATGACTTACTTCCTCGACTCGACCCCTTTTAAGCCTTGACGTGTCTTCTTGTAAACACCTTCGCCTAATCGACAACCCCGGAGCTCCACCGGAATCTTGGACTTCACCAATGATACATAGGTACACCGTCAACCACATATGGTACCTTTCACCATGTGAGATTTCTGTAGTAAAAAAAACTTCTTCTTCTTTGAGGTATATAGAAGAAAACCCAAACAAACTCTTCAATAGGTAGAGTAAACCGGTGCCAAAACTCCAAGCAATGTATATATATAAACGAACTTGGATAAACAAACTATGGGTGTAAAACAGAAGTGTTTTAAAGATTTTTCGTTGAAAAATAAACACTTAAACATGAACGTTTCCTTTTGGAATTTTTCTCTCAAACTCTCTCTTAGGGATGGAATAGTATGAAAAAGTTAATTGGAAAAAGTTGGTTCCCACACTTAATTATTTAGCAAAAAGATAGTGGGGTAAACTAGTGGGAAAACTGTCAAAAAACTGCCCAAATAATTGTTCCCGCCAAATCTTGTTCGAACGAGATTTTCGTTCGAATGAAGTCTCGTTCGAACGAGCCTTTTAACGAAGTTCCAGTGTATAAAAGTTGAACTCGTTGGAAATCTCGTTGGAACATCATTTTCGTTCGAATGACAATACGAACGATATTCCAGTGGCCAATATGGGAACTCGTTAGCAAACCTCGTTCGAATGACATTCTCGTTCGAACGAAAAACTTGTTCGAATGACAATATCGAACGAAAAAACAAAAAGCTTAAATTTCAATTTTTAGCCCAGGAACTTTATTTTAAAGTTACAAAGAAACTTTCTGAAAATAAACAACAGTTTTAAAACAAAGTACACCCAATATTAATTGTTCCAAGCTCCTATATATATATATATATATATATATAAATGCATTCATAGCTTAGGAGAAATGAAACCATGTTGATGATGTAGAAACGAGGCACAATACACACGGCTTTTGATGAAGCTTTAATATCTTGGCTGTTATATCTTCAACAAACTCGTCATAGGCTTGAATGGATACAATTAGAACTATCCTATGACATAAAAGTTTTTGTTCGGAATTGAGCCAAAACTACATTAAAACTCAATCGGAGAATTGTGTTCTTACAAATCTCCCCATTTGGCTATTCCGGGACAAAAACCAACAAAAAATCCTAAAAGACCCTCAAGCTCTACTAGACATAAAACATCCCACCCAAACTTGACTCAAGACCCAAGGATCAATATCTTTGCCGTTGAAAATTGCCACTTAGAATAACTCCTGCACACTTAAGCAAACATATTAAACACATAGGGAGTATTAAAATATTAAATGCAATATAAATAAAGACTCCCTCTTAATTAAGTCTCTCCTTTATCAAACAAATGATAAAATTAGAAAGACGTCTCCCCCTAAGATAGATCTCCCTAAACTGAGATACAATTATAATAGGTTTAGATACCATTTGTCCCCCTATCATTCTCCCCCTTTTTGTTCAGGAATAGACAAAGGATAAAAGAACTAATAAATAAGATGATGCATAAAGTGATAAGAACATGAAAGCATATGGGCAACTAACACATAACTAATCCATACTAATAAGTACCAACTATGACGCAAAAACAAATGATACCAAATTGACAAATAAGATTCTAAGCATGTGATATCAAACAAAGCATGCAACAAGATAGATACCAATTATGAATTAGAAGCATAGATGGACTAGAAAGTAAGGCAAAGACAAATTAGATACCTCGTATATGAGAACATAATAAATATCATTAACGCACACGCACATATACTAGGTATAAACACCACACATGACACAAAATAAAATAAGCTTTTCACACTCGTATGGCAAAAATTTGTCATATGGAAATGTAAGTGTTGGGGTGTGAACTAGTAATAATTAAATTTAGACACAGTCACTTAAAACATGTTCAGAGAGTTCTCATTTGATTGCAAACTTCATCACATTTGAATATAACCTCACGTGACAATATAGATCGAACTCAATGAACAAACATACACAATGCATACAAGCCTAGCATGTTGATGATTCTACAAACCAATAGAGTCATGACATTAAAAGCGTAACTAGGATAAACGGACATTGTGCAAACCATTGATATACCATCAAATATCCCTCTATAATCATATATATTTTTGAATGAATATATCAATTAAACATAGGCCTTGGAAAATTTTCTTTTTGATGCCATATTTTTCTTTTTAGGCCTTTGGACCACGTATTTCTTTTAGGTCCATTTCAAATGGTGGATTACTATTCGCAAAGGATAATAAATCCTTTCGGAGCCCTTCCCCGAGAACATTTTTATATAATATTTTTATTTCTCACAAATCTCACGTGCAACGAATTTTGACATGCACTAGTCATGCTATGTCACAAGTATGTAGATGACAAGATTAGTAGGAGAACACCTCACAAAGCTCAAATATAACATGTGATGATTAAATTTCAAAAGATCTCATGCATGTGTGAATAGAGGCATATAAAAATAGAATCCATTTAAATCAACACAAATCCAACTACTCCATGTAAGCATGGAAAATAACATAATAATGATTGACAATCTAAAGCAAAAGTTCTAGTCACATGGGAGTGAAAAAGAAGATATTCTAACACAAGTAAATGCCACATAAAGCGTGTCAAACTAAAATACAAAAAAAAAATCTTTTTGAGTTTTTGAAATTTTCTAAACCAAACAACAAAAATATTTACTTAAAAGACATAAAAAAATCATTTGTATTTTTCATAAAGCCTAAATTACTAAACAAATAAAAAACAAATGATAAACAAAAATCTTTTTGTATTTTTCATTAAATGCAAAAATATAATACAAAAGATAAACAATAATCATTATTCTAGCATGTGATTAAGCATGGAACATAGACTAGAAAATGATTAAACAAGAATACATTGAGCATGATAATATAGCATGAAGTACAAAAGCTAAAGTATGTAAACAAAACTAACACATTCAACCTTTAGATTTTGCAGGGGAGGAAGCATGTGAAAGTAAATGAGAATAAAAAACACTATCTTGTAAAGATACCAAGTCGGATCTCCTAACCCAAACTAATGACGCATGACTATCTCGGGGTGTAGGAATCTTGGCTACCTTGGTTGCCTTATGTTGGGATTTTCTAGGACCTCGTTTAAGATCAAAACAGAATTTCCTAAGATGACCTTTTCTACCACAATGTGAACACCTAAAGTCACGACGAAAAGATTTACCTAAGGAGTGATCTCTAAAGGTTTTCCTAGGCGATTCTCCTAAAACATTGGTTTTGGCTTTATGAGTTGATTTACTACAAGTATTGAAGCCTAAACCACAAGTGTCATTTTTAATTTGGACCATTCCTAATATTTTATCTAATATCTCCGAACGATACTCCAAATCAAATTTGACTTTTCTAGAGTCTTTTAATTTATTTTCTAACTTTAAAATGTTAGACTCTAATAAAACATTTCTCACTTCAAACTCGAGAAGCTCCTTTTTCATGGACTCTATTAAACCTATAAGGCTATCTCTATCGCCTGCTATATATTCAAGCTTCTTACGAAGATCTCTCTCTCATGTCCTAAGGTCTTCCACTAACGCACTATCAGCAACGACTTTGACACGCTCTCTTAAACAAGCCTCTAACTTCAAATTTTCTCTTTTTAATTTAATAGATTCTTCATATAATTCTTGAAAAGCATTTTGAAGTTCACTCACATCAACCTCATCTTCATTTTCACTCTCTCTCTCCACTCTCACTACGATAAAAAATAAGGGAATCATAAAGTTTGACCTTGGAAGTGTCATGTGTTTGTATATTTTCATGAGAAGATTCATTATCGGTGCTCACAAGACTAGCCATAAAAGCCACAAAGTTGGGCTTAGTGGGGGAATCGGGTCCCTCTTCATTATCACTATAACTAAGGGTTGCATTAAAAGAAATTGGTTGCTTACCCTCTCTCCATAGTTTAGTGGTACATTCTTTTGCCCTATAGCCATACCCTTCACAACCAAAATACCTATTCTACTCATCCCTATTTAAATTTTCATTAATAGTTTTAGGGATCTTCTCGTCTTTGTCATGCGTATATTTTTCAAATTTCTTAAAGTCATTTTTAAATTTATCTTTGTTAAATTTAAGAAATTTTCGAAACTTTCTAGCAAACATAGTCATATTTTTCGAGTCACTATCACTTTCACTCTCTACTACTTGTTTTTCCTCCTTTCGGGCTTTTAAAGCAACGCCCTTTTCTATTTTCTTTTTTTTAGAACGAAACATGTCCAGTTCATAGGTTTGTAAATCACCTACGAGCTCTTCTAATTTCGTTAAGGCTAAAGTTGGTAAAGAATTTAAAACGGTCACTTTTGGAATAAATCTATCAGGTAGGGACCTTAAAATTTTCTTTACTACTCAGTTTTCGGGTATCTTCTCTCTCAAATTAAAAGATGAATTAACGATATCGGAAAGTCTAGCATAAAATTCATCAAAAGTTTCTTTTTTCATTCATTTTGATGGTTTCAAATTGAGTGGTGAGATTTTGGAGTTTTGAAGCTTTTACGACACTATTACCTTCATGAGTGAGTTGTAAAATATCCCAATCTTCTTTAGCAGTTTCACACGTCATAATGCGTCAGAATTCATCCTATGTGACCGCGCTAAACAAGGCATTTAAACCTCGAGAATTAAAATTAGAAAGTTTAAATTCACTCTCACTCCATCTATCCACGGGTTTGGGAACACGCTCATTATCTACTAAATGACTAGGTGGGGACCACCCGTTAACAACAGACATCCAAACTATCTCGTCTATAGATTTTAGTGCCGATTTCATTCGCGCTTTCCAATACGCATAGTTAGAACCATCGAAAAAAGGAAATTTAGAAAATGGGGAAAATTCCATTTTAGCCAAAAATATTTAAAGGATCTTAACGAAGTAAATTATCGTTTCGGCTTTGATACCAATTTGAAAAGGATGGCACCCCAATTTTAAAATCTTATTACAAAAACTAATTTCAATCTCCTTTTAAAGATGCAGAAGCAAAAGATGGTTCAACTGAAACAAAATAACTAATTTGAATTCCTTTCTAAATTAAACTAAACCAAGTGAAATAAGATTAAACACACACTTATGTTAATTTTCACTAAAACCAATTTAACCCAAGTCCTAACAATTTGCCTAAGTCATATTTTCAATCTTACCAAATTAGGCCAAACCAATTTTATCAAATTAAAGTAAGGACTTGAATTAAATTAACATAAACATTAACCAAATTTATTTAGCACCATATTGATTAAGTAGTGACTTAAACCAAATTTGATCTTTTTACCTAAGCATGCATCTAATGTGAGATTTGCAAAAAGATAAAATAAATAAACATCCACTACGCCGCGATGTACGAGGAAAAACCCACAACGGGAAACAACCTCAGATAGCCCTAGCCTTAAGTTCACTAAGTATGGTTTTATAATTACAAGAGAGATGATTTACTTCCTCGACTCGACCCCTTTCAAGCCTTGACGGGTCTTCTTGTAAACACCTCCGCCTAGTCGACAACCCCAGAGCTCCACCAGAATCTTGGACTTCACCGATGAGACACAGGTACACCGTCAACCACACATGGTGCGTTTCACCATGTGAGAATGCCGCAGCAAAATAAACTTCTTCTACTTTGAAGGATGTAGAAGAAAACCCAAATGAACTCTTCAATAGGTAGAGTAAACCGGTGCCAAAACTCCAAGCAATGTATATATATAAAGGAACTTGGATAAACAAACTATGGGTGTAAAACATAAGTGTTTTAAAGATTTTTCTTTGAAAAATAAACACTTAAACATCAAATTTTTCCTTTTGGAATTTTTCTCTCAAACTCTCTATTGGAGATGGAATAGTATGAAAAAGTTAATTGGAAGAAGTTGGTTCCCTCACTTAATTATTCAGCAAAATGATAGTGGGGTAAACTATTGGGAAAAGTGGGAAAACTGTCAAAAAACTTCCCAAATAACTGTTCCAGCCAAATCTCGTTCGAACGAGATTTTTGTTCGAACGAAGTCTCGTTCGAACGAAGTCTGATTCGAACGAAGTTCTAGTGTATAAAAGTTGAACTCGTTAGAAATCTCGTTGGAATTCTCGTTCGAACATCATTTTCATTCGAATGACAATTTGATCGATATTCCAGTGGACGATATGGGAACTCGTTGGCAAACCTCATTCGAACGACAATATCGAACGAAAAACCAAAAAGCTTAAATTTCAATTTTTAGCCCAGAAACTTTGTTTTAAAGTTTTAAAGAAACTTTCTGAAAATAAACAACAATTTAAAAATAAATTACACCAAATATAAATTGTTCCAAGCTCCTATATATATATATATATATATATATATATATATATATATATATATATTAAAATGCATTCATACCTTAGGACAAATGAAACCATGTTGATGACGTAAAAACGAGGCACAATACACACGGAATTTGATGAAGCTTTAATATCTTGGCCGCTACGTCTTCAACAAACTCGTCATAGGCTTGAATGGATACAATTAGAACTATCCTATGACATAAACGTTTTTGTCCGAAATTGAGCCAAAACTACATTAAGACTCAATCGGAGAATTGTGTCCTTACAGAGACGCTTCTGTAAGGATGGGTATGTACTAAATGCAAATTTGATGCAATCCTTAAGGGGAATACTTTTTTTAAATGTAAGTATAAAATTAACAATGTTAATCATCTATATTTTGAAGTATAAGAAGCCTTCTTTCTTGCTAATTATCATGATTTACCTATGCTATATTTTTAATTCCAAAAATGGTGTCATACAAAGAATATGGAAGAACAAATGTACATCTCGTATTGCAAAATTTCTATCTCTCATTGCGAAATATATTATATTTCACAATGAGAAATACATATATCTCATTGCGAATTGTATGATTTTGCAATGCTAAACATGCATCTTACAATGCACAATTTTACAAAAATAGTGAATTTCTTTTTGTTCTTGTGCAAAATAAATTTCTATAACGAGGATTATTACCAGCAAATGAAATAGATATATCAATGTATCAACTCAAAAAAAATATCAAAAATAAAATAAGTGATGACAAGGAATAATACCATCAAACGAAAGAGATATATTAATGACACAATTTCGTAAGAAAATCTTAAAAATAAAAGAAATGATTGAAAATTTGCATTTTTATATCACACCTACATTCAGAAACGTTTATTTTGCAATGCGATTTAGTAATTATTTTTCGCAATGCTATTTCACACTGGCTATCATTGACTTTTAAAAAAAATTCTAATTCATAATGAGGTTTCACTATGTTATACAACACTAAGAAATTATAGAAATTATGAACAACATTGAATTATAACGTACTATAACGTTACGAAAAATAGTTTAGTGTGTTAATAAGAATAACTTAATTCTTACAATACATTTGAATCTAATTCAAAACAAAACAATAATAAGAAATAATCTAATAACTGAACTCAATGAGTACGAGATTTTGGATTATCACATAGTCGTTTATCTGCTGGATTTGATTCAGTCTCAACGTTTTCACTTCTTGTTTCTCACATTATTTATTAAGATAAAAAAGGTTTGACATTCTATAGTAGATGAACAGAACATAAAGCAAAATGAGGAATATATTAGGAAATTACATTTCAATCTTCAAATTGATACCACTCTAGATTTGTATGAACATAGAAGTGGTGAGAAATTTGAATGTACAATAATGAAAAACCTTTTAATATTTGGAGAGCTTTTGATTTTTGAAAATCTTATACACGCGCAGGGGATAATCATTTTGCCATGCTAAATTGTTATGGTCGATTAACACTTTGAATTCTCAGTTTTTAATTCACATGTGCACTTTTTAAGGGGATTTTAGTAAGCTTCCGCATTTAATAAATATTGAAAAGTTCCTTAGACTAAAAATGTTTTAAGACGTATCATGTCAAGGTTTGATATCACTTAAAGTCATAAACTCTCTTACTCTTATAATTTTTTTGTACAACTTTTAACTATATTTAGAATTACATTTTTGGCAAATGCTTTGGCACCAACAAAATTTAACACATTTTTCATCGTAACATTCCTAGAGATGGCCAATATTGGAGTAGAAATTGTTTTGTGTACTCCATTATTGCAATATTCAATCATTGGCTCATAATTGAATTTACTTTTATAATTTATTTATTTGACTTTTCTCTTTTTTACTTTTGACAACATATATCAATCTAAACTCAGTATCATTTTAAATTAAATCCAGTATCTATGTGTTTATGCTCTCATTAGTATTCAAAAGACACGAGTGGTATTCATTCTAATCAAATAGGTAAAATTTTGGAGACTATGGTAAAAATATGCGAAATGAATCTCAACTTTTATTCCACTAGAAATAGGTTTTTTGCAAATACAAATGATAAACAATACTATTATTTACAAATAGTAGACCTAGTCGGGTCGTGCTATGTTGGTTTATATCACATATTTATTATATAGCTAAAGTTTTACACCTAACCTCGACTACGTGTAGATAATAAATGCACTCAATTCGCTCCAACACTCTTCTCTATCTATCTCGGTTTGTTATCTATAGGACTCCATTTACTATATTAATTTAGTTGGCCTCCTCTATCCTCTATTCATCCCCTATGCAGTCACATGAACATTTTAAAACACTTCTCATTATTGTAACTTCCACATGAAAACCCTTTTGCTTATTCTAAGATGTAAATTAAATCTCTTCGTCCCTTCCATTACTATACATATTTAAATCTTCTTTTATTCTCAAAGTTAGCTTATGGTTTGTCCCAGCGGTAGGGGCAAACTCATAACTATATGGTGAGGCGCACAGTGTTGGGATCGATTTCCCCTGAGAAGCTAGTAGTAAAGTGGGGGCTTGTGTGGGAGGTGGGTCCTATGCAGTGTCCCCTTATTTATCTTGCACAAAAACGTTCACAAGTCTCATTCGTATGAAGGTTAAAGGTTAATGAAAAAATAGACTACACTTCAAACCCTTGCACATGATGAACGTCATTAAAGTGATCTTGCAAATGTTCACTATTTGACAAAGAGGTGTTTCCAGGAAGCCAATTAAAGTTTATTTATTAAATTTTGTACATGTGAGGATATCCTTAGTATACCTCTAATACAACAGTATTAGAGGTTAATAATAAGGCTTCATTGTTTTTCAGTTTCCAACAGATAATTATCCCTCATTTATTTTTTAATTGTTCATCTTTAATATCTATATTCACGAACCTCAAAACTAAAAAAACGGAATACTCTATTTATTTTCTCTAACCCCTTATGAAAATAAAAATGATGCCCCATTCCCATAAAAAGATAATGCAAAGATTTTAGGAAGACTAAACAGACGAATGAACGAGTAAAGGTCATGCAAAAAGTCACCATCTCCCCGTACTAACTCGACTTATTATCATATAATTGACTGAAAGTAGACTACACGTATCCTATCTTTTTCTTCCCTGTTAAGTTTTCCTCCTTCACTAAGCATTCTGTCATACCTCACAATACTTGTTTATATATATATATATATATATATATATATATATATATATATATATATATATATATATATATATATATATATATATATATATATATATATATATATATATACACACGCACACACACACACTAGGGTATGCCCGTGCCTAAAAGCAGGATGTAGATTTCCAATGTACGTAATCATAAAACGGCAAAAATTTCGAGAGTATGTAATTACAAAACAGTAAAAATTTCGTTCCCCAACAAATCCCACATGCTTAGCATTCTTCATGAATTTCAGAAAAACATACCCCCACGGATTAGTAAAGATGCTTTTGTGCCTAACTAATCCCGAACTCTGTCATTCATATAAATCTACTAATTTCACATATATTAAGAGCTTATTGTATGTTAGCCAGGAATTATCCCTATCATTTAAAAGATCAACATAGGAAATAATATACTAATGGATGTTACCTGTGAGTTTTTCGGTTATATTAAGACATGGTTAGAGTTCATGAACCTCACTGTTATAACAGTGAACCCGACGACGGTCTACATAGGGTGGATGACGTTGATCTATCTTAAACACAGTGTATTACCTAAGCAAGTTAACATTCTCGCAACTCTTCGGTCAATGTGGTGAATAATTGGAAACATATGGCTTTGAACAAATTAACTCCGAACACAATCTCATTTAAGAAGTTAAGTGATAACTATAGACTTTCACATCAACCACCACCCCTGTAACCAAACTCAATTCAAAACCCCACACCTCCCTCTTCCCCCACCCCACCCTGGTCCCACGCAAAATTGATGAGAGTTCCACCTGCTTAAAAAAATAATAAATTAAATTAGATTAGATTGAAAACTAACAAAAATTAATTCAGAGATGGACAACTTAAACCACTCAACTGAATAAGTAAAACGAAAAACATGTACTTTCCCAATCTGAAGTAAACAAATTGATAATACTCTAAAAACAAACACAAGCTAGTCCAGGGCTTATTATTACATTCCCCAACTCAACTTATCAGATGAGGTAGATGGCCGACCCATAAAGATGAACAAACACAAGCTAGTCATTGTCTTTTCCAAGAAAGACCTATTAGTAGTACTCTAACCACATGATGATCCTCTGATCATCACCTTTAGAGTACATGAAGCAATGATTGCTAGGATCTTGGAAAATAACGACAGCTCTACTAATGTTATGTTTTACAATTGTTTCCATAGTTTGGGACCGAGAAACAGGAAGATGGAACCTTATTATAGACCTCTAATAGGTTTTTGGGGAAAAGTTTTATATTTTGGGAATTTTCAAGTTAGAAGTTTTGATCGGTATTGGACAGCTAGTAGAATTGATAAGATCCGTTTCTTCGTTCTTAATAAAAATGTACGGTCAGACTACAACATTATCCCTTATAGAGTCGGCCTAAAGAAATTTGAAGTAGTACCATCCACAGTTCACCAATGTTTGAAATTCCCCACTCACTATGGTGTTAGCATAGTAAATGAGAATTAAGTGGAGGCATGAGAAGGCTACTATACATCTGCCGACCAAGAGAAGTTAAAGAAAGTTACCACCACTTATTAGATTGAGACCCTAGATCCCTGAGAGGAGGGTGATTTGGTTAAAGGGAAAGATATGGAAGTCATCGAGACACTCATACTAGATAATGAAACACTAGAGAGGATGATAAAAATTAGTTCAACTTTAGAACCATTCCTTAAATGCGAATTGATAAGATTCCTTAAAGAGTGAAAGAGTGTGTTTGTCTGGACCCATGAATACATGATGGGAATTGATTCTGAATTTATATTCCATGAGATAAACATCATCAATGATTCTATGTCGATCATGTAAAAATGACGGGTGTTTAGTCTTAAGAAGAATGTGGTCATCTAAGAGGAGGTGGACAAGCTGTAAAATGTAAAATTCATTGAAGACATAAAATACTTAGATTGACTGGTTAATGTAGTGACGGTGAAGAAGAAGAAGAAGAAAAATAAGTGGAGTATATGTGTTGACTTCATCGACCTCTATAATGCCTGTCCCGAATATCAATTTCCTTTACCAATGATTGACCAGTTATTGGATACCAAAGCAGGGCATGAGTTACTAAGATTCATGGACGCTTACTCAAGGTACAAGATGAAGCCAAAAGATAGGGAGAGTATATCATTCATCACTAGACGAGGTACTTATTGTAACAGCGTTATGAATTTTGGGATCAAAAACTCTAGAGCAACATACTAGAGGCTGGTGAACAAAGTTTTCAAGGAGCAAATGTGGAAGAATATGGAAGTATATGTGGATAACATGCTCACTAAGAGCAAAAAATCTACCGACGATATCAAACATCTTAGTTAAACATTTTACCAGCTTGAGAAATATCAGACGAAACTCAATCTGACTAAATACGTGTTTGGCGTACAGGAGGGGATGTTCTTAGGTTTCTTCGTGAATTAAAGAGGAATTAAAGTTAATCCCAGTAAGATCAAATAATTAATTGACATACAATTTACCTCATGTAAGAAAGATGTACAAAAGTTGGCTGGAAGGGTAGCAACCTTAAAGTGATTTGTCTCCTAGCTACTGATAAGTGTTTGTCCGTTTTCAAAGTGGTTAGAAAATCCTTTGAACATTTAAAGTCCTAAAACAATATTTGGGATCTCCACCACTCCTCTACCGACCACTCATGGGAGAGAGTTTATACTTGTACCTAGTTATGTCTAAATCTGCCATCAACTCAGCACTAGTCCGGCTAGAAAGTTGGATACAAAAGCCAGTGTATTACACTAACAAGGCTTTTAGAGGCGTAGAAATTAGGTATCCTCGTCTAGAAAAATTAGCTTTGGCTCTCATTGAAGCATCAAGAAGAATGAAATCCTACTTCCAGGTACATACAATAGTAATAGTGGTTTACACATATTTGCATTTGCACCAAGAAATTCACAAACCAGAAAAATCAGGGAGATTGATTCCCTGGGTAGTGGAGTTAGGAGAATATGGTATATTGTATGAGTCCAGAACGGGAGTAAAGGGACAAACTATAGCCGATTTCATCATTGAATTCACTTATCTAGAGGACAATCCAAATTTTCTCGTCGAGTAGACTTACTTGGAAGAGATCTTAGCCCTAAATAAAACCAAAATAAACTCCTCTAAAAGAAGGCTCTACAATCGACATAACTAAGACATCCATTGCGTAAGAAATCACCCAACGATATGAAGAACAAAGAAAAAAGTTGTTCATATAAGGAGCCCTATGTGAAGGAAATTTTACTGATGACATACCTATCTCGAAGCTGTATGTAAATGGATCTTCCTGCACTATAAGAAGTGGAGAATGGCTCATTATTAACACCCCTAATCTGATAGACGTTGAATACACACTTCATTTCTAGTTTCAAGCCTCCAATAGTGCACTAATCATTGTCTTGGAATAAGCCTTATCATTGGGTGTCGAACAGGTCATAGCCCATAGTGACTCCTAATTAATTCTTAATCAGGTGCTCCAAGTATATGGGGTCAAGAGGGAACTTATGGAAAAGTATATTTCTAAAGCTTTTGAGGTCATCTCCAAACTAGTGGCAGTCAAGATGGTTCGAATACCAAGAATTGATAATGCACTTTCTTGACTGGCCTCAATGACCGGACATATCTTAAAAGGAATATTTTAGTGGAGATCCTTGTGTACAGAAGCATTGATGAGGAGACTTTAAACTTAATCTCCATGGAATTAGGACCCTCATCAATAGATCCCATAAAAGACTACATTAACAAGGGTTTGTTTCCTGTCGACCTTAAAGAAGCGAGAAAATTATTATACAACGCATCTAGTTTTGTGTTGGAAATGGCAGTCTTATAGAAAAGGGGCAACACTATTTTCTTACTCCAATGTGAAACCCCACTAAAGTACAAGATTTAATCAAGGAAGTATATGAAGGCTCATGTGTAGCTCATTCAGTAGACTAGTCACATGTAAGATGAATAGTAATGTAGGGCTATGAATGTCCAACTATGATAGCAGACTGCTCTCTATTTGAAAGGAATTGTGAAAAGTGCAAGAGATTCTCCACCATACATAGAAGACTGGGGGATACCCTAAATCCAATCACTTCTCCATGTCCTTTTTCCATTTGGAGAATATATTTGGTCGGCCCATTGCCAAAGATAAAAGGAAAATTTTAATATTTGGTGGTTGCAATGGATTATTTCACCAAGTGGGTGGAGGTTGAACCCTTAGTGGAAATGCCCTATGAAATAGTCTTTCAATTTATATGGAAGCATATCATATGCCGATATGGGATGTTGTATGCCTTCATCACTGACCATGGTACTTGATTTGATAACCAGAATTGAGAATTATTATATCCTGTCCAAAATTCGGAAAAGTCATTCTGCCCCATGACATCCTCAATACAACGATCAAACAGTGGTAACTAATAAAACATTGCTTAGCGGTTTGAAAAATAGACTTGGCGATGAAAATGGTAACTAGATTAATGAATAACACAACATTTTTAGGGCATACAGAACTTTACCAAGGATAGCTACTCACGAAATGCCCTATATGTTGGCATTTGGAATAGAAGTAGTGGATCTGACAAAAGTGGGCCTACCAAGACACTGAGTGTTGAATTTTCACTCACCAAAAAGTGATCTATTGAGGAGGTTAGACCTAGAATTGATCAAAGAGGTAATAGAAGATGTTTCACTTCGAATGAATGATTATTAGCAATGCACTGCTTGGTTTTACAATAGGAGAGTCAAGATTAGCAACCTGAAAGAAGGTAATTATGTTCTTAAAAAAGTACTCTAAAAGGCAATAAATTAGAGGCTAATTGGCACGGACCTTATCGTATCTCAGTGGTTGTCCGACTAGGAACTTGCCATTTGGAAACATTTGAGGGAGAAGAATTTAAGAACCCCTAGAATGTTAAGAATGTCAGAAAGTATTACCAGTAATTATGAACTAAAACTTTATGTAATGGTTATAATCATTTCAATAAGAAAGTGGGTGTTTTTTTGTCATTTAAATTCCTTTTATGTTTTTTTCATAGAATAGGAAATGACAATCATGACAAACAACCAAGTACATAAGCACAAAGAAAAATCACATGTACAACTTCGAAATAATGAACAATAAGTTTTACAAGACCAAATTAAGAAAAAATCTGAAAACATTTGATCGGTAATGGTAACTAATGCAAACACTTAGTCTAACAATGGAAAATATTTGTTTTGACAAACCTAAGTGCGTTAGTAGAACCTAATGCTAGACAACTCAAGTTCATCCCAAAACATAAACTAGTTAAGAAAATGAGTCGACTGTAATATCCGACCAATTAATCAAAATGCTTAACAATTGAACAAACTCGAAATACATAAGTAATATATGTTTGACAAAAGAAATATTTTATTCAAGGGATCTTAATAGTTCATCACAGATTGATTTTCAAAATAAACATCTACAAGCCATCAATTCTGCTAAACAACGAAGCTATCCACGTGGCATGTGAGAATGTCACTCTTCATTCTATCTCTTTCCCGGTGTATCTAAATACGGGTCCCTATCTTTCTAATTTTTCTTCAGCTAATTAAATCTAACATCCACATAAAATTATCTACCTATTAAACTTCTGTTAATTAACGCTTCCTTAAGAATCCAACTCTACAACATCCACAGTTGTTGCCTCTTCGTTTGGCTTAAATATTCTACATCTCTCTCCAATGCTCATCTGTTGATATTTTTTCTCTCCCCATAAAAGAAACTATCCGACTTTAACTCACTTATCTCAACTTTTTTATTTCTCCCTCATGCACATGCCAGAGCTCTCTCTCTCGACTACGTCTTAATTCTCCAGGTATAATCTAACACTCTCACCACAGACCACCATTTTCAATGGATTCCACAACGGTATAAACTCTCATATTCTTGGGGTTTGTAATAGTTTTTTTCTAATCTATTTTGTTTTTAAGCATTTTGAAGCAATACATAGCCCTTTGGAAACGTAAACGAATTTATGCTAATTTTCCTTTCTATGTTGCTTTTGTGTGGAGGATGTTCACTCGGTGTTAATTTCTTCTAATAAATATGTAGAAATTCAGATCGGCTATATATCCATTATCGATCGCCGAATATTCTTGATAATTGAGCCTGATTCATTCTGATTGACCATAATATGGAGCACGTATGACAAAAAGAAATTAGGGGATTAGAGCCCCATGATTTCTACATCAAGAAAGAAAATGGTCATTACCGTACGATATAAAGAAAATGGTCAGACTTCCATGATTTTATACTCTACAACTAGAGAAATATTGGGTTGAACTCTGAGTCAAATGAACTCGCTATGAGATGAGATCGATGGGGTAAAACCAAAATACAAGTTATTAACCTAGTCTTCAAAACAATATAGAGAAGATATTTGAAGTGGAAAGTTGGTCTCCAACTTCACCAAAGCCGAGTGCAATGGAATGCTGAAGAGTGAAAAATTAACACAAGCTAAGATCTAAGATTGTCGGACTAATTTACCTTCAAATCATCCATAAATTGGGAAAGTCTCAACCAATAATAATTTAAAGATATCTCATTTGATGGCTCAGATCTGATATATTATATTAGATCTAGATTATGTGAAGTTCACATGACAACCTTATGATGTGGTGGTCTATGGTTCAGTCGTAGGGTTCATAAGTAGCTATGGTACCTGGTATTTTAGCGTGTATGCTTCGATATAACGGAGAAGGGGTTTGGTACAATGGTTTTCTTAGTAAAATATTGATGTAGATATTTGAACTATGCATTTCATTTTTAGTTATTGGTCATGAATGGAGCAAATTTAGATCGAAAATAAAAATAAAAAAACCATATGTTAATGTTTTCCTAAATATCAACCAGTACTATCCTCTATCCCTCTCTCTCTTTCTATATCTCCATAAACATGTGTTATCCTTTCTATCCCTCACATATCCGTCAATCCTTCCAATATTTGTGTCTATTTGTCCTATTTACATATGACTCATATGTATATAAATTACATGATATTATTAAATGATTTGGTCAACTTTTAGTTGTACATGGATAAGAACAATTAAGTTATGCCTTATGTTCAGTAGTGATTTTCTTATGCCTTTTGTGGATTAAAGAAATGATATCCCTTGGTCTAATTTTCAAATAGATTTTTAGAAATGGGTTTTGTTAATCGATCTTATTTTCATCTCTCAATTTTGAGAGTTTTAATTTTTCTATATGTAGATATTTGATGCATATATAAGTGTAGCTGTGATTCGATTTTGACTTTATTACGTCAATTGGTTTTGTTTTGGTTATATTGATGGAAAGAATAAATGGGTCTAGTTTTTTTCTTTTTTTTAGTCATATGGGTATCAGTCATCTAACTCATTCTTGCTTCTTTTAGGTTTCGATTATGGTGTTTTGTTTCTGTTATTGATCAAAATAAAGGTGCGGCACCGGGTTGTGGGAGGCAGCAAGGTGTTGGTAGCAATGGGAGGAGATGGGTTACTTGTTCTATAAAGAGATTTTTTCATCCTTTTTTATATTGTTCTAATTAGTATTTCATAATTTTATTATTCAATGATTTTTCATTTTAAGTACTTTCCAGAAGCGGATTTTCAAATTATTTATTATTTCTAGCAAAGATATATTCATTTTCTTTCTTGCTTTCGTATCATCGTTTACCTACAAGATGGGAGCTTTAAAATAAAAAATCTATGGAGATCTATATAGGGATGAAGAAAGTTTTTGAATTGATATGCTATTATAATGGTGATTTAGACCCAATTCAGGCCATCCAATTTGCAAGTCAAAGAAGTTTTTTTTTTTTGCACTATTCCATTTTAGCTAAAAAAAATATTTTACCACTGTAATCTCTCACCCCCTACATTCCCTCCAAGGCTATTTGGGATGCATTATTTTGCAAGATTACGAAGTTGTGATTTTATTTTCACATGGGTCCCATCAGAATGTAGCCTCAAAGATGGCATCAAAGCCATGTCAACCATTGTATTTTCAGATATAAATAGACAGAAAAAGGGTTATCTTTTCCTTTGGTTCTTTATATTTACCTTTGATTAGTTGGGAGTGTGATTGTGTAAAAAGGCGTATTAAGCATATGTGAAAATTTCTAAGAAGTTTTTATTACTTAATAGTGTTAAATATCAAACTTAGAAAATGAACATGTATCGTAAATAAACTTTTTGAAGATTTGAATAAGTCATTGGCTATGCATGTGTGGAAAATACTACTCTCCAAAATTTTAATTAATTTTTAGTTTTTTACAATTTTTTTGGATAAGTTCTCGGATTTTGTACGAAAGACATTACTCTAGATAGTTTATATTCCCTTTTGGTTCATGAGTTTTTTTAGTGAATTCCCGAAATTATTAGTTTTTTAATATAATTATTACTTAATTAATAAATAATATAATCATGTATAATGGAATTATTGTTGCTCCATAACTTCATCACATTTTAAGAATTATTGGTTGTAGCAATATATCCTCCTTGTTTTTATGTGTGTGTCTCTCTACAAATTCTACTATTTTATCATATGGATTTATAGTTTTTTTTGCTTTAGTTCCATCTCCTAAACTTTTTAGGCTTTCATCCCATGTATTTTTAAAATTTTAGTTAGTCCCATAAACACCCACAACTATTCATAACTACTTTGTAACCATTAAGGGTAATTGTAAAATGACTTTCACAATAGTCTAACCTATGCATCGCGCGAGTTTACACCTAGTTACAATAGAAAATGAAAAACAGTTTCATTCGATAGGATATTTCCTTTGAGCTTTATTCATTCCTGTAGGAGGAGCATCGAGAGTAGAAGGTAAAATGGTAGACTTCATATACTACGTCTATCACGGCTACTGGATCTGAGCCTGTTCAACAAATGTGGAGTTTGGACGAATGTATCTTCATCCTAAATACCATAATTCCCCAGGTATTTCCTAACAAGACTTTATGGAATAGCATCAGTAGGAATCCAACTAACATCAAGATTGAAAGGTGGATTGGGGTAGTTCAGCATGTTTGGATCTATCCAGTATCAGAGGTAATCATTTTAGGGAACCTTCATAACTATTAATGCATTCATCCAACCCAATTTATAACCTTCATGTCGAGCTTTCTCTAACTCATATCCTAGATGCATCAAGGCTTCATCATAGCCATTCATCAAAACTACCCTAGGTTACTTGTGGAAAAGTAATATTAGCTGATCAACCTTATCACTGAGTTTCTTAATGGACACATCCTTACTCTTAATTAAGGATGCTTGATCGAATAAGGTCTTTTTGGTCCTCTCCTTCTCAATAGTTGGTCGAGCAACCACCATTTGTTTAGATGACTGGATAGACATGGTTTTCTTTAAAAATTTTAATTTTTCCATCAACTTGGCATTCTCTTATTCTAAGAAGGAGGCACCTTTATTTTACACAACCCCCGAGGAATTTTTCAAGCTCTCTAGTTCATTTTCAAGGGCATTATTGTCCTTTTCTAATAATCTAGCCACCTCCTGAGCATGTCCATATCACAATTCAATGAGAATTCTTTCTTATGGTATGTTGAAGAAATATCTTGAATCGTTATTTATTAAAACGATACCCAGTGCCCAAAAAAATATACTTTTCTTCATAATCAACAAGAAAGATAGCGAGAGAAACCATATGATCCTCATGCATTTACTACATCATTTCATAACAAGCAACATTATTTGCCATTGTCTGGTCAAAGAGTTTGTGAAGATGAAGATAGGATTCCTTCACTTGGTTTGAGGCATCTAAGACGAGCAACTCTTTTAGCTCGGATTCATCCAAATATTTATGATCAATGCTAAATAGAAGAAAACTTCTCCCATACAGATCACTCTCAACAACTACTATGGCATATCTCTTGGATTTAAACTGGTAAACAAGACTATGAGCACAACATTTGATCAACAAGTTCTAAAGCAACAATATGAACAATATGAATTCCAAACACAAGGTTTTATTATTACTAAAATATGGTTACATTACAATAGGATCTTGGTTCGGATAAAATTAATTAAGCATTACAAAAGTGAAGTTAACAACTTCTAACTGGCCAAAGAATCTATACCTTCCACTTCCTCAATTGAGCAAATTACCACCATAGAGGCCTCTAGAACCATTGAAGATTCACTAGTGCCTTTTTCATCATCCATATCCTCATTAATATTTGAAGGAGTGCCAATATTATACTTCTAGAATAGGTTAGAGTCGATAGTAGTGCCAACCTAATTCTGAGTCATGGTCCACCTTTTCTTAAAGGCAACTTTCTTCATATACTTAATTTGAAGAGAAGCAGGGGGAAAGGCCTTGTTCCATCCCCTCGTGAATGCATATTTTTTTCCTTCAACGTGGATTTTAGTTTTTACAACTTCCACTTTTCTTTAGTAATCTCCAAGGCAGAATCAGCAGCAGCCTTCTTAACGTCCTTCTTTTACTTCTCGGCATCATTTAAGAGACTCTTCCATTTTCTTAGTCCCTTTTATTGGCTTCCTTAGTGTCATCCAAGGAACCCTTAAATCTTTTGAATTCCTCTTCAACATCCATAGATGATTCCCTCAAATGATCATCCCTTATTAATAATTGGTCATATTTGAATAAAAACTACAAACAATATCAACATAAGTTAATCATCAGAAATAATTAAAGAGAGTAGAAATTTAAGAAGTCTAGTTTTTGTACACAATTACCAAAGGTAATTTTTGGTTGGACCTATATAGAAGTCTGGATCTAGACATAGTAGTAATCTTTGACCTATCCATGGGCACTACTCTAGAATGGATCAAATCCCTTGCTAAACCATGGTTCACTACCACGGAGGTAGATGCAGCAGAGGCCTAGTTGGCCTGGATCTTTTTTACCAATTCTTACTGGGTAACTGGACCTCTCTTCGATGTCTTAAATTGATGTTTAGTGTTCTTAATATATTCAGTGGTAACAACCACTAGCCTCTTGGAGCCTTCACCAGTAGTCTTATTCTTATCAACAAGTGGGGGAGACATAGCTCTTCAAATTTTGGATTTTTCTCCGCACCATCTTGCTGGGGGATGAAGAGGGTCAGGATTGCAGCTAAGTCAAAGGATTCAGAAAAAGAAGAAGTTACTCCCAAAATAATATCTACTTCAAAAGGAGACTCGGATGCAATAATGGATAAAGCATAGTGTTCTAAATCTATAGGGGTTTAGGGAATGTCCTCCATGGGCTAAGCTACAAAGGAGGTACTAGAGCTCTTTTACTCGAACAAAGTAGAGGCCAACTTGCGATCATATTCCCCAAATCTTTGTTGAATGGACCAAATAAACTTCATGTCTGTAAAGTTCACCTATGAGTCAGGGGGGCAATCTTTCTTCCTTTTTTCTACAAAACGGCACAATATATTAGTTGTCGTATAAAGAAACAACAAATAGGCATAAAGGAAACATAAGTAATTTGAGGCACCGACCTATTCCACGTCCATCCTGGGGGAATCTGGGACCTTTGTACCTTACCCAATCAAGAAGGGGGGCATGTTGCCATCTCTTTACCATGATTCCATAATACTAATAATCCTTATTGGAATTAGGGAGACTAACTACCAAAGAACTATTGGTTTAATGAGTCTTCAAGTAATATGTATCATCCCAAGTGGTTCCTATTTGTCAATTTATAAAATACTCCAAGTGCACGGGCTATTATAGAATAACGAGTGTAAGTACGGGTCAAACCCACAGAAATTTGTCGATTTTAATTATTAAAAGAATTGAACTGTCCAACTAGACAAAATGGGATAGAGAATAATTACGAACTATAATAAATAAAAGCAACTACAATAAATGAGAGTAACACAAAATATTTGTAAATAATGTCATGTATCACGTAACTAATATTACACGCTAATTTAACATAGTCATTCCCTTTTTATAACTCAAATTAAACCAACTCTCATCGCGTTTACTTCGAAAAATATGACGGTTATGTTCGAAATAATTTTATCGTCTCTAATAGACGGCTAAAATCCCTATTCCCTTAGAAAATACAAGCTTCAAAGTTTGCAAATATATTTAGGCATGGACTATCAAAACAATCAAAGTGCAAGCATAATCCATAAAAAATTACAATTTTTAAATCTCAAAACTTGATTGATAAAACAATTTTGAAGGTTTTGAAACACAATCTCGTGTCGTTTTAAAATGAATACCGAATCTTTGATAACAGTTAAAATGAGTAGGGAATAAACATCAATCAAATTAATGTGACAATATTAGCTAATTATGATAAACTTCACCCTACTTCTAATATAAGAATCAAGCTACCATAATGAAAGAGAAATTGCAAGAATAAGTGGATATTTTCATTAATAAATCAAACTTACAAATAGTTCTCTCACAATAACCTTAAACCCTCATTGATTACAATCACTCAAAGTTGCTCCCCAAAATCTCCCTAAAACTGCGAGCCCGTGGGTCCTTTTTGTAGGACAAGTGGTGAGGTATTTTATTTGTGGTGAGACTCTCCCTGATTGGTCGAACAGTGTTGGAAGCTATCTCTCCAACTCTTTAATATTTGGATCAGGATAAGTGACCGAATTTCGTCCCACTCAAAAAGTCTTATCTTTTCTTGCTGAACACACACGCTCAATTTTAAAAATAACCTTTTCGAACGACCGTAAAAATCATCTTTTCGCGCCTTTTTCGAGTTAATCATCAATTTGCACCAAATTCTATCATTCCTTGAAAAAATTTCACTAGGTAAATTTTTCCACAAATTAGCACAAGAATATTATTAAATTAGCTAAGTTCCCATTTTTGACTTAGAATTTTAGTTTTTAATTCAAATTCAATCATTCTCATATTTTTTTTCATCTTTTTAATCCAGTAGTCCGAAGAACTTATTAAATAAACTAAAATGGGACTAACAAAGTATAAATTCGGGTATAAAATATACAAAATAATGCCCTCATTAGCTCCCCACTTATAGTATTACATTAATTCCTTTATTCCTATATGGGTGTCGTACAGTTCGTTAAGACGATTGAACACATTTACTACCCTCCAACTATAAGGGGCCACCATAGCAGGGACCACATTAAAATATTTAAAAAAATTCCAAAAATATGTTATTAGGGGGGGAAAGGTGATTCCACACTAAGCTATAAAAATTATGGGCAACCAATGACCCTCATCTAAGGCACACACATCTTTTGGACATGATACCATTTCAAATATTAACTAATCAAGAATATTTTTTCTCTCCCTAAATTCCTCCAAAAAGGCGAAGAGAGAAAAGCCTTACAATTGCAACTACCTGGACGAAAAGATCTTTAGCGATAAGGATAATGTACTGCAGCAGAAAAGAAAGAGCTTGAGAGTGCTGAGGTAGAGAAAGTGGCGGGAAAATCCACATTTTATAGTGTAACAATGCATATTTTCCACGTAAAGGTTGGTCGGGCTCAGTACACCAAAGACAGGGCTTATTAACAATCTATTCTATTCTCAGCACTGAGAAATAGAAATAGAGTTTATTCTTTTCCAGAATTCACAATTAATAAAAAAAAACATCCGAACAAAAACAGATTTAATACATGGATACAAAACAGAATCATCATACAATGCCAATAATGTAAAAATAAGTACAAACTGATATAAATATACTCTTGGGCTTTTGTCCATATAAATCTTGATATGAAATAAAATGACCAATTGAATAAGTAAAACCTATACTAGAATTAATGGATCGGAATTCACTATGTCCAACGCAACAATAAGTCTGATCCATCGACATTCCTGATGTCCCTGTTTATAAAACAACCTGGGGGGGGGGGGGGGGGGGAACATTTATAATCTTGGGTTAAAGACCTAAAGTTTGTAAGGATTCCTACCCAATAAATATGCAAAATATAACTAACTCATACTTCACGTCTCTCCATTGATGCTCACACGTATCGAGTATCTCACCTCTCATATGAAAGTAATCATCCTCATATCTTGAAAAAATATCAATTATGAACTCCATTCTCTAATATGACAGGTAACAACAAAGCTATCTAGATATGCATCAACTAAAAATGAGTTTTTACACCTAACATCTTGGCCCCCAGATTGACCTCATAATGCTTCTCACTAAGTTCCATATAAATTCAATATATATTTTTATGTCATATAATGTTCCTTAACCTTAGTCTACCTCGTTAGATTATTTGATTTTAATTCACACAAATTATCGTTTACGCCATCTAACTATAAGTTTCATTCTATTTCATTATCGTCTACAATCTTAGACTACCCAATTATTATTCTCATTAATAATTATGTATCGTGTTCGACCATTAGGGCTTATTTTTGTTACTAGTTATCCACATCAGTATGTTAATCCTAATTTGTTACCATTGAGTAGTGTCTACATATATAGACTCTGAGAACACATTCTCATACATGGCATATCCCAATGTGTGTACAGGTAAATACATATAGCCGTACATATATGTATGACACATGAAGAAATCTATCTTCGGCGTCCATTTCGTGCTCTATCGGTAATACCCGGAGGAGTCATTCATCCCAAAATAGGTAACAACAAGACATAAGTAACTGGGGTGGTACCTACACAGTTTCTCCACTGCACGACCCATACTAAGTGGCGTCACATGGATCCAACATCAACACTTAACTCCTATAACTGATGCTACCACGTAGTACCTAAAATATGACATAACACTGCGCCTAGCCCACCTGTGCCGACATGTGCTCCAGTCCCGAATGTGCGCTCCCCAACTGATAGGACGGTCCATGAAACCATGCATGTCCACATAAAATAATATAAAATACATACTATAATCCAATTTTCATAAGCCGTTATTCCATACATACTTCTACTCAAGGAATGTTCATCCTTACAAATATAACCCACTCGGCTTAACCATAACATTCTAGTCATTTATTACATAACACATATTAAGTCGGTATCCTACGACTTCTCCCCAATTAAATATTAAGTCCCATATATGTAATACCCCGTATTTTTACTGATTTTAATTATGGTATTAATTGAATTAAAATGGAAAATTAATTGGTAATTAATCTGGATTTAAATACTAGCGAGACGAGAGTTAGTATTTGATTCTGATCATTTGGTTCAATATTACTGAGCGAGTATAGTTATATATGATTATGGAAGTATTAAAATTATCACAAGTAGAAAATATGGTAATTTTAAAAATTAAGTTGGGACGCATGTGTCAGTCGTGTCGGGACTAATTTAATGGATTATAAAGTAAATTGTCGTTATATCATCCTTATGGTCATTTTTAGTGTGACGATGTGGCCAGAAGTGTCGAGATAGCCAAAAAAATCTACCCGGGGGTTTAGTTTGGGTCCAGGAATAGTTTTAGGTCAAAACGGCTACCCGAGAGGGTATTTTAGTCATTTTATTAATTGATAAATAGTGACCTACGAATTTAGAACTATTATATCAGCCAACTCTTAGGGTAATTATGTTCATTGGCTGCTAAAAACTTGATAGATAGAAGTAGAGAGAAAGGAAGGATTTTCCAAGGGTTGTTAGGGCCAAACAACCACCTTGCACCACCATCATCGTCGGAGTTGTGACTGTAGAAAGAACACCACCACCCTACCATCTTCTCCAAAGGATCAAAACCTCTATTTATAGTCAAGTGATTTAACTTGTTAAGATTCAGTAAATATAATATCCATGGTAGTTTAGAATTGGCGACTATACTTGATATATTCATAATTTCATGAATTGGGAGAATTAAATCTTGAATATGGGTAGGCTTTGCATGTAGAGAAATTCTGGAAATATTAGATATTTGAATCAGAACCTTAATGATATAAATCACGAATTAAATCTGCGTATTTGGTTGCCTTAAATTGAGAGAAGTTATCCTAGTGTTTACACATGAGAACTTGATGAACATATAGATTCGTATGCATTTTCGTATTGATTTGATGATTATGGAACGTTAGATATCATGAGTTTAGGTTGGTATAACATCATATATATTTACTTTGGATATTGGGATCATGTAATGGATTTGGAGATAAAGCGATTGCCAAAAATGAAAGAAATTATGGGTTATAACTGGTCGATCGATCAATCGACATTCTTGAGTCCATCGATCGAATCCCCTGCATTTGTGACAAAATTTCCTTTGAAGGTTTAATCAAATTACGACTTTTAAAAACTATTGGGATGGACTATTTGAACATATTGGGACTTAGGGAAGGTAGTGAGGGTGTATTTGAGGCCGGAAAAATATTAGTTTGGTTTGGGATTTAATGATAAACTTACAAGTGTCCAACGAGTGAGTACGATTGGAATTGTTAGAGCTTGAATTTAATTTTCATAAACCCTAACTTAAGGTTAGAGACAGTAGTATGGGGACCTTAGATTACTGAAATAACCTTAGAGTCAAGTGGGAGACTTAGTAACCTTTTGGGTTAGGTTTAAGTACTCAGAAATATATGACGAGAGTTATCGCGCTAAACATGTTACATAGAATAATCAGGATAATACTATTATACATATGAGACTAATGATATAGGAAAGTATTATACCTATATTGCTATTATGATTACTCATGTTGTGTGATTACCTAGTATATATATTCTTATGTGTATGATATACATACCATACTTGCTATCACGGGAGGTTGTAGGAAGAGGATAATCTTATCTTGTGTGCCTTTGGGGGGATTTAGATTTGGTATCTCAAGAACATAGGACTGTGAAGGCTTATTTGTGAGTTGATAAGTCAATTGACCATGGGAGCATAGGTATGTGCGTGACCCATGGGTATGTGAACTATGTTCGCCTCCAATATGTGTGATTTATACTGATGCGGTTCCTGAGTGATTCGAAACTCGTGATCCTTATGTTCATGATGTACAGGGATTCGATAGCAGAGTTTGAGAGCACCGTATCATAGCCTAGGGGTGCCATATATATATATATATATATATATATATATATATATATATATATGTACAGAGAGTGATTTATATATATATGCTTGTGATTGTTCATTGTTACTTAGTAGATGAGAATGTCTAAGATGTTTAATGACTTAAACACGTGAGAACTTAAATAATTTATGAGATAATTGATCTAAATGATTAGTATTTGAAATATAATTATGTATTAATTGGGTTATACGAGTAGTCATCATAAATAAGTCCGTATAGACAGATTTGGTACAGACTAGTTAGGTGATCGCATAACTAGAATGGTTTAAAAGAATGCGTTAGGCGTGCACAATAGTTGAGGGGAGAGAATGTCAAGTGAGAGCACGTGACTAACATGTATATAATATTTAATATTTTATGCAATTAAACACGTGTTGTTATAAAATATTTTCACCTCGGGCTCTGACCCGTTTGCTTCCAAATCTATTTTGTTATTGCAAAAAAAAAATTAGGTGCCCAACCACAGGGACGACAGGCATAGGAGTTCCATTCTGTTGACATGTTGTAGCTGTTGTGGATGTTACAGGACCTCAGTATTAGATGCCTCCACATCTATATTTGCTTCCTTCAGAGTCATTCATATCAGTTAGGGCATGTTGCCCACTCTTATTCAGAGACAACAGTTTTTAGACTTTCATTTTATTTCAATTGTTGAATTATTTATTCAGACTCGTGTTTTGGGATGATTTTGCCATTTAGACTATTATTGGAGTGCTTACTCCAGACTCGATTTATTTAATTACATTAGTTGTTCATATGAGATTGTTTAGGTGAATGTTGAATGCTTGGATAATCATTACTTAGTTGTAAGTTAATTTAATTAATAAAATTTGGCATCTCGCTTTTTAAATATTAGGTGGCTAGTAACTAATGAAATGTTTTCGACAGTGATGCTAAGAATGAACCAACTTGATATTCCATTTTATTTTAATAAAGGAGTAGCTACCAAGTATTTAATTAAACAGGGTGTAACAGATGGTATCATAGCATCAGGTTCTAGAGTCTTTAGGATCTATACGGCTTGTTATGCTTTTCGCGTAGCGTTCTTTGATATATAACCCAGTGATTTAGGACTGTTGTATTCTTTTATTGCAAATTTTACGTCTTCAGCCATATTGTGATATTAACCATTGACTTATAAAGCTTATCTCTCATTTCAGATGCCTCTTCGACGTGCACAGCGAGTTCCCAGGGGTGCCCAACCCGAGCCTCAACCAGCACCGGTTCAGGACACTATGAACGCCACTGAAGTTGCTGCTATTGTAGCACAGATAGTAAATGCATCTTTGGCAGTAGTGCAACAGGTGCCACCTCTGGCATCGCTGGTGGCCCAGTTCAGGCTCTTGAAATCCCATCTACTTGGGAATGTGTCAAATATGACTTTCAGAAGGCACATCCTCTAGAGTTTGCAGGGAGATCTGATGTTGTAGTGGCGAGCCAATGGAACAAGGACATCCAAAGTCACTTGAGGATGTACGAGTACACAGATGTACATAGGAATATATTAGCTACGTTTAAGATAGTTGGAGCAGCGCTGCAGTGGTGGGAGTTAATTACCACTACTGAGGAGATAGATGTCTTTACAATTCAGGACTTCTGGGTGCGGTTCGACCAAAAATACTTCCCTTCCGTAGTTTAGACTGAGAAAAGGCATAAAGTACTAAACCACACCTAGGAGGGGAAGACCTTATCTGAGTATGAGGAATAGTTCACTAGGGTAGTTAATTTGGTACCATCAGAGGTGCCTACCGAGGAGAAGAAGATACATATGTTCATGGATGGATTTACCTGGAGGATTCGGCATCATCTTCTGGGTAACCTCTCATTGCTTACCTATACCTATGTGCTTAATGCATCACTGCTTCACTTCCAGAACCATCGCTTCCATCTGTCAGGGAGAAAGCGAGTAGGGGAGTCCAACCAGTAGGGCAGGACATGAGGTAGTGGTGCCAGAGGAGGACAATCAGCAAAGGGCCAGCAGAGGCAGGGTGATCAGAACTCCCAATAAGGTATTCTAAGAGCTTTAGATCAGGAGGTTTCCGACACGGTCAGGGAGGTTATAAGCATGGCCAGTAGGGTCCGCAGGGCCAACCGGGATAGCAGGGCCATCAGGGCCAGCAACAGTAGCAGCAGGGCTAGTAAGGCCACGGGAGAGGTGGTAAGGATAAACAGGGCCGAGGGAAACAGGGACAGAGAGGGGGAAATTTTGGTGGGAAGTGGTACATATGTGTAAAGTTTGGCCACAAACGTCATGATTGTCCGTAGAAGGGCAAGGCCCCATAGCCGCAGTGTTAGGGTGCTCGACAGGAGCCTCAGAGATCGATATTTCTCGCCGCCCTCCCAGCACCACCACAGATGCCAACTTTACTATCCATACCAGCAGTCCCAGCTCAGCAGGGAAAGTTTCAGTATGGGCGTGTTTACAACGTCCATTAGGCCGCAGTACCACAGGCTCCACCCGCGATTGAGGGTATATTTTCTATCCATGGGACTTTAGCGCATATTTTGTTTGACACGGGGGCATCACATAGTTTCATTGCCACTAGCTTTTCACGCACCACCAGGTTATTAGACACGGTAAAGAGCACAATTACTAATATATATTCTCCATTGGGCTATGGGTCACTGATTTTCTTTATAAGTCGAGGAGTAGGCATAGAGATTAGGAGATTGTTATTACTGGAAGATATGCTTGTTTTAGATATGCATGAGTATGATGCGATTATCGGTATGGATTTGCTCGTTGTGTATAGGTCCATGCTTGATTGCTTTATTAGGAGTATTATATTTACTATACCGGGGTAGGAGATGTTCCTAATGGCAATGCCTCGTCCTAAGGGAGGATCGCCCACTCACTTGTATTATATAAAGGAAGAGACTTTTAAGGAGGTAGTAATCCCACTTGATTTGAATCCTTGTTGTACGTGAGTTCGTGGACGTATTTCAGGAGATACCAGGATTATCACCTAGTTGAGAGATAGAATTTGTTATAGATTTGATGTCGGGAACTCAATCGATAGACCGCACCCTTACCGTATGTATCCGATAGAGATGAGGGAGTTATGGGATCAGATTGAGTAGCTGTTGAGATAGGGGTTCATCCGGAGGAGTACCTCGCCTTGGGATGCTCCTGTGCTATTTGTGAAGAAAAGGGATGTATCCTTACGATTATATGTTGATTATCGAGGGCTGAATAAGTTCACGATACAGAATAAGTATTCGTTGCCCCGAATCGATGACTTAATCGATTAGTTGCGAGGAGCTGCCTTATTCTCAAAGATAAACTTGCGATCCAGATACCATCAGTTACGTATCAGGAAGTAGGACTTGTCTAAGACTTCATTCTTGATGAGATATGGATCATATGAGATCAGGGTTATTCCATTCGGGCTAACCAATGCTCCAGCCATATTTATCGACTTAATGAACAGGGTGTTCAGAGAGTTCCTTGATAAGTTTGTTATTGTCTTTATAGATGACATTACGATATATTCTTAAATAGAGGAGGAACATGTCGAGCATCTACTTCATGTGTTGCAAATAGTGCACCAGCATGATTTGTATGCCAAATATGAGAAGTGTGGGTTTTGGCTGAAGTAGGTCAAGTTCTTGGGGCACATAGTACCGGACAAGGGTATATCCGTACATCCGAGGAAGTATCAGGGGTGACGGAGTGGGGGTATCCCACAACACCGACAGAGATACATAGTTTCTTGGGCCTAGTAGGATAAACTATGAGATTTATTCGAGGATTCTTGAAGATAACAAGCCCATTAATACACCTGACTCGCAGAGGAGTACCATTCATCTAGGATGACGCCTGTCAGTTAGCCTTTGATGAGATGAAGGACAAGTTGACTTCGGCACCCGTCTTAGCATTGCCCCGGTCGGGAGTAGAATATTTAGTCTACACTGATGCATCTTTACAGGAATTCGGGGGTGTGCTTCAGCATGAGGAATAGGCTATACCTTATTCTTCTCGAAATCTTAAACCTCATGAGAGGAATTACCCCACCTACGACTTGGAGTTAGCTGCAATCGTATTTGCACTTCGGATTTGGAGACATTATCTCTTATGGGAGAAATTTCATTTATTCACAAATCACAAGTCACTTCAGTACCTATTCACTCAAAAGGAGTTGAATATGCGTCAGCACAGGTGGCTTGAATTTATGAAGGATTATCAATTCGATATCCAATACCACCTGGGGAAGGCTAACGTGGTAGCAAACACGTTGAATCGTAGGCTAGTAGATGAGGTGGTCGAGGTATGGAAAGAAAAATGGAAGGAGTTAGGGAACCAGGGTGCAGGGGCCCGATCATTTATGCCTGTTATGACAGTTACACCTTAGATTATTACGAGGGTGGTACAAGCTCAGGGAACGGATCTGTTCTGCCAGGATCGGACAGTACACTTCTGGTACAGGGGGCAGAGTCTTACCCTGTTAGTTCGGATGGAGGTTTACGCTTCAATGGGAGATTGGTTGTTCCTGAGGGGGAGGACTTGAGAGACGAGGTGATCACAGAGTCGCATGGTTAAAACTTTACGGTACATCCTGATGGGGATAAGATATACCAGGATATGAGACGACAGTACTGGTGGAGTGGAATAAAGAAAGATGTTGCCCAGTTTTGTGAAGCGTGTCGTGTGATAATCGAATAAATAGATTCGCAAGTTTACAATTAAACCTTATTTAATTCATCCCCTAAACAAGCATCTAAAGTGCGTGTGTCAACCGATAAATAAATATAAAGCATGCGACACAATAAATATATTGAGACACAGATTTCAGGAAAAATCCTCGCAGGGAAAAACCTTTTATTTCATTCTAATAAGTAAATCGCAACTTACACGGATTACAATGAAATACAGTGACACACGAATACCCGCAGGCGTCGATCGGTGTCGTCATAAATGAATCCACACACAACGAACCCACATGGACCGCATCCAATCAACAAAGGAAGAACCGCAGTACTCCTCAATGTCACACAGCCATAAAATTTCATAGAGACTACCTCAGCAATAACACGCAGTCCTCGATTGCAGAGATCTCCCGACAAAGATTAAACCAAAGCAAAATATGTTCTTGGGTTCCACAAAATAATTCTCATAAAAGTAATTGGGATTTTGTGAATTAAAACAAAAATATTTGAACCCTTAAAATTGTTGGAGAAAAACATTCGGCCAAAAGGTATTGAATTAATTATGGGCAGATACAAAAGTTTCAAAAGAATAAGACTCTTAAAAGTTGAAATTGTTCTCCACTTTTTAAAAGTAAAGGCTGACATTCCTTTATATAGGAAATTGAGTCGGTCAAAGAATCAGGATGAAGTCATACGTGTCAGCCAAAAGCAGGGTCGTTCAAACGAGAACCTCATCTCGCTCGAACGAGATCACGTGTCGTTTGAACGACTACGCGCGACATCCCAATGTTGTTCGAACGATATGGTGATCTCGATTGAACGAGATTGGCGTCAAAAATGAGAAACGCATATTGCCTGCCTTAGAAGATTTTTCAAGCCTTTTATTTTAAAAACTCATTTTTTTTCTAAAACAGTTAACAATTTTTTAAAATCATTTTATAAAAACATATTTATATAAAAAAAATTTAAAACTCCTTTTAAAAAATATCACAACACTCTTAATATGAAATGTAAATGAAACTTTAAACAATATCTTACCAAAGTTCATATTGTTCGGCTTGAATGTTGAAGACAACTTGTAATTCTTGTAGATGCAATCTTCTCAATTCTTTGACGACTTGTAGCAGTATACGACATAATAAATTGTGACCCCATATGTGTATGCCGGTACATACATAAAAACATTTGAATTATCAAATACCAAAATGCCTATACAAATCTTCCCTCCCATGAATCCCAAAACTGAAAAGGTAAAATTTGCAAGTTCTCAAATTTGTCTTCCACATCAAAACTCTCAAATCTTTTCTCATCAGGGTGTGCAACATCGTTGTTAATACCAAATTTAGTTTGCTGACATGGCTCAATTGAGTGAAGACACATGGCAATCTACATGGCAACAACAAACATTTTCGAGGAGCTCACACGCTCCGAGGAACCATACTACAACGAGGAACACTGCTTCTCCGAGGAACTCACACGCTCCGAGGAACTCATACGCTCCGAGGAACTAGAACTCTCCGAGGAACTCTTAAGTACTGAGAAGCTTAGGCGATCCGAGCAACTCAGACGGTCCGAGCTGCACCTCGAACAAAGCATTAATAGATGGATAACCAATAGTTTGACTGTTCATTAAATGCTTTTCATTCAGACGCATACGCTTAAGGGGCATTGAATGTATTACCCTTTCATATGTACATCATTTAATGTATTACCCTTTCACATTACAGCCTCAGGGCTATAAATACATTGTACAATCCTCATTGAAGGGGGTCGGAATTTCTTGATAGAACTTGTAATCGAGAATTCCCAAACACTCAGCAATAACATAACAGTGGACGTAGGCCATTCTTATAAGGCTGAACCACTTTAAAAATTCTTTGTCTCATTTATTTATCTGTGATTGAATAATTAGATATGATCTAATTTTTTACATCAACAGATTGGCGTCGTCTGTGGGAAACGACTGGTAATATCATTTTTCATAAAAAATAATTCATCACAAATGGCTGATATTCCGAAATCCAGCAATCGAAACACTGGAACCCCTCCAAATCCATCTGCTCCGCCAAATATTCCAGATCTGGATGGAATAATGACAAATCTGGCTCAGGGCCAGACCGTCATGCAAGAAACAATGCGACAACTCATCCAAGCCCTCCATGGAGGTGCACCAACCCATTCAGGACTGCGGAGTATTCAAAGAAACACCCGTGCACCATCCTCGCGTACTAGGCGTACCAATTCATATCGCAATGAAGAATCTGAAGATTTTTCTTATCAACCTGGATGAACTTCGTCAGTGCGAGCCACAGATACTGAACAATGTATCACTCTCTCTCCAGAAAGGACTAGTGCGCTAGAGAGGTTAAGCAGGGTATCACCTTTTGATCGATTAGGACTTAGAAGGAGTAGAAGTCCTCCTAAGGTCGTATCGAGGAGTTTTCGACGACCAACAGATTTAAGGGAAGGATCTGCCCAGTCGCGACCAGCTGCTCGTCAAGATAGATCCCATGAGCGACTAGCTGCTCATCAAGATAGATCCCAGGAAGCCACTTCAACGCGATCAGTTGCTCAAACCAACAGGCCCGAGGAAGGGAATGATGCATGGAAAGGCTCTATTCAGAGGCTGGAGGATAGATTAGGGGAAATGGCTAAGGCCAAGAACCCTCTACAACGAACCTTTGATTGAGTAACACCTTTTGTCCAGGCTATTGTAGATTTTCCAACACCATCAAAGTTCAAAGCACCTGTTGTGACTCCCAAGTATGATGGAAAGACTGACCCTGTCCTTCATATCGAACAATACCAAGCTACATCCGACATCTATGCTGTTCCAGATGAGATGAGATGCAGAGCATTCTCGGGAAATCTTACCGGATCTGCTCAAATATGGTATAATAATCTTCCTCGGGGTAAGATCTCAATTTTTCTTCAACTGGCCGAGTTATTCATTGGGAATTTCTATTTTGGGGCAAAGCCAGTTAAACGAGTAGCACATTTGTTAAGTGTTAGATAAAAATCTGGTGAGAGTACTAGAGATTATATGACTCATTTTAATAACGAGAAACTGGAAGTCATTTATTATGAGGAGAAGACAGCTATTACTGCCTTGATGAGTGGATTACTGCCGAACAAGTTGTACTACACTTTGGCCAAAGATTCGCCTAGAACCATGCCAGACCTGATGGGAAAAGCGTCCAAGATTATGAATGTCGAGGAGGCTAGGGCTGCGAAGAAGAATATGGATGCTAAAGAAACCAAGGTGGAAGGTGATAAAGCTAAGAAGAAATAGCATAAGAATAATGGTAATGACAAACATTCAAAAACTAGGTCGGTATTGGACGTAATGAAGAAATATGATAATTATACTCCTTTGAAGAAGGATATCAACCATGTTCTAGAAGAAATCAAGAACAACGAGGAACTAAACTGGACAGAGAAAATGAAGGCAGACCCTGACAAGAGGAATAAGGCGAAGTATTGCGACTTTCATAAAGATAATGGCCATATGACCAAGAACTGCATAGCTCTTCAAAATGAGATTGAAACACTCATCTGACGAGGAAAGCTGTCAAAGTATGTTGATCGTGGAAACGAAAGAAGAAACAATGACCGAGCAAGAGAGAGGTCTAGATCTCCTCGTCGAGCAGAGGAGAACAAGAAAAAAACCATGAAGTTGATCCAGAAGACGACCCCGATCTTCCCAAGAGATCAAGGCAGCCAGAACGAGAGGTATTTTCAATACACTTTGGGTCATTTGACTGTAATGTTATTACAAGTGGAGATGCAGGAGGAGGAAACCTTACTGCAGAAAGAAAAGCTTACCTCTGTGAGGCTCAAGCTTGCTCGTACATTCAACGAATAAATCTAGCTGAGGAGGATCGCCCGAGAAAGGTGAACAAAGAGAAATTGGTCATTGGTTTCTCAAAGAATGACCTCGCAGGTATTCTATATCCTCATGATGACCCATTGGTGATCAAAATGAGGATGAAGGAGGTTATGATTTCAAGAGTACTGATCGACAATGGTAGCTCGGCAGACATTATGTTCTACTCGTGCTTCGATAGTTAAAACCTAAAGTTATCTCAACTGGAGCCGTATCATAGACCCCTCCTTGGTTTTGCTGGAGAGAAAGTATTTCCACTTGGGATGATCAAGTTGGATATATTCATCGGTACGTGGCTTGCTTGTCGGACAGAAAGAATATGCTTTTTCATGATGGATAAGAATGTTCAATCATCATACAATATCATCATGGGAAGAGTAGGATTGAAGAAGTTCGAGGCTGTACCATCTACAGTGCATCAGTGCCTAAAATTTCCAATAAATTTTGGAGTAGGAGTTGTGAAAGGTGATCAGAAAGTAGCTCGGGAATGCTATTATTCATCTGCCGAGCAAGAAGAACTGGAGGAATCAAGGAAAAATACTACTACCTATCAAGTGGATGAAGGTGCCAAAATTGAAACATTGGATCCTAGAGATGAGTCGCAACTCGTGAAGGGTCAAGTGGTGGAAGCTACTGAAAACATCATTCTGGACGACGAGCACCCTGAGCGAACTACTCAAGTAGGTTCATCGTTGGAAGCCTCATTAAAATAAGAATTGATAACTTTCCTAAGAAGCACAAAGCAAACTTTTGCGTGGAGTCATGAAGATATGCCTGGGATAAACCCAAATTTCTTATGTCACGAGCTCAATGTGAATAAGGAGATCAAGTCTGTGAAGTAGAGAAGAAGAGTATTCAGTCCCGAGAAGAATCAAGCTATATAGGAGGAAGTCGAGAAGCTCCAGAAAGCTTGCATCATTGAAGATGTTAAATATCCAGACTGGTTGGACAATGTGGTGATGGTAAAGAAGAAAAACAACAAGTGGAGGATGTGTGTAGACTTCACCGACCTCAACAAAGCATACCCAAAGGATCATTTTCCACTGCCCCGAATTGATCAACTAGTGGATGCTACCTCGGGACACGAGTTTGCTGAGCTTCATGGATACTTATTCTGGTTACAATCAGATCAAAATGAAACATGAAGACAGGGAAAGTACTTCTTTCATTACCCCTAGGGGAACTTATTGTTATAATGTTATGCCTTTTGGTTTGAAAAATGCAGGTGCGACATATCAACGGCTGATGAACAAGGTCTTTGCTGAACAAATCAGTGACAATATGGAAGTCTATGTTGACGATATGCTGACAAAGAGCAAGAAAGCTATCGATCATCTAGTTGACTTAAGTCACTCTTTTGATCAACTGGATAAATATCAAATGAAGCTGAACCCAACGAAGTGCATATTGGAGTACGAGAAGGCATGTTTCTCGGGTACATTGTCAATCAACGAGGCATTGAAGCAAATCCTGAAAAGATCAAAGCTCTATTAGGGCTGCGATCTCCAACGACGAAGAAGGAAGTACAGAGTCTCACAGGACGAGTAGCAGCACTCAACATATTTGTGTCACGAGCAACTGATAGATGTCTCCCATTCTTCAAGACACTCAAAAAGACTTTCGAGTGGAATGATGAATGCGAGAAGGCTTTTCAAGACTTGAAGAAATACTTGGGAGCACCTCCACTGTTGTCCAGGCCGGTGATGGGAGAAAAATTGTACTTGTATCTAGCAGTATCAAAGAATGCAGTTAGCTCGACGTTGATAAGAGTGGAGAATGGAGTGCAAAAACCAATTTATTATACGAGTAAGGCCTTCCGAGGAGTAGTGATCAGATATCCAAGGCTGGAAAAGTTAGCACTGGCGCTGATTGAGGCGAGTAGAAGAATGAGGCCATACTTCCAGGCTCATACCATAGTAGTATATACTGATATGCCATTGAGGCAAGCCCTTCATAAACCAGAAAAATCAGGGAGATTGATGTACTGGGCAATAGAGCTCGGTGAATATGATATAGTCTATGAACCCAGATCATCACTAAAAGGGCAGGCTGTAGCAGATTTTATAGCAGAGTTCACCTATCTTGATACCCCCGAGGAGCAAAAGTTGCTCGCTGATCAACCTGTGGATGTTACAGGATCATCAAACACTAGCTCAGACCTACTCCAGTTGGTAAAAGGGCAAGTGGATGTTACAGGATCATCAAATTCGAGCTCAGACCAACTCTGGTTGGTAAAAGGGCAAGAAAATATGATCGACGAAGAGCAAGAAATATCAGGGGAGGATGAAAGGAAGCAATAAATATTTCACCGAGGAACTCTGTCAGATCAGAAGTTTGAAGATGAGTTACCTATATGGAGGCTATATGTAGATGGTTCATCCTGCACTACAGGATGTGGCGCGGGGATAGTTTTGAGCACTTCGAACGAGGTCGACATGGAATACGCCCTACGATTCCAATTTAAAGCTTCCAATAATGAGGCTGAGTATGAGGCCATGATTGCAGGTCTTAATTTGGCAAAAATTATGGAGGCACAACAAGTTATTGTCTTCAGTGATTCTCAGTTGATTGTAAATCAAATGTTGGGAGTATATGCAGTTAGAGGAGAATTAATGATCAGATATCATGCAAAGGCAAAGGAGCTGGTGTCAGAATTTGCCGCTATTCAACTGGTCAGAATACCAAGAATGGAGAATGCGAGAGCAGATGCCCTACCTCGACTAGCACCAGCTACTCGCACCGAGCTACGACGAACAATCCCAATCGAAGTTTTAGCTGATCGGAGTATAGATGAAGATCTGACGATGAACTTTATTACCCTTGATTTAGGACCATCTTGGATGGATCCCATCAGGGCATATATTGAGGAGGGAGAATTACCAATTGACAAGCTCGCATCCAAGAAATTGAAGTTTAAAGCTGCTCGGTATGTATTAACTAATGGTATTCTATATAAACGAGGAATTATCGCAAGTTTGCAGAGATGTGTGCATCCCACCGAGGTGAAAGATTTAATGGAAGAGGTCCATGAAGGGTCCTGTGGAGCCCATGTAGCAGGTCGGACACTTTTGCAAAGGGTGATGATGTAGGGATACTACTGGCCGACGATGAGGGATGATTGTATAGCCTATGCCAAGAAATGTGACAAGTGCCAACGCTTTTCCTCCATACGAAGAACTCCGCAAGCATTGTTGACACCCATCACTTCCCCTTGGCCATTTGCCATGTGGGGGATAGATTTGGTGGGGCCACTGCCAACGACCAGAGGAAGGTTCAAATACCTCATCGTCGTAGTGGATTATTTTACTAAGTGGGTAGAAGCCGAGCCTCTCATTGATATGACGTACAAGAAGGTGTACCAATTTGTTTGGAAGAACGTCATTTGTCGATATGGTCTTCCTCATGCTTTCATCACAGACCATGGAACATAATTTGATAACGAGGAGTTCGCTGCCTATTGTCATCAGTCAAAAATTTTGAAGGTCCACTCAGCACCAGGCCATCCTCAAAGCAATGGACAAACTGAAGTGACATTGGATGATGCAAAAGCAAACTGGATCAACGAGTTACAGTCAGTAATGTTGGCTTACCGAACTACTCCCCGAGTAGCAACTGGAGAATCACCATATATGCTGGTGTTTGGAAGTGAAGCTGTTATACCTGCCGAGTTGGGCCTCCCAACACACAGGGTACTAAATTTCAATTCCCCCGTTAGCGACTTAATGAGAAGATTGGATTTAGACATTCTCGAGGAAGTTAGAGAAGAAGCAGCCATTAGAAATGTTGCTTACCAACAGCGAACAACTTTGTTCTACAACAAAAGAGTGAAGAAGTGAGACCTGAAAGAAGGAGACTATGTACTGGAGAAAGTGATTCAAAAGCACAATAAACTGGAGGCAAACTGGCATGGACCATACCGAGTTACAGAAGTTGTTCGACCAGGAACTTACCGAATAGCAACTTTAGAAGGAGAGGAGTTTAAGAATGCATGGAACGCAGAGCACCTATGCAAGTATTATCAGTGATGAATAAAATGAATATTTTCTGCCGAATTGTTTCTTTTTATTGAAAGTTTTTCGGGGAATACTAGTGCTACACACTACTCGACAAGGCTCAGGCTACTCAAATTTTTTCTCGAAAACGCCAACTAAGGTTGGTCGAGAAACCAATATTCCTTCGGGAAGTAAAGCTACCAATATTCCTCCGGGAAGTAAAGCTACCAATATTCCTCCGGGAAGTAAAGCTACCAATATTCCTCCGAGAAGTAAAGCTACCAATATTCCTCCGATAAGTAAAGCTACCAATGTTCCTCCGGGAAGTAAAGCTACCTATATTCCTCCGGGAAGTAAAGCTACTTGTATTCCTCCAGGAAATAAAACTTGTATTCCTACGGGAAGTAAAACTATATGTTCCTCGGGAAATAAAAGTATTCCTAAAAATGCCCACTTATGTTGGTTAGGAAGTAAGTATATTCTCGAAAATACTAACTATGGCTGGTTGGGGATGAAAACCCACTAACTGTAGTTGGTCGACAAGGAAAATTTACCGACCTTGGTTGGTCGGAAACATTTTATGAAGATGAGAAAGTGATCGAGCAACATTTTTTATACTCGTAACTTTATTACTAAGTTGGTCGAGAAACAAAACTTTATTATTAAGTGATCGAGCAACATTTTTTATACTCGTAACTTTATTACTAAGTTGGTTGAGAAATAAAACTTTATTATTAAGTAATCGAGCAACATTTTTTATACTCGTAACTTTTTAATTATTAATAAATTGGTCGAGAAACAAAATATTATTTTTGCCAAAATGACTACCACAAATTCAAGCTATTCGACAGTAAGTTGGTCGACAAACTGCACAATATTATTATCTTTTAACAGATATGCATGCACAGATGTAAAGTGTTTGATAATTACAAGACAATAGCAATTAAGATTGCGAACAGAGATGAAAGTCTTTCATTAATTGCAAAAATAAATTACATTGATAATGAAATGTAAAATACATTGATAACGAAATGTAAACAAATTTATTACATTAACATTCCTATTCTACTGGTCTTTTCCCCTCTGCTTTTGACACAGGTTCCTCGCCAGCAGGCGGATCATTTAAAGCAAGAGGAGAATTTATGAAGTTGAGATCTTTTAACATCCTGACATTCATCACGGATGGTCGATCTAGGAGGTGATCGGGACGAGATATCTCGATATTTGAATGGAGATTGTAGTCGCCGAGATACTTGGAAATCAAGCATCGAGGAATGGCCCGAGCAGGGATCCAACTCATATCCAATTTGTATGGTGGCACGGGTAAGTCGAGCAGCCCAGGATCGTGGTAGTTCCACAGGTAATGACCCTATTCGAGTTGCAGCACACCTAAGGCATTCAACCAGCCTTGCTTGTAGCCCTCATTATTGGCATTATGGATACGTTCATCCAAGTGGTAGAGCGCCTCGTTGTATCCAGCCATCCAGAACTCCCTGGGCTATTTGTGGAACTGATATGTCAGTCTTTCCAGCTGCTCGTGGAGATTCTTGATGAAGAGTTCCTTATTCTCCAAGACTGACTTCTGCGTAGAAAGCTGCTCTTCCAGGTCCCTTATTTTCTTTGACATTTCAGCCAACGCCTGGTTCTTCGCCATCAGCTGGAAGGCCTGGTTTTCTAAGGCAGATTGAGTCTGCTGTTCCTCGACAGGAATTCGAGGAGCTCTTGCTCGTCCCCGAGGAGCTCTTGCTCGACCACGAGAAGATGTAGAGGGTCCAGACCTTTTCAAGGTTTCCAACTCATCCCTCAAGTTGGCATTCTTGACCTCCAAGAACGAGAATCCCTCATCAGTCACTGGGATTAAAGCTTTTGAAGTGGAAGATGCAGACTTCAACTGTGACAGCTCCCTTTGCAGGTTGTTATTCTCTTGCTCTAATAACTCGGCTATTTGTCTGCACTCCTCGACCTCACCCCTCAGAGTTCTTTCCCTCACATCGTAGCCAGCAAAAATTTTCTCGTAACCCTTGTCGGCAATGATCTGCTAGTATTTCTTCTCGTACCCCTCATGCAATAGGGCAGTGGATTCTTTGTATTGCTGCTGAAGGTCTTCGAGGGTGCCTTGGAGATCCTCGATCATATCATAATAAGCCACATTATTGGCCACTGCTTGATCAAGTAGACACTTTAGATATTGGTATGCTTCAACTGCCTGTTCAGAAGCATCTTGGCCGAGGATGTCGACGACTTGTGCTGCACTCAAATCTGTGTGACCAACTTTAAAATAATCATTGCATTGCCTCAGCAGCTTGGTATCGTGAGCAGATAGTAATTCCATCCTGGCCAGAAACTAGCAGAGGAAGAAAAAGCAGTAATCAATAAAAGTACCATCAAAGCATGAAGAAGAGACAACAGTATGAATAAACACAAGTTCAAGTTTTATTATATCATAAAAGTCAGAAGTACAAGGTTCAGAGTTACATATTCATGGTTACAATTGACAAAAGAAAAATATAAAGAGAAATCCGAACAACTCTACACCTTTTCCTTGTCTCCCAAAACCTTCTCGGGAGGCTGGGACGAGGAAGTAGGTTGCTCGGAGGGAGTATAAAGTTGATTGGGGAGCGCCAGCAGTTGCTCGAAAGAAGTAATGATTTGTTGAGGTTCCTCGGTAGCAGGCTGAATGGCTGGGGGATGATCTCCCATCGGCATAGAAGACTCTTCGGAGGCAGCTTCGTCCTCTTCTTCATCTTCAAGAGTTGGAGGGGGACCAGGGATGTGTCGCTGGAAGAGCTCAGAAGATTCATCAACCTTAATCTCCTGAAGAGCTGCGACCCACCCATCTCTAAAATATTTTAGGCTGCCATATTCGACTTGTGACATCATGGCAGCCAAGCCTTTGTTCCACCCCTTGTCCCAGCCAGCGCTGAAGGACTTCTTCACAACCATTTTCCTCTTTAACTTCTCCGAGGAAAGCTTCTCGGACAGAAGGTTTTCAGCAGTCTTCAGTTTACTCTCAACCTCCTCCTTCTACCGATTTACTTCCTGAAGCTGACCCAATTTCTCCTCAGCAACCTTGAGTTTATCTTCAAAATCCTCAGCATTCTTAAGCTTCCCTTCGAGCTCTTTATTTTCCCTTCCAAGTCCTTTATTCTCTTCTCCAGCTCCTTGGAGACTTCAACAACCTGAGCTTTTTCCCGCTCGGTGGAGGCAAGCTTGTTCTCCCAGATTGCCTTATCAGTAGCATATTTCTGGTGAGAATCCTCCAAAGACTTAATAGCTTCCTCCAGAGCTCCCTCCACACTAGAAGAGGAGCATGAAGCTTTAATCGCTTCATCTTTCTTCACAATTATATTAAAGCAGCTCACCAACTGTAAAAAGAAAATGAAAGCAAGTTAGAGACAGATACAACAAAGGAAAAATGAAAAGTTCAAAGTAATGAGACTTATAGAAGCAATATGGCGAGCAGCTAACGAAGTGACCATGTCCCGAGTAAGGTTTTCCTCAGTACCTTGGACCTCAAAAATGATCCAAGACTTTACCGAACTCATGGCAGAGCTCAGAGAAACAAAGGTAGGAACACCAGTTCCAGTAGTTGGGGGTTGAGCAATGGTTTCAGCCAAATTGACCGAGGAGCTCTTCTTCAGCCTCCTCGAGGGAACAGGAACAGTTTCGACCAAGGAAGAACTCTTGGTCGGTGATATTACAATCACTTCTCCTGGAGCAGCAGACCTGCTCGGATCCACTTAGGGCTTCTCGACAACCTTCACAACAGCAGCAGCCGAGGAAGGTGAATCAATCTTCTTTGTCCCCTCCCCTGGGACATCAACCTTACTTCTTTTTGCCTCTCCAGCACCAGAGGCAGGATTCTCAAAAAGGGTGGGAGGTCTTCTCTTCTTCATCCTTTCACTTAAAGGAACGTGTGACTCAGGCGAGGAACTGGTAGAAGCTGGTAATGGTTCTGCTTCACTTAACACTGGACGAGCAATGAAAGAAGTGGTGTAGCTCTTATATTGCAGCAAATATGAGGCTGGCCTAATGTGCTCGTCGGCAACACTCTGATGCAAACTCCAGATAAGTTTCAAGTGCCTTGTATTCACGTCTGCTTCTTTTGGACACTTTCTTTTGCTATCAACTGCAAATAAATAAACATTTCCATCAGTGGCACATTTTATCAAACATAGAGGCAGCATAATTTCAAAATAAATAAAATGAAATAAAAATAACCTATCCCATTGCCATAGGGAGGGCATCTAGGACCCTGATAAACTTCATCTTCAGATAAAGGAGCATTTTGCCAATTTTTTATGACAACCTCGTGCTCAAAATAATCCCTATTGGCATCCGGGAGATTGACTACTAAGGCCCTATTTAAAAATCTAGTTTTTAAATAAAAGGTGCTATCACCAACTGCCCATCTATAGCAATACATGATTTCTAGAATTCCTATGCGAGTTCCATGGATTTGATTTAATCTATGAACCCCATTAACTATTCTCTATGTATTGGGGGCTATTCTTGCAGGAACAACGTCAAAGTATTGACAGAAATCCAAGCATAAGGGTTTGGGTGGAAAAGAAAATCCACACTCAGCAATAAAGAGACTGGGGAACCAATGCCCCTCAGCCAAACAGAAATAGTCAGAAGTCTCAGAAAGCTCTTCCAAAACAACCCAGGAGGGAATGGAAAAATCAGAGCGAAATTTATCAAGAGATTCAACAGGGTAAACCATGATGAATAAAGGAAATGAAGAAGAAGGAAGAATATCTTACAGAAAAAGAGTGGATCTGTTGACAACGAACGATGGAAGAGATGAATACACAGGAGAAAAAGAGACGATGGAAAACTCGAAGATACAAACTTGAAAAAGTAGAAGACGATGGATTTGTCTGTGACGCTTAAATACCTTGCCTTGGGAAAAGGAAAAAGTAATGATTACAAAAAGAAACGATTACGCTACCGGCGGCTAGAAGTACAAAAAGTACGCGGAGATCGAGGCGGTTATAAAAAATTCAAAAAGCTTGATTCTACGAAGTTGGAGGGAGAAATAAATACAAAAGGCTCCTAAATTTCAGGATGACCATTTAAAACTGCCATATTCCGAGAAAGAATGTTCCACACTCCTCAAAGTTCGAACTATGAAACATTGGGAGATTCTGTTGATACCAAATTTAGTCTGCTGACATGGCTCAATTGAGTGAAGACACATGGCAATCTACATGGCAACAACAAACATTTTTGAGGAGCTCACACGCTCCGAGGAACCATACTACAACGAGGAACACTGCTTCTTCGAGGAACTCACACGCTCCGAGGAACTCATACGCTCCGAGGAACTAGAACTCTCCGAGGAACTCTTAAGTACCGAGAAGCTTAGGCGGTCCGAGCAACTCAGACGGTCTGAGCTGCACCTCGAACAAAGAATTAATAGATGGATAACCAACATTTTGATTGTTCATTAAATGCTTATCATTCAGACGCATACGCTTAAGGGGCATTGAATGTATTACCCTTTCATATGTACATCATTTAATGTATTACCCTTTCGCATTACAGCCTCAGGGCTATAAATACATTGTACAATCCTCATTGAAGGGGACCGGAATTTCTTGATAGAACTTGTAATCGAGAATTCCCAAACACTCAGCAATAACATAACAGTGGACGTAGGCCATTCTTATAAGGCTAAACCACTTTAAAAATTCTTTGTCTCATTTATTTATCTGTGATTGAATAATTAGATATGATCTAATTTTTTACATCAACAATCGTGATCTTTAATCTTTGTACCTACACACATGAGATAAAGCAAAAACCTTCGTGATGCATCGAGTTTGAAATGATATAAGAATAAATCATTAATAAATCAAATCTCCCCCATAATGCAAAAACTCCCCCATAACATGATAATTCTTTCTCCCCCTTTTTATGATTTCCCCAAATAGACTGATAAGAAGAAACAATTAAAACATGGAGTGTCATGATAAAATTCATAGTAAACATGGATCAAGCTACGCGCATGCAAAGGTATGTCCCAAAAACATCCACAAACTATTTCTGGATTTTTCAATTTTTTATACAAAAATAGGATACAAAAAAAAAATCACACCATGGATTTAAACTCAAACAACCAAGTCATGGAACGAAATGTATGGGTGTGAACACATTCGATAGGTAAATAAACTCAATCAATCATATGTGCACGATGCATATGTGTACCCCTAACGAATGAACATCAAAAACATCCTTTGGTGTGAAAATTGTTGAATTTAGATGACATCATCTTATGCAAATCAACAAATCAAAGTCAAAGTGATTTCCACACCAATAACATCCAAAACTATGTAGCGTTTTTTCAAGACTTTCAAGGACGTGCAAACCCGTTTAAATTCTCCAACGAAACACCCTCAGATTTATATTTTGAATAGAGGTGATCTAAGTTCTGAAACTTTGGAGAATTGGTGCAAAAACCTAAATGGGCCATAATTGGAATATATTTATTTTATTGCCTTTAAATTTTTTCGGGCTTTTTTAAACCTCTTTGGAACTCGAATAATAAAGTTCCCCAATTCTCTAGGTCCAATTTAAACGGTGGCTTAGTATTCGCAAAGGCAAAATGAACATTTCGCAGCCCTTCCCCGTTTTCAAACAAAGCACACAAACTCACAAAACGGTTCTCATATGCACAATTTCCTTAACAAAATTTACCGCGCTTGGTTCGTTTTTAGAATAGGATTAAAGTGGAAACACCCAACCAACATGTGATAAGACAAGCACAATAATCAAGCAAATCCGTGCATGTGTGGAATAAAGAATATCATGAGTCAAACATGTAGGAAGTAACAACTAATTACATCTCAATGACTCCAAACATTATAAAGCACATGGATGAATTGACATATTATCTCAAAACACTATCAAATAGTCACGTGAAAAAAATGGAATGATGTTGTGACTCGTTCATCCAAAGTGTCCATCCATAAAAGGTGCAAAAAAAATAAAAAACTCTTTTTCGATTTTTTTTTTAAAATTTTATCAAAATAAAATCTTTTTGTATTTTTCAAAAAAAAAAATCTATACAAAAAGTACATGTCATTACACTAGAAAATATATATCATGAAACCACAACTAGTGCATGACAAACATGCGAACACAATCATTTATATGATATGGCAAGAGAATAATCATGTGCAAGCAAATGAGAATCAACTATTCTAAAATCTAGCGTATCCAAAAGTGATTTCCTAACCCAAGTGGATGTAACACGTCGACACGGGGTTTTGGGAACCAACAAAACACTAGACTTCGAATTCCTAGGACCTCTTCCAAGATTAAAAAAAAATCTCCTAAGGTGACCTTTCCTACCACAATATGAACATGTGTAAACGGGTAGAACGACACCTAAAGTGTGATCTTTTGTAACATCCTTGGAATTAATTGACCCTCTAAAACAAATCATGGTTTTGGCTTTAGCATTAGAAGCATGAGAACACGATGAGCCATTACCATCACTATCAAACCTACTTGAGTTTGTCAAATCATTTTTTAACTTCAAAATTTTTTACTCAAGTAAAGAATTAGACTCTTCCAAAGACAGGGATTTCTTTTTCAAATTTTCAATTAAACTTAACAGTTTATCGCACTCACCCTCAATTAAAATACTTATCCCTAAGAGTCTTTTCAGGTGCCGTAAAATCATCGATTAATTTTTTATCCTCGACGGCACAAACGGGAACCCTAGAATTTTTTAAGTCCTCTAATTCCTTCTCTAAAACAAGGACTCTCTCATCACTCTACTTTTTGGCAATTTTCAAAGAATCAAAATCAATACACAAATTACCAAAGTGCTCACGATAAATATCACTTTGAGTTTGAAACTCTCGCAAATATTCAATCTTGCTTTTAAAGAGTGAATTTTCTTTTTCCAAAACTTTACTTCTTTTGCAGAGTTTCAAATTCAAACTTTTTAATTTTTCAGCACGGTCGTGAATTTTTTCAAAAATAGGCTCCTCATTAAATGGGCGTTCCATTGGAAAAATTGCGATTTTTCACAAAATTGATTTTCAAAAAAAATCAATATCACACAAATTTTGCGGAAAATAGGAATAAGCAATAAATTAGAGCAACCCGCTCTGATACCAATTTGTGAAGTGTGTCGTATGATAATCGATTAAATAGATTCTCAAGTTTCCAATTAAACCTTATTTAATTCATCCCCTAAACAAGCATCTAAAGTTCGTGTGTCAACCCATAAATAAATATAAAGCATGCGACACAATAAATATGCTGAGACATGGATTTCAGGAAAAATCCCCATAGGGCAAAACCTTTTATTTCATTATAATAAGTAAATATCAACTTACACGGATTAAAATGAAATATAGTGACACAAGAATACCCGCATGCATCGGTCGGTGTCGTTAGCAATGAATCCACACGCAACGAACCCACATGGACAACAATCCAATCAGCAAAGGAAGAACCGCAGCACTCCTCAGTGACACGCAGCCATAAAACTTCGTAGAGACTCCCTCAACAATAACATGCAGTCCTCGGTTGCAGAGATCTCCCCACAAAGATTAAACCAAATCAAAATATGTTCTTGGGTTCCACAAAACAATTCACATAAAACTAATTGGTATTTTGTGAATTAAAAGAAAAATATTTGAACCCTTAAAATTATTGGAGAAAAAATTTCTGCCAAAAGGTATTGAATTAATTCTGGGTAGATACAAAAGTTTCAAAAGAATAAGACTCTTAAAAGTTGAAACTGTCCTCCACTTTTTAAAAGTAAAGGTTGATATTCCTTTATACATGAAATTGAGTGGGTCAAAGGATCAGGATGAAGTCAGACGTGTTAGCCAAAAGCAGGGTCGTTCAAACGAGAACCTCATCTCGCTCGAACGAGATCGCGTGTCGTTTGAACGACTACACGTGACATCCTAATGTCGTTCGAACGAAATGGTGATCTATATTGAGCAATATTGGCGTCAAAATCGAGAAACGCATACTGCCTGCCTTAGAAGATTTTTCAAACCTTTTATTTTCAAAACTCATTTTTTTTTCTAAAACAGTTAACAATTTTTGAAAATGATTTTATAAAAACATATTTATATAAAAACTTTTTAAAAATCCTTTTAAAAAATATCCCAACACTCTTAATATGAAATGTAAATGAAACTTTAAACAATATCTTACCAAAGTTCATATTGTTGGGCTTGAATGTTAAAGACAACTTGTAATTCGGATTCGTCTTTTGTAGATGCAATCTTCTCAATTATTCGATGACTTGTAGTGATATACGACATAATAAATTGTGATAGACTTATTAAAAATATGTCCTTACAAGTTTGTTTCTAAGTGTGCCACTTGTCAGCTGGTAAACGTGGGCCACCAAAGACCACCAGGGCTTGTACAGCCGTTATAGATCCCTATGTGGAAGTGGGAGAGCATTTCCATGGATTTCATCGCAGGGTTTCCTACATCTCAGTGAGGTCACGATTCGATACGGGTGCTTGTGGATCATTTGACAAAGGTAGCTCATTTTTCACTAGTTCAGACCGATTATACTATGGGGCAGTACGTTCAGATTTTCATCATGGAGATAGTGAGACTTCACGGAGTTCCTCTTTATATTGTGACTGATCGGGATAAGATTTTTGTGTCCCGATTTTGGGAGCATTTCCAGTTGGCCATGGGTACGGAGTTATGATTGAGTTCGGCCTATCACCCACGAACTAATGGGCAGACTCAGTGGACGAATAAGATGTTAGAGGATATGTTGCAGATTTGTATCCTAGATTTTGGCGGGGGGATGGGAGTAGTATCTTCCACTGGTGGAGTTTGCCTATAATAACTCCTACTAGTTTACGATTGGCATGGCTCCATTCTAGGCATTATACGGTAGACCTTGTTATTCTCCAGCATGTTGGTTAGAGGTGGGGGACAATAAGCTAGTCAGATTGGAGGTAATTCAGGATACTTTGGCTAGGATATAGATGATTCGGAGTCGTATTCGAGTTGCTCAGTACTAACAGAAGAGCTACGCCGATGCCAAGAGGTTCTTTTAGAAGTTCAATGTGGGAGACCAAATGTTGTTGAGAGTATGTCCTATGAAGGGGGTAATGCATTTTGGTAGGAAAGGGAAGTTGGCACCGAGATATGTGGGGCCATTCCCTATCATCGAGTGGATTGTGCCAGTTGCTTATAGACTTGGGTTATCGAAGCACTTGCATAGGATTCATGATGTGTTCCAGATTTTTTCGTTATGGATATATCTTCGGGATGAGTTGGCCCATACTCACATTACTTTGGATGAGATTGATTTGCAGCCTGATAGTTCCTATGAGAAGGGACCAATTGCTATCCTCGACCATAGCGAGAGGAAATTGAGATCGAAAGTAGTATCGTTGGTACGTGTTCAGTGGCGGCATCATAATGCCGAGGAATCTACCTGGGAGCACGAGGATGAGATGCGTGACAAATATTCAGAGTTATTTTTACCACATATACCTTTATTTCTAAATTTTGGGACAAAATTCCATTATTAGGGGGAAGTTTGTAATACCCCGTATTTTTATTGATTTTAATTATGGGATTAATTGAATTAAAATGGAAAATTAATTGGTAATTAGTCTGGATTTAAATACTAGCGAGATGAGAGTTAGTATTTCATTATGATCATGTTGTTGAATATTACTGAGCGAGTATAGTTATATATGATTATGGAAGTATTAAAATTATCACGAGTAGAAAATATTGTAATTTTGGAGTAAATTATTGTTATATCATCCCTATGGTTATTTTGAGTGCGCCGATGTATCCGAAAGTGTCGATATAGTCATAAAAGTCTACCCGAGGGTTTAGTTTGGGTCCATGATAGTTTTAGGACAAACTGGCTACCTGTGAGGGTATTTGAGTCATTTTATTAATTTATGAATAGTGACCTACGAAATTTAGAACTATTATATCAACGAACTCTTATGGTAATTAGGTTCATTGGCTGCTTCAAACTTATGAGAGAGAAGTAGAGAGAAATGAAGGGTTTTTTAAGGGTTTCTAAGGCTAAACAATTACCTTGCACTACCATCATCACCGGAGTTGTGACCAGAGAAAGAACACCACCACCCTACCATCTTCTCCAAAGGATTAGAACCTCTATTTCCAGGCAAGTGATTTAACTTGTTAAGATTCAGCAAATATATTATCCATAGTAGTTTAGAATTGGAGACTAAACTTAATATATTGATAATTTCATGAATTGGGAGAATTAAATCTTGAATATGGGTAGGTTTTCCATGTAGGGAAATTTTAGAAAGATTAGAGATTTGAATCGAAACCTTAATGATATAAATCACGAATTAAATCTGAGTATTTGGTTATCTTAAATTGGGAGAAGTTATCCTACGGTTTACACATGGGAACTTGATGAACATATAGATTCGTAAGCATTTTCGTATTGATTTGATGATTCTGGAACGTTAGAAATCATGATTTTAGGTTGGTATAACATCACATATGTTTACTTTAGAGATTCGGATCATGTAATGGATTTTGAAGATAAAATGATGTCCAAAAACAAAAGAAATTCTCGGTTGTAACTGGTTGATCGACTGGTTCGATCGATCAACATTCTCGAGTCAATCGATCGACTCCCCTACATTTGTGACAAAATTGCCTTTGAAGGTTTAATCAAATTCTGACTTTTAAAAACTGTTGGGATGGACTATTTGAACATATTGGGACTTAGGGAAGGTCAGTAAGGGTGTATTTGAGGCCGTAAAAATATTAGGTTGGTTTGGGATTTAATGATAAACTTACGAGTGTCCAACAAATGAGTTACAATTGGAAATTGTGAGAACTTGAATTTAATTTTCATAAACCATAACTTAAGGTTAGAGATAGTAGTAGGGGGACCGTAGATTACTGAAATAACCTTAGAGACAAGTGGGAGACTTAGTAACCTTTTGGGTTAGGTTTAAGTACTCGGAAATATACGACAAGAGTTATAGCGTTAAACATGTTACGCGGTATAATCGGGATAATACTATTATACATATGAGACTAATGATATAGGGCATGAATATACCAATATTGATATGATGATTACTCAGGTTGTATGATTACCTAGTATATAAATTATTATATGTATGACATACCTACCATACTTGCTATCACGAGACCTTGTAGGAAGAGGACTATCTTGTCTTGTGTGCCTTCGGGGGGATTTATATTTGGTACCTCAAGAACATAGGAATGTGAAGGCTTATTTGTGAGTTAATAAGTCAGCTGACCATGGGAGCGTAGGTATGTGCGTAACCCGTGGGTACATGAACTATATTCACCTTCAATATGTGTGATTTGTACTGATACGGTTCCTGAGTGATTCAAAAACTTATGATCCTTATGTACGTGATATTCTGGGATTCGATAGCAGAGTATATGAGCACCGCAACTTAGCTTAGGGGTGCCATATGTATATATATCTACTCAGAGTGATTTATATATATATATGCTTGTGATTTTCAACTATTGCTTAGTAAATGAGAATGTCTAAAATGTTTAATGACATAAAGACGTGAGAACTTAAATAATTCATGAGATAATCGATATAAATAATGAGTTTTTGAAATGTAATTATGTCTTAATCGGGTAATACGAGTAGGCATCGTAAAGAAGTCCGCATAGAAATATTTGGTACAGATTAGTTAGGTGGTCGCATAACTAGAATGGTTAAAAGAATGCGTCGGGTGTGCATAATATTTGAGGGGTGAGAATCTCAAGTTAGAGCATGTGACTTACATGTATGTAATATTTACTGTCTTATGCAGTTAAACACGTGTTGTTCTAAAATATTTTCACCTCGGTCTCTAACCCTTCTGCTTCGAAATTTATTTTGTTATTGTAAAAACATTTTTAGGTACCCAGCCACAGGGACGCCAGACATAGGAGTTCCATTCTATTGACGTCTTTTAGCTACTGTGGAAGTTACAGGACCTCGGTATTATATTCCTCCACATCTATCTTTGCTTCCTTTCGAGTCATTGATATTAGTTAGGGCATGTTGCCCACTCTTATTCAGAGACAACAGTTTTTAGACGTTCACTTTATTTCGGTTGTTGGATTATTTATCCAGACTCATGTTTTGGGATTATTTTTCCATTTAGACTATTATTTGAGTGTTTACTCCAGACTCAGTTTATTTCATTGCATTAGTTGTTCATATGAGATTGTTTATGTGAATGTTGAATGGTTGGTTAGTCATTACTTAGTTGTAAGTCAATTTAATTAATAAAATTTGGCATCTCACTTTTTAAATATTAGGTGGCTAGTAACTAATTAAATGTTTTTTTATAGTGATGCTTATACTGAACTAACTTAATATTCTATTTTAATTTAATAGAGGAGTAGATACCCGGTATTTAATTAGACGGGGTGTCACAATATATTGTCTTCTACCGTTAATAATTAAATTTACTTAATCATTTGTTTCTCCATAAATATTTATGCTTAGTTATCCCAAACTATCCTTACCAATACAAGTAATGATTTCATCATGTTGCCCTCTTAGCTGAGAATTTAATCCTTCTAGATTACTAATAATTATTCACTTCTTGTTACTTTTACAACAAGGTTTATATGTACATATATAAGAATTCAACTAGTATGTATAGGTAGTTACACCCTAACTACTATCACACCTAATATAAAGCATCATCACTATCCCACTAGGCTTAGGATACATTCCTTATTAGTGTTTTTATATGATAACAAATTCAGGGAGCTAGCCATCAATCATACTCTCAAGTATTAAACTTATCTCTAATAAGTACTTTTATTTAAGCTTAAACCGTCTTAGTCATATTATTATTATCGTATCTTTTTAGGTCTTATCATCATTTCACCTACCTAAAGATATTTACTTACTTAGGTCTGCTCTCAGCCTTATAACCTGTCATATTATTTACTTTAATTCGGGAACCTACAACGAATTATTTTAATTAAGTAGTTAAGTTATACTCTAAGATACTGCGCATGGAAGGCTATTTACGTACCCATCCCAGTTAGACTGAGTATTTAAGTTCATAAAAATATCATCAATATCTTGGAATGAGTTTATATCCCTCACTTGAACGAAAACGGTCTCACGCTCCCTTTCGTAGAAAAATCATAACTAATTCAAAAAAATCATAAAAATATGAGGACGGCGCCCATGCAATCGTAACGAAAAGATCTTCAATTTCTTAACCTGAACCATGGGTTGTTCGAACAAGAAAAACCTCATATGACCGAGAAAGGTACCTAATTAGAATGAGATTCTAATAAGATTGACGCTATCCAAATTTTGAATTTTTTCCTTTGTTGGGATGTTTCCAATCAATTATGAATGCATCAAAGCTCTTTCTAATAATTCAAACACTAAACTTAGGTCATCAACATGTGTTCTTCAACTAATTAGGTTCATTCTACACATGGTAACCTCTAAAACCACCAATAAACATTAATATTCGCAAGGGTTTTCCTAGATTCTTTTACAAAATTGCCTCAAATTTTTATCATAAATCTTCAACAATCAAACCCTGATTTCTAAAATTTATTCTAAAAGAAACTTATAAATGATTTATCTAAATCAAACAACCTATTTTCACTATCTATCACAGGGATTCACGAATCTAGCACCCTAGCATATGAATATCACAAAAAACTCAAGATTATGCAAAAACCCTAACATGGACGCAAAAAATCGGATTTAACATCAAATATAGACATAGATTCAACATAAAAATTAAGTTAGAACAAAATGAATAAGTTTTTCAAGAGAATCCTTGCCTAAAAGTGTATAAAACTCATCATTTCTTCCTCCTAGGTGGCTTCTCCCTTCTCTGCCAAAGTGTGTCGCCTCCAAATGTGGGTGGGGTCGATATGGGGGTTTATAAAACCCTAAGTTTGATTTAAATCCTTTAAATAGAATTTTCATTTAACCTAAATTTGGAGGTCTCTATAGGGCCAGACTTAAGGCCCCTAAAAAGGTTCATATCCATACCCAGTTTGGCTCGAAACTCTAACCAAGGTCCTACCAAACCCATAGGTCCATTTTTAAACACTTAAAATGCATATTTAAGTTACCTAATAAAATTTAAAAGACTATAAACACTTTGTACATTTATTTGTTTATTCCATCATTATCAGATACGTATATCCTTAATACGACTTAATTAAATCAACGAGTCATCAATTTATTCGTGATTATCTTCATTATTCGCAATATACCATCATACCATTAAAATCATAACACTTGTATCACATTTACGATATATTATATTTAAAGTTAATACTATAATATGATTAAACATACTAGTTTAATTATTACGCCAGATTAAATATATATACAATTATTTCCTCAGAATAATAATTCCCGTAATTTCAATTAAATCAATATAACTTCAATTTAATACTCACAAATATGTGGGGGATTACATTTTCCCTTCCTACTAAAGAAATTCCATCCTCGTAATTCACTGATACGTAATGTCACAATTTAAACCATACAAATATCACGAGTTCATATTAATAGAGTTTGCACTCTTATCCCACGATATTAGAAGAAAAGGTCACATATGCCTATAATAGTGTACTATCACCATGACACCCACATGTCACATATCACACGAACATATACACAATTATCAAATGTGAATGTCACACCCACATCCATAAAACAATATATATAACATGTATACATATAAGGTATAAGTATATCAAATACTCTACTGACCGTACTCATATTATTCGCTACTTGATGTGTGCATTTATTACACACGTAACACTTATTAAACATAATATCTCAAAGTCAAAGGTCCCTCAATTCCCAACACGTGCTAAGTTTTGTGCTTGGAACATCTCACAAGCGAAATCCAAACAAAAAACCCTCCTGATGCACTACTACATAGATTCGTTGATCACCATGACCCATTTCGCCTAAAACCAAACATGAACCAATACGCTAACCATAAAATTCCAAAATTTGCTCATTTCCAAACAAACCACTTACTTTTACTTTGTTTCCTATATTTGCTAAGGCAATACTTTCCCAAATCATACCATTATGTTATCTCACAAACGTTTTACCCCACATAAAAGACCTTTGCCCCAACCAGAGTGTAACCCTATTTACCCCATTAATTTTGAGCTTATTCACACGCATCTACCTCCTTGAGTTATCAAAATTTCTAAATTACACCCACATGTTGATTCTCTAAGCACACCCAAATTTCGAAAAGTACTTGCACGACCTAAGTTCCCTTTAAAATCCATCGTATCAAAATTAGGCTCGACCATAATGGCTACCCACAATAACCGTCACGACTACGGTGAACATCAATTTCTAACCAATATTGTCTTCTAGATGTGACCACAACTCATGACAGTCCCCATAAAATCAATGTATCCCTTCAAGTAACTATTAGTCCATTCCCAGGAAAAATAGCACACTCCGACATAGCTAACAAATAGGCCTAAAAAAACATAAGCCTAATAATGCCCCTTCTCACCCACGATGAACCAATGTAAAACACTATCCTAAATACGAAGTCCATCTTCTCTAATGTACTAATAAAGCCCAAGGGAACGCTAATTCCCAATATCAAACAAAATATACCCTACATACTCCAAAGTAAGGAAAAACACATCCTTTACCACTGATACTATCACTAGTCCCTTTCTCCACAAATAAATTCATCTGTAAACCAATGCCCATCTCGCTGTGGGTCCTAGAATTTTTGTCCCTACTTGTTTCGACCTTCTAAACTCCTATATCCTTTACATAGAGAACCTATATGAAAACCCCTTAAAATGTAGGGTACGTTAACAAATGGTACCACCTATCTTGCCATGCTGGCACGACATCGAAAAAGTTAAATCTCTTATATGTCTTTCTCTTCATTTTTGAAATAAAAAATGTGTGGGAAAACTTCCCCCCAAACTTCACCTAAAAATAATCACTAATTAATTGGTCTCTCTCTTTCAGCGTTGTAACGAACCATAATGCCACTCCTACTAGTCTAAATTAACTAATCTCTACTTATGCACTGTCGTTCATTATCACATCCTCAATTTCTTTAAATATCTTCCTTTCACTTACTAGGCACCAAATTTCCTCAACTTCCCACAACTGTGGCAGGTGACCCTCACAAATGTCTATTTGGATCTATTTCTAAGAATTAAACTCCTTGTCCAAACAAATAGTAACAAATTGTAAAAAATACAATGATTCCTAATCATAGAGCTCTACATCAAAGGACACAATGTAGAATGTAAGAATCTCAAACATAGATCCTAAGGACACTGGAACTATACTCCAATACCAATTGTAACAACCCTTATTTTTCACATAACGGTTGGTCGGGGTCAATATGCCAAAGATAGGGATGATAAACAATCTATACCATTCTCAACACTAAGATATAAAAATAGAGTTTATTCTTTTCCTGAATTCACAATTAATAAAAAAAGACCATCTGAACAAAAACTAATTTAATACATGGATACAAAACTGAATCATCATACAATGCCCATAATGTAAAGATACAAATTGACATAAATGAACTTGTGGTCTTATTCCCATATAAATATCAATATGTAATAAAATGACTGAATGAATAAGTAAAACCCATATTTGAATCAATGAAACAGAATCCTCTATGTCCAAAGCAACTACAAGTCAGATCCATCGACAGTCCTGCTATCCCTGTTATTAAAAAAAACTGGGGGGGGGGGGACATTTATAATCATGGATCAGAGACCTAAAGTTTGCAAGGATTCTTCACCAACAAATATAAAAAATTTACTAACTCATACTTCACGTCTCTCCATCGAGGCTCACACATATCGAGTTTATCACCTCTTATCTAGAAGAAATCCTACTCACATCCTCAAATAAATACCAATTATTAACTCCATTGTCTAATATGACATGTAACAATAAAGTTATCTAGCTATGAATTAACTAAAAGTGATTTTTTACACCTATCATCCTAGCCCCCGAAGTAACCTCATAATGCTGCCCACTAAGTTCCATATAAAATCAGTGTATATTTTTACATCATATAATGTTCTTTGACCTTAGTCTACCTCGTCAGACTATTTGATTTTAATTCGCATTAATTATCATTTACAACATTAAACTATAAGTTTCATTCTGTTTAATTACCATCTACATTCTTAGGCTATCCAATTATTATTCTCATTAATAATTGTATACCGCCTTAGACCATTGGGGATTATTTTCATTACTAGATATCCACATCACTATGTTAATTTGACTTTGTTATCATTAAGTATTGTCTAAATCGATAGAGTATGAGAATGCATTCTCATACAAGACATATGCCAATGTGTATGTAGGTAAATACATATGTCTATACATATATGTACGACGCACGAAAACATTTATATTCGGCGTCTAGTTCATGCTCTATCATTAATAGCCGGAGAAGACCCTCATCCCAAAATGCGTAACAACAAAACACAAGTAAGTGGCGTGGTACATACGTAGTTTTACAACTCCACGACCCATACCAAGCGGTGTCCCGTATATCCAACATCAACACTTAACTCTTATAAGTGGCGTTGTCATGTAGTACCTAAATTATGACCTAAAGTTATGCCTAACCACTTGTGACGACATGTTCTCCAGTCCCGAACGTGCACACCCCAACCGATAGGAGGGTCCATGAACCCAGGTCTGTCCACACAAGATAATATATAATACATACTATAATCAAATATGCACAAGCAGTTTCTCCATAACTACTTCTACTCAAGGAATCTTCATCCATATAAATATATCCCTTTCGGCTTAACAATAACATTCTAGATAGTTATTACATAACCCATATTAGGTCAATATCCTATGACTAATCCCCAATTAAATATCAAGTCCCATATATTGCCTCCTAGGTTTAATAATCAAATTTAGGTAATAATTTATTTCTCCATGTATATATGTGTGTGTGTGTGTGTGTGTGTGTGTGTGTGTGCGCGCACGCGTGTATGTGTGTGCGTGTAGTTATCCCAAACTACCCTTACCAATACAAATAATGATTTCATCATGTTTCCCTCTTAGCTTAGAATTTAATCCTTCGAGGTTATTAATAATTATTTACTTGTTGTTACTTTTACAATACGGTTTATATGTACATATATAAGGAGTCAACTAATATGTATAAGTAGTTACATCCTAACTACAATCGTAACTAATATAACCGTCATGACTTATCCTACTAGGCTTAGGATACTTTTCTTCATAGTGTTTTTATATGATAACAAATTCAGGGAGCTAAATATCAATCATACTCTCAAGTATATTAATATTATCTATAATAAGTACTTATCTTATTTAAGCTTAAATCGTCTTAGTCATATTATTATCGTATCTTTTTGGTTCTTATCATTGTTTCCCCTACCTAAATCTACCTACATATGTAGATCTTCTCTCAGTCTTATAACGCATCATAGTCTTTACTTTAATTCGGGAACCCGCAACGATTTATTTTAATTAAGTAGTTAAATTATACTTTAAGATACTACGCGTGGAAAGATATTTGCGTACTCATCCCAGTTAGAATAATTATTTAAGTTCATAAAAATATCATTAATATCTTGGAATGAGTCTCTATCCCTCAATTAAACGAAAACGGTCTCGCACACCCTTTCGTAGAAAAATCATAACTAATTAAAGAAAATTAGAAAAATATGCGGTTGATGCCCATGCAATCAAGACGAAAAGATATTCAATTTCATGAACTGAACCATGGGTTATTCTAATGAGACAAACCTCGTTTGAATGAGAAAGGTACCTCGTTTGATCGAGCTTCCAACGAGAGTGACGCTGCCCAGATTTTGACAGTTGTTTCTAAGTCGGTATGTTTCCAATCAATTATAAATGCATTAAAATTGTTTCTAATTATTCAAACACTAAAGTTAGGTTATCAACATGAGTTCTATAACTTATTAGGTTCATTATACACATGGATTAACCTCTAAAGTCACCTAAAAATATCAATATTTATAAGGGGTTTCAGACATTCTTCTACAAAAATGCCTCGACTTTTTATCATAAATCTTCAAAAATCAAACCTAGATTTCTAAAATTTATTCTAAGAGAAATTTAGCAATGATTTATCTAAATCAAACAACCTATTTTCATCATTTATCATGGGTATTCGGGAATCTAGCATCCTAGCATATTAATATCACCAAAAACTCAAGATAATTCAAGGACCCTAATATGGATGCAACAAATCAGATTTAACCTCAAATATAAACATGGATTCAACATAAAAATGAAGTTAGAACAAAATGAATAAGTTTGGCAAGAGAATCCTTACCTGAAAGTGTAGAGAAAAGTCATGTTTTCTTTCTCCTGGGTGGTTTCTCCTTTTTTTCCCAGAGTGTATATCCTCCAAATGTGTGTAGGTGGATATGGGCATTATAAAACCCTAAGGCTAATTTTAATACTTTAGATATCAATTTAATTTAACCTAAATTTAGAGGTCTCTATATGACCAGACTTAAAGCCCCTAAAAAGGTTCCTATCCATATCGGGTTTGGATCGGAACTTTACACAAAGGTCCTACCCAACATATATGTTCATTTTTAAACCCTTAGAATGAATATTTAAGTCACCTAATCATATTTAAAGGTTTATAAGAACTTTATTCATTTATTTGTATGTTCCATCATTATCATAAACGTATATCCTTAATATGACTTAATTAAATCAACGAGTCATCAATTTATTCACCACTATCTTCATTATTTGCAATATACAGTTATACCATAAAAATCATAACACTTGTATCACATTTATGAAATATTATATTTAAAGTAAATACTCTAATCTAATTTTAAAAAAAATACTTATTTAATTATTACGCCAAATTAAAGATAAATACAATTATTTCACCCGAATGATAATTCCCACAATTTCAATTAAATCAATATAACTTCAATTAAATAGTCATAAAAATGCGGGGTATTACATATAGACACAGAGATGGACCTCAATTTTTGGGCTTTGAAATGATTAATTTAACCAAAAGATTGAATTTTCGAGGGCTTTTCAAATCCTAATGAACCATAAGACCAGTCTACCCTTATGCGGTTCGCCAGTTTTCAAGTTATTTACAAAAGTGCCATCGCCCTAGTAAAATATTAAAAGATTTACAAATCCGGTAGGTCGGTTGTTCGAACTTTAAACTTTTTGATCGTCGAATAACTTTTTGAAGTAAATACTCCATTCTTTTTATAAATCCTCAAGTACTAAACATTTGTGGCTTTTTTTGTAGGTTAAAATTATTTAATCACGTGGACCAATAACACAGTGACACCTGCCAATGCTACCCTGCCACACTAGATCAGACATGTTTGTCACAAGTACTTGTTAGTCGACTACTTAGCCGACCACCTCCAAGAAGTAGAACTATCAATCAAATGAAAAGACACAAATGGAATATTCAACATTCACTATGCACATACACATGAAAGGACGCCTGACAATCTATTATTATGTAAAGGTGTAAATGCTTGAATCTATAAAGGAATTCCACCTCATAGATTCCTATTTACAATAAATACACCATTCCCCTAGCTAAGGGGAAAAAGAAAGTTTTTACAACATAATTGTAGGTTGCAATTTTATCCTAACAATAGAAATATAAACCTTAACCATCCTTCCCTGTGGTTATAGGCTTATTTCCAAAGCTAAACCACGTAAAACTCTTGTGTCTCTTGCAACTTTTCTTTTCTTTATCTTTACTTATTTATCTATGATTATACCATTGGATAATTAAAGCTAAGATCAATTGCTAATTACATTCTCCAAATTTGGACATCAATATTCATCATAACATAAATATATTTGATGTCATTTAAAGGCTTGTTATACCTAGTATGGAACTATTTTGTGTGACACCCCGCCCAATTAATTACCGGGTGATCAGTCCTTTATTAAATTTAAAATAGAATGTTCTGTTGGTTCATTCTTAGCTTCGCTGTCAAACACATTTAACCTTATTAATCACCTAATAAATAATAAAGCTAGTGTAAAAGAATTTCCATTTTATTACCCAAATAATCCATTAATAAATTCCAATTATTAAGACACAAACCATTCACCATACACATGAATAAAATAAATATTGGATATGAATCAACTGCTGAAATAAAAAGACTCGATAAAAAAACATTTTAGTTCAATGTCTCAAACCATAAACTAATATACTGAATCCAACTGAATGACTAAATACTGCAATAAAGGAAGTACAACCTCCCCAATAAAATAACTCAGGATGGGCGACACGTGCCCTAATTAAAATGTCTGAAGAGAACTAAATGAAATGAGAGTGAAGGCGTCTAAGCATGAGGACTTGCAACTCCCACAACTGCTACAGCACATCAAAAGTTCTGACTCTCTAAGCCTGCCATCCCTATGGATCGTCACCTGATATAAATAGAATAAGAGACGATAATATGCAAGAGACGGGTCAAATCCCGAGTTGTAAAAATATTTTTAGCAAGTATTTAAAATTTGCAATAAAGCCAGTATTATGTGCATGATAGTTTTCGAACTCTCACATGAGATTCTAACCCTTCGACTATTATGCACGCCTAACGTACATCTAATCTAGATATCGATATCACTTCTAACTAGGTCGTGGAATTATACTTATAAGTATCTCTCGTAGTAGTAATCCCATATTCCCAATACGTGTATTAAATGATTCAACATTTATTATCTCGATTAAGTGTTATCACACTAAAGTTAAGTACTCACAACTTAAGGTACTTAATATTTTATTATCTTAATAATATACAAATATCACATGGTAGATAATATCACAAGTATATATATATATATACACAACACTATACTATACATATACTAATATAGCACCCCAAGGCTACACGGCGGTGCAATGCAAACTCTGTTATCAAGTCCAGGTACATCGCGTAGTCAAATAAGGACTGTCAGTTCAAAAATCTCCCACAAACCATATAAATAAATCACACATACTGGAGGCGGACATAGTCCTAGGCCTTTGGGCTACGCACATACCTATGCCCCCAAATGACCGTTCGATACGATCGTTCTCACAAATGTAAATCCACCCGATGTACTATATTCTGAGATGCCAAATCTAAAATCCCCCTGAAGGCTCATCAAGATAAGACTGTCATATATCATTTTTGAAACCTCCCATGATAGCAAGTAGCTAGGTATGTTATACACATAATCAAACATACTATAGGTATTCACACCACCCATTAATATAATTAGGTATACACACAACCCGAACGTAGGTTCATATATAATATTCATTTCTCTAAAACATTCAGGATACTATATCTTACAAATTATTCTCCGTATCGCACCTTATGCAACATGATTCAATCATGTGAGTATTTCCCAGTAGTGTAGCCAAGTCCCTTACAACTAATCTATGGCAATAATTATCATAGGTAACCCCTCTCTCTTGAATCAGCTAAGATGCATTGTTTGAAGCCAGTTCGGGCAAAATTCCCATTTTTTTGAAATCTCGTTAGAAGTGTCCAGATTGTCGTTAAAAGAGGTCATTTGAACGGGGTCGTTCAAACGAACTTCGAACGGACTAGGCTCTGAAATTATCATTGTTAATGTAATTCGAACGAACTTCGAACGAACTTAACTCTGAATTTTTGTTCTAAATCTCATTCGAATGACTTCCCTAGGTCGTTCGAACGAGTTCTACCAGTTTCGTCCCTAACCTCCAAAAAGTCCATTTTTTAAAATTTTTATGACTCCAATCCTCTACAGAGTTTATCCAAACACTGATATAACTATACTAATTGATAAACCAACATGTATACTCAATGTCTAACATCCTAATATCCTCAAATCATCATCAATCAGTGATGAATTTCAGAATCCCTAATTAAGTCTATAAGAAACCCTAGTTATTTAATTTTATGCATAATCTTCAAATCAAGCTCAGATTAGTTCATCATATTGCATCAAAAATTTGGGATTCTTATTCTACATGCATAGGGATTCAATCTTTGATCAAAATTAGTCCTAACATATGATTTAAATTCTCTAAATCCACCCAATTCAATTTTACATTTTGAGTTTAATCCATATTCTAACATGAACACAATTATTTTTAGAAGGAATCAAGTATTAAACACTTACCTTAATTATGATGGTATGATCCTCTTATGTAGGTGGTATGGGTGTGTTCCTCGTTCTCCGATCTACACGGGGGTGGTCCTGGTGTTGCAAGGTAGTGGTTCTAGGCCTTAGCTCCTTGGGTTTGTTTCTCCCTCAACCTCTGTGGCTCTCCCTTGAAACTTGTGAACGATAACCCTAATTGGAGTCACATTGCAGATATATTCTATCTCTAATTTTTCTGAATAATAATTGCCAAAAAATGGAAATTACCAAAACGCCCTCTCGGGATGCCGGTTTGGCCTAAAATGACTTTTCTGAATATGTCAACCCTCCCGGACACGTTGGCGCACTCAAAGTGACTATCCAGAATACTTATAATTAATTTACTTCTTAATTCCTTTCAATTAGTCTTGACACGACTCACATGCGCGTCCCGACTTAATTTTCGTAACTGTCATATTTTTCACTCGCGACAATTATACTGATTTCATAATCATATATTACTTTATTTGCTCAGTAATATTCAACATAATACACATCAATAAATACTAAAGCTTAACTCGCTAGCTAATATTTATTTTAGTTTGGATTAATTTTTAATTAACTCTCAAATTAAATTCAATTAATCCTATATTTAAAAATCATCAAAATACGGGGTGTTACATTTTGCTACAAGTCTCTCTTGTTGAAATTTTCAATGGGCTTATCTCATATGTAGATTTCATATACTGTATCATTATGTAAACATATTTCCATAATCTTTTTGAATGAAGGAATTGTCATCAAAATTTCATATATAAAAAAAGGTAAAAATATATTAATTAGAAATTCACTGCTAAGATCAAATACGTATTCCATTTTTTATGTAATTCCCAGTGACAAAATATTTTTGTAAATGACAGAAGAAGAAGAGATAGTGACATGTTATGAAAAGTTTAGCAAGCATTTATGGAAGCGGATAAAATTCCATTCCTTGTAAAATATGTCGCTTTTATTGAAAATGATTATGAAGAATATATAAATTGATAGGAAGGACATGAATATAGGTAATTATTTTAAATAGTAACTTCCCTATAAATTCTCAATGTAAAATGTGACTATGAAATGAGAGTGAGAATTGCCAATGCGAAATGTAACATCTTTGTAATTACACTTAATTGTAGTTAATTAAAGTTCCATATTTATAATGGAATTCTAATCCACTTAATAATGAATTTCATCAAATGAACTGAATGCTTAAATGAAAATGCACATAGAGTAATGATGATGACTATGTATCTATTTAATGATGCTAATCAATATTTTTTGCATATGGAAAAATAGTTGAAATAGTAGTCAATTAATGAAATCAAGTGACGGATGTGTTACCCATCTATCTACACACAATCCATTATAAATATATAGTAAGATCATTAAAGTAATGTATTCATCTATATCTTCTCTACTAAACATCAAGACACAAACCCAACTATTCTTCAAAATTTCAAGTAAAAATGTTTATGACTCGCTTCTTGGAATATTTGGATTTCAATACATTGTCTAATATGTTATTTACGTATTCCTTGATAGAGGAAATCAAAATATATTATGTTATATTGATCATAATTAAAACGTTGTTTCCTACGTCTAACGATGACTACAAAAATAACATACCAAATGCAAAACATGTCATGAATTAAAATATATTTACATATATACATCTATGTATATTTTGGAATAATTTTGTTCGTGGCGTTGGATGTCATTAATTGAACTGAGTAAATAAGTGATACTATAGATATAGGGTAATTACGATGGGATATATATTTAATTAAGTGAATGAATGGTCCATGCATAGGCGAAAAAAAGTTGATTCAATATCTGAAAATTCATATAAAGAAATGATTTGTCTATTTGTGTTATCTAGTTTTTTAAAAGAATTTCTCTCTATGCATTAATTCCATTACCATTCAATATAAACTTCTTCTTCTCTATAAAATATCAACATACAAACCCTAATATAGTTAAATTTTTATGTGAACAATGGTTCAATTTATTATATGCTTACAAAACTATTTAGATATGGAAACAAAATGGAGACAAGAACTTGAAGACATTGAGGATGTTATCTATCTGTACAGTATTGCCTACCATGAGTTCTTCATATAAATTTTAGAAGGTTTCATGGTATTACCCCCCCCCCCCCACACACACACACACAAAATTATTGAAATAACTGAGGGGGCTGGCATTCCTCGCAACATTGTTGATTTATGTTCTTTCTATGTCTTACAAGTCATAGCAGGATATGAGGAAATTGTTTAAGAAAAGGATGCAAGAATGCGGTTGCTTGAAAAATGTCTTCTAATAAGGGTAACCATTGTTATTAACTATAATACCTCATGTTTTTATGGCTTTTAATTATGAGATTAATTAAATAAAATTGCTTTTAATTATGGGATAAATTAAATTAATTTGGGATAATTAATTGGAAATTAATTCGGATTTAAATAACTAGCGAGACGAGAGTTAGTATTTAACTATGTTGATAATGTTGAATATTGCTGAGTGATTATGGTAATATGTGATTATTGAATTTATTAAAATTGTCGTGAATTGAAAATACGACAGTTTCGGTAATTTAGTTGGGATGCGCGTGTGAGCCGTGTCAAGACCCAATTTAATGGATTTAAAAGTATTTTATTTTTATTTCATCCTTATGATCATTTTGAGTGCACCAACAAATCCGGAAGGGTCGAGATAGTCAGAAAACACTAGCCGGGGGTTTAGTTTGGGTCCCGAGGTATTTTTAGGCCTAACCGACAACCCGAGAGGGTATTTTAGTCATTCCTATTTTTGGTGAATAAGGAACTACGAATTTTAGACTGATATTATCAGCCAACACTTGAGCCCCTTAGGGTTTTCACAACCAAAAATCATCATGGCAGTTAGAGAAGAATAGAGGAGAAGTTCCAAAGGTTTTCCATGGCCATAACCACCACTTAGAGGCTTTTGCACCACCGTCACCACCACCGGATAGATCGGAAAGCAAGGATCATCCCCATACCTTCTACTTCATTGGATCAGAATCTCTATTTCAGGCAAGTGATTTATTTTGCAATAATTTATGGCATATGCTTTACATGATAGTTTAGGTTTGATGTCAATTTATGAATAATGGCAAAAACATGAAATTTGAGACTTAATAATTGATTTGAGGTAGGTTTGCATGTAGTGGTGATTCTGGAAATGTTTGATGAACGAATTTATAAATTAAGGGTTAAGAATCACGAAATTTAATTGAGGATTATGATGATTATGGAAGAAGTAGTGAAGAATTAGGGTTGTAGTGAAATTGATGACTTTTGATCCAAGAAAACGATGTTATATTATAGTTTAATGATTCTTGAACGTAAGAACTTGTATATATATGTTGGATTAATGATTAGTAAACTTTCTTGGGAGATTAGGATGTTGTAATGGAAGATTTGGGGTGTTAAAATGGTAAAACCCGTAACTGTTTAAGAGAAATCTGGGCAAAAACCTGCTTGATCGATCGATCGATCCAACAATGTCGATCGATCGATGATCAATCAATCGATCATTTTCTTTGATCGATCGACCTCTCCTGATTTTTGGCAATTGTTTCCCTTTAAGGTTTAATGAAAATTCCAAAGTCGATATTGATTCTTAGGGTGATTAATATAATATTGTGGGACTTAGTTGAGGTCAGTAGGGTCTTAGTTATTGCCGGAAAATGTTATAACTTATGGTATTGAACATTATAATTATGAGCGGTTACCGAGTGAGGACGGTTTGAAATCTTTCAATTTGGGACTAAAAGTGGAATGAAAGATAATGTAAGGGTATAAATACTAGCAGAGAGATTTTATATTTGTTGAGATAACCTTAGGAACAAATGGGAGACCTAGTATTCACTTGGGATAGGTATAGGTACCCAAATTCGTATGACGAGACTTGTCGCATTAAATAAATATTACATAGAATATTCGGAACGTAAATATTGTGGGTGAGACTTAATATATAGGGGAGGAGTATACCTATATTGAAATGTAACACCCCGCCTAATTAAATACCGAGTGGCCAGTCCCATATCAAATTAAAACATAATATATAGTTGGCTCATTCTTAGCATCATTGTCGAAAACATTAACTAATTACTAATACCCAATTAAGTTGATGTTAAAAACTTCCAAATTTTAATTCAGCAAAAATCATTTTTTTTAGTTTACGAATAACACTAAACATATTATTCTACAACACTAATAACCGAACAGATAACACAAAAGAATCTAAATGTAACTGGAATAAACATTCCCAAATAATAATCCAATATAGTAATCCCAACAATAATAAAAGTATTAGAATGACACAAGTACAAGACTATTGGACTCAGATAAAAAGGAGATAACTGAATTCCTTTGGGCGACATGCCCTAAATAAAAGAACAATATGAATCAAATGAAGATAGGCGTCTAGGCAATACTCCATAGCTCCATAGCTTGTCATAATCCTCTAAGGTTGGCGTCCCTACTGCTGGACACCTAATATATAAGGTACAATAGAAAAGAGAATATGCAAGGAAACGGGTCAGAGCCCGATGTAAAAATAGTTTTTAAAACAACAAGTATTTAACAAGTGCAATGAAGCATTTATTATTTACATGTTAGTATCCAGACTCTCACTTGATATTCTCACCTCTCACCTAGAGTGCACGCTTAATGTTTCATATTAACCTCCTAGTTAATGGTTCCTCCTAACTAGTTTCCATAATATGATTCTATCCCATATAATAACCCCGTATGTCCCATACCAGACGTAGTATAATCATCCATATACGTTTCTCATTAATATGAATTAAGATTTTCAAATCTATAAGAATAAATATTCATTAATTTAATTCAATTCTTTTTCCCTATTCACCGTCATCTACAATTATCACACAGTAGATTGATCTAACCATTATATATACATTCATTTAATTCATTGTATATATACATATATAATACGACACCCTGAGACACAGCTGCGGTGCATGCATTACTCTGCTATCACGTCCCAGTATCGTTGGGCGCCGAATAGAGGACTAAAGGTTCGGTAAGGATTCCTCGAACCTTAAATATCAACACAAAAATTAGAGGCGAACATAGTTCTCATACCCACGGGTCACGCACATACCTACGTTCCCATAGTCATCGGACGTATCAGCTCACCAATAAGTCTTTCATAGTCTCATGTTCTCGAGTGACAAATTAAAAATTCCATGGATTCATCAGCATATGACTGCCTTCACGCGCAAACCTCTAGTCGATAGCAAGTAAGCTAGGTATGTCATACATATAAATCATCAATTAATCAAATAGACATTATCATCTACCTATAGATATAATATCAACAAGGTAATCACACTACCCTAAGATAATTCCCATACGTAGCATTATATCTCTTAAATACTACGTATTAAAATTTTATGAATTTACTTCTTTAATTTAATTATTCCAGAGTCTCACTCATTACTCAAGGTTTAAATAGGTTTTCCTCAATATATTTATTCAGTAAGAAACCACTAATATCCTACTGGTCCATATCATCTTATCTCCTGAATTACTACGAATTAAACTCTCCTTTAATTAGGGCTATAACCGATAGTTTCTAATCTCTTATAAACATATCTTCTATCACCTAAGATTAAACCTTCTTGTAAACCTAAGGCTGCCCAGATGATTTAATGAATTTCCCCTACTGGACCTATCCTTAATCCTCATGCATACAAATTAGAATCCAACTCATGAATCTAGCAACCGAAATTTCTTCCAATTTAATTATCATAATTCTCATCAATTAAATCCCAATCACATTAATTCGGTTCTTATCTAGGGCTTACTGATCTTCCCTAAGTCCCATTATATCCAATTAATAATCACCAAAGATTTACAAAATATTTGGGATAAGAAAAATAATTAAAAAGAAACAACATCATAAATTCTGGGGAGGTCGATCGATCGAAGGAAGGGGGTCGACCGATCAATCGCCCAAATATCAGCCCAGATTCTACAATTCTTTTACTACGGGTTTCATAACTTTTGATCATTCAAATCTCCATACTAACAACCCAAATTCTTTATAATCCTTACTACATGATATAGCAACATATGTAAATGATTTCTAATGATCTAAACATCCTAGAATCATCAAGAATTTGAATTAAAAACATATATTTATCCTATTTTCTAGAAAATTATATACATGATATCTTCAAGAACAACCCAATGATTCTCAGAATTTCTTCAACAAATTGATGATTATTTCGTGGATTACTATCTACCTACAATATGAGTTTGATTCCTATATATTTCCATTTTCCAGAAATCAATTAACAACTCTATCTTTATCTTCCAAACATGTAAAATCTCATTTTTAATAACTATCCTAACATGGACATTATACTAACTAAATTGCAATTATCAAATAACTTGCCTCTAATGAAGTGTAACAACCCTCGCCTTTGGGAGGCTCATTTTATATTTATTTTATCGCATAAGGTAATTATATAAAATGTGGGGTCAGGAGTAAATATTAATTGAATGAATTGAAAGTTAATATTTACTAGATTGATGCATATTTACTATATGTGAAAGTAAATATCATCAGGTTGTATGTTTATGGTGTCATGTATTTAAAATGACATTTTGGTTTAAATAAAATTTGAACTGGAAATGATTTATAAAATTGCCGGATGCCAGTTTATAGGGTGTAGTTAGTCCCAGAGTGTTCGAGACAGTCAAAATAAGTGCCATATTGTATTTTTGTATTTCGGGCACTTTTACCTGGTTTTAGCTTATATGCGTATTTGCGAGTCATTTTAATGTGGTATTAACCACTTAAGTTGGGATAATTATGTTAAGACACGATTTTGGTCTTGCCCCTTATTTCATTTCCTCATTTTATGTCTTAAAACATAGAGAGAAAAGGAGAGAAAGAAAGAGGAAGAGAAAAATGGAGAAATGAGAGAAAGATTGAAGATGGAGGATTTGGGATTGCTTCTTCTCCAAATAAATCTGAGATATCAACCCTAAGGCAAGTTTTCTACTTGCTAATATGTGATTTAAGTTGAATAATTTGTATGATAATTATGTATATTCATTTGGAGATCAAAAATGGAATTTATGGAAATTAAACCCTAATATTTATTTTGATGATAAAATTGTGGACTATAATGGTTATTAATCATGTAGGATAAATTTTGGGTAGATAAATGTTGTTGGTTGTGTGCAAAATTGAAGAGATTTGAGGTTTGGGAGGATTAGGGTTCATAACCCTTAAGACAAAATTAGGCCAATCTGCACAACCGAATCGATTCGGCCTGGCCGAATCGATTCGCCTTGAGACAGTTTCCAGGTCTGGGTTGACCAAACCGATTCGGATGGTCCGAATCGATTCAGCAATTATGCAGAAAGTCAGGTTTTCCTGACCGAATCGATTCGGATGGTCCGAATCGATTCGCTTTCCTGAATTCAAATCGATTCGTCTAAGCCGAATCGATTCGGAAGCCCTGCATTTTAAGAGATTTTCTTAGTTTAGTTCCAATTCATTTTCTTTAAGTCTAGGGCCTAAGAACCTTCTTTAATGAAGTAAACTAAGTGTCCTAGAGTTGTAATTGAGTTAGTACTTTCCCTACACTAGGAATGGGTCATGTGGGGACTTTTTCGGGGATATGCCAATTGATGTTAGGGAATTCTCTTCTAGTTAATTATTATGAAACTAGGATTTCCTAGAGTTATGTTTGGGAGACTTTTGGAGCACAATGGAGCTACATTAATCTTGATGGTTTATAATAACACCATAAAAGTGTGTTGGGAGAATAATTAAAAGTTCATTCATTCCTTTGAGGTATGATAGTATTGGGGTTTTAAAATAACACCCTAAAATGTTTGGAGGTAAGAAAGAGTTTAGTTACTCCTTTGAGGTTGTAGTAACGATATAATTTATCGTATGGCTCCGGATAATAAGTGATATTATTTACAAAAATTAAATGGTAATGGTTTCGGATAAAATGAAACATATACATGGAAATGAAATGAAATGGAAATGGTATTGATTTTAGTAAATGATAATTTACTTGATTTTGAAAATGATAAATAAAATGGTTTAAACACACCTCTCTAAATGACATCATAGGGGAAGTTCGCGCGCGAGGTGATGCCCCCTGACAAATTAACACAGGGTGGATATAGTCTATAGGCCATGTGAGCGTTTATTGTTGTATTTTTTTTCTGCGATGGGTAGGAGATTCCGGGTGTGGTCTTGAATATCCCGCAGGCACATGGCCACTTCCCGATGTCTTGCGATATAGGTGCCCAGGTTGTCTTATGATAGGCCCTGGAAGATGATGGTCATTTAGGGGGCGCACAGTGGGAAAACCCGGACGGGCGGTCTTAGAATCGTTATATGTATATAAATATAACTATTCATCATCAAGTGGGACTTGATCGATTGTATATGCCATAAAGAGCACGATGAAGTGCCACAAAGAGCACATATAAATGCCACAAAGAGCATTTGAAAATGATTATTTTCCTGATAAGGAAAGGATTTTTACAAAATTTAAAAGTGAGATAAAATAATGCCATAAAGAGCATAAAATTGTGAATATATATATATATTCCTGTTAAGGAAAAAGATATATGAGATAATTGGAGCACATGATGAATTTTCAGATTAATGTTACTTGTTCTATCTTCCTGCTTAGTTTATGTTTTAAATTGTGTAGTTAGATTGTTATCTCTCTCATCATGATTCATCATTCATAACTGTCATACTCTTTATTCATCTGGTAATCATATAGAACCGGGCCCTGACCCGTTTACATTTCTTGTTGCATATGCACCTTGTCTCTGCTCAGGTACTCCGCCGCAAGGATGCCTGATTTGAATTCCTATTCCGATGTCCTCAGCGAGCCGTGATGCATTACGGGTATTACGGGACACATATGGTATAGACGTTTTCATTTTTTTTAATTCTAGTTAAGATCAAGTCTTTTACTCGGGCGAGGGGCCCAAGCTTTTGTAAATGTCTAATGAAATGTATTATATAAATTAATGAGTTTGTTTAAATGTTGTTATAAAGATTGTGATCGGTAACATATTCGGTCTTTTTATTGTATTCTTGTTGTATTATTTAAAGATGTCTTGGGGTTTCCTCTATCTTTTCAGGATTTGGGTTGTTTAAATTCTTTCTTAACTTTAAAACAAAATTCTTGGCAACCCGTTTTTCGAAATTTTGGGTGGTTATCCTGGATACTCTATATTTTATTGTGATGCTGAGAATGATTCCATCTATGATTCCGGTTATATTGGAGTATTGGGCTGGCCACCCCTTATTTTGGTGAGCGGGTTGTCACATGAAGGTCTGATCCTTTGGGGTTGTGTATCAGTGGTGGTTCTCACCTTCTCCGGTCAACTTTCAGGCGTGGTTGGTGGGGTGACTTTTGGCCCTTGGTTGTCCTCCTTTCCAAGCAATCTTCTCTTCTCCCAAGCACTCTTTCTCTCTCTCTCAAAAGGTGACCTCTCAATTTTTTGTAGAAGAGAAGAATGAACCTACGTACAACTAATCTGCAAATATTTATAATAAGACAAAATCCGAAATCACTATTCATCCCCCCTGTAAAAATGACCAAAATGCCTTTTCAATTGTCTTTTCATTTCCAAATGACCCGAGACCCAAAACCAACATCCAAATAGATTTTTCTGACTATTTTAACCCTTCCGGATGCAACGACGCACTCGAAATGACTATAAGGTTGATGAAAAATAAGTTTCCTTTTTAATCTAATAAATTAGTCTCGACGCGTCCCATACCGCGTCCGACTAAAAATTCAAATTACTGAATTAATAACTCACAGCAATATCAATAACATCACAATCACATATTACCTAAATATCTTTAAGTAATATACGGAATCATTCATTTTAATATCCGCAATTCGGATTTAAACCCAATGAATTAATTTATAATAAAATTCAATTAATCCATTAATTTAAAATATAACCCATATTAAAAGTCATTAAAATTATGGGGTATTACATGAAATTTTATATATATAGGTTGTGTGATTTTCTAGTAAATGGATTATCGTGTGTATAACATACCTACCATACTTGCTATCACTGGAGGTCGTTCGTAAGAGGATGGTCTGGTCTTGATGTGACCTTCGGGGGGACTTTAGATTGATACCTCAGAACATAGGACTTGGAAGGGCTTATCGCTGAATTGATAAGTCTGCTGACCTTGGGAGCGTAGGTATGTGCGTGGCCCATGGGTATGTGAACTATGTTCTCCTCCACTATGTGTGATTTTTATTGAAACGGTTCCTGAGTGATTTGGAACTTGTTATCCTCACGTATGTGATGTACCGGGATTCAATAGCAGAGTATGAGGGCATCGTAGGTTCTTTCCTTGTGGGGTGCCTGATTTGTATATGAGATATTATACTGGTGCATATACATATACTTGTGATAGTTTTGTTGTGTTGCTTAGTTGATGTGAATAACTAAGATATTGTACTTGACATAAGTAATTTAATGAATGTGAATATGGGTTATGAATATGTTTTGTTTGGGTGTTACGACTAGATACCCTATGTTAGAATGAGAACGCAGGAGTGGTGCATACTAGTTAGCTAGCGGTATAACTAGGATGGGTTAAGGGTCTATGTTAGGCGTGCACATTAGTTGAGAGGCGAGAAACTCATGTCAGAGTACGCAACTAACATGTTTATTATATGTGTTGTTTAATATTGTAATTTAAACACTTGTTATATTTTTAAACTATTTTCACCTCGGGCCCTGACCCGTTTTCTTTCAAATCTATTTTTCTTGTAAAACCTTTTAGGTGCCCAACCACAGGGACGCCAAGCATAGAAGTTCCATTATATTATTGACGTGTTGTAGCTGCTGTGGAAGTTACAGGTTCTCGGTATTAGACGCCTTCACCTTTTGAACTTGATTCTACTCAGGGTTACTCATCTGTTAGGGCATGTCTCCCATTTCCATTTAGAGATAGCATTCCCAGACTTTTAGTTTTATATCAGATCTTGGTTTATTTAGTCAGACTCATATATTAGGACAATATTACGTAGAATATCCGAAACGTAAATATTATGGGTGAGACTTAATATATAGGGGACGAGTATACATATATTGAAATTGTATATATAATGGTTGTATGATTTTCTAGTATATGGATTATCGTGTGTATATCATATTTACCATACTTGCTATCACAGGAGGTCGTTCGTAAGAGAATAGTCTGGTCTCGATGTCACCTTCGAGGGGACTTTAGATTGATACCTCAGAACATAGGACTTGGAAAGGCTTATCACTAAATGGATAAGTCTGCTGACCTTGGGAGCATAGGTATGTGCGTGACCCATGGGTATGTGAACTATGTTCGCCTCCACTATGTGTGATTTTTATTGAAACGGTTCCTGAGTGATTCGAAACTTGTGATCCTCACGTACGTGATGTACCGGGATTCGATAGCAGAGTATGAGGGCATCGTAGGTTCTATCCTTGTGGGGGGCCTGATTTGTATATGAGATATTATACTGGTGCATATACATATACTTGTGATAGTTTTGTTGTGTTGCTTAGTAGATGTGGATAACTAAGATATTGTAATGGACTAAGAATAAGAAAATTTAATTAACACTTGAGATAAGTAATTTAATGAACGTGAATATGGGTTATAAATGTGTTTTGTTTGGGAGTTGCGAGTAGATACCCTATGTTAGAATGAGAACACAGGTGTGGTGCAGACTAGTTAGCTAGCGGCATAACTAGGATGGGTTAAGGGTATAGGTTAGGTGTGCACATTAGTTGAGAGGCGAGAAACTCATGTCAGAGTACGCAACTAACATGTTTATTATATCTGTTGTTTAATATTGTAATTTAAACACTTGCTATATTTTTAAACTATTTTCACCTCGGCCTTGACCCGTTTGCTTTCAAATCTATTTTTCTTGTAAATACTTTTAGATGCCCAACCATAGGGACCCCAAGCATAGGAGTTCCATTATATTATTGACGTGTTGTAACTATTGTGGAAGTTACAGGTTCTCGTTATTAGATGCCTTCACATTTTGTACTTGATTCTACTCAGATTTACTCCTCTGTTAGGGCATGTCCCCTATTTCCATTTAGAGATAGCATTCTCATACTTTTAATTTTATTTCAGATGTTTGTTTATTTATTCAGACTCATGTATCGGGACAATATTACGTAGAATATCCGGAACGTAAATATTGTGGGTGAGACTTAATATATAGGGGAGGAGTATACCTATATTGAAATTGTATGTATACAGGTTGTGTGATTTTATAGTATATGGATTATCGTGTATATAGCATACCTACCATACTTTCTATCACGGGAGTTCGTTCGTAAGAGGATAGTGTGGTCTCGATGTGACCTTCGGGGGGACTTTAGATTCATACCTCAGAACATAGGACTTGGAAGGGCTTATCGCTGAATGGATAAGTCTGTTGACCTTGGGAGCATAGGTATGTGCGTGACCCATGGGTATGTGAACTATGTTCGCTTCCACTATGTGTGATTTTTATTTAAACGGTTCCTGAGTGATTCGAAACTTGTGATCCTCACGTACGTGATGTACCGGGATTCGATAGCAGAGTATGAGGGCATCGTAGGTTCTATCCTTTTGGGGGGCCTGATTTGTATATGAGATATTATACTGGTGCATATACATATACTTGTGATAGTTCTGTTGTGTTGCTTAGTAGATGTGAATAACTAAGATATCGTAATGGACTAAGAATAAGAAAATTTAATTAACACTTGAGATAAGTAATTTAATGAACGTGAATATGGGTTATAAATGTGTTTTGTTTGGGAGTTGCGAGTAGATACCCTATGTTAGAATGAGAACACAGGTGTGGTGCAGACTAGTTAGCTAGCGGTATAACTAGGATGGGTTAAGGGTCTAGGTTAGGTGTGCACATTAGTTGAGAGGCGAGAAACTCATGTGAGAGTACGCAACTAACATGTTTATTATATGTGTTGTTTAATATTGTAATTTAAACACTTGCTATATTTTTAAACTGTTTTCACCTAGGGCCCTGACCCGTTTGCTTTCAAATCTATTTTTCTTGTAAAACCTTTTAGGTGCCCAACCACAAGGACGCCAAGCATAGGAGTTACATTATATTATTGGCGTGTTATAGCTGTTGTGGAAGTTACAGGTTCTCGGTATTAGACGCCTTCACATTTTGTACTTGATTCTACTCAGGGTTACTCATCTGTTAGGGCATGTCGCCCATTTCCATTTAGAGATAGCATTCTCAAACTTTTAGTTTTATTTCAGATGTTGGTTTATTTATTCAAACTCATGTATCGGGACTTTATTTTTACTCTAGTATTATATTGGAGTGTTTACTCCAGATTCAGTTTATTTCATTTCGTTGATTATTCATTTGAGATTGTTTATGCGAATAATGGTTGTTGACTTAATTACTTAGATTATATTAATTTAATTAGTAAAATTTGGCATCTCTTTTTAAATATTAGGTGGCTGGTAATAAATTAAATGTTTTCGACAGTGATGCTACAACTGAACCAACTTGATATTCTGTATTAATTTAATAAAGGAGTAGCTACCCGGTATTTAATTAGACGGGGTGTCACATTAACATCATAGGATCCCTTAAAGATTTTGGAGATTCTGACGTTGACTTCCCAAATAGTTGATGTACTTTCAATTATTTATCATGTTCTAAATAATATCAAGATAATGTACAAGGTCAAAAATTTATTTAGTGGTCTTTAGACGCTGTTCATAACAAATTAAATAACCTTGATGGCCGAATTAGTTAGTTCCATTTTTAGATGTTTTTCCAATTACTCATCTTGTTCCAAACAATAACAAGATAATGTACAAGCTTAAAAATTGCTTTAGTGGTCTTTAGATCATCTTCACAACAAATGGAAGAACAATGAAGGCCGAATTAGTTAGTTTCATTTTTAAATGTATTTCCAAGTGTTCATCAGGTTCAAACAAAAACAAGATATTGTACATGGTCAAAAAGTTCTTTAGTGGTCTTTAGACCTTGTTCATGGTATGATAAATAATAATGAAGGCTGAATTAATCAATTCCCTTTTTAGATGTATTTACAATTGTTCATCATGTTCTAAACAATAGCTAGATAATGTGCAATCTCAAAAATTATTTTAGTGGTCTCTAGACAATATTAACAACAATTAAGAATAATGAAGGCCAAATTAGTAAGTAGTAATACCCCGTATTTTCTATGAATTATTACATTTCATGAAATTAATTATGTGTTGGCTGTTTGTGAGTGGAGATGTCACTAATTATATGTTTATGTGTTATTTAATTCGAATTAGAAACTAAATTTAAGAAACGGTAATTAATTAATTTAATTAATTAATATTTGGACTCATACTGAGTAATTACAGAATAACCGAGTTGTTAGTAGCCTGGTTAGGTATATTTGTGTGATGGTCTAGTGGGATTCATATAATGTCCATTGTTAGTTTAAAATAGTGGGGGTTTCGGCCTATTGAGTTAATATATGACTTGGATAGATTTTAAGGTTATTATGATTGTTATTTGGACACTTTGTGTGGGGAATTATTTTGGATCCAATGCCAATTTAGTGGGAACGATGGTATAAAGTTGGGACTCCAAACCTAAAACACCCATTTTCTCGTTTGGAACACATGCTAAGGATAGAGAGAGAATTAACCATGGGGAAAAGAGGATTGAAGGGATTTGGGGCTTGATTTCCAAATCAATCAATAAGGTAAGTTTATATGAACTTGATTATCATTATATCCACGTTAATATTTAATCTATCCAATAAAATACAAGTATAATTGACCTAAATCTGATTAGAAGGATTAATTTGATTAATTTAAGATTTAACCTAGTTTAGATAGTAATGAGGTTATTTTCATGGCTAATTTGATTGATTCTCTCATTAATTTGAACTTAAATGGTTAAAATATGATTATAAAATATTTTCTATTGTTAATTAGCTAAAAGCCCTCTGATTATGTGAATTGATCCCTTGAAATCATTAGTTGATTGATAATTTATTTAAGCTAGTAATCTGGGATTATTAATTGGGTTTTTATTTGGATCTTGGTGTAGTCTTAGGTTTTAATGATATAAATAGGTTCACATTATTTTTTTGATGTGACTTTATCATTTGTATGTTGATTGGGTGCTTAGATGAAGATTTTATATTCATTAATGGACGATGGAGAGAGAAACAGACGGGCTAAAGATGAAAAATATCGTAACAAATAAGAATTGGGGGATTTTAAAAGTCAATCGATAGATCGACACTTAGTCATGAATCAATCGATATTAGAGTGAAGGACCGTGGTAGGGATTTTTATTCTTTTTTTGATTTTTTGATTTTGGAGCTCGGTGTTAGTTTGTTTTGTTCTTGAGCTTTATTGGGTTATGGATTAGAGGTAGAATCTAGTATTTTGAGCTGTTGTTAATTAGTTTTTAAGATTAGTTGATTATTGTGAAATTATTGACTTAAAGGGGTTAAATTGAGGATTCGTCATTTGATTATAAACCCAAGTGTAGGATGGGTGGTAATTGGGAACTTGTGAGCTTAGAAGGTTAGGTCTTTTTGGCCGGGATTATTAAAATCATTGTGATTGACTAATGGGTGTTTATCCTTTTGGTGAGATTAGGAATTTGATTAAAAATCACTACGGAGGGTTAGTTTTCATATTCGTTGGTTTTATATAAATTAGATTTGGATTGATACCTTAGCATGATGCCTTGGGAGATTGGACTAGGGCTAATTGAGATTTAATATAGTTGATGTCTGGATTTTAGTTTATGGTAGAGTGAGATTATGACAATGTTTGGGAAATTGGAAGGTTAGGGTTAATGTATCATGGTATGAATACAAGGTTATAGATGTGTTATAACCTTTTATGACAGTGATGATAGTATGACCCAGCAGCGTTGGGGTCAATATGTGTATGTGATTTCCCTAACCTGTTTGTGACGGTTATGTATATATTTTCTTTAGCCTATTAGTGAGGGTTATGATTATTTGCATGTTTTATATGTAATGCATACCATGTGTGAGTTCTCATTGGTAGATGTACAATGAGGGATTTCATTCATGTGGAATGCACGACGAGGATAACTATGATGCCTTGTTGAGAATATGATTTTTCTATTGTCATTCCTATGTCTAAGTCTCACATCTTGGTACCCGCGACCAATATGGATTTTGGGTGATTTTTCTTTCATAAGTCTTGGGTATGGTAAGCTTTATGACTGATGATTTCATGTTGTGATTTATCCCTTGTATTATGATGTCTTAAGTTTGGGGCGACCTATGACTATACTAGTATATGGGAGCGATCCCAAATGCAATAAGAGTATATCTTCGTTGGGTGCTCATTTATTTATACAAACAGGGGTTGTATCTTTATATAGATGTTAGAAGTGAGTAGGTTCTTTCTCCAATCATATGTGATTATTGTGTAGCGATACCAGAGATAGTTGTACCAATTTATATCCCATATACTAGAAATGTATATGACTTATATTATGGATGCCTACCTATACACTTATGACTTGGATCTATGTATTACTTACACTAGGGTTGTGTATATTTCACTATTTTCATGAGATCTCCCAGTGCGAATATATTTGAGATATGAGTCTCTTATTGGTATCTTGGTTATTTTGTGAAAAGCACCTTAGGGTTAAGACCTTAATACATCATGTGATTCCTATTTAAAGAGATTACATAATATAGTTAATGATACAGATTAAAGAATGATATTATAAGAGTTTAATCAGTTGGGATACATGTGGGTTCGATATTTAGAACTATACGATATTTTAGGTTGTTAACTTAAAATATGTTAAATTATGAGAGGAAGATGTGCAGTTATAATGTGCCTAGATTCAGTTATAATTCAATTCTACATAGACTTGTAATTAACGTTTTCTTTTAAAAAAATATTTTTATAAGTCCTTATTGCGGTAGTTTCTATGGACTCGAATACATTAGAAGAGCATCTCTAACGATGTAACATTTCTTCCTCTTAGGATTATAGGAGTGGAGCAAGTGTAACTCATTATTTTATTGTATTATGTTGTTTTAAGATTGGTTGTTTGTGTATACTTATATTTAGATTTGGAGTTTTGTATGGACACATTTTATATTCAGAAATTGGTCTTATGTGGTATTGGCAGTTATTGGTATCAGAGTTTGTATTGTATTGATTCAGTATATCATTATCTTGTCATTGTTCTTTCAGTTTTGATTTTTCACATGCTGAGAATTTTACCAAAGTTTTTTATTCTCATGATTTTTATATCAGACCTTATTTATCTATATATGGATATTATGGGGTGTTACATTTGGTATAAAAGCATTTAGGTTCTAGTGTCCTAGGGATCCTTAGTGTGTTTGTCATTTTTCTGCGTTGTGTTCTTGAACTACATTAGATCCTTACTGTTTAGGGTTTATATTCTCTAAGTGGGGACCGTTTAGGGGTTTCATGCTATTATTTCTTGACGAACTACTCAGATAGACCAAGTCTATCAAGAGGGTTCCTCATTTAGATTTCTCTTTCCTAGTATACATTTTAAGGGGAAATGTTTTGACTCACCTTCTATAACGGCATAGGAATAAGTTTCCTAAAACCTCGTTTGTACAATCGCAAGGCAGCCAGTAAAAGGGGGAGTTCAACTATCTTTCTTTTTATGCACCGAAAGAGAGTGATATGAAGGTAAAGGAGGATGTTCGCATTATCAGCTAATACAAGAAAGTCTTTTTGAGTTATTAAAAACCTTTTTTGAAGGTTTTGACAGATGTTACTAGGTAACCCGCTATTCACTACTTGCGCTCACGGGGGACGAAATAACCTAATTACATCAGCAAGAACATTATAACTATTATGGGAATAGATTCCCCAAGATTTTGAAGATCAAGACAAAATTTGGCCTAATAAGTTGAGACGGTGTAATGTTGACCCGAGTAGGGATACCTCACCAGCTGAAGGAAGCACATAGACCTTAAGAGGTTTCCAAGAGTGTACAATGTGATCTATTTTGGCCAGTAGGTCGAGGGAAACGATGCAAATTTCAGCAAAAATGACTAAATATGTAAGCTCAACATGGCCTCCATTTTGAGAATTCACATATAGGAAGGTATTACGCTTATGGTGAGTGACTCCACCTTGTTTTTTATGCCTTAGTGGTGGCCAGCATCTGGGGGTACATTCAGGGGTGATTATGGGTACGTTTATGGCTCACTCATATGAGTCTGGCATAAACATCGAGGATTTTTCATTATTTAGTAGTAGTGTATATGAACTATGATTATAAATTATATATACTTCTATTTTCGAGCTTTAGGTATATGTGGAAACCCCAATGAGTATGGGTTACTTTACCTCATAATTATAAAGATGTGGCAGTGTTTTTGGCTGACTTTATTTTTCAGACGCTTTATGGACTTGTAGATGAGACGTCATCAAAATAGTTTTGAGATTACGTGTACAACTACATTGTATACTTATATCGACTATGAAAGGTAATATTTTATATGCCATTTTTGGTCAGGTTATGTTTTAGGGTAGTTGTGCTTAGGTTGGGGAGAATGTGTGCAATACTTTTTTATGCATAGACGAGAGCTCATTAGATGGGATTACGGTCGCATATAGGTGTCACCATTAGTTCAAGGTTCTTTGAGAGTTATTTAGATAGGTGTTGAGTTATCATCTACATAAGAAATAAATGTTCCTTAGAGATCGGTACTAGCCTTGGATCCACCGCGTGGGCATATTTCTTGTGAATTGTTAAATTTCATGAAATTAAATATGTGGGCTTGTTGAGACTGTATATGTCACTAATTATATGCTTATTTGTTACTCAGTTCGAATTTGAAATTGGATTTAAGACACGATGATTAATTAATTGAACTAATGAATATTTAGACTAGTACCAAATACTTATTAAATAATCAAGTTATTAGTTACTTGGTTTGGTATTTTCACGTGCTCATCTAGTGGGATGCATACAATGTTCGTTTTTAGTTTAAAATAGTGGGGTTTAGGCCTATTGAGTTAATATATGGCATGGATTGATTTTTAGGCTACTTGAACACATTGGGTTGGGATTTATTTTAGTCACAAGACCAATTTAGTGGGAACCATATTATAAAGTTGGGAGTATAAACCTAAAACACCCATTTTTGTCGTTTGGGACACATACTAAGGCTAGAGAGAGAACCAAGATCAAAAGAGGATTTGAAGGATTTGGGAATTGATTTCCCAATAAATTCTTAAGGAAAGTTTATATAGAATATTATTATGATTATATGTGTGTTAATATTAAATCCATCCATTGAAATCTAACTATAGTTGACCTAAATCTGATTATAATGGGTAATTTCAGTAATTTCAATATTTAACCTAGTTTAGACAGTAATTGGGCTATTTTTCATTACTAATTTGATTGATTCTATGATTATAAAATGTTTTCTATTGCCATTAATTAAAATACCTCTGATTATGTGAATTCACCCCATGAAATCATTAGTTGATTGATATATTTTTTCAACATAGGGTTCTTGGATTGTGAATTGTGTTTTTATTTGGATGTGGGTGTAGTCTTGGGTTTTCATGACATAAATAGGTTCTAATTGTTGTTTAGATGTGGCTTTATCATTTATATATTGATTCGGTGCGTTGATGAATTTCGTATGTTCAATAATGGATGATGGAGGGAGAAAAATAGGGGTTGAGTATGAAGAATCCCATCACAAAGAAGAATTGGGGGATATTTTGAGTCAATCGATCGATCAACAATAGCAGGAAGGGCCAAGGTGGGTTTTTATTTGGTTTGGATTTTGGAGCTTGGGGTTAGTTTTTTTATGCCTTGAGATTTATTAGGTTATGGAATAGGGGTAGAGTATAATACTTTGATGTGTTATAAATTAGTTTTTTGGGTAGGTTATTATTTTGAAAATTTAAATTTACAGGGTCTGGATTGAGCATTTGATGGAAACCATGAGTGTAGAATGGGTGGCGGTGTGGAATTTATGATATTAGAACATTGGGGCTTGTTGGACGAGATTATTATAGGGTTGTCATTGACAAGTGGGGTGTTTATCCTTGAGATGAGATAACCAAATCTCTAGGGAGGGGTAGTTGTCATATTCGATGGATTTATGTAAATAAATTATGGATAGATACCTAGACACGACGCCTTGAGATATTGGACTAGGGATAATTAAAACATAATATAGTTGATGTCTAGATTTAGTGTATCGTACAGTGAGACTATGCCTTGATTTAGGAACTCGGGAGGCTATGTTTAATGTATTATAGGATGAATATGAGGTTATAGATGTGTTATACCCTTTTTATGATGGCGATGATAGTATGACCCGATAGTATTAGGATCAATATGTGCATATTATTTCCTTAAACCATATGTGAGGGCTATGTATGTGTTATTTTAACCCATTAGTTAGGGTTATGATTACTTGCGTAATCACAACCCTCATATTACACGTCACCAACCTCAAATTTAAGATGGGTGCGTCGGTCATAGATGACCACACTGACTCGTCTCTGCCTTCGGCGTGGAACCTGGCGTCATAGAGTCTTAGCTTGGTCGAGACCTCCAGTACTACCACGAACGACACCTCCTACCTCTGATACATTTTACTTGCGTGGAAAGAATGATAAGATATTTTTGTCATTTCTACGTTAAACCGTTATTATAGATCATTAACTCACGTGGTTTAATATTCTTCATGATGACCTTACTTTATGTATACACAACTGGCACCCACCCATAGACTACTATCTCAGCTAGGCATGGGACACATGCTGGGGTTCACACTGTGCACCCCCAGCCTATATGAGGCACGCTATGTCTTCTTCACTTGGATGGATCTTTTGGTAAACCTTATTGTTTATACTGATTCACATAAATATATTAGGAGAATAAAGGTTAATCAAAATAGGTCTTTAACCTAAAACGATGAGTACTTTTATAGCAGATTTGCAGTATTCAAAATCGCAAAAGACTCTTCATTTTTCTGCAGGAAACATGTATTTATAAGGACGCTAAAATTTTGAGGCGGCTAAGGTCGCTCGAACAAAATCTTGATTTCGTTTGAATGAGAATAGACTCCCGTTTTAACCATACCGAGGTCGCTTGAATGACAACCTAATATCATTTCAATGATCTTCAAACATGATAAAACCGTAAACCCTCTTTACGTATTCGATTGATGAAACCATCTAATGACAACATAGATTGATCTTGCAACTTCGTTAGAACAAAATGTGCATCTCGTTAGAATAGCTTGCACACTTTCGAAAAAAAATAAAGTCAGAAAAATGCCTCGATTTTAGTAAAAAAATACTCATAAATATAAAAATGAATAACTTTAAATCCTAAATTATTTATACCTGTGTTTTGGAAAGATCTTTTTGAATTTGAAGATGATGAAACTCGGTTATTCGTGATGGCTCGGCACAATCTGTAGTGGGATATGCCAAAAACTAAATGTAGCCTAAGTTATGAGCATGTGATTAAAAAATTGCTCTAACAACTCTCCCCCTTTTCGACTATTTCAGTACAAACATAAAATCAAAATTTCAAATTACAAAATATCCCCTAAGGTGAATACAATATCATAATATCCTCCCAAACCCTAAAATGGATAAATATAAAGATATAGATGTCTTCAAACCAAAGTCTTTAAATCTTCACTTCTTCATTGTCTTATCTAGGTAATTATGTCTTCATTGAGTATAATACAAATATGCTCTTCCAAATACCTACACATATCAAATAAATGCATAAAGATATGAAAATATCAACAATTAATCAATCTAACCCCCCCCCCCCCACACACACACACACACAATTTGTGATCCACTTATTATTTTGATTGAAATAGACAAGGGATAAAAAGTGATCATTAAACATTTAGGGAACATCACCAAGCATAAAAAGATATCATCACAAAAGGATATGAATGAATAATCATGTAATGATAATCTCAAAAGTCCTGACAAACTATTTTTAATTTTTCAAATTATCAAGTAAAAAATAATTTTATGAAAACAACACACCATGGAGAAAGACAAAAATAATCGAATCATGGAAACGGAATGTAAAGGTGTGAACACATTCTATAAGAAAATCAACGTAGACAAACATAGCATATGTGTACAAAGGAATGAGATAGTACTAACGAAAGATCTCAAAGTCTATCTTAGGTGTAAAAATTATGAACTCAAGTGAAATCGTCTTAACTTATTCCACTAATAAGGATCGTGAGTGATTTCGACACTAATAAGGCCCAAAATTATGTAATGCTTTTACGAGAATTTTTCAGGATGTGCAAACCCATTGATCTTCGACTAAACTCCCTCCAAACTCACATATTGATTTTTTTCTTAACTCTTTTGTTTTGAAGAAATCAATGCTCATATGTAGCCAAGCATCAATGTTCTTTGAAATTGGCTAGACACTTATATTTTTTCTTTTTATGTGCCTTTAATCTTAGGCTCTCTTCTTTTTGCAAATGTTGGATATTTACACAAGTCAACATGTGTTTCGTAACCTGATTTCATTTCTTTAAATATAACACATTTATTAGAGATATGATTTTCAATTTTTCTAATCCGGGCAACAGTTCTTATAAGCACTATTTTCACTATAAGCAGGATTGAGATGAAAACACTACAATTGACACATGAAAGGTAAGTGCAATACTCTAATAAGTTTGTTCTCATGTGAATTGAGGTGACTAGGAGTCAAACATGTAGTGAGTAGTCATCATATCACATTGTAATTACTCCATACATTATAAAGCACAAAATGAAATCACCTCTTCAAACACTAAAAAATGGTAACATGGATATGGAATGAATGGGTGACTCGAACATCTTTATTGTTCATCCAAATACGGTGTAAAACGAAATAAAAAACTCTTTTTGAATTTTTCAAAATATTTTATCAAAAAATAAATTCTTTTTGGGTTTTTCACTTTTTCTAAAAAGAAATCGAAAATCTTTTTGTATTTTTCCAAATTTTTCAAGAAAAAGAAAAGCCTTTTTGGATTTTTTAAAAAATATATCAAAATGAAAAGGATAAATACAATGATGGTACAATGTAGTGCAATCTAGAAATAGGAATGTGTATGGATAAGCATGTAAAGCATCCTATACTAGATAATATACCCAATCTCAGTCAATGGTGAAAATACCTTAACTTCCTAGGATTATCAAATCGAAGTGCATTATAGGTTTCGTGAAAATATCGGTTAGCTGACGATCAGTGCTCACAAAGCTCAAGGACACGACCTTCTCCTCAACTAGGTCTCGAATAAAGTGCTCGCGTATCTTAATGTGCTTTGTGCGCAAATGCTGGACTGGATTACATGAAATATGAGTGGCACTTGTATTATCACATCAATATCCATCGTACCTTATGAAATTTCCTAATCCTCCAACATTTGCTTCATCCACAAGAGTTGCATTCAATAATTCCCGACGACTATATACTCAGCCTCTGTCGTGGACAAAGATATGGAGTTTTTCTTCTTGATCATCCACGAGACAAGAACAATCCTAAAGTAAAAATATCCACCCAATGTTCTCCTATACCCATCAACATCCCCAGCCCAAGCGACATCTAAATAGGTAGATAATTAGTCATCGGTATCAAAGGAATACCAAAATCGTAGAATAGAGTCTCACTCATGTATTTGATAATACATTTAAGAGCGTGTAAGTGTGACTCTTTTGAAGACGCCTCGCATCGCGCACAGACTCTAATAATAAAGGAAATATCGGGTCGACTAGAGGTAAGGTAAAGAAGACTACATCTCATGCTACGATATAAATTTTGCTCTAAGACATTGCCTAAAGCATCTTTGTTAAGCTTTGTCGATGAAATCGTAGGGGTGCGTGCGTACTTAGCAGAGTCTAGACGAAATTTCTTCACAAGGTCTCTTAGATATTTGGATTAAGATATGAATATATCATCCTTAAGATGATGAACTTGGAGACCTATGAAGAAAGTAAGCTCACCTACCATGTTAATCTCAAACTCCTTACTCATCTCCTTATCAAAAATGCGGTCATGGAGAGATAACGTGGATCCAAAGACTGTGTTGTCCATATAGACTTGGGCAACCAAAATATCATATTTCTCTCTCCTCACAATAACGTTTTATCTACTCCCCCTATTAAAGATATAAGCTAAAACTTAGGAAGTAAGCATCGCTTACAAAGCACAGGGTGCTTGCTTCAAACCATACAAGGTTTTCCTAAAATAGTAGACATGTCCTTAGTGCTTGGGGTCTTCAAAACTTTTCAATTGTTCCACATAAACCTCCTCCTATAGAACACCATTCCGAAAGGTAATCTTGACATTCATCTAATATAATTTGAAGAGTAGATGACATGCTATGGCGAGTAGTAAACGGACGGACTCAAGACTAATAACAGGATAGAATGTCTCCTCAAAGTCTACACCCTCGATTTATGTGTAGCCTTGAGCGACTAACCTATCCTTATTGTGAACTATCGTACCATTTTCATACATCTTATTTTTGAAAATCTACTTGGCACCTATCACGTTAGTATCACTAGGTCGGGGTACTAACTCCCAGCCATCATTCTTTCTAAACTGAAGCAACTCTTCTTGCATGGTCGATATCAAATGATCATCCTTGAGTGCTTCTTTCACATTCTTGGGCTTGACTAGGGATGTATATCATAGACAACTAACAATATTTTTTAGTTGAGCGCGAGTTTTGACACCTAGTGTAGGATAACCAAGTATAGAGGAAGGGTCATGACTCTTTCTAATTCAAAATGGTGTATCCCGTAATATTGAAACGGGGTCCACTGTTATAGCATGAGGAAAGATGGGATCGTCGCCAGGGGTGCATCATCCTCACACTACGGGCTAGGAGCAACAAATTCACGTGGCTAGTCATCTCTAATCATAATGTTTATTGACTCCATAACCTTAGACCTAGCCATATAATAAACCCGGTAAGCCCTGCTCATCGATGAATATCCTAAAAATATCCCCTCGTCACTCAGGAGTCAAACTTTCCTAAAGGTTCTCTATCTCGCATGATGTAGCATGTACTCTCAAAGACACAAAAGTATGATAGGTTGGGATTTTTTCATGTCCACTACTCGTAAGGTGTTTGAAGCATATGCGAACGAAGATATACCATTTCACTATTTGGCAAGCAGTACTCACCGCCTTTGCCTAAAAACGTCTAGGCATGTTTCTCCCCAAAAGCATGGATCTATCCATCTCTTATACCATTTGGTTCTCCCACCCCAACAAACTCATTTTGCTGAGGAGTACAAATGGCCGAAAACTCATTCTTTATGCCCACTTAATTGCAATAGCTATCCACTTTTGCTTCTTTAAATTTAGTGTCATTGTCACTACACATCCGATTAATAGTGACACCGTGTTGGTTTTGTAGGACACGACACTTGGTTGTAAGGAACTTAACTGCATCAGAACTTTCTCGAAGGAATCCTACAATCGAGATTCTATAAAATTCATCTATCATGACAAGAATGTATCTCTTATCACCTAAACGCTCTGTGCGAGTAGGAACCATAAGATCCATATGAATCAACTCCAAAACACGGGTGGTAGTAATGGTATTCAACTTTCGATGGGGACTTCGAATTTGTTTACCTTGTTGCTATGGTCCAAAAATCGAGGAAGTTGGTTTACCAAGTGATGTTTAGCCACGGACTAGGTCTTTCCAAACTAACCTGTCAAGATCTCTAAAGTTCACATTATCGCACCCCGCCTAATTCTGGCATCGGTCGCCACCAAAACTAAGTCGGGCGTGAGTAAATAAAATACCATTCTTTGCATGAGACATATATGAGACATATGAAATTAATCCACAAGATAAATAATAATCAATCGCAAAATATAAACCATCCAACTAAGCGATAAAAGGTCCATCTCCATGCTAAACTCAAAGTAAATCCAATCTCTAATAATATGAAACTGAATAATCTCCAACTGAATCCAGTGAAATAACTGAATAAAACCCATTACAACTTTGGAACCGAATGACCCAATCAAAACCATAAATTGTGTCTCAAAGTAAATACGAAGGAATGGAAAACTAAATTAAATCAATACGCATAAGGTAGAGCAACTACAGCTTCACCTCTAAGCAAATCTTCAAATATTTCTATGAAGCTTCTCCAAATACTATTTCTTGAAAAGTTAGTCAACGTATGCGGTCAGAGCCCCAAGCATGAATACACACTACTCTCCTAAAAGAGGGTCTGTGAACCCAGACAGCAGCATTATACATGATAAATATCATAATAGAGTATTTTAATTAAATGAGATAATTAAACGCAATAAATATAAATTACTAACCATCCCAAAGATTCCCATTCCAAAAAGCACACCAATATGATTTTAGAACCCCAAGTCCTACGATTGTTAATTTAATTAAATTAACAACATGTATGATTCTTCTGACTTTATTATTAGGTATGGCGGTCCTCCTGCGTCAGGTGGTTCTCCACCAAAATATATTATTACAGCGGTCCTCCCGCCACGGGTGATTTCACCACCAAAATACACATCCCATTGTCAAAACGACCGTTGATCCTTTTAAACTATCGATCCTTCAATTTGACAAGGTTTCACACACGACACGACATAAAATGTAGGTTGGCCCATTTAAACTGTTGGCCCTCGCTATTTATGTTGCCAATATATTTCCATACCCATTTTTATCTTAGGCATTAATTCTTAATTTCACAATTATCAAATCACCCCACCCATTTTATCGATGTGAGATCCTCAATATCCCTTAGTCCAATACCTAAGGGTCCCCAAGTAAACATACGTCCTATCCTACATATAGGATGAATCACTAAGGAAAACACGTCCTAGTCTCATGCCTAGGCTAGTGAAATGTCAGTATAACATAAAAATCTGCCCCACCCCGAGATATAAAATCCCCATAAATTTACACTAACTAGTTCCATACCTAGCAAGTATAAATTTAACCAAGGCCTACCCACTAGTCCCATACCTAGTAAGCATCCTAAAATAGGGAGAGAAAAAATACCCAACAACCGGTCGTCAAAATGACAATTTAATAATATCAACAAGTCACGCAAAGAAGCATAATTAATCAACGTATAAAAGTACGCATAATAGTCCAATTCAATTAAATCTTAATTTAATTATCACATCATCATAAACACACAATTAATCCCATTTAATTAATTACATCGAAATTTCATCATTAATACATCATATTTCCAATTTCATTATCTCTACAAAATTTACATGAGTTATACGTCCCCAAAATTCATTTAATTCAAAGCCAAGGTTTTTCTACATGCAACCTATACCAATAAAACCCAAAATCCACTCATCAATCCTATGTACCCAAGGGTTATGCATATTATTCAGATTAAAATATTTAATAAAAAAAATAACCCCATAATTAGTGTCCACTTTCTCTAATTAAGTTACTAATTGATTTTAATCAAAAACATATGATTAAGGGTTTCGGCGACACATAAAACGCATAATACTAAAGGAAAAGAATAGAGTATTGATGCCCGTGATTTAGTTGAAGAAAAACTGGTGGTATAGTTGGATTCCTCTCAAAAAATTAACAAAAAAGTAATCTTTGAAAAACTTGATTAAACCCCAATTAAGCCTTCCAAAACTTATGACAAAAACTTGATTATGATGGAGGTTGATGATTATGGAGGAGAGGAAAAAAATTTGGAAGAGTTATCTGGTGAAAAACTTGTGAAAAGTGATTATGAGAAGTCCCCCCCCCCCCCCCCCCCATGAATTATTAGTCTTATATACCAATTAAGAATCCTAAACTAACTCAAACTCTAAAAAAATAACTCACTCACTCAAAATCTGGGCATAGTCAATCGATCGACTCCTAGGTTCGATTGATCGACCCTACAGATCTACCGACAGTTCGCCCACAAAATGCCTATTAGGCAAAAATAATAAAAAACTTATACAAACTCCATTTTAATTCCAAATTCAATTCTTCTTGAAATTTTATTCTTTTAATATCATAACCAGCATATTTAACCAGTAAAAAATATTAAATTCAAAATTTTATTTCTCTCGAATAGTCTAATTAATTAATTAATAAAAACATAGGGTGTTACGCACGTGACCTAGTCATTGATGCCAAAGGTCCATAGTGGAGACCATGGCACTATTGCACACAAAAGAGGACTTGGGCACAATCCCATAAAAATTAACTTTCGTCCTCACTCCTTGTAGTAAAAGTGTACTCGATTGATCATAAACATTGCATTTAGAGATGTCAAACTTGACCTCAAAGTTTGTGTCACACAGTTGGATTATGATAGTCAAATACGCTTTCAATCCATTCATTTACAACTCATCACCTAGCTTAGAAAATATAGGTATCTCAACACTACCACGTCCTAAAATGCTAGATCAACTCCCATCTCTCACTACACCAAATCTGCGGAATTATCAAGTTAGATTTGTCAAGTTCAATGACCGTGACAATTCTGGGGGTGACAACTTTTGTTGTCACGGACATGTCATGGCCAATGATCGTGACAAGTTCATTAGAATTGTCACGGTCATGTCACGGTCTATGACCTTGACAAGTTTTGTCACTGTCATAAACCATGACAAACCCGTGACAATAAATAAAAAATTATCACGGTCAATGATCGTGACAATTCTGGGAAGAATTGAAAAAAAATCTGCTAGGCAGTATGGCCACTATCACTGCCCAGCAGTATATTTGTACCTGTTATAGAAACGTTGTACCTGTTCAAACATCATATATCCACATAAAATAGAGATAATGCAAATATACATTCAAAACAATATGCATCACGATATAATCCAAATATAATTCAAATGTAACAACTTAAGACAATTCAATTCAAATAATGTCACTACATATCTGGGATAAGGTTAGCTCTGAGGAGGTGAGTAGGCCACACGATATACGAATTGACACACCCAGCAATATACATCGTTTTGCATTGTTCGCACAACCACAATGGGGAGTTCTCCTTCCCCGGTATCACATGCGTGATGAGCACCTTAAACAAGATGTCTTGAAGCGAACGTTCAGGAACTGACATACCTTGGACGGTATTCGAGTCCCTCAACTCTCACCATATCCGTTGGCCATCAAATATATCTAGTATAAACATGCTTGTCCAACCAAGAGTCGACATCGGTTGGTCAAAGGGAGCCAAATAGGGGACTGGATCATCAAAGTCAGCACGTGTCGACGATAAAGCAGCGAGGTCCACATCCTCGTCATCCGGCACCTCGTCCTCCTGCACCTACTCCTCCATCACCTTCTCATTCCATTTCCCCTTACCGTTTCTGCCCAACAAACTCTTCATGAATGAGAACACATCTTGGACCGTCACCTCCAAATGGTATAGCTTCGCATCATACGAGTCCACCGTTCGAGACAACCCAGTGTCGCTCGTCTCCAATCCGATGATCCTAAATTTGGCCACCCGCGAGCTCACCCCCTTGTCCTCCCCTTGCGATCAGCGCCAAGCACTTGGCTGAGTGCATCGGTAGACAAAGAAGCCTTTTCAACATCAAACTGCGACTCATGCACTTCCTTAAGCTTTGCCTGAAACGACAAAAGGCACATGATTAGTAAAATAAGTAAATAAAAAAATTAAAACGTAATTAACAAAAAGTACACTGTCGGATTACTTACAATCGCGGTCGCGACGCTCAAGGACACGTCCTTATCCTTCCCCTTATTCATCCGAATAGCCACATAAGTATCGAGCATATATGGCCTACCCCTAGGGCCACTCCCTGTCCCCTGAAATAAAATAAACCAAAATTAGTATCGGCACCGCAAAGTAAAATAACGCAGAATAATATATTTTTGTAGTTATAGAAAAATTAGATCTTACCATCATCCTATGCTCCACCTCAGCGTAAGACGTCCAGCCGGAGTAGTGCACGTCTGTCTTTTTTCCCGATTTTACCTCCCCAATTGGCGAGATGCCAATTGTCGCTCCCCGATCTAATTGTCAATGAGATTTTGCCATTTTGCTAATGAGATCTGCTCCTTCGGCGGGACGGATTCACGCATTCGGATAACGGACTCTCGAGTCTTACCAAAGTACCGGGTCCTCATATTTTTCTTCCACGTCTTTTGTTACTCCCTCAACTGCTCCAAGACGGAATCGCGTAGCTTTGGATCCAGGCTGAATTGTTCCTGTCCAACAAATATAAATATAAATATAAATATAAATATAAAATGAAATTGAGATCGAAATCGAAAACGAAATCAAAATCGAAAACGAAATTGAAATTGAAATATTCATATAAATATAAATATAAATACATTACCTGTATTGTCATCCCAAATAGCTAACTTGAGCTTATTGGGCACCTCCCTCTAACTAGTGTACCCCGGGCCGATGATCGTCTTTACCAGCTCAAGGGATCTCGCTAATAGTCCCATCTTGTTCTCGATGGTCATCCCCAATTTTCCATATTTGGGGAGCCTAGGGGCCGAGGAGCCCTCGTCGCCTCCGCTACCACCGAGCCCAGACGACATCATCATAATCAGCATCATCATCCTCACCTTAATACCCGAAGGAGATATTTTCTGTAAAAAATTGTTTTTATTAGTACAAATCAAAATGAATTAAAAGAAGACATGCAAATATGTAAAATTACTACAAATCCAAATGAATTATTATTGTTTAACACCTCAATTCTGAATTCCAAAACAACAGCATGTAGCCTATAATATGTACAATTACAAAAAATTTGAAACATCCCCACCCCCACCCCTATTGCCCACACACACGCACACTACAAAAGAGTGAAAATGATAAAGTGAAAATCAATTAAAAGGATTAAAAATGGATTGATAAAGTAAAAATTGGACTATTTATTACAAATTGAAAAATTATTTTAAATTCGGGTTATCATAAAAAATGGATTGATATTCGGTAGGAGCAGCCAAGTCATCCACACTACTATTTAGATGCTTTGGCGCGTGTAGTATAATTGACCACGGCTCATTGTTGATATACTCCGAGTAAAACACTTGGTTAACCTTTTGAAATGCACAAACAAACAGCTCATCGCTCACGTGGTCGTTGATCTTCAACTTGGACAAGTCAACCATGATCAAATTGGTGACAGGATCAACTTTACAAGCATTTTTATCCTCAACTCTTACCCAGTTATAGTAAAATACAACCTCTTTGAAGCTTATATAATCCAATTCAAATATATTTTGAATTACACCATAGTAAGTCATTTCAGCTTCAACGAGGTTTTTATCTTTTGTGCTCGCTCGAAAGAAAGTAAGAGCCTTGTATAAAATGCCCGAGTTTTGTACATTTGTACTTTCCTCGTACACTTTTGAGCCGAATACGTAACCGTTCAATCAATAATTTTTGTACTCTTGTGCCATGAACAAGTGTCCGCTATCCATGGTACTGTGAAAAATCGCTTTAATTTAGTCCCAATGGGAAAATATTTCAACACTTTTTGAGGCACTTTTGAGCTTGTGCCTTCCTTACCAGTAGATTGGACATATCTAGGTTCATCGCATACCGGACAACGATCGAGATTTTCACACTCCTTGCGGTATAGTATGCAGTCATACACACAAGCATGAATCGATTTATACTTCATTCCCAAACCTTTCAAAATGTTCTTCATAACATGATAGCTATTTGGAAGCATATTCTCCCTAGGTAATAAGCCCTTCACCCATTTCAGAATTCATGTCACGCTATTGCCAGACAAACCATACCGCGTCTTCAAACTGTACAAATGAACTACGACATGTAAATTTGTTTGATCTTTCTCACAGCCAGAGTATAATGGTTGGGTTGCCTTAAATTTTAAACTTTGGTAGTCATCGTCAAGGTTTATCGTGATATCTTCATGAGAACTTGAACCTTGTACATCATCAGTAACCTCATTGTCCTCTAGTTCATAAACTCCGTACGCATCATCAAATCCTCTAACATATTATGATCTACATCTTCCCCTTTTACATCTATCCTACTTGTTGAAGTTTGTTGTTAAGGTTGTTCGGGGACAAAATGAACTTTCAATTCACCATGAAAACTAGAAAATCAATAAATATCTAGCATAACCGATCTTAACAAATGTAGTTCAACTATTTTCCACTCAAACACCTTATAATTCTTACACCTAGCACATGGACACGGAAACTCTTCATCATTATGACATCTCTTTGCTTATTTCATAAATTCATTAGCACCTCTGCCAAACACATCCCCATTCTATTTGTCTCACCCATCCACTCTTTTTGTTTCGGATATCCCATCACAGCTACCACAACTAATCACCTATTAAAGGTAAGAAGCGTATATTCATGGATTAGAATAAACAAAACTTAGATTTATAGTATGTTTCATTTAATTATGTCTTATTTATATTTGATTTTTAAATTTCAAATTCAAATTCAATTTATAATAGAAATTCCTATTTCCTCCATCTCCTTTAAAGGGCGAGTGGTTGTATCCCATTCAAGACAGCATATTTCTATAATATACTTAACAACTCATGCACATTGTTATGATTTGAGAAAAATTCGACAGCATATCCCCGTAGTTCTCCAAGTAAACTATGCAGATTGGCAACTGTTAGTGTTATTTCAATTGATCAATTGAAATAACAGTCAGACTTGTCAATCTAGTATGTACCCAGAGAATATTAGGATACGACTGCAGAACTTCCTTCAAAAGCAACAACTTTAATCTACTAAGAATATTATTATACATAAATTATGCAGTCCCAAACTGTCCAAACGGGACAATTCGAGAGGTCTTATTACAGGGGTAATAACTCTCGAACGGGTCTAAGGGCTATTGAATGCGTACGCATAAGAACTAGAAGGCTAGTATCTTTGTGCACTATATGTAATTTCAAGTATGTTTCATTTAATTATCATACTATATATATATTGTTTGTTATACAAAGTAATTTTAAAAAAAAACTGAAAAATCCCACCCCCATATGGACAATAATCAGTGGTCATGCCACTTTTAAAATTAACCAACCCAATATCAATCCACTATAATCCAATCGCAATGGCAACAACAAATGTGTATCCCATACTCCTTCTAATTCATCTACTCAATTAATTATTTTCATCAATTAAACTAACAATTAAAGTATACAATTATTAATTTAGAAATTTGCAATGAGGGGCAATCCAACTTGCATATGAAAGGGGTACTAATTATTAATTTACAAAAAAAATTAACAACCAATCAATATTAAATCAATCAATTCTTTTACAAGGGTCACTACAATATGAGGGGCAATAACTAATAATCTAATAAAAATTTAATTAAAAAAACACACGCATATATACACACACATCCCCACACCCCTAGCCCCCGCACCCCCACCCCTTGCCCTGCCCCCTCCCCCCACTGTCGTTGCCTACCACACGCACACATACACATATACACATGCACATACACATACACACACACATGCACATATACACACATAAACACACACATATACATACACAAACACACGCACATACACCCCCTCCCCTCCCCCCAGCCCTGCCCCTCCCCCCCCCCCCCCACCACACACGCACACATACACGACACACACACACACATGTATATTTACACACACACATATATACACACACGCACATATACATACACGTATACATAAATAGAGGAGAAATAGAGAGATAAAACGTACCAAAGTTGTAGAGAGAGAGAGTGTGTAGTCGCTAGAGAGAGAGAAAAATGGAGGGAATGAGAATCGGTGGGAAAAAAAAAGAGGGAGGGTTTTTTACTGATAGAATTGTCATGGACATGTCACGATCATTGATCGTGACAACTTTATATGATTTTCACGGTCAATGATTATGACAAGTCCGTGACAACTGTACTTGTCATGGACTTATCACGGTCATTGACCGTGACAAGGCTGGCCGGTTGAAGGGTGCCAATTTGACCATTTTGGTGTAGTGTCTAAAGGTGACTTTACCTTACTTGCGATCCTCAAGGTTGGTTAAAAAGGACACATCACTTTTCTTTTGCCTATAACACCCACAATCAAAATACCATTGGAAAGTATTTTGAGTCTTGAAAGCAATGTGAACAACAAGGGATTTCTCATCTCACTTAGGTACCCAAGTAATTGTAACCTTTTGTTTACCCTAGTCATTGTTGGCTCTAGTCATAATGTTGGAAGCATTCTCAAATGGCAAAGACACCCGTTGAAATTCTTTTATTAAACTATGGGAAGTCATGACTAAATTTTCAACTTGATCCCTAAGACTAGTAAAGTGTCTTAAGTGGTATGTGAGAGTACATGTACCATTAGTCCTATCTAATTTAGAGAAAACTCTTGAAGGTAACCTCTTTTTTTGCAATAGGTGCATACATATACAGGCTTGGGTCTACCTTTGTTTGCTTTTCTAGATGGAACTCTTCTAGGTGGATCAGGCCTCCTAGGTGGATTCGGTCGAGGTCTATACTGATCCATCATAAACTCGAGAACTAGATCGGGTACGATATAGGAAGTGGATGCACCATCGTAGCCTATTCCTTACCTCTCGACGTTTCCTAAAGTTAGGCAGATGATCATCTTACCAACCTTCTTTGATGTGTCCTCAATATTTACCTTGACTTCTCGGGTACATTTGAGATCTTTCTTGAGTTGCGATACAAGAATCCAAGTTTCTCATGAATCTCCACAGATGTTTGGAGACCTCTCATAAGACTAGCCGTCTTGTTGGTCAAGTTCCTATTCTCTTTCTCAACTAAACAAACTCTCTCTCCCAAAACTTCTTTCACCGAGGGTTCACTCTCTCTTGCCTCATGCAACCCTTTCTCTAATGCTGAAACTCTCATGGCTAAACATTTATTTTTTTTATTAGTTTCAAAGGACTCGACGTAAAGTTTAGTATAGGCTCGCTGAAGGTTACTCTCACTCTCACTGAAAGCATTCTCCCCCTCACTCTCCTCGAATGACTAGACTCACTGTCGAGGTGTTCATGCTTAGTAGCCTCCTTATCTTTATAAGGTGTCTCTAAATTAACATGACTAGCCATGAATGCGATGATGTTACATCCATGCGATGATTCTTCTCTATAACAACCCGCGATCCGAGATAAGGGGTGGCCAGCCCGATACTCAAACGTGACAGGAATCATGGATGGATATCATCCTCGGCATCAACAAAATAAACTGAATATACGGGAAAACCACCCAATATATCAGAAAACGGGTTGCCAAAATGTGTAAAATTTTAAATATGCAGTTAAGAAAATTAAATTTGAACAACCCAACTCTGATAAGCAAGTGTAATTCCAAAAGAGTATATATAATACTGCTAAGAAGAATATATACAAAAGGACCGAATAAGCTGTCGATCCACAGCTACACACAACGAAGTACCACAATTTAAATATCTTACATCATACATTCATTAAACAAGTACAAAAGCTTGGGCCACACGCCCGAATAAAAGAACCGATCATATCTAGAACACAAAGAAGAAAGCGTCTTATTCAAGATCCTGTAATAACCCGCAAAATCTTACAGCTCGTCGAAAGCAAGGGAATGGGAACATCAAAACTGGCGTCCTTGCGGGGGAGCACCTGAGCGGATACAATCATATGCACAACAAGGAAAGTAAACCGGTCAGGGCCGGGTTCTATATGATTACCAGAAGAAATAAAAAGCATGATAGAAATGAACAATTATGCATGAACGATAAGGATGACAAATTACATTACAATCTAACTAAATGATGAAGTGAAAAGCCATATATAAAAGAAAGAAAAGTAATAACTTAAATTTAAAACCTTTCCTCAATTATCAAATTTCCATTTCCTTGTGCATTCCTTAATAGGAATAAAACCATTTATTAACTTCCATAGTTAATTATCTTACCATTACATCTTTCCATTCCTTACTAGGAATATCATTCATATCAAGTGCTCTTTATGGCACGTATCCATTAATTTCATTCCCGTGCTCTTTATGGCACGTATCCATGCTCTTTATGGCATATACCCATCAAGTCCCACTTGATGCAGAAAAGTTATATTCATATACATATAACGATTCTAAGACCGTCCCTTCGAGTTTCCCCATTGGGTGCGCCCCTAAATGACCATCATCTTCCAGGGCCTATCTATACAAGACAACCTGGGATCATAACGCAACGTCGGGAAGCGGCCATATGCCTGCGGGAAAGTCAGGACCACACCCGGAATTCCCTAACCAGCGCAGAAAAACATATAAAAACCCCGCATATGGCCTAGGACTATATCCACCCTGCATTCATTAGCCAGGGGGCATCACCAAGCGCGCGAACTTCCCTTATGATGTCATTTAGAGAGGTGTGTTTAAGTAAATTAACATTTACCAAATTTTATCTCATTTACATTTCCAATTTTCCATTTTCAATATCCATGTGTTTGGTTCTTTATTCGAACCTAACATAATTAAACAACCGGGTTCATTTTATTTGAACCAATCATCATTACCATAGTTTGGGTTCATTTTAGTTGAGACTTTCATCTTTAAACAATTTGGGTTCATTTTATTCGAACCTATTCCAGTTAAATATTATCATCGATATTCCTCAAATTACAAGTCCCAACTAAATCTCCAAATGATCATTATGGTCCTACAATTCCCCCAAAGTTCATATAACTTTGATAAGCCCTTAAGTCTCCAAACATGGGCCTACAACCCCTATCCTCCTATTAAGAGGTAACAAAAAGAAAAAGAGTGATGCTTAAACATCACTTTAGAACACCCCCTCCTCTGGACTTAACCCCAAGTGAAATCCATTCTACTCTAGGGTAACAACCAGACTCAACTAGGACTCTAAAAGCCAAAGTTTACTTCATTCAAGAAGGTTCCTAAGTCCCTATGACAAGAAAAGATTTAAAAACAAAAGTAAAACTTTGGGAAGAAAACACCCAAGACCGCGAATCACAGTTATGCCTTAGAAGAAAAGCAGAACTCTCACTTCGGCAGGGCCGGTTGACCGATAAGGGGGACGCGGTCGACCGCGCCTCAATATTCTGCCTTTGAAAGAAAGCAGTGTGCCTTCTCCCGAAGGCCCGGTCGACCGGTCTGGTAACCGCGGTCGACCGGTCATAGCAGACCTAGCCTCCCTATCTCTTCTTCCAACAACCAAATCCATATCATTTAATGGAACTAATACACCACAATATGTCTAAGTACCATCATCAAGAACATTTATCATCCAAATCAGTTTCTAAGGGTTAATACCCAAATAATTTAACAAAAGCCTAACTAAACTAAATCAAAATAATCCACAACAAATCATGCTAATTAATCCACTTAAATCATATTAGAGCAAGTAAGTTACTTGCCTTGATCATGAAAATTCAGATTTGATTTGGTGGAGGCAACAATCCAAGCTCCAATCTCTCTTTTCTCCAAAGTTCTCTTCTTTCTCCTTTCTCTCTCTCTCTAGGGCTCAATATGAAAAAGAAATGGAAGAAAAGAAATGGGGTTGGGGACTTAAACGTGGCTTAAATCTGAAAAGCCCACTTAAGTGGCTAATACGCGATCAAATGGTACGCACTACACATTTAAGCTATAACCAGTCAAAAATACCCGAAATGCCAAAATACAATATGGCACTTATTTTAACTGTCTCGCACCTACCGGGACTAACTACACCCTCTAAATTATCATTTGGAAATTTTATAACTCATTTTAAGTTCCGGTTTCTCATTAAACCAAAATGTCATTTAATTCTTATGACACCATAAATCACAACATGGATATTTTTACCTACTCATCAGGTAATCATACAACATTTCAGTAAATATTAACCTTTTTCATATTAAATTAATATTTACTCAACATCCATCATATTATAATTAATTACTACACATAGTAAATAAATATAAAATAGGCTATCAAAAGTGAGGGTTGTTACATTCTCCCGAACTCACCGACTCAACCTCGCTATCACTAAGCATGACGTTTAAGGCATCTTTACCTTTCCCTTGACGTATCAATCTAGTTGGACACTCGTGAGATTTGTAAGCCTTTCCCTCACAATCATAACATCTTTCCTCATCTATCTTTGGGATATCTTTCTTTTCGTTTTCAAATTTTTTTCTTGCCCGTTTTAAATTTTTTTATCTTTCTCAAAACTCTTCTTTTCTTTGGAAGTATTTTTCTTTTTAAGTTTGAGAAATTTCTTGATTTTTTTTGCAAAAAGGGAGAAATAATCTATATTATAATCAAATTTAGAATCAAAAGACATTTCCTCTCTCTTTTTAGACACTTCCTCTCACTTCCTAGAATTGGCTTTAAGTTGTACCCCCTTATCCTTGGGCTCAGCTATTTTCGAGAACATATCTATCTCATACATCTTAAGATCTCCTACAAGCTCTTTTAACCTAAGACTATCTAATATCCCTAGTGAATTAAGAACCGTAACCTTAGGAATCAAGCAGGGGGGGAAGAGATCTAAGGATTTTCTTAACTACACGTGTCTTGGGTTGAGGTAATGCATGGCAATGCATGGAAATGCCTAAACCCTTCTTTTGTCCATGCAATATCAGTCCTTGAAGCCGATATGTTAGACAAATTAGACAATATGTGTGTTGTGGCTAGCAGTCTCGATTGGAGGGCATACTGCTGCCATATCCTGTGTGGTATACTGCTACTCGATTGGAGGGCATACTGCGGCTGATATCAGGTTAGAATGATAAAACAGTGAATCTGGGAGCATGTCGGAATTTGGGCTATAATTGTTAATGATTTCACTTGCCATGATTTGTTTTATATGTCTCTGTGCTATATTGAATTTTTTGGCAGTCCAAGATAGCATTTAGGTTCTTAGTTTGTAATATTTGGATGGAATGTGAAATATTCATTGAACCAAGCTCCAAATTAGGTGTTTATGTGTGTTTGTGTGTATTTTGAATGGGCTAGAACTAAATATGCATCTTATATGTTTAGGAACACGTGTGTTTATTGTTGTATGAGAAAATATCCTTTATATCAAAGGTTACTGTTTATATCAAAGGTTATCGTATATCAAAGGTTACTGTATATGCAGAGGTGTGTTTACTATATATATGCCTCATTTTAAATGTCCTTTATATCAAAGGTCACCCAGAGAAAAAGTCTTAAAATATATGTTGAGTAATCTTGAAATATGCCTCATTTTAAATATGTTGAGTACTCTTGAAATATATCAAAGGTTGCTAAGAGAAAAAGTCAATCTATTCTTGAACTTCACAGGTATCGAGGAGGCAACACTCTGAAGAAAATATTTGACCGCAAAGACAGATCGAACTTCACAAGGTAATCACACAATAACACTTCTCTTTTGATTCTCATGAGTTTTTTTTTATGATTATACTGATATTTCATGTCAGGTCATGAACAGGCAGAATGTATAAAGCTTTTGGATAAAAAGTCTCTTCTTAGGTGGCATGAAATAACTTCAATCATTTTCAGAGGTAAACCCAAAACCTCAAATCTTTAATATGTTGTTGATAAAGTAAAGGATGTTTTGTTAGTTGTATCATAACCTGCTCTTCGTTAAATTACAGGACGTTTTGTTGGTTGTCGAACAGACCTCAACGTAGCTTTATGAAGTTTTTATTAAATTCTCACATTAAGATTTGTCATTGTCTTTTCGTCAGGTCATAAAATTCTTTCATTGTATCTTCTACTGTCTCACTGAATAAACTAATAATTCTATGTCTAATCCTTTGATTATATGTCTAAAAGGGCCATTATGAATAAATAGGACATGCTATGAATTATACATGAACAATTTCTCATGGAACACCATCATAAACCTGTTATTCCTCGAAACACCGGTCAGTGTAGGCTTCCCTTACAGCAACCGCTCATCCGATGTCATAGACACTGAAGATATTCGCACGACCGAGGATTAAACGAGAATGTGAAGTTTCAAGTAATCATTTGAAGCAAGTAAATCGGATTAAACGAGAAGCTGACTTAACATTCCGAATAAGCTATGTAGCTTGCAACTATATAGCGCCTATATAGCCACTATGTAGCATCTATATAACTATTATATAGAAGTTATATAGCAGCTACATAGCAGCTATATAGCTGCTATGTGGCTACATAACTGCTATATAGCAGTTATATAGCTTCTACATAGCTGCTATATAAATGCTATATAGCTCTTATGTAGCTACATATCTTTTATATATGTTTATTATGTTTAGTGCAAGTCCTTCTAATTAGTATGCTACATAAGTGCAATTAGAGTAAATGTAGATTGTTATTTGCATTCTTATATGTGTCTTCATTCACAGGTTCAATCCCAAGGCTCACGTCTGATTTTAGCTTCGACGATCCTAACACTTTTAGTAACGGGATACATAGGATGCTGAAGCTTAGCCTTAGATTGATGAGGACTAAAGTGAGGCTTATGTGGACATGCCAACCATTGGAAGAATCAAGTGAGGCTGATGCGGACGAGCCCAACACTTTTGAGTTGTGTTCATTGTATGATGTTGGATGTACATTGAATTGTCTATTGTGATACATGCTATTTTTTGAGTTAAATAGTTGATATATGCGAGGTTCAAGGTGGACTATTATTATTATTATTATTATTATTATTATTATTATTATTATTATTATTATTATAGTAGATATTATTATTGTTGTTGTTGTTGTTGTTGATGTTGTTGTTGTTGTTGTTATTGTTGTTATTGTGGTATTTTGAATTGTCCATACAGGGTGGATAGTCGTATAAACAAAGGAAACTTTGCCCAATTTTTATAAAATATTTGTATTATGAATTGAACTTGAGCAAAGTGTTATTAGACACTACGCGACACTTTATAAAATTATGTGTGCCTTTGAAAAAGTTGACCATGATTGATATTATAATTTAACATTATTGATTTAACCACAATTGATACTTTGGAAATTTTTGTTGTTGTGATTACGTAGTTTGGAAATTTTTCTTCGACATGAAATAGTATGTTTTTATCAATCACGAACACTATCTAAGTAAAAGCGACAAAACACAATGTTTTTTAACCAATCATGAACGCAACCATTTTGCACGATAGCCCTTTAAATAAAGCAAATTATTGGCAAATGTTTTAAAATTACACTTTGTTTTGTCGGGGAACGAAATTTTTTTTGTTTTGTAATTACGTACTTCGAATTTTTTTGTCATTTTGTGATTAAGTACTTTGAAAATTATCGGCGTGCCTTCAGGCACGGGCATACGCTAGTATATAAATAATGTAACACCCGTAGATTATTAAATCGGTAATAATTTAAATTTATTTGCAATTCAAAAAATTAAAATTTTTGGATTTTTTATTTTTAGGAATTTAAAATGTTTGATTTTATTTATGAAAATTAGAATTTTAATCGGAATTAAAATTAGAGTATAATTGGAATTTAATTTATTTATATAAAATTTTAAGCGTTCTTGGGCACCTGACCAAACCGAATCGATTAAACCTGGAGGGCGAATCGATTCGGAATGGTCAATGACGGCAGGTTTGAGGATTTTTAAGGGTTTGAGTTAATTAAAACTCCCAATCCTTTTTCCGTATAAAATTAACTCGGAGCTAGACTTTTCTAAACACTTTTTCATCAGCTTTTCAACCAGAAGACTTCCACAAGTTTATCACCATTCACCTACAAACCATAGCCCCAAATTTTATCAAGATTCAACTCAAGTTTTGAAGGCTAAATTTTTGTTTTCTCAATATTCTCCAAGAACGGATTTTATTAATTTTTTGAGAGGAACGCAACCGTACCATCAAAATTTTCAAACGACTTTTCAGCATGCATTAATACTTCTATTCTCTCTCTTTAGTTTTATGTGTTTTAAATGTTGCCTAATCATCAATTTACGTGTTTTTCTTTAAAATAATTAGCAACCTTAATTAGGGAAAGTGAAATCTAATTTGGGACTATTTTTCTAGTAAATTTTAATCTGAAATAAGACTCATAACCCTTGTGTTCTTAGGGTAGAGATGTGTTTTTACTATTATGGGGGTAGCTTTACATGTAGAAAACCATAGTGGCGTTATTTAAATTAAAAAGGAACTTGTGCAATCATATGAAATTATGTTCGTATGGCCAAAGTGAATTAATATTTGTCAGGTCCATAAATTTGCATGATGTTGAGATTATAATTGTTGAATAAAATAACTTATGTTAATTATAACGATGGGTCGAACGAATTTAATTAAAGTAAATTGGGACCGCATGAGAAATTATGTAATTGTTGATAAATTATAATGTGCAAATTATTGTTTTGATTATAATAATCATCGCAGTGACGACGAGATTTTGGGTAGTATGCTCTCACCTTAATTTTAGTATTACTTGCTAGGTATGGACCTAGTGGGTATGCATTAGATGCGGTTAACACTTTTTAGGTATGGGACTAGTTAATGTAGATATTCTTACGAATGGGATATTCCGGGATGGGGTTGATCTTGGGGTCGTTTCATTGATTTAGATAGCCTAGACGCGAGACTATGAAGAGATAATTGGTAAAAATTCATCCTATTTAATAAGGTAATACATGTTTGTGTTTTGGATACCTCTAAGCATGGGACTAGGGGTAGGTTTGAGGGTTTATGCTCTATCATAGTGTAAGGATACAAGTCTTCGATTAAGTCTTAATGTAGTGTTGGATCAATTTCAGACAAAAACACTTGAGTCATAGGATAGAGTTCTTGAGCATCCTTCAAGCCTATGACCTGTTACAGTTGAAGACGTTACGGCCTGCATTTCAAGAAAACATATATGCCTCATTTCACGTCAGCAACGTGAGGATTTCATAGTCTCCAAAAGATATGAATGCATTAATATATATATAGGAGCTTGAAAATTTATTTTGGGAGTTAGTATTTTTTTGTTAATTTTTTTGAATTCATAGTTCTAAAGATTTTGTTCTCGGACACCTTTCCTTAGAAAAATCATATCCAATAAAAAAAATCAAAAAAATATGAAACTAGCGGTCACGCGTTTGTATTGAAATTCTCTAGAACCATGGCCTGGAATCTCGTCAAAAAGGTCATTCAAACGAGATTTTGTTCGAACGAGATTTCAAATGAGATTTCGGTTTGTCCATTTTTTGCCAGTTTTCATTTCTAACCCCCCACTACCCCACTACTTTGTACCAGTTTTAATAAATGTGGGAACCAACTTTTTCATACAACTTTTTCCATCTCTTAGAGAATTTTTGAGAGCCTAATTCTTCCAAGAAAAAGTTCCCTTGGTTTTTGTTAAAAATTCTTAATCTTTAGAACAAAACTACGTGTTTTACATCCAAAATATTTGTTCAGTTTCAATCCAAGTTCTCTCTATATATATATCTTTGTTTGGAGACAGTTTGGCACCTGTTTTATTCTCAATCATTTGGAAGCGATTGTTTGGGTTTCTTCACTAACCGCAAAAGGAAGACATTTGTTTTGCTGCGGTGTTCTCACTTAGTGAAAGTCACCGTGTGTGGTTGACGGTGGGTAGTGCCTTTATTGATGGACTCTAGGATTTCGAAATTATTTGCTAGATGGAGGTATTTATAAGAAGAAGCGTCGAGGCTTGAAGGGAGTCAAGTCGAGTGTAGCAAGTCTTTTGTCTTGTAACTGTAAACTCGTATCTAGTGAATTTGTTAGGCCAGGGTCGTCTGAGGTTTTTCCCATTTGGGGTTTCCTCGTACATCGCCACGTAGTGAGATTATTTCTTTTATCTTGTTTAACTCACCTAGAACGCATACTTAGGTTAAAAAGATAAAATGTGATCTAATTTGCAATCTTGCTTAATTTGGTGCTAAAATATGTTTGGGTATGTTTAAGTTAATTTAATTCAAGTCGGCACAATTTCATTTGATAAAATTTGGTTTGGCGTATATAAAAAATGAATTAATTATTGTTAGGTAAATTTTAGGATTTGGGTTGAATTAATTTGTTAAAGTGAAAATTTATTTGTTGATTTATTTAATGTCACTTTTAGTTTAGTTTAATTTTAATTTAAAAGAAATTAAAATTTGAAGGTTGTTTATATTTTAAATTTGAATTGAAATTTGAATTAGGAAGTTAATTGAACCATCTCGTTTAATTGTAAGAATTTTAAAATTGGGGTCTCATGTTCTAACAAGTGGTATCAGAGCGGGTTACACTAAAATATTATGTGATCCTAATTTTTAGGAATTTTTTTTGGGAAAATATGTTCGAAATTTCCAGTTTTTATGGTTCTAACATGCTAGTTCATGACTCTTTACTTGCTATATCCTATGAGTGATGGTTTGCATATTTTCTTGCTCTAGCTTATGTGCATCATGATATATTCTTTTGCTAGTTGTATGCTTGTTTTTCATTTTCTTGTATATACTCCATGCTTACTTACATGCTAGAATTATGATTTGTGTTTATCTTTTGTATTATATTCCTATCATTTTTGTTTGTTTTAACTGAAAAATATAAAAAGATTTTATTTATCATTAGTATTTTATCTTACGAGTAATTTAGGCTTAATGAAAAATACAAATGATTTTTGTTTGTCTTTTCAGTAAATATTTTTGTTTGTTTTATTAAAAATTTCAAAAACTCAAAAATATTTTTATTGTGTGTATTTTAGTTTGACACACTTTATGTGGCATATAGTTGGATTTTGTGTTGCTTACTTGATTTTATTTTTATATGCCTCAATTCACACATGCACGAGCTCACTTGAAATTTTAATTTCACATGTATATTTGAACTTTGTGAGGTGTTCTCCTACCAATCTAGTAATTTACATATTTTATGACCTAGGAGGACTTGTGCATGTTAAATCTGTTTCACGTGAGATTTGTGTGATATAAAAAAATTGTTATATGACTGTGCACGGGGAAGGGCTCCGAAAGGAAAATTATCCTTTGCGAGTAAGCCACCGTTTGGAATGGACCTAAAAGAAATACGTGGTTTAAAGGACTAAAATTAAAATATGGCATTAAAAAGAAAAATAATTTTCCAAGGCCTATTTTGTTTAATTGATATAGTTATTCCATAATTATATGCATATTTTGAGGGAGTTTGGATGGTATATCAACGATTTTGCACAATGTCTTTTTATCCTAATTGGGCTTTCATTGTCATGACTCTATTGGTTTGTAGAATCATCAAAATTCTAGGCTTATGTGCATTGTGTATGTTTATTCATTGAGTTCAATTTATATTGTCATATGAGGCTATATCAAAATGTGATAAAGTTTTACAATCAAATGAGAACTCCATGAACATGTTTAAGTGATTGGGTTTTAAATTCTTTAGTATCTAGTTCACACCCCTTCACTTTCGTTTCTATATGTCACGTTTATGTCATAAGAGTGTGAAAAACTCATATTATATTACTTTGTGTCATTTGTGAGTTTATATATATATATATATATGTGTGTGTGTGTGTGTGTGTGTGTGTGTGTGCTTGTATATATTTTATATCTATTGTGTATACATATATATAGGATATTATGTTTTATTTTGAGTCTTTGTCATTTTAGCTAGTCCACTTATGCCTTAATTCATAATTGGTACCTAACTTGTTGCAAAATTTTGTTTGATATCACATGCATAGTTTCTTATGTTTCAAATTGATATCATTTTGTTCGCATCGTAGTTAGTATCCATTTTCACTTACTTGGATTAGTTATTGTATTTTGTTGCCCATATCTCTTATTGATCCTATCTCTTAAGTGTCATTTTGTTTTAATTGTTTTCCCATATGTATATCCCTTATGTCGTTTTTAGGGAGAGAAATCGTACTTCGTTAAAATGAGAAGAAATGAGTAATTGGTTAGTTATTTTATCCTTTGTCTATTCCTGAATAAAAAGGGGGATAATGATAGGGGAGAAATGGTATCTAATCCTATTATAATCGGATCTTAGTTTGGGAGATTTAACTTAGGGGAAGACGTCTTTCTAACTAGGTCATTTATTTGATAAAGGGGATAAATTAATTTAGGGGGAGTATTTATTTTAATTACATTTAATATTTTGATATTCCCTATGCATTTAATGTTTTACTTAAGTGTGCATGTTTTATTCTAAAGGAAAACTTTCATTCGGCAAAGATAGTGTTCCTTGGGTTTTCGAGTCAAGCTTGTAATTTTATTTTTTTTGGGTGGTATGTTTTTGAGTCTAGTAAGAGCTTGATGGCCCTTTAGGATTTTGTTTTGGTTTTTGTCCCAGAATAGCCAAAGGGGGAGATTTGTAAGGACACAAGTCTCCGATTGAGTCTTAATGTAGTTTTGGCTCAATTCCGGACAAAAACACTTGAGTCGTAGGATAGAGTTCTTGAGCATCCTTTAAGCCTATGACATGTTACACTTGAAGACATTGCGGCCTGCATTTTAAGAAAAACATCTTTGCCGTGTTTCAATGCCTCATTTCAGGTCATCAACATGAGGATTTCATAGTCTCCAAAAGGTATGAATGTATTAATATATATATAGGAGCTTGAAAATTTATTTTGGGTGTTAGTATTTTTTTTTTCATTGTTTTGAATTCATAGTTCTAAAGATTTTGTTCTCGGACACCTTTTCGTAGAAAAATCATATCAAATCCAAAAAAAGAAGAAAAATACGAAACTGGCGGCCACGCGTTCATATCGAAATTCTCTAGAACAATGGCCTGGAATCTCGTTAGAAAAGTCGTTCAAATGACCTCGTTCGAATGAGATTTTGTTCGAACGAGATTTTAGTTTGTCCGTTTTATGCCAGTTTTCATTTTTAACCCCCCACTACCCAACTACTTTGTACCAGTTTTAATAAGTGCGGGGACCAACTTTTTCATACAACTTTTTCCATCTCTTAGAGAGTTTTTGAGAGCCAAATTCTTCCAAGAAAAAGTTCCTTTGGTTTTTGTTAAAAATTCTTAATCTTTAGAACAAAACCAAGTGTTTTACACCCAAAATATTTGTTTAGTTTCTATCCAAGTTCTCTCTCTCTCTCTCTCTATATATATATATATATATATATATATATATATATATGTGTGTGTGTGTGTGTGTGTGTGTGTGTGTGTGTGTGTGTGTGTGTGTGTGGAGATAGTTTGGCACCTGTTTTATTCTCAATCATTTGGAGGAGATTGTTTGGATTTCTTCACTACCCTCAAAAGGAAGACATTTATTTCGCTGCAGTGTTCTCACTTGGTGAAAGGCACCATGTGTGGTTGACGGTGGGTTGTGCCTTTATTGTGGACTCCAAGATTCCGTTGGATTTCAGAGTTATTTACTAGACGGAGGTATTTGCAAGAAGAAGCGTCGAGGCTTGAAGGGAGTCAAGTTGAGTGTAGTATGTCTTTTGTCTTGTAACTGTAAAATCATATTTAGTGAATTTGTTAGGCCAGGGTCGTCCGAGGTTTTTCCCATTTGGGTTTTCCTCATACATCCCCGCGTAGTGAGATTGTTTCTTTTATCTTGTTTAACTCACCTAGAACGCATGCTTAGGTTAAAAAGATAAAATTTGGTTTAATTTCCCATCTTGCTTAATTTGGTGCTAAAATATGTTTGGGTATGTTTAAGTTAATTTAATTCAATTCGGCACAATTTTATTTGATAAAATTTGGTTTGGCCTATATGAAAAATGGATTAATTATTGTTAGGCAAATTTTAGGATTTGGGTTGATTTAATTTGTTTAAGTGAAAATTTATTTGTTGATTTATTTAATGTCACTTTTAGTTTAGTTTAATTTTAATTTAAAAGGAATTAAAATTTGAAGGTTGTTTATGTTTTAAATTTGAATTGAAATTTGAATTAGGAATTTAGTTGAACCATCTCGTTTAATTGTAAAAATTTTAAAATTGGGGTATCATGTTCTAACACATAGGGTGGGGCTAATTTAAAATAATGAAAACTTGAGAAATAAAGAATTAATGCCTAAGACAATAAACGATTTTTAAAATGAATTGGCCTCATTAATAAGTATAGGATTGACAGTTAAATGGGTTGGCTGGATATTGCGGTGTGTGGGTGTGTTGCGTCGTAATAAGTGTAAGAATGACAGAATACGGGTTGGCTAGCTAATATGACGTCCCGTGCCTGGAATCTTGCCAATAAGTGCAGTGATGATAGAATACGGGTCGACTGGCTGTCGCGAAGGGAATGTGTGTGATGTAAAACTTTAGATTTCCCCGAATAAGTGCAGAACATACTGTAGGGTCAGTTGTCTATGATGACACCGCTATAATATAAATATAAGGTGAGAAATCAATTTAAATAAAGATGGTGACTTTAGAATAATTATCAAATTGTGATAACATAATTTGGACGTAAACTCTGGGGTGGCATAATTGTGTGTTTTGATGATAGCAACTTATTTTATTCGTATGTCAGTAACTATCTCGCTTAAATTAAAAAATTGAATTTCGGTATTTATTATGTATAATGATATTGTATGGATTCACATACCCTAATTGGGGAGAGTATCTTGTATTCATGCCTGTGGGCTCTGACCCTTTGCGTTGACTAACATTTCAGGCATAGCGCTAGAGTAGCTGCATAGGAGTATTAGTGATATTTTGGAGGTGTAGCAGGAGTTTAATTTAGAGTCTTAGTAGTTTAGATTTATTTTATTATTCCGTTGCACTTATTATGAGACTCTATTTATGGATTTGGTGTGCCACTCGGTTCCACATTTGTTTACGGTTTTTATTCAAATAGTTATAGTTGGAGCATTTATTTGTGATTATCTTATTTGAAGTTGGTTTTAATTTGGAGATTAGCGTGCTGATGAAATTAATTTTTCCATGGATAGTTATTATTATTGGATCAATTTAATTATTATCATGTGGAATGATTTTTTTATATGTCTCATATCTGTTACATGCTAAGAATGATTACTTATTTAGTGACGCTCGTTGTAGTTTTCCAGTGGCGGCTGACCACCTCACTTGTCAGATTACTCGGGGTGTTAAAGTTGGTATCAGAGCATGGTCTTAGGTCTCATAAGTTGTGAGTCCGGTTTATCTTTTGCGTTGCTTATCTTTTATTCTTTTTGATGATTTTTACTCTTAGTTATTCCGAGCCAGATGTTGTTTTGTTCTTATCTTTTCAGATGGCGAACACTGGGAGAGCTGGAGATAGAAGAGAGGGTTAAATTTATGGCTCTTCCAGTCAGGATAGGCTAAGGCAGATCGTGTTGGATGTCGAGGAGTTAGCATTTATTATGCGAGAGGCCACGACGGTCGGTATCAAAATAGGGAGACAAAGGTGGGTGACTTTAGAGAAGCAGCTAAAGGGTACACTCGCTTCGTCTTGGTATAAGGTGAGGGTCAATTTCCATAAGGGAAATCCTCACACTTTTGCAGGGGGATCTGACCCAACGATTGCCCACAAGTGGATGAGAGACATGGAGAGGTACTTAAGGATGGTGGATTGCACTGCGTGCAGAAATAGATGTTGGCTACGTTCAAGATGACAGGAGATGCTTTACAGTGGTGGGAGAGGGTCACCACATCGGAGTACAGGGATCTCTTGAATTATGGAGATTTTTTGATAAAGTTCAAGGATCAGTATTTCTCGTATGCAATCAAGAGAACGAAGAAGATGGATTTTTTGGAATTGGACAAGGGCTCAAATTTTTTTGTTAAATATGAACAGGAATTTATGAATTTATCAATGTTTGTATCGGAGGAGGTAAATACTGAGGTGAAAAAGATGGAGTGCTTCATTAAGGTATTGTCTTGGTCTATTAGGCAGTTGGTGTTGGGGAATCGGGCATACACTACGTACACTCAGGTGGTGGACGTTGCAATGTTGTTATAGAAGAAGAAAGTAAATTACCAAAAGAAGTTAGGTAAGAGACAAGAGTCAAATGGTCATGGAGGAGAGAACAATGGTCTAAATGACCAGCAGTAGAAAAGACAGTGAGAAAGTCAGAAGCAGCAGGACGATAGTGTCCAATAGGGCCCTCAGGGGCAGGAACAACAGGATGAGCGAAACCCGAGTAGGCATTCCGGACCTTTTAAGGGTGCATGTTTGATTTGTGCAGAGATAGGGCATCGAGCTTCTAGGTGTCCCATGAGGGAGGGCCAGCAGGGCTAAGGGACTTAGGTCCAGCACGATCAAGGGCTTCCAGTACCTGTAGCGCCACGTGTACAAGGAGTGCCAGCATTGATCTGAGTGGGTAGGTGTTACATGCTTTTGACCCGGGAGCCTCAGGTTGGGCAGGCATCGCAGGAGCCATGATGTGGCTACTGGAGTATCACGATACACATTACTTTTTTTGGATACTTATATATAGGTTATATATACTGTATTTTTTTATCGCGGGGTATGTATGGGCAGGATTGGGTATATTGGCGCATAATCGTGCTATTCTATGGGTAGGCATATGTGAGCCTTATTTTTATTTTGTTCGTTTAAACTTTGTTGAATTTTGAGGACAAAATTCTTGTTCTAGTGGGGAAGTATGTAACACCCCGTAGATTATTAAACCAGTAATAATTTAAATTTATTCGAAATTCTAAAAAATAAAAAAATTGCATTTAATTATTTTTAGCAATTTGAAATACTGGATTTTATTTATGGAAATTAGGATTTCGATTGGAATTGAAATTAGGGGAAAATATGATGTTTATTTATATATATAAAATCTTAGGTGTTCTTAGGCACCTGACCAAAATGAAACGATTCGTCCTGGAGGCGAATCGATTTAGAATGGTCAGTGATGGTAGGTTTGATGATTTTTAAGAGTTTGAGTTAATTAAAACTCCTAATCTTTTTTCCATATAAAATTAACCCAGGGTTAGACTTTTCTAAACACTTTTCCACCAATTTTTAACCAGGAGACTTCTACATTTTATCACCATTCACCTAAAAACCCTAGCCCCAAATTTTATCAAGATTCATTGGTGTTTTCTCAAGATTAATCAAGAACGATTTTTCTTAATTTTTTGAGAGGAATGCAATCGTCCCATCAAAATTTCCAACTGAATTTTCATTAGGAATGAATACTTGGATTCTCTCTCTTTAGTATTATGTGTTTTAAATGTTGCCTAAGCATTAATTTACATATTTCTCTTAAAATAAATCAGCAATCTTAATTAGAAAAAGTGAAATCTAATTTGTGACTATTTTTCTGGAAAAATCTTAATCTGGATTATGACTCATAACCCTTGTGTGCTTAGGGTAGGGATATGGTTTTGCCATTATGGGGGTAGGTTTACATGTCAGAAACCATAATCGCGTTATTTAAATTAAAAAGGGACTTGTGCAATCATATGAAATAGTGTAGCTATGTCCAAAGTGAATTATTAATTTTTCCTCCATAAATTTGCATGATGTTCAGATTATAATTGTTGAATAAAATAAATTGTGTTAATTACAACGATGGATTGAACGAATTTTACTAAAGTAAACTGTGATTGCATGAGAAATTATGTAACTGTTGATAATATGGAATATGCAAATTATTGTTTTGATTATAATTATCATCGCGGGGACGACAGGATTTAGGGTGGTATGCTCTCACCTTAATTTTAGGAGTACTTGCTAGGTATGGGACTAGTGGGTATGCCTTACTTGAGGTTAACACTTTCTAGGTGCATGACTAGTTAGTGTAGATTTTTTTACGAATGGGATATTCCAGAATGGGGATGATCTTGGGGTCATTTTGTTGATTTAGATAGCCTAGACGCGAGACTATGAAGAGATAATTGGTAGAAATTCATCCTATTTAATAGGGTAGGACGTATTTGCATTTTGGAAACCTCTAGGTATGGGATTAGGGGTAGATTTGAGGGTTTATGCTCCATAATAGGGTGAGGCTAATTAAAAAAAATGAAAACTTGAGAAATTGAGAAATAATGACTAAGATAATAAACGTGTATTAAAATTAATTAGCGTGACTAATAAGTACATCACTGACAGTTAAATGGGTTGGCTGACAATTGTGATGTGTGAGTGTGTGGCGTCATAATAAGTGTAAGACTGACAGACTATAGGGTCAACTAACTATTATGATGTGTTATGTGTGAAACCTCATCAATAAGTACAAGGTTGATTAAATACGGGTCGGCTGGTTATCGTGAGGGGAATAAATATGGTGTAAAACTTTAGACGGTCCCGAATAACTGCAAGACATACTGTAGGGTCGGCTGGCTATGACGACACCGCAATAATAATAATAATTATAATAATAAGGTGAGAAATAAATTTAAATAAAGATGGCGACTTTAGTATATTTACTGAATTGTGATAACTCAATTTAGACTTAAACTTTGGGGTGGCATAATTACGTGTTTAGATGATAGAATCTTATTTTATTCGTATGTCACTAAAGATCTCGCTTAAAATAAAATATTCAATTATGGTATTTATTATGTATAATGCTATTATCTGGGTTCACGGACCCTAATTGGGAAGACTAGCTTGTATTCATGCGGTGGGCTCTAACCCATTGTGTTGACTAACATTTCAGGTATAGCGCTGGAGTAGATAGATATGAGTATTGGAAATATTTTGGAGGTGCAGCTAATGTTTATTTTAGATGCTTAGTAGTTAATATTTATGTTTCCTTTTCGTTGCACTTATTATGAGACTCTATTTATGGATTTGCTAGGTCACTCGGTTCCACAATTGTTTACGAATTTTATTCAGATATTTATAGTTGAAGCATTTATTTGAGATGATATTATTTGGAGTTGGTTTTAATTTGGAGATTAGCATTGTGATGGATTTTATTTTTAATTGGATGGTTATTATTATTTGATCAATTTAATTATTATCTTGTGGAATGAATTTTTATATGTCTCATATCTGTCACATGCTAATAATGATTACTTATTTAGTGACACTCAACGCAGTTTGGTAGAGATGGTTGGCCACCTCGCTGGTCAGATTAAGCGGGATGTTACATATAAATTTTATTAGGGATGCCTATCTGAATACTTATTACTCGAATTTGTGTATTACCTACACTAGAGTTATTTATATTACATTATTGGCATCAGATAGCCCAATGTAAATAGATTTGATATATGAGACTTCTATTAGTATTATGGTTATTTTATGAGAAGTAATTTAGGTTTGAGACGTTAGTACATATTAAGATTCCGATTGAAAGAGATTAACCTAGTATAGTTAATGCTCAATATTACATAATGATATTTTAAGACATTAATCATATGTGCTTTATATGGGTTCGGGATTTTGAATATCATGATATTTTAGGTTTTAAGTTTGGGTAACTAATAACTTAAAATATGTTAGAGCACGAGAGGAAGATGTGTAGTTATAATGTGGCCCAAATTTAATTATATTACAACTCTACATAGACTTGTATTTTGTGTTTTCTTTAGAGTTGGAATTTTGTATGGTCACATTTTAGATTAAGAGTTAGACTTATGTGGCATTGGTAGGGACTGGTATCCGAGTTAGTTTTTTATTGATTCAGTATTTCATTAGCTTGTCATTGTTCATTAGGTTTTGATTTTTCTTATATTGAGAATGTTACCAAAAGTTTTTGAATCCTGTGGTTTTTATATTGGGCCTAATCAATCTATCTATTGATTTTATGGGGTGTCACATAAGCTCCCTTTTGAAATGTATTTCCAATTGTTCATCATGTCCCAAACACTAGCAAGATATTGTACTGAATCTTATAACAACTTATAATTTCGATATATTTTTTCACATCAAGAGTTATTATATTTAGTACTTCAAAATGTAATAATTCGTAATGCAAACTATTATACATCATAGTGCAAAATACAGTAATCCTCAACTTAAAATTAAACTATGAAAAATTACTTTAAATCAATGAACATCTTAATTATAATTTTTAATTCTCTTTGAATTTCACCTGTCATTATTTCCTCATAACATGTTCTACTATTATGAGGTGTAAATTTTTTACATCTCCCATATTTAGTAGACCTTCTAGCCTCCCATTTAGATGAAATCATCTTCTTTCTTGGATGCCCATGTCGTTTATTTGTATTTAGTGGTACAATGAGCTCATTTTTTTAGCTTGAATTAGGGTTTATTAATAGTAGGGATTGTCTTAATGAAATATCTATAAGAATTTTTAAATGTATTGGGATAAAAATATTTTTCCATATGGTTGTAGAAGTTTTTGCCACCGTTTTTGCATGGTTGTGCCAGCACAAGCACAAGAAAATCCTTATGTCTTTCACTTCCCATGTGAAAAAGTCCAATTATCGATGTTGACCGACACTGAATAGGAAGGGAAACCACCTCATATATATGCCATACTTTTACTTGGAGACACACCAAGTACGACACTCTTTTATACTAAATAGAAATATATTTTCCACGTTAGAACACAAGACACCATGACATTCTCTCGATTATGTGCAGATTTTTTACATCATGCCCGTTATCTTAGTACATCACCATTGAAAGTACTTTTAACAATCGATTTATGATTTCATTGAACATTGTGCACTCACTCCAGTATGTTCATTATTTAGATAATAAAAGATAAATCCAACTTCAACGGTGTATTTTCACAAATCCATAATGAATTTCCTTCCATCTCCTTCAAATATATGACCAACTCCTGCAATTAAATGTGCCATGGCAACTGACATTAACATCCTATTATTCACCGTATAATAGTTGGACTGCATTTCTTTATCAATTTTAACATAGTGTAATTCATCGTGAGGAGTTATAAGCTTTATCAGATGCAGACTCAGGGTCATGCCTTTTAAGACTTAGTGCTAAATTAACCCTATCCACACACACACACACACACACACACACACACACACACATATATATATATATATATATATATATATATATATATATATATATATATATATATATATCAAAGCATGTTCGCTATATCAATATCATCATCTAGCATACAACATGGATTACATAAGACTTCATAACTCATATATAATGATGTAATTATTAACGTTTTCCATTTTACACAGTGTTTTTCTACAAATTCTTCATACGAACACACCGAAAATATCATTATGGCAGTACTCAATTTACCATGATTAATAAAACATGTAACATAATTATTTTCCATTGTTAACTTGTTAAACAAATCTAAATTCACAAGATTCAAAAAATAAGAGTCCCATTAGAATCGTACAATTGGAAAAGTAAAAAGAGTTACATATATAAGAAGATCTTATATAACATATATATTGGCTAAAGTTGCAGAGCTAATATTTTTTATACCATAATTAATATGGTCGTTTAATACAAAACGATATTTGACACATGGCTTGTCATTATAATCACGTCAATTTTGCAACTTGTTTTTAACCGGTTACCATACAAGCGGTATTTTTTGCAATTTATGTACTATAAACCGATATAAGGGGCTTTATTCTAAACATGTTTGCAATTTGTCCAATACTTATACACGTTTTCTCCAAGGGGATTAGTTAATCGTGCTTATTTATCTAAAAAAACTTTTTAGGTGCTATGGTCCTTCCCTTTGTTAGAAAGTTTAACATGTTTTTATATGTACATTACATGTAATTTTGTATATGTATATAAAATTAATATGTATTATGGAAACAAACACATGTATACATCTAACATGTTCATGTATAAATTAATAAAACGTGTGTACAAATTCAAAAATAAATAATAAAAAAAGATAAAACGCATTATGTAAAGATGGTGTATAAAATAACATTTTGTATATACTTAAAACAATTTCTTATGCACTGAATAAATTTACTTATACATCAATAATTAAAAACATTGATACATCAAAATAATCATGAATACTTAATAAACATACCATGTATACAATTAAAAAGTCTGTATATATTGTGTGTAAAATAATATTTTGGGCTTGTTATGTTTATTAGAAGACAAGATTCTCTAGGGAGTTCCCTTTCTTCTTTGTACGGAATGTAAAATTCACTATTATAGAACAACTTATCATATGTTCACAAGCCTTTTCAAATTATCTTATTGTTTTGTTCACTTATGATATTTGTGGGCTTCCAAATTTTGATAATTACTAGTCTAGTCCTACCAAATTTCTTAATAGATGAAATGCCCCATGCTTGGCACATGCCTGAGATCCAATAAAAGGTTATTTAATAATCACATAGTTTGATACCTTATAATGAAATTAAGATCCCAGTAAAGAATACAACACTAAAACATTTTTTATCCTTCCTATATATATGGGCACGTTGGGTTACATGCGTGAGAATACAACCCTAAGTCATTGCACCTCTCTCCTTCTAATGTGCTCGCATGCGCATCCTTTCAGGAAGGAAGATGTAGGACATGGGTCATTGGAGATGACATGGGGGCATCACCTTGTTCACTTTTGGAAAGAAAAATGGAGCAGCCACTCTATTTTACCCAAAATAGAGAAAAGAAAGGGTAGGCCTCCATAGAGACCTAGTGATGGCAACTGGTCTGCGTGTTTAACCATAGAGTCGAAGGTCCAGGGACTAGGTTGCGGGTTGGAAAGGTGTTAGGCACCAGTTCTATCCTTTCTATTTTAAATGTAGATCTAAATTATATGTGTAAGCATGTTATTTTGTAAGATAAATAATGAAATGAAAATAGTTAGTATATATATAGACTTCGTAATATAATGTGAGATGTGTGTGTATATTATATAGATAAGGGATAAATATGTACAAAGTCAACCTTGTTCACTCCGATGACAGTTTGAATGAGCATGCGTAATCGTAGGGAGCGATTCAAAGTCCAAATAGTTTGTGAACGATCAAGAGATATTTCACCTCATACAGAGGCTTTATTTAAGAGATATAGTCTTTATTAAATCATTTGATTTGCTTGTAGAGTTAAATATAACCCGATCTACAAATGTGTATGATTTGAGTTCATGAAATAACTTAAACAAGGTTGATTCACCCACAAAATTACACGATGACAAAAGAATGACCAAGCTTCACACATAGTAGATGAAATCCCCATATCTAGTGATCCTCTTACTTAAGTGAGAAAGTTCCATGGGTTTAATGTTTTTTATTTAGTATTTGATAAGAAAAATGAAAATGGGCGAATTTGTACACAATTTTACTTGTGTTTTATAGATTGGGTTTCACTAATACATCTGAATATCTATAGTAGGCATAATCAAGGTCAACGTAGTTCGAACATGGACTATGGAGAGATATCCAGCTTCACAGAAGAAAGAAATTCTAAGTAAGTAACTTTAGGGTGGTCTCACAGCAAAACACCGCCCTTTTGCCTCAAGGCTTCAAAATAAGGAAATGCAAGAATATAGTACCTATAAAGTAGCATGTTCTCCTTTCCATTTCAACAACGTTCTAGCTTAGAATCAAATCCTTTTGGGATGAATTTAAAGTTACTTTAGAAGAAAAGTAAATTAAAATGGGAAAAACATGAAAAGTAAATGAAATGGATTTTTTGGTTTCTTATGAGGTATAGATGATAGAAAGGGAGCTAGGGCTTGAAGTTAGAGTTCTAGATCTAACCTTAAGAGGGGTGGAGAGAGAAAAAAATATAGTTTCAGGGCTTATTTAGAGAGAAAGTGGATTAGGTGAAGAAGTTTCTACATTTAAGATGCGAAGTTAATGCCCTTAACGGGTTGGTGAGGGCCTCGTTTTATAGGAAAAATTCTAAGGTAAATGACCGATTGGCCAGGGTTATTATACGCGCTTGACTAATCGGTTAAGTGCATTTAAGTATGGGATTTTGGTTCCATTTGGATGGGGCTGACTATATTGGGCAATTTTGTGGGTTTTTTGTGTTTTGGGCCTTTATGGAGAGGTCCTCAAGATCTTGGAATATGTTTGGGCTTTTAGAAAATCATGGTAGGTGTTGCGACCTTTATGGTGAAGAATGGGGTGTCTACAGATCCCCTAAATAGCGAAAATCATTCTTTGGATGAACATGGTTTGAAAAGTGACTCTCACTTTATGAATCTCGTGGGTTTTATTAATCTTGATGGGGATTTTTGGTTACTCTTTTGAAGAGTTGACCTTTTGGGAATTGTCACGAAGGGTTGCAATGTCTGCTTATCTATATTTAAAAAAAAGGTTGTATCTTCTTGTGTAACTATTTTTTCATCTGTTGATGATGTGTTACGTTTATTTAGAGGTTGTCCACTTAGGACAAGGTGTTTATCGGTACACGGAATTGTTATGGGTGTTCGCTAAGGATAAGGCATTTATTGAAACACCGAATTATTATGGGTATTTTCTGGGGGCAAGGTGTTTGTCGATACAGTAAATCATTTATGAAGTCGCCCTATTGGGACAAAGTGTTTATTGATACACCAAAGCGTTAGGTTATCCACTTTGGACAAGGTGTTTGTCCATATATCGAATCGTTTAGAAAGGTGTTTACTTGGGAAAATGTGTTTATCCATACACCAAATCATTTAAGAAGGTATCCGCCTATGATAAGGTGTTTATTGAAACACTGAATCATTATGTAAGGTGTCCTCCTAGGAAAATAAAGGGAATAGTTGCTTTGATGGTTTTGAGATAAGGGAACGAACTTGAATTTTGGTGAATTTTGTTGAAAAAAGGAATCTCGCTTTAAGAGGAAAAGGTATTTGAATTCGATGGTTATTAAGAGAATAATATATTGGAACTTGAATTGGGTGAATTTTGATCTAATGAAATTTGGATTTTTGATGAAATTTGGAAAAATTATTTTATTGGATCGGGGGCATGTGACCGATCGGTCAAGTATTGAGGCCACTTGATTGTTAGGGAAATCACGATCTTAACTGATTGGGAAAGCACCTGGACCTTCTATATAATCCATTTTTTTTAATTTTATCCTCATTCTCAACTTCTCACTCTCTCTACTTTCTCAGAGATCTAGTTTTCTCTGTCTTTTCACTATTTTGTGAGTATTTTCCCTTATGGAGAATAAACATGTTATAGGAGAGCTCTTGCAGGTCCTGATGGGTTATCTCCCGGATACGAGTACGATGCCCGAGGCAGATGAGCCTGACAATTGGGAGAGTGAGGTGTTAACTGAGGATCAAAAGTCTAGGGATTTGGGTTGCATCATCATGTACCCCAACTGGTTGTCTAAGGTTGTGCGTCATGGTCAGGTATATGTTTATTTATTTTTGTGACACTTATTTTTATTTTTCTTATGCTTACGTCTTTAGGAAATATGGATGCAATGCACTATTTTATTTTGTGTCTATTTTTATTATATTATATATTGTTTAAGATCATTGAGGGGATGAGTCCACGCTTGTTCAGCTTATGGATTTTCAAAAGAGAGTGGTGGCTTTCTACGAGATCAAGCATTTCCCTTCCATTTTTAAGGAGACGTTATGGGATTTAGGATTCAGTCCCTTTATGGATTCATTAGTGATGTCTCGTGGCACGTACACGATACGGGCATTGGTGAAGAGGTGGTCGGACACTACCTCCATCTTTCATTTATCGACGGTTGAGATGACACTCACCCCCTTAGACCTTCATGTTCTTACGGTCCCGTTGTCTGGCCAGTTCTTAGTGATGATCCCCTATTACCCAAATGTTTTTATGGATGTGATCAGGGTTGTTCTAGGATTTCGACCGTCCTTTTACTCAGTCGTGGCCATCATTCTCACTTCTTTGAATGCCCACATAGAGAGGTGAATTAGAATTCTTGGGCATAACCCAACATGGATCCGTTAGTATACTTGATGCTTTTTACTATATTCCCTAGGCCATACCATATACTCTTCTCAGATAGAGGTGATCTATTCTGATATGCTCCCCACACCCGCTACTTCAGTTGTGTTCACCGGTATGACTGGCCTACTTTAGCTTTGGTCCTACTTTATTGCATAATGATTGCCATTTTAATACGTAAGGTGATACATCATGTCGATTATAGCATTGCTTAAGAGGTATCGTAAAGTCTTCGGGTCTCACTGGGCCATTTTTAATCACTAGAGGAGGATAGTTGACCCCACCGGAGGAGATAGAAGAAGTAAAATAGGAGACTAGTTATTGATGTGTGGCATCAATCCTAGTCAGTAGTCACTTAATCAACCCAGAAGATAGCTCTCAGTAGGCAGGCTGACCAACATGAAGAATGTAGATCATCAAAGTATATAACTAGTCACCACTTGGGAAACAACCAAGGGTCCTTCCACATGTGGTCAAGGCTGTAAACCATCACATTCATTATGTACGAGTGTAAATGCTTGAATATATAAAGGCATTCTAACCCTTGATCTCCGAGTCACTATAAATACTTGTATTCCTTTCACAAGAGACAAGATAAAACGGATTTTATGTTATTTTTGTAACAAGAGTACCTAGCTTTATGTAATAACTCAAATCAATACAATAACAGTGGATGTAGTCTTCTCTTCATAGCCTAACCACTCTAAAAACTCTTTGTCTCTTGTGTGTTTATTTCATCGCATAATATATTTTATTTATGATTAGAAAATTGGATCTAGTCAATTTTTTTACATCAACAGATTATCACCGTCAGTGGAACTTGTGTTAAATATCGTTCTCTATTACGTACATATTTATTTAAGGAAAATGAATGACCCTGAGAGTAGTACCAGGAATGAAGGCAATAATACCATCCCATCTGCTCAACTTATAGTAGCTGACTTGAATAGAATTCTAGTTAGTATTTCCAGGGGTCAAGATGCCATGCAGGAACCATGAGATAATTGTCTCAGTCATTACAAGTAAGATCTTTGGATATTTCCAGGAAAAATACGGCTTCTCTGAGGAGAGAAATGCCACCTCCGCCTCTTAGGAATAATCGACATAGTCATTCTAGGTCTTCGTACGATAGGTCTTATCGTCCAGGAGTAAGCTCATCAGTCAGATCCAAATAATTCTACGATGACCATTCTTTCTCCCGTAAAAGGCAAAGCATTTTTGAAAGGCTGAGCATAGCTTCACCTTTCGATAATTTGGGACCCTGAGCAAATAAGAATCCCCACATGGAGTTATCCAAACCATATGAACACCCAGTCGAACATCATGAAGGCTCGGTCAGATCCAGGTCAAGCGTTCGATGATCTATGCACGTTTAGCAGACTTCCCACGAAGATATATCAACATAAACATATGGTCGTGATGGCTGAGCTGCTTCTAACTGATGTAATGCAGGAAATCCTTCATGAAAAGGATTGATCCAATGTTTAGAAGTTCGACTGGGAAAAATGACCAAGGCAAAGAACCCATTACAGTAAGGGGCACTCAAGAAATTATTGATTTCCCAACTCTATCCAAGTTTAAAACCCAATCGGTTACCCCCAAATATGATGGTATAACGGACCCAATTTTACACATTGAAAAGTATTAGGCTGCAATTGACATATATTATATTCCTGATGAAATGATATGCAGAGCTTTTTCAAGCACCATTACTGGTTCAGCCCAAATATGTTATAATAACTTGCCTCGAGTACAAGTTGCCAACTTTAATCAACTTGTCGAGCTATTCATCAGTAACTTTTTTTTAGGCCAAGCCAGTTAAGAGAGTATCCCATCTCCCGAGTTTCAGGCAGCGAGCAGGAGAAAACCCCAGAGAATACATCACTCGTTTCAATAACGAGAAACTAGAAATGCTTGATTATGAAGAAAAAATAACCATCACCACCTTGATTAGTGGATCACTTCTAGAGAAGATATACTACGCTTTGGCAAAATATCCTCCTAAAACCATGATGGAGCTCATGGCTAAGGCAGGAAAAATCATGAATGCGAGGAAGAAATGTTTGCAAAGCAAAGTCTCGCCACTAAGCCTGATAAGAAGGAGCAAAAACAGAAGAAAGATGAGAAACCCAAAAAGTACAAAGAATATAATCCATTGGTGGTAAATATCCATCATATCCTGGAAGAAATTAGGATAAATAAGGATTTGAAGTGGCCCAAGAAGCTGAGGGTACCCCCCAACAAGAGAGATAAATCCAAATATTATGAATTCCACAAGCATCATGGACACATGACCGATCATTGTATTACTTTAAAGAACGAAATTGAATCCTTTATTCGCCAAGGAAATCTGAGAAAATTTATTCATCGCTATGAAAGCCAAGAAGCACGAGGAAGGAAAAGTTCTCCTTGTAAACCTAGAAATTACAAGAAACGATACCATGAAGATGGTTATGAAGACGACCCCGACCTGCCAAAGAAGCCAAAGCAACCCGAAATTGAGGTAGCCGTAATAAATTTTGGTTCTTTTGATTGTCATGTCGTCATAGGTGGAGATACAGGAGGAGGAGATCAAACTGCAGAAAGAAAAACCTACCTGAATGAAGCATAAGCCTGCTCCTATATACAATTAATCAATCTGAATGAAGATGGTCGACCCCGAAAAGTAAATAAAGACAAACTGGTCATCAGCTTTTCCAAAAATGATCTTTTTAGAGTACTGTATCCTCATGGCGACCCACTAGTTGTTAATTTTAGAATCCAGGATTCCATCATCGCTAAGATTTTGATAGACAATGGAAGTTCAGTTGATATTATGTTTTATCCCTATTTCTAGAGCTTAGGCTTAACGCTTAGCCAATTGGAACCATACCACAGACCTTTGATTGGATTTTTAGGGGAAAAGGTGTACCCTCTAGGAATAGTCAACTTGGAAGTATTATTCAACACTTGGTCAACAAGTCGCACCGAAAAGATACACTTTTTTGTTATGAATAAAAATGTTCAGTTTGATTACAATGTGATCTTCGACAAGGTAGGAGTAAAAAAAATTTAAGTTATACCATCCATAGTCCATCAATGTTTAAAGTGCCATACTCACTTTGGGGTTGGTGTCATGAAAGGCGATCAAAAAGTCGCCAGAGAATGCTATTACTCCTCAGCTAAACATGATGACTTGATCGATGTGAAAAAAAAGACCACTACTTACCAAGCCGACACTCTGGATCCTAATAGGGAATTAAAAGTTGATACATTAGATCCCAGAGATGAGACATAGCTAGTCAAAGGGCCAATATTATAAGCTACTGAAAGCGTAATTTTGGATGATGAAGGATAGGAAAGGATCACAAAAATTGGCTCCACATTGGCCGGCCCCATACCACTGACAAGAACTTATTACATTATTAAGTTAGTGAAAGAACGTATTTACTTGGAGTCATGAAGATATGCCTCAGATGGATCCCAACTTCCTCCCTCATTAGCTCAATATTATCAAAGACGCCAAGATGATCAAACAGAGGTGCAGGTTGTTCAGTACTGAGAGAAACCAAGCGATACAAGTAGAGGTGGAAAAACAACATAAACCCCAATTCGTTGAGCATGTCAATTATCCAGAATGGTTAGCAAATGTTATGATGGTCAAAAAGAAAAATGATAAGTGGTGAATGTCTATAGATTACTGACCTTAATAAGTCTTTCCCAAAGGACCATTTTCCTTTGACCAGAATTGATCAGTAGGTAGATGCCACATTGGGACATGAGTTGTTGAGTTTCATGGATGCATATTCTGGGTATAACCAGATAAAAATGAAACCAGAGTACAGAGAAAGTACTTCTTTCATTAACAACCGAGGTACTTATTGCTATAATGTAATGCCCTGTGGGCCTAAAAATGAAGGAGAATCTTACCAAAGGTTAGTCAATAAGGTGTCTGAAGAAAAAATTGAGAAAAATATAGAGGGGTACGTGAATGATATGCTAATTAAGAGCAAGAAAGCTTCAGATCGTATCAAGGACCTCTGTCAGACTTTCGACCAGATAGAAAAGCATAAAATGAAATTGAATCCGACCAAGTTCATGTTTGGTATGCAAGAAGGAATCTCGGATTTATAGTGAGCCAAAGAGGAATTAAAAAAAATCTTTCTAAAGTCAAGGCTCTAATAGAGATGCAGTCACTGGCCTACAAAAAAATGTTCAAAAACTTACTAGTTGAGTGGCTGCCTTAAACTGATTTGTTTCTCGAGCAAAAAATAGGGGTTTACCATTCTCTAAGGTGCTTAGAAATACCTTTGAGCGGATTATAGGGTGTGAAGAAGTATTTCAAGAATTAAAGAAGTATCTAGGACGTTCACCATTGTTGTCCAGACCAATATTCGGAGAAAAATTATACTTGTATTTAGTTATTTTTTTTAGTCCATAGTTAGCTCAGCATTAGTTCTCCTATATAATGAGATCCAAAAACTAGTCAACTATACCAGCAAAGCATTCAGGGGAACTGAAATTAGGTACCTACGCTTCGAAAAACTAGCCTTAGCTCTCATTGAAGCCTTCAGGTGAATGAAGCCTTATTTTCATGTGCACACAACAGTAGTATACACTGATCTCCCTCTTCGACAAGCACTTCACAAACCCAAAAGGTTAGGCAGGTTAATGTATTTGGCAATAGAGTTGGGAGAATATGACGTCATTTATGAGCTAAGGTCATCATTAAAAGGGAAAGCTTTGGCAGATTTCATAGCAAAATTCACCTATCTAGAGGTTACCAACCAACTAAACTTTCCAGCCAAGTATACTTTTTCGAAAGAGAGCTCAACTCAAAAGTAAGCTAAAGTCGTAGTCGCACAATTAGAATTTTCTAGTGCTCAAGAAATGGCTCAGAAGTATGCATAAGAAAGTAAAAAGATATTCCTCCACAGAATTCTATTTGCAGAAAGCTTTAGCAGTGATATTCCATTATGGTACTTATTTATGGAAGGATCTTTATGCGCCACTAGTAGTGGAGCATGTATCATACTTAACACTCCTAACAATATTGATGTTGAATATGCTCTCAGTTTTAATTTCAATGCATAAAATAATGAAGCTCAATACGAGGCTATGATCTCTGGACTAGAATTAGCCTAGTCATTAAGTGTTGAGCAAGTAGTGGCCCACAGTGATTCCCAATTGGTCATCAACCAAGTGCTTCATATATATGGAGTCAATGGAGATTTAATGATTAGATACTTGACTAAGGCCATGAAAGTTATTTCCAAATTTCCAGGCATACAAATGAACAGGATACCAAGGATAGCCAATGCCCAAGCTGACGCACTTGCTCAACTGGCTTTAGCAATAAGAATAGAACTGAGGAGAAACATTCTAATTGATATCTTAGCAACCAGGAGCATAGATGAGGATCAAATGATCAATTTTATTATTGTAGATTTTGGACCTTCCTCGATGGATCCAATTAGAGCTTATATCAAAAAGGAACCCTAATAACTGATCCAAAAGAGGCAAAAAAGTTCATGTACAAAGCAACTAGATATGTGTTGGATAAAGGAGTCTTGTAAAAAAAAGGATTCATTATTTCCTTATTACATTGTGTCCATCCGTTGGAAGTTGATGATTTGATCAAAGAAATGCACGAAGGTTCTTGTGGAGCTCATTCAGCTGGTCGATTATTACTCTAAAGAATCAACACGCAGGGGTATTACTGGATAACTATGAGGGCGGATTGTAGGACCTTCACCAGAAAATATGAAAAATGCTAGAGGTTTGCTGCAATTCACAAGGCACCCAGTGTTGATTTAACACAAAATGCTTCTCCTTGGCCATTCGCTATTTTGGGAATTAACTTAGTCAACCCACTATCGATCACCAAAGGCAGGTTCAAATACCTTGTGGTAGTTGTTGATTATTTCACAAAATGGGTGGAAGAAGATACATTGATAGAGATTCCTTATGAGAAGGTATTCCAATTCATCTAGAAGAACATCATATGTAGGTATGGCATGCCTAATTCCTTCATTACTGACCATGGCATACAATTTGATAATGATGAATTTGAAGCATATTGTGTTCAATTGAAGATCCAAAAACTTCACTCTGCCCCAGGGCATCCAAAAACTTAATTTATTTTCTTATTTTTTTCCTTCTCCGCAACCAAGTCAGCAGTCAGACCTACAGTCTTCTCCTTGGTAGACTTAAGAAGGGTTTGATTTTCCACCAACTTCTTCTCAGGACACCTTAGCCCTGTCCTCGGCAGCTAATAGAATGGTCTCGGTAATCTTCAATTTCCCCTCAGCAGTAGTGGCTGATACGACGCAAATATTGCGTATTTCACCCGTTAACCTACGCCTTATTAGCCCCCTTGGGTATCTTAATCCCTATACTTATGCTCGTTAACCAGACAACCTCGGATTTCTATGTTAACGTGTTTTGCAGGGGTTAATTGAGCTTTTGTAGGTATTTGGATGCTTAGTATGAAGTTTGGACGCTTTCCGAAAATGTTTCGTCGACTTTTGCAGCTTCGGGGGCATTTTAGTAATTTCAACATTCGGGTTTGAATCCCGAGCTCTTCACGGAAGTTGAAGCCCTCTGATTTCTCTTCGCGTGGCCACTGACAGTGCATGATTTCGATTTGTATCGAAAGAGTTATGGCATTTTTAGGATGGTTTTACTTCAAATTCACACTCAAGGCCATACTCAAGGGCATTTTTGTCATTTCATATTTTGGTTTTTGACCCAATGTCTTCTTGGATCTTCATGTAGCCTCCGAGTGTGCCTAATTCCGAGCTATAACGAAGAAGTTACGGCCTTTTCCGTAAAACAGGACAAAGCTGCAGATTTCATACCTGTAGGGGCGAATCGATTCGGACCCCCCAAATCGATTTCGGCCGAATCGATTCAGACACTCCAAATCGATTCGGTTTGGACCAGTGTGATCAGATCCCTTTGACCATTTCGATTCGGACACCCCAAATCGATTCGGTCCTGCAGATATTTGTTTTTCTTCCCTTTTATTTACAAGTTTGCCATGGGATATTTTGTGTATAAATACACTTTCTCTTCATTTTGAAGAGGGGAATCCATATCTTCATTTTGTCTTAGATTTTAGGGTTTGTAAACTTGGGAGATTTGCCCTACTCCTCTCTTGTACTCTTTGTTTTGTAAGTTGTACCTTAACCTATTCTTACTTAATATAGTTATTTTAGTTGTTTTCCTTGCTTTCTTTCCATTTTCCATGCCTAGATAAGTTTATTTATTGTTATTTATTGCTTTTATAGTGTAATATTAGTGTAAATTAGTTTATTTCCATGATTTGTTCGTAGATAAATAGGGTCGGGGTTGTGTTCCGCCATTTACGGGTTTGGACCTCAAAAGTTAGGTTTTGTGTAAAATTGCATTTAATTGAAACCGCGTGTATTAAAGTCGGATTATTATGCGTTTAACTTTCTTTGTCACGCAACGTTAGTGTTTATAGCGATATTCCGAATTTAATCCGCGTGTGACCATTTTCCGTTAAATGTTTAATCTCGCAACTTTGGGTTAAATTCCTTATTGTGTGATGTTTATGCTTAATTGTAAATGCTCGATTAAATTGCTTTCGAGCCGGAATTCTAATTAGTAGTTGTTTAGCCCGTGTGGTGTAATGCGGTCCCGATCCTCGCTTTACTTTTGTGTAGCATAACTTATTCTTTTCTTTTTCCACCATTCCCAACCATCACCTTTTCTTTTATTTATTTTACACTTTAATTCCTGAAGTTTTAAAGCATTAACTTCTAAAATTTAATCACTCCCTGTGGATTTCTTACGATACCCGACTTACCGTTGTGCTTGCTTGTCAAGTGTAGTTGTAGTTTAGGTTTTTGCATCGCGGCGGCGAAACACACAACGATTGTGTCCTCACACGAACACACTTTTACCGCTCGATCAAAATGGCGTCGTTGCTGGGGAGTGTGTTTTAGATATTAATTGTTTTATTATTTCGTAGTATTTCTTTCATTCATATTTGTATTCTTTATTTTCCCCTTTCTTTTTGACTTGTGCTAGATTGTTTCGAGAAATTGAAATCTCGGTGCTTGTCGGTTTTGTTGAATAGCTTATTTTGAAATGTCTCGCTATTACGCTTTAGATAACCTTAATTGTTATGAGAATTGTTTTCCAAGTTATACTCCCAAAACAATGAGAGAATGCATATAAATTCTTGAAGATGAGCGCATTGAGCGTGAAATTCAAGCGTATGTAAGTGATCCATCATCGCCTTGTGAGGGTAATTTGGAATGCGGGGGATCCGTTAGCTATGAGCAACCCGCACAAGAAGATGAAATGTCTTCTTGTTCGTTTGATTATGAGTTAATGATAAAGGAAATTAATGACCGATCCGAAAGTTCTCAAGCTTGGTTTCTAGAAACCGATGCCATTCTCGATGAGATTATTTCTTCACAAAATCGGGTTGAGGTTGAAACTTGCGTTTCATCTCCACCCCTTTTTGTTGAAGAAATAATTAAGAGTGAGCCAAGCTTTAGCACTTTCGATTTTCAACCTCTTATTAATTTTGCCGATTGCATTGAGGTTGTTGGTCCTTCCTTTCCTTTACTCCCTACTATTCCCGAACAATTAAATTTATCGCAAGAATCGATTGAAAGTCTTGAGGACTTTGACCCGATTCTTGAACGAGAATGTTATTTTGAGATGCTTCATCTCATGGGCTTTTCACTTGCACTTGCCCCACCTCCCCTTCCAATTGAAGAATCTTGGGGATGTGATTCTGATTTTTCTGAGACTAATTTAGTCTTGTCCCCCATAGTATACAAATCCCCCATCGTCCGTCCAAAATTTCAAATTGGCGATGGTTCACTTTTATCACCACCCACATGCCTTCCCTTCTTCAAACATAATTCTTATTTTCCGGGAGGCATGTTCGCTTTGGAGGGTCCACCGTTGATCTTTCAAAGTCAAATCCCTTTTTGGGTGGACCCTCAACTATTTAGACTTCTAGTGTACAGTTAGTGTGAAGTCTAAATAGTAGGTTGTAAATAGTTAACTTTTTAATTTTCTTTATTTCCTATTTTTCTTTCCTTTTAATTTAGTCTAGTGTAATTAGTTAACTTTTTGTTATTTGTTTTTGCTATTCTCGGTACTAACTTGTTTTGTAGATTTCATTGGACTCGTGCTTATGGAGATCGCTCCAATTTTGGGTAATATCATTCTTTTCCTCTCTTTGTGTTGTGTTCTTAATCCGCATTGAGGACAATGCAACATTTAAGTTAGGGGGTGTAGGATATTCTATCCATTTCATGTGTAGTCCATTGATTTGCTTACTTGTTAGTTACTTAGTATGCCTTTTTATGAAAAATTTGAAAATTTTCAAAAATATTTTCTTTCTTTTTTCTCCTTTATTGGGTATTTTGCCTTGTTTCCGATGACAAATTTTAATAATTGCCCGATCCGATTGACAACTCAATGATGCATGTTCTCGATTTTAGAAGTTATTAGACTTTAGTCCTTAAATCATTGATATTGTGAATAACTTCATGAATTAAACTTTATCCCATGAGCATATGCACTTTCCTTGTTATATTGATTTGGTTTAAGATTTTTATAACTCGGTAATCTTTTATTGCATTGTATATACTTACACCGAGTAAGCTTTGTACCTTTCGTCGTTTGTGAGTGTTATACACTATTCTTTTCTCTTTGAAAACGTTGAATTCGTTGGTAATCTCACTATTCTTTCATTTGACCGTTCATTAATTGAGTTCATTCATAAAATGTGTTACTTGAGCATGATTTTCTTATATTGTTTTGACTCGAGAATTGCGTAAACTTTATGAAATGATCATAGGCAATCTTTGTTATATCACCCATATTAGCCTTGACCTCACCATATATGTTTCCCTAGTCAACCCCTTTAAGCCTAAATAATAGCCTTTCGTTTCATTACCCAAAATCCCATAACCAACTCCAAATTGGAGTTTTTAGCCCATACATACACTTTCCATACCTTTGTTTGGAATGTTACTTGGGATTGAATGATGTTGTTATGATGTCGGTTGCAATTTAGGCATATGAGAGTTTGATAAGCAAAGAAAAGAGAAGAAAGTGTAGTGAAAAAGAAAAGAAAAAGCAAAAATCAAAAGAAAACAAAACAAAACAAAAGAAAAAGAAGAAAAAAAAAAAGCAAAGGTAAAGTTGTATATGTTGTATATATAGTTCAATAAGCTTTGATTACTCTCCAAATGATACATTTAATGCTTGTTTTGGAACTTGTTTTCCAATTTTGTAATTGCCCACAATTTTCCCATTATTCCAAGTTTTCATTCCGAACACTTTGAATCCGTACATACATTCCTTCGTTTCATACCCTAGCCAAACCTACATTACAACCATATTACAAGTCCTATGTGATCTTAGGTTCATGTAATTCAAAGGTTTAAATAGTTTTGATAATCTGTGAAAATGCATTTCGCCTCTTTTAGTGTGCGGTATCCTTTCATTGAGATTACAGTTTTTCATTTTATATATAGCGTTCTTCATTTGTGACATGTGCGCGGCCTAGTTTCCCTTTACATTTACTCCTTATGCCTGCATGTCCTGTGTGTTACCTCCCTGTTTCGAGTGAAATTCGCTTGATGAGTGTAATCCCCGTGAGGATTGAATATATGCTTGCTTTACGTTTATCCGGTTTATTTAAGTTTTTTCCAAATCATATTTTGCATATACTCTCCCCCCTCCCACTTTTAAAGTTTCAATTCTATGAGGTGCATTCAACCTGTTAATAACAATGGACTTTAGCTTGAATTCGTTCAAGATGCTAATAACGCGTTTGAAATCTTTTTCGTTGTTGTTGAGTTTGTCGCATATTGGGTTGGGCATATTTGGAGGAAACTGTATGATGTTTGTGGGTTTCATCCCTGAAAACCCTCACGAGACAACACTCGTCCACTAGGGTAACCTAGGGGTTTAACGGCTTATTGCATATGCTAAATGCAATCGTTCGCCCGCGAAAGTGGCCTTATCTTTTTATTACTTTTTCATCCCATTTTGCACTTGAATCTTGTTTTGGGTTGCCTGTAGTTCTTGTTGTTTCCTATTTCATTGCTAGGGACTAGCAATGTGTAAGTTAGGGGGTGTGATACGACGCAAATATTGCGTATTTCACCCGTTAACCTACGCCTTATTAGCCCCCTTGGGTATCTTAATCCCTATACTTATACTCGTTAACTAGACAACCTCGGATTTCTATGTTAACATGTTTTGTAGGGGTTAATTGAGCTTTTGTAGGTATTTGGATGCTTAGTATGAAGTTTGGACGCTTTCCGAAAATATTTCGTCGACTTTTGCAGCTTTGGGGGCATTTTTGTAATTTCAGCATTCGGGTTTGAATCCCGAGCTCTTCACGGAAGTTGAATCCCTATTATTTCTCTTCACATGGCCGCCGACGGTGCATGATTCTGAGTTGTATCGAAAGAGTTATGGCATTTTTAGGATGTTTTTACTTCAAATTCACACTCAAGGCCACATTCAAGGGCATTTTTGTCATTTCATATTTTCGTTTTTTGACCCAATGTCTTCTTGGATGTTGTATTCCTCTGAGTTATCTTCGCGTAGCCTCCGAGTGTGCCTAATTCCGAGCTATAACGAAGAAGTTACGGCCTTTTCCGTAAAACAGGACAAAGCTGCAGATTTCATACCTGTAGGGGCGAATCGATTCGGACCCCCCAAATCGATTTCGGACACTCCAAATCGATTCGGTTTGGACCAGTGTGATCAGATCCCTTTGACCAAATCGATTCGGACACCCGAAATCGATTCGGTCCTGCAGATATTTGTTTTTCTTCCCTTTTATTTACAAGTTTGCCATGGGATATTTTGTGTATAAATACACTTTCTCTTCATTTTGAAGAGGGGAATCCATATCTTCATTTTGTCTTAGATTTTAGGGTTTGTAAACTTGGGAGATTTTCCCTACTCCTCTCTTTTACTCTTTGTTTTGTAAGTTGTACCTTAACCTTTTCTTCCTTAATATAGTTATTTTAGTTGTTTTCCTTACTTTCTTTCCATTTTCCATGCCTAGATAAGTTTATTTATTGTTATTTATTGCTTTTATAGTGTAATATTAGTGAAAATTAGTTTATTTCCATGATTTGTTCGTAGATAAATAGGTTCGGGGTTGTGTTCCGCCATTTACGGGTTTGGACCTCGAAAGTTAGGTTTTGTGTAAAATTGCATTTAATTGAAACCGCGTGTATTAAAGTCGAATTATTATGCGTTTAACTTTCTTTATCACGCAACGTTAGTGTTTATAGCGATATTCCCAATTTAATCCGCGTGTGACCATTTTCCGTTAAATGTTTAATCTCGCAACTTTGGGTTAAATTCCTTATTGTGTGATGTTTATGCTTAATTGTAAATGCTCGATTAAATTGCTTTCGAACAGGAATTCTAATTATTAGTTGTTTAGCCCGTGTGGTGGAATGCGGTCCCGATCCTCGCTTTACTTTTGTGTAGCATAACTTATTCTTTTCTTTTTCCACCATTCCCACCCATCACCTATTCTTTTATTTATTTTACACTTTTATTCCTGAAGTTTTAAAGCAATTAACATCTAAAATTTAATCACTCCCTGTGGATTTCTTACGATACCCGACTTACCGCTGTGCTTGCTTATCAAGTGTAGAGTTAGTTTAGATTTTTGCATTGCGGCGGCGAAACACACAACGATTGTGTCCTCACACGAACACACTTTTACCGCTCGATCAAAATGGCGTCGTTGCCGGGGAGTGTGTTTTAGATATTAATTATTTTATTATTTCGTAGTATTTCTTTCATTCATATTTGTATTATTTATTTTCCCCTTTCTTTTTGACTTGTGCTAGATTGTTTCGAGAAATTGAAATCTCGGTGCTTGTCGCTTTTGTTGAATAGCTTATTTTGAAATGTCTCGCTATTACGCTTTAGATAACCTTAATTGTTATGAGAATTGTTTTCCAAGTTATACTCCCAAAACAATGAGAGAATGCTTACAAATTCTTGGAGATGAGCGCATTGAGAGTGAAATTCAAGCGTATGTAAGTGATCCATCATCGCCTTGTGAGGGTAATTTGGAATGCGGGGGATCCGTTAGCTATGAGCAACCCGCACAAGAAGATGAAATGTCTTCTTGTTCGTTTGATTATGAGTTAATGATAAAGGAAATTAATGACCGATCTGAAAGTTCTCAAGCTTGGTTTCTAGAAACCGATGCCATTCTCGATGAGATTATTTCTTCACAAAATCGGGTTGAGGTTGAAACTTGCGTTTCATCTCCACCCCTTTTTGTTGAAGAAATAATTAAGAGTGACCCAAGCTTTAGCACTTTCGATTTTCAACCTCTTATTAATTCTGCCGATTGCATTGAGGTTGTTGGTCCTTCCTTTCCTTTACTCCCTACTATTCCCGAACAATTAAATTTATCGCAAGAATCGATTGAAAGTCTTGAGGACTTTTACCCGATTCTTGAACAAGAATGTTATTTTAAGATGCTTCATCTCATGGGCTTTTCACTTGCACTTGCCCCACCTCCCCTTCCAATTGAAGAATCTTGGGGATGTGATTCTGATTTTTCTGAGACTAATTTAGTCTTGTCCCCCATAGTATCCAAATCCCCCATCGTCCGTCCAAAATTTCAAATTGGCGATGGTTCACTTTTATCACCACCCACATGCCTTCCCTTCTTCAAACGGAATTCTTATTATTCGGGAGGCGTGTTCGCTTTGGAGGGTCCACCGTTGATCTTTCAAAGTCAAATCCCTTTTTGGGTGGACCCTCAACTATTTAGACTTCTAGTGTACAGTTAGTGTGAAGTCTAAATAGTAGGTTGTAAATAGTTAACTTTTTAATTTTCTTTCTTTCCTATTTTTCTTTCCTTTTAATTTAGTCTAGTGTGATTAGTTAACTTTTTGTTATTTGTTTTTGCTATGCTCGGTACTAACTTTTGTTTTTGTAGATTTCATTGGACTCGTGCTTATGGAGATCGCTCCAATTTTGGGTAATATCATTCTTTTCCTCTCTTTGTGTTGTGTTCTTAATGCGCATTGAGGACAATGCAACATTTAAGTTAGGGGGTGTAGGATATTCTATTCATTTCATGTGTAGTCCATTGATTTGCTTACTTGTTAGTTACTTAGTATGCCTTTTTATGAAAAATTTGAAATTTTCAAAAATATTTTCTTTCTTTTTTCCCCTTTATTGGGCATTTTGCCTTGTTTCCGATGACAAATTTTAATAATTTCCCGATCCGATTGACAACTCAATGATGCATGTTATCGATTTTAGAAGTTATTAGACTTTAGTCCTTAAATCATTGATATTGTGAATAACTTCATGAATTAAACTTTATCCCATGAGCATATGCACTTTCCTTGTTATATTGATTTGGTTTAAGATTTTTATAACTCGGTAATCTTTTATTGCATTGTATATACTTACACCGAGTAAGCTTTGTACCTTTCGTCGTTTGTGAGTGTTATACACTATTCTTTTCTCTTTGAAAACGTTGAATTCGTTGGTAATCTCACTATTCTTTCATTTGACCGTTCATTAATTGAGTTCATTCATGAAATGTGTTACTTGAGCATGATTTTCTTATATTGTTTTGACTCGAGAATTACGTAAACTTTATGAAATGATCATAGGCAATCTTTGTTATATCACCCATATTAGACTTGACCTCACCATATATGTTTCCCTAGTCAACCCCTTTAAGCCTAAATAATAGCCTTTCGTTTCATTACCCAAAATCCCATAACCAACTCCAAATTGGAGTTTTTAGCCCATACATACACTTTCCATACCTTTGTTTGGAATGTTACTTGGGATTGAATGATGTTGTTATGATGTCGGTTGCAATTTAGGCATATGAGAGTTTGATAAGCAAAGAAAAGAGAAGAAAGTGTAGTGAAAAAGAAAAGAAAAAGCAAAAAGCAAAAGAAAAGAAAAGAAAACAAAAGAAAAAGAAGAAAAAAAGAAAAGAAAAGGGAAAGTTGTATATGTTGTATATATAGTTCAATAATCTTTGATTACTCTCCAAATGATACATTTAATGCTTGTTTTGGAACATGTTTTCCAATTTTGTAATTGCCCACATTTTCCCCATTATTCCAAGTTTTCATTCCGAACACTTTAAATCCGTACATACATTCCTTCGTTTCATACCCTAGCCAAACCTACATTACAACCCTATTACAAGTCATATGTGATCTTAGGTTCATGTAATTCAAAGGTTTAAATAGTTTTGATAATCTGTGAAAATGCATTTCGCCTCTTTTAGTGTGCGGTATCCTTTCATTGAGATTATAGTTTTTCATTTTATATATAGCGTTCTTCATTTGTGACATGTGCGCGGCCTAGTTTCCCTTTACATTTACTCCTTATGCCTGCATGTCCCGTGTGTTACCTCCCTGTTTCGAGTGAAATTTGCTTGATGAGTGTATTCCCCGTGAGGATTGAATATATGCTTGCTTTACGTTTATCCGGTTTATTTATGTTTTTTCCAAATCATATTTTTCATATGCTCTCCCCCCCTCCCACTTTTAAAGTTTCAATTCTATGAGATGCATTCAACCTGTTAATAACAATGGACTTTAGCTTGAATTCGTTCAAGATGCTAATAACGCGTTTGAAATCTTTTTCGTTGTTGTTGAGTTTGTCGCATATTGGGTTGGGAATATTTTGAGGAAACTGTATGATGTTTGTGGGTTTCATCCCTGAAAACCCTCACGAGACAACACTCGTCCACTAGGGTAACCTAGGGGTTTAACGGCTTATTGCATATGCTAAATGCAATCGTTCGCCCGCGAAAGTGGCCTTATCTTTTTATTACTTTTTCATCCCATTTTGCACTTGTATCTTGTTTTGGGTTGCCTGTAGTTCTTGTTGTTTCCTATTTCATTGCTAGGGACTAGCAATGTGTAAGTTAGGGGGTGTGATACGACGCAAATATTGCGTATTTCACCCGTTAACCTACGCCTTATTAGCCCCCTTGGGTATCTTAATCCCTATACTTATACTCGTTAACTAGACAACCTCGGATTTCTATGTTAACATGTTTTGCAGGGGTTAATTGAGCTTTTGTAGGTATTAGGATGCTTAGTATGAAGTTTGGACGCTTTCCGGAAATATTTCGTCGACTTTTGCAGCTTTGGGGGCATTTTAGTAATTTCAGCATTCGGGTTTGAATCCCGAGCTCTTCACAGAAGTTGAATCCCTCTTATTTCTCTTCGTATGTCCGCCGACGGTGCATGATTCTGAGTTGTATCGAAAGAGTTATGGCATTTTTAGGATGGTTTTTACTTCAAATTCACACTCAAGGCCACATTCAAGGGCATTTTTGTCATTTCATATTTTCGTTTTTTGACCCAATGTCTTCTTGGATGTTGTATTACTCTGAGTTATCTTCACGTAGCCTCCGACCGTGCCTAATTTTGAGCTATAACGAAGAAGTTACGGTCTTTTTCGTAAAACAGGACAAAGCTGCAGATTTCATACCTGTAGGGGCGAATCGATTCGGACCCCCCAAATCGATTTCGGCCGAATCGATTCGGACCCCCCAAATCGATTCGGTTTGGACCAGTGTGATCAGATCCCTTTGACCAAATCGATTCGGACACCCCAAATCGATTCGGTCCTGCAGATATTTGTTTTTCTTCCCTATTATTTACAAGTTTGCCATGGGATATTTTGTGTATAAATACACTTTCTCTTCATTTTGAAGAGGGGAATCCATATCTTCATTTTGTCTTAGATTTTAGGGTTTGTAAACTTGGGATATTTTCCCGAATCGTCTCTTGTACTCTTTGTTTTGTAAGTTGTACCTTAACCTTTTCTTCCTTAATATAGTTATTTTAGTTGTTTTCCTTGCTTTCTTTCCATTTTCCATGCCTAGATAAGTTTATTTATTGTTATTTATTGCTTTTATAGTGTAATATTAGTGTAAATTAGTTTATTTCCATGATTTGTCCGAAGATAAATAGGGTCGGGGTTGTGTTCCGCCATTTACGGGTTTGGACCTCGAAAGTTAGGTTTTGTGTAAAATTGCATTTAATTGAAACCGCGTGTATTAAAGTCGGATTATTATGCGTTTAACTTTCTTTGTCATGCAACGTTAGTGTTTATAGCGATATTCCGAATTTAATTCGCATGTGACCATTTTCCGTTAAATGTTTAATCTCGCAACTTTGGGTTAAATTCCTTATTGTGTGATGTTTATGCTTAATTGTAAATTCTCGATTAAATTGCTTTCGAGCCGGAATTCTAATTAGTAGCTGTTTAGCCCGTGTGGTGGAATGCGGTCCCGATCCTCGCTTTACTTTTGTGTAACATAACTTATTCTTTTCTTTTTCCACCATTCCCAACCATCACCTTTTCTTTTATTTATTTTACACTTTTATTCCTGAAGTTTTAAAGCAATTAACATCTAAAATTTAATCACTCCCTGTGGATTTCTTACGATACCCGACTTACCGCTGTGCTTGCTTGTCAAGTGTAGTTGTAGTTTAGGTTTTTGCATCGCGGCGGCGAAACACACAACGATTGTGTCCTCACACGAACACACTTTTACCGCTCGATCAGTGGCCCTATCATTGGCCTTCTATAATTTATTTTCCCAAGACTTCTGGTTAGACTCCAGCGCTTGACTTGAAGCTTCCAAAGATTTCTTGAGACCATCAAAGTCCTCATCCACATCTCCTCCAAAATAAGGTAGTTGATCGTCCTTCTCCATCATCTGGTTAAAATTCACCAAAAAACTGCACAAAGGAAAAATATCAAAAGAAGAGAAATAAGACAGTATGGACAAGTAATAAAGGTAAAAGTGTTACCGAAGCCAAACTATGGTAAGAATTTTCTTCTAACTTCAATCATTGCAGGGAATCAACAGTTGCCCTATCATCAGGGCGAGTACCATCATTTATCAATTTCCTTGCTAGACCAGTATTAATAGCTATAGAGGATGACCTAGAAGTAGCTATGTCATCTTGGATTTTCTCGACTTGATCGACAGTAATCTTCTCAGCTTATTTCTCATAAAGTCCTTCTCTCAACCTTTTGTATTGAGGTATAACAGTATCAATTTCCTCAGTAGTGATGACTTGAGGTACCTTTTTAATAATTTTAGATGTCTTCTATGTTACAGTGGACTTCTTGGCATCAGCAACCTTGACAATTTTTTTTATAGCCCTCTTGGTAGTAGGACACAAATCTCCTATCATCAAATTAGGGATTTTCCTCTTTCCCATACTTGCTATAGGTGAATTAGGGATAGACGATATGTCCAAGGATTCAAAAGAAGAAGTACCTAAATCCTTCTCAACTTTGGTAGACACCTTAACCGAAGAGGTGGGAATTGGTTCCTCTTCTAAATTAATGGGAATTAAAGGTGCTGCAGTGGTTGGCCTAGTAACAAAATAAGTAATCGACCTTCTATATTGTAGTAAGTAGGAGGCTTCTCTAGGGTGCTCCTCGTCACTACTTTTATGGATACTCCATAGAAATTTTATCTCCTGAAGATTGATGTCCACTTCTTTAAGACACTTTTTCATGCTCTCAACTGTACAAAATAGAATAAGAAACATTAGTTAGCATATTATCAAACAATTGGTCAGCAGTAAAGTAAAATACAAAAATCAAGATCAACAACCTATGCCATGTCCTACTTGAGGACACCTGGGCCCATCATACACTTCTCCTCTTTGAAGAGGGGCATGTTGTCAGATCTTTGATATTACCCCATAGTCGAAATAGTCTTTATTAGAATCTGGTAAATTAACTAATGTTGCTCTATTGAGAAACCTAGTTTTTAGGTAATAGGTACTGTCACTAGTGACCCATTTATAGCAAAACATCAACTCAAGGATACGAATGTGAGTTTTGTGTATCTTGTTAAGCCTGTTAATCCCATTTACTATTCTCCATGTATTGAGGGATACTCTAATAGGGACAACGTCAAAATATTGATATAATTCTAGGAAAAAACGCTCAGCTATAAATAATGAGGGAATCAAGTGACCCTCTAGTAGTGATAAAACTTGAATTGGTGGTATACGCATTTCTAAGTCTACCCAATTAGGGATGTTTCTTTCCATCCTACAATCATCTAAAGAGTCCCCATGAACAATGTGCACCATGATTACAGCAAATAAAGAAATAAAAAACAAAGGGAATAAGAAATCTTACAGAGAAAATGTTAGCAGAAGCAAGGGTAGAACACAAAAGAACGCTAAAAAATGATAAGCTTGGAGAAGAAAGAGAGTTTGAAAGTTTGAAGAGTTATGGTACAAAAATTGACAAAACTCTTATCTCTTATACCTTAACTAGAAAATAGTGCATAATGATTAATTGTATCGACGATTGACGTTCTGATGGTTTCACAAATCTAAAGGCAGGAAAATACCAGTATTCCCTTTGGCGGTTCGTTAAATTTAAAATTATTCACAAACTGTCATAACATGATCAATGCATTGAATATTTTTGCAAGTACTACAAGTCAGCTTCAGTCGACCACCTTTGTAGAAATCAAACTCCACCCTTTCAATAAAAATATCAAAAATGAAGTATTGGGGGCATCTATTGGTACCAAAAATTATCCATTTGCGTGGACCAATTAGAATTGGACTCTTGTCTCCTTACGTGGCATCAGTCCTTGTCAGTAGTCACTTAATTGACCCAGAAGATAGCTGCTCGGCAGGTAGGCCAACCAACATGAAGAATGTATATCATCAAAGTAGATAAATAGTCACCACTTACATGGTCAAGGCTGTCAACCATCACATTTATTATGTATGGGTGTAAATGCTTGAATAATAAAGGCATTCTAACCCTTGATGTTCGGTTCACTATAAATACATTGTATTCATTTCACAAAAGGAAAGATAGAACAGATTCTAGGTTATTCTTATAACAAGAGTATCTCGCTTTCTGTAATCACTCAAATCAATACAATAACAGTGAATATAGGCTTTGCTTCATAGATGAACCACTCTACAAACTCTTTATCTCTTGTGTGTTTATTTCATCGCGTATTATATTTTTTTTGTGATTAAAAAATTGGATTTAGTCCATTTTTTGACATCAACACCAGTCTTTTTGGTGTATTCTTGGGTGGTGATTTGCACTTTTCAGAGCGGTATGACCGTTGACCGGGTATGGTACTTTATGTGTTTCTTCTTTATAGATATTATTTATTTGCATGTTTTTATATGTATTTATTATCCTTACTGGATTTATAGCTTGTCTTCTTCCCTTGGGCTATGTTTCGCAATCACTGGGTTAAGGGTAGGGCTGCCACCTAGAGTGTGATAACTCTGATTTTCCATACCCTATTGATCAGGTCTTACGTGATATACTGAGATACTATACAATGTATATCATTTTCATCATCAACAATAAACCAAAAATAATAGTAAATAAAAAACGTCCATAATAAAAATTCAATAAAGGACGACAACAAGGATAACTTAACTTCAATAAATGAATCCACTAAATAAAAAAATGTTATAACAATTTGTTTAACTGAATAAAATAGATTACAATCAAAAACTCCTTTGAATACAACTTTAAATATATATGAACAACTACAATGAACTAGTGACTCCAACTCTATGAATACGAAGTTGGATTACCACAGTTGAAAGTCTGACTACTGAACCCTATTAACCTGTTTATACAATAATAATGCTTAGGGGGGAGGGGGGAACATGCCCTAAAGTTGCAAGAATATCTATAATACAATAATATAAATCATTCGACTAATTTGCAGTAAATATTCAACCCTTCAACACTCACATATAATGAATACCTCGCCTCTCACCAAGTGCAAGTACTACACGCATATCCCGACCCAAGGCATCAGTATACTATAAGTCTTTATCTTTAGATAATTAAGTACTGTCACATAATGAATAACTAACATTGAGCGCTACCAATTACCTAAATAGGATTTTACTCTAACTCCCAAACATTTAGTTCACACTGACATATTCTCAGTACCATAAAAGTAATTATCTATTTATTTTAATATTATTTTAATTAAACAAGTTATTATCCAAACTACCATAAAGGATAAAAAACAAATACGTACCCTGGAAAAAGGTACGTAACTAGTTACACATGTAAGAACACAACCAAACTACCAACTCTCACAATGTCACACAGAAGGAAAATACACGTAAATTGTAACACCCACCCCCACTATTTTGATCATACTCGTGTGATTTGGTGACTTGGTATGACCAATTGGGCTTAGCGCTTGTTGAGGTTGATCATAAGCCAAATTTGGGGAACATAGTGGCCCCAACGTAATTCAATTGGAGTTTTAGGGCCTAAAGTTAATTAGAGTCTTAACCATTCTTCTACCTTAAGTAAAATTACACAATTTACCTTTTAGTTTACATACTAATAAACTTAACTTTTAAATTTAGTCAACCATCTCTCACATGGATAACCTCTTATATACTCAAATCAACTTGGGATAACCCCACGATCCATTTCCAAACCTTAATCCGTCCTGAATCAGGGACCGAATAAATGCCCCCTTGACCGAATCGATTTGCAACAGGCTGAAGGCGCGAGTTTGCATTTACCCATTATAACCCCTAACACCTAATGTGAATACAATAGTATAATGTTCATAACTCTAACATATATAACTATCATCAGTACTAGACATATTTGATTTTAATAAACTAGGTAGAGCAATCATAAAAAATGTCCAACCCAAAATCACCATCCCAAAATTTTGATCTTGCGCACCGTTTAGTAGAAATTCATAATTAATTTAAACAGAATTAGAAAAATACGAAACCAGCAGCCACGCATTCATAATAAAAAGATATAAGATTTCATAATTCTAACCGATCCTCCATTATGTTGAATCGATTCGATTCTAAGCATAATCCAAAATGGCCTAGAATGAAGGTGAGGTCTCCAAAACCTCCATTAATGCCTAAACTAAACTCTAAAGCAGTACCTAGTCAATACCCAAATAAAATATATGTATTTAAACATGTTTGTATTACATAATAATACGATTCTAATAAAATGAAATCAAATATCAATACCTAATGATCCAAACTTTGTAACTTAACTCAATTTTAAATCATCTTAGGGTTTGTTCATCATTAATTTCAAAACTAAAATTTAAATTAACATGGGTAAAATTTGTAATAATGGATCCTCATCCTAAATTGTTAATTAATTCTTAGGTCTACAACATTTAGCCGAATAATTTCGTGATTTATTCATCAAAGTACAAGTATCTAATGAATGATAGATTTGTATTTCCTCAAATTAACCCACATCTTTAATATGTTCAAACTTAAACGAATTATTCCATATTCAAGATTAAATATTATGATAAGAAAAGGGGAAAATATGTATTCTAAATCAGGTATAGATTTATAATAAATATTGCAAGATATTCTTGCCTGAAAATTGAAGAGTATGCGGTGTAGGCTTGAATCCCCATGGTTTGTCATCCTTGAACTTTCTCTGCTTCTACCAAATACTCATTGGTGATAGGTTGTTATTATCCCTTGTGAATAATGATAATTAATAACTCTTAACCCTATTTAAAACCTCAATTTCCCACAGCTATAACAAATGCCTATTTTAGGCCATTAAATGAACCCGAAATACTACCCGAATTGACCCAAAACTCATTTTAATGTTATACATACCCCTGAGATAATTTAAAGCAGTAAAAATATATAAAAGGACATTCGCATCACCCCAATGTACAGTCTAAATGATATTACCACAATATACGATTGATTAGGCATAAATTCTTCTGAAACTATCACCTAATTTAGTATCTTGTATCACCTCGAATATTGTAATTCATCTTGATTTATCTCATTTATATGCTACTGACCTTTCTATGTAGTATATCAAGTTTTGTGCCTTTTTCAAGATATTTACAGGTATTTATTGCTAAGTAAAGAGAGGAGAAAACCAAAATAGAAGAATGAATCATGGAAGAAAAGTCAAAAGGGCAAAATCATAATTTCCATCAGGAATCTGGACCAGGACCCAAATGAAAGTTGAAGATCACGGGTCTATAAGTGTGTAGGAAGAAAGGGCGTCCAAATCCGAGTTTTTGAGCAGAAGTTACGAGGTTCTAAAGATGAGAGATAATGAAGAGAAGTCAGGAGAAATTGAAGAGAAATGGAATCAAAGACCGGATCGAACCGATTTCTAGCAAAAAGGGACCGATCCTGACTCTTGTAAGCTAACTGGAAAATTTTGGATGTCGAACCGATCCGATTTAGAAGAAAAATAAATCGGTCCGGATTTTGATCCACACCGAACTGAACAACCCCAACGTACAAGTCCGGTGAAAATAAATCCTAATATTTCTGCTTCGATTTTAGAGTTTGATTCAGCTATAACTCTGGATTTTTCGTGATGTATTTTTTTAATTCTAGTTATTATTAGACAGGGGGAGTTCGAAGGATGATTTTTTTTCTATTTTTAGAGAGAGAAATCTCTCTTCCCTGTATTAAAAACCCTAGTTTGAAGATTTATTGCAAGATTCAGATTTGATTTTCGGATTCATTTAATGCAAATAATTTCATTTCATTTGAATTCATATCTTCCTTATTTAGTTAATTAATTCTCAATTCTTAGTTGAAATCTCAAAATAAAAATTGTTCTTATCAATTTCTTCCATAGTAGTCATGATTTCAAATATTTCTAGAATTAATGTTTTTCTTCATTTAATCATATCTGGCTAAACTTTTAAGGGTTGGGGTGCATGAACCCCACCCGATGTGATTCATCATGATAGGAAATAGATCTTTGAATTGAATCTTAATGCAATCGCGTTGCGCAACTATTGCAACCGTCGTAAGACTTTTGATCTCATTTACCCTAAATAACCAGGATGCTTAAGAGTGCAACGGGCATGTCAGTTAATGCTACACCTCTTTATTCTTGCCTTTGATTTCGTATGGTGCGAACTTCATTCCTTCATATACGTAATGCTTAGGATTAATGAAGATCGGGTTCATTTACCGAAATATAGTATCCTAAGAGGTGAATTACGAGGGTGTGGGGGAGTGTAACTCGACCTAATGTTCTTATTTGCAGTTTAGTCTTGTATAAACTTTTCATCTGCTCTTAGGTTAAATAGATTTGTTGCATTTCATTAGTATTTGGTTTAGTTGTAGTTAATTTGAATCTGCATTAAGTTCGTAGTTAAACCCCCATTCAAAGCATCTTTTCGTTTCTTTTTAGAGTCAAGTTAGGATTCTCTATCTCTCCAACGTCGTCACGTCTCTACGTTTTATTTCCCCGAGGATCGATACCCCATCTTACCAAGTTTATTACTTCTACGACCAGTTTTCACTTGAACCATAATTAGCACGCACTTTAGACACAAATTGAGTCGAGTCAAGTTTTTGGCTCCGTTACTTGGGAAAGCATCTTTTCGTTTCTTTTTAGAGTCAAGTTAGGATTCTCTCTCTCAAATGGCGTCACATCTTTACGTCCTACTTCTCTGAGGATCGATACCCCATCTTATCGGGTTTATTACTTATGCGACCAGTTTGCACTTGAACCGTAATTAGCATGCACTTTAGACATAAATTGATTCGCACCAAGTTTTCGACGCCATTACCGGGGAATTAGGTAGAGTGTAGGTTAGATTGAGTCAATCCATAACTTTGCCAAAAAAATAAAAAATAATAAAAATTTACTACATCTCTCAGAAGCCTGTTAATGCCAAATCCACAATAAACTCCTCAAGCCACCCCTACGAGCATTCATGAAAACTCTATAGTCGAGTACAACCCAGACAACCCACATACCCCTTGCGTTCCTTAATTTTGGGTTCCACCTCCTACATCGCCAAATTCACTGACACATTACACTTTAAGTGACCCTCCAGGTTACACTTCAGGTTACGCTCCTAGTGCACCGAGTGAGGATACTGAGTCGTTTAGTGAGAGAATCGTGTCACAGCACGGTAGCGTAGGTGCGGGCGAGGAAGAGGCACCTTATCGACCCTTGAGAGAATTCATGTACCCTGAGTGGTCAGTTACTGTGGGATGCATTCTACTCCCATATAATGCAGGGTAATTTTGTTTTCGAAATGGAATGATCAAAATCCTTCCAATATACCATGGAATGGAATCATAAAAGACATATATCCAGATTTGGGAGTTTGAAGAGGAGTGTGATACCTTCAGTGATCAAACATGCACAAAAGATGTGATCTGCATCAAGATTTTCCCATTCTCTCTAAAGGACAAAGCTAAGACCTGGCTATGGTCTTTACCTCCTAATTCGATTACGTCATGGAACGAGTTACAATCCAGGTTTCTCAAGAAGTTCTTTCCTCGACATAGAACGAACTCCATTAAGTCTCACATTCAAACCTTCTGAAAATTAGAAAATAATCCATTTGATCGATGTTTTGAGCGTTTCAACGAGTTAGTTACTTCATGCCCTTATCATGGACTTGATAAACAACAAATCATTTCGTTCTTCCATTATAGGCTGAACATAAACTCCAAATAACTCATGGAAACAATGTGTGATTGTCCTTTTATCGACCTATACGCTAATGATGCAGAGCTCCAGTTGAGGTATGTCGCCAAAACCACTCAAGCGTGGGATACATCTGACCCTAGCGCTCAGAATTGAACTCGATAAGCAACCACCACTCCATCGGCGTACAGTCTATTTAACATCGACAAAGATATCATGACAGACCATTGACTCGATCAAATTGAGAAATGTATGAGAGAGTTACTCGCTGTGCGCGTAAGAGAACCAATTGGCCCCATCCGTACCATCGTTGAGACGGTATGTGCTATTTATGAGGCGGGACATTCAATAGAGGAATGCCCAACGATACCCGCCTACAAAGTTACGCTTCAAGAGCAAGTGAGTGGTGTATGAGGATTTAAGGGTAATTTTGGTGCTCCGTACGGAAATTCTTATAACCCTTCATGGAAAAACCACCCTGGTTTTAGCTATGGGCAACCGCAGGATGCATTGAATCCTAATTCACATGTTGCCTCGCCTCCACCTCCACACTTTCAACAAGCACCGCCTATGCAAGGACATGTGTCAGCCCCACCTCCTCCAGCACCGTATATCATTCCACCGTGGAGAAATCTCGAGGACGCAATACACCAAACCATAAACTCCCAAAATTCAACTAATGCTAGATATGAGCACAAGTCCACCGACATAAATGTGAACATTTCAAAGTTGCAATCGTCGTTGAATGTCCAAGAGAAGGGTAAAGTTCCTGGTCAGGTCTAAAGACCTCCCGAAGGCCAAACTAGTGTTAGCTATACTTCCATAGAACATCAAGAGCAATGTCAAGCCATAACCACTCTATGTAGTGGGAGGGTTGTTGATTTATCACCTTCCCCACATGACGTACCGAAAGACAAGGAGATTTATGTAACACCTCGAAATTTTGAGGATTTAGTATTTAATTATTTTTGGGAGAAATAAAACTATATAAATTGGAGAAACTTAAATTACTGATTTGGAGAATTTATTTGAATGGGGAGAATTATTTATTTTTGGCGACTTTAGGTTTGATTATTCGAATTATTATTGTGTCGCAATTTGAGGTCAAAATTAGAGAATGTTATAAAGTATTTCGGATGACAATTCTGAGTGCATGGTTGAGTCCGGATGGGTCGAGATAGTTATAAAGGTGTACCCAAAGGTGGTAAATGGGTCACGAGGTATTTTGGGGCATAACCGGGCCCCCACGGGGGTAATTAGTCCATTTTAATTGGGCCCATATGACTAAAAATGGGATTTGGGGTTATAAACCTAGGTTTAGGAGTTGTGGACAGCCATAACTCGTATGGGAGAAATCTAAGAATGTTGAGGAAACTAGAGGAACAATTGGGTATCCTTTAGAGACTAATCTAGAGAGAGAGATTTTGGTGTTCTTTTTCAAACCATCCTCTACACCAACAGATTAGACTCTACGAATCCAAAAGGCAAGTGGTTAATTATTTTGATTCTTAAATATGTGATAATCAATTCATATTATGGGGGTGTAAATTGAAATCTATTTTTGGGTGGGTTATTGCATGAAATTAGATTTTAACTTGTAGATATTCAAATCAATTTTGGGACTATTAAGGGTTGTTAAGAAACTTATGATTAAATTGGCATAGATGCATAACTTGTAAAGAGATTGGGGGAAATTATCTTTAAATTCGGATTTGGATTGTTTATTGTGTATAAGTTTGAGATTTAAAATAATTAAGAAGGAATTGATTTGAAAAAGGATTATAGTAGAGAAATCTAGGTTAAAAAGCTTGAGTTGGGTTTTTAATGGAGTACTGGACTGAGCGAGGAAGAAGAGAGGGAGAGATCCAAGGGTCATTCGAACGACGCTGGATCTCGTTCAAACGACGTACACTGTCGTTCGAACGACAGGTGTCTCAATGGGATAAAATTCGGCGAGATTTGTTCCTGTTACTGTTTGGAATGATGATGAAATTTAAAGGTTAAATTCGTACAGAAGGTGTACTTAATCTTAGCCTAAGTTTTTTGAGGTTTTGAAGGGATAAATAGTAAGAATTTGTGGGATTAAATAAATGTGTAAAGAGGAGCACGTAAAAGAATAAATTAATAAGGGTGTCGAACTTAAGGCGAATTTGGGAGACAAATTCGAATTATTTAATTACGGGCCAAGTGAGTGAGTACAGGTATGTTGGTTGAGTGTTGCTAAAGCATTAAATTAGTTATTGAAAAAAAATTAATTTGGAGTCGAATATAGGCTCGGGTAATAATTAGATACGAGCCAAGTGAGTGAGCCCGGGTATATTGGTTGAGTGACACCAAGGTAATAAATTAATTAATGAGTGAATTAATTAAATTAGAGTCGGACCATAGACTCGGGAGAAAATATAGGCTAGTGCTACGAATTTTGTGCACGGTAAAGCCAGGGTTTAAATTATATATGTACGGTATGCGATAGTGTGTGTATATATATATATATATATATATATATATATATATTGTGTGCTTATATATATCAATGACTAGATATTTAATTAAATTGTGTACTCTAGTGCTATTAAGGGAGGTTACGCGATGTGGGTGAATCTCCTAGCTTGAGGAGTAGGGCGAGTATATCCCCAGGTCATAGCGTCCATTACATGGGTGAGGGGCTTATCTCACTTTGAGCAAGGAAATATGACCGCCTCCAATGTTTATGTTTTTTGCCAAGTTCGTGAGAGATTCTGACTTGGGGTAACTAGGTTAAGTGAGCACACCTAGTATAATAGAACTTAGAGGAAATCATCCGGCGCGGGTATACTCGGAAGGATGGATATACATATGACATATGTGGGGATGTTGTAGTAAAGATACGTATATAATGGTATTAAATATTATATGCGGGTAATCATACAGAGTGTAATGTACTTACCTTATATAACTTGTGTCACGGTTATATGATATTATTTTAAAGGAATTAATTAAGTTAATGTGAGAGATAACTTATAACCCATGAATAATAATACTCGGTTTAGAGTAGTATAGTAAGGGGATTTTATAACAGTACTAGTTGGAGAAGGTATTATAACTAAGTGGGGTTAAATTAACCGTTAGGTGTGCACATTAGTGGAGGGGTGAGTATGTCCTCAAGAGAGTGCGAAACTAACTTAAATATGAAGCGCATCATGCATTTTACTTACTGCAGTTAATTCACTTGCTAAATATTTTCAAAAAATATTTGTTCAAACCCTTGCTATAAAACTATTTTCAAAACCCTTTAGGTGTCCAGTCACAGGAACACCAGGCTTGATATGCTATTCAAGGGACACGTAGCTGCGGCACATGTGGATGCCAGCAGGAGCTTGTATTAGATGCATCGTTCATTCTTTCCTAGAGTAGGAATCATCTATCAGTTTCATTTTTACTTAGGGCTTGTTGCCCAGACTTTTCAGTACAGTTTTTAGATTTATTTATTCAGTTGTTGGACGATTGTTAATGGACTATTTACTTTTTTGGTCGATGGTTTATTCGGAAAGTAGTTTATTTATTTAGTTAGTTGATTGGATTCAGTTGTTGTGAATGACTCATAGTGTATTTCCGCATGTTATTATTTTTGTTTAAATAAAGATAAAATTTGGCACCGGATTTTTGTAATACTAGGTGGTTAGTAAGTTTTAGAAAGGTCTTTGACATCGATGCTAAGAATGATCCAACTGGGATTCTATTTTAATTTGATATAGGACTGATCACCCGATATTTTATTAGGCAGGGTGTCACAGAGGGTATCAGAGCATCATGTTCTAGTGTCCTTAGGATCTATGCAGCTTTTCACATTTCAGCTTAGTGTTCTTTAATATAGAGTCCTATCATAGAACTGTTGTATTCTTATACGTATGCATATCTATGTTCTTCTTCCAATTACTTTATCTTTGATGGTGAACTCATACAATTCGATTCTCATTTCAGATGTAGGCCAGGAGAGAGAGAGCAGCTAGGGCAGCGGGGGAGATGAGACTAGAGAGGCTCATCAGGATCCAGCATTACCGTAGCAACTGCCATAGATGATCTCGGCTACGTAGGTGACTGAATTAGTGGCACGTGCAGTTAATGTGATGATGATCTCAATGGAAAGATACTTTCCACGAAATCAGCCACAGTCGTTAGTGGAGCCAGATGTTCACGCCCACCCGAGGCTGTCAGAGCGGCAGCGAGTATGAGAGGCCTTTTAGAAAGCCCATCCACCAAAGTTTCAGGGGAGTTTAGATGTAGTGCTAGCGTGTCAGTGGAAGAAAAACATGCACCGTCACTTGTGCATAGTTAACTGCAGTGGGGTATAAAAGAAAATGGTAGCCACTTTTAGGTTAGTGGGGACAACGCTCCCGTTATGGGAGTCGATCATCACCGTTGAGGAAATAGACACATTGACTACTGCCAAGTTTTGGGTGCGATTCGATTGCAAGTATTTTCCACCAGCAGTGATGTCGAGATGAGGAGGAAATTCAGTGAGGTGACTCAGGGGGACCTTTCAGTAGCCGAGTACGAGGAAGAGTTCACTAATTTGGCAAATTTTGTACAGGATGAGGTAAGAAATAAAGAAAGAAAGAAATCAAGGTTCATGGATGGGTTATCCTGGAGGATCAGGCAATATTTGATCGGTAATCCCGCATTATCAGCTTATACAGATGTCATTAATGCAACCCTCCTTCACTTCTAGCAGCATCGCTTTCACATGAAGGGAACTAAGAGGGGAGTTGGACCCAGTCAGCCGAACAAGGCAAGAGGGGGAAGTTCTAGTGGGGTATCCCAATAGCAGGGGGACATCAAGGGCAGGATTCCCAGCAGGGGAATCTGGCCAAGCGACCTAGATCTGGGGGCCATCGACATGATGGCCATGACTTCTAACAAGGCCAACAAGGAAGGGATCAGTGGTAGGGTGAATTTATTAGGAAGTGTTTCTTTTGTGGGGAAGAGGGACACATGAAGACATATTTCCCTAAGTGAGGCAGGGGCAACTACAGGATGAGGTTCTGGATTTACAGGAGATACAACAGTTTCTGGTCCAGTTCAGACGAGAAAATTTTAACCAGAACCCCGAGGATCAGCCATTACAGCTAGAGTATGGAGGTAATTATCTTTTCTATCCTATGGGCATGGAGTATGTTTTGAGTGATAGTGAGGGTGTCACAATATAAAATTTATTTTCACTAGGTTTGCTGATAAGTCAGATTTAGTGGGTGCAATAAATGTAGCAACCATATTATGTATATTAAATTTATGTTGGGTATCGGAGTTGTTTGTTATTAACCACGAGAGAGCGGGGGTGTACACTGAGAGAAGGTTTGAATTATACGAGGGGTCACTTCTTTCGATAATTATGGAAGTAGGGTAGATGTTTTTCCAAGTATCGGTTGGATAATAATGGATTTGAATTATTATGGATAGTGATAGTAAGTTTTGGTATTCGCGGCACCAGGGTATGAATGATTTTTACTAGGTGTCACCTGAGAGGGGGTATAGCATATATATGTGTGTATATACGTTGCATTGTGTGGTATAATAGACACATAAAGATGTCTTGTGTTATTATACTTTATCCCGATAAGTAGGGACGTCTACTGAAGTGAGTCAGGGTGGTTAGGTTTATGTTCGAATGGGGAGGGATAGCTCGGGGTTTATTTTTCACAAAAACTAGTGATAGTAAGGGAGCGGTATTATATGTTGTCTTTTGTAGCATAAGAGTGGGCATATATAGTTTTTTGTTAAGAGACATGTATCTGCGGGTGCGTGCTATGGACTCAGGGCTTAACAGATCTCAACGACCGACAATGTTAGGTAGTATTGTATAGGGGGGGTTCCTTATTTGAATTTCTCTTTGGAAGACGTCCCACACATGAAACTTAGCACATCGTTGGGAGTGGGGAGAAGTTTGGTCGTTAGTACACGGGTCGGGTACCCCGGTTATTATTCATGTATGTTATATGACTACGGGTTGGAAGTTATATTATGGTTCACGGCTTGTATAGTCGGGTGACTTCCGTGCAATTAAGCACAGGGAAAGGGTGTATGGGCACCCTAATTAATTAGGGTTATTTTTGTGCGATTAAGCACGAGTACTGGGTGTATGGGCACCTTAGTTAATAAAGATGCATATTTGAGTAACTCATAATTAGAAGTAAGAGAGGTAGATATAGCGATCTTAGAGGCGCAGGACTAGAGAATGATAGTCGAAGCTTGGAGTACCAGGATTATCCTAATTTCGTGGAAGAAATTCCTTTGTAAGGGGGAAGTATGTAACACCCCGTAACTTTGAGGATTTGGTATTTAATTATTTTTGGGAGAAATAAAACTATTTAAATTGGAGAAACTTAAATTACTGATTTTGAGAATTTATTTGAGTGGGAAGAATTATTTATATTTGGCGACATTAGGTTTGATTATTCGAATTATTGTTGTGTCGCATTTTGAGGTCAAAATTAGAGAATGTTATAAATCATTTCGGATGACAATTATAAGTGCACGGTTGAGTTCGGATGGGTCGAGATAGTAAAAAAAGTGTACCCGATGGTGGTAAACGGGTCACGGGGTATTTTTGGGCATAACCGGACCTCCACGGGGGTAATTGTGCCATTTTAATTATGCCCATATGACTAAAAAAGGGATTTGCGGTTATAAACCTTGGTTTCGGAGTTGTGGGTAACCATAACTCATCTGGGAGAAATCTAAGAATGCAAAGGAAACTAGAGGAGAAATCGGGGATCCTTTAGAGACTAATTTAGAGAGAGATTTGAGTGTTCTTCTTCAAACCATCCTCTACACCAACGGATCAGACTCTACGAATCCAAAAGGAAAGTGGTTAACTACTATGATTCTTAAATATGTGATAATAAATTCATATTATGGTGGTGTAAACCGAAATCCGTTTTTGGGTGGTTATTGCATGAAATTGGGTTTTAAATTGTAGATATTCAAATCAATATTAGGATTGTTAAGGGATGTTAAATAATTTAGGATTGAATTGTTATAGATGGATAACTTGTAAAGAGATTGGGAGAAATCACCTTTGAATTCAGATTTGGATTGTTTATTGTGTATAAGTTTGAGATTTAAAATAATTAAGAAGGAATTGATTTGAAAAAGGATTACTGTAGAGAAATCTGGGTAAAAAAGCTTGAGTTGGGTTTTTAATGGCGGACTGGATTGAGCGAGGAAGAAGAGAGGGAGAGATCCAGGGGTCATTTGAATGACGTACCCTGTCATTCGAACAATAGATGTATCGTTCGAACGACGGGATAAAATCCAGCGAGATTTGTTCTCGTTACTGTTTGGACTAACGATGAAATTTAAAGGTTAAATTCGTACAACAGGTGCATTTAATCTTAGCCTAATTTGTTTAAGGTTTTGAAGGGACAAACAATCGGAATTTGTGGGATTAAATTAATTTGTAAAGAGGAGCATGTAAAAGAATAAATTGATAAGGGTGTGGAACTTAAGGGGAATTTCGGCGACAAATTTGGATTATTTAATCACGGGCCAAGTGAATGAGTCCGAGTATGTTGGTTGAGTGCCGCCAAAGCATTAAATTAGTTATTGAAAAAAAAGAATTAATTTGGAGTCGGACTATAGGCTCGCGTAATAATTAGATACGAGCCAAGTGGGCGACTCCGGGTATATTGGTTGAGTGATACCAAGGCAATAAATTAATTAATGAGTGAATTAGTTTGTAATACCCCGTAATTTTATGGCTTTTAATTATGAGATTAATTAAATGAAATTGCTTTAATTATTGGATTAATTAAATTAATTTGGGATAATTAATTAAAAATTAATCCGGATTTAAATACTAGCGAGACGAGAGTTGGTATTTGATTATGATAAAAATATTGAATATTACTGAGTGATTATGGTAAAATATTATTATTGAATTTATTAATTTTGTCGTGAGTTGAAAGTACGGCAGTTTCGGTAATTAAGTTGGGACGCGCGTGTCAGTCGTGTCAAGACCCAATTTAATGGATTTAAAAGTAATTTATTTTTATGTCATCCGTATGATCATTTTGAGTGCTCTAACGTGTCCAGAAGGGTATTGATAGTAAAAAAAACTAGCCGGTGGTTTAGTTTGGGGCCCGGGGCATTTTAGGCCTAACCGGCAGCCCGGGAGGGTACTTTAGTCATTTTGACTTTTTGAGGAATAGTAATCCATGAATTTTAGACTGATTATATCAGCCACCACTTGAGTTCCTTATGGTTTCACAACCAAAAATCATAAACGGACATTAGAGAGGAATGGAAGGAATTTCCCAAAAGAGAACCAACCCTTGGAGGCTTTTACACCACCGGATAGATCGAAAAGCAAGAATCACTCACATATCGTCTGCTTCAAAGGATCAGAATCTCTAATTTTGGCTAGTGATTTGTCTTGCAATAATTTATGGCATATACTTTACATGATAGTTTTGATTTGATGTCAATTTATGAATAATGGCAAAAATATGAAATTGTAGACTTAATAATTGACTTTGGGTAGGTTTGCATGTAGTGGTGCTTTTGGAACTGTTTGATGAATGAAATTATAAATTAAGAGTTAAGAATCACGAAATTTAATTGAGGATTATGATGATTTTGGAAGAAATAGTGAAGAATTAGGGTTGTAGTGAAATTCATTACTTTTTATCCAAGAAAACGATGTTATATTATAGTTTAATGATTCTTGAACGTTAGAACTTGTGTATATATGTTGGTTTAATGGTTAGTAAACTTACTTGGGAGATTAGGACGTTGTAATGAAGAATTTGAGGTGAAAAAAGGAAGAAACCCATAACTCTTGAAGAGAAATCTAGGAAAAAACCTGCTTGATCGATCGATCGATCCAAGAATGTTGATCGATCGATCATTTTTGTCGATCGATCGACCTCTCCTGATTTTTGGCAATTGTTTTCCTTTAAGGTTTAATGAAAATTCCAAAGCCAATAATAATTCTTAGGGTCATTAATATAATATTATGGGACTTAGTTAAGGTCAGTAGGGTCTTAGTTATTGCCGAAAAATGTTATAATTAATGGGATTGAGCGTTATAATTACGAACGGTTACCAAGTGAGGACGATTCGAGATATTTTGATTTTGGTACTGGAAGTGGAATAAAAGATAATTTAAGAGATTTTATATTTGCTGAGATAACCTTAGGAACAAATGGGAGACCTGGTATTCACTCGGGATAGGTATAGGTACCCGAATCCGTATGACGAGACTTGTCGCATTAAATAAATATTACGTGGAATATCCGAAACGTAAATATTGTGGGTGAGACTTAATATATAGGGGAGGAGTATACGTATATTGAAATTGTATATACTAGTTTTGTGATTTTCTAGTATATGGATTATTGTGTGTATAGCATACCTACCATGCTATCACGGGAGGTCATTCGTAAGAGGATAGTTTGGTCTCGATGTGACCTTCGGACGGACTTTAGATTGATACCTCTGACCATAGAACGTGGAAGGTCTTATCGATGAATGGATAAGTCTGTTGACCTTTGGAGCGTAGGTATGTGCATGACCCATGGGTAGGTGAACTATGTTCACCTCAACTATGTGTAATTTTTATTGAAATGGTTCCTGAGTGATTCAGAACTTATGATCCTCACGTACGTGATGTATCGGGATTCGATAGCAGAGTATGAGGGAATCGTAGGTTCTATCCTTGTGGGGTGCCTGATTTGTATATGAGATATTATACTGGTGTATATACTTATACTTGTGATAGTTCTGTTTTGTTGCTTAGTAGATGTGAATAACTAAGATATCTACATGGGCTAAGAATGTGAGAATTTAATTATCACTTGAGATAAGTAATTTAATGAATGTGAATATGGGTTATGAATATCACTTGTTGGGTGTTAAGAGTAGATACCCTATGTTAGAATGCGAAAGCAGGGGTGGTTCAGACTAGTTAGTTAGCGGCATAACTAGGATGGGTTAAGGGCATATGTTAGGCGTGCACATTAGTTGAGAGGTGAGAAACTCATGTGAGAGTATGCAACTAACATGTTTATAATATGTGTTGCTTTATTGTAATTTAAACACTTGATATATTTTAAAATGTTTTCACCTCGGGCACTGACCCGTTTTCTTCCAACTCTATTTTGTATTGTAAAAACATTTTTAGGTGCCCAGCTAGAGGGACGTCAAGCATAGGAGATTCATTCTGATGACGTGGTGTAGCTGCTATGGAAGCTACAGGATTTAACATTAGACGACTCCATATTTATCATTGATTCCTTCAGAAGCATTTGTATCAGTTAGGGCATGTCGCCCATTCCTTCTTAGAGGTTGTAGTTACAGACTTTCTTTATTTCAGATATTGGTTTATTCAGAATCTTGTGTTGGGACTTTACTTACTCTGGTATTATTATTGTGGGAGTGTTTACTCCAAACTCAGTTTATTTCATTTCGTTGGTTATTCATATGAGATTTTTATGCGATTGATGGTTGATGATTTAATTACTTTGGTAATTGTTAATTGAATTAATAAAATTTGACATCTCTCTTTTTAAATATTAGGTGGCTAGTAATTAACTAATTATTTTCGACAGTGATGCTAAGACTAAACCAACTTGATTTTCTGTATTAATTTTATAAAGGAGTAACTACCCGGTATTTAATTAGACGGGGTGTTACAGGTGGTATCAGAGTATCGGGTTCCAGTGTCCTTTAGGATCTGTGTGGCTTATTATGCTTCTAGCGTAGCTTTCTTTGATATAGAGCCCTATGTTTAGGATTGTTGATTTCTTTGGTGAGGTTTCGTTCTCCTGCTATAATGTATATGATAGTGAATATTATTTGCATTCGGGTATGTTCGTGTGCCGAACAATGCAGTATATCAGGTGAAGACAGTTGGGCGGACAGCAGGAGGCAAAGCTCAGTTGAGGTTATAAGGTATATTTAAGAATGATGACCGTAGTTGAGGTCACCCCTATTGTGGCACGGACAGCCAGAATGGTAAAGACGGTTAAGGAACAACATATGACTTCCAGGAACCACTATATTAAAACGTGGGGTCAAATTCGACCCACCCAGTAAGGTTGGAATGGGAGGGAGAGTCAGACGAAACATTGAAAAGAACCAGCAGTGGAGATTCTTGAAATGCGAAAATGGCATGTTATAGCCAACAAAGGTAAAATATCCAAAGGTTTAGGCATATGTCGGAGTATGGAAAATCGGGAGTGAAAATTTTGGGTGAATTTTTTTTCTTGACTCGTAAGAACAGAGTTACAATGGTGAGAGGCAACCACCACACTTAGAAGTGGATTGTTTTGTTAAAAGAAGGCGCATACATATGGTTTGACCATAAGCTCCTTTATCAGATGTTCAGGATAAGATGGGACGTTGTTCTGAACTCACACAAGAGGGTCGGACAGAGGTTACTTTGTGAAAAGAAATTTAATTAATTAGCGAAACTTACACAGGATGAAGTAGGTGCAATGGAGAAGAGGACATTGACGGGGAAATGTTAATTTACAAGAAGAATTGTTTGCACTTCTAGGGAATTCTGCTTGGACGATAAATGCAGATAGTAACAATATCGCGTCTTATTAATATGGAGGTAAACGTTTCTTTGTGTGGGGAGCCACAAGGATCGAAGAATTTATATAATGTAAGACCGGGGGAAACGGTGTTGGTGATGCACCCCAAGGGGGAGACCCACCAGGGGACCCATTTAAATGATTTGGATAGCTGAATTGTTCATCAAGCGATAGTGATTTTAGTAAGAGTTGTCGAAGCCAGTAGCGTGTCCCTTAGGGCCATCAAAGCTAAGGGAATAACGAAAGTAGTCATCAGAGTCGAGACTACCCACATCTGAAAGAAGGACAGCCCTAACATGGTCAGTGTGCCCGGAGATTGGTGGAGTATGTGTAGAGATATTTTATGGGGAGTGAAACCCGTGCGTTAAAATTTTTCCCGAAGCAAATATAGGGATAAGATTATGGTGCCTAGCAAGGGAAATAGTTATTGAAATTTTTGGGTTGGTACGGATAGGTGTTTTAAGTCCAGAAACCATTTGAGCAGCCAGGGCGATTGACAAGGTAGAAGTATGAGTTATATCCTCAGATGATGATGCATGTTCTATGTGTCAGGAACGAGTTAATACATTTTTATTATTGATATATTTGCATGAGAGACGAGTTTAGTGAGTATCTCGGCAATGTTATTATTTATGTGAATATTTTTCCTAGTATGGTGGGGTTACCATTAATGTTATCCGTGGAGGATGAATGGGTGTATCTATAGTGGTATATACCTTATTAAAATTTCTTATTTTAATGTTATGTTATACAAGAATGATGTTATCCTAATTATGGTTTTATAATATGCTTAAACCGATAGTGTGCGGATATTGCAAGTCTATCGGGGTTACTACCTTGGTGTAGAATGTTTTGTTATAGCGAGACCCCATCTGCGAGAGGGACGGACTTGCTTTTATATATTTATATATACGTATATATATTATCGAGATTTCGAAAGGTATAATGGTCTCGGATAATCGATCCCAGTATGTGTAGGGATTTAATTTATATGATTCGTGATGTATTTGGTTTACTATTTAACGGAAACATTTAGCTGGTTATTATAATCAACGCTCAGGATATGGTAATAATAAGAGTGCATTGTTATATCACCCTGTAGAGACATGGAATTTAATACTCATAGTTGTATGTTTAAGGACGGAATTTTGAGAGCCCCGATTTTATTTGCATGATATTTATGGAATGTGATTACCATCAATGTTTAGAGACAGTGTCTTTCGGAAGAAATTCCTTGTTTAAGTGAAATTGTGATAGGAGATGTAACTTTGATGTATAGAGATGGGAATATAGCGGTACATGTTATGGACTGAGGGTCTAACGGATTCCAATGACTGACAATGCTAGGAAGTAGTGTATCGGGGGGGTTTCTTGTTTGGATTTCACTTTGCGAGACATCCCACGCTTGAAACTTAGCGTAAGGTTGGTAGTAAGGAGATGTTTGGACATTATTCCATGATTTGAGTACCTCGATCGTTATGGAAGTATGTAGTTATAACCGGAAGTTAAAGGGGTATATTACGATATAAGGCCAGTAGAACCAATTATTAGTGAGGGAGTACTGATAATTTTGTTTTATTTTGGAGGGTTGAAGGATGAAATGATGTTACGAGGATTTAGAATTTCATTTGGGGGTGATTGAGAACACCCAAGTGGTATATCCAAGTTGCAAATACAGGGACAATAAAGAGTTTGGAGTACTTATGAAGTGTATGCGATGTTTAAACCCATATGCATGGGTTATAAGGGGTGTAGACACCCTGGTTTGCTGATGTGATAATCGCCAGAAGAAGAGACATAGAGATGAGTGAGATTTATACTTGTGATATTGATATTACAAAATAGTAGAGGTAGAATGGATTAAGTATCGCAACAGAAGGATGATAATCATTATACTCATGCGCGACCGGAGTAGCACGTTCGAAATTAGTTGATGGGCAGTGGGAAGCCATTTAAAAAGGTGTATCCCTTGAAAAGACAAATATTTAACTATTATGGACAATTTAGAGTGGAGTTCCACCTAATCGAATGATGAGGGTGACTTACGCGTAAATAGAGTGAGGATGTTGATAAGGTATAAAGAGTACAGAAGTGCACAACGGGGTGAAAAGTGCACGGGTCTGAACTTTTGGTATACGTCGAGGGAAGAAGAGGGTTATTAAGTATCACTTAACGGGGAGAATTGTACGTGGAAGTTGATATTGAAAGGGGTATAGTAATTAGTAGATCGTTTGGGGTAAGATGATCATCCGGATAATGTTATATCAAGCCGACAATTCCAGTGATGGAAGAGACAAGTTGGCAAATTTCTTTGAGAGGTTGCCAACTTATAAATAAGTAATGAGTTCCTTCAAATGCGTGGAAGGGGTTTTCAAGAAGGAAAAAAATTGTTATATCCTTGGGTGATTTACACTATTAGATAGTGATCGCACCGGTATGTGGTCCTATGCAGTATTATTCTGAATTAGGATGAGATTCTTGAAACCCACCTTCAATATGGGGTATAAGGAAGTAGTGGTAATAGTTTCATTTTGAGAAAGTTGTATCACCTATAGCCCGAGGAATAGGCACAAGTTCATTGACGACTGGTGGAACTGTATGAAATTAAATTTTGGACTCATTGCGATCATTTGATTTCCACAACGAGTATAGATCGTAAGTGAAGTATAATATGGTAATGGGGAGAGTATATTACCTAACAGGAAAGTTGTGTGAAAGCACCCGTACCTATTTATAATGGATAATGTGCTTACTGAGGTTTTGAGTGGATAAACCTTACCCTTCTTCCTCTGGATGTTTAGAGGTGAGCGGATTATCTGAGTGTTGGAGCAGTCAGAAGTTAGAGTCCGATGACTATAATGGGATAACCATAAACCGTCTTAAGTGGCTTGTTTATTGTGTAAAAGTCACACCGCTGGGAATCGAGATTCGAAGAACGGACAAGCGGAGTCAGATGTTCTAAGGTTTCTCCTAGGATGGGAGTTTTGTGCTTAAATAAACGAGGGAGTTGATACAAAGTGAGGTACGATCTCCCAATAATATTGAGATAATACGGCCAATGATGTGTAGGTTATTCTTATTCGAATGTTGTTTATTATAAGTACAACGTGAGGTGCATTTATTGAGGTGTAACCCAATAACTGATAAAGTATCAAGATTGTTCACGAGCTTGTTATGAAGCGAAGGTTGTAGTGATTGAGCCTTTCTTTGTATTTTGTTTTGGGTACTGGAAGATACCTAATGTTTTCCAGGTATGCCTACTTTTTTGAATTTCAGCACGAAATTCTGTTATTAGGGGAGAAGTATGTAATACCTCGTAATTTTATGGATTTTAATTATGAGATTGATTGAATGAAATTGCTTTTAATTGTTGGATTAATTAAATTAATTTGGGGTAATTAGTTGGAAATTAATCCGAATTTAAATACTGGCGAGACGAGAGTTGGTCTTTGATTATGATAATAATGTTGAATATTACTGAGTGATTATGGTAATATATGATTATTGAATTTATTAATTTTGTCGTGAGTTGAAAGTACGACAAATTCGGTAATTAAATTGGGACGCGCGTGTCAGTCGTGTCAGGACCCAATTTAATGGATTTAAAAGTAATTTATTTTTATGTCACCCGTATGATAATTTTGAGTGCGCTAACGTGTCCAAAAGGGTCGAGATTGTCATAAAACACTAGCCGGGGGTTTAGTTTGGGTCCCGGGGCATTTCAGGCCTAACCGACAGTTCGGGAGGGTATTTTAGTCATTTTGAATTTTTGAGGAATAGTAACCCATGAATTTTAGACTGATTATATTAGCCAACAATTGAGTTCCTTAGGGTTTCACAACCAAAAATCATAAACGAACATTAGAGAGGAATGGAAGGAAGTTCCCAAAAGAGAACCAACCCTTTGAGGCTTTTACACCACCGTCACCACCACCAAATAGATCGAAAAGCAAGACTCACTCCCATACCGTCTGCTTCAAAGGATCAGAATCTCTCATTTAGGCAAGTGATTTATCTTGCAATAATTTATGGCATATACTTTACATGATAGTTTTGATTTGACGTCAATTTATGAATAATGGAAAAAATATGAAATTAAAGACTTAATAATTGATTTTGGGTAGGTTTGCATGTAGTGGTGCTTTTGGGACTGTTTGATGAACGAAATTATAAATTAAGGGTTAAGAATCACGAAATTTAATTGAGGATTATGATGATTTTGGAAGAAATAGTGAAGAATTAGGGTTGTAGTCAAATTCATGACTTTTAATCCAAGAAAACGATGTTATATTATAGTTTAATGATTCTTCAACGTTAGAACTTGTGTATATATGTTGGTTTAATGATTAGTAAACTTACTTAGGAGATTGGGACGTTGTAATGAAGAATTTGAGGTGTAAAAAGGAAGAAACGGTAACTGTTGAAGAGAAATCTGGGCAAAAACCTGCTTGGTCGATCGATCGATCCAATAATGTCGATCGATCGATCGACCTCTCCTGATTTTTGGCAATTTTTTTCCTTTAAGATTTAATGAAAATTACAAAGCCGATATTGATTCTTAGGGTGATTAAAATAATATTGTGGGACTTAGTTAAGGTCAGTAGGGTCTTAGTTATTGTAAAAAAATGTTCTAATTTATGGGATTGAGCGTTATAATTACGAACGGTTACCGAGTGAGGACGATTTGAGATCTTTCAATTTTGGGATTGAAAGTGGAATGAAAGATAATTTAAGAGATTTTATATTTGCTGAGATAACCTTTGGAATAAATGGGAGACCTAATATTCACTTGGGATGGGTATAGGTACCCGAATCTGTATGACGAGACTTGTCGCATTAAATAAATATTACGTGGAATATCCAAAACGTAAATATTGTGGGTGAGACTTAATATATAGGGGAGGAGTATACCTATATTGAAATTGTATATACTGGTTGTGTGATTATCTAGTATATGGATTATTATGTGTATAACATACCTACCATACTTGTTATCACGGGAGGTCATTCGTAAGAGTATAGTCTGGTCTCGATGTGACCTTCGGGGGGACTTTAGATTGATACCTCTGAACTTAGAACTTGGAAGGGCTTATCGCTGAATGGATAAGTCTACTGACCTTGGGTGCGTAGGTATGTGTGTGACCCATGGGTATGTGAACTATGTTCACCTACACTATTTGTGATTTTTATTGAAACGGTTCCTGAGTGATTCGGAACTTTTGATTCTCACGTACGTGATGTACCGTGATTCGATAGCATAGTATGAGGGCATCGTAGGTTCTATACTTATGGGGTGACTGATTTGTATATAAGATATTATACTGGTGTATATACTTATACTTATGATAGTTCTGTTGTGTTTCTTAGTAGATGTGAATAACTAAGATATCTTCATGGGCTAAGAATGTGAGAATTTAATTAACACTTGAGAAAAGTAATTTAATGAATATGAATATGGGTTATGAATATCATTTGTTGGGTGTTAAGATTAGATACCCTATGCTAGAATGTGAAAGAAGGGGTGGTTCAGACTAGTTAGTTAGCGGCATAACTAGGATGGGTTAAGGGCATACGTTAGGTGTGCACATTAGTTGAGAGGTGAGAAACGCATGTGAGAGTACGCAACTAACATGTTTATAATACGTGTTGCTTTATTGTAATTTAAACACTTGCTATATTTTAAACTTTTTTCACCTCGGGCTCTGACCTGTTTTCTTCCAAATTTATTTTGTATTGTAAAAATATTTTTAGGTGCCCAGCCACAGTGACGCCAAGCAATAGAGATTCATTCTGATGACGTGTTGTAGCTGTTGTGGAAGCTACAGGATATTAACATTAGACGACTCCATATTTATCATTGATTCCTTCAGAAGCATTTGTATCAGTTAGGGCATGTCGCCCATTCCTTCTTAGAGGTTGTAGTTACAGACTTTCTTTATTTCTGATATTGGTTTATTCAGACTCTTGTGTTGGGACTTTACTTACTCTAGTATTATTGTTGTCGGAGTGCTTACTCCAAACTCAGTTTATTTCATTTCGTTTGTTATTCATATGAGATTTTTATGCGATTGATGGTTGATAATTTAATTACATGGGTAATTGTTAATTTAATTAATAAAATTTGTCATCTCTCTTTTTAAATATTAGGTGGCTAGTAATTAACTAATTATTTCGACAGTGATGCTAAGACTGAGCCAACTTGATATTCTGTATTAATATAATAAAGGAGTAGCTACTCGGTATTTAATTAGACGTGGTGTTACATAATTAAATTAGAGTCGGACCATAGACTCGGGGGAAAATATAGGTTAGTGCTACGAATATTGTGCACGGTAAAGCCGGGATTTAAATTATATATGTACGGTATGCGATAGTATATATATATATATATATATATATATATATATATATATATATATATATTGTGTGTGCTTATAAATATCAGTGACTAGATATTTAATTAAGTTGTGTACTCTAGTACTATTAAGGGAGGTTGCACGATGTGGGTGAATCCCCTAGCTTGAGGAGTAGGGTTGAGGATTAGGGAGAGTATATCTCAAGGTCATAGAATCCGTTATATGGGTGAGGGGATTATCTAACATTCAAAAAGGAAATATGACTGCCTCCAACGTTTATGTTTTTGGCCATGTTCGTAAGAGATTCCGACTTGGGCTAACTAGGTTAAGTGAGCACACCTGGTATAAAAGCACTTAGAGGAAATCATCTGACGAGGGTATACTCGGAACGATGGATATACATATGACGTATATGTGGATGTTGTAGTAAAGACACGTATATAATGGTATTAAATATCATACGCGGGTAATAATACATAGTGTAATGTATTTACCATATATAACTTGTGTCACGATTATATGATATTATTTTAAATGAATTGATTAAGTTAACGTGAGAGATAACTTATAACCAATGAATAATAATACTCGGTTTAGAGTAGTATAACAAGGGTAGTTTATAACAGTACTAGTTGGATAGGGTAGTATAACTAGGTGGGGTTAAAGTAACCGTTAGGTGTGCACATTAGTGGAGGGGTGAGTATGTCCTCAAGAGAGTGCGACACTAACTTAAATATGAAGCGCATTCATGCATTTTAATTACTACAGTTAATTCACTTGCTATATATTTTTCAAAATGTTTTGGGTTCTAACCCTTGCTATAAAACTATTTTCAAAACCTTTTAGGTATCTAGCCATAGGGACGCTAGGCTTGATATTCTATTCCTAGGACACGTAGCTATGGCACATGTGATTGCTAGCAGAAGCTTGGATTAGACGCATCGTTAATTCTTTCCTAGAGTAGGAATCATCTATCAGTTTCAGTTTTACTTAGGGCTTATCACCCAGAATTTTCAGTAAAGTTTTCAGATTTATTTATTCAATTATTGGACGATTATTATTGGACTATTTACTTTTGTGGTCGATGGTTTATTCGGCAATTAGTTTATTTATTTATTCAATTGATTTGATTCAGTTGTTGTGAATGGCTTATAGTGTATTTCCGGATGTTATTGTTTTTGTTTAAATAAATATAAAATTTGGCACCATATTTTTGCAATACTAGGGGGTTAGTAAGTTTTAAAAAGGTTTTCGAAAGTGATGCTAAGAATGATCCAACTGGGATTCTTATTTTAATTTGATATAGGACTGATCACCCGGTATTTTATTAGGCAGGGTGTCACAATTTCGCCTGGAACAAAAGAGGCCGAAGATGTCCCCTTGAAAGAGAGTGAAAAGGACGAAACTAGTGAGCATGAGATAGTAGTGAAACCACCCACCGCAGTTCCATTTCCTTAGTGGTTGGTCCCTTCCCAAAAAGGCAACCCCCGTGAAGATGTGCAAGATGTAATTAAGCAAGTGAAGTTACACTTACCTTTCCTCGATGCCATCAAGCAAATTCCCGCTTATGCAAAAGTTATCAAAGACTTATTAACGGTGAAGAGGAGGTTTAAGGTAAAGAATAACGTGTTTCTAACACAAAATGTGAGATCCATTTTACTCAATGATCTCCCACCAAAGTTTAAGGATCCGGGTGCACCCACCATTTCCTGCATCATAGGAGAGCATCGAATCAAAAAATCATTACTCGATTTAGGGGCGAGTGTCAATATACACCCCTACTCTATATATAGGCAACTTGATTTGGGTGACCTCAAGCCCACACAATGATCACTCTCCAATTAGCGGATCGTACCGCAAAGATACCAAGAGGTATTATAGAGAATATGATAGTCCAAGTCAACACTTTCTACTTCCCCATAGATTTTTTCATTTGGGACATGGAGCCCTCCTTTACCTAAAGTAACCATGTTCCCATTATCCGTGGGCGCCTATTCTTAGCTACGTCTAACGCCTTGATTATTACTCGCAATGCGCAGATGCAACTCAACTTCGGGAACATGACTTTAGAGACAAACATCTTGAACATAGACCAACATTTGGGGGATGAGGATGATCTTCACGCAGTGAATCTTATTGAGGAGATCGTATAGGAGCACATAGATGAAAATTATAATGGAGATATGTTAGAACCTTGCCTTTTATCTAGCAATGAGAGTACGGGAACGTACACCGACTTTAAGAAGGAAATAGAGGACTTGAGAGAGATACTTAATATGAGAGTGTTGGATGAGGACATGAGAAATGTAAGTTGGGTTTCTATATTCGAGGACCTACCATCGAGGGATTCATGCATGGTTACCTCCAGTGAAAATTTCCCTACCCTCAAATTAAAGAAACTACCCTCCAACATTAAATATGCTTATCTAGGAGAGGACGAGACATTTCCTGTTATTGTCTCCTCTAGCCTAGACGAAGAGCAAGAGGGTAATTTACTAAAAATTCTCAGGAAGCACCAAAGTGATTTTGGTTGGTGCATTGATGATTTGAAGGAGATAAGTCCTTTGATTTGTACCCATAAAATCCACCTCGAGGAGGATGTGAATCGCTCGAGGGAAATGCAAAGAAGGTTGAACCCTACCATGAAAGAGGTGGTGAAGGCAAAAATCATTAAACTATTGGATGTCGGGATTATCTACCCAATCTCAGATAGCAAGTGGGTGAGTCCCATACAAGTTGTCCCGAAGGAGTCGGGCATGACTGTGATTGAAAATTCTAAGGGTGAGCTAGTTCCCTAACGTACCACCATCGAGTGGCGCGTTTGCATTGATTATCAAAAACTCAATACGGGAACTAGGAAAGACCATTTTCCCTTGCCATTCATTCATCAAATGCTAGAGAGAGTAGAGGGACACCCTAATTATTGATTCCTATATGGTTATTCCGGATATAACCCATTGAGGTAGATGTTCTTGACCAATAAAAGACGACTTTCACGTGTCCTTTTGGTATGTTTGCCTACAAACGTATGCCATTCGGATTGTGTAATGCACCCGCAACCTTTCAAAGGTGCATGTTAAGTCTCTTTAACGACATGATTGGGAGAGGACTTGAAGTTTTCATGGATGAGTTTAGTTTTTTTGGCACCTCTTTCGATCTTTGTTTAGCGAATCTTGAGAAGATACTTGTCCGTTGTGTGGAAAAGAACTTGGTGCTGAATTGGGAAAATGCCATTTTTCGGTCACCGTGGGAATAGTTCTTGGCCACATTGTCTCATCCAAAGGAATTGAAGTTGATAGAGCTAAAATAGATGTCATAGATGAACTACCCCCACCGAAATTGTTAAAGGATGTGCGTTCTTTCTAGTACACGCAGGTTTTTATAGAAGGTTCATTAAGGACTTTAGCACCATAGCTAGGCCCTTGAGTAACCTTCTTATTCAGTACACCCCATTTGAGTGGAATGAAGCATGACAATGTTCTTTTGAAAATTTGAAAAGAACGCTTGTTTTCTCTCCCATCATGCAAGCTTCGTATTGGTCCTTACCATTCGACTTCATGTGTGATGCAAGTGATTTCATGATAGGGGTTATTTTGGGCCAAAGGAAACACAAAAAGGCTCATGTCATCTACTACGCTAGCCTGACTTTAATCGGACCACAACTCAATTACTCCACCATGGAGAAAGAATTATTAACGATAGTATTTTCTCTAGAGAAGTTTTGTTCCTACCTCATCGTTTCACCCATTACTTGCTTCACCGACCACATGACGTTAAAATACCTCCTTGCAATGAAAGATGTGAAGTCGTGCCTCATAAGGTGGATCCTACTCCTAAAAGAGTTTAATCTATCCATTAAAAGAAAAAAAATAGTATAAAACATAATTATTGATCACTTATCCCGACTTTCGTCTGATGTACCTAGCAATCCTATACCCATAGACGAATATTTCTCGGATTAATAACTCTTTGTCACCTCGTCTCTCCCCCAGTTTGCAGACATAGTCAATTATCTTTTCACTAGAGTCGTCCCTCCCGAATGGGCACTGTAAGAGAAGAAGAGGTTCATTACTTGGTCACGCATGTTTTTCTATGACGATCCATTCCTTTTCAAATACTTTGTGGACTAAATCAGTCGACGGTGTGTACGAGATGATGAAATACCCAAAGTCATCCAATTATGTCATTCAGAAGCATGTGGACGCCATTTCTCGACGAAAAAGACACCCGCTAAAATTCTCCAAAGCGGTCTCTATTGGCCCACCATGTTTCGGGATGTGATCAATTATTGCAAATCATGCAATAGGTGTCAACGGATGGGGGCTATTACTCGACGAAACATGATGCCATTAACTTGCATACTCATTATTGAGATTTTTTACTGTTGGGGTATTGACTTCATGGGTCTTTTTACCCCGTCTTTAGGATACCTATACATCCTTATTGCGGTAGACTACATTTCTAAATGGGTGGAATCTATAGCTACCAAGACAAATGATAATAAAGTGGTGATACGTTTCTCGTAGGAACACATACTTTCTCGCTTCGGTGCTCCGAAAGCGATAATTAGTGATAATGGCACGCATTTTTGCAACAGACCATTTGAAAGGCTTATGAGAAAGTACGGTGTCATTCACAAGGTTAGAACGGCCTATCACCCATAAACGAATGGGCGGGCCGAGTTGGCAAATCGGGAAATCAAGAACATCCTCGAGAAGACCGTCGATCCTAACTGGAAAGATTGGTCTCTTCGATTGAATGATTTGCTATGGACCTATTGTACCGCATACAAGAACCCACTAAGAATGTCCCCATTCCTCTTTGTCTATGGAAAGCCTTTCCATTTTCCCGTAGAGTTAGGGACACAATGAGTATTGGGCCATTAAGAGGTTGAACTATGACATAGACAAATCCGGTGAAGCTCGCAAGCTTCGGTTAAACGAGTTAAATGAGATACGTAATGACGTGTATGAGAATGCTAAAATATCCAAAGAAAGGATGAAACTCGCACACAATAAGATTATCCGACACAAGGAGTTTCTTCTAGAGCAAAAGGTGTTTCTCTATAACTTTCGGCTTCATCTATTTTTGGGTAAGTTGTGGTCTCGGTGGACTGGATCATTCGTTGTCAAGAACGTATTCCCCCATGGAGCTGTGGAATTGGAAGATCCAAAGGGGGGATGTACGTACAAAGTTAATAAACAATGCCTAAAGTTTTATTTGGAGGCGTGCGTAGAAGATATCGACACTATTTGGTTGTTGGACCCCGTTAATAGGGTCGAGTGAGCTGAGATAGAGAGGTTATCGCACCCCCGATCCGTATGGGGTGAAATCTTGTGTATAGTAGTTGGATTCAGTTAGGGTCGTTAGAGTCCATAGGTTTGAGTTTTGAGATATTAGGGGTAGACACGTAAGCACACATCCCTAGAGAGCATCCGCAGTCAAATTTGAGTTTTGGAAGGTTTTAGGATTGATCGTGAAGAAAAACGAGTGAGGGAACTTTCTAGTTGAGAGAGGAGAGCACCCCCAAGATTTTGGAGGATTCTGGAAAAATTTAGCACCCGGACCAATCCGATCCTGGGCACCCGGTCCGGTCCGATAGTAAGAAATTAAAAAATAAAAATAAAGGACACGTACCGATCCCGTCCAGTCTGGTACCTGCAACTCTTAAATTCCCAAGGTTCACCCTCACCAGTCCACCCATATCTCTCCATTTCGTCTCACACCACTTTCCAACCCTTTTTCCCTCCCAAAAATATCCCCCTTTCCCTCCAAAAACATTCCCTCCAAAACCCAAACCCTACCCTTACCCCCACCTACAAATACACACCCATACCACTCCTTTTATTTCACCACCACTTTCCATCACCAAACTCTCTTCCTTTCTATTCCAATATTTATTTTCAACACCATCCTCTCTCCATGGCCAACCAACCACAACCAGAAAAATACAACTCCACAGTCATTGACAAAAATAGGCCAAACTTGTTCCGTTGCTATGAGGAGCAACAATGGTGTCAGCGGTTCTTCACTCACTCCCTCAAGCTGCACATAAAGAGGTAAGTTATTTGGAATGAGCTACCCCCAATGTGTCACCAACCTCTTCATCGTAAAGGGGTGGTGTTGCTTCCTCAATGAACCATACGGGGTAGTTTGGTCAAATGAAGTGCGATCTTTTTACGGCTCCCTCATATGCAACGATAATTTTCTGGCAAAGGCGTACGTTGACCAGACCAGCATACCATTCTCTCTAGACATTCTCATGTAAAAATTGGCGGAAAAGGATGTCCCTCACTTATCCCCATACCACTATCCCAACTGCCTCCCACCCCTTTCCGAAGATATCTGCATTTCACGTATCACTCCTGGTGAACATTGGTGCGGTGAAACTTTTTGCGTGGGCCAAATGGACGACAAAGCGCACATCACTTTCCAAATCGTTTGCGCCAATATTATCCAAATATCAAACAACTTTGTCATGCTCCCTAAACAAGCAACCCTTGTTTACCATCCCTATGACCCAAACTCCACCGTACACTTGGCCCGCACAATGTACAAAGGCATTTTCTATGCAGCCCTGGACGCGAAGGGTACTGCCCCGCTCCCTTATGCCTGGCTAATCTCGTCCATTCTCCTCAACGCCGGCATGGCACTGCCCACTGGGTTTCTTCGCCTTCCCAATGCTTTTGGGAAGGCCACCCGTAATAAGAGCGCGAGGTAAAGGGATATTTTCTAATGTAGGAGCACACCAGATGATAATGATGGCAATAATAAGGAAGAGTAAAGTGACGAGTCCGAGGCGGAGGAGCTGGCGGCTGATGTGGTGATGGGAGAAAAGGAAAACGAGTATGACAGTGAGGCGGATGCTAATTTTGAACCTCCGGATGCCGATATTACGAACCGTATTTCGGTGTTGGAAGACAACTTTACAACTTTCAAGACTGACTACCAACGCGACACAAGAATGTCAAATCGTCTCTAAGTTGAGATGTACCAGCAGATAATGGGTGCGCCTCCACTGAATTATTTTTATGACCCGTATGACCCGGCTGCTCCCGGTTCTTCTCACCGCCTGCCCCAATAAAGACATGTGATTCCTTGTAGTTGTTTCATGTGTTGTTCCTGATTATTTATGATGTGTGTGTTGATTGTCCCCACTCTCTTATAACACGGTTTTTGCTCCTTAATAAAAATTCTGCATTTTGAAATTTTTTTCTTGTTTTTCCTTTCGCACAATTTATTTTTGCCTTATTTAGAATTTAGTCCTTTTTGCTTGAGGACAATGCAAAAGTCTAAGTTAGGGGGGTGACTTGTGCGTATCTCAAAAAACTTCACAAATTTTCAAAAAAAATGCCGAAAATTTTAAAAAATTGAAAATTTTTTAAAAAGACCAAATAAATAAAAATTAGAATTTAAATGTTTCGAAAATATCACCAAAATTTTATTTAAAGTCTCAAATTTGTAAAAATCCAAACGCACAATGCCAAAATTTACTAAAGATGAAAATTGAGTGTGAATTGACGACTTAACAAATAAGTGGGGAGATTATTAACACAGTGAGATGTCGAGCTTATCCACTATTGTGAGTTTTTAAAATCAACCCGAGTTAATGACTAACTCCAAGTTCATTTTAGCGGTTAAAATAAGTTATCGAGGATCTCAATTCTTTAACTTTGATCGGTTATGGAAAATGGAATATTGTCTCGAAAAATGCACTAAATAAATCTCTGAATTTAATTCACCTCGAGACGCATATAGTAACGCAATTAGTAATTTGGGCGATAAAGTAGGTACTTGTTTATCACCCAAAAAGATTGGCCAGAAAAAGTCGTGAAAAAGTACCCATTTTTGCAACCCAATTTGAGCCAAATAAAATTTTCCATTTTCGTTTGATAACCCGAAAAAACCAAATAGCCCAAAATTGTGAAAAATGGAAATATTCAGAATTTAAGTCCGAAAGGTGCAATAAAAAAAAGAGGCAAAGGAAAAAAATAGAGTAATGCTCAACAAAAATAGTAAGAAAAAAAAATTATGAAAAATAGAAAAAAATATAAAAAGATGAGAAAATGAGCAAAAAGCTCGGAAAAGCACTAATGGACATCATAAGGATATTTCCCAATTCTGATTTTTCCATCCATTCCCATGTTACCCAATACACCATAAACCCGAAAAAGTCCTAACCGAGCCCGAATTGGGAAATTGGTTACCGCGTGGAGAGTTAAGGAATAAAAGATAATAAAAGATATTAAATGTGTGAATTAGAGATAATGTTTTCGGTTTTCCCATAATCGTACTCTAATGACGAGATCCATCCCACCCCAAATAGTTTTTATTTCCTAATGGTGTGAGTGAACTTGTGTTCCATTACATTTACTCTTATAAATCACGTATACCGAGAGAATAAGCTACATTCTAAGTGATTCGTTTGCAAGAGTATCCCGTGAGAATTTGAATCAAAACGAATTTTCAAAAAGTAACGAAATGATCAATCAGTAGAAATCTGCAGTTTAATTTTTGGCTTCGCACATACACATGACAAATTGAGACTTACAAATACAAATTTAGGGTGACTATTTTCCGAAAAGTTTAAATCGAATATTTTTTAAGTATTTTGAATTTCTTTAAGTCAAAACGAATTTTGTGGGTATATTCACTGCAAACCCTCACTGGACACAACTTGTCCTACTAGGGTAACATAGTGGTTTAAAGGCTTGTTGCATACGCTAAATGCAATCGCTTGCCCGCGAAAGTAGTATTCTATCCTAATAAAATGATCTTCAAGAGTTGAGTCGTAGTTGAATTCTTTTTCATTGCTCGGGACACGCAAAGTTCTAAGTTAGGGGGGTTTGATTAGTCATAAATTTTTCCAAAACTATCCCCTAATTTAGTATCTTTTAGCACCTCGAATAATGTAATTCATCTTGATTTATCTCATTTATATGATATTAACCTTTCTACATAGTATCTCGAGTTTTGTGCCTTTTACATGATATTTACAAGTATTTATTGCTAAGTAAAGAGAAGATAAATCCAAAGTAGAAGAATGAATCAAGGAAGAAAAGTCAAAAGGGAAAAAGCTTAATTTCCATCAGGAATCTGGATGAGAACCCAAAATGAACGTTGAAGACCTCGACTCTATAAGTGCGTAGGAAGAAATGACGTCCAAATTCGAGTTCTGGAGCAAAAGTTACGAGGTTCTAAAGATGAGAGATAATGAAGATAAAATTAGGACAAATTGAATCAAAGATCAGACCGGACCGATTTCCAATAAAAATGGACCAATCTGGACTCTCAAAACTCACTGGCAAGATTCACTAATCAGACCGATCCGATTTTCAAGAAAAATGGACCGATCCGAACTCATGTAAGCTTACTGGAAAATTTTGGATGTCGTACCGATCCGATTTAGAAAAAAAACAGACAGGTACGGATTTTGAACCAGACCGAATCGAATAACCCCAACGGACCGATCCGGTGAAGATAAATCCTGATTTTTCTGCTGTGATTTTAGAGTTTGGTTCAGCTACAACTCCGAATTTTTCGTGATGTATTTTTTTAATTCTAGTTATTCTTAGATAGGGGGAGTTCGAAGGATGAATTTTTTTTGGTTTTTAGAGAGAGAAATCTCTCACCCATATATTGAAAACTCTAGTTTGAAGATTAATTCTAAGATTCAGATTTGATTTTCGAATTCATTGAATGCAAGTAATTTCATTTCATTTGAATTGATATCTTCCTTGTTTAGTTAATTAATTCTCAATTCTTAGTTGTAATCGCAAAATAAAAAAATTTCATGTCAATCTCTTCCATAGCAGTCCTGATTTCAAATATTTATAGAATTAATATTTTTCTTCATTTAATCATGTCTGGCTAAACTTTTAAGGGTTGGGGTGCATAAACCCCACCCGATGTAATTCATCATGATAGGAAATAGATCTTTGAATTGAATCTTAACGAAATCGCATTGCGTAACTATTGCAACCGTCATAAGACTTTTGATTTCATTTTCCCTAAGTAATTGGGATGCTTAAGAGTGCAACAGGCGTGTTAGTTAATGTGACACCACTTTATTATTTCCTTTGATTCCATATGGTGCGGGCTTCGTTCCTTCCTATACGTAATGATTAGGATTAATAAAGACCGAGTTCATTTAAAATTCTAACTCCGAAATCTGGTATGCTACGAGGTGATGTACTAGGGTGTGGTGGAGTGTAACTCAACCTACTGTTCTTAGTTGCAGTTAAGTCTTGTATACACTTTTCATATGCTCTTAGGTTAAATAGATTAGTTGCATTTCATTAGTATTTTTTTTAGTTGTAGTCAATTTGAATCTGCATTTAGTTCGTAGTTAAACCCCCATTTAAAGCATCTTTTCATTTATTTTTAGAGTCAAGTTAGGTTTCTCTATCTCTCCAACGTCGTCATGTCTCTACGTCCTACTTCCCTGAGGATTGATACCCCGTCTTACCGTGTTTGTTACTTCCGTGACCGGTTTGCACTTGAACCGTAATTATCACGCACTTTAGACACAAATTGAGTCGCGTCAACGGTAATACCTTATGGCGTCAATAAATTGTTCACTTAATTATTCTATGCATCCACATCGTCCACAATCATATAACTAATATCACGAATGAATTATTACAAACATGTTACAAAAATCATACCACGCGTAGAATTCAATTATCATCTATATTATACAAATTTATTATTACCAAACCACACAATTATAATTAGTTCCATTTAATAAATTTTTTCACCTAATAAATAATAAATATATTCAACAAAAACATGGGGTATTACATGACTACTTGCCGAGTGTTTTTCAGCAATGACGGAGATATAGCTTTTTACTTAGGGGAGAGGGTCATCTATCAGTGTCCCTTTACATCGAGACAGACTATCATGTGTTACCTCATGTCGAGATGAGGACTTTTCTTTTCTTTGGACGATTTGGTGACCTTCACACGGGGGGATAATGGAGGGTTTGCCTACTTGAATTATACAATCCCCTATGTGTATTTTGTTATTGAGAAGATGATGGAAGAGATTCTTCAGGTTGGATAGGGTCAGGTCTCGACAGAGGGTCTTTCAGTTACTACTTCAGTCCCACCTTCTGAGGGAACTTCTACGGGACTTACAATAGCTTCAGATCATTCTACATCTCCTTTATTGGTTATTTGAATCTCGGTCCATTCGATATACTGGGGATGATAACGTGGAGTATGAGGCATCAGGTCCTCATTCACATCCTTATTTTAACATGTTTTCTAGTGTTGAGGTACATGACGAGTTCCATTTTGTTATTTTAATTTTTTTGTATTTATTATGTTTTTGATTAACTTTTCACTCATCATATTTATTGTAGTGTTTCACTATAATTCGGGTGGTGCTACAGAATATGTCTTATAGGATAGGTGCCAACTTGGATTATCTTTGCAAATTATTAAGGACATTGGGTGAGGGCATCCAGTGATTAATGATGCTTGAGGTTCTGTCTCTTATGTTTGTTTAGGGGTTTGGGCAACTGACATACCCGAGTCGTTTCAGCAGGTGCGCCTTAGGCATAGGGTACCCATGTTTCCCATCTCTACTCAGGAGTCCCTATGATTCAAAAGCGTGAGGTGGCCCAAGTTGTAGTCTCGGATTCGAACTCGAAGGAGGATAATGGAGATTCATCCTCTATGGGGCCTTGGGGTTGATTCCTAGATTTTGTATTTTCCTTTGTACTTTTGTATTTTAGTATTTTTAAGGTTTAAATGAGTTTTCTATTTATTCCTAGTATGACACACAAAGCATGTTTAATTATGAAGAACGATTTTTTTGGGGGGGTTATTTGAATGATATTACCATAATGATGACAAGAATATAAGGATGGATATGCAAATATTTTATTTCAACAAAAATGGCAAAGAATCTTATTTTAACATTTTTGACCTTATGGTAATTGTTATTCTCTTATTAAAACTTATTAGCTTGATTTCAATCAACATGTTTGTGACAAATACTAAACATTTTGAATTTGATGTGATGACTGAACGGTCAAGGGAATGATTGATCAGTATATCTTGTCTTTCTATAAATTAGGAGGAAGTTAGACCCTGGAATCTCGCATCTCTTTCTTATCTTCATTTCATATTCCTAGATATTGTAGTGCGATTGTAGATTCTTTCTTGAAATGGCTCTCCTAAATTCTGATTATCATGCTGCCTTAAATCATTAAATAGACAATTTTGTCCACGGCTTTGACGTTTGGTCCCTCTCAGGAATGGACCATTATATCTTTGGGCTTTTCTACAGGCGGTGCCCAATTGTGCTGGGGAAAGTTTGTTCGATGTTCAAAGATTATTATTATTTAACTAGATATGGTGTGGATTAAAAAGTCGTTGAGTCGTACCTTACCTATGGAGGCAATTCTTCTCTTACAGAGATGATCGATGTGGACTATCTCATTGCTCGGGAGTTCATCCCTAAGGAGGGTATCTACTTGATGGTGGTGGTTGATTTCTTACTGTACGATATCCCAACACGTTCTGATTACTCGTACCACATGTGTTTATATATTCCTGGTGGACATGGTCTTGTAGATGAAAGAGGGAAAAATCTTGATTCCTTTTATCTTAGGCGACCATGAACGGTCTTACTATCTTTCACTCTTGAGAATGCCCTTTTATGTGAGGAAGTCCATTATTTCTATACATGTAGCTTTATGGGAGATTTAAATTGATTAGGGACCCTGTGTCTCTCTCTTATAATCTAGTTGAGTATGTCTTCTGACAACCACTTATCGTTGTAAGGCAGATAAAGAGGGAATGGGTAAGTGGTTTCTCGACTCTAGTTATTCTTACATTCTCTTTCCCTTGATAACAAATATGATGCCTTTCTTGTCTTTAGAACCATTCCCCTATATTCATTTGACTGCTCCATGTTATACTTCTGTTTATCTCCAATAAGGTTAATGCCCAGTTTGGGAGGAAACAAGAGATTCCATCCCCTCGGGATGAGTTGTATCCAATCACATCGCTCTCTCCATATTTGGTGAGTATTATCTCTGACTTTTGGAGGAGTGAAGTTCCTATGTTTTTCTCTACTCCACTTGCCTTATTTATCATGCCCATGATCTTACCTGGATTTGGGATAAGCTTAAAGATGTTGTGGCTATGAGAGAGTCTGTCACTTGTTGGTTTTTTGGATTACTCTCCCTAGATCCATAGACATCTGCAAAATTGCATTACTTCAAGATAGGGATCCCTTTTATGAAACTTATCCTAGATGTGGTTCATGAGATATGAGCATCTTATGGAGGATTAGATTGCACATAGTTATTGGTGGATGTTTTATGTATTTCCTCATATGTAGTACTTATTTGGACGATATAAATTTCTCGACTTGGCCAGCTCTATTCCGCTGATGTCGACTAGGAGGGTTACGCCTCTAAAAGAATCTTCTTTACCAGATGGGGTCCCATCCAATTAGGACCAAACTTGCCTTGGGGGTCTTATATGAGTTCAATGAACTCTTTCAGCACAAAATAAACTTATTTTACTCCTCGATTGAATAATTTCTTGTTAAAGGCCCTGGCGATCCATTTGTGGTAACCGTGCACGTGATACCATGCCTGTAATCATCGTTAATCAAGCAAGGCGAGTTTTTTGTACCTGCTTGGTATTTAATCCACTTCAGAGACTTAATTTTCCAGGAGTACCCTTAAGGAGAGGATTTCCATCTCTATCGTCAACATGTCTTCCATCTCATATACGAGCGAGAAATTTATGGCTCAGGTAGGTGCTCTAACAATTATTTTGTATCCCTATAGTGGGTACGAAATACAACCAGTCCAGTCTCGACATCCCTCGATCATTTTTCTCAGTATTTCTTTCATCTTCTTATTTGTTTATTCCATAACGTCGTTGGTCAAAGGGTTATATGGAGATGAATTGCATCTTTGATTCCATACTATTCGACGAGATCCATGACTTATGCTTAGAAATGCATCCCATTATAAGATATTAGTTATACGAGACCCATGACTTTCAACTAATATCTTATAATGGGATGCATTTCTAAGCAAAATATGATTCAATTCATCTACATACATGTTACCAATATCTACATATGATATTCCTTTATATGATACCCATGACTTTTGCTACCTTTTTTTCATTTTACACAACATATGATTCAGTTTCAACACATTTGGTGAAGTGATCTATGGTGACCACTACACCAAAATAGGTGTGACCAAAATTGCTGGTCACGGACCTTATCGCTGAACAAAAGGAGCAGTCACAGACCAGATCATGTGGCAGTATAAGGAAGGTTGGTCGTGGACAATGGCCATAACCGGGCATTCACGGACCAAATTCATGACCAGTTTCAAAAACTAGTGATAGACTAAAGTTATGACTTATTGGCCTCACATGCTTCAATGTGATCACAAACAAAAGTTGTGACCAACAGTTCAACATGGTCACGAACCATAGCTGTGATCCATTTTCACACATTCTTCAATTTGGTTATGTACCAAATACGTGACCATAGATTTATCACGAAAAATAGTATAAAATATGGTCACAATTCAAGTTCGTGACCATATTTAAATGAAAAAAATATGGGTTGTTTGGGTCCAATTCTAAAATCGGGTGTCCCGTGACTATGCGATCGGTTGCTACGAATTACGTTGATCATGCACAAGGTATCTGTGTCCCTTGCGGGGACGTTTGGGGTCTTCTCGGGGTTTTGGCCCACTAGTTGAACGTTTTCAAGCCTAAGAGTGCGTATTTTAAAATTCAGGTCCTATTCTCAAATCGGGAGTCCAGCGACTATGCGATTGGCTGCTACGAGTTACGCTGGGCACGTGCGAGGTGTTCGTGCCCCTTACGGGGCCGCTTGGGGATGTTCAGGGTTTTCGCGCACTGGCATTACATTTTCAAGTCTAAATGTGTAATACCACTCCCTAGAAAAATAAGTATATAATGATAATTGAAGTATTTTATTCAAAGGAAAATTTGAGGAATAAATATATACGGAAATTACGCCAAATGGCACAAAAAGTGACGCATTATGGAGAGTAATTAAGGAGAAAATCCACACATCGCATGGTCCATATGCATATTTAAGTTCTAATATTCCTAGTAAGTATGTTGGTTAAGTTTGACATGAAGATACCAAGGAATGATTATGACACAATCATTGTTAATAAAATAATAATTTGAGTAGTACGCACAGGATAAGTAACTTTGCATGATTTTTCTACGATGCATCGGTGTCCCAAATATCAAAATGATCACTTTTATGGGGTCCAAAAAATACATATAAAAATACCATGGGGTCAAATGTCAAAAAATAAATAAATAAATAAATTATATTTCGTCAAAATATGAAAGTGCTCGAAAAAATTAGAAAATCAACCAAAAATGTAAAATTTAATTCCGAGCAACTTTCCCTTCTTCGACGACTTCAAAAAAAAATTATTGAAACCCATTTTAAGTGGATTTGTGTCAACAAGTGCTGCACATGCCGTGAACTTGCGACACTGCGAAAAATATAAGGAAAAATACCATGTAGAGGAAACATATAACGTAGAGGAAGTTAACCACATATTTGTAGCCCTAAAAATATAAGAAAAATACCATGTAGAGGAAAAATAAATATAAAAAATAATAATTTAGCACTTTTTAACATTACGCGACATTGCGAAAACCCAATTTTGCACGAATTATTTAGGACTATTGGAGGTCAAAAAAATAAAATGAGCGTATATATGAGACCGTAAAAATACATAGAAAATGTCATGTAAAGAAACAAATGAAAAAAATAAATAAATTTGGGCTTGGAAGGTGTGGGTATAAAAGAGGTAAAGATGAGGGCCTAGGGTTAATATGTTTTTTTATCCGATTGTGCCTCCATCCCTATCTCTCTCTAGAGTTCCAATGCCTTCCATGGAGGAAATCTACCCAAAGTATTCCTACACATTCCACCACCATATCTCACCTAGAACCACCATTAAAAAACCTGGAACATTCTTATAACACCATAGAAACCAAAGTGGTTATTGATGGGTTGAAGAAGATGAAGTTCTTGGAGTTTTTAGAGCATTTTGTAGAGGGTTCATTGAATCTTTAAGAAGAAATTTTGTGGAGCTTGATGGATCACCCATTAGACTTTGGAAAGAGGAGCTATTGTGGCTCTTTTTAAGGCCACCTTTTGAGGAAGGGGAGTCACCCATCTTCTCTACTTCCTCCACCATTTTTAAAGACATTTAGGTGGGATTTCTAGCCTTGAATTAACGTAATTTTAGCATGTTATTCTACTTATTTTAGATTTATAATGTGTAGAGTAGAAGTGATTATGCATCCATGAGTTAGTTAGTGTTCATCCTATCATTTTTTGCAAAATGGGTATTAAAAGTATGATTTCAAATGGGTTTTGAAAGATGATAAATTTCAGAATACATATTTACATATATTGGGTGTAATATGTGTAGGATAATGGTTATATTGTATTAATGGGTTTATTAATTGCATTCTCAATTTTTTGAATAAAAAGAAAGTTTTAAATGAGTTTTAAAAGTGTTAGAATTTCATAACACTATTCATAAGAATTTTATGAAATAAAATGTGTTAAGTGAGGTTCTTGATAAAAGATAACATGATTTTGTAAAAAGGAATGTATTAGGCATGATTAATCCATTTTGTGAAAATAAAGTATGTTTTCCCACGTGAGATAATGTAGTTAAATGAGAGAAAATAAGCTTTCACTTTAATGAGTATTTTAAAGTGCGTTATTCTCATGTAGAAAATAAAATGGGTTTAATGTGTAAATATGTGAAAAATATGAATTTTCCATAAGTTGTGGGTTAAAAGTTAATGATGAAAGTTAAAGGTTTCAAAAGTGTAAATAGTCGCAAAGTGGGTGTTAGGATGCAAACTTTCACAAATAAAGTGTGTATTTCAAATGTGTAGAAAATGGGACTTTCATATATGAAAAGGCGTTATTTTATATATTAAAGGTGTTAAAGTGACAAATGCGAAAGTTTGGTAAAATGAGGTATTGAGCAGGTGTTAAAAAGGCTAAAAGTGTTTTAAATGTTAAGTTGGAAACTTAATTATAATTTTTGAAAAATGACACTTATTAAAGGACTAAATCACATGTTTTGGCAATAAAAGGATAAATTGGTAAATTTACTTAAAGTGGAACATTTTTATGAATGAAAAATGATGATGAATGTTTTTACACTAGTGTGGGTGAAAATGAATTAAGTCCTAAAGCGTGAATGGTTTTTGGTATAAAATCAACCTGTGTGAAAATAGAGAACTTAAGGGAGAAATAAATAAATTTCCAAGTGTTAATGGAAAAAATGGACTGTAAAGTCCGAGGCTTTTTTTTTGGCTCGTAAATGTGGATTAATGTGAACATTGGAATAATGTTGAACACATTGAAAAGATAATGGAATATTTGAATGATGCCTAAAAAATAATTAAGTAGGGCATAACGTCCTTAGTGGTGAAAGACCCCAAAGTAACTGCAGTAATATATTGCAGTGGAGATCGGTTGTGAGAGGCCACGAAGTCCATGTATGTTAGCAAAATCCCAAAGGTAATGATGTAATCGGGAACATGATAAGAAACGGGTTATAATATGAAAATAACCTAACTTGTGTGAATGATTAATGTTTCGATTATTTTAAGGTGGACAAGTAAATTGAAAATAATGACCAGTGTCCATAAAAAAGTGAAATTATGATTAATGAATATTTTCTAACACGATGTGTGCGTGTGTTGAAAGAAAGTCTTAGGTAATGATTAACAACTTTTTTGTGAATTAATGAACGTTTTGAAAGTAAATGAAAGCTTTTCCCAACAATTGCTAATCGATTAACTGTTTTCATTGATGGGAAAGAATGCTAGATTTAAGCATTAAGATAAAAATAATTATTTTGTAAAGACAAGAAGAATAAACGGTATCAAATAATATTTTTGGAATAAAATGGTTTAATACATTAGGACATGTATTTTAAAAGGTATATATGTAAATATATACATATTTTCACATGCAAGTAGTTGTAGCGTGTGAGTATTATTTTTGTCGTTCGTTTGTATATTGCGCTTGTATAAGTTCCCACTGATTATTCGGCTCTCTCCCTCCTTTTGTTACAGTAGGTTGTATGTTGTCCCTTATTTTGAGAGTGTTGTACAGGCAAGTACTTAATTTGAATTTACGTTAGTATCTCTGTTTACTTGGCCTTGGGGGCACTCCCCTTGGGTCACATCACATAGTTTGATGAAAATTGGAATCACATGCTAATGAGTGTAACGTTAAATTATAATAAAATCGAATTAGAAAAATTATTTAGGGTGTTCCATTGCACTTCACAATTAACGCACGAACTGAGTCAGGTTGATCCTTTATTAACCCTTAAATCTCCATCAAGGCATTACAACTTGGTATCAGAGCTTTAGGTTCAATGTTCCTTTCAAGTGTGATGTGGTGGAGCAGGTAACGGATCTTCTCAACGTCGATGTTCGTTTGGGTCGATCACGCTAGATTAGTGACGGTTTCGGTTCATATCCTGAATGATGAAGTCAAGGACATTAGCAAGATTCATAACTCTCTATGAGATGGTAAATGCCTTAGTTAGTAACCTTTCATGTTCCATGGCATTTTGTATGTAGATGTAATTGTAAGTCATGGGTGCAATGTAGGCCAATATTGGGAACACCGTGACCTTTTGAATCAGATGTATTGTGTGGAAACATAAATAATGAGAGTAGCCTTAGTAGTAGTAGCAACATCGAGTAGTGTTCATTGCAACCTAGTAAGAAAGCTTGTAGATCCATCTGTGGAGATTAGATAATGGAGTAATATGTTTAAGAGTGTTTAAGAGTGTTTATTATGTAGTGAGAACGCTTTATGTATCGTGATTACGATTGGGGCTTAGATGATCATATTGATTGGAGGCGACCTAGGAGTGAACCTAGAAAAATATTGATGATTTAGTGTTAAGAACTAGCATTGTGATGTTCTAGAGTAGGACCTCTTGCAGCGTCACTGGGGTAAGCCTCCTCTAAGGCAATACCCAACGTCATGTATCCTACCAAAACTTTGGTAGTATTAATTTATAGTGTTAGAGATAATAATGTGGTATTAAGGAATAGGATCCCTTGTTGCGTCTATGGTGTGCCTGGGTGTGTGTAGGCAACTTCCAACATCTCGTATCCTACTAAAATCATTGAAGTTGACGCTACTTATTTGTCTTAATTTTGAGGGTTTATTTTGTTTATAACATTTTGTATGTTTTAGGTTTATTATTTATTTAGACTTTCTATTTGCATTAAATTTTAAAATTTATTTTAAAATAATTTTTGTTCTTTCTTAAAATTGTGTTTATATTAAGTTATGTATTTTTAAATATATTTTCTGTATTTTAAAGATTTGTTTTGTATTTAGTTTTTGTGTTTAAACATTTGATTAAATAAACAAAAAATATTTTTTGTATTTTAACTTTTTAAACAAAATTAAATGGTCGAGATTTCTCTTGTGTATTTCACGGTTGTGATTGGCATGGTTTGTGCTTCTTTGTACGATCCTTGTATATCTGTGTGAGCCAATGGAAAGTGTTCGTTTAATCCATGCAATTTGATCACGCGTGGACTGATCAGGTTGTCTGCACATTCGACTATTCTGACGCTATCATATTCACCATTTTTCCCTCTATTGAATCGGCAAATGACACATGTACCCCTTAAAATGTTTCGTTTCTTTTCTACCCCTTAGCCGGTTTTTGAAATGTCTGGACTACCCTTAGAGTTATGGGATTTTCGTCTTTACCAGACCTATTCTTGATCCTTCCACTAGCCCTATAAATATGAGCATTGGGGTTAATTTATTTTTAGGTTTTGAAAATTGAAAGATTAGCTGAAACTCTTTCAAAGTTATTTCTCATTTTTCCTATTTATATTTTCTTACGTTCACAGTCTTTAAACGCTTGTGAGTTATGTTGGTTAAATCTTTACCCTCTTTTATATACATACACGGTTCATTTGAGTTGTGGTTATTGTGTTGTGGGTGAGCGAGGTTGTGTTTGTTGTGTTTGTCTGAGTTTGGAGCTGGTTCAATCCTTGGCCATTCTTGCTTGGGGAAAGCTTTGCTGCTTTGGGATTTTATTCTACGTTTTGGGTCGGCATTCTCTCGTTCAAACCTTACTGCCTAAGGCTCTTTAGGCTTGCACTCTGAGAGTTCTCTCTCTCTCTCTCTCTCTCTCTCTCTCTCTCTCTATATATATATATATATATATATATATATATATATATATTTGAAGATATATGTACGGTCTTAGCTTTGTTTGTGGTTTTAACCTAAACTGTTTTCTGATTTGTTGTTAACAACACCTTAACCCAAAATCTTTTGATAATTGTTTAGTGTGTGTGGGTTCATTTGGTTTGGCATTTTCTTGGTTATCAGATCTAGTAATCTTCATGTTTTAAACTGTTCACTTTTGTTTATCTTGAATCCACTAAGTACGGTGTTTAAACTGTGTAAGACATGTTTGGTTTAAGTGGTGGTTTAAATCTAAACTTTGTTGAAAACTCAGACTATCCTATAACATTTTTTTTGGTTGAAAAAACTATGTTGGTAATTAATCGGGGCTATAATCTCTTAGAACCAAAAACGTCTTTGGGTTTGTTTTTTATGGATCTTACTTACTATTAGCTATTTGATCTGCATTTGGTTTTGTATTAATAGCTTATTTTTGTTACTTTATAAAATCACATCGAAGTCTGGTTTTGTTCTTTGTCTTATATCATTTAAACCGACTTGGGTTTCTTTTATATAAATATTCCATATCTGTTTTGTTGTTAAAATAAAACTCAGATTAAATTTCTTTTTAAGATTGTTTTAATTTGTGTGTTAATTATCTGTAAAAACACGAGTGAGTTGGTGTGTGTTTGGCTTGTGCAAAAACCTGGTTTATCTTTATGTTTATATGGAATTAACATCAATTTATGTCTATCTTTTAATCACAAACTGTTTATTATCTTTTCTAACTAAAATTAGATAAAACCTGGTGTGTGTTTAATCTTAATTTATAAAAAAAATAATATTTTTATGTTCTAATTAAAACAAATCTTTTTACTTAATTTTGTCTTGCACAACTTCGTTGGTTTCCTGGTATTGGGTGTGTAGTTGTGTGTAAGTTCTAGTTGTTATTACCTGGGTGTTATTGGGTTGACTGATTGTCAATCAAGTTAGGTTGTATTTAGACTAGGTTGGGTGTACAACTTGTATTTCCTTAGTTTTAATCATTGTAAACTGGTGGACGGTATTCTGTAATTAATAATTGGTACTAGTGGACTTAGGTGTGTGAGTTGTCTTGGGACTAAAGGACACGGGGTTTTCCATTACTATGGTTTCCTTGACAATAAATAGCGTGTCATATTCTACTTTCCCTCATCCCATTCTGAATTATTTTATTTCAGTAGCATCATCACAAATATGTTTTCAATTTGTGTGCGTGTGTACAACAGTTTCAATTAGAGCTTTAAATTGAAATTAAAAGAGTTAGAGTTTATTTATTAACTAAAACACGTTAGGCTGTTTAGGTTATTTTAATTTATAATTGTGATAGCTTATGGATGAACACATAGTACGATGTTTACATAGCGAGAATATTTAGTTGTTATGGTTGAACACTCATTGAGGATTATATGATGTGGTCTAGTTAATTTGACTTCGGGTTTGTGATTTGGATAGGCATGTGAATCCACTTTAATTACTCTTTGGAGATAAGTAACAAGGTTTAACTAATGATATGTTAATGCGAGTGATAAGCATTTTATAGTGGTAAATTCGAGGACGTGTAGCATAGATCACGATATTACTTGTGATTTCTCATGATAGATGTGTAAGGTGTTTAAAAAGATGATTGAGCCTGATGTCGTTACCCATGAAGCATTTGGGAATCATTATTGCATTGAAGTTTACATAGCGATGATTGATCATTAATGATTGTAGTGTGGTTAAGTCGTGTGGACTTATGGCAGTTCCTTGGAGCTAGTTCCATGATTTATTTTGTGAGCATGTGCTATGATATGACCTATAAGGATAGTGTAGAAAATAGTTTTATAAGATCTAGTTTATGCACCTGGGAGACTTATAACACAATGATGTTCATCATGTTTTAGAGATAGCACTCAAAATAGAGTGTTAGGATTGATTATAGCACCGACGACTACTACCAGTATGGTTTAGTATGACTCTAGTGAGGAGAATTATTAGGACTTAGGCATGGATAATGCTTGAATGTTTGAGATTCCATTAGGATAGTTATGATTTAGGATCATGAATGTATGTTTATAATAGTCATATAAATGGTCTATGAGTCGAATGTCCTAAACTATGTGAGCATCGTGTTTCACTTGATAAGAGTGATCTCAAAAACTAAGTTTAGCTATCGCGTGGAATTATGAAGACCTAGGTATGATAGGTCAGTGGCTAATGATAAGCATTGAAATAATGTAATTTCATTTGGTTTAAATGGTTGTTCTTTCCAATGATGGAAAGGTGGAATTAGTCTTAAGGAGGGAAGCCTAGTGTTTCATCTTCCCAAAAAAATCAGTTTCGTACTTCGTTCATTCTGTAAGGATGGATGATTCATGGTTAGGACCCTTCAGGGTTAAAGCGATAGGCCAGGGTATGTGTCAAGGCTAAGACTTTAACACATATCGATGAGAGTATAGATTTCAAGTGTATGTTGTGGGCTCGTACTTCGTGTGGCACGGTTCGTTATTGGGATTTGATTATTTTCTTTTGCATGGTAGTTGCATGAATCGTTGCATTCCTTTTGTCTTCTTGATCCCGGTAGTGGAAAGTAATTATTCAGTTGTGATTCTGGTGTAGTGCTACATAAGTTTAATAATGATGTGAGATATATTGGGTTAATAATGATATGAGTACGCTCTTCTTCGGAGGAACCTTTATTTTACACTAGTTTGTGTGTACACGTGGTTTCGCATTTGTTGCATGTAGTTTGCATGTGTTATTTTGTTGATTTAGGTTAACATATCTCGTTACTTAACCAGTATAACTAGTTACGACTCAGTTGTAGGTTTCAAGGTTATGACTCGAGGATATTGTGAGTATTATAAGCTGATAAAACATTATATGTTAGTGTTGCACTTTGCTTAGAATTGTGCGGATTGAGGATTTGATTAATCATGTATATTTGTGTTGTGATAGATCTCATAAGAGATATCGATCAGGTAGGCCAATGGTATTAAATTATCGTCTCATAATTGAGGATGTTCTGGCTAGCTAGTGACATTAACGTTGTATCATCCTAGGCTAGGCGTAATATAAGATTGTTTGAGGAAACGTAGGTTGTGAATCCTAACATAGGAATGATCCATGATAATTAGTTCATTCGTGATAGTGCGATATTTGGTGAGTATCGATCATCTCGTGGTTTTGTTTAGATGGACATGTTAGTCATGCTTGGGATTAATAGTAAGACCTTAGGGTTCTCCATGATTGGGTTATCAATGTAATTGATGAAAATAAATTCTTTGGGTTTTAGACCATAGTGTTGAGGATGCTCTAGGATTGAAAATTGGTTGTAGGTAACTAGATTCTAAGATTGATGACCAGGAATTTCGAGGACAAAATATCCTGAGGGAATAATGTAATACCCCTCCCTATAAAAATAAGTATTTAATGACAATCGAAGTATTTTATTCAAAGGAAAATATGAGGAATAAATATATACGAAAGTTAGCCAAATGGCACGAAAAGTGACGCATTACGAAGAGTAATTAAGGACAAAAATCGTCACGTCGCATGGTTCGTATGGATGCATAATTAAGTTCTAGTATTCCTAGTAAGTATTTTGATACCCAAAAACACCAAGGAATTATTGTGAGACGGTCACGGTTAATAAAGTAGTAATTTGGGCGGTACGCGACGTGCAGGATAGGTAATTTTACGTGAATTTTGTAGGATGCATCGCGATCCCAAATATCAAAATGACCACTTTTATAGGGTCCAAAAAATACATATAAAAATACCATGGGGTCAAAACTCAATGAATAAATAAATAAATTATTTTTCATCAAAATATGAAAACGCTTAGAAAAATCAAAAAATTTAAAATTTAATTACGAACAACGTTCCCTTACGTCTTCAAAAAAAATTATTTAGACCCATTTTAGGCAGATTTTTATCAGCACGCACCGCGCAGGACACGAACTTATGCAATTTTTATAGATAAGTGGAGAGGGATAAAAATAATGTGACCACATATTTGGATCCCTAAAAATATTAGGAAAAATACCATGTAAATGAAAACTAAAAAACTTGAGTTAAAGTATCACTTTTTGACGATACGCATCACTACAAAAACCTAACTTTACGCGAATTACATATTGGACCCTAAAAATATATAGAAAAATGTCATGTAAAGGAAAAAAATAGGGCTTGAAAGGTGTGGGTATAAAAGAGGTAGAGATGAGGGTCTAGGGTTAATATCTTATTTTTCATCACATTGTGCCTCCCTCCCACTCTCTCTATCTCTAGAGTTCCAATGCATTCCATGGAAAAGGGAAATTTTCCCAAAGTATTCCCACACATCCCCACCACCATATCTCACCTAGAACCACCATTATAATGCCAAGAATAATCTTATAACACCATAGAAACCAGAGTGGGTATTTGTGGGTTGAATAAGATGAAGTTCTTAGAGTTGTTAGAGCATTTTGTGGATGGTTTATTGGATCTTAAAGAAAAAAATTCGTGGAGCTTTATGGAGCACCCACTGGTGCTTGGAAAGAGGAGCTATTGTGACTCCCTTTAAGGCCACCTTTGGAGGTAGGGGAGTCACCCATCTTCTCTATTCCTCCACCATTTTTAAAGACATTTAGGTGGGATTTCTAGCCTTGAATTAACGTAATTTTAGCATGTTGTTCTACTTATTTTAGATTTATAATGTGTAGAGTAGAAGTGATTATGCATCCATGAGTTAGTTAGTGTTCATCCTATCATTTTTTGCAAAAATGGGTATTAAAAGTACAATTTCAAATGGGTTTTGAAAGAAGATAAATTTCACAGTACAAATTTACATATATTGGGTGTGATATGTGTAGGGAAATAGTTATATTGCATTCATGGGTTTATTAATTGCATTCTTAATTTTTTTAATAAAAATGGGCATTTAAAAGAGAGTTTTAAACGAGTTTTAAAAGTGTTAGAATTTCATAACACTATTCATTAGCATTTTATGAAATAAAATATGTTAAGGGAGGTTCTTGATAAAAGATAACATGATTTAGTAAAAAGGAATGTATTACACTTGATTAATGCATTTTGGGAAAATAAAGTATGTTTTCCCACGTGAGATAATTTAGTTAAATGAGAGAAAATAAGCTTTCACTTTAATTGGGATTTTAACGTGCGTTATTCTCATGTAGAAAGTAAAATGGGTTTAATGTGTAAATATGCAAAAAGTACGAATTTTCCATAAGTTGTGGGTTAAAAGTTAGTAATTGAAGTTAAAGGTTTCAAAGGTGTAAATAGCCGCAAAGTGGGTGTTAAGATGCAAAATTCCATAAATAAAGTGTGTATTTCATATGTCTAGAAAATGGGACATTAATATATGAAAAGTGACAAATGTGAATGTTTGGTTAAATGAGGTATTGAACAGGTGTTAAAAATGACTAAAAGTGTTTTAAATGTTAAGTTGAAAACTTAATTACCATTATTGGAAAATGACACTTGTTAAAGGACTAAATTACATGTTTGGGCAATAAAAGGCTAAATTGGTAAATTCACTTAAAGTGGATTAGAAACACTATTTAGGGTGATCCATTGCACTTCACAATTAACGCGCGAAACGGGTCGGTTTGATCCTTTATTAACCCTTAAATTTGGGTAGGGCCATTAAAAATGTGCCTATTTTTAAAATCGGGTCCTATACTCAAATCGATAGTTCCTCGACTACGCAGTTCATTTCTATGAGTTATTTTGGATACGTGCGAGGTATTTGTGCCGCTAATGGGACGATTTGGGAGTTGTTCAGAGTTTTGGTGCACTAGGGACATGTTTTCAAGCGTAAGTGTATCTATTTTCAAATTCGGGTCCTTTCCTCAAATCGAAAATCCCGCGACTAGGCGGTCGGTTCTACGAGTTACGTTTGTCACGTGCGTGGTGTTCGTGCCCATTGCAGGGCTGTGGGGGGGGGGGTTCAGGATTTTGATGCATTAGCGAAACATTTTCAAGCCTAAGTGTGCCTTTTTTGAAATTGGGGTCCTGTTCTCAAATCGGGAGTAGGGAACTAAACTGATGGTGGAGTTGTGAATTTTTTAACAATTGGTGATGAGAATTCTTATTGTTGTGTAAGAGATGAAGATCCTTGCTGGGGTGTTTGCTCGTCACTTGGTACATTTTGTCAATTTCCGCCGGACATTATCTACAAAAATAAAATTAATAAGCGATTAAATAATTATAATAAGATGAAATTATAACTAATTAATCAATTTTATGACTACACACACACACACACACACACACACACACACACACACACACACATATATATATATATATACCTTTTTTTAGAGTATGACCTTAAAATATGTTCAATGTGTCTGATCTCCATCAATTTGGTATGGTTTTTTTCATGCGGGTAACTAGGAGGAAGGGTATCTATGTTTGATGTATAGATATCCATAACATGAAGTCAGAATCCCATATTCTTCATCTTATTGGTAAGATTCAATTTAACGTGCATATATAGCGAAACATCACAGTCTATGTGAATTCTCTTTGAACGTAGTTGTATCCATAATGGGTGAATTTTTTTATGCCTTCTCTAACAGTGTAAGCAAGGTCAAGGCTACATCGGGATTATGTATGCAGAATAAATTCTCTATAGCATTATCCCAGCTTTCTGGCAGGAAAAATAGAATACGATCGAACAAGTACTCTTGCTGCAGATCAACTCCACGATTCGTAATGTAGTTAAAGTGTTTTATCTTATTATTTCCACACCTATAAATAGGAGTATCCTATAAATGGCGTGCACTAATAAAAGAGGTAAAACAGCATTCCAATTGCAATCTCTCATGCTCGTGTTGCCTGTGATTAACATTGTGCCTCATTTTTCCAAAGAAAAATATACAAGGGCATGAATTTGAGTCCTACAACTAAGGGCCCTAATTAATCAATAACTACTTATTATTTTTCAACCGATCGAATATAAGTTGATCTTAGTTTAACATATGAAGTATAAGGGTATATTAGTTTGATTAAGGTTTTGATTCATCACTACCTTTACCTTAACCCTGTGCGTGTTGGATCTCACCGAGGTAAAATCCAAACAAGAACACCTTGTAAATGTTAAGACACATTTTATTAGGGTTTATTATGATAGTACTTGAAAGTATATGTGTATTATAAATCCAAGAAATCCAATATCACTATCCAATAATCAAATCAACAACCAATAATTATCACGTACTACATATATCATCTACGTGATAAACCACATACTAACAATCACAATATCTCACTAAAATAGGGTAATTTCTCATTAAATGGGTTTAGTAAACATGGTTTAGGGTATTCTCTCACTAAATTAGTTTTAAATTAGGATTTAGTAAATAGGGTATTTTTTCACTATTTTAATTTTAAAGAATGGGCAAATTTTCCACTAACTAGGGTTTCAGAATTGAAAATTTTAAATAGAGTTTAAAGAATTGAAAATTAGGGTTTCTCACTAAATAAGGGTTTATAGGAAATTTTAATTATGGGTTAAATTAACAGACACACACACACACACACACACTATATACATATATATATATATATATATATATATATATATATATATATATATATATATATATATATATATATATATATACAAAGTTCAAGATTAAGTAAACTCTGAATTAAACTCGTTTAGGAAGCTCCTTTTAGAAATTAGAACACAAGATGTGTAAAAGTTATTTAATTCAGATTCAAGACTTGGTATCTTCATTCCCTAGGTTTTAAAATAAAAACCTAATCTAATTATTTGATATGCAACCAAACCATGCAAGCATTAAGAAGTGAAAAACGGTCAAGTTTGACATAGTTATTTTTAACGTGGTAAAACTTCAAATCTATGGAAACATCCACGATGGCATCCACATCGTAACTAAAAATCTACTACAAATGGTGTCAAAAATTACAAGCACATGAATCAAACACACAAGATCCTAAAGCTAAAAGATGGAATGTATACATATTGAGAAAATCTCCTCCATGGTATCTGATTATGATGTTTTAGATCCTCTCAGTCGTTCCTTGCTATAATTCCTTACTCCTTGTTTCAATGACCTAGTCAAACAGAATTTCTCAAAGAGACAACACACTTCTATGTGTTCATATGAAAGTGTGGTGACTGTGAAGTGCCTAAGCATACAGAATGCTACTTACGTCACTCTTAAAATTATAAAACCAATCCTATGAATTACAAAATATTCTATATGAGATGTGGAGTTTCAATTTCAAGAAATTCAGACTTCTCAATGAAAACTATTTTATATCTTTACAAAAACACACCTAATGCTCAAATTTATTTATATACAAAACAAATTTTATAAAATGTAAAACATTGCTTCAAGAGAAATATTCAGATCTAAACACAAAAATTGTTCTTAAAGTCTCTTTTTCTAAATCGTGAAAACAGAGATGTTGGGTCTTCTAAAATATGCAATAAAAAATAAGATCCAACTAGAGAATGTATTTCTATAAAATAAATACACAAAAACACTTAAAGTTAAACCTGAAAATATATCTTAGTTGTATTTCTCAATATTTATAGGAAAAAACGTGAGAAAAACCTAAAGATTGTGCTCCTACATAGATGTGTTAACATTACGAAGGTGAAGGTGTTTGGTTTTATAAAAAACATTCAAATCTTTCTTTTCTCTCTAGTTTTATCGCTTTCTCTCTGCTTTCCCTCTCTACTCTTTCTTCTCCCTTTTTTCTCTCTAATAGACGAACTAACCAAAGTCTTCAAATGAAACATATAGGGTCTCTATTTATATTGGTTAGAGAAGGTTTTGGATGTTGGTTTGAAATTAATGGACGAGATTAAAAGAATTTTGATTGTTTAAATCTAAGGGATATAAATGCACCTCTACATAGCTCAACCTGCTTGGTCCATTGGGTTTGCACTAGGATTGACTATAAACATATGCAGACCATCGATATGAATTGATCCAAGGGTTGGGATTGAACCACATGTATATGAGGGGGAAGAAACACAAAACCATCCTCTAAAATGAAAACACGTGTAACACACTAACATGATTTAATATGCATGTTTTTGAACTTTTGAAAATCCCATTTGTTACCACAACTGTTTATGCCAATTTTGTTTTCTACCCAGGAGGTTTTTAGGGAATTAATTAATCCAAATTTAAACCCAAAAAAAAATTCAAATCCAATTTTATAAATGTTTAAAAAATCATTTAAAATGTTTAAAAATTTCCAAAGAAATTTTAAATATATTTTAACATATTAATTTTTTTTTAAAACATACACCAATGCGATGCATGAATGTGTCCTACGTGTGTGTTTTAACATATGTTTTTACCCTTAAGGTTGATTTTTGATGTAGCTTGATGCAGTGTGACACCTTCAATTGTACCATGAAGAAGAGATCGAAATCTAATTAAAGTTTGTCAACATATACAAACTAGTTGGCACTCCTATATGGCACAGACTCAAGTAAGTCAACCATATAGTGTGTTCTCATATATATATATATATATGTCTGTGTGTGTGTGTGTGTGTGTGTGTATATACACACACGCATATACACATATGCATATACATGGTACACACACACACATACATATATATACACACAAATACCCACATATACACATACATATAAATAAATACACACACATATATGTAGAGAGAGAGAGAGAGAGAGAGAGAGAGAGAGAGAGAGAGAAAGAGAGAAAGAGAGATATGGAACTGTCGCGAGCCAGACGGCAAAGGTGAAAATGTTTGGGGGTTTGAGATAAAGAAAGTCTGTGTGAAAATGGCTAAAAGGGTTTGGGGGGTTATAAATAAAGAGGTTGGCCATGGATTTCATCCGTGACCAACTATTGTGACCCCCTTTTTTTCCATGTCGTCATCCATGACAATCCTATTATAATACGACTAGTCATGGCCCCGAACCGTGACCAAGTTTTATGACCAATTCAAAATGGTCACGACCTAAAGACTTGACCCCATTGATCATGCCATGATGGTCATGCCTTGATCACAAATTATGTCCATGACCCACCATGGTCACGACTTAAGTCCACGACCATCTCATGTTAAGATCACTATAGTCTATGGTCCAGACTGGCCATGTGTTTTTCACTTTGGTCATGACTTTGGGCTGTGACCAGCTGATCACAAACCAAGATCGTGACCAGACTTCCATGACTATGTTCCTATTTTGGTGCAGTGGACTAGGATGAATTCATTTCCATTCTATGCTTGGTGTCATCTTTTCGATAATGTCAATTCCCTAAGTGGAAAAGCATCGTGGTGATGTTATGTTACAGAGTTCCCTTGGAGGCAGATGTCGTACATTCACGAACCACTGGAACTTTGGGCATATTTTAATATACTTGTTGTAGTCTTATTCAAGACTATTCCAATAATACCCATGTTGGATGATCTTTTTCACAAGCATGATGCCCTTTTTACGGGGACTACATTCTCTCCCATGGATTTCTTTTATTATCCTTTTTATTTCTTCCTTGTCAAGACATTTCAGATGAGTTATTTTAAGGTGTCTCTTTTATAGGTGTCCAGTGCACACGGTGAATTGGGTTGCTCATATTCGGAGTGTCATTTTGTCTTTACTTTAAGATCCAGAAGGGTATTTGCCTTTTTGGAGAAATTCTTTCATGTCTTGGTAACACGAATTTTTATCTATGGTCTTAGTCATGAAAATTTCATATATGAACCTTGGTTGCTATTGCTTGAACATGTTTATTTTCACCTTGGCCACATCATTCGGGATGTCTACCATGGATGCTAAAGTGTCCTGTATTGTATTGCACTTATAAGAGGGGTGAGATACCCATTGCATGTAAGAGATGATGGGTGGCATGTATTGATAATTAATTGCTTTATAATATATTAGTTTTGAATGTTAATTCTTGCAAATTTAGGTCTCTCACCCAAATTATCAAAATAATTTTCTAGATTTTCGTAGATAAGATCAGTAGGGATGATGAGAGATCATACTTGTAGTTCCATTGTAATGCCCCATGTAATTCTGGTGTTGGCCTCCACCAAAACTATGTCGGACGTCACCAAAATAAATACCATTCTTAGCATGTGACAGATATGAGACATATAAATTTTCATTCCACAAGATAATAATTAAATTGATCCGAATAAATAATAGCCATCCATGCAATAAATATCCATCAGCATGATAGCTCACAAAAATAATCCAACTCCATAATTTATTTAAAACTCCAAATGAAAAAATCCAATAAAGTAACTCGCTAAAACCATAGACAACTTTGGAACCGAATGACCCAATAGAATCCATAATGAAGTCTCATAATGTAAACAGAGTAAATAAAGTAAACTTATACTCACAAAGCGAATAAATAAGATGGAACTCCAATTGCACCTCCAAAATGATCTCCAATAAATCCAATGCAGCTACTCTAAAGATAAACATGAAATGTTAGTCAACGGAATGTGTCAGAGCCCACCACATAGATACCAACTACTCCTCTCAAATAGGGTCCTTGAATCCAGAAAATAGCATTACACACAATAAACATGACAGTAGAATATTTTAAATTAAAGGTGATATATTAATATGCGATAAAAATACATCACTATCTACTCGCCGCAAGGTCCACCCAAAATCCAAGTCTTAATATTTAATTTCCAACGATTTCCTACTTTTAATTTAATTTATTTACTCAAATTTATTATCTTTCTCAATTTTATTAACCTCAGTCACGGTACTCCTGCATTTAAGTCTTACACATTAATAGTTGTGGGACTCCAACCAAGTTTACATCATTTTATATGCGGGACTCCCGCTTAAAGTCTTACATTATTTGGTTGCGGTACTCCCACTAGTTCTACACCACACCCATTCCTCTCACTATAGTCAGTCAACCCGATTCACTGTCAGCTCTACACACACTCGTGAGGTTCCACGCACGACACGTCACTATATCCCGTCAACCTGTTTAACTATCAGCCCGTACATACTCATGACACCATACACACCCACATCTCCATAGACAATCGTCTCATTTAATTGTCAGCCCTTCACATACTCGCGCCGCCAATATATTTTAATACCCGTTTTATTATCTTAGGCATTAATTATCAATTTATCAAGTTTTCTCATTCATCTCAAATTAGCCCCACCCTTATTATCGATATAAAATCCTCAAAACACCCGTAGTCCCATACCTAAAGGTCTCGAGCACACAAGTAATTTCTAGCCTATCATCTAGGAAAAAAATCAACTAATCAATACCCCTTAGCCTCACCCCTAGTTCGCTAATCCAAGGAACAACGTAAAAATCAGCCCCACCCTAGAATATTTATCTGTAAACAGTCACCACTATCTAGTCCCATACCTAGAAAGAAATAACAACCCAAAGGTCTACTAACTAGTATCATACCTAGAAATCAACCTAAATAAACGTGAGTGCCATGTCTATCCCATAATCTTGTCGTTCCCGCGGTGTCTAACATATTAAAAATAAATGAATGGCATGAGCTTAAATTTCCATTCATCACATTAATTTCACCAATTTAATCCACACACTATTAATTAGACAATTAATGTCCATTTAATCATATTAGTAATTAAACCCTATTTTCTCATCAAATTATTCAATTTATAATTACATGCATGTTTAGAATTTATACAACAAGAATTTATTGTCGTGTAACATCCATAAAATTTCCATTATTTAATGTCATAAAATTTATAAAATGACATCCTTACGTAAAAGTCTACATGTGAATACCTTAACATCTACGGTACCCAAATATCTACTCTAACATGTGAGTCTTCAATCATATTAGAAATTTTCATAAAAACTATATAAACCACATTCTGGGACCCCCTTAAGTCTCTCTTTAGACTCCTAGCACTTCCCCCTTCCACCGCAAACCTAGGTAGTACTCCGAGTACCGATCTAGAGACCATCGGGGCCCCCCGGGGCCCATTTGACTCTGGTATACTCTTTCGTCAGAGCTAAATCTCTTTAAATCTTTGAAGGGATCCCCTTTCCAACGGCCCACCCCGTGCGTGAATCGGCATAACGATTCAGATGAACGGACCATTTCACTACCGAAAATTAATTCATAGGCCATCGGGCGCTCCTGGGCCACGAATTGACCCCAATCAACTCCAGAATGAAAGCTCTTTGAATCTATAAAGGACACTAAAACACCTTTGCAACGGTCCACTCCATGCGCGAAACATCATAACCGTTTGGACAAACGATCAGTTTTCCCCCGAAAATCAATCTGGAGGCCACCGGGCGATCCCGGACTCCGTTTGACCACTCTTCATCTCAAATAAGACTAAATGAATTTTCTAAGGGCACTGAATATTATTTTGTACGTGATTCTGACCTATAGTGCGGATGAACGATTCGTTTTACTCCGAGAGGTCACCGGGCACTTCCGGTCCCCGGTTGACCAAGGTTAACTTTCCAAACTGAGCGAAACTCTTTGGAATGTCTAATTACATATCCTAACCTTTCCAACGGTCTACCCCGTGTGCGATTCTAACTTACCATACGGACGAACGATCCGTTTGTGTCCGACGATCTCCCGTCCAAAGGACCGACGTGCGCTTTCGAGCCACATTTGACCTAAAGTCAACTCTCGGACCTGGGAGAAGTCCAAAGGACTCTCTAAGGTCTCCGAAATACCTTTTTTAACGGTATTCCCCATGCACAGTTTAGATCAATGGGTTTTGATCTACAGTCATTTTTCCAGAAACGTCCGCACGAGACTGCCAATTGGCAGGTCCTGAACCCTGCCTATCGACACAGTGTCAAGGGTGACCTGCCGATAAGCACCCCATAGGGTATGACAATTAGCACCCCCTGACCCTATAAATAAGGGCCATGACCTCATTCCCAAGGAGTGAGAAAAAACCCATCAGCATCAGTGATCTCAGCAACATTCTCTCGAAGTCAGCAAAGTTCCATATGAGAAATTTCATTGAAGCGTAAGTACCCATCCTTTTCACACCCAATTTGGAAAATATCCCTCTCTCTCATCAACATCCATAAATATTCAAAGGAGTTCATCCAAGATTCAAGCTCAAGCTCTAAAGAAGGTCCAATTCCTTCTCCCCTTCTTTTAAATCTCCTGTTTTTGCATAAGTTACATTAGATTCATAATCTAGTTCATACATATTAACACCTACGCTTTTATCAGTATATTGCACATAATCTATTTTTCATAAAAAAAAACAAAAATAAATAAAAGAGGGTTACACCCGTAAATTCTGGACGGAATTATCCACCACACTTTTTCCAAAACTAGAAACACATTTTCTACACACACACGCCTAATAAAATTTCGTTCGAATCTATGGGATAAACCCCACCTCTATTCTATATTCAAACTATATGGACTTTGATGCCTTTATAGGCTACTTAGGCATCTCGAATTAAAATCCGAGTCTCGAGTCCAATTTTCTAATCTTCCAATTTCTATCATTTTCATAACTTCTCAAATCCCTCATTTTCATTACACATATACATATATCATGTGATTTTTTATGTTTCATCCCACATATATTATCATTTCCCAATAATGATCAATATTGCGATGAACACTCATATTCTATCTTCTACATTTATTATTATATTCTTATGGATGACCTCACCCTATCCTTCCCATGATATAGGTCGAACGATTTCAATCTCCATTATATAAACACATCATACATTTCATGGGGATAAAAAGGAAAATATTAACATTTTTCCATGAGAGATTGAAAGGGTGGGATGAGTGCCTAACACCTTCCCATTCTGTAACTTAGCCCCCGAACATGCATCAGTTTTGTCCTTGATGCCGATCTCTTGAAGTGGAGACTTATTCATTTGCCTATTTTGAGCAAAATAGGTTGGTGACTCTATCTCTTTACATTCACCCCACACCGACGATGACCGAAGCCCCCTTTTCGAAGAGAAGGGTGCGAGACCATGACGCAGTTTCATCCCCGAGGGTTCCTCTTTCTTCCCTTTCCCCCCGGAACGAACGTCACGTCGACCGGGATGGCCATAGTGGCGACTCTACTGGGGATAATTTTTAAGAGGGCTAGACTTTATTTACATTGGTGTTTTACTTTCTTGCATATTCCCCTATTTGCATGTTCCCCTTTATTATTCATGTGCACCTCATGCTTATGCTACTATTCACACACTTATAGAAGATTCTCCATGTACACTTCACACCACGTGCACCTAGGATCACGTATATCCACATATTGCACACACCACTCATCCATGCTTAGTGTACTATTGGTACTTGTACTTTGCTCCCTATTTTGCATGATCAAGAGAAAGATACTTTCACTATAAGATACTAATAAGAGAATCATGCATGATTCACACGACATCACCCAAGAGCATTGTTATTTACCAAATTTTGTCCCGTAACTGGAGAGTCACTTCGTGATGGGCGATGGTTTGGTAGGGCGCAATTATCCTAAGTGATATGACTCTCACCTTCCATTGGTCAAGTACCTTCGACGTATATCAAACGGTTCCCCCACATCGTACCGCTTTACTGAAGTTATGACAGGAGGTATATCGTATGGAACTCGTTCATGTACGTCGAGTATCTCAAATTCGCTCTCACACGTACTGTCCCCATGAGGTATATATTGAGGCAATTCACGTACACTCAAGTATATTAAATAGCTTGTCCACACGTACCGATTTCTCTCAAAAGAAATACGTATATCATGGAAGTCACACCGATGGGGGAACCCTTTTCAATTCACCCAACCAACTGCATACCCGCTTATAGGGCTGTCAATGGACCGGGTCTAGACCCGGACCCGATCCGGACCCGATCCGAATTAACGGATCTGAGCAAATTTTATAGACCCGATTATCCGATTACCCGATTAGTTAATGGATCGGATCTGGATATACATGACTCCGATCCGATAAGGACCCGACCCGAATGTGTATATATACATATATATATATATATACATATATATATATATATATGTGTGTATAATTACGGTTTTATAATTACAGTTTTATAGTTTTGTATATATAATATATTTACAGTTTTTTTATATATTATATGTATAATTACAGTTTTATAGTTTTGTATATATAATATATATGTATAATTACAGTTTTATAGTTTTGTATATATAATATAATTACAGTTATGTATATATAATATAATATATATAGTTAGTTTAGTTATAACTATTCGGGTCGGGTATTCGGATCGGGTCTTCGGGTCCTTAACGGATCCGGGTCTGGATCCATTTTCTGAGATCCGACGGGTAATCGGGTAAGACCTGATCCGCTAAAAAAATACCCGGATCGGATCTGGATATACCCTTACCCGATCCAGACCCGACCCGTTTACACCCCTACCCACTTATAGGTGTCAAACCTAGGACACACATGTTAGATTATCGGTTTTGACCCCGAAAATCTACCAAAATTTTGGGTCGGCCTACCTCCCAAATTTTCGTGCATTTTTAAAAATGGGACCATTCCCATGATCCTGGTTACAAGTCCAACCATATCTTTACATATGTTGCAAACCTAATTTTTCCAGGCTCGAGTCCCGTCCGGCATTTCATTTTGCATTTACGAGAACTTAATACCAGTGGGAACCTAATAAACATAATAATCATGCTGAGACCCGTCTCTAGTCTTTTCCTCTCTCTGTTTCCCAAAGAACATCCAAAAACTTTTTTCTTTCATCTTTTATTAAAAACACCAAAAACATTTTTATTCTTATCTTTTCCGAAAATGTCAAAAATATCTTCCTCCTTCTTTTTTCCCCAAAATAATGAATCTCCCTTTCTCTTTTTCCAGAAATAAATTCCAAATTTTTCTCCTTCTCAGGTCGATCATATACCTCTAGCCTGGCTCCCTATTGGCTTCGATCTTCAGTCGAACCACCCCGAAGTTATGTTAGTCCCTTTACTTCCTTCGAGTTCAAGATTCACTCGCCTTCCATGGAGGATACGGATTAAGTGTCGATTGTATAGCCGGATTTGTTGACGATTCTGGCTTATCCCCGATTATCCTGAGGTCATTTTCCCTCGTGCTATGGGTCCTCCAGCACATTAACCTATCTGGGTCCCTAAAGAATACCATCATTCTCCATGGGCTCCTTTCGCTAATGGCCCGCCACCTGCCCAGCTTCTTATGCCAAACCATGATCAGACCGGGGCTAATATACTCGCAACTGTCAATCCAAAAGAGAAATAACTGAACAAGGTTAAGGAAGACCACAAGATGCTAACCAAGAAATTTGACCAGGTCATAATCTCTAGGGACTACATGGACTACACCCACATGTCTCCCTATCCTAAAGTTAGGTTACCAGAAAAATTCAAGATGCCCAATCTCGAGAAGTTTGGAGGCAGTGGACCCCCGATCGTTCATCTTGTAGCTATCATCGAGCCATTACTCTCCTAGGGGCTTCTGAAGAAATAATGGCTCAGATGTTCCAGTAGACTTTGAAAGATAGCGCCCTCTGTTGGTTCCTATCCCTTGAAGAATCCAGAATTCGCAGTTGGGAAGATGTCGCCCATGAATTCATGTCCCAATACAAGTACAACGAGGATCTAGAGGTTACCCGTCGTGACTTAGAGCTACTTAAACAGAATCCTAGAGAATCAGTCAGCAACTGCATAGTAAGATGGAGATAAAAATAGAATCAGTCAGCAACTTCATAGTAAGATGGAGAATTAGTCAGTAACTTCATAAATGTTTCTTTTATTTAATTATTAAGGCATTATAAATACATTTATCTCCGTCCATTGATAACCACTACTTCGTCTCCCTTTTCCTTCCTTATTTTTTTAGTATTTCTAAAATTCTCTCTCCATGTGTTGTGCACTTACTTTTCTCCATAAATAGGAGATGTGTCCATGTAATATAAAACTTTTGTAATAAAATATTCAAGTATATTTTCACTATTTAAAAACCAACTTTAGTTTCTCTCATTTTAATCATAACATTCATTCATAGAACTATTATAATTGGTAGATGCACAAAACATACTATGTAATTCTTTGTGGTTACTTGCCTTGGCCAAATTCGTGATATATACCCCCATACAATATCCTAATAGGTTTCCAAAGAGGAGTTAGGTTCAACACCTCCATGACATTTTGCAACATCTGGCGGATTCACATGTTTGACATCAATATGATGAAGCCATATATTTTTTTGTTTCAAATATCTCTTTGAAGTTATTTTTTGCTATTTTTTTTTAATCTTAATAGTAAATGTCAATTTTTTGAATGGAAACGTTAATATATAGTCGTCTAAATAATTATGAATATTTGCTTTTAGCTCAAGATCAGACCATTTGTTTATGTTGTCTGAATTATTCTTATTAAAGTAATGTTATATATACCATTTTTATCCAAATTTGTTGTCCTGTGTGCATCAAAGTGTTGTACATGCATTAAGGGTACAAAACTTAAAGTCAATCATAGAACATAATTAAGATTTTCTTTTTACTTAGGATTTATTGCTTAAGTACCAAGAAATCATGATAATATATTTTTCATTATATCTCATGTGATATTTCTTGTCATTTTAAGTATTCCCCTAACCTTTTCATATGGTACATAATATATATTTTTCTTAATCATAATTGGTAATAATTTGGTCAAGGCCTAAAGTTAAGTTACTAATTTTTTAGCATAAAGTTAAGTTACAAAACAATGCAAATTCCTATCAAAGTTGTAATCTAATAGTTCTTCTTCTATTAGTTTCCATGATTATATTGTGACAACCCGCTCAAAATAATAATGGGTGGCCAGCCCTATACCACCTTAAATCAGGTATCTCAGATGGCACAGTCTCAACATCAACTGACAATACTAAATAATATAAGGCTAACTACCCGAAATCATTAAAAGTGGATTGTCAAAATTTTAAAACCTTTTATTTAACAACAACAACAAACCCAATAATGCAAACATACCCAGCAATACACATCTAACTATGATGAGTGATAAGAGCAAACTCCAATAATATAAAAGGGTACAATACAATGTACAACAAAATCTCTACAATGAAATACCTGAATAAGCTGTCGGGTTACAGACCATACAATAATCTGAGAAACGAAATATAAAAGTGTTAATCTACAACACTTGAGTATAAACCTGATATACAAATTGAATCCTAATCTAGATGTACAATAGATAGGAATCGACTAAGACAAAGTGTCGCAACAGTATGCTACTGCCACAGCTCCACGAATACACTGGATGGAAGAACATCAATGGCATCCTTGCGGAGGAACACCTAAAGTAATACAATATATACATGGAGGAAGAAAATATAAACGGGGCAGAGCCCGAGTTGAAAATATTTTATAGCAAGTGCATTAAAATGCATAATAATTATAAATGCATTATTACATGATTAAGGTGGAATCGAACTCTTCTTTAAAATCCAACTCACCTCTCAACTAGAGCGCGCGACTAAACGTATGCACGTGGTCTCCAAATGAGTGCCCAAATAAATTAGGCAATAAAATCTAACTAGATACCAAAATGAAGATTCGATTAAGATTTTCTAACGTATCTCGTAATCTACCCTAGCTAAGTTCCATCTACAACATTACTTTATTTTAAATGTTATAGTTCTCTTTATATTTGTTCATTTCTTGAACATATAAAGTTGCATAACCATCCACAATTTAACATAATCACAATACATCAACATTTTCTTACTAGAATTTCATACATTCTAGTTATGCCCTCATTTGGCATGTAAGCATGTATATATAGTTAATTATATGAGTTATTAGCATCAACAGTTAAGGAGAAAACTTCTCCCGATTCTCAATACGGCACTGCGATTCGTGCGTGGGACGTCTCGCCAAGGCGAAATCCAAACAAGGAACCCCCCGTTACACTACTCCTGACAGTACTGATCCTCGAGATTCATTATGCCCTCAATGCATGATGCATGTAATCCAAATTATTATTATTCAATTTTAATTAATTAATATTCCCAATTCTCAACAGTACACGGCGTTTCATGCATGGGACGTCTCGCCGAAGCGAAATCCAAACAAGGAACCCCCCCGTTACACTACTCCTGGCACTGTCGATTGTCGGGATAGGTGATATATATATAAGTATGAGCATTAAGGACCAACTTCTCCCCAATTTCCAATGTTACACTGCGGTTCGTGCATGGAACGTCTCGCTGAGGCGAAATCCAAACAAGGAACCCCGCCGATACACTAATCCTGGCAATGTTGGTCGTTGAGGTCCATTAAGCCCTCGATACCTTAGTACAAGCACAACAATATCATAACCATCCAACCGATCTATATAACTTGGGGATGCAGGCTCACATTCTATCATCTTCCAATTGCCCATACACGTAGCAAATTGGGGCCACCTGGTGGGGTTCAACGACACCCACCTCGTGATCTACTCACGCACACAACGTCCCGGGAAGCGATCATATCTCCTAACCGGCAAGTGAGAACGTCACATACCCCCGACTTCTCACCCCCAAAAGAATGCATATATATATCGCATAATAATCATAATGGACGACTATGACCTGGGGAATATCCACACCCTGCTCTTTAAGCCAGGATGCTCACCCTCAATGCACGCAACTTCCCAATGATAGCAAGGAGGGGGTATGCTTCACTATATATATATATATATATATATATATACCTTCATATAAGGTATACATACGTCATCACATCATATAAAGATATACCATCATATAAGGTATACCTGTCACATCATTTGCATATTTATTATACGCCCTTAGGCGCAACCAAATTAATGTCATTGTTTAGTATATTCTCTCTCACGATATACTAATCGTCAATTCTCACACATTTTCCCCACTTAGTATACACTATATTATTTCTCGCTTGAAGCTCGCATGTCTCTTCAATTAGCATTTCTCATCGTGTGAGACATCTCCCAAATCAATCATCATAAAGGATACTTCTATATCCGTATGCACATCAAATAGCATTTATAATTCTCCATCCATAATAGGGTTCAATTCATTTTATAAACCTTTAAAGTTATCCCATTTGGGATCGGATCCTAAGATCCGGTATCTCTAAATGATTCTCATTCTTTCGTATGAATTTATTATTATCTCCAAATAGAATCTCCCATAAAAGTGGGCTTCCCCACTTAGAATATACCATAATATCTAATCTGTATTCCTCAAATTTAGTCAATATGACTCCAAAAATTTCTTATAAGGGAAACTCGCTAAAAGTCTACAAAACATACTCCAAATATCTCCTATAGAGGTTCCCAATCGATAACCTCGAACAAATTGGAATGAAATTCTCCCTAGAAAAAAATTCCCCCAATAGCCCTGTTTTCGAATCGATTCGGGCCAATTCCGAATCGATTCGGCCCAGCGAATCGATTCGGCCATAAAGGCGAATCGATTCGGGTCATCAGACCTGGGACTCTGTCTCAGGCCGAATCGATTCGGCTGGGGTCTGAATCGATTCGGTCACTCAGACCTGGGACTCTATCTTAGGCCGAATCGATTCGGTTGGGGTCTGAATCGATTCGGTCACTCAGACCTGGGCACCTGCATATTTCCGAATCGATTCGGCCCTTCAGAACTCTCGAAAATGGCTACTTTTTAAGTATGCCAAAATCCCAAAAAAAAATTTAATCATTTTCTCTTCAACCCAATCACATATATATCATCAATATTCATCCTAGAATACATATAAACTAATTTCTATCCTCAAATCAAAGATCTACATATTAAATCTAAGATTATACCCAAAAGTTAGGTTTTGATAAACTAAACCCAAAACCCAAATATTCAATCCACAAATCATGCAATAAATGGTACACAACAATTATTTAGCAAGTTTAATCACTTGCCTCGAGTTCGTAGGGTCTGAATCCACCTTGAGATCGCGTATTTGCCGGAAATCCCCACTTCCTCTCTCTTTTTCTCCTTCTTTCTTCTTCTCTTTTTCTATTTCCCTTCTCTCTTTGGAGAATAAATCTCCCGTAGGCTTTTTAAGCCCTAACTCCCAAGATACACATCTTTAAATGATAATACACACTTTAAATGACTCGGTGACTTTAATTCGAGTCAAATGAGCTTAAAATATTTCGGAACCTAAATAGACCCCAAGTACAGTCATTTTGACTTTCTCGACCCTTCAGGACACAATTACACCCTCAGAATCGCCATTCGACATACTTTCTAACGACTCCAAGTTTTGACCTTAAGTGCCAAATTTAATTATTCTCCAATAAAGTATTATTTATTTCTCCCAAAATAAATAAATCCTCATCTCCAAGACCTCGGGTTGTTACAAACTTCCCCACTTACAAAAATTTCATCCTCGAAATTTTAGCTAAGCCTAATTCTCCAAAGCTCAACTAGATCTACTACAACCATCCTCGCTAATCCTATCTCCAAATCTCTAACTTCCCATAATGAATTAATTTAATTTATTTTATTTTATTTTAAGTTGATTTTGAGTCTTATAAAACCAATTTCCCCAACTAGGGCGCCCATACACCCTTTATATTCGAGCTATCGCTCGTACCAATCATAATGGGGCTTCATTTGCCTCCAAAGTTCCACAATTCCACAAGTGTATAATTTATACTAGCATTTTAATAATGTAAAATTTTTTGAATGGTCCAAGGAAATAACTCCTCTCAATTCCTGACATTCGCCACTTTCATGCGGGGGACATCTCACAGAAGCGAAATAAAAACAAGGAACCCTCCCAATACACTACTACGTAGCGACGTCGGGGATTGAGAGTTTGTTAAATCCGGACTAGAGTTTGAAAATATTTTGGGGGAAAATAATTTTGATATGGCCCAAGGCCTAGAAAAAGTTTTATTTTGAAAAATAGTTATGAAAATATTTTGGCTTATGTTTTTACAATATTTACATATAGTGCCTTATGTCCAACACAAGGTCTTATCAATAATCATACATATAACAATATGTAGCTCACAAAAATTAGCATAATTATGAGCTAAACTTTCCTGCGTCCCATAAATCCACAATCTTTAAACTCTTTTCAGTAATGATATCTCATATCATATTAACATATTGCCATTTATAAGGCCCATCCATATCTGGAATACAACAATTATATAAGTCTAACATGACTATATAAAAAGAAGTATCTTTATCATTGCTACTTAACACATAACAACAATTATTACATTTATCACAAGGTTTATAGCTCTCTTTGAGCATATCACAAAATTATCTATTCTATCGAAAGATAATTTACATAAGAACCTAACTTGCTCAAAATTCCCCTTTTCGGGTCGTTACATACATAATGGAGTTATAGCACTACCCTCTCATCAATATCTCCCATACAATATATCAAAACTTCATATAGTAATAATCCTATTCATAAAGGAAAATTAACTTACATCATCCATCTCTAGTCCGATTGCCCTTCCTCATCAATGGGCTCCCAAACAAAGTCCCCCGGTCTAAAATGACCTCAAATTTGCTGTAGGGGTTGCACTTCCAAGACTTCATCAAAACGTGATCCTTTACCTCTTTTAGGACAATTTCTCTTTCTATGACCTATTTCTTTACAAAACAAACACTTACCCACGAACCCTTTTTGCCCACTCGCATTATTGGCACTCTCATCGCCAAACTTACTTGATGAACTCGAATCTCCAAAGTTCTTACCCACTTGCGAACGAAGACGATATTCATGACACTTTAATAGCGTCGCATTCACTACCTCGATGAAAGTCACTAACTTGGGACTCTCTAACAAATGTTACCGAATTCTCCAATCTAAACCTCGAACAAACTTTGATATACGGTTCTCTTCCGTATTTACCTCATCAGGTACTAATTTCACCCATCTAGAAAAATCTTCTTCATATTCAGCCACTGTTCTATTACCTTAAAAAATCTCCATATTCTGAGTTGGGAAAGGAAAATACCTTCGATCTAAAAGCTCCCAAAATTCTATTATAGGTATCGTATCCCTCTGTTGAGATGTGGTGACAGACTCCCACCATTGAAGAGCAGCACCTGTTAGCTTAAAGGTGGCTAAAAATTGCTTATGTACCTCACTACACTCAACCATACGGAGGTGCCTCTACATACTATTTTTCCATTGACTTACAGCCATTGCATCAATTCCCCCTTCAAACTCAGGAGGATGCCCCTTACTAAAATCTTCCTTCACTCTTTCCCATAAAGATAATCCTAAATGGAGTTGGGTTGCTTGAACGGTAGATTGCCGCGCCATCGTAGAAATGGCAGCGGTTACTGCTTGTGCCACAATATTAGCAACTTCATCTGTAGTCATATTCCTTTGAGGCATTTGGGGTTGCACATTTTCAGCCCCTTTATTTGCCCTAACCGAACGACCTCCCTTCGGTGGCATCTGAAACAAGAACAATTGTATCAAAAAGCCTTTCAAATATTTTCATATCGCAGAAAGATATGGACGTATGAATACAACAGTCCTAATAATAAGGCTCTACATCAAGAACGCTTACGGAAGATCGTAGTGACGCACACAGATCCTAAAGACACTAGAACCTGATGCTTTGATACCATCTGTGACAACTCGCTCAAAATAATAACGGGTGGCCAGCCCTATACTACCTTAAATCAGGTATCTCAGATGGCACAGCCTCAACATCAACTGACAATACTAAATAATATCAGGCTAACTATCCAAAATCATTAAAAGTGGATTGTTAAAAATTTAAAATTTTTTATTTAACAACAATAACAAAACCAATAATGCAAACATACCCAACAATACACATCTAACTATGATGAGTGATAAGAGCAAACTCCAATAATATAAAAGGGTACAATACAATGTACAAAAAAATCTCTATAATGAAATACCTGAATAAGCTGTCGGGTTACAGACCATACAATAATCTGAGAAACGAAATATAAAAGTGTTAATCTACAACATTTGAGTATAAACCTGATATACAAATTGAATCCTAATCTAGATGTACAATAGATAGGAATCGACTAAGACAAAGTGTCGCAACAGTCCGCTACTGCCACAGCTCCACGAATACACTGGATGGAAGAACATCAATGGCATCCTTGCGGAGGAACACCTAAAGTAATACAATATATACATGGAGGAAGAAAATATAAACGGGGCAGAGCCCGAGTTGAAAATATTTTATAGCAAGTGCATTAAAATGCATAATAATTATAAATGCATTATTACATGATTAAGGTGGAATCGAACTCTTCTTTAAAATCCAACTCACCTCTCAACTAGAGCGCGCGACTAAACGTATGCACGTGGTCTCCAAATGAGTGCCCAAATAAATTAGGCAATAAAATCTAACTAGATACCAAAATGAAGATTCGATTAAGATTTTCTAACGTATCTCGTAATCTACCCTAGCTAAGTTCCATCTACAACATTACTTTATTTTAAATGTTATAGTTCTCTTTATATTTGTTCATTTCTTGAACATATAAAGTTGCATAACCATCCACAATTTAACATAATCACAATACATCAACATTTTCTTACTAGAATTTCATATATTCTAGTTATGCCCTCATTTGGCATGTAAGCATGTATATATAGTTAATTATATGAGTTATTAGCATCAACAGTTAAGGAGAAAACTTCTCCCGATTCTCAATACGGCACTGCGATTCGTGCGTGGGACGTCTCGCCGAGGCGAAATCCAAACAAGGAACCCCCCGTTACACTACTCCTGACAGTACTGATCCTCGAGATTCATTATGCCCTCAATGCATGATGCATGTAACCCAAATTATTATTATTCCATTTTAATTAATTAATATTCCCAATTCTCAACAGTACACGGCGTTTCATGCATGGGACGTCTCGCCGAAGCGAAATCCAAACAAGGAATCCCCCCCCCCTCCCCCCGTTACACTACTCCTGGCACTGTCGATTGTCGGGATAGGTGATATATATATAAGTATGAGCATTAAGGACCAACTTCTCCCCAATTTCCAACGTTACACTGCGGTTAGTGCATGGGACGTCTCGCCGAGGCGAAATCCAAACAAGGAACCCCCCGATACACTAATCCTGGAAATGTTGGTCGTTGAGGTCCATTAAGCCCTCGATACCTAAGTACAAGCACAACAATATCATAACCATCCAACCGAGCTATATAACTCGGGGACGAAGGCTCACATGCTATCATCTTCTAGTTGCCCATACACGTAGCAAACTGGGGCAACCTGGTGGGGTTCAACGACACCCACCTCGTGATCTACTCACGCACACAACGTGCCGGGAAGCGGTCATAGCTCCTAACCGGCAAGTGAGAACGTCACATACCCCCGACTTCTCACCCCCAAAATAATGCATATATATATCGCATAATAATCACAATGGATGACTATGACCTGGGGAATATCCACACCCTGCTCTATAAGCCAGGATGCTCACACTCAATGCACGCAACTTCACTATATATATATACCTTCATATAAGGTATACATACATCATCACATCATATAAAGATATACCATCATATAAGGTATACATGTCACATCATTTGCATATTTATTATACGCCTTTAGGCGCAACCAAATTAATGTCATTATTTAGTATATTCTCTCTCACGATATACTAATCGTCAATTCTCACACATTTTCCCCACTTAGTATACACTATACTATTTCTCGCTTGAAGCTCACATGTCGCTTCAATTAGCATTTCTCATCGTGTGAGACATCTCCCAAATCAATCATCATAAAGGATACTTCTATATCCGTATGCACATAAAATAGCATTTATAATTCTCCATCCATAATAGGGTTCAATTCATTTTATAAACCTTTAAAGTTATCCCATTTGGGATCGGATCCTAAGATCCGGTATCTCTAAATTATTCTCATTCTTTCGTATGAATTTATTATTATCTCCAAATAGAATCTCCAATAAAAGTGGGCTCCCCCACTTAGAATATACCATAATATCTAATCGGTATTCCTCAAATTTAGTCAATATGACTCCAAAAATTTCTTATAAGGGAAACTCGCTAAAAGTATCCAAAACATACTCCAAATATCTCCTATAGAGGTTCCCAATCGATAACCTCGAACAAATTAAAATGAAATTCTCCCTAGAAAAACATTCCCCCAAAAGCCCTGTTTTCTAATCGATTCGGGCCAATTCCGAATCGATTCGGCCAAAAAGGCGAATCGATTCGGGTCATCAGACATGGGACTCTGTCTCAGGCTGAATCGATTCGGCTGGGGTCCGAATCGATTCGATCACTCAGACCTGGGCACCTGCATATTTTCGAATCGATTCGGCCCTTCAGAACTCTCAAAAATGGCTACTTTTTAAGTAAGCCAAAATCCCAAAATTTGTTTTAATCATTTTCTCTTCAACCCAATCACATATATATCATCAATATTCATCCTAGAATACATATAAACTAATTTCTATCCTCAAATCAAAGATCTACATATTAAATCTAAGATTATACCCAAAAGTTAGGTTTTGATAAACTAAACCTGAAACCCAAAGATTCAATCCAAAAATCATGCAATAAATTGTACACAATAATTATTTAGCAAGTTTAATCATTTGCCTCGAGTTCGTAGGGTCTGAATCCACCTTGAGATCGCATATTTGTCGGAAATCCCCACTTCCTATCTCTTTTTCTCCTTATTTCTCTTCTTCTTTCTTCTTCTCTCTTTCTATTTCCCTTTTATCTTTGGAGAATGAATCTCCCGTAGGCTTTTTAAGCCCTAACTCCCAAGATACACATCTTTAAATGATAATACACACTTTAAATGACTCGGTGACTTTAATTCGAGTCAAACGAGCTTAAAATATTTTGGAACCTAAATAGACCCCAAGTACAGTCATTTTGACTTTCTCGACCCTTCTGGACACAACTACACCCTCAGAATCGCCATTCGACATACTTTCTAACGACTCCAAATTTTGACCTTATGTGCCAAATTTAATTATTCTCCAATAAAGTATTATTTATTTCTCCCAAAATAAATAAATCCTCATCTCCAAGACCTCGGGTTGTTACATATATATTAAAAATGACTTTTCATGTTACATCTTTTTTTTTTGCTAAATGTTATCGTGTTTTGTAATTTAAAGTTTAAATATTTACATATTCCATTAAACTAATATATAATGTGGAACTATTATAGTATAATTAATATTGTAATTTTTTTTAAATAACATTTTCATACCAACCAACCCATGTAAAAGAGAGTACAAATCCAAAAGTATTTCATTCCATGTTATACCAATTATGTCTGACTATTTTTCCCGTGTAATGTTTAAATTTAAGAAAATGTAATTTTGTGCAATAACGTAGATGTCTCCATGAGGGTGGCGACTTCTCAAGTTATTTTGACTTCTGTTTACATATCTCCTATTTGTATACTGGTGACATACGACGACGACGACGACGGGGATAAATTCATAAGTTACTTTGATTTTTATTTCCATGTGTTTTTATTTTGGTTAAATCATTAATACTATGTGTTTCAGACATAAAAAGTTGTTGTTTTGTATTCTTACTTAATATTTTTGAAATTATAATTTGCACATATTTTCATTTTCAATGTATGAAAATTCAAATTCAATTATGAAGCATAGACATTTGTATTCTTTTTTAATTATTTTAAACCGTTTTGATAAATTTACAGATGGATATAATACAATAAACGTTTGTTTTATTTTTTTATTAGAACAATATTCGTGTTTACATAATATTTGTGGTTGGTTTGCTATGGTTTTGAGCAACGGTCTTACGACGAAGGAGGATTTACACCTAGTTATCTATATTATACCTCTAACACAATAGTATTAGATGTATAATGATCATTTACTATATTACACATCTTTTATCCTATCTCGCTGGCCCCAAAAACTAGAATACGAAACCTTACATTTATTATAGCTCCTCTACAGCTTCTAACCCTCCATCTTCTACCATGAATGCTGCCAAGCTTGAATACCCATATCCCTCAAATCCTTTTATCTTCAACCTTTTCATTTACATCTTCTAACCTTCATTGTGTCTCCTTTATTCTTTAGGCCCTTAAATCTCCACCCTTTGTCCACCTCTTCCTAATATTATATCTGTTAGATTTTTGTCGCTAAAGAGGATATGGAGATTCATTGTTTAGGTAAAAGAATCAAGGGATTCTCATCTTTCATTTTCTTCTTCTTATTCTTCTTCTTTTTTCTCTCTCTCTCTCTCTCCTATACACAAACACACATACACATACACGATTTTACACCCACAAGTGTCACTATTAATAAGGAAATCAACCCCAAGTTTACTTAATTTGAGCGTCATCACTTTTATATTCACGCATCATTTCCTTATTTTTTTACAAAACAGAGACTTATTATACTCATATATGCTTTTCTTCATCTTTTATACATTTAAATGATTTCTAAAATCCCTCATATTTAAACAAAAAAATAATATTTAAAATGAATTTGTATAAAGAATCCATAATCTTTCTCACTCATATAAAATTACCCATTTGCGTATCCTATCTCAAAATGGCTTCCTTCTCCATCGTTGCAAGTGTGCAATGGATCTTCCTAAACATCAACCTCTGCATGCGATGCAGAGAAGAAGACGAGACGAATTAATGGATTCGTAGGTAGAAGAGTGAAACAAGTATAAAAGGATTTGTGAAAATTGAAGCAAAAAATTTAAATTTTAAATCATTAGTACTATCACCTAATCACATAAAATAGTTAAATTTCTATTTCAAAGGTTATTGTATTTAAAAATTAGTGGTTTCATTCATTTGAAAATTGTGGCTTATGAATAATCATTTATAAATTCTTAATAATTGACTTTAAAATATTTTTTAAAGGGTTGTGACCATGATAATAACTTTGTAATGTATACATATCAAAGTATTGTGTAAGGACTACATGCACACGCGCATCACGCGGGCTACATGCTAGTATTAATACTATTATAAAATAGGAGTATACATGTGTTTTTTCCCTCCCATAAGAAAAGGTACCCTAATTTATAATTCCATCCAAAACGAAAAAGTCGACTGAACTCTCTCGGATCCCCCCCCCCCCCCCCCCCCTCCCTGATGACCTTTTCCAAATGAAATCTTCAAATGTGAGAATTGAAGATATCAACTTGGAATACCCTATATTATTGGAAGTACCCATAACATTCTTGAGGTATGCTTTTGATAATTAAACTTAGGAATGAAATTAGGATTTTATTTGTCTAATTTATTTTGTTTGTATTTGAAAATTTGTAATTGGTTGTGGTCTAATGGAAACTTCCTCCCCTCTATCTAAAATGCACTATAACTCTTGTTTGAGATTATACATTAAACCGAGAATGCAAAAACTATCATCTACCATGAATACTAATCGATCTATAATTGGGGATGCTGGTAATAATATATACAGAATATAGAAAAAACCTAAATTCGAAATAAATAAAACATGAAGAACTTATCGATCGAGGTTTGTGTTTGACACAAAGTCCTAAAGGTGAAATTGTCCTATGATATTTATGTTGTCATCCTCTTGAAAAAACACCTCCCAAGATTCAACGATCAGATTCCGTCACCAGCAACTATGAAGAATCTTGAACTCCCAAGGTACTCCAGAACCAAAAACAATAAAATAGTGTAACAGGGAGATAATAATTTTTTCCTTTTCTGTAAAGGGAGATTGAGAGAGAGACGTTTTTAAAGATTATTTTTTGCAAAATGGAGAGGTCTAATATATAGGGATAATAGCAAAAACGTTATAGCCCACTAACCCCCCTATATCTCCACTAACAGGTAGTTGAGTCAGATGAAAAGACTAAGTCAAAATTCAAAATTGTGTTTAAAAAGAGTTAAAAATGAAATTTCAAATGGGTAAAAATTATAGCCACTCAAGAGAAGCCAAAAGTTCCAAGGCCTAAGGCCCAATCAAAGACTATTAATGTGTAGTGTGCCTCCTAAGGATTGAACCCAAGACCTCAAGCACAAAATCCCACAAACTTACAACTTGGACACTTACCCCAAATCATTTATTTAATTCAAAATAAATATCTATACTATTATACCCAACAATCCCCCACATGAATGAAATAAATAAATAAATATAAAAGGATGCTCTGGAGTGTCATAAGGAGTGACGTAAAAGGCGAAGGTGTCATTCGACTTGAACCTTTGCTTTATGTTTATCTATTGAGTTTACCGGTTGATAGTGAACTAATGTCTTGAACTACTTCATCATTGTTGTAAACTTGAGTCAATGGAACACACGCGTGACTCCCAAAAAATATCATCAAGTTCCCACGATTGTGCTTATTTCGGCCTTGAACATGCTCAGGTTTTTGGAGTGCTCTACATAATCAGACTTAATTCTCATAGGAAGCAGTCCCACTACCACCCTCATATAGGTGCTTCTATCAAGAGTACAACACTGAATAACAGTTATAAAAAGCATTAAGAGATTAAATCTATCCTCCATCGATACAGTGGTACTACATCATAGGAAGGGTTTTTTAAAGTGAAGTTTAAGTTATCACCCCCATAAATCACACGGGTAATTTTGTTACCCTCGATGTTTAATAAACTAGCTCTCTAGCTAGCCCTTTAGTCAATGGATCTGCCAGGTTTTCTTGACATGACATAGTCAATTTCTATAACTCCATCTTTTAATATATGTCTCAATATGTTGTGTCTTCTCTTGATATGTCTAGACTTTTCATTGTAGGAGTTATTATGTACTCATGTGATCACTGTTTGACTGTCACAGTAAATGGACAAAGCTAGAATTGATTTTGGCCACAAATGAATGTCTAATATGAAATTTCTTAACCATTCCACCTCTTTGCTTGCTTTATCCAACACAATGAATTTGGATTCCATAGTGGATCTTTCTATGCAAGTTTGTTTGGTAGATTTCTAGGATACAACGCATCCTGCTAAGGCAAAAACATATCCACTCGTAGATTTACATTCGCCATTATCAGAAATCCAATTAGCATCAAAAAAGATTTCAATTACAATAGGATGTCTAACAAAATGAATACCACAATTTATTTTGTATTTTAGATATCTCAAAACTATAATCAAAGCATCCTAATGTTCATTATTAGGATAACAAGTATACCTACTAAGTCTACCCACGGCATATGCAATATCAGGTTTAATGCAGTTCGTAAGATACATTAGACTAAAAAAAACTCTAGAATATTCTAATGATGATACACCAGGACTCGAATGTTTTCTTAAGTGACAACTAGGGTCATAAGCTATTTTAGTAGGAGCACAATTAAATTGTTCAATTTTTTTAGGATCTTTCTCTATATAATGAGATTGGGTTAAAACAATTCGTTCAGAATTTTTAACGATTTTAATTACAAGTATAACATCAGTGACACCCAAATCTTTCATATCAAATTGGTTATAAAGGAAACTTTTAGTTTTATTAACTCACGCCGGAATTATCTTTGAATTTTCTATAAATACATTTATCCGCTTCATTAATGTTAAAATCATTATAGACCATTATTTGATCAAATTTTTCATGCCATTGTTTAGGATCTTGTTTTAGTCCATATAATGATTTTTTAAGTCTACACACCCCATATTTTTATGGCATTTAATTATGGGATTTATTAAATTAAATTGGGATTAATTAATTTAATATTAATTCGGGTTTTAAAATAAATATTTACTAGTGTGACGAGAGTTAGTAATTATATGTTGAATATTACTAGATGAGTAAAGTAATATATGAGATTGAATTTATTAAAATTTTCGCGAGTGAATAATACGACAATCATAGAAATTAAGTCGGGACACGCATGTGTCGTGTCGGGACTAAATTAATGGAATAAAAAGTGAATTAATTTTAAGTCATTCATATGGTCATTTCGAGTGCGCCAATGCATCTGGAAGGGTCGAGATAGTCAAAAAAGTTTACCCGGGGGTTTAGTTTGGGTCTCGAGACATTTTTAGGCCTAACCGGTAACCCGGGAGGGCATTTTGGTAATTTGTAATTTTAGGCCTTAATTATGGACGAAAATTGAAGGGTTATATCTGATGAGAGTTAGATTCCTCGAGGTTTAGAAACATTGGAGTTATAGAGAGGCTAAGGAAGAGAGAAGATAGAAGGCTTCCAAGGAGGAGAGCCACCAACCCTATACCACTCTCACCAATTCCACCGCCAACACGTAGATCGAAAGAAGGGGATCGTTTCTATACCACTTTAATTCTTCATATCAGACCTTTGATTTTCAGGCAAGTATATAACTTGTTGTTCTTTAGTTGATAACACATCCATGCTAGTGTAGGAATTAATTAATTTATATCTTCATGAAAATAATGTTTTGGGAGACTATTATGGAAATTTTAAAGTAGAAACAATGTTAGGATGAATATCTTGTCATATGTATAATGTTATCCATGAAATTTGATGCCGAGTAGAGATAGAAATATGGAAATTTAAATGAATTCTTGAGAAAATTTAATGAACTAAAATGATAATTTCTTGAATTAACCCATTTGATGACTAATCTTGAGGAATTAATGAATGTCTTACGTTAGAAATCATCCATATTGGTTTATATAACGTTCATGATGTTTGGTTGGGAGGTTGGGACATGTTAATGGAGTTTTGATGATTTAAGTTGGAAGAAACCCATAGGCTTAATTTGCAGAATTCTGGGCAAGACCTGCTTGGTCAATCGATCGACTGGATCGATCGATCGACCCCTTTCCTCGATCGATCGACTACTCCTGGAAATGGGAACTGTTTCTCCTTTTAAATGTTAATCCAATCCCAATGCGTAAGTACCTTTGGGCATAATATAAATATTATAAAGGGGACTTGAGAAGGACCAGTAGGGTATAAGTAGGGTCCGGGGAAGATGATTTTATACGAGAGTTAACCGTGGGATTTCGAAGGTATAAATTGAATGGGAAATCGTGCGTACGTTAAATTAGGTATCGTGAGAATTGAGAAGGACTTAGACCAGTAGGGTAGTGAGTGTACACTTACTGATTTTATAATTATCAAGAGGATACACTTCGAGAGTCGAGAAGTAATTTAGGATTTACGGTAATTGAGAAAATAAAAAGAATGATTTAATTATGCGTAGAAATCGAGCATAGTTCACATGTATTATGGGTTGTGGGTACACCTAGATGAATAATGTGAATATATATATATGGGTATTAGTATATATATATAATGTTGTATAATTGTGTGTAATCATACCCGCGCTACTTGCTATCATGGAGGTTACGTGTCGGGACAATCTTATCTCGATTGGACCTTTATAGGGGATATTGACTTGTGCCCTAGAACATAGCATCCTTGGTACAAGCTATCCGAGGATGATAGTCAGACAATCCTAAGAGACGTGAGGGTGTGTACTAGCCTCTTAGTGACTTAGAACTATGCTTCACCTCCAATATGTGTGTTTGTGTTAATAAAGTTCGAGAGTGATTCCGAACTAGTATTCCCCTCTCGTACGAGTAATACGGGGACTTGATAGCAGAGTATGCTAGCATCATAGACTTATGTGGGGTGCCCTATTAGTATATATATTATGCGTGATAAATATATGTACCTGTGATTAATCTACTATTTTCGTAAGTAGATAAAATTGAGTAATTAATATTAAATGAGTTAAGTGGTTGAGAAGTTAAGTCTGAATTGTGAAGAATATAGTTGGCTTGGTAAAGTCATAATAAAAGGTTATGAGATATAAACTATGGTCATTCAATTTCTTGAATTAGACTTGGTGAATTAAAATTGGGTTGGACTAGTTAACTGGGTTATACTTAACTAGGTTGATTCGGTAATACGTTGGGCGTGCACACTAGTTGAGAGGTGAGGATTCTCAAGTGAGTGTTGAGGTACTAACATGTATGTACTATCAACTGGTAAGCATTTTAAATACTTGCTAAACTATTTTTAAAGTTGTTTTATATTCGGGCTCTGACTCGTTTCCTGTTATCTTTTCTTCCTCTTGTATGTATGTATATATATATATATATATATATATATTACAGGTGCCCAGCCATAGGGGCATCAGGCCTAGACCTTTGGACCATTGACGTGTTGCAGCAATTTAAAAGGTTGCAGGTCCTTGTAGTAGACGACTCCATTCTTGTCTTTCCAGTCTTCTATTTAGTTATTCTCAGTTAGGGAATGTGTCGCCCGTTTCCATATTTCATTTAGTTCAGAGAGACACTTGTACTCTCTATTATTTCAGGATTTAGCTATCGTTTGGATTGTTTTATTTATTTCCTTATTTTGTGATGGGGATTTATTATTTTGATTGATTAATCTAGCTTGGTGATTTCATTTGGATGATTTGGTTTTAATATTATCCTTTGTGTTAATCAAAATGGTTTCATATTAAATAATAACAATAGGACTTAATTTATAATAATTAAATATTTTGACACTTAGCTAAATTATTTATAAAGTGACTAATGAAGAAAAAATATTTTTTGACAGTGATGCTAAGAATGAACCAACCGGACACTTTGATTTAATTTAATAAAGGACTGATCACCCGGTATTTAATTCGGCGGGGTGTCACACTAGGCCTTGGACTACAAACCCCTCGGGTTGATCCATATAAATTTCTTCTTTAAGATCTCCATTTAAGAAAACAGTTTTAACATCCATTTGATAAATTATTAGATTATGTAATGAAGCAGTATCAATTAAAATCCTAATAGATGTAATTCCATTAACATGAGAGTGGGTATCAAAGAAATCAATTCCTTCCTTTTGCCTATAGCCTTTAGCTACCAATCTTTCCTTAAATTTATCAATAAAACCATCAACTTTTAATCTCTTCTTAAATATTCATTCGCATCCATTAGTTTTACATCCTTTAGGCAAGTCAACTATCTCCCATGTGTTGTTAGAAATAATAGAATCATATTCACTATTTATAGCTTCTTTCTAAAAAAATAGAATCAGGTGAGGACATTGCCTCACTAAAAGTGACAGGGTCACTTTCCATTAAGTACATTAAAAATTCAGGACCAAGGGAAGTAGCTATCCTAGGTCTTTTACTTTTTCTAATTTCAATTTCTTTTGAATCTGAACATTCATTTCTAAGACTTGGACCCACTAGAACAAAACTACTAGTTGCATCACTTATCACTTTAAAAGATAATTCCTCTTCATAAAATTCAGCATCTCCTGACTAAAAAATAGTGTTTTATCTATATATTGATTTTTATAATCAATTCAAAGAAACATATATGCATTATTGTTTGTAGCATAACCTATAAAAACACAATTAACTGTCTTTGGGCCAAGCTTAGTTCTCGTAGGTATTGGTATTAAAACCTTAATTAGCAAGACACCCCCACACTTTAAGGTGTTTATAAGAAGGTTTTATATTTTTTTCACATTCCTAGGAAGTTTTATCATTTTTCTTAAAAGGTATTTTATTAAGAATATAACAAGTAGTAAGAATTGCCTCACCCAACATATTATAATCTAATCCCTAAGTGATTAACATAGAATTTACCATATCCTTAAGAGTTATGTTTTTTCTTTCAGCCACACCATTAGATTGGGGTGAATAAGGAGGAGTAACTTGATGAATAATTCCATTTTTTTTTACAATATTTATCAAGATCATCGGTATATTCTCCTCCCCTATCTAATCTTAAAGTTTTGATCGATTTTTCCAATTATTTTTCAACTTCTAATTTAAACTCTCATCTTTACTCATAAGGAGATAAATATAATAGTAACGAGAGTAATCATCAATAACAGTAACAAAGTATCTATTTCCACCATGTGTCACATATCCTTTTAAATCATAAAGATCAGAATGTATTAAACTTAAAATAGTTGAGTTATTTTGACACTGAGAAAAGGTTTTTTAGCCTATTTTGATTCAACACATATTTCACATTTAGAGTTGGTAGAAATATCAAATTTTTGTATGTTTTCCAAAAATATTAATTTTTTAATAGATGCCTTATTTACATGGCCAAGTCTAAAATGCCACATATCACAGGAGTCAATCAAATAAGCAAAAGAAGTAGATGTTTTATTATTATTATCAATCACAGTTACATTGAGTTTGAAATGACCCTCATGAACATAACCCTTACCCCCAAAAATACCTCCCTTAGTCACAACTACTGTATCACTCTCTAGAACAATTTTAAAACCCTTCTTAACTAAGACAAAGCCGGACACCAGAGTCTTTCTAACCTTAGGGACATACAAAACATATTTCAAGGTAAGAATATTTCCCGACGTGAATTTTAAAACTATGGTTACCTTTCCCTTAACCTTAGACGAAGAGGAGTTTCCCATGTACAAACGTCATCCTCACCCACAGTAGTGAAGGTAGTGAAATCATCTCTCGTGCCGCAAATATGTTTAGTATGTGACACCCCGCCTAATTAACCCCCGGTGATCAGTCCTAAATTAAGTTAGAACAAGTTTCTCAGTTGGATCATCCTTAGCATCACTGTCGTCTTTTTAATTACTAACCACCTAAGTGAGAAAATTTGACCGGTGCCAAGTTTTATCTTTCATTAACTTAAATTAAAACTCATGCGGAAAATAAAATCACACAATTAATTAAGACAACCATACATGATTAAATGACTAACCGAATAAACCATCGGCCCAAAAATCCAACAAATATAAAATAAAGACAAGTAATCAATCTCAATAAGTCTGACAGAAACTAAATGAATTGTGAGCGACATGCTCGAAATAATTGATAGAAGTCTCTAGACTAGAATGAAAGAATGAGGCATCTATCAAAACTCCCGCAACATCCACATATGCTGCAGCAACGGATTCCCCGAAATAGAGTCAAGCCTGGCGTCCCCGTGGCTGAACACCTAAAAGGTTTTTAAAAAAATTTATAGCAACGGTTAGTACCCAAAAACATTTGAAAAACATTTAACAAATGATTAACTTGCAGTAATAAATAAATATGCATGCTCTCCATATTTTAGTTAGTGTCGCACTCCCTTGAGGACATCCTCACCCCTCCTCTAATGTGCACTACTAACGCCTTAAATAAATTCACCTAGTTTTTCATCTTATGACTAGATAAATAATAAGGCCCTTCGCAAACACCCTACTCTAACCGAGTATACCTTAATTATGATTTTTAAGTTATTATCGTCATTAACTTATTTAAATCATTTCCCTTTTCAATTTCTTATAACTTCCACATCTGTTATACATATAATACAACTCATGCTTTGTATTAATTGGCCCGCATATAATTATTTACTTAATTATATACTCAGTCACATTACAGTATTCACAAACATACTAATATAACATTTAATAATAGTATTTTTTCCCGAGTAAAGTCTCACCGGGTAAAATTCCTCTAAAGTGATATCCCACTAGGTATATTCACCTGACCTAGTTACCCCAAGTCAGAATTTCTCCCTAACTTGGTTATTACTTAAATATTGGAGGCGGTCATATTCCTTTCCTGAAAGTGAGATGCCCCTCACCCATATAACGGACGCTATGACTTGGGATTATACTCGCCCTACTCCTCAAGCTAGGGATTCATCCACTACGCGCAACCTCCCCCTATAACACTAGGGAATATAATAATAATATCTATCACTGATATTAAAGCACACCCATATATATATACATATACTATCGCACACCGTATATATATATATATATATATATATATATATATATATATATATATATATATATATATATATATATATATATATATATATATATATATATAAATAGAAAAATATCCCGGCTATACCGTGTACTAAGTCCGTAACACAAGCCTATTCCATTTTATAATGAGTTTGTGGCCCAACTCGAATTTTTAATTAATTTACACATTAATTTCTTTTGGTAACGCCCTAACCAAATATATTCGGACTTACTTTCGTGGCCCGAATTAACATCACCCGAGTCTCAATCCCCGACTCTAAATTATTTAGCCTTTACTTAAATAAAATTTATATCTCGGTATTCCTCAACCGTTATTCCCGGACTTGTTCACTATATCCATATTTAATCCTTTCGAACAAACTTTCCAAAACTCAACCTTAGTGTGTCACACCTAATTTCTCCAAAACCCAATAAATTTTTAAATTATGATGTCACACTAATCCGCCTTCGAATTCTAATTAATTTTATTCACTATTAATTAGATTTTAAATCCATGTATTAATTACTCAACAATTTAAGGCATGGAAAAATGTTAAATTAAATTTTTCTACATATAAAGGAAAACTGGGCGAACTGTCAAAATTTCCGGACCATCGATCGATCGATGGTCCCCCTTCGATCGATCGATCGAGCAGGTCCTCATCTTCCTCGAGTTGGCTGTTTCAGCCATGGACGCCCACCTCCAAACCCCAGTTTCTTCTACACTGAAAACTAAGTGTTCCCATCGATAATAAACATCAAATACCTTATATGAAACCTCTATAAAGTCCATCAACATCAAAATTTCACTTTCTCTACTGTTTTCACAGATTTGGGGTAAATTTACATTCAGTCTTTAACCCATTTAAACATCAATTTCTTTCCTCCAAATTCGTCTCTAAATCATCCAGTTTACACATCTTACCAGATATAAATACACAACCCAGATTATATATGATTTTCTAATCCATTTATAAATCGGATTCATGATTTACAAAAACCCATGTTTATACCCCTTTAAAACCCAAAATGAATTTCTTTGATTACACACATCACATGAATATGAATTGAATACACTTTACATGCTACATCAAGTTAACCACTTGCCTTAGGGTGCGTAGAGTCTGAATTTGGAACCGTGAGTGCTCAAGGTTGAAGATGACTCATCTATGCTCTCCTGTGATCCCCAAATTTGGCTTTGGCTGTTGTTAGGGTTTCCTAACCCTCTAAGTCCTTTCTCTAATTAATTCAGTCGTTCCTTTGTTTCTTTTATTTGTTTAATTAACCTTAAATCCCGTTTTTTGCCTAATGGGCCAAGCCCAAGTGACCCAAATGCCCCGTGTGGGCCCGGCTATGCCTAAAAACGTCCCGTGACCCGTTTACTATCCCCGGGTACACTTTTTCGACTATCTCAGCCCATTCGGACTCAACCGTCCACTCAGAATTGGCATCCAAATTAATTTCTAAAAAGTCCTTATTTCACATCCAAATTAGTCTATGCCGACTCCCGGCTGAAATAAGTACATATCCCGTCATTAATATCCGAAATGACGTAAATACAATATTACTATTCACTTAGTAAATAAATTTTCCTTAAATATTAACCATTCACTTCCCGATTAATATTTAAATAAAATCTCCCTAATTAATTCAATTAAAATTACGACTCACAAATAATTTTCAATTCCCAAATTAATTAAATATTTAATGCATGAAAATATGGGGTGTTACATACTCCCCCCCCTTACAAAGGAATTTCATCCCCGAAATTAGGTCATACCTGTGATGAAAAGCTCTGGATATTGTTCTCGTATATCCACCTCCCGCTCCCAGGTAGACTCGTCAACGTTGTGATGACCCCACTGTACTCTAACTAGTGGAACAACCTTGGATCGTAATTTCCGCTCGCTACAGTCCAGAATAGCCACCGGTATCTCCTCATATGAGATGTTTGTCTGTAAATCAATTTCCTCTAGTGGAATGTGCCAGAAAACCCTCTCGCTCCTGCGATATTTCTTCAGTGATGCTACATGGAACACGTCGTGTATCCGCTGAAGGTGCTCCGGTAATCCCAGCCTATAGGCTACAGGCCCCACCCTCTCGATAATAGGGAAAGGTCCCACGTACCTTGGTGCTAACTTACCCTTCTTGCTGAACCTCATCACCCCTTTCATAGGGGACACCCGGACCAATACCTGATCCCCAACCTCTAACTCCACATATCTCCATGAAGCATCAGCGTAACTTTTCTGCCTATCCTGAGCTATCTGAATCCTCCCTCGGATCAAATTTATCCTGGCAGGTGTCTCCTGAACAATCTCCGGCCCCAATAGTTTGTTGTTCCCCACCTCTAACCAATAAGCGGGTGAATGACAAGGTCTCCTGTATAGTGCCTCGAATGGTGCCATGCAAATTGTGAATTGGTAAGAGTTATTATACGCAAACTCTACCAGAGGAAGATATTTCTCCCAACCTCCCCCAAAGTCTAATATGCACATTCTGAGCATATCTTCCAGCATCTGATTGACTCTCTCGGTTTGTCCATCAGTCTGTGGGTGATAGGTTGTACTCAAACGTAACTCCGTACCCATGGCCTCCTGAAAACTCTGCCAAAAGTGGGCCACAAAGATCTTATCCCTATCTGACACAATACTTATCGGTACCCCATGCAGCTTAACAATCTCTGCTATAAATAGCTGTGCATAACGCATCGTCTCAAAGTCTGTGCGAACCGGCAGGAAGTGGGCCACTTTGGTCAACCGATCCATAATGACCCATATGGAATCGTGACCCTTCTGCGATGTCGGTAACCCTATAATGAAGTCCATGAAGATGCTCTCCCACTTCCACACGGGAATTTCAAGTGGCTGTAGCATCCCTGATGGTCTCTGATGATCAACTTTCACAAGCTGACACGTGGTACATTTCGAAACAAACTCTGCTATTTCCCGTTTCATTCCTGTCCACCAATACTACCTCCTCATATCCTGATACATCTTATCCCCACCGGGATGTACCGCAAATCTCAACCCATGAGACTTTGTCATAACAGCATGCCTCAACTCCTCATCCTCTGTCACAATCAACCTCCCATTAAGTCGTAATCCTCCCTCTGAGCTGATCGAGTAACCCTCTGCTCCCTCAGCTAGCAACTGGCTCACCCTATCCCGGCAGGTCTGATCCTCTTCCTGAGTCCTCACAAGCCGCATAATGATCTCAGGTGTGATGGATAATGCTGACATACAAGCCCTGGCTACATCATCCTCATATCGAAGTTCTCTCCACTTTGCTTTCCAAACTTCTGATATTTCCCCAGTCGGTCTCTGACTCAATGCATCTGCTACCACATTAGCCTTACCAGGATGATACTGAATATCAAACTGGTAGTCTTTCACGAATTCTAGCCATCGCCTCTGCCTCATATTCAGATCCTTTTGAGTGAAGAGATACTGAAGTGATTTATAATCCGTGAATAACGTGAACTGCTCCCCCAGAAGATAATATCTCCATATCCTCAAAGCAAAAATGACCGTTTCTAACTCCAGGTCATGAGTGGGGTAATTCCTCTCGTGGGGATTTAGCTTCCTAGATGCATAAGCTATAGCCCTTTCCTCCTGCTGAAGCACACCCCCAAGTCCTTGTAAGGATGCGTCAGTGTAAACCCGATACTCTAATCCTCCTTTTGGCAATGTAAGCACGGGTGCAGATGTCAACTTGTCCTTTAACTCGTCGAAAGCTAATTGACAATGATCACTCCAAGTGAAAGGTACCACTTTCCGGGTCAGATTCATCAAAGGGCCCGCAATCTTTGAGAATCCTTTGATGAACCGCCTGTAATAACCGGCCAATCCCAAAAAAATGCGCACTTCAGTCGGTGTCGTGAGCTACCCCCACTCCTTCACCGCCGATACTTTACTCGGATCCACCGCAATACCCCGGTCTGACACCACGTGGCCAAGAAACTGAACCTCCCATAGCTAAAATCCTCACTTACTGAATTTGGCATAGAGCTGGTGATCCCGCAATGTCTGTAAAACTATACGCAGATGCTCTGTGTGCTCCTCCTCGGTGCGCGAGTAGATCAGGATGTCATCAATGAACACTATGACAAACTAATAAAGAAACTCCCTGAAAACCCTATTCATGAGGTCCATGAACACTGCTAGTGCATTGGTGAGCCCGAATGGCATCACCCTGAACTCATAAGATCCCTACCGCGACAGGAAAGTGATCTTAGGAACATCCTCCTCTCGAATACCTAGTTGGTGATACCCTGACCTCAAGTTGACCTTAGAGAAGTAAGACGCCCCTCTCAACTGGTCAAATAGATCATCAATCCTAGGCAACGGATACTTATTCCGTATCGTCACCTTATTCAGCTCTCTATAGTCCACGCATAACCGTAATGAGCCATCTCGCTTCTTTACAAATAAGACCGGTGCACCCCACGGTGATGTACTCCGCCGAATGAAACCTTGACCCAAAAGCTGCTGAATCTGCTCTCTCAACTCACGCATCTCTGAAGGGGCCATACGGTATGGGGCCCAAGCAATTGGCCTTATCCCCGGGGCTAAATCGATTACAAATTCGATTTCCCTGCTAGGTGGCAACCCTGGTATTTCTAGAAACACATCCTCAAAGTCTCTCACCACTGGGATTGAGTCCAACGGAATAGCCACCTCCTGTGAGGTTTCCTCCCCAATGTAATACAAGTGTGTGCGTGATCCTCCCTCAGGTAGCGGCATTGCTATCAAGAACATCCCCTGACCTGGAATGGAGAACACGATGGTCCTCTCGTAGCAATCCACCGTCGCCCGATAACCTACCAACCAATCCATACCCAAGATGACATCGTACCCCTCCATATCTAACACTAAGAGGTTCACTGCTAAACTAAGTCTCCCAATCAAAATGTCCACACCCCGACAAATCGAGTGAATCATAGCCCCGTTGCCTACTGGCGACTCTACACACATCCGAAGACTACCCGCGGTCTCTAGTAGTCCGGCCCGTTTAGCAAATTAAACTTAATGAATGAATGTGATGCTCCCGTATCAAAAAGAATAATACCCTCATAACCATGAATGAGAAATATACCCTCAACTGCTGGCGGTTCTTGCTGCGCTGGGGGATTGGGAACATCCCGGACGTTATACACACGCCCGTAGTGCATCTGTCCCTGCTGCGGCGGGGAAGGTGCTGCTGGTGCTGCTGTTAGTGGCATCTTCCCCCGTTGCCCCTGTTGGGCCTCCTGCTGTTGACATCTACCCCTTTGTGGGCACTCCCTCTTGAAATGTTCTGGCTGGCCACAGACAAAATAGCATCTCTGACCATCCCCCTGTGGTTGGCCCTGTTGCCCCTGGCGCGACTGGCCCTGGCCCTGTTGGCCTCCCCCATTGTTCCCTTAGCCCTGACGGCCCTGCGGAACCTGTTGCTGCTGATTTGGGCCCGGATGCCCCTGCTTGAACCCCTGTGCTCCTGGTCGGAACCCACCAGGCTTAAACTTCTTAGCCTGATTCCCTTGCTGATCGCCCGTCTGCTGCTGAGCACCACTTGTGTCACCACTAGTAACTGCCTTGCCCTGTTTGCTCGGCTCCCCTGCTCTCTTGATCCCCTTCACATGGAAGCGATGATCCTGGTAGTGTACAAGTGCGGCATTAACAACATCTGTATACGTCACCAACGCCAGATTCCCAATCAAATGTTGCCTGATCCGCCAGGCTAAGCCATCCATAAATCTCGATTTCTTCCGCTCCTCATTGCTCACCTCATTTGGCACAAAGTTTGCCAACCAGGTGAACTCTTCCTCGTAGTCTGCCACTGATCGGTCACCCTAAACTAAATCACTGAATTTCTTTCTCATCTCAGTCTCTACTGCTGGTGGAAAGTATTTGCGATCGAACCGCACCCAGAACTCTGCTATTGTCATCAAATCTCACTCCTCGACAGTGGTAACTGACTCCCACCATTGTAAGGCTGCCCCCAACAGATGAAAGGTAGAAAGCATCTATTTATGTACTTCGGTACACTCCAGTATGCACAGATGGCGCTGAATGTTCTTCTTCCAGTCACAAGCCTCTACTACATCTGTGCTACCCCGAAACTCAGGTGGGTGACCCTTCTGAAAGGTCTCCCTAACTCTCTGCCAAGATGGTGGCCCCACTGGAGCCTGAACTGATGGTGCCACTGAAGGCGGTGCCTGAGGCTATGGAAAGTGAGCTGCCATAGCTCGCATTATTGTCTCGTCCGCCTGGGCCACTATCACTGCCACCTGAGTAATGGAAATCAACTTGGGTGGGGGTGGGGGTGGCGGTACCTGTGGCTCCTGGTGAGCCTCCCTGACCTCATCCCTAGCCTCAGCCCTCTCCGCTCTCAGTCTCCTCGGTGGCATCTGAAATATATTAAATCATATAAGTACATAATTTACACAATAATATACACAGTAGAAATACGATATCTCACAAGCGGAAAATGAATCAACAGTCCTAATAATAGGGCTTTATAATAACTGAGTGATACGCTGAAAGGTAGAAAGCCGCACAGATCCTAAGGACACTAGAACCTGATGCTCTAATACCATCTGTGACACCCCGCTTAATTAACTCCGGGTGATCAGTCCTAAATTAAGTTAGAACAGGTTTCTCAGTTGGATCATCCTTAGCATCACTGTCGTCTTTTTAATTACTAACCACTTAAGTGAGAAAATTTGACCGGTGCCAAGTTTTATCTTTCATTAACTTAAATGAAAACTCATGCGGAAAATAAAATCACACAAATAATTAAGACAACCATACACAATTAAATGACTAACCGAATAAACCATCGGCCCAAAAATCTAACAAATATAAAATAAAGACAAGTAATCAATCTCAATAAGTCTGACAGAAACTAAATGAACTGTGAGCGACATGCTCGAAATAACTGATAGAAGTCTCTACACTAGAATGAAAGAATGAGGCGTCTATCAAAACTCCCGCAACATGCACATATGCTGCAGAAACGGATTCCCTAAAACAGAGTCAAGCCTGGCGTCCCTGTGGCTGAACACCTAAAAGGTTTTTAAAAAATTTTATAGCAACGGTTAGTACCCAAAAATATTTGAAAAATATTTAACAAATGATTAACTTGCAGTAATAAATAAATATGCATGCTCTCCATATTTTAGTTAGTGTCGCACTCCCTTGAGGACATCCTCACCCCTCCTCTAATGTGCACTACTAACGCCTTAAATAAATTCACCTAGTTTTTCATCTTATGACTAGATAAATAATAAGGCCCTTTGCAAATACCCTACTCTAACCGAGTATACCTTAATTATGATTTTTAAGTTATTATCGTCATTAACTTATTTAAATCATTTCCCTTTTCAATTTCTTATAACTTCCACATCTGTTATACATATAATACAACTCATGCTTTGTATTAATTAGCCCGCATATAATTATTTACTTAATTATATACTCAGTCACATTACAGTATTCACAAACATACTAATATAACATTTAATAATAGTATTTTTCCCCGAGTAAAGTCTCACCGGGTAAAATTCCTCTAAAGTGCTATCCCACTAGGTATATTCACCTGACCTAGTTACCCCAAGTCATAATTTCTCCCTAACTTGGTTATTACTTAAATATTGGAGGCGGTCATATTCCTTTCCTGAAAGTGAGATGCCCCTCACCCATATAACGGACGCTATTACCTGGGATTATACTCGTCCTCCTCCTCAAGCTAGGGGATTCATCCACTACGCGCAATCTCCCCCTATAGCACTAGAGAATATAATAATAATATCTATCACTGATATTAAAGCACACCCATATATATATATATACATATACTATCGCACACCTTATATATATATATATATATATATATATAAATAGAAAAATATTTCGGCTATACCGTGTACTAAGTCCGTAACACAAGCCTATTCCATTTTATAATGAGTTTGTGGCCCAACTCGAATTTTTAATTAATTTACACATTAATTTCTTTTGGTAACTCCCTAACCAAATATATCCGGACTTACTTTCGTGGCCCGAATTAACATCACCCGAGTCTCAATCCCTGACTCTAAATTATTTAGCCTTTACCTAAATAATATTTATATCTCGGTATTCCTCAACCGTTATTCCCGGACTTGTTCACTATATCCATATTTAATCCTTTCGAACAAACTTTCCAAAACTCAACCTTAGTGTGTCACACCTAATTTCACCAAAACCCAATAAATTTTTAAATTATGATGTCATACTAATCCGCCTTCAAATTCTAATTAATTTTATTCACTATTAATTAGATTTTAAATCCATGTATTAATTACTCAACAATTTAAGGCATGGAAAAATGTTAATTAAATTTTTCTACATATAAAGGAAAACTGGGCGAACTGTCAAAATTTCCGGACCATCGATCGATCGATGGTCCCCCTTCGATCGATCGATCGAGCAGGTCCTCATCTTCCTCGAGTTGGTTGTTTCATCCATGGACGCCCACCTTCAAACCCTAGTTTCTTCTACACTGAAAACTAAGCGTTCCCATCGATAATAAACATCAAATACCTTATATGAAACCTCTATAAAGTCCATCAACATCAAAATTTCACTTTCTCTACTGTTTTCACAAATTTGGGGTAAATTTACATTCAGTCTTTAACCCATTTAAACATCAATTTCTTTCCTCCAAATTCGTCTCTAAATCATCCGATTTACACATCTTACCAGATATAAATACACAACCCAGATTATATATGATTTTCTAATTCATTTATAAATCGGATTCATGATTTACAAAACCCCATGTTTATACCCCTTTAAAACCCAAAACGAATTTCTTTGATTACACACATCACATGAATATGAATTGAAATACACTTTACATGCTACAGCAAGTTAACCACTTGCCTTAGGGTTCGTAGAGTCTGAATTTGGAACCGTGAGTGCTCAAGGTTGAAGATGACTCCTTTATGCTCTCCTGTGATCCCCAAATTTGGCTTTGGCTGCTGTTAGGGTTTCCTAACCCTCTAAGTCCTTTCTCTAATTAATTCAGTCGTTCCTTCGTTTCTTTTATTTGTTTAATTAACCTTAAATCCCGTTTTTTGCCTAATGGGCCAAGTCCAAATGACCCAAATGCCCCTGTGTGGGCCTGGCTATGCCTGAAAACGTCCCGTGACCCGTTTACTACCCCCGGGTACACTTTTTTGACTATCTCGGCCCATCCGGACTCAACCGTACACTCAGAATTGGCATCCTAATTAATTTCTAAAAAGTCCTTATTTCACACCCAAATTAGTCTATACCGACTCCCGGCTGAAATAAGTACATATCCCGTCATTAATTTCCGAAATGACATAAATACAATATTACTATTCACTTAGTAAATAAGTTTTCCTTAAATATTAACCATTCACTTCCCGATTAATATTTAAATAAAATTTCCCTAATTAATTCAATTAAAATTACGACTCACAAGTAATTTTCAATTCCCGAATTAATTAAATATTTAATGCATGGAAATACGGGGTGTTACATAGTAGCGCCAGAACCAAGACACTAGTTTGTCATGTTACTCACAATGTTTGCCTCAATTACCACAGCTAAAAATTTACTCTCCTCGATTATATTCTCTTGAGGCTTCACATTCCAACTCTTCCTAAACCTGCCATCTTTAACGTAATGAACTGGTTTTCCGCACACAAAGCATTGACCTACTAGTTTAGATTTAAACAGAGGTTTATAATTTTTATTATGATCATTAGGTTTGACTTTATGATTGGACTTCGAATTCTAGTTTGTTTTATGGTGCCCATGTTTCTGGTTTGAATGGTTAGGCTTAAATGAGTTCTGTTTTCGGTTTCCATTTGATTTCCCCTCAATCAAATTAGCCTCAGAACTGAATTCAAGATTTTTCTCATTAAGTTCTACATTCCTATTTTCTTTCTTAATTCTTAAACGAATTATCAAATCTTCTAGTGTCATATCCTTTTTTCTATGTTTAAGACTATTTTTGTAATCATTCCAAGACGGTGGTATTTTTCAATTATAGACGACACTTGAAATCCCTCACATATACTATAACCACTGGCCATAATTTCATGAATAATAATTTGTAGTTCTTCAAGTTGTGACACAACAGATTTATTATCTTCCATTTTAAAATTCAAAAATTTTCCAACCATAAATTTTTTAGACCCAACATCTTCAGTTGCTTATATTTTTATCTATTCTGTTCCATGATTCTTTAGCTGTATACCATGGTAATTAAACATCATACAATTCAAGGCAGAGACAAATCAGAATATAATGCCTACATATTGTAACAACCCGCTAAAAATAATAACGGGTGGTCAACTCTATACTATAATTAATCAGGAATTTCAAGTGGATCATTCTCAGCGTCAACTGACGATGCTACAATAAACAAAGCTAACAACCCAATACTATAAAAAGCGGGTTGCCAAAATTTTTTAAAACATACAAAGCAATAACCAACCAACAACATAATAACTACTAAACATGATAACGTATGCAGATGACGATAATAAAAAGAAGTAATTCTAAATTACATCATAAATCACAAAATAAAATACCCGAATAAGCTGGCGGATCACAAACAATACAATAATATGAGAAAGAAATATAAGTGCTACATCTACAACACTTGGGTGTAAACCCGATACACAAACCGAATCCTAATTTAGATTTAAAAAAATAGGGAAACGATTATAACAAAATTCCGCAACAGTACGCAACTGCTACAGCTCCACGAATACACTAGATAGAAAACATCATTGGCATCCTTGCGGAGGAGCACCTAAAATAATACAATATATATATCAAGAGGAAAATATAAACGGGTCAGAGCCCGAGGTGTGAAAACATTTTTAGCAAGTGCATTAAAATGCATAATAATTATAAATGCACTATACATGATTAAAGTGGAGTCGCCCTCTACTGGAAATCAACCTCACCCCTCAACTAATGCGTGCACCTAAACGTATGCACATGATCCTCAAATAACAACCCAACTCTTTCTAGGGACAGTTCAGTCTAACCTACGCCCAAATCCACACTTGCCTAACCCATCATCTAAAACAAATCCAAAAACTTCATATTCTAACTTACCCCACGTGCATCTAAAATTATATTAACTTATTAATATACATATACATATCTCTTACTAGAATTTAGCGGATTCTAGTTATTAACTTACACGAGTTATTAGCATCTAAATGCTAAGGAGTAAACTTCTCCCAACTCTCAACATTGCACTGCGTTTCGTGCGTGGGACATCTCGCAAAGAAAAATCCAAACAAGGACCCCCTCGATACACTACTCTTTGACAATGTTGATCGTCGAGATTCATTATGCCCTCAGTGCACGATGCATATAATATCAACTACATAAATAAAATATTTCACCAGTTTATTCTCATAAAGCTTTATTTCACCATACATATAAATCTGAGTACTAAGGACTAAACTTGTCCCCACTTCCAATATTGCACTGCGTTTCGTGCGGAGAACGTCTCACAAAGCGAAATCCAAACAAGGAACCCCCATGATACACTACTCCTTGAAAATATTGGTGGTAGAGGTCCATTATGCCCTCGGTACCCCACATATAACTACGAATACATATGAGGAGCAATAATCTCTATTCACATAAATAAGATAATGCTCTGAAACTTTTAGGGGTCTATAACATTTCTCTAGTTATAAAGCACAACTATACAACCCTAACAATCAAGTACACAAAACACACCTAGCGTACATATAAATATCCAATACACAATCACTTATGGATATACAATATACTTCACAATGCTATCATCTTCTAGGAATTACTCACTTTATCCCGGGTTACCATATATCGGAATATTATCACACCGCCATGGTAATAAAACAAATCACAACGTATAGGAAGCGGTCATAGTTCCGAAACTGAAAGTGAGAACGAATCATACCCAAGACTTCTCACCCAGAATCAAATCACACAATAAATAATGGACGACTATGACCTTGGGACTATACGCACCCTGCTCCTCAAGCCACCCACATCACGCAACTTCCCATGATAGCAATGGAGGGTATGCCCACGCCATAAGTATATATATATATATATATATATATATATATATATATATATATATATATATATATATATATATAATCACATCATATCAATGCAAACCATATAGGTATACATACTATATTACGCCCATATGTAAAGGAAGTGAATTCATTTTTAGTATATAACTCTCATTATACTAATCGTTGCTAACTCGCAGACCGTCCCATTTATCTCATACTATGAACCCTCACTTGGAGCTTACTCATTCCTCACAGCTATTAGTATGAATTATCTCCCAATTTAATCAACTTTTAGGATGCCATCTATATCCGAATACACACCGATCAATAATTATCATCCCCAATCCATATTATGGTTCAATCGATCATACGAACCAATAACATTATCACGTTTGTGATTCAATCCAAAAATCCAACATCGCTAAGCGCATTCTGCCTCTCTCTTATTGACCCATAACTAAATCCCAATAGAAAACTCGATGATAGTGGGATTTCCCACTAAGCTATACAATAATCCTCGAATTTATCTTCTCTCGAAATAACTCAAGACGACCCCATCACTTCATCATAAAAGAAACTCCTTAAAAGTCTCCAAAACATACTTCTCATAACTTATATGAAGGTTCCCAATCGATAAACCCAAACTAAACGGAGCGAAATTCACTCTAGAAAAACTTCATAAAAATAGCCCTGTTTTCGAATCGATTCGGGCCCAATCCAAATCGATTCGGCCCAACGAATCGATTCGCCCCCTAATGCAAATTGATTCGGTCCAAAGAACCTGGGAACCTGTCTTAGGCCGAATCGATTCGGCTTTGGGGCCGAATCGATTCGGCTTTGGGTCTGAATCGATTCGGTCACTCAGATATGGAAAGCTGCAACATTCTGAATCGATTTGGAAAGGGGCAGAATCGATTCGGCCTGTTCAGAAGCTACGAAAATGGCTATTTTTCATCAAAAGCCAAAAATTCCAAAAATCACATTTATCATCTTCTAACCATTTCTCTTCAACCCAAACATGTTTCTAAGATTAAAATTCATTATATTTCTACCCAACAAGTTTTAAAACCCAAAATCCATATACCCACACCTCAAATGTAAGATTTACCCAAAATCTAGGTTTTAACACTTTAAACCCAAAATCCATAATTTTTATCCACAAATCATGAGATAAAAGATGCACAAGAATTATTTAGCAAGTTTAATCACTTGCCTCAAAGTTGTAGAGGTTGGATCTTCCTCGAAATCACGGATTGGCTGGAATCCCCGAGCTTTTCTTCTCTTTCTCTTCTTCCTTTCTGCTTCTCACTCTCTCTCTAGGGCTTTCTCTTTCTCACAAATGAGATTTGCTTCTCACATGGGCTTAATAAGCCTTAAATCCAAGATACCCAACTTTAAATGATAATACACACTTTAAATGACTCAGTTACTCCAATTCGAGTCAAACGAACTTAAAAATATTCCGGAACCCTGTAAGGACATATTTTCATAGGTCCATTATCAATTTATTATGTCATATACCGCTACACCGTCGAAGAGTATTCAAGAGTCATCTACATCAAAGACGGATCCGAATTACTCAAGTTCTTCATCAGTCAAGACTCCGCGAAGTTTACTTTGGTAAGGTTATGTTTTAAATACCTTTACTTTTCACTTAGAGCTTTTGGGAGATTTTTACAAAATATTTTTCTAAGTGTTGGAGCGGACTTTTTCATCAAATATTGAGAATGAGTATTTTTTCTAAGTTTTGAAGCGGACCTCGATTTTGACGCCCAGGTCATTCGGGCGAGATCATCATCTCGTTCGAATGAGATTGGAAGTCGCGCGACGTCATTTGAATGACATGCGTCCTTCGTTCGAGCGACATCTGCTTCTCGTTCGAACGAGCTCATTTTTCGAGGCGGTGCATTTTTGTATAAATACTCATTAAATGGTAACGTTTTCATGAAGAAGTCCCAGCGTTTTGAAAGATAGAAACCTGCGAAAGTGCATAATCCTTTTTGACTTATTCCTTTAGGGTTTTAATCCCTTTTTGGTTTTCAATTCACAAAACTCCCATATGCTTTAGTGAATTGTTTTGGTGTTCAAGAACACAACTTTTGTTCTTGTTTATTCTTTGTGGCGAGAGCTCTACAACCGACAGCTGCGTACTATTGTGGAGGGAGTCCTTGTGAAGATTTCAGACTGCGTGTCTAGGATTACAGTCCTTGTGGTATAGCTGCGTGTAAACCATTACATATTTCTAGCCATTGGTTTGAAGGTTTGACGAAGACACCGTGCGTTACTCTTGTGGGCGAAAGCAATATGGTATGTAAGTCAATGGTCATGTAAACTTTTCAAAGTTCTAGAAATAAAAGGTTTTTCCCTACGGGGATTTTTCCTTATGCTTGTGTCGCATGCTTTATTTATTTTATGATTTGACACACGAACATACGCAGTTGAATTATTTGGGGCTGATTTATTTTGGTTTAAAAAATAGTCACTAATTAAATAAGGTTTAATTGGAAACTTACGAATTTAATTTAATCAATTATTACGCAGTCGCACTTTTCAAATTGGTATCAGAGCGGGTTACTCTAAATTATCGAGTGATCCTAATTTTTAAAGTTTTTTTCCCTGATACAATTTGACTTCTCACGTCGTCAAATTGGTATCAGAGTTGGTTGCGCTAATTTACTGCGTATTCCTTTTTTCGCAATATTGTGTGATATTGATTTTTTTTAAATCAGTTTTGGGAAAAATCGTAATTTTTTCAATGGAATGCCCGTTTAATGAGGAGCCTATTTTTGAAAAAGTTCACGACCATACTGAGAATTTAAAACATTTGAATTTGAAACTTGGTAAAAGAATTAAAGTTTTGGAAAAAGAAAATTCTCGTTTTAAATCCGCGATGGATCTTTTGCAAACGGTTCAAAATCAAAGAGATTTTTATCGTGAAAAACTTGTTTCCTTGGACCATTGATGATGCTGAAATCTAGCACCACCAGATAAGTGATGATGAGTTCAAACAGCAGTAACCATAGCAGCCATAAAGATGTATATATATAAGTGTGTAAGTGTGTAGAAGGAGATGAGTATAAGAGGAACAAGATAATGATGTATAGTGGTTCAGCCAGTTAGGCCTACATCCACTGTGAGTGTGTGATCAACTAAGTATGGGCACTAATGGCCTTGGATACAATGCACGTAAACTCCCTCTCTCTCTCTCTACTGTGTGTATAAGCAGAGTTTTAGCTAGGGTTACAATGTTTTTTTTTTCGATCCCCTTGTAGGGCTGTAGGTGATAAGTATATATAGGTCTTGGGTGGAGTAGTGTACCCCCCAAGTATGCATGGTGCATGTGAATGGTGATCTAGCCAATCCCCTGTTGACACATGTAGATGCCACCTATGGCTAATGATGACATAATATTCCCTCACGTGAGGGGGTGATATTATTATAACGGTCTTCCACGTGCCGCGGGAGCCTCACGCGCACTGCTTCACGCGTCTCCCAAACCACGTGATGTGATGATGTCACCCTCGACCCATGATACGAGGCCGAGGGAAAAGTTCCCGCCGGAAGTGAGTCTGGCCTAATTTAGGCCTCGTACCCTCGGAGGGTCGTCGAAGCCTGATGGAGGGTCGGCCCCTTGGAGGGTCGTCTGGGCCTGATGAGGGGGTCGGTCCCTTAGAGGGTCGTCCGAGCCTGATGGAGAGTCGGCCCCTTGGAGGGGTAGTCTGGGCCTGATGAGGGATCGGCCCCTCGGAAGGAGGGGTCGGCCCCTCGGAAGGTCGTCTGAGCCTGATGAGGGGTCGGCCCCTTGGAGGGTCACGAGACCATCTTGGGCTCTTCCTGTTGGAGGGATCCCTCGGCCTGGCCGAGGGTATACATGGGTATATCAATCACCCCCCAGGCCTTAGCCATAGATGATGCTGAGATGGCTGAGGGATAATGTTGCTTTTGAGACAAGTGTGTGGTCTATTTGATGAGTGACACTTGCCAAGCTATCGTGACACCTAGGCAGATGCTCATTGTTGTTTCAGTTTCCAAGGTGTGGCGGCTGCACGCTTGACCTGGGACTTTGTGCCCTAATGATGCTCTCCTCGTGGGCTGTGCTATGCCTTGGTTAATGGGCCCACTCATTACTAAGGTATTTAAGCAATTTTTGAAACCTTTCCTTCTCTTCTTCTTCTTCGCGCCCAAGCTCTCTCTCTCTCTAGATTTCCAACAGACAGACCACTATTTCTGCAAATTTCAACATTTCGAGTTTGGCAGTCCCTCTCTCCTCCCTCGGGTAATCCTTCTGCCCCAGTGTCCTTTTTACTTTCATTTCTTTTTTTGCTTTCTTATTTTAGGCTTGTAGGGCCGGATTTAGGTTGTTTCATAACTTTTCTGGCGTCTTCTTCGGCGACTGGTTTTTGAGTGTTCTTGAGTGTTCTTGATTAAAAACCCTCAATTTCTATCCAAAAGTCCAGCCTGGTCAACTGCAAACTTGTTTGTAGTTAGGTTACCCAAATTCTTCCAAGTGTAGGGTCTCCCCCTTAATGCTTATGAGGCTTTATAATTTAGCCGAGGAATTCCCATCCTTGCGAGAGAAGCTCTTCATAGAGATCAGGTGAATAGAGGAAGAGGAGGAGAGGAGACGAGTGGCCGACCCTAATTGGGTACGACCCATTTTCCCCATTCCTCTTGCCACAATAAAACCATTTGAGCCGTCTGAATCTTGTGGGTCGTCCTGTCGTCCAGTCGAGAGTTATTCAGGAGAGATGGATGAGAGAGCGTCATCGCTAATTGGCGCTGGACCTTCTGGGAGAGGAGAGACGTCTGGTCCAAGCCCAGGCCGACAGGCCAAGGGTATGGTTACTTCTGAGGCTGTCCCTATGACAACTCTATCCCCACATGCCTTCCAGATGGATTTTCCTCAGGGGCCTCTGGCAGGTGATGAGGCCGAGGGAGAGGGGATTGGGGATGATGAGGACTTAGATGACTCAGATGACCCAGTTGACACATCTCATGCCTCATCCTATATTTCCTCAGTCAGGGATCATGACCTCCTTATGTGGAGGCATGCGTATGGTGTTCCCCCCAACATATCCATGAGGATTCCCTCTGAGTCTGAGAGGGTCTTTGAGGGTGAAGAGGGAGAGATAGCGGTATACGAACAAATGTTTAAGGTCGGTGTCAGGTTTCCTCTGCACCCTGCCGTTGTAGACATCTTTTTAGCCCTCGGCGTTGCCCCCTCTCAACTTCCTCCCAACTCTTGGAGGACGATCCTTGGCTACGTCTCCTTATGGAAAAATGCATTTATTAACGAGCCCTCGGTCGATCTATTCTTGGCCTACTATAATATCACCTCCTCGTCCAAACAGCCTGGGTACTATCATCTGGGGGCGAGGAGGTCTGAGAAAAAACTTCTCCACGTGGCGCAAACCTCTAACCATAACTGGAAGAAGAGATTTTTCTTCATGTCTGGAGAATGGGAATTCACTGCCGAGGCTCAACCTTTAGCCGACGGTCCGAGGGTCGCAAGAAGATGGTCTAACCCCTCAATGAAAGCCAGGTCAGACCCCGGACTTAGTCTGGAAGAGAAAGATATAGTCAAATATCTGAGGGAGCGAGGGAGAGGGGGTGACCTTGCAAAGTTTGAAGATCTGATGACCCCTCGGTTCCTCAAGGAAGTTGGTCTGAGGGTTGGCCCCCTGACAGAGCTATGTGAGTTATATTATTTTTTGCCCATTCTTTACTTTTTTCAAGTGTTTCATCTTTATCTCTGCATCTTTCTGACCTATCGTCCTCTTTTCAGGTCGTCCTCCAGGCATATCAGACCATCTCTGGGAAATGACTTCCCCGAGCTTACTTTCTGGTTTGGGGAAGAAAAAGGGAAAGGATCCCCAACAAGCTCCGAGGAAGACGAAAATCGCTGGGCCGACACCTGATGAGCTGACCTCTAACAGGCACAAAAGGAAAGATCCAGAAGTCCCGGTTGACCCTCGGCCCGATTCACGGACGAGGGCAAGGGTCGAGGCGTCTGAGGGGACCGCCTCATCTTCCAGCATGGGGGACTTTTGGTCCCAAAATTTGACATTACTGAAGGCCGAGCCGTCTTCTCTTATTGTTAACTTGAGGACGACCAAAGCGTCAATGTTTTCTGCCCCCTCGGCTGCCAATTATGAATTCCTGTCCAAGATGCCTCCGGCGAAAGTGTATGACTATGGTCTGCACACCCTAGCTCAGGTATTTGTTCTCACTTCATTCCTTTAGTTGCATTTTTTCACAAACTATTTTCTCGGCCTCTTAACGAGTGTCAGTCATTCTTCTGTGCAGTCTGTCTGTGCCTTTACCTCGGCCACTAAGTGGATGGCTGAGAACCAAGCAAAATTCCATGAAGCTAAGAGGGCTATTTAGCACGAGGTTGATCTTCAGTCAGAGCTTGAGACTGCGAGGGCTGAGTTGGAGAGCACCAGGACTGAGCATGCGAGGATCCTGGATGAGCTGACGAGGCAACATGATGCAGACATGGCGGCCAAGGACTTGCTTATAAAGGAGAGGGAAGAGGCCTTGACCAACATGGGGGCTCAGCACAAGACCGATCTTAAGGCGGCTGTCAGGAAAGCCGAAGCCGATGTTGTGGAGGCCTACAAAATCTCGAACAAGTTTCAAGGCTTCGGCCTTGAATACTTAGAGAGGGGGATCAGGACGGCATGCCGATGGGTCATCCTCAAGTTTGGTGATGTCGTCTCTTCGGTCCGCCCTTCCATTGAAGCAGTCCAAATGGATGACAGTCTGATTGCTGAGGCCTTGGCCCGGGTGGAATCTCAAGTGCATGCTGAGGGTACTGGCACGTCTGAAGATCAGCCAGTTTTGGTTATTGAGGAAACCCCTCTCATAGATGTTGAGACCTTGCCCTCTGATGCTGCTCAATAGGGTGGCTGTCTATAGCCCACGCCCTCTTAGTGTAATGGCTATTTTTGTACTCTATTTTTTAGAACACTTTGTAATATTTCATTTATATTATCATCTCTCTCGTCGTCTTCCATATTTGTTTCTTATGTGATTTGTATTGTGATTATTTATATGAACTCATGAAGTCCTCCCTCGTCTTTTTTTAGGACAATGGTGGGGTCGTCCGCGCCATTGAGCCTCAAAATAGCCGAGGGTTATCAATACCAAATTAATGGTTTTTAAACAAGTCTCCCCTCGTCTTTTTTTAGGACAATGGTGGGGTCTTCCCCACCATGAGCCTCATTATAGCCGAGGGTTGTGATAACCAAATTAATGGTTTTAACCAAAGTCTCCCCACGTCTTTTTTTAGGACAATGGTGGGGTCATCCCCACCATTGAGCCTCATTATAGCCGAGGGTTATCAATACCAAATTAATGGTTTTTAAACAAGTCTCCCCTCGTCTTTTTTGAGGACAATGGTGGGGTCTTCCCTACCATTGAGCCTCATTATAGCCGAGGGTTGTGATAACCAAATTAATGGTTTTAACCAAAGTATCCCCTTGTCTTTTTTTAGGACAATGGTGGGGTCGTCCCCACCATTGAGCCTCATTATAGCCGAGGGTTATCAATACCAAATTAATGGTTTTTAAAAAAAGTCTCCCCTCGTCTTTTTTTAGGACAATGGTGGGGTCGTCCCCACCATTGAGCCTCATTATAACCGAGGGTTATGATAACCAAATTAATGGTTTTAACCAAAGTCTCCCCTCATCTTTTTTGAGGACAATGGTGGGGTCGTCCCCACCATTGAGCCTCATTATAGCCGAGGGTAGTGATAACCAAATTAATGGTTTTAACCAAAGTATTTTCTCGTCTTATTTTAGGACAATGGTGGGGTCGTCCCCACCATTGAGCCGCATTATAGCCGAGGGTTATCAATACCAAATTAATGGTTTTTAAAAAAGTCTCCCCTCATCTTTTTTTAGGACAATGGTGGGGTCGTCCCCACCATTGAGCCTCATTATAGCCGAGGGTTATGATAACCAAATTAATGGTTTTAACCAAAGTCTCCCCTCGTCTTCTTTTAGGACAATGGTGGGGTCGTCCCCACCATTGAGCCTTATTATAGCCGAGGGTAGTGATAACCAAATTAATGGTTTTAACCAAAGTATTCCCTCGTCTTTTTTTAGGACAATGGTGGGGTCGTCCCCACCATTGAGCCTCATTATAGCCGAGGGTTATCAATACCAAATTTATGGTTTTTAAACAAGTCTTCCCTCGTCTTTTTTTAGGGTAATGGTGGGGTCGTCCCCACCATTGAGCCTCATTATAGCCGAGGGTCGTTCTCCAAAGATGATTCCATGCGTACTAGAACTGATAAACACAAGATGAGAGGAAACACTGATATTTCTCATTAATTTTCCAAGTGTTCTGTCGGAACAACACCTATTACAACTGTCGTTCGATAGGACTTTACAAAACTACTGATAGTATTTCTTCAAATGATCTACATTCCAGGGGTTGGAAAAGGGTTCCCCTTCTAGGTTTTCTAGTCTATAGGTCCCAGGGACAACTTCATCGACGACTCTATATGGGCCATGCCAATTAGGGTGAAGCTTATTGGGCTTCTGCCAAGTCTTTTTGAGGACCAAGTCCCCCACCGCAATTGGTCTCTGTTTCACCCTCTGATTGTAAAACCTTGCAGTCCTCTGCTGGTAGGCAGCTTGCCTTATCTCGACGTCTTCCCTCCTTTCCTCAATCAGGTCTAAGTCGAGTCTCCTCGCTTTCGTATTTCTCTGGGGGTCATACATTTGGACCCTATGAGTAGGAAACCCAATCTCGGTGGGGATGACGGCTTCTGAGTCATAAGCTAGCATGAATGGGGTCTCTCCGGTAGAGGTCTTCGTTGTCGTCCTGTAGGCCCACAGCACGGAATATAACTCCTCGACCCATCTTCCTTTTTCCTCCTCAAGCCTCTTCTTGATTCCATATAGGATTGTCCTATTCGTAACTTTCGTTTGCCCATTGGCCTGGGGTCGGCCCGGGGTAGAGAAGAATTGTTTGATACTCACCCTTTCACAATACTTCTCTAGAGAGGTATTCTTGAACTGAGTCCCGTTATCCGAGATGAGGGTGCTGGGGAGACCATATCTGCATATAAAATTTTTCCAGATGAACTGGAAGGTCTTCTGCTCTGTAATCGTGACCATCGGTTCGGCCTCCACCCATTTTGAGAAATAGTCAATCGCTACGATGAGGAATCGATAGTTATTGACTGCCCTTGGCAAGGGTCCTACTAGGTCGATCCCACACACTGCAAATGGCCATGGGGATGTAATGGAGGTAAAAGGCTGATTGGGTTGGTGAGGGATGGTGGCAAATCTTTAGCACTTGTCACACTTTTTTACATATGCCGCGGCATCTTTACCCAAGGTCGGCCACCAGTACCCTTGGGTGATCACCCTCTTCGCTATGGATCTGCCCCCAATGTGGCTTGAACATGATCCTTCGTGCACGTCTTGCAAAATGGAAGGGACTTCATATGGGTGCACACACCTAAGTAAGGGGAGCAAAAACCCCTTTTTGTATAAGGTGTCCCCAATGACAGTGAATTTTGCAGCTCTATATCTCAACTTCTTCCTTTTTTGCCTTGCTTCTGGTATTTCCCCCTCTTTAATGTATCTGATCAGAGGGTCCATCCATGAGGCTTCCTTATCAATATTCAGGAAGTGCCAAGTGTTCCCTTAGCATCTTTAATAGTTAGTCGAAGCAAAATTTCCACTGGGACTGTCCTCCTGATATCCGTCCTAGTCGCCGAGGCCAACCTAGCAAGGGCGTCAGCTCGACCATTATCGAGCCTAGGTATCCTCTTCAATTTTACCTCTCTGAAGCTCTTCAGTAATGACCTCACCTTCTCAAGGTACCTAGCCATCCTCTCGTCCTTGGCCTCGTAGGCTCCTAATATCTGATTCACTACTAGCCTCGAATCACTATGAACCAAAATCTGGCCGACACTAAGAGATTTGGCCAAGGAGAGGTCTGCGATCAAGGCCTCATATTCGGCCTCGTTGTTGGAGGCCTTGAAGTTGAACCTCAGGGCGTACTCAATGTATGTGCCATCGGGTGCTGATACTATTAACCCAACCCCACTCCCGCTTTCGCAAGAGGACCCGTCGATGAAGAGACTCCACACGGTATGTTCTTCTGAGAAACTTCCCTCGGTGAGTGACCCCTGTTTAAAGAGATATCTTCCCTCTTCATTTTCGGCCACTTTCCTTCTAGCAGTGCTTGTCTCAGCCTTATCTGTAGGTGTGTCGGTGAGCCTACCTTACAGGGTATTTGTCTTCCCGTGGCTCTCATCCTTGGATTCATCATCTTCCCAAGTAAACTCAACCACGAAATCTGCTAATGCTTGCCCCTTAATGGTCGTCCTAGGCTGATACACAATGTCAAACTCCTCCAGCTCTATAGCCCAAGCCATTAGCCTCCCTGATTTTTCAGGCTTATGCAAGACCTGCCTAAGAGGAGAGTCAGTGAGGATGACCATTGTATAGGACTGGAAGTATGGCTTCATCTTTCTCGATGCATGGATCAAGGCATAGTCCAACTTATCCATCCTTGGATATATTTGCTCTGCTCCCTAGAGTGCCTTACTGTTGAAATACACAGGTTTCTTTACCCCGTCTTCGTCTCTTACAATGGTTGCACTGATGGCTGACTCTGAGACGGCGAGGTACAAATAAAGTCGTTCACCCTGCACGGGTCGTGACAACAGCAAGGGAGACCCTAGGTATGATTTTAACTCCTTGAAAGCCTCATCACACTCTTCACTCCATTCGAAGGCTTTTCTGAGGGTTTTGAAGAATGGTAGACACCTTTCTGTGGCCCTAGACACGAACCTATTCAAGGCACCAACTCTCCCTGTGAGTCTCTGAACGTCTTGAATGGACTTGGGGGTCTTCATCTCTATAAGGGCCTTTATCTTTTCAGTATTGGCCTCGATGCCTCTTTGGTTGACAATGAACCCCAAGAACTTCCCTGCTCTGACCCCGAAGACACACTTGGCCAGGTTGAGCTTCATCTGGTATTTGTCCATCGTAGTAAAGCTCCTCTCTAGGTCTACCACATGATCCTCTGCCTTCAAACTCTTAGTCAGTATGTCATCTACATAGACATCCATAGACTTCCCAATTTGGTCTTCGAACATTTTATTTACGAGGCACTGATACGTTGCCCCCGCATTTTTTAGGCCAAAGGGCATGACCCTATAACGGTATGTCCCCTTGTCAGTAATGAAGGTTGTCTTCTTCGAGTCTTCAGGGTTCATGAAGATCTGGTTGTACCCTGAATAGGCATCCATGAAGCTCATGAGCTCGTGGCCTGCGGTATCATCTACCATCTGATCAATGCGGGGGAGAGGGAAACTCTCTTTGGGATAATGCTTGTTGAGGTCTGTGAAGTCTACACACATCCTCCACTTTCCGTTGGCTTTTGGGACAATGACAGCGTTAGATAGCCATTCAGGGTAGATGACCTCTCTAATAAACTCAGCATCTTCCGGCTTCTTAACCTCATCCCTAATGACCTCATACTTTTCTCGAGAATAAATTCTCCTCTTCTGCTTAACTGGATTTGCACCCTCTACCACGTTGAGCTTGTGGCTCATAACTTCGGGGTCGATCCCCGGCATATCTGTGTGACTCCATGCAAAGACGCTCTGTCTTCTCTTCAACAGCCTGATGAGGTCTTCCTTAATATTTGGCTTTAGAGACTTGCCGACTTGGATGGTTTTTTTCGGGTCATCCTCATTGATAATGATGGATTCTACCTCTTCCGTGGCCTCTCCTTTCTTTAGCTTCGTCTCGTCTCTAGGGTCTAGGGTATCAATATTGTAAGTGGTTGTAGCCTTCTTGTGTGCCTCTCTTTCTTCAGCAGAGTTGTAATAACATTCTCGCGTTGTCGTCTGGTCTCCCTAAACTTCCCCCACCCCGTAAGGGGTTGGAAATTTAATCATCTGATGGACCATAGACGGCACAGATTTGAACCCCTTGAGGGCTACCCGCCCCAGTATAATATTATAGGCCGAAAAGACATGTTTGTCCATCACAAAGAAACTGACCTTCTTTGTAAGCCATCTCGGCCACTCGTCCCCTATCCTGACATCAGCCTCATACACTCCGAGGGGATGAACCTTTTTCAACTGAACCCAATCAATGGGTGATGGTATGGGACGAGTCTGGCATGGCTGAGACCTAAATCTTTGAAGCATGGCCAAAACATCACGTCTGCAGATCTACCAGGGTCCTCGGCACCTCTCATCCGTGCACCCTGGTAGTGATGACGAGAGGGTCATCATGTGGGGCTAAGAGGTCTTTGAAGTCCATTCTTGAGAACCCTACTATCAGGGTGTCCATGTCGACCTTCTTCCTCTTTTCTGACTTCGCCTCCAGAGAGGTTGAGTGTACCGTTCTCGTCACTGCCTTGGCCTCAGCCACATGGGCCTTCCTGTCAGCGACCTCTGACCCTCCTCCTGCTAGACCCCCGGAGATCATTCCCACTCCGAGCGAGATTATATTAAGCCTCTTGACAGGGCCTTAGTCGTCTCTCGACGGGAGGTCAGGGTCGTCCTCATCATCAGAAGGGTCATCCCCTCTTTTTTGAGAACCTTCTCTACATGCATCGCCTCGATTCTTTCTGGGGTCGTCCCCTCGACCCCTCTTGAAGGCACCTTTGTTAACGTACTTCCTGAGCTTCCCTTCTTTCAGCATCTTATCAATCTCATCTTTCAGAGCAAAACATTTGTCTGTCACGTGGCCATGGTCTTGGTGAAATTCACACCACAGGTTTTTGTTCCTCTTGTTGGGGTCTGGCCTCAACTTCTCAGGCCACTTCAGGGATCGGTCACTCTTTATCTCGTTTAGAATATGTTCACAGCTGACCGTCAGAGGGGTGTAACCAGTGAACTTGTCGTCCGTAGACCTCTTATTCCCCTCTTTATTCTTCTTAGGGTACTTACCCCTACTAGCGCCTCCTTTTTCGTCTTCATATTTTGCGGCCGTCGCCTCTTCGGCGTTCATTACCTTTCTCGCTGTTGACAGCAATTCAGTCATCGTCCTCGAAGCGTCTTTAGCAAGCTTCCATAACAGCTTCCCCTTTTGGAGTCCTACAATCAGGGCTGTCATAGCTATGCTCTCCTCATAGTCTTCCACTTCCAACTTTTCTTTGTTGAATCTGGCTATGTAGTCCCTTAGACTCTCATTCTTCCCCTGCTTAACATAGAGCAGGTGGGTGGTTTTCTTCTGTGACCTCATCCCAAAGCAAAAGTTATGGATGAACCGGTCTGCCAACTGCTTACAGTTTTCAATGGAGTTTTTTGGGAGAGACGTGTACCAGACATGTGCAGCCCCAGTCAGGGTACCAGAGAAGGCACGAAACCTCATCTCATCTGAGATAGAGTATATGTCTGTTGCTGATTGATACATCTCAACATGGTGGACAGGGTTGGTGCTCCCGTCATATCTTGGGGTGACCACAGGTGGCTTGAACTTTGACGGCGTAGGAAAGTTGACTATCTTTGCCACAAAGGGTGAGCCTATGGTGTATCCCCTCTGAAGAGGGTCCCGGCTTTTCAGTATATCGCCAATCTTATCTTTCAGTCGCTGGATCGAGTCATTCCAGGGCCTCGTAGGGTCGGTCTGGCCGATGTTATCCCCTGCCGCCTCTTTGAGATGGACGGAGGGTTCTTTCGCGACTGGCCTGTGTCGGCTGTTTACTTCCCCTAGTCATCGTCTCGTCTTAGGGGCCGGCCCCCGTGGGGTTGGTCATCTGCTGCCTCCCTTCTGGACCTCGCGGCTCTCCTTGATCTGGATAATTTTTCCCGCAGGTCATTACTGGGCCTAGCCTCTCAAAGGCCGACCCTTTGCTCAAGCGATCAAAAGCAGAGCCTCTTGGGCGATCATCAGGATTTGGTCTCCCGCACTTCCCTCTACTCTCCTGAAGAGGTCGTACAGTGTTGTTGGAGACTTCATATGGTTCCCAGCATTCTATGGGGGCCTCCTCTCCCTCCAAATCGTCATACCTGTCCTCTGGGGAAGGGTTTCCTTGCCTCCCCAGGCGTAGACGCCGGGGGTCAGCAACATCCCTACGCCGCTGAGGGGGTGGCAGGTCTTTGCGTGATGCCTGGGGTGGTTCCCTGGCCTCATGCTGCCCTGGAGCCGCTGCTGGAGTAATCATCTCAGGTGAGACCCCTGGTGGTCTTAGTATGTTCTGGCTTAGAGCTGTGAACTGCTCCTGCATGATCCGCTGGCTTGCTGCCAGAGACTTCAAGGCTGTCGCCACATCAGCCATCTCAGACTGAGGTGGTGGCTGACTGGAACTGGGTCCTACTCCACTATCCAGTGGAGGGAGTGGTGGTGGTGGCATCTCTGGTGCCATGTGTTTGAGCTGTGAACAGCTGAACTGGAAAAAAGACTGGTGAGCTTGACAACCTTAATGGGTCTCTTTTAATGGTGAAACATCTCCTCTCAGGGGGAGAGCTGGTTCACCACCAGAGTGCCTAGTGAGGTAAAGCTGTACAAGGGAATAGATGTCTTCTCGTTCCCACAGACGGCGCAAAACTGATGATGCTGAAATCTAGCACTACCAGATAAGTGATGATGAGCTCAAACAGCAGTAACCATGGCAGCCATAGAGATGTATATATATAAGTGTGTAAGTGTGTATAAGGAGATGAGTATAAGAGGAACAAGATAATTATGTATAGTGGTTCAGCCAGTTAGGCCTACATCCACTGTGAGTGTGTGATCCACTAAGTATGGGCACTAATGGCCTTGGATACAATGCACGTAAACTCCCTCTCTCTCTCTCTATTGTGTGTATAAGCAGAGTTTTAGCCAGGGTTACAATGTTTTTTTTCGATCCCCTTGTAGGGCTATAGGTGATAAGTATATATAGGTCTTGGGTGGAGTAGTGTACCCCCCAAGTATGCATGGTGCATGTGAATGGTGATCTAGCCAATCCCCTGTTGACACCTGTAGATGCCACCTGTGGCTAATGATGACATAATATTCCCTCATGTGAGGGGGTGATATTATTATAACGGTCTTCCACGTGCCGCGGGAGCCTCACGCGCACTGCTCCACGCGTCTCCCAAACCACACGCTGTGGTGATGTCACCCTCGGCCCATGATACGAGGTCGAGGTAAAAGTTCCCGCCGGTAGTGAGTCTGGCCTAATTTAGGCCTCGTACCCTCGGAGGTTCGTCCGAGCCTGATGGAGAGTCGGCCCCTTGGAGGGTCGTCTGGGCCTGATGAGGCGGTCGGTCCCTTGGAGAGTCGTCCGAGCCTGATGGAGGGTCGGCCCCTTGGAGGGGTAGTCTGGGCCTGATGAGGGGTCGGCCCCTCGGAGGGTCGGCCGAGCCTGATGGAGGGTCGGCCCCTTGGAGGGTCGTCTGAGCTTGATGAGGGGTCGGCCCCTCGGAGGGTCGCTTGAGCCTGATGAGGGGTCGGCCCCTTGGAGGGTCACGAGACCATCTTGAGCTCTTCCTGTTGGAGGGTGCCCTCGGCCTGGCCGAGGGTATACATGGGTATATCAACCAATACTTTGTTTCTTTAAAATTGTCCAAGAAGGAGAGTGATGATAGGGTCCTATTTTTAGAAAAAGAATTGGAGGACCTTAAAAATTCAATGGTTTGCGTTTGTGCCGTCGAGGATAAAAAATTAATCGATGATTTTACAGCACGTGAAAAGACTCTTAGGGATAAGTTTGTTTTAATTGAGGGTGAGCGCGATAAACTATTAAGTTTAATTGAAATTTTGAAAAAGAAATCCCTGTCTTTATAAGAGTCTAATTCTTTGCTTAAGTTAAAAATTTTGAAGTTAAAAAATGATTTGACAGACTCAAGTGGGTTTCATAGTGATGGTAATGGCTCATCGTGTTCTCATGCTTCTAATGATAAACCCAAAACCATTATTTGTTTTAGAGGGTCAACTAATTCCAAGGATGTTAGAAAAGATCACACTTTAGGTGTCGTTCTACCTGTTTACACATGTTCATATTGTGGTAGGAAAGGTCACCTTAGGAGTTTTTATTTTTATCTTGGAAGAGGTCCTAGGAATTCGAAGTTTAGTGTTTTGTTGGTTCCCAAAACCCCGTGTCGACGTGTTACATCCACTTGGGTTAGGAAATCACTTTTGGATACGCTAGATTTTAGAATAGTTGATTCTCATTTGCTTGCACATGATTCTTCTCTTACCATATCATATAGATGATTGTGTTTGCATGTTTGTCATACGCTAGTTATGCTTTTTAAGATATTTTTGCTAGCGTTGTGACATGTACTTTTTGTATAGATTTTTGCTTTTGAAAATTTTTGAAAAATACAAAAAGATTTTATTTTGACAAAATTTTTGAGAAAATCCAAAAAGATTTTTGTATTTTGTTTGCACCGTTTATGGATGGAGACTTAGGATGACCGAGTCACAACATCATTCCATTATTTTCATGTGACTATTTGATAGTATTTTGAGACAATAGGTCAATTCATCCTTGTGCTCTATAATGTTTGGAGTCATTAAGATGTAATTAAATGTTACTGCCTACATGTTTGACTCATGTTTCCTTTATTCCACACATGCACCGATTTGTTTGAATATTGTGCTTGTCTTATCACATGTTGGTTGGGTGTTTTCACTTCAATTCTGTTCTTAAAACGAACCAAGCACGATAAAACTTGATAAGGAAATTGTGCATATAAGAACCGTTTTGTGAGTTTGTGTGCTTTGTTTGAAAATGGGGAAGGGCTGCAAAATGTTCATTTTGCCTTTGCGAATACTAAGCCACCGTTAAAAAGGACCTAAAAAATTGAGGAATTTTATTATCCGGGGTCCAAAGAGGTTAAAAGAGCCCGAAAAAATTTAAAGGCAATAAAAAGAAATTCATGCCAAATATGGGTCATTTAGGTTTTTGCACCAATTCTCTAATGTTTGAGAATTTAGATTACCTCTAAAAGAAACTATATATGAGGGAGTTTGGTTGGAGATTTTATAACGGGTTTGCACGTCCTTGAAAATCTTGAAAAAAAGCGCTAAATAGTTTTGGACGTTATTGGTGTGGAAATCATTTGACTTTGATTTGTTGATTTGCATAAGACGATGTCATCTAAATTCAACAATTTCTACACCAAAGGATGTTTTTTATGTTCATTCATTAGGGGTACACATATGCATCGTGCACATATGATTGATTGAGTTTATTTACCTATCAAATGTGTTCACACCCATACATTCCATTTCCATGACTTGGTTGTTTAAGTTTAATTCCATGGTGTGATTTTTTTAGTATCTTATTTTTGTATGAAAATTTGAAAAATCCAAAAATAGTTTGTGAAATTTTTGAGATACAACTTTGCATGCGCGTAGTTTGATCCTTGTTTGCTATGCATTTTTATCATGACACTCCATGTTTTGATTTTTTCTTCTTATCTATCTATTTGGGGACATCATAAAAGGGGGAGAAAGAATTATCATGTTATGGGGGAGTTTTTGCATTATGGGGGAGATTTGATTATTAATGCTTTATTCTTATATCATTTCAAACTCGATGCATCATGAAGGTTTTTTCTTTATCTCATGTGTGTAGGTACAAATATTGAAGATCATGATGTTGCACACCCTGATGAGAAAAGCTTTGAGATTTGACGAAGATGATTGAAGAACAATTTTGAAGTCTTGCAAATTTATTCATGGGAGGGTAGATTTGTATAGGCAATTTGGTTTTTGGTAATTCAGATTTTTTATGTATGTACCCGCATAGACATAGGGGGAGATTTGTAAGGACATATTTTCATAGGTCCGTTATCAATTTATTATGTCATATACCGCTACACCATCGAAGAGTATTCAAGAGTCATCTACATCAAAGACGGGTCCGAATTACTCAAGTTCTTCATCAGTCAAGACTCCGCGAAGTTTACTTTGGTAAGGTTATGTTTTAAATACCTTTACTTTTCACTTAGAGATTTTTGGGAGATTTTTACAAAATATTTTTCGAAGTGTTGGAGCGAACTTTTTCGTCAAATATTGAGAATGAGTATTTTTTCTAAGTTTTGAAGCGGACCTCGATTTTGACGCCCAGGTCATTCGCGCAAGATCAGCATCTCGTTCGAACGAGATTGGAAGTCGTGCGATGTCATTTGAACGACATGAGTCCTTTGTTCCAGCGACATTTGCTTCTCGTTTGAACGAGATCGTTTTTCGAGGCGGTGCATTTTTGTATAAATACTCATTAAATGGTAACGTTTTCATGAAGAAGTCCCAGCGTTTTGAAAGACAGAAACCTGCGAAAGTGCAAAATCCTTTTTAACTTCTTCCTTTAGGGTTTTAATCCCTTTTTGGTTTTCAATTCACAAAACTCCCATATGCTTTAGTGAATTGTTTTGGTGTTCAAGAACATAACTTTTGCCCTTGTTTATTCTTTGTGGGGAGAGCTCTACAACTAACAGCTGCGTGCTATTGTGGAGGGAGTCCTTGTGAAGATTTCAGACTGCGTGTCTAGGATTGCGGTCCTTGTGGTATAGTTGCGCGTGAACCACTACAGATTTCTAGCCGTTGCTTTGAAGGTTTGACGAAGACATCGTCCGTTACTCTTGTGGGCGAAAGCAAGATGGTATGTAAGTCCATGGTCTTGTAAACTTTTCAAAGTTCTAGAAATAAAAGGTTTTGCCCTACGGGGATTTTTCCTTAAGCTTGTGTCGCATGCTTTATTTATTTTATGGTTTGACACACGCACACACGCAGTTGAATTATTTAGGGCTGATTTGTTTTGGTTTAAAAAATAGTCACTAATTAAATAAGGTTTAATTGGAAACTTGCGAATTTAATTTAATCAATTATCACACAGTCGCACTTTTTAAACCCAAATAAGACCCAAGTACAGTCATTTTGACTATCTCGACCCTTCTGGGATCAATCGCACACTCATAATCGTCATTCGAAATACTTTCTAATGCCAATTTAAAATTTCTCCAATAAAAATAAATATTATTTCTCCCAAATTAATTAAATTATCAGTCCTGAAAATCGCGGGGTATTACAGACTTCCCCCTATAAGAATTTCGTCCTCAAAATTTAGCTCAGCCTAACACTCCAAAACTTAACTACTTCCTACGACACCTGACCTCAAGATCACTATACCTATTCCTCCCACTTCTCACGGTGAATCATTTTAATTAAAGACCAAATCAACTAGAGAGAGTGCCCATACACCCTGTACCCGAGCACAACTCGTATAAACATAACTCGGCTTCACTTAGTCTCAAATTGTACAATAACTCGAAACAAATTAATCCATAATAATAGACTAATTATATAAAAAGTTTAAAAGGTCCAAAGATTTAACTCCTCTCAATTCCTGACATTCGTTACTTTCATGTGGGGGAGGTCTCGCAAGTGAAATCCAAACAAGGAACCCTCCCAATACACTACTGTGTACTCTGTCGGGGATTGAGATCAGTTAGATCGGGACTAAAGTTTAAAAATATTTTTAAATCATTTTGATAATGCCCGAAGGCCTATAAAACAATTTTATTTCAAAAACAGTTTATGTCTTTCGACAAACAAATCAAATGCCTTATGCCCAAGACACAAGGCGCCAATAAATACAATACTCTTATCAACCATTTGATCTCAAAACTAGCATAACCATGAGCTAAAATCCTTAGTTCAACAATAACCCATTCAGCCCTGAATCTCTTTAGTAACGAGAATCCTATACATCTTAACAAAACATTGCCATACACTAGGATCTTCCATAGCTGGAACATTACAAATTTATAAATTTATCACGACTATAAAACGATAGCTCTACCATTACTACTCAACACGTTTCAACGATTACTATATTCGAAACCGAAGTTATAACTCTTTACTAACACATTACAAGACAATCTATTCTCCCAAAAGACATCGTCTAAGAGCCTCACATGCTCAATCCTCCATTCTGGGTTATTCCATACATAATAGGGTTATAACAACTAACCACTCATTAAAATCTTACTTGCGATACTCCCAATTCCCCGCAAAACATAATCCTAACAATAAGGAAAATATAATTTACATATTACCTCTCTAATCCGACTGTAGCGCTTCATTGATGGGTTCCCACTCAAAGTCCTCCGCACCCAAACTGGCTTATGATCTGTTGTAGGGGTTAAACATCCAAGACCTCTTCAAAAAGTGTTTATTTACCTCTTTCAGGACAATCCCTCTTCCTATGGCCTATCTCTCTACAAAAGAAACATCTACCAGAAAACCCTCCCTGACCAACCTGAGGAACAAAACGCTGTTGCAGCCCTTGATAATCCTGTTCATACCATCTTGCCTCACTGGAATTCTCTTCTCCAGACTTACTAGATGAACCCAAGTCTCTAAAGTTATTCCCCCTTGTGAACGAAGACGATATTCCTGACACTGTAACAATGTCGCATTCACTACCTCGGCAAAAGTCAATAACGTTGGGTTCCCTATCAAATGCTGCCGAATTCGCGATTCTAAACCTCCCATGAACCTCTTATTCTCTTCTCCTCCGTATTTACCTCATCGGGCACTAAATTCGCCAATCGAGTAAATTCCTCTTCGTACTCAGCCACCGTTCGATTACCTTGAAACACATCCAACAATCTCCTCCACATTTCCTTCTGGACCGCAAAAGGAATATACCTTTGGTCAAAGAGTTCCCAAAAATCTGTTATGGGCATCGTATCTCTTTGCTCCGATGTGGTGATTGACTCCCACCATTAGAGAGCTACTCCCGTTAACTTAAAGGTGTAGAGAAATTGCTTATGTACCTCACTACATTCAACCATTCGAAGGTGCCTTTGCATAATCTTCTTCCAACGACTTACAAACATCGCATCAGCTCCCCCGAAAAATTTTGGAGGATGTCCCATCCGAAAAGCTTCTCGTACTCTTTCCCACACGGATTGCCCTGGGTGGGCTTGCGCTGCTTGAGCTGCAGGTTGACGTGCCATCACATAAATGGTAGCAATGATTGCTTATGCCACAATATTGGAAGCTTCAATGATGGTTATAGTCCCTTGAGGCATTTGGGGTTCCATATTCTCAGCCCCTATGTTTGCCCTGCTTGGACGACCTCTCTTCGGTAGCATCTGAAACAAGATAATTGTATCAGAACGTCATTCAAGTGTTTTCTCATCGCAAAAGAAAATATAGACATGTGAACACAACAGTCCTAATAATAGGGCTCTACATCAAGAATGCTTACGGAAGAACGCAGAAGACCCACACAGATCCTAAAGACACTAAAACCTGATGCTCTGATACCACATGTAACAACCCGCTTAAAATAATAACGGGTGGCCACCCCTATATTATAATTAATTAAGAATTTCAAGTGGATCATTTTCAACATCAACTGACGATGCTACAATAAACAAAGCTAACAATCCAATAATATAAAAAGCGGGTTGCCAAAAATTTTAAAACATGCAAAGCAATAACCAACCAACAACATAATAACTACTAAACATGATAACATATGCACATGACGATAATAAAAAGAAGAAATTATAAATTACATCATAGATCATAAAAGAAAATACCCGAATAAGTTGTCGGGTCACAGACAATACAATAATCTGAGAAAGAAATATAAAAGTGCTACACCTACAACACTTGGATGTAAACCCGATACACAACCCGAATCCTAATTTAGATTTTCAAAAATAGGGAAACGATTATAACAAAATCCCGCAACAGTCTGCAACTGCTACAGCTCTACGAATACACTAAATAGAAAACATCATCGGCGTCCTTGCGGAGGAGCACCTAAAATAATACAATATATATAGCGGGAGGAAAATATAAACGGGTCAGAGCCCGAGGTGTGAATACATTTTTAGCAAGTGCATTAAAATTCATAATAATTATAAATGCACTATACATGATTAAAGTGGAGTCTCCCTCTTCGGGAAATCCAACTCACCCCTCAACTAATGTGCCCACCTAAACGTATGCACATGATCCTCAAATAACAACCCAACTCTTTCTAAGGATAGTTCAGTCTAACCTACGCCCAAATCCCCACTTGCGTAACCCGTCGTCTAAAACAAATCCAAAAACTTCCTATGCTAACTTACCCCATGTGCATCTAAAATTATATTAACTTATAAATATACATATACATATCTCTTACTAGAATTTAGCAGATTCTAGTTATTAACTTACACGAGTTATTAGCATCTAAATGCTAAGGACTAAACTTCTCTCAACTCTCAACATTGAACCGCGTTTCATGCGTGGGATGTCTCGCAAAGAGAAATCCAAACAAGGAACCCCTCCGATACACTACTCCTTGACAATGTTGATCGTCAAGATTCATTACGCCCTCGGTGCACGATGCATATAATATCAACTACATAAATATAATATTTCACCAGTTTATTCTCATAAAGCTTTATTTCACCATACATATAAATATGAGTACTAAGGACTAAACTTCTCCCCACTCCCAATATTGCATTGTGTTTCGTGCGTGGGACATCTCGCAAAGAGAAATCAAAACAAGGAACCCCCTCCCCCGATACACTACTCCTTGACAATATTGGTCGTTGAGGTCCATTACGCCCTCGGTACCCCACACATAACTACGAATACAGATGAGGATCAATAATCTCTAATCATATAAATAAGATAATGCTCCGAATATTGTAGGGGTTTATGACATTTCTCTAGTTATAAAGCACAACCATACAACCCTAACAATTAAGTACACATAACACACTTAGCGTACATATAAATATCCAATACACAATCACTTATGGATATAAAATACGTCACAATGCTCTCATCTTCCAGGAACTACTCTCTTTATCTCGGGTTACCATATATCGGATTATTATCACACCGCCATGGTATTAAAACAAATCACAACGTATAGGAAGCGGTCATAGTTTCGAAACTGAAAGTGCGAACGAATCATACCCAAGACTTCTCACCCAGAATAAAATTACACAATAAATAATGGACAACTATGACCTGGGGACTATACGCACCCTGCTCCTCAATCTAGGGGCCTTACCCATATCGTGCAACTTCCCATGATAGCAATGGAGGGTAAGCCCACGCAATAAGTATATATATATATATATATATATATATATATATATATCATTTACACTAGATATATATACAATCACATCATATAAATGCAAACCATCGCACAAGGTATATACAATTAAGCCATATAGGTATACATACTATATTACGCCCGTATGTAAAGGAAGTGAATTCATTTATAGTATATAACTCTCATTATACTAACCGTTGCTAACTCGCAGACCGTCCCATTTATCTCATACTACGACCCCCCCACTTGGATCTTACTCATTCCTGACACCTATTAGTATGAATTGTCTCCCAATTCAATCAACCTTAAGGATACCAATACACACCGATCAACAATCATCATCCCCAATCCATATTATGGTTCAATCGATCATACAAACCAATAGCGTTATCACGTTTGTGATTCAATCCAAAAGTCCAACATTGCTAAGAGCATCATGCCTCTCTCTTAGAGACCCATAACTAAATCCCAATAGAAAACTTCATGATAGTGGTATTTCCCACTAGGCTATACGATAATCCTTGAATTTATTTTCTCTCGAAATAACTCAAGACGACTCCATCATTTCATCATAAAGGAAACTCCCTAAAAGTCTCTAAAACATACTTCGCATAACTTATATGAAGGTTCCTAATCGATAAACCCAAACGAAATGGAGCAAAACTCACTCTTGAAAAACCTCACAAAAACAGGCACGTTTTCGAATCGATTCGGTCCCAATCCGAATCGATTCGGCCCAGCGAATTGATTCGCCCCAGCGAATTGATTCGCCCTTAATACGAATCGATTCGCCCTTAATACGAATCGATTCGGTCCAAAGGACTTGGGAACCTGTCTTAGGCCGAATCAATTCGGCTTTGGGTTCGAATCGATTCAGTCACTCAGACCTGGAAAGCTGCAACATTTCGAATCGATTCGGAAAGGGACCGAATCGATTCGGACTGTTCAGAAGCTACGAAAATGGTTATTTTTCATCAAAAGCAAAAAATTCCAAAAATCACATTTATCATCTTCTAACCATTTCTCTTCAACCCAAACATATTTCTAACATTAAAATTCATTATATTTCTACCCAACAAGTTTTAAAACCTAAAATCCATATACCCACACCTCAAATGTAAGATTTACCCAAAATCTAGGTTTTAACACTTTAAACCCAAAATCCATAATTTTTATCCACAAATCATGAGATAAAAGATGCACAAGAAATATTTAGCAAGTTTAATCACTTGCCTCAAAGTTGTAGAGGTTGGATCTTCCTCGAAATAGCGAATTCACCGGAATCCCCGAGCTTTTCTTCTCTTTCTATTCTTCCTTTCATCTTCTCACTCTCTCTCTAGGGCTTTATCTTTCTCTCAAATGAGATTTGCTTCTCACATAGGCTTAATAAGCCTTAAATCCAAGATACCCAACTTTAAATGATAATACAAACTTTAAATGACTCGGTTACTCCAATTCGAGTCAAACGAACATAAAAATATTTCGAAACCCAAAATAAGACCCAAGTACAGTCATTTCGACTATCTCGACCCTTTCGGGATCAATCGCACACTCAGAATCGTCATTCGAAATACTTTCTAATTTCCTCAAATTTTAACCTCAATTGCCAATTTAAAATTTCTCCAATAAAAATAAATATTATTTCTCCCAAATTAATTAAATTATTAGTCCTAAAAATCGCAGGGTGTTACACACATATAATCCCTTTGTTTCAAAACAACTATTTCTTTAGGTGTAGAAGGTCTATTAGATGCAATTAAGTCAACTACCTTAAGAGTTGTTGGGTAAAATTGCAGTTTCATTTGCCATCTCTTAAAGATCTTTCCATCAAATGGTTCAGATTTTTCAAAGTAATTTTCATTACGATTTTCCATAGCAAGTTGTAGAACAGTAATGAAATTTCTCCTTTAGATTGTTGGTAATAATATATGCAGAATATACGAAAAAACCTAAATTCAAAATAAATAGAATTGGAAGAACTTATCGATCGAGGTTTGTGTTTGACACAAAGTCCTAAAGGTGAAATTGTCCACTGATATTGATGATGTAAGCCTCTTAAACAAACACCTGCCACGATTTAACAATCAGATTCCATCATCAGCAACTATGAAGAATCTTGCACCCTCATGATAATCCAGAACCAAAAATAATTAAATTGTGTAACAGCAAGATAATATTTATTTTTCTTTTTTGTAATGGGAGATTATGAGAGAGACGTTTTTTAAGATTGTTTTTTGCAGAATGGATAGGTCAGATATATGGGGATAATAGCAAAAACATTTTTACTCACTAACCCCCTTATATCTCCGCTAACGGGTAGCTGAGTCAAATGAAAAGACTAAGTCAAAATTCAAAAATGTGTTTAAAAAGTGTTAAAAATGAAATTTTAAATGGGTAAAAATTATGGTCACTAAAGAGAAGCCCAAAGTCCCTAAGGCCCAAGGCCCACTCAAAGACTATTAATGTTTAGTCTGCCTCCTAGGGGTTAAACCCAAAACCTCAAGCACAAAACCCCACAAACTTACCACTTGGCCACTTACCCTAAATCATTTATTTCATTCAAAATAAATATTTATACTATTATACCCAACAATATCCCATATGAATGGAATAAATAAATAAATATAAAAAGACTCTCTGGAGTATTGAAGGAGTGACGTAAAAGGCGAAGGTGTCATTCGACTTGAACCTTTGATTTGTGTTGATGGATTGAGTTTACCATTTGATAGTGAACTAATGTCTTGTACTATATCACAGTTGCTGTAAACTTGAGTCAATAGAACACACATGTGACTCCTAAAAAATCATCATTGAGTTCCCACAATTGTGCTCATTTCGGCCTTGAGCATGCCCAGGTTTCTTGAGTGCTCTAGACAAGCAACCTTAATTCTCATAGGATGCGGACGCACCACCACACTCATATTGGTGATTTTATCAAGAGTGTATTGTATCTCACCCCCTGAATAACAGTTATAGAAAGCATTAAGAGATTAAATCTCATCCTCCATCGATACAGTGGTACTACATCAAAGGAATGCGTTTCTTAAGTAAAGTTTAAGTTAGTACCCCAATAAATCACTCATATAATTTTGTTATCCCATTGAACCCAGATCTTGGGATCTACAATCATATGGGTTGAGTTTCCCTTATAGGTGATTTAGATATGAATAGGCTTTAGGCCCATTCCTCTTAATGTTTGATAAACTAGCTCTCTAGCTAGCCCTTTAGTTAATGGATCTGCCAAGTTTTCCTTTGACTTGACATAGCTAATTTCTAGAAATCATTCTTTTAAAAGTTGCCTCACTATGTTGTGTCTTCTTCTGTTATGTCTAGACTTCCGTGGTAGGAGTTATTATGTACTCTTGCAATCGCTGTTTGACTGTCACATTGAATGGATAAAGTTGGATTTGGTTTTGGCCATAAAAGAATGTCTAGTATCAAATTCCTTAACCATTCAACCTCTTTACTTTCTTTATCCAACACAATGAATTCTTATTTCATAGTGGATCTCGCTATGCAAGTTTGTTAGGTAGATTTCCAGGATACAGTGCCTCCCGCCAAAGCAAAAACATAACCACTCGTAGATTTACATTCGTTATTATCAGAAATCCGATTAGCATCCCAAAAGACTTCAATTAAAATAAGATATCTAACATAATTAATACCATAATTTATTGTGTATTTTAGTTGTCGCAAAACTCTAATCAAAGCATCCCAATGTTCATTATTAGGATTACAAGTATACCTACTAAGTCTACTCCCGACATATGCAATATCATGTCTAGTGAGGATCATAAGATACATTGGACTACCAATAGCTCTAAATATTCTAATGATGATACACCAGGACTCAAATGTTTCCTTAAGTTACAACTAGGGTCAACAGGTGTTTTAGTAGGAATATAATTAAATTGTTAAAATTTTCTTAGAACTTTCTCTATATAATGAGATTGGGTTAAAACAATTCCTTCATAATTTTTAATGAATTTAATTTCCATGAATAACATCAGTAACATCCAAATCTTTCATATCAAATTTCTTATTAATGAAACTTTTAGTTTTATTAACTATTTCCATATTGGTTCCAAAAATAAGCATATCATCCACATATAAGCAAATAATCATGCCAGAATTATCTTTGAATTTTCTATAAATACATTTATCCACTTCATTAATGTTAAAATCATTAGAGATCATTTTTGATCAAATTCTCATGCCATTGTTTAGGAGCTTGTTTTAGTCTATATAATGATTTTTTAAGTCTACCCACTTTATTATCTAGGCCTTGCACTACAAACCCCTCGAGTTGATCCATATAAATTTCTTCATTAAGATCTCCATTTAAAAAAGCAGTTTTAACATCTGTTTGATGAATTATCAGATTATGTAATGAATCAATACCAATTAAAAGCCTAATAGATGTAATTATAGTAACCGGAGAGTAGGTGTCAAAGAAATCAATTCCTTCCTTTTGCCTATAGCCTTTAGCTATCAATCTTGCCTTAAATTTATCAATAGAAACATCAAATTTTCATTTCTTCTTAAATATACATTTGCATCCAATAGTGTTACATCCTTTAGGCAAGTCAACTAACTCCCATGTGTTGTTAGAAATAATAGAATCATATTCACTACTTATAGCTTCTTTCCAAAAAAATAGAATCAGGTGAGGACATTGCCTCACTAAAAGTGACAGGGTCATTTTCCATTAAGTATGTTAAAATTGATGAATTATTCCATTTTCTTTATAACATTTATCAAGATCACCAGTGTATTCTCCTCACCTATTGAATCTTAAGGTTTTAATGGATTTTTCCAATTATTTTTCAACTTCTAATTTATAGGAAATAAATTTTGAGAAACTCTCATCTTTACTCATAAGGAGATCAATATAACAGTAACGAGAGTAATCATCAATAAAAGTAATAAAGTATTTGTTTCCACCACATGTCACGTATCCTTTTAAATCATAGAGATCAGAATGTATTAAACTTAAAGCAGTTGAGCTTCTTTCGACACTCGAAAAAGGTTTTTTAGCATATTCTGATTCAACACATATTTCACATTTAGAGTTGGTAGAAATATCAAATTTTGGTATGTTTCCCAAAAATATTAATTTTTAAATAAATGCCTTATTTACATGACCAAGTCTAAAATGCCACATATCACAAGAGTCAATCAAATAAGCAGAAGAAGTAGATATTTTATTATTATGAACCACGGTTACATTGAGTTTGAAAAGATCCTCATGAACATAGCCCTTACTCATAAAAACACGTCCCTTAGTCACAACTACTATATCATTCTCTAGAATAATTTTAAAACCCTTCTTAACTAAGACAAAGTCGGACACCAGAGTCTTCCTAAACATAGGGAGATGCGAAACATTTTTCAAGGTAAGAACATTTCTCGAAGTGAATTTTACAACTACGATTCCCTTTCCCTTAACCTTAGACGAATAGGAGTTTCCCATGTACAGACGTTCATCCTCACCCACATAAGTGAAGGTAGTGAAGTCACCTCTCGTGCCCCGAATATGTTAGGTAGCACCAGAATCAAGCCACCAGGTTCACATTCTGACTCCTCCTAAACCTGTAATCTTTAGCTTAATGATCTAGTTTTCCACACACAAAGCATTGCCCTACTGATTTAGATTTAAACTGAGGTTTAGAATTTTTATTCTGATCATTATGATTGAATTTATGGTTGGACTTTGAATTCTGGTTCATTTTATGGTGCCCGTGTTTCTGGTTTGAATGGTTAGGATTAAACGGGTTCTATTTTTCATTTCCATTTGATTTCCCTTAACTCAAATTAGCCTTAGAACTATTTTGAAATTTTCTCCTTAAGTTTTACAGTCTTATTGTCTTCCTCAACTCTTAAACGAACTATCAAATCTTCTAGTGTCATCTCTTTTTTCTTATGTTTAAGACCGTTTTTGTAAACATTACAAGACGGTGGCAATTTTTCAATTATAGACGACATTTGAAATCCCTCACATATACTATAACCATCGACTAAAATTTTATGAATAATAATTTGTAGTTCTTCAAGTTGGGACACACCAGATTTATTATCTTCCATTTTAAAATCCAAAAAATTTCTAACCGCAAATTTTTTAGACCTAGCATCTTCAGTTGCATATTTTTTTTGTCCAGTTTGTTCCATAATTCTTTAGCAGTAGGACGTGACCAATAAACATCTTACAATTCAAGGAAGAGATAATTCATAATACAATTTCTACACATATAATCCCTTTGTTTCCAAACGACTAGTTCTTTTGGTGCAGAAGGTCTATCAGATGCAATTAAGTCAACAACCTTCAGAGTTGTTAGGTAAAATTGTAGTTTCATTTGACATCTCTTAAAAAAATTTCCATCAAACGGTTCAAGTTTTTCAGAGTATTTTGCATTAGGATTTTCCCTATCAAATTGTAGAACAATAATGAAATTTCACCTTTAGATTGTATGTACTAATATATGCAGAATATACGAAAAAACCTAAATTCGAAATAAATTAAATTGGAAGAACTTATAAATCGAGGTTTGTGTTTGACACAAAGTCCTAAAGGTGAAATTATCCGTTAATATTGATGATGTTAGCCTCTTGAGTAAACACCTTTCAGGATTCAATGATCAGATTCTGTCACCAGCAACTATGAAGAATCTTAAACTCTCAGGATACTCCAGTACCAAAAACAATTAAATAGTATAACAAGAAGATAATATTTTTTTTCTTTTCTATAACGAGGAATTGAGATAGAGACGTTTTTTAAGATTGTTCTAACGGGTAGTTGAGTCAGATGAAAAGACTAAGTAAAAATTCAAAAACGTGTTTAAAAAGAGTTAAAAATGAAATTTTAAATGGGTAAAAATTATGGGCACTCAAGAGAAGCCCAATACGAATCTAGTAAGGCAAGTAATTATCTTGTTTCTGATTTTTATTTGCAAAAACTGATGCTCATATCATGGTAGGTGTAAACAAACCCTCTTTAGGGAGGGTTGTCACAAGCTAAAATGGGTTTGGGGGGATTTAGGCATTTGATGTGAAAATATATGCTAAATTAATAATGTGATGATATCATATGTTATTGAAATCTGAATTTGAGTTGAAATCCAGTAGCTAATATCATTTAATTTGGAGTATAGAATCGGATTGAATGAGGAATTTGAATAAAAGTGACAAAACATAATTCGTGGATTAATTGATTTAAGTAAGAACCGTCAATATTTAATGATGTATTTGATGATTAATTTTTTTTAAAAACATGTATTAATCATTGGGTATGTTTGTGTTGAGTTTTGAGATAAATCCATGGAGGTTTGGGTGAACAAAAATGGAAGAAAATGATTGGGGAAAATGAAGTTTGCTATAATCAAAACTATGTCGTTTTGATTGACAAGGGAACCAGTTCGGTGTATCAAAGACTATTAATGTTTAGTGTGCCTCCTAGGGATTGAACCCAAGACCTCAAGCATAAAATACCACAAATTTACCACTTGGCCACTTACCCTAAATCATTTACTTTTTCAAAATAAATATTTATATTGGATAGAAAAAATAACTAACACTACAAGCAAAACACCTTTTTATGACGCTCGAAAAAATAGTTTAATGACATTTATTACAAAAATATCATTTAAGGGTTAATGATATTATTAAAATGACATTTTAAATATAAAATTTCATTTTATACATATTATTATGACACTCTAAATATAAAAATCATATTTAATTTTACATATTATGACATTTTTTGAAAAGTTTTTTACCTAACTATATAACATGACCCTTTAATTTGTATTTTCGGAAATTTTTGAAAAGTTTTTGACCTAACGCGCGCTTCGTCTATGGCTCGAAATTTTGATACCCGCGCGTTCGTTCCAATCCTCACGGCTCGATTCCTCTCCTCACGGCTCACGATTCTTCTCGTGGCTCATCTCAATCTCCTTTCCTCATCACGGCTATTCTCCATTCTCTCTCAAAGTTGGACGATTTCCATTATCAGGTTAGTCGCCACCTGTATATGCATATGTATATGTATATGTATGTAACATAGTCAAGAAGTCTGAAATATCTTGTTCCTTTGAAATCGCATATGATATGTATACTTGACAACCAACTCGGTAATACATATTAAAACTTATTATCATTAAAAAAATATTTAGTATTGATGAGTTTTATAGAAATTTTGATTTCCAAAGTAATCTTGAGATTGCATATGGACTTATATATGCTGAATTTTATATGTATGTATTGGTGAAATGGTTGGGTGTTGGTTAAACAGGGGAAAAATGAGAAAATGAAGAATTTTTGTTGAATTCTGCCGTTCCCGGGAGAAACTTCCTTAGCTCGTAGAGTCGAAACCCACTGGTGGCAACCGCAGCCCCGGGGCAGTAGCCAAGAAAGCTAACTTTTAAGTTTTTTCTTTCTTTTCGCTTTTTCCCCAAAACTTTGTATGGATCTAGAAATAAATAAGATTTATAAAGTGAGATTTTAATGAAATCCAATTAAGGTTAGATGAGTTTGAATTTAATGTGATGGGATCATTTTAATGCTGGTAAATAGGCCCATTGTTCGTATAATAGAATTACAATGATAAAATTAGTATTGAATTTGGGGAAGAGCATTGATGATGTCATGTTGAGCATAATTGCATGTTTTCAATATTAATTGGAAGAGTACTGGTGTGAATTGTATTGGAAGGTGAAATCAATAAGACTACAGAACCAAAGGAATCAAAGAAGTGAATTTTGTTCTCAATAAGCAAGATTAGTGTACTTATACACTTCGAGCATTTATCATTAATGAATGATAACATGTGTGTGAATGGTAAATGTGACCCTGGTAGATTGATTTTGTTTTATTTTTCAACAGAGTTACAAATACATATTATATACACAAAAGAAATACAAAAGAAATTACCAGATACATATTATACACACAAATACTTTATCCGGAGCTTGAGTTAAAATGCATCCGTTCTATCAATTATCGTTGGTAATAAAGTTAATGTGTGTCGGCTGTGTTAGTATTACATCATTAATAATATTATTTCTGACTTAAACTAAGATGAATTGTATAAAACACATGCATACTTTACAAATTAGAAAATGAAAAATTAATATGATTTGAGGATTGTGTTATTTTATATGAAAATCACATTTGTACAACTAATATTTACAATCTTAATATAGGTACAATTTGAGAAATGGGAACAAACAAGTCGTGGATGTCTATGGATAGATTATCAAACGAGTACTTGCAAGGGGTTGAATATTTTCTTAAAGTTGCAGAGAGGAATGCTGTAAATAGTGAAGTTGTACGGTGTCTATGTACATCATGTGGAAATTGTTTTAAATGGACTTTAAAAGAAACTAAAGGTCATTTATATGCGAACGGTATTGATCAAAGTTATCGTATATGGATATGGCACGGGGAAGTTGCTCCTAATTCAACTTTCTCACATGTCAACATGGGTGACCCCATCCATCACGATAATTTGGTCGAAAATCCAGAAGACGCTGATGATATGGCGGAGATGTTTGAGACGATAAATGAAGACTTTATGGGGTATCCTAAATCATTTGAGAAGCTGCTTGAGGATGCCAAAAAGCCCTTGTACAAAGGGTGTAAAAAGTTTACGAAGATGTCTGCACTGGTGAGTCTACTCAATTTGAAAGCAAGGAGTGGGTGGACTGATACGAGCTATTCAAACATGCTTCAATTATTTGCCCAATTGCTCCCAGAAGATAATGAATTGCCTTTATCTACGAAAAAGGCCATACGGACGTTGTCTGTATTTGGGATGGGGTATGAAAAAATACATGCATATCCTAATGATTCCATACTCTATAGAAAAGAGTACAAAGATTCAACTTAATGCCCTACTTGTGGAACACCGAGGTATAAGTTGAAAAAAAATACAACCGAGGTGAAGGTGGGAGTGTCTGCAAAAGTATTATGGTATTTTTCGTCCATTCATAGGATCAAAAGGTGGTTTCAATTTGTACAAACTGCAAAGGCCTTGACTTGGCATGCAAACGAAAGACAAGTTGATGGTAAGTTACGTCACCCCGCGGATTCTCCTGCATAGAAGTTGGTGGATGACAAGTGGCCGGAGTTTGGAAATGAAGCTAGAAACCTTCGGTTAGCACTTTCAGCGGATGGAATTAACCCACATAGTACTCTTAGTAGTAAGCATAGCTTTTGGCCGGTCATGTTGGCAACTTATAACTTTGAGCCATCGCTGAGCACAAAGAGAAAATTTTTTATGTTAACAATGTTGATAAGGTCCGCGACAGCCTGGAAATGATATCGATGTTTATTTGGCACCATTAATTGAGGACTTGAAAACCTTATGGGATGAAGGTGTACATGATTATGATGCTTACCTCCAAGAATCCTTTATTTTGAAGGCAATATTACTTTGGACCATTAATGATTTCCCTGCATACGGTAATTTGTGTGGTTATGATGTAAAGGGGTACTATGCTTGTCCAATTTGTGATGAAGAAACAGATTCTATTCGATTAAAACATTCTAAAAGGAATGTATATACATCACATAGAAGATTTCTTCCACAAAATCATCCGTTTCGAAAGCTTTTAATGGTAAGCAAGAGTTTCGTGAACAACCTAATCCGTTGAACGGAGAGCAAATACTAGAGCAGGTTGAAAATATTAATGCATGTTGGGGAAAAAAGATGGGTCCTTTTGAAGCACAAATAATAAAGGGAAAGGATAAATTGAAACAAAAGAGGAAACGCACTAAGGAGAATAGGGATGAGCATAATAAGTCCAAATGTTGGAAGAAAAAATTAATATTCTTTAGGTTGGGGTATTGGAAACATTTGCTTCATCGACACAATTTGGATGTTATGCATATTGAGAAGAATATTTGTGACAGCATAATAGGGACGCTACTCAACATTCCCGGTAAGACAAAAGATGGAGTCAATAGTCGTCTTGATCTTGCAAAATTGGGATTAAGAGGGGAGTTGGCACCACAAGATAAGGGAAAACGGACGTATTTACCACCTGCATGTTTACATTGTCTAGAGAGGATAAGAAAAGGGTATACGAGACGTTGCTTCAACTCAAAGTTCCCGATGGATACTCATCAAATTTTAGTAACCTTGTTTTGATGGAAGAGTTAAAATTATTTGGTCTCAAGTCCCATGATTTTCACATACTCATGCAACAGATACTTCCGGTGGCCATTCGATCTGTGTTACCAAAGCATGTTAGATTTGCAATCATAAGGGTGTGCTTTTTCTTTAATGCTCTCTGTGCAAAAGAAGTGGATGTGAAGAAGTTGAACAGTATTCAAGAAAACATTGTCATCATATTGTGTTTGTTGGAAAAGTATTTCCCTCCGGCATTCTTTGATATAATGGTGCATCTAATGGTACATCTCGTTAGGGAGGTTGAACTATGTGGTCCAGTTTTCGCTCGTTGGATGTATGCATTTGAAAGGTTTGCACATGCTTAAAAAAATATGTCATTACTTTATAAGGCTATAAGTAAACATTATTAATATATTTTTTATTTAAAATGTTTGTAGGAACATGAAATTCTTAAAGGGCCAAGTAAACAATCGAAGTCGTCCGGAAGGTTGCATCGCCTAACGCTATATTGCCGAAGAAGCAATTGAATTTTGTACAGAATTTTTACATGGGCTTGATGTCGTTGGGGTTCCATTAGGTAGAAACACAATAGATGATGACGATGATATAATATGCGATGGCAAACCAATAGGGGGTGGTAAAGTAATTGAGGTGGACGAATTGTAATGGGAGCAAGCACATCGTTATGTGTTACAAAACACAGATGATGTTTCACCATATATCGAGTAATTTCTCTTTTCGTTGCTTTTGTAACAAATCATGTACTATATTGTATTTTGTTTTAATGGTTAAAAGATGGTTCTCTATTAACACCCTTATAGGGAGCATATGGAGAGCTTGAGGCAAAATTATCCTCGAAAGTGCAAAGATGAAAAATGGTTACAAGATGAACATAACAATACCATTATTGGCTGGCTTCGTGAAAGGGTATGATTAATATCAATATGTGATGATTTAATATACTATTAAAATTGTAACTAACATTTAAGACAAATCAGGTTGAAAAGGAGCTAAATCTCCCCAACAACAATGTTTCAGACATCTTAAACTGGATAGCTCGGGGACCTCGTCGAGACGTGATAAAATATCAGGGTTATATCGTTAATGGTTGTCGCTACCATACGAAAGAACGTGATGCTGAACGAGTTAGCCAAAACAGTGGAATTAGCATTACGACCACAACAATGCAAGTTGTTAGTGCAAAGGATAAGCATCCCGTGGTTTCAAATTTGAGTTTCTATGGTGTCATCGGTGAAATATGGATGCTTGATTATTTCACTTTCAAAATTCCAGTTTTCAAGTGTGATTGGGTCGACAACGGTAATAGTATTAAAGTAGATGAGCTTGGCTTTAAATCTGTTGATCTTTGTAGAGTTGGCCATAAGAGTGAGCCCTTCATATTAGCTTCTCAAGCCAAACAGGTTTTTTATGTTCAAGACCAACTCGATCCTAAATGGTCAATCGTTCTTGTGACTCCACAAAGAGTTTATAACTACGGTTGTGATGATAATGACTACTCTGTTGGATGCGCCGAAAATCATGTCGCCACCAACGGATTGCCAAAGGTTGAGTTGATTAATGAAAGTGAAGATTCGTGTGCACGTGTAGATTGTGAGGGAATTTGGATTGATAATAAAAAATAAATAGAGTGTTAGTTGTGTTTTGCTTATGCTTAGAGTTATCTATGCTTTTTAAAGAGTTATCTATGTTTAGTTTACATTTTATAATTTATATTTTAATGGTTGATGGCGATTATTGTTTATGGTGAATTTCTTTTGGTGTACATATGAGATGAATTGACTCGTTATCAAATTTGGGGTAATGTTATTGATTTTCATACTTCCCACGATTTTCATACTTCTCAATCCTCGGGATTGGGAAAACTTGACCTTGCTGTCACGTTTTTCTCATAATTGAGGTAGATATGGATACAAATATGAAAAGTACATTTCTAATAAGACCGGCATGACTAATAACCATAATTTTCTTCATGTTTTTAAAAATTCATATTCTTTCATTGTTGATTTCTCTAGGAAAGTTTAGTTGTTCATTCTGAAAAGAAAGGATAAGGCATTTATCAAGTTTAAACAGTCGAAGGCTTTGATTGAGAAGTAGATTGGTAAGAAAATAAAGCACTTGAGAACTGATAATTTCATGGAATTTTACTTGGGCCGCATATACTAATTTGATAATATTCGGGTGCTCGACATATGCTCATGAAAATAAGGGAAAACATGAGACGAGTGGAAAGAAATACATGTTTTTCCCTTATTTTGAAAACAGGGGAGTGACCAGTATTTTCATGTAAAATCCAAAGACAACAGGGGAGTGTCTCTACAGGTAAAATTATGAATAACATATGTTTTATTTTTATTAATAATGCTCTTGCTTCCTGCAAATTAATTTCAACATATCATTTGTTATTCATCAACATGTACACTTACTTCAATCTATTTATTTGTCATTGTAGTGGATATGGACGAGGAAGATGATTTTCATTCAAAAAGTCCAGACGATTTAGCAAAGTCATCATAAAATTCAAGTAATAACCAATGAAAAGTCAGAGGCGTGGCTGTTTTAAAACGAATAAGTAAAAGGGCTTCTTGTGATCGAATACTAGTAACTTACAATAGAAAAGGACAACCAAATGCTGATACAAGAAAGGATTTCTCAAGTTATAGGGGGCTTTTGGCAAGGAGAATGGTGCCCATAAGTTATCCAAGTTGGCCCAAAGTCCCAAAGTCATTAAAAGAGAATTTATGGGTAGTTGTGGAGGTAAATGCTAATAATTTATATTGATGTTCTTTGAAGTCTATATTGGCATTATTTAATTCCGTTATGTAATATAATATTCATTAATTAAAGGCCAAGTTCAACATGGACCCCAAATCAAAGAAGGGAGTTATATCCGCTATTGGTTGTTCATGGAAGAATTTCAAAGGAGAACTCACCAGGAGTTGTGTCAAGCCATTTAAAGATGATCCCGGTAATCTTTGGAACCATCTAGAAAATTTTAAAAAGTTTATTGATCAGGAGGATTGGGATGCGTTTGTAAGAGCAAGACTATCCCCAAAGTTTGAGGTGTATATTAAATTCATTTTATTATATAAATGTAACATTTATCCACGGTATGGTTAAATTCTTACATTATCATAAATTTAATGCGTAGAAATTAAGTGATGTACAACAAGAAAGGAGAGCACAAAATAAGTTCAACCACAAGCTTAGTAAGTTGGGGTATGCAGGTCTTGAGGACATTACGGTATGTATTTGAATTCTTATATTATTTGTAGAGTATATGACTATAATTAATTCATTGTGGGGATTTTGTGTTGTGTGCTTAATTTCGTATATTTTATTTTATAATTGGGACAGAAAAAGAGACATGGAGATGCATTTGATGAGGATGATAGGTCTCTAATGTGGATAACCGCTCGAAAATCGAGAAATAGACAATATCAAGACGATGCAATCGAGGAAGTTGGTGAAAAAATTGTGAGTTACTTTCAAAAGTACCTAACGCAGACATGTATATTATATAATCTTTATAAATATGGATATATACTACATATGAGGATTGAAAAGAATATGATTTAACAACACTCTTAATAATTTGCTTTATTGTAGGATGCTTTGAAGAAGCAAGTCCATGATGGGAGCTTAGTAACTCAAGGGACTTTAGACGTCTTAACCTTGGCACTTGGTACTCCAGAGTATAGCGGTCGAGTAAGGGGGATGGGAAAAGGAGTCACTCCTACAACTTACTTTCATATCCCTAGACGGGGATCAAAACAACATGTTCAATAATTAGAGTCTAGACTTCATCAATAAGAGGAGAAGGCTAAAGAAAAAGATCGACAACTTCAGGAGGCAATGGAAGAATTTAGGAAGTATCAAAGTAGATCACTTGCACCGTCATTAATTGAGAAGATTTCCTCAAATAGTCAGAAAAGTGATAATAAAAAATATGAGAAGCGTTTAAATTATGTGAGTGAATCATGTGATTCTCCATCCAAGAGGAAAAAAGAGAAGGTAATCACGTAATTGGTAAAACTTTATTACATTTATGTCTCATACTTTACTATACTCATTTTGGAATATTTCATGTGTATATAGGCCCAAAGCAATGTGAATAGACAACGTATAATTTCACCGCCGGATCCTAAATCTAATATTGGGAAGGTTTGTAACAACTCTAATTATATTAGTGATTTTTATTCTTTTAGTAGTATATATATGTCATTCATTATTCATTTTTGTTTTTTTATATAGGGAAAACAATGTAGATTGGCATTGAATTCACGTGCGAATGTTGTTGCGTCTGGGGTGTTTTTTGATCGTATTTCACCTAATGATACCATCCACAACGTTCGCTTGGGGGATAATTATATACGTGTATCAATAACTGACGTTCACTCTCCTGAAGCATATCTTCCTGTACCAGTACCTAACGTGGAGATGTATGTTGTTAAAGACGCACACAATTCACATGTTGCTTGGCCTAAAGAGTTTGTGTTGCCGTGTGTTGAGGTAACTTCTTTTTTTTTATACATTCCATACCGCATTTTGAATTCATTATCCATGACACATTCAATAACTTGAGTTCATTGTCAATGATCAAGCGAAGCACCTAAAAGATCAAACGAAATCCTTTTGATTGTCCATATAAAAGATATTTTTAGCTTTTTTTAAACATTGATTATTATTAAATTGATTTTGACATTCTGTTGAATTATTACATGCTAATAGTTGATCTTTTTATAAGATTGTATCCAATAATAAAAGTCACCCCTATGCACTAGGCAGTCTCCCGTCGTTCGACTTCCCAAGGCTCTTTTTAGAATGTTGATTACAACAATTTTAACATTTGTTGAATGTAGAAGTCGAGCTCAACATACCCGAATTATGCCCGAACACGGATCCGACCCGAATATAGAAGGACAAAACCCATTGGGTAAATGGGTTTTACCCAAATTACCATTCAACATAGCCCAATTAGCCTTATTTATACTAAAGTCATCAACTATTTTCATGTGCTCGTGTTTCATTGTGCATTGCAGATACCGACTGTCTTGCATCTGACGGCGAAAGAATCTGCTTTAGAGACTGTTTTGACGGTATGTTACATAATGAAGTTCAATCTTTAATTGTTTAAATCTGCTGGAGGTATTCAACAAAAAAAGGGAAAGAACAACTGTATATTTATTAACATCACACGCTCAAAGACGCACATTGTACACGCTCAAAGACGCACATTGTACATTCGGATCAAATATTGTTGTGCATCATATGGTATTATGACATTTTCTGTCAGTTCAATACGTGAAAATACTTATATAATTGGATCTTCTCTGTAGCCCTCACTCTGAATATAGAGGGATCCCTGAAACTCTAACTCACTGGTGGATACAAGAACCGAATAATCACATATTATTTGTGTTTAAAAGATATTTTAGAACTTACAAGAATTTGGAACTTGCCAAAAATCTAAAAATTATCGAAAAGGGTAAAAACTTATATAATGTCAAGAATATGCCAAAATTGAAAGAAGTTACAAATAATAATTCTTTAGAAAAGGCAAATATTGTAATCTCGGATGGCTAATTGTTGGAAAAAATGTTCCACCAACTCGATTGAACTTGAATTCAATCCATTTGTTCATTACTCACAAATCTTCACCATGTGGAGAAATCCCATAACTTCAATACCGAGACCCCCCCCTCTCGTAAATCCTCACACATGGTTTCCTTATACTATCTAAACACCCTTCAAATTAAGCATGATCTTCACACCAATTAATTCAATACATTATACGTCCAATGTGTGTCCACAACAAACCAGGGTCAAACTCATTAGCTGGCTCTGGAGGGCCCAAGAGACTTCTTCACTAGTAGTCTTTTTCTCTAAACACCATATGTTGTAAAACTTACAACCAATGGCTAATGGAGTCAAATTCTTCCCCAACTTTGGGACACCACTTAAAGTTTTGAACTTCACCGTTCCCACACTCTCAACAACACATTTATTCACGTTAGACAAAGACAAGGAACCTTGCGCATTAGAGTTCAAAATTATGAGTCATCTACATATATCACGATTGACTATCAGAGTCATGTCCATCCTTGAAGGACAATATCTCTATATGTTGTCCAACTTCCTGCACTTTGCAGTTGTAACATTATCGGCCTTCTCATTCCTTGAGTACCATAGTTATTTAAGGCGTATCTTGGCGCTAATATCTCTGGAGCTTAGGCGCAAGGCGAGGCACGCGCCTGATTGAAGTGAGGCGCACACTATACAAAATATGCAAAAATTGTATATCTGTAATAATAAGATTACTTATGATCTAAAATTTGAAATATATAACATAAATTATTATTATATAAGGTTATGAAGAGACATATAAGAAGATATATATATATAATATATGAACTCAATTTGGAGCTTAAAGACATAGGAAGATTGAAACATGCCATTGAATAGGATGGAAAGACTTGCATCATAGCAGATAATAAGGAATCATGATACTTTCTAATGTATAACTCGTTCTTGTGTGAATTAGCGGTACATAGTCTCGTGCCAAAGTAGAGGTCTCATATATATTCATTTTATATTATAAACTAAGAAAAGCTTATTGTGCCAACAACTTTAAGATGATTCAAGAAACATACCATAATAAGGACACATTATTATGCCAAATGTTTTCAGAATATAATATTTTTTTTACTATAAAGGCCAAAAGGCCATTAGAATACAATACTATTTTTGGTGCATGACTTTTTTAGTTACAAACTCTACTTTGTAAAAATGACTCTAGGTTATGTCACCTTCCAAATTACTCTGTTGGGCTTTGGGGACATGGACATTCCCTGCCAAAGGAAAGATAGATGTTTTAAGGTACATTGGATTTTGAAAAATGACAAAGGAAAGATGGGCTTATCACTTTGATTAAGATTCCTTAATATGTTTCATTCAAATTTGGAAAAAACTATTTAATGATTGGCCTGCGGTAGTTTAAGGGGTGGGGTGGGTGTGAATCAGTAGCCCTCTGTTTGGTTGCTGCAGAAATAATAGAAACTAATAAAAACTTACATTTCTAATTACATTATAATATCTGATTTTAATTATGCAATGTACTTGACACAATTATGTCTATCTTATATTAAGAATGATTTTCAAGTCTGAGAAACAATTATATTGAAATAATTAAAGTCAGATTGATATCGAAACAATTATGTTTCTATTTTATGTATTGTAGGAACGAGCTTGATATGAAATAATTGAGGATTCAAGTCAGATGCATAAGGCTCATCCTTCTTGTTCCGAAAGTATTATCTTTGTAAGTTTAGTTTTCATACAAATTTGACACTATCACGTTTGCTTTCACACATTCTATCAAAAATGCTTAATATTTGAAAATCATGAAAAAAAAGAGTTGCGTGAAAAGACATCCCCTCCCCTCATCCATTCTCACATCTTTAGACCCTCGTTAAAGGCACATCATCCAAGGAATTTAGTATAGGATTGAATTGCTCAATTTCCCCATCTTTATGATCCCTCACAAATTCAAAGTTCCACACCTTCTATTTGTGCATGAGCACATATATGCAATTGCTTGAAATCAAATGGCCCAATTTTAATATAAAGAAGGAAAGAACCTTGAAAATATATTCCGTATCTAAACATATTCTCACAACTGAATTTGACTCCCTGCCTCTCACTTTACATTGAAGAAAAGTATATAATATTTTATAAGTACTATTTCAAGGGTCTCGAAGAGAGCCTTTGACTAGGGGTTGGCATCTCATCCACTATAGTTCAAAATCCGTAAACTCGATTAATGAAGAATATCAAAGTGTATCTTTTTCTAAAGGAAATCTCCAAAGCCATTTTTCCGAATTGGAATTTAAGTTAAATATCAACTTTTCAAATAAAGTCCTTGTTGATGCAAAAAACTAGACCGAATCCCGTTTTTATGATCACAGATAAATAGATGAAAGCAATCCAATCAAGCACATAAAAGACAAAGATTTTTAAAGTGGTTCGGCTATGAATAAAGCCTACGCCCACTGTTATTTTATTCCCAGGGGTTTACAATAGCACCATAGGGTGTAGAGAAAGAGGATGTGTATCTTGTGTATGGTGTTTCTTGGTTCTCTCGGATCTCTTCCGGATCTCCACTGGATCTCCTCCTTTTGGCTAAGGGGATACATGTATTTATAGTGATGGGAGATAAAGCGATTCATTGTATGTAGACATTTATGTCTACATTCAACGAATCTAATTGTTGAATTGCTTGGTATGCTATGTGTTGTCATCTATTAATACAGTATAAATGTACATTAAGGCTCATTAAATGCGCTCTCATCTTCATTAATGCACATTAAATGCATAGTTATCCTTTGATCTTCCTGGTTGGTATGCTGACTAACTCTCCTCGGGTGCCGACTAACTCTCCTCGGGTGCCGACCAACTCTCCTCGAGGGCCGACCAACTCTCCTCGGGTGCCGACTAATTCTCCTCGGGTACTAACCAATTCTCCTCGGGTGCCGACTAACACTCCTCGGTAATCTGTTGACTAATTCTCCTCGGGTACTGACCAACTCTCCTTGGGTGACGACTAACACTCCTCGGGTGCTGACCAACTCTCCTCGGATGTTGACCAACTCTCCTCGGGTGTCGAATATTTCCACGTAAGATGACATGTGTCCTTTTCTGATTGGTCCTCGTAGATGGAGAATTTTTGCGTTAACAGAAGTCCCCAATGCTCCATGCTTGATGGTTTACTTGAAAGGATGGAGTATTTATTCTGCAGTGTTTCTCGGTGCTCGTGAAATTCTTGATCTACCTTCTTGATTTGTTCAACATAAAGAGCATTATCTCCTGGACGACATATGATGCAGGCGGATCGATGGTTGCTAATCTTTCTTTTGAGGAACTCCGTGTGCTATGTATCACCCCTGGGAATTTGGATGCAGCCATGCCATAGTATGCAGCTTGTAGCTTGTCATAATCTTCAAGTATGTTGATTGGTTTGCTAGCCGACCAACTGCCTCCTGTGCCGAGCAACTGAGTGCTAACTTCACGTGCTTGATTCTTCTGATTTATGATCCTCTGAATACTTTGTCGAGTAACATACTAGATTTTGAACCCAAATCTTCAATCTGATTAGTACCGAGCTTGTGGTGGACTTCGAAACATTTTCATACAACTTCTTCTTCAATGTTGGTCGGGACAGTAGTAGTAAAGATCTCAGTGATGTAGATGTTGAATCTGACTCCTGAACTTCAATAACATGTGCATAATAACTCCTGAATATGCCTCCTGAACTTCAATATGCCTCCTGAACTTCAATAGCATGTGCATAATAACTCCTGAATATGCCTCCTGAACTTCAATAGCCTCCTGAACTTCAATATACCTCCTGAACTTCATAAGAAAAATTAGCTCCTGAGCAAGAAAAACAACTTCTGAATGATAATTAGTCGGGGCTGAATCTGATGCTCGACTGCATGATGTTATGAGAATATGCCACCAAATGAACAACTGGATTTTTAATAGAAGCCCCCAAGTGTGGAATGTGAATTTTGAATGCTTTTTGCTTGATCGCTTTCACATACTCATAAAATGTTTCCGACCAACTGTAGTTGACAGCTTCTTATTTCCGACCAACCTGAGTTGACATTTTTGGGAATAGATTTACTTCCTAACCAACATAAGTTGGAATTTTTAGGAATATATAGTTTTACTTCCCGTAGGAATACATTTACTTCCTAACCATCATAAGTTGGCATTTTTAGGAATACATAGTTTTACTTACCGTAGGAATACTTTACTTCCTAACCAACATAAGTTGGCATTTTTAGGAATACATAGTTTTACTTCCCGTAGGAATACATTTACTTCCTAACCAACATAAGTTGGCATTTTGAGGAATACATAGTTTTACTTCCCGTAGGAATACATTTACTTCCTAACCAACATAAGTTGGCATTTTTAGGAATACATAGTTTTACTTCCCGTAGGAATACATTTACTTCCTAACCAACATAAGTTGGCATTTTTAGGAATACATAGTTTTACTTCCCGTAGGAATACATTTTTGATAATAAATGATAGAGACTTCCTCGGAGCTGACCAACGGATTGTTGGGAATAAGATATAATAAATGCTGGAGACATCCTTGGAGCTGACCAACAGATTGTTGGGAATAAGATAATATATGCTGGAGACCTCCTTGGAGCTGACCAACAGATTGTTGGGAATAAGATAATATATGCTGGAGACCTCCTTGGAGCTGAATATATGATTATAAATATTTGTCGAGCTCCATGCTGAAATAAGAATAGAATATGCATCCAAATAGATATAAAGAATAATAATAAAGTGCCTCGTTGATCTGCCGAGGTAGAATTATATAATGCCGAACAAGAATAAGATCTTCCAGAACATAAGAATATGGCCGAGAACGTTGTCAGGCCTGAATATAAATAAGAATTATCCGATCAACTATCCGTTGGGGGTGAAATACAACGAATGTTGTAATTCTCCTTAAAGCTGAATAAGTATCTTGTCGAAGCACAATTGCATAATGCCGAATAAGAATAATATTTTCCAGAACATAAGAATATGGCCGAGAACTTTGCTGGGCCTTCATATAAATAAGAATTACCCTAACCAACTATCCGTTGGGGGTGACATATAATAAATGTTATAGTTCTTCTCGGAGCTGAATATGATAATAAGTATCTCGCCGAGTTCCATATTGAGATGAATATAAAATATGAATCCCAAGGGATATATAGAATAATTTGTGCTTGAGCCGATATCTGGGCCTGAATATAAATAAGAATTCCCCCGACCAACTATCCGTTGGGGGTGAAATATAATAACTGTTGTAGCTTTTCCTCGGAACTGAATATGATAATAAGTATTTCGCCGAGCTCCATGAAGAGATGAATATAGAATATGAATCTCAAGGGATATATAGAATAATTCGTGCTTGAGCACAAATCAAAGCAATAATAAAATATATAGTTCCTTGCTGAGGTGAAATTTCATAATGCTGAGCAATGATAATAGTTTCCAGATTGTTTCCGAGCATTTGTCGGCGTTGAGTCTTGTACCTGTAAAAATTAATATCTTGCTCTACCATTTGTGTAGGCTGAATTGATTAGTCGTGAGAATAATTTAATCATTCAAAAAATATATGATAGGTATATGTTTGAGAAATAAAAATATTAATTTCAAAAAATGAAATAATATATGTTGGCTGATATGTCGAGGTAAAATTGCCTGATGTCGAGCAATACTACTTTCTAGAGGTTTATGAGAGCTTTCATCGGGATTGAATCTCGTCCCTATGAAATTTTAATAAGCTTCCCGAGCACCTGTCGAGACTAGAGAAAATAATTATTATCATGAGAATAATTATTCAGCCAAACAATATGTGATGTGTATCAGCATAAAATAATAAAATTTTCAAAATATAAAATAATATTTTTGTGCCAAATGTGTGTGAGATGGACAAACTTTTATCAGATATGCATCATAAATAAGACGTAGAGTTTTTTATAAAGTTATTTAATCTCCAACAACTAATCAGGTATAAGTTGCTGTTTGAAAATTATTTATCACTTGGTTTTAAAAATATTTTTGGGGTGATCACAAGTTAAAAAAGACTTAAGCCCCCTGTTTACCCTCAAGCTGAACTCGTGTTTAGAGAAATATCTGCGGTGCTCCGCATTTTTAAATACCCCAAGATTCTACTGTTGCCGACAAACGGCATGGATGTTGCCAACCAATATTTTGGGATGTATCAGGTTGTAGAATATATAGTGCCGACCAAGAAGCAAATGGTTCCCGACCAGCAGAGAGATTTTGCCGATCAACAAAAATGGTGAATTGATATTGCAGACTAGCTGTTGGATGGTCACCGAACAGCATCAGATGTCACCGACCAAGAAGTGGATGGTTGGATAGTTGCCGACCAGTAAATTGAACCCTCCGAACAAGACTAAGATGTTGCCGATCAAGAAGTAGATGATCGTCGACCTGTAATTGGTTCCACCGAGCTACAATATGAGTCTCCGACCAACAATAAGATACCTCGTAGTTGGATAAAATTATTTCAACGTTGCTGATGGATCTTCACATCTTATCTCCGAAAAACAAAAATGGTCTGGTTAAGCTTCCCTTTAATAAAATATGGCCGGAGATGATGCCGACCAACAATCTGTATGGATGACCAGAAACAGAGGTTGTAAGTGGATGATTTCGTACAGCCATATGAGCCGCGGTGATGAATTTTTCATGATATTGCTATGTCCCAACATATATCGAACCAATAGATCAGAAAAATAACATTCGATGTAAAATTCAAGCATTAAGATTGCTAATTAAATGATCCATTCTCTAATCCACTAGATCGTGTGATTCCGACAAAGAAACCCTATGATGTTATGAACGAGGGGCCAACATATTAAATTTGTACCCAGAGTCTTGATATGGTCATGATTGTTTTACTGATCCTCTTTTACAAGAGGTGGGTAATGATTTTTTTTTTGTTACATAAAATTATCTTTTATATTGATCCCTTCCTATTCCCCATTTGCATAGATAAAAATATGGTGAATGATCGAAATTATTCCCAAATTTATATCAAAAATCAATCAATTTGACTTTATTGACATAGATGGAAGATGAGCCAACTATAGTTCATAAAAATGAATGCAAAGAGACTCTAATTTGAAGAGAGAGAAAGTAGATCTGGGTCATGATTTCCATGAGAAAACTTTTTATTGTCTTTAACCTTTTCCCATTCTCCGATTAAAAATGTGATGGGAATTTGAATAGTCATCAAAGATCTTTCAAAAATTATTTCAAAATCAACAATGAAAATTATCAAATCTTATCATCGTTGTATATATTGGTATATGTAATCATTTAAAATATTGATTCCATGATATAAAATTGAAACTTGAGAATCAAGCAAAAAGTTATGATTTATGAAATCCACTATTTTTCAGATTTCTAAATAAGAATTAATCTAACAGTTATGATTTAAAATCATGATATGCAATATTTTACAAATAAAAATTGGACAATTAATTTATGTATATAAACATAAAAATCATGATTGAATCAAAAGATGTATGTATAATTGATTATACGTAGAGAAAATAAAAACTTAGCTTTTGATGGAGAACAATGCTTGTAACACGTTTCCCACAGACGGCGCCAATCTGTTGATGCAAAAAACTAGACCGAATCCCATTTTTATGATCACAGATAAATAGATGAAAGCAATCCAATCAAGCACATGAGAGACAAAGATTTTTAAAGTAGTTCGGCTATGAATAAAACCTACGCCCACTGTTATTTTATTCCCAGGGGTTTACAATAGCACCATAGGGTGTAGAGAAAGAGGATGTGTATCTTGTGTATGGTGTTTCTTGGTTCTCTCGGATCTCTTCTGGATCTCCACTGGATCTCCTCCTTTTGGCTAAGGGGATACATGTCTTTATAGTGATGGGAGATAAAGAGATTCATTGTATGTAGACATTTATGTCTACATTCAACGAATCTAATTGTTGAATTGCTTGGTATGCTATGTGTTGTCATCTGTTAATACAGTATAAATGTACATTAAGGCTCATTAAATGCGTTGTCATTGTTGATGTAAAAAACTAGATCACTCTAATTATTTAATCACAGATAAATAAATGAGACAAAGAATTTTAAAGTGTTTCAGCCTTATAAGAATGGCCTACATCCACTGTTGTTTTATTGCTGAGTGTCTTGGAATTCTCGATTACAAGTTCTATCAAGAAATTCCAGTCTGGATTCGGATCCCTTTACAATGAGGATCGTACAGTGTATTTATAGCCCTGAGGCAGCAATATGAAATGGTAATACATTAAATGATGTATCTATGAAAGGGTAATACATTAAATGCCCCTTAAGAGTGTGCGTCTGAATGATAAGCATTTAATGAACAGTCAAACTGTTGATTATCCAGCTATTAATGCCTTGCTCGAGGTGCAGCTCGGACCGCCTAAGCTTCTCGGTACTCAAGAATTCCTCGGAGAGGTATTGTTCCTCGGAGCGTATGAGTCCCTCGGAGAGATCTTGTTCCTCAGAGAGGTATTGTTCCTCGGAGCGTGTGAGTTCCTCGGAAATGCTTGTTGTTGCCATGTAGATTGCCACGTGTCTTCATATTATTGGGCCATGTCAGTAGATTAAATTTGGTATCAACAGTCATCTTAATTAATGCACATTAAATGCATAGTTATCCTTTGATCTTCCTGGTTGGTATGCCGACCAACTCTCCTCGGGTGCCGACTAACTCTCCTCGGGGGCCGACCAACTCTCCTCGGGTGCCGACTAATTCTCCTCGGGTACTGACCAATTCTCCTCGGGTGCCGACTAACACTCCTCGGTAATCTGTTGACTAATTCTCCTCGGGTACTAACCAACTCTCCTCGGGTACCGACTAACACTCCTCGGGTGCTGACCAACTTGTAACACCCCGCCTAATTAAATACCGGGTGGCCAGTCCCATACCAAATTAAAACATAATATACAGTTGGCTCATTCTTAGCATCACTGTCGAAAACATTTACAACTCACCCAATACTCAATTAAGCTTGTGTTAAAAACTTTCCAAATTTAAATTTCCACAAAACCATTTTTAGTTTAAGAATAACACTACACATTTTATTCTACAAAACTGGTAACACAATAAATAACACAAAAGAATTTACATGCAACTGGAATAAACATTCCCAAATAATATAAATCCTTTACAATAATCCCAACAATGTTAAATGTATTAAAAAGTCCAGAATACAATAGTATTTTACTCCGACAGAAAATGATAACTGAAATCCTTTTGGGCGACATGCCCTAACTAAGAATACTGTGAATCAAAAAGATGATAAGCGTCTAAGCAAAACTTCCATAGCTCCATAGCTCGTCACAATCAACTATGGTTGGCGTCCCTGTTGCTGGACACCTGATATAGAGATACAATAGAAGAGAAAATATGCAAGGAAACGGGTTAGAGCCCGAATGTGTAGATTATTTTTAAAACAACAAGTATTTAACAAGTGCAATAAAGCATTTATTATGTACATGTTAGATCCAACTCTCACTTGCAATTCTCAACTCTCAACTAGAGTGCACACTTATCGTTTCCTATTAAACTCCTAGTTAATGGTTCCTCTTTTCTAGTCTCCATATTATAATTCCATTCCCATAGCATAACCCCCGTATGTCCCATACCATACGTCACATTATTATTCATATACATTTCTCCTTTATATGATTAGTTTCTCATTAACATGAATCATTACACATTAATATGAATCGTTTCTCATTAACATGAGTTAAGTCTTTCAATTCTATAAGCATAAACATTCATTAACTTAATTCCATTATCTTTTTCTATTCACCGTTATCTACAATTATCACCGTAGATAGATTTAACCACTATATATCCATTTAATCATTTAATCCATTATATATATATTCATATATAATACGGCACCCCGAGTCACAGCTGCGGTGCAATGCATTACTCTGCTATCATGTCCCATCATCGCAGGTCTCCGAATAGGGGACTAAAGGTTCGGTAAGATTCCACGAACCACAAAAACAACAAACAAATTGGAGGCGAACATAGTTCTCGTATCCATGGGTCACGCACATACCTACGTACCCACAGTCAGCGGACTTATCAACTCCCCGATAAGTCTTTCTTAGACCTATGTTCTCGAGCGACAAATCAAAGATCCCATGGATTCATCAGGATATGACTGCCCTCACGCGCAAACCTCCCACCGATAGCAAGTAAGCTAGGTATGTCATACACATAAATCATCAATAAATCAAATAGGTATTATCATACCTATAATATAGTATCAATAAGGTAATTATCACTACCCTAAGATATTTCTCCTACGTAGCATTATATCTCTTTTAAATTCCACGTATTAAAATATCATATCTTTACTTCATAATTTAATTATCCTCGCATCCTATAACATCTCTCCACTCCCGACGTCGTTAAGGTTCATGCGCGGAGCGTCTCGTAAAGCGAAATCCAAACAAGGAACCCCTCCAATACACTACTACTTAACTTTGTCGATCGAGGAGGTCCGAAAACTTCAATTATGCGATCGGGATAACCTCATACCCTCTTTCAACCAAATGTGTTCTAAACTCCCATCTCACAAGATTCAAATAGGATTTCCCTCATCTTATATTCAGTAAGAGGTTACTAATATCCTACTGGTCCATAACATTATTTCTCCCGAACTACTATGAGTTTAGTTTTCCTTTAATTAAAACCGATAGTTTCAAATCTCTTATAAACACATATACTTTCACTTATAATTAAACCATCTTGTAAACTTAAGGATACCCAGGTGTTATATTCAATCACCCCTACTGGTACTATCTTTAATCCTCATACATCTCCATTTAGAATTTAACAAATGAATCTAGCAACCGAAATTCCATTCGATATAATTTTCATCCTTTTAATCACATGAATCCAAATCAAATTAATTCAAATCTTATCAAGGGTTTACTGATATTTTCTAAGTCCCATAATATCCAAATAATAATCACCAAAGATCCACAAAAGGTTTGGGATAAGAATCATCATTTAAAAAGAAATAACTTTACATAATCTGGGGAGGTCGATCGATCGAAGGTAGGGGTCGATCGATCGATCCCTCAGGTCCAAGCCTGGTTTTTCTGCATTTTAGCAACTACGGGTTTCACTATTTTTACTCATTTAAACCTTCATATTAATCTCCAAAATGAGTTATAATTAATGCTACATGATATATCAACATATATGAACGATTTCCAGTACTCTAAACATCTTAGGATCATCAAGGGATTGGATTAAAAAGCATGTTTATCTCCTTATTTCCAGAAAATTATCATCATATCGTCTTCAAGAACACATCAATGGTTTTCATAGTTCCTTCAACATATTCATGACTAATTCTTGGATTATTATCATCCTAAGACATGAGTTAAATTCCTATATCATTTCAGTTTTCCAGAAATCCATTTAATGCTCCATTATTTCTTCCAAACATGAATAATCTTCTCTTTTCATACTATTCTAACATGGACAATATACAAACTTAAATTGCCATTACCAAACACTTGCCTTTACTGTAGGTCTGATCCTTTGGTGTAGTATATCTCAGTTGGTTGTCCCTTCTTCGGTCAAACTCCGGTGGTGGTTGGTGGTGGTGAACCTTGGTTCTTGTTCTTCTCCTTCCCAAGTGGTCTTTTCCCTTCCCAAGCACTCTTACACTCTCTCTCGGAAGATGGCTTCTCAAATTTGTGAAGAGGAGATGAATAAATCCCATACACTTAATCTACCAATACTTATAATAGTACCAAATCCGAAATCACTATTCATCCCCCCTAGAAAGATGACCAAAATGCCCTTTCGGGTTGTCTATTCATTTCCAAATGACCCGAGACTCAAAATTAACATCCAAATAGACTTTTCTGACTATTTCGAACCTTCCGGACGCAACTACGCAGTCGAAATGACTATAAGGTCAATAGAAAATAAATTTCCTTTTTAATTTAATAAACTAGTCCCGACACGTCCCATACCGCGTCTGACTAAAATATAAATTACCGAATTTATATCATACGGTCATATCAATGACATCACATTCATATATTACCTAAATATCTTTAAGTAATATTCAGAATCATCCATTTTAATATCCGCCATCCGGATAAAACCCGAATGAATTAATTAATAATAAAATCCAATTAATCCATTAATTTAAAATATAACTCATTTTAACAGTCATTTAAAATTACGGGGTATTACATACTTCCCCCCTTATAACAGAATTTCGTCCCGAAATTTAGGAATATAAGTCATACAGGTAAGGTCAACTCCGAGTATAAATCTCACATCGCAAGAAATCCAAGATATACTGCCCATACAGTACATTAACAAAATCCCTATCGATGTTATACGCCAAGCCTCACCATATAGTCTCAACTGAATCAAATTTAGACTTTACCTAATCTTCCCTATACCGTTCTCGTGACAAACTTTGCAAAAAATGATCCTCTCGTAGGGAACAATTAAATCCTGAAGTCTCAATTTACTTACCTTATACAATTATGAAAATTACTACCATTCAATCATCCAGGGCGCCCATACACCCTCTCGTACCGCTTTCAATATTAGAAGTTTCGCAAAGGTTATAAACTCATTTCCCAAAGACCTAACTTATTTCGACTCCCAACGATTATTAGTTTCATGCGTGGGGTGTCTCGCAATCGAAATCCAAACAAGGAACCACCCCGATACACTACTTCCTAAAGTAGTCGGTCATCGAAACTCCTAAGGTCATTAGTCAATAATATAAAAAATTGGTTTAAAAAAAATATCAGGTTTATTGATTTAAACAAAAATTTGGTTTTTCGATTTCAAATATAGTCTATGCATCTACTCTCTTATAGAAGACAAGATGCAGACATAAGCTCTCATATACCACAAGTCAATGCACGCCGATAGTCAAATCACACTCGAACATGCTCAAGGTAAGTAATCCCAGGATAAAAATCAAACCCACGTGATAACATGTAATATAAAGGTGTCCCACACCCCTCAGTGAGTCTACGTAAATAACAGTGCTATAGGCTGAGTTTAGCAACCCTATTGCCCACACAACATTAATCGGAATAAAATCAATATACGCTTCATAATCCTTAGATAGAAAACATACCCTCATTCGCGGGTGGTGGTTGTTGATTCACTGCCTGATGGATGTTATATACACGCCCGTACTGACCCGGCTGCGGGGGTGCTGCTGGAATGGGAGGTAGTGCTAGCACCGGAGCTGGAGCTGGAAGAGCAGCTGGTGGAAACACTGGTACCTGTGGCTCCTGTCGAGCATGTTGTTGCTGAGGGAATTTGTCTTTCTCAAGACAATCTTGACGTTTATGGCCATACTTGCCACACACGAAACATTTTCCCGCAAACTTTCCACCACCTTGCCCCTGTTGACCCCGAACCTGCTGGCCATTTCCTCCCTTCCCTTGGCCCTGATGAGCCTGTCTTTGGCCCTGATGGCCCTGTTGTCCTTGCCCAACACCTTTATCCTCAAATCGAGAATCTCCAGATCGCAAACGCTTAACATAGTCCCCTGTCTGGGAACCCTGCTCACTCTGACGCTGATGACTCTGCCCTGGATGAGTCCCACTAGAACTGCCCCCAATAGTCTCGCCTTGCAGGCCTGACCCAAACCCCCGCTTGACACCCTGATTATGGAAGCGGTTATCTTGGCAGTGGAGCATTGCAGCATTAAGAACATTTGCATACGTACGTAGTGAGAGATTCCCCAATAAATGTTGGCGAATTTTATAGTTCAACCCATCAGTGAATATTAGGACTCTCCTCTCCTCAGTAGGTACTTCAGCTGGTACCAAATTAGTTAATCTCGTAAACTCTTCCTAATATTCCGCCACAGTTTTCTCTCCCTATTTCAAATCAAGTAGCTTCCGCCTCATCTCTGTCTGGATGGCAGAAGGAAAATACTTCCCATCAAACCGTATCCAAAAGTCTTGGATAGTCATTGTGTCCCTCTCCTCCATAGTGGTCGTAGCTTCCCACCATTGTAAAGCTGCCCCTACTAGCTTGAATGTGGCTAGTATTTAACGTTGAACCTCAGTGCATTCGATCATTCTCAAGTGCCATTGGATATCTTTCTTCCATTGGCTAGCAGTCACAACATCTGATCCTCCCTGAAACTCAGGTGGGTGCATTTTCTGAAAGGCATCCCTCGCTCGTTCCCATGCAGTAGGAAACACTTGCCCTTGCGCAGGTGGCACAACCGGTGCCGGTGCGGGAGCCTGCTGAACAGCAACTACAGAAGCATTGACTGCCTGAGCGATAATTGCAGCAACTTCGGCTGCAGTCATTGTACCCTGAGCTGGAGCGGGCTGAGGTGCACGTCGAGGAGGCATCTGAAATGAGAGAACACTATCAGTATTTGATATCTCAAAATAGCTGAAGATCGTAAACGTAAATAGAAAAGTAATAATCCTACTCATAGGGCTCTACATCAAAGAACGCTAAGCTGAAGACACAATAAGCCGTACAGATCCTAAAGGACACTAGAACCTGGCTCTGATACCACCTGTAACACCCCGCCTAATTAAATACCGGGTGGCCAGTCCCATACCAAATTAAAACAGAATATACAGTTGGCTCATTCTTAGCATCACTGTCGAAAATATTTACAACTCACCCAATACTCAATTAAGCTGGTGTTAAAAACTTTCCAAATTTAAATTTTAACAAAACCATTTTTAGTTTAAGAATAACACTACACATTTTATTCTACAAAACTGGTAACACAATAAATAACACAAAAGAATTTAAATGCAACTGGAATAAACATTCCCAAATAATATAAATCCTTTACAATAATCCCAACAATGTTAAATGTATTAAAAAGTCCAGAATACAATAGTATTTTACTCCGACAGAAAATGATAACTGAAATCCTTTTGGGCGACATGCCCTAACTAAGAATACTGTGAATCAAAAAGATGATAAGCGTCTAAGCAAAACTTCCATAGCTCCATAGCTCGTCACAATCAACTATGGTTGGCGTCCCTGTTGCTGGACACCTGATATAGAGATACAATAGAAGAGAAAATATGCAAGGAAACGGGTCAGAGCCCGAATGTGTAGATTATTTTTAAAACAACAAGTATTTAACAAGTGCAATAAAGTATTTATTATGTACATGTTAGATCCAACTCTCACTTGCAATTCTCACCTCTCAACTAGAGTGCACACTTATCGTTTCCTATTAACCTCCTAGTTAATGGTTCCTCTTTTCTAGTCTCCATATTATAATTCCATTCCCATAGCATAACCCCCGTATGTCCCATACCATACGTCACATTATTATTCATATACATTTCTCCTTTATATGATTAGTTTCTCATTAACATGAATCATTACACATTAATATGAATCGTTTCTCATTAACATGAGTTAAGCCTTTCAATTCTATAAGCATAAACATTCATTAACTTAATTCCATTATCTTTTTCTATTCACCGTTATCTACAATTATCACCGTAGATAGATTTAACCACTATATATCCATTTAATCATTTAATCCATTATATATATATTCATATATAATATGGCACCCCGAGTCACAGCTGCGGTGCAATGCATTACTCTGCTATCATGTCCCATCATCGCAGGTCGCCGAATAGGGGACTAAAGGTTCGGTAAGATTCCACGAACCACAAAAACAACAAACAAATTGGAGGCGAACATAGTTCTCGTATCCATGGGTCACGCACATACCTACGTACCCACAGTCAGCGGACTTATCAATTCCCCGATAAGTCTTTCTTAGACCTATGTTCTCGAGCGACAAATCAAAGATCCCATGGATTCATCAGGATATGACTGCCCTCACGCGCAAACCTCCCACCGACAGCAAGTAAGCTAGGTATGTCATACACATAAATCATCAATAAATCAAATAGGTATTATCATACCTATAATATAGTATCAATAAGGTAATTATCACTACCCTAAGATATTTCTCCTACGTAGCATTATATCTCTTTTAAATTCCACGTATTAAAATATCATATCTTTACTTCATAATTTAATTATCCTCGCATCCTATAACATCTCTCCACTCCCGACGTCGTTAAAGTTCATGCGCGGAGCGTCTCGCAAAGCGAAATCCAAACAAGGAACCCCTCCAATACACTACTACTTAACTTTGTCGATCGAGGAGGTCCGAAAACTTCAATTATGCGATCGGGATAACCTCATACCCTCTTTCAACCAAATGTGTTCTAAACTCCCATCTCACAAGATTCAAATAGGATTTCCCTCATCTTATATTCAGTAAGAGGTTACTAATATCCTACTGGTCCATAACATTATTTCTCCCGAACTACTACGAGTTTAGTTCTCCTTTAATTAAAACCGATAGTTTCAAATCTCTTATAAACACATATACTTTCACTTATGATTAAACCCTCTTGTAAACTTAAGGATACCCAGGTGTTATATTCAATCACCCCTACTGGTCCTATCTTTAATCCTCATACATCTCCATTTAGAATTTAACAAATGAATCTAGCAACCGAAATTCCATTCGATATAATTTTCATCCTTTTAATCACTTGAATCCAAATCAAATTAATTCAAATCTTATCAAGGGTTTACTGATATTTTCTAAGTCCCATAATATCCAAATAATAATCACCAAAGATCCACAAAAGGTTTGGGATAAGAATCATCATTTAAAAAGAAACAACTTTACATAATCTAGGGAGGTCGATCGATCGAAGGTAGGGGTCAATCGATCGATCCCTCAGGTCCAAGCCTGGTTTTTCTGCATTTCAGCAACTACGAGTTTCACCATTTTTACTCATTTAAACCTTCATATTAACCTCCAAAATGAGTTATAATTAATGCTACATGATATATTAACATATATGAACGATTTCCAGTACTCTAAACATCTTAGGATCATCAAGGGATTGGATTAAAAAGCATGTTTATCTCCTTATTTCCAGAAAATTATCATCATATCATCTTCAAGAACACATCAATGGTTTTCATAATTCCTTCAACAGATTCATGACTAATTCGTGGATTATTATCATCCTAAGATATGAGTTAAATTCCTATATCATTTCAGTTTTCCAAAAATCCATTTAATGCTCCATTATTTCTTCCAAACATGAATAATCTTCTCTTTTCATACTATTCTAACATGGACAATATACAAACTTAAATTGCCATTATCAAACACTTGCCTTTACTGTAGGTCTGATCCTTTGGTGTAGTATATCTCAGTTGGTTGTCCCTTCTCCGGTCAAACTCCGGTGGTGGTTGGTGGTGGTGAACCTTGGTTCTTGTTCTTCTCCTTCCCAAGTGGTCTTTTCCCTTCCCAAGCACTCTTACACTCTCTCTAGGAAGATGGCTTTTCAAATTTGTGAAGAGGAGATGAATAACTCCCATACACTTAATCTACCAATACTTATAATAGTACCAAATCCGAAATCACTATTCATCCCCCCTAGAAAGATGACCAAAATGCCCTTTTGGGTTGTCTATTCATTTCCAAATGACCCGAGACTCAAAATTAACATCCAAATAGACTTTTCTGACTATTTCGAACCTTCCGGGCGCAACTACGCAGTCGAAATGACTATAAGGTCGATAGAAAATAAATTTCCTTTTTAATTTAATAAACTAGTCCCGACACGTCCCATACCGCGTCTGACTAAAATATAAATTACCGAATTTATATCATACGGTCATATCAATGACATCACATTCATATATTACCTAAATATCTTTAAGTAATATTCAGAATCATCCATTTTAATATCCGTCGTCCGGATAAAACCCGAATGAATTAATTAATAATAAAACCCAATTAATCCATTAATTTAAAATATAACTCATTTTAAAAGTCATTTAAAATTACGGGGTATTACACAACTCTCCTCGGATGCTGACCAACTCTCCTCGGGTGTCGAATATTGCCATGTAGGATGACATGTGTCCTTTTCTGATTGGTCCTCGTAGATGGAGAATTTTTGCGTTAACAGTCCTTTTCACCCAACTAATCTCATAGCATGACTCTTTATCACATGATTTTAAATAAATTTGCATTTATATGTAGAACCCTATGGCAAACGAATACAGGTAGAAACCCACACACTAAATAGCAGTCAAACACTAGGATCTAATTCCATCTGAATAAGCTAAATCTACCTAATATTAATCTTCAACCTAAACACTTGTCAGTTTCAAAACAAATCAACATCAAACTGAGAAATCTGTCTCTACACAACACAATATAAGGCTAACATCAATGAAGTTATTTGAAATCATGTGATAGACAGTCAACCTTGGGACGCGACAACCTGATAAACAACCTCCAACACATAATCATAAGTTCACGGATTTTGAGTCATGGAAACATCAAATATAAGCTTATTAAAGGATATTATTTTAGACATAATAATTCTAATGCATTTGAGGTTCATACACGTTTGTATTTAAAACTTTAGAAAATGTTTATATTGTGGCATCTATCTAAACTAAAATTACTCTAGTATATACCTATCTCATATAAATGTTGCTGGTTTCTGCTATTAGATGGCTCAACAAAATTTATGACAGAATGAACTTGACAAACCTTTACTTCCATCTTTCTTACTTATATTATCGAATCCTATTATACGCACTTAAGGTTAAAAAATAGGATAGATTTCTCTTGATGGGTGACTCTGTGTTTGTGATATTAACACCCATGTTGATACTATGTATCATTACTTGTTGGATAAATAATAGGAAAGGGAGACAACTATAAGAACTAATTTGTGAAGATTACAAGGACATTGTTGCTTCTTTTAGTAGCGTCTTTTTGTTAATTAGGTTTTAACTTACCAATGTCTCTGTTTTCAGCTGTCAGTGATGGTAATTGTTCTGAATTGAAACATCACAGGTATAGGCGCACCAGTCATGGAAGGACTTGTGAAGAAACCTCATCTTCTATCATTTCATATTGCCAGCAAAATTCCCGTGTCAGAATCTACGAGGCATGAACTTTTAGAGATTGATGGAATTTCTAATAGATTGCGCCGAGAAATTGAGTTACTTAAGAGTTTTGATTGTCAGGTAGATTTTATCACTCACATATACATATGCATATTCTCTTGATCTATCACCATTAACCTATACCTTGCTGCTGGAGATTCAACAAATCTTCATTAGATCAGCTTTGTTGGTCTTTTTAAGCCCTGTGCTGGGGATATTGCTCAATTGATAAAATATTTCCATCAGTTTTCTCCGTTTGGCAGCATAGGGGTGAACCTGGAGCAACTCCGTTTACTTTCTCTGTTTTAAACCTTTTTGGAACCACGATCTTCGAACTGCCTGACGTATCTGGCACTCATGCCTCGCTAAAAGTTCATCAACTCCGTGGGACTAAGATAATAGGGGTCCTGAAAATTCAACCTTGTCCTCTTGATCCTGATAAACCAAATTCATTCTCTTGGCAGCCATCTCTTCTCTCATAAAGCGCCAGTGACAGCTCTTATGAGTGGTACCCATCGGAAGCATCAAAAGAATCCGGACCCTCTAATCGGCTCTAATTTTTTAGCATGTCATGCTTGGTAGTTTCATACAAATCATCATGACCTTTAGAATTGGCGCCACCTTCGTGGCGTTTTGGGTCGAGATTATTCCTTAAAGGCAATTCACTTGAAGGTTCAAACATTGGAATTCTTGAACTAGACCTACTGTGCGACCCTGCAGATGAATCATTTAATCGCCTCTTCGCCCAAGCAAACCCACTCGATCCTGAAACTTATAATGGACTCGAAAAGGGAACATCTCCTTGAGATGAATTCTTTATGTGGGAAACATGTTCCTTTACATCAACAGGTGCCTTAGGCAGTTGAACACATAAGATGATATCTCGTTTGTCATTATCTAGACAGTTTCCGTTTATTTTATTGGTAATTTGAGTTCTAACTGGCAAATTCTCTTCTGGTGCTAGTTTACTGATGCCATTTTATTTTCTAGTTAACTTTCTTGTCATTTCAGGTCCACGGGCTCTCCCATCAGGCCTCGTCCGTCCTGCTTCCTAGCAATGTTTCGCATCAATCTCTTTGTTTGGTGGGTATTTGGGCAAGCTTGACGGGTTGCATGCATAAGGCCCTGTCGTGAAATACTCGAATGTAAGAGTAGAAGTGGCAGTGCCGCGCTAGTATGGTTCCACAGAAAGGAGTGTTTCAATCAGATTCATAGCATCCTTCGGTAGCTCTTTGAACGTCTCCCAAAGACAACTTTCATAATGTTGTTGTGGTTTAAACAGAGTCGCATGAGAAAGTTTAGACTTCTTCCAATAATCATCAGGCGGGGACCCACAAAGCTTGAAAATTTTGTGCAATTGTTCAACCTCAGTCCGACCCTAAAGGATAGGAGTACCAAGGAGTATTTCTGCAAATACACCCGACACTCCAAAGATCCACAGAATCTCGATAACTCATAGAACCCAACAAAAGTTCGGGAGCACGGTACCATAATGTGACAACTCGACTGGTTAGAGGTTGCCTGTGCCCAAAATTACACATGTTTGCCAACCTAAAATCAACCATCTTCACAACTCCTTCGTTATTTACCAGAAGATTTGCACCTTTGATGTCCCGATGCATTACACGTCGAGAATGACAGTGCTCAAGTCTAGATAACAACTGTTTCATGTAGCACTTAACCTGTGCTTCACTGAACTTAATGTCAGGGAAAGATAAGAGTCCTGAAATATCATGTTCCATGTACTCGAATACAAGGTAAATGTTGCATGATAATCGCGAGGTAATTATCCCCTCTAACTTTATGATATTTGGATGGTCAAGCCTGCGAAGAATCAGTATTTCTCGAGCCATAAATCGAACACTTTCAGGCTCAAAATTGTCAAATCGAACCTTCTTCAGAGCAACTATCCTCCCAGTTTCCTGGTCACGTGCTCGGAATACACTGCTATATGTCCCCTGCCCAATCTTGTCCAATTTCTCAAAAGAATCAGCTTTAAGGGGCAACCAACCATGAAACCAGCAGCAATTAGTTCAGGTTCAATACTAAAAGTTTATACAATGGATAATTTCTACTAGGTAGTTACTTTTTTTTATTCATTTATGTAAAGAGATTAATACTACCTGTTTTGGTATTCTACACTTTTGAATTACCCCAAAATCATTATATTATCTTGAATCAAATTGACTATTGCATTTCGTTTAAGTGTAACACATTCAAGTTGTTATAACTATCAAATTTTTTATATCCATTTCGTAATGCAGGATATTACCAGCTCAAGTCATGATAACGAGGATGGTACCAACAAAGTTAGACAAGGATCGCCACTTATGCATATTGCACAAGAATCAAGCACTCAACCTTTAGAAATGCAAACTACAGAGGAGGGAGACAACATGAGGATGTCGAAAAGACTCAAATCAGCAAGGTAACATTTTTATATATTATGTTACTTACACAAATCAACATTATAAAAAGCCTCAAATCAACAAGGTACCATTCAATACATTTTGTTACTTACATAAATCAACGCTATAACATTAGCTTATTCTAAAAAATCTCTATACATTTAAACATTAAATATCGTTATTTTGCTTGAACAAAGGAATGGAGATCAACGAGGGAGGGAAATGGTTATTTTGCCTAAGTAGTGACTAGTGAGTCTGTTGAACCTTTATGTTGATGGACTTAATTTTTTTATCTTATATATGTCAAATTGGTGGAAGGGATTTATTGTTGGTTTAGTTGTGGCTTTTGTTGTTGTTGAGTTTATTTTAATGTTAAAACAGATTGGATTTCATGAATAAACAAAGGAAACTCTGTCGAAATTTTCTGAAATTAATAAGTGTTCTAAATTGATTAAGTCGAATAGACACGCTTTTGAAAATTGGGTATTGGTGGACGAAAAAGTAAAACAACTAATAAACATACCAAAAAGCGAATATACATGCATTTTTTTCCCAATTTTTTGAAAATTGTTTACAATTATGTGTTACATAAAAAAAAATCGACTTAAATTATACACGACTTAATTCTTTGAAAAAAATGGGAATTCATATGTTGTGTTTTACATTGCACTAGAGATTTATATATGATGTTTTAAACTTTTGCAGGGGCATCTACTTAGAGGCATGTGAAAGATGAATCGTTGTCAGACAACATGATAGTGAATGTAAGCGGGAAGAGGACTTCGTTGCATTGTTGCCTAAAATTATGAAGAGATTATTACTACAGAGGAACACCTAATTTTGATAGACAAATTTAGTTTGGTTGATGTGTTATCTCGATTTGATTTCATGTAGTTTTGTTTGATGAGAGACAAAAAAATATTGGTGGGAGTATTGTTGTATTTCTTGGCTAAATGTTATAATCTATAATGTATCAATTGTAACATTGAATGTGGAATAAATGATTCTGTGCATTTTGGTTTGTGTTTAGATTTGTTTGTCAACTATGACATTAATATTAGTTGTTAATTTTTTTTATTATATGTTTAATTTAAGACCATTTATATTAAAATTCACGTGATGAAATTTTTTATGACCTTTTCAAAATTTTGAAAAATGTTTATCATGACGCTTTTTAAATCAAATATGACATCTTATAGAGTATATTATGACAATTTTTTGTAGCAGATATGACATTTTTGAAAAAAAAAAGTCATATATAACCGTTACCTAATATGACACTTTTAATGAGTATCAATTATGACACCCAAACTTATGACGTTTTTTATTGAAAAATAAAGCGTCATAAAATGCACTTTATGACACTTAAAAAATGTCATAAAAAGGGTTTTTTCTTGTAGTGTAAAGTAATTCATTTTCGTTCATTAAATAAGCAACAAGAAATCCAAGCTAAACACATCATTTATGGAGAGGGATATGATGTAAGAGTTTAAGGTGTTGTTTGTTTTTACCTCTTAAGTCTAAATCTGAACCATTCAGACTTCAGAGGTACCAACAAGTGTTTTTTTTTTAAATGATTAAAAGCTTAATAGCTATATTTGGATCTTAATGATTTAGAAATAGAGTTACATCTAAAGACTGAATCTGGAGCCTGAATAAGTCTAAATACATTCATTCAGAGGTACATTCAGACATAAAAATAAACATATTTTTCAGATTCAGATTTCAGACTTCATATTCCATCTTCAGATTTCTTATTAGGACTTTAGATTCAAATGAAAAAACAAACGCAACCTAAGTTTACGTGTTTGAAGATTTTTTAGGCTAAAAGTCTTGATAAGGTTAAGGTTGTGAGAGAGACTATCAATCAGATGGTGGAAGCTTGGAAGACGTCAATATTTACCTTCTTCTAAAGGTGTGTTAATCTTTACATCATCTCTATTTTTACAAGATATTTAAGTTTATATCGTTTGATGGTTGGACGTCATTAATTACTTTTAGTTCATATTTTATGTTAGGAATCTATGGACCGAGATGTTGCTTATAACATATGGATTACAGTGTGTTGGAATATATTTAACTTCAATTGATGATTTCATAAATTGCAGATATGTTATACTCTTTGTTATTGTCTTTTTGTTTTTGTTAGACTTCAAGACTTGATCATCTATTTTGCATATGCATTTCTTGTTCGGTTCCTGTTCTACCAACCGTCATCGGCCAAATTAATCAATCTTCTTCCACCCTCGGTTTCTTCCAAATTACTAATCACTATATACCACAACACATTCTTTTTATCTATATTTATGATATTCTTCACATACCTACCAACCAACATTAAGTATCCTTTATTACACCCTGATTTTATTTGAAATTCTCTATTATATGCACATATATGTTCTTATTATGTTGATATTAAGGCTTACAAAATTTATAGGCTTTTCTGACATATTCCAGACCTTTTAATCCATTATTTGACATAACACAAGCCTTAATTTTTTAACCCGATTATAACTCTATTAAAAATTTCTTATTTTTTTGGGATTACAAGTGTTGAGTCCTACTTTTTTTAATATATATATGTGTTTAATCCTATGTCATTATTTTGTTGTTGTTGGTCCTATATTTTACACTTGTCATTCTCTACAAAAGGATACATGAGCGATTAGGAGAGGTTACATGGAAGTTAAGGGAAGTTTCAGACGATTATGGGACTTAAAACAATTTAAAAAACACATGAAATGGGAGACTAAGAAAACTTTAGAAATGGGACTAAAACAAAAAAAAAAACTATATTTTTTAATTAGTCTTAACTCCGTTATAACTCTTATATATTTTTTAACGGTTCATCTTTAAGTTACTGGAGATTTAAGGGTAATGGGGATAGTGAAAGTGGGGATGGAGAAAGATTGTTGTACTTGTTACGTCTACTATTTAATTATCAAATAGTATACAATTATTAATGAAATAATTATTACAGAATTAAAACGAAATTACAGAATTAAAATAACTTACTTGATGTTGCAGAATAATAACAGAAATAAAAAGAAAAATCTGAGCCCTGTAGAACAATCTCCTTAAGGCAAATTTATTCCCTCCAATGTGCTGAAAGGTTATTGAATAATTGCCTCCCAAGATAGAATGGATTTCTCGAATTAATTCTGTAGCACAGCAATAATTAATTCCAATGAACACAAATCTGTGTTAATACTCAACCAAAACAGTAGCATGATATGAAAAATGAAGAAAATATTTTTCTGGATGAAGGAAAGAATGCAGTAGCATTTTCGAAATTTTTCTAGAGGGGTTTAATTAACAGCAACTAAAAACTGGAGGGAATGGCTTTAATTTATAGCATTGATTTTGACTGTTGGGAACAGTCAAAACGTTTTTAACTGTTGACAGTTAATTAACTGTCATCTAACAGTTAATTAACTGTTGACTATTGGTAATTTAATTAATTTCGTAATTAATTAATTAAATTAAAATCCAGAAAATTAATTAGAAACGACCCAAAATATATAGGAGATTTTTATAAGCCCGAGCCCGAACCGAGCCGGCCGGCCGGCCAGACGACGCGCGTGCGCTTATGGGCTTGTGGGCTTTTGGCCAAAACTCAACACATGCGTAGTGTAGGCAATCTCCCCTTCAAAGAGTTGGGATACCCCAAAGGCATCCAAGCCTTAGTCCATACTTGGGGTGCTATTAACTCATCAATTTTCTACTACTCTTCCAATGTGGGACAAGAGTTAAAACATACCCAATTCATTAACTTTCATTATTTTTGAGTCACTTTGGGGACATATTTATCATTCATAACTTAATGGAATTGGACATGTGAATATACTACGTTAATATCCTTACGGAGGAGAATGCGTTCGTATATGATCCCACAATTATCGTAGTGTGGGTCCCACCTAAATTTGAGCTCAAAATTGCTCATAATTCTGTCCAAAAAATATGAACAGCTCTTTAATTCTAACTTTAAGTCCAATTTTCCAACAATCCCCCACATGAATGATATATCGCTATAAATAAAACATAACAGATGCTAATGCAGATGCAGACACATGTTGAGTAAAACTGAAGATTTATTGTATCGGGAGAAGTAGCCTAATGGCCTTGAACTTTCCTTAGTGATATACTATCGGATTTACTTGGTTAATCAGTAGACTTCACGTCTTTGAATCGTCAATCGTTTTTGTAAACCTAGACAATACTATTCACACAATAATTCTTCAACACGGTTGGTTCTCACGTTTGTGTTCATTTTGGCCATGAACACCACTTGGTTCCTTGAGTATTTTAGAGAATACGCCTTTCATTATTCTCATAGAAGTGGCCCATTTCTTACTCACGTAGGTGACTTCCATAAAGAGTATCCTACAATACCCCACTTAGACATACTAAGATATGGATGTCATTAAAAGCATAACTTATCCTAATTTCGCGACAGATGTGCACTGTCTTATCTTTGGAACGGATATAATTAAATATCCTCCAGTGCTTACTGAATACAATGTAGTTCAGTTTGCCCATTGAACCTAGATCTTGGGATCTCCAATCAGCTAGGTTGGGTTGTCACTATATTGATTCTTATTTATTTATAGGCTTTAGACCCATTCCCCTTGATGATCTTTCAACTTGCTCTCAATTTAAACCTTTTATTAGTGGATCCGATATATTATCTTTTGACTTTACATAGTCAATTGAGATAATTCCATTTGAGAGAAGTTGTCTAACGGTATTAAGTCTACAACGAATATGTCGTGACTTTTCGTTATACATGTGATTTTATGCCTTTCCAATTGCCGATTGACTATCGCAATGTATACATATTACGGGCACATGTTTCGATCAATTTGGAACATTCTCTAAGAAATTTCGAAGCCATTCAGCTTCTTCTCCAGCTTTGTCTAGCGTAATGAATTCGGATTCCATTGTCGATATAGCAATGCACATTTGTTTTGAGGATTTCCAAGATATGGTTGTACCTCCAAGGGTAAATACATACCCACTCATAGACTTAGAGTCTTTTGTATCGGATATCCAATTTGCATCGCAATGTCCTTCAAGAATAGCTGGATAAGAATAGCTGGATATTTTGAGTAGTGCAGTCTATAGTTTTGAGTATATTTCAAATAACCCAAAACTCTCAATATTGCTTTCGAGTTATCTCTCCCTGGATTAGTCGTAAATCGACTTACCTTACTTATTGAGTATGCTATGTCCAGTCGTGTACAGTTCATGATATACATTAAACTACCGATAATACGAGAATATTCTAGTTGAGATATGCTTTCACCATTATTTCTTGCTAGATGTAAATTTACATCTACAGGTGTCTTGGTAGTACTAATATCATACTTCTTGAATTTTTTAAGTACTTTCTCTATGTAATGATATTGAGATAATATAAGTCCATCCGATGTTTTAGAAATTTTTATTCCCAATATAACGTGGGCGATTCCCAATTCTTTCATGTCAAATCGACTACTCAACATTTATTTTGTAGTTTTGACAATTTCCAAGTTACTATCCATGATAAGCATATCATCAACATAGAGGCATACAATAATATATCCATTTTGAATGTATTTAAAGTAAACACATTTATCGAATTCATTAATTTTGAAACGATTTGATAACATTGCATTATCAAATTTTTCATGCCATTGCTTAGGTGCTTGTTTTAATCCATATAATGATTTAACAAGCTTACATACTTTTCCTTCTTATTCGGGAGCTTTGAACCCTTCAGGTTGCTCCATATAAATTTCCTCGTCTAGTTCACAGTTTAAGAATGCGGTTTTTACATCCATTTGATGTATTTCAAGTCCATCAATAGTAGTTATTGCTATTAGCATCCGAATGAACGTTATTTTTCTTACCGATGAATAGTGTCGAAGTAATCCAACCCTTCCTTTTGCCTATAGCCTTTAGCTACAAGTCTAGCTTTATATTTATCAATTGATCCATCGGCCTTCAACTTCTTTTTAAAGATCCATTTATAACCTAACGGTTTTGAACTTGGTGGAAGATCCACTAGTTCCCATATATGATTTTGTAATATGGATTCAATTTCACTATTGATTGCGTCTTTCCAATTAGAAGCATCGGGTAAGGATATGGCTTATTTTTACGATTGATGTTCATTTTCTAGCAAATATGTTAGAAAATTCGGACCGAAAGAAGTCGAGGTTCTTGCTCTTTTACTACGTTTTGGTCCATCCTCTATTGGTTCAATAGGTTGATGAGTAACACTTGTAGTAGCTTGATTTGTCCTTTTAGAAGGACCAGATTCACGGGTCATGTTATACGGGAATTTATTTTCAAAAAATGAAGCGTCCCTCGATTCAATAACCATATTTACATGAATATCCAAAATCTCAGATTTACAAACTAAAAATCGGTATGCACTGCTATTAGTAGCATAACTGATGAACACACAATCCACGATTTTTGGCCCTATTCTTACCTTTATAGGTTTATGAACCATCACTTTGACTAAGCACCCCCACACTCGTAAATATTTATAGGAAGGTATTCGACCTTTCCATAATTCATAAGGTGTCTTGTGAATCTTCTTATGATGTACATTGTTGAGAATGTAATTAGCAGAAAGTAAGGCTTCCCCCCCCCCCAAGTTCTGGGGAGCTCCTGAACTTAATAACATTGAGCTCATCATCTCTTTCAAAGTACGGTTTTTGCATTCAGCAACACCATTCAATTGAGGAGAATAAGGAGCGGTGGTTTGATGAATAATTCCATTTTCAGAACAAAATTCCTCAAATGGATATTCATATTCACCTCCTCTATAACTCCTAATGGCCTTTATCTTTTTGCTTAATGGATTCTCAACTTCATTCTTATATGGCTTAAATGCACTAATAGCTTCATCTTTACTGGGTAGCAAATATACATAGCAATATTTTGTGCAATCGTCAATAAAAGTAATAAAATACTCTTTTTCACCTCTAGTTTGAACAAATTTTAAATCACAAATATCAGTGTGAATTAAATCTAAAGGTTCAGTTATTCTTTCAACATAATGGAAAGGTAATCTGGGTAATTTAGACTCCACACAAATTTCACATTTATGTTTTTTATCAATATTAAATTTTGGCAAAAAATCCAAGTTAATTAATCTACGCAATGTATCAAAATTAACATGTCCTAATCTAGCATGCCAAATATTAGATGGCTCAATCAAGTAAGAAGAACTAGCAATTTCATTCATTGAAACAGATGTTTTTGGGGTTACAGTGAGAACATTGATTTTAAGGAGCCCCTGATTTAGGTAGCCCTTTCCTACACACATGTCATTCTTTGACAACACAAAGTGATCAGACACAAACATAAGCTTGAACCCATTTTTAGTCGGGAGAGATCCAGAAATCAAATTCTTTCTGATACTAGGCACGTGAAGAACATCATTGAGAGTAAGTTCCTTTACAGAAGTCACTTTTAGAGCAATATTTCCTCGTCCCGCCACCTTATAAGTGGAAGAGTTCCCCATAAAGAGGTTCTCCTCATTTTCCAAAGGTTTATAGGTGGAGAATATCCATTTGTTTGCACAAATGTGTCGTGTGGCTCCAGTGTCTACCCACCATTCCGTGGTATTTCCAACCAAGTTATATTCAGAGACCACAACAGAAAGATTCATATCCGCCAAGTCATTGACGATGTTTTCACCCTCAGTTACATTTGCTTGAGGATTATTTCGATTTTTCTTCTTAGGCTTACGACAATCGCTTGAGCGGTGTCCAGGTTTACCACAATTGTATCATTTACCTTTGAACCTCTTCTTGTTCTGTTTGGAAGTGCCTTCCCTATCATGCTTTCGCTTGTTCTTCTTAGGACCTTCAACAATATGGACCTTCGTTTCCATTGGATTCTTCCCATTTTCTTTTGGGACTCACGGTTATCTTCTTCAATTCTCAGCCTGGCCACCAACTCCTCCACATTCATCTTCTTTTGCTTGTGCTTGAGATAATTTTTGAATAAAGTCCAAGATGGTGGCAATTTTTCAACAATTGCAACAACTTGGAAGGTTTCACTAAGGGACATTCCTTCAGCATGAATGTCATGGAGGATCGCTTGGAGTTCTTGCATCTGCGAGATCACTGGTTTAGAGTCAACCATTTTGAAGTCCAAAAAACTCCCGACAACAAATTTCTTCATCCCAGTATCTTCAGTTTTGTACTTCTTTTCCAAAGAATTCCATAATTACTTGGATATCTTGATCGTGCAGTAGACATGATACACTGTTTTTTTAAGTAGGCCAAAATATAATTCTGGCATAGATAGTCAGAGTGCTTCCATGCATCAACAACAACAACCTTTTCTGAGTCATCTCCCTCTTGAATATAGGGACAATCTTCATATACAAACCTACCTAGTTGGTAGGTAGTGAGATAGAAATACATTTGTCCTTGCCAACGTTTGAAGTCAGCCCCATTGAACTTTTCCAGTTTCTCCCCGTGTGGCATAGATACAGGTGCAATCACATTTGTGTTAGTGCAGGAATAGTGTGCGTACTATGCGATTCCATTTATGTTACAAAAATAAATTTTTTATCAATGATAATATTCATATATAAACGAATTAATCAAAACAGAATACAAAATTTTGTACACCAATTCCCTCCAAATATAATTAACAATAAATGAATTCCAAGAGAATTCTAAATAATATTCAGAATTAAACTAAAATATAAACACAAGTTCTAGTCTAAGATAAAAAAAAATCGTGTCACACTATTTTTAATATTAAAAAAATTTCATACAAAACAGAATTATAATTTTAAGATGAAAAGTTTTATATAAACAGATTTAACAAAAATTTACAAATAAAATTTTTATTTTTTAAAACAGAATATATAAATAGTGTAGAAATTATTTTTTGTAACAATAACTGTTTTATTAAATTTCTGTAATAAAACAATAGTTTAATTCAAAATTTTCTATCAAAACAGATTTATTTTATACAAATAAAATTCTGTAATTAAAATTTTTATGTACACTATACAAACAGTAAAACATCAAATTATAAATTTTCCTTAAGATTATTACGTCTACTATTTAATTATCAAATAGTACAAAATTATTAATGAAATAATTATTACAGAATTAAAACGAAATTATAGAATTAAAATAACTTACTTGATATTGCAGAATAATAATAGAAATAAAAAGAAAAATCCGAGCCCTGTAAAACAGTCTCCTTAAGGCAATATGCAGAAATGAAGAGAATATTTTTATGGATGAAGGAAAGAATGCAGTAGCATTTTCAGAATATTTCTGGAGGGGTTTAATTAACATCAACTAAAAACTGGAGGGAATGACTTTAATTTATAGCCTTGGTTTTGACCCAAGCCCGAGCCGAGTCGGCTGGACGGCGCGCGTGTGGGATTTTGGCCCAAACCGAACACATGCATAGTGTAGGCCATCTCTCCTTCAAAGAGTTGGGATACTCTAAAGGCATCCAAGCCTTAGTCCACAGTTGAGGTGTTATTAACTCATCAATTTTCCACTGCTCTTCCAATATGGGATAAGAGTTAAAACATACCCAGTTCATTAACTTTCGTTGTTTTTGAGTCACTTTGGGGACATATTTATCATTCATAACTTAATGTAAATGGATATGTAAATACACTACGTTAATGTCCTTACGGAGGAGAACGCGTTCGTATATGATCCCACAATTATCATAGTGTGGGTTCCACCTAAATTTGAGCTCAAAGTTGCTTATAATTCTGTCCAAAAAATCTGGACAGCTCTTTAATTCTAACTTTAAGTCTAATTTTCCAACGGTACTTATTGAGAACTTGTAATAAAACTTACAATTTGTCTGTGAATGTGATCATTTATAAACTTATCTTGAAATTGCTTTCTCTCTCTGGCAATGTTTGATTATTGTTATGTAATGTCTTATATGATCTTTTTGTTCAGTTTGGTTGAATACTATAACTAAGGACCAAGATAATTTTACTTGTTGGGTTCCCAAATGGGTCCAAATGTTTGCTTTTAGTTATTGTAAATAGACTATAAACTAGAAAATGGGCATCTCAAGATCGAAAAATATTGATTAAGATTGTCAAGGTTCTTTATGCGTGCGCACACACATAGAAGACTTAAAATATTAGTTCCTAATCTTTCATGCCCACATAAACGTCCGGTTTGTCTCTCTTATGGGTTACCCGCCTTGAAGAATCTCTATTATATGTCCACAAAAACAAGTCTAAGAAACTGGCATTTTTATTTAAAAAAGTGTTGATTCTAAAAATTATGTACACATCTAGTCTTGTGCATATAACATGTGCGATAAAGAGGTTGTACAATTTATAGAAAGGTATTTGAACTAAATAGCGTATTATTTTGTTAGGATAATAATTGATTGCCTAAAGAAAAACATTAATTATAGTTTTCGGTGATAGACATATAAATGAAACCAAAATAATTTCAATGTTTCTCAAGTAGCTATAATTCTTAGTGAAAATAGAGTGATTATATGATAGGTGGAGATAGCTCCTTAGGTTACTTTTAAGAAAGTGTGTAGACAAATAATGAAAATGTTTGTTGATATGTACAAGGAGTCGAAGTTTGAGAATAGGCAACTGACTTATAATGGTTAGATGAACATTTATACGGCAGGAGCATTATCGTTTACCTCGAAGGATTTTTTTGTTAATCTTGGTGATAGGATGTGTGTGTGTGTGTGTGTCTCTCTCTCTCTCTCTGTCTCTCTCTCTCTCTCTCTCTCTCTATATATATATATATATATATATATATATATATATATATATATATATATATAGTCCTACTCTTATGCGGACCAGTCCGCATTTTAAGAGTGCGGACCGGACATGTGTCACCTGACGGTGAGCCCAAAAAAGAGAGGAGAGTGTGCCAATACTTTAGGCGATAATTTTTAGGCTCACCATCAAGTGACACATGTTCGGTCCGCACTCTTAAAAAGCGAACTGATCTGCATAAGAACATTATATATATATATATATATATATATAGATAGATATAATAAGTTACATAACTTATGTATGTCATAAGATAACACTATGATGTCATCAATATGAATTGTTTTTACAATCCCTATTCCCCCCCTCAAATTTTTGATTTCCCCCTCTTTTCTTTCTCAATATTTAATTTCCAGCCTTCCACTTTAATTCAAACATAAGGGCTTTTTTGGTAAATTGCTTCTCTTTGTACTATCTCACCCACCCTCACGACCATACACACTCTTTTTCTCACACTTTCAAAATCGGAACCCCACTCCACACCACAAACCCGAAACAATCTCTTCTCCAATTTGAGGTATTATCTCTCTCTGATATGGGGTTATTGCTATTTCTATATTGACGAAATCAATAGTGTATATACGAGAGATTCTTTTGTTTTACTATTTATTTTGTTCACAGCATTCTGATTTTCATGAAATCAAATATCTGTTTCAAACAATCATGAAATCAATTGGGATTTGGGGTTGATGATAAATATTTGGGGTTATTATTTTATTTTTTGATTTTTTTTCATAGTTATAAACAGATCTGAAGATTCTTTTGTAATTTGTTCAAATAGTTGCATGTAGATCTGAAAGTGTTGGGTTTTTCAGATCTATAAGTTGAGTACTTAATTATCTACATTTTGGGGTTACGATTGGGGATTGGAGATAAAGATTTTTTTTTTCTTTATTTTTTGATTAACCTCATCATTTTATTAATATCTGATTGTTTTCTCTTTTTACCAGATCTATGAATATCAATGTGTGTATTGGATCTACGAATATCTATGAATATCAACGGTTTCATGTATGTTGAAAAAAACTTTGTTGGTTGCATAGAATGAGCTTATAATCAGGTAGTTTGTTGGTGTTTTTTATTTCATTACTGATTTGAGTTGTGAAGGGAAAATATATGTTTTGACAGATGGCGGTTTATTTTAATGCAATTTGTGCATTTGGAACATCAATGGTGGATTTTAATTCTTGGTCTATTGTTTTTGAGTGCTCAAATTTAGCTTTTATGATATGGTTTTTCCCTTTTAACTAGATTCATATATAATATTTTAGATACTTAAATTTAGGAATGCTTGATTCATTTATGTTTTTAATTTTTTCTGAGGGAAAACATTCATTTTATATCTCTACACCTTATGTTCTGTTGTTGAATACTCCTAAGTTTTAGTATTTAAAATTTTGCGCTTTATTAATTCTATGTGGTTATACATATTTTATAGGGGTCCTTTAGTCCAGATCGTACATATGATCATACAAATCATTGTATCGAAGACCATATTTGCGGAGATGATTGGAGACGATTTTCAACTTGGCCCCTATTCAGCCAACTTGGCCAACATTTCTCATATAGTCATTGTTAATACCTATTGATCATCTTTCAACCTAATGAATGTACATTATTGGGTTCAATGAACACACAATAATTTTTTTTGGTCATTTGTTTTAATTAATAGTATTGATGGTGACATTTATATGGACTTAGATTCCATCGAAAATGGTGTTATGTTTATACAGGCCTCTGTTTTGAGAAGAGCAGCAGAGGAAATAATCTGGCTTATTGAGAGTCAAAAACTCTCTTTATTAGTTGCCACCCTAGATTTGGAGCCGAAAGTCCTTGGTGTACATATTGAGATTTCAAACATGTCTGCCGACCCTACTTTTATGGACGAGGTTGCTTCTTCAGGCTCAGGCGATGACACAAAAATGTTAGATGGACACAATAAGCATCAACGTCTGACACCAAGTTCATGTCATCGCAAAAGAAGTTGTAAAGTTACTGGAGATGCTATAGTTGACGCTATGCTAGAAATATCAGTAGCTTCAAAGATGAGGGCAACTTAGATATGCTAGAAATAGCAGCAGCGTCAATGTATACTACCTTGCTTTTAACTTCACTGTTCACATAGAATACAAACATTGATACATTCCCACTTCTTTTTTTGGATCTAAATTCTTTTGTTTTTCATACTCAGAGTATCCCTTTTGCGGTGTTGTGTGTTCTCTATGTGCAAAACTCATAAGAACAACGAACAACATCCAAGTATTATAAAAGGTATATCATTAAGTATATTAATCATGGTTCAAATTCATGGTTTATTTGTTATTTTGCAGAGGTTACAATAGTAGGTATCCTCATTTTTAGATCTAACTTTATTTATAATTTGATTCCTACCTTTTGTTGTTTTTAAAGGTCCTACCTTTCGATTGACATAATGAATGAAAGAAGGTATAGTTTTTTTTAGTTATGTTGTTAATGTTTTAAGCCCATTGGAAGGGACATGTATGCAAGCATTTGTGCTCTGTTGTAACATCTGCTCCGTTTAGTTATGGTATAACATTTGTGCTCTTTGTTATTAGGTATAGTTTTCTTTGATATTTTCCTTGACATTCTTGATGATATCAGGTATAGTTATCACATATAGTTATCAGGTATAGTTTTCTTTATCATGTATAGTTATCAGGTATAGTTTTCTTTGGCGTAACTATGAAAATCTCATTATTCTTATGTTGGCGCAATCTTGAGACAAATAATTTTTATTTTTTATGCTCGTGCATTTTTTTATTTTTATTAAAATCTATTTTTATATACCTTAAATCATATTTTCTTATATTGATTAAATATCTAAATTATTTTTTATATAAAAATAATTTTTGTGGAATGTACAATTTATTTTTGTCAAAATATAATTTCTTTTATATTTTTTTTGTCAAACATTTTTGCATTCTCATATCTGAGTCTAATATTTTGTGGGGTATGCTTTTTATCCTATTTGACTCGTTGAATAAATTTTCTTAAAAATAAAATATATACGCAATATTTTTTTGTGTTAAAGTTTGGGTTTTAAAGGTTTTGGGGTTTAAAAGGTTTGGGCTTTTAAGTTGAATGGGTGTTTTTGGAGAAGCCCATTAGTTTTTTTTTTAAGGCCATAACCTTCTCTCTCTCTCTCTCTATACACATACACCCATTTTTTTTAACAGCCGCCTCCCTCACCCTCTCTCTCTATTATTTTTCCTCTTGGCCGAATAGCTCTCTTCCTCTCCCTCGTTTTTTTTTGGCTGCCAAACACATCGTTTTGGCCCTCATTTTTTTTACAGTATTTACAGTGTGGAGGTCCGGGGAGTTTCCAATTTTTGGCGAGTATTTCCGGTGGCTCTTCGGTTTGGGGTTAGGAGATCGGAGGTGTCCGGTGGTTCGTATTCCGGTGGACCTGTTTTCCGGTGTTGACAACTTTTTCAGGTGCCTTCCACTTTTTCTGGTTTGGATCTCCGGTGGTGCTTCTTTTTTCCGGCGGAGGTTCTGTCCGATCCAGTTTTGGTTTTCCGGCGACGTGGGTTTCATTTTCCGGTGTGGATCCGGTGTTGGTTTCAGCATCCCCTATTTCCCGGCGATCCCATTTTTTTTGGTGGCTATTTCACTTTTCCGGCCACTCGTTTTTGGGTAAGATCTCTTTGTATGTATATAATACCTGTTATAGTATATATATACCATCTGCTATCCTACTATATATTTATATACTATCCTACTATATATTTATACATAAATAGTATACGTATATTTATATATTTATAATCCATCCCTAAATATATTTAGGAATCACTATTCTCCCTCCAAAACTTTTTTTCCCCGCTCCATTTTTAACTTTGAACACTGAAATGATTAAAGTGTCCTTATATACATAAAACTTAGGTTGAACAAATTATTAATATATTATTTATAAAAAAAAATTATTTTGAACAAATATAATATTTTATAAAAAATTTATTATTTATTTTTAAATATATAATATTTTGAAAATAGAAAAACATAATATTTTGAATATAAACAAATCTAATATTCTGAAAAATAATTTTAAATATTCATTAAAATTTATAACTTAGTTTTTTACAAAAAAAATATAGTTTCATGTTTAATAAAACTTTGCAAAAAATAAAGTTTTCAAAAAAGTTTTATATTAAAAGTTTTGTCCAGGTTTTCTTTATAAAAAAGATTTCCAATTTTTTATTTGACATAATTATCAACACTTTTTTTATACAAAGAATGTTCATTTTTTTTTATATAAATGGTTTCAACATTTTTTTTATACAAAGAATGTTCATTTTTTTTATATAATGGTTTCAAAACAGTTTTTTTTATTACGTTCGTTTCAATAAAAAAATATTAATACGTTTTTTAATAAATAATCGATTATTATTTTTAAATAAAAAATGACTTTTATGATTTTTATATTTTTAGAATATTAAAAAAATTATTTTCCTGAATATTAGGATTTTTATATTCAAAACATTATGTTTTTTATTTCCTAAATATTACGAATTTAAAAATAGATAATAGATTCTTAACAAAATATTAGATTTGCTCAAATTAAAGTATACATGTATAGAAGGATATTTTAGTCATTTTGGTATTTAAAGTTAAAAATGGAGTGGGGGAAGAATGCTTTAGAGTGGGAGTAGTGATTCCCTATATTTATATTTGACAATATATACATACTATCTATATAATAAAGGAGAGGTTTTTTTGTCTCCCCCAACTAATGGCTGAGATTAAAAGCTGATGGGTTTGGTCTAGGGGTGGTAAACGGACGGATACGGATCGGATATCATGTTTTCCATATCCGTATCCGCTATCTGGATGCACTATCCGTATTTGTATCCGTCCGGATAGTTAAAACAACTATCCATATTCGTATTCGTTCGGATACCTCAGATTCAGATAATATCCGTATCCGTTTACATTGTTTAGCAATCGCAAAAAATAACTATTAAAATATCCAATCCAATGAAATCTAATCCAATCCAAATAAATATATAACAAAATTATTACCCCCTAACATCAATAATTATGGCTTCCATAATAATAGTAGCATTCCATAATGATAATATGACTTAAATCCATTCATACTTTACAATCATATAAGCGTAAAGCCATACAAAAAAATAACATTAGCTCTATGATAATATACCCAATAAAATAATAATACATGACATTTTATAATATACTCAATAAAATAATAATTTTAGGGTGTTTTTGTTTTGAGTGGAGTATGTATTTGTTTTGTTTTAGGGAATAAACGATTAAGGTTTTATTTAATATTATTTTATTAGTAATACTAATACTAATATTATTAGTAATATTTTAAGCATATGTTTGACGGATACAGATATCCGGTAAAACGGATATCCGATAAAATGGTACTCTGCATTGGATATCCGATAAAATGGATACTCTGCATCGGATACGGATTATCCGTGTCGGATACTAGTATTATCCGTATTCGTATCCGTTTTCTCGGATATTTTTATAGAGTATCCATATTCGTATCCGTTTTCATTTTTTCGAATAAATATTCGCAAATTCGGATTCGAATATCGGACGGATTTGGATTTTTGAATATCCGTTTACAGCCCTAGTTTGGTCTTTATCAACTAGCGGCTGAGATTAAGTTTGGTGGGTTTGAATCTAAGGGCTGAGAAAGAGGGTTTGAATCTAAGGGTTGGAAAAGAGTCTTGGTCTTTAAACCTCGAGCCTCTCAATCTGTAGTCACCTCGAGCCTCGCAACAATAGCGTGCATCGGAACTCAAAATATAATTTCTCCTCTCTCAGATATGCCAACCAAGTTCTTTACCAAGAGAAGAGAGATGTGAAGAACCCATGCCTTCAATGTTTAAACCAAGGCTTCGGGGTTTGAAGAACCCATGGAAGAACTCGAATGGTAATTCCTTTGCCGCTGACCCCGGTGGTTAGCACCCTCTCCCTCTCTGTGCATATCTATAAACGTCGAAGCTGATATTGAGATTTAGATTTGGTGTTTTTGTATTTGAATTTTTGATTGGGTTCTGGGAAATACCACCGGGTGTATTTCCTCTGCCCCAGACCCCAGCGGAGATGCGGTAGGAGTTGTCTGTGGCTGTGTTAGCAACGTGAGGGTCATTTTTTTTTTTTAAAGTTTTGATGATTTTTCTCTGTTTGTAATCTAAATTTGGTGTTTTTTTTAGTGTGGACTGTGGATCGTGTTCGTGAGTTACTGATCGTGATTATCGTTTGGGTAAAGCATATTTTTTTTCTGTCTTTCCTTTTTACACATTTTTGAGTTGCTGACCACGGGTGAGCGGCTGTCAGTTCACGCCGTCGTACAAGATTTTTTTTGTTCTAAATCGTTAATCGTTGTGTTGAGTTTTCTAATAGAAGTTTTTTCTTCTAATCATCTATTGTCTCCTTCTATTAGCTGCTGGCATTCACTTTAGGTCATGTCTGTTCAAGAACACACCTCGGATCGTGCCAACTTTCACGCCGGGTTTAAAAAGGTTGGAGGATCCGAGTTAAGTTATAGGATCGGAGTGGAGGATATTGAAGTAAAAGCTGACGTTTTTTGACCCCGTGTGTCGCTGGTTTATTTTACGCATGTGGCTTATTCGACGCATGAGATGGGAGATGGTGTTTACCCCGTGTTTACCCAAGTTGATTTTTGTAAATTTATTTATTTTGATTTTTGAAATTAGCTTTTTATAAATATATTTATTTTGATTTTGGCGTTTTACCTTTTTCCTATGCTTTCTTTTTGTTGTTAAGTGGAACTCCGAATGTAGTAGAAATGATCAAGCTGGGTAAACATCTGGACAGGTCATGGGTTGTAAATGGGTATAGGTGTTGTGGCGTATAATAGTTTTTAAATGGGTATGTGTTGTAATAGTTTGTTCACGTGATATTTTTGCAGATTCAATCTTTGAACAACTATTTGTCTACAAGTTTGTTACATTTTTTTTCTTAATGTTGTGTGTTAATTTGTCTACAATTTCTGTATTTTATTATTTAAGCATGCAATGACTAATTTTTTGCCTTAATAATTGTTTAATGTTCATTTATTTTTTGGTTTAATGATGTGTGAGATGCCGTGGGTGTGCATATTTTGTTCTTTATTTTCATAACTACTGTGGTCATGTTTGTGTGTTTATGTTGTAACTTTTAGTAAGCATATGTATTTATTTTGTGACCCAGATGTGAATGATAGTGGAGATGGAAACTAAGTAGGCATAATGCTGGAAGAAGATGCAAGAACAAGGGACACATGTAATTAACCTATAATAATCAGGACAAGTACCTATAGCTAAAGAAGTGAATCTGAAAGCTAGAAAACTTAAATTGTTGAATAAAACTAGACTAATCCACACTTATAGCCAAAAACCATACCCATCTAAACGAAGAATAAACTTATCTAAACACCACTAAACTTGAGGGTGAACTAAAAAAAAGAAAAATAATCCCTAAACACTGAAAATATAAGTTTTGTCAAGTAACGTCAAATCTTTTTATTTATGAAACACAAGCACTCAAAATGTTATTAATTGAAAAAAAAAATATTGATTTTTTTTATTTTTGACAAACAAACAGGGAAAATATTATTTTTAACCAAAAAAACACTTAATATTTTTCTTTTGGATAAACAAACACTAAAGATATTGTTTTTTTTAGAAAAAAACAACTTATTAACTATTTAAAAAAAGTAGGGAATACAAAAAGTAAAATGTTTATAATTGTTTCAATAAAAATATAAATCTATATTTTTAATAAAAATATGATTTTTCAAAAACAAAACTATTCTAATAGGAATTGAATATTTTTTTAATCTTTTTAATTTTTGCAAAAAAAATATTATTTCTTTAGCTAATAATAATAAATATTTTTATTTTTAGTGTGGGGTATAATAGTTTGTAAATGGGTATGTGTTGTAATAGTTTGTTCACATGATATTTCTGCAGATTCAATCTTTGAACAACTATTTGTCTACAAGTTTGTTACATTTTTTTTCTTAATGTTGTGTGTTAATTTGTCTACAATTTCTGTATTTTATTATTTAAGCATGCAATGACTAATTTTTTGCCTTAATAATTGTTTAATGTTCATTTATTTTTTGGTTTAATGATGTGTGAGATGCCGTGGGTGTGCAAATTTTGTTCTTTATTTTCATAACTACTGTGGTCATGTTTGTGTGTTTATGTTGTAACTTAGTAAGCATATGTATTTATTTTGTGACCCAGATGTGAATGATAGTGGAGATGGAAACTAAGTTGGCATAGTGCTGGAAGAAGATGCAAGAACAAGGGACACATGGAATTAACCTATAATAATCAGGACAAGTACCTATAGCTAAAGAAGTGAATCTGAAAGCTAGAAAACTTAAATTGTTGAATAAAACTAGACTAATCCACACTTATAGCCAAAAATCATACCCATCTAAACGAAGAATAAACTTATCTAAACACCACTAAACTTGAGGGTGAACTAAAAAAAAAGAAAAATAATCCCTAAAAACTGTGAAAATATAAGTTTTGTCAAATAACGTCAAATCTTTTTATTTATGAAACACAAGCACTCAAAATGTTATTAATTGAAAAAAAAATATTGAATTTTTTATTTTTGACAAACAAACAGGGAAAATATTATTTTTAGCCAAAAAAACACTTAATATTTTTCTTTTGGACAATCAAACACTAGAGATATTGTTTTTTTTCTAGAAAAAAACAACATTATTAACTATTTAAAAAAAAGTAGGGAATACAAAAAGTAAAATGTTTATAATTGTTTCAATAAAAATATAAATCTATATTTTTAATAAAAATATGTTTTTAAAAAAAAAAACTATTCTAATCGGAAATTAATATTTTTTTAATCTTTTTAATTTTTGCAAAAAAAATATTATTTCTTTAGCTAATAATAATAAATATTTTTATTTTTGGCAAATAAATAGGGAAAATATTTTTTTTGCAAAAAATACTTAATATTTTTTTTGATAAACAAACATTAAAGATATTATTTTTGATAAAAAAATACAGATTTTTTAAAGAATGTATTTTAACGCATTTAGTCGCTCAAACTGTCATTTACTCAGTATTCTCTGTCATTTACTCGGTATTCTCTTTTTTTTAAACTTTCGCATCAGTGCGACCTATATTATAAAACACATTTTTTTTAAAAACTCTTTATTAAAAAATTATTTAGGGTACATTTGAGAGGTTTTAGCTTTTATTTTTAAAAAATAATTCTTTTAACTTTGAAAAAAAACAATTTTAAAATTAAAACAAAAAAACGTGAACCCAAGTTAACAATAAAAACAAACACTAAGCTTACAACTTGGTTTGTCCTACTCGGTGGGTATAAGTGTGGGTATACGTTGTTTGTAATTAAACTTTACCAATTATTCTTCTTTTTAAATTATTAGAATGTGAATATTATAAAATTTAGTTGTATTTACACGGGATGAACAACAATATTTATATTTGCACTATTGGGGACACGTTTACAAAATAAAATATCACGGGAACAAATTTATCACCGAAACAAATTTGTTGTCCTGCTATCGGCACGGGTATAAAAGATCACGGGAACAAAGTTATTGGTGTGCCATCGGCACGGGTACACCCTAGTCTATATAATAAAGGAGGAGAGACTTTTTGTCCTCCCCAACTGATGGCTGAGATAAAAAATTGATTAGTTTGGTCTATATCAACTAACGACTGAGATTGAATAGGGGGTTTCAATCCAATGACTTGAAGGTTGAATCTAATGGTTTGAAATCGTGGCACGTGGTCGAGAGTTGAAGAGAGTAATACATTCGGTCCCAAGGTTAATAGGCTATAAAACAGACATAGCTTTGTCAGCTAAAAAAACGAAACTAAGAAGCTGTCAAAAGGTGATTGTCGCGTGGCTTGAGAAGGATGGTGGGTTGTTTTATTTGAAACCTCCTCTTCCAATTACTATTACCTCTCTCTCTCCAAACTTCTTTATGTAGAAGCCACAAACCCCAAAACCAGCTTTTGAAATATACCTGCCTCTCTCTCTCTCCGACCTTCTTTCTGTTAAAACCCTACACCTTCGGCCAGAACAAGCCTTGGTTTTTAAAGACTGAGTGAGTTTAGTTTGGTTTTCTTAATACTACGCCATTGATGTCCTTTTTTTAAGAATACGCTATTTCTTAGATACGGATATGCGTGTTTTTTTGTTGATTTAATTTTGGGTTCTTAGTTTGTTGATTCATGGGTGATATTTGACATTTGTGCTCTTTTTAACTCTTATTTTTTTTTTCCAGGTATCATCTACCAGCGACCTCCAACTGCTATGGTGGGTGAGCGGGGTATATAGGTTTGACATGCGGGTCTGGGCAGGTGTGAGAATAGAGAGAGAGAGTAGTAGGGGGTTTTGAGCTGAAAAGAGAAATGGGTTTTCGGTTCACCCACTCCCTCTTACACAGCCACTACCTCTGGCTCTATCTAAAAGACATACGCAGAACCTCTCTTAAAATGTCTTTCTTTCTCACCCAACACATTTATCCTCTTTCTTTAAGATCCTGTATATGTTAGATAGGTTATTCTCATACAGGTTTGGGGCTTAAGAAAATGAAGGGCTGACCTCATATGCTAACAATTTGATTCGTTTTGATTCAGACACGAGTTATGGTAGGGATTTTATTTTCCCCATTTTTTCATTTTTTTTGTTGAATTACTGTCTTTCCTCTCTTTTAGGTTTTGTACCTCAAACTCTGTTTGGCTGCTGAGAAAGATGAATGGAAAATCTGTATTGTTTTTAGGTACAGAAAATAGCTAATAAATACATGTTACCATGACCCTTTTTTAACCTATAAAGTTCATCCCCCGTCTCTTTTACACCGCCTCAAATCGATCATCAAGAAACCTCTAAAATCAAGAACCAACAAAAGCCAGGTCTGACGAATTAAAGCATTCAAGAGACCAGATCTGGCTAATTAAAGCAACCAGGAATGAGAGCTCATGAATTGGAGCTCAAGAATTAGAGCTCAAAAATTTAATCTTTGAAAAAAAAACATTAAGCTACAATCAAGAGAACCAAAAGAGAAGACATGGCTCATCGTCAACCAAAAGAGAGCAGACACCGTCAAGCTCATCGTCAATACACGGAGGTAATCAATACACAGAACCCGATAGCAGACCTCGGTAGCAGATCCGCTCATCTTCAAGCTCCAGAATATATTACTCTTCAAGAGTTTGCGGTCTCCCTCTCATGACTATTATTAGTGATTTGTGGGTGTCTGTTTTTATATTTGTGTATATGGGTGTCTTTGGGTCTGTAAGGATTTTGATGCGTACATACCAAGTTTATCCAATTTGTTGCATGTGATATATATATATATATATGTTTTCTCGTCTCTCTCTTTCTCGGAGCTCTATTTCTCGGAGCTAAGACCATCATCGCTTACACTTTTCGTCTCTCTCTTTTATTAACACGAAGCTTTTATTGTGTGATTGATGTAGTTTTTTAGATGTATTTAAAGTTTTTGTTTTTGTATTCAAGTTTTTCATGATATTTGGATTTCTTAGCAAATATGTGTATGTAGGTTAGCAAATACTATTGCAGTTGGAACTGTTCATACTTTTAACACCATCGTCTCACTTTTGGGTTTCGTTTTTGGGATACTTCCAAGATGTTATTTTTGGGGCTTTTGATGTTGGTTGAGGGTTTTTGAAGGTGAAAGTATTATACGAGGAACACGGATTTCAGGTCTTCTTCTCTCCCTTGATATTTTATTTGTGTGGTTTGTTTTTGGAGGCGTCGGCTTGAAGAAATAAGTTGTCGCTATTGAAGAATGCTTCAGAGGATAGTTTGGTTTAGTAATTTGATGTCAAATTATTTTTTTATTGTAAATAAATTATTGTTGCTAGTGCAGATGAGACCCATTATAGCGATGGGGAATTCACCTGAGCATTGGAGGCAAAAGGTATTTACACACGAAAAAATATGTAGTTTTTGCTGTACATTGAATCAGTGTGTTAAATTGTTGTCTCAATTAATGCCGAGGTGTTTGAGTAAATGCCTCATAGAGGCTTCAAAGTGTTAAATTGTTCCCTCAATCATGTTACCTTCAGTTTATCTTCCCAAAGTGTTTAGGAAAATGATAAAATTTGCATATCAAGACTATAGGAATAAATGATTATCTATTATAATCGATAGTGGATGTAAGTCGTATTCAAAAAACTTTTATTATGTTTTAAACTTTTTTATTCAAATTATGTAACTGTATATGATGTGTGAGAAATTATTTTCAAGTTTTCTCAATTTTTTTACTATTTATAATAATGGACTAACAAGACCTTCGATTAGACAATGTAAAATCCATCACTTTTATTATAGCACATGGCTCGTATCAAGTCCTCAACCATTCATATATTCCTAACAAACAATTCCCGGCTACCACAATGCATCTGTGTACTAGCCCATACTAGCCATACCTTTTCTTAAAGAAATGATTGTTTAGCATTGTGTGAATACATCTATCACGATAACTTTAACTTCCATTGTTGATAGTAATGCACCTATGTATTAGTTTGCTTTAATTTTTGGGTCTACATTTTTAATGTTATATTTCACATTAAAAATGTTATAAGAAAATAAGATATTGGTTTGTGATTTTGAATGATTATAATATTGTATGCATTAATGTGAATAATACATACTACTGGTATCTAAGAACTATAATTACTCATGGGTGGAAACTTTTGTGGTGTTTGACATGACTGAATAGTTATTTTTTCAAATTTTACGATGGTTAGAAATTCATCATATTTTTATTTTTCACATGATCGTGCATCGCATGGGTTACCACTAGAGATATTGTTATCTTAGTTGAGATAATTACAAAATGTTTTTTTTGTTAGAAGTGTTTATTTTAAAAATAAATAAACTTTCAATGTTTTAAATGAATATGACATGTTCATGTAAGTAAAGTATGAAATAAATGGTCTTTAAAATTATCAAATTTGAATCAATGTGTTGATATTCCTTTCATGTACAAAATTATCATCCACTCTATAAAATTAATTAATTTGAGGAACATAATAAATAATTAAAATATTTTCACAGTGCCATCGGTATGGGTACACTTTAGTATATATACATACTGTACACACACACACATATATATATATATATATATTGTCTATTTGATTTTTTTTGTAGATCATTTTTTTGTTGACTGACTTTTACATACTGGTGTATAAGATATGTTCTGACTTTAGTTTTTTTTTTTTGCATGTTTAGATCCGTGAGTATTTTTTTTTGTTGGTATGTGTTTCTACATTGCTTGGATTTTTTACTTATTCTGACATACCTGTTGTGTTAAGTGTGTAGCTATTGTTGGGTTGTTTAATCTTAGCTCTCACCAATTCTTTATTTGGGACTGAATATTTGGTCAGAGACTATTTGAACCAATTAGGACTTGGTCTGAATTTCTTTTAGGTGTTTGTTGAGATATTCAAAATTTTGTTGACTAAAATTTTGTTTTACTAAAATTTCTGTTGAATAAAATTTTATTCTGACTAAAACTTTATTTGGACTAAATATTTTGTTTGGACCATTTTAGATATTGGATCTTTGTTGGGTGTTTGTTGTTGGAGCTTGTTTTACACCCAACTCATTTAGTGTGTGTACACTACTGTGACCTTATTTTGGACAAACTTTATTTGGACTAAAATTTGTTGGGATTGAATTTAGTAGGCTTATTTGGGTGTTTGGTTTGGAGAGTTATTTACATCCATTTCAGTTTGTGAGTACACTTGTTTATTGCGCTTTACAACTTGTTTGTGGCACACATTTTTTTATTAGAATAATATTTTATTTAAATTTAATTTATTTGGAAATAAAGATATTTGGTTTGTTATTCAAACTAGTTATACCCTCTAAGTTGATCTTTTGTATGTTCACTTTATTTAGTTGGGTTTAATTTTTAAATTTTATTTTAGTTAAACTCATCCTATTTTAGTGAGTTGAGTGCTACACTCTTTATCTCGTACTCATTTGACTTGGATTGAACCATTTGTCTCATACACTTTTTATTATCCAAGTAGAATACTTTTTGTTGTATTCTTTTATACTTATGTAGTGTTTGTGTGTGTATGAGTATTTGATTCAAACCTTGTCAGAGTATTGGTTTCTACTAAAATTGAAATTTAATATTTGTAACCTTATTTTATTTATTTTAATTAAGTCTTAATTTGTATGAGTTAAGTGCTATACATATTTATCTTTTGCTCATTTTACTTGGACTTAATATTTTAACATAACACTCGTTTAAATTGATTCATATTATATTTGGTGTTAAGTTACTTTTTATTTTAGTTGCGCGACACAATTGTTGGAATTTATTTTCTATTTTATTTGTGGTCATTTGCGCAAACTAAATTTGTTTTTTGGATTAATCTTTTCTTGAATATTAAATATTAAGGAAGACCTTACTTGTGTCTTGTGACTTAATATTTAAGCATTCTTTTTAGTATTGATTAATTCAATATTGTCTTACCTTTCACTTGGTCACTGATTGATAATTTGTCTTGTCAATTAAAATAGATTTAGAACTTGGTTGTTTGGTCTATTTTTAAACAAGATTATTTTGTTGTTTTGATTAAAACAATATTTATTATTATATCTGTGTGTTGCACAACTTCACGGGGTCTCGGGTTTGAGTCGGTCGTGCGTGTGTAGTGAGCGAGTGATAGTCCCTATTATCGGGGTATTATTGAGTTGACTGATACTCAGTCAAGTTGGGTTGGTTTAGACTAGGGTGGTTAATACATGTGTGTATTTGTTTAGTTTAATCCGTGGTAAACTTGGAGGACTGTAATTTGTAACTCATTATTGGTAATAGTGGACTTGGGTGAGCGTGTTATCCTGGAACTAGGGACACGGGGTTTACCACTAAGGTGGGTTCCTCGAGAACAAATCTTGTGTCACAATACTTTTCCTCATCTCATTCTTAAAGGGAATTATTCTATATATCTAGCATCATCATCATTTATTTACTAGTGTCGTGAGTGTTTTCTCACTTAAAATTTATAATAGATTTTTTATCAAAGATTTAAAAGAGTTGGAGAATTTTTAAATAACCTAATACGCATTAGCAAATACCCTTTGGTCCTTTCTAGTGACCCTTAGGTTTTTTCAAACTAAATTGACATTCTTGATGATGTTATTGATATTTACTCTGCTCTATTGTAACATCTTCTTTGTTGTAACATCTGCTCTGAGTAACATCCGCTCTGTTTGGGTCAACAAAACTGACATTTGTGCTCTGTTTAGTTATTCATTTTTTCACGTTTTCATCAAATGAACAACCTCTCGATTCCACTGTTATATGTTTTTAGTTTATTTTTCCTATGCTTTTTATTTAGTCATTAGTTCTATTTCGTACATAGTATTATTTTCTTCCTATTTGCTACCTAATTGGAATTGTATGTTGCAATTGGCTCTTTATGTGCAGTATGCCAAATAAACTAAAAACATGTCAGCTCTTTATATGCAGTATGCAAGTATGTGCAATATGAAGTATGCAATATGCAAGTATTGAATTGTATGTGCAGTATGCAAGTATGTGCAGTATGCAGTATGCTAAACTAAGGGTTTGTAGGTTTCTTCGTGGTGGGTTATTTCATTTTTTTTTAGGGTTTTTCAAAAAGGATCCTAAACTAATGGTTTGTAGGTTTATTGTTTGGTTTTGGGCTTTTGCAATCTACTATTGAGACTTATATATTCTTGGTTTGGTGTTTTTTAGCTTGATGGCAGTCACAACTGTATGCCTTTGCTATGTGAACTATGCCTTGAATTCAACGACATTTTAAGGTAACTGAGGTATTTTGTATTCGATAAATCTTCAATTTAATATTCATTGATAATCCTCATAATACAGTACTGATCACGAAACATGAATAGAAACTCAAATAAAGGTTATTAAGAATGATAATCCTAAAAAACATGAATAAAAACTCAAATCCTCATAATACAGGTTGTTAATCATAGCATACTGATTAGCCTACAGTACTGATCACAAAAAATAGAACACGAACTCAAACAAAAAAGAGAGAGAGTATCCGAACGTATTGAAGAATATTTGAGTATTGGAAAAAATAGGATGCCTAAAAATGCATCACGTATCTGTATCCCATACGTATTGGATACTCTTTTAGGCATTCTCTTATAAACTGTGGTAAAAACAAAATAAGATTTAGTGTTTAGAAGTTGATTTTTTTTCATTACGATGCATTTCTCATTTGGTCTAGTTATCTATATAACATGTGTGTGTATAAGTGGCATTCTCTTAAGTTACGTGTGTGTAAGTTGTTTTTAAATATTTATATAATAAGTGGCATTCTCTATATAATAAGTGACATTCTCTATTTATATAATAAGTAGCATTCTCTATGTGGGATTCTCTATATAATAAGTGACATTCTCTAACTGCCACGTAGCAGCTCAACTAACTGCCACGTAGCGATTCATAAGGGTGAAAATTAGAGCTGCTGTTTCGATTGGTAAGTTGGTTAGAAGTAATACGGGATAAGTATACGAGAGCTGCTACAGGTCAGACAAGCCAAACATTCATCTTGGTAATTTATTCTTAGTTTTTGATGGAGGGGTATTGTTTTGGGGAAGGTGTTGGCATAGGAAATTAAGAGATAGGTTTTATCAATGGCCCCATTACCAACCGTGACGTACTATATGAACTTAGAAGCGCTCATTTCAGATCTTCTTCGAACAATCTAATCACAGCCATTCATTTATTTTTCTTCATTAAATTTCAACCTTGGCTGCTGTTAAAGCACGACAAGTCAATTGAGAAGTTGAGCTGCCAGACAAGGATCGTGGGGCTGAGGCTACTCCCAGTGGGAAACAGATATCTACACTTATTAAACCAGAATCTGTCGATTCTGTACCAGCTGGAGTTCGTCTTCATCACAGAGATGTCAGTATTAGAATTTGATCCTCATCTCGAATGTTCTAAATTAAGTCATTTTTGGTTTAGATATTTATGAAGATATACTTTTCTATTCATGTACAGGTGGTTGTAGCTGTAGAGACTGGTGGAGCTTTAGGTGGTATGGTCAGACAACTTTCAATTGATCAATTTGAAAATGAAGGCAGGCGAGTCAGGTATGGAACCTCGAAAAATGCAACTGCGGCGAGGAAACTTTTAGATCGACATATATCTATCAACAGTGTGCCCAAAAAGGTAGGGATGCTTCTCACTCAGGTATATTCTCAATCCTCCAACGAACTATACAATAATCATTATTCTAATAACTACTATAATAATTATTATTGTTATTATTGTTTGTAGTTCGTGCATGAGGAGCTGATAGACTAACCAATAGTGCCGTTGTACAGTAGCTCCCGTTATGTGGACATTGGTGCCATTATATTAAAGACGATGAAAATGAGATCTTTAGTGGGATGGAAGATAGGAAACCGGTATATCTAGCATCTTCCATTTCTCTTTTTTTCTTCAAAAGTGTTTTAATAAATCAAGATGATGTATGTTGGTACTATTGAGAACTTATTTATTTCCTTTGTAAAATATTTATTTTAGCTGGATGCATTCAATACAATGTTGGTTGGCCCTTGCAAAATGTGAAAGCAACCAGAAATGAATAGTCCATATGTTATACATATCAAAATAGACAATGATGTTATATTTGAATTACAAGCTATTAGTTTTTTTGTTGATGTATTTCTTATTTCTTTTATAGGGCGGATAATCCTATAAACAAAGGAAATTCTATCCAAAAATTTTAAATTGTTTACGATTATTTATTTTATATAAAAACATTAGGCTTAAATCATACATGACTTAATATTTTGAAAAAAAATCTTTGTTCCTTTAGTCAGAGGGCAATATGCTTAACTGTAGGATTTTGAATAGGCGGATGTCGGCTTGATTACGGGTATATGAAGAGGTTACTCTCATATTTCGAACCCGAGACCAACCGTAGCTTTGGCGAGGGAACTTGCCATCGTGCCAAGGCACAATTTCATGCATTTCAAAATTATCAGCGTACCTTTAGGCACGTGCATACCGTAGTGTGTGTGTGTGTGTGTGTATATGCATTTTTGCATTTGTTTGCTTAGTGGATTTTGTATGTACAGACAAAATACTTTATTTGGAACTGCTAGAGTTGTTAGGGTCTGTCGATATGATATTACGATACGAGTCTGACGTGCCTTGAAATGTTTTTGTCTTTTTGCTTATGATACTTGAGAAATGTATTTAGGGTGTGTTTGATTGTGTAGAGGGGGCTTGAAGGCAATTTTGAGATTAGAGATAAAACCCCATTAGCAACAGTGTTTGGGGATTAATGCAACCGAGACAGCTTAGCGTGGCAACTCAAGAATGGCAGCTTGGTGAGGCAGCTTAGCGTGGCAACTCATACTTCAGCTTGTTGTGTTAGTCATATTGTATCTTTGTTTATATTGACTGTAAGATATAACGGTTGTAATGATGTAACGATAATAACTAAAGGGTTTGTATGAGGTCAAACGGTACTTGCGAGAGACCAGGCTTGGCAGGGCCTGGGAGAGCTTTCATGCTCTATCGAATGACCTCACTGAGGGAACTTTAGAGGGACCTGGTTTGGAGGATTGAGAAGTAAGGCACCGTTGGGGCTTGTCCTGACCATCTTAGATACACCTGATAAAACACCGAAGGACCCCGACCGTGGAACCTCAAGCGGAGCAGCTTGGAGTTCTATCGGGCATTAAGTTATGGACCAAACAACCCTCTACTTAAAATGTCACATCTACTGTGGGTGATGTCACTAGCCATCTAAACATTGTCAGACATACACTTGAGTAAACCGCCGTGGTATTTGGGGCTGTCAGGTAGCTGGTGAGCCACCTCTGCGACAACAACCCCCTGACACACAGTGGATAGGCAAAAGGCATGTCTTGGCATTTCATGTTTATGACGTGAAGACAACTAGTGCATCAGGCATTTAATGTTGTGACATAAAGTATGAGGGATGTCTTTTCATAGTCTTTAATGACTGAGTTGCCTCGGGGGTGGTGCGGGGGGCTATTTAAGGACCCCAACCACCTTTGAGGAGAGGGGGATCTTTTGGAGATTTGAAAAAGAGTTATTGCAAACTAGAGAGTTCACTAACTCACCATTGTCATTTATTGCGAAGCTTTTAATATTTGACAGAGATTCTTGAGGGTGTTTGGTGTGTTGCTACCTGCCTATCAGGGTGTATCTAGGGTGCTTATTTCCCTCTCCCTCTAGCTAAGCCACTTCTAAAGTTCATTATTATTCCCTGAGTTATACACGAGAGGCTTTGTGAATTTAAACTGAGTCTATCTTCATAGGGTTCATGTTTATATGTCCTGTCATTGATTCTAAGCTCTAGCCAACTGATTTATCATTACCATACCCAATAGAGGGTCCCGCCTCCATTTATAATCTAAAGTACCCTCTTACAGATTGCAAATATGAAAAATACGTGGTAAATAGTTCACTTGGATTAGAAGATGGAAAATGCGGGGAAAACTATATGAGTTTTTGGTCTTACTTTTTTTATTTTCTATGAAAATCAATTCTTTGGTGGGTGGATAAGAAATATTTTCACTAAAATGAGGTTTGGGATGGAGCACTTGTTATGTGGATTAATGTTGTTCTTGCATAAATTATTCACAATAAAGATACTACAAACGTAAAACATGAGTCAAAACAACTGTGTTTCATGAATAATTTTTCATGACAATTAAACACACCCTTAGTTTACATAATGTTTCATAATATTTGATATTAATTTGTTGTTTCGTAAGTACTGTTTAGGAATACTTAAGCCTTTTTTTTTAATAAAGAAACACATTCTTAAAGATTACAAAATAACTTACTTCAAATTCTAATGTTATTATTGTATTCTGATAATTGAAATATTGTAAACTTAATTCTCCCTTTATCCAGTTGATATACTCAATCACTACAAGACTTAATTAGCCACTTGCTTAATGCGTATACATGAAACTTTATTCCCTTTGACCCAACTTCGAAGACTGTGTAGAAATTTCCTTTTTTGGCAATTAGCAGCTATATTTTATTGAATTATGAATCCACCATATTTGATGATGCTTGGATTTAGCACCACCAGATAAGTGATAATGAGCTCAAACAGTGGTAACCATGGCAACCATAGAGATGTATAAGTGTTTAAGTATGTAAGTGTGTAGAAGGGGATGAGTATAAGAGGAAATAAGACAATGATGTATAGTGGTTCAGCCAATTAGGCCTACATCCACTGTAAGTGTGTGATCCACTAAGTATGGGCACTAATGGCCTTGGATCCAATGCACGTAAGCTCACTCTCTCTCTCTATACTGTGTGTACAAGCAGAGTTTTAGCTAGGGTTGCAATAATCTGATCCCCCCTGTAGGGTTGCAGGTGACAAGTATATATAGGTCTTGGGGGGTGTAGTGTACCCCCCAAGTATGCATGGTGCATGTGAATGATGATCTAGCCAATCCCCTGCTGACACCTGTAGATGCCCAATGATGACATAATATTCCCTCACGTGAGGGTGTGATTTGGTTATAACGGTCTTCCACGTGCCATGTGAGCCTCACGCGCATTGTTCCACGCTTCTCCCAAACCACGCGCTGTGATGATGTCACCCTCGGCCTATGAGACAAGGCCGAGGGCAAAGTTCCTTCCGGTAGTGAGTCTGGCTTAATTCTGGCCTCGTACTGTCGTACCCTCGTAGGGTCGTCCGGAGCCTGGAAAGGGTCGGCCCCTCGTAGGGTCGTCTGGAGCCTGGTGGAGGGTCGGCCCCTCGTAGGGTCGTCTGGAGCCTGGTGGAGGACCGGCTGGAGCCTGGTGAAGGGTCGGCCCCTCGTAGGGTCGTCCGTTTTGGAGATAATCTTCAGCCAGGCCGAGGATATAAACGGGTATATCAATCACCCCCCAACCCTTAGCCATAGGTGCCATTGAGATGGCTGAGGGATAGTGTTGTAATCGAGATGCGTGTATGGTCAGTTAGGTGGGTGACACCTGGGCAGATACTCATTGTTGTTCAAGTTTCCAAGGTATGACGGCTGCACACTTTGCATGGGGCTTTGTGCCCTAATAATATCCTTCTTGGTAAATGGGCCCACTCATTACCAAAGTATTTAAGGGATTTTTGAAACTCTCTCTCCTCCTTCTTCTTCGCGCCCATACCTTCTCACTCTTTAGTCTTTACCAGTTTCTCTCGCCATTTTCTGCAGCCTTCGAGCTTAGCGACTTGGGCAGTTCTTGCTCTCTCTTCATCAGGTAATCCTTTCTCCCCAGCGCTCTCTTTTTCCTTCATTTTTGTTTATTTTTTAGGCTCGTAGGGTTTCATTTTCTTTAGGTTGTGCCATAACCTTTTCCGGTAACTGGTTCTTGGATGTTCTTGACCAAAACCATTGAGTTCCTTTGTTTCGATCCAAAAGTACAACCTGGTCAATTTCCCACTTGTTTGTAGCTAAGTTAGATAAGTTTGGTGTAATTTCTCCAAGTGTAGAGTCTTCCCTTTAATGCTTAGGAGACTTTATAGCTTAGTATCTGAGTTCCCGTCCTTGAGAGAGAAGCTCTTTACCGAGACCAGACGAATAGAGGAAGAGGAAGAGGAAGAGAGGAGACGAGGGGCCGACCCTAATTGGGTACGACCCATCTTTCCCATTCCTCTTGCCACCATAAGACCATCTGAACCGTCTGAGTCTTGTGGGTCGTCATCTCGTCCCGCCGAGACTCCCAAACCAAGTGAAATGGACGAGAGAGCATCCTCGCCAACTGGTGTTGGAACTTCTGGTAGGAGAGAGACATCCGACCTAAGCCCAGGCCGAGAGGCCGAGGGTATGGCCCCCTCCGAGGCTGTCCCTGTGACAACCCTGTCTCCCCATGCCTTCCAAGTGGCTTTTCCCGAGGGTCCTCCTGCAGGTGACGAGGGGGAGGGGGATGAGGACGATGACGATGATACAGATGACGAGGTTGATACCTCCCATGCCTCGTCCTTTATCTCCTCTGTTAGGGATCGTGACCTCCTGATATGGAGGCATGCCTATGGGGTGCCCTCCAGCATAACTATGAGGATTCCCTCTGAGTCTGAGAGGGTTTTTGATTGTGCAGAGGGGGAGGTTGCAGTCTATGAACAAATGTTCAAGGTCGGAGTCAGATTCCCTCTGCATCCTGCCATCGTAGATATCCTATCTGCTCTTGGAGTTGCCCCCTCTCAACTTCCCCCCAACTCTTGGAGGACGATCCTGGGCTACATCTCCTTGTGGAAGAACTCTTTCACCGACGAGCCCTCGGCCGACCTATTTTTGGGCTGTTATAACATCACCTCCTCGTCCAAACAGCCTGGATATTATCATCTGGGGGCAAGGAGGTCTGAGAAGAAACTCCTCCATGTGGCACAAACTTCCAACCATGATTGGAAAAAGAGGTTCTTCTTTATTTCTGGGGAGTGGGAGCCCACCGCCGATGGTTCGAGGGTCCCCAGGAAATGGTCTAATCCCTCCATGAAGGCCAGGTCAGACCCTGGACTTAGTCTGGAGGAGAAGGACATCGTTGACTACCTGAGAGGACGAGGGAGAGAGGGTGAACTTCCAAAGTTTGAAGACTTGATGACCCCCCGGTTCCTCAAAGAAGCAGGTCTGAGGGTCGGCCCTCTGACTGAACTATGTGAGTTATACTGAACGTTCTCCATTCTTTACTTATTTTTGAAGTGTTTCCTCTTTTTCTCTGCATTTTTCTGACATGTTGTCCTCTTTTCAGGTCGCCCTGAAGGTATATCTGACCAACTTTGGGACATGACTGCTCCGAGCCTGCTGTCTGGTCTGAGCAAGAAGAAAGGGAAGGAGCCTCAGCAGGCTCCGAGGAAGACAAGGGCCGCTGGGCGGACGGTGGTGGAGCCGACCACCGATAGTAACAAAAGGAAGGAGCCTGAGGCCCCAATTGACCCTCGACCTGATTCTCGGACGAGGGCTAGGGTCGAAGCCTCTGAGGGGACAACCTCCTCATCCAGTATGGGGGCCTTTTGGTCTCAAAACCTGGCCCACCTGAGGGCCGACCCCTCGTCACTTATTGCCAACTTGGGGGCAGCCAAGGCTTCGATGTTCTCTGCACCCTCGGCTGCCGATTACGACTTCTTGTCGAAGATGCCTCCAGCCAAAGTGTATGACTACGGTCTGCATGCCCTTGCACAGGTATTGGTCTTGACCTACCTCTTTTAATTTCATTCTTTCACTAACTGTTCCCTCGGCCCCTCTTGACATTTGTTTATTTTTTGTGCAGTCTGTTTGTGCCTTCACCTCAGCCACCAAGTGGATGGCTGAGAACCAGCAGAAGTTCCATGAAGTTGAGAGGGCCATTCAGCATGAGGCTGACTTGCAGACAGAGCTTGAGACTGCAAGGGCTGAACTGGAGAGTGCCAGGAATGAGCATGCCAGGGTCCTAGATGAGCTGACGAGGCAGCACGATGCCGACCAGCAAGCCAAGGACTTGATCATAAAGGAGAGGGATGAGGCCTTACTCAACTTAGGGGCTCAGCACAAGGCTGATCTGGAAGCAGCTGTTAAGAAGGCCGAGGCCGATGCTGTGGAGGCCTACAAACTCTCAGACGAGTTTCAAGGCTTCGGCCTTGAATACTTGGAGAGAGGAATTAAGACGGCCTGTCGATGGTTCGTCTTGAAGTTTGCTGATGCAGTATCGTCTGTTCGACCTTCTCTTGAGGCTGTTCAGCTGGACGATACCCTCATTGCTGAAGCCTTGGCCCAAGTGGAGTCTCAGCATGTCGAAGGCACGGGCACGTCCGAGGGTCATCCTGTCATACTCTTAGAGGAGCCTCCCATTGATGTCGAGGCCTTGCCCTCTGACCTTGCTCAATAGGGTGGCTGTTTGTAGCCGATACCCTCTTTGTGTAATAGCATTTTTGTACTCTCTTGTAAACACTTGTAATTTGTATAACATTGGCATTTTATTAATACCATCTTCTTTACTGTCTTCTATACTTCTGCTTTTTGTATTTGTATGCTTGTGCTGTGAATTTTTATTAATGCCACTAACCTCTCCCTCGTCTATAATGAGGGCCAAGGTGGGGTCGTCCCCTCCATGTGGCCTCATCATAGCCGAGGGTCTTAATAACCAAACATGAAAACCATGTGGCTCCTCGTCTCTCTTGAGGATCATGGTGGGGTCGTCCCCTCCATGCGTCCTCAATATTGGCCGAGGGGTCAAATTACCAAACATGATTTTTAATGAAGTCTACCCTCGTCTTTTTTGAGGACAGTGGTGGGGTCATCCCCTCCACTGGTCCTCATTATAGCCGAGGGTTCAAATAATCAAATTGCAATGAAGTCTACCCTCGTCTTTTTTGAGGACAGTGGTGGGGTCGTCCCCTCCGCTGGTCTTCATTATAGCCGAGGGTTCAAATAACCAAATTGTAATGAAGTCTACCCTCGTCTTTTTTGAGGACAGTGGTGGGGTCGTCCCCTCCACTGACCCTCATTATAGCCGAGGGATCAACTTACCAAATTGTAATGAAGTCTACCCTCGTCTTTTTTTAGGACAGTGGTGGGGTCGTCCCCTCCACTGACCCTCATTATAGCCGAGGGATCAACTTACCAAATTAATGGTTTTTAATAAAGTTTTCCCTCGGCTATAATGAGGACAGGGGTGGGGTCGTCCCCTCCACTGACCCTCATTATAGCCGAGGGATCAACTTACCAAATTAATGGTTTTAATGAAGTCTACCCTCGTCTTTTTTGAGGACAGTGATGGGGTCGTCCCCTCCACTGGTCTTCATTATAGCCGAGGGTTCAAATAACCAAATTAATGATTTTAATGAAGTCTACCCTCGTCTTTTTTGAGGACAGTGGTGGGGTCGTCCCCTCCACTGACCCTCATTATAGCCGAGGGATCAACTTACCAAATTAATGGTTTTAATGAAGTCTACCCTCGTCTTTTTTGAGGACAGTGGTGGGGTCGTCCCCTCCACTGGTCTTCATTATAGCCGAGGGTTCAAATAACCAAATTAATGGTTTTAATGAAGTCTACCCTCGTCTTTTTTTAGGACAGTGGTGGGGTCGTCCCCTCCACTGGTCCTCATTATAGCCGAGGGTTCAACTTACCAAATTAATGGTTTTCTGTAGATGTTTCCATGCATACTAGAACTGATAACCATAGGGTGAGGGGAAACACTTCTCATTAATTTTCCAAAGTGTCCTGTCGGAGCAACTCTTATTACAATTATGGTCTATCAAGACCTTATAACACTACTGGTAGTATTTCTTCAAATGATCTGCATTACAGGGGTTGGAAAAAGGTTCCCCTTCTAGGTTTTCTAGTCTATAGGTCCCAGGGACAACTTCATCGATGACCCTATAGGGGCCGTGTCAATTAGGATGGAGTTTGTTGGGCTTTTGGCAAGTCTTTTTGAGAACCAAGTCTCCTACTGCGATAGGTCTCTGTTTCACCCTCTGATTGTAAAACCTTGCGGTCCTCTGCCGGTAGGAAGCCTGCCTTATCTCAGCGTCCTCCCTCCTTTCTTCAATTAGGTCCAAGTCGAGTCTCCTCTCTTCCGCATTTCCCTGGGGGTCGTACATTTGGACCCTATGAGTAGGGAACTCGACTTCGGTGGGGATGACGGCTTCTGATCCATAAGCTAGCATGAATGGGGTCTCCCCGGTAGAGGTCCTCACTGTCGTCCTGTATGACCACAACACTGCATATAACTCCTCGACCCATCTTCCTTTTGCCTCCTCAAGCCTCTTCTTAATTCCATCTAGGATTGTCCTGTTCGTAACTTCGGTTTGCCCATTGGCCTGAGGTCGGCCTGGGGTGGAGAAAAATTGTTTGATACTTACCCTCTCACAGTACTTCTGTAGAGAGGCATTCTTGAACTGAGTTCCGTTATCCGAGATGAGGGTGTTGGGTAGACCATATCTGCATATCACATTTTTCCAGATGAACTGAAAGGTCTTCTGCTCTGTAATCGTGATCATTGGTTCGGCCTCTACCCACTTTGAAAAGTAGTCAATCGCTACAATGAGGAACCGATAGTTATTGACTGCTCTCGGTAAGGGTCCTACCAGGTCAATCCCCCACACTGCAAACGGCCATGGGGATGTAATGGATGTAAGAGGCTGATGAGGTTGATGAGGGATGGTAGCAAATCTTTGGCATTTATCACACTTTTTTACATATGCTGCGGCATCTTTCCCCAAGGTCGGCCACCAGTAGCCTTGGGTGATCACCCTCTTCGCTAAGGATATACCCCTAATGTGGATTGAGCACGACCCTTCATGCACGTCTTGCAAAATGGAAGGGACTTATGAGGGATGCACACATCTAAGTAAGGGGAGTAGAAACCCCTTTTTGTACAGCGTGTCTCCGATGACAGTGAATTTTGCAGCCCTGTATCTCAGCTTCTTCCTTTCTTGCCTTGCTTCTGGCATCTCTCCCTCTTTAATGTATCTGATCAGAGGGTCCATCCATGAGGTTTCTTGAGAAACATTCAGGCAATTGCTAAGTGTTCCCTCAGCATCTTCAATAGTTGGTCGAAGCAATATTTCTACCGGGACTGTCCTCCTTATGTCTGTCCTAGTCGCCGAGGCTAACCTCGCAAGGGCGTTAGCACGACCATTGTCGAGCCTAGGTATCCTCTTGAATTTTACTGCTTTAAAGCCTTTCAGTAATGACCTCACCTTCTCAAGGTACCTAGCCATCCTCTCGTCCTTGGCCTCGTAGGCTCCTAGTATCTGATTCACCACTAACCTTGAATCACTATGGACCAAAATCTGGCCGATACTATGAGATTTGGCCAAGGAGAGGCCAGCCACCAAGGCCTCATATTCAGCTTCGTTGTTGGAGGCCTTGAAGCTGAACCTCAGGGCGTACTCAATGTCTGTGCCGTCGGGTGCTGATACTATTATCCCAGCTCCGCTCCCGCTTTCGCAAGAGGACCCGTCGACGAAGAGACTCCATACGCTGTATTCCTCTGAGAAACCTCCCTCAGTGAGCGACCCCTGTGTAAAGAGGTATCTTCCCTCTTCGTTTTCATCCACCTTCCTCCTTGCGGTGCTTGTCTCAGGCTTATCTGCAGAGGGGTCGGTGAGTCTGCCTTGTTGGGCATCTGTCCCCACGAGGCCTTCATCCTCAGCTTCATCATCTTCCTAAGTAAACTCAGCCACGAAGTCCGCCAACGCCTGCCCTTTAATGGCTGTCTTAGGCTGATACACAATATCGAACTCCCCCAGCTCTATAGCCCAGGTCATTAGCCTTCCTGATTTTTCAGGCTTGTGTAGGACCTGCCTAAGAGGAGAGTCAGTGAGGATGACCATAGTATGGGACTGGAAGTACGGCTTCATCTTCCTTGAGGCATGGATCAAGGTGTAGGCCAACTTCTCCATCCTCGGATATCTTTGCTCTGCCCCCTGGAGTGCCTTGCTGTTAAAATATACAGGCTTCTGTATTCCGTCTTCGTCTCTCACAATGGCTGCGCTGATGGCCGACTCTGAGACGGCGAGGTACACGTAAAGTCGTTCACCCTGCACGGGTCGTGACAGCAGCAAGGGAGACTCCAGATATGATTTTAGCTCTTTGAAAGCCTCATCACACTCTTCACTCCATTCGAAGGCCTTCCTGAGGATCTTGAAGAATGGTAGACACCTGTCTGTGGCCCTTGACACAAACCTGTTCGAGGCAGCGACTCTCCCTGTGAGCCTCTGAACGTCTTTAATGGACTTGGGGGTCTTCATCTCAACAAGGGCCTTTATCTTTTCAGGATTGGCCTCGATGCCTCTTTGATTGATAATTAACCCCAAGAACTTCCCTACTCCGACCCCGAAGACGCACTTGGCCGGATTAAGCTTCATCTGGTACCTGTCCATCGTGTTAAAGGTCCTCTCTAGGTCTGCCACATGATCCTCTGCCTTCAAACTCTTGGTCAGCATGTCATCCACGTAGACCTCCATAGACTTCCCAGTTTGGTCTTCGAACATTTTGTTTACGAGGCGCTGGTACGTTGCCCCCGCATTTTTTAGACCAAAGGGCATGACCCTATAGCAGTATGTCCCCTTGTCAGTGATGAAGGCTGTCCTCTCCGAGTCTTCAGGGTTCATGAAGATCTGGTTGTACCCTGAATAGGCATCCATAAAACTCATGAGCTCATGGCCTGCGGTAGCATCTACCATTTGGTCAATGCGGGGGAGAGGGAAGCTGTCTTTGGGGCAGTGCTTGTTGAGATCTGTGAAGTCCACGCACATTCGCCACTTCCCGTTGGCCTTTGGGACAATGATTGCGTTGGACAGCCACTCAGGGTAGATGACCTCTCTGATAAATTCAGCGTCTTGTAATTTTTTAACCTCATCCCTGATGACCTCGTACTTCTCTCTAGAGTAAATCCTCCTCTTCTGCTTTACCGGCTTCACTCCCTCTACCACATTGAGCTTGTGGCACATGATTTCAGGGTCGATCCCCGGCATATCTACATGACTCCACGCGAAGACGCTTCGTCTTCTCCTTAACAGTTTGATGAGGTCATCCTTGATATTGGGCTTCAGAGACTTGCCAACTTGGACGTTTTTTCCCGGGTCATCCTCATCGAGGATGATGGGTTCTACCTCCTCAGCGGCCTCTCCTTTCTTGAGCTTCGTATCGTCCCTGGGTTCTACCTCCTCAGCGGCCTCCTCAGTGGCTGTAGCCCTCTTGTGTGCCTCCCTTTCCTCAGCGGAGTTGTAGTAGCACTCTCGCGCTGTCGTCTGGTTTCCCTGAACCTCCCCCACCCCGTATGGGGTAGGGAATTTAATCATCTGGTGGACCGTAGACGGCACGGCCTCGAACCCTTTGAGGGCCACCCGCCCCAATATGATATTATAGGCTGAAAACACATGCTCATCCATCACAAAGAAACTGACCTTCCTGGTGAGTCATCTCGGCCACTCGTCCCCCATCCTAACATCAGCCTCATACACTCCAAGGGGGTGAACTTTTTCCCCACTGAATCCAATCAACGGATGATGGTATGGGACGAGTCTAGCGCGACTGAGACCTAAGGCCTTGAAGCATGGCCAAAACATTACATCTGCAGATGAGCCCCCATCCACCAGGATTCTCGGCACCTCACACCCATGCACCCTGGTCGTGATGACGAGAGGGTCATCATGCGGGGCTAAGAGGCCTTTGAAGTCCATTCTTGAGAACCCTACTATCAGTGTGTCCATGTCAACCTTCTTCCTCTTTTCTGATTTGACCTCCAGAGAAGTCGAGTGTACTGTCTTCGTTACTGCCCTGGCTTCTGCCACGTGGGCCTTCCTATCCGCGACTTCCGACCCTCCTCCTGCCAGACCCCCGGAGATCATTCCCACTCCAAGCGAGATCATATTAAGCCTCTTGACAGGGCCCTGATCGTCTCTCGGCGGGAGGTCAGGGTCGTCCTCATCATCAGAAGGGTCGTCCCCTCTTTTCTGAGGACCTTCTCTACATGCATCGACTCGCTTCTTTCTGGGGTCGTCCCCTCGGCCCCTCTTGAAGGCACCTCTGTCGACATACTTTCTGAGCTTCCCTTCTTTCAGCATCTTCTCAATCTCATCTTTCAGAGCAAAGCATTTGTCTGTCACGTGGCCGTGGTCTTGGTGAAATTCACACCACAAGTTCTTATTTCTCTTGCCAGGAGTTGCCCTAAGCTTCTCAGGCCACTTCAGGGATCGGTCACTCTTTATCTCATTGAGAATCTGTTCACAGCTGACCGTCAGAGGGGTGTAACCAGCGAACTTGTCATCCGTGGACCTCTTCTTCCCCTCTTTGTTCTTCTTAGGGTACTTACCCCCACTAGCACCTCCCTTTTCGTCTTCATATTTTGCGGCAATCGCCTCTTCGGCGTTCATCACCTTTCCTGCTGTCGACAGCAATTCGGCCATCGTCCTCGGAGGGTCTTCAGCAAGCTTCCATAATAGCTTCCCCTTTTGGAGTCCTCCAATTAGGGTTGTCATAGCTATGCTTTCCTCGTAGTCTTCCACCTCCAGCTTCTCTTTATTGAATCTGGCTATGTAGTCCCTCAGACTCTCATTCTTCCCCTGCTTAACATAGAGCAGGTGGGTGGTCTTCTTCTGTGGCCTCACCCCAAAGCAAAAGTTGTGGATGAACCGGTCTGCCAACTGCTTAAAGTTTTCAATGGAATTTTTTGGAAGAGACGTGTACCAAACATGTGCAGCCCCCGTCAGGGTTCCGGAGAAGGCACGACACCTCATCTCATTTGAGATAGAGTATATGTCTGCTGCCGATTGATACATCTCAACATGGTGGACAGGGTTGGTGCTCCCATCATATCTTGGGGTGACCACAGGTGGCTTGAACCTCGATGGCATAGGGAAGTCGACTATCTTCGCCACAAAGGGTGAGCCTATGGTGTATCCCTTCTGAAGGGGGTCCCGGCTCTTCAATATATCACCGATCTTATCCTCTAGCCGCTGGATTGAGTCATTCCAGGGCCTCACAGGGTCGGCGTGGCCGATGTTATCCCCTGCCGCCTCTTAAAGGTGGACGGAGGGTTCCGCTGCAGCAGGCCTGTGTCGGCTGTTTACTTCCCTTTGGCCGTCATCCCGTCCCTGGGGTCGGCCATCTGCTGCCTCCTTCCTGGACCTCGCAGCACTTCTTGACCTGGACAACTTATCCCGCAGGTCATTTACTGGGCCTAGCCTCTCAAAGGCCGACCCCCTGCTCAAGCGATCAAAAGCAGAGCCTCTCGGGCGATCATCAGGGTTTGGTCTCCTACCCTTCCCTCTACTGTCCTGGAGAGGTCGTACAGTATTGTTGGAGACCTCATATGGTTCCCAGCATTCTATTGGGGCCTCCTCTCCCTCCAGATTGTCATACCTGTCCTCAGGGCAAGGGTTTCCTTGCCTCCCCAGGCGCAAACGCCGGGGGTCAGCAACATCCCTACGCCGCTGAGGGGGTGGCAGGTCTTTGCGTGGTGCCTGGGGTGGTCCCTTGGCCTCATGCTGTCCTGGAGCTGCTTCCGGAGTAATCATCTTAGGTGAGACCCCTCGTGGTCTCAGTATGTTCTGGCTTAGAGCTGTGAACTGCTCCTGCATCATCCGCTGGCTTGCTGCCAGAGACTTTAGGGCTGCCGCCACATCAGCCATCTCAGACTGAGGCGGCGGCTGACTGGAACTGGGTCTTCCCCCCTCATCCGGCAGGGGAAGTGGTGGTGGTGGCATCTCAGGTGCCATGTGTTTGAGCTAGAACAGTTGGAACTGAAGAAAAGACTAGTGAGCTTGGGAACCTTAGTGGGTCTCTTTCAATGGTGAAACACCTCCTCTCAGGGCGAGTGTTGGTTCACCACCAGAGTGCCCAGTGAGGTCAAGCTGTACAAAGGAAGAGATGTCTTCTCGTTCCCACAGACGGCGCCAAACTGATGATGCTTGTATTTAGCACCACCAGATAAGTGATAATGAGCTCAAACAGTGTCAACCATGGAAGCCATAGAGATGTATAAGTATGTAAGTGTGTAGAAGGGGGTGAGTATAAGAGGAAATAAGACAATGATGTATAGTGGTTCAGCCAATTAGGCCTACATCCACTGTGAGTGTGTGATCCACTAAGCATGGGCACTAATGGCCTTGGATCCAATGCACGTAAGCTCACTCTCTCTCTCTATACTGTGTGTACAAGCAGAGTTTTAGCTAGGGTTGCAATAATCTGATCCCCCCTGTAGGGTTGTAGGTGACAAGTATATATAGGTCTTGGGGGGTGTAGTGTACCCCCCAAGTATGCATGGTGCATGTGAATGATGATCTAGCCAATCCCCTGCTGACACCTGTAGATGCCCAATGATGACATAATATTCCTTCACGTGAGGGTGTGATTTTGTTATAACGGTCTTCCACGTGCCATGTGAGCCTCACGCGCACTGTTCCACGCGTCTCCCAAACCACGCGCTGTGATGATGTCACCCTCGGCCTATGAGACGAGGCCGAGGGCAAAGTTCCTTCCGGTAGTGAGTCTGGCTTAATTCTGGCCTCGTACTGTCGTACCCTCGTAGGGTCGTCCGGAGCCTGGTGAAGGGTCGGCCCCTCGTAGGGTCGTCTGGAGCCTGTGGAGGGTCGACCCTTCGTAGGGTCTTCTGGAGCCTGGTGGAGGACCGGCTGGAGCCTGGTGAAGGGTCGGTCCCTCGTAGGGTAGTCCGTTTTGGAGATAATCTTCAGCCAGGCCGAGGATATAAACGGGTATATCAATATTCATTTCTTCCAATTTAAATTAGGAACATAATCACTTATTTCCTTCTATTTCTTTAGAAGATTCACATATTTACATAATAACCGACTCAAAATTGTTTGTCGATTACAATCTATATCATTTGATTTATAGGTGTGATGGGTGCCCTTTTATTATTTATTTTTAATACTAGTTGACATTATTTAAACCTTCTACACCATGTTTTTATTGAATCTATATTTGTTAACACATTATATATAAGCCTGTAAATTGAGCGCCCGAGGCACGAAGCCTGCCCGTTCGGCCCGCTATTTTCGGGCCGAGCTTTATTTGAGTTGATATGATATATTCGATAGGTTTATAACAAATATCCCAATATTTCATTGATCTTGACACTGTAAGGGTATTTTAGCTTAATATTTTTGGCACACTTTGTTGCTTTTCCCAAATCTTAAATATCAATTTTTTCATGTTTTGGATTCTAGTTTTTAGGAATTAGGTTTTATGTTTTTCAATTTACAATTTAGGGTATATGATTTAGGATTTTGGTTTTAGGATTTATGGTTTACATTTTAGGGTTTAGGTGTTTGGATTTAGTCATTAGGGTTTATTGATTTGGGTTTAAATATCAGGTTTTAGTAAATAAGGTTTGAATTTGTAATTTAGGGTTATTAATTGAGGTTTCAGTTTTTCATTTTACATTTTGGTTGTAGGAATTAGTGTTTTAGTTTCAAAATTTAGGGTTTACGATTTGGGTTAGGGTTTTTCAATTAGGGTATGGGATTTTGGGTTCTGGATGTACGGTTTAGTAATTAGGAATTAGGATATACGATTTAGGTAATTTCTAAAAAGGAAAATTGGCGTTGTGATAAGGTAAAAATTGAGCACTGTGTAAATGCGTTTATCGTTTTCGTGTGTTTTTTACCTCAATACAAAAAACATAAACTTTAGATACATACGTTATATATATATACCATCGAGTTCGTGTATAAAATCTGATTGCAATGTAGTTTAAATTTAATTTATTTATTACTTAGTAAAGAAAGTGTAAAATATGATTTTTTGTGTTTTGAAAGATTTTTATACTACTATTAATCTAGGCGAATATTTAAGCCAAATTAATTTATGACAATAAAAATCATAGGTTGGGAATTAAATTCATCGCTTCGAAACTCGTAGCAAATATAATTACATGGTTAGAGATGTTTTAAAATACGACTAATACATATTTGAATAATTATTTAAACCTAGAGTATCATTACACAAATTTCCATAAAGGTTCAAATACAAGTTTGGCATCAACAATAATCCCAAAATTACACACTAAATGTCACATATATGGTGCATATGTGATGTACCCCCATTAAAGTCCCTTGGTGTATTTTTAAAAATAATCAACCCACTAAAAATCGATCTATTCTATCATAGAATAGCAAAGGATTTACACATTAGAAATGAGTTCAATAATATCAAGGTTATTAAAATTATCTATTAAGCATTTTTAATTAATTAAATAAGACAGTGTGTGAGAGAGTAATTTATGAACTGAGAAGAAAATACTTTTTAAGAGTGAATAATTAATTGTGAGAGCACTTAAATAGTTAACAGTGAATAATTAATTATGAGAGAACTTAAATAGTTGTAAAGCAACTAAATAGATTAACACAATTAACTAATGAGAGAAATTTTCATTAATTATTAAAATCGAGTTACAAAAAAAAACTACAAAGTAAGTACTAATGATGTGAATTCCTATTTAATGGTGAAATTTGGAATCTCTTTTTATTCAAAATTGTGGAAGACAATCACATAGGCAAGTGGGTGAATGGATTAATCCAGGTCCCAATTTTCTTTCAAATGTGCTTTAAGGATGTCAAAACAATTTTTCTTACAAAAACTTTTTCCAAATTTTAGAACGCACCAAATTTGAGAACCAATTTCAATTATGTCCAATTTTATCTTGTTTAATCCTAAACATGCATTTAGGTGATTAAAGCAAGTAAAATAAACAGATTATCATAGGCAACGCCGATTGTAAGAGAAAACCACAAAGGGAAAAAACCTCAGACGGTCCAAGTCAGACAATCAGTGTGCTGCGGAGTTTACAAAGGAAGACAGACAAACTTACACAAAGATTCGATTCCCACAAGCCTCGATGCTCTTCTTCTCTTCATCCGCTCCTCTATAATGCCCTTGCAGAAGTCTTTCTACCATACTTATCCATAGCAAATGCATCCATGAATGCCACGGTATCCACCGATGTAGCTTGGAAAACAGTCTACGATTTAGAACATGGACTCCTCCACTTCTTCACCAAAAATCCCAACGATCAATTGTTCAAAGTGTTGAACAAATTGTAATGGTGCAAACAAGATCTCTATAGCAATAGATTACGAAAGCACGGATCTTTTTAAACTCTAAGGATAGTTTTTAGACTTTGAAAACCTACGCAGAAAACGTATTTATTCTTTTCTGGAATTTGGTTCTGCACCCCCTTTGAAATTCTGAGACAAAAACTCTTTAAATAAAAAGTTTAAGTTGGCATGTCGTTCTAACGACTTACACTTGTCGTTCGAATGACTGTGTGATGTCGTTTGAACCACCAAAACATAAGATGTGATTCTATACAACTCTAAACTATAACTATCTCAGAATAAACGAAGATAAACCGTTTTAAAATCATTTTAAACCTCTTAAAACGTTTATAAACAAAATATCCATCCTTTAAAATATTTTTCGAGTCTCATAAACATTTCGCATTCATACCCGAGAGATCGAAATGCAATGAAGACATGAAACGTGCACCAATAAAGTTTATCATGATATAATATTTGAATCTTTACTATTACGTGTTCTAATCAAACACGAAATAGACTTTATGGGAATCGTGACATTAATGTAAAATCAATCTATGGCTCAAACAAGTTTTGTTCCGGGAATAAGTCGAATACTTACAAATGGACCTAATTAGAAATTTTGCCCTTATTATTAAAATAATAAAAGAGGTATGATGGAATTGTGGGGTCTCATGCACATGGTCAATTATTTGAAGAAAATAGGAGTTAAAAACAAAAAATGATAGGAACAAAGGAATTAAAAAAAGGGCATCCTGGCATAAAACAAACATGGTAATAAAAAGATTTAAAAATAAAGTGTAAACATTTAAAAAAGGAGCTAAATCTAGGTTAAACAAAACAAAAGGAAAATGAAGTGGAGGAATGGGGCATGCTCATTGGGGAATAAAAAATGAAGCGCCCAGAAGCACATGTGTGCGTGGCGCTTGTTGGGCGAGGGTAATAGCTGCATCATGGGGCGTGTTGATGGCCATTAGATTGCGCCTCCATGTGGCACGATATGGGAGTAGGATCCGTGAATTGTGGCCCTACACGAGTGTGTTTCAAATCAAACCAATTTTCACCAAAAAATTATCAACTTTTCATTAGCACCAAACTAAGTTGTGAAAAGCCAATTTTTACTTTAAACCAATTTTATCTTGATTAATCCTAAATATGCATCTGTGATTAAAGAAATTAAAGTAAAGCAGAGAATACTCACAACGCAGGATGTATGAGAAAAAACCCAAGACGAAAAAAAAACCTCGAATGGCCCAAGCCAGACAATCATTATGAATGTGGAATTACAACGAACAGATAAACGACTCACTCAACGAATCGATTCCCACGGGTCTTGACGCTCTTCTGATCTTCAATAACTCCTCTCATAGTGCCCACGCAGAAAGTCCTTCTTCCACGATACTTGTCCACAACACACGCGTCCACGTATGTCTCGGTGTCTACCGAATGGCTTTGATACGTCTACGATGTCGAACAAGAAGTCCTTCTCTTTTCTTCACCGCAAAACCCCTATGTTCAAGTATAAAACAAACCTTCTTGGTGCAGCAAGATCACATAAACATATAGTAATGATAACTCGGATCTTTGAAAACTCTAAGGATGTGTTTAAGCTTTGAAACCTTAGAAAAACATGTGAAAAACTCGTACTGGATTGAAAACTGTTTTCCAGATTGCCCACTCTTTTAATTCTGACAAAACTACGCTTTAAATAGGAAAACTTAACCGCCTCGAAAAATATGTCGCTCGAATGAGATTGACTAATCGTTCGCGCAACATGGCCATCTCGCTCGAACGATTCGAGCTGTCGTTTGAACGACGCGCGTGTCAGTTTGACCTTTTCTTTAAAACGTTTCTTCCAAAATTAAGTCAAACTCTTTTTCGAATTTATGAGAATAAAACGTAGTGTAAAACATTTAAAACACTTTTAAAAACATTTTAAAATGTTTTCCTTATAAAAATTCATCCTTATCCTTTTGTAAAAATTATTTCGAGCATCATTAATTATACGCATTCATACCTGTGTGATCTCGGAATGCAATAAACTTGAAGACGAATAAACTTTCTCCAATTATACTTCGGCATGATTAATTATTTGAATCTTTGCTCGCAACATCTTCAATTTCTTTAATACGTCATATACCAAGTGGGATCGTGACAAAAATAAAATCTCCCTATGACATATTACAAACAAGTTTTGTTCACGGAATTAAGTCAAAATAATACAAGGACTCAACTGGAAATTTATGTCCTTACAAATCTCCCCCTTTGACTATTCCGGGACAAAACTAAACCAGTGAAATGCCTAAGCCGGACCGTCAAGACGTATGATCCCCCTTTCGAACGAGCCAGGGACGTCGCTCAAACGAGATGAGGACGTCGCTCGAACGAGTCTTTGCGCGACAACCAAACTTTCCCAGATTCTCAGAAATATCATAAATTTTTGCCCAGTGAAAAAATTTCCAAAAAAAAATGCCCGGAAGGGTGTAATACCCCTTATTTTTGAGAAATTATTTTTATATTAAATTTTCATATGGCTTTCTTATATAATATAAAGGAAGTTGGAGTAAATATTATTTTAAGTGAATTATGAGATAAAATTTACTGGGTTTTGCATATTTACAGTTAAGTGAATGTAAATAGCATCATATTATGTTTTGTTGCGTCATTATGCTTAAAGCAACGGTTATGATTTAAATTGATGATGGAACATGAAATAATTTATGTTATCCCGGATGCCAATTTATAGGACGCGATTAGTCTGGAAATAGTCGAAATAGTCAAAATAAGTACCATGTTGTATTTTTTGGGTTCCGGGTACTTTTGACCGATTATGACTTAATTATGTTGTTACGAGTCATTTTAATGGTGTAGTAACATTTAAAGATGAAATTTAGTGTTAATGGGCATTCAATCCTTCCAACAACATTTTATCCTCATTTATATGTCTTAAACCTAGAGAGAAAGAGAGAGAAAGAGAAATTGGGAGAAAAGAAGAAAAAGAAAGAGAATTGAAGATTTGGGCTTTGAATTTGTTGCTACCGGAAGATAATCCTTAATTACAACCCTAAGGCAAGTTTCTAACTTGCAAATCTATGATTTATTATGGATCAATTATATCAATAGTTGTGTATTTGAAAGAATTGAACAAATTGTGGGTTTTGAGAAATTTGGTGTTTAAACCCTTAAGTATGGTATTAGATTTGATTTAAGTTGGTTTTAGTAAGTGTTGTTGGTTTAGAAATGATTTGGTGTTAGTAAGAGTTGATTTGGTTGGGATTTTAGGATAGAAGAATAAGTTTTGGGTAAATTAGGGTTCATAACCCGTAGTACCAACTTGGCAAACCTGCCAGGGCGAATCGATTCGCTAAAAAGGGTGGCCACAGGTCTGGGGAGCCGAATTGATTCGGGTTAAGGCCGTATTGATTCGGCATGAGACAGAAAGTTTGGTGTTCTCAGTCGAATTGATTCGCTTTTAAAGGCGAATCGATTCGAAAATCCTGCTATTTTAGGATATTCTTCTAACTTAGTTTTTAGCCACTTTCTTCTAGGTTTAAGGCCTAGGAACCTTCTATTATGAAGTAATATAGAGTACTAGAGTCTAGTATTAGGAAAATGAATACCCTAGGTTATAAGGTGGGTAATCAGGCTTACTTTGGGGGCTATATAGTGGATGTTAATGTAGTTTCTTTATTTAGTAAACTAGCCTAGGACTAGGGGAAAGGAATTTTACCTAGTTTTGGAGTTTTAGAGATTGGTATGAGGCAATACTATACTTGATGGCTTGTAGGGTTGTCGTTAAGTCATGGAGACTAATACGAAGATAATTGAATGTTGTGTTGTACTCGTTAAACACATATGGCTCCGGATATAATGTAATGTACATTTTAATTTGGCATATCTTGTGAATATTGATTTGCATATACATACCTCTCTAAATGCTATCATAAGGGAAGTTACGTGCATGAGGTGAGTTCCCCTAGCTAATGAATGCAAGGCGAATATAGTCCTTGACCAGAAAACCGGTTGTTATATTGTGATGTTATTTTATTCGAAGTGAGGTAATTTCGGGTATGGTTATGTCTCACTGTCGAAGGTATTTGGTCGCTTCTCACGTGACGTGACTTAGGATGCCCATATTGTCTTGGTTGTAGGCCTTGGAAGATGATAGCTATTTAGGGGCGCATCCAGTGGGGTGACTCCCGGAAGGATGGTCTTAGAATCGTTATATAATGTGATTATAACTAAACTCATGAATATTAAATAAACTGTTTCGAATAAGTTTTCGAATGAGAAATTGGACTTTTGAAGTCATATTATGCAAAACTGAATTGTAAGCTTATTAAATTGAAATTGAGTTATTTCTCTCGCATTAATGCATAGTTTTCAGTATAAATAACTTTTCGCTAGGATGTGCATTTACATGAGAGGTAAGGATTTTTGTGAAGAGCGAGATAAGTTTGATCATGATGTTACAGTTTATTCACATGTATATTATATCAAATCGGGCCCTGACCCGTTCATATCTCTTTGTTTTGTATGGATTCTATTTACGCCCTGGTGCTCTGCCGCAAAGACGCCTGTGTTGATTCTTCCTTTCAAGGGTCCTGGAGCTATTTCATTTTTGCGGATGTTGTAGGATATTTGTTATAGACGCATCTATCTTTTGTGTATCCTAGTTATGACCAGTCTAAACATTTGGGCGTGTTCCCGAGTTTTGTACTTGTTTAAATACTATGATATTTAATTTTTAATACTCGGTTTAACCGCTTATATTGGTCTGTTAACCGACAACTTAATCGGTTATTATATTGTGAATGATTGTATCTGTTATTTGTCTTTATATCCACCTTCTTTCAAAATTGGATTGTCTAAATGGTTTTATTTAAACTTACAAATTAACTTGACATCCGTTTTTTAAAATAACTGGTGGTCATCTCGTATATTTATTTACACGACAGTGATGCTAAGAATGGACCATCTATGAGTCCTATATATATTGGAGTATCGATCTGGCCACCACTTATTTTAATAAGCGGGGTTTCACTCATGGTATCAGAGCATCAGGTTCTAGAGTCCTTAGGATCTATGCGGACTTATTACGTTCTACCGTAGCGTTCTTTGATATAGAGCCCTATTGTTAAGATTGTTTTGTTTGTATATGCTTGCGATCTTCTACAAAGATAAATTGTTTTAAATTGTATTCTGATTTAGTTGCTTCTTCGTCTTAGATGCCGCCTAGAAGAGGTAGCCAAGCTAAGAGAAATCGAGTTATAGAAGATAATGTAGAACCCTCACCACAGTAAGGAACGATTAATGCCGCGGAGGTGGTTATTGCTATGGCTCAACAATTTCCTCAAGCCCAACATCCGGTAGTTCCGTAGGCGCAAGCCTATGCGGGACCTTCCCCGTGGAAAAGAGTTAGAGAATCTTTCTTAAAAGGTCACCCCCCAGAATTTCAGGGTGGTTCTGATGCGATAATAACAAATCAGTGGAAGAAAGATATGCAGTGTCATCTCCGAATGGTAGAGTGTGGCGGGGTGAGAAAAAGGATCATTGCCACTTTCAAACTAGTTGGAGCAACTTTACACTGGTGGGAGTCGGTGACCACACCAGAACAGAGGGATACTATGTCTATATCGAACTTCTGGGTTTTGTTTGACCAGAAGTATTTTCCTCCCGCAGTCCAAAAGGAGATGACGAGGAAACTCCAAGATGTAGTACAAGGGGAACGTTCAGTTGCGGAGTATGAACAGGAATTCAATCGTCTAGCAAACTTTGTACTGGATGACGTGATTCTGGAGGAAAGGAGAATATCGAAGTTTATTGGAGGTTTGCAATGAAGGATATGACAACACTTATTGGGAAATCCCGCATTGCAAACATTTGGTGATGTGATGAATGAAGCATTGCTTCATTGCCAGGATCACCGTCATCATGTGCAAGGGAGTAAGAAGATTTTAGTTTCGAGCTAAGTTAGTAAACAGGGGGTGACGGGGCCGGGGGAACACTACCCTCATCACAACCGTTGGAAAGGAAACATAAAGAGAAGGACACCCAGCAGGGGGATTCATCCAAGAGACAACATTTTATGGGTTTTAATTTTAGAGGAGGTGGATTTAGGCACGGTCAGGGTGCCCAGCAGCAGCAGCAGGTGGGCCAGCAAGGCCAAGCAGGCCGGGGTAATAATGGGGGTCGAGGCTATCCGGGTCAAGGCATAGGGCAGTTTCAAAATAATAATCGGGGTCATTATCCGGAGAATATGGCGGGCCGCTGCTTTCAATGTGGTGAATAGGGGAACTTTAAGAAAGCTTGTCCGCATTTGATTGGGGAATAGTTTCCTAGGCGTCCACAGCATCAGCAGGCGCATCTACCGCCACCCGCGCCTATTCCAGCCGTCCCTCTACAACAAGGAAAGCTACAGTATGGGCGTGTTTATCATATTCAGGATTCTTTACTTCCTCCAACCTCACCCGCGCCGCCAGCTATCGAGGGTAAGTTTCCCATTCATGGGTATGTGGGACGTGTGTTATTTGATACAGGCGCAACGCACTCGTTTATTGCTAGGCATTTTGCTCAATCGACGGGGTTGATTAAATATGCAGAGAGTACCTTTACTAGTGTGGAATCTTCCATGCGTGATGGTTCACTCATATTCTTTATTTGTAAAAGTGTTGGAATAGACCTAGGTAATTTGCATTTTAAGACCGATTTACTCGTCCTTGATATGGTCGGGTATGATGTTATTTTTGGTAGGGACCGGTTAGTGAAATATCATGCTATGGTAAATTGTTATGGGAGAAGTATAGCCTTTTCTATACCTGGGCAAGAAATATTTCTTGTGGCTATGCCTCTTTCGGAGGGAGGTTCGCGCACGTACTTATATTGTATTGCAGAGGAGACTTCACGTGATATAGTCGTTTCCTTAGATTTAATTCCCGTTGTTAGAGACTTTGAGGATTTTTTTGAGAGATTCCGAGTTTACCTCTAAGTTGTGAGATCGAGTTTGTGATTGATTTAGCACCGGGAACTCGATCGATTGCTAGAGCTCCATACCGTATGGCTCCTGTGGAAATGAGGGAGTTAAGGGATCAAATTCAGCAATTGTTAGAGCAAGGGTTTATTCGGCATAGCACGTTGCCATGGGGTGCTCCTGTGTTATTTGTGAAGAAGAGAGATGGTTCCCTCTGGTTATGTATTGATTACCAGGAATTGAATAAGGTTACCATCCGGAATAAATACCCGTTGCCTCGGATCAATGATTTGTTTGATCAGTTAAGGGGAGCGTCGTACTTCTCTAAGATAGATTTGAGGACTGGGTATCATCAGTTGCGGATTCGAGAGCAGGACGCGTCGAAAACTTCATTCTTAACTCGATATGGGTCCTACGAGTTTTTGGTCATGCTTTTTGGACTAACCAATGCTCCCGCCATGTTTATGGACCTTATGGATAGAGTGTTTCGGGACTTCCTGGACCAGTTTGTCATAATGTTTATTGATGACATCCTAGTCTATTCTCAAACTGAAGTCGATCATGCTAAACATTTACGGTTGGTCCTGCAAACGCTACGAGACCATCAATTGTATGATAAGTTTGAGAAGTGTGTTTTCTGGTTACAAGAAGTGCAATTTTTGGGTCACATTGTGACAACTGAGGGCATTTCGGTAGATCCGAGTAAAGTTATCGCGGTGAGGGAATGGGTTTAGCCCACTATGCCTATAGAAATTCGTAGTTTTCTGGGTTTGGTTGGTTATTACCGCCGTTTTATTAAAGGCTTTTCTAAGATCGCTAGCCCTTTGATAAATTTGACCCGAAAAGGAGTGAAGTTTATTTGGGATGATTACTGTTAACTAGCTTTTGATGAGTTGAAGAATAAGTTGACTTCTGCTCCAGTACTCGCTTTACCAAGGACGGGGGTGGACTACTTGGTCTTTACTGATGCGTCTATGTAAGGATTTGGAGGCGTGTTACAACAAGAGCACCGGTCTATTTCTTACGCTTCTCGCAAGCTAAATCCTCATGAGAAGAATTATCCTGTGCATGATTTGGAGCTTGCTGCGGTAGTGTTCGCCTTGAAGATATGGAGACATTAACTTCTAGGGAAGAAGTTTAGTCTTTTCATAGACCACAAATCGTTGCAATATTTATTCTCACAGAAGGATTTGAATATGCGACAACGTCGATGGTAGGAGCTTGTGAAAGACTATCAAATTGATATTCATTATCACGTGGGCAAGGCTAACGTGGTAGCGGATGCACTGAGTCGGAAACCCGAGGGGGAGTTAGCGAAGGTATGGAAGGCTAAATGGAAAGAACTTAGCCAGGAGGATGCTATATCAAGGGCGTTTATGTCAGTGTTGACCGTTACGCTTGCGATTGTGATGAGAGTAGTGGAAGCTCAAGGAAGGGACAAAGATTGCCAAGACCGAATATGCCAGTTGTTAATCGAGGGAGCGGAATCCTACACTATAAGTTCTGAGGGTGGGCTACATTTTCACGGGAGACTTATTGTCCTGGATGAGGGATATTTGAGGCATGTGGTAATGACTAAATCTCATGGGTCCAGATTTGCAGTACATCCAGGTGGAGAAAAAATGTACCAAGACAAACACCGTCAATATTGGTGGGCGGGTATGAAAAGGGACATCTCAGAATTTGTTTCCCAATGTACTACTTTTCAATTGATGAAAGTAGACCACCAGCGACCAATGGGACTGCTACAACCGTTAGAAATATCGGTATGGAAGTGGGAAAGTATCTTGATAGATTTCATCACGGGATTACCAACGTCATAAAACGGTCATGATTCCATTTGGATTATCGTTGATCGTCTGAACAAGTCAGCACACTTCTTATCGGTACATACGGATTACAACACGGCTCGTTATGCCCGATGATTTATTGATGAAATTATGAGACTCCATGGGGTGCCGATTAATATAGTCTCCGATCGAGACAAGATTTTTGTGTCCCATTTTTGGTGAAGTTTCCAAGAATCAATGGGGACCGAATTGAAGTTCAGTACCTCCTACCACCCGTAAACTAATGGGGAGACGGAAAGAGTTAGCCAGCTGTTGGAGGACATGTTTAGAATGTGCGATATCGAATTGCAACCCGATATTTCATACGAGGAACAACCAGTTGCAATCTTAGACCACGAAGAGCGTAGGCTAAGGTCGAAGGTGGTGCCCTTGGTTCGGGTCCAACGGGGACATCACAATGCTGAGGAATCGACATGGGAGTGTGAGGACGATATTCAAGAGAAGTATCCGCACCTCTTGTTACAAGGTACGCCTAAATTTTGAGGGCAAAAATCCCTTATAGGGGGGGGGGGGGTGGGGGGAGTATGTAATACCCCTTATTTTTGAGAAATTGTTTTTATATTAAATTGCCATGCGAGTTAATTATATAAAATAAAGGAAGTTGGATTAAATATTATTTTAAGTGAATTATGAGATAAAATTTACTGGGTTTTTCATATCTACAGTTAAGTGAATGTAAATAGCATCATATTATGTTTTGTTGCATCGTTGTGTTTAAAGTGATGGTTATGAATTAAATTGATGTTGGAACATAAAATAATTTATGTTATCCCGTATGCCAATTTAGAGGTCACAGTTAGTCCGAAAATAGTCAAAATAGTCAAAATAAGTACCATGTTGTATTTTTGGGGTTCTGGGTACTTTTGATCGGTTATGACTTAATTATGTTGTTGCGAGTCATTTTACGGGTGTAGTAACATTTAAAGATGGAATTGAGTGTTAATGGGCATTCTAGCCTTCCAACAACATTTTATCTTCATTTATATGTCTTAAACCTAGAGAGAAAGATAGAGAAAGAGAAATTGGGAGAAAAGAAGAAAAAGGAAGAGAATTGAAGATTTGGGCTTTGAATTTGTTGCTACCGGAAGATAATCCTTAATTACAACCCTAAGGCAAGTTTCTAACTTGCAAATCTATGATTTATTGTGGATAAATGGTATTGATAGTTGTGTATTTGAAAGAATTGAACAAATTGTGGGTTTTGAGAAATTTGGTGTTTAAACCCTTAAGTATGGTGTTAGATTTGATTTAAGTTGGTTTTAGTAAGTGTTGTTGGTTTAGAAATGATTTGTTGTTAGTAAGAGTTGATTTGGTTAGGATTTTAGGATAGAAGAATAATTTTTAGGTAAATTAGGGTTCATAACCCGAAGCCCCCAACTTGGCAAATCTGCCAGGGTGAATCGATTCCCCCCCCCCAGCGAATCGATTCGCTAAACAGGGTGGCTACATGTCTGGGGAGCTGAATCGATTCAGGTTAAGGCTGAATCGATTCGGCATGAGACAGGAAGTTTGGTGTTCTCAGCCGAATCGATTCGCTTTTAAAGGCGAATCGATTCGGAAATCCTTATGTTTTAGTATATTCTTCTAACTTAGGTTTTAGCCATTTTCTTCTAGGTTTAAGGCCTAAGAACCTTTTATTATGAAGTAATATAGAGTACTAGAGTCTTTTATTAGGAATATGAATACCCTAGATTAGAAAGGGGGCAATCGGTCTTACTTTGGGGGCTATATAATGGATGTTAAGGTAGTTTCTTTATTTAGTAAACTAGCCTAGGAATAGGGGAAAGGTATTTTACGTAGTTTTGGACTTTTAGAGATTGGTATGAGGCAATACCATACTTGATGGCTTGTAGGGTTGTCGTTAAGTCATGGAGACTAATACGAAGATAATTGAATGTTGTGTTGTACATCGTTAAACACATATGGCTCCGGATATAATGTAATGTACATTTTAATTTGGCATATCTTGTGAATATTGATTTGCATATGCATGCCTCTCTAAATGCTATCATAAGGGAAGTTACGCGCATGAAGTGATGTCCCCCAGCTAATAAATGCAGGGTGAATATAGTCCTCGGCCATAGGACCGGTTGTTATATTGTGATGTTAGTTTATTCGAAGTGAGGTAATTTCGGGTATGGTTATGACTCAATGTCGAAGGTATATGGCTGCTTCCCACGTGTCGCGATTTAGGATACCCAGGTTATCTTGGTTATAGGCCTTGGAAGATGATAGCTATTTAGGGGCGCATCCAGTGGGGTGACTCCTGGAAGGGTGGTATTAGAATAGTTATATAATGTGATTATAACTATTCTCATGAATATTAAATAAACTGTTTCAACTAAATTTTCGAATGAGAAATTGGACTTGTGAAGTCATATTACGAAAAACTGAATTGTAAGCTTATTAAATTGAAATTAAGTTATTTCTCTTTCATCAATGCATAGTTTTTCGTATAAATAACTTTTCGCTAGGATGTGCATTTAGATGAGAGGTGAGGATTATTTTATTGTGAAGAGCGAGATAAGTTTGATCATGATGTTAGATATTCATAACTGTCATACATTTTATTCACATGTATATCATATCAAACTGGGCCCTGACCCGTTCATATCTCTTTATTTTGTATGGATTCTATTTACGCCCAGGTGCTCCGCTGCAAGGACGCCCGTGTTGATTCTTCCTTTCAAGGGTCCTGGAGCTATAACATTTTTTGCGGATGTTGTAAGATATTTGTTATAGACGCCTCTATCTTTTGTGTATCCTGGTTATGATCAGTCTAAACATTCGGGCGTGCTGCCCAAGTTTTTTCTTGTTTATATATTGTGATATTTAATTTTTAATACTCGGTGTAACCTCTTGTATTGGTTTGTTAAACGATAGCTTAATCAGTTATTACATTGTGAATGATTGTATCTGTTATCTATCTTTATATCCACCTTCTTTCAAAATTGGATTGTCTAAATGGTTTTATTTAAACTTGCAAATTAACTTGACATCCGTTTTCTAAAATAATTGGTGGTTATCTCGTATATTTATTTACACGACAGTGATGCTAAGAATGGACCATCTATGATTCCTGTATATATTGGAGTATCGGGCTGACCACCTCTTATTTTATTAAGCGGGGTGTCACAAAGGGGTTAACAACAACAAACCAGTGCTAAAACAATAAGTTTTCTACCCAAAATGAAAAAACGCATAAAAACTAACAATGCGAGTTACATGTAAACATAGTACTTATGTGCTCAAACTTGGACATGGAATGTATGGCTATGAATCTACAACAAATGAGTCACAATTCCAACACATCGAAAAGATCAAGAAGCTTTAATTGATAGCGATAAATCCTCAAACTTTATGATAGCTATATGACAATCAAAGTGTGAGCTTAATGAACTAAACATACTACATGCACACAATTCCAGATTTTTGACTATTCTACAAACAATAGCGTCAAATTGCAATGTTTCAACATTAAGATTAGTTGTGCAAACCCGTTTAAATTTTCTCCAACCAAACTCCCTCATAAATATATATTTTTTCAAGTTATTTTGAGGTTTCTAACATTATTAACTTAGAGAAAATCCTATTGGCCCTTTTCTTAGCACTTCGCCTTTTTCTTTTGGGCTCTTTTAAACGGTGGCTTTGACGACGAGTTAATTTTGAACTCTCGCAGCCCTTTCTCGTGAATCACTCATCATTTTTTCAAATAGGTACCAATTCAAATCCTCACGTTAAACGGTTCTTACATGCACACTTCTCCTTAAGTCTACTTACGCATAGATGACAAGATTGAGATAAGAACGCCTCACTAAATTTAAATATGCAAGAGAAGTCAAACATTCATAGAAACTCGTGCATGTGTGAAATGTTGGCATATATACAAAGTCGAATCAAAATGCATATCAACTTCGAAACAACCCGATATAAACAATGGTTAAGATCATTCTAAGCATCGATTATAATGACCAAATGTCCTAGCCATATGGATATGAAACGATGGGGGTCCAATCACACCAATATGCCACATCAAAGATGTAAACTTAAAAATAAATAACTAAAAATCTTTTTGTCTTTTCAAACATATTTTGACTCAAATAAAATAAAAATCTTTCTGGTTTTTTAAAAGTTTTCTCAAAAACAATTTTTTTTTGTATTTTTTCAATAAGACTCAAACAAATGAAAGCTAAATACAAAATGATACACAAGTCATTATACTAGCAATGAATATATCACGAAGCTAGCATATGACAAACAGGCAACACTATCATCCTTTAGATTTAGCATGGGAATAATCAAGTGCACCCAAACGAGAATCATGAAGTTTTATTCCTAAAGCCATTAAATCCAATTTCCTAACCCTGGTAGGTGTAAAATGACGCATGAGGGTTTAGGGAACCGGGGCAACTTTATTCCTAAACTTCCTAGGATCTTGTCTAAGGTCGTAATAATAACGCCTAAGGTTACCTTTCCTACCACAAAACATGCAAGTGTAGCGATGGAGGGAATGATTACCTATATGTAGACCTTTTCTAACATTCTTAGTGTTTCTCATACGTGCGGGGGAATGGGAACAACTCTCTCATCAAAACCTATACCTCCCCTATCTCCCTTAATTTTGACAATGCCTAAGATCTTATCTAACTTCTCCAACCTAGCCTCCAAATCAAACTTAACTCTATACGAGTATCTCAATCTCTCCTCCAACTCATGAATCCTAGACTCGAGCAAACACCTAGACTCCTCAAACTCTAAAATCTCCTTTTTCAAAGACTCCATCAAACCACGGAGATTATCTCTCTCACCCTTGACATACTCTAATTTCTCCCTAAGAGTCTTCTCTCGTTCCCTAAGATCCTCAATCAAACTATCATTATTTTCTATGGCACGCTCATTCAACTTAGCTTGCAATTTAGAGTTAGCATTTTTCACCTTAACTGTTTCGGCATGCAACTCATTAAATGCAATTTGCAACTCTTTCACATCCACTTCCTCTTCGCCACTCTCTTCACCCTCACTAACATGAGATTTAATCAAAACCTCCTCGGAAGTGTCATTCACATGAGAATCGTCGTCGCTCACATGACATGCCATAAACGCAACAAAGTTACGCTCAATGGGGGAACTCTATCCCTCTTACGGATCACTATCACTTAAGGTGGAACTATATACAATGGGTTGCTTGCCCTCTTTCTTAAGTCTAGTGGGACACTCCTTAACTTTGTGACCGTACCCCTCACACCCCAAACACTTATCCGACTCATCTCTCTTAGGCTTCTCAAACTTATCCTTAGAGGCGGGATCGACTTTGTTGTTCTTGAATTTTTCAAACTTCTTAGCATCTTTCGATTGATTTTGAAACTTAGTAAATTTTTTAAATTTCTTTGCCAACAAAGAAACATCCTCAAAATCGGAATCGAAATCAGAATCGGAATCCGAAACTTTAATTTCCTCCGTTCGGGTTTTCAAAGCAATACACTTTTCTTTCTTAGGCACTTGCTTGGAGGTAATCATGTCAATTTCATATGTTTATAAGTCACCTACAATCTCCTCTAGTTTTTTCGACTCTAACTTACCCAAGGAGTTTAAAATAGTCACTTTGGCATCAAACCTACTAGGCAACGACCTAAGGATTTTATTAATGACAGGGTTGTCAGGAATTTTCTGAGCTAGGTTAAACGACGAGTTGACAATATTGGACAACCTAGCATAAAACTCATCAAAAGTCTCACTCTCTAATATCCTAATTGTCTCAAACTGTGTAGTAAGATTTTGAAGTTTCGACGCCCTAACCGTGCTAGTGCCGTCGCGAGTGAGTGACAAAATATCCCAAGCCTATTTTGATGTTTCACAAGTCATAATTCTATTATATTCTTTCGGTGTGACATGTGAAGAAATAACGTGCAAACCCTTAGAATTATATTGTGAAAGTCTATGTTCAGTTTTGGTCTATGGCTCGACAGGCTTTAAATTAGTGACCTCACCTAAAATAGTGACAGGGGTGTCCAACCTTTCTCAACTGCTAGCCACACACAATCATCAATAGATTTTAATGCACTTTTCATTCTCATCTTCCAATAGGTGTAATTAGTGCCATAAAAAATAGGAGTTCAAAAAAATTCGTTATTTCGAAATTTCATCTTTGAAAACATACAGGATCACAAAACAAATAAATTCTGTTTTCTATCTCTGATACAAATTTAAAGAGTGGCCCTACACGAGTGTGTTTCAAATCAAAAAAAATTTCATCAAAAAAGTATCCAACTTTTAATTAGCAACAAACCATGATGTGAAAAACCAATTTTATCTTGATTAATCCTAAACATGCATCTAGTGATTAAAACAAGTAAAGTAAAGTAGAGAATACTCACAACGCAGGATGTACGAGGAAAAACCCAAGACGGGAAAAAACCTTAGACAACCCAAGCTAGACAATCACTATGAATGTGGAATTACAACGAACAGATAAAAGAATCACTCAACGACTCGATCCCTACGGGTCTTGACGCTCTTCTGATCTTCAACCACTCCTCTCACAGTGCCCACGTGAAAAGTCCTTCCATGATACCTATAAATAACACACGCGTCCATGTATGTATCGGTGTCCACCGAATGGATTTGATACGTCTACGATGTCGAACAAGAAGTCCTTCTCTTTTCTTCACCACACAACCTAGATGTTCAAGTATAGAACAAACCTTCTTAGTGCAGCAAGATCATATAAACATATAGTAATGATAACTCGAATCTTTGCAAACTCTAAGGATGTGTTTAAGCTTTGAAACCTTAGAAAAATATGTGCAAAACTCGTACTGGATTGAAAACTGTTTTCTAGATTGCACTCTTTTAATTCTGACGAAACCACGCTTTAAATAGGAAAACTTAACCGCCTCAAAAAATGTGTCGCTCAAATGAGATTGACCAGTCGTTCACATGACATGGCCATCTTGTTCGAACGATCCGAGTTGTTGTTTGAACGACGCGCGTGTCAGTTTGACTTTTTCTGTAAAACGTTTCGTCTAAAAGAGATCCAATTAAGTCAAACTCTTTTTTGGGATTATTTTAATAAAACGTAGTGTAAAACATTTAATAAACTTTTAAAAACATTTTATAACATTTTCCTTATAAAAATTCATCCTTATCCTTTTGTAAAAATTATTCCAAGCACCATTAATTATACGCATGCATACCTCTGCGATCTCAAAATGCAATAAACTTGAAGACGAATAAACTTGCACCAATTAAACTTCAACATGATTAATTCTTTGAAGCTTTGCCGCAACGTCTTCAATTTCTTCAATACATCATAGGCCAAGTGGGATCGTGACAAAAATAAAATCTCCCTATGACATATTACAAACAAGTTTATTTCACGGAATTAAGTCAAAACAAAATAGGGACTCAATTGGAAATTTATGTCCTTAGAATTCGAAATGAATTTGGAAAACAAAATGGGCTACTGACTTTTGAACTCACAACCATGAGGTTGCACATAGTATGTCGTGTCGTTGAGCCAAATGGATCTCCAGGAAATATATGCTCCCATTAATATAAGACTTATTTTAAATTCAAGAATTTCAAAATTATAATTAAAACTCCAATGCTATAACTTTCACATATGACGTTAGATCGATGCACCGCAAGAATCGACATGACCCACAATTCAATCCCAATAATATTTCATCAGTGTCCAGGTCACGGGTTTCATCTTTGGGTTTAACTCGAGGCTTTGACTTTCACTTTCTCTGAGTTTTAAACATTGCACACTCATAATTTCTTCATCTGAGCTCAAATTGACATGCCGATTGAACTCAGGCGTTCCTTATTCGAGGCCTACAACTTTCGTGATTTATCTCGGTCCAAAATTAGTCATCCAAAATTCTCATTTTGTCCTTGAAGGTGAGTAAATGTTCTTTGCCCAAATTGCATCTAGATTTCATCCTTGCCATCATAAACCTTGTAAATACTCAAATAACCCCTGTACAAACGATTAATGATGAATATTTAAGATTATACAGTAAATGAATATAAAACGTGAGTTTAACAAGCATGATAGTCCATTAATGCACAGTAAAAAAAAGGAATGAAATACAATATTTGACACGAATCGCACCCCCTAATTGTGTTACTAGTCCTTGACGATATAGTAAGAGATTTATTCGTGTTAAATTTCTCCATTTTATTGAAAAATTATTAAAAAAAAGATAGAGATCTACTTTCATGGGATGTAGACTTGTATTTACCCTAGTGGACGATCTTTGTCTTGTGAGAGTTTATAGTGATGATACTCACGAAAATCATATTTTTTTCAAATAGTTACCCTTTTTAAATCAAAAAGCTTACGGACTATCTTGAGTTTTAACAAGTAAATAACAATAACTGGCACATTTCCCCAATTGATTTATTTACTATAACTATTATATTAAAGGAATTCATAGGATATATATGTATTGATGGAGTGCGTGGTGTGCGTTACAAAATTTACATGCGATATTATTTGTAGGTTTTAACGAATCGATGCTTATAAGGAAGCACATTAGTTCAAATCTCATCGATGATTACACTCCAAAATGAAAACACTCAGAATTTATGTAAGTTACTTGGGACATGTAGGCATAAATAGTAAATATAATTTCAAACAAAGCTTTGCACATGTTAGTGATGAAAGACGTTTATATATATATAACAATCAAATGTAATGTCATGATAGGATACTATTATCTAAATAATGTGAAAATATAATATTTTCAATCTTGGATAAAATCATGTTAACCCCGTGATCTTTTATGGAATTTTCATAATGAAAAATGTATGAACATGGATGACAATGGTCAACACCTCAAAATGATTTTGTATATTTCGAAAAAGAGTGAACTTTTGAAGCGTGAATTATTTTTCTTTTCATTTCTTTAAAATTACTTGCTCTTTTTGAATTCCTTCATTTTCTATTTTTCTTCTCTTCTACTATTTATGTTCAATCCCTACTTCACTTTGCATTTTTTTAATCAGTTTTCAAGGTGTTGGTGAAAAGAATGAAATGATTAAATGAATTGTCTTTGATCAAAAGTTAGGTTAAAGAAAACATTTTGAATTTTGTTTCGAAAAAGATCATATCACCGCTCTTTAAAATAAGGATATCGATATTACCAACGACTTAAAATATTTTTCAAACGAATAATGAAAAAGTTTCTCAAAAATGGAAGAAAACACAAAGCTCACATGGTAGGTATATCTATGCATCTTTAAATTTACCGAGTCATTTATCTTTTAACAATTACAAAAGTATAATTCATTTTGTGCATAAGGTGTCAATACATGAATTACTAGAATGAAACCCGCACGATGCGTGGGCGTATTATAAGCTTTATTCACGTGGAGTTCTATTTGGGTAGAAATAATTATTACAGGACTCCCTTTTAAAATTTTATATAGATATAGATATAGATTAATGAGGTACGTTATCTGCTGTAATTCAAATCCCGAGAATTAGATGAAAATTATCTAAGGCCATTAGCGTAGCAATCGATAAAACCCATCACATGACCCTAGATCGAACATCACCAACAATTGATAAACGAATTTAAGTAACAATTGAAAATAGAGTAATATAAACACTAAAATATAAAGATAGCCAAATATTATGAGAGATGTTAAACTACCCAAATTTATATAAACACTAAAATATAAAGATAGCCAAATATTATGAGAGATGTTAAACTACCAAAATTTATTTTTCACTATGAGCTTATGTCAAACACATAACACATAGTTTTAAACCTTACAAATCAATCATTTTTCTTGAAATATTGTAAATACCCCTCTTTAGCATTTTGTCAAATAGGAAGCATATAAAAGTTCACTAAAACAATCATTCCTAGCAATATTTATCCAAGCAGGATGAGATGAATACTAAGCATCCAGGTGTAGAACTGTGTACAAAAATATTGACCTTTTAACTCACCATTCTTAAGGCTTCCCAAAATGTAGAATTTTCATAAGCGTGTGTATATAAACAATCTTACCATAGATGGAAATCTTAAGAATACATAAAGTAAGAAAACAAATTCATCCTCTAAGCGAATATATTATAAATTATCATTCCAACCATCATTCATGGTGTTATTACAACTAGTTGTGGTGTTACCACAACTAGCTGCTAAAAAAGTAACACATTTAAATAAACATTTGTGGAAATAGATTGTACAATCCAATGTGCAAAAAACATCTACCGAGTGGGGGTGGGGGGGGGGGGGGGGAGAGGGAGAACCTCAAAGACATACTCCCTCCTTTCATATAATATCTATACAATAAAAGTAAAAGGGGATGGGAAAAGGCGAAAGATGAAAAGAAGGTGGGAATTTATTTCACGTGGAATTCATTGCTGGATGAAGATGAAAAGAAAATGGGTACATTTACAACGAGCGAAAGCTACAATTTAAAGGACAAATAAAGGTGCCATGTGGAGTTCTAGTTGGGAAGGTAAATTCATTAAAGGGTTTTATTTTAGAGTTATTATATAGATATGAATTAATAAAGCATAATAGATATGGTAAATAAACTAAAGAGCTATTTAGACAGGTCAATCCTTAGATAATTTTAATGCATTTTAATTAAAAGAACGAGGTAACTTAGAGATTAAAATCTAATAGAAAAAGTAAAAATTTAGTCAAGATACCTATAAAGAAAGAAAATATTTTTGACATTTTTTTTTAATTTAAATGGTTAGAATTGGTTTCACTGAAAAACTTCCGCCAATAATCACTTAAAGAAAAGTTTATTAATTTAAATTTTAAATTTTATTTATTTTTAAATAAAGAAAAATGAAAATGATGTGTGCAAATAGATCATTACACCCTAATTAAAACATTACATTGTCCTCAATTTACTTTAAGAACAACATTCAATTTCAAGTTATCGATTGATGTTATTCAATATGGGGCGATCCCTTGATATCAAGTTCAATAATCATGCAAAATATGTTAGTAACCAAAAAAATAATAAAATAATAATTTATTATAATTTATTATTATATTTTAATAAAATATGTACAAAATAAAAATATCATCTTCTAATTTACCAAAAACTAGAAGTTGAAATTTTTGGTGGTTCATCCAGAAAACATGTTGGCTTTGTGGGGTTAATGGTAGAATCCCACGATTTTTCATGCCTCTCAAAAAATAGGAGTTCCGTTTAGGCAACAGGGTCAGGACTTGGGTGGAAAAAATGAACCATCACAAATTTTTGAATAAATATATTTGGGGGTGATGGGTGTTTTGGATATATCTTGGTAAGTACAATCGATAGGAATAATCGTGGTGTCCGTCAGTTGTAAAACCAAATTAGTTCCAAGAAAATTAACATTATATCCTTCGAATTTTTTAAATTGAACGGGGGGAGGTCACATGTTGGAAAATTTTCCATCACATAAAACATTTCAAGTATGCATTCCTCGACAAGACTCAGATCAAGATCATCAAGATTTTCATCTGATTCTTGTGCTAGTTCTAATGGTTCGATAATGGTTGGAAAAAATGGTATTGAAAGAATTTCAATTTCTAAAAATTCATCAAGTGTGGGTTGAATTTCACAAGAATTAGAGTCACTTTTAATGAATTGATATTCAGAAAAGTATTGATATGGAATAGACGTTTCCAAGTCCATAATGTTTTCAAAAGAAATTCAATTCATTTAGAGGTGCCTCTAACACAATAGCGTCATCATTTTTTAATATTTGTAAAAATTGGAAGCATTTCTGTGAGAGAAGCTTACATTTCGTTTAAGCTTTGGGTCATTTGAGACATGCTTTACTCCAAAGATGTCAATCATTAAACAAAATCCCTCTATTTGTCATATGGTTCAAAATATTCCCTATTTAAAGTTTCGCAATAATGATGTTCAATTCTTGTATTTTGATTAAGTTGCAAGTAATTAAAGAAAAAGACATTCGTTTGGTGAAAATTCTTCATTATCAAGAATTGGAACGACACTATTGTAACTAGTAGCAAAATTTTAATTATAACAATTTTGAAAATTATTATTATAATTATTTTCATGGGGAACTTTGAAAATTATTATTATAATACTATTGCGATTGTCAAAACTATTAGAACTATTGAAGAATTAAATGAAGACATACTTACAAAAAGTTTACTTTTTGAGAATTTCCAAGCACGTGCACCATAAATTTTTGTTTGCATTTCTTGGATCTCAAATGGTTACAGTACATCTTGACAAGGCAAAAAACAAGTATTATTTGGATCAAAGAAATAACTCAAATAAGTTTTAAAGTAAATCATTATCCGACAACGACAACATTTTAACACTACACCAAAAACATGAATCTTGCACTGTTTAAAATAATGCCATACCCAATCTGGAACGGTTTAAAATCGTGCCAGAATTAGGGGTGCTAGATTGCCCAATCTGGCATGCATTTGGCATGCTTTTAATTCGTGCCAAATTTTAATCTGGCACGTTTTTGACACGCTTTTAAACTGTGTTAGATATTGAATCTGACACACTTTTGGCATGATTTAAAACCGTGACTGATTTTCATTTTGTAGCACGCTTTTGGCGCGATTTTAAACCATGCCAGATCTTTCAATTAATAAAAAGATCAGTATTTGAAAATAGATCAGGAAAATCAATAAACTCCAAATCTGATAGGAAAATATTTATTATTTTGCAAAAAAAATAAGAAAATTCACAAATTGCGAATATCGCACGTTGTTGATAAACTAATGTAGATACAAACGTCATAATATTACAGTTTAATAGTTCACAAACAAAAAAAAATTGGGCAGAATTTCCTATATTTTCTGGACATTATAAAACCTTCTAATATAAAGCCTGCACGACCATAAAATATAGCAATAAAATTACAAAATCCCGCACGACCATAAAATTAAACAATAAAATTCTAAAAGCTTGCACGGCCATAACATATGACAAATGAATCCTGAATGTCAACAATGTTAAAATAATCAATCCTGTTGTAAACCATTGCCTTCTTCATGTGTTCCATGTGGATAAAAGCTAACGATAAAATATTGTCCAGCAAAAAATAGGATACAAAAAAGCAATGATATCAATAATCAAGTAATTTTAAAAAATTATCGAACCTAACAACATGTTTTTAAGCCTAATATAGATATTTTCAAATTATCATTATATTCTCAAATTGAGAGTCCGATGACTACGCGATCAGTTCCTACGAGTTACATTACTCTCGTACGAGGTGTTTGTACCTCTTACAGGGCCGTTTGAGGCCTGGCTTGGATTTTCACCCTCTAACGGCATGTTTGTAAGACTAATCTAGATATATTGAAATTATCATCATATTTTCAAACCGAGAGTCCCGTAAAAATGTGATTAGTTCCAACAAGTTATAGTGATCACGTACGAGGTGTCGTGCCTCTCACGAGGCCGCTTAGGGGTTTGTTTGGGTTATCACCCTCTAACGGTTTTTAAGCCAGAGTCTATAAATTTTCATATTATCTTCGTATTCTGAAACCTGGAGTCCGATGACTACGCGATCAATTCCTACGAGTTACATTAATATTGTGCGAGGTGTTTGTGCCTCTTACAAGGCTGTTTGGGGGATGGTTTGGGTTGTCACCCTCTAAAGGCATGTTTTAAAGCCTAAATCTAGATATTTTCAAATTATCATCGTATTCTCAAACTCAATGTCCCATGACTATGCGGTCAGCTCCTATGAGTTACATTGGTCCCGTGCAAGGTGTTTGTGCCTCTCATGGGGCCGTTTGCGGGTTGGTGTTGGTTTTCATCCTCTAACAGCATGTTTTTAAGCCTAAGTCTAGATATTTCTAAATTATCATTGTATTCTCAAATCGGAAATCTCGTGACTACGCAATTAGTTCCTATGAGTTACATTGGTCCCATGTGAGATGTTTGTGCCTTTCATGGGGCCGTTTGAGGATTGTTTTGGAGTTTCACCCTCTAACGGCATGTTTTAAGCCTAATCTAGAGTTCTAAAAATTATCGTTGTATTATCAAATCAAGAGTCTCGAGAATATGCAGTCAATTCATACGAGTTACATTGGTCCCGTGCGAGAAGTTCGGGCCTCTTATGGGACCGTTTGGAGGCTGGTTTGAGTTTTCACCCTCTAACGGCATGCTTTTAAACCTAAGTCTAGATATTTTTAAATTATCATACTATTCTCAAATCAAGGGTCCAGTGACTATGTGGTTAGTTCTTACGAGTTACACTGGTCCGTGCGAGGTCTCCGTGCCTCTTACGAGGCCGTTTTGGGGCTGATTTAGGTTTTGACCCTCTAACGGCATGTTTTTAAGCTGAAGTCTAAATATTTTGAAATTATCATCGTATTTTCAAACTGGAAGTCCCATGAGTATACCTTTAGTTCTTACGAGTTACATTAGTACCGAGCGAGGTGTTCGTGCCTCTTATGAGGTCATTTGGGGGCTAGTTTGGATTTTCACCCTCTAACGACATGTTTTTAAGCCTAATCTAGATATTTTCAAATTATCATCATATTCTCAAATCGGGAGTCTCATGACTACATTGTCAGTTCCGGCGAGTTGCATTGGTCCCTTACGAGATTTCTATGCCTCTCATGGGGCCGTTTGTGGGTTGGTTTGAGTTTTCACCCTCTAACGATATGTTTTTAAGCCAAAGTCTAGATGTATTCAAATTATTATTGTATTCTCAAACCGGACGTCTTGTGACTAGGCGGTTTATTCCTACGAGTTACATTGATCCCGTGTGAAGTATTTGTGTCTCTTACGGGGCCGCTTGGGGGTTGTATTAGAGTTTCACCCTCTAGTGTCATGTTTTTAAGCTTAATCTATAGTTTTGCAAATTATCATCATATTCTCAAACCGGGAGCTCCATGACTAAGCAGTGAGTTTCTACGAGTTATATTAGTACCGTGCGAGGTGTGCCCGCCTCTTATGGGGCCATTTGGGGGTTGATTGGGGTTTTCACTATCTAACAACGTGTTTTTTTTACTTAAGTCTAGATATATTCAAATTGTCTTTATTTCTCAAATCGGGAGTATCATGACTACGCGGTCAGCTCTTAAGATTCACATTAGTCCCCTGCGAGATTTTCGTGCCTTTTACGGGACCATTTAGGGGATGGTTTAGGTTTTCACACTCTAACAACGTGTTTTTAAACCTAAATTTTACAAATTATCACCCTATTCTCAAAGCATACTATAATATACATCTTAGCAATTATGGTATTAAAATATAAACTACAATGAAGTTGGCAAATTTTATTTTATGTATTTTGGAGTGAACCAACAACAATGTTGGCTTTACATTGCAAAATATGGGCCCTTGATTATTTTAGTAGTAAAGCTCTATCCAAATTTGCATTACAATTTTTAGCATTTTTATTTGTCTAAAGGGAAATGATTTTTTATATTAAACATCTATGTTTTCTAATCTTTTTATCTCCTTCAATCAGACAACTATAACCACAAGATGAATCAACCGAACATGAACATAAAAAAATTTACAATCTTGCAGAACTAGTGTGCTCACTTCAACAAAGCCTATAGATTCCATCGTCTTGCGTATCTTTGATACAATAGATAGAAGGCAAACATAGATCAACAAAGTAATATTTAAGCACAAGAGTAAGAATAATGGGTAATTTTTTTACTTTCACCCTCACTGTTAGTTGAACTTTCGTGTTACACCCTCACTTACATAATAATTTCAGATACACTCACAAAAGCATCTCTAAATATCATATAATATAACACAATATCAGATCGAAGCTAAATGGGATGCTAAAGGATGCTTATTTGGTTGAATTATAAATCTTGAAAGAAAGACAACTGAAGCAACAGCAATTGACGGTAAGAACCGTACACAAGCATAATCTAATAAACTGAGATCCACTAGCTAACAACTTAAGAACTTAAATTTCCAAACTTAACGTGGATGTCTCTTGAGCGTTAAAGGTTGCCTGTAACAACCCTCACTTTTGAGAGCCTATTTTATATTTATTTACTATGTGGAGTAATTATATATAAAATGTTGGAATGTGGAGTAAGTATTAATTTAATGAGATAAGTTAATATTTACTAAAATGTTGCATATTTACCTTATGTTTAGGTAAATGCCGCCATGTTGTGTTTGATTTTGTCATGAGAATTAAAATGACATTATGGTTTAAAAATGAAACCGGAACTTAAAATGAGTTATAAAATTTCCAAATGATAATTTGGAGGGTGTAGTTAGTTCCGGGAGGTGCGAGATAGTCAAAATGTGTGCCATATTGTATTTTGAGGTTTTGGGCACTTTTGACTGGTTTTAGTATATTGCATATTGGAAATCATTTTAATGTGGTATTAACCACTTAAATTTGGAGACTTTAGATTAATGCCCCAATTTAGTCTTGTTAAGCCCTTTTATTTCTCTTAAGAGCATTTGTGACCTAGAGAGTTAGAGAGAGGAAGAGAACTTTGGGAGAAAGAGAGAGATTGAAGATTCAAGCTTGGAGATTGTTGCTAGCAAGGAAAAATATGAGATCCCTACACCAAGGCAAGTTTTCTACTTGCTATTATGTGATTTAAGTTGGATAATTAGTATTGGTAGATGTGGAATTGTTTTGGTTTCATAAAGTTAGGGCTTTTTATGGATTTATGGGTTTTGGAATCTTTAAAAGAGATTTGGATATTTTTTGGTGTAGATTAATGTTATTGGAAGCATTTATAATTAGTTGGTAGCCATAAATGATTTTGGTTTGGATGGTTTTGAGTTTGGGGTAATTTTTGGAGTCCAAGACTCCATAGCCAAACTTGGCAAAATCGCAGGGGAGAATCGATTCGTCCCCTGGGCGAATCGATTCGCTTAGGGGCAATTTTCCAGGTCTGGTACCCGAATCGATTCGGGTTAAGGCCGAATCAATTCGGCATTTATAGAAAGTTGAGTTTGTCAACCGAACCGATTCGATTGCAGGGCGAATCGATTCGGTCCCTGCAGTTTTGATTTTTTTTTTCCACCTTTTATCCTTTTTCTTTAGGCTTAGGACTTAGGAACCTTCTTTAATGAAGTAAACTTAGAGTCCTAGAGTTTTAGTTGAGTTTGGTCGCCACCCTAGATTAGAATTGGTTCATCTGGGGTTTATTCCGGGGAGGGGGATTAAAGTGATGTTCAGGCATTACTTTTCTTTTTACAACTTAATAGGAGGATAGGGGTTGTAGGCCCATGCTTGGAGACTTTTGGGGCTCATTTGAGGTATATAAGACCTTGAGACTTGGGGAATTATAGTGATCACTTGGAGATTAATTGGGGACTTATTTTATGATGAATATTAATGAAAATATTCAATGATTAAGGTTTCAGATATAATGAAACACACTTATGATTAATGGGAATGAAAATGTGACTAAATCGATAAATGTTAATTTACTTAAACACACCTCTCTAAATACTATCATAAGGGAATCTCGCGCATGAGGTGATGTCCCCTGGCTAGTGAATGCAGGGAGACTATAGTCCTCGGCCATATGCGGGTTTGTTAGGTGTTTTATTCTTCGCTAGTGAGGTAATTCCGGGTGTGATTATGACTCACTCGTAGGCATATGGCCACTTCCCGACGTGCGTTAGGTGCCCAGGCTTCCTTATTTGATAGGCCCCTGGAAGATGATAGTCATTTAGGGGGGCGCCCAGTGGGGAAACTCGGAGGGACGGTCTTAGAATCGTTATATGTATAAGAATATGACCTTTCTAAATCAAGTGGGACTTGAGTTATGGAAATACCATAAAAATAAATGATGGTATTATATTCCTGTTAAGGAATGGAAATTGGAATAAAGTGGTAAATAATGATGGAGGCTTTTAAATTTATAATGTCAAATTTTATTCTCTTGCTTAAATTAATAAAAGATATATCATTTAAACTGCTTTATTATGCTTTGTGATTAGGTTGTTAGATTCTCATCTTCATCATTCATGATTAACTGTTCATATCTATCATGCTTCTTATTCATCTGGGAATCATATAAAAACTGGGCCCTGACCCGTTCATTTTTCTCCATGTTGTGCATAAATTTGTATCCGTTCAGGTGCTCCTCCGCAAGGACGCCCTTGTTGATATTCCTATCCTTATGCTTTCGAGGAGCTGTAAGATTTTTCGGATATTACAGGATGTTTTGTTAGACGCCCTCATCTTTGTATTCTAGATATGATCGGGTCTTTCACTAGGGCGAGTGGCCCAACCTTTGTAACTGTTTAATGAATGTAATATGTATTTTATTAAACTATTATGATACGTTGAATGTAACTGTTGACCGACATAATATTCGATCCTATATTGTATCATTGTTAAAGATATAATATATATCAGCTCTTTTGGAATTCCACTTTCTCTTCAGATTTGGGTTGTTTAAATTGTTTTCTTTTTCTTGAAATTGAGCTAAAAATTTTAAATTTTTGGCAACCTGTTTTCTGAACTATTGGGTGGTTTTCCCGTATACTCCATATTTTGATGTTGATGCTGAGGATGATATCCCTCCATGATTCCATTATGTCGGGGTATCGGGCTGGCCACCCCTCATTTCGGATATGCGGGTTGTCACATTGCCCTACCATGGATGTCTCTTGAGCAGTCCTCTTGAAGATTCTATAAGTACATGAAAATTGCAATCAGTCTAAAGAAATAATAATCACATATATAATAACAAAAGCATTATAGAAATAGTACTTACCTATGAAAAGTTTTTATTATTGGATCACCTATCTCAAAGTTCAGAAATTTGAGTACATCTCTCTCCATATTCACCATCTGAACAGTCACTACCTTAAGTGTAAGATTTTATGGAAATTACATGGATAGTTATAAAAAAGTGAATAAATTAGTTTAAGATAGATACAAATACAAAACCAAACTCATCTTTGGTGTAGGTATTATCTGTCATATAAAAAAAATATTCAACATGTGGAGGACTGATCTCTTCATACTTTATGGATTAATCAACAAGTGGAAAAAAGAAAATTAAAACTCTCCATCAAGATAATAAACCTAAGTAAAAGACAGTAGGGGGAAATGGATCAGAATTAAATTAAATGTCCATGTATATACGAGGCTACAAGCATGCTAGAAACACTAAGAAGCTGCAGCTTGTTCCTGTTTAAAGTATGGGAAGACAGGAATCTGTCAATGTATGACACGGTGAGATAAAGTGTGTCTGATACGATTTTATACTCTTCCACAAATTCCACTAACCAATCTACTAATATTGCTGGCATAGACGCCGTTACATCTTTTTTAACCTTTTCCATGTAATCAAGCAATGCCCTCCTATTTTCCTCCGCCTAAATTACACACTTGCCATTAGATTGAATATTATGTGACATTTTATGTAATATCTAATACATAAATCCAAATTCCAAACCCTAACATAAACTTAAAACTAGTAATAAGCGAAGGCAAAGTAAAGTTTGTAACATGATAGTCAAATATTCATTTGAGAAAACAAGAAGCCAAACTCATATAAAAAACATTATATAGTTTTAGAAAGTCCAACATAGGTGGGGTAAGATGATATTTATAAAGTACACCATAATTTTATAAAGTCCATTCTTTATATATAATATTATCATGCACTAAGTTTTCATACTAAATAAAAATATATACATTCCCTTACTTTGCCTAAAAGGTTTCATTTTTCTTTAACTTCTCATGAGTATTTTAGCTAAAATTTCCAATACAAATGTACGACCTATAGAACATAATCAGAACATGATCAGAATAACCATATTAGCATAAGAGAGATCATATCAAAAAACTAGTGTAGGAGTAGAACAAACATTAAATCGGAATTAAATGTTAGTGGTATGGAAGTAATCCAAACTCCAAATATTATTTTCAGGACCAAACATAGGTAGCAGTGCAAATAACATTTCAAACCCTCTTAAACAATGCAAATAACATACAAAAAGACAAATACAATTTGTGAAGTAGTGTTATTTAGCATCCTAGGAATCATATTCTCTTGTTAGGGTATAAGGTTGCACTTGGTAATGTGAAAGACCGCCAGCTAAAGCAGATTGTAGACTAGTGCTCAGCTCAAAGGTTGCCTATAGATGATCTCTTGAAAGATCAATTTCTTTCATATGACAATTTAAAGGAGTTACTTCCAAGTCATCTTTCGCATCAGTTACCACCCAATTTTATGCCTAAATCAATAAACTTGTTAGAGACTAATTCTCCTTGTCCTACCATAGACATTGACCAATTTGACTCTAAAAACAACAACAATGTCAGTTTAGGTGGTAACACTTGTGATAAAAGTATGATTAGACATGTTTGGTAAGTAATGTATTGCAAATGATGCATTGTTGACATACATTTGGTCACACACATTGAAAATATTTAAATTTGATATAATTGCATCCGCACATTTCAAACTGAAAATCTTCTAAGGAATTCTTAAATTGTCATTGAATTATAATAACCCAATCATCACCACCCTGCGCGTGTATTTTCCTTGAAAATAAAAGGTCGATATGTATATCTAAACGTGCATCTCGTGAAACACGTACTAATAACTATGGTACATTAGTAATAAGCACAAAATAAGTAGATAGGCGAATGGATGCCTAAAGATATAAATACCCCTAATAATAAAATAAAGGATATAAATAGAAAATAGATAAGAGATAAAATTGTGAATCCGCCACAATATATATGATACTAATATAGTACCTTCCATTCTGCAAATCCTTGATGGCATTCGAGATTGAATTTCTTAACGACAACGACTATACTTCACTTCATGGTTACGGTTTTAGGTTCAGTGAATGTGACCATTTTTAAATACCTTGTCACAATCAGACCCACTTCCACAGGTGATTCAATGGTTTTGTTATATAGTTATTGTTGATTTTGCAGTTGTTTGCACTATCGAGGACTAAAAAAACAAAAAAACAAAACTGTCCATTGATGTACTAGTGCTATTACCAGAAACTTAATAGGTGAGAAAAATTATAGGAGTATACCTAGTGGTTCTTGAAGTGGGGGAGAAAAAAGATAGGTAACACAAATAAAGGTGGTTCTTGAAGTTGAAGGTGACAATGACGGCTTGATGGATCCCATCATCCATGATAGGCTCAACTACGAGAGTGATAACGGCCATGCCATAGTTTGGAATGACAACGACCTCCGCAAGATTGGGTTCTAGTTATTGTTGTTGTTAATTTTAGTTTCCAGGGTTTGTGATTTTGTGAAAATGTTGGTTTTGTTTAATAAAAATCTAGAGACGCAATCTTGGGAGAGAGATAGCCGGGAATGGCAGAGCAAGCGGGAGAGTAATGAGCTAAAAGTGAGAATGGATCCAAAATGAAAAGTCAAATGTCATTTATATATTTATTTTCTTATTTAAACTTTTTAAATTTGGTACGGTTTCGGCACGGTAAAACCATGCCAAAATCTGGCACGATATAAAACCATGCCAGATATTAACAAGACCGTGCTAGATTCTCATTGTGCAAGTGTGCCAGATTTTCATTTTTGGTGTAGTGTAATAAGGTAAAAATCAAGCTTTATCGGGATCAAAGAAACAAATCTATTAATTTTTAAAGCAAATCATTCATCGGCAATGACGCCATTTTGACAAGGTGAAGAATGAGCATTGTCAGTATCAAAACAATAAATCAGTTATCTTTTAAATCAAATAACTACCTGGCAACGATGCCTTTTTGACAAGGCTAAAATCAAGCATTGTCAGGATCATAGTAATAAATCAATTAAGTTTTAAAGGAACTCATTCTCCTACAATTGTGCCATTTTGACAAGGTGAAAATCGAGTGTTGTCGGGATCAAAGCAATAAATCGATTAAGTTTTAATGAAAAACATTCCCTTACAATGATGCCATTTTAACAAGGAGAAAATCGAGCGTTTTGTAAATATACGTTTGTCGTTGTCGGCGGTTTTGCACCTCAATACAAAAACTTTAACTTTAAATATGCATGATTTATATGTATAGCGACGAGTTCGGGTATCGAATCCATAAGGGATGCCATTTAAAAAATGATTGATTTATTACTTCTTAAAGAAAGTGTAAAAGATGATTTTTGTGTTTTGAGAGATTTTTATGCTATAATTAATCTAGACGAATATTTAAAATAAATTAATTTACGACTATAAAAAGCATAGGTTGAGAATTAAATTTGTCACTTTAGAACCCATAGCATAAATACTTACATTATTCGATACGCTTTAAAAAATGATTAATTTCCATAAAAGTCCAAAAACGAGTTGGCGTTCAAAATTACACATGCAATATTGCAAATGTGGTGCATATGTGATATACCCAATTAAGTTCACTCGGTGTATTTTCGAAAATAATCAGCCCATTAAAAACTGACTTATTCCGTCATACCACATCAAAGCAACTACACACTCTAAATGAGTTCGTTAATCTCACCCTAGTAAAAATTACCTAGAAAGTATTTTTAATTAATTTAAATAAGATAGTGTGTGAGTGAGTATTTTAAAACTAAGAAGAAAATAATTTTTCAGAGTGAATAATTAATTAAGAGAGCGTTTAAATAATTATAAAGCAAGTAAAGAGATGAACACAATTAATTAGGGATAGATATTTTAATTAATTAATAAAATTGAGTTGTAACATAAGACTATAAAATAAATTACCACTACTCCTAAAATTTCTCTCTATGAATGGGTGTGTCTATAAATGGTATGTGAATCCCTATTTATAGGAGAAAATTGGAATCTCTTTTTAATAAACATTGTGAAAGACAACCACATGGGCAAGTGGGTGAATGGGTTATAGGAACACAAGAGGTCTGATGGAACAATGGTGTCTCATGCACATGGTCAATTATTTGAAGCAAATGGGAATTAAAAACAAAAGGTGATGGTCACAAAGGAATAAAAAAAGGGCCTATTGGGATAAAACAAACGTGGGAATAAAAATAATTAAAAAGAAAGTACAAACATTGGAAAAAAGGATTTGAATCCCGATTAATCAAAAAAGGGAAAAGGAAGTGGAGGAATGGGGCTTATGCATGGGGGAATCAAAAGGGAAGGGTCTAGATGCACGCGCGAGTGGCGCGTGTGGGGTGAGGTTAACAGTAATGCCACATGTGTAAGGACAAATTTCCATTTGAGTCAATTTATAAGTGTTGGCTTAATTCCGGACAAAATTATTTGAGTCGTAGGATAGAAGTTTGTGACCTTCAGGCCTATGACGTTTGAGCAGAGGACGTAGCAGCCAAGCATATATTGAAGATATCATCATTATTGATTTTCGTGCCAAGTTTAACGTCATCACCCTTTCAAGTTTTTTATGGTCTCTAAAGGTATGAATGCATAAGATATATAGAGAGCCATGGATTTATTTTTTCATTTGGTGTCATTTTTTTTACTAAACATTACTTAAAATGCTCTTTTAGTTTGTAATGAAAAATAAAAATGTTTTTGAAATGTCGTTCGAATGACATTTCAAAACATTCGAACGAGATTCAAAAGTCGTTCGAACGAACTATCAAACGAGACCTTTGCATTTTTTCTTTTTTCTCGTCGATAATGTCATTTGAAAGACATCATTTGAACGACCCGTTCAAACGCCATATCTAACGAGATTTGTGCATTTTATCTCTGATTTCTTGTTCGAACGACATTCAAAATTCGTTAGAACGACAAGCTTTTTTTGTAGCAATTTCGTCAATTTTTAACATTTTCCCACTATCTTTTCAACCACCTTTATGTAGTGCGGGAAGAACGTTTTTCCTTAAAATTTTAGATACCTTGAGAGAGTTTTAACAAGTTTTCAAGAGAACAAATAAAAATCCAATTGTCCTTTAGTTTTTGTGATTCCTAAATAAATCCATCTTCTAATAAAAATTAGTTTACACCCAATAGTTTATTTTGATCCAAGTACCGATATATATATTTGCTTTGAGATCATCATTTTGGCACCGAGTATTATTCTCTAACTAAAAAGAGAAAGTTTCCTACGAAGGATTTCGTTTGTTGATTTGGGGTGTACATATGAAGGCAAACTTCGTGTGTTGACGGTAGTCGTGCCCCATCGGTGGACTCCGAGACGTAGGTGGATTTCTGAGTTGTCGACTAGATGGAGGTAGAGGAACGAAGAAGCGTCAAGGCTTGGGAGGGAGTCAGGTTGTTGAGTAAGTCTTTCTGTTGTCTCTTGTGTGAAACCATACCTAGTGGACTTGTGGTTGTGTCGTCCGAGGTTTTTCTCGTTGTGGGTTTTCCTCGTACATTGCGGCGTTGTGGTGTGTTTATTTTTTACGTTACAAATCTTCACGTTGATGCATGCTTAGGCTTAAAAATATACAAATCGGTTTAATCACAACATTTGTTTAAGATTTGTGCAAATTTAATTTGGGTAAAGTTTAGTGTAATTTAATTCACATAAATTTGGCAAAACCATGTTTTGTTTGTTTGGGTAATTTGGTACTTGAATTGAATTAATTTTTGCTTAGGTAGAAATTCAAATATATTTTTTAGTTTATATAAATTTTAATTTTGAAGAAATTAAAATTTTTGGTGAATTTTAAAATTTGGAATATTGTGTGAACCATCCCATTTCAAATTTAAAAGTTGGAATTTACAACATGGTGCGCTGATGACCATTAGATCTCACCACAACGTGGCGCGATATGGTCCGTAGGATCCGAAATCGATTTGGAAAATAGAATGGGTCGTTGAGTTTCAAACTTGCAACCACAAGGTCGCGCATAGAATGCTCTACCGCTGAACCCGATGGCTCTCTAAGAAATATATGGCCCCACTAAATAAGACTCATTTTAAAACCCAGAATTTCAAAATTAATTACAATTAAAACCCCTAACACTATGACTTTCACATACAACCTCGGATCAATGCACCACAAGAACCGACATGACCCACATTTTGTGCCCAACAATATTTCATCAGTTTTCAAGTCACAGGGTCTGTCCTCGGGTTCAAGTCGGGGTTTTGACACTGATTTTCTCCCAGTATCAATTATTGAACAATCATAACATTTTCATTTGAGATTATATTAACATTTCGTTTGAACCCAAGAGTTTCTTGATTCGATTCATACAACTTTTATGATTTGTCTGGGTCCAAAATTGGTTGTCTAAAATTTTAATTTTGCTCCTCAATGTGCATAAGTGACTATTCTTTGCCTAAATTGCATCCAGATTTCCTCTTTAACATAAAAAACCATGTAAATACTAAAATAAACATTTCATAAGAGATTAACAATGACTATTTAATGTTATATACTAAATGAATATAAATGTGAGTTTAAAGAGCGTGTGATTACAATAATGCACTGTAAAAAAGATAATTAAATTCAATGTTTGACACAAATCATGCTGCTAAGCAATCCTCTGGTTCACTCGTTATTTTAGACATCTAATTTCCAAATAAAGTAATCCACCAATATACTGTAATACCCCGTATTTTCTGTGATATTTATTTATGGGATTAATTAAATTAAATGTGTATTAATTGGAAATTAATCCGGATTAAAATACTAGCGAGATGCGAGTTGGCATTTGATTATTATGTGCATATATGATTATATATGAATATTGAACTATGAAATTTGTCGTGAGATTGAAATACGGCAATTTGGAAATTTTGTTGAGACGCGTGTGACAGTCGCGTCAGGAATATATTTATTTTGAATTAAAAAGTGAATTTTATTTCCATTAACCGTATGGTCATTTTGAGTGCGCTAACGCGTCCGGAAGGGTCAAAATAGTCAGAAAACACTAGCCGGGGGTTTAGTTTGGATCCCGGGGCATTTTTAGGCCATACCGGCAACGTATAAGGGTAGTTGGGTAATTTTGGATTTTTGAGAATTAAAACCTACGAAAATTGGGAATTAAAAAGCTGACTTGGTAATTTCCCACTAAACCCACTAACCACATCTTAGGACTTATTGGGCTACGGGACTTATTAGAATTGTTCCATAAGTTCCTAAGGCAAACCCTAGCCACCATTATCACTTTGGGGAAGAAGGCTTGTAGAGAGAGAGATAGAAGGATTCTGCAGAGAGAGAGAGAATACTCCATCAAATCGACATCAAAATCAGAGATTCAAATAAGGCAAGTGGTTTAATTTCGTTTATTACAAAGAATGTTTCTTCCATGTGTAGGAAATTGACAGAATTTGTATTGATCTTGGGAGTTTGATAAAAACCCATTAATTGGAATTAGAACTTGTATTTTAATGAAAGGATTGCGTGTAGAATTGTGTTAGGAGGATTATTCTGATGGAAATACACCTTGTTCATAACAAAAACGGATTTAAATTATACCCATTGGTGATGCTAAAATTTTAGGGTTCATGTTCATATGATTTGGGGATAAATGAAGGGATTTGATGATTCAATGATGTTTAGGAAGAATTGACCCTATATAAACGTTAATATATGACCTAAGTATGTTTAGGAATGATTAGAACCCATGAAAAACTGTTGGATTGATGTTTAGATGAGTTTGGAGAGGAAGAAAAGTTGGAAAAACGATATAGGAAAATCTGGGCTCGAAACTGGCCACTCGTTAGAAGACCTACCCAGGTCGTTCGAACGAGCTCATTCGAACGCGCTTCTAACGAGTTGACCTTTGACTTCTAACGAGGGTGAAGTTCGTTCGATGACTTCGTTCGAACGAGATCTCGTTAGAAAGCCCATTTCGTTCGAACGAGATCTCGTTAGAAGGTCCAGTTCGTTCGAACGAACTCTCGTTCGAACAGCCTCGTTCGAACGAGACTTCTAACGAGCTCACAGTTTAGGCTTTTTAGCCTGTTTTGATCCCGAGTGTCCCGTAACCTTGTTTATATGTAGAGATAACACTTCCTTGTTGATAAATTGATATATTTGGGATATTTGGGATATAATGAGGAGTAAAAACCTAGAAGTGTAGTTTGAACCTAAGGGAAATTGTGAATTAGGACGTGAGAGTCTACTACGATGCGAGAATTATTGATGACCTGAATAATTATATTAACCGGGAACATATAAATTATGTAGTATTATATGTCGGTACGAGAATGAGAAGTGTACCAAATAAATTATGGTGATTACTAATATGTGTGCATACTTAGTATATGTATTGATTTTATGTGTATGACATACCTACCATACTTGCTATCACGGGAGGTTTACGTCCGCTTAGGGCCTTCTAATCCTTGTGTTGCCCGGATTTAGATTGGTTACCTCGAGAACATAGGTCAGAGAAGGACTTATTGGGATATTAATAAGTCTGCTGATCGTGGGAGCGTAGGTATGTGCGTGACCCATGTGATGTGACTGTGTTTGCCTCCATTATTTGTGATGTTGTTATCTGAGAACAATTCCTGAGAGATTCGGAATGCGTGATCCTTATGTACGTGATGTACCGGGATGGATAGCAGAGTATGTGTGCACCGCAACTTAGTCTCGGGGTGCTTGTATTGTATATTTATGACGTGATTAATATACACTAAATTAATGAGAACCTTCATGTGGCATTGTGTGATAATATGGAAACGTTTTGGGAAAATATAAAGGGATAACCGAAAATGAATCGTATTGCTTAAATGAGAATCTGAGTTTAAGTAAAGCCTCTATTTAATTGATAACACTAGAATGTAATATGGGAATCGAGTAGTAAGGGGTAGAACTTATTACTGTTTGGTTAGATATGTATGTCATTTAGATGGGTACGGTACGTTAGGAGTGCACATATAGTCGAGAGGTGAGAATTTCATGTGAGTGCACGTCCTAACATGTATTTTGCATTTAATGTTTTAATGTCATTAAAACACTTGATGTTTTTAAAATGATTTCCACTTTCGGGCTCTGACCCATTTGCTTTCAAATCTATTTTTGTAAAAACCATTTTAGGTGCCCAGCCACAAGGACACCATGCTTAGGATCCTTATTCAGGTGACGAGCTGTAGCTGTTTGTGGAAGTTACAGGACTTTGCTTGTAGACGCTTCATCCATCTTGACTCTATATTCAACATTTATCAGTTGTAGGGCATGTCGCCCATTTCTTTGAGAGACATTTCATTTATTTCAGTTATTCAGACTTCTGGCATGTAATTAATTCAGGATTCAGACTTGTCTTATTATTTTCAGTTGTGGGATTGTTGTGAGGAGTTTTCCTCTGGACTTATTACTATTTGTTGGTTATTTCATTACTTCGTTATGGTGAATGGATTATGTTGTTCTTCCATTATTCTTTTATTGCATGTTAATCAGACTTAACTTAAAATTTGGCATCTTACTTTTTAAATACTAGGTGGTTAGTAATCATTAAAAATGTTTCGACAGTGATGCTATTAACTGAACCAACTTGGCATTTTGTATTAATTTAATAAAGGAGTAGCTACCCGGTATTTAATTAGTCGGGGTGTCCCAGGTGGTATCAGAGTATCAGGTTCTAGTGTCCTTTAGGATCTGTACGGCTTATTTTGTTTCCGCTGAGCTTTCTTTGATGTAGAGCCCTATATTTTAGGACTGTTGTATTCTTTTGTTTATGCTACGTTCTTCAGCTATTTTGAGTTTATAACTGCGAACTTATAAACTTTATTCTTATTTCAGATGCCTCCACGACGTGCACAACGGGTTCCCAGGAATGCAACGCCAGAACCACAGCCCGCACCAGTTCAGGGCACGATGAATGCCGCCAAGGTTGCAGCCATTGTGGCCCAGGCGATAAATGCCGCACTTGCCGTGGTTCAGCAGGCACCACCTCAGGCGCCGATAGCCGCGCCAGTCCAGGCACATGCATTCCCGTCTGCTTGGGAACGTGTACGTGATGCTTTCCAGAAAGCACACCCACCGGAGTTCGCAGGTAGCTCCGATGTTGTAGTTTCGAGTCAGTGGAGGAAGGATATACAGAGGCACTTGAGGATGTATGAGTGCACTGACGTTCAGAGGAAGGTACTAGCTACTTTTAAGCTAGTGGGATCTGCACTACAGTGGTGGGAGTCTATTACCACCGTGGAGGAGATAGATACTCTCACAATTCAGGAGTTCTGGGTGCGGTTCAACCGCAAGTACTTTCCGTCTGCTGTTCACACGGAAATGAGGAGGAAGTTGATGAAACTTCGACAGGAGGGTAAGACTGTGGCCGAGTATGAGGCCGAATTCACCAATTTGCTGAATATTGTTCCGGATGAGATACCTACGGAAGAGAAGAAGATACATAAATTTACGGACGGGTTGACTTGGAGGATCCGTCAGCATTTGTTGGGGAACCTATCGTTGGCCACTTATTCTGATGTGGTTAACGCTGCACTGTTACACTGCCAGGATCATCACTTTCACATGGCTGAAGGCAAGAGGTCAGGAGAGTCCAGCCATCAGGGCAGGACTGGGGGAAATGGTGCCAGTGGGGCACATTCTGTTCAGGGGCAGAGGCAGGGTGATCAGGGTTCCCAGCAGGGGGATCACAAGAGGTTCAGGTTGGGAAATTTTAGGCACGGATAGGGAGGTTTCCGACAGGGCCATCAGGGTCTGAACGGTCATCAGGGCTAGCAGGGTCAGAATGGCCAACAACAGCAGTTTCAGCAGGGCCAGCAGGGCCAATGGAGGAACGGTAACGGCCACCAGGGCCGGGGGCAGCAGGGACAGAGAGGGGGGAACTTCCCGGGGAAGTGTTTCGTTTGTGGCAAGACTTGCCATAAACGCCAGGACTGTCCTGATAGGGGCAGGGCCCCGCAGCAGCAACAGGGTGCTCGACATGAGCCACATAGGCCACTTTTTCCACCTGCCCTCCCAGCTCCAGCCCAGGTTCCAGCACTACCAGCCATTCCAGCAGTTCCTGTGCAGCAGGGGAAGTTACAGTATGGACGTGTCTATAACGTCCACCAGGCAGCAGCTCCACAGGCACCACCCGCGATTGAGGGTATGTTTCCTATCCATGGTACTATGGGTCGGGTTTTGTTTGATACGAGGGCAACACATTATTTTATAGTTACACATTTTGCAAAAGCCTTAGGGTTGTTAGCCACAGCAGAGAGCATAGTGACGTGTGTAGACTCATCATTGGGGAGTGGGTCACTTATTTTCTTTATATACCGGGGAGTGGGGGTAGAGATTGGTAGTTTGGTATTACCTGCAGACATGTTGGTATTAGATATGCATGTGCACGATGTGATTATCGGTATAGATTGGCTCGCTGATTATAGAGCCATGATTGATTGCTTCAGTGGGAGCATTGTTTTTGCCATTCCGGGGCAAGAGATGTTTGTAGTGGCGATGCCTCGCCCAGAGGAAGGTTCGACCGCTCATTTGTACTACTTAGAGGAGGATACCTCTAAGGAGGTTGTGATTCCTTTAGATTCGATCCCAGTTGTCAGGGAGTATTCAGACGTGTTTCAGGAGATACCAGGCCTACCCCCCAGTCGAGAGATAGACTTTGTCATAGACTTATTACCAAATACGAGACCTATAGCACGCGCACCGTACCGTATGGCTCCGGCAGAGATGCGAGAGCTACGAGATCAGATTGAGCAGTTGTTGGGTCAGGGGTTTATACGAAGGAGTACTTCGCCATGGGGTGCCCCTGTGTTGTTCGTGAAGAAGAGAGATGGTTCACTGAGATTGTGTGTGGACTACCGGGGGTTGAACAAGGTCACGATACAGAATAAGTATCCGTTGCCTCGAATCGATGACCTATTCGACCAGTTGAGAGGAGCTTCTTTCTTCTCAAAGATTGATTTGCGATCGGGATACCATCAGTTGCGTATCAGGGAAGAGGATGTCTCGAAGACTGCGTTATTAACGAGATATGGTTCTACGAGTTTCGGGTTATGCCTTTTGGTTTGACCAATGCTCCAGCCGTGTTTATGGACTTGATGAGTAGGGTGTTAAGAGATTTCCTAGATCAGTTTGTCATTGTCTTCATTGATTATATTCTGGTTTACTCCCAGACAGAGGAGGAACACGCCGAGCATTTGAGACAAGTTATGCAGACGCTACGTCAGAACGAGTTGTATGCAAAGTATGAGAAGTGCGGATTTTGGCTGAAGGAGGTCCAGTTTTTGGGACACATTATTTCCGATCGGGGGATATCTGTTGATCCGGGGAAGGTATCCGCGGTGAGGGAGTGGGGACAGCCCACGACACCGACTGAGATCCGTAGTTTCTTGGGCCTAGCAGGATATTACAGGAGGTTCATTCGGGGATTTTCGAAGATAGCGGGTCCTTTGACACATCTGACTCGTAAAGGTGTGCCGTTCATTTGGAGTGATGCCTGTCAGTTGGCGTTAGATGAGTTGAAGGACAAGTTGACCTCAACACCTGTGTTAGCATTGTCGAGACCGGGAGTTGAGTATCTAGTTTACACCGATGCGTCCTTACAAGGACTTGGAGGTGTATTGCAGCAGGAGAGTCAGGCCATAGCTTATGCTTCCGGTAAGCTTAAGCCTCACGAGAAGAATTACCCCACTCATGACTTGGAGTTAGCGGCAGTGGTATTTGCCCTACGAATTTGGAGACATTACCTTTTGGGGGAAAAGTTTCGATTATTCACGGACCACAAGTCCCTACAGTACCTATTCACACATAAAGAGTTGAATATGCGGTAGCGAAGGTGGCTTGAGTTTGTGAAGGACTATCAGTTTGATATCCAGTATCACCCGGGGAAGGCTAACGTGGTAGCAGACGCGTTAAGCCGTAGGCCAGTAGATGAGGTGGCAGGGGTATGGAAGGCCAAATGGAAGGAGTTGGGACACCAGGATGCAGTGGCCCGATCGTTAATGTCTGTGATGACCGTTACACCGCAGATTGTCACAAAGGTAGTGAGGGTACAGGCAAATGACTCGTTCTGTCAGGAGCAGATAGTTCGATTATTAGCAGAGGGAGCCGAATCCTATACCGTTAGCTTAGACGGGGGATTACGCTTCAATGGGAGATTGGTAGTTCCGGAAGGGGAGGAATTACGACACGAGGTGATGGCAGAGTCGCACGGCTCACGGTTCGCGGTACATCCCGGTGGGGACAAAATGTACCAAGACATGAGACGTTAGTATTGGTGGAGCGGGATGAAGAGAGATATTGCCGTGTTTGTTTCTAAATGCGCCACTTGTCAGCTGGTAAAAGTGGATCATCAGAGACCGGCAGGACTTCTACAACCATTAGAGGCCCCGATGTGGATGTGGGAGACATATCCATGGACTTTATCATGGGGATGCCTACGTCACCGAGAGGTCACGACTCCATTTGGGTAATTGTGGACAGGTTGACCAAAGTCGCTCATTTTCTACCCGTAAGGACAGACTACACTGCGGGACAGTACGCCCAGCTCTTTATTGCAGAGATAGTGAGACTTCATGGTGTGCCCCTAAATATCGTGTCTGACCGAGACAAGATATTTGTTTCACGGTTTTGGGAAAGTTTTCAGGAGGCCATGGGCTCGGAATTGCGGTTGAGTATGGCGTATCACCCGTAGACCGATGGACAGACCGAGCGTACAAACGAGATATTGGAGGACATGTTGCGTATGTGCATCATTGATTTTGAGGGTGGATGGGAGCAGTATCTTCCACTGGTGGAGTTTGCTTACAGCAACTCCTACCAGTTCACCATTGGCATGCTCCATTTGAGGCATTGTACGGTAGACCTTGTCGTTCCCCAGCATGTTGGTTGGAAGTGGGGGACAACAAACTACTTGGTCCGGAAGTGATTCAGGATACTTCGGCGAGGATAGAATTGATTCGGAGTCGCATTCGGGTAGCTCAGGATCGGCAGAAGAGCTATGCTGATGCGAAGAGGTTCTTCAGGGAGTTCCAAGTGGGGGACCAGGTTTTGCTCAGAGTATCTCCTATGAAGGGGATTATGCGTTTCGGGAGGAAAGGGAAGTTGGCACCGAGATATGTGGGTCCATTTCCTATTATTGAGCGGATCGGACCGGTTGCGTATAGGCTTGGGTTACCGGAGCATTTTCATCGGATTCATGATGTATTTCATATTTCCTCGCTAAGGAAATATCTTAGAGACGATTTGGCTCATTCTCATATTGCTTTGGAGGACATCGACCTCCAGCCTGATAGCTCCTACGAGGAGGGGCCGATTGCTATTTTGGACCGAAGCGAGCGGAAACTGCGGTCAAAGATAGTCCTGTTAGTGCGTGTTCAGTGGCGACATCATAATGTCGAGGAGTCCACATGGGAGCGCGAAGATGAGATGCGCGAACGTTATCCGGAGTTGTTCTTACCAGGTACTTTCTAGTTCCGAATTTCGGGACGAAATTCAGTTATTAGGGGGGAAGTATGTAATACCCCGTATTTTCTGTGATATTTATTTATGGGATTAATTAAATTAAATGTGTATTAATTGGAAATTAATCCGGATTAAAATACTAGCGAGATGCGAGTTGGCATTTGATTATTATGTACATATATGATTATATATGAATATTGAACTATGAAATTTGTCGTGAGATTGAAATACGGCAATTTGGAAATTTTGTTGAGACGCGTGTGACAGTCGCGTCAGGAATATATTTATTTTGAATTAAAAAGTGAATTTTATTTCCATTAACCGTATGGTCGTTTTGAGTGCGCCAACGCGTCCGGAAGGGTCGAAATAGTCAGAAAACACTAGCCGGGGGTTTAGTTTGGGTCCCGGGGCATTTTTAGGCCATACCGGCAACGTATAAGGGTAGTTGGGTAATTTTGGATTTTTGAGAATTAAAACCTACGAAAATTGGGAATTAAAAAGCTGACTTGGTAATTTCCCACTAAACCCACTAACCACATCTTAGGACTTATTGGGCTACGGGACTTATTAGAATTGTTCCATAAGTTCCTAAGGCAAACCCTAGCCACCATTATCACTTTGGGGAAGAAGGCTTGTAGAGAGAGAGATAGAAGGATTCTGCAGAGAGAGAGAGAATACTCCATCAAATCGACATCAAAATCAGAGATTCAAATAAGGCAAGTGGTTTAATTTCGTTTATTACAAAGAATGTTTCTTCCATGTGTAGGAAATTGACAGAATTTGTATTGATCTTGGGAGTTTGATAAAAACCCATTAATTGGAATTAGAACTTGTATTTTAATGAAAGGATTGCGTGTAGAATTGTGTTAGGAGGATTATTCTGATGGAAATACACCTTGTTCATAACAAAAACGGATTTAAATTATACCCATTGGTGATGCTAAAATTTTAGGGTTCATGTTCATATGATTTGGGGATAAATGAAGGGATTTGATGATTCAATGATGTTTAGGAAGAATTGACCCTATATAAACGTTAATATATGACCTAAGTATGTTTAGGAATGATTAGAACCCATGAAAAACTATTGGATTGATGTTTATATGAGTTTGGAGAGGAAGAAAAGTTGGAAAAACGATATAGGAAAATCTGGGCTCGAAACTGGCCACTCGTTAGAAGACCTACCTAGGTCGTTCGAACGAGCTCGTTCGAACGCGCTTCTAACGAGTTGACCTTTGACTTCTAACGAGGGTGAAGTTCGTTCGATGACTTCGTTCGAACGAGATCTCGTTAGAAAGCCCACTTCGTTCGAACGAGATCTCGTTAGAAGGTCCAGTTCGTTCGAACGAACTCTCGTTCGAACAGCCTCGTTCGAACGAGACTTCTAACGAGCTGACAGTTTAGGCTTTTTAGCCTGTTTTGATCCCGAGTGTCCCGTAACCTTGTTTATATGTAGAGATAACACTTCCTTGTTGATAAATTGATATATTTGGGATATTTGGGATATAATGAGGAGTAAAAACCTAGAAGTGTAGTTTGAACCTAAGGGAAATTGTGAATTAGGACGTGAGAGTCTACTACGATGCGAGAATTATTGACGACCTAAATAATTATATTAATCGGGAACATATAAATTGTGTAGTATTATATGTCGGTACGAGAATGAGAAGTGTACCAAATAAATTATGGTGATTACTAAGATGTGTGCATACTTAGTATATGTATTGATTTTATGTGTATGACATACCTACCATACTTGCTATCACGGGAGGTTTACGTCCGCTCAGGGTCTTCTAATCCTTGTGTTGCCCAGATTTAGATTGGTTACCTCGAGAACATAGGTCAGAGAAGGACTTATTGGGATATTAATAAGTCTGCTGATCGTGGGAGCGTAGGTATGTGCGTGACCCATGTGATGTGACTGTGTTCACCTCCATTATTTGTGATGTTGTTATCTGAGAACGATTCCTGAGAGATTCAGAATGCGTGATCCTTATGTACGTGATGTACCGGGATGGATAGTAGAGTATGTGTGCACCGCAGCTTAGTCTCGGGGTGCTTGTATTGTATATTTATGACGTGATTAATATACACTAAATTAATGAGAACGTTCATGTGGCATTGTGTGATAATATGGAAACGTTTTGGGAAAATATAAAGGGATAACCGAAAATGAATCGTATTGCTTAATTGAGAATCTGAGTTTAAGTAAAGCCTCTATTTAATTGATAACACTAGAATGTAATATGGGAATCGAGTAGTAAGGGGTAGAACTTATTACGGTTTGGTTAGATATGTATGTCATTTTGATGGGTACGGTACGTTAGGAGTGCACATATAGTCGAGAGGTGAGAATTTCATGTGAGTGCACGTCCTAACATGTATTTTGCATTTAATGTTTTAATGTCATTAAAACACTTGCTGTTTTTAAAATGATTTCCACTTTCGGGCTCTGACCCATTTGCTTTCAAATCTATTTTTGTAAAAACCATTTTAGGTGCCCAGCCACAAGGACACCATGCTTAGGATCCTCATTCAGGTGACGAGCTGTAGCTGTTTGTGGAAGTTACAGGACTTTGCTTGTAGACGCTTCATCCATCTTGACTCTATATTCAACATTTATCAGTTGTAGGGCATGTCGCCCATTTCTTTGAGAGACATTTCATTTATTTCAGTTATTCAGACTTCTGGCATGTAATTAATTCAGGATTCAGACTTGTCTTATTATTTTCAGTTGTGGGATTGTTGTGAGGAGTTTTCCTCCGGACCTATTACTATTTATTGGTTATGTCATTACTTCGTTATGGTGAATGGATTATGTTGTTCTTCCATTATTCTTTTATTGCATTTAATCAGACTTAACTTAAAATTTGGCATCTTACTTTTTAAATACTAGGTGGTTAGTAATCATTAAAAATGTTTTTAATAGTGATGCTATTAACTGAACCAACTTGGCATTTTGTATTAATTTAATAAAGGAGTAGCTACCCGGTATTTAATTAGTCGGGGTGTCACATATACCATATAGCCTAACCTTTGAACTTTAACCGACCCAAAGTCTCATATCCCAAAAATTAACGACTTGGGTTATTGACATTTAAACTAGTTGGGAAAATTAAAATTTTAAAATCATTAATCCTCTTAAATAAACAAATTCAATTCATCACTTGAATCCTTATTAATACATAAGTCAATTGTATATTATATTTCCCACTAAATTAGTTCAAAAATCTAAACTTAGAGGGGTATTACACCTTAAGGTAGGAAGGTATTTGGGTATTTGGATATATACAGACAAGTACTCATACACATACATATACATATACACATACACACATACACACATACACATAGATACCTACACAGTATATATGCACATACATAATATATATATATATATATAGAGAGAGAGAGAGAGAGAGAGAGAGAGAGAGAGAGAGGGTAGTGGAACTGAAGTTTAGAGAGATAAGGTTGCCGGAGAGAGGTAGAGAGAGAGCTTGTTGGGAAAAAAACTTGGGATTGACATTTTAAATGCGAAAAAAGTTTAGCCCTGTGGATCTTTGATTAATCATTTATTGAGAAAAACAAGAACTAGGTTTGAAGAGCAAACCTAGGGTTTGGAATACAATACCTTTTGCGGATCCGATTGTGATCCGATGTGGAGAAAAGTATTTATTAATTATGGGGATGCCTTATTTTAGATCTCCAAAACCTTGATTAAACTTATATAAGTCTTGGATCTTCTAGTGTATGATCCTCCCCAAAGATAGGTTGGTGTGAGAGCACCTTTTGAGAAGAAATTATTCTTTATAACTGAGATATAATCCTCTACCTCTAGGAAAATTCATAAAAACGTGAATAGTATTTTCTCACACCCATGCCAAACCCTAATGGACCATTATTTTAATAAAAACCCTTTCCCACACCTTTATATATAAGTAAAAGGTGGGCTTGGTCTATACAAGGTTTCTTAAAGGACTAGGCCTAACTACTTGAGTATATATACTACAGCAGGGACCCAAGAGAATAATTAAATTAGCTCCAAATAAGTTCTTGAAAAACCCAGTTACATTACATTAATTATTTCCTTTCTTTTTTTAATCATAAATTAACTCCACTAAATAATCATTACTGCACTCCAATTTAATTATCTCATAAATCACTCGGATATAATGAGGTCTTATTTGAAAAGTTTATTATGGTACACAATATGATTCCCCATGTTAAGAGCCCAATACCTGCTCGGTTAAATTAATTTATTATTAATTCATTTTAACCAACATCTAATCAATTCCTTAATTCTCAGACTTAACTTATTTGTTACTCTACCAGGATTATCAAGTAATCCACCGGTCGGGATTTACTTGGTGAAAAAAAATATATAATTCTATCAAGGGGGTATCACAATCCAGGTATGCCCTGGATATGGATTCCTCCAAATTATGATCTCAAACCTACTTACACAACTGTCACCCAATATGTGGAGATCATTTGACCCGATATAAATAAGATCGCACCCATAGCGATCAAAGTGATATTTGCGCAAGCATTCCAATCCTCATAATTCTTGGATTATGACTTTATGAACCCTTTGAATATGGTGTGAGATTGCTTGAGTCTAATCAAGACAACCCTTATACTCAAATCTTACGGGTGTCCCCGTTTACTACATTCCTGGATTGTACCGTTCACAATCATTTGTCAAACTATCGGACAAGTTCTCGAACCATCAAATAATTCCTATAATTTGGGATAAACTACTAGGATTGCATCGCAAACATTTTGATAGGGTGTCAACTCCCTATCTAGGTTGTGAACATTTCGATGATGATTGAACCGGAATTATAATCTCCATATGATCAACCCGAAGTTGCATCACTAAAATTCCTACTAAGCTCTATTGACCGTCATGTCTATAATATATTTAAACCAAATATAAGTTATTCTAGTAACCATAATTCTTATTTCAAAATAATTTGATACACTTTTACATAAAAGTAATCATCATACATGGTTTATAGAATAAAACCCCAACACGAGAGAGCAGTGAATAAATGAGTGTAGAGAGAGAGAGATCGCATGAAAAACGAAGAAAGGGATGGTGCCCTATATCTAAATGTTGTGTTCACGAAAAAGGGCCATGACCAAAATCGTGACCATTTCTAAATGGTCACGACCCAAAGCTATGACCAGTGTTAACTGAAGGCCTTAAATTTGTCATGGACTTGGTCATAGTCTTGGACCATGACCAATGTTCATGGGAATTTTAGCACACGTCTAGTGCGCAAGTGGTCACGGGGATTATCACGGACCTCAATCATTACCCCTGTGGTCACGGTCTTGGGCCGCCATTGTGTCCATTGAATGTCACCTCTATTAGTAGTCATGGACTTGGTCATAATTATTTTATCTTTGGTATTGTTATTTGGTCATGAGCACTTGGTCACGGTCTTGGGTCGTGACAATCCTCGATTTTTGGTGTAATGTTCTATTCTTTATCTTTTCAAAAATACCAAAATACATTCCCTTCAATTTCTAAAATAAAAAAAATATTTCCCTTCCTCTCTCAAAATACAAAAAATATTTTCTCCGTTCTTCAAAAACACCCAAAAATAAATATCATTTCTCATAAAAAAGGAAAAATAAAAATCTATTTCCCTCTCATGTGTGAATGCATACCCTAGTTTGTCATGGATCCCTATTGATACACTCATCGTATTCCGTAGAAATTGAGAATCCTATCGAAGATTCCTTATGGAGAACCTATATCAAAACAATAATGTCACAACTGACTTGATGGTGGTACTTGTTATTCTCAGCATGAAGATTGAATATATACAAGTATATGTCCAAGAGAGGAAGCCAAATAGGGGTTAGATGATCGAAGTTGTCGAACCTAATGTTTCCTTCCCTCATGACATGGGTTCGCAAGCACTGAAACAGATATAGGCTCCAAAGGAGTTTCCACAAATTTCCCATTTCCTGCGTGTCCCACCTATTAATGGGCAACCGCCAGCTCAGTTTCCAATGTCTAACCTTGAAAAACCAAGGGTTAACTTCCCAATGCATATTATCTCAAATTCCAAAGAAAAAAATTGAACAAAAAGTTAAGGACGACCATAGGTTGCTATTCAAAAATTTTGACCGAGTCAAGATTGGAGGGAACTATGTGGATTACACCCACATGTTGATGGACATCGAAATGTTTGGAGGTAGAGGACCTCCCCTCATGAATCTTTATATATATCACCTTTCCATGAGCATATTGGGGGCTACCGGGGAGATAATGGACCATAAGTTTTAGCAAACTCTTAAATAAATAGCCCATTCGATGTTTTTTGTTATTAGAGGAATCCTAAATCCACAGTTGGGTGGATGTGGACCTAGAATTTATAGACAAACACAAATATAATAAGGATATATAAGTCACTCGTCGAGACCTCAAACTACTTATGTCGAATCCTTGAGAGTTAGTCAGCAGCTCTATGATCTGGTGGAGAGAAAAGGCTATTACCATGACAAACCCACCTTCCGAGGAGGAAAAAGTGAGTATCATGATGAAGAATTTTTTGTCTCATATCCAACCGCAGTGGGAAGATAATATTATCCACACTTCAAAGCCATCTATAAGGTAAGGAGCAAATCGAAGAAAGTTTTATCAATAAAAAAGAAGAGTCAAAGTTGAAAAATCCAGTAGGGAAATTCACTTCTTCCAAAACAGCTAATACCTTTGTCTGAACTATTAATAATATTTCTATGCCTACCATATCATGGGAGCCAGGAGATCATCCTACCATAGTTACAAAGTAATACACCGAGATTCATGCTATCTTCATGAAAGTATACCAAGACTTTTTGTCAATGAACCTCATTGAGACTTTGGATTCTGGTCCATTCCCAAACCCACTTCTAAGGAACTTTAAGCACGCCGCTATTTGTGATTTCCATAAAATCTCTAGGCATACCACTGACCAATGTTTCCACCTGAAGAATGTCATTTGAAGCCTCATTGATAAGGGGGTCATCGCTCCTCCAGCCAATCCTAAACCCAATACTACTCAAAATTCCTTACCAACATACTAGACTAGTGTAAATTTCGTTCTTCTAAATGAAACCTCAGATTTTGATCCTTTCACCAAAACTTAACCCATTAATACACCTATTCCATCTACTAATTCCCCTAATCCCCTTCAAATTTGTCATTTTTTCCTTCTGCACCCTGAAAATACTCAAAACTAATCCATATTCCTTATAACAAGGCCATGTATTACCATTCGAGCCATATTTAAAATGGGAAGTATAGAGCTACGAATAGTTTTGGATCAACTTAGAAATTTTGGTCTAAAGTTACCACCTGGGATAACCATCAGGGAAAACAGTTGTGTAAGAATCAACAACATCTACATGGAAGCTCGGGAGTGGGTCTAGAAATTAGATAATTTATTTGTGCCAATAAAAGAATTTAGCTTAGAAAATATTAGGAAAGTCATGTCAGATGAGTTCTTTATAGAGAAAGAGATATGTATAACCTCCAAACTTCTTATCATCTTAAGACTCAAGGGATATATGGTTTTTCCTCTTTTTAACACTTCTCCATCTAGTGGGAAGATTTGTATATCAAAGTAGTTAGAGTCATGTAATGTATCAATTTCTCATGGAAAGAAAATATTAGTACCATCGAGTGGGGTGATGACTTAGACCCCTCAGATGATTTAGATGATGAACTTAATAATGGCAATACCAGCAGCAACAACAAAGAAAAAACTGAGAGTAGTTGCAATGATTAATTATTTGGCTTCCACATAGTGGGGCTAAATCTCTGCATAATCCACACCAAAGTTGAGCCGTCTACAAAGATTTTCCTTGTTGATAAACTACTTCTCAACAGGCGTAGTGTCCCTGTCAACCCATCTCTAACCATCCAAAATCCTATTTTCTACCTCCTATAAGATGAACCTGAATATTCCCTTTTTTAGTTACTGATAGAATGTAAATAAGGTCTGCTTTGATGAGGTTCTCACTGCTATATTTTCAAAAAATGTTTCTAATGGAATGAATGAAGATTTTGAGTATCTTGATGTGACTTATATTAATTTCATCAATTCAATTAAATAATTGATGAAGATGAAAACAATTCTTAACCGATCTCAAAAATGAAGAAATTAAACGACATAACCGCATTCAAACTAATAGTGATGGGATTGTTATTATTAAGCTTAGCTATAGTAGCAATACACGTGAGATTAGTATATAGTTAAACCTAAAAGGAGCATGAGCGGTCCCAATTTGAGGAATTCCTGAAAGAATATGTAGACGTTTTTGCATGGTCCTACAATGACATGTCTGGCATTGACCCAAAGGTTGTGTAGCATTAGATCCATACTTACCAAGAATGTAAGCTTTGAAAATAGAAATTGAGAAAACTCTGCCCCAAGTGGTCTTTTAAAGTCAAAGATAGAGAGAGATAAGTGCTAATAAGGTTCGAAAGGTTTTAAAATGGCAAAGTGTGCAAAACAGATAAAAACTATTTTAAACTTTTTAGATTTGAAGTTAAATTAAACAAGTTATCTGTTAATGTGCAAAAATGGAGATAACAAATAATATATTAATCAATAAAAAGGATAGGAAATAATAGAGAATGGGGATGATAGACAATGAGAATAAAATAAATTTTACATGGTTCAACCCGTAAATGAAACCTACATCCATGGTGTTGCCAAGATTTAATTGCACTGTTATCGAAATTACAATTAGGGTTGCTATTATGGATCAATGATTGGGAAGATGAGGGAGAGAGAGAGAGAGTATCATCTTTTTAGGTGGATTGGTTCCCTATTTATAGATAGTTCCTAGCGAATTATTTAATGCACAAGTGGACTGCTTTTATAGGCCATGCAGCTAAACCTGCTTGCATGTCCTTATTAAATAAATAACAAACAAATTCCCTTGGATCTCATGCTGACATTACCAAAGGAGCGCTTGGATAACAAACTCGTAACAACCACTTTCCCATATACCACATAATTGGCAAGAAATTTCTTGGGTGTATATAGTAGCCTTCACGTATGATATGAGCAACCATTCGCACTGAGAGTGATATATGTGCTTACAATTGGCTGATAAGATCAATAACTGATCCGATCTCCTGCTCTAGGTGAGGCCGAACACATTGTCGATCCTCCTTTGGTCATATTTTTGACTCTGGGTAGGTTATGACTACATGTGTGTAACATCATCCAAATAAATTTATCACTAATTTTAAACAAGTTGTAAATGAAAGATTAACTAATTTTATCATAACCTAAACACACATCAAAGTACTAGAAGGATATAATAATAAAATCAACAACAATATCTAATGTACGAGGAAAAACAAAATGGATTTTTTTTGGAAGAAGTCGAGCATCGAGTGAGAAAAAATTGACACCATGGAAAACTTTAAACAAAACTTGGGAATATCTTAGATGTACCCATTCGTTGAATACCTAAAGGATGGGAATCTCTCAGAAATAAAGGCCGATAGGAGAAAGGCACAATATTGAGAAGCTAGACTTACTATCACAGGAGATCTTTTGTACAAAAGGTGCTATCTTTTTCCCCTCTTGAGGAGTGTGCACCAAATAGAGGTTAGTTATTTTCTTAAAGATATACAAAAAGGAACTTGCGCAAGTCATATAGTAGGACGATCTTTGGTAAAGAGTATCATCATCAGGGATACTATTGGTCGAACCTTTCCAAGGATATAACCGAGTACGTCCTCAACTACAACAATGGTCAGAGCTTTGCTAACATACCCCATCAACCCTACCAACCTTTCTCTACCATATCCATATAAAAGGAGGTCATAGTAACTATCCGTGAAGAAAAGTGTTTCAGATTTATATGGTGAAATATCATTTGCCGATATGGATCCCTAATACTCTAATATCAAATAACAGAATGCAGTTCAAAAGTAAGTTACTGGCGACCTATTGTGGAAGAGTCGACATAAAGCAATTCTTCTCGACACCAGGACAACCATAAGAAAATGGGTAAACAATATTGAAAAACTAGATGATATTGGATGGAATAAAAAAGAAATTGGAAGATGCTAAGGGAAAATGGGTCGACAAACTACACAGAACACTATGGTCATACCAGATGACCGAAAGAACACTGACAGGGGAGACTCCTTTCATGTTAGCAGATTGGTCGGAGGATATTATCCAAATAAACATTGGATTGCCGAGTCACAAGTTCCAAACATACGACCCATAAGTGAACTCAAAGGAAAGGAGACTCAATTTGAACCTCATTGAAGAATGAAGGGAGGAAGAATTATCAGCTTACCAATAAAGAGACGGAAAATTCTATAATAAGAGATTCAATCATCACCCAATCCAAGTTGCCAATCTCATAGCCAATAAGGTCATAAAGAAAACTAATAAACTTCACCCTAATTAGCATGTACCCTATAAGGTCACAGAGGAAGTATTTCTAGGCACATATAGTCTAGAGAATCTAGAAGGGGAGACATTCGCCAATTCTTGGAATGCTAATCATTTGAAAAATACTATCAATGAGAAGAACTCAACGTAATAGCTTGGAAGAAATTATATATCATGTAATCGTGTCTTGTACGGAGAAAATTTTAATTTCGATGAAATGAAGTGTTATCTCCTATCTATGAATTGTATCTCTTGGATATCATGAACACTCATGAAATATCTCTCTCGCATATATGCAAGTATTATGGAGTCTCGTCTCCTAAACATATCTCATTAAAAACCCTTAGAGGTGGAAAAATGAAACATTATTTTATTATAATGAAATTTAACATCATTTTATTAAGGTGAATAGTTAAATATAAACCTCTATTTCGGTGATATGAGAGTGTTATGGAGTCTCATCTCCTAAACATGTCCCATTAAAAACCTTCTGAATTGGAAATTGAAACATCATTTTGTTACGGTGAAACTTAACATCATTTTATTACGGAAAATAGTTAAAATGTAAACCTCTCTCTTGGCGGCATGAGAGTGTTTTGGAATCTCATATCCTAAACACATCTCATTAAAAACCACAAGAGGTGGGAAAATTAAACATATTTTTTTATGGTAAATAGTTAAATGTAAATCTCTCTCTCGGAGGTACAAGAGTCTTATGGAGTCCTGTCTCCTAAGCATATCTCAATAAAATCCCCGAGTTGTGGGAAAATGAAACATCATTTTGTTATAATGAAACTTAACATCATTTTATTATGGCGAATAGTTAACTGTAAACCTCTTTCTCCGTGATATGAGAGTGTTTTGGAGTCTCGTCTAATCATATGTCATTACAAACCTCGAGGGGTAAAACAAGCGAATATAATTTCATTACCGTGATATTTAAACATCATCTGGAATTATGAATATAAAATAAGAAAATTTCTAAAACAAGAAAAATGAATTGCATAAAACAATACCAGTTACAAACATTGGAGTTAAATGTTAATCCTAAAATGGTACAATAACAACAATTACAGATATATGGCATTAGAAACCACAAAACTCACCCAAAGAAGCATAAAGAGGGAAATTCAAGTCTCGGCCACCAATCCATCAGTGGTTGGGGATTTAGGGACTTCCATGTATTTTCCTTTAATGGTGGTGGTGGCATACTAGTAACGAACTTTTCGTTTTTCAATGATTTGGGTTGTCTTGTCCCTAGTAGCCTCTTATTCCATCACCCCGACATTTTTAACCTCGGTGTGAACCTCCTAAAGGGAAGCGATACTTTTCAAATTCCTTCACATATGCGTCCTTACGGGAACTTGGAGGGGTGTTGATGCAGGAGGAGAGTTTGATAACTTATGAATCCTAAAAGTTAAAGCCTCGTGAAGGACATTAACACACCCAGGACTTATATAGTTAGCATCCATGGTCTTTGATTTATGTATATGGAGGCATTATCTCATGGGGGAGAAATTTTAGCTATTCAGAGACCATAAGTGACTACATTACTTGTTCACATGGAGAGAGTTGAACATGAGACAATGAGATGTCTAGAGTCTATGAAAGACTACTAGTTTGATATTCAATACCACTCTGGGAAGGCAAATGTAATGGAGGATGCTTTGAGTTGTAAGCTGACATTGGAGTTAGCGAAAATATGGAAGGCAAAGTGGAAATAACATTGTGATGACAATGAGTTAACACGTATTTTTTTGGTGGTTCTCAGCATCACATCCGAGATCATTATTCAGGTCATGAAAGCACAAGCAGGAAACCATCATTTTGAGGAGAGGGTTAAGTAATTAATAACCGAGGGGGCAGAGCATTACTTGATTGGATTAAATGACAAAGTAAGATTCAGAACAGGTTGGTCGTTCCAGAGGATGAGGAGTTAAGGCGAGATGTTATGATAGAGGCTCATGGGTCACGTTTCATGGTACATCCTGGTGGTGATAAGATTTACCAGAACATGAGGCACCAGTATTGTTGGATAGGAATGAAGGACATAGAAGTATTTATGTCCAAATGTACCACGTGCAAGTTGGTGAAGGTGGACCATCAGCGTCCTGTGGGTGTTCTATAACTTCTTGAAATCCCAATGTGGAAATAAGCGAACATTTCCATGGATTTTACAACAGGGTTACCTATGTCATAACGGGGACACGATTCTATTTAGGTAATCGTTAACCGCTTGAAAAAGCTGGCTCACTTTTTATCGGTCCGAATAAACTACTAATCAAAGAAATATGCTAGCCTTTTCCCTACAGAGATTCTGAAATTTCATGAGGTACCTCTCAATATTGTATTTTATAGGGACATTTGTGTCCCATTTTAGAGGAGTTTCCAGCAAGCCTTGGGGGAAGTGTGAAGGTTGAGCACCTCGTACCACCCACAGATAGATATACAGACGAAGAGAGTAAATTTGATGCTTGAGGATATGTTGTGGATGTGCATCTTAGAATATAAGGGTTATTGGGAGAAGTACTTGCCCTTAGTGGAGTTTGCTTACAACAATAATTATCATTTTACTATTAGAATGGCACTTTTAGAGGAGTTATACGGGAGGCCTGGCCATTCACCCTCATGGTGGTTCGAGATAGGGGAGAACAAACTTATCATACTAGAGTTTATTCAGGATACCTCGGAGAAGGTGGAGATGATTCAGGTCAGGATTCGGATTCCCCAGGATAGAAAGAAAACTTATGCTAATGCGGACGAGAGGCTCTTGGATTTTGAGGTCGGGGATCAAGTGCTGATTAGGGTGTTTCCCACGAAGGGGGTGATGAGATTTTTTAAGAAAGGGAAATTGGCTCCTTGTTATGTGGGACCTTTGCCTATTATTGAGAGGATTGGGCCTGTGTCGTATTGGTTCAGATTATCGGACCACTTGCAGAGGAAGCACAATTTCATTCATATTTCCACATTGCGGAGGTTCCTTAGGGATGAGGTTACCAGTATATTGATAGCGACGAGATAGAGCTCCTATCGGATGCGACTTACGAGGAGAGACTCGTAACTATTCTGGATCGGAGGGAGCGTAGACTTCACTCTAATGTTCTCCCCTTAGTATGCGTGGAGTGGGGACACTACAATGAGGATGAGTCGACGTGGTAGAGGGACACTACATCAAAAATAGCATTTTGGCACATCTTGATATTAAAAATCTGGCACAGTTTAAAATTGTGCCAGATTTTGGCACGGTTTAATAGAAATTTGGCACACTTTAAAACAGTGCCAAAATTTGTCACTGTTTTAAAGTGTGCCAAAATTGAGTACACTTACTAAAATATATAATACCCCCAAAAAAACATTACACTCCTCTATCTATCTTGTTCTTTCTCACGGTTCCCTCCCCGCTCACTCCCTCTTCGCTAGGGCTCGGTCTCTCTCTCGCCTCTTGGTCGGAGTTCACTCCCTCTTCGCTAGGGCTGTAGGCGGTCGACGTCCATTCTCTCTCTAGGTCGGCTACAAGCAATTTGCATCCATTCTCTCTCTAGGTTGGCTGCAGGCGGTCGGCGTCCATTCTCTCTCTAGGTCGGCGTCCATTCTCCCACTAAGTCACTGGTTGGAATCTCTAAGACCGATGCTCTCTCTCTCCGACCCATTCTCTCTTTATCTGGTCACTACATGGTTCTCTCACTCCACTCATCCCTATCAGGTAATTGTTTAAAGCATCTGTATTTTTTTAACCTAAGTTATGTATAAGATTTGATCCTAGAGTTTATGATATGCGTGATTTGATTCGTATTTGCTTTTTAGGGTTTTATATATACATTTTTAAATATTTATTATTTTTTTTAATATGTGAGTTTTTGGTGAAAATGGAATGTTGATAATGTAAAAAAATAAATCATTGGTTTTTAGATGGACCTTGGAATCTTTTAGTGGTAAATTATGTTCTTATGTTCTTACCCTTTTAATTAAAATGCATATTTGATCTGATTCGTACATGTTACGGAGTTTTAAGAAAAATTAATTGCTAAATATTCAATAATAATGTAAAAATAACAAATTGAAAAGTAGACACCCCACTAATTAAATGGATAAATGATATTATGTGTTGAAAATTTAAGAAAAAACAAAAAAAAACTATTGAAATAGTAAGTAGACATTAATACTAAACATTAAATAATGATGTTACACATGTAGAAAAACCTTAGACCCGTTCAAGAGGTCTCACTATGACTGTGGTGAGAACTCTTGAATTGTCCCATTTTTGGACAGTTTGGAAATGCAAAAGTTTGTATTGTACATAATGTTTATGCATGTCCTATTTTGAAAAATTCGGTGGCATCTCTTTATGTTCTTTGGGTGCATACTAGATTGATGTAGTTTTTGTGTTTTCTTAGTTGAAAAACTTAAGTAACACATGAACACTCCCAATTTAAGTTGTGTACTTGAAGAACTGTAGGGAGATGCTGTCAAAATTTTCTAAATTAGGACATGGCATGAGACATTATGAACAATACAAAATATGCATTTTCGAATGGGATAGGACCCTTACCCTATAGAGGAGATGGAGGAAATATAAGAGATGAAATATATACATATTTTCACTTGAATAAACTTCAATATATTGACAGTAAGCGTTTATATTATAATGTGTGTTCTTTAAACTTATCAGGATGTCGTCGGGAATCAACAAAGAGTGGATAAATGAGAAAAATATCGAGACCGATACATATAGGATGGGGTGTTACAGTTTCTAAATTATGTGCGTAGTAATAGTTCGAATGCTAAACATTCTTGTCTCTGTAGACGTTGCCAAATGGGAAAGGACATGTTGTTATAGATGGCATATTCGTTCATTTAATGACATATGGTGTGGACATGAACTATACCTTATGGAATTTTCATGGCGAGACATTAGTTGTTAATCAAGTCCAACCACCACCGCAATCTGTGACACCGACAGAACATGCTGATGTGCACAATATTCCAATTTTGAATGATCTTGTGAATGATGCTTGTGAAATGTTTATAGGTGAAGCGAAACCTAGTGAACCTAATTGTGTAGGCAGTGATGATTCCCCCCCAACTTCTAAGGTTCCCAATGATTCGTACACACATAAATACAAAGGCAAGAAGTATGATCGTTTACATCAACTCGCACAGGAGCCATTGCACCCAGCTACCAGTTCTTCGCGTCATACCATAATATATGCTCTTATAAAGTTGAATGATTTGAAAACACAATTTAATTTATCGGATGGTGCTACAGGTGGACTTCTTAGATTGTTAAATGAACTACTTCCTGAAGAGAACAACTTGACAACTAGTTATACAGAAATGAAAAACACCGATAAAGATCTCGGTATGGATTATGTTAAGTATGACGTGTGCATTAACAACTGTATGATATTTTGGAAAGAGCATGAAAAATCTACTAGATGTATAAAATGCGGTTCTTTATGCTACAAGTTTACTTGTCTAGACGATGACGAGGTAGAAATTCAGAATACTAATGGAAAAAAAAGTACTCTAGGGTTCCTAAGAAGGTAATGCGACATTTCCCTCTAATCCCTAGGCTAAAACGATTTTATACCATAAAATGGATAGCAGAGAAAATGACTTAGCACGCTCTTGCAAGATCTTGTATGGAATTCTTGCATCATCCCCGAGATTCAGCAGAATGGGTAAATTCAAACATTATGTGGAGAGATTTTGCAAAAGATCCGCGGAATATTCGACTTGCAATAGCAACTGATGGTTTCGGTCCGAATAACATGTTTAGCCGTAAGTATAGTTATTGGCCAGTGATAATTAAACCTCTCAACCCTCCCCCATCAATGTGTATGAAAAGTGAGTTTTCAATGTTGTCTGTATTGATTCCCGGACCAAAGTCACCATCAAGTAATATTGATGTCTTTCTCCAACCGTTGGTCGATGAGTCAAAGATCTTATGGTCTGGAGTTGAGGCTTGGGATGCGTACAAAAATGAGAAATTTCAGTTAAAAGCCATGTTGATGTGGGGTATACATGATTTTCCAGCTTATGGGATGTTAGCAGGTTGTTCAACTCAAGGTTACAATGGGTGCCTTGTTTGTTCTATAAATACACCTTCTGAATATCTTCCTAAGTCAACGAAATGTTGTTACCAACGATCTCGTATGTTCCTTACTAAAGACCATCCTTATAGGTTCAACACATCAAAGCCAACATTTAATGGTAAAATCGAGGATGCTATGGCTCCAAGAAAGTTAACAATTGTAGAAGTTGAGCAGAGAGTGTCACTTATCGCTCGATAAGGTGTTCAAAGAGAGGGAGAAGGAGAGGGAGACAAAAAGGGAAAGGCAAAGGGAAAGGGGAAGGGTAAGGGGAAGGGGAAAAGGAAGGGGAAGGGTAAGGGTAAGGAGAAGGAGGATATCGTAATGGAAGACGATGATTATCCAAGTGAGGGTGATGATGAGAATCTAGCAGGTACCGAGGGTTTTTCAAGGAGGTCAATTTTCTTTCACTTAGAGTACTGGAAGGATCATGTTATTAGACATAATTTAGATATTATGCATGTTGAAAAGAATGTCACAGAGACTCTTTTAGGTACAATACTCTCGGTTAAAGGTTCATCAAATAAAGATACGGTCAAAGCTCGTGAAGACTTGAAAGTTCATTTAAATCTTAAAAGGAAATTATGGATGAAAGATGTTGAAGGCAGTAACAAAAGGCTTATGCCAAAGGGACCTTTAGCATTAGAAAAGGAAGAGAAAGAAGCATTTTTTCATACACTAAAAACATTAAAGGTACCGATTGGATTTTCATCAAATTTCATCAACAATGTTAACCTCGATCCACCTGGATTTACCAATCTCAAGTCCCACGATTATCACGTCATTATGCAACGGTTGCTTCCTGCGTTGCTTATGCATTCATTTTCAGATGATAAGCCTTTGTTTAAAGCTATACAACGGATAAGCATATTATTTAATGTGTTATGCCAAAGTGATATTTAGGGAACATCTTTTGAAGGCTAAAAACGCATTGGTAGAGGCACTTTGTGTCTTTGAAATTTATTTTCCACCTTCCTTTTTTGTGGTGACGATCCACCTCATGCACCATTTAGCCAATGAAGCTTTGACAGCTGGGCACTAAGATATCGGGCGATGTGGTTGTTTGAGAGAGAAATGGGAAGACATAAAAATTGGTCACGTAACAAGTGGTACATTGAAGGGAGCATTGCTAATGCATATTTGTTACATGAAGCTTCTTTGTATGCCATGGAGTACATATCGAAAAGAGGTAAAGGAACTCATAAGAGGAATCTTGAGGATTTTCTTGATGATGAGTTTGATGACTCGGAATGCCAACGACCATTGGGTAAAAGTACATAATTGATCTTAAATAATGTACAATATGAGCAAGTGAGAAAATGGGTTTTATCTCAATGCGATGGTGTTGATGAATGGAGAAGGTACACACTTAGTTATATGTTAATTCATATTAATTGATTGTAATGTGATATTTCTTAATTTTGAAACTAATTTCTTGTAGAAAATTTGTGGTAACTGAGACTCAATCGAGGCATAGAATTGATGATTTCATCCCTTGGCTAAGGAACGAGGCAAGTCTTTATTTATACATGTACTTTTTTATCAACCGTAATTATTTTTAATGAAACTTTAAAAAATTATCAATTCCTTACAGGCCTCAAGATTTAATGATACGCGAATTTTTCCATATGCTGCTGGTCCGCTCCATAGGGTTACCAGTTATGAGAAATTTCAATGCAATGGGTACACCTTTTGTACTTCTGGACATGAAGAGAATCATAACTTTCAGAGTAGTGGTGTATCCACTAAGGCCTTTAGTAAGAAGGAGATTATGATAACCTTTTATGGAGTTATTAGACAAATACTCGACCTCAATTACATTGAGTTCGCACATACTATCTTTTATTGTCATTGGGTGGATGTTGATGATAAGAATGCTTGCAAAGTTGAACCCACCTCAAAATTAGTGATGCTGAATCTTAGTAAGCTCGTGATTAAAAATACCATTCACGATGATCCGTTCATCCTTGCATCTCAAGCCAATTAAGTATTTTATTGTCAAGATATAAAACTGAATGGGTGGTCAGTTGTTTTACACTCTCCCAAGAGACTAACGAAAGAAATAGATGCGATTGATATTGACCGTACGATGTATGCCTCCATTCTCGAGGAAAATGATAAATTGTAGGAGCTTTTGGACACGAATTTCTAGTGCAATGATTTTGTTCTGAACTTGTTTTTGAATATGCAATATTCTATTTATTCCATTTGTTGTTGTTGCAAACATTTAATAGCTTATTGCTGTTTGAACATTTAATACATGTATGGTTGTTTGAACTTGTAATTCTATGTTTACTGATGTTTGAGCTTGTAATATACTGGTGTCTATTTGAACACGTAATCTTCTTTATATTTTTATTTGAACATGTAATATTCTTGTAAATGTTTATTCTGATTATTTTGGTGTCCAATAGTCACTTTTTTCCAGATAAATGTCTCATATGGGTGATACTTCACAACCATCAATAAATAGGGAGACACCTATATCAACCTCCCGTTCTAAGGTTGCTTCGGTTGCTTCAAGATTAGGTGATGAATCTACCACTAAGAAGTTAAAATTTAATGAGCATGGCCTTCCAGTTGGTGAAGACTCATATACACTCTCAACCAGTTTGGGAGAATTAGCAAGGACACATGTTCCCATTTCTTATATGAGTTGGAAACAAGTGGATGTGCGATATAAGAACTCAGTTTGGTCATCATTAATGGTATAATATTCCTTTATATTCCAAAGAATGTAAATTCAATTATCGTTATGCAATCAACTATTAAATTGAGTTATCGTTATGCAATCAACTATTGAATTGAGTTATCGTTATGCAATCAACTATTGAATTGAGTTATCGTTATGAAATCAACTAGGAAAACCAGTTATTTATTTATCATTATTGAGCGGGAAGCGCGGGCAAGTTGTTATATATAACAATTGTTATATATAACAACTCTGTTATATATAACACCTGTGATATATAACAGAGTTGTTATATATAACAGAGTTGTTATATATAACATAGTTGTTATATATAACAGTTGTTATATATAACACCTGTTATATATAACAGTTCAAAATCGTGCCAGATTTGGGGAGTTGTTGAGCCAAATCGGTTATGGGGTCAAGTTCATTTTGGGGCCCAAATATATAGGTTATGGGGTAACTCGGGATTAAAAATTAATATAAGTTAATCAAGTTTTAAGAAAACCCTCCTTATCCACCAAAACTTAACCTGATAACCCCACGTCAAAAAAGAGAAGTTACCAAGGCTAAGAGAGGTAATAAAATTAAGGATTCAAGATGAGAGACGCTCAATCTTCAAAATAAGGCAAGAATTCTCTTGATAAAATTCACTTACAATATGCTTCTTGATTCATTGGTGTATTTTTTTTGTATAATTTTTGGGTTAAAATATATGAATTGATAATAATATGATGGATTGAATCTTATGCATGTAGAGGAACACATATGAAATTGATGTTTAATGAATGAACAAATATATATTAAACCCGAGAATTTGAAATAGAGGGAATATTGAATTTGTTATTAGAATTCATGTAGTAGGACCTCTAATTGATAATCATTGTTATTCATGTATAGAACCTTAAATCTAAGTATGATTAAATAAGAATATGGGATCAAAATTTGGATTTGATAGACTATGATGTTGGGTTGAAATTCTAGATTTTGGAAATGAAATCTTGGATTAATTGAGTTAATCACCAAACCAAAATGGTGTAATGTGCCATGAAGGACCTAATCCTATTGTAGTCTAAATGGGTAAAACAATTGGGAAGAATTTGGAATTGGGAGTGGTAAACCCGCATGCAAAAATTGCAATAGTTCTGGGCTTCTACCCAAGTGTGAATTGATTCGGCCTCCCAAGGCTAATCAATATAGCCAGGGGCGAACTAATTTGGCCCCAAGAGGAGAACCGGTTAGGCATCTGAGTCGAGTCAAGGTAGGACTGCAAAAATGTCCGAGTGATTTTTATGAACCCAAGCGAGTATATGGGAGGTCGTCCAAGTGAACGAATAATTTATTTGAAATGGATTTCTGTCACTATTTTTAAATGGGAAGATTGGCAATTAATTAGATGGTTAATTTTTAAAGTGGGATCATTAATAAAGAATTATATGGGACATCTTGGAGGTAATTATAGAGTTAATTACCTATACATATTATGTGATGAAGATATGTAATTATTTATTTGTCTGGACATACACTACAAGAAAAAGTCCTTTCCACGACACCTGATATGTGTCGTGAAACTGTTTCCACGACACATTTTATGTAATCATTGAAGGGGGTGTCATAGAAAGTTACCTTCTATGTCGTACCTCCGTTTGTGGACGGTCCTATCGATTGGGGTTATGTGCATTGCGAGACCGTAGCATGCATAGACACAGGTGGACTAGGCGTGGTGTAGGTCATTACTTTAGGTACTATGTAGCATCACCACTTATGAGAGGTAGGTATAGATATTGGGATCCATTATGACCATAGGGTATGGATCGTGCAATGGTGTACTGCGTAGGGACCACCACACTTGTATATATTTTGTGATGTCCATTTGGATAATGGACTCCTCCAGACTTACCGATAGAGTATGAACAAGAAACTAAGTGTAGATGCCTTTATGTGTTGTGTATATATATATATATATAATCATATAAATTATTTGATATCAATTACTCAGTGTACTGATGTAGATGATTAAAACTGAACCCAATACTATGTATTAAGAATAATAGATGGTTATGTTCCCTTTGTGGGTAGTATATCTGGGGTATGCTTAGAATTGGGAATACAAGCGTAGTTAACTAACTTCAGTACGGTAATTATGCTAGAGGCGTTGTGTATCAAATACTGTTACGGTTATTAGTCTTGCACAATTGAAGGACTTGGGTTGATATGCGTGTAGTATTACACGTAGAAGAGGTTGAGGTACTTAACGCATGCGAGTGCCAATGGGTGCTACATACTTTGAATTAGTTATATTATTTTAACTTCATTTTTGTAAGTTATTTTTTCCAAATCTAGGGCCCATGTTTTCTAAGAAAAGGATAGCAGGACTGACGAGATATCGGACTTACGATCATATGAGCTCGTTGATTCTAGTCTAGGTTGTTATTTCTTTTCAGTTATTCTTTTTAGATAGTTTATTATTATTCAGTCATTTAAGACAATAATTTTTATGTTGAGTTTTTTTTATCTAGATGTTGAGGTTGGATTTAATATTATTTCAGTTATTAATGAAATCAGTTTTATCGCGCATGTGGTCTTACAATATAGGAACAAATTTTTAATCGAGTCAATTTGTTTGTAATTGACTTAATTCTAGACAAAATAATTCGAGTCTAGGCTAGTTTTTAATTTGAGATTAATTGGAGCCTACGATAGTTCAAGATTGAAGAATTTGCAATTGAAAGATTTGAAGAAGAAACCAAGTCAAGTGGCATTATTCATACTCAGTTTGTACTTGATCACACAGGTATGAATACTTGAAAGAATTAATGTGATTTAGAAATTTGATTAAATGTTGGATGAATTAAATGTTTATATATTGGGAATTAAATATTTGCGAAAACATATTTTAAATATTTTTGAGTCAAAATAATTATCGAAAATTCGAGGAATTTATTTAAAAAGAAAAGCATTTTAAACTGTCGCTCGAACGACGGAGTGTATCGTTGTAACGACATGATCATGTCGCTCGAACGATCTGTCACCTCGATTTTCATGTTTTGTTTTCGTTGGACTCTTGTTTGCTCAAAAATAAATAGCCCATTGCTTAGAGGTTTTATAAGATTGAACAGAACAGTTTTGAAAATTCCCATAGAGTTTTTTTATCATGCGGAGTTTATTCAAGATCAAATTACTCAGTTCTATAGTTTGTGATCTTGAGCGCATTTGTCTAAAGAAAGTTCATTCATTGATTACACTCACTGAGGTCATTGAGGATTCTTGCGCGTATAACTTGCTGAAGACAGGAGCTGTGGTTCTTGAAGGTTCTTGCGGGACTCCTTTGCTGATTTAGACTAAGTGTCTATGTGGATTTAGCGTGGTAGATTTATCGCAGATTTTACTATGTTGTAAGTTGTGATTTACTATTCATAGTGAAATAAAAAAAAAGGTTTTACCCGAAAGGTTTTTTTTTTCCAAAAATTGTTTCTTTTACTACATGCTTTAATTGTTTAATGATTAAATCACTTAGATTCATGTTTAGGGTTTAAGAAGTTAACATTGGATTTAACTATAAAACTGAAATAGTTGTTTTTACCTACAGCACGCACTAAAGCCTCCGCGAGATAATTCAAGATCATTCAAGCATTAAGACGAATCCGAATATCAAAGTTCTTCGACATTCAAGCCTTCGCGAGTTAAATTTGGTAAATTTTGTGATTTAATTACTCAGCATTTTACTTAGAGTGTTGTGATATTTTTATCAAATATATTCTAAGTGTTGGAGTGGACTTTGTAAGTTTTTCGTCAAAAAACATTTTTCTAAGTGCTGAGGAGGATGTTTGAAGTAAAAAGAAAGGATTTATTTTTTATCAGTCGTTTAAGCGATATTTTGCCGTCGCACGAAATTGCGAGATCTCGTTCAAGAGATAACCTGATCTCGTTCGAGTGATGCTCCATTCCATTCGAGCGAGTTGCAGTCTTAGATTTTCTATAAATTAGTTTGTACAACTTTGTGTTTGATCAAAAGACCTGCGAATTTTTAATAGTCAAAACTGCTTTGGTAGAATACTTTGTCTTCTCACTTTTAGGGCTTTAATCCCTTTTGTTTTCCATTCAAAAATCCCAATTACTTTGTGAGAATTCTTTTGGAACCAAAGAACACATCTTTGTTGAAGTTTCACTTGTAGAGAAGATCTTTACTGCTGATCTAGCTGCTCTTGAGGGGAGTACTGGGTTGACGATGGCTATGTCTCAATAGGGAGTACTCGTGGGTATTCATGGCCTGAATTGGAGCTACGATTCGTGTTGACTCTAGATAGTGTGTCTATGTGCTTGTTCTGAGGAGTGATCATTGCAGATTTCATTGTAATTATTATAAGTTGCGATTTATGTTTTTATAGTGAAGTGAAGGTTTTACCCGAAAGGTTTTTTTCCCTAAAATCTGTGAGTTAGCAAAATTATTTATGATGGTTTAACACCCACACACACGTAGTTGCATGTTTAGGGGTTGATTTAATTTGGTTTAAAATTGAATTTAGTTAAATAAGTTTAAATTAAGAATTTGCAAATTTATTTGAATCGGTATTACACACGGCGTTCTCAATTTGGTATCAGAGCAAGTTTCACTAATTTATTATGAATTCCTATTTTTCGCAAAATTTGTATGATATTGATCTTTTTTGAAAATTTGATTTTGAAAAATTATCGCAATGTTTCTGAATGAAAACTTATATAATCGGTTTCCAATTTTTGACGGGGATAATTATGATTAGTGGAAAGCCCACATGAAATCACTTTTAAAAGCAATCAATGAGGGAGTTCTGGTAAGCTATGAAAGAGGCTGGACTCCTCCCACTGTCACGACAAATAATGTCACGAATTTAAAACCTATGTCAGATTGGACTGAGGATGAGTTTAGGTGGAGAACTATTAATTCACGTGGGCTTAATGCAATTTCCTGACAGGTCGCCCCCGACGAGTTTCAACGTATTATTACATACACCACATGTAAAGAAGCGTGGGATTTTTTACAATTTACCCACGAAGGCACTAACGTGGTCAAATAATCTAAAATTCAAAATTTAACTACTCAATTTGAAATAATAACTATGCTTGAGACTGAGTGTTTTGATGACTTTTATGCACGTTTATTTGACATTGTCAATACTAGTTTCAATCTTCGTGAGCCTATACCTGATGCACGAGTGGTTAAAAAGATTTTAAGATCGCTGCCAAACCGTTTTATCCCTAAAGTGGCGGTTTTGAATACCTTAGGTAATTTAAGTTGTCTGAAATTAGAAGAGCTGGTAAGAGACCACCAGACATATGAGATTGACATGTTTCCTGACACTGTCAAGTCTAAGGATAAAGGGATAGCACTTAAAGCCCAGTATAAGAAGAAAAAGAAAGTGAGTTTTCATGAGTCTGAGTCTGATTTTGATATGGCCATTCTTGCAAAGAATTTCAAAAAAATTCTCAATTTTTCAAAACAAAATTCTTCTAATAAATTTTTTTTTGAGAAAAATAAAAATGAGGCCAAATAGAGCGGTGAGAAAGAAAGTCAGAAAGAGTAAGAGGAGAAGTGTTTTGAGTATGAGGGGAGAGGCCATAGAGCATTTGATTGTTCCACTAGGCTAAGATAAAGGGCAAGAAAATTACCATGCCAGACACTTTTAGCGCTAGTGAGGAAGAGGTGAAAGATTCTGGGGATGAGCCGTCACATGGGAAGTTTGTTGCTTCTTCTTCTAGTCATGTGAGCCCACCTAATTTGTCCCACAATGATGAGCATACTTGTGCACATGATAGGAGTGTGAAAAATCCAAACCAAACCGATTAAAGCGACCGATCCAATCCAATCCAATCCAATCCAACTACAAAATCGACCTCAATTGGATTGGATTGGATTTTAATTTTCAAAAACCGATTTAATTGGATCGATTTCGGTTCTTGGATGCAAAACCGATTAGAAAACCGAACCAATCCAATTAAAATGATTGTGGTTATAAAAAATACCCATTCCAATACCCACCCGATTTAATACCCATTATATATATTGCTTTTAAAAAAACCCTACCCATTCCCAATATACCTACCTACGGCGGCTGATCCATTTACCCCCTTTCTTTCCCTTCACTTTCTTTTCCTCTCATTTCCTCTCAATACGGATGATCCATTTATCCCTTATCTACGGCGACGACGACGGCACGCTGATCCGATCTTCTCCCACGCTGATCCGATCTTCTCCCCCGTACGGCGACGGCGGTAATCTCTCTCTCTCTCTCTCTCTCTCTCTCTCTATATATATATATATATATATATATATATATATATATATATATATATATACACACACACACACACAATCACACACACAAAAATGGGGCTCGATTTTTATGGTTTGATTTTAGGGCTTTTCATTTCATTAGCAGTTTAATGGTTTGATGGTTTGATACACACACACACACACACACAATCACACACACAAAAATGAGTATCTTTTGACAGTTAGTGGTTTGAGTTAACAGTTAATGAATTTTTAACAGTTATTGAATTGTTAACCATTAACTTAGTGAGTTAATAGTTTGAGTGAACAATTAATGGTTTGATTTTTAACATTTGTAGGGATTTTCATTGTTTACTGCTTCCATATTTTTAAATTAAAGAGTAATCACGGCTCAATCTTCAGGCGCATCGTGTCAGGTAAATTTGAATGTAAATGGTTTGATTCATTTTTATTTATATTTTCAGATTATATTATGATTAATTATATGTGTTTTTAATTAGTTCTTTTTACTTTTAGATGGATAATGATCCTAGCAAGGAAATTAATGGAATACCTTCAAATGATCATCCGCCTGATCTCAATGCTTCAAATAGTGATCAAGTGGATCAACAAGATGCATCTGAACAACCTAGTTCAACACCGAGTCAACAAGAAGCAACTGTTAAAGGTAAAAGAAAACCTACTCGGCCCCCCTCAATCGCGTGGGATCATTTTACAAAATCACTCGATGGATTCCATGCAACTTGTAATTATTGTGCCAAACAATATGCTTGTGATAGTAAAAAGAATGGAACATCTAATTTGTTGATCCATTTAACTCATGCATGCCCCACTTATCCTAATTGGGAACCAAAAAAACAAAAGACCTTGGCCTTCCAACCAAAAAAAAGTGGAGAGGGGGGTGGATCAACTCTTATGGCTACATCTTATAGTGTTGATCGATGTAGGGATGAAATTGCTAGAATGTTTATTATAGATGAATTGTCTTTTAAATTTATTGAGAATGAAGGGTTTAGAAATGTACTTAATGTATTTGAGCCTAGATTTCCAATCCCGTGTCGCACCACCATAGCTAGAGATTGCTTGAAAATTTACGTAAATGAGAGGGACATGTTGAGGGATTATTTCAAGAAATCGGGGCAGCGAGTTTGTCTTACCACGGACACGTGGACATCTTTGCAAAATCTTAATTACATGTGTTTTACAGCTCACTATATAGATATCAATTGAAACTATAACAAAAAAGTCTAAATTTCTGCTTAGTGCCAAATCACAAAGGTGAAACAATTGGCCAACATTTGGAGAAGTGTCTATTGGGGTGGGACATTGAGAAGGTTTTTACGGTAACGGTTGATAATGCTAGTTCCAATGATGTAGCTGTTGCGTACTTGTCTGATAAAGTTAACAATTGGGGTGGGGCAATTTTGGGGGGTGAGTTTATGCACATGAGGTGTTGTGCACATATTTTGAATCTAGTTGTCACCGATGGTTTGAAGGAATATCATGTCTCTATTAATAGAATTCGTAATGTGGTGAGATATGTTAGGGCTTCCCCATCGAGGTTAGATAAGTTTAAGGCTTATTGTGAAAGGGAAAGGATATCATCAAAAAAACTTGTTTGCTTAGACGTTCCCACAAGATGGAATTCGACTTATTTGATGTTAGAGGCGGATGAAAAATTTCAAAAATCATTTAAACGGTTAGAGGTAGATGATTCACAATACCGTCGTGAGTTTTGCTTATCTAGTGAGGGAGGTGCTCCAGATTTTGAAGATTGGAAACATGCCCGCTCATTCATTAAATTTTTGAAAACGTTTTATGATGCAACACTTAAGTTTTCTGGATCATCGTATTCTACTTCTAATTCTTTCTTAAGACAATTGAGTTTGATTCGCACTCAAATAAGGTCATGGGCTAATAGTAGAGATCCTTTTTTGAAGAAAATGGGTGAGAATATGGGCAGAAAATATAAAAAATATTGAGGTTCTTTGTCAGTGATTAACCCGATGTTGTTTATTGCTGCCTTAATAGATCCACAACATAAGGAAATATTTTTGGTTTATTGTTTGAGTGCCTTATTTGGGGAAGATAAGGTTAGTGAGTTAACAAGTAAGGTGAGAAAGAGTTTGGACGACTTGTACGATCAGTACATATTGCTTTACTCTAGTAAACCCGTACAAAATCGCAATTCACAACAAATAGCCAATGAGATTTAGGTTGATAGTGCCGAAGTTGATGTTGATGCATTATTTAATGCGGGTTTTATGAGGTTGTTAAAAGAGACAAATGAGAAAGAATTCAAAACAGAGGTGGACCGATACTTAATGGAGTCATGCGAGGACCCCACTGATTTGGAGTTTGATATATTGGTTTGGTGGAAGACTAACTCACCCAAGTATAAGATTTTATCTTTAATTGCACGAGATGTTTTAGCTATTCCCGTCTCTACGGTAGCTTCTGAATCTGCATTTGGTACGGGTGGTAGAATTCTTGATCCATTTCGGAGTTCTTTGTCTCCAAAGACCATGGAGGCCCTCATTTGAGCACAAAATTGGATATGTACAAAGCCTCAAATTGATCTTCGTGCATCAATGGATGAAATTGAGGACGTTGAATCAGGTAATAATTTAATTAATACTTATTCTGTTTGTTTAAGGTCAATTTATCTTAATTATTTTGTTTGATGACAAGTCATTGTTTAATTTGTTGTAGAGATTTTGGGTTCGTCCACCTCGACAGTTATGGGAGTCGGCTTTTAGTACTAATTGGAATCAGGTAATATTTTGATTTTTTAAAGTCTCTATTTTTCCATTACTATTCAATTACTAATGCCAATTTTTTGTTTGAATGCTCTATAGGAGTAGAGGCAGCCTACTAATATTTGGGTACAAGCTTGGATCTTGGAAGTTTTGGGAAGATTATGTGAAGGCTTTTTTCTGCAGATTTTGGGAAGTTGAATGTCATGTGTTTTTTTTGTAGTAATTTAAACTTTTGGCCTACTATAATATTTGGGCTAATAAGCAAGTTTTGGTTGGATTATGTGAAGGCTTGTATGAAGTGTCTATTGTAATTTGTACTAATTTAAATGCTGTAATGGGAAGATTATGTGAGAAGGTTAATTTGTATTTGGTTCTTTTCTTTGGTTTAATGTATTTGTATTAAATTCTAGTTTATTATTTATTATCTGGTTTAAAAAAATCAAGTTTATTATTTATTAAATTCTGGTTTATTATTTATTAACTGGAATTACAATTTATCAACTATGAAATGGATTGGATTGGCTCAGTTAATTGGATTGGATTGGATCCAATTGGCTCAGTTAATTGGATTGGATCCAAATCCAATCCAACTACGAAAAAATGGGACCCAAATCATATAATCAAAACTGATTAAAAAAAAACCGATCCAATCCAATTACAATTGGATTGGATTGGATTGGATTTTAACTCAATATCGGTTTGGATTGGATTGCAAAATATAAAAATCGATTTTAATTGGATTGGATTCGGTTTGATCCAAATAGGCCAGTTTCGAACCGATCCACACCCCTAGCACATGATACCCTCGAGGATGATTTGAGTGTTTTTAGCGAGTCTGAGAGTGAGTGTGATAGTGAGGATGATAGTGAGATCCAGATCGCATTTAGAGATATGTATGTCGAGACCCTAAAGACCAAATAGTTGAACAAAGACCTAAATCTTAGGGTAAGATGTTTGAAGAGAGAGTTAGAGAGTTTGAGGATAAATCAAGTCAACTCAAGAAAGTGAAAATTTCTTTGAGTGAAAAGTTGATTGCTTTAGATCGGAAAAGGAATGATTTGACCAACACGGTGTCTAGTCTGACACATGTGTATCCCAACTCGAGAGTGATCTTGAATGTGCCTGGGAGGTCAAAGTACCTTTAGAGAACGCATCTAATAAGGTTGTAAAGATGGTTCTCAATCCCATTTTGGGTGATATTGAGAGACGAGGAACAGGTCATGACGGTGCGTCCACTTCATATGTTGCACCTGAGCCGATTATCGAGTTTGTGATAGATCCATATCGCTCTCAACCCAACCCACCTAGGCATCCCGTACCTGATAGGAGAGTGCTTAGTATATGTTTTGAGAGAGGTGTACCTAGACCTGCTTATGTTTGCACACGTTACGAGAAAAGAGGACACCTTAGGGAGTTTTGTTTTAAGTTGGGTCATGTGTCACGTTTTGCTACTACACGTGTTCACACACACACACACACATGATGCTCTGGATGATTACACAAGAGAGTTTGCACATCTTAGGGAGCAGGTAAAATTTTTAGTCAAGACTTCACATGACTTAATGGATGTTTTTCATAGGATGTCACCACCTTTAGAAAACTCCAGTATACCTAACGGTTGAGGTTTAGACTTATTTTCTAGCATAGGATGATTTTCATATTGATTTTTTTGCCTATTTCTAGTGTGTACCATTTTTTAGTTATATTTTTCATTTTTGATATATTTTTGGAAAAAAAAGATTTTCTATTTTTTTAGAAAAAATCGAAAAAGCCAAAAAGATTTTATTTTGGTAAATTTTTTAGAAAAAGACAAAAAGAGTTTTGTATCTTGTTTTGAACCGTATATGAATGGATACTTAGGATGACCGAGTCACAATTTCATTACATATCCATGTGACAATTTGATCGTGTTTTGATATGCGTCATCATTTCATTTTGTGCTTTACAATGTTTGGAGTCATTGAGATGTACTTTATGATTACTACCTACATGTTTCACTCATAAGTTCTTTTAATGCACACTTGCAAAAATTTGTTTGATTATTGTACTTGTTTATCACATCTTGGTCGGAGTGTTGTCATCTCAATTCTGTCTTTAAAACGAACCATATGCGATAAAACTTGACATTGGAAGTAGTGCATGTAAAAACCATTTACCATGAGGATTTAATTGAAAAAATAAATGATAAGTGAATCATGGGAAAGGGCTGTGAGAGTACAAAATTAACTCGTCGTGAAAGCCACCGCTTAAAAGAGCCCGAAAAAATTGAAAGAAAATAAAAGATAAATATGCCAAAAATGGGCCACCTCAAAAGAAAAAATAAATGATTATTATTTATGAGGGAGTTTGGATGGAAAGAAATGAAAAATGGATTTGCACGTCCTGATAGCATTATGAAAAACATTACATAGTTTTAGACGTTATTGGCGTGGGAATCATTCTTGACTTTGATGTGTTGAAAGATTGAGTCGATGGCATTTAAATTCAATACTTTTTGACTCCTACGGATGATTTTGAGATTCATTCGTTAGGATTACACATATTCATCGTGCAAATATGTTATGTTTGGTTGCTTTGATTTGCCTATTGAATATGTTCACAACCATTCATTCTGTATCCATGATTTGGTTGTCTTAGTAAAAATTCATGGTGTGTGATTTTTGTAAAATTATTTTTGCAGTTTTGTATGAAAAGTTAAAAAATCAAAAATAGGTTGTGAAAGATTTTGAGATATTATTTGCATGAGCATAGTTTGATCCATGCGTGTTATGTATATATATATCGTGACAACTCCATGTTTATTTTGTTTATTCGTTTCCTTTTCTATTTCTCCCAATTAAAAAGGGGGAGAACGAATTATGGGGAGTTTTTTGCATTATGGGGGATATTTCATTATATTGATTAATTTACTCTTACATCATTTTAAACTCGATGCATCACGAAGTTATTTTCTTTGTCTCATGTGTGTAGGTAAACAGATTGAAGATTATTATTTTGCACACCCTGGTGAGAAAAGCTTAAAGTCTTGAAGTTGAACATTTTGAAGAAAAGTTTTAGTCTTACATATTTAGTAACTTTTCAGTTTTGGGTTCATGGGAGGGTATTATATTTGTATAGTCATTTTGATTTGATAATTCATATGTTTTTATTTTGTACCGGCATAGACATAGGGGGAGATTTGTAAGGACATTATTTTACATTGTTCGTTACCTTCAGAGTATGTCGAATACCGCTACAACCTTCGAAGAATAATTCAAGATCATTCAAGCATCAAGACAGATCCGAATATCAAAGTTCTTCAACATTCAAGCCTCCGCGAGATAAATTTGGTAAAGGTTGGGTTTTAATTCCTCAGCATTTCACTTAGAGAGTTGGGATATTTTTATCAAATATTTTCTAATTGTAAGAGAAAACTTTTTAAGTTTAAAAAAAATATTTTTCTAAGTGCTGAGGTGGATTTTTGAAATAAAAAGAAAGGATTTATTTTTTATCAGGTCATTCGAGCGACGAGCACTGTCGTTCAAGCGACATTGTGCTGTCGCGCGATGCCGTGAGATCTCACTCAAGCGACAACTTGATCTTGTTCGAGTGACACTCCATTCCATTTGAGCGAGTTTCGGCCTTAGATTTTCTATAAATTAGTTTGTACAACTTTGTATTTGATCGGAAGACCTGCGAATTTTCAATAGACGAAACTGCTTTTAGTTCGTACAACTCGTTTGTACAAACCAAGGAAACCCTATAAATCTGAATCGCGCGATATTATCGTTCAAACGACGCTGCTTCTAGTTCGAGCGATTGCTTTACTGTTTGAGCGACACTAGGGTTTTGTTTATATTATTCGATCGACGAGTTCTGTCCTTATTTCCTATTTTCTCTCTCAATTTGAGCGACCTTTGTGCGATTTTTTCAAAAAACTCCATTTTTCTTCATTCCAAGCTTCGATTTCCTCTTTCGAACTCTGCTTTCAGAAATGATTTTCTATGCTTCTCACCGATTTTCGCCCTACCTGAGCTTGTGTGGAGTTTGAAAAAACAATATTTGGGGTTCTGAGTTCGCATATATTTTTCTCTTAAGTTGGAGCTCGGTTTTCTGCCATTGTCACCCTTTTCATCGCCATTTCGCGACTAATATTGAGTTTCACTCTTTGAGGTATTTTTTTATGTTTCTTTGATATGGTTGATTTCTGTTAGATGGGTTTCTGACTCCAAGTTGTGAATGAAGCGAATATACACATTTTACACCATTTTGCTATTGAATATTGTGTTATTCGTTCTCATTTCTGGTTTGGGATTAAAAATTTCGTTTGAGCTAGGGTTTGTTTGAAATTTTGGGAATAAAACACATAGCATTCCTACATTGTTATTGGTATTTTTTTATAAGATCAAATCAATCTGTAAGGTGTTTATGTTGTTTTAACCTCAAAATTTTCAAAATTTGGGCCTACTAGTAGAGTTTATGCGCCATTTTTTCCCTGCCCCTGTGTGTATCTCAAATTAATCCAAGAAATCCTTTTTGGTTTGTTTATCACTTTGGAATTTTTAAGATACCCACATTTGTGTCTTTTTATTACGATTATATTAGGTGAATATATATTTTTTATTTGATTGGTTTGTGTTGCTGTTGTGGTTAGTATACGTGGTGATTTGGTTGGATATTTGTACGGAGACAGGTTCATAGTTATCCGAGTTTAATCATCTGTTACACCATCTTTCCTTACACTATGTGGTCTTTTTTTGGTAGCTATACCTCCTAGACGTCGAGGTGCCCCGTCTAGTCATCTAGACGATTTGCCTACGTCCCCTTGCGCACAACGAGCTCGGACTCACCGCCATCCCTACTAAGGGTGGCAATTCCGGTTAGTCGTGTCATTTTCCGGTCGCATTGATTTTTATTTTAGTATAAGTTTTAGATACTCTTAAATCTATACAAGTTAAACGGGTCATGTTCGGGTCATGTTCGAGTTATTACCATAAACGGGTTGCCAGCTCTAATCCCTACTCTGCTATGAGATGGGTGGCCGCTGTTGAGTATGAGCACTATTGTATGCTCGGAGTTCATATCCGTTTGATTGTTAAGGAGAGAGTTTTTGTTGTCTCTTAGTTCGTCGAGTAATCCATTCCTCGTTGGATAGTGGGTAGGGGATGCAATTCCTTATTTGAGGCTTATGGTGTGGTCTATCCTGACATTGTCAGAGAGTTCTTTTACCATGCTATCCACATTTCTGAGGGGATTTAGTCTACCAATCGTGGCGTTCCTATTCTCGTTACAACTGATCTGATAGCCGAGACGCTACAGATTTCACGCGTTCCTGACGTTGTTTTTCCCCATATGGGTGATGATAATTCATCATGTGAGGAGATTCTCTGCCACTATTTCTGGGAGATCCCTCGCTATCTTTACTATGTATCATGGTCAACTTTTCACTACCTTCCACATTCTTAATAGGTTTGTGTCATCGTCAATCTACCCCAGGTTCAATCAAACTCAAATTAGGTTTGATATCATTTATTTCATGTACGTTGTATCCCGGGGTTGGGACATCGATTTTCCCGCTATCATGTCCTGTGTGATGTCATCTATTACCATCATCAGTAACACCCCTATCCGCACTGCTCTTCCTTATGGGCTCCTCATTTCTACTATTTGTACATCTGTTGGAGTTCCTATTTTAGAGGATGACTGGGGTCTCTTCGAGCCTTCTTTCATTGATCACATCACGCTTACTCGTTCAGAGAGTCATATTTGTGCAGAGGAAAGAGCGAGATCTCCACCCAAAGAGGGAGCTGTAATACCCCGTATTTTTATGCTATATTAATTTGGGGATTTATTAAATTTAATGTGAATAAATTATTTAATAAAAATCCGAAAATTAATTATGTTATAATTATTAACGTGATGAGAGTTAGTGATTATGGGAAATTGTTGAATATTATTGATGAGCAAAGTAATATATAATATTGGTTATATTGAATGTCACGAGTGAATAAAATGACAATTTTGGAAATTTGAGTCGGGACGCGCCCGTGTCGCGTCGGGACTAAATATTGATAAATAAAAGTGAATATTTTCTAAGTTGTTCGTATGGTCGTTTTGAGTGCGCCAACGCGTTCGGAAGGGTTGAGATAGTCATAAAAGTATACCCGGGGGTTTGATTTGGGTCTCGGGGCGTTTTTAGGCCTATTTAGTACCCCGGGAGGGCATTTTAGTCATTTTGTATTTTTGGGTAATTAAACCCACGAAAATTAAAGGGGTTATATCAGATGTTTAGGTTATCTCCTAGGGTTAGATAACTCAAAACACTAGAACGGCCATTGGAGAGGAGAGGAGAGAGCTCTCAAGGCATTCCAAGGCTCAAAACTCATCCGTTTACACCGCCGCCACCGCCAACGCGTAGATCGCGAGACGGGGAACGCAACCACACCAAATTCAACGCCAAACCAGATTTCTAAAAATCCCAGGCAAGTGTTTATCTTGCTTATTTCGCTGATGTATCTTTCATATTGGTTTAGGAATGATTAGGATGAATTGTATGGAAGAAAAGCCCAATTTGAGATAGGAAATTGCATGTAGTGATGACTTAAATGATATTCTGGAAACTTTTCGTGGTTGTGATGACTTAAATGATATTCTGGAAACCTTTTGTGATGTAGAGGATTAAACCATGAAATTTTGATGTTGTATAAGAAGGAAACCTTAGAGTAAATCAGAATAAAGGAGGCAAATTCCGCATCAGGACCCCCGAACCGGTTCGCATGTACCCCGAACCGGTTCGACCCCCAAACCGGTTCGCCCCTGGGTTAGTGAATGTTTACTGGTGTGGGGTGCTTTTTCTTCCATTCAACACTTAGAAATTTTTCTTGTTTTCTTTCCTTTCTTACTTGGATTTTTCTTCAACTTCAACGGGTCATAACTCATCAATCGTAGCTCGGATGTGGGTGCCGTTTCTTCCAGTGTTCTCGTTGCTCCGAGCTCTTAAACTTTCCACTTGACTCCTCCTTCGGGATCTGGCTTCAGAATTACCGAAATGCCCTTGAACTTGCCTTCTTAGCTTTTCTTTCATTGTCTCGCTTTCTCTTTTGCGCTGCTTGCATAATTAACCTGTAAAACCAATAAGAGAAACACGAAACACGAAATACTTGCCAACGAAGATTAATAGCATAAATGTGCGTCAAATCCATAAAGGTTACATCACTCGGGTTCACAAATGCACTGAAATTAGGGGAATAAATATACAATATTTATGTTCAATCACGTAGTAAGTTGGAAAAACCCTTCGAATTAAAGTTAGAAACGAACCATTATACTTGATATATAATAATGGGAAAATAATGATAAATGTTGTGAATGTGGGTTATGGGATAAGCCTAAATTGATATAACAAAAGTGGTATATTTATATGATTGTGTATGCATATATTATATACTTGTGAAAAATATACCCACTCTACTTGCTATCCCTGAGGTTGCCGCGCTGGGACGATCTTATCCTGTGTTGCCTTTTGGGGGATATTGACTCGTACCCTAGGAGATAGATATCCTTGGTACAGGCTATCAATTTGATAGTTCAGACGGTCCTAAGAGACGCGGGTATGTGCCATCCTCTTAGAGACTTGGAATCTATGCTTCGCCTCAATATTGTTGTGTATGTGTTAATACAATTCGAGAGTGATTCCGAATTTGTATTTCCCCTTAATACGAGTGATACGGGGTTTGGATAGTAGAGTATGCCCGCACCATAGTTTTTATGTGGGGTACTGTTATGATATATATATATATATATTTTACGAGTAATTAGTATATATATATGAAATTCTGAAATCTGGAACTGCCTACTGTGATTTGATATGTAGAACATGATTGATGACTCAAATTGTAATACTTGTGTTGACAAAGTATAATATGACACTGGAAAACTTTATAAATTAATAAAGTTTAAACGAGAATTTTGGATACTAATTGAAATCTTCTTTTCAAACAATTGTATTGTTTAGTTTTAAATCCTGCGAATAACCTAAGATAAGTTAAATTATTGGGGAAAGATAGTGTGTTATATGGCGAGATAGACTATTGGGAAGGTTAGTGCGATAGGTGTGCACATGAGAAGAGAGGTGAGAATTTCTCAAGAGAGTGTCGCACTAATATGTCGTTGCATTGGACTGTATCAATTTAAATACTTGCTAAACGAATTTTTAAATCATATACACTATCGGGCTCTGACCCGTTTCTATTTCTCTTTCTCTCTTGTATATATATGTATATATTACAGGTGCCCAGCCACAAGGGGCATCTTGATTAGGATCCCTTAGGAGGAACGTGCTGCAGCTTAGGTGGGAGTTACAGGCCACTTGCTTAGACGATTTCATTTACTTGATTCCTCTTCTATCATTCTCAGCTATTGGGCATGTGTCGCCCTTTCCACTATTTGTCTGTTTTATTGGGACATTTGTATTTCAGTTATTTCTAGTACTGTTACTTTGGGATTTATTCAGCAAGAATGTTTTACTTTAAGTTTTAAATGTTGGGATTTATTATTGATGATTAAATTCGTGTATGTTCAATTCTATTTTTATTCTTAATGTGTGATTCTTTAGATGTTAATGGTTTAAGGTTTTATAACAGGATTTAATAAAATGAGAATAAAGTTTTAAATGGTTTTGACACTTAGCTTAATTATTTAGGGTGTTTAAATTGGAAAAGTATTTTTTTTTACGACAGTGATGCTAAGAATGAACCAACTGTTCACCTTGATTTTAATTTAATAAAGGAGTGATCACCCGGTATTTAATTAGGCGGGGTGTCACAGGTGGTATCAGAGCATCAGGTTCTAGTGTCCATAGGATTTGTACAGCTTATTTTCGCTTTCAGCTTAACGTTTTGCTATAGAGCCCTATTTTTTTAGGATTGTTGTATTCCTACTTTTACGTTAACGTCTTCAGCGATTTGAGATTTGAGATTTGAGATTTGATAATGACTGTAGATTAATAAACTTCTTCACGTTTCAGATGCCTCCGAGACGTGACCCGAAGGATAGGCGGGCCCAGGCCGAGCAGCCAGCAGCTCCGGCACAAGGCACTATGAATGCTAATGAAGTAGCCGCCATCGTTGCTCAGGCGGTGAATGCCGCGCTAGCAGTGGTTCAGCAGGCTCCACCCCAGATTCAGGCAGTGGCGCCAGTACCAGCACAGCTTCCATCTGCATGGGAGAGGGTTAGGGATGCTTTTCAGAAGGCGCATCCCCCTGAGTTCTCTGGTATCTCAGATATCGTCACAGTCAGCCAATGGAAGAAAGACATCCAGCGGCATCTTCGTATGTATGAGTGCACCGACGTACAAAGGCAGTTATTGGTTTCCTTTAAGCTGGTGGGGGCCGCTTTGCAGTGGTGGGAGTCCACTACCACCTTGGAGGAGAGGGACACGATCCCTATTCAGTCGTTTTGGGAGCGGTTTGACCGCAAGTATTTTCCACCCGCCGTGCAGACTGAGATGAGGCAAAAATTACTGAATTTGAAGCAGAAGAATTATACCGTACCTGAGTATGAGGAGGAGTTCACGAGACTTCTCACCATCGTTCCAGATGAGGCACCCACTGAGGGCAAGAAGATTATGTTGTTTGTGGACGGGTTAGCTTGGAGGATCCGCTAACACCTTATAGGGAATTTATCTCTGAGTACTTTCACTGATGTACTCAATGCTGCATTACTACATTGCCAGGATCACCGCTTCCATCTTCAAGGAAGCAAGAGAGCAGGAGAGTCCAGCCAGCAGGGCAGGACCGGGGGTAATAGTCCTAGTGGGGCACCATCTCATGGACAGACTCGTCAGCACGAGCAGAGTTCCCATCAGGGGGACCCTGCTAAGCGATTCCGTTCAGGTGATTCCAGGCAGGGATTTGGGGGTTATAGGCAGGGTCAGCAGGGCCAGCCTAATCATCAGGGCCAACAAGGCCAACACCGACAGCAGGGTCAGCAGCAGGGCCAACAGGGCCCACAGCGTGTTCATCAGGGCCAACAGGGCCAGTGGCGGGGAGGTAACGGCCAGCAGGGCTGCGATCAACAGGGTCAGAGGGGAGGCAATTTCAAAGGCCGATGTTTTGGGTGTGGTAGACACGACCATAGGCGCCAGGATTGTCCGGAGGGAGATAGGGCCCCACAACAGCAGGGTGCCCGAAATGAGCCACATAGACCACTTTTTTCGGTTGCCCTCCCAGCTCCAGCCCAGGTGCCAGCCATTCCAGCAGCTCCAGTGCAGCAGGGGCAGTTACAGTACGGACGTGTCTATAACGTCCACCAGGCAACAGCTCCACATGCACCACCCGCGATTGAGGGTATGTTTCCTATCCATGGTACTATGGGTCGGATTTTGTTTGATACTGGGGCGACACATTGTTTTATAGCTACGCATTTTACGAAGGCCTTAGGGTTAATAGCCATAGCAGAGAGCACAGTGACGTGTGTAGACTCACCACTGGGGAGTGGGTCGCTTATCTTCTTTATATGCCGGGGAGTGGGGGTAGAGATTGGTAGTTTGTTATTACCTGCAGACATGTTAGTCTTAGATATGCATGAGCATGATGTTATTATCGGTATGGATTGACTCGCAGCTTATATAGCCATGATTGATTGCTTCGGTGGGAGCATTGTTTTTTCCATTCCAGGGCAGGAGATGTTTGTAGTGGCGATGCCTCGCCCAGAGGGAGGTTCGACCGCTCATTTGTATTATATAGAGGAGGATGCCTCTAAGGAAGTTGTGATTCCTTTAGACTCGATCCCAGTCGTTCGTGAGTATTCCGATGTATTCCAGGAGATACCAGGCCTACCCCCCAGTCGAGAGATAGACTTTGTCATAGATTTATTGCCAGATACGAGATCTATAGCACACGCTCCATACCGTATGGCTCCAGCGGAGATGCGAGAGTTACGAGATCAGATAGAGCAGCTGTTAGGTCAGGGCTTCATTCACAGGAGTACCTCACCTTGGGGCGCTCCAGTCTTGTTTGTGAAGAAAATAGATGGTTCACTGAGGTTATGTGTGGACTACCGGGAGTTGAACAAGGTCACGATACGGAATAAGTATCCGTTGCCTCGAATCGATGATCTGTTCGACCAATTGAGGGGAGCAACTTTCTTTTCGAAGATAGATCTGAGGTCGGGGTACCATCAACTACGTATTAGAGAGCAGGATGTTTCAAAGACTGCCTTCTTGACGAGATATGGGTCTTACGAGTTCAGAGTGATGCCATTTGGTCTCACAAATGCTCCAGCCGTATTCATGGACTTAATGAACCGAGTATTCAGAGAGTTCTTGGATCAGTTTGTCATCATCTTTATAGATGACATTTTGATATATTCACACTCCGAGGAGGAGCATGCCGAGCACTTGAGGCAGGTTCTTCATACTTTACGAGAGCATCAGTTGTATGCTAAGTACGAGAAGTGTGGATTATGGTTGCGAGAGGTACAGTTCTTGGGGCATGTTGTTTCTGAACAGGGGATAGCAGTTGACCCGAGTAAAGTGTCAGCGGTGAGGGAGTGGGGACAACCCACGACACCGACGGAAGTGCATAGTTTCTTGGGGTTAGCCGGATACTACAGGAGATTCATTCGGGGATTCTCCAAAATAGAGGGTCCATTGACGAACCTGACTCGCAAAGGGGTACCATATGTTTGGGATGATGCTTGTCAATTGGCTTTTGACGAGCTGAAAGACAAGCTTACTTCTGCACCAGTCCTTGCTTTACCAAAGCCGGATGTGGAGTACCTGGTTTACATCGATGCCTCTTTACGGGGACTTGGGGGAGTACTTCAGCAGGAGGAGAAGGCTATATCTTTTGCCTCCCACAAGCTTAAGCCGTATGAGAAGAATTACCCCACCCACGACCTGGAGTTAGCAGCGGTCGTCTTTGCATTGAGGATATGGAGACACTATTTATTGGGGGAGAAATTCCGCTTGTTCACAGACCACAAATCACTGCAGTACCTGTTCACTCAGCTAGAGCTGAATATGCGTCAGCGCAGATGGTTAGAGTTTGTGAAGGACTATCAGTTCGACATACAGTATCATCCGGGGAAGGCCAACGTAGTTACTGATGCGTTGAGCCGTAGACCGGTAAATGAGGTAGCGGATGTCTGGAAAGCGAAGTGGAAGGAGTTGGGTCACCAGGACGCAGTAGCCCGTTCCTTCATATCTGTTATGATAGTCACACCCGAGATTGTTACGAGGGTGATACAGGCACAGACCACATACCCGTTTTTCCAGGAGCAGATTGTACGACTTATAGATGAAGGTGCTGAGTCCTAAAGGAGTTACCACTTCCTGTGAGGTTTCCTCCTCAATGTAATAAAGATGAGTAGTCGAGCCTCCCTCTGGGCGAGGCATTGCCACCACAAACATCTCTTGCCCCGGAATGGCAAAAATAATGCTCCCACCGAAGCAATCAATCCTGGCTCTATAGTCAGCGAGCCAATCCATACCGATGATTACATCGTGAACATGCATATCTAACACCAACATGTCCGCGGGTAATACTAAACCACCAATCTCTACTCCTACTCCTCGGCATATAAAGAATATAAGCGAACCACTCCCCAATGGTGAGTCGACACACGTAACAGTGCTCTCAGCGGTGGCTAATAACCCTAAAGCCTTCGCGAAATGTGTAACTATAAAGCAATGAGTGGCCCCCGTATCAAACAATACCCGACCCATAGTGCCATGGATAGAAAACGTACCCTCGATCGCGGGCGGCGCTTGCTGTGCTGGAGGATTGGGAACATCCCGAACGTTATACACACGTCCGTAGTGCATCTGCCCCTGCTGCTGTGGGGCGGGTGGGGCTGGTGCTGCTGGCGGTATCTGACCCTGTTGCCCCTGCTGGGCACCCTGCTGCTGGCCTCTGCCCCTCTGCGGGCACTCCCTCTTGAAGTGTCCTGGCTGACCACAGGAGAAACAACGTTTCTGGTCGTCACCCTGTCGTTGGCCCTGCTGGCCCTGACGCTGCTGCCCCGGGTGGCCTCCCCCGTTGTTCCCTTAGCCCTGACGGCCCTGAGGAACCTGCTGTTGCTGATTAGGGCCTGGTTGCCCCTGCCTGAACCCCTGTCCTCCCGGTCGGAACCCACCAGGCTTAAACTTCTTAGCCTGATTCCCTTGCTGAATGATAACCTGCTGCTGTGTGCCACTTGCCTCACTACTAGTAACCGCCTTGCCCTGCTGGCTCGGCTCACCTGCCTTCTTGTTCCCCTTAGTATGGAAACGATGATCCTGGCAATGTACAAGTGCGGCATTAACGACATCTGTATAAGTCACTAATGCCGAGTTTCCAATCAAGTGCTGTCTGATTCTCCAAGCTAGACCATCCATGAACTTTGACTTCTTCCGCTCCTCATCGCTCACCTCGTTTGGCACAAAGTTTGCCAAACGGGTGAACTCTTCCTCATATTCTGCTACTGACCTGTCACCTTGTACCAACTCGCTGAATTTCTTTCTCATCTCAGACTCTACTGCTGGAGGGAAGTACTTGTGGTCAAACCGCACCCAGAATTCAGAAATCGGCATCAAATCCCGTTCCTCAGTGGTGGTTACGGACTCCCACCACTGTAAGGCTGCCCCTGACAGACGAAAGGTAGCCAGCATCTGTTTCTGCACCTCTGTACCCTCTAACATGCGCAGATGGAGCTCAATGTTCTTCTTCCAGTGACAAGCCTCGACCACATTGGTGCTACCTCGAAACTCAGGTGGGTGACCCTTCTGAAAGGTCTCCCTCACTCGCTGCCAAGATGGTGGTCCCACTGGAGCCTGAACTGCTGGAGCCAATGGAGGCGGTGCCTGGGGTTGTGGAAAATGAGCTGCCATAGCTCGTATCGCTGTCTCGACCGCTTGGGCCACTATCACTGCCACCTGAGTGGTAGAAATCAACTCGGGCGGGGGTGGTGGTGGCGGTACCTGTGGCTCCTGGCGAGCCTCCCTCACCTCATCTCTAGCCTCAGCCCTCTCCTCTCTCTGTCTCTTTGGCGGCATCTGAAATAGGTTGAATTGTATAAGTACACAATTTATACAAAAATTAATAGCAGGAATACGATATCTCACAAGCGGAAAAATATAATCAACAGTCCTAATAATAGGGCTCTATAACAACCGAACGCTACGCTGAAATGTAGAAAGCCGTACATATCCTAAGGACACTAGAACCTGATGCTCTGATACCATCTGTGACACCCCGCCTAATTAATCCCGGGTGATCAGTCCTAAATCAAGTTAGAACAGGTTTCTCATTTGGTCCATTCTTAGCATCACTGTCGTTTTATTAAATTACTAACCACCTAAGTGAGAAAAATAGACTGGTGCCAATTTTTATCTTTCATAATTAAACTAAAACCCATGCGGAAAATAAAACAATATAACAATCACAGATAACTGAATTTATCATCCACAAGTAAGAATATAATTGACCGAGTAAACCAACGGTCCAAATAATAAATCCCATAAAGACAAGAATAAAATCCCAACAAGTCTAAAACAAATAAATGGAAAGTGAGCGACATGCTCGAATACTAATCACGAACTTCTACATTAAGAATGAAGAACGAGGCGTCTATCAATACCCCGCAACATCCACATATGCTGCAGCAACGGATTCCTGGAATATAGTCAAGGCTGGCGTCCCTGTGGCTGGACACCTAAAAGGTTTTTAAAAAGTTTTTATAGCAAGGGTTAGTACCAAAAACATTTAAAAATATTTAACAAATGATTAACTTGCAGTAATAATAAATATGCATGCTCTTCATATTTTAGTTAGTGTCGCACTCTCTTGAGAACTTCCTCGCCCCTCCTCTAATGTGCACCACTAACGCTTTAATTATCACCTAGTTATCTATCTCATGACTAGATAATTATTAAAGTCTCCTTGTACCCCTTCTACTCTAATTTGAGTATAACATGATTATGATTTTTAAGTTATTAGTAACATCAACTTAATTAATTATTTCTCTTTTTGATTCATATAACTTCTCCACTCGTTATACATATACAACAACTCATGCTTGTATTTATTTAGCCCGTATATAATAATCACCTAATTATATACTTAGAAATATTGCAGCATTCACACATATACTGAAATACATAAAACACTAACATCCACCCGAGTAAAAATACTCACCGGACATAATCTCTCTAAAGTGCTAGTACACTAGGTATATTCACACACCCTAGTTATCCAAGTTAGAATCTCTCACTAACTTGGTTTAGTATACGATTGGAGGCGGTCATATTCCTTCCCGGAAAGTGAGATGCCCCTCACCCCCTGTAACGGACGCTATGACCTGGGAATCTACTCGCCCTACTCCTCAAGCTAGGGGATTCATCCACTGCGCGTAACCTCCCCCTATAGCACTAGAGTATAATAATATCTAACCAATGATATTAAGGCATACACTATATATATATATACTATCACACACCGTATATATATATATATATACATATATAAAAATGTTCCAGCTACCCCGTGTACTAAACCCGTGACACAAGCCTATTCCATTTTTATTATGAAGTTGTTACCCAACTCTAATTATTAATTAATTTACACATTAATAATTCAACTACTTTTGATGTTGCCCTCACCGTTTAATTGGACTCAATCTCATAGCCCGAATCAACCTCACCCGAGTCTAAATCCGACTCCAAATTATTTAGTCCATTACTAAATGAAATAATATACTTCGATGTCGCTCCACCAATTTTGACGTGACACCAAATTTCTACTCCCATCTTCTAATTAATTTCCCCACAATTAATCAGATTTAAATCATGCATTAATATTTTTCTCAATAATTAATCACATAACAACTTTTATATAAATCTCTTCCTATATAAACAAAACTGGGCGAACTGTCAGTTTCTGCCGACCGTCGATCGATCGACTTCATGGCGTCGATCGATCGATCGAACAGGTACTCGTCTTCTTCGCGAAGACAGACAGCCATGGACGAAAATCTTCAAGCCCAAATTTCCTTCTACACTAAAACTAAATCCCTTTTAGCATTTGTACATATTAGGAAACTCATTAGGGATCTCCAGAATATTCATCAACATCAATAATTCGTCCATTAACTCCAATTTCTAAATTTGGGGAAAGTTTCATCATTAACCCTAAGTCCATTTATACCCCAAATCTCATCATCAAATTCGTTTCCAAATATTCAGATATCATTCTACCAGATATGCAATAACTCACAATTATCAGATTTTACAAGAATCACCACCCAAATTTCGTAAATCAGAATCGTTGTTTTCAAAATCCCATGTTCATACCATTAACACCCAAAAACGAATTTCTACTTAATCACTACACATGAATATGAATTGAAAACAGATTTAATGCTATTGCAAGTTATCCACTTGCCTTAAGGTTCGTAGAGTCTGAATTGGAGCTAAATCCCAAGGTTGAAGATGACCTTTGTTGGCTCTCTTTTGATCCCCAATTGGCTTGGCTGCTGCTAGGGTTTCCTAACCCTTTAGTGCCTCTTTTTAATTAAGCACAGCCATCCTAAATCTTCTTTTTATTAGGTTAATAATTCAATTCACGTTTTTTGACTAATGGGCCAAGCCCAAGTGACCAAAATGTCCCCGAGTGGGCCCGGCTATGTCTAAAAACGTCCCGTGACCCGTTTACTACCCCCGGGTACACTTTTCCGACTATCTCGGCCCATCCGGACTCAACCGTACACTCAAAATTGGCATCCGAATAAATTTATAAAATTACTTATCCCCCCACCCCATATTGTCTATACCGACTTCCGATTGAGATAAATGTATACTCTGTCATTGACACTCGAAATGACTTAAATAGATTATTACTATACACTCAGTAATTTAATTTGCCTAAATATTAACCATTCACTCTCCGATTAATATTAAAATTTATTTTACCATAATTAATTCATTAAATCACAACACACTAGTAATTTGAATTTCCGAATTAATTAAATTTTAAATGTACTAAAAATACGGGGTGTTACAACCACGGGTCAGTATGCTCAGTTTTTCATTTCTGAGATTGTCAGATTACATGGGGTGCCCCTGAATATTGTGTCAGATAGAGACAAGATTTTCGTGTCACGTTTCTGGGAAATCTTTCAGGAGGCTATGGGTACTGAGTTGAGGCTGAGTTCAGCTTATCACCCACAGACAGATGGACAGATAGAGCGTACTAATCAGATGTTAGAGGATATGCTACGCATGTGTGTTCTTGATTCTGGAGGAGGTTGGGAACCACATCTTCCACTGGTAGAGTTTGCTTATAATAACTCTTATCAGTTTACGATAGGTATGGCTCCATTTGAGGCTTTATATGGCAAGCCTTGTCGTTCTCCAACTTGTTGGCTCGAGGTGGGGGATAACAAGTTGCTAGGACCAGAGGTAATTAAGGAAACCTTCGCGAGGATTGAGATGATTAGGAGTCGCATTCGAGTAGCCCAGGACAGGCAAACGAGCTACGTCGATGCGAAACGGTTCTTCCGGGAGTTTAATGTGGGGGACCAAGTGTTACTGCGTGTATCTCCTATGAAAGGAGTGATGAGGTTTGGGAAGAAAGGGAAATTGGCACCGAGGTACATGGGATCGAAAGGATTGGGCCGGTAGCATACAGATTTGGACTACCAGAGCATTTACATCGCATTCACGATGTATTCCACATCTCGTCGTTGAGACGGTATCTTCGGGATGAAATGGCCCATACTCACATTGCGATAGATGAGATAGACTTACAGCCTAAGAGCTCTTACGAGGAGAGACCGGTGGCTATCCTAGACTATAGTGAGAGGAGATTGAGGTCGAAGATAGTTCCACTTATACGGGTCCAGTGGGAGCATCATAACGTGGAGGAATCCACTTGGGAGCGCGAGGCTGATATGCGCGAGAGATATCCAGATTTGTTCTTACCAGGTATGCCTTATTTTCCAAATTTCGGGACGAAATTCCGTTATTAGGGGGGAAGTATGTAATACCCCGTATTTTTATGCTATATTAATTTGGGGATTTATTAAATTTAATGTGAATAAATTATTTAATAAAAATTCGGAAATTAATTATGTTATAATTATTAACGTGATGAGAGTTAGTGATTATGGGAAATTGTTGAATATTACTGATGAGCAAAGTAATACATAATATTGGTTATATTGAATGTCACGAGTGAATAAAATGACAATTTTGAAAATTTGAGTCGGGACGCGCCCGTGTCGCGTCGGGACTAAATATTGATAAATAAAAGTGAATATTTTATAAGTTGTTCGTATGGTAGTTTTGAGTGCGCCAACGCGTCCGTAAGGGTTGAGATAGTCAGAAAAGTATACCCGGGGGTTTGATTTGGGTCTCGGGGCATTTTTAGGCCTAATTAGTACCCCGGGAGGGCATTTTAGTCATTTTGTATTTTTGGGTAATTAAACCCACGAAAATTAAAGGGGTTATATCAGATGTTTAGGTTATCTCCTAGGGTTAGATAACTCAAAACACTAGAACGGCCATTGGAGAGGAGAGGAGAGAGCTCTCATGGCATTCCAAGGCTCAACTCATCCGTTTACACCGCCGCCACCGCCAACGCGTAGATCGCAAGACGGGGAACGCAACCACACCAAATTCAATGCCAAACCAGATTTCTGAAAATCCCAGGCAAGTGTTTATCTTGCTTATTTCGTTGATGCATCTTTCATATTGGTTTAAGAATGATTAGGATGAATTGTATGGCAGAAAAACCCAATTTGAGATAGGAAATTGCATGTAGTGATGACTTAAATGATATTCTGGAAACTTTTCGTGGTTGTGATGACTTAAATGATATTCTGGAAACCTTTTGTGACGTAGAGGATTAAACCACAAAATTTTGATGTTGTATAAGAAGGAAACCTTAGAGTAAATCAGAATAAAGGAGGCAAATTCCGTATCAGGCCCCCCGAACCGGTTAGCATGTACCCCGAACCGGTTCGCCCCCCAAACCGGTTCGCCCCTGGGTTCGCGAATGTTTGCTGGTCGGGGGTGCTTTTTCTTCCATTCAACACTTAGATATTTTTCCTGTTTTCTTTCCTTTCTTACTTGGATTTTTCTTCAACTTCAACGGGTCATAACTCATCAACCGTAGCTCGGATGAGGGTGCCGTTTCTTTCAGTGTTCTCATTGCTCCGAGATCTTCAACTTTACAGTTGACTCCTACTTCGGGATCTGGCTACAAAATTACCGAAATGCCCTTGAACTTTCCTTCTTAGCTTTTCTTTCATTGTCTCGCTTTCTCTTTTGCGCTGCTTGCATAATTAACCTGTAAAACCAATAAGAGAAACACGAAATACTTGCCAACAAAGATTAGTAGCATAAATGTGCATCAAATCCATATAGGTTACAACACTCGGGTTCACAAATGCACTGAAATTAGGGGAATAAATATACAATATTTATGTTCAATCACGTAGTAAGTTGGAAAAACCCTTCGAATTAAAGTTAGAAACGAACCATTATACTTGATATATAATAATGGGAAAATAAGGATAAATGTTGTGAATGTGGGTTATGGGATAAACCTAAATTGATATAACAAAAGTGGTATATTTATATGATTGTGTATGCATATATTATATACTTGTGAAAAATATACCCACGCTACTTGCTATCCCCGAGGTTGCCGCGCTGGGACGATCTTATCCTGTGTTGCCTTTTGGGGGATATTGACTCGTACCCTAGGAGATAGATATCCTTAGTACAGGCTATCGATTTGATAGTTCAGACGGTCCTAAGAGACGCGGGTATGTGCCATCCTCTTAGAGACTTGGAATCTATGCTTCGCCTCAATATTGTTGTGTATGTGTTAATACAATTCGAGAGTGATTCCGAATTTGTATTTCCCCTTAATACGAGTGATACGGGGTTTGGATAGTAGAGTATGCCCGCACCATAGTTTTTATGTGGGGTGCTATTATGATATATATATATATATATATATATATATATATATATATATATATATATATTTTACGAGTAGTTAGTATATATATATGAAATTATGAAATCTGGAACTGCCTACTGTGATTTGATATGTAGAACATGATTGATGACTCAAATTGTAATACTTGTGTTGAGAAAGTATAATATGACACTGGAAAACTTTATAAATTAATAAAGTTAAAACGAGAATTTTGGATACTAATTGAAATCTTCTTTTCAAACAATTGTATTGTTCAGTTTTAAATCCTGCGAATAACCTAAGATAAGTTAAATCATCGGGGAAAGATAGTGTGTTATATGGCGAGATAGACCATTGGGAAGGTTAGTGTGATAGGTGTGCACATTAGAAGAGAGGTGAGAATTTCTCAAGAGAGTGTCGCACTAATATGTCGTTGCATTGGCCTGTATCAATTTAAATACTTGCTAAACGAATTTTTAAATCATATACACTATCGGGCTCTGACCCGTTTCTATTTATCTTTCTCTCTTGGATATATATGTATATATTACAGGTACCCAGCCACAGGGGCGTCTTGCTTAGGATCCCTTGGGAGGAACGTGCTGCAGCTTAGGTGGGAGTTGCAGGACACTTGCTTAGACGATTTCATTTACTTGATTCCTCTTCTATCATTCTCAGCTATTGGGCATATGTCTCCCTTTCCACTATTTGTCTGTTTTATTGGGACATTTGTATTTCAGTTATTTCTAGTACTGTTACTTTGGGATTTATTCAGCATGAATGTTTTACTTTAAGTTTTAAATGTTGGGATTTATTATTGATGATTAAATTCGTGTATGTTCAATTCTATTTTTATTCTTAATGTGTGACTCTTTAGATGTTAATGGTTTAAGGTTTTATAACATGATTTAATAAAATGTGAATAAAGTTTTAAATGGTTTTGACACTTAGCTTAATTATTTGGGTGTTTAAATTGGAAAAGTATTTTTTTTTACGACAGTGATGCTAAGAATGAACCAACTGCTCACCTTGATTTTAATTTAATAAAGGAGTGATCGCCCGGTATTTAATTAGGCGGGGTGTCATAGGAGCTTCTTTAGGAGCTAGATGTTCTTCCCAGCCAGCGGGTTCCATTAGTCCCGGCGCTGGTGCCTCTTCGCCTGGCCCTTTCACATATGCATCGAGACGCCCTTTCAAGGAGGAGTTCTATACTTTACAGGCACATGTATCTTCTGAGGACAAGATGTATGACGCTATGATGGCTAGAATTGATGCTGAGACCGAGGACCGTGACTTTAGCGATTTACGGATGACAACATTTTTTGATGAGATATGGCGTAAAGAGCAGAGCAGAGCAGAGGAGTCGGTTCTTCTAGCTTAAGACATATTACAGTTACATATTCTAATGATGATGACGATGATGATACAGATTCTTAGTTGTATATTTATTGAGACATTGTATTTGAGACTATTGATATGTATGTTGTATTTATTCTTTCTTTGATACGATGTACTCTTTTACTGACGAGCATTTTATATCTCCATTTTTGTGTATTTATGGCATCGATGTACATTCTTATTGATGATGCAGTCTTATTGATTCTCATTATTATCCATTTACTGCTATCTTTTACTATCCATTGTCATGCTGATACTTATATTTATTTATCTAGTCATATAGTTGGTTTATCTGTCCCACGATTTGTCTATATTCCAGGAAAAAATGGGGAGAGATATGTGATGTAGGGTGAGTTTAGTTATTTATACTTTATTGATATATATTTTTGTTCCCCCATACTTCACTTGGGTATATATTTTTTTCTCATGTGTGTACGTTTATTTTTTCAGAGATTCAGCTTTTTATTATACATCACATTCAGAGACAGATTCAGATGTTGCCGGTGTTCTACAGTTTTTGTTCATCTCCTGTATTTTTATCATTTTGGGTTTATGGGATAGGATATATGTTTTACATCTTATCGTTTTTTATTTTTTAGTTTTGTCCCGGAATAGCCAAAGGGGGTGATTTGTAGGAACAAATTTCTAATCGAGTCAGTTTGTTTGTAATTGGCTTATTTTCGGACAAAATAATTTGAGTCTAGGCTAGTTTTTAATTTGATATTAATTGGAGCCTACGATAGTTCAAGATTGACGAATTTACAATTAAAAGCTTTGAAGAAAAAATAAGTCAAGTTGCATTATTCATACTGAGTTTGTTCTTGATCACACAAGTATGAATACTTAAAAGAATTGATGTGATTTAGAAATTTGATTAAATGATGGATGAATTAAATGTTTATATATTGGGAATTAAATATTTGCGAAAACGTTTTTTAAATATTTTTGAGTCAAAATAGTTATTGAAAATTCGAGGAATTTATTTAAAAAGAAAATCATTTTAAATTGTCGCTCGAACGATAGAGGGTATCGTTCTAACGACATGCTCATGTCGCTCGAATGACCTACCATCTCGATTTTCGTGTTTTGTTTTCGTTGGACTCTTGTTTACTCAGAAATAAATATCTCACTACTTAAACGTTTTTCTAGATAAAACAGAACAATTTCAAAAATTCCCATAGAGTTCTTTATCATTCGGAGTTTATTCAAGATCAAATTACTCTGTTCTATAGTTTGTGATCTTGAATGCATTTATCGAAAGATAGTTCATTCATTGATTACACTGACTAAGGTCATTGGGGATGCTTGCGGGTATACCTTGCTGAAGACGTGAGCTGCGGTTCTTGAGGGTTCTTGTGGGAATCCTTTGTTGATTTAGACTGCATATTTATGTGGATTTTCTGCGGTAGATTCATTGCAGATTTTGCTATGTTATATGTTGCGATTTACTCTTCATAGTAAAATAAAAAAAGGTTTTACCCGAAAGGGATTTTTTCCTAAAATTATTTCTTTTATCGCATGTTTTAATTGTTTAATGGATTAAATGATGCATGTTTAGGGTTTAAGAAGTTAAAATTGGATTTAACTAAAAATTAAAATAGTTGTTTTTACATAAAAAACACACTAAAGGGACTTCTTATAAAATATAAATGTTTTATTATGGTTCAATGCGGATGAAGAGTGTGTAATGATCTAATGGTATTAACTTATTAAATTCAAATGACAATCCACACCAATTTTTAATTCTTTTAACGTTAGAACATGCAACTAGGTGATTATTGTGTAAAACAGTAAAACATGCATTCAAACCAGGAAAAATCTCATTTGGGGAAAAACCTTTTCTTATTCACTTTATAAAATTTACAAATATCAACTTACAAATAATATAAAGGAACAACAGTGTTTCTGAAGAATCTCTTGCAGATGACCTTCGTCTTCCTTTAACAATGATCCTCGCAAGAATCACAAAATTCGCAGCCTTCCTTCAATAATGATTCCCGCAAGAATCATAAGAACGGCAATGGAGACGCCTTATCCACATGATGCAATTCCGATATAAAATTACATGGGGGTTTCAAAGTGGATTCACAACTATATATGGGAGGTGATGTGTGTGAATCAAAAGATGGTTTTCCATTTAAAATATGAGACTTTATGCAGCAGGTCTGTAGAAAACGTATTTGAAAAAGCCTTGTAAAAACCCTACACGAAGCAGGTATATATAGGAAAAGATGAAAATTGAGGTATTACAAGTCGTTCGAATGAGTATGATGCTCGTTCAAATGAGATAAGCTCTTCGTTAGAACGAAAACAAGTTTTGTTCGAACGACCAACCTATCTCACTTGAACGTGCTTCAAACGACCTTCTAACCACTTGAAATAGTACGCCCTCGATCAATTCTCATTTGATGCAGACTTCTAACGAGCCTTCGAACGAAAACGCCCTTTCGTTCGAACGAGATTGCCATTTTCTTTGAAAGACTTTAGCAAAAATTGAATGAATTTTTATGCCAAAAAATGTCTCGTTTTTAAATCAAATAAAATAAAAGCAACTCCCAATATAATTATAAATAAACTTCAAACTCCAAATATAAATTATACCATCATTAAGTGGAGTAGTGGAGCACGATGAAGATGAAGGTGATGCGCATTGAAGATGTAGTGGTGCGTAGGCCTATAAACGGATCGGATTCGGGCCAAATCAGGCAAATTCAAATCCATATCCGTTTATGTTAAACGGATTTGGATTCGATCCGTTTATTAATCAGATTGGATCAGGCAAATCCAAATCCATATCCATTTATATTAAACGGATTCGGATCCGATCCGATTATCCGATTATCCATTTATGTTAAACTTAATTTGTAACATTTTTATTTACAACTCTTATTTAATAAATTTATTTTGCAAATGTTCCAAAAAACAGATATATAGTTTTGTCTTTAGTCCCATCTACAAAGATGTATTTAGGCTACGCTCCCATATATTTTTTTGAATTGTAATCAGTCCCATAACCACCCAAAACCGCATATAACTTCCCTGTAACCACCCTTCATTCTTTTTGTAGAGAATGCCATTTGTCCCATATAAGACCATCAACTAAAAAAATAAAAACATGGGGGTGGAGATAAATAAATCTTTATAAATAGGACTAAATACACAAGATACTTATAATAAATATTTAAAATATTATTAAATACAATATATATTAATTAAAAATATATTATATATAATTTATATATGTATATTAAAAATATTAATCAGATCGGATTATTAACGGATCGGAGTACAAGAATCCAAATCCGCTTCATTTAATAAACGGATAATCGGGTAATCGGATAATCGGATTTTATGCATGTTCCATATCCTCTTAAATGGATCGGATTTGGATAAAATTCGATCCATTGACAGGCCTAGTGGTGCGCGTAGATGATGCACGTTGGAGTTGTTGGATACTCGGATATTCGATTCATTGGTGATGATCATGATGACGTGATGTAGAGTAACAGGATATGCCATAAAGTATGTAACATATATACTAGGGGAAATGTCTGAAATGTTACCCTTACAACTGAGAATGACATAAATTGATAGACAAACCCCATCTTCGGCATATTGTGTCTGACCAACCTTTACGTGAAAATGGGTGTTGTTACAATATGAGGATGTTAAAGGATTTTTTTTACTTTAATACATTTCCAATTTTTTATTTTAGACTTTAATACCACTTAACCAGTTTATTAACTTTAACATATTTCCCGTCACTAAATATTTTTTCACTGCTAAATGACTTTTTTCATAACTAAATATCACCAAATATCACTTTTAGTGATGAAATTTTCACATTTAGTGATGGAAAATGTACTAAAGTGTAATAAATTAGTTAAGTTTATTTAAGTCTAAAATAAAAATTAGTAATGTATTAAAGTAAAAAAAATGATGTTTTTTTAATAAATAAATGTAACATAAAACCAACCGCTAAAGGAGCATAATCCATAGAGTATACACAAAGTCTTACTAAAAGCTGAACTGAAAAAAAATACGAGAAACCGCCACTCCTACAAACATCTATGAAGCTCCTCCAAAAATTCTAAAAAATAGGAATAGAAGCATCACATTTCTTCTTATACCAATCTAAAAGAGTGATCAAGAATAGATAACTACTCCTAGAAGGCATTGTCGGAATACTGTCAAAGCACCTTGCATTCCTCTCTCGCAATATAGTCCAAACGATAGTGTGGAAATAGCCGCCAAAATTTGTACTGTGGAAATAGCCGCCAAAATTTGTTGTTCCTCTGCCAACCCTTGGGGGGTACCATGTCTCTAATAATGCCCTCACCGAATCTGGAATTACCCTTACTATCCGGATAAGGGTCAGAAAAATATCCCACAAGCCTCTCATCACCTAACAATACAATGGAAGGTGATTGTTTATCTCTTCCGCCTCCTTACATAACCAACAATGGCTAGCCAAAATGCGCCTTCTCTTATGTAAATCCTTAGACGTTAATATGACCTGCCTAACCGCGGTCAAAAGGAAGAACATCACTTTCGGGGGCGCCTTAGCCTTCCATATTTACTTATAAGAAAATAGGCTCTTTCGCTCCACCCACCCCTCAAATTGGAGTAGAAGACACTAACCTTAAAATTTCCATTCTCGTCTGCCTTCCATCTCAAGCCATCATCCTCATTCGACGAGCGTGGGGCTGAATCCGACCAGTCAAAAAAACATCTGCCGCCTTGAGCTCCCAATCCCATATTTGTCCTCTGAGTTGAGGGTTCGATCTCACTCGATCCCTAACAAACGACATGTGATCCGTGAGCAATCCCTCTTTGTCCCCACTTAACCAGAATATATCGGGAAAAAGGGAAAATGATCTTATAGAAATTCATTCTTACCCAATTTATCTTTCCAAAATCTAATCATATTTTGACGAACTCCATAGTATAGAGAAAGACTCATTCCCATTAGTATAATTCAGTCCATCCTGCTAAGAGCATATTTGTATATTTTTTCGTGTTTTTAACTTATGTTAACGTGGTAATGGCATGAAGTGATAGAGTTGATTGTTTTTAGTCGTTGTGATGAGTATAGTTCTGAGTCTGTTTAGAGTTAGTTATATAATTAAGAATAATTTAAAGGGGCTTTGTAAATTTAGGACCTATTGTAATATGTATTCTGGAAATAGGACAACAAGCATTTTATTTATAAATTTAGTCCCTATTTTTGAATAAAGCCGCTGGCGCGGACCCATATCCATAAAACGTCAACCAATCACAGCATGCCACGTCAGCGGCTAATTTGAAAACAGGGACTAAAAATGGAAATAAAATGTTTGTTGTCCTATATCCATAATTAATATTATTTTAAGTCCTAAAAGTGCATAATCTATAATTTAAACACCCTTTTAGTTTTAGATAATCAATTTTTCGTTTATACAGAATTTTTTACCAAGTACGCAGACAACGTATGGGTTCTACGGTTCTAACCACAAGAGTGGCATTTAATGAATTGGTAATAATGAGTTAAGTACCTTTCTGAACAAATTGGCTTGATAGAAACGGTCAAAATGAGTGTCAATACTCATTTATAAAAAGGTTTGAATAGATAGGGCCAAAACCACATTGTCCTACTGGATAAACTGTCAGTTTTATTTTCAGCCAACTTCTTATTTAGAAAAACAACAAACTAGTGAAGTATAGACTTAGAAAAATTATAACAGCACAAACTTTTCAAGCCCATGTATCACTAAACAAAGTTGAACTTGGCCATGGACCAAGTAACCTCCACCTCACCAACATCCTTATTGAGCCCTAGAGCAGTCCACACGGCATCTGACCCATCAACAATGTTATTTCTACATGGAGGTTGACCAGCATGCTCCCTATCACATCCATTCACGGAGTCACATTGGTCCACCACCTTCGCAGTCGTGCTCCTCCCGTTTCTCGCCGTTATCCTTATCCTCCTGCCACACCTGCTCCCGTTGTTGTACCACCCGGTGGAAAGCGCGACCACGCTTTCAGTGTTTGCGTGGAACCTCTCGTCGCACTGGGATTCGGCCCCACCATCACCTCCCTCGCTAAAGTCGTTGTTGGTTAGCAACGCTCGGGTAGACGACGTGACCGGAGGTGAGCAAGTGTACGTAGGGTAGGATTGGGACCCGCACCTAAGTGTCCCGGTGGACCTACAACTGCCCGTGGAAGGGGTTGGAGTCGTACCTTGGCATGTGGTGGTGCCGATGTCGGGGTCGTCATTGCATCTGCCGTTAATGCAGATGAGTTGGCCAGCGCAATCGTTTAAGGTTGTGCATGGGCCGTTGCATGAGGAGATGGCGTTCCCGAAGGATGGAAGAGAAATGATAATATTGGAGAGAAGATAGAGAGAGACCAGGATCATATTTGCCATGATTGTTTAATAGTGATGTAGTGTGGGTGTGGGAGATCGCTTGCTCTTATGCATATTTATATACAATGTGGGGAGGGACCAAAGGTTTAACATAAATTTTCCTACATCAAATGTTGATGGCAAGAGAAAGTATGAGAACTTACTTTTGTGCAATTTGATAGCGGCACTCGGTACTTTTCTACGCTTGCTTTCTCCTCCGGTAACTTTATTATACGTATACAATTTTGTTAGAGATGTTAATTCATCGCAAGACCCATTAACACGACTGGAACATGTTGAAAAGTCTTATTGAATTTTGGTGTCAACGAGCTAACGCAATTTTGGCTCAACTTGTCCTTATTGAATTTTGGTGTCAACGAGCTTTTGGTGTCAACGAGCTAACGCAATTTTCGCTCAACTTGTCCTTATTGAATTTTGGTGTCAACGAGCTAACGCAATTTTGGCTCAACTTGTCCGTATTTACCTTTTGTTTTCGTCCACTGACATACACTAAGATCCTTCTCTCTTAATATATATTTGATTTTCAATAATGTATATAATTATTTTATAGATTTAAATAAAATATTTTGAAAAGTTGGTAATTTCTAAGCAAGATTCTGTAATTATATACGAATCTTTGTATAAATATGCATATAGGGAGATCAAGTCTACAATTATGAAATTTTTGGGATCAACTCTATTTGCTCTAGTCCACAAACATTCCTTTTGGGTACTAAGATCCGTCCCCCTAATGTATACCCCATTTTCCGTAAGGTATATGATAATTTTGTAAAGTAAACATGATTTTTTTAAAAAAAAATTGTAATTTTACGTAAAATTTATAGTGTATACATTAACTTTTGTAATATGAACGTGTTAACTAAATTTGTGTATACCCTAATTTGTAAGTTATACCTTAGTGCTAAAAAATATGTAAGTGGATTTAAGAAAAATAATATTCAACAATAACTGAAATGAAAAACTCCCAAATTATATTTTAAATAAATATAACATATTGTTGTAAAAAAAATTTGTATAAATTGGGTAAGCATTTATTGAGGTATTAAGCATTTGTAGTCTGCATTGACCAAAAAAGTTCCATGTGTGATGCTCATCAATGTCCTTCACTACACGTCTGAAGATGTATCTATGTAAATGAGGTGCCATTACCTAACTGAAGTCGTCTCGGGCAATAAGTCTGATAATTACTAGACTTCCTAACCAACCCTTATTGAAAACTTTTCTGCTTCTAAAATCTGGTCAAATTTCGGTTTAAACACTATACAATTGGGGCATATAATGTAATAGATAACTAAACGCGGGCCACCCCCTTAAAGATTTGTTGCAAAGATAGGCCTTTAAAAGTCGTACGTCAACTCTCATTTTCGATTAATTGGATGTGACTTGTTAACGTGTTGCACTCATATTAGATCGTGTTCGGACTCCATTGTACATCATTGGTAACGACACGACATAAATCGTCACTCGGCCCGTTTAAACTGTCAGCGCCCACACATTATATTGCCACAAATTTTAATATCCGTTTTTATCGTAGGCATTACTTCTCATTTTCTCAATTTCACAATTAACAAATTACCCCACTCTTTTAATCGATGCGAGATCCTCAAAATATCCCTTAGTCCCATACCTAAGGGCTCCCAAGTACACATACATCATATCCTACATATAGGATGAATCATCAATGTAAAACACGTCATAGTCTCATGCCTAGGCTAACGAAACGACGATATGACGTAAAAATCTGCCCCACCTCAAAATATAAAATCCTCACGAATTTACACTAACTAGTCTCATACCTAGAAAGAATAAATTATCACCAAGGTTAACCCACTAGTCCCATACCTAGTAAGCATCCTAAAAATAGGGTTGAGCAATATACTATCCAAAAGCCCTTCGTCCCTGCCATGACAAACGTGAATGAAATAAATCACATAATACACAATTCATAAGAATAACATAGCACGTAATCAGAAAAGTCCCATTCAATTTAATTCAATGAATAACACCGTCATCGTTTTCAACATAATTACTTATGTTCAAAAATGTTAAATTTATTAACATGCAACAATTTTCAAGACGTCATAGTCGTTCTTGTAATACCCCGTATTTTTATGATATTTACTTATGTGATTAATTGAATTAAATGTGTATTAATTGGAAATTAGTCCGGATTAAAAATACTAGCGAGATGTGAGTTGGTATTTGATTATTATGTGCATATATGATTATATATGAATTTTGAATTATGAAATTTGTCGTGAGATTGAAATACGACAATTTGGGAATTTTGTTGAGACGCATGTGACAATCGCGTCATGGAATATAATTATGATAATTAAAAAGTGAATTTTATTTTTATAAACCGTATGTTCATTTTGAGTGCGCCAACGCGTCCGGAAGGGTCGAAATAGTCAGAAAACACTAGCCGGGGATTTGGTTTGGGCCCCGGGGCATTTTTAGGCCATACCGGCAACGTATAAGGGTAGTTTAGTAATTTTGGATTTTTGGGAATTAAAACCCACGAAAATTAGGAATTAATATCTGATTGGGAAACCACCCACTAAACCCACTAACCACATCTTAGGACTTATTGGACTACGGGACTTATTAGAATTGGTTCCAAAGCTTCCTAAGGCAAAAATCCTAGCCACCATTGTTAACTTGGAGAAGAAAAGCTTGTAGAGGGAAAAGAGAGGAGGAATTCTGCAGAGAGAGAGAGGACCATTCAATCTTCAACATCAAAATCAGAGATACACATAAGGCAAGTGGTTTAATTTCGTTTTTGCAATGAATGCTTCTTCCATGTGTAGGAAATTTATAAAATTGTATTGTTGTTCGGAGATTTATGAAAACCCATTAAATTGGAATTTGAAACTAGTATTTTGATGAAGAATTGCATGTAGAATTGTAGGTAGGTGATTTATCTGATGATATTACATATTTGGATGAAACAAAAACGGATTAATCATGCCCATTGATGATCATAGAAATTTCTAGGGTTCATGTTCTTGAGATTGGGGAAAAGTGTAGAGAATTGATGATTGGATGATGTTTAGGTTGAATTAAACCCACAAAACGTGTTAGTATATGACCTAAATATGTTTAAGAATGATTAGGAACCTTGAACAAGTGTTGGATTGATGTTTAGAGGGGATTAGAGAGGAAGAAAAGTTTGAAAAACGAGTTAAGGAAAATCTGGGCTCGAAACTGGCCACTCGTTAGAAGACCTGCCCAGGTCGTTCGAACGAGCTCGTTCGAACGAGCTTCTAACGAGTTGACCTTTGACTTCTAACGAGGGTGAAGTTCGTTCGATGAGTTCGTTCGAACGAGATCTCGTGAGAAAGCCCACTTCGTTCGAACGAGATCTCGTTAGAAGGTCCAGTTCGTTCGAACGAACTCTCGTTCGAACAGCCTCGTTCGAACGAGACTTCGAACGAGTTGACAGTTTAGGCTTTTTAGCCTGTTTTGATCCCGAGTGTCCCGTAACCTTATTTAATGGTAGAGATAACTTTCCCTTGATGATAAATTGATATAGTAGGGACATTTGAGATATAATGAGGAGTAAAACCTAGAAGTGTACTTAGTATATGTATATGATTTTGTGTGTATGACATACCTACCATACTTGCTATCACGGGAGGTTTACGTTCGCTTAGGGCCTTCTTATCCTTGTGTTGCCCGGATTTAGATTGGTACCTTGATGAACATAGGTCAGAGAAGGACTTATTGGGATATTGATAAGTCTTCTGATCGTGGGAGCGTAGGTATGTGCGTGACCCATGTGATGTGACTGTGTTCGCCTCCATTATCTGTGATGTTGTTATCTGAGAACGATTCCTGAGAGATTCGGAATACGTGATCCTTATGTACGTGATGTACCGGGATGGATAGCAGAGTATGTGTGCACCACAGCTTAGTCTCGGGGTGTTTGTATTGTATATTTATGACGTGATTAATATACACTAATTTAATGAAGAACTTTCACGTGGTATTGTATGAATATGGAAACGTTTTGAGAAAATATAAAGGGATAACCTGAAATGAATTGTATTGTTTAATTGAGAATCTGAGTTTAAGTGAAGCCCTCTATTTAATTGATAACGCTAGAACGTAATATGGGAATCGAGTAGTAAGGGGTAGAACTTATTACGGTTTGGTTAGATAGGTATGTTACCTAGATGGATACGGTACGTTAGGAGTGCACATGTAGTCGAGAGGTGAGAATTTCATGTGAGTGCACGTCCTAACATGTATTTTGCATTTAATGTTTTAATGTTATTAAAACACTTGCTGTTTTTAAAATGATTTCCACTTTCGGGCTCTGACCCATTTGCTTTCAAATCTATTTTTGTAAAAACCATTTTAGGTGCCCAGCTACAAGGACACCATGCTTAGGATCCTCATTCAGGTGACGAGTTGTAGCTGTTTGTGGAAGTTACAGGACTTTGCTTGTAGACGCTTCATCTATCTTGACTCTATATTCAGCATTTATCAGTTAGGGCATGTCGCCCATTTCTTTTAGAGATATTTCATTTATTTCAGTTTTCAGACTTTCGGCATGTAATTAATTCAGGGTACTTTGTTTTACTTATTACAGTTGTGGGATTGTTGTGAGGAGTTTTTCCTCCGGACTTCTTATTATTATTTGGTGGTTATTTTATTACTTAGTTATGGTGAATGGATTTATGTTGTTCTTCCATTATTCTTTTATTTGCATGTTAATCAGACTTAACTTAAAAATTTGGCAACTTACTTTTTAAATACTAGGTGGTTAGTAATCATTAAAATGTTTTCGACAGTGATGCTATTAACTGAACCAACTTGGCATTTTGTATTGATTTAATAAAGGAGTAGCTACCCGGTATTTAATTAGTCGGGGTGTCACAGGTGGTATCAGAGCATCAGGTTCTAGTGTCCTTTAGGATCTGTACGGCTTATTATGTTTCCGCTGAGCTTTCTTTGATGTAGAGCCCTATATTTTAGGACTGTTGTATTCTTTTGTATATGCTACGTTCTTCAGCTATTTTAAGTTTATAACTGCGAACTTATAGACTTTATTCTTGTTTCAGATGCCTCCACGACGTGCACCACGGGTTCCCAGGAATGCAACACCAGAACCACAGCCCGCACCGGTTCAGGGCACGATGAACGCCGCTGAGGTTGCAGCCATAGTAGCCCAAGCGGTAAATGCCGCACTAGCCGTAGTTCAGCAGGCACCACCTCAGGCGCCAGTTGCCGTGCCGGTTCAGCCACATGCATTCCCGTCTGCTTGGGAACATATACGTGATGCTTTTCAGAAAGCACATCCACCGGAGTTTGGTGGTAGCTCCGATGTTGTTGTTTTGAGTCAGTGGAGAAAGGATATATAGAGGCACTTGAGGATGTATGAGTGCACTGACGTTCATAGGCAGGTACTAGCTACTTTTAAGCTAGTGGGATCTGCACTACAGTGGTGGGAATCTATTACCACCGTGGAGGAGAGAGATACTCTCACGATTCAGGAGTTCTGGGTGCAGTTCGACCGCAAGTACTTTCCGTCTGCTGTTCACACGGAAATGAGGAGAAAGTTGATGAACCTTCGACAGGAGGGTAGGACTGTGGCCGAATATGAGGCCGAATTCACCAATTTGCATAATATTGTTCCGGATGAGATACCTACGGAAGAGAAGAAGATACAGAAATTTACGGACGGGTTGACTTGGAGGATTCGTCAGCATTTGTTGGGGAACCTCTCGTTAGCCATTTATTCTGATGTGGTTAACGCTGCATTGCTCCATTGCCAGGATCACCGCTTTCACATGGCTGAGGGTAAGCGATCGGGAGAGTCCAGCCATCAGGGCAGGACTGGAGGACATGGTGCCAGTGGGGCACAATCCGTTCAGGGGCAGAGGCAGGGTGATCAGGGTTCCCAGCAGGGGGATCACAAGAGGTTCAGGTCGGGAAATTTCAGGCATGGACAGGGAGGTTTCCGACAGGGCCATCAGGGTCCGAACGGTCATCAGGGCCAGCAGGGTCAGAATGGCCAACAACAGCAGTTTCAGCAGGGCCAGCAGGGCCAGTGGAGGAACGGTAACATGCACCAGGGCCGGGGACAGCAGGGACAGAGAGGGGAGAACTTCCCGGGGAAATGTTTCAGTTGTGGCAAGACTGGCCATAAACGCCAGGACTGTCCTGATAGGGGCAGGGCCCCGCAGCAGCAGCAGGGTGCTCGACATGAGCCACAAAGGCCACTTTTTCCACCTGCTCTCCCAGCTCCAACCCAGGTGCCAGCACTACCAGCCATTCCAGCAGTTCCTGTGCAGCAGGGGCAGTTACAGTATGGACGTGTCTATAACGTCCACCAGGCAGCAGCTCCACAGGCACCACCCGCGATTGAGGGTATGTTTCCTATCCATGCTACTATGGGTCGGGTTTTGTTTGATACGGGTGCAACGCATTGTTTTGTAACTACACATTTTGCGAAAGCCTTAGGGTTGTTAGCCACAGCAGAGAGCACAGTGACGTGTGTAGACTCACCGTTGGGGAGTGGGTCACTTATTTTCTTTATATGCCGGGGAGTGGGGGTAGAGATTTGTAGTCTGGTATTACCTGCAGATATGTTAGTACTAGAGATGACCGAGTATGATGCCATTATTGGTATGGATTGGCTTATCGCATACCGAGCCATGATTGACTGTTTCAGTAGGAGTATCATCTTTGCCATTCCCGGGCAGGAGATGTTTTTGGTGGCGATGCCTCGTTCCGAGGGAGGATCGTCCACTCATTTGTACTATATAGAGGAGGAGACCTCTAAGGAGGTGGTGATACCACTTGATTCAATTCCGGTTGTTAGAGAGTTTGCCGATGTATTTCAGGATATACCTGGATTACCCCCCAGTCGAGAGATAGACTTTGTCATAGACTTATTACCAGATACGAGACCTATAGCACGCGCACCGTACCGTATGGCTCCAGCTGAGATGAGGGAGTTACGGGATCAGATTGAGCAGTTGTTGGGTCAGGGGTTTATTCGGAGGAGTACTTCGCCGTGGGGTGCCTCTGTGTTGTTCTTGAAGAAGAGAGATGGTTCACTAAGATTGTGTGTGGACTACCGGGAGTTGGAAAAAGTCACGATACGGAATAAGTATCCTTTTCCACGAATCGATGACTTATTCGACCAATTGAGAGGAGTTTCTTTCTTCTCGAAGATTAATTTGCGGTCGGGATACCATCAGTTGCGTATCAGGGAGGAGGATGTCTCGAAGAATGCGTTCTTATCGAGATATGGTTCTTACGGGTTTCGGGTTATGCCTTTTGGTTGGACCAATGCTCCAGCCGTGTTTATGGACTTAATGAATAGGGTGTTCAGAGATTTCCTAGATCAGTTTGTGACTGTCTTCATTGATGATATTCTGGTTTACTCCCAGACAGAGGAGGAGCACGCCGAACATTTGAGGCAAGTTTTACAGACGCTACGTCAGAACGAGCTGTATGCAAAATACGAGAAGTGTGGGTTTTGGCTAAAGGAGGTCCAGTTTTTGGGACATATTATTTCCGACCGGGGGATATCTGTTGATCCGGGGAATGTATCCGCGGTGAGGGAGTGGGGACAGCCCACGACACCGACTGAGATCCGTAGTTTCTTGGGCCTACCAGGATACTACAGGAGGTTCATTCGGGGATTTTCGAAGATAGCAGGTCCTTTGACACATCTGACTCGTAAGGGTGTGCCGTTCATCTGGAGTGATGCCTGTCAGTTGGCGTTCGATGAGTTGAAGGACAAGTTGACCTCAACACCTGTGTTAGTATTGTCGAGACCGGGAGTTGAGTATTTAGTTTACACCGATGCGTCCTTGCAAGGACTTGGAGGTGTATTGCAGCAGGAGAGTCAGGCCATAACTTATGCTTCCCGTAAGCTAAAGCCTCACGAGAAGAATTACCCCACTCATGACTTGGAGTTGGCAGCGGTTGTATTTGCCCTTCGTATTTGGAGACATTACCTTTTGGGAGAGAAATTTCGATTATTCACAGACCACAAGTCCCTACAGTACTTATTCACGCAAAAGGAGTTGAATATGCGGCAGCGAAGGTGGCTTGAGTTTGTGAAGGACTATCAGTTTGATATCCAGTATCACCCGGGGAAGGCTAACGTGGTAGCAGACGCGTTGAGCCGTAGACCAGTAGATGAGGTGGCAGATGTGTGGAAGGCAAAGTGGAAGGAGTTGGGACACCAGGATGCAGTGGCCCGATCATTCATGTCAGTGATGACTGTTACACCGCATATTGTCACGAGGGTGGTAAAGGCACAAGCTGATGACTCGTTCTGTCAGGAGCAGATAGTTCGATTATTAGCAGAGGGAGCCGAATCCTATACCGTTAGCTCAGACAGGGGATTACGCTTCAATGGGAGATTAGTAGTTCCGAAAGGGGAGGAATTGCGGCATGAGGTGATGGCAGAGTCGTACGGCTCACGGTTCGCGGTACATCCCGGTGGGGACAAAATGTACCAAGACATGAGACGACAATATTGGTGGAGCGGGACGAAGAGAGATATTGCCGTGTTTGTTTCTAAATGTGCCACTTGTCAGCTAGTAAAAGTGGATTATCAGAAACCGACAGGACTTCTACAACCATTGGAGGTCCCGATGTGGATGTGGGAGAGCATATCCATGGACTTTATCACGGGGTGGCCTACGTCACAAAGAGGTCACGACTCCATTTGGGTAATTGTGGACAGGTTGACCAAAGTCGCTCATTTTCTACCCGTAAGGACAGATTACACTGCGGGACAGTATGCCCAGCTCTTTATTGCAGAGATAGTGAGACTTCACGGTGTGCCCCTAAATATCGTGTCTGACAGAGACAAGATATTTGTTTCACGGTTTTGGGAGAGTTTTCAGGAGGCCATGGGCACGGAATTGCGGTTGAGTACGACGTACCACCCGCGGACCGACGGGCAAACTGAGCGTACAAACCAGATGTTGGAGGACATGCTACGTATGAGTATCATTGATTTTGGGGGTGGATGGGAGCAGTATCTTCCACTGGTGGAGTTTGCTTACAACAACTCCTACCAGTTCACCATTGGCATGGCTCCATTTGAGGTGTTGTACGGTAGACCTTGTCGTTCCCCAGCATGTTGGTTGGAGGTGGGGGACAACAAACTACTTGGGCCGGAAGTGATTCAGGATATTTCGGCGAGGATAGAATTAATTCGGAGTCGCATTCGGGTAGCTCAGGATCGACAGAAGAGCTATGCTGATGCGAAGAGGTTCTTCAGGGAGTTCCAAGTGGGGGACCAGGTTTTGCTCAGAGTATCTCCTATGAAGGGGATTATGCGTTTCGGGAAGAAAGGGAAGTTGGCACCGAGATATGTGGGACCATTTCCTATTATTGAGCGGATTGGACCGGTTGCGTATAGACTTGGGTTACCGGAGCATTTGCATCGGATTCACGATGTATTTCATATTTCCTCGCTAAGGAAATACCTTAGAGATAATTTGGCTCATTCTCACATTGCTTTGGAGGACATCGATCTCCAGCCGGATAGCTACTACGAGGAGGGGCCGATTGCTATTTTGGACCGAAGTGAGCAGAAACTACGGTCAAAGATGGTTCCGTTAGTACGTGTCCAGTGGCGACATCATAATATCGAGGAGTCCACATGGGAGCGCGAGGATGAGATGCACGAACGTTACCCAAAGTTGTTCTTACCAGGTACTTTTTAGTTCCGAATTTCGGGACGAAATTCAGTTATTAGGGGGGAAGTATGTAATACCCCGTATTTTTATGATATTTACTTATGGGATTAATTGAATTAAATGTGTATTAATTGGAAATTAATCCGGATTAAAAATACTAGCGAGATGTGAGTTGGTATTTGATTATTATGTGCATATATGATTATATATGAATTTTGAATTATGAAATTTGTCGTGAGATTGAAATACGGCAATTTGGGAATTTTGTTGAGACGCATGTGACAGTCGCATCATAGAATATAATTATGATAATTAAAAATTGAATTTTATTTCTATAAACTGTATGATCATTTTGAGTGCGCCAACGCGTCCGGAAGGGTCGAAATAGTCAGAAAACACTAGCCGGGGGTTTGGTTTGGGTCCCGGGGCATTTTTAGGCCATACCGACAACGTATAAGGGTAGTTTAGTAATTTTGGATTTTTGGGAATTAAAACCCACGAAAATTAGGAATTAATATCTGATTGGGAAACCACCCACTAAACCCACTAACCACATCTTAGGACTTATTGGACTACGGGACTTATTAGAATTGGTTCCAAAGCTTCCTAAGGCAAAAATCCTAGCCACCATTGTTAACTTGGAGAAGAAAAGCTTGTAGAGGGAAAAGAGAGGAGAAATTCTGCAGAGAGAGAGAGGACCATTCAATCTTCAACATGAAAATCAGAGATACACATAAGGCAAGTGGTTTAATTTCATTTTTGCAATGAATGCTTCTTCCATGTGTAGGAAATTTATAAAATTGTATTGTTGTTGGGAGATTTATGAAAACCCATTAAATTGGAATTTAAAACTAGTATTTTGATGAAGAATTGTATGTAGAATTGTAGTTAGGTGATTTATCTGATGATATTACATATTTGGATGAAACAAAAACGGATTAATCATGCCCATTGATGATCATAGAAATTTCTAGGGTTCATGTTCTTGAGATTGGGGAAAAGTGTAGAGAATTGATGATTGGATGATGTTGAGGTTGAATTAAACCCACAAAACGTGTTAGTATATGACCTAAATATGTTTAAGAATGATTAGGAACCTTGAACAAGTGTTGGATTGATGTTTAGAGGGGATTAGAGAGGAAGAAAAGTTTGAAAAACGAGTTAAGGAAAATCTGGGCTCGAAACTGGCCACTCGTTAGAAGACCTGCCCAGGTCGTTCGAACGAGCTCATTCGAACGAGCTTCTAACGAGTTGACCTTTGACTTCTAACGAGGGTGAAGTTCGTTCGATGACTTCGTTCGAATGAGATCTCGTGAGAAAGCCCACTTCGTTCGAACGAGATCTCGTTAGAAGGTCCAGTTCGTTCGAACGAACTCTCGTTCGAACAGCCTCGTTCGAACGAGACTTCGAACGAGTTGACAGTTTAGGCTTTTTAGCCTGTTTTGATCCCGAGTGTCCCGTAACCTTATTTAATGGTAGAGATAACTTTCCCTTGATGATAAATTGATATAATAGGGACATTTGAGATATAATGAGGAGTAAAACCTAGAAGTGTAGTTTGAACCAAAGGGAAATTATGAAGTAGGACGTGAGTGTCTATTACGATGCGAGAACTATTGATGGCATAAATAATTATATTAACCGGGAACATATAAATTGTGTGACATTATATGTCGGTACGAGAATGAGTAGTGTACCAAATAAATTATGGTGATTACTAAGAAGTGTGCATACTTAGTATATGTATATGATTTTGTGTGTATGACATACCTACCATACTTGCTATCACGGGAGGTTTACGTTCGCTTAGGACCTTCTTATCCTTGTGTTGCCCGGATTTAGATTGGTACCTTGATGAACATAGGTCAGAGAAGGACTTATTGGGATATTGATAAGTCTTCTGATCGTGGGAGCGTAGGTATGTGCGTGACCCATGTGATGTGACTGTGTTCGCCTCCATTATCTATGATGTTGTTATCTGAGAACGATTCCTGAGAGATTCGGAATACGTGATCCTTATGTACGCGATGTACCGGGATGGATAGCAGAGTATGTGTGCACCACAACTTAGTCTCGGGGTGTTTGTATTGTATATTTATGACGTGATTAATATACACTAATTTAATGAAGAACTTTCACGTGGTATTGTATGAATATGGAAACGTTTTGAAAAAATATAAAGGGATAACCTGAAATGAATTGTATTGTTTAATTGAGAATCTGAGTTTAAGTGAAGCCCTCTATTTAATTGATAACGCTAGAACGCAATATGAGAATCGAGTAGTAAGGGGTAGAACTTATTACGGTTTGGTTAGATAGGTATGTTACCTAGATGGGTACGGTACGTTAGGAGTGCACATGTAGTCGAGAGATGAGAATTTCATGTGAGTGCACGTTCTAACATGTATTTTGCATTTAATGTTTTAATGTTATTAAAACACTTGCTGTTTTTAAAATGATTTCCACTTTCGGGCTCTGACCCATTTGCTTTCAAATCTATTTTTGTAAAAACCATTTTAGGTGCCCAGCCACAAGGAAACCATGCTTAGGATCCTCATTCAGGTGACGAGCTGTAGCTGTTTGTGGAAGTTACAGGACTTTGCTTGTAGACGCTTCATCTATCTTGACTTTATATTCAGCATTTATCAGTTAGGGCATGTCGCCCATTTCTTTTAGAGATATTTTATTTATTTCAGTTTTCAGACTTTCGGCATGTAATTAATTCAGGGTACTTTGTTTTACTTATTACAGTTGTGGGATTGTTGTGAGGAGTTTTTCCTCCGGACTTCTTATTATTATTTGGTGGTTATTTTATTACTTAGTTATGGTGAATGGATTTACGTTGTTCTTCCATTATTCTTTTATTTGCACGTTAATCAGACTTAACTTAAAAATTTGGCAACTTACTTTTTAAATACTAGGTGGTTAGTAATCATTAAAATGTTTTCGACAGTGATGCTATTAACTGAACCAACTTGGCATTTTGTATTGATTTAATAAAGGAGTAGCTACCCGGTATCTAATTAGTCGGGGTGTCACAGTTCTCTTTTATAAGTCATCTAATTTTTGAAAGTGTGAGAACGTCCCAATAACCATAAAAATAACCCTCATAAAATTTTACATGAGAACCTATACCCAAACCATAAAAAGCCAAAAAATCTAACCTACACACCCAAGGGTTTCAAAGATTAAATCACATTTAAAATTTTAATAAAAACAGTCCTAAAATTTAGTGCCCACTTTCTTCAATTAGGTTACTAATTGATTTTAATAAAAAACACATGATTAAGAATTTAGGCGATACTTGAAATGCATAATACTAAAGGAAAGGAATAGGGTGTTCATGTCTGAGGTTAAGATGAAGAAATTTTTACTACACGTTTGGATTCCTCTCGGAAAATTAACAAAGAGACGTTCTTGAACAATCTTGAGAAAATCCGGTTTAAAACTTCAAAACATGGATTGAAAATAACTCTCCAATGGAGTTAAGTTTTTGAGGGAGGACGAAGATGTAAAAGAGGAGATTGGGTCTCTTAGGGTTTAGAAGAAAGTGTCTTTAAAAGTCTTAAATCCGTCACTTTGTTTATATATAAAAAAGAATTTGAGTCCTAATCAAATACAAACACTCGAGAAATTATTATGGATGATCGGACCGTCAGAATGGCTTGAAATTTAAACATATTGTAGATAACGGCGAGACGGAGCTGCTGTGGAAAACTCAGCTCGATCGGACGATCGAATTTCTAAAAATAATATTTTTTCCTCCTCAGCTCGGATCCTCTCCCGTTTTTTATACAAAAAGTTTTAATTTCCGAATTTTAATCCCAATTTAAATTCCACTTCAAACCTTATTTTTGTCTATAAAAACCAACATATTTAATTACTAAGAATAATTAAATCCAAAATTTAATTTTTCTCGAATTTCCCAATTAATTAATTTAATTAACTATTAAAAACACAGGGTGTTACATACTTCCCCACTAGCAAATGAATTTCGTCCTCGAAATTAGACGAAGCATAAACATCAAACGTCAATCGCAAAATATAAAATAAGGCTCACATACCCCTACTCGTTGAATGCCATAATTGGGGGCCAGTACACCTAATCTTATGCACACCTACCCCACGAACAACATATATATATATATATATATATATATATATATATATATATATATATATATATATATATATATATATATATATGAAAGTAACGGTGTACCACTCGCTCTCGCAAATCACCACTCGATTCTATTTCCTATAATCTTCGCAATACATAAATCCTTAAATCAAATCACATCACTGCATCGATATAAGACATACCCAAAATTTATACTAATGAACTTCCAAATAATTAACGTCTCCAAAATCACCTCTAAGGATCCTCACATCAAGATTACTAATTTTAAACTCAATGCCTACAACGTCCTTAACACACAATTATATATCTCCAAGAAACACATTTAACACACTACACCAAATCTGCCGAATTGTCAAGGTCATTGACCTTGACAAATCCAACTTGTCAAGGTCAATGACCGTGACATTTCGAGGCGAGACAACTTTTTTTGTCACGGTCGTGTCGCGGTCAATGAACGTGACACGTTTGTCACGGTTTATAACCGTGACAAATCCGTGGCCCTTTTTAAAAAAATTGTCACGGCCATTGACCGTGACACGTCCGTGACAACTTTTTGTCACGGACGTGTCACGGTCTACGACCGTGACAATTCTGGGCAGAATTTTAAAAAAATCTGTTGGGCAGTATGGCAACTGCCACTGCTCAGCAGTATATTTGTACCTGTTATAGGAACGTTGTACCTGTTCCAAACATCATATATCCAAACAAACTAAAGATAATGAAAATATATATTCATGACGATATAATCCAAATATTCAAAATAGAAATAATATACATGACGATATAATCCAAATATAATTAAAATGGACAAACTTAAAAATAATGTTACTACATGTCTTGGGTAAAACTGAGGAGGTGAGTAGGCCACACGACATACGAATTGACGCACCCACTAATATACGTCGTACCGCATTGTTCGCGCAACCACAATAGGTTGTTTTCCTTCCCGGGTATGACATGCGTGACGAGCACCCTGGACTCCATCTCTTGAAGCACACGTCCATGGACTATTCCACCCTCGACGATATTCGGGTCCCTCAACCCCCGCCCTATCCGCTGGCCATCAAATACGTCCAATATGAACACACTCGGCCAACCAAGTGTCGACAATGGTCTGTTGAAGGGCGCCAAATAGGGAAGTGGATCATCGAAGTACGAACGTGTCGGTGATGAAGCAGCGAGGTCCACATCCTCGTCATCCTGCGCCTCATCCTCCCGCACCTCCTCCTCCACCGCCTTCTCCTTCCCTTTCCCTTTCCCTTTACGGTCTCCGCCCAACGTACGCTTCATGAATGCATACATATCTTGGACCGTCAACTCCAAACGAGACAGCTTCGCGTCGTGTGAATCCACCGTTCGAGCCAACCCGGTGTCGCTCGTCTCCAATCCGATGATCCTAGATTTGGCCACTCGCGAGCTCACTCCCCTCGTCCTCCCCTTGCGATCAGAGCCAAGCACTTGGCTGAGTGCGTCTGTGGACAAAGATGCCTTGTCGGCATCAGACTGCGACTCATGCACTTGCTTAAGCTTTGCCTGAAATGACAAAAAGCACATGATTAGTAAAATAATTAAACTAAAAAATTATAACGTAATTAACAAAAATTAAACTGTCGGATTACTTACAATCGTGGCCGCGAGCCCTCGTCGCCTCCGCTACTACCGAGCCCAGACGACATCATCATAAACATCATCATCATCTTCGCCTTAATATCTAAAGGAGACATTTGCTGTAAAAAAATGTTATTAGTACAGATAAAAAAAAATATTACTAGTACACATACACACACCCCTACCCCACCCCCACCACACACACACACATGTCATGCCACTTTTAAAACTAACCAACCCAACATTTCATCAATTAAACTAACAATTAAAGCGTGTCTATTCGCTTTTTGGTATGTTTATTAGTTGTTTTACTTTATCGTCCACCAATACCCAATTTTCAAAAGCGTGTCTATTCGACTTAATCAATTTATAACACTTATTAATTTCAGAAATTTTCGACAAAGTTTCCTTTGTTTATTCATGAAATCCAATTTGTTTTAACATTAAAATAAACTCAAAAACAACAAAAGCCACAACGAAACAAACAATAAATCCCTTCCACCAATTCGACATATATAAGATAAAAAAATTAAGTCCATCAACATAAAGGTTCAACAGACTCACTAGTCACTACTCAGGCAAAAATAAACATTTCCGTCCCTCGTTGATCTCCATTCCTTTGTTCAAGCAAAATAACGATATTTAATGTTTAACCTTTATTGTAGTTTAGGAAAAATAACGATATGAAGGGCTCACCAATTTGATCAAAATTTTCAACAACATAGACTAAATGATATTTTATTTTTCATGCTTTTAGCAATTTCGGATGCCATTTTAACCCTTATTGTAGTTTTTTGTTGTAATGTCATTTAAAAAAAATCATTTAGGTATGTAAATATATTGTAATAGATCTTGCCTTCCACAAAATGATATTTTATGGTAAAATTTTATTTCATGGATATAAAGTCTTTAATAAAATTCTCATATCTTCTTTCAATTTAAACACACACACAGTAGTCACTGTCTATTTAAAATAATCTCAATGTTAATTTCAGGTATTGAATTTCTACTATTGTTTTGTGCTTTTTATAAATCATACCCCACCCCCACCCCCACCCCCACCCCAACATGTTTACTTGCCAGTTGTCTTGGGTCTTTTAGTCCCTTAACATTACTTTAAGAATTTTACCCAATCTAAATACCACATTTGCATTTATATTTACATTTACATTTACATTTTTGGATATTATTTTTGGATATTATTTACATTTACATTTTTGGATATTATTTTTGGAAATTTATAGAAAATTACTTATTTATTTACATTTTTAACCCCCTACCCCCACCCTGCCGCACCCCCTACCCCCAACCCTGCCCCACCCCCCACACACGCACACACACACGCACATATATACACACATACACACATATATATACACACATACACACATATATATACACACATACACACATATATATACACACAAACATATATATAAATGGAAGAGAGAGAGAGAGAGAGAGAGAAAATCGACCTGAAAGTAGAGAGAGAGAGAGAGAGAGCAGCGTCGAGAGAGAGAGAGAGAGGGAGGGAACGACGGTAGGGAAAAAAGAAGGGGGAAAGGGTTTTTGCTGCAAACATTGTCACGATCGTGTCAAGGTCATTGACCGTGACAATAATTTAAAGAATTGTCACGGTCAATGACCGTGACAAGTCCGTGACAAGTAAATTTGTCACGGCCTTGTCACGGTCATTAACCGTGACAATTCTTTGTCACGGTCGTGTCAAGGTCAATGACCGTGACATAAAACGCGTGTTTTTTGTCACGGTCAATGACCTTGACAAGGGTGACCGGCTGAAAGGTGACAATTTGGCCATTTTGGTGTAGTGACACGTATTCTAGACCCTCTACCTTAAGGAGTATGAATCAATAAAGAGAATCAATGATCAATAACGCGAAAGCTAAACGGACTCACAACCTACGAGACCTAAGACCATGCTCTAATACCATCTGTCACACCCCACGTAATTCTGGCGTCGGCCGCCACCAAAACTAAGCTGGGCATGAGTAAATAAAATACCACTCATAGCATGAGAGAGATATGAGACATATAAAATTAATCCACAAGATAAATGATACGCAATCCCAAAAGATAAACCATCGAACTAAGCGATAAAAGATCCATCTTCATGATAAACTCAAAGTAAATCCAATCTCTAATAATATAAAACTAAATAATCTCCAACTGAATCTAGTAAAATAACCGAATAAAATCCATTATAACTGTTGATGTAAAAAACTAGATCGCTCTCTAATTATTCAATCACAGATAAATAAATAAGACAAAGATTTTTAAAATGGTTCGGCTAGGAATAAAGCCTACGTCCACTGTTATGTTATTGCTGAGTGTTTATGGAATTCTTGATTACAAGTCCTCTCAAGAAATTCCGGTCCCTTTGAATGGGGTTGATACAAGGTATTTATAGCCTTGAGGTTGTACATGAAAGGGTCGATACATTAAATGATACACGCATGAAAGGGCAATACATTTAATGCAGCGTGTGCGTCAAGATTATAAACATTCAATGAATAGTTGAACTGTTGAGTATCTGGTAATTAATGCTACGACGGAGATGCAGCTCGGACCGCCTTAGTTGCTCGTTGAACAAGAGTTCCTCGGAGCGCTGGAGTACCTCGGGGTGCTAGAGCTCCTCGGGAGGTTCTCGTTGCTCGGAGCGAAGAAATGAACTTCCTCGCTGCTATTGTGCCATGTAGATTGACACGTGTCTTCGTATTATTCGTCCACATCAGCATATTAATTTTGGTATCAACAGAAGCCCCCAATGTTTCATATTTCGAACTTTGAGGAGTATGGAACATTCTTTCTCGGTATATGACAATATTAAATGACCTTCCTGGGTTTCAGGAACATTGTATTCAAATTTCCTTCTTATTTCGCAGCTTCCGCCCTTTTTTTGAATTTTTATAAGCGCTTCGATCTCCGTGCAGTTTTTGTCCTTTTAGCCGCCAGAAGTTCAGTAGTTTCTTTTTGGTAATCATTTCTTTCGCCACTTCCCAATGCAAAGTATTTAAACTTCTTAGATGACCATACCGTCTTCTACGTTTTCCAATTTTCTGCATTCAAGCTTTCTATTCTCTCCTTCTCTCTTGTGCGTTCATCTTTTCCTTCGTTAGTTGTTAGCAGAACTCCTTCTTTCCTGTAAGATTTTCTTCCTTCTTCTTTTATTCATCATGGTTTATATTATTGAATCTCTTGAAAAATTCCGCTCTGACTTTTCCATCCCATCTTGGGTAATCTTGGAGGCGCAGACTGAACCTCAAAATTATTTTCGTCTGGCTGAGGGACATTGGTTCCCCAGTCTTTTTATTACTGAATGTGGTTTTTCCTTTCCACCAAACCCATTGTGTCTCGAGTTTTGTCAGTATTTGATCTTGTCCCTGCAAAAATAGCCCCAAATTCATGGAGAATAATTAATGGGGTACATAAATTAAATATAACTCATGGGACTCGTATAGGGATCCCTGAAATTATGTACTGCTATAGATGGGCTGTTTTAGATAATATTTATTATTTAAAAACTAGGTTTTTGAATAGGGCTCTTGTAGTTAACCTCCCCGATGCAAATAGAGATTATTTTGAACATGGGGTGGTTATTAAAAATTGGCAATATGCTCCTCTGGTTGGAGATGAAGTGTACAATGCTCCCAGATGCGCCCTATATGGCAACGGGATAGGTTTATTTTTCATTTTATCTCTTTTCTGAATTTATGAATTCATTATGTTTGACAAAATGTATGACTGATATTTTATCATGTGTTTGTTTGCAGTTGAGAGTAAAAGAAAAACTCCAAAAGAGTCAGAAGTTAATATCAAGCATCTGAAACTTATCTGGGGTTTGCATAAGACTGTTGCAGACGAGCATATCAGGTCTGCATCATATTTTGCTACAGTATAAGAGTTATACGACCTCTTATACTGCTCGTCTTGTTGAGCCAGCTTCAACCCCAGAAGACCCTTCTTCAGATTCTCACGTCCCTTTAAGTCAGAGAATGGGCAAGAAAAGAGCTCCTCCTGCTCTATTTGATGACTCTGCCTCTGCTGCTGAGGCTAAGAAAAGTAAAGCTGATGTCCCAGAGGGGACCAAGAAGGTGGATGTTGCGCTTTCAAAAGCTTCCGAGAAGCCCCCAGTGGCTCCGAGCAAGAAAAATGCTCCTGTGGAAGTAATTACAATCTCTCCGACCAAGACTTCTTCCTTGGTTGATGCTGCTGAACTTCCTTTGAGGAGATTGAGGAAATCATCCTCAGTCAATCTGGCTGGAACTTCCTCTTCTCTACCTGCTGGTGGTATTGGTGTTTCAAACATCATTCTTTCGAGCTCTTCAATGAGCTCAGTTATACCCGAGGTTCACGGAATTGATGAAAAAATTCCTAGGGATACACTGACATCCCTAGCTGCTCGTCATCTTTCTTCAATAAATTTCTCATACTTCTGGGTTTTCTTTCTTTCTCTAAATTCTTGCATTTTTGTATTGACTTTATTGTTTTTCCTATCTTTCAGCTGGTGAATTGTTTCAATACCATCGTGAAGAAAGATGAAGCTATTAAAGCTTCCAGTTCCTCGTTAGATGTTGACAATGCTCTGTTGGGTTTAGCCCAATCTGTGAAGGAATCTCGTCAACAGTATGTTGAGGAAAAAGCTGTTTGGGAGAAAAAATTGGCTGTGGCTGAAGCTGAGAAGGTGAAGATGGCTGAAACCTCCAAGAATTTGGAGGATAAAATGAAAAGCTTAGAAGTCGAACATCAAAAATATGACGACAAGCTGAAAAAGGCAGAGGAAGAGTTATCTACCCTGCGAGATATCAAGGTCCCAAAAGAAGAAGTGGATGTAAAACTCTCCTCGGAGAAATTGAGGAGAAAGGTTGCTGTTAAAAAATCCTTCAGCGCTGGCTGGGATAAAGGATGGGATAAGGGGATTGCTGCTATGAAATCCCAAGTCCAATATGGGAAGTTGAAATACTTCCACGATGGCTGGGTAGCTGCTTTGCAGGAATTGAAGATCAAGGATGATTCTGAGCTATTCCAACTACACCTCCCTGGTCCTCCTCCACCAATTGTGGAAGAAGAATAAGATGAGCCTGTCTCTGATGAATCTTCTATGGCTATAGGTGATCCAGTCTCTGCCTCTCAACCTTCTGTCATCGAGGACATTTCTTCCATGCCTCCTCCTCCCGAGAAGATTCCTGCCGATTAAGTCGTTGTTATCACCGAGCAACCGAGCTCCTCGTCCCAGCCTCCCGAGAAAGTCTTGGGAGACAAGGAAAAGGTGTGAAGTTGTTCGGCATCATTTCTATCTTTCATTACTTGTAATCGAACAATGTAATCCTTTTGTGATCTAATAAAATACATCTTTGCTCATCTCTGTTGTTGATGATTTGTTTTTGTTGATTGTTGTCTTTTTCTCATCCTTAGTTTGTTGCTAGAATGGAACTGATATCTTCACATGATACCGAGCTGATGCAGCAATGTCACCAATATTATAAGGCTGGTCATACAGACCTTAGTACCTCAGAAATTGCTGACATCCTTGGCCATGATGCTTCAGAACAGGCTATTGAGGCTTATCGGTACTTGAAAGATTTACTCGACCGAGCTGTGGCCAACAATGTCGCTTACTATGACTTGATTGAAGAGCTTCATTGTTCCTTAGAGGATCTCCAAGGTCAGCATAATGAATCAATGACTTTATTGCACAAGGAATATGAAAATAGATATCAACAGCTTTCTTCTGATACAGGCCATAAAAAGATCCTGGATGGATATGATGTTAGGGAAAGAACTTTAAAAGGTGAAGTTGAAGCCTGTAGGCAGATTGCTGAGCTGCTGGAACAAGAAAATAATAATCTGCAGAAAAAGTTGGCTCAATATGAATCTGCGACATCATCTTCCACCGCTTTAGTACCAGTTACTGATGAAGGTTTCTCGTTCTTAGAGGTTGAAAATGGCAAACTAAGGCAAGAGCTAGATAATTTAAGAAAATCTGTTATTCCTGTGAATGCTCGGGGATGAGGAAGAGGTTCTCGGGGACGAGGAAGAATTGTCGAGGAGCAAAGTTCTCCAATTGCTTCTCGAAGCCGATCAAGAGTTCTTAGTCGCGATGTTGAAGAAGCTCGCACTCAGTCTACTTTGGAAACTCAAGCGTTCCAATTGAATGCTAAGGATCGTGCTCTGTCTGAACTGTCCAAGAAAAATCTATCCTTGGAGGATCAACTCACTACAACTAAGTCTGCTTTACATTCCAAGGATCTTTTTGCCAAAAACCTTCATGAACAATTGGATAGATTAATCTTCCAATTCCATAAACAACCCAGGGAATTTTGGATGGCAGGATGTAATGAAGCCTTTGTTCATTTAAATGCTCGTATTGAACACGCCAATAACGAAGGTTATAAGCAGGGGTGGTTGAACGCCCTGGGTGTATTAAAATTGGAGCAAGGGCATTTTTTATGGGATTACCATGCTCCAGGTTTATTAGACTTGCCTGTGCCACCTTTCAAATTGGACATGGAATGGATCCCAGCTCGTTCCATTCCTCGGAGTTTAATTTCAAAATATCTTGGTGATTATAGTCTTCATTCTCAGACTGAATTATCTCGTCCCGAGCATCTCTTGGATACACCTTCAATAATGACTGTCAGAATGCTGAGGGACTTGAATTTTATTAACTCTCCTCTTTGCCTGGAAGATCCTCTTGCCGGCGAGGAACCTATTTCAAAAGCTCAAGGAAAGAAACCAATAGAATAGGTTTTTCAATGTATTAGTTAGCACATATGTAGATTTTGTAATATTTTTATCTTAATGAAAGAATTTCATTTTCTATTTTGCCAATTAGTATAGCAATTTTTCTGTTTGCAAATTGTATGGTTCATCAACCAACTTAAAATTTACAAGTATTAGAAATGTTGCTTGATCACTCAATAATAAAGTAATGAGTATGAATGTTTAAAATGTTTCCAACCAACCAAGGTTGTTAAATAATGTTTGTCGACCAACTACAGTTGATGGGTTTTTATCCCCGACCAGACATACTTGGTTCAATTTGAAATATTTTCATAAAATGTGTCCGACCGATTAAGGTCGATAAATTCTCCTCGTCGACCAACTACAGTTAGTGGGTTTTTATCCCCGACCAACCATACTTGGTACAATTTGGAATATTTTGCTCTTCAAAGAACTTTTTGTATTAATCTTCCCTCCCGACCAACATAAGTTGTAATGTGAGAGTATATTTTTATCTTACCAACCGTAGTTGATCATGCTGGTGTATACCTCTTAACCAAAGGAGTAGTAGTGGTTCTTTCGAACTATATGTCCACTAGATGTCTTACCAACCGTAGTTGGTCACACTAGTGTCACCTCCTAACCAAAGGAGTATATTTTTTGGTTCTTTCGAACTGTCCACTAGATATCTTACCAACCGTAGTTGGTCACACTAGTGTCGTCTCCTAACCAAAGGAGTATTTTTTTTGGTTCTTTCGAACTGTCATCTAGATATCTTACCAACCGTAGTTGGTCACACTAGTGTCACCTCCTAACCAAAGGAGTATATTTTTTGGTTCTTTCGAACTGTCCACTAGATATCTTACCAACCGTAGTTGGTCACACTAGTGTCGCCTCCTAACCAAAGGAGTATATTTTTTGGTTCTTTCGAACTGTCCACTAGATATCTTACCAACCGTAGCTGGTCACACTAGTGTCGCCTCCTAACCAAAGGAGTATTTAAATTGTTCTCGCCCTTTTTATCAACCGGAGTTGATCGTGGGTCTGAACTATAGTCTTCTTCTTGTTATCAAGCAGCGTAGTGTACAACACTAGTATTCCCCGAAAAACTTTCAACAGAAAGAAAATGGTGAAACATCCTCGTTTTATTCATAATGAAGGAAATGCTTTACATTTTACATTACTGATAATACTTGCGCAGGTGTTCAGCATTCCATGCATTCTTAAATTCCTCTCCTTCTAGAGTTGCTATTCTGTAAGTTCCTGGTCGAACAACTTCCACAACTCGATAAGGTCCATGCCAATTTGCTTCAAGTTTATTGTGCTTCTGAATGACCTTCTTCAGCACATAATCTCCTTCTTTTAGATCGCATTTCTTCACCCTTTTGTTGTAGAACAGAGCTGTTCGTTGTTGATAAGCAGCATTTCTGATGGATGCCTCTTCTCTAACTTCCTCGAGCATATCCAAATCCAGTCTTCTCATTAAATCGCTGATTGGGGAATTAAAATTCAGCACTCTATGTGTTGGGAGACCCAACTCGGCAGGTATTACAACCTCACTTCCAAATGCTAACATGTATGGTGGTTCTCCAGTTGCTGCTCGGGGGGTTGTTCGGTAAGCCCACAAAACTGACTGTAGCTCATTAATCCAATTTGCTTTAGCCTCACTTAGCCTTTTCTTCAACCCATTTAATAATGTTCTGTTCGTCACCTCAGTCTGTCCATTGCTTTGAGGATGGCCTGGTGCTGAATGAAATTTCAAAATGTTCGACTGATGACAATAGGCAGCGAATTCCTCGTTATCAAATTGTGTTCCATGATCTGTAATGAAAGCATGAGGGAGACCATATCGACAGATGATGTTTTTCCAAATGAATTGATAAACCTTCTCGTACGTCATATCAATTAATGGTTCAGCTTCCACCCACTTAGTAAAATAATCCACTGCCACGACGAGGTACTTGAACCTTCCTCGGGTCGTCGGCAATGGTCCAACCAAATCAATCCCCCACATAGAAAATGGCCAAGGTGAAGTTATGGGTGTCAACAATGCTTGTGGAGTTCTTCGGATGGAGGAAAAACGTTGGCACTTGTCACACTTCTTGGCATAGGCTATACAATCAGCCCTCATCGTCGGCCAGTAGTATCCCTGTGTCATCACCCTTTGCAAAAGTGTCCGACCTGCTACATGAGCTCCACAGGATCCTTCATGGATTTCCTCAACCAATTCCTTGACTTCTGATGGATGTACACATCTCTGCAAACCTGCCATAATTCCTCGTCTATACAAAACACCATTAATTAACACATACCGAGCAACTTTATACTTCAATTTCTTGGCGGCTAGCTTATCCTCCGGTAATTCTCCTTCTTCAATGTATGCCCTGATAGGATCCATCCAAGATGGTCCTAAATCAAGGGTTATTATATTCACCATCAGGTCTTCTTCTATGCTCCGACTTTCTAATACTTCAATGGGTATTGTTCTTCGTAGCTCGGTGCGCGTAGCTGACGCTAATCGGGCCAATGCATCTGCTCTAGCATTCTCCATCCTCGGTATTCTCACCAATTGAATGGCATCAAACTCTGTCAGTAGCTCCATCACCTTTGCATGGTACTTCACCATTAATTCTCCTTTAACTGCATATATTCCCATTATTTGATTCACAATTAACTGAGAATCACTGAATACAATTACTTGCCGTGCTTCCATAACTTTCGCCAAATGAAAACCTGCTATCATGGCCTCATACTCAGCCTCATTATTAGAAGCTTTGAATTGAAATCTCAAGGCATACTCCATGTCAATATCATCTGGAGTGTTTAAAACAATCCCTGCTCCACAACCAGCTGTGCAAGATGACCCATCCACATACAATCGCCATGTAAGTAACTCGTCTTCAAATTTCTTATCTGACAGAGCTCCTCGGTAGAATATCTGCTATTTTCTTTCATCATCCCCTGGTATTTTTTGCTCCTCGATGACTATCTGTTCACATCCTTTTACCAACCGGAGTTGGTCTGGGTTTGAATATGATGATTTTTCTACATCCACAAGTTCTTTTGCCAACCTTAGTTGGTCTGAACCTGTGTCTGTTGATCCTGTATCATCCACAGGTTGGTCAGCAAGTGCCTTCTGTTCCTCGGGGGTATCAGGGTATGTGAATTCTGCTATAAAATCTGCTACAACTTACCCTTTTAAGGATGATCTGGGTTCATACACAATATCATATTCACCAAGTTCTATCGCCCAGTACATCAGTCTCCCTGATTTTTCTAGCTTATGGAGGGCTTGTCTTAGTGGCATGTCGGTGTACACAATGATGGTGTGGGCCTGGAAATATGGCCTCATTCTTCTACTTGCTTCGATTAGTGCCAGTGCCAATTTTTCTAGCTTTGGGTACCTGATTTCTGCACCTCGGAAAGCTTTACTTATGTAATAAATAGGTTTCTGGACTCCATTCTCCAATCTGATCAATGCTGAACTAACTGCATTCTCTGATACTGCCAAATACAAGTACAGCTTCTCTCCAGCTATTGGCCTGGACAACAATGGTGGTGCTCCCAAATACTTCTTCAAGTCTTGAAAAGCCTTCTCACATTCATCAGTCCACTCAAAACTTTTTCGCAGTGTTTTGAAGAATGGGAGGCATTTATCAGTTGCTCGGGATACAAATCTGTTGAGCGCTGTAACTCGTCCTGTAAGACTCTGTACTTCTTTCCTCGTCGTTGGGGATAGCAGCCCTAAAAGAGCTTTGATCTTTTCTGGATTTTCCTCAATACCTCGTTGGTTGACGATGTATCCGAGGAACATTCCTTCTCGTACTCCAAAGGTACACTTCGTCGGGTTGAGCTTCATTTGGTATTTGTCCAATTGATCAAAGGTTTGGCCTAAGTCAACTAGATGATCAGTAGCTCTCTTGCTTTTAGTGAGCATGTCGTCGACATAGACTTCCATGTTGCAACTGATTTGTTCGGCAAAAACCTTGTTCATCAGCCGCTGATATGTTGCCCCTGCATTTTTTAAACCAAAAGGCATAACATTATAATAATAAGTTCCCCTTGGGGTAATAAAAGAAGTACTTTCCCTGTCTTCAGGTTTCATTTTGATCTGATTGTAGCCAGAGTATGCATCTATGAAGCTGAGCAGCTCATGTCTCGAGGTAGCATCCACTAGTTGGTCGATTCTGGGCAATGGAAAATGATCTTTTGGGCATGCCTTGTTAAGATTAGTGAAATCAACACACATTCTCCATTTATTGTTCTTCTTCTTTACCATTACCACATTTGCCAACCAATCTGGATATTTTACATCTTCAATGAATTGGGCTTTCTGGAGCTTCTCGACCTCCTCTTGTATGGCCTGGTTTTTCTCGGGACTAAACACTCTTCTCCTCTGCTTCACAGGCTTGATCTCCTTATTCACATTGAGCTCATGACATAAGAAGTTTGGATCTATTCCTGGCATGTCTTCATGACTCCAAGCAAAAGTATTCTTCCTATTTCTCAAGAAAGTTATCAACTCCTTTTTTATTGAAATATCCAGTGACGATCCTATCTGGGTTACTCGTTCAGGATGCTCGTCGTCCAGAATAATATTTTCTGTAGATTCCACCACCTGTCCTTTTACAAGTTGAGATTCATCTCTAGGGTCAAGAGTTTCAATTTCTGTACCTTCATCCACTTGATAAGTAGTAGTCTTTTTCCTTGATTCTTCAAGTTCTTCTTGCTCGGCAGACGAATAATAGCATTCTCGAGCTACTTTTTGATCACCTTTCACGACTCCTACCCCAAAGTTTGTTGGGAATTTCAAGCACTGATGTACCGTAGATGGAACTGCCTCGAATTTCTTCAAACCAACTCTTCCCATGATGATGTTGTAGGCTGACTGCACATTCTTATCCATCACGAAGAAGCGTATTCTTTCTGTTCGACAAGCAGGCCAGGTTCCAATGAATATATCCAACTTGATCATCCCAAGTGGAAATACTTTCTCGCCAGCAAAACCCAGAAGGGGTCTATGATAAGGCTCCAATTGAGATAATTTCAAATTCAAGCTATCAAAGCATGAATAGTACATGATGTCTGCTGAACTACCATTGTCTACTAACACCCTTGAAATCACCACCTCCTTCATCCTCATTTTGATCATCAAAGGATCGTCATGAGGGTAAAGAACACCTGCCAGGTCTTTTTTTGAAAAACCAATAACTAGCTTCTCTTTGTTTACCTTCCTCGGACGATCATCCTCGGCCAGATTTATTCGCTGAATATATGAACAAGCTTGAGCCTCTCCAAGGTAAGCTTTTCTTTCTGCAGTAAGGTCTCCTCCTCCTGCATCTCCTCCTGTAATAACATTACAATCAAATGACCCAAAACGTATGGAAAATACCTCTCGTTCAGGCTGCCTTGGCTTCTTGGGAAGATCAGGGTCATCATCTGGATCATCTTCGTGGTCCCTCTTCTTTTTCTCTTCTGCACGACGAGGAGATCTAGATCTCTCTCTAGTTCTATCATCATTCTTCCTCTCGCCCCTGCGATCCACGTACTTTGACAACTTTCCTCTTCGGATGAGCGTTTCAATCTCGTTCTGGAGGGCTATACAATTTTTGGTCATATGGCCATGATCTTTGTGAAATTCGCAATATTTGGCCTTATTCCTTAGATCAGGATTTGTCCTCAGTTTCTCTGGCCATTTGATTTCCTCGCTATTCTTGATCTCTTCTAAAACATGATTAATACCCATTTTCAATGGAGTATAATTATCATACTTTTTTAGGACTTCCCACGACGTCCTATTATTCTTGGAATGCTTGTCACCACCATTACCTTTCTGATCTTTCTTCTTAGACTTATCGACCTCCACCTTAGTTTCTTTATCCATATTCTTCTTCGCAGACATAGCCTCCTCGGCATTCATGATTTTGGCCGCTTTTGCCATCAACTCCGACATAGTTTTAGGTGGATCTTTGGCCAAAGTGTAGTACAACTTGTTAGGCAGCAAACCACTCATCAAAGCAGTGATTGCTGTCTTTTCTTCGTAATATATGACTTCCAACTTTTCGTTATTAAAATGAGTTATGTAATCTCTAGTACTTTCACCTGATTTTTGTCTAACACTTAGCAAGTGTGCTACTCGTTTTACCGGCTTTGCTCCAAAAAAAAATTGCCAATGAACAACTCGGCTAACTGAAGAAAAGTTGAAATCTTACCTCGAGGAAGATTATTGTACCATATCTGTGCAGATCCGGTAAGAGTCCCCGAGAACGCTCTACACCTCATCTCGTCAGGGACGGCATAGATGTCGGCAGCAGCTTGGTATTGTTCTATATGAAGTACAGGGTCTGTCTTTCCATCGTACTTGGGGGTCACTACAGGTGCTTTGAATTTCGATGGCGTAGGAAAATCCACAATGGCTTGCACAAAAGGTGTCCCTTGAACAAAAGTTCTCTGTAAGGGGTTTCTTGCCTTAGCCATTTCTCCCAGTCTATTCTCCAACCGCTGAATGGAACCTTTCCATGCTTCATTCCCTTCCTCAGGCCGCTTAGTCCGAGCAATTGATTGTTCTGACATAGCTTCCTGAGATTTATCTCGATGAGTAGCTGGTCGTGATTGTGCTGATCCTTCTCTCAAAACTGATGGTGGCCGCAAACTTCTCGATGGAGCTCTAGGTGGACTCATATTCCTCCTTGGTCCTAATCGACTGAAAGGAGACACCCTGCTTAATCTTTCTAAAGCGCTAGTTCTCTCCGGGGAGAGAGTGATACGTTGATCTGTATCCGTGGCCCGTATTAATGATGTTCGCCCAGGTTGATAAGAAGAATCATTAGATTCCCCATTGTGATATGACCCAGTACGTCTGGATTGCGAGTGCCCACGATCACTCCTTTGCCCTGAATAGGTAGGTGCACCGCCTTGAAGAGTTTGAATGAGTTGCCTCATAGATTCTTGCATGGCGGTTTGTCCTTGAGCCAGATTTGTCATAATTCCGGCCAGATCTGGAGATCCAGATGGATTTGGAAGATTTCCAGTATTTCCAGCATTTCGATTACTGGACTCTGGATTATCTGCCATTGATGATAAATGATTTTTTATGAAAAACGATAATAGCAGTCGTTTCCCACAGACGGCGCCAATCTGTTGATGTAAAAAACTAGATCGCTCTCTAATTATTCAATCACAGATAAATAAATAAGACAAAGATTTTTAAAGTGGTTCGGCTAGGAATAAAGCCTACGTCCACTGTTATGTTATTGCTGAGTGTTTATGGAATTCTTGATTACAAGTCCTCTCAAGAAATTCCGGTCCCTTTGAATGGGGTTGATACAAGGTATTTATAGCCTTGAGGCTGTACATGAAAGGGTCGATACATTAAATGATACACGCATGAAAGGGCAATACATTTAATGCAGCGTGTGCGTTAAGATTATAAACATTCAATGAATAGTTGAACTGTTGAGTATCTGGTAATTAATGCTACGACCGAGATGCAGCTCGGACCGCCTTAGTTGCTCGTTGAACAAGAGTTCCTCGGAGCGCTGGAGTACCTCGGGGTGCTAGAGCTCCTCGGGAGGTTCTCGTTGCTCGGAGCGAAGAAATGAACTTCCTCGCTGCTATTGTGCCATGTAGATTGACACGTGTCTTCGTATTATTCGTCCACATCAGCATATTAATTTTGGTATCAACAATAACTTTAGAACCGAATGACCCAATAAAATCCATAAACTTTGTCTCAATGTAAATACGAAGGAAAGAAAACTAAACTAAACTAATACGCATGAAGTAAATCACTCCAGCTGCACCTCCAAGAAAGTATCCAAATAATCCTATGCCGCTTCTCGAGACTTATCCTAAAACACTTAGTCAATGCACGAGGTTAGAGCCCCGAGCATGAATACACACAACTCCCCTTAAATAGGATCTATGAATCCAGATAATAGTATTATACGCAATAAATATTACAATATAGTATTTTAATTATGAATATAATTAAACGCAAGAAAAATAAATCTCTAACCACGCCCAAAGATTCCTATAAAAATCAGATCAATATCATTTTAAATATTACCGAGTCACAAATTGTTAATTTCAGTAAATTAACCTAAATTATCATTATTCTCACTTTTTATTATGGCGGTCCTTCCGCCTCAGGTGGTAATTTCCACTAAAATTTTACACTTCCCCTTGCCAAAACACCAGTCGAATCTGTTTAAACTGTCGATCCCCCAGAATTTGATACGGTTCCACACACGACACGACATAAATCGCCAACCGCCCGTTTAAATTGTCAGCCCCCGCACATTATGTCGTCACAAATTTTATACCCGTTTTTATCTTAGGCATTACTTCTCATTTTCTCAATCTCACAATAATCAAATTACCCTACCCTTTTAATCGATTTTAGATCCTGAAAATATCCCTTAGTCCCATACCTAAGGGTCCTCGATTACATATGCATCATATCCTACATATAGGATGAATCACCAATGTAAAACATGTGCTAGTCCCATGCCTAGGCTAATGCAATGACGATATGACGTAAATTTTTGCCACACTCGAAAATATAAAATCCCCACGAATTTACACTAACTAGTCACATACCTAGAAAGAATAAATTATTACCAAGACTTACCCACAAGTCCCATACCTAGTAAGAATCCTAAAAATAAGGTCGAACAATATACTATCCAAAAGCCCCTCGTCCATGCGATGGAAAATGTGAATGAAATAAATCACACAATACACAATTCATAAGGATAACATAGCATGTAATCATAAAAGTCCCAATTCAATTTAATTCAATGAATAGCACCGTCGTCGTTTTCAACATAATTATTTATGTTCAAAAATGTTAAATTTATTAACATGCAACAATTTTCAAGACGCCATAGTCGTTCTCTTTTATAAGTCATCTAATTTTTAAAAGTGTGAGCGCGCCCCAATAACCATAAAAATAACCCCCATAAAAGTTTACATGAGAACCTACACCCAAATCATAAAACCCCAAAAAATCTAACCTATGCACCCAAAGGTTTCAAAGATTAAATCACATTTAAAATTTTCATAAAAACAGTCCCAAAATTTAGTGCCCACTTTCTCTAATTAATTTACTAATTGATTTTAATCAAAAATACATAATTAAGGATTTAGGACACATTTAAAACGCATAATACTAAAGGAAAGGAATAGAGTATTCATGCCTGACATTAGGATGCAGAAATTCTTACTACACGGGTGGATTCCTCTCGAAAAATAGCAAAGAGACGTTCTTGAAAAATCTTTAGAAAACCCGATTTAAAGCTTCAAAACTTGGATTGAAAATAGCTCTCCAATAGAGTTAAGGTTTTGAGGGAGGAAAAAGATGTAAAAGAGGTGATTGGTGATCTTAGGGTTTAGAAGAAAGTGTTTTCAAAAGTCCTAAACCCGTCACTTTGTTTATATATCAAAAAGAATTTGAGTCCTAATCAAATACAAACACTCAAGAAATTATTACGAACGATTGAATTGCGAGAAAGGCTTGAAATTTTAGTATGTTGTAGCGAACGGCGAGACGGGGATGCTGCAAAAAATTCAGCTCGATCGGACGGTAGGATTTCTAAAAATATTGTTTTTATCCTCAGCTCGGATCCTCCTTCGATTTTTATACAAAAAGTTATAATTGTCAAATTTTAATCCCGATTTAAATGCCACTTAAAACCTTATTTTTATCTATAAAAACCAGCATATTTAATTACTAAGAATAATTAAATCCAAAATTTTATCATTTCTTGAATTACCCAATCAATTAATTTAATTAACTATTAAAAATACGGGGTGTTATAAAATTATTATTTGTATTAGTCGTTTTATCATGTTGCATTGTATTATTTGTATTTTTATTGCGAAATCTTCATAATGACATAGTCCACTCCATAAGCAAACTCATCTTACTTTGGTGGAAGACTTATTGATTAGACTAGTCAAGAGGATGCAAACTGTTTTTCCTTCTTTTTAGCTTCCAAAGTTGTCTTTTATTACTAGTTTAAAGTTAATGCATTTATTTATATAAGAGGACTCTCCTCTTCAAATAATATCAAGGAAGAATAACTATTATCTCTTCTCTGAAATCATATAATTCTATAGAGTATTAGATCAGTAAATCTTTTACGAGCATTCTTGATCATGGTATACCGTTTCTTCGACGGTAGTAGCCACCATTTATTGCTACCGTTCGTCGGGAAAATCATTCATTGCTACAGACCGACAACCATCAGAAAATGGAAGAAGAACTGGATCCTTACTTTTCTGCCACCAGATGATTACAAGGCTCCCATCTTGCTTATTTGTCTTGAGGTATGAATTTTGTATAAAAGATGCTACTTCCAAATTTTTGGGCTGCTAGAACAGAAGGATGTTAGGGGGTTCAAAATTTTAAGTGTTTAATGGAGATATAGGGTATTGGTATGGGTTCTCTTGTACCAATACTTTCAGCCACCCGAGACTTTGCTTTGACATTTGATAGGTGTTGTGCTATTTCATTGTGATCCATTATTGCGCCCTTTCCATGGCGAAAATAATATGGGTTATGTTTATTCTCAAGGATCGTGGTGCTAGTGGTGATCTTCTCACACTGTTTTATCGCACTCATCATCAGTTTCTCAACAATCTAACGAAACATCGTTTACTCTACAATTTCATAATCTACGGTTCAAGCTCGATGTCTGCCACCTTCACCTGAGGGGGAGTATTGAGAAACCACAATAAGGACCTAGTCTACTCCATAAACAACCTCATTCCACTTTGGTGGAAGACTTACTCGATTACACTAGTCAAGAGGATGCAAAATGTTTTTCTTTTAGCTTACAAAGTTATCTTATGTTGGTAGTTTAAAGCTTATGCATGTATCTATATAAGAGGACTCCCATCTCCAAATAATATCAAGGGTGAATAACCATTATCTCTTCTCTGAAATCAAAGAATTTTACATTTTTTATTCATGTGTTCTGGGTATAATCATGTTTACTTGGGTGAAAAATTATTTATCATGTCAGTCAATTCATTAAGAAAAGTACCCCTTAAGTTATTTAATTCAAGATTAAATAGTCTAAATCGCTCCGAACAATTTTTTGAAGAAACTCTTTTCTTAAAAACAAACAGCTAACACAAGATATGTATAATAAGAATTATGAACAAGATATTTCAAATATTATGTATCCAAGTTTTGAAAACAAAAACTACAAACAGTTTTTAAATCAGCACGCCAATAGAAGGGGATGAGAGGAATTTTAAGTATGCTAGTGCACAAGATTTTAACGTGGTAAAACCCCACCCAATTGGAAAACATCGACGGAGGTCTCTAAACCTCAAAACAAAAATCCACTAAAATAAAATAATAGATTACAAACTATTTAACAATCTAAACACACAATCAGACATAATCTAAGTTCAGAAATTATACCAGCTCCTCTGGATTATTCTGACTTCCCAGGGCTGTGATGTTGTTGATGTTCTCTCATATTTGTAACTCCACTCCATTTTTCTTTATGTCAACTCTTAAAGTCCAAAATCTCTCTACCAACAACTTTTAGTGCTATAGTGTAAAAGTGTTGTGATGTGATGTGCTTAACACATGCATACAACTCACACACACTTATTACAGGCATAATAATTATCCAATTATAAACAGAGTTCTAATATGCAGAAGAAATTTCCAAACTCGGTTTGATCGAAACTCTCAGATTTTGGATCTTTAATTTCATCCACAAATCAAAAGGGAATCTTGCTATTTAAAAGAGCCAAGATCATAGACACTTTCTTTATTAAAAAATATACGGTTATTTCACGAAATGTGAAATATATGAAAGTGTAAATCCCCAATCAATATTTTAACTAGATCTATGTCTAGATATTCTCATAAAATGAAATCATAAATGATTTGTTGGTTTAGGTTTTGAAAGAAACATAAAGGTTTAAAAACAACCAACAAACTAGAGATTTCTCGAAAGAGAAGAAATCAAACTTAGTAATATCTACGTGATATGTATTACAGAGTCTCAAAGCTCAAATTTCTATGAAAGAAAATGAGATCAGGACTTCGTGACTTGGTTGGACAAGAGATTAAGAACTAGAGACGATGGATCTTCTCAAACCTCAAACTAACTCAACTCACAGAAGGATTTTCAAGTTAGAATTTGACCGAAGTTGGTTTAGGATTTTCTTTTTCTCTCTCTTTTCCTTTCTCTCTCTCTCTCTCTCTCTCTCTCTCTTCTCTCTTTTTTTCTCTCAGAGGTGAATTGATCCAAAGATTGTAAACTTTGCACATATGGTTCTATTTATATTAAAGCATGGAAGTCTCTGGAACATCGAACCAAATCAACGGTCAAGATAAAATGTAAAGGATCGAAGTAAATCTGACGGTTGTCTATGCGCCGATATTAAAAACACTCTGATTGGTTCAATTAGATAACACTTGGATCGAGTTAGAAGACATGCAGACCATTGATAAGATTAATCCAATAGTTTAAATAAGGTTTCGATTATGTGAGGAAGAGAAAACACAGATCCAACCAATATAAGACCAACATGTGTAAGGCTACGATGAACTAAAAAATGTGTGTTTTTGAAGTTTGAAAAATTCAATTTTCCCCCACAATATTATCTAGCGCTTTTGGATTCTACCCAAACAAAGATTTAGGAACTTATAGAAATTATATAACAGCCCAAAAAATTATAAAATCCAATATTAAATTTTTAAAAATTCCTAAAAATTATTTAAAATACCCCAAAAATTGTAGAAAATAATTTTGATGGGATTTAACTCACACACACCCATATTATGAAGAATGCAACACATAAATGCAATCCTAGGTGAGGTGTTAGAGTTCTACCTTTAGGGACTTTTAGAGGAATTCATATGTAGAGTCTGTGGGATTTTTGGTAGACTAGGATATGACTCCATTTTATCACTATTCCCAAACTAGATGAGCACCTATATAGTATAGACTCAAGTGAGTCAAGCATATAGGGTGCTTTATTCTTAAATGGTTTTGTTGGTGTTATGAAACAAATATGATTCGTGTCATGTTATTTTTTATCTAATTGATGTTGATCATGTCATATCAAGACAAAATACAATAAAACTACAATTCACCACCCTTAAAATATACATTTGTAGCAGGGTGAAATATTTTCTCTTAATAAGGAAAGATAATTCATGAAAGAGGGGTGTACTTTTTAAAATGAAAAAAATAAATAATAGCAAACCCAAGACTAAAGTAACCTCCAACATATATAATAGAGAACATCAACTACCACAATACTCATTAAACGCCACTCTAAAGATCGCACGCTCATCCAAATACTTCATTCCACCAAAATAACCTCCAACATATATAATAGAGAACATCAATTACCCCAATACTCATTAAATAACACTTTAAAGATCGCACGCTCATCCAACTACTTCATTCTTCCTTACCAAAGCACCATAAACTACTTATTTCATATATCATACACATATATACGATTAATGACGTGTATATGTCAACAAAGAACACAATTAATTTCATAGATATGTATCCAAAGGTCATGGGTTGGAAATAAATAACCATGAGTGTTAATAATGAATTTCACATGCATAATATTATTTTCAATTGTAACTACAAATCTAGTGGACACTTTTATAGCATTAACTAGTCTTATTTTCTTTGAAGTATGAGAAACAACTTAAAAGGTAGAAAGGACAAAAGGATTATTCATTTAAAAATAGAGGGAAAAGTGGTAATCAAAATCAAAGACTATTTTGAATCTGAAAGTCATTATTCATTTGACAATATATTACCATTATTATAACCAATTGTTTATACTAAACATGCAATGAATCATGATTACCAATTACAAAACTAATCTTAAGTTATCAAATCTCAGTCATTTAACCAAATTACTCATATGTTCATTTATATATTTGTACTATTCTCTAGGGATTCAAATGGTAAAAATAGACTATAGTAGATGAAACATATGTACAAAGTATAAATTGGGGGGTCTAAATATTTTATATTTTATATACATTGCATTATATTAATTCGTTTTATAAATATACACAAATTTATTGCCACACCCAAGGAAGATCTAGAAAATAATTGTTTGGAAAATTAGTAAATAATATTAAAAGAAATAAATAATAAAGAAAATAACAAAAGAAGAGAAAAGTAGCATTTTATATGAAATAGTTATAAGTAAAAATGTACACAAATTTATGGTCACGCCCAAGGAAGATCTTGAAAATAATAAACATATGTCTAATCACATTAGCTGTGATGTATGTTAGGGAAATTGGTACAGAATATTAAAAGAAATAAAGAATAAAGAAAATAACAAAAGAGGAGAAAAGTTCCGCTTAAAACAAGAGGAAGAAGAGACATATGATTTACAAAGATTTTCATCTATACAACAGGGTTATATATGAGGAATACTTTTCCATTTTATTTTATAGATGGGCATTCAAGAGGCATTGCATACATTTATGTCATTTAAATAAGAGAAAATGGGACTGGGATAGAGAGAGAAGTGGAATATCTCACATTAAGGGAGGAAGATGCAGTAGTGAAATTACTTAGAAGGTGGAGAAATAGAAAGGGAGAAGAGAAATAAATAGAATAGGTAAGGACTTACATATTACATTTATTAGCGATAAACTTGGAAGGCAA